>CM060908.1:362584532-367584532 GCA_030737815.1 Allium fistulosum
TTTTTGACAAACGGTAATTTACCATTACCAATGTAATTGTTACCAGAGTATCGGTATACCAGTCTTCGGTATACCAGCCTATCGGTAACGGTAACGGTAAGCAATTTTCGCTTACCAGTAAAAATGGTACGGTAATGGTATTTGTGAAATGGTAACGGTAACCATTACCATAACAGCCCTAGTCTAATCAAAAGAGCACAAAATATGAATCATGGATTAAGGGGTTTGTCCCTTTTCATTCATGAAAAAAGTTACATTTTATTCTCAAAATAAAATCAATAAACTAATGGAGGAAAAATAAGCATGTACAATGGGGAAATATTCCACTTTCAGATCCAATCAAAAGATTCGGATCATAATTTACATTGTACAAGTTTGACCTCTTTCAAAATAAAATCAATGAACTAATGATGGAAAAATGGGCATGAACAATAGAGGCCAGATCCAATAAAAAGATTCGAATCATAATATACATTGTACAATTTTGACCATTTCTCCTAAAATATAATTGAAACCATAAAGTACAAATTTTTAGGGAGTTATCCCTTAAACAAAGTTGTGAAGCTTGAAATCTTATTTCTTTCTCAAAACAAAAGATTGAATATATAGCATAAATAAAATATAGGTATTTATCCTTTTCCTTATCTAAAAGAAATTAAACATGTAGATCATAAATTTGCAATGTAAAGATTCTTTCCCATCTTTCAAAATTGAACAAGTAAATCATAAATTTGTAGTATGTTAACAAATAAATTTGCTAATCCCAAAAGTATGTCGAGGCTAAACCAAAGTCATCAAATCAAAGTATACATCCATATTGGCTTTTAGTTTAATTAGTCATTATCGGCATAGAGGTCTCGAGGCAGCATGAAAGTTGACGTTCAAGTCAATATGCATGGTGAAAAACAAATCACAAGTTCAAAGAAATTCAATATGCTATGCAAGTCTCTGTTCCAAGTCAATCAATGTACAATGTCAAACAAAAATGCAAGTCATAGTCCGAATCAAGTCAAAAAGCCAATCTCCTTATTTAATTTCCTAAATCATTATGTGTGCAATAGTTATAGTGCTATAATAGGCAAAATCCCCAATTCAATTTAGGGTTTACGAAGTTTAAAAAGCAAGAAACTAGAAGAGAGAAATCGGCTCCTTCCATGAAGCCCTTAGGTCCTTATTTATAGAGTTCGTCAAGTGACAGGCTTCGGCATCCATTGGCTTCGGCTTTAGCAGCGTTGTCGATCATCAAGGTTGATATTCTATAGGTTCCGACATTAATAGTGTCATCGAACATCAAAGCCAGCATTCTTGTATATTCACATAACTAAACTTCGACATTGATTCCATAGGGTCGATACTCGACTCTCTAAACTCGGTGCTGCTAGTTTCTTCTTCATCAATTAACTTCCATTGCCACCACATATTAACATTGATGAAAGGCGGCATTAGTAGAAGCTTCTTTGACAACCCTTTTGGGTGATTGATGCTTTTCGGCATGAATATCGACGACGACGACTCCATATCTTGATACCTTCTTTGATTGATGGTTGGCGGCAATGAACAGTGACGACATTGATGTCCCTTGATGTTGATGTTTAGTAGCTTACTAAATGCGGCATTAACTGCACTTGTGGATATGACGATGACAGTCATCAACATCGCATATATGGATGTATGGCGTCTTCCAAACACGATCGTAAGAGTCGACCTTGTAATAGTATTGAACCTCGGCAACATTTATAAATTGTGTTTCCCTTTATAACGCAGTTTCGATGAGCAGCGACTTTGAGATGGAGAACACCATCAGTACTTAAAAACTCTGATCACAAGCAGCATTAAGAATAATTGACTTTGGCAACATCGACATTGATAGGATACGACTTCATTCAGCATTACTTTGGAAATCATGAGTCTCGACGTCAATCATAGTACTATTCGCCAGTTGTCGTGACTAACAGAGGGTAACATTCACGCTTTATAGTTCCGGGCTTTATCGAGGCTAATGGACTTTATACGATGTCGCTATTCTTCAACACTGTTTCCTTGAACATCTTCGACGATGATGATAGTAGTAACATTTGGCCCCCTAGTGTAAAGAAACCATTGACTTTTCAAGTCAATATTCTCGCATCATCCTTCTTCCCGTTTGATCTTCTTGTGCTGATCTATCCATTCATTTGAATCAAATCCAAAGACACCTATTTGCTTACTTCTTCTTATAAATACGTAAGCTTCCTTTTCTCCTTTACCTGCAATTTTAAAACTTAAACAAATAATTAAATTCTCAAATTAGCTGCAAGCCTAAGCTCTTAATAGCAATTTTCTGCACTCGGAAATGACTCCTATCTTAATTAACCCATAAACTAGTTTTTTATGAATTTATGTTGAAATCATAACTAGCGTTTTGCTCAAATTCTGTTGCTTTTGAAATCGACAACCGAGTTCGATTATCTGGTCCTAATAACCCAAATTTTGTTATGAATTGTTATTATTAACCTTCCATAATATTGATTACTTGCTTAATGGTGTTGATTTGGGGATTTGGATGTTTTCTGTTTTACGATGAAACAGTAGCATATCAAACCGAGACTCGCAACTATTTAGACCCGTGTTAATGTCATCGTTTATGGTGCCTAAACTCGAAGTAAGTTGGTTGACCTAGTTGTTAATCTGTTAACTTAATGTTTTTGCGTCACACAAATAGGCCTCAATAGTAGTTAATGTTAATATGAAAATTGATGCGTTCTAAGTTTATTTATTAATGAATGCGACGTACTAGACCTAAAACTCGGTATCAATTTTCACTATCTCCATTCACGACACCGTTAATGATGTCAATACAATGCTCTTCAATGTTATTATTACACTTAAAATTAATAAATTACCATATATCCTTATTATTTTATCAGCTGGCCTTTTTGACTCAAAATTTTTATATTGTGAGTGATCTAAGATACTTAAATCGATTAGATGCAGCATCGATCATTTTTTCCTAGTTAACGTTGATGTTATAATACTGGCACGATCCTCGACGTCGACAAGACTCTTCATTAACCTACTATTGAAGATGTGACGCAATAACTTATTTTTGCCAAAAGATAGTCCATTCCAGTTTGTCGAAGAGTTATTTGATTATAGTTGACGTCGTCACTTGTTGATATGTATTGACTCATGTTGTTGCCATTCATCGATGGACGTTATCTCTTGTCACCGTCATCCATTAATGTCGACAATTTTGATTGCTTCAACTTTCTTTATAGCAGCAATGTTTATTAATGCTTTGTGATACTTGTCGTCATTATAACTCTTGATTTAGGTTTATTAATGTTGTTTAACCACTACTAACTCTTGCCTTTGTTACTTATTTGTGTTGGTAATCCGCACAGAATTATAAATGTCGTCGTTATTAGAATGAGACATCGGTCGTCTTTATTTTAATTAAATTCGATGTCGCGGCACTAACATGTCCCACTACGCAATAATACCCTTTTTAACCCATTATTTTGATATCTTACCAAATTTTAGTGTTAGCGATTAAGGCGAAATATGATAACTTTCCATTGTTAGGAGAAAACGTATACTAGTTAAAGACAGCGACATTTAGACATAGTTGACATCACTTACTTTTGACATTGATTCATAAAACCTTAATTTAACGTCTGCGAGCTCTTTATTTATCGTTATTGTTTCGTGAGTACTTTATGTCATGAATTAAGCTTCATTCAACACCATCATCTACAGACTATCTTCTTTAGACATTATAAGCAATTTAACCAGTTAGCTCATGATGAACTACGTTGCCGTTACTCATTGATGCCGATGACATGTGTTACTTCATTGTTAATTATAGTTGTTAAGCTTATTATCATTTTGCATCCTGAGTTCATTACATGTTTATTTCTACTCAACTTGCACTATTTTCTCATAGGGTTTTGTTATTAAGATTAAAACTTAGATGTACTAAAAAATTCGTCATATGCCATCTAAGGATTGTTCCCCTGTTAGCTAACTCAAACTTTGTCATTTAGATAATGATAGTTTATTTAGACGACAACATATAAAAAATTTCTATAGCATGAACATGATCATTTCTAAAGTTTAGAATAATACCACATGGCAGGTTAATGGAAGGTCAACAAGCCAGCATAAAGCTCACTAAGTAATCTAGCAAGTGGTCTAAATCTTCACCCTAAGTTGGTAAGAAAGAAGACAATCTTTTGAACCCATCATATATAACGACCCAGAAGAAGTGATTCTATTCTTGGTCAGTTTGGCATTACTGGAATAAAAGTCATTCCTACAGGTCCTTCAGATAGTATTACCAATCCACCTAAGGGATACTTTGCCTTTACCGCAGTATATATTTGGTATACTTGCTATCTTCAGTTTTTAATTTTCCTTCAAAGATATCTGGAGCACTTAGGCATTGCTCTCATCTTATTCCTGCCCAATTCATATACATACTTAACTCTGAATCAAGAGTCGGATACTTTCTCTCGTGCGGTTTCAGTTGTCGACTAACGCGTGACAACCTTACCTTTCAGCGTCAGTACCACACCTCGTTAAGTACCACAGGCATGTGTGTACTATCAAAACCTTATTCCCACTTAGAATGAGTAAAATCACTGCACTCATCATCCTCTCAGTTAGACTCACTAACGCGTGTATACACCTCACATCTCAAATAAAAGTCTGATCCTCTCTCATCAAATAGGTTAACGGTGCTGCTACCTTGGATCAATTCAAATTCTAGACTACTGTAACCTCTATAGGATCTACATGGATTTAATACTCTGAAACAATGTGACCCAAGCATCTCACTTCCCTCCCCTAAAAGTGATACTTCGAAAATACCATCATCAGTCGGTGTTTCTCCGTACCTATAACACAATCATCAATCGCTCATGTGCTCTTCTTTTGCCTATGAGTAGATGAAATTGTCATCAATAAGTACAAGCATAACTTATTCAAGTGCCCCCACGATACACGGTCCATCAGATCAACAAGGTATGCCGACACGTCGGTTAGCCCGAATGGCTTAACCAACCAATCAAAAATTAAAGCAGCATACGAAGCATTGTAATCGACACACTCTCCCCAGCTACTCTTAGTTGGTGAAAACCTATTGCAGGTCCAACTAAGAGAACATCCTCACACTATAGAGCTTATCGAACAGTCCATCAATCAGCGGGAGTTGATACTTGCTTGTCATCTCGTTCAGCTCATGACAATCAACAAACAACCTCAAAGATGTATCCGCCTTAACCAGATTGATACAAAACTCAATCCCTATATGGTGGTAATTCGATCACCTTATTAAATATGTCTAGACATTCTCTAGCTACAGCCATAGATGACAATCCATCATGTGCAATATCAAGCAAATATATAAAGCTAACCATAACCCCATCCTCTACAGGCAGCCAATCACTATCGTTCGCTCCTCTACAACCATAGTTGTCACCAACAGCCTCTCGCAATCCACCACTATTCTATACCACTTCAGCCGATCTATTCCTACTATAATACCGAACCTACTTATACACCAAAACAAATCAATAACAAACAAAAATCCATGACTTAATAAGACAAAGTCTCGAAAACCATGTATAGGCTGGCTAAGCCTCTAACTAGGTTCATTACAATTAATGGTCGGTTTACTATCTCGGATCTCAATCCCAATCTATTTATCAAATCACTAGATATAAAGGAATATGAAACCTCAACGTCAAATAAAACACATATGGGAATGCCATAAGTGGAAAGCATACCTCAAATGGTAATGCCATTTCCCTTCTCTTTCATCAATGGAGCACTCAATGAAATAAAAATGGCAATCAATGCATATGCTTCCATGGTTTTCCCCTACTTAGCTGATTCGGGACGACCCTTTTACACCAGGTACAGGCTCTCTCATCTCAATCAACTTTTTGAAGCTCTTGCCAATATGACTAATCAATCGCTTCTCTAAATGAGCACACGACCCAACGTTAAGCTTTCCACTCTTTCTATATGGGGTATCAACGGAAAATAGATCGTACTTCAATGGCACATCGAATTCAGCCAATATTCCAATACACATACACATTTCCTTACTTCAAATCGACAAACTCCCTACCCGGCACCGACTTTGGAAAAGTTAAGATAAATCTTGTTCGAAGCGAACTATGAACTGATCCCAAGCATCCACCAGCTCATTGTTCATCCTTAGAGTTATTTAGAGGTCAACTTCTAAACTTATTGCATCATATAACACCAAGTCATCGAAGATCCTCTTGCAAGTAGCCATCCAATCTTGCCTTTTAATAGCCAACCCCATCTAGAGAATGGTCTGCCTCATAGACTCACGTAATCTTTATACAACTCAACAAAGTCGACTCTAGCCATTTACCCTTAAGCACCATAATTATTTAGAACAACTTGGGCATTTTAGAAAATGATTAACACCATGTCTGTGAACATATCCTATCAATCAAGGTTAGTGATCCCGATCCTACCCACTCCTCAACTCCGAAGATGAAATCAATGGCAGTATTTCTTGTATGCCAGATCATTCCTATTTTATAATAAAGATGATCAGTCTCTTACAAAGAAAACTGCATCTATAGTGCTCGTGTGTGCAATACAACTTATATATTATGTATAACACTATATAGTCTTGAAAATCAAAATATATAACAAATACGAACTCTCTCATACATATACACTCTAAATCTAGTCTAAGGCGATAACTCCTACCTTATCTCTATTGGATTGCGGTATCAACTTGGGTTTATAACGTAACCTAGGCTCCGATACCAAATGTAATGACCATCCTACACATCCGATGTAGGATGGTTGTCAAAGGAAAGAAAAAGAAGCGAAGAAGAGAAATAGAAGAGAAGAAAAGAGAAAGGAATACCAATTAATCACATAACCTGTCGTATATGTCACATCGCATCGAATAAAATATAATAGTCATCATAGATATAAAACAAGCAAGACAGTAATAACTATATGAACCACAAAATCAAAGTACACAAGGCGATATAGTTATACAAAACAGTAACATAGTTTATACAACCGATAAATAAACTCAACTGATAAACTCTCTAATAATAGTAAGTCAACCACTGTCAAGGATCCTCAGTGACATATAATGGAATATGCAATAAAAAACTCAAATATAAGTATGAGTAAACGTCGCCTCCTACTAGTCCATTTATAGAACTCCACATGTCGTCCACACCTGCTCTCCAGTCTACTAATTTAATAGTACTCAAGATAATAGAAAGCAAAGCATAAAACCTCGGGTCAGGTAATTGTCTAGTGTGAACGATGAACAATCTCAAAATACTATAGAAGTCGATATAGTATATGGAACAGAGGGTATAGAATCATACCTGATATGTCCCTACAACCAAAGATTCAGCATATAATATCGATAATATGATACTCTATAACATCATAAAGGAGGACTCCATACTAAGTAAACTATCAGGGTGCCAAAGTATTCATATCCATAACACCTACATCAAATGACATCCTTAGAGGGACAGGTGGCTAATAAAGCAACCATAAAAAACATAACATCCATCAAACAATACTATATGTCACTCAGTATGCTCTAGATATATGATAACTCGTATGGCCCCAATGTTAGAAACTATTGGAAAATCCAGGTTTTCAGTTGTACTCTTGTATCACATAGCCCAAAACGAGATACATATCTATGTCTCGTAGCACATAACTAAACACTAGACCTAAAGCCATAGGTCCAGAGTATACAAATCCCAACATTATCCATGAGTGTCCCTATTTATAATACCCCTACTTTGAGTACAATAGAAAACACTCCGAGTTATCAACGATCCCTTAGCACATGCACATTCATCTGAGCCCTACTTGCTCAATCCAATTTTCATTGTCCAGAAACCCCCCACGTTCCTCCACTCCATGGCTCCCTCAAATATTGAGCCTCTTTGGTACCAACTCCATACACAAGTCACAAACCGAAGATAAGGAGTTTCTAACCTTTGATACTTACTCCTACCATAAGTCACAAACCAAAGATATGAAGCTTTTATCATGTTGTTACATCGCGTCCACCCCCGATGCGAACGGCCAATGCCTTTAGCACGATCTACAAAGTCCTGAAACTATCAATCTCGGAACCTAACTCCATACACTATCAAGTCACTATCTGAAGTACCAAACTATCATGTTGAAGTGTCACATCATTGTCTCACCATCGAAATCGCTCGCTGTAGAGCAATAACATCAAGACTCTAAGTCGACTGCACGAACAAACCATCACATCGGGCACCTCGAAATCTTCTCAACGTCCATGCCAAAGATTGGCCAAATTGTCAATCATTAATAGTGATGGGCATTGACCACTCTACAGTGGTACATACTAACTAATTGTAAATACCCACCACTTTGGTCGCGTGCTTAGCTAAAAATGGATAAGTACAAATCAAATGGAAAAGTTTGGCATCCTTCATGAAGTACAAAGCCTCGTATTTCACCTTCAGTCAATAGGCACGTATCCTAATCTGCCTCCACAACTTATCACATTCATTAGGTTTTCGATCAACGTGTATGAATCCCTAATGCACAAGATATTTTTCTTACGCTCAGTCGCCTCTAAATCGGCATTTTCAACCAAAAACAAGCAAACAAGAAAAGATACATCCAACATAGTATACACACAACTTTGTATAATGTGTATATCAACCAATGGGGAATTTCTATCAAAAATAACTCAAATCTAAAAATCCTTAAAAATAGCACGTAGATGCTAAAAATGTGATATCCAATATAAAATACTTTTCTTTTCTTTTATAAAAATAAGTATGTGTTTAAGTTTAATAAAATTGCATTTTAAAGTTAAAAACCATTTCAAGACATCAATTTAATACTATATTAACAATGATAGTATGGTGAGAGACAATATCGTCGCCTCAAAAAAACTGTCCAAACCAAAGCCAAGACATAGAGCTCTCAATCACAAGCGCAACGCAAGAAACCACATCTAAAACGGGCCTTGCATGCAAAAGATATGGATTACTTAAGTAACAAATTCACTAAATATAAATCATTTACCTCAATCAACCTCTTGATATCATCTTCCCTAATTCACCCTTGAACACACATGAGATATGCACACCAAAACCGTGAATCTCTTCTCCACAATTTCTCCCTCCACGCTTGATGATTTCACAAAACGTCGACTCCGTTATGCCACAACCCACAAACTTGTTGACATAGACCTAAGTGAAGCTCGATCGCCTGTTTAAAGTTGCGACCTCCTGCTACGACATCAACCATGCCACAGACGCGATTTGCCCTAGGCCTTTAGAGGATCCATGATTTTGGTGAGAGGTGCATGTCGTCGAGAGAATTGCAACGGTAATCTCTGATCGCCTATCTCTGCCTCAAGCTCCGGCAAATCAAAAGTTTAGGTCCATGCTTAAGAATGTCAATGTCACCAATAGTGATTGTGCACTAGATCGAGCAAATAGATTCGAAGCTCTCCTCTCTTCGATCCTAACGGATCCGATCTTATAATTTATCGTCAAGTAAATCGATGGATTTTGAATGGAAGAAAGGAAGCGGTCATGATTTCCAATGTAATAGTAAATGTAAAAATGAATTTGAGAGAGGGAAGGATCGGTTTGCTTAATTATAATATTATATTCAACTTATTTGAATTCTCAAATAAATTATCGTATGTCTCGAGCCCATATGATCACACGGTGCGTCCGATCGTAACAAACTCATCTGCGTACATCACCTCATTATAAATCTCGTAGCTATCTGAGACTGTGACTTAGGATGATAATTTCGCATATTTCGAGACCGTTTTAGCCATCGGATCGGTCGATCTCCAAATATATGATGCTTAAACTCATTTTAATTCGCAACGTCAATCTGAACTCAACGAAAGATGATCTTGAGTCCTGATTCGACCGTATGCGAAAAATCATATTTTTGGGCCTTCAATTAATTAATGATTCAATATTTAAATTAATCGTTAAAACATCCTATCATTAAAAAACGGGTCCTTAAATCAATATTTATATATAAGAAAAGGTAAAGAGATTCCAGGCTCATTGGCCCGCATCATAGAATAACAACCAACATGCCAGGCAATGTTGTAAAATACAAGTACTAGTAGACAAGATACCATACCAAATAACAAAAATAAGGTGTAGCAACATGACAAATATGCATGAAAATGCCAAAAAAATAGACCTCCAAAAAAAGGAAACTAAATCCCGATGCAGTGTCCGAAACATCCAATAATCTATTGGTAGAAATTAGGGGAACGAGACAAGAAGATATATTTTATGTCCCAATCTTTAGCTGCTAATGTTTCCTCATTATTGGCTTCGAACTCCCTGTCATTGCACAGGATACGCTCATTATCCATAATTCTATAGTATAATTCTTGCTTATCTTTTTTGTCATCTGAAAAACATTTTAAAAGGATCTACCATGGAGTATAGTAGCAAAGACCACTTTTCAAATGTGTCTAGGTCCTAGCTTTTTATGACCAAAAAAACAGGATTCCTTTAGATAGCTTATCAGTTAGTTCTATAGCTAACCTCTCAACAATAAAAGGGTCAGAGTGTGACATTGACAAGGTGCTTGCTAAGGGAAGCAATTGGCGAGTCAGTGGCAGGAGGCGTAGATGGGGACTTTGAGGGCACAAGGAGGAGAGGCTAGAGCTGAAGGGTGGTGCGAAGCCACCAATGCAGGGGATGATAGTGTGGAAATCAAAGGTTCGAGGGTAGCAATGGGGTCGGTGTGAATGGACGAGGCTTGAGGGAGACTTCGGGGATAAGGTCTAGTTTGGTGGTGGAATGGGAGGGTTGGTCGAAGGGGCGAGAGCAGGAGAGGACTTAACCCGCCAGCTATGGACTGAGTGCTTAGGGAGAGGAAATTTTTAGGGTAACTAAGAGAGCAGGGTACCTAAGTGAGGGCAAGTCGAAAATGTGACCAAAGGAGTGGAAAACATTACATATGGAAAGTTTCTATTGATAAGCAACGCTCACATTCATGACTCGGTTCTCGGCTAGAAATACAGGAATCTTAGAAGGTAGTTGTTGAGCAGGAGTAATTTAAATTAGTACCTTGGCATACTCAAATCGATCTCGCTTCTCCATAGCGATGTCAAAAAAGATCAAATGGCCAATATGGTTTGCAATCTAATTTATACCCTCTAAAGATTGAAAAACCAAAGGAATATTTAAAAGGTGCATCTAGATAGGAATTAATAGAACTTGCTCATGGGTCAGATCTACTGAAGGATACCATTGGGTAATAATAAAAACTTTTCCATCAATAATGACTGGTTTCGCTTCCAGAGTTTGGGCTCTATTCTAAGGGCATGCAAATTTAAAAAAATACATTGATTTGTCACATTTAATGCTCATAGATCCACTAAGTCCTGCATACATGCCGCTTAATGGTGGAGAACAGAGGAGGATCATCTAAGAAAATTCCAATAAGATGGTCCTTCCAAAAAATGTCAGTATCATTGATCTCTTTAGGGGGTAGGACAGGAACATTAACAAAGTCAACCACCAACTACTTAGATGAATACAAGCCAACATTTCATGGCTTCTTCTTAAATAAAGATGACCAAATATTTTTCGTATCAAGATTAACAGCAGTAGACTGAACAATCGGATGCAATGAATCTACCCGCATGTCAGAAGTATTCGCACCACCATCCCCAAATCCTAACGCCCTCGGATCTAAATCACACCTAAGCTGAATCAAAGGAGGGAACTCGAATAAGTCAGATGGAGGTGAGGGAAGAGCGAAGGTAACAACCATCATGGCCATGCGGACAAATCGCGAAGTCGAGAAGTGAGATAGAGCGTGCATCGAAAGCCAGTAGGAAGAAGAAATGGGATCCAAAAATTGAATGACTTGAAGGTGATGAGAAAAGGTCGAGCGAATTGCAGATCTAGTTTTTAGGGGAGTCGACATTTTTGAATTTGACTTGTAGATCTAGTCACCATTTTTGATTTAATTTTGACCCTAGAATACTATCTGATGATAAAATTTAGATTGTAGAACTCATGCATTTTTACTGTTATTAATGATATTGAATGTGTTTTGGTAATAATGGATTCATACTATATGAATAATGTTGATAAATGGCTTAGTTTATGATATGTTTAAAAGTAAAAAATGAATTAATCACCATAAAATGAATTTTTAGTATGTTGTTTATGACATTAACTCTAAGATGGTCGTAATTTTCATAATTTTCAGATGGGAAATAAAACTACTATGATTCCTAAGAACGAGTAGTTTCAACTATAAAATAATGTTTAAAAATATTAAGATTTAATATTTTGACCTGAAATTTCTACAAGAGGTAAAGGAAAATGTTTTAATTTTTTGTGAAATTTTCCATGAATTTTTTGAGTTAACACAAATTAAAAGGTAAGGTAGAGAATATCTTTAATTACTAAAGTAATTAAGTAAAAGATAATTAATGAGTAATTAAAGAAGGATATGATGGTGTGATCTACCATAAGGCGAAAGTAATGACGTAAGGGATTACATGTTTAAAGACTATGTCAAAAGTATTTATTTTGTAAGAAATATATCGGTTTTCTACTTAATCACAGATTTATCACTATGGGTTTAAACTATAATCTTGATATCATATATGCCATAGCATACATTTGATAGCCTATGGACGTGATAATGTTGAATTTATTGAACTTGATAAGGTTCATTGTCTAGGCTCGATAGCGTTTATTTTATAGATTCGATAGCATATATTTGACAATATATAACCATTAAACTACAGAGTGGACCTTGGTATGCATTCTAAGCCATAGAATCATAATTTCTTACTGATATCTCATTTAATTAATTATTGTTTTGGTCTCCTTTAGTTCTTTGCTTCTATATGATAGAGTTGGTTCAATAATGAAATGCTTTAATGATCTGCTTGATACCGTAAAAAATAACCGTGGATGTGATAGCATTAACCTACAAACTCGGTAGCTATAGACGTTGTTAGCACCAAAATTAGTCACTAACCTCGTTGAGAAAGATTGTGTAGAGATATAAGTGATGAAGTTAAATTAAACAAGGAAGAATATGCTAAATTAAATGCAGAAAGTAAGAACACCCGATTTATAGTGGTTCGGCGTAACTACCTACGTCCACTTTGAGTTTTGATCTTTATTTCTTTCACAAGTAGTTGAATACAAATACAATCCATATATTAATGACTTGAATACAAGTTTGAACTGAAAATAATCAGTCTTGAAAGTGGCAGAGTCTCCCCATTGTTCTCCCAAGAAAGGTCCATTTCATTGTGCCCCTGCCCTTCTATTTATAGAAGAAGATGGGTTGGACTTCCTTCACAGGCTCAAGGCCAAGGTGACTTGGCCCATATAGGCCGATCTCAAGCTAGTTGGTCTATTCTTGCCGAACCGTACCTAAATGCCAAAACATGTCGACTGCATCAAACCTGTATATCATCAGGCTCTTCTTAGTCAGAATCTTGTCTAGTGCTAACAATAATTTCTTCAACTGTCGTCTTGTAGCCGGGCCAAGGTGCCGGTTAACACTTGCCCCCCAAAGTGTTTCGTGTGAAGCAACACAACACGCTTTGAATCATCAAGTATTCCTTGTCTTCAGAAAGAAATCCACCATGTTTCTTGAATAGTCATTATCCTCCAATTTATCCTCCCAAGGTGTTGTATCCTTCTTTGGTCATCGTGATGCTTGGTCGATTCCCGATATTATAAATCCAGGGTTGTAGTTCATCAGTGGCCATTCGTGTCTGATTCTGCAGAGCTAATAAGCTTCGGCTATCTGATCTAGTCTTCTCTTAATAACCCTTAGTGAGAATTCAATTTATGTTGATTTCAAGAAGTCGAACTTTTTCGGATGTACACATGCACGTTCAGGTACATGTTCTTGCCATTGGCTCTCGGATGCGTTTTATATGCTCATAAGTCGTCGCCAACTCCATCTAGTTTAATTGCAATTCAATCGCGATTCCTTGTTTGTATTTTCTGTGAAATAAGGGTTGCAATCAGCCACTTGAGGAGTTTTCCAAACCACTCTTCAGTACAGACTCTATGATTTTGTTCACAGCTTCAACCTGTCCATTTGCAGTTATAATGGATCATGGAAGGTCATAAGGACAGATGACGTTACGGATAAAGAAGTTGATTATTTTCTTCATCTGCCCATTTGGTGACGTAATCAACTGCTATGATGGTGTATTTCGCACCACCTTTAGGATCGACAAGAAGACGATTTCAGTGCCCCTAAGTGGCAAACGTCCATGAACTAGCCATTTGAATAATTTCCATCGGCGGGGTTTCCGGATTTTTTGCAAACATCTTGCACTCGTCACATTGTCTAGCATGATCAACCGCATCTGGGTTGATAGTTGGCCAGTAATACCTGTAGCAGAGTATCTTCTTTATCATGGTTTTCCCCCTGATGTTACTACCGCATTCTTCTTCATAGACTTTGCTCAAGATATCATCATGGGCGATATGCCGAAGCATGGGGATGGATAAACTCCTTTTGACACATGACTTATTCTTAGATGATTTGGCGTGAAGCTTTGAGGAGGATCTGTCGTTTTCCATTCCTCCGTTCAGTAAGAATTCCTCATTGTAGATAGTCTTTGATAGGAGTCAACCATGACACCTTTTCATTTAGTTCGATGGGTACGTGTGTAATGATGTAATACGTGAAGTCGGTTAGTAGCTCTTGGACTTGGCCGAGATAAGGAGCAAGACAATGCCCCCTAGTAAGATCAACTTCCTTAAATTTGTATACTACCAATCAAGAATCACAAAAGATATGTAAAGTTTTCACTTCAATTCCTCTAGCAAGTTTGAGGCTGGTAGTCAAGGCTTCATACTAAGCATCGTTGTTTGTTACAGGTAAATTGAGTTTTAGGACGTAGCAGATTGATCGTTCCTCAGGAGTCATTATCATGACTCCTATGCCATAACACTGATCATTGGATGCTCCATCCACGTACATTTTCCATCTTATGGTTGGTTCTCTGCTACTCTTCGAGTAGTCATCTGAGGTATTGAATTTTGGTGTGAGGTCTGCTAATTTCCATCCTTGGATAGCCCTTTATGGGAAATAAGTGATATCGAATTAGCTTAGTTCGATGTTCTATTTAAGTAGTCTTTCAGACGTCTCAGGTCATTGTATGCCCTGTCGCAACAGCTGGTAGGCATAGACGTTGATGGGGTGAGCCTAAAAGTAAGAGTGGAGCTTTCATGATGAAATCAATAGAGATTGTGCTAGCTTTTGTAGCTTCGGGTTGATATCCAATGCATGGCTCGCGATAGTTAATGAAATCACATATGCATGTCAGAATGGGTCCAAGGGAACATATCATCATTTATTCAAAAAAATCCAACTAATTCTTTTATCATCATTGCACTGAGCTATGATCCGATATTTAGCACCCGGAAAGGGTCGCCATGGCTGGCTATAATGTCGACCGTCAGCTTAGCAGGTGCCATCCCAGATTCTTTGAGTAAAGATGTAACTATTTTGCATAACATTCAATGTGAAATATGGTTAGGACGACCAATGTTGATGGTTACTCTAGTCGAATCCTAGAGTCTTGTCATGAGTTATTGAGTCTAATAGCGAAGGGCTCTGAATGCTCTAATAGATTATCAGCAAATGGCCAAAAATCAGGCTTAAAAGCGCATTAAAGGAAATGTCTAGTGGGGGTCAGCCTCGAGTGGTATGCAACTGTATGGCTGGATCTTGCTATGAGTTTGAATTTGCTTGTGCATTCGAGTAACGCACTTTCTATTCAATGCATTCATGATTCTTTACCTGTCCTTCGGGTTGGAGCGAAAGTCAATTGCCCATGAGCTAAGGTATCGATTTAACGATTCTATCTCTAGGCATCCTTTCGGTCGTTGCCTTGAGTAGCTGTAAGCACTATATATAAGTTTTAATACTGAGCTATCGTAGCCAGTTTTTGGATGACCATGCGTCTTCTCCCAGTCTCGGGTTGATAAATGTACTACATGGACGGTTGAGTCTCGTCCTAGCTATTTTTATGTTTTCACCTAAACTCCAAAGACATAGAGGTGATTGGTGAATAGTCGGTTCACATTCATCTTGCTTCTCGCTCGTGCCCCCAGGTCTGGGGCATATACCGATAAGTAGGAAGGCCAGCCACACCCACTTTAGCTTTACTCTCTTTCCTGTTGAATCGTGGGATCATGTCAGTCGATAGGAGACTAGGTCTCACCTATCTTGGATTTTATCGTGGGTTTTCATTCCAAGAGGAATACTTCGATGCCATGTAAGTTTCAGGGCGTAATTTGGACAGTGGATGGTCATCCACGTCCAATTTGGTTCATGCTCTATAATCAGATCTCGGGGTAAAGTTGGCTACAAATGCAGTCGGGTTATGCTCATCCAGTTTCATACTCCTCCTGACGAATCGAACAAGGGTGCTGGAGAATTTTTGACCAAGTATTCGTGGTTTACCCTCCTTTCCATACTCTGGGGGTCATAGTTTTTCAAAAAACAAACATCCGAGTCACATTCGTATGTGCTTGGTGCGGATCGGCATTGACCCTTGGTCTGAGGTATGATATAGTAGGTTGCTCGTAGCTTTGGATGCCGTTTTGATTGGTTCTGTATTGAGGCCTCCCTGCAGTCGCTGCCTCAAGTTATAAGAACGGCATGCTAGAGCTATAGTAAGCTGTCGTATTCGGCTTTTTAGTGTTTTGTACCCCTGCCCCCAGCATTGATTTGGCCAGGTCACTAGTTGGATGGTCAAACTCCATCCTCAGCGGGTTAATATCCTCCTGTCGATTCGAGGCCGAAGTTTGCGGAATAGAAAATGGTCGGAATCCACTCGTCTATTTATCGATGTTTATACACTACTCTGCATTCTGGTGACTTAGTGTTATTCTCCCCCCGGTTGACTCGCGCCCAATTTGTGTTCATGCTTCGGTCCACGCTCCGGGGACTTAGAGATTTGTCGAACGGTTTATGCTTTAGTCCACAGTTCGAGACACAGAGATTTTTGTCAACTCGTTTATACTCTAGTTCGCACTCTGGGAACTTAGAGTAATCTGGTCCGCTTCTGGGATTTAGGGTTTTTTCTTAAGTCGTCTATAATCTAGTCCATGCTCTGGGGACTGAGAGTACTGTAGTCCGCACTCTAGGGACGTAGAGGTTTTTGAGTCATTTATACTCTAGTCCGCACTCAAGGACTTAGAGTACTTTAGTCCGCATTCTGTCTCCCATTCCAGAGGGTGAGATCCCCCGAATGGCTGAGAGTTTGCCTGAACCTGGTAGATAATCCTTCTCATTAAGATTCTCTTTAAGATTTCGAAAGTTGTTATTCTTTATGCAGGACTATTGCATTCTAATGCTTATTTTCCACGATTTTGTGCATGCCGTTCTGACCCCGACCCCACTCCAAGGAGCGATGTCACCAAGGAAGTGAGGGAGAAGACAAGTGAAGCCACTCACGCAGGGGAGGCTCCTAGTCCAGACGCTCAGGTGATCGGAGCGCTTGATGAAGACAAGTCTGAAACCTCCTCTCCTACCAACGGGGGTTATGAAGTAGAAATTACAGGCGCCTCTGAGCATACATCCGAATTAAGCATGGAGGAGCTGCTCAAGAAAGAGAAGGAGGAGACGGTCAAGGTCATAGTAGATCCCCGAGTTGTGGACTTGGACGATCCTTTGAACAAGCCATTGAAGGTTTTCCTTCCTGGCGGGTCCAAGCCCATGGAAGGCCCCCGTACTCCTTCAGTTGCTACCCCTATATCAAAGAAGAGTACCAAGGGTAAATGCTCTAGAGAGGAGCCGTCTGGAAAGAAGTTGAAGAAGCACAAGAAGTGATTACTATCCTCGTTCAACGAGTGTTAGTTTAAGTCATGTAATTATTTTCATCTATTTCCTTAGTCCTTGTAAATAGAATGTCGACTCCGAACTTTGGAGGGGTTGTAATAGAAACTCATTTCTTAAAAAGGTTTAGTTCCTTTTTCTGCCTTACAAAAGACTCTTATTGTTCAGTTTTCTTTGTGATTGTGATTTTAATCCAAGCAGTTGTGAGTAACATAGACTTCTCAGTCCATCTTCATATAACTCGGAAACTCTTCGGGAGTCGTTGAACTTCCATTCTGTGCTTCGAGCACTTAGAATACTTTCTAGCCCGTATGTCAGGGATTTGACAAATTCAAGTCATCTGTGTCATAGTTCATATTCAGGGAACTTGGAGATCCGATTCGCTTATATTCGAGTCCGCACTCTGGGGAGTTAGAGTACTCCAGTCCGCACTCTGGGGACTTGGAGGTTTAAGTCATTTATACTCTAGTCCGCGCTCTGGGGACTTAGAGTACTCTAGTTCGCGCTCTGGGGACTTGGAGGTTTAAGTCATTTATACTCTAGTCCGCGCTCTGGGACTCAGAGTACTCCAGTCCGTGCTCTGGAGACTTGGAGGTTTAAGTCGTTTATACTCTAGTCCGCGCTCTGGGGACTTAGAGTACTCTAGTCCGCACTCTGGGGACTTGGAGGTTTTAATCATTTATACTCTAGTCCGCGCTCTGGGGACTTAGAGTACTCCAGTCCGCACTCTGGGGACTTGGAGGTTTAAGTCGTTTATACTCTAGTCCGCGCTCTGGGGACTTAGAGTACTCCAGTCCGTACTCTGGGAACTCTGGGAACTTGGAGGTTTAAGTCATTTATACTCTAGTTTGCGCTCTGGGGACTTAGAGTACTCCAGTCCGCACTCTGGGGACTTGGAGGTTTAAGTCGTTTAAACTCTAGTCCGCGCTCTGGGGACTTAGAGTACTCTAGTCCGCACTCTGGGGACTTGGAGGTTTAAGTCATTTATACTCTAGTCCGCGCTCTGGGGACTTAGAGTACTCCAGTCCGCACTCTGGGGACTTGGAGGTTTAAGTCGTTTAAACTCTAATCCGCGCTCTGGGGACTTAGAGTACTCCAGTCCGCACTCTGGGGACTCGGAGGTTTAAGTCGTTTAAACTCTAGTCCACGCTCTGGGGACTTAGAGTACTCCAGTCCGCACTCTGGGGACTCGGAGGTTTAAGTCGTTTAAACTCTAGTCCGCGCTCTGGGGACTTAGAGTACTCCAGTCCGCACTCTGGGGACTAGGAGGTTTAAGTCATTTATACTCTAGTCCTCTCTCTGGGGACTTAGAGTACTCCAGTCCGCACTCTGGGGACTTGGAGGTTTAAGTCGTTTAAACTCTAGTCCGCGCTCTGGGGACTTAGAGTACTCCAGTCCGCACTCTGAGGACTTGGAGGTTTAAGTCATTTATACTCTAGTCCGCGCTCTGGGGACTTAGAGTACTCCAGTCCGCACTCTGGGGACTTGGAGGTTTAAGTCGTTTAAACTCTAGTCCGCACTCTGGGGACTTAGAGTACTCCAGTCCGCACTCTAGGGACTTAGAGTACTCCAGTCCGCACTCTGGGGACTCGGAGGTTTAAGTCGTTTAAACTCTAGTCCACGCTCTGGGGACTTAGAGTACTCCAGTCTGCACTCTGGGGACTCGGAGGTTTAAGTCGTTTAAACTCTAGTCCGCGCGCTGGGGACTTAGATTACTCCAGTCCGCACTCTGGGGACTTGGAGGTTTAAGTCATTTATACTCCATTCCGCGCTTTGGGGATTTAGAGGTTTAAGTCGTTTATACTCTAGTCCGTGCTCTGGGGACTTAGAGGTTTAAGTCATTTATACTCTAGTCCGCGCTCTGGGGACTTAGAGTACTCCAATCTGCACTCTGGGGACTTGGAGGTTTAAGTCGTTTAAACTCTAGTCCGCACTCTGGGGACTTGGAGGTTTAAGTTGAGAGCAGTCGTATTTCCGCTCTTTAATTTGTATTCATCTACTATATCGAGGCTAATGTCGTCGAATGAAAAATCGAACCACATTTGCTCACGGAATAGGATTCTGCCCCCCAGGATGAGGGATGGAATTTGAAAAATGGACGATCGATTCTCATCCGCTTGGTGATTATAGCTCTTCCAATCAAGTCAAGGAAAGAGGTATATGACAGATGGTTGGATCACATCCATGTTGGGTTAGATAGCCAAATCTCTTACAATTTGCTCCGTATCTCCTTCTAGAAAATAAAGATAATAGATTGTTGAGTAGACAAAGTAAGTTGCATCCGTTCCAAGGTGCAGTTGTGTCCATATATTGAAAGCGATGGTTAGCGAGTAGGCAGTCTACCATAGCTACTTCAAGTCGGGCTTTCGAACAACCTTTCATGTTCAGGGTAGGATTTGATGTGTAGATGATCAAATCACGTCCACTTTAGGCGGATCCCCGGCGTCATTGAGCTTCATGAGGGGTATCTGTATTTTGTCGAACTTTGTTCTAAGACTCGATTGGAGTGGATGATCGGGCCATATTCATTCCGAGCCTTGTTTAGGTCTCCAAGTCAAATGTGGAGGTCGATGGATGGATGGTCGGTTATGTTGGCTTTGTATTGGGCTCTGACCGTGATGAGCTTTACAATCTCTAGTCCTTGGCCCCAAATCAAAGGCACATGGTTGATAATGAGCGAACAAAACATGCTCGTCTTGATGAAACTCCACAAATCCGATTAAGGTCTGCGTGGATTGGTTGGAAGCCAACTTTGAGTACTTGGTCACCTGCATCGTTTTAAAAGAAGTTTAGTTCAAGTCTGTTGCAATTCAAAGCACATTTCAAATTGAAATAGAAAATAATCCAAAGAAGTTTGGGATAAATCTCATTGATAAGTGGAGCAGCATCATGTGCTTTCTGTTCAACTCTGCCCCTAGCCCCTTCTAGCGGGATGCCGACTGCCAACGGTTCAATTATTAATTATAGTTCTTTATTGATGGGCATCCGCAGTTCCTGGCTCGCCCTTCTATGAGGCTTGCATGTACTACTGAAGCTTTCTTTTCCGAAAAAGCTTTTTGATCACACCTCGGAGGTGTTTGTAATCGCCAGTGTCAAGATCAGTGTGCATCTTGGAATATACAACATTCATCCGATTTTCTCTGGACTTCAATGGGCTCTCTCGAGGTTGGTTTCTAGTACCAATTTGAGTCATGAGCTTCCAAGTAGAGGCTATCGATTGAATCTATCAAAGAGCATATGAGTCGAATTTTGAGATCTTGTTTTGTCTACTAGAATCAATGTCCTTAGCCGACAGGCCTGCATTGTTATTTTTCTTAGTATGCTCCACTCCTCCTCACTTTAGTTCTGATTCATTTTGTAAAAGAAACAATCCATAGTCGTAGGAGGCTCTTTAGCTAACTAGCTGCCAAAATATATCTGGAGGTCGACTTTCCTCAAATGCGATTAGTATGATACCCTTGTTAGTATTTGGAATAAATTTCTTAGAGCCAAACATTGGTTTGCTTGGAGTCACTAAATTCGAAGTGCTGGATCAGTGAAGAATGGTGCTTGGAGTTATCTTTGCGTTTGCTAGAGTCACATCATCTATGTTCTCCAACCTTTGGGAGTACCGTTTGAATAGCGGTTGCTTGTCCGTTCCCTTGATGTCGCTCATAAGCTGCCGCTAGATCCTCTATGCCCTGGTCGATCATGGGATGTCAGGGAAGTGGATAGAATGTTCTTTATTAAGTTGAGTTTTGAATTGACTATCCAGAGGCACTGCGCTGCGGCTAGGGTTTGGGGGGTAAATAGGGGTCGTATAAGAGACCGGTGTAACTTACCCGAATTTTTTTTTGTAAATTTTCGAAAATTTAGGTCGTACCCAAAAAAGTTTTTTTTTGTAAATAGGGGTCATATAAGAGACCGGTGTAACTTACTTGACAAAGTTGCTCGGCATACAAGATTGTTCGGCATCCAAATTTGTTTGGCATTCCACACTGTTCGGCATTCAGGAACGCCCGGCACTCAGGAGCGTTGGGCATTAGAGAGCGCTCGGCATTCAAGAGCGTTCGGCATTGGAGAGCGCTCGGCATTCAGGAACGTTCGGCATCCAAGAGCGTTCGGCATTCAGGAGCGTTCGGCATCCGAAAGCGTTCGGCATCCAAACTTGTTCGGCATTCCACACTGTTCGGCATTCACACTGTTCGGCATTCCACACCCTGTTCGGCATTCCACACTGTTCGGCATTCACACTATTCGGCATTCCACACCGTTCGGCATCCACACCGTTCGGCATTCACACTGTTCGGCATTCACACTGTTCGGCATTCACACTATTCGGCATTCCACACCGTTCGGCATCCACACCGTTCGGCATTCACACTGTTCGGCATTCACATTGTTCGGCATCCACACTGTTCGGCATTCCACACTATTCGGCATCCACACTGTTCGGCATTCACATTGTTCGGCATTCACACTGTTCGGCATCCACATTGTTCGGCATTCCACACCGTTCGGCATCCACACCGTTCGGCATTCACACTGTTCGGCATTCACACTGTTCAGCATCCACACTGTTCGGCATTCACACTGTTCGGCGTTCCACACGTGTTCGGCATTCTGATGTCACTCGGCCTGGAGGTATGGATCGGCATAGAGGTATGGATCGGCCTGGAGGTATGGATCGGCCTGGAGGTATGGATCGGCATAGGCATTTTCTGGAGCGGTCGGCATACGCCTTTTCTGGAGCAGTCACATACGCCTTTTCTGGGGGATCGGCTGAATTGCCTTTAGAGGAGGGTCGGCCTTCATTCAACTTGAGTGCAAACTTCAACGTCCAATCCCCAGTTCTTGCATACATCAGTGAATCCAATCTACGGCTATCAGCTTCCTTTAGATTTCTTTCAATCTGAGTAGAATAGGAAGTTTTCTAGTAAACAACTGGATCTATCTCGTGAATATGGAAATCCACTAGTAGACGATGAGATCCAATCAAGCTGAGAATTCAATTCTCAGTGAAAGCACCAGTGTGTTAGCACCAAAATTGGTCACTAACCTCGTTGAGAAAGATTGTGTAGAGATATAAGTGATGAAGTTAAATTAAACAAGGAAGAATATGCTAAATTAAATGCAGAAAGTAAGAACACCGGATTTATAGTGGTTCGGCGTAACTACCTACGTCCACTTTGAGTTTTGATCTTTATTTCTTTCACAAGTAGTTGAATACAGATACAATCCATATATTAATGACTTGAATACAAGTTTGAACTGAAAATAATCAGTCTTGAAAGTGGCAGAGTCTCCCCATTGTTCTCCCAAAAAAGGTCCATTTCATTGTGCCCCTGCCCTTCTATTTATAGAAGAAGATGGGTTGGACTTCCTTTACGGGCTCAAGGCCAAGGTGACTTGGCCCATATAGGCCGATCTCAAGCTAGTTGGTCTATTCTTGCCGAACCGTACCTAAATGCCAAAACATGTCGACTGCATCAAACCTGTATATCCTCAGGCTCTTCTTAGTCAGAATCTTGTCTAGTGCTAACGATAATTTCTTCAACTGTCGTCTTGTAGCCGGGCCAAGGTGCCGGTTAACAGACGTTATAGCATTAATGTAACACCATACCTCTATATTCATACTACCAAAAAGTATTACTAGGTAATATTGTATAATAATATGGAAAATGATGTGATATTGGGCTGTAATATGTGAATATTTCCTTGGGCTAACACCGTTACATATTTCAGAAAACATATACTACTCATTCATTGTCAACATAAAGTAATACAGGTGTTTCTAAGGTAGAAAAATACAAAATATAAAAAGGATAACAGAGATCACAATGTCATAAGAATGCAACAATAAAATATGATAGATGAAAGACATGTATTCAAGTGGGTCTACAAATAAATGAACTGCCTATTGTCTCTCAAAATATACAAGACATGTCCAGTACATACATCCCAATGACATATACATACATAAGGCTACATAAATACACATAGGGTTCATTAACCAACTAATAATCTAGCTTTCAATCTATTTCCAACAACCACAAGTTGGTCACTTCGTCCTTGAACCTAAAGTCTCGGACTAACCTGATTATTATAGAAATAATAAACATGTTAGACTATGTCAAGAATGTAGATGTCAGAATACATGGTAAGCATGGTATCACAATCCCCCAAAAATAGAATATGCGAGCAATTCATACATAATATATCTTGTCATACCTTGCATATCATCACCCATAGTAATATACAAGTATAGTAAACATTAAACCAAGCATTAGTATAACAAGGTGATATATTAAAATAGCATACCCAACATAAATACATCATAAAGCTAGACAAGCTAGCACATAATCCACTCACCTTAATACAACATCTGAATAACTAGATTCAACTAAGTAAATGCCATAGTACGGTGAAATAAAAATATATATATTATAAGGTAGATGAGTACCCATCATGTCACCACAATAGATGAGCATACAATATGATTTATCTAGCAAACAAGCACACATAAATCACAACAATGAATGAACAAGTAACTAGGTGCTAATAATAGACGAGCATGAAGCTATTCTAGACATAGGCAAGCACACGACTAGTCATAACCAATAAATAATCAAACAATAATAACCAATAATGGACGGGCACACAACAAGTCCCAATAATAGGTAGGCACACAACTAATCATCGGGATTGACGAGCAAACATCAAGTCCTATGGGTTAAGTGGCTTACGGCACATAATGGTTGTCTGGATGAGGCATAAATAAAATAGTGTAATGTGTTCATTTAATCATACATAATCCAGATGAGAGACTGATATGCACACAACATTGCTCCAGGGGTCTTTTGCATGCAACGTAGCACACAGCTTACTTCTACAGTATTAAGTTATTCGTGGCCATCATAACATTATGTTGTAATAAACCGCCATTCTGGGCACTTTGATTAAACACAAGTTACGGTGTGTAAGCCTTGAAAGCCAAAGATAATGTGTCATTAGTTAAGATAACAATAGAAAACAAGATGATAAAGACTATAAATTTCTTTCTAAACTCATACTGGAAGAAAATAACATATAATATACCAAATCAAACATCGGTTTACTTCATTGCAATAGATCTAGTGTGAATACATAGTCAGATATAACTGAATCCAATCCAAGTCTAATACACACAATATCAATGTCGATGATTATTTATATAGAGATCTATATACCATAATGATGCCTTCATCGTCTGCACCATCTAGCGCTGCTAGTTGTCCAGTTTCCATCAACCTAATGATGAAACAAAATGGAAAAAAAAATAGGGAGAGAGTCAAACTACAGTCTGGTGAGTAATGTACATCTATTCCATATCATACTCTAGACATTTCTGAATAATACCAAGATAATTATGGTAACAAATCATACCTTATTCCTGTCTCACCCGCATACAACAAATTAGTCAAGTAAAAAAAATGATACATGGCTAAATTTGTGAAACAAGGTCTTAATCCAATACATTTACAACAGTTAATGGTATTGTCTAATACACATACTCAATTCCAGTATATTACAATGGTCGATGATATGGTCTAACCCATACTCAAATCTAGTAAATTACAATGGTTGACAGTATAGTCTAACCCACTCTCGAAGCCAAGCCCACGCTATTGCATTAACACATGGCTGAACCATCGAATGGACATAGTTCCATGCATGGCCTGTGAACCCATTTCCGTACAACACACACCTCAGATTTTCTACATATACTAAGCGATCATGTCACCATGATAACCAATAAAGGTCTTGGAATCAATAGTTAAGAAAAAACGTCAATGACGGTTGATAAATAAAATGTATATATTCATAAATATAATATATGTATACACACACATTCACCATATATACGTCCAAGCATTCCAATTCAATAAGGTCAAAAAGTCACTTCAAAACATCGTCTATTCAATGTCCAAAACCCCAAGGAAATAACCCCGAATCGATAAATTCAATATATTCTTTAAATTTGGCCTTAACGACCTAGGTTTATTGTGCAGTTTTGCTTCACACTAGTGGACCAATGTACTACGCACCGGTGGATCAGTGTACATGAAAATTACAAAATCCTGATAATTTCCAGAAAGTTATGTGTGTCCAACGTTTCATTTGACCATATCTTCTTCATTTTTCACTCCTTTTTGAAATCGTTTTCTTCTAAATTCAAATAGAAGTCTCTACTATCCATCTACTTCAACTTCATTTGAAGATCAAAATGAAATCATTTTAGGAATCACTCCAAAAGTTAATGAATATAAAACTAGTTTTCAATTTTTTTTCAAATATACATTTCATATAAAAACGCTATAAAATCCAAATAAATGCCTTTTTTAATTCAAAATAAAAATTATATTATAACCTGAAATGCTATTAGAAATCTTATAAATATTTTCACAATTTTATTATGTATTTAGTGTCTTATGTTTAGTATAAACTACTTTAATTAAAATGGAAATCTATATTCCAATTCTCATTAATTTTATATAAATCATCAAAATTTATATAAAATTCATTTTTATCTCTGTCCATATCCTTCTAGAAATCAATTTAGTTTTTTTTAAATGGTATTTTTTAAACATATTATATGCATATACTTGTCAAAACCTTGATTTCCAATACTCCTCTTTACTATATCCATACATATATACAATTTATATATATATGTATGTATGTATATGTATGCATGTATGTATATCCATCATAATTTTGAATCTAATTCTCTGGTGTATAAAATTATCGTTCATAAATCCAAACTTACACTATTCCATGCATTTAAAATTATCATTGATTATATAAAAATCATATATAATCTCAAATTTACATTGTTTTGAATTTTTGGCCAAACACAATCTCATTATCTTTAATTATTGATTTCATAACCAAATTACATTAAATTTTAGATTTTGATTCTTTCAATTTCTACAATATATTAAAATTATCATCATAACCCATATTTTCTATTCCTAATCCATAATTACTTCAAACTTGACGAGATTCAAAAAACTATATTGCAAATTAGGCATAAACCACTCACAATAATCCAAAAGTCTCTAAATTAATCGCTGTCCGGAATTTGATTTGCCTCCAAATCTATGAATTTGCAACTCTAATTAGTAATAAAGTATAGGACTCGACTTGTTGTTCGATCTGGTACTTAAAACGATGAATTTGATAAAGAATTTAGGAGAATTTGATGTTTGAATTAAAGAGGGTTTCTAGAGTTTGTGAGGAAGAAGATACATACTTAGAAAATGAATTAAAAAATTCTAAACGGGTTAACTAATCGGTTATATATAGATAATAAGGGGCATCTGTACAAATTTGTTAAGCCAACATAATTTCAAATTTCTATATCTCTCATATCCAGACTCCGATGCAGACAAATGAATATACAGCGCAAATCATAAAAACGAGGCAGTCGCAACAACACTATTTTCATTTTCAAATTCAAAAACTTAAAAAACGATGATTTTTCCCTTCGGCCGAAATTATTTAATTTATTTATTATTTTAAATCATCGTAAATTACTAGTTATTATAGTCTCCTTCCTACTTGCCTTAAAAGGAATTTCGTCCTCGAAATTACTGACAAAACATCCAAGCCAATCAAATTACACCAATTCAACCAAAATCACATTAATACATATATATGTCACATGGAAGAATAAATAGAAATGCATGATCAGGCCCTGTAATACTCCACTAAATGCAAGAATGCAATTTGGTAGCCGGCCTCCTGAATGTATGCAATATAGATGGCATATAGGCATGATGCAATACAATTCTACTATATCAACATACATGAAATTCGTGTTTATATCATATCATGAGTCAAGGGTTCAAACAATATACTAACCTATGTCAACCACAAAGCATCCAAAATCTAACATCCAAAACTTAAATCCAAAGAAACAAACTAAAGTAAGAAATATATCGATAAAGAGATTAGGGTGAGAAGCCTTCATCTTCTCCACACGTTCCTATGTGCTCTCCGCCGGGTCGTTACCCCACTGCACTCTCGCCAACTTCATCATCTTGTTTCTAAGCCGTTTTACTCTGTGTTTTATTATACGGGTTGGACCACTGGATGAATTTGGCTCAGGTTCTAACTCTACATCCTCCAACTAACTAGGCTTGATAACGGTGGTTGAATCATGCACACATTTTCACAAACGTGATACATGGAACACATTAAGTACTCTTTCCATCTTCTTTGGGAGTTTCATTCTATAGGCTAGACTTCCAATACGCTCCAATATCGGGAATGGTCCAAAAAACCTCGGTGCTAATTTTCTGAACTTCCAAATCTCATTACTCTCTTTAACGGTGAAACTTTTACAAACACCAAATCTCCAACAACATACTCCAATTAGGTCTTCCTCTAATTAGCATATGACTTTTGTCGATCCTATGCGGCCTCCATTCATTTTCTTATCAGCTCCACCATTTTAGATTTATCCTTTATTATTTCTGATCCAAGAATTATCTTATCTATTGACTCATACCAACACGAGGTTGATTTACATGGCCTTTCGTACAATGCTTTATACAGTGTTATTCCAATGCTAGCGTGTTAACTATTATTATACGCAAATTCAACCAATGGCAAAAGGTCTTCCTAAGTTCCTCTAAAATCAAGTATGCAAGCCATGAGTAGATCCTCTGGAGCTATATTCACTCTTTTCGATTGTCCATCCATTTGAGGATGATATGTTGTACTCAAGTTTAGTTCCATTCCTAAAGCTCCTTGTAGACTTAAGAACTCACTTGTAAAAAGCAGATCCTGATCACTTACTACACTAATCAGAACTCTATATAGTCAAAATATCTCCTTTATGTACAACATTGCCAATAACGTCGATGTCCTTGTGCTCTTCATTGGGGTGAAGTGTCCACTCTTGGTCAATCGATCCACAACTACGCAAAACACTTTCATTACCTCTCCTAGGCAAACCGTCAATAAAGTCCATAGATATATTCTCTCACTCCCACTATGGAATCGCTAACGGAAGTAATAGCCCACCCGTCTTCCTTTCTTCATCTCTTACCCTTTGGCAAGTCAAACACTTAACTACAAATTCTGCTACATGTCTCTTCATTCTTGGCCAATAGAGAGCCCTCTTCTTATCCTGATACATTTTTCCCACGCCTGAATGAATGGTCATCCTAGAATCGTAATAAGTGCTCAAGACTTCTTCTATCAACTCCCTAACTTGAGGTACATATATCCAACCATCATGCCAAAGATATCCCTTCTGATCCTTATACTAATGATCTAAGTGACTCAATCGTTCACCCTATTCCAATTTCTCCAATATTTCAATCAATGTTGCATCTTGTCTCTGGCTCAACCTAGTTACATCCATCAATGTAGGCCTAACTTCAATTGTAGTCAAATGTGGTGTATATTTCGATGGCGGTTGGAGATCGAAAATGAAATAAATTCTAAACTTTACCATTCCAATAACAAACAATTCATCCTAACATACTTCCTATTCAATGCATCCGCAAACACTTGCCCCTTTTTAGAGTATGAGCAGTCTCAAAATCATAAGACGAAATAAACTCCATCCACCTTTATTGCCTCAAATTCATGTCCTTCTTTGAAAATAGATATTTAAGGGATTTATAATTGATAAACAGTTCAAATCTCTCTCCCAATAAATAATGCAACCAGGATTTCAATGCAAACACGATGGCAGCTAACTCAAGGTCATTCGTTGGGTAATTCTTCTCATGCACCTTGAGTTGTTGACTAGCATAGCTTCCACCTTTCCTTCTTGCATCAAGACTGGACCAAAATTGGTTCTAAAACACTAGTAGAGACGGTAAACATCTTGGTACCATCGAGGAGGGTTAAGACAGGTGCGCTCATCAACAACTCCTTCAACCTAACAGATGCCTTCTACAATCTGGGTTCGACACAAAAACTATATTCTTCTTAGTAAGTTTAGTCAGAGGTGCTAAGATCTTTGCAAAATCCTAAATAAACTTCGTTCAGAGACCGACCAATCCTAAGAAGCCACGAATCTTAGAAGCATTCTTCAGAGTCTTCTGACTCTTTACTTCTTCCACTTTCCCTGGATCTGCAGCCAATCCTTCTTCACACAAAATATGTTCAAGGAATTTGACTTCCTTATTCCAAAAATGACATTTCAAGCATTTTTTCCTTAACTGGTTCTTTCTCGAAATTTTTAACATTTCCCTCAAATTCTTCTTCACTTTTGGAGCATACTAAGATATCATCCACAACCACCAACAAATTTATTCAACTGTTTTCGAAAACTCTACTCATCTAGTCCATAAAATAAGCAGGAGCATTAGTCAAACCAAACGACATGATTACCTATTCAAACATTCATCAGGAGTTATAAATGCAATCGTTAGAGCACTATCTTCTGCTACTCTTAATTGATGGAATCCACTCGCTAAATCAAGCCAAAAGAAAACTTTAGCTTTAACTAAGTGATCAAAAAGGTTTTCAATGCAAGGTAAGGGATATTGATTATTCCTCGTCATTTTTTTAAGTTCTCTATAATCAACAAAAAGCCCAAGGGAACCGTCGGCTTTAATGCCAAAGATGACTAATGGTCCCCACTTCGAAATACTTTTTCTCATAAATCCTTTCTCCAATAACTCGAAGACTTGTTTATCCAATTCTCACCTTTCTTTTAGAGCCATATGCCTTAGGGCAACACTTTGGGCCTAGCATCTTTAACAAGATTGATTCTAAACTCAATCTCCCTTCGAGGTAGAAGTTCAAAAACTTCTGCAATGAAATTTGGAAACTCTATTACTACAGGGATCAAAGATAGATCGTCCTATGCTATACTAAGGGAACACAAGCGGCTAGTCTCATGGAATCATCAGGCCTACAATATACCATAAGGTCCTTCTATCCACCATTACTCAATCGTACTACCCTTCTATCACGATCCAATATTACCTTATAAAAATGACAAACAGTCCATTTCCAAAATCAATCTATACCCCAAATAAGTTAAGTTGTGACTAGGAAACACCATGCCATGTATGACCAACCTAAGGTTTTGACAAACCAAAGATAGATGGTTCGATACCTCAATAGGATTTGACATCGATATAATCAATGATAACTTGAGGTCTAAGGCTTAGCTAATGCATGACTACTGAATGAGTGCGATGCACCAGTTTCAAAAAGGGTTCTGATAGGAAATCCAGATAGAGATAAAACACCTTCCACAACAATATACGTCCCCTTCTCATCTACAGATGACACAATACTAGTAGTTGAAACTGCTTCTAATGCACATGCCTTCACTACCTGCACTTCCTTCTTATGCTAAGCTAGGTAGTTATTTTTGGTACAAACTATTGACAATCACAACAATTAATCTTGAGATATCCATATTGCAGTGCTTAACAATATGACCCTTACTGTGACACTCCTACACACAATAGCCTATTCATTCCTCTGTCCTCCTTAGGGTCCACCTTTGCACTTATTTTGATTATGTTACCTCCCTTTTTGCTCATCCTCCTTAACAACAACGATTAACTTTCCATTAATAGTGCTGCTTTTATCGGTCCTTCAAACATTTCCCTAAAAGGTATTTGGTTTAATGCTAGTTCTTTCAATGGAGAATTTAGACCTTTAGCAAATTCCAGTGCCTTCTATTCTAGAGTGTTGATCTTCTCGAATCTAGACCTTACTAACTCATTAAACTGACTTACATACTCACTTTCAGTAGAATCTCCATGCTTCAGATGAACAAACCTTCTCAGTATTAACCTTTCATCGCTTTGAAGAAGAACTTAACCTTCAACCTTTGCTTAAAATCTTCCTAAGTGATTGTATTCTCATATACTTCTGAAGTGATTGCTTCCTACCAATTTGTAGCTTCTCCCTGAAGATGCCATGCAGCCAACTGCCTCTTATTGATGTCACTGAAACCCAATAATTCTCATAAGAACTTAACTATGCCTTGATCACCGAATAAGGCTCGATGCCCACATAAGATTTTCCATCCAAACTTGAGAAATCCCTATAAAGTTTCAGTAAATCCACTACGGCTGCTGGTTGGATGGGAGTCACCTTTGGAGTGGTAGTACCATTAGGAACATGAGGAGTCTCGATAGAATTCAAACTAACTAATTGCAGACACCTTCGGAACCATACAGGGTTGTTTTCCCCAAGGTTGATGGCATCAGGTGTTAGTGCTAGCTCTTGTCTTAACTCTACCAAGATTAGTAGTGCTGGTCATTGTTCAAGTTGAATTACTCATCTTTGACTGTTTGAAAAGGAAAACAAGATTCGTTTGCAACTCCCCAAATAGACATGGAACAGTAAATGGTGTGTATGTTAGTCCATGAGATGATGGTTTTGATGACAACAACCTTAGAATAGATTATAAAATATAAATACTAACATTACAAGTTTAGATATATATGTATATGCAAGATCTAACCATGCAGGTATCAAGAATGAAGACTGAACAGTATAGAGATTCAAGATATAGAGATAGAAGACTCATGAGTATCAAGATTATCAAGAGTTCAAGATTTCAAGGTTAAGTTTGTTTTATTAGGAATATTTGTTAAAACTCGTAGAAAAGCACTGGCATCTTAATATCCAATTTATTCGTGGAATGGAATCCACTTCGAGCCCGTTAAAGGGATGGAACCCTAAGTAGGATGGAACCTACGAAAATCTAGTGGGACATTGTTTTGTATCCACTAATCTTAATTCAAATGATTTTTCAAAATTATCTTGTTTTCAAAATGATTTCAAAACTTTCCTTTTAAAAAGATTCAAAATCCTCGATTCCGATTTTAAATAATTTTAGCCTCAAAACATCTTTATTTTCAGAGTCAAAATTACTCCTGATTTTAAACTGTCTTTTCAAATAATATATTTAACTTTTAAATTATTTACTTTGACTTAAATTATAGTTAAAATAATATATATATATATATATTGTTCTTTATATTTACTTATGAATTTCAACTATATTCAAGTATATTTATAAAGTTTTAAATAGTTTTTATATAAGATAAATATTATTTTTATAAAAATTCAAAACATCAAATTTGGCCGAGGGATGTCGACATGCCCATAGGCACCATGTTGACATGGTGACAGTTTAATTCAAAATTCAAATTTCAAAAGAAGTGTCTATTCGCCATAACTCTTCATGAATGGTCATGGCTGTTGTTCTTCTATAAATAGAGGTCAGTTTCAACGAATTTATATACATATTTTCTGGTTTTTCACTTCTCTTCTTCTTCCACATTTCTTAATACAAAATCATACCATTACTCTGCCGAAATCAACATTGAATCATACTCGATTACTTCTAGTGTGATTCTCCATCACTATCTCTACAAGGTTCTCAGTGCTATTCAGAGTTATAGACTTCTTTGTAATATATTAGCAAGAAAAGGTGTGATTGTAGCCTTGGAAATCAATCAAAAGGAAAAAGGTGTGATTGTAGCCCTGGAAATCAATTGGGTGAATTTGTTGCCCCATAAATCAAGTATCTCTACCCAGAGGATTGGGATTCTGGAGGGTGTACCTCGTAGCCTTGAAACCGAGGGTTGTATTTGTAAGAATTGTTTTTGAAAGGAAATCTGTACTTGTGTTGCGGGACTGGATGTAGGGTAACTCCGAACCAGTATAAAATCCGGTGTGTTCTTTCCTTTACTGCTTTTACTTTATATTTGCATCTGTGTTTGATTCTGTGTTCATATCTATGTCTGATTAGTGTATACATTGTTAACAAATTAAGATAAACTCAAAAAGATTAACAAATTTCTTAAAACACTATTCACGCCCCTCTAGTGTTAATTCTAGCCTTAAGATCCTTAATCCGTATTTCTCACATTTGGTATCGGAGCAAGGTTTTCAAAAGTTTCATAATCTGAATTTTGAAAATGGCAATTTTTTATAAAATTATTAACACTGTTTTCATATGAATATGTCACAGAATCATCATGATATTGTTGTTTAAAATTATATTTAGTTATTTTGAAAAGTCACTTGATTCTTTAAAAAGTTATCTTGTTTTGCAGGAGAAGAGTTAGGTCTAATGACTGTTGGTTAAAAGATACCAGATAATCATTCATCGATCAAGAAGAACAAATGGATATATAATGGAAATCGACAAAGAAATGGATACCAGATCAATTCAAAACTTTGGGTTCTCATCTACAACTTGATTTGATACTGTACTTCTCTCCATCTACTTCGCAATGTCATTGGTTTCATGTGAATCCGTCAAGAAATGACCAAGTTATGGTCAAATGAAGTTTTGGTGAACAATGAGAAAAAGAAGGCAAAATTGTCAAAGGTATTCTTCAAAATTCATCCAGAGATTTGAGTATTTTGTTCCCACTCCTTTTCAGATTGTAGTTCTTGTTCTCGCGGTCGTTTTGATGGGTGGATCATCAAATTCCGATCAAAATTGAGTGAGATATGACAGTTTGAAGTTGGCTATCCAAAACTGAAAAACTGTGTACGGGATCTTCTACATTTCTTCTACTGTTCGTCCTGTTGCATCACAATACCGTCCACATTCGACACCAAACTATTAATAGATCATATCATTTGCCTTCCTCTTCGATTTGCCGCTGGTTTCATCCAATTCCGTTAAGAAACGAAGGAGATATGCCTTCTAGAAGTTTGATAGTATATAGAAAAACGGGAAGAAGATGAAGAGGATGAATTTTTATGAAAAGTGGTGACCATTGGGCCTATTTATAGTGGTTGAAGTGTCCATTCATTCAAAATTCGAATTCAAAGTTTTGGCGCCAAGTTGGTCAATTTACTAAATCATCTATATCTTTATCGTACTGTCTTCAAATTCAGCAAATGAATATACTACGATGATCAGAAAAACGAGCCCGTCGCAATAGAACATATCTCGTCGTCAAATTCAGAAAGATATAAATGTTTGGTTCACAACAATGGAGGAACAGCAAAGTTAGAAAGATGGAGTGCAAAAATTGGTACGCTTTACTATTATTTCATCTTTATTGTTGCATTTAGAAATATATATCTATGCATTTAGTTAGGCATAGAAATTTATCTCTTTTATAAGTTCTGATATTTTGGTCTATATATCGACACACCATAGTATAAATATCGTTATACAAGTCTAAATTTTTTAAAAGTCTTTTAAAATGTGTTTTCTTTCAAATAAAATCTACAACTAATTTATTACAACTATACTAAGTAGAAAAGCATACATTCATTCATGATTTCAACTTTTCTAATTTTATTTTTACTTCTCATACTCTATTTCTTTTAAGATACTAATTTTATATCTTTAAGAAATTAGTAGAATGAATTTAGAATGTTAGAATAAGACTCTATTTATATATTTCTTCAATTAATAAGATTGCACCACATCACATGACCGGAATTTTAGATAGCATTTCTAAAATGCTTCTTTTCTTCCGTAATGTTTTGTGAGTACTGCAAATTCGTTTTTATAGCATTTCTGTGCTTTGAAACGCTGTATAGTTTCAAAAACTTTACACAGCATTTGGTAAAATCTACAGCTTTTATTTTATAATGTTTTGAATATATTTTATTGCAAAAAATTTTTATAGCATTCTGTAAATGCTGTCTTTTCTGTTTGAAATTTTAAATTATAAAAAATGATATTTAAACTAAGTATTTTTCTCTATTCTTTTTAGAGTTATTTTCTAACTTATATTAGAATATTTAAAAAGTAATTACATGTTTAAATATTTTTTTAATTAATTAAATTTTTAATGTAAGAAGCCTTAATGTAACACATGTTTATTTTAGTTTTTCAATCTTTAATATTTTATTTAATATTTCATTATGATATTTTTTAAATTTAAAAGATGTTTAAACATGTTTCTAAATATTTAAATCAATAATAATTTGATATAAAGGTTTTAATTAGTAAGTTAAGAACATGGAAGTTTGGATTCTTAAAAAAAAATCAACCAAGTTAATAAAAAATCATTTTAAATAAATTAAATTATTAGGGTATTAATTTGTATAAAAAAACATATTTGATCATATATGCAGTTTAAAGTCCATATTTCTTATCAATTTTATTTTGATATTGAGTGTGATTACTACCTTTCATGAATATGTTATAGTTTTAATATCATTTATTACCTTTAAACTCTTTCTTTACAACTCTTTCAGTCCATTCATTAGTTTCCTTAACTTAAGTCCAGTAATTGGTGTGTTTTACCTTTGTTTGGTTGAAGTGTTTTATAATAAATAGTTTGATATATGTATACATACATAGACATACACACACATATATGCTTGTCAATTAGATATTACTTATCACTCATGTTTATCTTATAATCTGAATGTCACTTACTGTAGTATATATATCATCACATCATTCTGCATCTTATTATTATTTTTACTTCATTATCATTTTGTTTCATATTACATATCATTATGCATCCTATTTCATATCACATTTCATTGCATATTATATCATAAATTACAATGCATGAAATATCATAATCTTTTGCATCACAAGTTGCACTTCATTCTGCATATCATCTCATGCTACATTGCAAATGTCTTACATTTCATACTGCATTACAAACTACATATTGCATACATGTATACATAACGAGTGTATTTTATTTAGGAGGAGTTTGTAGTATTGTCTTATAATATAGGATTATTAGTTTTGATGTTTTGTTTGACTTGATTGACTTGTTTGACTTGATTGACTTGATTGACTTGTTTGACTTGATTGACTTGATTGACTTGTTTGATTTGTTTGACTTGTCTGACATGATTGGTTTTGATGAGTGTGCTGAAATATACTTAATAAATAATTTATGTTCTTATATTTGATTTCTAACTATTATAAGCATTATCATAGATTCTTAGTTAGGATAATTAATAATTTAGGATTAAGTTCTAGTTTTTAGAGTTAAGTGTTGATTATTTATGATAACACTATAATTATAATCACATGTTATATAGTATTAGTTTAAGGGGAGTTGTATAGTTTAGAGTTTGTTTGTTTTTGTTGATGATAAAGGGGGAGAAATATAAAGTAGGAGAGTTAGGCATAGATTAAGGGGGAGTTATTAGAGTTATTAGGATAGAAGTAATATTTTATAAACAAAGGTTGTCATCATAAAAAAGGGGGAGATTGTTAGTCCATGAGATGATGGTTTTGATGACAACAACCTTAGAATAGATTATAAAATATAAATACTAACATTACAAGTTTAGATATATATGTATATGCAGGATCTAACCATGCAGGTATCAAGAATGAAGACTGAAAAATATAGAGATTTAAGATATAGAGACAGAAGACTCATGAGTATCAAGATTATCAAGAGTTTAAGATTTCAAGGTTAAGTTTGTTTTATTAGGAATATTTTTTAAAACTCGTAGAAAAGCACTGGCATCTTAATATCCAATTTATTCGTGTAATGGAATCCACTTCGAGCCCGTTAAAGGGATGGAACCCTAAGTAGGATGGAACCTACGAAAATCTAGTGGGACATTGTTTTGTATCCACTAATCTTAATTCAAATGATTTTTCAAAATTATCTTGTTTTTGAAATGATTTCAAAACTTTCCTTTTCAAAAGATTCAAAACCCTCGATTCTGATTTTAAATAATTTTAGCCTCAAAACATCTTTATTTTCAGAGTCAAAATTACTCCTTATTTTAAACTGTCTTTTCAAATAATAAATTTAACTTTTAAATTATTTACTTTGATTTAAATTATAGTTAAAATAATATATATATATATATATTGTTCTTTATATTTACTTAATAATTTCAACTATATTCAAGTATATTTATAAAGTTTTAAATAGTTTTTATATAAGATAAATATTATTTTTATAAAAATTCAAAACATCAAATTTGGCCGAGGGATGTCGACATGCCCATAGGCACCATGTTGACATGGTGACAGTTTAATTCAAAATTCAAATTTCAAAAGAAGTGTCTATTCGCCATAACTCTTCATGAATGGTCATGGCTGTTGTTCTTCTATAAATAGAGGTCAGTTTCAACGAATTTATATACATATTTTCTGGTTTTTCACTTCTCTTCTTCTTCCACATTTCTTAATACAAAATCATACCATTACTCTGTCGAAATCAACATTGAATCATACTCGATTACTTCTAGTGTGATTCTCCATCACTATCTCTACAAGGTTCTCAGTGCTATTCAGAGTTATAGACTTCTTTGTAATATATTAGCAAGAAAAGGTGTGATTGTAGTCTTGGAAATCAATCAAAAGGAAAAAGGTGTGATTGTAGCCCTGGAAATCAATTGGGTGAACTTGTTGCCCCGGAAATCAAGTATCTCTACCCAGAGGATTGTGATTCTGGAGGGGTACCTCGTAGCCTTGAAACCGAGGGTTGTATTTGTAAGAATTGTTTTTGAAAGGAAATCCGTACTTGTGTTGCGGGACTGGATGTAGGGTAACTCCGAACCAGTATAAAATCCGGTGTGTTCATTCCTTTACTGCTTTTACTTTATATTTGCATCTGTGTTTGATTCTGTGTTCATATCTGTGTCTGATTAGTGTATACATTGTTAACAAATTAAGATAAACTCAAAAAGATTAACAAATTTCTTAAAACACTATTCACCCCCCCTCTAGTGTTAATTCTAGCCTTAAGATCCTTAATCCGTATACATATATGCTCAACTCACCTATATATATATCCGTTTGTGTATCTAATGGGAATAATATAGATACATTCCCTCAATATGTTTCTAATCCTTAGTTTAGGGAAAGTTTTGCTCTGATACCAAATGTAACAACATGCCATTTCGACATTCTAATTTAACACAACTCACGGTTTGTAAACCCTAAAAGTTTAAGGCGACATGTCATTAGGTTAAATAAAGACTATCAATTTCTTTCCAAACTCACATCAGAAATAACATATAATATAACAAACCAGATATCACTTTACTTCATAGTAACAATTTAATGTATATACCTAGTCAGATACAACCTGATCTAATCCAAGTCTGATACATACGGTAACAGTGTTAGAAAATTATTTATATACAGATCTATATACAATAGTAACACCTTTAGCGCCTACACCATCCAACATCATTCGATATAATACTCGTGTTCCATCAACATAATGATGAAACAAAAAGGGAAAAACATAGGGAGAGAGGCAGACTATAGTGTGGCAAGTGATTTACATCTACTCTACGACATACTCTAGACATTTCCAAATAATACCACAATAATTATGGCAACTAATCATACCTTAATCCTATTTCACCTGCATACACCAAGTTGGTTAAACAATGCAATGATACATGGCTAACTGTGTGAAACAAGGTCTTAATCTAATAAATTTATAATGGTCGATGGTATGGTCTAACCTATACTCAAATTTGGTACATTGCAATGATCAATGATATTGTCTAATGAGTACTAAAAGAGAAGCCCACCTATTGCATTAACACATGGCTAAGTCACCGAATGAACGTTTCCGTACATGGTATATGGATCCATTGTCATACAATAACATGCACCTTAAATTTTCTACACATACAAAGTGATCGTGTTACCATGATAACAAATGGAGGTCTTAGAACCAATAATCAAGATAAAATGTCAATAATGGTCGACATTTCATACGTATATAGTCATATATATCAAACACACACACATAATCATCCGTATATATGTCAGAAGCATTCCAACTAAATATAGTCAAAAGATCACTTAAAAACATCACCTAATCAATGTTCAAAACCCAAAGGAGAAACTCCTAAATCGATATAATTCAACTTTAAACCTGGCCTTAACACCCTAGGATTATTATATAATTTTTCTTCACATGGGTGGACCAGGGTACTACATACATGTGGACCAGTGTACATGAAAATTACAAGATCCAGACAATACCTACAAAATTTGGATATATATATATATCCATTTGATCGTATCTTCTTCATTTTCAAAACTGTTTTCTTCTAGATTTAAATTGAGTCTCTACCATCCATCTAATTTAAATTCATTAGAAGTCCAAGCTGAAATCATTTCATAAATCACTCTTATGAAACTAGTTTCATTTTTTTACAAATATACTTTTCAAATAAAAACAATATAAAATTCACCTGAAAACCTTTGATATTCGAAATAAAAATTATATTATACCCTGAGATGCTATGGCAAACCTTATAAATATTTTTACATAATTTTATTATGTATTTAGTATCATATGTTCATATAAATCACTTTCTTTAAAATTTGCTTTATATTTCCAATTCTCATTATAAAATTCATATAAATCATCAAAATTTATATACAAATTTTTTTTATCTTTGTTATACATCATATCCTCCTAGAAATCGGTTTCTAAAGGTTTTATATAATTTAAACAAGTATTTTTCTAAACAAACTATATGCATATACTTGTCAAAACCTTGATTTCCAATACTCCTCTTTGCTATATCCGTACATGTATACGATAATATATATATATATATATTCCTCGTAATTTCAAATTTAATTCTTGAGTGTCATTCAGAATTCCAAACTACATTATTCGATGCATTTAAAATGATCATTCATCATATATAAATCATATACAATCTCACATTTACATTGTTTTGCATTATTTGGCCCAACATAATCTCATTATCATTTTGTATTGATTTCTTAATTAAATTAAATTAAATTTTAGATTTTATTTCTTTTAATTTTTGTAATATATCAATAATTGTCATCATAATCCATATTTTCTATTCCTAAGCATAATTACTTAGAAATAGATGAGATTGAAAAGTGTATATTAAAAATTAGACATAAACCACTCATAATAATCCAAATGCCTCTAAATTTCTTGCTATCCAAAATTTCATTTTCCTCAAATCTGTGAATTCATGAATTTTAATTAGTGTTACAGTATAAGCCTCGACATGCTCTTCGATCTGATACTTAAATCATTGAATTTGATGAAGAATTTAGGGAGAATTTGACGTTTGAATTAAAGAGGGTTTCTAGAGTTCGTGAGGAAGAAGAAGATACATACCAAGAAAATGATTTAAAAATTATGAAAAGGATAAATGATTAGCTATATATAGATAATAAGGGGTGTTTGTTCAAATTTGCCAAGTCAGTGTAATTTTAAATTTTCGATATGTATTATTTAAATATTCAAATTAATAAAAATCTTTTTTTACAAAATAACATCATACTTGGACTGTGAAAAAATTACTACTTCAAAACATATATTTTGGTTTATCTTTTAAATTGTTTTTACAAAACCAACACACACTGGCCTTGAGCAACCTATGCTCCAACCATCATAACCAATCGACCGAGTATCACAGCGTGGAGCACAAACTTGCTCCAAGCCTTCATCTCCCTTTGTGCTTGATGCCCTGTAACTCATTTTCTTGTATTTCAATGTATTTTCAAAGCATATTCAAGCGTTCGTATGATGACCTGGAATTTCACCACGTTAATTTCTGAATATTTAAATAATGGGTTTTATAATTAAAATAAAAACTCTTTTAAATAATTAATATTGAAGATAAAATAGTTTTCAAAATTAGTTTACAAAAATATTTAGTTCGAAGAAAAATAAAAAATATGACCGGAAACTGTTTTCCGAATTTTCGATGTTTCTACGTATAAAAGTTGTTTGAAATGTTGTGAGCCTTGTTTATATTTGAAATAACTTTTAAATGGTTGATAATGTAAATTAATTAGGATATATTGGTATATACACAGTATGTATACTTAAGTATATACATGTATATACTAAAAGATGCCTTTAGATACATAATTTGACATTTTGGCAATTAAGTAACAAACATGTTTTCTCATGAAATAAAGGGAGGGGACAAGAAGGTGGCTCAAGGATATGAGGTGGAGGAGGCTAGGTGAGGTGGAAAGAGGATAGTGGGGTAAAGGACAAGGGCATTTAGGTAATTCACTTTGTTCTCTTGCTTATAAATACCCCTTTCACATCTTAAATTTCACCTCTTTTACTTCGCCGTATCTTTCTCAAACTTAATCAAATGGAGCATTTTATTTTATTCAAACTGTAGAAAATTCCATTTCTTTTATTCTCACTGTAGAAAATTCTAGTGACTACAACTTTCATCTTGATCACTTCTGAATATAGCTATGTTAAAATATCGATTGTTTACAGAGTATTTTCGGACCCAGAATTTCAAGTCCGAAAATGGTCCTTCTTCTTTTGACCATATCTACGTCAAAACTCATCAAAACTGATTAATCCTTTTTTAAAATTATAGAGAAAATAATTTTCTAAAACTTTACTCTTTACCACATTTTCAAAATCCAAGAGTAATTGGTCCAAAAGCCGGTTGTAAAATGACCTATTTTCGAGTTCATTTTTGAGAGTTTGATGATTATCCAAAGTCACTCCACCTTACCAAAACAAGTTTCACTTCCTTCTTCTTCCAAAGCCAAGCCTACCTAGTATATTAAGGGTCCAAGATTCCATCTATTGCTTAGGAATGGAAGTGCTAGTTCATACCCTAAGTTAGCGAGTGTTTGGATAGCTTTCGGTGAGTAAAACTCTTAACTTTTTTTTGGGAAATTTTTTTTCTTTAATTATATTGTGATATATATTGCTTTATTGGTTTGGATATAATATGAATTTATTCATGTTTGGTTTGGAAATGTATATGTGGGATGGATGCAAACATGTTAAGTAAATGTTAATTAGCAAACTAGTTTGTAAGTAAAATTTTACCTTCAAAAACCAAGGCTTTAAAACTATATTCAAGTTCATATTTATTGCCAATGAATGCTTGCTTTATGTATGATTAAACCATTGCTATGTGATGTTTAGTTATGTTGATAATATTATAAACTTATTTATCGAACTGCCCCTATAGCGATAGTCGCTACATCGACACTTTTCAGAAATTTACTTTTATCAAAACTATTTGGTTTCATCTTCATGCTTGGAATTGTTTTACAAGTTAAGTAAGATTTTGATTAACATTGTTTTCAAAAGTAATTAACCATTTTAATAATTATTATTTAATTTAATTAATTACTTAATTAATAAGGATCAAGGTTAACCAATTATTTAGTTAATGATGTGTTTTAAATTTAACTAATTATCTAGTTGATGATTGTTTAAATTAATTAATCATTTTATTTGATGATGTTTAAATTTAATTAATCATTTTATTTAATGATGTTTAAGGATAATTAATCATTCAATAATGATGAATTAAAGTTAATTAATCAATTTGCTAATTATGCTTTTAAATTGATAAATCTTTTTAATAAATAATTTTTAAAATTCATCAACTTGTTTTAACTCTAATTAATCTTTCCTTTATTGATGTTTATAATTAATAAATCATTTTTAAATAATGATAATTAATTAATTAATTAATCAATTTAATTAATTATATTTAAATTTATTAATTAATTGAATTAATGATGTTTAAAAGGTGATTTACCCTTTCTAGTTAAAGGTTATTGGAGTTAATTAATCAGCTTAATTTATGAAGTTTCAAAGTGAATTTATCAAAGCAACAAGGATGTTTTGATTTTGTTATTTATTTATATAATCATAATTAATTAATTATAAATTTAATTAATTATATTTTACTAATTAATTGAATTGATATGGTTTGAATGTGTTTACCCTTTTTATTATTTAAAGGCATTTGAAGTTCAAAAATCAAATTGTGTGATGAAGTTTAAAGTTATTTAATCAATGTAATAAGGATGTTTTAAGTTATTAGATCTTTTTTAAATTGATGTTTTGAAGTTAGTAAACTCTATAAACAAAGTGTTTATAAAACTAATACTTGTAATGTGAGGCCAAGCATGAATTCGGGGTTTTAAAAGAAAAAGTCTGATTCGTTAATGGAAATGAATTAATTTCCGTAAAGCGATGCAATTATATGGGAACAATTTGTTTGTATACTTAGAACTAAACGTCAAAGAAGTAGACTTGTCGCTATTTCGAAAGTTAAGAATAATAGTGAGACATGACTTTGAGGTAACACTACCTTGACTTGTCCGATATTATTATTAACCAAGAAATAGTACAAGTTGGAATTCGATGAGTGGTGATAAGTATACAAGACTTAATTTCTATATACGATCATTTTATATCCTCGATAATTGGTTTCTCAACTATCGGTTATTTCGGCTTCTTTATTATCTTCATTCTAAGACGATGTGTTGCTCTATTGAGCTTTGATATCCTTTGTAGGAGATGACTAAGACCAAAGAGCGAGTGGGGACCAAGCTATATGGGATTGTTCCCATTAGGGTATTTTCACATCCACTCTAGATTAGATTCGATGTTGCGCATTGAGATGTGAAATACTTGGATACTCGGTAACAGTTGGCGGGGTCCAACTTGGAGGTTTCCGAGAGCCAATGGAGATCTTAAATATATTTCTAGAGGTATACTCTCGATAAGGGGGAACATCCTCCTAGTCATTTGTTGAAAAATTTCCTTTCTTTATTTGATTGAACCTTTGAATCTGTTTTCTTTAATTACAATGGGAAAAGTCAACCACTCTTCGAGATGTTCAATTATTGGTTTTGTCCATTCTATCGAGTTTGGATAGTTATCTTGTTTAGTCCATTTTATCGAGTTTGGACTGTTGCCTTGTTTTATCCATTTTGTCTAGTTTGGATTTTTATTCAGACTATTTCCATTCTTCCAAGTCTGAATGTTATACTAATTGTACCCATCATCTATGTTTGTATTTGTTCTATATTGTTCATTTCCATTTTTGTTATGTTGGGTTGTTATTTATGTGGGAGAAAACTCGTTCCGCATTAGCGGCATGGTTTCGCATGTTATTGTTTAAATACACCCCATTTGTTTCATGGTTTTACTCATACCAAACATTTTGTCTGACCGAGTTGTTTATTTTCCCTAAACTCTCGGGTACTCAATTATATTTGGGTAGTCCTAGAACAGCATGGTTTCTTTGGAGCTCTTTGAAGATGGTGATCGAGCAGGCGGCTCCTTAGTTATCTAGTTATTTATTTCCACTGTATAGTTATGTATGTGTGTTTTATATCTAAAAATGAAAAGTCAAAATGTATGGCTGCAAATTTGTTAAATGTATTACTTTTTTTATAACTCTGATAGCTCCTTATAAGGAGTAACCTTTTGTACTATATCATTTTATATTATATGTGACCACTTCGCTATGAGAATTATCTATTCTGTCTTGTTCTGTTCTTTATTTTACCCTAAGACAACTTATCTTTTGGATGCTTGGGCAATGAACCACGAATACCAAGGATGTATTGTCGTTCCTAGAAATTAGAAAGGTGGGTCATCACAGATGGTATCAGAGCTTAGGTTTAGCGAACCCCTAAGCCCTGGTGGGGTTAACTCTTTAAGGATAGGATTAGTAATGTCCTTGGATAAAGTACGAGAGTATAAGTATATATTCAGTGCACATTTTTTAGTGTTATATTGTGTTGTTTGATCCATTGAGTGGTATATGAATTTTGGTCGATGCATCTGATCAGCGTTATCGATAGGCATTCCTAAACACTTGAATAGATCTACCAATACAGTATTCTTTTAAAATGGTAAATGAAATAATTTTACCTAGGAATATATTATAAATATATATATAAGAATGATTTCAAAATTAATATAGTTGTATAGTTGAGTTGATTATTTAGAAATGATAATATTTTATTATTATCATTTAGTATTTGATTAGTTATGCTCGTCCAATTTGAGCATTAACTATTGTTGAGTAGTTCTTAAAGAATTTTCCTTAGTAAGATATAGGTCAAGTAGATGGGAATTAGGAAATCTCGAAACGAATTCCTTGTGAATTAAGTTTTACAATTTGATTATAAGGTGTTCGGCTAAAGGGTTAAGTTAAAATTCATCTTTTAATAATGTTAAGCTAAAAAAACTTTTAATATACATGCCCCCGTTCTCAGATCAACCACTAACGCCGCTCTCCCCTGGTTGCACCGCATGCAATCAAGCCCTTGCTATGGGCTCCACCGCCACCAATAGCCTTTGTCGCTGCTCCTATTCATGGCTAATCATGGCGAATCTCGATGCCATCTACCCAAACAAGCTATATAGATCGACTCAACACATCCTCCTCTACCTAGTGGGGCTTCCCGATCGTCGATCGGTCGACGATCCGCGTCGATTGGCAAACCTTACAACGGACGACCAAGAATGATCATCAATTTCGGGCCAAATCGAGACTCAAATGCAAAAAAGAACTACAGATGCCATTGGGAAGTTTGGATTTTGGAATTGAGCAGTTTGGATTTTGGAGTTTGATTTGGAATTGCAATTAGGGTTTGAGATGTCTGCCATTGAGAAGGAACAATATTATTTAATCAAAATCCAAATTCATGATTTTAAAACCATTTAATTTAACCAATCCGGTGTCCGCATATAATTTTCTACCCTACGGCCAAGTGATCAGTTATTCTAATTTTAAATATAGGGATGGATTACTAAATATGTTAACCAACTTACATGAATAGGTAATGAAATTGGAGATTTGTAACTTGTAAATTAAAAGATAATGAAAATTAAGAAGAACTATTGAACATTTTGTCAACTAAAATGAATAAGATAAATTTGCATAATGCTCAATTACATTCTGAAAACAGATATAAAACTTACCGGATGTTTAAAAAGTTGAAATGTTAAATATGAATATGTAATAGAATATTATACAAGTAAAAACTTAAGCAATAAAAATGTGTCAAAGTGAAATTATGTTTACAAATAAGGAACTAAGATGTATAAGATATATTATAAACTTAAGTTGATATCTAGAAATGCTTAATAATTAAATTGAATAGTAAAAAAGAGAATACTATTTAAGTCAATGATTATAAACTTAAGAAAATGTTGAAATGATTCATAAATAGTTTTAATATTAAATGATACTATGAAAAATATTATTGTTTTAATAAATATTGATTACAAAAGAGATTGTAATGACCCATATTTTTGATAATTAAAAATATTAAATTTAATAAGATTTTTGGAATTTAATAATGTCAGAAATTAAAATTTATGATTTATAAATGAAAAATAATAATAATTAGAATATAATTTAATATTATTGTTTGAATGTTATTGACAACTATTTTGATGTAATTTCAATCAATTGTAATGGTAAAGTTTAATTTGGAATGTAATTCTAGAGCTTAATTTGGAAATAATTGTAAGTTAATAAGAAATAAATTAAATGTTGTATTTAATGGTGAAATTATATGTTATTTAATTAAAATTGGTTTTAACATAGAATATGAAATCAATTATTTAGTACGTAAATTTATTAGCTTTTGTTTGTAAATAATAAATTTAGAAATGTGTTGAATTACTAATGTACAACAATCGTTTTATTTATCACCTTAGTATTTAATCCATTTGAAATTAGTTGGAAATCAATGAAATTTAATGTAACTAAATATTGCAGTTAATATGGTAAAAGACGTCAACTGTAGAGTATGAGAATAATAAGATGGAAACTTATGTTTAATTGATTCGTAAGGTAATAATTGATCTAACATAAGAATTTAAATCAATATAAGAATTCGTTTGGAATTTAAATTATAAAGAATGTATTTATTACAGTTGTAATTGAACGTTGAAATTAATGTAATATTTAAATCTTGAAATCAACATGGAAAATTTAAACTTTAAAAAATATTATTAATTTCTGTTTAATCAAGAATGATATAATGGTTAACTTTTAATTTAGAATTTTAAAGTGATTAAATTGATTTTAAAATAATAATTCATTTAGTTAACGTGTAAAATTAGCCTTTTTGGGGACTGTCTCGGATTTCGACGAAACTAGTTTCATCGGATCTGTAATAGTGAATTATTATAAGATTTCAAGTTTTGTAGCGATTGGACTTATTGTTTGATCGTGCGAGCTCGAAACGCGTAGAAATCAATTAAAGGAACTTAAATGAATATAAATTGATTTTAAGAGCTAAATTCTATATATGATAGAATTAGGGTTTGAAACTAGTTCCATTGAGTTTAAAATATTGAAAACCTATATTTCGATATACTGGATGACCTATTTTCGTTTCGAGAACGAAAATGGCTTTTCGGGTCTTGTTATCACTTCGACCCATTCGATCTGTTCCATTCATTCTTATCCATCTCTATCTATATATAGGCTGTTATAAACCCTGGCAGCTTTCTATTTTCATTTCTGTACGTACAATTTCTATCTCATCTGTTCCTTTTCAATGTCAGACATCTCAAACCCTAAATTTCAATTTCAAATCAAATCAAAAAATCAAACTCCTCAAACCCTATCATATAATATATCATCGTGAAGCTCTCGACGAGCGTAATCTGTGCTTGCAATTTGTTTTTCGATTGGAGGCTCCATTTGTCTAGAAATTGGCAATCTTTTTCAACCGTCCGTTTTTAGGGTTTTCTAATCAATGGTGGATCTGCATCGATAGGACGATCGGAGGTGACCACTGGGTAGAGGAGGATGTGCTTGGTCGATTGGTGTGGCTCGATTAGAGGATGACATCGTGGATCGCTAGAATTGGCGAATATAACGATGGCGACGGCGGTGAGCTCCGATGAGGCGGCGGTGGTCGCGTGGGGGGCCTAAGGGCGATTGGACGCGGCGGAGATGATGGCGTGGCTGGATGTTGGTGCGACGGCTTGTGATAGCGGCGTTAGGTGGATGTAGATGGTGGTGGTGTACGTGAATGGTTGGGTTTTTGATCGTGTTCAAGCTTAGGATTGAGAGGTGGTAATCAAATTATAAAATTGCCCCTGTATTATTTTAATTTTAATTTTTTTAAATTTCAATGTCCTAATGCTTATAACTTATGCATACGAACTCGGATTCATGCGCAGTTTCTTCCGTTGGATTCGTATCGAAATTCCGGACAACATGGAACTGGTTCGGTTGAATTTGGAGACTGTTCAGGTTTTGAACTTTTATTGGATTTTAAATGAACTATAAATCAAAGGTGAGCGATTTAACCCAATCACACAATACTGAATTTTCCTTTGTTAGTTGAATTAAATTTATGATGTAAAGAATTTTATTGATTACTGTTTGGTGATTTAAATTGTCATTTAAATTTGACTTGGATTTATATTGAATTAAATTGACATTTAAATTAATATTGAAATTAATTGCTAGTTTAGTACCCGATATTGATAACTAGTTAATACTTGTGATTTATTGGCTGATTTGGATGTTGACTGTAATGGATGTCTATATGTTGACATTTTGGATGATTGGATGTTTATTTATGCATATATATCCCTGCGATCACCCTGTATATTAAATTGAATGCATATAAACTGTTACTTGAATTATTTCAAATAAATTAAGAAATATGTTGAAATGATATATACCTATGACACTTTGATTTGGATTGAAATGATATATATATCCATCCCTATAATTAAAATTGAAATAACATATCACTTGGCCATAGAGTAGAAAATTATATATGGACACCAGATTGGTTAAATTAAATGGTTTTAAAATCTTGAATTCAGATTTTGGTTAAATGATATTGTTTTAAAGAAAATAAATTTTAGATTTTTATGAATTGAATTATTTTCGAATTAAGCTTTGAAATGTTGAAATTGAAATTGGTTAAAAGAAATTGTTTTAAAGAACTGAATTGGAAATGTGAAGTTATAAATCGATATATGACTTTAATTTTGAATATTGAATTATTTTAAAGTTTGAACCTTAAATTGAACGATGAAGTTTAATTTGATTTAAGTGATTTAAATCGGTAAATTGGAATTGGAATTGAAATTGATATGAATGGAAATGGTTTAAAATAAGAATTGAATTGAAATTTAAATCATTTAATTGAATTGTTGAATCAAATTTGAAGTTAAAAATGAATGTTTCGAAAATTGAAGTTATTTCGAACTGAAATTGAAATCAAGTTGATTTGCAACTAAAGTAAAATTGAGTCAATTGAATTGAAAGATTGAAAATTGAGTTTTGTTGATTTGAAATCGGACATGAGTCAAGATTTGTTGAAATGAAAGGAAACAGTTTGATTTGATACTATTTTCAAAATAAATTATTTTAATATAAACTGTTTAAAATCTATCTTTTTAATATCAAATTTTTTAGATTTTCTAAACTATTTTACTATACAACCATTTTCAATGCTCAAACCATTTTATATTAAACTGTTTTAAATCCTTAAACTATTTATAACTATTCAAACTATTTTCTAGAATTTCAAACTGTGCAAAGTTGGAATGTTTATATTTAAATCGTTGATTTAAATGCGAGTGTGGTTAAATGAAGTTATAACCTAAGTTGGAATTTGAAATGATATTTTCAAGTGGAAATGACATATTTTGAGTAAATATGATGATTTTGAAATGAAGGATAATTTGAAGCGAATATGATATTTTGATATCAAATATGAATTGGTATTGAAATGTAAAAGAACCAATCAGTGTGAAATATGACGTTTGGTTGTTAAAGAGAGCGGGGCCTCTTATTGGCATACTCTCTGTCAATATTGGAACCACTTTAACAACTGTGTACGTGGTGGATGATATCCATAATGTAGAGGTTGAATTGGAGGCGTTTGTTGGATTTAAAGAAAGAGAACGATGATGGATGACCCTGACACTTGTATCAATTTGAAATGACTAAAACATGAGCCGTTCCTGACCATTGAGGCTAGCTACCTCTAGTGGACATACTTCTTCGTATTACTATATTGATGTTGGCCTGATCGGTGCACCTTGATTTGATTTTTTTTTGGTGTTGGACGCAGTGGGCCGTTATGGATTACCACCAGTCAGGAAACGCAAAATGGTAGTATCCTACCTTGGGCATCACCTAACGTGCCTTGTCATACTCGTTGTCCTTATTCGCACCCACTACGATTTTGTTTTAGTATGGTACCTATAGGGGACTCACTGGCTACCGACATTACTGGTTGTGCTATAGGACCTACATAAACTACCTGCTTAAAAATGTGTTAAGGGGGATCAAAAACCTTAACGCTATTTTAATACTTTATATTACTGATGGACACTACATATATAGCGTATTTTACTATATATAGATAGTTTAACGGATCTTTAGGAGATGGGAAATCTCGTAACATCTCTTAAGTTATTGCACGCATGTTATACACTGGATAGGAGTTGTAAAATCCCGTAAACATCTCTGAAGCTATTACACTTTTATTTACTTGGTATTGATTTAACTTACATAAGAACTTCTAGTTCTGACTTGATTGTTTTGTCTTTTCATTACGCTCGGGTTAGCCTGAGCATTTCAGTGTTTGAAGACATTATTTCTGAAGGACGAAGATGGAGTTTGGTATCTTATATTATTAGTATTATTCCACTGCATCATTATTAGTATGTTGTTGTTTGTACTCTGATTATGTTGTAAAAGTTGTGTAATCAAATGTATATTGTAAAACAGCTTCATGAACTGTTTATTTGATTATTATATTTTCTCATTCCGCTGTGAGATTTTGTAGTTTTGTTTTCTTCTTTCTCTTATTTTCTTATTAAATTCCATTGAAAATCCTCCCTTCTGAATGGTTTGAGTTAGACATGTGTGGTTTATTGTCGATTTAAACCATCCAAAAAGGTGGGTCATCCATACCCAAATGTGACATTAATTTAAATCCAAAAACGTGTGTGGTTTATCGTCAATTTGAACCGTCGAAAATTTTAGGCTTTTATTGGATTTTTAATCGGCTATAAATCAAAGGTGAGTGATTTAACCCACTCACGCAATACTAAACCTTCTTATGTTAGTTGAATTAAATTTATAAAGTGATAAGAATTTCATTGGTTGCCGTTCGGTAGTATAATTTGACATTTTAATTGAAATTGAATTTTATTGAATTAAATTATCATTTAAATTAATATTGAAATTTAATTGCTAGTTAAATACCTGATATTGATAACCAATTAATTGCTGTGATTTATTGACTGATTTGGATGTTGATTGTGATGGATGTCTACTTGTTGACATTTTGGATGATTGGATGTTTATTTATTTTATATATCTCTGTTCTCACTTTGTATAATAAGTGACGTCATATAAACTGTTATTTAATTTATTTCGAAAAATTAAGAAATAGGTTGAAATGATATATACTTATGACACTTTGATTTGGATGAAATGATATATATCCATCCCTACAATTAAAATTGAAATAACTGATCACTTGGCCATAGGGTAGAAAATTATATACGGACACCGGATTGGTAAAATTAAATGGTTTTAAAACCTTGAATTTGGATTTTGATTTAATGATACTATTTTAAAGGAAATAAACTATGGATTCATATGTATTGAATTAATTCTAATTCAAGCTTTGAAATGTTGAAACTGAAATTGGATAAAAGAATTTGTTTTAAAGAATTGAATTGGAAATGTGAAGTTATAATCGAGGTATGACTATAATTTTTGAAACTGAATTATTTTAAGATTTGGACCTTAAAATTTAACAATGAGGGTTAATTTGATTTAAGCGGTTTAAATCAGTAATTTGAAATCGGAATTGAAATTGATAATGATTGAAATGGTTAAAAGAAGATTGAATTGAAATTTAAATCATTGAATTGAATTGTTGAATCGAATTTGAAGTAAAAATGACTGTTTCGAAAATTGAAGTTAATTCGAATTGAATTTGAAATCAAGTTGATTTGAAACTAAATCGAAATTGAGTCAATTGAATTGAAAGATTGGAAATTGAATTTGTTGATTTGAAATTTGGACATGGGTCAGATTTGTTGAAATGGAAGAAACAGTTTGCTTTGATATTATTTTAAAAATAAATTATTTTTGATAAAAACTGTTTAAAATCTATTATTTTGAATATTCAAATTATTTAGATTTTCCAAACTATTTCACTATATAAAACATTTTCAATACTCAAACCATTTTATATTAAACTGTTTTAAATCTCTAAACTATATAAACTATTTTAAACTATTTATAACTATTCAAACTATTTTCTAGAATTTCAAACTGTGTAAGGTTGGAATGTTTATATTTAAATATTTGATTTAAATGCGAGTGTGGTTAAATGAAGTTATAACCTGAGTTGGAATTTGAAATGATATTTTCATGCGAGAATGACATATTTTGAGTAAATATGGTATTTTGAAGTGATATTATTTTAAAGCGAATATGATATTTTGATATCAAATATGAATTGGTTTTGAAATGTAAAAGAACCAATTGGTGTGAAAAATGACGTTTGGTTGTTAAAGAGAGCGGGGCCTCTAATTGGCATGCTCTCTGTCAATATTGAAACCACTTTAACAACTGTGTACGTGGTGGAAGATATCCATAATGTAGAGGTTGAATTGGAGGCGTTTGCTAGATTTGAAGAAAGAGAATGATGATGGATGACCCCGACACTTGTGTCAATTTGAAACGACTAAAACAGTAACCGTACCTGACCATTGAGGCTAGCCACCTCGAAAACACACCTCTTCGTATTACTATATTGATGTTGGATTGATCGGTGCACCTTGATTTAATTTTTTTGGGGTGTTGGATGTAGTGAGCCATTATGGCTTACCACCAGTCAAGAAATGCAAAACGGTAGTATCCTACCTTGGGCATCGCCTCACGTGCCTTGTCATACTCTTTATCTTTATTCGCGCCCACTACGATTTTGTTTTACTATGGTACCTATAGGGGACTCACGGGCTACCAACGTCACTGGTTGTGTTACATGACCTGCATAGACTACCTGCTTAAAAATGTGTTAAGGAGGATCAATGTAAAGCCTTAACGCTATTTCTAGAGGAAGAAGACAGAGTTTGGTATATTATATTATTATTATAATTCCACTACATCATTATTGGTATGTTGTTGTCTGTACTCTGATTATATTGTAAAAATTGTGTAATCAAATGTATATTGTAAAACAACTTCATGAACTGTTTATTTGATTGTTATATTTTGTCATTCCACTGCGAGGTTCTGTATTTTTTCCCCCTTCTTTTCTCTTATTATAAAAATGCAAGTATAAGGTTTTAATTTAAATGCCAAAAGGTATTTAATAATGCTTTCTAGAATTTTAAAAGGATAACATATGATTTTAAAGGTTGAAAATATTCATATATTTTGATAAGCATGAGAGAGAGTGTGTGTGTTTTACGAAATATGAGATATAATGAAACACCCCACACCCCTTAATATACCCAAAAGGACACATTAAAAGGCATGGTGCGTTGTAGGTATAAATAAAACTAACAGAGACTAAGATTCACAAGACAAAAATAGGTAAAATCAGTGGAAACTAGAATAATAACTTATTTAAAATAAAACTTTCATAATTGCTTCATAAAAAAGTAAAATACCAAATACAACATCCATATCTCAAAATCCATCATATCTTATGAAATAAAAATTCATAGTCTCAAAATCAGAGTACATGATATCCCTCATAATAAGCCAGTACATAGAAAGAAAAAAAGTTGAAAGAAAAGAAATACATGGTAGCAAACTCCCCTAAGAAATCTCCAAGCAACTACAATCTATTGTCCTCTCCCTTGATTGCCTAAGGGGGGAAAGAGGAAAACAGAGGAGTGGGTCAGACTAAAAGTATGGTGAATGATAGTAATTACTAGCGTCTTTAAGCAAGATAAAAGTAATAGACTCTACAACAGTTCTAGCGTAAAGAAGAATAATAAAAGGAAATAGGAAAGAGATAAACTGAAAATAAGTACGATTACATATTGCTCAATTTATAAGATAGGTTAACTTTGATTGCTTGCACTTGTCCTTGATTTCTGCTTTAATTAGGATGATTCCTAATCCTGTATTTATGATGTAACCCTAATTCTACCCTTTTTGATCGACCTGCTACTTCATAGACCTTACTGTGGACTAGCCGCTATATAACTCCTTACACAGCAGCCAATGGTATCTACGAAAGATGCACAGAGCAACTACTGTGGATCCGGACGACATATATAGCTCCCTACACAGAAGGCAATGGTGTAACAACCCGGGATTTGCATTACCAATTAATAAATAAAAGTTAGGATTTTTATTTATTTTAATGAAGCATAAAAGGATTTGGAATAACAAAAATTTATTTGAAAAAGGCTATTTTAATTAAATGGGAAATATGGGATTTAAAATGAGGATAAATGTTATTTTTGGAAAGTTAAATATTTTAGGAGAGATTTTTAAACGGGGTTGGATAAGAAAAATGAGTTTTATAAACATATATGAACACTTAGACTAAATTTTGGAAATATGTAAATAACTCTCTTCTTATTGGGTTACTAAACCTAGCCCAATAACCGACCCTAAACCTCCTCTATAAATTATCTCAAACTCTCCTAACCTCATTCATTCATCCCTAATCAAAACCCTAATCATTTCCTAAAGCTTCTTAACAAAAATGGCCTCTATCTTCATCTCCTTTTAGTTTTAGCTTATGCAAGTCATTCTATGCAAAGGTAATGCAAATACCCACCTCAAATCAGTTTTTATATCTTTCTAATTTCTAAAATTTATTTGGTAACACATGTTTTATGTGTTTTTTTTTATTTTATAGCTTCCTAATCATCTTTTGCTAACTTGGGTTGATACTATAGTGGTCTTTATTGCTTTCTAGTGATGTATATTGCTAAAAACCTCTTCTAATATGTGTTTAATCATCTTTTGATTTCGGTAATCAGTTAGTAACACATAAGGTGCACATTTTGGGGTGTGCACATAAGGTGCTTGTAATATATGCTAGCTGAAATTATAATTAGTTTATTGCTGTTAGTAAATTAGGCATATCTCATTCATCTTAAATCGGAATTAAGATTTTCTTGATGTTCTGGAAATCTTATTCTATAGCCTATAACTTTTATGTTTTGTGCTTTGGCTAATTTTGAGGTTTGAATGGTCGAAATCACGTTTGTTTGTCGCTGACCTGACAACAAACTACAGGGTTGAGAAAATAAAAACCTGAAATTGATTTGGCCATAAGTTACTCGTTTCTTATCCAAATCTAATAATTTTGGATGTTCTGGAAAGCTTAGATTTAGGGCTAAAAGTTTCATGTTTTGAGTTTCATGAAATTTCAAAGTTAATTTCATCAAAACTGTGCATTCTTACCACTGTCCCGAGAGCACAACGACAATGATATAGAATTTAGATCTGAGAATTGTTTTAGTCATAGAATTTTCATCCCCGATCGGAATTTGACGATCTTGGTCATTCCGGAAAGCTTAGAAACTAAGATACAACTTTTATTTTATTCATCTTGTCAGAATTGGAAGTTTACTATGCCAAAATTGTGGTTTTTCATCTCTGGTCTGTTAGTGCATAGCTACAGGCCTTAGTCTCTTTGCTCCCGTTGTTTTCAGCGCAGAACCCCGACTTTGCGACGCCATACCGGGCTCGTCCTTTGTCGGATTTCATTGTTTTTGGTCTCGTTAAAAATATGAGGTCGAGATCTTCAACCATGCAAAGTTTGGTTTAGATCTGGGTGATTAGATACTTTGTTTCTATTGCCGAAGTAGCACCCAGAAATTGTTTTACAATAGTGATCATTTTCAGTTATCGTCGGACCAACTTTGAAACATTGTCATTGCTTCGTTTTAAGTCGGAACCGAACGATTCTTGTTGCATATCATTGTAGGAGTACTTTTCTACGCTCCTGCAAATTTTTATCAAGATCTGAGTTCATGTGACCCTTCGACCATGTCGTCGAAGTGGGACCTTTGCACTGTTTTGACACAGTAGAGTTTTGTGATTTTTGTCCGACTTTGAGACGACGCCGTTTCTTCGTTTCAAGTCGAAATCGAGTAATTCTTATTGCGTTCTGAAGTAGGAATGTCGGACTACGTCCTAAAAAATTTCATGCCATTCGGATTCAGTTTGCTGGTCCGAATAATTTTCCGAACTTGAGTTCGCGTCAGTTTTGGACTATTTTCCAACACTTGGAATATTTTCAGTGATTTTCTGGTTTTATCGATTTCTTTGAGATTTGTCTCTGGATTTCATACACGGGCCTTATAAAAAGGTTTTAAAAGGATTTTTCACTCCGAAATGGCTTTCGAAAATTATTATATAATATTATTTTTAATTAGTAAACTATTTACTCCATAATAGGAGAGTTTTCAAAAGCCGTTTTAAAGTGTTCTCAAAATCAATTATAAATCCGTTTCAGACCATTATTTTCTATAATAAAAATCTCACACTCACTTTTAGCACGTCGAGGGAAGTGGAAAGGTGCTTAAACGGTTAGGAAATCTCCGGCCTATGGAACCGTGTGTATTTTCTTTCCGGTTAATCCCCGACCTATTCGATTGATCGTTTTGACCTTTGGGTCTAGTTTACCGATGATACGAGTTGGAATTTTTATTGTTTGGAATGTGAGCTTGCTATTGGTTAGTAAACCGTTTAGTGCGAACGTGGGGTATGGGACTCATTGTTAACACTTTACGGGTTCCTCTCCAAGAAGTTTATGATACGTTAGCCTCTGGGCAGCCAGTACTGGACCTCTGGATCACCATGCCTCTGGGCAACCGTCTTTGGACACCTGTTCTATGGACCAGTTACTTTTTCGGCGTGTGCCTCTGGGCCTTTATCCTTCTGGGAAGGATCTCGCCGTCTCGCGCGTTCCGCATCTGTGCGAGTGATCGATCACAACTCTACAGTACTTGGCAATAACGACTCCGGTCGGTGCACGTGCTATACTTGTATTATCTGATGATTTTTATATCCATTCGAGTACCGCCATTCGGTGTTGGTTCTATGGAACCATACGATGTAAGTGCGATTACCTTGTGGATTCACAGTGTCTCTGGACACTGCTTTTCAGTGTTTGATTTCATTGACTTTTCAGTATATCCCCATTGCTCTTTGGAGCATCGATCTTTGCTTGGGCATTGATTACAGACTCTGGTCACTCTTGGGATTATTGCTTATGGGCAACTTTATATAGCTTTGGCTACGCCGATGATATGAGGCGATTTTATTTATCCAACACTTTGATGCTGATATTCTCTTTGGAGATTTTTACTGTTGATTGATGATTAGGGACCGTCATTATATTCATGTGGTCCAAAATACTCTTCTCTTAGGAAAAGTACTGTTTTATTTATGTACCGCATTATTATATATCTCAGTTATTACTGATTGTTTAGCTAGCCTGACCCGAGTGTTTTCGCTCGGGTCAGACCGAGTTGTTTCAGGTTAGGTCTCTGGACTTAGCTTCTGTGCTTCCGCTTGGACATTATCTGCTATGCTGATAGATAGCGCTTTTATTTGTCCACTATTCCGCTACTCTGTTATTATTCAGACTTTGATATTTACATATTTTTGACTCACATGTGTGGGCAGTGGCTTTGTACCCACTTATAGTATTTGGATCTGTATTGACGATGTATTGTTCTAGGATTGTATATCTGTTATGTGATTCTGTTCTGTGATGTTTTATCATTTATTACTATGCTTGTTCTGATAGGTCTTTAGCCATTGTAATTTCGTTATGAATATTTATTGAATATGTCGAACCACTTGAAAAATATATAGATACCATCCTTTCGACGTATTCAGTAGATAGTTATAGCCTGATTACAAATGGTCGCTTCCACTATACTCTATTCTCCGCTTTAACAGACAGTATTACCCCCGTAATACTCTTTGTTACAGTGGGTCTCAGAGTGGGGCGTTACAGTTTGGTATCAGAGACTGGTTTCGGGAATGAGCATAATAAACACAGAACAGATACACTTAGTACAATACATTTTAATTAGATCCGAATTAAATCAAATCCCTTCCTTATGTATATTGATAGATAAGTTAGGAATATGTATAGGAATCCGTTATATTCTGTAGTATTCCTTAATTAATTATCTATCATTGAATCATGTCTAACTCGAATTCCCGTTTGACTTTCAGTATGTCTGGAAGGGGAAGAGGGAGAACCACACGTCAGACCAGTGCTGCTGGGCAGTCCAGCAACACTCATCCAGAGGGCGTGTTCATGACCACCGACCAGATCGTGGAGCTGGTTCGGAATTCCCAGTCTCATTCTCAGTCTCCAGCCCCAGTTGCTGATGTTCCGCGCAAGTCTACTTTTGCACGTCTCTGCAGTGATTTTACCCATCTCGGAGGGAAGCCGTTCAGTGGCTCCGAGAATGTCTTAGAGGTCCAGGCTTGGATTCGGATATGCGAGCGCATTTTCACCCGTATGGATATCCCGGATCATGACCGTGTTCTTATTGCTTCCAGTCAGCTTCAGAGTCGTGCCCTGGATTGGTACGAACTCCTTATTGCCGAGGTCGATGAGACCACACTTGCTTGGGCTCAGTTTCGTGAGAGATTTGAGCTCAAATTCATCCCAGAGTCAGAGAAGAACTCCCTTGCTCGCCGCTTTCTTGATCTCAAGCAGGGGAAGTCCTCCGTATCTGATTATGTCTCTTCCTTCGAGGCCCTGTCCAAGTACGGCCTTGAGTTTATTGCTACTCCTTATAAGAGGAACCTCAAATTTGTTGAGGGCTTGAAGAAATATCTGAAGAGGCAGCTTATGCTACAGCTTGAGCTCTCATTCGAGAAGCTAGTCGATGCAGCTCTACATCTTGAGTCAGTCGAGATGGAGCATAGTGATGATGGTGGTGTGGGTTCCACAAACCCCACCAAGAAGAGGTTTCCTCCTGGCAAGTCTGACTCTTCTTTTCAGCACAAGAAGAAGAAGACTGGCAGTTCCACTGTTCAGACTCAGCCTCGGACTCGTCCTCAGTCCCAGACTCATGCTCAGCCTAGTGGGACACGTCCTCCGAAGAAATGCTTCAACTGCGGTTCTCCAGATCACTTTATTCGAGAGTGTCCCAAGCCTCTCTATTGCACCTTCTACAAGAAGGAGGGACACAGGATCTCCGCTTGTCCTATTGCTCCAGCTAGTGCCAAGCCTGGCAGGCTTAATGCTGCCAAGGCTTCTACCACTTCTGCTCAGCCTAAAGGTACACATCCTTCTGTTCTTGAAGGCTCTATTTTATTTCATGGTAGATCTATTAGAGTTCTTTTTGATACAGGTGCCTCTCACTCATTCGTATCAAAGGAACTAGTTGATACTTTATCTTTGGATGTTACTTGTTTGGTTTCTTCACTAAGGATTGTGAATCCCATCGGCGGATCCACGACCCTTAGCTTGCTTTGTGAGGATATAGATATTGATCTTTGTGGCTTTTCTTTCCGTGCAAATCTCCACGTTATGGAGTATTTGGGCTTTGATATGATTCTTGGCATGGATTGGCTCGTTCAGCACGACGCCAAAATTATTTGTTCGGAGCGGATATTATTCATTCATCACCCTGACTCGTCCTCTCCATTGGTTATTGTTCTTCAAGATGTTGGGCTTTCTGATGTTACTTTATTTTCTCTTGATTCACGAGATAATGAGGTAGACATATCTCGTATTCCAGTTGATCGGGATTTCCCCGATATCTTCGAGCCAGTATCTAGTTTACCATCGAAGCGAGCTATTGAGTTCCGCATCGATCTCATCCCAGGCTCTCATCCAGTTGGGCGTCCTCCTACGAGAATGTCTATTAAGGAGAATGAGGAACTCATGAAGCAGTTAGTTGAGCTTGAAGCGAAGCAGTTTATTCGTTCCAGTTCTTCGCCATGGGGTGCTGCTGTGGTCTTCGTTAAGAAGGCTGATGGCTCTCTTAGGCTTCGCATTGACTATCGCAAGCTCAATGAGCTGACCATCAGAAATTGCTACCCACTTCCTCGGATTGACGACATGTTTGACCAATTGAGCGGTGCAAAGGTCTTCTCTCAGCTCGACCTTGCCACCGGATTCCATCAGCTACGAGTCGCAGAAGACAGCATTCCTCTTACAGCATTTCGCACTCGTTATGGTTCTTTTGAGTGGTTGGTCATACCGTTCGACTTGACGAACGCTCCGGCTTTCTTCGTCGATCTCATGAATCGAGTATTCTGGGAATACATCGATAGATTCGTTCTGGTTTTCATCGACGATATTCCTGTTTATTCTAGATCCGAGGCAGAGCATGCTCGTCATTTGCGGATCATCTTGGATACTCTTCGTCAACATCAGCTTAGGGCCAAGCTCTCCAAGTGCCATTTCTGGGAGAGCAAGGTCAAGTTCTTGGGTCATATTGTTTCTTCTGAGGGTATTTCTGTTGATCCTGTCAAGATTGAAGCTATTCAGAATTGGAAGCAGCCTGAGAATGTTCATGATATTCGCAGCTTCCTTGGTCTGGCGGGTTATTACAGTCGATTTATCAAGGATTTCTCTCGTGTTGCACTTCCCCTCACGACTCTGACTCGTAAGGGGGTTCGTTTTATTTGGTCTGATAAGTGTGAAGTTTCTTTTCAGCGATTGAATGAACTTCTCACTCATGCTCCTATCCTTGTGGTTCCTGAGAGTAACCAGGATCTTGTTGTTTACACCAACGCTTTTGGTAGCGGCCTCGGTGCTGTGCTTATGCAGAAGGATCGGGTAGTTGCTTATGCTTCTAGGCAACTACGTCCGAATGAGGTTCGCTATCCGACTCATGATCTTGAGTTGGCAGCTATCGTCTTTGCTTTGAAGACGTGGCGTCACTTTCTATTAGGCGAACGCTTCACTCTTTACACCGATCACAAGTCGCTGAAATATTTATTCAGTCAGAAGGATCTCAATATGAGGCAGCAGCGATGGCTCGAGTTTCTCGCCTCATATGACTTAGATATTCAGTATACCCCTGGCAAGGGGAATCGTGTTGCAGATGCGCTCAGTCGCACACACTCGGCAGTTGTTTCTATGATGATAGCCGAGTGGGATATTCTTGAGACTCTTTCTATGTGTGATATTCGAAATCGAGTTCTGTCTTCTGATCCTCAAATCTTGTTATTCATCTTGGAAGCTCGACCTATTCTATTGGATCGCATTGCCCATGCTCAGCGGCAGGATCCAAACTTGTTGAGATATATTCATCTCCTTGAGTCGGGATCCAGTGATGAGACATTATTGGACTATTCTATTGATTCTCATCAGTGTCTTCGCAGGAAGAACCGTATTTTGCTACCATCTGATTTATCACTTAGGCGTGACATTCTAGACGAGTGTCATCGCACTAAGTACACTACATCCCGGGTCGAGTAAGATGTATGCCGACATGTGTCGCCTATTTTATTGGTAGGGCATGAAGAGTGATGTTGCAAGTTATGTAAGCCGTTGCATGACTTGTCAACAGATCAAAGTTGAGCATCAGCGTCCATCTGGTCTTCTTCAGCCGCTAGAGATTCCATTGTGGAAATTGGATCAGATATCCATGGATTTTATTGACGGTCTGCCTCGATTGAGGTCAGGCCATACTTCTATTTGGGTCATTGTCGATCGCTTGACCAAATCAGCTCATTTCATTCCTATTAAGTCCACTCGGACTGCTCCTCAGCTTGCCAAGCTATATGTGAAGGAAGTCATTCGACTTCATGGCATTCCTAGCTCTATCGTCTGTGATCGAGACACTATCTTTACTAGTCACTTCTGGAAGTGCCTACAGTCAGCTTTGGGCTCAAAGCTGAATCTCTCGACTGCTTATCATCCTCAGACTGACGGTCAGACGGAGAGGGTGAATCATGTTTTAGAGGATCTTTTGCGCTGTTGTATTCTGGATTTCGGAGGTAGTTGGGAGGATCACTTACCGCTTGTAGAGTTCTCCTACAACAACAGCTTTCAGTCTAGTATTGGCATGGCTCCTTTCGAGGCTCTTTACGGAAGGCCATGTCGTTCTCCTTCGTGTTGGTTAGAATCTGGCGAGAAGCTCCTTCTTGGGCCAGATTCAGTTCGGGAATCTTCTGAGAAGATTATTCTTATTCGTCAGAGAATGAAAGAGGCGTAGAACCGTCAGAAATCCTACGCGGACAACCGTAGGAAGCCTCTTGAGTTCTCCATTGGCGATTCTGTCTTTATTCGGGTCTCTCCCATGAAGGGGGTAGTGCGTTTCAGCTCTACCGGGAAGTTGGATCCTCGCTATATTGGACCATTTCCTATTACGGAACGCATTGGCCCCGTTGCTTATCGTGTGGCTCTACCTGCTCACTTCTCTGGAATACACGACGTGTTCCATGTTTCCCAACTTCGCATGTGTGTCCGCGATCCTGATTCAATCATTGAGCCGCATGCTGTGCCTGATTTAGAGATCTTACCTGATTTATCTTTGGAGCAGCAACCTCTTCGTGTGCTTGATTCGGAGGTTAGACGCCTTCGCAACAAAGAGGTTCCACTCGTGAAGATTCAATGGTCACCGAATCCTAAGGACTGCACTTGGGAGACCAGAGAATCTATCGAACGCTCTTATCCTGGCTTTCTCCCATCTTCTTCTGCAGGTGAGAATTCTCTATTTTATCTATATCGCTTCTTTTGGGGATGTGACGATATAGACGACATCTATCTTAAGGAATTGCGGGGACGTAATTTTCTTAAGGGGGGGAGTCTGTAACAACCCGGGATTTGCATTACCAATTAATAAATAAAAGTTAGGATTTTTATTTATTTTAATGAAGCATAAAAGGATTTGGAATAACAAAAATTTATTTGAAAAAGGCTATTTTAATTAAATGGGAAATATAGGATTTAAAATGAGGATAAAATGTTATTTTTGGAAAGTTAAATATTTTAGGAGAGATTTTTAAACGGGTTTTGATAAGAAAAATGAGTTTTATAAACATATATGAACACTTAGACTAAATTTTGGAAATATGTAAATAACTCTCTTCTTATTGGGTTACTAAACCTAGCCCAATAACCGACCCTAAACCTCCTCTATAAATTATCTCAAACTCTCCTAACCTCATTCATTCATCCCTAATCAAAACCCTAATCATTTCCTAAAGCTTCTTAACAAAAATAGCCTCTATCTTCATCTCCTTCTAGTTTTAGCTTATGCAAGTCATTCTATGCAAAGGTAATGCAAATACCCACCTCAAATCAGTTATTATATCTTTCTAATTTCTGAAATTTATTTGGTAACACATGTTTTATGTGTTTTTTTACCTTATAGCTTCCTAATCATCTTTTGCTAACTTGGGTTGATACTATAGTGGTCTTTGTTGCTTTCTAGAGAGGTATATTGCTAAAAACCTCTTCTAATATGTGTTTAATCATCTTTTGATTTCGGTAATCAGTTAGTAACACATGTTTTATTATGTAACATGTGAATCATAGCTCTTTGATCATCTTTGCTTTCATTTTGGGGTGTGACATACGGTGCTTGTAATATATGCTAGCTGAAATTATAATTAGTTTATTGCTGTTAGTAAATTAGGCATATCTCATTCATCTTAAATCGGAATTAAGATTTTCTTGATGTTCTAGAAAGCTTATTCTATAGCCTATAACTTTTATGTTTTGTGCTTTGGCTAATTTTGAGGTTTGAATGGTCGAAATCATGTTTGTTTGTCGCTGACCTGACAACAAACTACAGGGTTGAGAAAATAAAAACCTGAAATTGATTTGGCCATAAGTTACTCGTTTCTTATCCAAATATAATAATTTTGGATGTTCTGGAAAGCTTAGATTTAGGGCTAAAGGTTTCATGTTTTGAGTTTCATGAAATTTCAAAGTTAATTTCATCAAAACTGTTCATTCTTACCACTGTCCCGAGAGCACAACGACAATGATATAGAATTTAGATCTGAGAATTGTTTTAGTCATAGAATTTTCATCCCCGATCGGAATTTGACGATCTTGGTCATTCCGGAAAGCTTAGAAACTAAGATACAACTTTTATTTTATTCATCTTGTCAGAATTGGAAGTTTACTATGCCAAAATTGTGGCTTTTCATCTCTGGTCTGTTAGTGCATAGCTACAGGCCTTAGTCTCTTTGCTCCCGTTGTTTTCAGCACAGAACCCCGACTTTGCGACGCCATACCGGGCTCGTCCTTTGTCGGATTTCATTGTTTTTGGTCTCGTTAAAAATATGAGGTCGAGATCTTCAACCATGCAAAGTTTGGTTTAGATCTGGGTGCATTAGATACTTTGTTTCTATTGCCGAAGTAGCATCCAGAAATTGTTTTACAATAGTGATCATTTTCAGTTATCGTCGGACCAACTTTGAAACATTGTCATTTCTTCGTTTTAAGTTGGAACCGAACGATTCTTGTTGCATATAAAATTAGGAGTACTTTTCAACGCTCCTGCAAATTTTTATCAAGATCTGAGTTCATGTGACCCTTCGACCATGTCGTCGAAGTGGGACCTTTGCACTGTTTTGACACAGTAGAGTTTTGTGATTTTTGTCCGACTTTGAGAAGACGCCGTTTCTTTGTTTCAAGTCGGAATCGAGTAATTCTTTTTGCGTTCTGAAGTAGGAATGTCGGACTACGTTCCTAAAAATTTTCATGCCATTCGGATTCATTTTGCTGGTCCGAATAATTTTCCGAACTTGGGTTCGCGTCAGTTTTGGACTATTTTCCAACACTTGGAATATTTTCAGTGATTTTCTGGTTTTATCGATTTCTTTGAGATTTGTCTCTGAATTTCATACACGGGCCTTATAAAAAGGTTTTAAAAGGGTTTTTCACTCCGAAATGCCTTTCGAAAATTATTATATAATATTATTTTTAATTAGTAAACTATTTACTCCATAATAGGAGAGTTTTCAAAAGCCGTTTTAAAGTGTTCTCAAAATCAATTATAAATCCGTTTCGAACCATTATTTTCTATAATAAAAATCTCACACTCACTTTTAGCACGTCGAGCGAAGTGGAAAGGTGCTTAAACGGTTAGGAAATCTCCGGCCTATGGAACCGTGTGTATTTTCTTTCCGGTTAATCCCCGACCTATTCGATTGATCGTTTTGACCTTTGGGTCTAGTTTACCGATGATACGAGGTGGACTTTTTATTGTTTGGAATGTGAGCTTGCTATTGGTTAGTAAACCGTTTAGTGCGAACGTGGGGTATGGGACTCATTGTTAACACTTTACGGGTTCCTCTCCAAGAAGTTTGTGACACATTAGCCTCTGGGCAGCCAGTACTGGACCTCTGGGTCACCACGCCTCTGGGCAACCGTCTCTGGACACCTGTTCTATGGACCAGTTACTTTTTCGGCGTGTGCCTCTGGGCCTTTATCCTTCTGGGAAGGATCTCGCCGTCTCGCGTGTTCCGCATCTGTGCGAGTGATCGATCACAACTCTACAGTACTTGGCAATAACGACTCCGGTCGATGCACGTGCTATACTTGTATTATCTGATGATTTTTATATCCATTCGTGTACCGCCATTCGGTGTTGGTTCTATGGAACCATACGATGTAAGTGCGATTACCTTGTGGATTCACAGTGTCTCTAGACACTGCTTTTCAGTGTTTGATTTCATTGACTTTTCAGTATATCCCCATTGCTCTTTGGAGCATCGATCTTTGCTTGGGCAATGATTACAGACTCTGGTCACTCTTGGGATTATTGCCTATGGGCAACTTTATATAGCTTTGGCTACGCCGATGATATGAGGCGATTTTATTTATCCAACACTTTGGTGCTGATATTCTCTTTGGAGATTTTTACTGTTGATTGATGATTAGGGACCGTCATTATATTCATGTGGTCCAAAATACTCTTCTCTTAGGAAAAGTACTGTTTTATTTATGTACCGCATTATTATATATCTCAGTTATTACTGATTGTTTAGCTAGCCTGACCCGAGTGTTTTCGCTCGGGTCAGACCGAGTTGTTTCAGGTTAGGTCTCTGGACTTAGCTTCTGTGCTTCCGCTTGGACATTATCTGCTATGCTGATAGATAGCGCTTTTATTTGTCCACTATTCCGCTACTCTGTTATTATTCAGACTTTGATATGTACATATTTTTGACTCACATGTGTGGGCAGTGGCTTTGTACCCACTTATAGTATTTGGATCTGTATTGACGATGTATTGTTCTAGGATTTTATATCTGTTATGTGATTCTGTTCTGTGATGTTTTATCATTTATTACTATGCTTGTTCTGATAGGTCTTTAGCCATTGTAATTTCGTTATGAATATTTATTGAATATGTCGAACCACTTGAAAAAAATATAGATACCATCCTTTCGACGTATTCAGTAGATAGTTATAGCTTGATTACAAATGGTCGCTTCCACTATACTCTATTCTCCGCTTTAACATACAGTATTACCCCCGTAATACTCTTTGTTACAGTGGGTCTCAGAGTGGGGCGTTACAAATGGTGTCTACTAAAGACACCCATACTAAGCGCTTGGAACTCATAGATTTTACGGAGCACCCGTATGGAAGTCGCACGCGTGACTGCCACCATGCCCATGCTACCGTTTGCTCCACATATTGGGTCTTCTTATTACCTCCAACTTCCAGCATAACGTGCTCCTCATCTCACTTCAGGCTAATGTGAGACCATCGTGTGTCCATAGAAAATAGGGAAAATGCTGTTGGTACTGGCCCTTCATCCAAACAATATCTAGTTGCGCCCCTTATCCAAATCTCCCGTGATTTGGACTTCTATTTGACCAATTACAACCATTCTTAGCATAAGTGTACCCTCATCTCACTTCAGACTAATGTGAGACACCGTTTTGTCTAATAGGGAATGCTATTTGGTACAGGTCCTACTTTCATCTTTGCTTATTAACTTAGATAAATTATTAAATAAGCCATTATTATCATTTTTACTTTCTACGCTTATTCATTTATCCCAAGTCTTAAAATAAGCCTCATTCTGTTCTTTTTCTTATTATAACCTACGTATAATCATGCTTATTACTTAACCTAAGGTCTAAGTGTGAAAATAAGCTTCTTTTATCTTTTACTTTATTTAGTTATAATTCTATGTTATAACTCTGCCAATTATGTTTAATTAGTCCAATTCTAATTGTAATTAGGCGTAATTTCAATTCAATTCCATTATTTATTACAGTCTTTAATTTACATCTTATATCCCATTATTTCAGTTTTCTTACAATTTAATCCGTATTCGCGTTAATCCTATTCTAATCCATACACGGAGAAGAAGGAGAAATAACAGAAAATTGAAAATAGAAGAAAATCCCAACGTAGAAAGAAGATGTAAATAACGTATAAATTACAGTAAATAAACTAAAATACAGTAAATAAACTGTAAATAAATAAAAAGCTATGCTTAATAGTAATAAATTATAATTAACAGAAATAAAATAAAATTACTGAAAAGAATAGCTGAAAGTAAATAGACTGAAAATAATTCTAAAACTGTAAATAAAATTGCTAAAAAGGTTATTCCAAAAATCGTAGTAAAACTACAACTATTGGAAACCCTATTATTTTAAATTACTTAAAGAAATCTTGAAATAATTACAATCACTCACCTGAGACGAAAGCTAGAATCCCTTTTTTTTCAGCAACCAAAATTCTTTAGAAATCTCCTATAATTTGTACAATCTCCATCTTTTATTTGAATGTATATATATAATGTAATTTTATAAATAAAGAATGTAGGTAAATATTTGAGGGAGAGAATGGAGGCTAGGTTTTGATTTTAGAATGAAAACCTAGGTTAGTTTAGGTCCTATTTATAGTGTTTTAGGTGTGCTTTCAACCGTAGATTAGATTCTCTAGAAACTTCTGCTGACTCATTGCTGTGTCAAATCTTACAATGTGCCTTGTCAACGCCTTATCTTATATTTAATTTAATTAATTACACCCTCAATAATATACAAACTATAAATAACGTTTTCTTCTCCTCAATTAATTTCTAATTTGTGACATTTTATTTCATATTAAATTTTCATGCATCTCTCTTTATTCGCATGTTTCATTTCGGTTTTCAACATCCCATTTAATTTACATGTTTACGTCTGAAATAAATAAATAAACAACATATCAATATCTTTTCACATTTACATCTGAAATAAGTAAATTAACATGTCAATATTTCCCCATGTTTATGTCTAAAATAAATTAATAAATAACTAGAAATTCTTATGCCAGTATTGTACATATTCACATTTGAATTAACTGGATGAATAACATGTGAATTGTTATGTCAATATTCTATATATTCAAATCTGAATTCATTAAATAACATGTGAATTGTTATGTCTACATTTTTTTCCATATTCACATCTGTTGTCATTAGATAAATAACATATGTCCACGAACGTGTATATATGTTGTGTATTAATTAGTAACCTAATTCTTTACCTTTAAATGGAGCAATCGATTACATTAATTGATTGGTATTAATGTTTCTATGTTTAAAAATCAAACTGACCCTTATTCTTTACTAACAAAGAAATAACATACCTTATATTTTCTGTAAGAAATGTAATCCTTCCATAATACACTTTTGCCTTTTCTTTTCAAAACATAACATTTATTTTATTAAATGCCTTCTTTTTATAAATATATGGTTACATTTTCTCTCATTTACAATAACCCATCTCATTTGAATATCGCCGTCTTAATTTATAAAAGTGGATGCCTTCTTTTTAAATACACTGTTGTACTTTTTTTCTCTTTTGTAATAAAACAAACTCCCTGTTTATAAAATCATACATATATTCAAAAATGAGAAGTTTATTTTATTTATCTCAAAACATGCATTTATTTTTATTTAAAATGTTCATTCCATTTTGACACAAATGCAAGTTCTTATATTAAACTCAATCATTATAATTTAATTCTTTTTTTCCCTTTCTAATTGAAACATTTCAATAAATCTACTGCCAATTAATTTCAATACTAATTTCAAATGAATTCTAATTATAAACACTATTTCTGTTTACTGATAATTATTTATTAATTCCTCCTTAAATTTTGGGTTGTTGCATTCTCCCCTCCTTAAGGGATTTCGTCCCCGAACTCTCTAAGTATCGAAGAATGAAATAAAAGTTTTCATCCAAGTTCTACAACCAACTACTCAACCATCACCCATTACATCCATTGTCCTTAAGTTTTTCTAATACGATTTATGATACTTATGCAATTTGTGTAGTGTCAATGTCCCTAACTAATGCAAAAGATTAGGTAGTCCACTGGTTCAGTTGACCTCCTTTTATGCAATCATGTCTGTGCCATGTATCCAAATGAATGCAAAAATTCCCTAATGATAACTAATAATTCTATATGTGTGCTACAATCATCATCCAAATGCAACAATCATATGATAATCATCCATTTATAGCAACCATCAAATAAAATAAAATGCAAATGCGCACACATCCATATGCATATGCTCTAGTGTCCTAGTTAGGTCGATCCCGAAGAGATTATAGTGCCTAGTGTAAGTATATGCGTCCATTAGCATCCACTAGCAAACACTTGCAACCACTTGCATACATCATCCATAACATGTTCTAATAACATGTTTACATTAAATCCTACCATCCATGGGTTAAATCCTAAGTTCTACCCTCCCGAAGGATAATAAAGGAAAGAATCTATTCAAAACTAAAGATGGAAATAGGAAATTCGAAAAATTACTATCAAAGAAATGCGGATATGAGATATGAATTTTCTCATAATCAAATTAATCTTCTCCGAAGTCTCCTTAACCGTGTCGGAACCAAGGCAATCCCTCTTTAGACTCTATCCAACACGAAAGTGACTTGCGCGATCTTCCATAAAGAGCTTCGGAAGGTGCCATTCCAATGCTAGCTTGAGCACTACTATCTTATGAGGATTTGGACTATTCGCATTTTGGACTATTCGCATCTGCACATGTCGGACTTGAATAATTCAAAATACCGAATAGTTAATTTAAATTGACAATACTCAGCATATACAGTAAATAGAATAATCACAGATCACAGACACGGAGTAATATAATAATAGTGCAGCGAAAACAATAGAATAGTAGTTCATGAAGCTACTATATATATAACAGAGTCAAACAAGATACAACAGAAGTCTCGAATACAATAGATATCTCAATACAATAGTCAAATACAAGATCTGAATACATCACTGGAATCAACTGGATAACTGATAGTAGAATCGATAGATAGCTGGATCTCCAAGCGAAGCTCCAACTCCAAAGGTGAGTCTCGAATACTGGTACACTCAGTCTGACCCGAGCGTAAAGCAAAACACAAACACTCGAGTCGGGATTAACATTCTTATATCAATAAATCCAACTCAAATGAAATAACAACTGAAATATAAGTAACTCAAAGGATGTTTGGGATAACCATCCTCTAAGGATCCGTTAAATTATCTACTATGTAGTAGTGTACGCTAAGTAGATAATGCCTATCAGTAATATAAAGTATCAAAATAGCATTAAGGCGTTACCATTATTCCCCTTAACACATTTTATATAAGCATCATAGTCTATACAGCACTGTAAACTCCACCGTAAACTGGTGGGCTATCAGGGAGTACTCCATATGTATAACACAAAACAAATCGTAGTGGTCGCGTATAGAGATACAAGTATGACAAGGCACATGAGGCAATATCCAAGGTAGTGAAACTACCATTTGCCTGATCCGGAATAGTGAGAACGCATCGCCGCAACGATCGCAACACCGCGAAACAACACTCCCAAATCAAGGGTGTGCACCAATCAAAAACAAGTAATGAGTAGTTTACGAAGAAGTGTGTCCGCTAGAGGTAGCTAACCTCACTGGCCCGGCACGGCTCCTGTTTAAGTCATTTCCAATTTGACACAAGTGTCAAGGTCATCCATTATCGTTCTCTTTTTTCAAATCCAGCAACGTCATCATTCCAACCACTTCATTCTGGATCACACTCCGCGTATAATAGTTATTAAAGTGGTTTCCAGTTTGGACAGAGAGTGTGTCCCTAACCGATCCCGGACTCTTCAATAACTACGTAATTATTACACCGATTGGTCATTTAATAAACTTCCAAAATAGTTTATATTTCAAAATCGAAATATCATTGCCATTTCAAAACCATATCCATACGATATCATTTTCACTTCAAATAAATCCATTTCCAAAATCATATCACTTTCCAAAATTATATCGCTTTCGAGAACGTAAGTCTTTTAAAATCAAAACACTTCGAAAATCAAAACCTTGAAATTCATAACACTTTGAAACCATAGTTTGAAATCCTAACATTTTGGAATCCATAACACTCCCCTCTTAAACAGTTTAGATATTAAAATTAGTGTATGTAATAAAATAGTTTATAAAATAAAAATAGTTTGTATAAAATAGTTATAAGTTAAAATAGTCTATAATAAAATAATATATATTGAAAATGATTTATGTAAAGTAGTTTATAATAAAATAATTTATAAAGTAAAATATAAATAGTTGTAGATATAGTTTAAAAATACTTTATAAAATAAAATAGCTTCCGCATATTCACAAATCGATTCAAATTTACTCGACTTCCACATTCAACTTAATTCAATTTCAATTCATAAATTTCAACTAAATTCAATTTCTCAATAAACCATTTCGAATTTTAATGATTCAAATACAAATTTAAAACACAAAATAAACCATTAAATTTCAATATATTTCAAAGCTTTAAATATTCTACATTTCAAAAACTAAATTTGATAATTCCATTTATATCTCAATTTAATTTCATTACATTTAGTTTCTGAGATATTTCTTTAATCGTTTCAATACATCTAAATACAACTTCAATTTACAAATTTATATAAACAAAATATCCCATTTAAATTTATATAAGTTGAAATATTCCTTTAAGCCACTTTTTAATCAAATTCAAGTTATAAAACATATCCTAAAACTTCAAATTTAATAGATTTCAAATCAAACTTATTTAAGTATAATTCTTAAATAATTAAGAAATCCAAATCAATTTCAAATTATCTTTCAACTCGAAATATTATAAACTCTATATTTGAAAATATAAATTTTACATAAATACTTAAACATATTTTATATTGATTCAAATCAACTTTAATAACTTTTTAAAATCAGTATTTATTAAAACCATATATTTCTTTTCAAAACCATAGAAATCATTTCAAATTATTTATATGTAGACCAACGGTGTTTGTATATAATTTTCTACCCTATGGTTAAGTGATACGGATATTTATCATTTCAATCCGCAATTTAAATATATACGGGTATATATATATCATTTTAACCTGTAATCCCAAATTCAATTCAATTGAAAATCGCTTGGGTTTATCATTTCACCCCATAATGATTTTCTCCTATTCTAAAGTCCGTTCGGGTATGTATTATTTCAACCCATAGTGATTCTATACTAACAGGGAACTTGCAGAGTGATAACAGATATGATAATAATATAACAGGCATATATCATCAATATAAATAACATATAGTGGTGTCAGATGTCACAGGTGAACTGATACAGGTAATAGCATATATATAACAGTGTAAATAACTAACATCATCATATTTCAATTGGAAGATAATGGTGTCAGATGTTACAGGTGAACTGATACATGTAATAGCATATATATAACAGTGTAAATAACTAACATCAGCATATTTCAATTGTCGTTTCAATTGAAATCAAATTTAATAAATAAAAGAACATTAATTGTGAGTGATTGCTCACCTTTCGAGGCTAGAGATGAACGAGAATGAGACAAGTTACGAATCCAAGCACGAATTCCAAAGCGAAACAAGATTGGCACGAATTCGACGAACAAAGCTAGTAAATAGGGATAGACGAGATCAAATCAGAACTGGATCGATGAAGAAAATGGATATAAGTGAACTTATATATAACTATATATAACTAAAAAAAATCATATTCTAAATTTAAGCATATATTAAATTAAATATATATGTATGTATTTCAAAATCCATTATTGAAAATTAAAACACACATAAAATAAAACATATATATACATTATACATATTGAAATAACTACTTATATATATACTTATACATCCGTCAACAAATACTTAATTTAAATACATTTTTAAATGACACATCTACTTATTGCATTTAAATTAAAAGTCAAACATGTACCTTAACATACAATGACCTATATGCTTTACAGAAAAATTTCTGGAAATCTGATTAATATATATAAATACCTTTAAACACGCATTTGTATAAACTCATCATTTGCCACGAACATTTCATATACATAGAATCAATAAAGGCCCTATGCGGCGTAAAACATACTTTGTAAAATATACTCTATCATACATAGCAAACACATATAATACTTTTCTCCAGATCAAAAGTGTTGTAACTGATATGTATTATAAACGCATATTTTAAAACAAGATGTCTACATACAGGCATCGACAAACGTATATACATACAACCCCCATCATAATAAATAAATAAAAAACGATATAAAATCAAGTAACGTATGCATATACTGTAAGATATAAGGCAACAACAAAGTAGCTTCCAGATAAATTTAAAGTAATATAGATAAACAAGTTATTATACAATCCACTACATATGTATATAAACTTAAATATATAAATTAACATATTATAGCATTCATAAACGAATATAACAGAGAAGAGGAGGCTGCTCACCGTTGTGGAGGAAGCACCGATGGCCGATCTCAATGAGGTGAGGTGGTGGCAAAGGGAAGAGGCAAGGGAAAAGATGCACGGTGTTGGCGAACTGGAAAGCTAGGTGGAGGCCGACGCTACAGGAAATCCAAGCTTTATATTTTTTTTGTGGACGCATGAAACAAAGGGCAGAAAGGCCAAGCCAAGTTGCAAATGGTGGAGGAAGACTACAAGCTTGATTCGGCAAAATGAAGAGAGTAGCTTCCAACGTGAGATATATATATATATATCACAATTTGCAAGTGATGTGCTGTCACTTCCTTAGAACTAGTTTATGTTTTGCATTTTTTTTATTTGCAGAGAACAGAACCCAAAATGAATGTGACAGCTAATGTACAAGGAAGAGTGAAAGATGGTGGGATGAGTGCAACACATTTATTATCTTTATTTTCCCGAGCGAATAATACCAAACGAAAGGTCATAAAAAATCTACGCGAACCAGATTGTATAATCAATACCAGAGAATAGGAATGACCACGACGAATTTCTGGAACATTAAATGCAAATGTCTGTTTGGTTTAATATAGTAGAAAATGAATGGTCAAAGAATTCAAAAGGGTCAAAACAATACCGATACGGTTAGCCGTTTCTCGCGGATTCCGCTGCGTACCGAATCTCAAAACACAGAATTGAATATACCCCAGAGATCAGCACGACGAGACGATCAAAATGGTATATAGATATCATTGTTATGATTGAATTATAAAAATTCGAATTTTCTACTAGCGGAAAATGCAGCAAAAACGCAGAAAAATAAGATCGACGGAGCTAAAGAATTCCGAATTTGGAAAAACGAAAAATGACGTCTTAGTCAGAAGATGAATTAGAATTTTTCTATGTAAAAATATTCAGGTTTGGAGAACATTTTATTATCATCAATTTTAACTGATATAAATTGGAATAAAATTACACTAGAAAATAAACTTCCAAATTATCTGATGAAAATTTACCAGTTGCCATGATTAATTAGACGCATTCCAAATATCAATTTTTTATTTCAAAATTTTATCATTTAAAATTTCACAAAATTTCAACTAATTACTTTATTAAAACAGTTAAAATTTACGGGTCGTTGCACTTGAGCACTACTATCTTATGCGGATTCCTCTAAAGAAAGATGCTTCTTCCAAGTTCCTCCAAAATCAAGGATACTCATTCCCAACCATGCGTGACTTACTATTCTTCTTTAGTCTGCTCGCATGAATCAACATTCCTAGGTTATCACTAGGGTCCTATATACTTTATGGAAACTTTATTATTACTTCCAACAGTAATTACTGTTATCTCCTTTATAGCCTTACACCTTTTCCGTTACACTTAGGAAATGATTCCTATCTACTCCACATTTAAGAGTTTGATTTGGTATTTATCACTTTATTTTAAAAAAACCGAGGCTTCTAAATTTTTAAAACATCAAATCCCAAAATCTTTGTCTTTAAAAGTGTTGTCTTTAAAATCCTATTAAATTCAAAAATACTTGGTTACTTATCATTATTCCCCAAACCTAGAGGGGAAAACTTCCAAAAATTTTAAGTCTAAAACTTATTCTTCCTTTTTTTTAAAGACTTTTACAGCTTTCTATAAAAATTTGGATTTTCAAATTTTACTTTTATTAAGTTTTTCATTTCCAAAAACTTATTTACTTTTTCACCAAACCATTATCCTTTAAAATATCTTTAAACATCTTCTTATTACACCTAACAGTTTTATACCCTAATGTATTGGAACTACTTTCTCTTATGAGAAACTATTAATGGTAAAACCTTCTACGAATCTTTTAAAAGAGGATTTTATGTTTATGTGAAATTACAAGGAACTTATTTTATATTTTTCGAAATAGGCTATACAAAATATGGTGCTTCTCATACCTTGTATATCTCTTTCACATATTCCTTATAACTTGCACAAAACATCTTTATTTATAATTTGGTTTCATAGAAAATTATATCATTATTCATTTCGTTCCAATAGATTAAATTATTTTTTAATTTATATTCTCTTACCATAGACAATTTCTATGAAATTTACTAATTTCCTAATATTTAACTTACATTTTTTTTATAGAAAAACTCATTTTCAAAACTGTATTTAATATATCCATGACTAGAAAATATTTCCTCATACTTATTTAAATATTTAGTGTACTTACAAGCCACTTTATTTCTATACTTGAAAATTTTCTTCAAAACATATTTTTACGTGGGTCAAAATAGATGTTGCGTAAAACACTGTTACTACAACCCAAGAATACTAGTGTATGGATTCGATTAAAATAAATACTAATAAACCTCATATACTATGTAAAAACATTTCCTTTAGAAGTCACCTACTATAACAATAGTGTTATAGTCTATGCTCACTTTACTTTTCACGAAAACATCTATTACAACAATAAATTTTATAACCTACGTTTTCGATACTTAATAACCTCTAGGTTTTTATATTTAAAATCTTTGTTTATCTACAAAGAAACTAGCGAGCTATAATTCTTCAAAAAGGATCTTACTTTTAACAAAATTTATATCATATAAAACCAATTTAAATTTCATACCATTTTTCAAAAACCCAATATTTATTTCCTAAAAGAAAATATTAACAATGAAAATTTTCAATTCTAACAATTATATTCTATTGAGCTAAACATAAGGTGGATTTTCTTCTCACTACCCTAGGATTACCCTTCCTAAATCTTGGAAATCTCATTTCCTTACTAAAGTCTTTTACTCATATTCCTCTTTTATGCTCATATTTATTCCAATGCACTACCGTTAAATCCATTTATCTGAACCTAAATGTACAAAACCGTTTCTCAAACTCTTTCCATGAGTTGACCTTCTCTATGCCCCAAAAAACGCACTTCCTTACTCCAAAAGTGACATTTGAAGAATTTTGCCTTCAGCCGATAAATGCGAAGTGTACAAAGAACCTCCTCAAAATGTCTGGGAGATCTTTAACGACTGGAACAGAATCTAGCTCTCATAGTGATGAATCAAGGGAATAAAGGAAGCTTAACATGACTGACCTCTATTAACGACTCCCTTCTCACAGTCTAATATCACACCATAAGTGGATAACCAATCCATCCCCAAAATCATCCCATATCCCGAAAATCCCAAAATATCGGCGTCATAGTCAAATTCTACGCCTAGGATATAAATTTTCAAACCCTACAAACCAAAGACAAGAGTACCGATCCTCCCATGGGGTTTGAAACAACAATGGGGTCTACTGCTAAAGAGATTTCTAAGTGCAAACAATCTACCAAAGAACTAGAGATGAAAGAGTGTGATGCTCTAGGATCGAAAAAGAGTCCGAATGGGAAAATTAGAAATAGAAACTAAATTTTCCTACCTCGATCCGGTTCGCTGCTGGAAGGTGTTGCATCCAAAGCCTGAATCTGCGTTGCAGGTGCACTCACTCCCTGCCCCGTCTTCTGAGGACAAAACTTACTAAGATGACCGGGTTATCCACAACTGTAACACTTCTTCACCTTCTCTCTCTTGTAGTCTCTTGCGTAATGACCAGTCATTCTACAACGGTTACATCTCCGACTTTTCTTGATTCGCTTCTGAGGGCCTTCTCTTTTCCTCTTATCCTTCTTGCCTTTTCACCATGGCTTCTTAGAGCTTGTAGGAACCTCTTTAGGTTCTCCCTTCGACTTCTAATAAGTAGGTTGAATTCGCTGTCGGTCCTCCAAACCTAACCGCCTAAACTTTCGCTCCATATCTTCCAACCTAGCTTGTGTCTCCTTGAAATCCTTCGGGTCAGAAAACGTTCTGTCCCCTATGCTAGTGAAGTCCTTATATAGCTTAGAAAAATCGGCTAGTGTAGGTGGATTAAAGGGATTTCCACCTACCAGTGTTGTATTGGGCGCTTGCCCTTGCACCTCTGGTACCATAGCTCTACGGAACCAGTCAGCCATGCTATGCAAAGAAAAGGAAACTTAGGCTCGAAAGAATCGATAGAAGGTTGAACTGGACTTTGAGGGGATATTTATAAAAACTCTTTTATACTTAAAAACTATTTCTAAGAGTTCTTTTCTGAAAAAATGCTTTTAAAACAAGTTATTTTGGAAAATACTTTGCTTTTGAAATGAATTTTTAGGAATCCTGTAACCTTAGGCTCTGATACCAAGTGAAACACCTCACACTCCTTAATATACCAAAAAGGATACATTAAAAGGCATGGTGCGTTGTAGGTATAAATAAAACTAACAGAGACTAAGATTCACGAGACAAAAATAGGTAAAAACAGCGGAAACTAAAATAATAACTTATTTAAAATAAAACTTTCGTAATTGCTTCATAAATAAGTCAAATACCAAATACAACATCCATATCTCAAAACCTATCATGTCTTATGAAATAAAAATTCATAGTCTCAAAATCAGAGTAGATAATATCCCTCATAATAAGCCAGTACATAGAAAGAACAAAAGCTGAAAGAAAAGAAATACATGGTAGCAAACTCCTCCAAGAAATCTCCAAGCAACTGCAATCTACTGTCCTCTTCCTTGATTGCCTAAGGGGGGAAATGTGAAAATAGAGGAGTGGGTCAGACTAAAAGTCTGGTGAATGATCGTAATTACTGGAGTCTTTAGGCAAGATAAAATTAATAGACTCTACAACAGTTCTAGCATAAAGAAGGATAATAAAAAGAAATAGGAAAGAGATAAACTGAAAATAAGTACAATTAAATATTGCTCAATTTATAAGATAGGTTAACTTTGATTGCTTGCACTTGTCCTTGATTTCTGCTTTAATTAGGATGAATTCCTAATCCTATAGTTAGGATGTAACCGTAATTCTACCCTTTTGGATCGGCCTGCTACTCCATAGACCTTATTGTGGACCAACCGCTATATAACTCCCTACACAGCAGCCAATGGTATCTATGAGAGATGCACAGAGCAACTACTATGGATCCTAACGACATATATAGCTCCCTACGCAGAAGGTAATGGTGTCTACTAAAGACACTCATACTATGCGCTTGGAACTCATAGCTATTACTGAGCACTCGAATGGAAGTCACATGCATAACTGCCACCATGCCCATGCTACCGTTTGCTCCACATATTGGGTCTTCTTATTACCTCCAACTTCCAGCATAGTGTGCCCCTCATCTCACTTCAGGCTAATGTGAGATCACCGTGTGTCCATAGAAAATAGGGAAAATGCTGTTGGTACTGGCCATTCATCCAAACAATATCTAGTTGCGTCCCTTATCCAAATCCCCCGTGATTTGGACTTTTATTTGACCAATTACTACCATTCTTAGCATAAGTGTGCCCTCATTTCAATTCAGACTAATGTGAGACACCATTTTGTCTAATAGGAAATGCTATTTGGTACATGTCCTACTTTCATCTTTGCTTATTAACTTATATAAATTATTTAAATAAGCCTTCATTATCATTTTTACTTTCTACGCTTATTGATTTATCCCAAGTCTTAAATTAAGCCCCATTCTGTTCTTTTTCTTACTATAACCTACGTTATAATCATGCTTATTACTTAACCCAAGGTCTAAGTGTGAAAATAAGCTTCTTTCATCTTTTACTCTATTTAGTTATAATTCTACGTTATAACTATGCCAATTATGTTTAATTAGTTCAATTCTAATTGTAATTAGGCGTAATTTCAGTCCAATTCCATTATTTATTACAGTCTTTATAATTTGTATCTTATATCCCATTATTTCAGTTTTCTTACAATTTAATCCATATTCGCGTTAATCCTGTTCTAATCCATACGCGAAGAAGGAGAAATAAAATAAAACTGAAAATAGAAGAAAATCCCAATGTAGAAAGAAGATGTAAATAACGTATAAATAATAGTAAATAAACTAAAATACTGTAAATAAACTATAAATAAATAAAAATCTATGCTTAACAGTAATAAATTATAATTAATAGAAATAAAATAAAATTACTGAAAAGAATAGCTGAAAGTAAATAGACTGAAAAAAATTCTAAAAATTGTAAATAAAATTGCTAAAAAGGTTATTCCAAAAATCATAGTAAAACTACAACTATTAAAAACCCTATTATTTTAAATTACTTAAAGAAATCTTAAAATAATTACAATCACTCACCTGAGACAAAAGTTAGAATCCCTTTTTTTTCAGCAACCAAAATTCTCTAGAAATCTCCTCTAATTTGTACAATCTCCATCTTTTATTTGAATGTATATATATAATGTAATTTTATTTTATAAATGAAGAATGTAGGTAAATATTTGAGGGAGAGAATGGAGGCTTGGTTTTGATTTTAGAGTGAAAACCTAGGTTAGTTTAGGTCCTATTTATAGTATTTCAGGTGTGCTTTCAACCGTAGATTAGAATCTCTAGAAACTTCTGCTGACTCATTGCTGTGTCAAATCTTACAATACGCCTTGTCAATGCCTTATCTTATATTTAATTTAATTAATTACACCCTCAATAATATACAAACTATAAATAACGTTTTCTTCTCCTCAATTAATTTCTAATTTGTGACATTTTATTTCATATTAAATTTCCACGCGTCTCTCTTTATTCGCATGTTTCATTTCAGTTTTCAACATCCCATTTAATTTACATGTTTACGTCTGAAATAAATAAATAAAACAACATATCAATATCTTTCCATATTTACATCTGAAATAAGTAAATTAACATGTCAATATTTCCCTATGTTTATGTCTAAATTAAATTAATAAATAATTAGAAATTCTCATGCCAGTATTGTACATATTCACGTTTGAATTAATTGGATGAATAACATGTGAATTGTTATGTCAATATTCTATATATTCAAATCTGAATTCATTAAATAACATATGAATTGTTATGTCTACATTTTTTCCATATTCACATCTGTTGTAATTAGATAAATAACATATGTCCACAAACGTGTATATATGTTGTGTATTAATTAGTAACCTAATTCTTTACCTTTAAATGGAGCAATCAATTACATTAATTGATTAGTATTAATGTTTTTATGTTTAAAAATCAAACTGCCCTTATTCTTTACTAACAAAGAAATAACATACCTTATATTTTCTGTAAGAAATGTAATCCTTCCATAATACACTCTTGCCTTTTCTTTTCAAAACATAACGTTTATTTTATTAAATGCCTTCTTTTAATAAATATATGGTTACATTTTCCCTCATTTACAATAACCCATCTCATTTGAACATCGTCATCTAAATTTATAAAAGTGGATGCCTTCTTTTTAAATACACTGTTATACTTTTTTTTCTCTTTACAAAACAAACTCCATGTTTATAAAATCATACATATATTCAAAAATGAGAAGTTTATTTTATTTATCTCAAAACATGCATTTATTTTTATTTAAAATGGAACGACCTGTAAATTTTTGTTGTTTTATTTATTTAATTAATTGGATTTTTGAGAAATTTTAAATAATAAAATTTTGAAATAAAAACTTGATATTTGGAATACGTCCATTTTCACATAGCAACTGGTAAATTTTCATCTGATAATATTGAAGTTTATTTTCTTATGTAATTCTATTCAATTCAAATCAGTTAATATTTGGTGATAATAAAATGTTTCCATACCTGAATATATTTACACAATAAATTTGTAAATCATCTTCTGAGTGAGTCGTCATATTTTGTTTCGTCAAATTCGGACTTCTATTGCTCTGTTCATCTTATTTCTGGCATATTAGCAGCATTTTGGTACCGATTATCGACTTTTGATCCGATGATCGTACCACTGATATCTATATACCGTTTTGACCGTCTCGTTGTGCTGATCTCTATGGTATATTCAACTCTGTGTTTTGAAGTCCGGTACGCAGTGGAAGCTGCGAAACCGGGAACCGTATCGGTAGCCGATTTCTTTACCCTTTTGGTTTTCTTGTATATTCGTTTGCTTTGAGATAACCAATAGTCAATAGTCCTTTGGAATCCCCAAACTTAATTACTGACGTTTGGCTATCCACTATTTCAATATCCACTATTTAAATAGCCTTTGGTTTCCATCCTCTCGATTGCATTTTGTTCAAAATTTTGTTCTGAGAAATTTTTTTTTATTTGCCGCTTGTTCTTCTCCCCTTACCTCCTCTTTTCACCAAGATCTCACACCATTCCTCCTTACCAAATCACAACCACCGCCGCCGCCTTCATCTCCACTTAAACCCCATAGCCAGACCAGCGTCTCATTCTTCCTCCGTAGCTTGGCCATGCCGCACAACACGACCCACTTCCATCTCTTCCTTCCCCTTGAGCAGCCTTTGGCCGTGACTCCCACGCTCTAGATCTGACAGCCGCGAGCACAAACTCCGACGAGCTGCAGGCGCCTTCCTCCTCTCTTCTATCTATAGGTACTATATATATATTATATTAAGTTATATATGTATTTTAGTTTGTATTTGTGTAAATGCTAGCTTATACAGTTTCGAAATATGATGGTATTATATATATATATATATAGATAAGTTGATATTCATTAGTTTATAATTGTTATATATATATTGATTCAACGTATATACATATAAGTATAATCTAGTTCTGGGTTATATATATATATATATTATGTTAATAGTTTGTGTATATATTATGTTAGCTGTTTATAAGACGTATATGTTAGTATATGTTTCAAAATATGTATGTGTAGATGATAAATGATAAGTTTGGGTTTGTTGAATGTATGATATGATGTATATTCCCTATTATTTTAAATTGTAAAGCTATGTCAATTATAATAAAAGAAATTATACTTGTGAAGGATATGTATATATGAAAGCTTTTGATTCTATTTGCTTGTTTATAAAAGTTATAAGATACATATGTTCATATATACCATATTGATGAGATGTACTTTCTTTTATAACTGTATTATATTACTAGTTATATTTATATATCATATAAGTTAAATATATATGCGTACATCCTGGGTATATATAGGTAGTATTCAATCCGTTAGCTGAGTGTTTTGGTTTATATTTTACATATATACATATTTATACTTTTGCATATGGTGGATACTGGGTAGCTTTATAGGTTGTTGGTTATAAGGTACGTGGCTATGTATATATTTACTCTGTTGCACTAGTTTATATAGTAGAATTATTTATAAATGTAATTTTTATGTATAGATTCTCAACTGGTTGATCGTATGCATATATGTCTATAAATGTACGTTTATTTAAGAAATAAAATCTACTTGATTTATATACAAATTTATGTAAGTTATATTAGTAATTCCTAGATATATATATTACTTTATATAAGTATTAGTGAACTTAGAATTTCAAATATATATATAGACTTTATTTTTAAAGTTAAATTATTGATTTGAAAAATATGTATATTTTTTTTTAAATGTGTGTGTTAGAATTTATAATGTGACCTTTATTTACATATAAATAGTTATATATATACAGTCATATATATATATATATATGCAAGTTCACTTTTATCAAATTATCTTCATCGATCTCGTTCTGATGTGTTCCATCGATTTCTGTTATCAGCTTTGATCGTTGAATTCGGCCGATTTGCTTTGCTTGGATTTGTAACTCAATTTCAGGGTCTGTATCAGTGTTCGTATCCGTGTCATTTTCTAGTCTCTCTAACCTCGAAAGGTGAGAAATCACTCACGATTAACGTTCTTATATTTATTAAATTTGATTTCAATTGAAACATCAATTGAAATATGCTGCTGTTAGTTATTTACATCGTTATATATGTTATTGACTGTATCTGTTCAACTATGACATCTGACACCATTATTTGTTATTTATATTGATGTTGATGATATATGATATTTGTTATTACTCTACAAGTTCCCTGTTAGTATAGAATTCACCATGGGTTGAAATGATACATACCCGAACGATCTTTAGAATAGGAGAAAATCGTTATAGGTTGAAATGATAAACCCAAGCGATTTTCATTGAATTTAATTTGGGATTGCATGTTGAAAAGATATATACCCGTATATATTTAAATTACGAATTGAAATGATAAATATCCGTATCACTTGACCATAGGGTTGAAAATTATATAAAGACACCGTTGGTCTATATATAAATATTTTAAAAATGATTTCTATGGTTTTGAAAAGAAATATATGGTTTTAATAAATATTGATTTTAAAGATTTATTAAAGTTGATATACATATATGTTTAAGTATTTATTTAAATTATATTTTAATATAGAGTTTGAAAAGATTAAATAAATTAAGGTTGAAAAGATAGATTTGAAATTGATTTGAAATTTTATTTAATTAAGAATTATATTTAATTAAATCTATTTGAACTTATGGCATTTGGGGTTTTTAAAGGATATGATTTTATAACTTGATTTTTTTGGTTAAGATGATGTAAATTGAATATTTCAAGTTAAATAAATTAAAGGAAATGTTTAGAGATTTGAAATTTGGGCATTTATTTAAATGATATTGAATTTATTTAGTGAATATTGCAAAACTTAATAATAGAAAATTGAATTTGATATATATATGAAATTATCGAATTTAGTTTTGAAATGTTGAATATTTAAAGTTTTGAAATATATTGGAATTGAATTGGCTTATCTTATGGTTCAAATATGTATTTGAAATTGACAAATTGAAATGGTTTATTGAGAAACTGAATTTGATTGAAATTGATGATTTGAGATTTGATTAAAATTGGATTTTTTAGGTTCGAGTTGATTTGAATCGATTTGTGAAATTGAGGAAGCTATTTTATATAAAGTAATTTTAAACTATATCTAAAACTATTTATATTTTACTTTATAAATTATTTTAATATAAACTATTTTAATATAAATCATTTTCAATATAAATTATTTTAATATAAATTGTTTTAACTTATAACTATTTTTTATAAATTATTTTATTTTATAAACTATTTTATTTTATATACTATTATTAATATCTAAACTGTTTGGAGGAAAGTGTTATGATTTCGAAGTGTTATGATTTCCAAAGTTATAAATTTCAAAGTATTATGATTTCCAAAGTATTATTATTTCAAATTGTTGGTTTCGAAAATGTTATAACTTTGAAAAATGCTATGATTTTTGGAAATGGATATTTGAAGTGAAAATGATATTGTTTTTATATGGTTTTCAAATAGAAATGATATTTTGGTTTTTAAGTATAAACTATTTTGAAATGACCGCGGTGTTATAATAACGTTTGGTTGTTAAAGAGACTGGGATCGAATATGGGCATACTCTCTATCGATATCGAAAACCACTTTAACAACTGTGTACGCGGTGGAGATTCCAGAATGAAGTAGGATGGTGGCGATGATTCCTATTGAGGTATATACGTGGACCCAACTCCCGTGAGTTGGCATAAGGTGGCTTAAACAGGAGCGATTGACGGGGCGATGAGGTAGCACCTCTGATCGGACGCATTTCTTCGATACCATTCTATTACTTTGTGATTGATTTGGTGGCCACTCTTCGATTTTGATTGGGAGTGTGTTCCGAGGTTGGCGGTAGTGGCTGTTATGCGTTTCCACCAGCCCGGATGCGTAATTGGTATATCTACCCTGGCATTGCCTAGTTGTGTCGTGTCACCTACCATATCGAGCTTTACTACGAGTTTGGATTTGTGCCGTAGCCTGTGGAGTATTGAGGGTAGCCCCCAATCTGGGAGTATGCTAATAATGGATAGACTACTGGGACTATTACGTGTTAAGGGCTATATGGCTAACCCCTTGACGCTATTAAAAAGTAAGTTTATTTTATATTAGACATTATTATAATAGCGTATATTACTACCTAGTAGATAGTTTAACGGATCTTTAGAGGATGTATATCCCAAACATCCTTTGAGTTACTTGTATTTCAGTTGATATTTCACTTGAGTTGTATTTATTGATATAAGAATGTTAATCCAGACTCGAGTGTTTTGTGTTTTGTCTTACGCTCGGGTCAGACTGAGTGTACCAATGTTCGAGACTCACCTTTGGAGTTGGAGCTTCTCTTGGAGATCCAGGTATTTATCCTACTTTCAGTTGTTCAGTCGATTCCAGTGATGCATTCAGATCTTGCATTTGATTATTGTATTGAGACATCTATGTACTCGTGACTTCTGTTGTATCTTGTTTAACTCTTTTATATATATATAGTAGCTTCATGAACTACTATCATTTTGTTTCCGCTACATTATTGTTATATTACTCTGTGTCTGTGATTTTTGATTATTTTATTTACTGTATATGCTGAGTTTTGCCAAATTTAAATTAACAATCTGATATTTTGAGCAATTCAAATCCGACATGTATGGATGCGAATGGTTGAAAATTATAGGTCGTTACATAAAATGTTCATTCCATTTTGACACAAATGCAAGTTCTTATATTAAACTCAATCATTACAATTTAATTATTTTTTCCCTTTCTAATTGAAACATTTCAATAAATCTACTGCCAATTAATTTCAATACTAATTTCAAACGAATTCTAATTATAAACACTATTTCTTTTCACCTATAATTATTTATTAATTCCTCCTTAAATTTTGGGTTGTTACATATAAGTTTTAAAATCGGGTGAATAGAATATTTGTTTGATTTTCATACTAAGTATTAATATTTTACCTGTGCTATACTAGAATACTCACGATATGATAAATGATTGAGTACTTGCTTTATTTGGAATTGAATAGATGAATCTGATGACATAACCGAAATTAGGTGATTTTAAATACTTTTTTTGATTTTAGACATTTAACTATAGAATTTGATGTGTGTTTCACCCATGCAATATTTATACAAGCGTATTATATCCCATTGATATTTATTTAAATATGTGATTTGTTGTGTTCGAATTGAAATGCTTTGTACACGCTATTGCTTGATGTCATGATATGAACATACACGATAATTATTTGATGAAAACATGATACGACATCATTTTGGAATATAATGATGTTTCGGGAAGACAAACGTTTAAAAAAAAATTAATGTTTGATGAGAACGATAAAAGGTATTGACTACTAGATTGCTAGAATCCATCCTAGCGGACTGATTCGAGGATCCCAACCCGAACCGTGATGACTTTTGTCCCTCATTACAAAGTCCAATGATCTGTTGCATGGACAATATGATAAATAGCAAGACATTAGAGATGTAGTTCCATGAGAGCTAACACCTCAAGATGGAATTAGGTAGGTGACTATAGCATATAAAATATATTCATCTTCAAAAGCCAGAAGAGCAGTGCAACTAAGGGATCATGTAAAGTACGCTCATAACTGGTCGTAAGCAGCGGATGAAAAAGACCTCATGGGCTTGTCGAGGCAGTTAGTCTATTTATAGGGTGAATCCAAAAGGGATAGTACCAATGATTATTCCTACTAAGAACTCAAAAATAAAGTTAAAATATGACTCTTCTTTATATACTTTGACCTAGTAAGTATATGAACATAGTTTAGATATGCGGTTGAAAAAGACTATACTATGATAAAAAATGAATATGTGCAGCTTTTAATTATTTAGATATCTGATTGAAAAAGACCATATGATGGTAATAATAGAATCAGACTCCAAAGATCTAAAAACAGCGTATTTGAATTTAAACTGAAAGTAACTCGTATAATATGGATAGAATGTGATATCTCAATTAATTATAGTTGCAGTCATAAGTCATGATGATTAGAGAAGTTACATGTGTGTTAAATCATTTTTGATGAAATATGGATGGGATATTGTATGATGTGAGTGACATCTTTGTATTTAATTGATATGTCGTGTGTTTATACACGATACCACACTTGTATATTATTATTGTGCGCTAGTATACTTACAACTAGATTTCTAGTCCAACTCGAGTTTTGTTATGTATATGACAATGCCTAAGGTCAGACCAAGGTGTTGTGTTTTTAAGATTGCCACCTATTGGTCTCGGACTATTTTGTTTGTTGAGTAGTCAATAGGAAATGTATATTATGTTGGAGAACTACCGAGTTTAAGTTTAGTCTAGCAACCATCGCATAAAAGCCGAGATATGCAGCATCACTCAGTTTAGTCAGAGATAAGACGGAGATGAGACTATTCAGGCAACTATGGACATATTTGAAGATTGACTGCAAAACGAGTCGTTACATGGATGTTTAAGTAGGCGGTTTTTGGATTGTACATAGGATGCATAGTTTAAGTGATGTATTTTGCCTAGTCCAGGTATCGGACATATTTTAAGGCATGTATATGTTACCATTTTCACTGTGATATCGATACTTATGTCATCATTTACTTATATGTGTTACTGTTATATGAGTTATTCACTCTAGAATTCGTGTACATTCCTTTGAGTGTTACACATCATCATTATACACATTTATTTCGGGATCAGTCCTAACAAATGAGAGGATTGGCTCTCAGTTGTTAACATAATGATCTCACATAGGTGAATAAGTAGGTGTCTACAGCGTCTCATGCTATCTAATCAATAATAACCAGATGAGAGACTGGCAGCTCTCAACTTGCTCCATGAGCCTTCCTCACATGCTCTTGGCGCTACTCTTATAGTCTTAGTTGCCTCAACGCCCATCGTGACCCACTATTCATCAAGTGCAAGATAACCGTTTGCATTAGTCATGGCCCTACAAGTGCCCCTAGTGGTAAGAGAAGCTGGCCTACGTGACACAAGGGCAGTGGCTTTCAGTAATGGCTCTCAGCCATATACATCAAAAGGTGTCACGGATTCGGGGAGCGCCCCCGTAATCAGGCCGTTGGGATGGATACTAGCCAGTCTGATTTACTCCTTGAAGTATAATTGGAGTACACACAATAAATAGACACTGTTATGGCTCTTAGCCTGCACACTCTCGATGTGCATCACCATAAATATAATACCTCGTATACTCGACCCTATTAGAGTGACATCAACTTATAGAAAGGAATCGAAAAAATATTAGTTCGAGCATCCCATACCACTTGGTGTTCCTTGCTTGTTTACTCAATGCTCGTAAATTGCTCTCAACATTGCACAATTATTCTATATAACAAGTACAAATAATAACTAGAGAAACATTACCGAAAGTCCCATACCAGACGGTACTATAACTCTGTTTATTCTAATTCCCTGTTACACAGAAATAGAAATAAATCAAAACATGCAATGCTATTATTCATTGATACGGAAGGGGATTTTAAATATAATTTTCTCAAAATCTCCAAAATAATTTCAATTATTAATATTCAATCGAAAGATAATCAAATGATAGAACTCTAACTGTTTTCCCTATAATCCTTCTATAGTTTCGAAAATAAATATTTCCCAAATATCTTATTTAATTATAGGGAAATCTTTAAAGTAAACTTCATTCGGTTCCAAATCCTTTAATCTCCTTTTTAAAAACAATTCATAAATTTCTTCTTTAGTAATTCAAAATAAAATACCAAAGAAGTTTTAAAAATTTATAGTTTCCTTTAAACAACAAATTTACATAATCCAGCTTTTCCAATAAGGATTTTCATTTTTAAAATATTTCTTAAAAGTATAATATAAATTCCAAAAATTGCTATTTCAAAACTCTTATTTACATCCAAGACCTTTAAAACAAAGTAAAAAATTAATCAGACTAAAATTATCCTTTATATAAAATCTTCTAGTATTTGACATTCAAATTTATTTACATTATTTATTTATATACAGATTCCAAAATTTCCCTATATTTAAAATAATTAAATACCAAAGATAATACCTTTAAAATTATACTTAACGAATTTAAAAAGATTTTTGTTGATAGTAATTTCTACTTAATGAATAAATCACATTCAAATCTACTTTTTATTCCAAAAATATTATTTTATAAAACTTCCAGTTTATTAAATTCCCACAAATATAAACTCGTCGCATTATAATATAAATTTTAAATTACTTATATAAAAATACTTTAAATATTTATATAATCTTATATAAATAAAAATATACTCACAATCCACTTATTTAACAACTTTATGATATTTTCTATTATTAATAATATTTTTCAATGTTAAATGAAACTCATTCCAAAAATTCACTACTTATATCGAAAACAATTTATTTCTTCGAAGCTTCACAATTCAATCCATTTATTCCCTTCCAAATAAAATACTAATGTGATCTCATCACAATAACAGTTGACCAAAAATATGTTACCTCATCACAACAATAATAAATTAGACATATGCAATTCTATTTTAACCAATTCATCGATATTTCACCACAACAAGGGAATGCGCATTCTACATCGACAACCAACAATCAATGCATCCAACTTCGTCTAATCAAATTCATATCAACCAAAAATCGATTGAAGAGCAATCAATAAAACTATAACAAATAGAGACCAGAACATAATTATGAATTTTAAGAATAACTCACCAAAACGATGCTCGAGCTACCAAAATAGCGACTATTCTAACTTCGTTAAGTCTCGAATCATCACTGTCGAGAACCCAAGCCTCACCATCGCCCAAAATAGTCACCAGCACCACTCGCTTATGAACTGCCTTCAAATGACTAGCAACCATAACCAATATTCAATTGTCGCACCACCACCATTGCTTCCCTCAATATGAGCAGCAACTCCATCAACCATGCCTTACACCGAGTCATGCGCAATCAATCGCCAAAGCTTTATGCCGCTTAGCCCTAGGTCGCTTCTTCCATCACCACGTAATTTTACGCACACACAACCTAGGTCATGTGCCACTCTTCCAGCATCACTAGCTACACTGTGGCCACAAGATCCTAGCACCGCAATCCTGAAGTCGACGGTCTCAGCCCATACGCATGCGACTTTTTTTCTAAATTTTCGAAGTCATGATTTTAGAATTTGGTGAATTAGGGCTAAAATTTTTGATGTAGGGCTCGAGAATAATTTGGTAAAGGCAAAGATAGTGGAGTATTCTAGAGAAGGAGTTTAATTGAGCTTGGGCTTGAACTTTGGGCTTGTTTCAATTATTCTTCTTTGTTCGTATTTCCTATCTCTTTTAGGTGATTCCTTCATTTATTTATAAATTTATTTCAGTTTGATTTAAATTAATTCACACTTCATTATACTAAATGCATTTCAATAACCGCCCAATTTATTTCAATTCAATGCCCACTTAATAATTTTCCATTATTTTAATCGCAACAATTATTTACATTTATAAAAAAAATTGTATTCAATTAAAATAATTTATTCAACTTTAATATATTATTTGAAAAGAATTTATATATTTAATGCAATTTATTGAAAAAAGTCTTTTATTAAATAGAACTTAATTAACTAAAATTTATTTTCAAAAGATTAATTATCAAATATCGAATTCAAATATTTTTATTTTAATTAATTTATTTAATTTACAGTGTAGAAATCAAGGTTGTTACAAATGGTGTGACCAAGTTCACGGTAGCCTGATTGTCCAACTACGTTCTCAGCCTTTGCACTTCACAAACTAAAGAACCCACGTTTGTTAACTGTTGCAACACGCTATGCCACATATCATTACTAAGCATAGAAATGAGGCAAGCATCATTAGCAATGATATTGCCATTGGTTTCATGACCATTGAAGTTGTTAATTTCATTTTTAGGAGCTTAGTCCATGGTAACAAGCAAGAACTGATTTTTTTTATAGGGAAGAAAAGCGATGAAAGGTGAGAGCTTTAAGGAGAGGCCTCTTTATAGCACCCGACTAATAAAATACCCAACTTAGGAATTAGACTAATACATATGTAAAAGCAAATGTTACTTACTAATCACTAGGCTTAAAATATAAAATGAGGGGGTAAATAAGAAAATTAAAGTAAATGACATAAGGATGTGGAGCGATTCGACAAGTTTGCCTATGTCTACTGTGAAGATCTCTTACCATGTTTCTCTCTCATAATTACAAGAACTTACAAGATAATATTAAGAAAATGACTAGAATTCAACTAATTACCAACATGTTTGAAGTAGCACGACATAGGATATTCATAGTGATTGTAGTAAATGATGATGGCTGAGATTGCGTAGTAAAACAGGATGGAAGCATGCTTGACCATTGATTTGGTCACACTGACTGAGGGAAGGCAGATGTAAAGAGGAGGCTAGAATTTATAATTGAGAACTTTGTCGGTTGTCCCTTCATACCATGCACATGCATTGCATTTAATATTCATTAAATGCTGACAGCATGCTACATGAGTAGGTATGTTTTTGGCCGACTTGCTACATTATTTATTATAGTCGGTTGTACAGCTTGTCATTTACTTCTGCTTTCCACGTGGCAAGGCGGAGGAATGGCTTCAATTGGGATGAGTTGGTTAGTTGGTTATTGACGATACTAGAGGAAAGTTGAATATTGCTAAGGAGTAGTGACCAAATTGCAAGGGAAATATCGAGCCCATTGTAAGATGACGAGGCGGGTTGTGATGAAGCCAGGCCAAAGATGGGTCATGCTTGAGTCGATCTTGCCTAATGAGTTGTCCGTTGGAACCGTCTTGAATTGTGGCACCTAATAATAGACTTACAGTGATACCGAGCGGACGGACTAGCCTAGAGCTAGATTGGATGTGGGCCGGTTGATTAGTGCTTAAGTTTTCCAAGAAAAGTTGAATGGTGCTAAAGAACAAGTTGCAAAGGATGTGCTAGGCTAGTTGTGGAATGGCAAGATGGGCTTCTTGGGACCAGTCGAAGGTGGGATGTAACGAAGATGTTTAGAGACGGGTTATTCTTGAGTCGGGCCTTGTCTAGTGAGTTAGCTATTGAAGTAGTCTCGAGCTAAGCTGGCCAACAATAGATTGGGGGGTTGTTGAGTATGTGGACTGGCTTTGGGCCAAACTGGGTTTGGGCTGGCATGTACTGGCCAAGCTAAGATGTGTTAGGCTGGCTTAAAGTGTGCTTGCTATGCTCTTCCTAATCGACCTATTAATTGCACTTGCGAGAAATTTAAGCAACAATTATGTTTAATATAATGTGTGTTATTGCTATCGTGTTTCTTGATTGCACATTATATGACAACATCTAGGAGCCATAGTGAAATGTATATGGTAACGAAGAAGAACTACTACAAGAAAAATGCTACTATAGTGTTTCATTTTTAGTAGTGTTTTTATTTCCTTATGAAAGATATATGCTAGCATAAAAAAGGCTGCAAAAATGATATCTTTTGTAGTGTTTATTGATCATTACAAAGGTTCTTATACCCTACATTAGGACCACACATTAGGAAATAGTATTACAAAAAAAAATGGACAATACATAAAAAAAGGCTAAAGTTCTTTACTTCTTTACTTTTAGTTGCATTTTGTATAATAACGTTTTCTAAAACGAAATTGCAAGTTTGTAGTATAGCTGTTAGCGCCAAAATTGGTCACTAACACCCAAATCAAGATGAAAGCACCAAATACCAGTCACAGCTCACAGATAGATTATACGTGGAGGATATTAATATGAAGAACAACATAATTAAAATGAAAGCAGTAAAGAACAACAGTTTTATAGTGGTTCGGCTAACTCCGGCCTACGTCCACTCCAGAAGTTTCCTTTTTATTGCTGTAATAACCGATTACAGTTACAAAATGGCAGAGTTGCCTTAGCCTTAGAAAAGAGAAAGTAAGAGAGTCGAAAGGAAGATCCTTTTTCTGAACCCCCACATGTTGTATTTATAGGCAAATCCTGAGTTACTAGGCTTCCTGAGTAGTCCGGGCCCATCAGGTCCATAGTCGAGCCTATATCCTTCATTATGACCGACCCACACTGCCGAGCCACCTCCAAGTGCTGAACCACCATCAATGCCGAACCACTCAGGCCGAACCACGATGTCGAGCGACCCATGACTTCTAGACCGAACGACCTATGCCGAGCGGCTCATGACTTCCAGACCGAACCGTAATGCCAACCGACCCCTGACTTCCAGACCGAATGACTCCATCAAGCCGAACCATCCGTATCCTTCGCCCTTTGACCGAGCGGCATCTGCCGATCCACCTAGGCCATGCCATGCATATACTACCATCCTTGACTGACCGTCTATCCATCCAGCTAGCTCCAACCAATCGTATTCCAGTCTCGACAAATGAGAAGTCGATTTGGTTAAATCCGCATGTCCACGGCCTTGCAAAAAGAAGGGTTAATATTTGCCCCCCAAAACATGCCTTGCTATCGGAAGGTGTGTTTTGAATAGCCCCAAGTCCAATATCCGAAGTCCGTATGTCATCCACATCCATACTTTCCGATTCATAATCCAATCCATTTTATCCAAGTGCCATCGTCGTATCCTTATCCGAATCTACGACTGCTCTGAGTCGATATCCAATTCTGAATCCAGTAACCAAATCCTTAGCCAAATCCATATCCATCTGAACTCGACAACTGAGTTCAAATCCATCCATATCCAATAACCAATAACCACGTCCATGACCTCTCCGGGTCGATGTCCAAATCCGGGACCGTTCCGGGTCCATACCCAAATCCTTAGTTGTTCATAGCCAATATTCAAATATGTAACCTCTCCGGGTTCTTGCCAAGCGTAATCCACACTTGACGACCTGTGTTAAGTAATTCCATGGTGTTCCTGGTTCAGTGTTCCTGAACGCCAAATAATGTCGTGGCTTAAGTCCTAAGCCGAATCCCGGTCACTCCGGACCCTTGCCGAGCATAGTCCATACTCGACGAGCTGTAATAGTAATCGATAGATATTATGAGGCCTAAGTCCTAGGCCAAATCTCGGTCTCTCTGGACCCTTGCCGAGCATAGTCCATGCTCGACGACCTTTTAGCCAAAATCCAAAGGAAAATCCAATCAAAATCCAATCCGAAATCCAAATCCAACCAGAAAACCATAAATCCATATCAAAAATCCCAATCAAAATCCAAATCAAAAATCAATCATCCAAACCAAAAAACCAACAAAACCGGGAGTTCAAACCGAACTCCAAAACCAAAGCAGAAAAAGCAAATGTCCAAGCCAAAAGGAAAAAAACAGATTTCACAAACCAGGGCATCATGGTTTATCATCGTCTCAGAGCATGCCTAAGGGTTACCTCCGACCCTGTACATGAGTAAGCGACTTAGCCATCTGTCCAGAGTTTGCTACTTATTCCAAACCATCATGATCAGTTGATGACCAACCGACCACCATTCCTGGTCCTCACGCCATCGTTGTTCAGGGTACACCGCCGCATTTCGAGTTTCGACATATTATCGCAACTGACCATTCCTTACATGCTCCTCGATTATATCCTTTAGATGTCGGCAGCTGTTAGTATCATGCCCATCCAGGTCATGAAAGAGACAGTGCCTTCCTGATGCCCTTTTGCGTTCTGAGGGCTCCCTCCTTGTCAGCCTTCGATAAGGAAGGCGATCCCGAGTATCCAAGAATATTCTTTCTGGTGTTGCATTCAATCCTGTGTAAGTGGAGAATTTTGGTTCTCCTCAGTACTTCCTTTTCCCTTTATCCTTGTCTTTACCCAAGCTTTCACCGGGCGGTCTTCCATCCTTAACCATGTTTACTTCCTTCGATTTCATATCCATACATGCATCCTCTTGTCGAATAAATCCTTCAGCTTCATGAAAGAATTCCTCGAGATCCAGTGGTGGATCCCGTATCAATGACACTTTGAAATCCGAATTATCCTTAACTCCTGATACTACGGCCATGAAAACCATTGATGGATCCGGCCGATCCACCGAAGCGATTGCTGCATTAAACCGGATTAAGAAAGTCCTGAGCGATTCATCCGCCCTTTGCTTGACTGAAGTTAGTGTCATCACATTCTTTGGCCTTTTTATGTGAACTTGAAACTGTCTCAAGAACTTATCCACCAGTTCTGTCCACGTCCCAATAGATCCATCCTCTAGCTATCTGAACCACATAGCAGCTATATCGGTCAAGTACAGGGGGATTCACCAAGCCATGACCTCCTCTATTGCCCCTAGCACTTCCATATGCCTCATGTACCTCATTAAGTGGTCAGTGGTATCCGTCTTTCCGTTGTATACTTCCAGAGTGGGCAGCTTGAAATCGGGCGGATTCCTAGCTATCCTAATGTTCCGGGTAAACGGACTTTTGTTGACTCCCTCCAAATCCCTGTTTGTCAAACCTCCACGAATGGTTCGCCTGATGATGTCAGCCAATCCAGTGTTACCTACCAGGGGTTGCCCCCTATCCATGTTTCCTAACTACCCTCCAAGTCCACGAGGAAATTCTAGCACATACTCCTCATCACGTACTCCTGTATTCCTATTGGCGTCGGGCTGCGTAGCGTCATTTGGTATCCCTCCATGAACTGGTCTAGCATTACCTGGTGGTGTGCCCCCGAGTCTAGGTCCATCCAGATTGATAGCTGTTTGTTGACTGGGAGCTGCCCCTTGCTGAATCACTCCATCTGCCTGCCAGTTGAGTCCTTCTAATCCAGCTCCAAAAACTTGAGCACCTGCAGTTCCTGATTGTCCAAATTGCCTAAGAAGAGCCTGCATCATCTCCTCCTGCCGTTTCATCATCTGCTCCTGCATAGAATCCATCATAACCTGCATCTCGTCCCGAGTTATGTAGATGGATGCATGATCCGCTCCAGTTCCAGAAGTGGCTGCTTGACTTCCCTCTTGGTTGCTCCTATCCACTGCTTGCTTCCTTGTTGGTGGTCTAGCCATTGCTTTCTAAAATCCAAGTTCCCAAGCTTCTGAATCCAAAATCCAAGCTTCTGAATCCCTGAGTTCATCTCTCAGTGAAAGCACCAAAATGTTAGTACCAAAATTGGTCACTAACACCCAAATCCAGGTGAAAGCACCAAATACTAGTCACAGCTCACAGATAGATTATACGTGGAGGATATTAATATGAAGAACAACAAAAATTAAAATGAAAGCAGTAAAGAACAACATATTTTATAGTGGTTCGGCTAACTCCGGCCTACGTCCACTCCAGAAGTTTCCTTTTTATTGCTGTAATAACCGATTACAGTTACAAAATGGCAGAGTTGCTTTAACCTTATAAAAGAGAAAGTAAGAGAGTCGAAAGGAAGATCCTTTTTCTAAACCCCCACATGCTGTATTTATAGGAAAATTTCGAGTTATTGGGCTTCCTGAGTAGTCCGGGCCCATCAGGTCCATAACTGTAACGATCCCGGATTTTAACTAAGTTTAAATTGATAATTAATTTAATTTTTGAATAAAAATTGTGAAATAAATTGGTAAATTGATTTGAGTTTCTCCAAATTCAAATAAAATATGTGTTTCATCATTTGAATCTTGTATATATATGTGAATATATATATGTATATGTGCATATATGAGTGGATTTGAATTTATATATATATACATTGGATTTGAATTTTAATTTTAAGTAAATGGTTATAAAATCATCTATGAAAAATATAAAGTAAACATTAGCTAAATTTAAACAACATATTAAATATAGAAATTCATTTATATTACAAAATTAAGATTAAAGAAAAATAAAATACATTCAAGTATGTAGACAAAAAAAAATCGAATTGGATGAGATAAGTCAGATAGTATGAAACCAGACAACAACAAAAAAATTATATATATATATGAAAGCATGCAAAAGAAGAAAGAAGTATGTTCAAGTATGAACAAACAAAATTAGATAACTATGTACAAGCAAATGAAGATAAGTATAAGCTTGTAAAATAGGACAAGCCTAACTAATGCAAGCACAAATTTTATCATATCAGCCACCAAAGCAAAGAAATATCTCTGCCTATATTTGTACTAGAAAGGAAAAAAAATATCACCCTGTACAAATTCTATCACTAGTAAACCCTTCTTTTCTATATATCAACTTCCTCATCTCAGTTTTGTTTATTCAAAGCTGTGTAAATCTGAAGTAAATATCATCCAACTTAAAACAAAAACTTCAATTAAAACAACAATACAAATTCATATTAACCAGAGATCAAAGAAAAGGGTTTCAACTTGCAAATTTTCACAAGCCTGGTTCAAAAGAAAAGCTATGTTCTTTCTTCTGGAAATCAATGTGAGTAACATTCTTTTAAAAATCTTAAGTATGATTCTGGTTGCAAGTTAAGTTCTGGAATGAATGTGTTTTTGTGTGAATATATATATATATATATGTATGTATGTATGTATGTATATGTATATGTATATATTGGTGATGTTCTGCATATATATATGAATGAATAGATGTGTGTGCATGCTGTTGTATTTTGTATTATCCTGTTTTTAATTTTCCAGACTCAAGATTTGTTCAGAATTCATTATCTCTCGAACCAATCTTTGTTAGGGTTTAAGTGGCAAACAGAAATTGTTTGTTTTATCATATATTAAAGATCTAAAATTATATTTAAGTGATTTAAATTGAATATTGCTCTGGGAAACCAAAGAACAGGCAAGCTTGGGTTTTGTTTAAAAATCCAAACTTCTTAATTCATTTATTCAGTAATCAAATCTGAATACTTAACCTAAATCAAGATTTTTAGAAGTGGTATCATAATTTTTAGTGGTGGGATATGGGTGTAGTTCTAGTTTGAACAGAAAATGGTAATTTGGTGATTTCTGGTGATCGAAGTGATCTGGGGTGTCGTGGTTCTTTCTGGTGGTAGAAGTATGATCTGGGAATCAAGGAAAAATGCTTGAAATTTTTTAACTTGATCGTGGTGGCCGAACGTCGTTAATCTAGGGTATTAGCCCAGATTTTAGTTAGCGTCGAATTTTGAATCGCTGATGCCTCGTCATCGCATCAGAGTCGATCGCTCCGGTGGCGCTCGAAGCTGGAAAGCCTTACGCAGCTATGGCCAGAATTGTGTGGCCTCTAGTGGCCTGTGGAGTCGGAGCGAGGCGATTGAGTGGATCGAAGTTGTGTTCCAGCGAACGTCGAGTAGCTCGATTGAAGATTCGTCAGTGTTTTGGATATCTGGGTGTTCTTGGAGTTAGTGGAGATCATCGCAGATATGTCGATGATGGTAGCTTTGATCGATGATGGCTGGGATCGTTGTGCACGTGCACAAGTATTGATCGTATCTGGGTGATGATGTTGTTTAGGGAAGAAGAGTTTTGCTCGGGTGTGTGCTCGAAGTCGATCTCGGGGAAGATGTTGATTTACTCGACGTAGAACGTGAGTAGCTCGGGTTTGCTTAAGTTGCAGGGTTTTAGATTTTGAATCAAAAAAAGTTTTAAAAATAAGAAGGAGGGGAGACTCGGGTATTAGCTCGTGTTTTTGTTGGTTGAGCTCGGGAAAATATTGTTTGGGTCCCAGGTGTTGGTAATAATAGATTAGAAATTTAAATGAATCAAGCTTTTTAAAGTTTGTTTAACATAAATAAGTTTTCAAAAGATTGTAAACTAGATTTTCCAAAGTGAGATTATTAAACAAGATTTCAATCGAGTTTCAAAGTTAAATTTTAAAAGTTCAATGTTTTAAAGATAAATTGTTTTGAATATTGAATAATTATATGTATTAGTTAATTAATGGAAGTAATTAAAAGAATAATTATTCAATGTAATTTATTGAAAGGTTAATTACTTAATGAAATTGATTACTTGATGTAATTAATAAAAGATTATTACTTAATGTAATTAAGGGATAATTACTTTGTGTAATTATATTAAAGAATGATTAATTAATTAAGATTAATTAATATAAGTAATTAAAGATAATTAATTACTTGAAGATAATTACTTAATTAAAAGTAATTAAATAAATGATTAAAATTGATTAATTAAATGATTAAAGGATAATTGCTCAATGTAATAAATTTGTGATTAGAGATAATCATTTTTGTAATTAATTAAGGGTTAATTAATTAATGTAATTAATTAAGAATAAATAATTAAGGGGTAATTAATTAATGTAATTAATTAAGAATAAATAATTAAGGGTTAATTAATTAATGATTTATTCATTTATTAATTAAGGTTAATTAATTTAAAATTTAAAGTTAAGTAATTATTAAAGGTTAATTAATTAAAATAATTTGTAATTAACGTGGGTTAGTGATTAATTTGGTTTCAATTTATTAGATGATTCATTAACCTTACTTATGGATGACTATATTCTATTGAATGCTGTGAATTGTTCGATATCCCTACTATGTGATGCTGTGTGATATGAATTGTTTTAATTCAAGCTGTGATGAATGTAATTTATTTTATCTGTGATTTATCTATGGATCTGTGAATAAGGATAAGCGTTATAGTTTATACCGCTTATCAAATATATTGTTGTATTTGAATCTGTGATGATTGAATGATGTTGCACTATTGTGTGTGAAACCCCTGGACCACACCATACACACACAAATATGGACTTCACGAGGAAATCGATTAAGTCACAGATCTTCGTAATAGTTTTTAAAATTGAATTTTTGAATTCAAATGGTTTTGAAAATAGATCGGATTTAAAGTGGAAAGCTTCTGAAAAGGGATTTCAAAGATTAAAGTTATTTTGAATAACTTGTTAAAGTTTCCAATTTAAATAATTTAATTTGAATTCAAAATTTGGAACTGAATTCCAGGTTTGGAAATTATGGTTAAAGATGTTATAAATGTGTTTATATGAATTTAAACCATTTTAAAAGTATGGTTTTGAGAATTTAAATTTAACCCAAGGACTTTAACTTGTATAAATGAGATCGGATTTTTCCGAAATAAAACTGTTTGTTTTCAAATGATAAAAGCTTTCATATAAGAAATGAAATTCCAATTTAAATTAAAGGAATTTCAAGTTTGAATTGGAAATAGTTTTCCAAGTTACGAATAAATCTTTGGAAACGTGTTTTGAAAGCTATAAGTTAAATCTTTGATTTAATGAGTTAATCCAATTCAAACGGAAATTGGTTTGAAATCTGTGAACGAATCTTTGTGAAACTTGGTGAACCTTATGAAATGAATCTTTTTGGGTAAAAGATTGAAAATGGTAATTTGTTTAAACCATTTGAAAGAAAAGTTTTGGGTAATAAGTTGTGACTTAATTGAAATCCCAATATCCATATGTTTTTAAAATATTGCACTCATTATTTGGTTTAGCCGGGAGAGGACTTTGTGTCATATAACCCATTCCGAATAGTGATACGACGTAAATGGATAGCATTTGAAGACCGGGTGTTTGCGAGAACGATAGGATAACCTATCGATTGTCTCTGCACTGAGTAGCTACGGTATAGAGATTCCCTAAGTGATGGGAAGTCCGATCGGGATTGTGAATACCCGGATTGCAAGGGCTTCTTTGGAAGTGCCTTCGGTTCTGTTCGAACCCGGAACATACTTGTATGGTTGTATGTCTGACATTACACTTTGAGATATAAAGCTGATTTCTTTCAAATACATTTCTGTTTGGTGGCGGAGAATTTATTCTCTTAGCTTAACACCCTTCTCTGAGACGAATGAGCTCATAGGTTATGTAGTTGAAGGTTATCAGTGATATACTCCTAATTTGGTAGTGTGGCATGCTAAGTGTTGTGTGTTGCTGATCATTTGTTGATCAAAGCATGGCTTTCATGTAAAGTGTAGCTTTGTGGACGAGACCTCATCGGACCTCACACCCCAGAAATGGTCGAAACAGGAAAGATGCGGCAAGGTTATGAGGGTCACACCCTTTAGGGTATGTCATTTCCTTCTGGAAAAAGGTGGTATCATGGTATGGAGCCCAGATGCTTTACCTGTGTGGTTGCATCAATCTCATTTACTGTGTGGTTGTTGCTTTGTGATCGAGGGCCCTCGAATAAAGGTCGCAAACGACCGGAGGGTGGCATACTCTTGTAGTAGTTACCTAGTAAGAGGTAACCTGACCTTGTGTTGGCAGAGAGCTAGTTAGTTCTTGGGACGTCCCTCCAGAGGCGTACCCATGTGGCAGTAGGAAGTTCCTTAGCCTGACCATTCATTGGAAATCCAAAGAAACAATACGAGCCCTTTACGATTGCAATTTGTATAACCTGTCACCTCAGGTGGCAGCTATAGTAGGCATAGTATAATGGTACCTATGCTGGCTAAGATTAATATTATATTTTCGAAAGGATTTTCACACTATGCACTAGTAATAATATCAAAAAAAAATCTCGTATTAAGCATATTTGACTATCATAAGAAGAAATCTCCTCCAAGTCTGCGATTGCATTGTGTGTGTGGTGGGAGGTCTTATGGTAGTTTCATTTTCCAAAAAGCATATCGGATTTCTCTTATGAACTGTTTTTATTTTAAATAACTGTTTTGTTACTCACACCAGTCCAATGACTGACCCGGAGTTTATTGTTCCCTTCCTAAACTCTGGGTGCCCACAATTTTTCACACGGGCAGTCTAGAGTTGGGGTTTTCAGATCGTCAGGTTTAGTAGATTAGTTGGAGCTAGTTCAGTTTTTTGGAGTTCGTCCGGACGACCGACCTTGCTTATCTTTGGGCATCGTGATGGTGATTCGAGCTTGATGTTGGAGTTGTTGGACTCATTCTCTTTTAAAGATCATTTGGAGTATCACTTCTGTTGTTTCCGCTGTAACATTATTTGTCTCTGATATTATTGTATCATATAGATATCATTGTTGTATATCATATTCTGGATATTGTATCATTTGTGATGTATGTGATATCATTCATTTCTTTCTTCCACTGTGTTGTTATACTTACTGTGTTATAAGCTCCGGCGAGCCAGATTCGGCGTTTGAATCTGCGGCATTCGAGTACAAGTGAAGTACGGGTGCCGATTTTCGAAGGCCTAGTCAGGATTGTTACAGTAGCCGAGCCTATATCCTTCATTATGACCGACCCACATTGCCGTGCCGATCGACTTATGCTGATCCACTCCATACTTTAGTATGCCGATCCACACCACCAAGTCACCGAGCGGCACTTGCCGAACCAACTACGCCGAGCCACATCCCACGAAGTTGACCCGAAACAACAACTACTTGGACATGAAGCTGCCGAATGATGTCATGCCGAGCGACGTCATATGCCGAGCGACGTCATATGCCAACCCACCTTATATCCCACTGAGCTACCGAGTGACAACCCGAAGCGAAGGACCTTAGGACTCGAAGCAGCTGAGCCTTATTCCATACCGAGCCATGTATGAACTTCCAACCTTCATCGAGCGGCACCCCAAGCAACCACGCCGATCCACTTGATACTCCACCGAGCTACTCGAGTGATGTCCCAAAGTCACATGCCTCAGGACTCGAAGTGACCGAACCATACTACCGAGGCCGAACGGCCTCTCATGGCCGAACCACACCACCACACCGGGCCACATCTTCCCGACCGAACCATACCACCGAGGTCGAACGACCTCTCATGGCCGAACCACATCACTACACTGAGATGCTTTGCCGAGCCACCTCCAAGTGCTGAACCACCATCAATGCCGAACCACTCAGGCCGAACCACGATGCCGAGCGACCCATGACTTCCAGACCGAACGACCTACACCGAGCGGCTCATGACTTCCAGACCGAACCGCAATGCCAACCGACCCCTGACTTCCAGACCGAACGACTCCATCAAGCCGAACCATCTGTGTCCTTCGCCCTTTAATTGAGCGGCATCTGCCGACCCACCTAGGCCATGCCATGCATATTGAACCATCTCTGACTGACCGTCTATCTATCCAGCTGGCTCCAACCAATCGTATTCCGGTCTCGACAAATGAGCAGTCGATTTGGTTAAATCCGCATGTCCACGGCCTTGCAAAAAGGCGGGTTAACAATAGCCTTTTGGACCGAATCCTTTTTTGGCGTATTGTATTGTATTAACTTGTTGGGCACAAGAACATGTCAGATATGACTTCCATACCGTATTGCTTTATTCTGATATCGAATTTTATGTCTATTTTGAGATTATAGGTAGCTCATACCAGACCGTTGTTTGACCCAAGGTTGTTTGCATTAATTCTTATATTCTTAAGTACTCTTAAATGGGTAAATTGAGAGATAGGTATGAGCGCATGTAGCTATGTGGAGGATGAACTAGAATGCTTAAGCTACTTTTGTATATGTTATTTTATGAAGCTGCCGCCTCTTTTTTTTATGCAGCACTATTGATCTATTAGCACTATTATTATTGTATGAAGACAATTTTATTATAGAGTTTATGATGTATGGAGATGTATACACTCTTATTTTCTACTTTGTATAATTTGATGAATTTATCCTGTATTTTGATATGATGGTTTGGTTATTTTTTTATTATGCTACTACCTCACCTATTTTATATCTATTCTGATATTATATTTTGTCTATACCTGTGAAGTATACTACATGTTACCATATGATAGATCGAAGATTTCCCTTCATTGACCAGGCACTACTATAACGTACTATCATATTGGTGTTGGGGTACCGGGCGTGGAAGGAGGTCATCACAAAAGCCTTACTTATTAGCAGAAAAAAGAAGTTCATCATTCACAAATATACTTCATTAATTAAACGTATAACATATGTCTGATTGTAAACATGTGCATAGTGCAGATTTGTACTAGTTTAACTAGATGCAAAAAAGAAGATAAACAGAAAAGCGGAATAAAGAAAATAGTAGGGATAAAAATGTACAAAAGAGAGTATATGGATTCAAAGCGACTCTTATTTTTATTCAAATTATTGATAAAGATGGATAAATGTAGTCTTCTAAAATACCCAAAACTAAAACAATAATGCTTATTAAACTTGCAAACAAATCATGGTACGAGAGTATACTAAAGTAATTAAATGTACTAAATTTGTATTGCTCTCTAATATTAACCGTCACTTTCTACCGATTGTATTTTGAGTTCAGAATCATCCATCATAGTAGCGCCTTCTACATTAAAATGATAATTTAAAGTTGTAAAGATAGAGATATATTCAAAAGCTAGCATTTACGCTAAGTAAATGCGGCAATAAAGATATCATATGACTTTAAGATTGTCTCCAATCCAATTGCATTTGTTTTAAAATTTGGATATCACATAATTAATTAATAATATTTTAAATTTCCTTCAATGTGAACTTTCTTCTGTTGATTTAATTTAAAATTTTCTAGATTTTTTCTTGTCTAATGTTTAGTTTTAGACCTTGAAATTTAAACACGAACCATCATCTTTTTATCTCTTTTCTCGTGATTTTTATCTAATCCATCTTTTAAATTTTGAGAAAATTGCATCTGAACAAATTTAATAATTGATATTTTAAACATGTGCAGTGGAGAAGACAAACATACATCAAGTGTAGTACTAAGGGCATCACCATTTATATTTGGGGCATTGCGTTTAGCGAACAATTTTTTTACACCTCATACCAAATAGTGTGCGACCAATGGGCAACCGTAAGGTGGCTCAAGTAGATAGTGCCATAGCACCGTATTACATTAATGTTATTTAATTTTAAATTTAGTTAATGTTAAATAACCCAACTATTTCCAGTAGATTTAACATCAAATGAGATATGGGATAAGGATCCGTCTATTGCCATCTCATTATTTTCTCTTTACCCCCAGTAATTTGAGAATAAAATGCACACCCCGACCTTTTATTTTCCCACCTCATTTATTACAAAATTGCCCTTACCGCTTTTTTTACTAACATTCCTTTTTCTTCCTACTTTTTAACTTCAATTTCTTTTCGTCGCTTTCTTCTCCAAAAAAACAAAACCTAGCAATTTCTAACCAGTTAAAACATAGTAATGGAAAGAAGCAAGCGAGGAGAACGATGTTTAAAAAGAAGAACAAAGTAGCGCCATGGTAAATCGCTTCTATAATTTCACCTTTTTATTTTCTATTCATTCGACCAATAGTTACTCGAATTGAAGCATTAGCTCCGCATTGATCAAAGTGTACCTACGACGGTGGTCAGGCGCTGATGAAAATCAACCAACGCCCGAAGGTGGCACTGGTTGAAATCAATCAACCTGTTGAGCCCTAGCATTGATCACTAGTAATCAACGTTTAGCCCAAGCATTGATTGATAGCGATCAACGCCACCTTCTATCGTTGGTTCATTATAATCAGCGTCAGCTTGCAGTTGTTTGCAAGTTATGTATGTTCTTTCATCTCATATCCTTTTCGTTCATGTCTAAGTTATGTTGAATCATTTTTAATTAAGTTATAATAGTTAAAACTTAAAATTATTCTTTCTACTGCTTAAATGCTTATTTAGTGAAGTTCAATCTATAGTAGTGCTTGATCATGAATTCAGAACATAAACCTAGAAGCCGAAACTATAAGTCATGCATTTTCAAATCACTAGTCTCGGATAGAATATGTAATAACTGAAACTAAAAACAATGATCTTATTCCTGCCTTCAATCAAATTATCTTGACCATCTTTCCTATGTTTGTTGGTTTGGAAATCTGAAGTTAGTAAGGATTAACAATAACAACATTTGACCATCCCAAAAATGATACGGTAGATTTGGTGGTGAACAGCTTAGCAACCAGTAAGGAAGAAAAAAAGAAATAATGAAGAATAGCATTGGATATAAAATAACCTTTATTAAGTTGTAATGAAAATTTTGATAGTGTTTGTGATGAATGGAAGCAGAAAAAATCAAAACAAGCTGCTCGTGCATACCTTTTATATTTAGTTAGGAACGCGTTATTTATGGATAAAAGTAAGTCGCATATATCCATACAATATTTAAAACAACTTGGTAATGTAGATGAAATACGTGATTATTTTTAAAGGTCAATACTCTGCGTTGGTTGTATAGACAACTTGGTTAACGAGTAGAGTGGAGGTGAAACAAATAAGCAGATACCTATGATTATTGGAATCTTGGATCTACGAGCATTTTCTGCATTTGCATCCATTGATTAAATTTTATAATGAAAGTTCACCAAGAGCAACTTGTTGGGATCCCCAAATGATTATCAAAATTCAATTAAGCCTCTATGAATTTATCTCGATAATATTCAAGAACATGAGGTAGTTTCTAAATCAAACATCTACAGCGTATTTTTTGTATTATATCATATTATGATTAGAATAAAAATTTATTTTTGTGAATTATTTAGGTAGTATTTGATCTGTACATGCATGCACGAGAATTTCATCCTTTTCCACAAATTGCTTGGTACTATAGTTATTTGTTATGCTTAAGTGTTGTTGAACCGTATCACCCTACTAAAGTTTTGAGGCAATTTGCCAGGGTTCAACATATTATGTGACCTATTATTCCATCGAAAAGTAAAAAAAAGGTGCTATTTCGACAACTTATAAAGTGCTTTATGACTTTATGGAAAACTTATGGAATGGATGGCAAAATCATTGCGTGAGTGAGCAGCATCGTTCTATTCCACTTTTTGAGTCGGATTTACAGTAACTAATGGTTATTTTGAGTGGTATTTCCCTTGTACCGTATTAAAATTCATCCAGGCAATGAATAACCATGTCAATGAACTACTCTTCCATCCTATGATCATTTGCATACGGTGGCCATACATATCAACTTTTATACTAGTTTGTTTAATATTTTTCATTTTTTTCCTTCTAATATACCATTATTTCAAATAATAGAGTTATGAGGAACTTCATTATGTGCTTGATAAAGGAATAGCTTTGGCTTCACCTCAACCGAAAAGTTTGTGCTTGTCTCATCTTGGTAGGATCCGCAAAGGCCTAACCAAAGCAAGAAAGATATGTGCTTAATTCATTAAAAAAGATGCTTAGTTGTAATTGGATGAAACTTTTTGTATCACCTTTATGTAGTGACTTTAATGTCAAGTTGTTATTTTATGCAGTGACTTTATGTAACTGACTTTATGTAATTGAATACTTCACTCTTGCATTGATTTCCTAGGGAACTTAACTTGTGTTTCTACAATCCCTAAGAACTACATTGGTTGAATAGTTTCAACGCCAAACCACTACGTAAGTGTACATTTTCCAAGCTAAAGTCCATTGTTGTTTTATGATTTTCCACACCAAATGGTAGCGTGGTTTAATATATTACAACGCTTATGCCTGGCATGGTTTCTATTTTTCCCATGCAATACACAGATTATCAAAAAACATTCACAAGGATCATCAAGATTCATATTAGGAGATTAGTAACGCTTAGAATAAATTCAATGACATAATTTCAAGTAACAATGATATTTAACATTGATATTCAACAATTTCAAGCAAGAATGATATCATAATAAAGATATTCAATAATTTTAATTTCAAACCACAGTTTAATTTTTAGAAGCATTGTCTGTAGATATCTAACAAATTTAACAACTACATAGTATTCAACTAATCCCATCTAGCCTTATTGTCACAATTTTCCATGTCTTCCCATTGTTTTCTTCTATCTCATAATATATGCTCTCACTGTTCAACTTCAATATGATGATTATCAAACCACTTGATATAGATTGGTGGTACCGGACGATTAGGTTGTAAGATGGCCTGTACAAATTAAAAACATTACATCATGAGTAAAAAGTCCTCCATTTATTAACTACAAAATAAAATGAATAATGTCATATCTGAACAAAATAAGCATTATTTACATGAAGAATTTCTAACTCATAACATTCTGATGGAGATAAAAAAAATTCCTTTTAATGGTGGTATAGTCAAATCCAAACCCTCGCTAATACTAAAAACGACAACATTATATTTAGTGGCTGTTATGTATCCAATCTCAGGCATGGTCATCCATTGACTTGGTTCAGCACCACTAATTTCATGATTTAGCACATTTAACAAATAGACACTTCTACCATTTTCATAAAACACTTGTTAATAAAGCTCTTGATGTTCTTCAAGTTCTTCTATTAGATTTTTACGAACTTGCTACCAACGGGCTTCTCCCAATCCTAAAAAAGAAGCAACACACATAAATCTAGAATCACCATCCATACCCACATCTATAATTTCTTCAGTATATAGCTTCCACTCCTTTGGCATACAATTTCCGTACACACCTAAATTTATATTTTAGGTCTATGAACACTCAACTTTTCTTTTTTCATCGAAATACAAGGATCAACTTTTTGTTTTTTTAGCTACGCAACATCGGGTTGAAGCACATTCACCTAGCTCAAACGTGGAAGACAACCTCTTTGTTGAATCAATTTTAGTATTAGATCTTCCACTAGTTTTGACTTTGCTAATCGGAGATGCAAGATTTGGCGTTTGCAGATAAACAACTTCTTTTATTTTCTTATAGTCATGCATTTGATGCAATAATTCCAATTTCATAACTTCATTTAGAATTTCTTCAAGCTTTTTCTTCATACTAAAGTTTCTTTTCTCTCCCATTTTTATAATATGCAATCTAGTCCAATGAATATGAATCAAATCCAAAGGTATTTCGACCAAGTTTTGCTACTCCATGAAAGCTTAGAAGTCCATGTGTCTTACGAACAACACATCTACATAAGTCATTGTTTGCACCAAAAGTTGGTACAAACACCCAATAGATTATATATAGAGAAATAAATGAGGAAACCAAAATTATAAAACAAGCAGAAAACAAGTAAAAAATAATGAAAAATAGATTTATAATGGTTAGACGTTGAATGTCTACGTCCACTTTGAAAAAGAAAACACATGAGGGAAAGTCAACCATTGTTGGTATACCGATCCCCAGCCATTGTTGCCTGAACATGGAGAAGACGGTGTGTAGGATACGCACATGCCTCTTTTGACTCCCATACTTAGTTTAAAATTTTCATACTTCCACCTTATGCCTTTGGACATGTACGAATAGATTTTGTGATTTTTGCCTTATGAACTTGCATATGTGGACCTATGTGTACTTGCATTTGAATGTATACATATTTATTGATCATGAACTTGAACTTGAATTTAGAAGCATACCCTTGTTTGTTTGGACATGAATTTAGATGTATGCATATGCCATGAATGTTGATGACATGCTCTTATGCGCCAACAGCCGATCCCCAAATTTGAGCGTAACTTTTACGCTTAGGCATCGATGTGAAATCCAGTTGGGATGGTCAGCAATGACTGTCACTCCAGTCGAACTCCCAAATTTCACCAATACTATCGTATAATATTGAACTATATAACACTATTGAACTTATACTTATGGGTTCCAAATGCTTTGAGCGATTATCTATGATGGTTGAAGATCGGGCTTATAGGCACGTCGAATCAAATGCCGAATAGAGTTCAACCTTGTGTTGCATGCAGCCACATAGCTGGCTTTTGCTTTAAGTTTAAATCCGCTTGTGCATTCGAGTAACGCATGCTTTTCATTCAGTTTACTCACGATTCGTTGCTTGATGTTTGAGTTGCAGTGTCTTTTGGTCGCCCGTTACTTCGATCGTCGATCTGACAAATCCATCTCAAGGTCATCTTTCGATTGTGGCCTTAAGTCATATCAAACACTAGGTGCAAGCCACAGTGTTACGCTGTCATGTTCAGTGGTTATGCGATTATACTCCTGCTCCCAGTCTTGGGTTGGCGGAGTTAGTCCGTGGATAGTCGGGTTCCGTCCATGATGAGTTTATGCTCTTTCTGTCAGGTTCAGGACAGAGTTGGAGAATGAATGGTCGAATCACACTCATTTGTTTTGTTTATACTCTTATATTCACTTTGAGCATCAGGATTAGCCGATGGATGGTCAATCATACCCGTTTAATGTTCATAATCTAGCCCACACTCTTGGGACTAAAGTTGTTAGGGGAAACGGTCAAATCACTTTTCCTTTGATTACTTCCCTTGCTCTCAAGTCTGAGGAAGACGTCGAAGAGTGGTCGGTTGTATCATGACCACTTTTACTTTACATTCTTCCCATTGTATCGAGTGATGGAGTTAGTTAACAGATGATTGTTTCACATCCATCCTTTGTTTTATACTTAACCCGTCGAATTGCAGACAAGAGTTAATGGATGAACGGTCTAGTCACGTTCATTTTGTTTAATTCGATTATGGACCCAAGTACTTGGTTGGCACCAAAATCCAGATGGGTTTATATTAGGCATATGTAAATGTAAGTCATATATCACAACCATTATGTTATGCAAAAACAATTCACAAATATGGAGCAAACTTCAGATTTTATTGCAAACTGAAAAAGAAGCGATAGAGTCTATCTTATTACATGGCTTTGAATTCAACTGCAAAAGAAAATTCTAAATGAAATACTACTAAATGGAACAAAACTAAGCGAAATATCGTCGTAAATGCTTGCTATTCCCTGCTCTAGGAAGTGTGATGCCATCTACAGTTGCTAGCTTGAAAGTTCCATCTCCAAGCTTTTGATTGATGACATACGGTCCTTCCCATCACAAATCCATGTTTGCGAGGCTAAGAAAGATCCATTTTTGGACAAGATCGCCAATTTCAAAAGTCCTAAGTCAGACTTTAACACTGTAGCACTGAGCGACTTGGTGTTAGTATGCAGCTGCCTTCAAGTCAGCTTCTTCGCGCTTCTCATCAACCATGTTTAAAGATTCCAAAAGGAGATCTTTGTTGGTTTTGGGATCATAGTAAGTCACTCGACGAGAAGGGACTTCAAGTTCTACGGGTTTATGGCTTTAAAGCCATAAGCAAGGGCGAATAGAGTGTGGCCAATCGTGGACTTGTGGGTGGTTCTGTATGCCCATAATGTCGATGGGAGTTCATCAACCCACTTGCCTCTAGCCTTTTTTCCAAAAGCTTCTTTAGAATGAACTTTATGATTTTTTTTGACAGCTTTGACCTATCCATTAGCTTGAACATGAGTAATTGCCACAAATCTTTTCTCGATATGATGTCAGCAACAGAAGTCTTTATATTCAGCACTGTCGAATTGGATCCCATTGTCGGTTATAATTGTTTGGGGGAAATCAAAAATGTAGATGATGTTTCGAACAGCAAAATTAATTACTTTCTTCATAGTGATCATGGCCAAAGGTTCGGCTTCAGCCCATTTAGTAAAGTAATCAACTACTACGATGGCGTGCTTCACACCACCTTTGGAAATCGACAAGGAGCCGATGATGTCAATAACCCAAGTAGGAAATGGCATGGACTGACCATTTGAGTGATTTCCGTCGCCGGAGCTCTCAGAATGTTTGCAAACATTTGGCACATGTCACATCATTTGGTATAATCGGCTACGTCTCAATTGATAGTTGGTCAAAAATAACCATAGAAGAGTATCTTTTTCGCCAGGGTTTGCCCCCCGGTGTGATCGTCACTTTCTCCTTCATGGACTTCTCTCAGTATTTGCATGATTTCATAATTGATGATATATCGAGGCAGGGGAACGGAGAAGTCCTTTCTATATATGACTCCTTCTTGAAAGATATATCGTGAAACTTTACGAAGGATCTATCGTTTTTCATTCCTCTATTTGGGAAGGATTCCCTTTTGCAGATAGTCTTTAATTGAATCCATCTACAACTCCTTCTCGGGCTCTGTCTCTAAGACCCAATCAACCTTCATCTGGTCAATTCTCAAAAAGCTACTTCAACCGAAACCAAGCCCATTTGCTATGCATCCTCAAAACTGGCCAGCTTGGCTAGTGAGTCGGTTTCTCATTCTTTTCACTGAGGATGTGTGTGATGGAGTAATGCTCAAAATTGGTTAGCAGCTCTTGGACCCAGTTGAGGTAAGGAGCAAGTCGCGCTCTTTTGGTTTGATATTCTCCCCTGCCTTGGTTTACTACTAACTGGGAATCACATAAAATTTGTAATGCTTTTACTCCCGGCACTTTAGAAACTTGAGCCCAATGATCAAGGCTTCATATTTAGCTTCGTTATTCGTTGCAAGTAAGTCAAGTTTCAGGGCTTAGCAGATTGAGCATTCCTCAGGAGTTATACTAATATGACCCCAACACCAGAACATCGATCAGATGCTCCAGTCGTTTACATCATCCATTGGATGGTAGGTTTGCTACTTCCCTTTGGAAAGTCATCTCGTGCAGTAAATTTGGCTATGAAGTCTGCCAGTGCTTGTCCCTGGATGGCTCTTCGAGGAAGATAAGTGATATTGAACTGGCTCAATTTAATGTCCCATTTCAATGACCTTCCAAACATCTCATGTCGCTGTAGGACCTATCATAATGGATGGTCAGTGGAGATATTGATGGGATGAGCCTGTAAATAAGGGCGGAGCTTTCTTGATGCGATCAACGGGTAGTATATGTGAGCTTCTCCAATTTCGGATAGTTTCTTTCAGCATCTGTCAATCGCTTGCTAATATAGCACTAGCCTTTGGATTCGATTTTCTTCGCACAGTAGTGTGGCACTTATGGCATGTAATGATACTACCAAATAATATACAAGTCTTCATGTTCTAGTGGTTTGGACAAGATGGGGTCCCTCTCTAAGTGATGTACCAGAGCTTGAAATGCATCAATAAAATCCTGCATCCATTCAAAGTTCCTCTTCCCTCTTCTGATCAAGTCAAAGAAAGGGATGCACTTATTGGTGGCTCTGGAGATAAACCGACTTAGGGTGGCGACCTTCCCATTCAAGCTCTACACTTGTTTACTTTTCTTTGGTACTTGAATGTCTCTGCTTGCTTGAATCTTCTCAAGATTGGCTTCAGTTCCACGAGAGTTAATGATGAAACCTAAGGATTTCCCTGATGCAACGTTGAAAGAGCATTTCAATAAGGGGTTAAGTTTCATTCCATATTTCCGAAGAACACTGAACATCTCCGCCAAGTCATCAATGTGGTCGTTTGATCACCGTGACTTCGCGAGCATATCATCCACAAATACTTTCATTGATCGCCTGATCTGGTCTTTGAACATCCGGTTGACTAGTCTCTGGTAAGTAGCTCTAGTGTTCTTTGGTCCAAAATGCATCATAGTGTAGCAGTACAATCCTAGATCAGTAATGAAGCTAGTGTGCTCCTGGTCAGAGACGTGCATCGGAATCTAGTTATACATAGAGTATGCATCCATAAACGAAAGCAGTACATGTCCAGCAGTTAAGTCTACCAGCTGGTCGATCCTCGAAAGTGGAAAGCAATCCTTCAGGCACGTTTATTCAGGTCTGGGTAATCGATGCATGTTTGCTACTTTACATTATCTTTTCTCACAAGAACTAGATTGGATACCCATTTCGGTTAGAGGGTGTCGTGAACAAACCAATTATTTTTGGGTTTGTCCACCTCCTCTTTAAGTGTGGCAGATCTCTTCGGATTCATGCCGCGTCGTTTTTGTTTCACCAGGACATGCCTCGGGTCGATTTTCAATACATGGCTCACGATGGCCGGCGAAATCCCGCAAATGTCAAAATAGGTCCAAGCGAACACATCAAGGCTTGCTCAAAGAAAACCAGCTAATTCCTTCGTCATCGTTGCACTCAGCTGTGATCCTATCTTTAGGAACGGTGATGGGTCATCGTGGCTGACGATGATGTTGACCGTCAACTCAATGGGTGCAACCGTAGTTTCTTTGGGCTCCTCTTCTTCATCTCTCGGATCTATATCTTTATAGAACTGACTGTGGTGCCCGAGCAAAGGCTCAGACGCTAATTGCTAAGTTTCATTAGTTTTTATACAGAGAGGCTTCTCCACATCCTTTCGTTTCTCCTTTTGCTAAGCATCTCTCAACTCAGCCACATAATAGGCACGTCTAGTCGCCTGATCTCCATGGATAATTCACATGCCATTCTTTATAAAAAAATTAAGTGTCAGACACTAAGAGGCGATAGCTACCCTGAATTGAGCAAGGGTCGTTCGACCTAAAAAAGCATTGTATGGAGAGTTCACATCCATCACAATAAATGCAGCACCCGCACTGTAATGACCCTAACTTAAACAAACATTATTTGGAGTATTTAATTAGATAAATTAAATGAAATAATGTAGATGGTTAAGGGATTGAGCTTTGTTAACCAATGAGGGGGTCGTGTCGTAATAAATATAAGCAAAAAAGAATGTAAATGGAGTAAGTATGAGGAATATGATAAGGGCAAATTGGAATAGGCTATATTCTTATACTTTAAACCCTTCTTACCTTCATTCCCTGTTCATTTTTAACAATTGCAAAAAAAATGCTTATAAGCTCAGCCGACCACCATTAAGAGATTCAAGAAGAAGAAAAGATAAGATTCAAGTAGAAAGTTTACGCAAATCAATCAAAGGATAAATCTCAAGCTTCTTAATACCAAGCTAAGGTGAATAATAATCTTACATCTCATTTTTGTTGATTTTTGTTTCTAGTTAGATCCGAATTAGTTTTGCAAATAACATGCCATGATATGATTGTTTAAATGGATATATATGCTTGTCGATGATTTATGTTGCTTCATATAGATTTTATGATAAGTTTAGATTTGAAAAACCTATAAATGACATCCAAATGACATGCGTTTTTGATATATGATCGAAAACATTATTTACGAAGTGGGTATCAAGTTTCATAATTTTCTAAGTTATTGTGGATTTATTATGAATTTTCTATGAAAGAAAATAGTTAAAATTAGGTTTAAATTATTTTCAGCAATTATATATTAGTTTTGGATCTGAAATTTAAATATGTTAGAAAGCATATAAAAATTGAATTATTGGGATTTTAGGGAATTTTCTCAAGTATTTTATCATAGTTATAAGATTATTAAAGTTGAGGGATTTAAATGTTTTCAATGTTTATTCAAGGAGAAGGGCTTAATTGTTAAATGTTTTCAATTGACAATATCTAAATTCGGTAGCACTTTTTAGAAAATGATTTTTGGTAAAGAAATGGTAACCAATTGCATTTTGACAAATAAGGCAAGTTAGTTGAAACGAAATTACTTTAAAAGGTTAATAATCAGTTTTGCTTAAATTTACTGCTTCACCACTTGTGACAGCCCATAGTTAGGCAAGCATATCAAAAAAAAAATGTATTTTGAATATTTTATAAAAGAAAGACAGTTAGTTAAAATAAAACTTTTTCTCTGAAAATACTTGTGTGTGTGAGTGAGTGTGCATGCTCTTGTGCATGTGCACACTGTTTTAGTCAGCTACATGAACAAGGCACTTTTGTGAGTAAAGGCCTTGTAAATAAATACAAAAAAATAAATAAATGAGTACATGACTTGTTAGTGTGTACACATTAGCCTAGTTACAATACATAAATAACTTAAGCAGTTTTTAGTCTTAATTTCCATAGATTAAATAGGAGCATAGTTGCTTGTGTAGGTAGGAAATGCATGAATATATAAGATGTGCAAAATATTTGATTGATACACACACATAGCTGGTTATACAAATAAGTTTATATACATGATTAAAATAAGAAAAAGACAAACAATGCCCGAGCCACAGTCATGCATATAATATGTGGAGAAATTTGCCAAAAGTAGCCAAGACAAGGAAAAAGGAGAAATGGTGGGAAAGGAAAGTGGAGAGGGTGAACTATGGGTGAAACCAGAAATGGTGATGGGATTTTTGATAAAAATAAATTACTTAACTGACCTTAAACCCTAGCAACTCCCCTATATATAGACCATTATCTCATACATTTATAGGATTAGAAACCAGGAAACAAAATAAAAAAAACAACAAGGAAAACAAGCAGCAGTTTAGAAAATCAATGGCAGGCCTGAACCAAGACTTGGGAAGGAGAACTATGGTGAGTAAACCCTCACTTGGCAAGGCATTAAGACCTATGAAAGGCAGCCATTTAACCCTTAGTTATTTTAATTTCTGTTTGATGCTTTGCTTGCATTTTAGTTTAACAATTTTCTATTATTTCTGAGATTATGTGACTTGTATTGCCTTGTTGTCACTTAACCTATGCTTGTTTATACATGATAAATTTAATGATGGTATAATAACTAATTTATTTATATGTTTATGAACTTGAGAAATGTTTTTAGTTAAAGCATAAATTAATGAGAAAAGTAAGGTGCAAGGCAGTAAGAGGAAGGGGTCCTCTGGCTTATGTCTTGCAACTGAAAAGATGGTTAGGGTGCAATGGAATTTCCATGTGCTGAGTCTTAATCCATCAGTAAGTATTCTTTGGAAATAGGGTTGAGTAACAAGCAAACACACTTTAATGTGTGGATTGATTGTGAGAACCTTATTACTGGGGAACCACAGTGGCATTTCACTTCTTAAAATGCTCAGATCTATGCTTTAGCTAAGGATATATCTCTGAATGAAACTGACTTGAAATAATTACAAGTGTGACTGATTAAATTGTTGAATGTATGAATGGGCGAATGATTGATGGATGTATGAAAACTGCTAGCACATATTGGTTAGCATACAACAGTTTTGGGCATGACACTGCATATATAATATTGGGTCATATGAAGGAACTTAGTAATTAAACTAAGGATGTGGGTCACCTCTATCAGGTTGGGTATGAGGGAAGTGGGTATGACATAGTGGTTGGCTTGCATCAAGGTTGGGGTATGAGTTTGCACATGGCATGTTTATGCCTAAATAGCTTGTAGTGCACTGGAAACCAGGTAGTAGTTCCAGGCAGTGTGCACCAGTGCAACCATGAATGTAATACTGGACCTTAGAATAACATGAAATGATTATACATGCAAGGGTAAATAGGCTAGAAGTATATGGGAGTCTTAACATGTAAACTCAGGGTTGATACTTTGGCTCAATACCATGAATATTGTTTGTGCATGTTTTAGCATGATTGTGCATGTTTTGGGTGTTAGCACCAACCTGTGTGTATGTATGATGGTTGATAGGTTTTTTTGAACCAATGCTTTTGATGACAAGCTAGTCTAAGAATACACACCTGTTATTTAACAACACACACACCATTGGAATAACACTTTGTGAAATTGAACATGAGAAGGAGATTTAATACCTTGAATAAAACACTTAACCTCTGAGAACAGAAAAGATAATAATGGAACATATTTCATTAGTCTTTATGCATTAACAAGTGACTCTACTTACACCAGACATGAGTCTGACCTGTTTGTTGCTTGCATCAAATGGGTGCTTCATATGTATTATGGAGCGGGTCATGAGATGTCTACAGGAAAAGAGAAAGCTAAGTGATAAGATGCATATGTGTGATGCTAAGAAGAAATTTGCCAATTCACTGAACTATGAATGTTTGTTGAAGGATGTCCTTTATGTTTTATTTTAGCTAGAAGACTTTCTGTAATAATATTGGATTTGTGCTGAACTTTGATGGTGATGTAATGAATGGTTTAAAAGAAATTACTATGTGATGGAATTATTCTCAGTGGAAAAAGATACAAGTATTTATCTTATATCATAATCTGTAAACATGCAATTTTCAAGAATTGAATAATAAAAAAAACAGGAAAATAGGCACGGGGAAGAAGTTGCAAAAAAAATTCTTCTCAAGGACAACAAGTTTGTTTTTTAGTCTGAAGGACACTTTTTAGTGTAAACAGAAAATGATAGTTACAACTATCATTCGGTGATTTACACTAAAAAGTGTCCTTAAGACTAAAAAACAAACTTCTTGTCCCTGAAACTATTTTTTTTTTCAACTTTTTCCCTAAGCCTAAAACCCTCTAAAAAAAATTAGTAGTAGAACCGAGGCATATGGGAACTAGTAATATACACATATGTACTAGTCTACTTTAGAGATTAAAACTCATTTACAAATTAACTGTAAATACTATAAAATGAGAATAAACATATAGATAGGAAATCTGAAGACATAGAAAAGTAGGAACCCTGATTTGTATAAGTTTGATGGTTAAAGGTATGAGCAAGCTAGTAAATTATAACAAGATAGTATAGGGATCTAACCTAATCAAGTTGATCAACCTGAAAACTCAGGTGTAGTAAATAGTAGTTGTACATGTTTATGTGCACACAGATGCACAGAAGCATGCACAACCTCCTGTTTTGCTATTTGAAAAACAATCTTGTAAAATTTTAAATGTCATGAGTCAATTCACATGTTTTATTAAATATACAATTGTCAAATACAAATAAACAAGCAGGAATTGGTTAGTAAATTTGCATAAAGATTCAAATGGGAGAGGGTCTTTCCCAATTCTTTTTTACTGTGGCTAAAACATAGGTATTTCAGTTTAAAATAAACCGAGTTATTCTTTATTCAAAAAAAAACTCTGATATTAGAATTAAAATGATTTGTATGTTTATATGTACATACAAATAGTTTTTACAAAGAAGTATATCAATATTTCTATATTGATCAAATTGGATCTTGGGAAATAAATAAATAAAATCTAATAAAAGAAAGAAAATAGTTGGTCTTGGAAGTAAGTAACCCTGAATTTAGCATAAACTAAATTGAGCCATTCAAACACTATGGCAAATTGGGGAGGGTTGCTTCAGTTGGTATCAGAGCTATGTTATTAAATACATAGCCAATACAAATACTTGGTTGAATCTGTGTGCATTGTTTGTACTGTTTGCTGTTTGCATTGGTTGTTTTACTTATTATGTATGAATGAGTTCACTGCTAGTTTAAAAGTGAAGTAGTGAATAGGAATTAGAACTAACCATACTAGAAATGTTCAATAGAGGCCCAGAGAAGTTAGGATCAATCCCCAGGCTGCTGGAGAAAGGGAGAATGATTAATCTTCTGATAATGCTGAACAGGCAACTGGAATGGCCACTGGTCCCCCAATGATTAACATGCAAGATTTTGTTAGAGTACTGAGGGATGGAATGGCACCTAGGGTAGATAATCCTCATGAGGAGCTGTCCAAGTTGCTTAAAACGTATACACACTTAGGAGGCAGTAGCTTTGATGGCACAGAAAGTGTCATGGGTGTCCAGACATGGTTAAGAACAGTGGAGAGGATCTTTGCAGATATGCAGGTTAATGACCAGAGAAGAAGGCAAATAGCTTCAAGACAACTAAAAGGCCTTGCTTTGGATTGGTGGGAAGTGATCATTGCAGGCAGGCAAGAGCAAGAGATCACATGGAATCAGTTCAAAGAAATGTTAGAAGCCAGATTTGTCCCAGCCTCAACAAAAGCTTCATTACTTGAGGAGTTTATCAAGTTGAGGCAAGGATCTATGAGTGTCACTGAATACACTCAGAAATTTGAAGGGTTGTCCAAGTATGGGGCAGTACTAATCCTAGATGAAGTTTCAAGGAATGCAAGGTACATTTAGGGATTAAATGCTGGATTGAGTAGAGCCATGTTACCATACAAAGACAGAACCTTTGATCAGGTTATGTACTTGACATTGTCATTTGAGCAGCATGACAATGCCAGAGAAAAATTTAAGAATTTCAGGAATAACAAGAAAGGGAAGAATAGAGCATACCCATATGAGAAGAAGAAGGGAGAAGCAATGAACAAAGAAGGAAGTAAGTTGGCAAGCTCTGACATTAAGAAACCTAAAGTGATCTGTTACAACTGTGGGAAGGAAGGCCATATAAAGACCAAATGCCAAGCACCCAAGTCAACTGTTCTTAGGTGCTACAACTGTGGTAAAGAGGGGCACATGAAAAGGCAGTGTCTAGAAATGGCAAGGGTGGTTGTACTTGAAGGGAAGGGCAAGGCCATGGAAGCACCTAGCCAAGTGGAAGGTATATTATTCATTAAAGGCATACCCATATCAGTTATTTATTACACAGGAGCTACACACTCTTTTATTTCATGTGACATAGTTCAGAAACTAGGGTTAACATGTGTTTTTGTTGATAAGCCATTGCATGTTAATAGTCCTATAGGTAGTTCCTGCATTACAAATATGAAATGCATGCAAGTAGAATTATGTATGGGTGGTCACACCTTTATTTCAGAACTATATGTGTTGAATTACCCTAAGTTGGATATTATACTGGGAATGGATTGGTTAAAGGGTTTTTGTGCTATCATTAACCTGGAAAATTCCACAATCTCATTACAACTTCCTGATGGCAAAAGAGTTTTGGTCATGTATGAGGCAACCAAAGAAAGGGGTATGGGCAGGATGTTCAACTTGAACAGTGGTGAGGTTGAATCAAGCCTAGAAAAGATACCCATAGTTAACCAATACACTGATGTGTTTGGTGAAGTGAATGGCATTCCTCATAATAGACCAATAGAATTTCAAATAAGACTTAAGCCAGGAACAAGCCCTGTCATTAAGAAACCAAACAGAATGGGTCCTAAGGAACTGATTGAGTTGAAGAAACAATTAGAAGAATTAGAACAAAAAGGCTTCATTAGGCCTAGCAGTTCAAATTGGGGATCACCAGTAGTATTTGTTAAGAAGCATGATGGTTCCTTGAGAATGTGCATAGACTATAGGGAACTAAACTCAGTAACCATCAAAAACAAATACCCTCTACCTAGAATTGATGATCTTTTTGATCAATTAAATGGTGCTAAGGTATTTTCCAGACTTGACTTAGCATCTGGTTTCCATTAAATGAAAGTGGAAGAAGAAAGTATCAAGTATACATCTTTCAATACCAGGTATGGCTTGTATAAGTACTTAGTAATGCCATTTGATTTGACCAATGCACCATCCTATTTTGTGGATTTAATGAATAGGATTTTTAGATATTATTTAGATAAATTTGTACTGATTTTCATTGATGATATATTAATATACTCTAAATCAGATAATGAACATGAGAAACATCTGCACATGGTACTAAGTAGACTAAGGCAACAAGGCCTTAAAGCCAAGTTTACAAAGTGTTCTTTCTGGAAAAACGAAATAAAATTCTTAGGCCATATAATTTCTCAAGAAGGAATTTCAGTAGACCCTAGTAAGGTCATGGCAGTGCAAGCATGGAAGAAACCAAGCAGTGTTACTGAGATAAAATCATTCATGGGCATGGCTGGATATTACAGAAGATTTATAAAAGACTTTGCTAAAATAGCAACCCCATTAACCAAGCTAACAAGGAAAGACCAGCCTTTCCTATGGACTGAAAAGTGTGAAGGGGCATACAACCAATTGAAGAAGGCATTGATGGAAGCACCAGTGCTAAAAATTCCAGAAGACAATGATAAGCTGGTAGTGTACACTGATGCATGTGGGTCAGGTATAGGAGCTGTTCTTATGCAAGATGGTAGAGTAATAGCCTATGCATCAAGGCAACTGAAACCAAGTGAGACCAAGTATGCAACACATGACTTGGAATTGGCAGCTGTGGTGTATGCATTAAAGCTTTGGAGACACTACCTATTAGGAGCAAAGTTTGAGCTTTATACTGACCACAAAGCTTTGAAATACTTATTTTCTCAAAAAGGTTTGAACATGTGACAACATAGGTGGGTGGAATTCCTTGCTGCCTATGATTTGGACATTATGTACACACCAGGGAAAGCAAATAGAGTGGCAGATGCATTGAGTAGGCAACATGCCAAGTTGGCTACACTGATGATAGAGGAGTTTAAAATGCTATTAACACTAACTGATGTAGAAGTGGAAAGCATGGGAGAGAAAACTATGGTGTTAGATGAGGACATGGAGCACTATGGCAAGCTCAGCCTCATCACAATAAAATCAGACTTAGTGGAAGAAGTGAACCAGTCTCAAGACATGGATGCATCCCTAAGAGAGAAGAAGGAATTGTTGAGGAATGGTTCAAAGCTTGACAAGTTTGAATTGGATGAAAAAGGATTTTTAAGATACAAGGGAAGACTGTGTGTACCTAACACAGAAGCACTACAAAAAGAGATCATGGATGTCCATCACAAGTCTAAGTACACCATACATCCAGGTGGTACTAAAATGTATCATGATCTAAAGAGGAGCTATTGGTGGAAAGGAATGAAGAAAAGTGTGGGTGAATATGTGGCAAAATGCATGACTTGCCAACAAGTCAAGGCTGAGTACTAAAGACCCAGTGGACTGTTGCAACCTCTGGAAGTTCCAAGATGGAAATGGGAAAGCATATCAATGGATTTCATTGATGGCTTGCCAAGATCAAAGAGAGGTAATGACAGTATTTGGGTGGTGGTAGATAGATTGACTAAATCATCACATTTCATACCAGTGAGGAGTGATAGGAATGCACCAAAACTGGCACAAGTTTTCATAAAGGAGATAGTGAAACTACATAGAGTTTCTGTCACAATCATTAGTGACAGAGACACCATATTCACATTAAAGTTCTGGAGTAGCTTTCAACATGCAATGGGGGTTGAGTTGTGCTTGAGCACAGCCTACCATCCCCAAACTGATGGTTAAACAGAAGTGGTTAATAAATTCTTGGAGGATCTACTTAGAGCTTATGTACTTGATCATGGTGGTAATTGGGAAGACTACCTTCATTTAGCAGAATTTGCTTACAACAACAGCTACCAGAGTAGTATAGGGATAGCACCCTATGAAGCTCTATATGGGAGGCCTTGTTTGTCACCTGCTTGCTGGCTAGAGGTAGGTGATAAGGTGATGTTAGGACCAGATCATGTGAAAGAAACAAATGATAAGATCACACTGATCAGACAGAGAATGAAGGCAGCACAGGATAGAATGAAATCATATGCAGATAGGAGAAGGAAGCCACTTGAATTTGAATTAGGAGATTATGTGTACTTGAAAGTTTCACCTATGAGGAAGGTGTTGAGATTTGGCAAGGCAGGGAAGCTAACCCCAAGATATATAGGACCATATGAAATCATTGTAAGAATAGGAAAGATGGCTTACAAGTTGAAGTTGCCAGAAGAAATGAGTGGAATACACAATGTATTTCATGTATCACAATTGAGAAAATGTGTACATGATGAAGCATTAGTGATTCAGTCACAAAAAAAAGTGGAAGTCAGACCAGACTTGGTGTATGAGAAGAAGCCAGTGGGCATTGTAGCTAAAGAAGATAAGAAATTAAGGAATAAAACTATTAAACTGGTAAAGGTGCAGTGGAGTCTAGACCCTAATGATTGCACATGGGAGGTTGAGGACAAGATAACAGTCCAGTACCCTCAACTATTTGCAACTGACAATTAGATTAGAGGTAATTTATCATTTATGCTTGTATTCAGTTAGTTAAACATAGTATTCAGTGTTGAATGTGCTTGCTTGATGTGTGCTTTGGTTGAGTTAAGAATATTTGTGCCCGATTAGTTTTAAGTTTTTAACACATGACAAACATGGGAAGAAGTGTTAAATTGTGGGACACAATTTCTTAAAGGAGGGGTGTATGTGAAAGCCCATAGTTAGGCAAACATATAAAAAAATATATATATGTATTTTGAATATTTTATAAAAGAAAGACAGTTAGTTAAAATAAAACTTTTTCTTTGAAAATACTTGTGTGTGTGTGAGTGAGTGTGCATGCTCTTGTGCACGTGCACACTGTTTTAGTCAGCTACATGAACAAGGAACTTTTGTGAGTAAAGGCCTTGTAAATAAATACAAAAATAATAATAAATGAGTACATGACTTGTTAGTGTGTACACATTAGCCTAGTTACAATACATAAATAACTTAGGCAGTTTTTAGTCTTAATTTCCATAGATTAAATAGGAGCATAGTTGCTTGTGTAGGTAGGATATGCATGAATATATAAGATGTGCAAAATATTTGATTGATACACACACATAACTGGTTATACAAATAGTTTATATACATGATTAAAACCAGAAAAAGACAAACAATGCCCGAACCACAGTCATGCATATAATATGTGGAGAAATTTGCCAAAAGTAGCCAAGACAAGGAAAAAGGAGAAATGGTGGGAAAGGAAAGTGGAGAGGGTGAACTATGGGTGAAACCAGAAATGGTGATGGGATTTCCGATAAAAATAAATTACTTAACTGACCTTAAAACCCTAGCAACTCCCCTATATACAGACCATTATCTCCTATATTTATAGGATTAGAAACCAGGAAACAAAATAAAAAAAAACAAGGAAAACAGGCAGTAGTTTAGAAAATCAATGGCAGGCCTGAACCAAGACTTGGGAAGGAGAACTATGGTGAGTAAACCCTAACTTGGAAAGGCATTAAGACCTATGAAAGGCAGCCATTTAACCTTTAGTTATTTTAATTTCTGTTTGATGCTTTGCTTGCATTTTAGTTTAACAATTTTCTGTTGTTTCTGAGATTATGTGACTTGTATTGCCTTGTTGTCACTTAACCTATGCTTGTTTATACATGATAAATTTAATGATGGTATAATAACTGATTTATTTATATGTTTATGAACTTGAGAAATGTTTTTAGTTAAAGCATAAATTAATGAGAAAAGTAAGGTGCAAGGCAGTAAGAGGAAGGGGTCCTCTGGCTTATGTCTTGCAACTGAAAAGATGGTTAGGGTGCAATGGAATTTCCATGTGCTGAGTCTTATTCCATCAATAAGTATTCTTTGGAAATAGGGTTGAGTAACAAGCAAACACACTTTAATGTGTGGATTGATTGTGAGAACCTTATTATTGGGGAACCACAGTGGCATTTCACTTCTTAAAATGCTCAGATCTATGCTTTAGCTAAGGATATATCTTTGAATGAAACTGACTTGAAATAATTACAAGTGTGACTGATTAAATTGTTGAATGTATGAATGGGTGAATGATTGATGGATGTATGAAAACTGCTAGCACAAATTGGTTAGCATAAAACAGTTTTGGGCATGACACTGCATATATATTATTGGGTCATATGAAGGAACTTAGTAATTAAACTAAGGTGTGGGTCACCTCTATCAAGTTGGGTATGAGGGAAGTGGGTATGACATAGTGGTTGGCTTGCATCAAGGTTGGGGTGTGAGTTTGCACATGGCATGTTTATGCCCAAATAGCTTGTAGTGCACTGGAAACCAGGTAGTAGTTCCAGGCAGTGTGCACCAGTGCAACCATGAATGTAATACTGGACCTTAGAATAACATGAAATGATTATACATGCAAGGGTAAATAGGCTAGAAGTATATGGGAGTCTTAACATGTAGACTCAGGGTTGATACTTTGGCTCAATACCATGAATATTGTTTGTGCATGATTGTGCATGTTTTGGATGTTAGCACCAACCTGTGTGTATGTATGATGGTTGATAGGTTTTTTTGAACCAATGCTTTTGATGACAAGCTAGTCTAAGAATACACACCTGTTATTTAACAACACACACACCACTGGAATAACACTTTGTGAAATTGAACATGAGAAGGAGATTTATTACCTTGAATAAAACACTTAACCTCTGAGAATAGAAAAGATAATAATGGAACATATTTCATTAGTCTTTATGCATTAACAAGTGACTCTACTTACACCAGACATGAGTCTGACCTGTTTGTTGTTTGCATCAAATGGGTGCTTCATATGTATTATGGAGCAGGTCATGAGTTGTCTGCAGGAAAAGAGAAAGCTAAGTGATAAGATGCAGATGTGTGATGCTAAGAAGAATTGCAAATTCACTGAACTATGAATGTTTGCTGAAGGATGTCCTTTATGTTTTATTTTAGCTAGAAGACTTTCTGTAATAATATTGGATTTGTGCTGAACTTTGATGGTGATGTAATGAATGGTTTAAAAGAAATTACTATGTGATGGAATTATTCTCAGTGGAAAAAGATACAAGTATTTATCTTATATCATAATCTGTAAACATGCAATTTTCAAGAATTGAATAATAAAAATTAGTAGTAGAACCGAGGCATATGGGAACTAGTAATATACACATATGTACTAGTCTACTTTAGAGATTAAAACTCATTTACAAATTAACTGTAAATACTATAAAATGAGAATAAACATATAGACAGGAAATCTGAAGACATGGAAAAGTAGGAACCCAGATTTGTATAAATTTGATGCTTAAAGGTATGAGCAAGCTAGTAAATTATAACAAGACAATATAGGGATCTAACCTAATCAAGTTGATCAACCTGAAAACTCAGGTGTAGTAAATAGTAGTTGTACATGTTTATGTGCACACAGATGCACAGAAGCATGCGCAACCTCCTGTTTTGCTATTTGAAAAACAATCTTGTAAAATTTTAAATGTCATGAGTCAATTCACATGTTTTATTAAATATAAAATTGTCAAACACAAATAAACAAGCAGGAATTGGTTAGTAAATTTGCACAAAGATTCAAATGGGAGAGGGTCTTTCCCAATTCTTTTTTACTGTGGCTAAAACATAGGTATTTCAGTTTAAAATAAACTGAGTTATTCTTTATTCAAAAAAAACTCTGATATTAGAATTAAAATGATTTGTATGTTTATATGTACATACAAATAGTTTTTACAAAGAAGTATATCAATATTTCTATATTGATCAAATTGGACCTTGGGAAATAAAAAAAATCTAATAAAAGAAAGAAAATAGTTGGTCTTGGAAGTAAGTAACCCTGAATTTAGCATAAACTAAATTGATCCATTCAAACACTATGGCAAATTGGGCAGGGTTGCTTCACCACTTCCATCTGGTGCTTTCGACACCATACCTCCGCTAGAGTACCTATTTGAAACCAATGCACATAGTATCAACTAATTGATACGTAGTGAATTGGAGAAAGACATAAGGTATAGTATCAAAACCATGCTTTCTAAGGGGTAGAAGCTACTTTTATTAACTTTGAACTATTTTCGTTTATAAATGATGCTTTCGAAGGTTTTAGAGTTAGCTTTTGACTTAATCAACTTGCCTTTGTTTATATAAAAGAGCTTTCGAATAAGTTGCCACCTCTATGATGTAAAAGAAGCTTTTGAAAGGATAAAACTCATGCTGCCGCATTCAAACCTTTCAAACCAATGCTTTCGAAAGGGTGCTTTCGCCTTTATATTCTGAAGCCGCCTTTTCAATGCTTTCGAAAGGGTAGTTTAACTGCTTTCAAAATGGTTTCGGAGGCAATGGTTTCAAAAGGGTTGGCTTTGAAACTATCCTCTTTCTTTTACTTGGAATATATGCTTTCGAAAGTAATGTTTTCGCCTTTATTCTTTTATGACCCTTAGTTACATTAAAAGTTAAACCTAAAGGTTTCAAATGGAATGATTTTAAATGGTTTCGAAGCCATGTTTCCATAAACTTTTACTTGAACCCAATACTTTTAAAAGGTACGTTTTAAGTGAAGAATTTTAATGCTTTCTAAAGGTATATAATATGGGTTTCAAATGGGAGATTCCCAATGTTTTCAAAAGGTTTATTTTGATTATTTGAATGGAGGGTTTCCAATGTTTTCGAAAGGCAAGTTTAAATGATTTTAAAAGAGGAGGTCTAAGGTTTAAGTAAAGCTTTCGAAAGGGTAGTTATTAATGATTTCGAAAGGCATTGTTTAAGTTTAAACAAATGTTTCGAATGTATTGTTTGGCCTTGTAGTCTAAAAATTTCTAGTTAAAAAGCGATTTTAACTTAATATAAAGGGATAGATAATCATATTGATTAGATTTCATCAACATTGTTTTGTGTAAAGTACATATATCATGCCATAAGTATTTTAAGTAAAGCAAAGTATGTAATTTCCTTCTTTTATAAAGGTATGATTTCAAGGGTAAATCATTTGTAAAGACTATTTACAAGGAAATGAAGTTTTAACAGGGTGGATAACCCTAAGATAGGAAATGAAACATGAATAGGGTAGTTAACCCTAAGCTCATGAATTAGATATTAGAAGACCAAATGGGACTGGTGTAGGGTTGCGCCCTATGCTTGTTGCTATTAGCCCTAGCTAAAATAAGTCCAAAATTCCAGTGTATAGGGTTTGTCACGAGTGGTACTAAATTGAGGTTACACGCAAAAGGGAATATACAGAGTAAAGACCGGTTATTGGTGGTTCAGTTGACTCTAGAAAAAGAAAGTTAAGGGTAGTCGGCCCAGTATTGTGTCTAACATAAGTTGGATTCTTGACTTTGTCTTGTAGGCCCGAGTCAGCCAATAGTTAATAGTTAGCGAGGTAAAACTATATTGTGGATAGGTAGTCCATTGATTTCCTAATTTTTATGCACATATGTATTTGCTTTAATTGCTATAATCAGTTTGATTGCAGGATTAGATTTACAAAAGATATGCTTTTAAAGAGGATATCAGTGAGGGGAAACCCGTTCCTCTAAGCGGCATGGTCTCACTTAATATCAATAGATCGAGATGTAATAATATTATTCACATCGGGATTCATGTCTAACTTGAAGTTTATGTTTCATCTTAAACTCTCGGGTGCTCAAAATTAATTTGAGTAGATTGAGAGTTAAGGTTTTTCAGGTTTAGTAGGTTGGACGAATAAGCTTCCAAAGACGTGCAGGAGGCAAAGTAAGCTATGCAGGAGCTATTTAGTTTTATTTCCGCTGTGATGTATTTATGATAGATATGTCTATCCAGTACTCTGATCATCTAAGGGGGCATCTTCATATGTCGCTCTTGGTGTAATTTGTAATAATGATATTTTATCAAAACCTGGGTTTCTTTTTGAGATTATGTAACTGAATATGAAATATGAATTTGAAACTTAATTAGAAAAGTTGTTTTGAAATTTGTGATTTTATTCATATTCATGTGTTTACGATATTATGGATGCGATTAACATTACCGTATTTTGTCACCGAAAGTTAATACTATAGATGACTGTAGCATCAGTAGTGCTTAGTTTCGAGACTCAAGATAGGGGATGTTACACGCACGCTCCTTCGATTGTCGTTTCCTAACTCCACCGGTAGCTTGACACAGCCCACCACTTCAGTTCCAATGCTGTTAAAGCCATGAATATAGGCTTTGCACAGTTTTTGATTTTGGCTTCCAGTAACATTTGGTAGTATGCCTTCTTAAAAATGATATTAACAGAACTTCCACAATCAATCATAATCTTTCTCACCAAGGTGGGGCCGATCATGTCCGAAATCACCATTGGGTCCGTAAAAAGGGCTTCCACCTTATCCGCATCTCTACTCTGGAATATGATATCATAGGTCATAGTTCACTGCCGCTTTGCCGGAGCACCTTCCTCTGTGTTTGAGCAACATTCAATGTCAACATGTCTGATAGCATTCACATAACACTCCATTTAATTCCAGCTTTGCCCGACCGGATGTGGTCCTCCGACAATGGTATTAATAACTAATCTCCCTACTATTCGCTAGGGTTCCTCAACATTGGATGGAGCTTGTCCTTGATTGGGATCGGATGTTCCCTGCTCGCCATCCTATGGGGCTTTATGTGCAACTTTCTTTCTCGAATTAACTTCTCAATAACATCACGGAGGTGGCGACACTCGTATATGGTATATTTATAACTTCCATGAAATCTACAATACTTTGCGGATTGTCTATGCTTCTCTATCGATTACTTCGGAGGTGGTTTCCTGTATTGCATAACGTTACAAGTCGATAGATAAACATTCTCTAGCAACGTATTCAATGACCTGTATGTATCAAACGATGGGATCCTTGGCTTTCTTCCCCCAGAATTCGGTATTCGGCTGCGGTTTCTATCACCATCTTTCTTTTGCTCATTCGCTTTATTCTGAACATTGATTTGAACTTTTCCAGAACTATCACTAGACTACTTCACTGCCACGTTACTTTGTACTCCCTCGGTGCTTGGGCTTGCAACATTTCTCTTCTTGGTTCACTTTGCCTAATCTTTCCTCAGAATCTGAGTTGCCTTTACATAGGAACGATCCAATGTAGAAGAAGGCTTTCCTGCCAACCAATCATCAAACTTGGAATCGGGGTCGACTTCCCTAGTCAGTGCCATGAGTATTGCATCAACATTCAGATTACTAACTTCTATAATAGCTGTATTAAACCTTTCTAGAAAAAAAAATTAGTGACTCCCCCGGTGTCTGGACTAAGTTGAAGAGTGACATTACATCCTTGGGGCAAGTCATGTGCATGTGGAAATGCTCGAGGAACTTCTTTGCTAACTCATCAAATGAAGAGATTGACCGCGGTGGTAGCTTGGTGAACTACATGGTCACAACATCTTCCAAAAAAATAGGAAATACCGACACTTGACTGCATCAGTAACTCGGGTGGAGTCCATGTGACACTCGTACTTCAAAAGCTGCTGCTTGGGTCGGTTTTTCCTGCATAGGCGGGCATCGTAGGCATATGGAACCTCTATTGATATTCAACATGTAGAATGTTGTTGGTGAATGGAGTATCACTTTTGGAGATTCCCCAATCATCGTTGGTCAAGCCTTGACTTTATTTCACTAACCATCTCACCATAGCTGTTAAATCTGGTGTTTGGAGAGTTGTTGCTAGGCGGTAGTCACATTCCACCTCATGTGAGCGACCCGATCCATGCCTACGGGTAGCACCATGTTGCCTTGGCTCCTTTTGCTCTTGATCTATTTCCTAAGCAGCAGTTCTATCATCGTCTCTCAGTTGCGGATCAACCACATTCATCCGAGCTCTAATACCTTGATCGATTGCGACACCTCCACAGCGAGCTCCTCCACATGCATGTTGACTGCCCTTATGATTCGAGGGTTCAATGCCAATCCCTTGGGGGTTCGGTACCGATCGGTGCCGATTGGCCTTAGTCGATCGTTTGATTCCATCTCGATGTTCCAGCTGCATATGCATCCGTTTTGCAGCATCTGTTTTAGTGATAGTCGTTAGATGAGGAGGAGTTCTTTGATCCATAGCATGGAGTAGGTTCTCTCCTTGTCTTTCCATGCTGATTTTTCTACTAGTTCATCAGGTCGATGTTAGCCCAAATACGAGGGATCGGTTCGAGTATAGATATAAATGAACGAAGTGAAGAGAGTAAGCTAAGTCCCTAGCTTATATATGAAAAAGCAGGTCGATGCCTCGAAGCCCAAAATCGACTATGTCCACATAGGTAGAGGGATCATAAGCTCCTGTACTTCAATTATATGATATCGGCAATGACCTATGAATGTGTAAACATGATCAGGAGCCAATGACAAAGTGTGTACATGAATGAATGTGCATGCACACCTGGATTTCTCAGAAAGGAAGCCACTATAGATAGCCGATGCCTACTAGCTTAACCAACAGGCTCAATGGAACCAAGCATAGACAAAGATTGAGGATTACCTCCTGGATTTATACCGACAAAATCGACCAAACGTCACAACGAATGGAGAGAGATATGACTCGTTGGAAAGACAATTCAACTGAAGGATAACAACTATTTAAGAAACTAAATGGTACCCTTTTCGACGACTATAACTTCCTTCGATTCAAAGTACGTCTTGTTTGAAACAATACATGCTTTGGGGGTAAGTGTTATCCAGTCTTTTGTCCCGGCAATATTCAGACTGATCGGACAACTTAGACTCAATGATAGACAAGTGTCATGCGATTAAGTTCACGTGATCGTGAGTGTCATAGTGCTCCTCCGACGGACTACTTACTGGAGATTTGCTAGCCGGAGTAATCTCTCCCATGCTAGTTAGAGGAACATCAACGCCGAATCAAATAGGGATTTGAAACCTCCAAGACTTAAATTGGAGAAATCATAATTCCCAACATCATTTGGGATTGTGATGTTCGGTAGCTCCTTAAATAAATCTTCTGGAGGTAGAGAGCTAGGTTGATCCATAGCAATAAAGGTTGACTTGGATTTCTTGGAGACCCGCCTCTATGAATATCATAAAGGAGCCTTTTTCTTCTTCTTTTTTATGAAGCGGAGAGCTGTGGGTCTCGCGAGGATTCGACCGCAGACTCATGACTTAAGCTCACATCGTCACGAATGGGCTCATTAGCAACACCCCTCACCTTGCTTTCTTCGGCGACTTCCTTAGCCCCTTCAATTGAGGGCACGGCAGGATTAACTTCGTCACCTCTCTGCCTAATGGCGCCGCTTCTTTCTACAACTTCCTCCTTGGTGTTTCTTTGCAATCCCATGTTGTGGCCTTTTTTAACAATTCAAAGATAAAAAGGCGCTCGTTGGTAAGAAGAGACCTAATGTCCTTATCCGCCATTGGTATATTTTTAAGTGCTGAAACTACATTTGAGTACATATCGCCGGTGGAACATGGGTGGCTACCTGCAATGTTCAATAAAAAACTACATAGTTCATGATACGAATTGAATAAATGTACTTAAAGTTAAGTTTGAAGTGATACTTACATCTTTCCAACCACCGTCCTGCAAACCAGGTGGGCAGCGGATATAGAACCATTCATCCTTAAAAGCGTTAAGTTTGTTCCAAGCGTCAGTTACGACCTGACAGTTAGTGACTGACTTAAGGAAAGTGTACGAAAGGCTTCCTTTTTAGCCGCTTGAGATTGTAAATGAATCTGATGTCTTCTGAGTCAGCTCATAATATAAGAATTCAAGGAATAATTTATATGTGCGGTGTGGAAATGTGTAGATGTTCCAATGCAGCTGAGCTGGCGCTAATCTCAAATAATGTAACATCTTCTGAATGAATGGATTAAAAGGCGGAACACATCTTACCCAGCATATAAAATTATTGCATGCAGTATACCCCTCCAGAGGTAAGTGAGCCCTATCGTTACGATATGGGACTCTCACATCCTCATACGACATCCCGTGTTTAATGCACAACTCGCAAAGAGAGGTCATGTCAACCTTGAAGCCACTAGATGCTCCGGATCATTTAAAAACATGGCATCTTCAAAAGTGTCAGGAGCTGGCTCGATTTCAGCTTTTAAGTTCGAAGGAATTTCTAGCACCGGAATTATTGGGTAGTTCAAATTGATAGCATGGGGAGTTTCGAGCAGATATTGTTGCAGAACTTGACTCAGCGTCGAGATTGTCGTAGAAGTAGTTTGTTCAGTACCCATAGAGTTAAACGCTCCGAGCATTTGGAACCCATAACTATCAAACTTAGCAGATAATCGTTGTTAGAAAAATAAACATGTTCCCCCGTGAAAAGTGCAAACTAGTGTGGTGTGGTGTTGTGCAGTGCAGTGACAGATAGTTCGAAATTAAAACGACAACTGTGACGAGACTCTAGGATTCGACTGGAGTGACCGTCATCGCTGACTATCTCAACCAGCTTTCACATCGATGGTTGTATATTTTATCTAAGTTCCAAGATCAGTTATCGGCATGTTGAAATCCAATATTCACATTCGAATTCATATGAGCATCCAAATCTGTTTATGGCATATGCTACAGTTCAAGTTTATTTTCATATGCTAATATGTTCAAATCGGGTTCATGTTTGACCTCAAGATCATATTCAAGTTTGTATGAACTTAAGAAAAGGTTCAGGTTCATTCATACATACAAGTTAATGTAATCAATCCTAAAGTTCAAGTGTGCTCAAATAGGACTGAAAATTGCCTAAATCTCCCTAAGCAGAGGGATCGTACTTGATACCGCACCTAGGCAGCAATGACTTAGGCTATTTTGAACTCCTTATACCAATAACCAATCCCTCGAAACCAATCATACCTAACCCTCTATCACCGATCGCCTCCCACCACTTCATTTCATCTCCACTATATCCACAACCAATCCTTCCATGCGACCGATCCTACACCTTAGCTCATCTTCAACATCCTAACACCGGTTCCTATATTCGCTCCCTCATTCGTACGACCGATCCAGCATTTATTTGCAACTCCATCATCATCTTCCCCGATCCAGCAGTAGAACTGATCCCTATACTCTCTCTCTCTATCTCATGTCTCCTTACATCATCATCGCACCATTCCTCTATGTCCATCTGCAATATTCTAAGTATCACATCGCCTCGTCACATTAAAACCCAAATTTGCATGCTACAAACTCACATATATATGTGAAATCAAGTATAAACGCGAGGCTACGGATCGAGTTAACCCAAGAAGGGTGAGGATGACACGAGGTTTTCCAGTTTCGGATAGTTCATTTCAACACCTATCAATCGCTTGCTAACATAATACATCGGCTTTTGAACCCGATTCTATTTGCGTAGTAGTGTGACACTTATGGCATGTAATAACACTGCCAAGTAAACATATTAATCATCATGATTCAATGGCTTGGACAAGATGGCGGGCCTCTCTAAGTGATGCACCAGAGCTTGAAATGCATCAATACAATCTTGTGCGCATTTAAAGTTCCTCTTCCCTCTCCTTATCAAGTCGAAGAAAGGGATGCACTTATTGATGGCTCTTGTAACATCCCGTCTTTTTATATGTTTTAAGCAGACACACATGCCAACTCAAACCATATAGAAGGGCAAATTGTTATTGGGGTGAATAATAAAAAGCAGAGAAAGACAAAAAACAAAATAGAATCTCGCAGTGGAATGACAAAATATAATAATCACATAATAGTTCATGAAGTTGTATACAAAACATTTGATTATACTTATACAATACAAAATCAGAGTTACACATATCAGAGATAAATAAATGATAATGCAGCGGAACAGTATGATGTAGTGGAATAATATAGTAAATAATAGTAGTACAAATCTTCGTCTTCGTCCTCCAGAAATAAGGTCTTCAAATCTTGAAATGCTCAGGCTGACCCGAGCGAATTGAAAAGACAAAACACTCGAGTCAGAACTAAAAGATCTTATGTAAGCCAAATCAACGGTAAATAAATATGAGTGTAAACGTCATCAGAGATGTTTACGGGGTTTGACATCTCCTATCCTATCCAGTGTCTAACATGAGTGCAGTAACTTAAGAGATGTTCAGGATTCACATCTCCTAAGGATCCGTTAAACTATCTACTATGTAGTACAGTATGTTATTATAATATGTCTACAGTAATATAAACTATTAAAATAGCATTAAGGCGTTACATTTTCCCCCTTAACACATTTTTATTTCCCATAGTCTATACAGTACCGTAATCCCACCCATAAACTGGGTGCCGTCAGAGGGCACCCCATAGGTATGGTACAAACCAAACTCGTAGAAGGCGTGCTAGGGTAGGTGACATGGCACAACTAGGCAATGCCAGGGTAGATATACCAATTGCACTTCCAAACCGGTGGTAACGCATAGCAGCTACTACCACCCACCTCGGAACACACTCCCTCATAAAAAAATCGAGGGTGGACACCAAATAAATCGCAAAGTCAGAATATAGTATCGATGGAATGTGCCCGATCGGAGGAATGACCTCACTTAGCCCATCAATTGCTCATGTTTTAGCCACCTTAAGCTAACTCAAGGGAGTCAGGTCCATGTATATAGCTTTAGGATCGTCGCCACCATCCTACTTCATTCTGGAATCTCCACCGCGTACACAATTGTCATATGTGGTTTTCGGTATTGGCAGAGAGTATGACAATATCCGATTTCGATCTCTTTAACAACCAATCGCTTATTACACACCGGATGGTTCTTTTACATTTCCAAAACCATTTCATAATTGATATCAAAATATCATATTCAATTCAAATTATATCATTTTCGAAATCATTACTTACTATCGAAATCATATTCACCTTTGAAATCATAGTTCGAAATTATATTTCCTTTCAAAAGTCATATTTCCAAAGTAGGTTAAACTCTCATTTCAAAATTATCATATTAAACCAAATATGTTATTTAATTCCCAACTTAGGATTTATAATATCATTGACCATATTCACTTAAAAAATCGAGAGTTTGAATATAAACCCATCCATTTTACTTAGTTTGGAATTTAGAAGAAAATAGTTTTAAATAGTTATAAATAGTTAATATAGATTTAAAATAGATTAAATATAATTAAAATAGATTAAACATCTTTAAAATAGATTAATTAGATTTAAATTAAGTCAAATGATTTAATTTGTTTAAAATTTTGAAAATCTTAATAATTTAAGTCTTTTAAAATAATATATTTAAAACAGTTTATATGAAAATATGAATTTGAAATTTATATCAATTTAAAACTATTTATTTCATTCCAACACATTTTGACCATTACAATGTCCTAAAACCTAATTTCAAATTTTCCGATTCAGAATTCTAAATAAATATTAAATTCAATATCGCTTAAATCCATGTTAAAACATCGATTTAATTACTCCAATTTCAATATATTTCCAAGTTATACTTCAACGATTTTAATAACTCAATTTCGATAAACTTCACTTATATTTCAAATTCACCATAAAATTTCAATTTTATTCTTTTAACAAATCTTTCAAAACAATTCGATTTTAATATAAAACTCGAAATTCGATAAAAATTCGATTTATATAACCCAAATTTTATTTCAAAAATATCATTTAACTCAATGGAAAATTTAAGGATTCAAAATCATTTAAATTTAACCAATCCGGTGTCCGTATATAATTCTCTACCCTATGGTCAAGTGATACGGATATTTATTATTTCAATCTGCAAATTTACAATGTTACGGTTATATACCATTTCAAACCGCAATCCCGAATTAATAATAAAATCCATAAAATCGCTCGAGTCTATCATTTCAACCCATAACGATTTTTCCTTAATCTATTGATCATTCGGGTATGTATCATTTCAATCCATAGTGAACTTGCAGTTTATAACGATATAAAATAAAACATCCATTCATCCAAATATCAACAATCAAAATCCATTACAAACATCATCCAAATCAATCAATAAATATCAATATAGAACTGATAATCAATAACAGGTATTTAACTGGCAATTTATATTCAATAATAAATCAAATAACGATTAAATTCAAATATATTCAAATTAACTGAGATGATGATTTAAAATATATCAAACAGTCATAAATAAATTTCTAATCACATCATAAATTTAATTTAACAAACATAAGAAATTTTAGAAGTTGTGAGTGGGTTAAAACACTCACATTTGAATTCAAATTGATTTGAAATCCAAAATAGGGCCCAAATTCAAATAGACTCGGAATTCATCCAAACCAGCATCAAAATGTCCGGAATTTCAATACGATCCTAACAAAAGAAACCGCGCGTGAATCGGACATCGTATGCGAAAGTTATGTTGATTAAAACGTGTTGAAATTGAATTAAAATAAATAAATAAATGAACCTGCCACTCAGAAGCCGCCACGTCTACTCTCCCTATCGAAACCCTAACCAGCCATCACTGTTCGATCGTTCGAACTGTCGCCACCATGCCTCGCTCATCGCCGACGCCGCGCCACGCCTTCCACCTCCAGACGAGCCGCCCCCACCTGCGCCTCATTCCCTGACCACCTACGAACCACCTCATCGCCGATTGGAGCTGAAAACATGCCCAGCCGCCACCGCTATTTCAAACCCTAGTTCGATTTATGCGCAAGATCCAGCCGTTAACTCACCGCAAAACTTGCATGGATGGATTACGCTCGAGAATCTCCACAAATCCATGTCGTCGATTCGACGATCGGTCGAAGTCGATCGCAGCCCAACGAACGACCGAGAACAAATCACCTATTTCCGACCACATAGTAACCCAGATCGAAAAACAAATCATAGAATTGACTTGTGCTCGTTGATAGCTTCAAATCGACATATAATTCGATATGGTTTGAGAAGTTTGATTTTCAATTTGATTTTTGATTTGGATTTGAAGTTTGGGAATTAGGGTTTGTCAGCCAATTGAGAAAGAGGAGCAACAGAAATTTCTGTACGTATAGAAATGAGAAATAGAAAGGCTGCTAGGGTTTATCACGAAGTATTTATAAGTAGATTAGAAAATAAAACGAATGAACACGATTGATTTGGGTTTGAACGATAAACGACCCGAAAAGCCCGTTTCGATTCCGGAACGAAATTGGGTTAACCCATATATCAAAATAGATGCTTTCCAATATTTTAAATTCAATGGAACAGGTTTCAAGTCCTAATTCCATCGTATGAAGAAGTTATGATAAAATCAGCTTATTTAAAATTGATTTCAAGGCATTTCGAGTCTGTACGATCAAACGACAAGTCCAATCGATACGAAACTCAAAATCCTAAAATAATTCACCGTTACAGATCCGATGAAACTGGTTTCGTCAGAATCCGAGTCAGTGGCCAAAATGGCTATTTTTCAGTTAATTAAATAAATTAATATTAAATTAATTAAATCAAATTTTCAATTTCAATTTCATAATTAACAACTTTTATCACTTTTGATTACTTAGACATTTATAACTTTTTAAAACAAATTTTCATGTAAAATCAGTGTTAATTATTTCACTAATTACCATGTTTACTTTCAAATTCAATAAATCCAGAAATTATAAATTTAATGTCCAATAATTCCATTTAATTGACCTTTCATCCTATTATTCAATCCATTATTATCAAATAGGTGAAATTAACATTGGTTCAAGATCTATTACATTAATATTATCAAATTTCGTCTTAATCTCCATTAACGTAATATTTAAATATTTAATTGCAATTAATCCAATTATTATAGTTTGAATTCCAATAAATTAATAAATCGTGATTTCCATTCTTTTTATTCCCAATTATCACATTATGAATAAAATTAAAATTATTTCCAAATATTAACTTAATTTACATTAACATAATATTTAATTACATTTATTGAAATTTATTTCCAATTTAAATTAACAGGCTAAATAGATAGGTAGCATACAATAGTTTGCCACAGTTAACCTTTAGTCACATTAATAAGCTTTTATTACTTACAAATCAATGTTACCATTTATTTTCATAATACTAATTTCATTCAATTTCCATTAACTATCTATTATTTCCTTGGTTAATCCAATATTTCATTTATTCACTTATCTTCAATTTATAACCAAGTATAGCATTTTTATTATTTCATTTATTGGAATTTCATTCAATTTATCAAAAATTTACTTTAATTAACATTGTTGCATTTCATTTTAGTATTCATTTCATTATTACATTACAACTTTTTATTTCTTCCAATATTAAATAACAAAAAATTTATTAAATTAACCATTTTAATTATCGAAAATTTATGGGTCGTTATAGCTCTAGAGATAAACTAACTCAGGACGATGACCTTCCCATTTAAGCTCTGCACTTGTTTAGTTGTCTTTGGTACTTGAATATCTCTAATTGCTTGAATCTTCTCATTATTTGCTTCAATTCTACGAGAATTGACGATGAAACCTAAGAATTTCCCTAATACAACGCCGAAAGAGCATTTCAAGTGGTTAAGTTTCATTCCATATTTCCAAAGAATACTGAACATCTCTACCAAGTCATCGATGTGGTCGTTTGATCGTCGTGACTTCACGAGCATATCATCCACATATACTTCAATTTATCGCCCGATCTGGTCTTTGAACATCCGGTTAACAAGTCCCTGGTAAGTAGCTCCAACATTCTTTAGTCTAAAAAGCATCACAATGTAGTAGTAAATCCTAGATCGGTAACGAAGCTGGCGTGTTCCTGGTCAGGGACGTGCATTGGGATCCGGTTGTACCCAGAGTATGTGTCCATAAACGAAAGCGGTTCATATCCAACGGTTGAGTTTACCAGCCGGTCAATCCTCGGAAGTGGAAAGCTATTCTTCGGGCATGCTTTATTCAGGTCTGAGTAGTTGACGCATGTCCATCACTTTCCATTAGCTTTTCTCACAAGAACTGGATTGGATACCCATTTCAGGTAGAGGGCATCACGAATAAACCCATTGTATTTTAGTTTGTCCACCTCCTCTTTAAGTGCATCAAATCTATCTGGATCCATGCCGCATCGTTTTTGTTTCACTAGGACATGCCTTAGGTCAATGTTTAATGCATAGCTCGCGATGGTCGACGAGATCCCACACATGTCAGAATGGGTCCAAGCGAACACATCAAGATTCACTCGGAGAAAACCAGCTAATTTCTTCATCATCATTGCACTGACCTATTTCGATCTTTAGGACCCGTGATGGGTCGTGATGAGACCGCGATGTCGATCTTCAGCTTAACGGGTGGAGCCTTGGTTTCTTTGGGTCCCTCTTCTTCATCTTTCAGATCTATATCTTTATAGAACCGAACGTAGTGCCCGAGCCAAGGCTCGACCGCTGATTGCTAAGTTTCATTAGTTTTTATGCGAAAAGGCTTCTTCATATCCTTTCCTTTCTTCTTTCGCTAAGCGTCTCTCAACTCAGGCACATAACTGGCATATCTAGTCGCTTGATCTCCATGGATATTCCCACGCTATTATCTGTCGGGAATGTGGGTGTCAGACACCAATGGGCAATAGCTGCCCTGAATTCAACAAGGGTCCGTCGGCCCAAAATAACATTGTATAGAGAGTTCACATCCATTACAACAAATGGAAACACTCGCACTCTCTTTCAGTTGCTATCTCCTAACTCTACCAGTATCTCGACATAGCCTACCACTTCAGTTGCAATACCGTTAAAGCCATGAATACGGACTTTGCATGGCTTCAGATCTTTGGCTTCCGGTAACATCTGGTTGTATGCTTCCTTGAAAATGATAACTGAACTTCCACAATCAATCAAAATATTTTTCACCAAGACGGGGCTGATCATGACTGAAATCGCTTAGTAAGAGCTTCTGCCTTGTCCCCATGTCTACTCCGTAATACAATATCATTTGCCATAGTTCACTGCTTCTTTGTTGGAGCACCGTCCTCCATGCTCGAGCAACATTCAATGTTAACATGTTTGATAGCATTCATGTAACGCTCCATTTCATTATAGCTTTTATTGGCCAAATGTGGTCCTCCAACAATGGTATTAATAACTAATCTCCCTGCTATCTGCCAGGGTTCCTCAGAATTGGGCGGAGCTTATCCTCGATTGGGGTCGGATGTCCCCTACCCACTATCCTACGGGGAAAGAAAATAGAAAATTGCAATGCTCTTGTACTTCAACTGTATGATATCGATAATGACCCATGAACGTGTAAACATGATTGGGAGCCAATGACACAAGTGTGTACATGAATGAACGTGCACGTGTTCATACCCAATATTCAGTTTCTTTAATCGACAGGAATTGAATTCTCACCTGGATTTCTCAGAAAGGAAGTCACTATAAATAGCCTATGCCTGCTAGCTTAACCAATAGGCTCAATGAAACCGAGCATACACTGAGACTGAGGATTACTTACTGGATTTATACTGATAAATATTGACCAATCGTCACAACAAATAGAGAGAGATGTGACTCGTTGGAAAGATAATTCAACGGAAGGATTACACCTGTTCAGGAAACTGAATGGAATCCTTTCCAATGACTCTAACTTGCTTTGATTCAAAGCACATCATATTCGAAACAAGACGTACATTGGGAAAGTTTTATTCGGTACCCAGCTATATTCAGACCGATTGGACAATTTAGACTCAATTATAGCCAAGTGTCATGCGATGAAGTGCATGTAATCACGAGTCTCCTATTATTCCCTCCGACGGACCAGTTACTAGAGCTTTGCTAGCTGGGGCAATCTCTTACATGCTAGTTGGAGAATATCAATGCAGAATTGAATAGGAAATTCAGAGCCCACAAGACTTAAATTGGCGAAATGATAATTCCTAACATCATTTGGAATTAGGATATCTGACCGCCACCAAATAATTTTTCTGGAGGCAAAGAACTAGATTGACCCATAGTAGTAGAGGTTGACTTGGATTTCTTGGAGGCATGTCCTCTGTGAAGCTTGTAAACAGCCTTTTTCTTCCTATGAGGCATTGTACGTAGCTTCCTTATAGGCTTTTTCCAATTCTGAATAGAATAGGAAACATAGTGATCTCTTCATCGGATCTGTGCAATCTAACAGTAGAATAGGGATCCCTAGATGTGGAGAATCACCTTTTCAGTGAAAGTACCAAAATGTTTGTGACCAATTTTGGTGCAAACAGTCATCTATAATTCCATAAGAATTTATTTGTAGAAACTCGAAATGAATTAGCTCCAATGCTGCAAGTAAAACAACACCACGTAAATTTCTAAATTCTTTTTTAATGATAAACATGAGCTATTGTTATTCAACTTGTTGCAAATGAAGCTTTTAGTTCAGTAAAAGATAGTTCTAGCAGTGAATGCATACTCTACCATGCTCTTTCGAAGTTGCATTGACTCGTTGCCAAATATTTTTTCAATTTAGCATGGGTGGCCTCGACTCTAAAAAAATAGATATTAAGTTATTGTTAAAAAAACTAAAATAATTAAATAAAAACCTGGAATAGAGTGGTTGTCAATTTCGAAGAGAAAGTCGGCATTTCACTAGTATAATATACCGGGGGTTGAATCGCATTCATCGACTAGATACCGGGGTTTGCCTAAACCAAGAGTGGGCATTCGACCGCCTGAATATAAAGAATGATTAAATCAATATGAGTCTTACTATTTTCTATATGACCAAGTACTGGGGCCTTGATCTTCATTCTCCATTTAACCTATTTCTTACTCTGAATTTGCAATCCTTGTTGAGGATATTGGCTCAGAGTGTTCAACTATTGCTGAAAATACCGGCTCTGAGACTTATACTACCTTTGAGTTTGATATACTGAGATAGCCTTTGAAACGTCGCCCGAGGCTGCCTTATTTGGTGCTACAGACAATCTCGCCTTATCGCCAGTGATACTATTCACTTCAAGTGAGCGTTTTACCTATTTAATGTGTAGTTTCCAAGGTGCATAAAATTGTTGACCCAAGCATGCACAAATCGACCTTTCCGTGTTTCAAGCCAATTTTCATTAATATATTTTATTTACTTTGCGTACTCATCATATTTCACATGCCAATCTTGTAGATTATTGTTATAGTTCTCAATATTTCCAAACTCACATAAATTGGCCCAGTCTTTGAAAAAATGTTTTTTTACTTCTTTCATACCCCTAACTCTTCTTTGAATAAAAATTGAATATTTTTTTCGATATGCCACTTGCATGGGATATGGGCTACTTGGAGAAAAATAATGTTAATGACATTAATCAATGCTATCTCTATATCCCTGATAATAACACTTGACAATTTTACGTCACAAGCAATCATTACCAATTGAAGATGATTTAATGCCCAAAGATAGTAATTTTCACGTTCGGATACAAGGTATGCAATAACAACACAAAAAATTTGATTAGTTGACATGGCACTGACAATCTCCAACAATGACATTCTATATTTGATTTGCTTTATACGTACAATTCATAACAAGAAGGTGTGAAAATATTCTTAACATTTCTATACTCCTAGGTTGAGCCCAAAATATATCAGTAATTACATCACTTCCATCTAAGGTATTATGATACCATTCGAAGTAATTTTTTTCCTTAAGCTTGCTTAAGAGTTATTGTGTTTGAGAATGACTCGCTCTATCCATTTTCTTATGCCTAGAAAGGACATTATAAATCGTTTTAATTGTTTTAGCATAAGATGGATCATTTTGTTTTATGGTGTGTAAAATGGCTTTTAGCTTCACCATATTTTTGTACATTTCAATGGCTAATTTTGTCTCATCTTCCGTGAATCTGCCTACAAAATAGTGGCCTTCCAAACTATAAAGTGTAGATGCACACCACATATTACTTTTAATCTCCACTTATCTAAACTAGGAAGTTTTAACACCTTTTAAATGGAATGGACAATTGCACTTTTTGTACTTGTTAATCTAATACCGTTAGATTTCTTGCCTTTGTACTCTTTATATGCTCCACTTATCTCACATCCAACTATGATTCTTAGATTCCTATCGCTACTATTAATATCCGATTTTAAAACCACCACTACTGTTGCATTCCTTCTAGCTGTGCAACAAATCCATTCCTTAATTTTATACCTATTTGGAAATACCTTCGTATGATAAAAAAGGAGTAATTTTCAATTTAGAAAATGAGTTCATTCACATAATATTAAAATAAATTACGTACACCATATATTGTGAACTCATTACTATAATCCATAACCATTTCTTCATCTTCTTCGGCCACCAATGCAATCTAAAAAGTAAAAAAAACAAACATAGTATTTATTGAACAATGGTTTTTCATCACTTCCTAGCATATAACAAACTAGGCTTTGAGAAATTCCTACCGTCCATGGCACCATAGTTATACTAATTCCTAATGAAGTAGTAGCTATGAAGGAATCATACCTGATTTAATTGTACGACATTTGTAAAATCTATCATCGAGTCATTGCTTCCATCATCCATAATTTTTATTTTTATTTTTATTTTTACAGTTCCAATCAGGTAAAAATGTGAGATGAATAGACACATGGTAGAAGACATCTAATTAATTGTAAAATGGTACAGTTGAAATTATATATTTTAGGACAAATTTTCAAAGTGGGCTAGTTTTCAAAACAATTTCACGATCGACGCTAGTTCTGAAACTTATTACCAAACATGCGTTGTTTCTGCCCAGTCAGTAACCTAGTCAGCAGACTTGTAACTGCCCAGATATAGGCGCAACTCTTAGTTGCGCCTATATCATTTTCAAACCAATATGCGCAACTCTTAGCTGCGCATATATTATTTTTCACATGATCTATACTATGCGCAACTTATAGTTGCGCACATATATTTTAAGTTATATGCGCAACTATGAGTTGCACATATAACGTGATTTCAGTGGCGCAACTCATAGTTGCACAGGCTTTGTTGTGGTGTATGTGCAACTTTGAGTTGTGCCTGCATAGGTTTTTGCTTCCATACAGAGGCAGCAACAACCCATTACCCCTATCCCATTTCATTTTCCCAAACTTCCCCCCTCTTCCTCAAGCCCGAACCCAACACCCCCAAGTCCTAGTTTTAGGTTTTTCCCATCAATTTCTCTCAAATTTTGCAAATTTCTTCATCAATCTTCGATTAAACCAAAGCTACAACAATCCCTCCACCCTACACACTCACATTACCATTCATTCATTTTTTCGAACTTCCTAATTCCGAACCTAAGCAACAACAATCTTTGTAAGGTAATTGAGTAAACCCTATTTTCGAATATTTTGACATTTTGAAATGTTTTATATTTTTGTGTTGATTTATAGTTCCATGCCTTTCAGATTAAGCTAGCCGAACCGATATGGATAATTGGGAGATCTCTGATGAAGTATTGGTGAAATATGTTGAACAGATGGAAGCTGAATATGAATTGGTTCCTGAAACTCAGTTTGAAACAGTTCCTGAAACTCAATTTGAGATAGTTCCTCAAACATTGGTGATGTTGTTCAATCTGCTTTGGATAATCAAGTTTGCTTAGGTGAACCGAATCAAAGACCAGGGAAACAAATTAGCGGCGAAGGTCGAGTGAGACAACTAACACATCCACTTTGCCGCTGTGGAGATATTTGCGAGGTAGTTATATGCAAGACTCAAACAAATTCTAGATGCCGGTTTTACGGATGTGTTGGTTACCTTGATCATATAACTAACTCAAAAGGTGTTCAGTGCCATAAATTCTTCAAATGGTTAGATCGTTCGTTGACCCCTAGGGGAGTTGAGTATGCACTAGAAATGCAAGTCGAAGTGTGACGTTTGGAAAAGGAAAATAGTATGCTACGACATCAAGTAAACTATCTACAGTCCTTATATCCAATTTGGAAATTGGTCTAGTAAACTAGGTAGTGCAACTGTAATGTAATGGTTCTGTATCATACTTGTTTAATGGAGTTATGTATGCTTTAGTTTTAATGAGTGTTGTATTACTAGGTTGTTTTTTTACTTGGTTGTTGTAATGGTTATGCAATATTTGATGTATTACTGTTTGGTTGTTATGTTTATTTAATGTTTGTTGTTGTTCCACGTTGCATACTGTGGATAATTCATACAAAAGCTGCGTATAAAATAAATCAAAGTTACAGAACATAGAAATTAACATAAATGTTTGACATAAGATAACTTTTAATATCAAAGTTGCGTACATAATAAAAATAGAAGTTACACGGTACATGAATGATATAAGTAGTAAAAAAAGTAAATTATTTATTATTTTCGGCACGTTATTCTCTTATGAACCAAGTTGCCGCATTGTTCACATCTGTCCTATCTACTGTCCCCCATTTCGTTCATGACTCCCTTACTTCTTATGGACCTGGGTCTTCCTATATTCCTACATGTTGGCGGCGGGAGTATGGTCAAGCCTTCATGTATATCCCAATATCTACTGTCGGGCATAAGATGAAAAACCGGAGAATAACTATGTCTATAACTGTCTGATGTAAACCAGGACGAAATAAGATCATGGTAAGCTCTGTTCGCTCCTCCTCTACATCATGCGCATGCAGCCAAAACATGAGAACATGAAAAATGGGCAAGAATAGGAATATTGCATGAATAGTTGCAGTTGTTATTGGCAATATTTACTGTATAGTTGCACGCGTTTGTGTCTGTTACTTGCCACTCCGTCAAGCTAAATCTGTTAATGCTCATATTTCATGCTTTTACTGCATATTTTTCCATCATTTTTTCATAAGTTGGCGTGAGCACAGATGTCTAATCCAGTCTATCAGTACGTTTTCTGTAGAAGTAGCTATTAAGATGATGAAAGGTACATGCTACTAACGCCTTTACCGGTAATGATCTTCCACCTTTTAGAACTCCATTGAAACTCTCTGAAGCATTGGTAGTCATCGTACAAAAATGTTCACCGTTGTCCTTGTAAATAGCCCAATGTTCATACTTATGTTTGAGACTTCTATCAATCCATCTGTCAACAGCCGGACTTACATTTTTTAGTTGCTCTCTGAGTTCTTTGTATGTTAACTCGTCTCTTACTTTAGGACATGCATGGAATAAGTTTTGCAAAATCTTACTACCAAAACCAGCCTTTTTGAAGTTTGCTTTCAAATGACGAAGGCAGAAGCGATGATGATGTGGTCTTCTCCACTTATCTTGCAAGGCGGTTGGAATTCCTTTCATTCCATCATAAATGAATGCAATGCATCTTACATTTAAAGATGAAATTAAGTGTCCCATGCATGAAAAAAACCATCCCCAAGCCTCCGCCGACTCGGTTCATACAATAGTAAATGCCAAAGGAAAAAGAGAGTTGTTTGCATCAACTCCTGTAGCCACAAACAACGTATCTTGATATTATCCATACAAATATGTCCTGTCAATAGAAAGAACATGACGACAATGCTTAAAACCTTCAATGCTCGGTCCAAATGCCCAGAAAGCCCCCCAAAATTGAACGCCTTCTATATGTACATGATAAACAGTACTTGGATTGCATTTCTGTATTGCACGAAGAAATTCTGACAAGTCATTGTATGAAGATTCCCAATTGCCAAATATTTTAGATACGGCCTTTTAAAGTCATTTCCAAGCTCTCATGTAGCTTATTTGAATTTTGTACGTATTTGTCATAAGCTCTTAGACAGATTTTGCAGTGTAACTTGGCTTCGAACGAACATGTGGAAGGACTTTGATACGGATGAATTTGGCCGTTGCTTGTTTGTGGTTCGAGTTGATGATTGGATTTGAGCAAGTGTGATCACCACCGTATTGTTTTATCACCCACCACCCAGCATGATCTCTTTTAAAAACAATTGTATGAAGTTGCCACGGACAATTAGCATCAATATCACATATAGCAGTGAACTCTCTAGCATGAGACTTTATATTTTTAAATGAAACTGAACATTTTATCGACCATTCACTTATATGTTCAATTAAAGATTTCTTTGATTTAAAAATCATACCAACTCGAGGCCATTTCTTCACAAATTCCAGTCTAAACATTTCATCGGTAAATTGAAATTCTTGCAGATCTTTCCATGATTGTATCATTGCATTTGTCATCTTCTAACGGTTCTTCCATCTTGATATGCTCATCAATGTCATCGACTTCCTTTGGAATATCATCTAAAGGAGCATCATTGTTAACATTCATAACATCTATCCATGTTTCATCATTGTTAACATTCATAATATCATAACACCTACAAAACATCAAGTTTCACGCCAATACAAGTTCAAGACAATATATTACAAATTCAAACGAAAGCAACTAACCAACAAACCATCATAACACCTATCTTCTTAAGTTTCTAAGTTCGTATGGTGTTCTTTGAGTTTGTGTCGGAGGCGGTTGAGATGGTCCAGCTGTAAATATGTCCTGCCCTGGCTGCCTGCCTTGTGAAGAACCCCCCGTGCCTCTAAAACGTCTTCTTCGGTATGTACGACCAAAAGCCTGGAGGGACGAGACACATACGACGGTGATCGTTCAAGCTTATGTCTACCAAAAAGCGACTTGATAATTTCTTCGATGTTCAAACACTTGCCTTTTACTCTATCTTCATCTGTAGGATCTACTAGAACATCATCAACTTCATTAGAAATCATGTACATCCCTTGAACCTAAAACAAAAGAAGTAATGACGCAAGTAAATAAAGCTAGTTGAAGAAGTTAATAGATGAAAACTTATAAACACATACCAAGTCGCGTTCTACTAGTCCCCATGGAGCATATCTAGGCAACTTGGTAAAATGATTCTTTAAGAAGAAATCGCCATGTTGTATGCCAGTACCAACTGTAGTATTGTTCGATTGCGATTCTTGATACGCGTTTAACTTAAACGTAATCCAACCTGTGATCCCACCTTGCTATGTACGTGTTGTACAAGTCTATGTTCCAACTGTGTGGGAAAATTTGCTCGGCTGCATCTGGCATATGCCGATGAAGGCCAAATTGCCTCATCACTCTGTCCGGGTAGTGCATAACCACACTTTGCAAGCAAATGGTCAGGGTTCTTGCATACCAAGTCTGTTCTCCATCCAAGCAAATTGGCGGCAAATCCTATACAATCTCAGCCGTGTATGGCGTCCAATCAACATTATGCTTGTCCATGACATCGAGCTCATTGCGATAGAAGGTGGGATGACGGGCTGGATTATCTCTTTAACGTCCATCTCCAGTCCATCTACAATCAAAAACAAAATAATGTGTGAATATTGTACTAAATCATAAAGTTTTTAGTATAAATTACTAGCGGTTTTTATCTGGTCCCGTAAGGTAATCCAAGAGCGACGTTGGCACGAACATTTGGACGCCCAACAGAAATACGCATCCATGACCATACTTGCACATTATCAGTATTAAGAAAGGTCTTTCAAAATATTAGTACACCTATAAGTCAAAATTGACATACCTATAGAAGGGTTAGACAACCTGCTAACCCGTTCGACTTTCTTAGTGTCACATTATCCAACTCCTTATATAATACGCATAAAACCGCGCTACCCCACGAATAATCAGAAATAGTGGCAAAATTCTCTAGCAAGTACAACCATTTTACACTGACTCGACCCTTCGAATGGTTCAGAAATAGATGGGATGCTATAAGAAGCAATATGACAACCCATGTGAACTGTTCTAGCTCCACAATGGATGAATCGACTGAAATCTCCCTACCAATCATAAGGTCATTTATCCATTTGATCTTCAACCCTCTTCTATTATCCACCGCTTCTTAGGGTGGAATTTCACCAAGCAAACGGTGACAAACCTCATCGGCGTCCACGTTACCACCGTAATTCAAAACAACGCCTTCTATAGAAATGCCGAGCAAAATAGAAACATCTTGCAACGTAATTATCATTTCTTCAACGCAAAAATGAAAGGTGCAAGTCTCAGGTCTTCGTCTATCGCATAATGCTGTGAGTAAAGACTTGTCAAATCTGATATATTTTATCTACATGAAATACCAGAAGCATGCTTAATGAAGTAAACCTTTGAACCCGATGATCATCAACCATCTCCATCAAATCTTTGAAACTCTGCGAATGATCCAGACAATCCATGGGTTTTACACTCTACAAAACAAAGAATTATAACGTATAGTTAATTCAAAATGCTCAAAATCTTAAACTATTTACTATATTTACAAAATAAATAATATTACCCTCATTAAATCTTCAAAATTTGTGCGGTGATTATCCTGTAAATATAGCACGCTACCATCGACGGGTCTACTTTCCGGTTCTGCAAAGTTCATGCCCAAAAACCCAAATTTTACACATCGTTTACAATAAATTAGCGATTCAACTCTACAAATTGGATTACTGACATGTAGAACAATCTAATTGAGAATGTTTCTAACAAATATAAACAAATAATACGCAAATTAGAAATTAATCAAAAAAAACTAGAGTTTAGAATTACCAAAATCTATTTGTATTGAAGAAAATCCCGCTTTCATTGTTGTAGCTTTGGTTTAATAAAAGATTGGTGAAGAAATTTGCAAAATTTGAGAGAAATTGGTGAAAAAAAATCTAAAACTAGGGTTTGGAAGAGTTGGGTTTGGGCTTGAGGAAGAGAAGAAAGTTTGTGAAAATGAAATGTAATAGGTTGCTGCTGCCTTTGTATTGCAGCAGCAACCTGTGCAGACGCAACTTCTGCACCAGAGCAAAGTATGCACAAATATGAATTGCGTCATAGGATATTAAAAACATTACGCGCAACTTATAGTTGTGCATATAACTTAAAATATATGTGCGCAACTATAAATTACGCATAGTATAGATCACGCGAAAAATAATATATGCGCAATTAAGAGTTGCGCATATTGGTTTGAAAATGATATAGGCGCCACTAAAAATTGCGTCTATATCCAGGCAGTTACAAGTCTTCTGACTGGACAGAAACAAACAATGTTCGTTTCTGCTTTGAAAATTTGTCCCGTGAAGAGCAAATAATGGATGACAGTAGCCGGGCCATAGATAGTTTAGCATATCTCACCGAGAAAAATAAAGATTTAAGATCATTTCTCCAAAATCAAATAGCACTCCATCTCGTCAGTAAACTCAAAATCCAATGATGAAAATTCCGACTTCAGAAGAGAACCTCTACTCCACTCTTCCACCAGGCTACCGATTCCATCCGACCGACGACGAACTTATTACTTATTATCTTCACCGGAAAATCTCTAACATCCCATTTCCGGTTGACTTAGTTCCCCAAATCAATCTTTACGGTTACGAGCCATGGCAACTTCCGGCTCTTTCAAAGTTCACTGTGACCGGCAAAGAATGGTATTTCTTCAATCTAGTTTCCGGCCATAAGAAAGGAAGTTCTGTGCGGCCGAATAGAAGCAGGACAAATGTCAACCGAGAAACTCCCGAAGGGCAGTGGATATCGGGACTAAAGCGGGAGATTTTGGTAGATGGGAAGATTGTTGGGTGGAAAAGGAAATTCACCTTTTTTGCCAGGACTAATGGCGACAGGAAGAAGACAGACTGGTGGATGATGGAGTATCGTAGCAGCAAGGGTGATGACATTTATCCCAAGGTCTTAATTTTGTATATCAATTTAGTTTATTCTTTTGCGTCGGCATTAATACATATACCTAGTGTTAGGTTGTTAAATATCACAATTCTGTACAAGTCAAAGCAACCGGTTACTTAAAGCGGATGAATATATTTGAATGTAACAAGGATTGGATAGTGTTAGCATGGGATGGCCAAGGATGTTTGGTTGTGTAGGATATCGGAGAATCACTTATTATTGTCATAAAAATATCGGTGAATTGTGGTCTCTTTACAGACATTAGTTTTCTCATCTGAGTTTACTCTCAACCTGATTTTCTTATATGATATATTTTGAGTTAACAGCAAGTGTTTACAATGGCTGACATCCATTAAGTGTAGAACTTAAACTCAACACACTTTTAGTAAGCTTGGCATTGATAATACATTAATGAACTGTTTTTATCACAAAATCAATTGGATAATTAAAATGTGAGATTTCTATATATTGATTCTTTGAATATTAATAACAAATGTGAGATTATTCTCAACAATAGATATTTTTTAGTGACACTTTTTCATACTAAACAATAACGTGTAGCTAAAGCAAAGTTGGAAATAAAGCATAATTTCCATCACAAATTGCATTTTTAATGCAATATAAAGTAATACATTTGCATTCATTTTGATCTAAGTGTCAACTTATATGACATTATCATACTTTGAAAAAAAAAATGATGATAAGCTTTATTGCAATATCAATGCAATTTCCATCATTATCATTCTTTTTACAATTGCCCCTGCAATCATACATTTTTATGGGAACTACCAGTTTTATCTAGTTATCTTTTCTCTCAGTTATTTCTGGGAAATTTTGAAAAGAATAGGCATGGTGGTTTTAGTTAATTAAATCACACACCCTTACAAAGAGTGTAAAATTAGACAATTGATATTCACTTGTTTTTTTTAGCTTAATAACATAGTCATATTTTGTAGAATATACGTGCAATGTTGAAACTTACTCAGTAGCAGTTGGACTCGTTTATGTTATTATTTTTCTTACACTGATATCAAGCTTATGATGTATTTTTGTGTTGGAAGGGTGCTTCACTTGTTATTTCTAAGATATATGCAAAGATCACACCTGCACAGCTTCAAATTGAACCCACTTTGGCACATAAAGTTGTTGTGAATGAGGGCAACAGTTCAGTGCAGGACATAGTGCTTGATACGACACAGGACAGAAAATCATCACTTGATGGGGAGCAAGATCTTTATTCAAAAAAGCTTGAACAGGTTTATGCATATGTTCTTGTCTACATCCCAGTTTATCAAAAGTTATCTTTCTGATCGTTAATTTTCTTCTAGATTCAAAAGTGAATGTTTGCATGTGTTGACAAAGTTTTTTTTAATGAATCGGCGTTACTATTTTTCCTAATTTAGCCCCAATTTTACTTACGCAGGCATTTGTAAACCCTAGCACCAGAGCTCCGACGCAGTCCTTAAATGTTGTAAATACCTTCATTACAGTGGACAATTTCCTTAACACGAAGCTTAATTTGAGTATAATTATTTCAAAGCTTTGCCGAACAAACTACTCTAAATAATTTCATTTGCATCCTAAGTTTGTAATGTAAGCTAGTGTTCTTCTGGTGTCCAAATGCTGTATCTGCTTAAAAAAATATGGATGCAACTAAACTTACATTGAAAGTTGGATCCCATAAAATTTGAAGAATTATTGTATTGGAAAATCGTTGTTTTGTTCTCGCGAGATGGAAATATTGATTGTATATCGAACTTTTTTGTACTTTAAAAAAACATTATATTGTCTTTGAAGTCTGATTCTAGTACACATGGAAGATAGATCTTAGCCTTGACCAGAATGTTCTTCATTATTGAACTCGAATCATGACTTAACCACTAACCATTGTTGTGATAGACATATTATGATGTACATTTGTGCCATATTAACTTATTGCAAAGTGAAGATGAGAAAGCCTACCAAAAATGTATGCATATGACGCATGATGCATGCTGAAATGTGGTTTTTTTTTAACACTTTATAATTTATTCTACAGCTTTATTTTTCATTATTTTTTAGAATCCAAGAGATACTAAATTCCATATTTGTTCTGAATTATGATTTTTCATTGTTTTTATGCTTATGAATCTGGTCATGCACAGAACGATTTGGGAGTATCCACTTGAATTTAACTTATAAACCTTGTTTTATGATTTTACCTTCTACTTTTTTGTTGCTTTTATTATAATTTTTGTATTTGAAAAATGTTGTTGAACATCATTTATTGGAAAAAGCATTACTTTTATATTAGTTTTGTTATAGCTTGTAATGTTTAATAAAAGATAATTATCATGCCTTTATAGAGCACATCTAAATTTAGAAAGACATTCAACATGCCTTTAGACTTTTAGAAATTATTGCATCTTTGCGCGTCAAGGATTATTAATAACTATGCCTATAATGAATAACGAAATCTAATGAATCACGATCCGTTCGTGTAATACAAAATAGTTAGTACATAGGACATGTTCTGTACGTGCAATGCAGAATGATTAATACAGTCGACAGTTTTTCACACATAAGAAGTAAATAATCAGTACAATTAATATACATCCTACGCGCGGTAGATATATTAATTAATACAAGCGACACATGCTCCACATTTAGAAGATAAAATGTTAGAACTTGAAATTAGAAATCTAAAATGTCAGTTCTTGACATAATAACATCAATTCAATTAATGGAAAACATGTATAGAAGTTAACACAGAATATACTATTGTTCAACACACACTAAATATTGTTGCTGCAGTTGTTTCCAACATTTTTCTGACAGTGGCACCAAAATTGCTAGCAAAATGATATAATTGACAAAGTTGAAAGTGTTTAAAAAAATATATTTGTAACTCCAACTGCTAATCATACTATCAAAATCACATAATGTTTTTCATTTTATTAGATTTAGCTTCATATTTTGTCACACTTTATCAATTGTTAAAGCAAAATATAGTTTAACTTACGAATGAGATTGAAAGGCATATCAATATTTTCTATTAAGTTGTGAGTACTTCGGTACATACAATGTACGTATGTCTAAAAAATTCTTTGAACAAAATATACATATTTAATTGAAACAATTAAACTTTTGCATGTAATGTTGAATATATTTTATTGATAATTGAATTTGATTTCAAAATATTGAATTCTAGAATTAAAAATGTAAAGATATACACACACAAACACACACATACACACACACATTTATGTATATATAATCTTAATTGTCAACAGTAATTGTTTGTTTTTTAATATAGTTGTACGTTTAAGAAAAAAAAATTGAATGTTATAACGAAATGTTACTTAAACAATAATTTTACTTATGATTTGATGAAATCGTCATTTATTTCAAATAGTATCTTTCTCACAAAGTAAACTAAAATTATACAAAATCAATAAAGAGTGTCAGTTGATGTAAAGACTAAAATAAACAAAGAATGAATACTGATTTGTTGATGCCAAAGTAGAAAATATTACAGAAAATGAAAAACCAAGTTAAATATGTAAAAACCGTCATCACTCGAATTTGGGCCTATAATCTCATAATATTCCAATCTTTTAAAATTAAAGTAGAGATTAATTTTTACCATGATCAGGGTTCTTGTACCTCATCTGCATTTACTATGGGCATTTTCGGAAGTTTGCGGCCAAACCAAAAATTGCAGATCTACTCTAACTATCAATAAAAATATCAGAAATGATAAATTGATAATGTCAGATGTCATATTCTAGGAAGTCCTTAGTCTTGCCAATTGGGCTTGTCCTCACCATAGCAAAAGTTTGCTTTAAAAACTTGCTGTAAATTCCTTTTGTTATCCTAAGATGGAAGCATTTACAGGGGTCTAAACATACGAGCTCTTGAGCAGTCGAATCAAAGCGAGAATTGAATATTTGACTTTTCTGTAGTTGAAAAAAAGAATTTATTATCTTTGAAATCCGATTCTAGTTTGTAAAAGGAAGAATTTAACTCTGGCTAGACTGAAGTAAATACTCACAGTTAGACTTGAATTGTAGTCTGACCACTAAACAATGTTGTAAAAGGCATATCATGGCACATATCTTGTGCATTTCCATCTGCGACAAGGCGAAATCGAGAAGGCATGCCAAAAAATGTATTCTTTAGGGATAGCACAAACGTGCACGACGTTGGAAAGTCATGCCTTTTTATTTTCTAAATGTATTTTCTGTATCATTCATTTTTAGTAGGTAGAAGACATCAAAAGATCATATTTATTCTAAACTATGTTTTTGCTTTTAGTATGACTTTTTGCATAGAATCTGTGCTGTTTTGCCTCATATTTGATGGTACTTTTGTGTAGACCTATGTGGGATATTTCATACTAGTTTTATCTGGTTGCTTGCAAAGTATAATAAGAAAGATGACCAATTTTTTTTCTTTATAGCACATTTTATAATTCAAAGGCATGAACATGCGCTAGGGTCTAAGAGGTTTATACGCCTTACGCTGCTAATAACAATGCCACCACTGAATAGTATTAAATATGAGCACTAACCTTATTTTAGTTGTACCAATACCATAGATGAAAAATTCTCCCCATATCAAATAATATATGTAAAACCAAATTCCTGATCATTCATAAACAGTGAAACTATAATACGAACTTTTACCAGCTCACAGGACATTCAATGTAAATGAAACGTGGAAGAAGGTAGGAATGAGACGCTTATTGTCATTTCTATTATTTGGAAGATGATGATTTGAGTTTGATTGAGTGGGATGCCTCTTTGTTTTACGTGCAAATTATTGCCTTTGTTTGTGTTCTAACTGTCCTGTATATTTATTCAGCAATCAGTGCTTTTTCAGCCTGAATTTTAGGTTCTGATCTAATAATTTATATTTGTCTCAGGTATCAACAATGGCAATGCCCAAAGCTGGCCAATCAATCCTCAACGATGAGACTTCATCCTCAAAAACATTTACGCCATCGGGGTGCCTTTCTCTTCCAGGATTCTGGTTCTACCCAACAGACAATGAACTAATAGAGTACTACTTGAAGCGTAAGGTGTTAAACCTACCTATACACGATGATGCCATATCTGAGGTCGATTTATTCAAGTGGGCCCCATGGGATCTCCCTTCTCAATCTCGTCTTCAGCATAAAAACATGCAATGGTTTTTCTTCAATCTCCATGATCGTACACACAGTCACTCGTATTATAATGTGAATAACCAGGGTGTTGAGGGTTACTGGTCATCAGGCACTGACTTGCCTGTACATAATACATCCACAAATGCAATCATTGGAATGAAAAAATTCTTCGTTTTTCACCGGGGAAAATTCCCAAATGGGAAGAAAACTTATTGGGTGATGCACGAGTATCGTTTAAGAGAAGATGGTCAGATAGTAAGTGCTTCAGTTTTTTCTTCACTTTATTGATTAATTGCATCTACACATACTTAAAGGATGGCTGAGCATTACACACTACCCCACTAGTGGCTATGTGCCCTACGTGATGCAAAATTAAAGTTATTTTTAGCTTATGAAGGGAGATAGGAGAGTTGTTTTTTCTTGCAATTTTAGCTTTTGAATACAATAATTATACAAGTTCCTTTTGTTGCATTTACTCAACACTGAAGATTGTTTAACTGTGTTATATAGGAGATTGCTAACTGAACTAATTCTACACCAATCAATGTTTAACCCGTTTTCATCAAATTTTACAAGAGCTATTTCTGCAGATTTAATAATAATACCAGATTACCTATGAAATTATTCGCTCTTAGGTAAAGTTGAGGGAAAGCAAGTGGTTAATTCAAAACAGTACGGTTGTAATTGCTTTTGATTTGCCCTAAGTTATATTCAGATTGATTAACTTAGGTTATTGTCTTATTATATCTGTCTTGGTTGTGTAGGGTCCTATATGTGTTGTGATTAAGATTTGGAATGTAAGCATCCAATTCAAGCTAACTGCATCTGAGATGCATGAAAAGGAAGTCCTAGCTCCTGTTGATAAATCAACATGTGCACTTGTTTCCAATTTAGAGGCTGCAAAGGGAGATAACGTCTTGCATTCACCCAACAACTCTGAGCAGGTTTTTCCACGGACTCCGTGTATATATAATTGTTAAGAAATTGATGGCTGAGTTTCCTTCTATTTTGCCAAACAATTATTTATAATTTTGTGCATGTTTAATCCAAAGTAAACATTGGTCCTAGACTCCACCTGCGCATGATTTCTCTGATTTGCTCTTGACATACAAAATGGTAGCAAAAGAGTATACGTTGAGGGTTATTTCAGGAGTCATGACTAGGATTTTGAGCTGGATACTAGAATATGAAGCTTAATGTAATCAGCTAGATTAGTGAGTAAGAAATAGATTTTTATGGTTTGGATTATATCTAGTTTATGATTTTCCCCCTTTCCTCTTCTTTGTTTTGGAGTAATGATCAAGAGAAAAGGTTTGCTCGAAGCGGATGATTATCTGATGATTCTTTAAATTATGTAACCAAGATATAAATACTTCAATTTAGGGTTGAATGTTAATTTCACCTATTGTGTATTATTATACTTAATAATTATATAACTTATGCTCTTTTATTTTACTATAAAAATCTACTTGGAATTTGTTTTTTTAATAAATGAATGAGCTATGTTGAGCTTACACTTGTTGATATACTCTCAACTAGTCAATATCAGATATTATCAGGGTAGTATTTGATTGGACAATTTTGGGGGTACATCATATATTTGATCTAGAATGATATATTTTTCAAGATGTTAGCTACCATGTTGGTGATGATATACCATCTGATATTCTTATATATTTCGAAATATTATCAGTGAAGCTCTAAAAATTGATCTATTAATCTTTTGACAATCAATGCATAAAATATTAAAAAAAAAATTACATTCTTTCACTGAAACCAGCATCATGCTTTCAATTTATTACTTTCTCATGTGTGTGTATAATATATATATAAACCTTTTGCTTTTACTACGAATTGAATTTATCAATACTTAGAAACCAAAATCCTATAGCCTCATCTGGTGTGGACACTTAAAAGACTATAACGTATGAAAACTGAAAAGCTAAGCATTAATAAATTTACTTTTCATATTTGCATACCAATTTTTTGTTTAAAAATTCGATTCCTTTGTTGAAGTTATGTATATTTTCTTTGTTAGATATTTTTTAAATTTAATATGTATTATTTTAGCAATTAGTTCTTAGAATTTGTGTCATTAAGTTTGAAGCCTTTATGTAACTTGCATGTTTGAAACATGATGCAGTTTTATTACTAATACTACTTTCTAATTGTGAACTTTAAAAATATATCATTTTTGCATGATATTTGTTAAAGAAATTCAAATATTTATTTGGTTTTGTTTTTGTTTTGTTTTTTGTAGTTTTGATTTCTGAAGTTTCTAACTACACGATATATTCTATTGTGTCTCAATGTCATCATTTCATAGTAATCATATATCGATAATCAGATTAAATTGTACCGCAATTGATGTTTGCTACTTAAATCACTTTCTATAATTGGTTGATATGATGGAACCATTTGTAAGTGATGTAATATTTCAATTGATTATGCAAATTATAACGTCATACACTACTTTGAATGGATGTGAGGTGAATATCTCTTATAATTATATATATAAATACAACTTTTTGAAAATGAATTACATTCGAAAAGAAACTTCATGGTGCTTCTTTAAATTAATCAGAAAAGCATCTGAGAAGGTAAAAACAAATAAAGAATGTTTCACTACAACTTATGTTTAGCAAAGTATCCCACGAGTAAAAAATAGCTCAAAATTATTGTTTTCCAAACGTGTTCACGGTTGTATTTAAAATTATTTTTGATAAATGTTGTCCAATTACCAAGATAATATTGTATGGTTATGGATACTTTAAATTTGAAAAAATAACACCATAGGGAAATTACCATTTCAATACAAAAATTATGTTAACTTTGTTGTAATTATTTCCTGTCATGGATAATGAATTGCACTTGCTCAACCACAACGCGAGCTATATAAATTGCAATCGGAACACTGAATATATCAGTACAAATATGTAAAAAGTAATTTTTTTATAGCGATACACTTCTTTTATTTATTTATAATTGAAATAGAGCTACAACATTTTTTGGTCCGACCGTTAATTTCAAAAATGCTGTTATATGCAAATGAGAAGTTAGAAATTCAAAATCACACCCAGAATAATAATTAACATATATATTTTCGAATAGAAATTTTGATACATAAGTAACGTTACAAGTTCGAATTTCAATCTTAGCAAAAAGTTCAAAAAAAATTCGTACTTTTTTTCAGTTCACGTTTATTAAAACGACATAAATCTTAATTTTAGAAGGTGTTTTGTATGATGCAGTTGAAAAAAAATATCATTACCAATAATGGTACTAGGTTTCATGGCTCAAAAGTGTTGGTATAACGCTAAAAAGTCAAAATAATTATTTTGATTCATAATGTTGAGTTACATCTGTTAAAGTTGGACCAAAATTACTTGTTTTCCTCCACCGAGTAACTTAATAGTCTAAAAGCTATCATCTTTTATGTGTTTGTTACAAACTTTATTATTTTTCAACCTTCCAATGCTTAAAAGTTATTTTGTTTTCCATTTAATTTAAATTACCAAACCTAATTTTTGTTTGTTTTTACAAGTTCAAGTGCATCCTTATTCATTTTCTAACCTTTTTTGATTTTTGAATGTAATGATATTTGGTCTTTCATTCCAAATATTGAAATTTTATGGTCTTGATCTTGTTTTTTCCTCTTCATATTTATTGATTTGTTTCAATCAATGCAATTTTTTAGTCACCTTAAACTTATTCCGAATCATTATTTTACAAAAAATAGTTGTTAATAACCTAAAATCAGATCTAAAATTTGATTATTTTTTGGTTTGTTTTCAATCAAAGAACTCTTAATATTACCAAAGTATTATTGACGTCAAAAATAAGTAATGAGGGAGATAAAATCTTAGAAAAGGATTTTAATGGTTAAGTAAACTTAAAAATATTGATAAAAAGATGCAAACATATAAAATTGCTTACCTAAATTTGTGATTTTTGTTTGTTATAAATTGTATAATTGATTTGCTTTATATTTGGTTCATCTGTACTGCAAAAACTAAAGATTTTATGTTCGCTAATATTTCACCTCTTGCAAATAAAAAACAAACTTTTTGAGATTATTAAATTTTATTTATGTATATTTGATTGTGTAATGTACGCCAATTAAAATGAATATTGCGCACTTACATTTGTAAAATCCTCTTTATAAATAATACAGGAAATTATTGTCAAGGACAAAAAATTTCAGCGTTTTAGCCTCAAGGACAGATCGTCAGTATTTTAGCCTGAATGACAACTTTCTTTAGGTATCAGTTTTTAGTTATTGATAGCAGTTTTTAGGTATCAGTTTGTAGTTATCGGTAGCAGTTTTTAGGTATCATTTTTTAGTTCGGTAGCAGTTTTGGTAGTATGTTTGTCCTTGTGAATAATTTTGGAAGAATGTTTGTTCTTATGAATAATTTTTAGAAGAATGTTTGTGTGGTTAAAATATCGAGGTCGTGTCCTTGAGGCTAAAAATATACAAATTTTTGTCCTTTAAATTAATTTTCCCTTATAAATATTACAACCTTTGTTCATTCTTGTCTTATTGGTTTTATTTTTTACTTCAATTTTCACACAATTTATGGCAATGTGAATTTAATGCATTCCTTAAATGAAAATAATAACAATAGGGTATTTGAACGATAATCTCTATTATTAATCATAATAGAAAGAACCAACTCTATAATTATCTATAAATCAAGTCCATGACCTTTTCTTTTCCTTTGTATCCAATTGCTATTTTCACATCCATATTAATATTTCACACCTTTTTATATTTCAAATATTTAAAACGTAATAACATTTCTTTGGTTTGTTTTTCAATTAGAGAACTCTTAATATTACCAAAGTATTATTGACGTCAAAAATAAGTAATGAGGGAGATAAAATCTTAGAAAAGGATTTTAATGGTTAAGTAAACTTAAAAATATTGATAAAAAGATGCAAACATATAAAATTGCTTACCTAAATTTGTGATTTTTGTTTGTTATAAATTGTATAATTGATTTGCTTTATATTTGGTTCATCTGTACTGCAAAAACTAAAGATTTTATGTTCGCTAATATTTCACCTCTTGCAAATAAAAAACAAACTTTTTGAGATTATTAAATTTTATTTATGTATATTTGATTGTGTAATGTACGCCAATTAAAATGAATATTGCGCACTTACATTTGTAAAATCCTCTTTATAAATAATACAGGAAATTATTGTCAAGGACAAAAAATTTCAGCGTTTTAGCCTCAAGGACAGATCGTCAGTATTTTAGCCTGAATGACAACTTTCTTTAGGTATCAGTTTTTAGTTATTGATAGCAGTTTTTAGGTATCAGTTTGTAGTTATCGGTAGCAGTTTTTAGGTATCATTTTTTAGTTCGGTAGCAGTTTTGGTAGTATGTTTGTCCTTGTGAATAATTTTGGAAGAATGTTTGTTCTTATGAATAATTTTTAGAAGAATGTTTGTGTGGTTAAAATATCGAGGTCGTGTCCTTGAGGCTAAAAATATACAAATTTTTGTCCTTTAAATTAATTTTCCCTTATAAATATTACAACCTTTGTTCATTCTTGTCTTATTGGTTTTATTTTTTACTTCAATTTTCACACAATTTATGGCAATGTGAATTTAATGCATTCCTTAAATGAAAATAATAACAATAGGGTATTTGAACGATAATCTCTATTATTAATCATAATAGAAAGAACCAACTCTATAATTATCTATAAATCAAGTCCATGACCTTTTCTTTTCCTTTGTATCCAATTGCTATTTTCACATCCATATTAATATTTCACACCTTTTTATATTTCAAATATTTAAAACGTAATAACATTTCTTTGGTTTGTTTTTCAATTAGAGAACTCTTAATATTACCAAAGTATTATTGACGTCAAAAATAATTAATGAGGGAGATAAAATCTTAGAAAAGGATTTTAATGGTTAAGTAAACTTAAAAATATTAATAAAAAGATGCAAACATATAAAATTGCTTTCCTAAGTTTGTGATTTTTGTTTGTTATAAATTGTATAATTGATTTGCTTCATATTTGGTTCATCTTTACTGCAAAAACTAACGATTTTATGTTTGCTAATATTTCACCTCTTGCAAATAATAAACAAACTTGTTGAGATTATTTAAATTTTATTTATGTATATTTGATTGTGTAATGTGCCAATTAAAATGAATCTTGCACACTTACATTTATAAAATCCTCTTTATAAATATTACAACCTTTGTTCATTCTTGTCTTATTGGTTTTAGTTTTTACTTTAATTTTCACACAATTTATGGCAATGTGAATTTAATGCATTCCTTAAAAAATAATAATAATAGGGTATTTGATAGATAAGTCTCTATTATTAATCATAATAGAATGAACCACCCCTATAATTATCATAAATCATGTCCTCGACCTTTTCTTTTCCTTTATATCCAATTGCTATTTTCACATCCATATTAATATTTCACACCTTGTTATATTTCAAATATTTAAAACATAATAACTTTTCTCAGAAACATTCGATCAACAAATCATCTTCAACATTAATTCACATAATTTACGATCTTTGTAAAGATTAACATTATGCATGTGTAAAAATGAAATTTCTAAACATTGGATTTTCTGAAATTCGATATTTTAGTATAAATATCATATTGATGATCCGTTTTCATCATTCAAACATATAATCAATATCTAAATTGACAATTAAATTGACATGAAACTATCTTAAATTGCTTTAAAATTACCTTAAAAGTGCGTTAGAGTTGTTTAATAGTGCATTTTTCAATTGCCGTAAGAACTACTTTAAAGCTATGTTAAACTGCTTAAAACTACAATTTTCAAATGCAATAAGAAAAAAATCTACTTTAAAAATATATTAGAATTGTCACTGCGTTACTCAAACGAATTTAGAACTTTATCTGCCTTTGTTGAAGTCAACTGAATTCATGTCGTCTGTAACATGAAACCTAATGTTCTAAAATTAAAATCTTTCATAATTAATCAAAATACCCGACAATTGAACTTTAACTAGCTTTGTTAAATGTAGTTAAAACCTTTAATGTTTTTGTTAAGTGTAGTTTAAAACATTAATTGCTTTTTTTGAATGTGATAATGGAAATAAATTATATTAGAGCATTACATATTAAATACAAAAATCAAATTTGTATTTAATTCTCAAATGCTTATTTATCCTCTAACTATAATCAATGGAAACAATTTGAATTATGGTTAGCATTAATTATAATTAAATTTGAATTAATGCCAATTCAAATTAATTGGTGAATTCAATGATTTTTATTATGGCTGTAATAAAATGTTTATTTCTGAATCATGTAATGTTTATAAGTAAGCTTATAAATAAAACAAAATTTGTCATTACTTCAATATTATTCTTCACCTCTATTCTTCATGTTTCTTCCTTTCTAATTTCTAAATGGTATCGAAGGGCATGTTTAATTCATATGTGCTTAACCGTCGTATTTTCTCCATATTACCCAATATAAATGTCCACGTGTCTAACTCATCACACACCACACACGTGGAGTGCATGTTGAGAATAGTCCCACATCAGACAACTAATATAATATACTACTTTCACAATACCAGTTGGTTTGTGATAATAAGTCATCTTCCAAGGTGGTATTGGAGCAAAGTCATTTCATGTGTGTTAAAGCTAACAACCACAGACGTTCTATGTCACCCACCATTTCACGTGTTAAACCTAACAACCACACATGCTCAACATCACCCAATGCAAAAAATATATACGAGACCGACTCATTAAATGCCCTATGTGCGGGGTATGTTGAGAATAATTCAACATCTTCTGAATAATATAATCGTCTCTATATAAATACTAAGAGATCACTTTTCACATAAACAATTGTTTTTTGATAACGCAAACGTTTCTCTAACAATGCCCGTTATATATTTGCCCTTTTCTTATCTAACAAATTATATTCTTCTCCTTATCTCTAACAAAAATGCAGTTAGAACGAAAATTTTCATGTACTTATATCAGGTTTTCATTCAACATAGTTAAAAGTTAATAAATATGCAACTAAAACTTTAACTGCATAATTGGTATGCATTTAAAGTTAAAGACTTCCAAATTATTAACTAAAAGGACAAATTTTCGAAGTAGGCTAGTTTTCAAAACTATTTCGCGATAGGAGCTGGTTTTGATACTTATTACCAAACAAGGCTGGTTTCTGCCCAGTCAGCAGCCAACTCAGCCATTTTGTAACTGCCTTAATGAAGCGCAACTATGAGTTGCTCTTTTTTTTCATTGGCGCAACTCATAGTTGCGCCCTTATTTTTTTCAATTTTTTTCGGTGGCGCAACTAAGAGTTGCGCACAAAAAAAAATTGAAAAACCAAAAGAAGCGCAACTCTTAATTGCGCCTAAGGAAAGATTGAAAAAAAATAGAGACACAACTCATAGTTGCGCCCCGAAAAAAAATTTATAAAAAAAATAGCGCAACTCATAGTTGCGCTTTATCCTGGCAGTTATAAAACCGCTGAGTTGGCTGCTGACTGGGCTGAAACCAGCCTTGTTTGATAATAAGTTTCAAAATGAGCACCAATCGCGAAATTGTTTCAAAAACTAGCCTACTTTGAAAATTTGTCCTAACTAAAATTATTTGAGACAAAAAGTTAACGATTGTGATGTTCAAATTATTACACCACTTTGTTGTGGTTAAAACTTTAATATGCATTTCAAATTATTACTTCATTACTTTATGCTACTAAATTATCACTTCATCACTTACATGCATTTAAAATATAAGTTGTATCATTCTAATGTAGTTAAAATCAATACTTCATCATGTTAATGCTGTCAAACTATTGATTCACCATTTTGATGAATTTTTAAAATATAATGTTATCACTCTAATGCACTTTTAACAATTCATCACCGTAATGCAGTTAAATTATTACTTCATCACTTTAATGTTGTTATCACAACACTTAATGCAGTTAAATATCTTTATGGAAAGTACGATATTACTACATTACTTTGATGTGGTTAAAATTTTCATATGCATTTAAAATTAGGGCATCGTTGATGCCCCCTTACCAAAAAATTAATTTTGTAACTTCCCTTATTATTTTGCCGGTCTCCGTCAGTTTTTGACTTTCTTTTTTATTAGACCCCGCCGAAAATGGTTTTCGGTGAGCCATAATCAATTTTCTTTTGATTTTTAGATGGGGTTCCGCTGAATTTTGTTTTGTACGAGAATAAAAAAGTAAATCATTTTATTTTGTTCCATTTATCACGTCCCTACGGTAACAATTTTTTTCAGGTCGAGTCCCCATAAAATTGGTCTTCCCTAATCCAAAAATGAAGTCTCTTTAACAATGCTGTAAAATGATTATCTTATTATTTTTATGTGGTTAAATCATTACTTCATCACTTTAATTCAATTAAAATCGTTGCTTCATCACTTTAATAAAAAATCATTTGAATGATGCATGTTTAACTATATCATTATAGCATTGTTAAAATTACATTTCTCAGATGCAGGTAATGCTGCTTCATGATGTAGTTAAAACTATCAATTTGAGATGCAGTTTTAACTACCGTTGTCAACAAATAGACCTATCAACGGACCGGATTCGGTTACAATAATCAAAACCAGAGTCCAACCCGAACTCGTTGGGTATTTCAAACCCAATACCCGAGCCCAACCTATCGGGTTTTCTCAAGCTCGTTGGTAATACCAATATACCCAGCCCACAATATTCGTGCTAAAATCATACTTTAAATTCGTAATTTTAATACAACATATACACAAACAATATGAACAGACAAATTTGGTTGCGATAAAACCAAATTTACAATAAAAGTATTTAAATACATCTATATGCAAACAAACAAAATGGTAAATAAATAATACACACATGTTTTAGTATCATGAAAAACTAATAATCGGGTCGAGTTGTGATCAAAGCGTATCCGACTCTGATAGTAAGTCAGGTCTAGGTCAGGTCCGAGCAGTTGGAGCTAAACTACACTCGCATTAATAGGACGGGCTCGGGTCAAAATCATCGACAACCCCATTGACAAATACACTTAAAATTCATCAATTGGGTCAACAAATATTATTTTCTTACAATCTATTAGAATTAATAACTGTTGTGTTTGTTATGTCAAAAATAATGTTTCAAAAGTAAATATTTTTACATTATTACTCGGCATTCGTTTTAAAACGGTTGAAACTTAATACATGTATGTATAGTTTCTTAACTTCAAATGTTAACATCCGAATAAAACAAATAATATCATAATATATGAATTTCGGATTAACGATGTTAATACATAATTATTACTTTAATAATTTCATACAATTATGCCCTTTTTGTAATATCTTATACAAGTGTATAGTACAGAGTTTAATAATGGCAGAGTGTTCAAAAACTCAACATGAACCTAAGTTGTGCATAAAATTGAGTTCGTATGTAAAAGATATAAATGTTTAAAAACAATATGGTTCACTAGGGATTAATAATTTTTTCTACTTGTCTTACTCGATTAAAACCTATATGCCTGATCAGTTTTGTCCATGAATTTTTTTGACCGTTGAGCCTACCGGAGGCGCCACAGTCACCGTCTTCGATCCTCTAATGCAAGACTATCTGCTGATATGCTCGAAACTCCACCCGATGCCCCGATTCTCAAAACCTAAATTGACAGTTGATAATCTACAATTTTATATTTCCACCGCTTGACGTCGTCAAATGTTCAATGGACTCCACCGGTCTCCCACCTTGTTGATTCTATTCTTATTGGCAGTTGATACCTTTTGTAGCCGCTGATGATGTTTGGCCGTACCATGTACAAAAACGATGTGAGTGTCGTGTACCTTAATTTTTTTAATTTATAAAATCTTAAACCGATTTTAAAATTATGCAATTAATTTCAACTCAAAATTTTCAACAATACATAGTTTTTTGAAAATAATAAATATAAATACAAGTTTGGAAATGATAAATCTACATGATAACATTGTCTGTCGATCACACCTTGAACCATTAGCTCTGCATTTGAGAAAATATTTCTTTAACCCAATGATGAAGTTGCAAAGTGCACCATTAAGATATAAATAATAAATGATGAGAGATAAAGAAAGTTGTGTTTTAAATGGATGCACCTTGAGTTTGTCTATAGCATCGGATAATACAAAAATATCTTCTTAATGTATTTCCATAGACTAGATTTGTTTATTAATTAGGTCCATTAACACAATTAAATAATAGCCATTTAACTATTATTAATATGGCTAGTCCTCTAATTATTAATTTGCATTAATAATTTCTACTGCCGTACAATATTTATTATATAATAAATTTTATTTTCGACCTATATAAAAGATAACATTTTATCAACTTTTATTTCAATCCTTTAATAATACTAATAAAATATTAATTAAACCAATGTAACAATATATTGATTTCTTCAAAATAATTTATAACTTGTACAAATTATTTCATTAAATTTATTTTCAGATGAAAGCTAAGAGTTGCGGTTGTATGACTTTGTGAACTCAACCCTTAGTAATATTTGAACAATTTAAATATTAAAGCTTGTACGGACTTTGCGGAAATAAAATAGTGGACACAAGTTCAATTGCTTACAAATTATTAAGTAAAATCCAATTTCTTATTTATTTTAAAGGGGCACCCTTAAGCAACAATGTATTGTGTACGTTTTCTATTCATTATAATTATATCACTTGGATATCTAAAACTCGGTCAATGGTCAAAACTCTAATACTATCCATAGTTAATTGTGAAATACAATATTAAAGTACATGGTTCAATCCGATAACATTTACCAATCAACTAATTTACGTTGGTCAAAGACTTTGAGTTTAAGTTGATTAGGTGTTATTAACCTTCTATTCAATGGAGACGAAGCATCCCTTGAATATGTTTCATTGAAAGTTATGTACACTAATCTGAATGGTTATGTCGATATCACCTTTTTGTTATATCTTGACTAGGAACATTCAGTGACAAGTATTTATTATTATACGATTCATACTTATGGTTATGAACATATTTGTAAATACAATTGTTTAAATATATTTTTAATGATTTTAAACTTGTATATATTTAATTTATTTAAAACATTAATTATTTTTATAACAATACATACAGTAGAAAGTAAAACCAAATGATTACTCTATTTCGAATAAGATATGCTATAAGAGTTAAGTTATTTAATCAAATTATACAATTGTTCCTAGGACACATGCTTAACTCTATCAATTTGAAATGTGACAACTTTATAGAAAAGTTGGATTTAAGATTTGTTTTCACCATTGAATCATAAATTATGCAAGTTTACTTAGGCGTCGTCGGTGATAAAAATGTTTCTTTTGAATAACACAATTTCAAAAGGCGGTCTTAAGTAATTGCCTTTAACTAATGCATTTAAAATTTTAACTTCAAATTCATTAATTGTCACCTCTCTTAAATATATTTTGATTAACTTTGTGAATCTTTAATTTTGAAACATGTTGTTGACATAGAAAATAAATTATTAGTCCATTTGTCGATAATTTATCTATGTATCGTTATCAAATGAAAACATTCACTTAAGGCAATTAAAGTTTTAACCAAGGTTCGAGATTCCGGTTACAGTCTTGTAATTTTAGGAATTTCGGTTTAATTTGTAAATTTCGGGAATTCAGTTTTAGTTTGGATTTTGGATTTCATTGATTATTTTTCATATGGTTACACATGTTTTTGTTTAATTTATTAAATCAGAATGTATAGTTTATCTTTGATTGAAAAATAAGATATAAATGAACAATATTGTTTAATTATAATACTTATAACACTAAATAATGTTTATTTATTACTTCGTTTTCAACTTTTATTAGTTACATTATATATATATATATATTTTGTGACTTAGTATGTTTACTAAGGTAAAATTTTAGATTTTGAATATTCATATATAATGAAACTCAAATTAAATATTTTTTTGAGTTTGTTTTATATAATTTGAAATTCGGTAGTTTTTATTATTAAATCGGAGTTTTGGTTCGGTTTGGTTTGGTTTTGACCCCATTGAAACCTAAACGGAACGACCAGAACCTTAATGTCTCGGTTGAAACATCAAACCTTGGTTTTCACTGTAAATTTATTAACTTTGAACTAACTTGATAAATTTGAATGGTTACATAAATGAATTTAGTTCTAAAACATTTGGATTTGATATTATAGTTGACATGAATGTGATTGACTTCCAGACAAAAAGAGTCGTATTTTTGACATAAATGATAAATCGTAGGTGTAGTTGTTTATCTTCGATGTTCCTATCATACTTGAATGAAATAACCTTATTTGAAGAAGTTCAACATTCATAATTTAAGTTTTAATGGCTTTGTATAAATAATTAAAGTTTTAACTGTCTTATTTGAAAGCAATTAAAGTTTTAACTTTTTTTAACAAGTGAAGTGTCGCGCCCCACTTGTAGACTCATATTACATAAGAATATTACAAATAATATTGTCGAGTAGTACAGAGAATAAGGTTGGATAGGAGCGACCATCCGTGTCTATTTCTTTGGACTAATACTATCATGTCATCTTTTACCTCATAACTCCATATGTAGACGTGAATAGTCTCGGCACAAAGCAATAAACACGTTGGCTCAATTAGAACAGAACAATATATCATATAATATATAACACAAAATCACACATCGCAAACAGAAATATAAACTCCAAATATTATAGTCTAGCGAGTCTACAAAAGAGAAATACTAGACTCACAAAATCAACATATACATATATAGATTATGACAGATCAAAAGAATATACATGACGATTTAAGTCAATATTACAACCCAATATACAACAAGTACACATATAAGACTAGCATCTCAGAATGAAACCTTATCACATAAATAACAATGCATATATCTACTCTAGCTAGCACACATCAAAAGTCAACGAGTCCTTGTATCTATCAAGTCTCGGTCTGACCTGAGTATTATAAAAAAATAAACGGATCAGACTATCTCTAAATATCCAAAAAGAGTGATATCATAATAATAAGCATGCATAAACATCAAAGATATAGAAATCCGTATAGTGATTACACTAAACATCATAAGGTCTCACCATGAAATCATCCACTAACAAACTTGCATTATACACAAGGCATAATAAAAATTATATAATATGCCACATGCAAATAAAAGACATCAATATCAAATCACCATGTCACCAAGTATGCTCATGCCCATCAACGACAATCATCTATGGTGATAAGGAAACCAACTTCTAAATCACAAGAATAAAGAGACTGCATAAAGCAAGCCAGACTTCAGAAAATATAAGGCTGCTAGAAAGCAAGTCAAAACCAAGAGACTAGCATAAAAGCAAGTCACAAATCGTAAAACATAAAGACAAGAACATCGCAAGTCAAAACAACAGACACACACTTCGCAAACTACAATAACAGACACGCACTTCACGCACCAACATAGAAGACAATCACTCCACAAGTCAATACAAAAGCAAGCACTTCGCATGCTACAATAAGAGACATCGTGTGTCAACACAAGGGACGAATACATCGTAAGTCGAATCTAAAGCAAGCACATCGCAAGCTAACGCAATAAACGAGCACATCGCAAGTCTAATTCAAAGGCAAGCACATCGTAAACTAACACAAGGGACAAACACTTCGCATGCCAATATGATCATTTCTAATCGATAAGTGTAATGTACCTTTGGATAATAATCATTCGAGTAACGACCGTGCGTCCCATATCACACGGGTTTAGTTGAATGTTTACTATAAGTTAGTAAACTCCACTCGATAAGTGTAATATACTCTCAATTAGTAATTAAATGGGTATCGTCCAATTTCCAATAACCACTTTGCGATACTTAAATATTTATTAAAAGATTGTAAATCCCACTCGACTAAAATATTCAATCGAACGAGTTCAAGAATTAATCGATAAAGGAATACAAATGTTCCATACCACTTGTATTGCTAAATCATTTAATTAGATTTATCATTCAAGTGAAGGCAGAAATTGCAAATAGGCAATAATTTCAAAAGTCACATAAGAAATACCAAAAATAGCACATATAGCCAAAGGCTAAGCATAATAAAAACCAAGAAGAGTTCATAGTTTTGAAACAAATTAATCCAAATTCACTACATATGAACTGATTTCTAAAATACAGTATGTAGATATACTTTCAAACTTCACCTTTTAAAATTCTGAACTCATTTATTGTTATTGCTCAACTATATGTATATATATATATATATATATATATATTCAACATTTGATAACCTAAACTATAACTTTGAATTGATCTCAAAGTGTATTTACATGTATAGTTGTTTCAAAATCCCATTAAAAAGGTATTTAGTCTACAAATTATATACCATAAGCTACATAGATATATAAACATTTATTTATGAAATTACAGGGTTATATTTCAAAACCATACTTTTAAACCAAAACTATTTCTACTTAGCTATATTATATATATATATATATATATATATATATATAGTTACTTATTATAGTCATTTATAAAAGGGATAAAATTGATTTGGAAACGAGTTTGAAATCGATGAACTATAATAAACTTCCTTTTATAAATTGCTTGAACTCCCCACACACGCACACATATATATATTAAGTAGACATGTATATAATTTCAAAAACCTTTGAATCAAAGAATCATCAAAATTCGGAGAATCAAATCTCAAAAAATAGCAAAACAAAGCAATTGGAAATCATCAAATTCAGGTGAAACAAAAATGAGATCAAGCAGGACAACGGGAAGGGGAGGCAAGAACCTGGAACTCACGTTCCAGGTGTTTGACCGATTGACCGATCATCAAGGACCGGTCGACCGGTGGGATGCCTGGGGCGTGAGCTCCGAGCGTCCTTCTCCCCACCATCGATGTACTCCAATTCCGACACTTGAATTTGGAAACACCAATCCATCTATAACACTAGCATTCAACTAACAACACTCTTACATTCAAAGCATAGAAATGAGACAATGACAGTAAAAATTTCACAACAGTAAACTAGTTTTGAACAAAAAACAGATTACAAGTTTGTAACCGCGGAAACAACAAATTCATCATTTTAGTTCTTCAATGTTTAATATAAATTCTCATGCATGCAACTAGAATTTTAGAGATAGATTGTGTGAGATTAATTCACCTCACAATTAAGCAGCTATAACTTCTACATCAGCTTAAAATTAGAATCAGCAAACTGTAGAAAGTATATCAAACCAAAACTAATAAGAACCATAATTAAACACTGTTAAAGCTGAAATCAATCGGTCTAAAGGATATAATAGGTTTCAAAATCGTTACCTTGATTTTCCTACAATTTCTGAGAATTTAATTGAATTAATTTGGGGTTTCCATTGCCTAGGGTTGAAGAGGAAACTTGATTTCCTTTGTTTTCTGTTTATTGAACTTAGAGTACGCACAGACAATAGAAAATGAGTAGGAAAACTCGTCTTTTCTTTTAATTGGGCTTTGGGTTGAGGCAACCTAACAAGAAAAAAAATGAGGATTCTTATTCCATTACTTCTTTTATTTCTTTGTTTTACAAATGCAACCTCTATATTTCAAAACTTTGTTAATAAGTCATGAAATAAAATACAACCCATTTCACTAACAATTTATAATTCCACTTGGTAATCATTTTAAAATACTAACTAATTTTATGTTTCTTTTTATTTGAATTGAAATCTCAAATAACAACTTAAAAAGGTTACTTAATATTTAAACACTTCTCAAACCCCTATGAATTCAATAAATGGTTCAACAAATTAAAACCTCTATTCTTCTCACAAATAGATTTATCTATTTGTAGCTTCAAGAATATTTACCGTATACACACACACATTAATTTTCCAATATCTCATAAATCTAGAATTCTCATTCCCAGAAGGATTAATTATCTTTTATAAAAGAATACAAATTTCAATTTCCTCATTTAAAATCTCCAATTTAAATTATTATTTATTTTATTTAAGCAACTCAAAAATCAGGGTTGTACATGAAGCTAAAATTTAAAACATCTTCATTTCAATTTTAACCAAGTTACCATTAAATGTTGAAATTTGCTATTTTTTAAACTTTCCGGTTTATAGTTCATGCTATAATATATTACTAAAGCCGCATTTTTGTTGTTGGAACAATTTTTGTCTGCCTTCGAATAAAGCAACTATAAAAAATGAATTATATGTGTAGTCGCTTGTAATTTATTCACATATCATTCTCGAATGAAGCAAATTCACTTGTGATAGTTGACAAATATTAAAGGCAATTAAAGTTGTAACTCCGTTATACGAAGGCAATTAAACCGCCTTCAACAAAAACACTCATAATTTAGAATGTCATAACTTCAATTTAGACTTTTAACTGCCTTTAGATGTTGAGGTTTGCCCATTTAAATCATTATTTATTTTATTTAAGCAAATCAAAAATCAGGGTTGTTACATGAAGATAAAATCTTAAAACGTCTTCATTTCAAATTCAACTAAAGTTACCATTAAATGTTGAAATTTGCTATTTTTTGAACTTTTCGATTTATAGTTCATGCTATAATATGTTACTGAAGCTGCATTTTTGTTGTTGGAACAACTTTTGTCTGCCTTTGAATAAAGCAACTATAAATAATGGATTATATGTGTAATCGCTTGTAAGTTATTCACATGTCATTCTCGAATGAAGCAAATTTATTTGTGACAGTTGACAAACATTTAAGGCAATTAAAGTTGTAACTCAGTTTTACGAAGGCAATTAAAGTTCCAACCGCCTTCAACAAAAACATTCATAATTTAGAATGTCACAACTTCAATTTAAACTTTTAACTGCCTTTAGATGTTGAAGTTTACTATTGCTCTAAGTTTTAGTTTGTAATTAGTACTTTGTTTGATGCAATTTTTAAATGCGTTCAAACAAGGCAATTATAGCTACCGTCGAATGAGGTAACTTCAACCGCTGCCATTACACAACACAACATGCAATACTTTTGGTGCGAAAGCGTTGCCTTCTCGATCCAATGAAGGATTTCCTCTCGACCCCAGAGCGGGGGTTGCCCTTAACCCTAACATGGGGAGCATTATCTATAAATGCTCTAATTTTAAATTTTAATTTTAACGAGTATGATATTTACATGTGTACTTCCAATCATTAGAAAGATCTTAAAATTTATTATTTGAAAGTGAAAATGGTTTCTAAATTCGATGTTTATAGTTTTTACTAAAGATTCAAATCAAATGAGTTGTGAATTATCAGTACAAGGTGTAAGAATTACAGTTGAAGAAGAAGCGAACTAAGGGGGGGAGAGTCAAGAGACTTGATTTATAAATGGTAATGAAGCTAAGCATTTAATTTTAGGTTCTACTAATAGCTCAAATTTTCTTCAATCAATATTTGGACAAGGAAAGTAAATATTGATCTGTAAGAAATTGATGACAATAGAACGTTCGTAGTATAGATTATTTACATCTTTGCTATGAAAACAAACCTGATACAACCATATTATGTTAATTTTCTAAACTAAATTTTGGTACATAGCTGCAATTTTAATGCAGGTCCAAAACTTAACTTTCCAAATATATGTTTGTGTGCCACTTTTCAATTTGAGCTTCTAAGATACTTCTCTATATTTAAAGAAGTAACATAAAGTTACTTTCAACTAGTAGGCCATGTTTTAAAGTTCTTTATATATATATGTATATGTATATGTATAACGTGTGTGAATTTTTTTTAAAATTTGTGCCACTTTTAAAACAAAATTACGCAAATAGGCCACTTCTAAAACTATTTACGAATATAGATCAATTTTGGCAATTTCAGTGTCACGCTGTCAAAAATGTACTAGCGTCATTTGAATTGTAGTCGGTATATGGTCCAGTAAATAGACACTGTTTGAAAAGTCGCTTATATTTATGTGATAAACAGTACATGTGACTTTTGAAAATGCGCCTATGTTATTTTCTAAAATATTACCGGCTTCATTTGAAATGTCGTCAGTACAATTTTGCAAGCGTGGCACTGGTATGACCAAAGGTGGCCTATATTTGCAAATAGTTTCAAAAATGGCCTATTGATGTAATTACGTTTAAAAACCTGCCTAAATTAAAAAAAGCCCTATATACATGTTTATGTATAGGTTTAGAAGCAAGCATTGCTAGAAAAAAGAAATATTAAGAAAAATTGTTTATAGCACATCTTAAAAAGAAGTCTATAACAATATTTTTTTTTTACTTGTAGCCTTAATGCAGTACCAATTATTCCATAATTATTTTTTGCATATCCAGCCGAACATTTTAATGGTAAATCATATGATATCGCTCTTGGTGTTTGCAAATTGTTTACGTATCCATTTTACTCATTATTCAACTAAGAAAATGACGGTACAAATATACGTTGACACTACATTGTGATGTGGTTTCAAGAAAACTACTTTCCTAAATTAATACCTTACTGTTTCTAGGGCTAGGAGATTGCATGCTTTATTCGGTACTTTTAAAAGTTTATTTCTCATTGACATATTGCTGTTGCAATGACCGTAAAATTCAAAATTATCATTTGTTGTATGTTTCAGGAATGTCTTATGAAATTTTTCATGAGCTAAAGTTTCATATTCGATATTTATTTTAATTAGATACACACATGATACATACACATACATACATACATACATATATATATATATATCTATATATAACTATGAATGAATTGGTGTATTTTGATCATTTAGCCATTGCTTTTTTCTAATTATTGTTTTATATGAAATAGTTAAAATAATTTTTATTTTTTGAATAACAATCTATAACTTTAGTTTTTTCAACGCCTTACTAAAATTTACAAGTAAGTTTGTATCAAGTTCTTTTTATCTAAGTTAAATGCCATCTTCTATCTCAATCTATCGCTTTGGCATGTCATAATATTTTGCTAGTTTATACCTTGGTTTAAAGGTTTACCCGATACATCGAGAATTCAATGATTATGTGTTGGTTTGGGCGATGGTTGAAATGGAATTTGGATGAAATTCCGATTCCGGTACCAATAAGTGAAATAAAGAAGATAAAATTTACGTTTTCATAATAAAAAGATAGCATAAACATAAATGACTTTGAATCTTACGCAACAATTTGATATTTTATCACTTAAATATTGAAATCAAGTGATCAAATCTTAATTTATTTTTAAGTTCAACCGATTCAAATTCAACACATGCTCTAAGAGTTTATTAAATGATCGAACCCACACTGTAATGCCAATAAAAGAAGAGAGATTTATAAAATTTATTCAATTTATTATTAAAAAATGTACCTTGAAAATACAAATCAAATTATATTAACAACACATACATAAAGAACCTCAAAAATAAATCTCAAAATAAAAACACTCGAATTATTATCTGTTTATAATGTCTATGTAAATATAGTTTACGTTTTACTGCAATGTCTATTAGTGTATGTATATATAAAAATGTACCTTAAAAATACCAAAATCAAAACCGGATTTGGGACGCAACATTTGAAATTTACGAAGCGGAATTGAAATTCCAAAAATTTTAAAGTGTGTAAACCGGAAACTTGAATTTTAAAGATTGATTCATACCCATTTTTAGTTTATACGTGTTTGTTGTGATACGCGATGTGGTGTTTTTTCTAGTAAATAATTTTACGGTACACTTACGTGAAACATAAATTATTTCAAGCCATGTTCTTATATCATGACGGCAAAGGTTAAAAGTTTGTTATCCCATTAAATGATGCTTAAGTGATGCCTTAGTTGTAAGCCTATTTTTCAAAAATAATAACATTATGCAAATTTACAAGTGTATTTTGTATGAAATACAACATCTAACATCATGCTCCTTGTTATAAACTACAAAATGTCACGAAACATAACAATTTCATCTGGTAATCAAGAATTAAACAAAATCAAATTTTTACCCAGTACTTTATAGTTATAATTTGAGTCTCAAAAAAAAAAAACCAAAAATAGTTAATTGTTCGGTGCATAATATGCGTAGTCTATTATTTTTTATAGAACATTTATTTACTAGAACAAACAATCTCATACCTTGAGGTATATATGTTATTACTTTTTGAATATTTGATCCCAAATCATCTTCAAGTTATTTTTCTTTCCTTTTTGTCCTTTGTTTTTTACACATTAATGTCATTACTTGATCAGCGTACCGGTATAAGATTGAGTTGAAATATGATAATTAAAACTTGAATTCATTGCGTAGTCTACATAATAAGCGCATTTAGTAGTTTAAGCTTTAATTTTTTACCAAGTCCGCAACTCGAAAGGCAATGTGCAACTGTGATTAATGCTTAAGCATTGCTCGAGTTTTAATTGAATACACTTTCAACGACATAAATATCTATCTCTTGTTCACTCAAACATGAACATTTCCTATATGAAGATATGTCAATTGGATTCATAGTAGTTAAGGCGCAAGTCTTGAGCCTTGGGTCTTTTTGCGTGCCTTTTATACAAGTTTAATCTACTATTGTGCTAGCTACAAATTAAATTTTAAACCATATTTTATAATTCATTCAACTATTTAAATATTTTATTATCTAAATTCTAAATTTATACCATATTTTACAATTTATTTAACTATTTAATTTTTTATTTAACTATTTTGTAAATTGAAATTTGAATTTTGCAAAAAGGCATCTCAAACTGCAAAAAGGCGCCACTAAAACTGCAAAAAGGCACACAACGTACACCTGAGCCTTTTTTGAGCCTAGACGCACGCCTTGATAACTATGATTGGATTTCCGATAAGTATTCTTCGAGAGTTGTTACAACAAAGAAAATACTTTAGGAATATATTAATGTTTAAATTTGAGAGAAATACATTCTTAAATGAGATTTCTAAAAATAATAATAGTTTGTGTTTATCAACAAACAAAATAATCGTTGCTTGAGTTAGGGTGCCAAATTCTAAACAGGTTATCTTTTTCAGTACAGAAAGCAAACCTAAAACAAAATATTATGTATGAACTCATGGGATGACGGATAGGAAAAAACGAAAACAAATAAGGCTGCACATGCTTAAAATGTTATAAGTTCACCTATACATTTGAATATGTTCCTTAATGATAGAGCAAGAATAGAAAGATTGAAAAGAAAAAAAAAATTTGGTATGATCTGATTGCAATGATACCTAATGCGCATTTATGATCCTTATCTTAGTTTTGATGATAACAGGAGTGCTAAGGTAATTTATTAATTGACTAGAATTTTGGAACAATACTCTGATGTGCTAGGAAAATGATGAAGCTCAATGCTTATATAGTAAGGTTATATACATTGCAAGGAGGATACCAACCTGAAGTTCATGTAACTCATATGCACTGTTTTAAAAAATCCGCCTCGATACTTGCCTTGAGGAGCGTCTCAAGGCAATGTGAGATAAAACGCTTTGAAGCTCTCTCGGAAAAGCTGTTTACCTCTAAGGCTTATGCTTCAGCAACTTGAGGCATACGAAGCATACAAAACATACGTCTTGCACGTCTCAAACTGTTGAGGCATGCGACTAAAGAAATTTTCACATCCGATTGTTATTATTAACAATAACATAAGTTATTAATCTTAATTAGATGATGACAAGAAAAAAAATAAATTAAAAAAAAATGAAAGACGGTGTTTTTTTATCTTTCACTTTCAATATCGACATGATTAAGCTAAGGTTGTTTTTGAAACAACGATCGAAAGCTACATAATTGATTTGCTCAATTGCTATTTAAGTAAAATTTCCGAATTGTCATCACCGTACCTTCGAATAAATTTTGCGGATCGATTTAAATTGGTAGAAGAAAAAATAAATAAAATACTAACTCACATGATTTTTTACCTCTGGTAATAAAAATCGATTCCACTAGATCGGCCAAAGATCTTTTTCAAATATCTAGGAAAATTCATAGACATATGGAGGAAGAAAAAATTAAGTACATAGCACTACAGAACTGAAAACTGAATACGAATTCTTCAAGTGATTGGATCATTTATGTATATTATCAAGTGCTTAATTTTTTTTATTTACAATTTTTAATTATTTATACTTTTATGAATGAATACTAAAGAATAATTAGGATTGAACTATTTAATGTTAAGCGTTTATATTGTTGTATATTTACAGTTTTATATGAATACTCATTAATTTTTTTTATTAATAAAAAATTAATAATAACAAAACAATAATAATTTATGACTTGGTGTTTACCTGAAAAACTTACGCCTCGACGTTTTGAGGCTTACGTCTCGCCTCACGAACACAAAACGCCTCGCGTACGCTTTCGCGTTTTAAAACTTTGCTCATATGCACAACAAACCAAGATCAACAACTGTAAAATTCAAATTTATACTAAAATGTGTGATTTAAATCTTGATCGTAAATATATACATATTGTAATGTGTATGCATGTACCACACAAATGTCTAAAAATTAGAAACTAATTTTAAAATTGATATTCTATATCTAAAGCATAACATGTGGAAAGTTATACAAAGCTATGTTCTCTTCATGAATATGAAATCAACGTTGAAATGAAAATGTTTAGCTTTGAATTAATGTAGATGAACATAGTAAATTTAATAAAATTAATTGAAATAAATATAAAAGTGATAAATACTCTCCTTCGTAGTAACCCATTTTCGACACATTTATATTTTCTTGGATGAAACAACCATTAGACTGTTAAATTTTATATAGTTAATTAATAACTAGAATTAAAAATCTAGAATTTTATTGGTTGAATATTAGATAGTTTATGGTTATTTTTAATAGGTTGTAATTTGATTGGTAAAGTATGGTTGTGTACATCAGTATATATTTGCCGAGTCAAAAATCAAAGCACGTTTTCAAACCTTGTTTTGGAACGATCTTACAAATTATCCAACAACACATTTTAACTACTCCAATACTTGCAACATTATGTCCATGGATTTCATCTAAGCCTGTAGTTCACTGTTTCTTTATATAGGGATCAAGTACACCTTTTATGGTTGGTAGCGTGGCAGAAGTCGCCTATACTCATGAAAATGTTCCGATTGCATGGTATACTGCAACTGTCACAGAGATAATCAGCGAAAAGGTTTTATTAGTTGAGTATTTGAGCTTGAAAAATGAAGATGGGTCTTTGTTGCGTGAAACTGTTTCAATACAAAACATTAGACCGTGCCCTCCTTCAACCCAACAAGTTAGAGATTTTCAATTGCTTGATATAGTTGAAGCATTCTATAATGGTGGATGGTGGCAAGGAGTTATAGCCGCTGTTAAAGATCAGTCGAAGTACAATGTTAAACTCATGCTTTTAGAAGATGAAATAATATCTAGCAACACGGAGCTGAGAGTTGTTTATGATTGGATCAATGAAGAGTGGATTTTGGCATCACAGGTAACACTAAAACATGAACTAGATGTAATCTTGGTCACATTATGTTAAAACTTATCATTAAATGCCCATGAATTTTGGGTGTTATTTTGAAGAGCAAAGAAAATGCAATGTACAAAATTGAAGCGTGTCTATTGTAATTTACTCTCAAATCGTTAGTATAAGCCTCTTTCAGTATGCTACAAAATTAAGCTTCCCCTGTATCTCAATCAAGTAAAGTAAATAGTATCATTCTTTATAATCTACTATAAGTTCGGTATAACTTTATCTTTAATTTATCTACATCCCATCAACTATAGATGTTCATACCTCAACTTCATTTTATATCTTTTTTATTTGACATGCAAATCCTTTAAAAAAGAATTCACTTTGTAAAGCATAGTTGATGGGCTAATGTGATTCAGCTTTGAGGAGGTCGGTTCAGATTTTAAAATTGACCGTCTAAGCTGATGAAATTATTAGAGATACTGATTTTGCAAAAAGTTGTTTGGCATTACTTATATTTGCATTTGCATTTGTATATATGCTTGTATTAAGGAAATCATAGAACTACAATTTACCTAACCCAATAAGAAAACTACTTGACCATATCAAAGTCTAAATATTGATTTTTTAACATGATGTTCTTATTTGTGATATCCAATAATTGAAGTAGGATGATTCAAATTCTAAAAAGGTACGTATAATATATATATTGATGTTTAATTTCTCATAGTTTTTGGTTCAATCATCTAATGTTTTTGAATACGCTGTGTATCAGGATGAACCTTTAGAATCGCAAAACAATGTTGAATCATTGCATGCATGCAGTCCTCTCAATAAACGCAAGGATCCTGATCCAGTTGCTACCTCGATGAGTGATGTGGATATTTCTGGTTTGTTACCATCATTTAAGAAAAACAAAAACGATCAAGAATCAGGAAGACCTATCCTTCGAAGCAAGAAAGGAAGAGAAAGTGAGACAGCAGAAGATAGTATAAAGTTCTCTACTTCAAGATGTGTTGAAACTTCTAATGTTCTGAAGTTAGGTCTTGAAGTTCCCACCTTGATACATGAAGAAAAACGATCTAATATTGACCCTAACACAGCGGTTGAAAAGATGAGTGAGGATAGTCAGCAAATTGGGGAAGTACCCGAGACCGACCAAGATGCAGTTCAGGTTGTTTAAATTTGACTTAGGATTAAAATTGGTATCAGCAAAAAAGTCGTCATGGATTTATATGAGACATTTTAAGAGCAGTGGGATAATATCGGTCAATATCTGAGTAACATCGGCCGTTTATCTATAAGTCAGAAATATATTCGAATATGTGAAAACGCCAAAACTATGGTATTGTTATTTTAAAGTATATCATGCAAAATCCCATATTTTATTGATTATACAATAACCCTTTACTATAAGAATTGCATGTTTTTCAAAATATACAGGCTATAGAGACAATAATAGAATGCTAAAAAAGTTTGCTACAAATTCTAAAATCTATTTTTTTAAAGCTGTACATTAACTGAGATAATACAAGAAGGGTTTTTTCTCAACTAACAATGATTTAAATATCAAAATAGTAAAAAGTGTTAGTAAATAACTAAATATAAAAATAACATTATTTACTTGAAATTTTGTTTTCCTACTATTTGTTTATTATGTATCAACAAATGACAATGCGTTAGAGTTTTGGCCTAAATATGGATAATTTCAATCCTGGTTGTGTATACTTCTTGTTTCCAATGTTTTTAGGCACAAATAATTCAAGAGCCAATGTTTCTTACTTCTCATTGAATTTTGATAAAAATAGCGTCTGATATGTTGGTAAATACTTGACTAGAATATTGCTAATATTATTTATATATTACCCGACATTAGCTACATAACTCGCTGATTTCTTTTAGTTTCCTAATATTTGGCATTTTGCATGAATATTTACTTTTATACTTGTATGCCTTATTTTTTTTCCCCCAAAATCATTATAGTTTTTTCAATTAGCCCGCTAAAATCTTTATTTTATTTATAAACTTCTAAAGGTCACTAGAGGGTCACTTTAGATAGAGAAAAAATTTTGATAGGCAAGAGCTACAAATCAATAATGATTTGGTACCTCTATCAAGTTTTTGGACACTCGTCGATCCCTTATTAACTTCGATTTTTACTAAAAAATAAAATAAAATGAAACAGTGGTTTCTCATGATGAGAAACAATGGTTCCTTTTCTTTTTCTTCTTTTTAATCTAAAGTGATAGTCCAATTAAAACGAGCATCGACTAATGACAGCACATTAGAGTTTTGGCTTTAGGTATGGATAAATTCAATGCTTAGAAGAAGAAAAAAACAATTTGAATAAATTACCATGGCATGATAGAATTGCAGCTTATTACGATCTTTTGTTCTTAAGGATGTGTATACTTCTTGTTTCCAATACTTTTAGGCACATGTAATTCAACAGCGAATGTTTCTTACTTCTCATTGAATTTGGATGATAAAAATCTTCTGATGTGTTTGTTAATATTTTACTGGAATATTGATAATATTTCTATATTATCCAATATTAGCCACATAGCTTGCTGATTTCTTCATATTTGACATTTTATCTTGAATATTTACTAGTATACTTGTATGCCTTAAAAATTTGCCCGAAATCATTAGATTTCTTCCACTGTTTTAAAAAACCCACCTCGATACTCGTCTCAAAGAGCGCCTCAAGGCAAGGAAAGAAAATGCCTTGCGGTTCAATTTTTTAACTCCGAGGCTTACGCCTCAACAACTTGAAGTATATGAAATGTACAAAATGTACGGCTTGCATGTCTTAAACTGCCGAATCATGCAAATTAAGAAAACTTTTACCTCTAATTGTAAATATCGACACTATTAGAAGTTACTAAACTTCAATTATTTAATAGAAAGTAAGAAATGAACAAAATATAAGAAAGCGTAAGTGTTATTTTACAATATCGATATGATTAAGTAAGGCTGTTCTTGAAACAATGACCAAGAGCTATGTAATGGATTTTTTCAATTGCTATTCAAATTTTTTTATGATTGTCAATCATTGAACAACAACTACCAAGTCGTTATTCCCAAACAAGTTGGGGTCGGCTAGAGAATCCAAAACTAAATGACAAAATTGATTTAAAAGTCAATTTAAAAACCATGATAATAATAAAAAAATAAAGTAAAATAATTAAACAAATAATAATAATAATACCGACTAAATAAGATAAAAATAAAGATAAAATATAAAAATATATAAAGAAACTAAATAAATAAAAAACTCTCCTAGCTCATGGTTTTGGAACGTGGAACGTTAACTTCTACGCGTTCTTGTTCGACACAAGCTTTTTGAATATATTACAATCCCTCAAGTCCCTTTTTACTACTTTCTTCCATGTCAACCTTGGTCGACCTCTACCCTTCTTTGAGTATTCAATGCAGCTTATAATTCTAATGCGCACTGGTGTATCGGGAGGCCTCCGCTGGAGATGTTCAAATCATTTAAGCTGTGTTGGATCAGCTTCTCTTCAATTGGTGCTACTTCGAGTTTGTCATATATATATATATTATCATTTCTAATTCGATCTCGTCTTGTATGATCACAGCTCCATCATAGCATACACATCTCTGCTATACTTATCTTTGAACGTATTGCCTTTTAGTAGGCCAACATTTTGCACCATACAACATCGTAGGTTTGATTGCCGTTCTGTAGAACATTCCTTTAAGCTTTTGTGGGACTTTCCTGTCACATAAAATGTCAAACGCTAGTCGCCATTTTACATATCCACTCGAATTCTAAAATTAACATCTTCATTAATCTCACCATCATATTGCAACATTGATCCTAAATATCAAAAGGATTCATTTTTGAGCACTATTTGTCCGACTAGAGTGAAATCTCCATCCTCTGACCTGATACCACTGAACTTGCACTTCATATACTCTATTTTAGTTCTGCTAAGCCTAAAACTTTTTGATTCTAAAATCTGCATCCACAACTCCAGTTGTCTATCAACTCCTATCCTATTTTCGTCAATTAGCACAACATTATCAACAAAGAGCATGCACCAAAAAATCTCATCTTGTATATCTTTCGTAACCTCATCCATCACTAGGGCGAAAATATAGGGGCTCAAAGCCGATTCTTGATGTAATCCTATGTTAGTGAGAAAGTCGCTGGTTTCACCATTGCATGCTTTGATACTAGTCACAACATCATCGTACATATCTTTGATAAGGGTAATGTACTTTGTTGCAACTCTCTTCTTTTCTAGAGCCCACCACATAACATTTCTCGATACTTTGTCATAGGCTTTCTTCAAATCGATAAATACCATGTATAAGTCCTTCTTTTGCTCCTTAAATCTCTCGATAAGTTATCTTATGGAGAAAATCGCCTTTGTTGTTGACCTTCCAAGCATGAAACCAAATTGGTTTTTTGAAACGTTTGTCATCCTTCTTAATCGATGTTCAACAATTCTCTCTCAAAGCTTCATTGTATGACACATAAGTTTAATTCTTCTGTAGTTTGTGCAACTTTGAATATCTCATTTATTCTTGAAGATTGTAACCAATATGCTTCTCCTCCATTCATCTAATATCTTGTTTGACTTGAAAATATTATCGAACAACTTAGTTAGTTAGGCTATCCCCGCATCTTCAAGACATCTCCATATCTCAAAGGGGATGTCATCAGGCCCTAACGCCTTGCTGGCTTTCATCCGTTTTAGCATCTTCTTTATCTCGGGAATTCTCCGAACAAAATGTCTACTGGTGTCATTAAAAAAGTCGTACAGCTCGATCGTAGTGCTATCATCTTCTTCATTGAATAGCTTGTCGAAGTATTCTCTCCATCTATTTTTTATCTTATCGTCCTTCATCAAAAGTTTATCATTCTCATTCTTGATACATTTAACTTGGTTGAAGCCTCTCGTCTTCCTCTAACGGAGCTTAGCTATCTTATAGACTTTTTTTTCACCCTCCTTCGTACTTAGCTTTTGATATAGATCATCATACACTCGGCTCTTGCTTCACTTACCACTATCTTTGCCGCTTTGTACTTTTGCATATTATCCTCACTTCTGTGATGATGCAAGCATTTGTAGCATTCATTTCTTCTCTTTAATAGCCTTTTGCACATCACTGTTTCATTAACACAAATCTTTAAGTTCGCGTATATTTCCTTTTGTTATTTCAAAAATCTCAATAGCCACTTTTCGAATGCGCGTTGCTATCTCATCCCACATGTCATATGCTTCTCCTTTCATATTTCATGCCCCGTCTTCCATCACTTTATCATTAAGCACCCGTGAAGCGTCTTCTTTGAGCTTCCACCATTTCGTTCGACTAATCTTGGCTCTTTTATCCTGTCAAGCACGTATCCAAAGACATAATTCAGATATCAAAAGCTGGTGTTGCGAGATGACACATCTCCAAGTATGACTTTACAATCTATACAAGCTCATTTGTCATATCTTCTAGTAAGGACAAAGTCAATCTGGCTAGAGGGTTGACTACTACTAAAAGCAACTAAATGTGGTTGTCTCTTTCTAAAGAAGGTATTAGCTATCATAAGGTCGTAAGCAATAGCCAAATTCAATATTTCTTCTCCTTCTTGGTTCCTATCGCCATTCATGTGATTGTCAATCATTGAACATTCGAATAAATTTTGCGGATCGATTTAAATTAACAAATGGAAATAAATAAATAAAATAATAACTTACACGATTTCTCACTGCTTGTGATAGAGATGGATTCCACTAGAATCGATGAATGATTGTTTTAAAAAATCTAGAATTTTTTTTGAAGACAAATAAAGGAAAGAAGAAAAAAATAAAATACATACCATTTCAAAGTTGAAAACTGAATACGAATTCTTCAAACATACCAATAAGGATTAAATCATACACACACACATTACATATACTTACATACGTATATATATAATCAAGTGCTTAATTTTTTTTATTTAAAGTTTTAATTATTTGTACTTTTTATAAATGAATAATAAAGAACGATTAAGGTTGAACTTTTTAAAGTTAAGTGTCTATGTTGTTGTTTATTTACAGTTTTATATTATTTATCAATCAAAAATTAATAATAACTTATGTCTTAATATTTACTCGAAAAACTTATGCCTCGATATTTGAGGCTTATGCCTTGCCTCGCAACCAAGAAAATGCCTCGTGTATGCTTTGCGTATTTTTTTGTTTTTTTATTTTTTCAACACGCCCACTAAAACCTTTGTTTTCTTTAAGAACTTCTAAAGATCACTAGTCGCTTTAGATAGAGAGAAGAATTTGACAGGAAAGAGCTAGAAATCATTGAAGATTCGGTATCCCTACCAAGTTTTGGATATTGGTTGATATCTTTTTAACTTTGATTTTTTGAAAATTAAAAGAAACAATGGTTTCTCGTGATGAAAAAACAATAATTATTTTTATGTAAAGTTTAGTCCACTTAACATTCTCTCTCATATGTAAATCCCTTTAGCCCCATAGTTAATGCTTATGATATCAGTCGCCAAATATAATCATTAAAACGTTAACTAAAATTACCTATATTCGGCCTATATATATATATATATATATATATATATATTATATCTTGAATAATGAGTTACTAGTATAATTCATGTGAGATGCATATTGGATGATTATTATATATAAAGGTCATGATGTATATGTTCTAAGGAAAAAATAATCTTCTTTTTAACTTTTAATAGAAAAATATTGCATTTTCAGTCATTGTTTAATTGAAATTATTGTCGCATGACATCTTTAGAATGAATCTTTGTTGTGATAATTCTTTCTGAAAATAACAATTTTGGAATTTAGTAATTGTAAAAAAGAGTGAATACTATTTGTTATTACTATCATTTGTCCAGTTTGCTTTAAAAGGATGATTGTGGAGGGTGTTGGTAAAACAGGCTTCACAAACCAATTAATCTACTATTTGGATTAGTAATATAGTGCTTTGGCACAAGCAATGTGTGTGCATATTCCTATATGTTTAGGAGAAAAAGGTTGAAGCGGAAAATTCTACATGGTTAACGTAATAATTCTACCACAAAACAATAACATAGGAGAAGTACACAATTTAAGATGGTTAGTTTAAACAGTAGGGTTTATTAAAATAATATAATGCCACACCAAATATCGTTGAACTAAGTTTAAGTCAAAAAGGAATTATATGTTGAATATAAAGAGCTCATTTTTTAATGCAATTAATAAAATTGTAAAATACTAAATTTACGATAGGGTATTATAAGAATATTGTATAATGTTAGAAGCGTTATATATCAAAGATGTCATCAAGTGAGATTTGTTCAAAGAAATTTGTTTCTACTATTGTTTTCATTGTTTATCAAAGTTGTTTTATTATCATACATACATGTCATAACAAAATAGCGTGACATCAAATCTAAAGTTGACATATTATTATCGTTTGGAACTTGTTTATGGATATTTCTAGCTTACACTTTCTACTAAAATGATTTGTTGAAGTGTTTTTTTTCCAATCAAATAATACGGGAAAAAATAATATTATTAACCTATGAGCTTTGCACCAAAATTTCACATTACACTAACTATCATTGTGACATATTACTCGAGAGCATTATAATGGAGCATCATTTCGTGTCTTGAGTTACATTACTTCGAATATTGGGAACATGTTTGAACCGTATCTAAGAATATTTCTATCAAAATTTTAGTCGTTTGAGAATTATTCCTTACAAAGGGAAATGGATGTCTCAAACAAGGTTCGAGATCTTGGTTTCGATCTTTTATAATTTTAAAATTTTTGATCTAATCCATAAATTTCGGGAATTTGGTTCCAATTTTGATTTTAGATTTTGTTATTTATTTTCATATATTTGCACATTTTTGTTTAATTTACTACAACAATATTGTATAATCTTTATTTGGAAAATAAGATACAAAAAATTATAGTGATTAATTATAAATACTTATAACACTAAATATTTATTACCTCGTTTTCAACTTCTTTTCCACCATTTGCAAGGAAGGAGCTATGTGTGAAAGACCCTGGGCTATAGCTCAGGTAGGATTTGTAAACATGCATTATGTACAGTGATAACCCCATATAATAATCTTGGCCCAAATATACTTCTAGTATGCATTTATTCTTGGATTAAGTCCATCGTTGGAATTTTATATTCAAATTCTCTAGTCTTTGTTATATTTCACAAAAAATAATAAAAACACAATGATAAGTGACAAAAATCCAAAGAAGAATAAAAAATCAGAAGTAATCCATTATCGAATTTTATAATTCCTGTTTCTACGTGAAGTACATCTGTTTGCATTTTCACATTCGCCTGAAATCTTTTACCAATTATATCTTTCTATTATCTTTTACCAATTATATCTTTCTATTATCTGTACATTTAATTATTAAAGAACTGTAATTATGTCAATAATCAACAAATACATTATTAATATCATTTTTTGCAGTTTTTACATTCAATGTCATTTCGCTTAAGTACAATCCTAGCCCAGGGCGATATAAAATCTTGGCTCCGTCCCTGACCATTTGTATATTTTATGATTTTGTACGTTTCCTAAGTTAAATTTCAGATTTTGAATGTTAATATATTTGAAATTTAAATTAAACCTTCTTTTGAGTTTCTTCCGTAAAATTTGAAATTTAGTAGTTTTTATTGAGCCGGAGTTCTGATTTGGTTTCATTTCGACCCACGCCAAAACTGAAACAGATTGATCGACCTCAAACCTTGGTTTCAATTGATAGTTAATACATACATTTTATTGTTAGACATTGACTTATAATTTTGAAGATGCTAATCTTTTTGAAATGGTTCAATTTTTTATGGATATGATAATCATAATGTCAACTAAACATTTTTAAAAATTTGTAGCATTTAAGTCAGTATAGCTTAAAATATTAAAGGATGCTAAAGGAGTGTTTATGTAAGAGAGATGTTAGGAAACCTTCTTTATAAATTAGAGAGATATTTGGTATATGAACTTCCCTAAGTTTAACCATTGAATTCATTAAATCACGGATGAGAGAGAGCAAAAACAAAAAGGAATAAACATTAAAATTCTTTTTCTTGCATGTGATTTTCTCTCATTCTTCTCATCCATGGATTTGATGAATGCAATGGTTGAAACTAGAGGGCATTTGGGGTGCTCAAAACAGGAGTGCTATTAAATCTTGCTCGTGATATATTGATAGATTGATATTTCTATTCAATAAATTTCACAAAAAATGACCATCGAAGCATTCTTTCGAACAAGCAGAAAGGGAAATATCATGGAAAAAAAATGATTTCCTTAATAATAAAGCATGTGATCTTTGTTATTCTGATTTCTTATGTGACAAACCTTGTTGTGACACCAAGTCCAAAGCGTTATTTAATTCATTTTTGGAGATATATTTTGTTTGTTACATAGATCAACAAGCCAATTAATAAGTGAACAAAAAATATATCTTTGTTGACACTCTAAATTAATGTACTAAAATTAATTAATTTTTGAATCTTTAGAAAGTTAGTATAATTGTTTGGAAGGCATGTAAATATCTTTCTTTTTATAAAGACCAGGTTTGGCCCGCTAAGTTTATGGAGATTCTATTAATGCATGTCCAATGTCCATAATGGCTGAATTTAATACATCTGCTCTGCTCTTACCTATGTTATAATTGTCTAACAATCGTGTGAACTTGCTTTATCTATGTTCATCAGGATGAATCTACTGAGCAACAAAACAATGTTGAATCATGGCATGGATGCAATCATGCCCCTAAATGCAAGGATCCTAATCCAGTTGCCACCTCGATGAATAGCATTGATGTACCTTGTCTGTTATTACCATCGATACCACAAAACAATAACAATGAGGAATCAACAAGACCATACACAAAAACTACAAGGATTGTCAGTGTAGGGTGGCACTTCATGAGTTTCACAAGACCTATGAGGTTGTTTAAATTTAAAAATGTTAAACTAGATTAATTTTACCTTTCTATTCTAATGAATATGCTCAATGAATACATTATATTTATTTTGGAAGAAAAAAGGAAATGGTCAAAATATTAATTTGACATTTTTGGTAACCTTATCGAAACATTAAGATATCTAAATAAATCCCCCCTTTCACTTATTTTTATGAAGGGATTCTCAGCCTTATCCCTCATACTAATTAATATGTGATTAGTTTAGCACATTCATTAATAACTATTGTTTTAGTTCCCTATGTTATTCACCTATTAAATGAGATTATTCACCTATATTAATCCAGAAACCTTTTTTTGGTTGGTTATCAATGAAAATTTTGAACTATGAAATAATTTCTTTGTTAATATATTAACAAAAATAAATGGACGATAAATGCGTGTGCTGTACATACATACATACATATGTATGTGTGTATGTATATAGTCAGAATCTGGAAAACTTCATTGGGAAAATATAAGATATACTTGTTTCGAGTTGATGAATTATGCTCTACAATGGCTAATATTTGGTGGATGAAAAATATGAATGTTCTAACGATGCACTTAGTATTTCTTATGACAGCAATTATAACATTATCTCCTACTTTTGTTTCAACTATCTGATATCTGTGAACTTGATCCCTGTATATCAGGATAAATCCCTGGAACCACGAAACTTTGTTGAATTATTGCTTGCTTGCTTGCTGCTCTATGCAAAAACACAAGGATGTCGATCCAAATGCTGCCTTGACAAAAGTAGATCAATATTCTTTGTTTCTCACCATCATCTTCACAAAATGGAAACAATCATGAATCAATTAGACCAATACAGGAAGGAAGAAAACAGAAGGCCATCTATTTGAAGCAAGAAAGCAGAGAAAGGTAAGATTTCAGATGATAACACAAATCATTTGATTCAAGTGATATTGGAATTTTTTCTAAAATTTCAATTAACCTTACTTTTCTAGTCCAACTGGATATGCTCAATAAGTATGATTTTTTTTTTCTTTTTGTGAAAAAACGGGAAAAGAGAGCATATTGACTCCTTAATCATCATGTTAAATAAACAAACCTTTAATTTGACATTTTTTGGTAACCCTATGAAAACATTAGCATATCTAAATAAATTTCACCTTTCACTTAAATGCATGGAGGGATTTTCAGCCTTATCCCTCGGACTAATTAATATGTAAATGTTCAGTGCATTTAATTAATATTTATTATTTTAGTAGTAGCCAATAAATGAGATTATTCATCTATATGTCTTCTCATCCAAAAACCTTTTATATTTTGTTATCAATCAGTTTTTTGAATTATGAAATAATTGTTTTGTTATTATGTTAACAAAATAAATGAGAAAATAAATGTGTGCTGACTTCCTAATTTTTTTTATTTTTTATTTTTAAGATATGAATATTTCATTATCTAGAAGAAGCTTCATTGGGAAAATATAATATTTAGTTGTTCCGAGTAAATGAATTGGGCTCGACAGTGCTAACATTTGGTGGACATTGATTATGAAGATTCTAATGACTGCAACTGTAACATTGTCTCCTACTTTTGGTTCAGTTATCTAATATCTGTGAACTTGATCTCTGTATTTCAGGAACCATAGAACTACTTGAATCATTGCATGCTTGCTGTTCTATGCGTAAGCCTGGGTATCTCGATCCAATTACTAGCTTGACAAAAAATAAAATTAATCGATCAATATTCTTTGTTATTCACCATCATCTTCACAAAATGAGAATGATTATGAATAAATTGGACAAATAATGGAAGCAAGAAAGCAGAAGACCATCTATTGGAACTTCTAATGCTTTGATTCAAGTGCTACTGGAACTTCCAATGATTATGAATCAACTGGACAAATACTGGAAGCAAGAAAGCAGAGAATGTGAGATGGCAGATTTTTTATCTTCAGCAATTGAAAAATGCTTTCGTATGCAGGGAGCTTATTTTTGTCTATTGTTTCAACAACGTTATTTTTGACTTTTACAATCATACTGCAGAGAATTGCACAGAGGGATGGCTGCTGGTGGTCTTGAAATTTTTACAATTTTGCTAATTTATATCCTTGTGCATGCTCCATATATTGCCTTGGATGAATCCAAAGTAAGAGAGGGGTTCAAGATATGATTCTGTATAGTTTCTTTGCTGTACGGTTAAATTAAATAGGCAATTAAGATATCATTCTGCACCTACATTAATATATCTTATTGATTCAGTCTAATGGGAGATATCATTCTGCATGCTTGATGAGCTAATGTCACATGTCTTGATCAAAAGCTTAACAGTGTCCCATTATACATTGTGACAATACTTAACATGTATCAGTCTTCTATCTGACATCATGGACTTATCAACTTTGTACATACATCATCAAACGATCTCTTAAGTTGCTAAGCAAATATCTTTGAAGTCAAGAAGAAAAAAAAACGAAAAATAAAAAGGAAAAAAAATCACTAGGGCGACAAACAGAAACATTTTTAAGGTCCTAAATAAACAATTAAAAGGCATAAAAATTAAAAATAACATTTGTACTCGGTCCTCAATTTTGGACTCTTTGTTTTGCTGACTCTATTTTGGAAAATTGGTAACAACATTGTTTTGTTGACTCTGTGTTTTGAACTTAGTCCTTGGTTATACTTAAACAATGTATACATTGAAGTTTATACAAACTTTATTGATCGGATACGAGTTCAGTGGCTTATAGATTATTTGGATCAAATTCAAAATATCATTTAAGTTATATATTTTTTGCATGTTTTCTTTTTGCCATCACTATTGTACCTAGATATTTAGGGTCTGATCAATGCTCAAAAACTCTAATAATACGTACCCAGTTATGGTCGTCTAATAATTTGTCGATTAACCGATTTATTCTGCTAAAAGATTTTGTTTTTAGGTTAATTACTAATTACAGTGCTACTAACTTTCTAAAAGAAGGAGATGATTCATCTTTTCAGCAGTTTTTCATTTCAAGTGGTTCAACATGTATCCAGCTATGGTCGTAACATGATCATGATGTCATATAATTGACCATAATCAAAGTACAATTTGAATACAGGTATTCATTGTGCTAACTTGTTGGATACAAGAGAAGAGCAAGCTAGATACGATATGATGTTACTCTAGAGCTCTTTCATATTTTTATTACACACACATGGATCGATAGCCCTCTTTATTTAGCATCATTTGTAGCTCCTGATATCGGCCACGAGCTTATGTCTAAATATTTGGTTCATGTGACAGAAGAGAGAAAAATAAATATTTAAATAGAAATTTATGGCTGATATCAAGGAGCTACAAAATGATGCTAAATAAAGGATGTTATTGATTACACACACATACACGCACACACACAGAGAGAGAGAGAGAGAGAGAGAGAGAAGTTGGGTATTCCAGGATACCAATTTGTATGTTATTCATGTCATACAAGTGCATCGGATATCATGTTTAGTACTGATGTTTCCTTTTCACCAGACTTAATGTCCTTTTCTTTTTACGTTTTTCTTTTTATCTATTCCTTGAGTAGGTTCAAACTAGTGTTCTGGGAGACATTGTTGGTTGGAGCAGGTTACAGAGCCATAAATGTATGTTGCTATGATTATCTATCCAATATTTTGGAAATGGACATGTCAGACTGTATCATGTAGATGTATTTGAACTTCATGTATTGGAGTATTATGTATTATGATGATAAACCCTACTGTCTTCGTATTGTTATAATATCGAGTCTTACTGTAACAACCCGAAATTTCAGACACTTCGTATTTAAATATTTGGATTATTTAAATATATTAATATTGAGGTAGAGCCTGGGCGCAACGGTTGGGTCACCCGCATAGTGATTTGCGCATCCAGGTTCGAGTCCGAAAACAGCCACTTCGCAATGCGAGAGAAATGCTACATACATTATCGAGCTCCTCAGAGTCCGTTATTGTGTGGGAGTCTCATGCACTGGATTCCACCTTTTTATTTAAATATGTTAATATTGGATTTAATGTAATTAAATTGATTTTATAATCTTATTAACCCCTTGTAAATAATAACTACGGATAAGAAACTTGTTTTCGAAATTTATTTACAAAAATAAACAGTTCGAATAAATATCGATAATGTGACCAAAAATTATTTTATCGATAAAGGGTCTCGAAATGTGTGAAATTATCATCCCTGGACACTATCTCAGATTTTGATGAATTAGTGCCATCGAAACTGGAAAAATAAGACGATATACACCGATGAGTCCGTAGCGATCTGACGTTCCGTGCAATCATACGAGCTTGAAACGTATAACGTTTTAATTTGAGAAATTAAAATATAATATTTATTTATTATAAATAAACACCCGTACCCCTTCACCTCACACTACTCTCTCAGAACATCTCTTCCTCTCTTTATTTATGTATTTATTTATTTACAGTAAAATAAACTTCGGCCGCCTTCTTCTTTCAGTTTAATCTGGAGCTTCAATGCATGAAAATCAATAGGGGTGATCCCTGTACTCCTGTGATAGAGAGCTTCGAATCCATAGTCCTAGAGTAGGGTGCAACACTGTTTTGGAAATCGCGAAAATGTACAGTCCGAGGTGGGGTAAGGCTTTGGTGGCGCTAGAGGTAGAGATAGGCGAGGATAAGTATGGGGATGGGCTGAGCTGATGAAGGAGAAGGGACTGGGGTTGCTTTGGTGGCGTGCGATCGCCTCTGATGAAATGCGACAGTCAGCTATAGTACGTTGCACGAGCAGGTCACAATGGAGAGGAGGGGATTGAGGTTGGTGAATTTGGAACGGTTGCGACGAGCACGCGTAGAGAAGATCGTTGGCGAAGATGGTTCGATGAATCGTTGCTTGTGGAGGGAGAAATCGTTAAGACGTGCATTAGCATTGGGTTTGTGTTGTGTGCGTGTATAGGTGAGAGAAGATTTATTATGGGGAAGAAATGTATTTGTTTAAAATGGTAGTTAGTAGTTAATTAAATTATTTAATTCACAATCTTATAAAATTGATAACTTTTGCATACGAGGTCCAATCGAGACGCCGTTTTCGTCATTGCACTCGTATCAAGATTATCCACGTCTTGGCTTGGCTTGGGCTTGGATGAGTTAGTTTACCATTTAATTTGTATAATGTTGTGTACACAATTGTTGTGCAAAATGTAAATTAAAATAGATAACAATGTAAGTTATTACTTTTGGATCTCTCTTTGCTTTTGAAAGCAAGTGACAACATTATATATAATATACGCTCTTTTTTAAAACCTCTAAAATGTGTGATGTGGTCGAGACTTGTTGTTTACATGTTTGATGGTGTGTTGTAAATGTTTGAAGTGAAATAGTCGCTATAAACGCACTTTGAAATCCCTTGTATTTGACATATGTTAGATTAATTAAAATTTGATTATATTATAAGAATATATATTTGGTTAGTCTCTATACAGTTTTGGTGTATTTGACATAAGTGAATTAGTTTGGCAAGTTATAGAAATTTTAAAATGACATTATGAAAGTTAGAAGCGAAAAGGTCGTGATTGATGTACTTTGAAAATGTCTTGTGCTCGGTGATATTTTCAATAATTAATTATGAATTTTTAAAGTAAAGGGTTTTAAATCATAAAATATGCTTTTTAAAAATAAGTATTTTAAGGTAATATTTAATGTAAATGTTTTAGACTATAGTATAAATATTCTTAAAATATTGTAAAATATATACAGGTTTTAGAAAATTAGTTAAATATCTTATTAGAATAAATAGAAGCTTATGTAATGTAATATCTTTTTAAATTGTTTTTATTATTAAATATTTTATCTTATAAATAAAACAGTATACATATACATATACATATACATACATACATATACATATATATATATATCTCTTCTTAAAAAGGTTTTTAGTAAATATATAGGTGAGGAAAACAATTTAAATATTTTATAAAGAAATAATGGAAGATTTGGATTTAATACTTTAGTTCAAATAAATGGTTTTGTAAAATCAAGTAAAAGTATATTAACTTGTTAAATTAGTGTAAGATTATAATTAAAAATATAATTAAGATTATATTTAGAAATATAATTAAGATTATAATTGGGAATGTATACTAGAGGGGTGTGTGTGTGTATCCAATTGTAAGGGTAGACTATTATAACTGTCCAGGCTGATGATAGTACTTTGAATAGTAATCCTAAAATGCTACGTATATTAGAGTAGCTCTGTGTATTAACTTTTGATATTATATGTTATCATTCTGTTATGAGATTCTGATGTTTCTGTTCTTCTCTTTCTTGTTTGTTTTCTTTTCTTCTTTTTCTTTTACCTTAACGTTTTGTCTTTCTAATACTTGAGTGCTCAGCAGGTGAATACCGTGGATGTATTTGTGTCGACATTCAGGGATCGAAAAGGTGATCATTACACTTGCACATGCTTATTATTATACTTTATTCTTCCATTGTGAGTTTCTGTACGAACCTACAATAGACATGCTCTATTTGTCTTTCCTTTTACTGCCTATAAGAATTGTCATTTTTTGATACTTAGGGACCCGAATGCCGTTGTGCATGGATTTTCGGGTATATGAATGATGGGTCTTTACATTTGGTATTAGAGCTTAGGTTACTCAATAAGAAACTTGGACAATGTTGAGAGAGCGTATTTGCGTATACTTACCATATAACTATTTAAGCACGCACCATTTGTACCATGTATTTTGATGTTCTCAAGAAACTTGCTAATGTATACTTCTTACATATAAGAAACTACAAGACAACATGTTGTGATGTATTTATAGTGTGTCATTCTTCTACAAAAAGTAATTCATGAATTATTGATTTTGGTACATCCAATCACATGACACATAATAGAAATTTTATTCTACTCTAAGTAGATAATATAAGATAATATCATCAATATATCTCATATTGTTCCCTAGCGGATATTTTTTCCAAATATCATTATCGATACATCTTCCAATATTGGCTGATATATTGCTACGATATTTACTGTTGAACAACCGCTATTCTATATGAATACTAATCATTATTGAAAGTGTTGCAGAAAATAAAATTACAAATAAATATCTTCACATTTTCAATGTTTGTTTTAAGCATATGTGAATGATAATATGTTGATCATATTAGAAATCCCAGTAGACTAATTTTTAAGTCTTAACCATATTTTTCCATTCTACTTCATTAGTTTTTAAATAGAGAAAACTCTACTTATTTTATTACTTCATATATTTTATTTTGTTTGTACACTTTACCACCAAAAACAAGATCATGTAAGAGCTTATGAATTTTTTTGTTTTAGTTATTATCATGTTCCAAGAACTAAAAGTAAAATAGTGGTAAAGTTATATATTTGACATATCAATAAAGAACGGACTAGAAGTAGTACTCTATATCAAATCAACATTTCTTATTTGATAATTTAAGTGAAACTGAAAATGATGAAACTACAAATATGAAAAAATCAAAAAATAGAGCTAATTAAATGATCGAAGCAATAAATGAAAAAACTAATAAAATCCACATTATACGAATTTCTTAGTTTTAATGAGTTTATTTTATGACTTATATTTAACAGCATATCTTAGTAGATTGAATGTAATCTGTAAACTGTATAGAATCAGCCTTTACTAGTGATTTGGTAATATAGATCCAAATATTTAAAGACCTATCCAAGTATTGAAAAAACTATCATCATTATGACATTATAACATAGTACAATATTTTTTATAACATGTCCCTGACATGTCTATATTTTACCAATATCATCTGCTATTATCATGATATTTTAAAATATCTCATATCGATACTTGATGGATACGTACCCAATATGTAACACCTCGATATTTTACAGAAATATAATTATAAAGATTAAAAACGCATTTGGTATAGTGGTAAAGGTGCATGTTGACTTTCTTAGTGACTAGGAATCAAGTCCCGTCGTCGCCCAAAATCTGGAGCGATGTTTTTTTAACTGGTTCGTTTCCAGCGATTTTCCTACGTATTACAACGTTTTTTCTGACATGTGACGACTTCTCATTTGCTCCATTTATGTAATAGGATGAGATGGCTAAATTTTATTGGTTGAGTAATGTGTATGGGCTAGAATGGATAACCATTAAGTGTATGAAAGAACCATATTTAATCTAAAATAGTCTATATTCACTCAAACAATCTATAAATAAACCATCTAACCTAAACCTAATCTCTTATTCAGCCGTCGCCATAATTCTACAGTAAAATTAGTGTGCATTATTCTTCCTCCTTTTCTTTACTAAATAAACAAATATCTACCAAATTAAATTATCTATATATATTCAAGCAATTTGGAGAATTTAGAAGAATCAAAGGGAGAAAGATTAAAGCAAAGCTTTTTTCAAATTTATGCAAGCTCAAGTGCCAGGTGAGTGGGAATTAATATGAAATAGAAAATTAAAGTAGTTCAATTTCAGTTCTTTTCTGTCACGTTAATATGAATTAATTTCTGTTATTAATTGAGAATAGACGTAAATTATTGCAACTTCTTCTTCTTCCACTTCTCAAATCTAATTCATGTTTGGTTTTAAATATGGAAGGAATTTCTGGATCTAGAAATTCATTTCATATAATTAAACCTTTTCAAACTATTTCTTTATAAGAACCAAAAAAATTTGTGCCAAAATAACAGATGCCAAGAAGAACAAAAGGTCTTGGATGCGTAATGGATCTTGAAGCACTATTTCTGCATATATAAATTGTCTATTCACATTTTATGGCATAAATAAGATTGAAATTTATGTAAATTATTGTATCTTCTCCTTCTTCTTCCACTTCTCAATTCTAATTCATGTTTGGGTTGAAATTTGGAACAAAAAAATTGTTATTCACGTTTCAAGGCGTAAATAAAATTGGTTTAATTAAATTGAATTAGAATTGTTATTCAATTTCTAATGGTAGAACATGTTAGTTGAATAAATTCAGAATATGTTACTTGAATAAAATTATGGTTTTGATTGATATAATTACATAATTTTGAATATGGTTTTGAAACAAAATTGGGAAGTCTAATTGGCATAATTGTTTGTTTCATATGTGGCCTAAAAATGTAAAAGTAGAATTTTGTGTAATTAAATGGTTTGTGGTTATTGGATAAAAGTTTTGTATAGATTAAATCTCTAAAAGGAGAACATAAATTAGGGTGGAAAAATAATGTAAATTAAATGGACCCTAAAGGCTTAGTGTAAATCTGTAACAAAATGACATAAAAATTACAGACAAACCATACAGACTGAACTGACGTGAAATTGAAATACCATTTATGTAAGAAAAAGGGCAATTGTGAAATAACCAAATCGGATGTAAAAATGGCCTAAAGCAGATTAATGGAAATAAACAGTATGTAAATTGTAACGGTAAAATTAATTAATCTGGAAGCGATTTGGTAGGAAGATCTTGTAAAGGTCTGGATAGGTGTTTCATGCAGTTAAAACCAAAATATAGTTTTGATGTATGTACTAGGAGCGGACAAGTAGGTTCGCAAGGATGTGTGTTACCTTTCATAGGTTGCTAGTACGTAGGATAGATAACATCCGCAATCGTAGGCTTCTTTAGGCAGATCAACGCGAACGTAACAGGACAAGTGTGCTCCGACGTAGGCTTCTTTAAGAAGATCGTTGGAGGATTTCGTGTAGCCAACCCAGCTGCAGGCGCTCTTTCGGAGGACCGACACTTTGGATAGGGGCAAGTCCACGATGGTGACCGAGGAGACAGGAGGATATGAGTCCAGTTTGGTGGAGCCTGAGAGCAACTTTGGGGGTCCTATGAGGTTGTTTGAGTCTGTGCCGGTCAGACGTAAGAGGCATTTAGTCACAGTGCACGGTTGAAGAGCATGACTTTCACACTGTAGCACGTGGATGGTAAGGACAACAGGTCCGACAGGCCGATTGACGTTTAGTATTACTGCATGGTTGACTTCCCTAGAGTGACCACAGACTTTGGCTTCTTAGAAACTGTATCTAAGGAGGATTCACTGCATTATATTATTCACCCTCTACGATATCCGGGGATGACCTGGAATTAAACTGTTTTATTTTTCTGCTTCATTTTATTTCTCATTTACCAGACTTTATGTTTGACCCATTCCTATTTTTCTTATTTTTCCCCAAATCATAGGAGGGCATGTCTAGGTTGCAGTTCTTTGCAGCTTGGAGGGTCATTGGAGCAGTTCTTATCTTCAACTTTTGTTTCTTTTAATTCATGTACTTCATTTCTCTTTTCCGTACTTTACTCTATATATGAGGACCTATATTGTGAACTTTATTATGTTTAATGTTTTGGTGGAGACTACTTGGTACTTTTGGTTTCAGAAATAACTTTGGGTTAATGTTGTTTTTAATGAAGCTGTTTTGCTATTAATTTATAATTAGTGAAAGTTTTCTTCCGCTATAATATTTTTATCATTTTATGATATTGCCTTAGTCTCTATGCTAATGTTATGGATTTTTATTTCACCCGACCACCCGTACTTCTAGTCATGTCCGATTTTGGGTGCCTAGAGGTGCGTGGTGTCATAGTTGGTATCAAAGCTAGGGTTTCGGTAATCTCAAAAATATTTAAAAATATAAAGGTTTTCGAATAATTTTTAAACGATATTCCAAATAATACTTTTAAAAGTATATGTATATATTTTGGAAGAAAAAAAATTTAGAAAGTGGAAATTAGCCACAAGGGCCTCTTTAGTAAGTGAAATTAGTTTCTAGGACACACAACTGAAATAATTACTTTCAAGGACAAAACGTAAAATAATTAGTTTTAGGTCTTTGAAAGTAATTGGACTGCTGACTTTGTCCTTGAAAGTAATTATTTTGTTGATTTTGGCCTTGAAAGTAATTTCTTTGAATGTGTGTCCTAGAAACTAATTAGACTGCAAAGTTTGTCCTTCTGGTGAAATGCCCCTTTTAGAAATGGGTCCCTCATATCTCTTCCTCCCTATCTATTGAACTATTTGTGGAGTACCTAATCCCATCTTTTTTAATATCCACATATAGAAATGTCTAAACCGCAAGATATCCCCGAAGTTCCAAGCTTTAATATGCATGCTTGGTTTAGACGTTATTTGTAGGCTACTGCACGAGCAGAGTCACTAACTAGGGATGCTGCTCCGGCGGAAGGGGCTCCAGCCCATCCTCCAGGCATTCCCGATTTTCCCAAGTTATGCAAGGACTACACTAGCTTAGGAGGTAAGCCGTTTCTTGGCAACGAGTCATATACTGAGGCGATAGCTTGGATCTGTAGTTATGAGCGGATATTTGGACTTATGGGATTGGAGGACTTGGTTCGGAGGCAGTTGGCTTCATGGCAGTTGCAGGGAGAGGCTCTTTGTTGGTGGGAGATTGTGGAGGCCGAGGCTGATAATTTGACTTGGGCGGATTTTCGTACTAGGTTCGAAAGGAAATTCTTATCGCAGGTTGAAGAGGGAGTGCAACCAGAGAAATTTATACAGCTCAAGCAAGGGGATATGACAGTTAAGGAATATGTTAATCAATTCAATGAGCTTGCCAGATTTGGACTAGACCTGATCAATACTCCTCACAAGAAGGCGCTGAAGTTCGCTAAGGGTTTGAGTCAACCACTGTAGAGTTTGGTGGTGAGCCACATTCCAATGGGAGCCACTTTTGAGGGATTGGTAGAGATGGCTTTACTTGTTGATACTGAGAAGAAAGGAGATGTGGTGTAGAAGAGTGATGGGAAGAAGCAGTGGAAAGGAAAGAGGAGAGGATGAGGAGGCTCAGGTGGAAAAAGGAAAGTTCCAAGGAAGGACTGGAAGTGCAATACTTATGGGAATCCAAGTCATCTTGCTAAGGATTGTAGAGGGGTAGAAGAGCGACCGAGACCGAGGTGCTATCTTTGCGATCAAGTGGGGCATATGAAAAAGGACTGTCCATCGAAGCCCAAGGACAGTTCATAGACACCTTCACAGCCTGCTCAGGCTTATGCTTTAGAGGCTTCCTCTAGTACTCGTCCGGTTGTGGACAAGGGAAAGAAGGTGATCATCGAAGGTGTGTTATCTATCTCTGATTTTCCTATTCGTACCCTATTTGATTCTGGAGCTTTGCACTCTTTTATATCTAGTACTTTGGTAGAGGGTCTTAGTCTTGATGCTTGCTTAGTGACTGACCTGGTAGTAGTATCAAATCCCGTAGGAGGATCGGCCTATTTGTCCATGTTATGTCGGGATTTGAAATAGTTATTTTAGGGGTTGAGTTTGACTGTAGTGCCTTTGTATTTGGCTTTTCTAGGTTCGGGTTGATTCTTGGTATGGATTGGCTATCCATGTATGGTGTTGTTCTTGATTGCGATAAGAGGGTAGTGAGGTTAGGCACTTGTAGTGGACGTACCTTGGAGGTATCTTGTGATCCTAGAGGATCAGTCATGTTGAGCTACCTTTATTCTCTTGACTTATTGCCCGATAGTTTGTCGGTACCCGTTGTTAGAGACTTTCCAGATGTGTTCGAGGAGGTTGCTGGCCTTCCACCTCGAAGAGAGATCGAGTTCAAGATTTATCTTATCGATAATGCTAAACCGGTTGTTTTACCGGTAAGGCATATGACTCTTAAGGAACGTCGTGAGTTGAGCAGATTGGAGAGCTTTTGGAGAAGGGCTTCATTCGTAGGAGCATTTCTGAGTGGGGCGCACCCGTCGTCTTTGCCACTAAGGCGGATGGCTCTCTCAGGCTTTGCGCGGATTATAGGGAGCTTAATAAGCTGATGAAGAAGAATCGTTATCCTCTTCCCAGTATAGACGATCCCTTCGACCAGCTAGTAGGAGCCAAGGTATTTTCGTAGCTCGATTTGGCCACGGTATTTCATCAGTTGCATGTGGCAGAGGATAGCATCGAGAAGACTGCGTTTAGGACTTCAGATGGGTTATTTGAGTGGTTAGTCATGCCATTTAGGCTAACCAATGCTCCGGCATATTTTGTGAACCTGATGAGTCGAGTATTTCATGAATCATTGAACAAGTTTGTGGTGGTGTTCGTCGATGACATTTTGGTTTATTCAAGAAGCAAGGAGGAGCATACTGTTCACTTAGAAGAAGTGCTTAAGACCCTGCGAGTACATAAGTTGAAGACAAAGTTCTCCAAGTGCCACTTTTGGAGGGACGAGGTTCGCTTTTTGGGACACATCATTTCAGAGGATGGACTTGCAGTAGATCCGGCGAAAGTGGCAGCAGTACAGGATTGGTAGACCCCTAAGAATGCCACGGACATAAGGAGTTTCCTTGGTCTTGCGGGCTACTATAGGAAGTTCATTAAGGACTTCGCTAGGATATCATCTCCACTTACTCGCCTTACCAAGAAGAACTCAGCTTTTGTTTGGGATGCCAAGTGTGAGGATGCCTTTGGTTGATTGAAGGAAGCTTTGACTACCGTGCCCGTATTGGTATTATCGGATGGAACCAAGCCTTTCTTAGTTTATACGGATGCTTGTGGTACGGGGCTAGGGGCGGTACTGATGCAAGAGGGTAGGGTAGTGTGGTATACGAGTAGATAGTTGGAAACGCATGAGAAGAACTACCTGATGCATGATCTTGAGTTGGCAGCTATAGTTTTTGCTCTCAAGTCTTGGGGGCACTATCTCTTAGGAGAAAGATTTGAACTTTTCACGGATTTTAAGACTTTGAAGTATATATTCTCTAAGAAAGACTTGAATTTGAGGCAGCAAAGATGGATGGAGATTTTAGCCTCTTATGACTTTGAGATTTCCTATACCCCTGGCAAGGGTAATGTAGTGGAAAATGCGTTGAGTAGACGCAAAGTGGTTTTAAGTCCTCTGTTTTTGGAATGGAAGCATTTGGAGTACATAGCTACCTTTGATTTTAGACCTCCATCGGATTTAGCTCCGGGATTGTTAGCAGCCCTCAACGTCCAGCCTACTTTGATGGAGCAGATTGGAGCAAGGCATGGTGAGGACAAAGAGTTAAAGGACATTTTAGATAAGCTTGGTAGAGGAGAGTCATCACCACATTTTAGGCGTTATACCATGGACACTAGGGGATGGCTTAGAAGGGATGGTAGACTTTGTGTTCCCCGTAGTGAGGATTTAGTAGATGCGGTGTTGGCCGAGTCACATCATTCTAGGATGACAGTGCACCCCGGTAGTGATAAGATGTACCGGGATATGAAGAGGGTATTCTATTGGCCCGAAATGAATAAGAGGGTGGCGGAGTATGTATCGAAGTGCATCACTTGCCAAAGGGTAAAGGCGGAACAGAGGAAGCCCGGAGGACTATTACAGCCATTGGATATTCCATTATGGAAATGGGAGAGCGTCTCTATGGACTTGTGGATGGATTACCAAGGTCATGGAGAGGGAACATGAGCATTTGGATCATTGTGGATAGACCGACGAAGAGCGCTCATTTTATACCCATTAAGAGTAATAGGACGATAGCTTCTTTGGCGACTCTTTATGTAAGGGAGATAGTTAGGCTTCATGGAGTTTTCGCCAGCATTGTGAGCGATAGAGATCCATTATTCACCAGCGAGTTTTGGAGGAGTCTTCGGCAAGCCTTGGAAATGGAATTAAATCTCAGCATGGAATATCACCCTCAGACAGATGGACAGACTGAGAAGGTAAATAGGGTTTTGGAAGATTTGCTTAGATTGTGCATCATTGACTTCAGAGGCTCTTGGGAAGAGCACCTAACTTTGGTGGATTTCGCATATAATAATAGTTACCAAGCAAGCATTGGGATGGCACCATTCGAGGCCCTCTATGGCAGACCATGTAGATCACCATTCTATTGGTGGGATACCATCGATAGGATCTTTCTTGGACCAGACTTGGTGAGGGAAACTTCCAAGAAGATGAATTTGATTCGCAAGAGGTTGAAGACTGCACAAGATAGACAAAAGTCATATACGGACAAAAGACATTCAGATTTGGAGTTTAAGGTTAGAGATATGGTTTTTGTCAAGGTTTCTCCTTTGAGAAACATTATGAGATTTGGTTCAGTGGGTAAGTTGGCACCGAGATTTGTAGGACCCTTCCCTATTACCGCACGGATTGGTAAAGTGGCATACAGAGTTGATCTTGCAGATAAGTTAGCAGGAGTTCTTGATGTTTTTCATGTTTCGCATCTAAGGAAGTGTCTACATGATTCCGTAGTAGTAGTAGAACCCGATCAGCTAAGGGAAGTGGAGGTAGAGCGCAAATCACTTGTGAGTCGTACACCCACCCGTATATTGGAACACGGCGTCAAAAGATTACACAACAAGGAAGTTCGTCTAGTGAAGGTTTAGTGGGGAGATGACCCCAAGGAGTGCACATGGGAATCTGAGGAGAGAATTCGAACTTCTTATCCTTTTCTATTTGAAGGTACACTTCAAATATCCTATCTTTGATCTTTGATCTTTCCTTAGTTAGGGTCTTTTCAATAATCTTTAGGAGAAAGCTATGGATGGTAGCTTGGTTGTATACATGTCATTATGGCATGTTATGTTTGATGGATAAAAATGATTGCAAGTGGATGCCACTGTTTGCAAATGGATGCATTGCATGCACTAGATAGATATTTATTTGGATAATCGGCCAACTAGGTACACACACCTGCATATGCGTGCCTGTTATCTATTGCATTTGCACATGGTTGTGTGTGTGTGTATATATATATGTATATATAAATGGATGTTGCATATGGATGGTGCATTTGGGTGAATGATTGAAACATACATATATAATTATCAATTATACTAGGGTAATTGCATACATTTGGTTGCATGGCATAAGCATACTTGCATTATAGGAGGTCAACTGAACTAGTAGACCTACTACCTTTTCGCATTAGTTAAGTTCATATGCATTTCACTTTGCATAAATCATAAGTTGCATTAGTTAAAAATAAGGACAATGGTAGGAATGGATGATGGTTGAGTAGATAAATGTAGTTCTTGGATGCTGGTTGTTAATTACGTTCTTCCATCTTTGGAGATTTCGGGGACGAAATCCTTTAAGGGGGGAGAATGTAACACCCTGATATTTTATGAGAAATATAATTAAAAAGAAATTAAAGTGCATTTGGTACAGTGGTAAAGGTGCATGTTGACTTCCTTAGTGACCAGGGATCAAGCCCCGCCGTCGCCCAAAATCTGGAGCGATGTTTTTTAGCTGGTTCGTTTTCAGCGATTTTCCTACGTATTTCAGCATTGTTTCTGACATGTGGTGGCTTCTCATTCTCTCCAGTGATGTAATAAGATGAGATGGCTAAATTTTATTGGTTGAGTGACGTGTATGGGCTAGAATGGATAACCATTAAGTGTATGAAAGAACCAGATTTAATCTAAAATAATCTAATGGATTATATTCACTCAAACAATCTATAAATAAACTATCTAACCTAAACCTAATCTCTTATTCAGTCGTCGCCATAATTCTACAGTAAAATTAGTGTGTATTATTCTTCCTCCTTTTCTCTACTAAATAAACAAATCTCTATCAAATTAAATTATCTATATATATTCAAGCAATTTAGGGAATTTAGAAGAATCAAAGGGAGAAAGATTAAAGCAAAGCTTTTTTCAAATTTATGCAAGCTCAAGTGCTAGGTGAGTGGGAATTAATATGACATAGAAAAATAAAGTAGTTCAATTTCAGTTCTTTTCTGGCATGTTAATATGAATTAATTTCTATTATTAATTGAGAATAGACATAAATTATTGAAACTTCTTCTTCTTCTTCCATTTCTCAAATCTAATTCATGTTTGGTTTAAAATACGGGACATATAAATTGTCTATTCAGGTTTTATGGCATAAATAAGATTGAAATTTATGTAAATTATTGTATCTTCTTCTTCTTCTTCCACTTCTCAATTCTAATTCATGTTTGGGTTGAAATTTGGAACAAACAAATTGTTATTCACGTTTCATGGCGTAAATAAGATTGGTTTAATTAAATTGAATTAGAATTGTTATTCAATTTCTAATGGCAGAACAGGTTAGTTGAATAAACTCAAAATATGTTACTTGAATAAATTTATGGCTTTGATTGATATAATTACATAATTTTGAATATGGTTTTGGAACAAAATTGGAAAGTCTAATTGGCAAAATTGTTTGTTTCATATGTGGCCTAAAAATGTAAAAGTGGAAGTTTGTGTAATTTAATGGTTTGTGGCTATTGGATAAAATTTTTGTATTGATTAAATCTCTAAAAGGAGAACGTAAATTAGGATGGAAAAAAATATAAATTAAATAGACCCTAAAGGCTAGTGTAAATCTGTAACAAAATGGCATAAAAATTACAAACAAACCATACGGACTGAATGGACGTGAAATTGAAATACCATTTATGTAAGAAAAAGGGAAATTGTGAAATAACCAAATCGGATGTAAAAATGGCCTAAAGCAGATTAATGAAAATAAACAGTATGTAAACTGTAACGGTAAAATTAATTAATCTGAAAGCCATTTGGTAGGCAGACCTTGTAAAGGTCTGGATAGGTGTTTCATGCAGCTAATACCAAAATATAGTTTTGATGTACGTACCAGGAGCGGGCAAGTAGGTTAGCAAGAATATTTGTTACCTTTCGTAGGTTGCTAGTATGTAGGATAAATAGCATCTGCAATCGTAGGCTTCTTCAGGCAGATCGACGCAGATGGAACAAGACAAGTGTGCTCCGACGTAGGCTTCTTTAGGCAGATCGTTGGAGGATTGCACAACCGACCCAGCTGCGGGTGCTCTTTCGGAGGACCGACACTTTGGGTAGGAGAAAGTCCACGTTGGTGACCGAGGAGATAGGAGGATAGGAGTCCAGTTTGGTGGAGCCTGAGCACAACTTCACGGTCCTGCAAGGTTTTGAGTCGGTGCTGGTCAGACGTAAGAGGCATTTAGTCACAGTGCACGGGTGAAGAGCATGACCTTCACGCTGTATCAAGTGGATAGGTAAGGACAGCAGGTCCGACATGCCGATTGACGTTTAGTATTACTGCATGGTTGACTTTCGTAGAGTGACCACGGACTTTGGCTTCTTAGGAATTGTATATAAGAAGGATTCACTGCATTATATTATTCATCCTCTGCGATATCCGGGGAAGACTTGAAATTAAAATGTTTTATTCTTTTTGCTTCATTTTAATTCTCATTCACCAGACTTTATGTCTGAACCATTCCTATTTTCCCTATATCACAGGAGGGCAGGTCTAGGTTGTAGTTCTTTGCAACTTGGAGGGTCATTGGAGCAGTTGTTATCTTCAGCTTTTGTTTCTTTTGTTTCATGTACTTCGTTTCTCTTTTCCGTACTTTACTCTATATATGGGGACCTATATTGTGAACTTCGTTATGTTTTATGTTTTGGTGGAGACTACTTAGTACTTTTGGTTTCAGAAATAAATTTGTGATTAATGAAGCTGTTTTGCTATTAATTTATAATTAGTGAAAGTTTTCTTCCGCTGTAATATTTTAATCATTTTATGTTGTTGCCTTAGTCTCTGTGCTATGTTATGGATTTTTGTTTCACCCGACCATCCGTGCTTCTAGTCTTGTCCAATTTTCAGGGTGCCTAGAGGTGTAGGGTGTCACACAATACTGATATTTACTACGTAGATTCCACTTACTATGAGGTTGATGGATGAAAGAATCTGAGGTGTAATAATTCTTCATGTTGTATGGAAAGTGTTGATACTGTAACGATAAGGATGCTTAATTGTGTTGTAATGACTAACACTGATGTTATATATGCTTTTAATTCTAGGAGAAGTTTGAGTTTTGTTGGGGTTTGAGTAGGCTTGGATTGAAGATTGCAGTCGAAGGAGAAAGATTGAATATAATGAAGGGGTTTTTAATTGTTATAAAGGGTGTTGTGCTAGTAAACCTTTATTTGTTGAAGTGAAATATTATTGTTAGGGAATCAACTTATGTTACTTTTGTTGAATGAAATAAGAATACCAATCAAATGGAAAATAAAGAAAAAGAATGTATAGTAAATAGGGAAGAAGAAATAGTGCATAATATGGGAATAGAAATGGAAGATAGAACTGTTAAATGAATTGGTAATGATATTAAGAACTTGATAAAAAGAAGCAGTAAATGAACTTGAAGAATAAAAGTAAAATTCATAATAAAATAAAGTTCTAGGGTCAACTATAAGAATTATGCAGGCAGTGAAAGTGAAAGAATGTAAGAAATAGAATATATATATATATATATATATTATATGCGCGCGTATCTATGTATAAGAGATATGTATATAAGTAGCCTCGAATATGCATTTATGATGGATGTGAATTATTACAATTTAATGTATAAATTATATAAAGAAAATGATAAAGGTCATTAGAGTAGGTTGGAATGCAAGGTCGGTGGGGTTACACAACAGAAGTCTGTCTACCGTAAAGAGCTATCAGCTGTTGTGTAACATCATACCGATATGGACATGTCCAACCATAAGACCCATGTAGAGTATACGCTTGTGTATAGCTGAAGGGGTACCCTCAAGATAGAGTAGTCTGCTTCAAATTTATTTTAGTGGAGGGTATTTCCTTGATTGCACTAGGCAATCTAAATGGATGATGAGCGGGATCATGCACTACACAGCGAGTGTTGATACCAAATTTAGAGGTAGGGTTGTCATAGGGCGAGAATATCATCAGTCTCGAGCGGTCTATGGGAAGGACAAGGTTACACCTAGTGGATCTTCGTCTATAGCCTACCAGGGTGGACCACACTGGGTCATGCACCCCATAGTTGTTTGCAAGTTTATTTGATATGGCAAAGCTAGTTAACCCATAACGAGATTCCTTCAAAGTATGGATGGGGTGGTTAGTGGAGCCAAGTCGACGTTAGGAAGCAAACAAAGTAGAAAATATGCCAAGAGAATATGGCGAAATGAAAGAGAATGACAAAATGTATGAAAGGCCGTTAGTAAGCACTATAGAACTTCCTTGAGTTATATGGTATCGAGATCGCGACACGGCGATGGCGATGGACCCTAACGGGGTGCTAAATGAAAGATACTAGCAGGGATAGTATCTCAGTCCATTAGAGGACCAAGGGTTATATATACATACATAGAGATAAATCTTTGGAAGGTAGATGGGAACGGTTCATATGCGGATATGGAGTCGAGATGACTAATAAAATGTAAGCAGACATAACATTAAATAGTGAACAATCAGCATAAGATAGTGTTGTGTATAAGATGTATAATTTACCAGTCATCGGAACTTTGTACTGACCCCCTTCTCATTACAATCCACAGGATAGTTAGAAGGACAGGTATTGGTGCTTGGCGTGTTCAATACTAACAAGGATACTTGATTTTGGGAAGTGTCAAATCTTGATCAGTACTTATGTGATCTATTGTATTTTAATTATTCCGCTTTAGGTTATTTCATTAGAGCTTTAATATGCATTATTTTATTTTATTTTATTTGTAGGATATCAAATCAACGATCCATTGATGGACTTGGGTTTTCGATTTAGCAAAATTTCTGGCCTACTTAGGTGCAGATAGCTATAGTTGGTATAACAGTTTAGGTTAGTCGATTTAGAAAACTAGGAAACGTTGAGTGAACGTATTTGTATTTTGCCTATAAATATAATATACATTAAATCCTAATAATTCCAACTATAGAATAGTTACATGTGGAAAATTACTGAAGCTGGATGGTACATGATTCCCCAGTCGGGCCTCGATAGCCCAATGATTATAGATCTCCATATGATTGCCGATTTATGATGTACAGTAAGTCCCGATAAAGGGGAAATAAGAATCTATATGTTACAGATAGTGGGAGATGGGGAAGTTCCTAAAGAAGGTTGTGAATAGCCACTCCTAAATGAGTTTTCAATATTGGGAAAGGAACAAGTTAGAGAATGGAAGGAAGGGTGTTCTTAAAAGAATAGTTAGAAATCCACTTCGAGTCTAACCCAATAGAAAATAGTTTTAAAAGTTGATAAAATATATATTTAATATATTTGAAAAGGTAAAGAAGCAAATATTGGATTTTGGAGAAAAATACATGATATTGGATTTTGGAAAAGTTTTTATATAATAAAAGTTTCACTGGAAGTTAAACCAAAAAGTTTCTATAAAATAAAATGGTTTTATAAAAGCAATTTATTTGATAAAATTATAGAGCATCTATAGCTCGCTAGTTTCTTTGTAAGAAAGAAAAATGTATATATAAGGTTCTAATAGAAATGAAGATTTGTAAAAATCTAAAAATTCCAATGAAGGAAATTTTGTAGAAAGCTATTTCTTTTGAAAAAAAAATAGTATAGCAATATAGCTCGTGGGTTTTCTATAATTACAAATTTTAAGTTGTAAAATCATTTTATGGATGGACAATAGGAAGTGGTATAAGTTTGGAATATGGGTAAATAATATAGAAAAGAACATTTGGAACCCTAAAATAAAGATATAGGCGATGCATTACAATGGTTCAAGTAAGAAGACAGTAATAAGAGAAAACTATTGGAATGAGTGCGGTTTAGGTAGAGGAGTTGAATAGTTGGAAAGTTTTAAAATATAAATAGAAACGAGATTTGATTTCTTGTAATTAGGTTAGAATTTGACATATTTTAATTTATTGGAATAAAAAAGGATAAAAATATAAGTTTCTCAATCAAGTTGCAAGTAATGGTGTTTTGTTTGAAATAATAAGGAATGTAAATGTACATAAAGAGATGTACAAAATATGGGAAATCCCATATTTTGTACTGTCTATTTAAATAAAGAAATGAAATATAATTCCTTGCAATTTCACACGAAACATGAATTCTCTTTCAAGTGATTCATGGAGAATTATAGCGTTAAGAATTCCTTTTAAAAAGGGTAAGTAGTTCTAATGTATTAAAGTACAAGATTCTTAAGTATGATAAAAAGTGTAGTAAATAGAAATTATGTAGGAGGCCATGAAAAGAAATTTTCCTCGAAGCAACAAAAGAAATTAATGGTAGAATAAAGGAAAATGGACATTTTCCATTGTTGTGTGCACTTCAAGTATCTTTTAAAATTCCACCTTTCTTGACATTAGAGACTCCACTAAAGGTTGGAAGTGAAGGTAGAAAGAATAATAGAGTGGGAGTTGTTCTTATCTACTCCAGTTTTATTGTTTAAAAATTTTAAATAGATGTTTTGGAAAAATAGCAAAGTGCGACTTTAGAAATGAATGGTTTGCTATAACAAATAAGTTCTTTGAAGAAAAACTTAATAAATAGTTTGGAAAAATAATTTCCCAATTTTTGAGAAGTAAATATTGAAAAAGATCTTTAAAAAGAAAATATTGATTTGAAAAAAAATGGAAGGTACTTTTAACTAAGTTTTGTTAACATTTTCTCTTGAGTTTAATGAATAAGTTAAATTCAAAGATTGTAAACTAAAGTTTTAAATGGTTAAGACCCCAAGTATTGTTGAATTTAATAAAGGGTTTTAAGTTGTACTTTTAATGTCGAAGGTTTTAGGGTTAAGCGTCTCAAAATTTTTGAAGTTTCTTATTTTTGAAAAAAAATGTAAAGACCAAATCAAGATTTTAAATATGGAGTAGATAGGAATCAGTGCCTAGAAAAGACGGATAGAGGGTATGTCTATGAGAAAGATAACAATGGTTTCTAATGGAGCAATAAAAAGGGATCCTCGTAGAGTGTAAAGAACACTAGAGGGAACCTAGGAATATTTTCTTAGCCGTGTGTGCAAGCCATAAGAAAAAACCATTAGGGAATGATAAATGGTATTAAAGTGTGCTTCTACGAGTACTAGGATATGCTCATATGAAGGATCATAGATAAAGATAGTAAATATTAAGATTTTTGGAAAACCATTAAAAGATTTGGGTTAAAAAGAGATGACAAACATACATAGAGGACATTGGTAAACTCAAGTTAAGGAAGGCAAGATAGAAGGTGGAGAAGTTATTCCGCCATGACAAATTACCAATGGGTTATTCAAGACGGACATAGTTTGTATTTCCTATCCATGACAGTATAAGGAGGCATCATTTATTTCATAATCAGATTTTATGGAAGAAACGAATAGACCTTATTCATTAGAAGCAATAAAGGAAAAGTTAAGGTATGAGACTATAGAAGGATGACATGTTGGAAGGTCCATTCAATTTGAGTATGAAGTGATAGGGTCACAACACTATTAGTGTTGGTTAATGTTGAAGGCAAACTTCCCATAGTTGTTCAATTTAGGTTGGGTTGTAAGCATTAGTTTTTGTTATTGGGGGTAAAAGAACGTACCATATTATAGAAAATGTTCCTTTTGTTTTGTTTGCAAGGTGAACCTCAACGCTATGGGAAAACAAAAATGATAATGAAATTCAAAAAGATAGCCAACTAATGCAAAAGAAAAGAAAATTGCAGAAATGGGAAGTTAAGAAATAAATTAAGAAAACTTATTTGAATACCACTAAAACGGAAATGGAATAAGATTGCCAAATTTCAACAAGCGGTGGACGAGGGAGTATTGTTGAGTAGCCACATATCAATGTCCCTATATCTCAAATGCTAGAATTTATAATTGAACTTGGTTGTTGGTTACTATTATAAATAAAAGAAAAGTTTTTAAAACTTAAAATTTTACTGTATAAATTAAGAGAAGTCCACCATGGACATTAGACTGTTGACTAAACCTCAATTTCTTGAGATGTGGAAAATTTTGTTTTAAAAAACCTATAAACATGTATACTTTTGAAAAATAAAAATATCATTGCAAAATGTTTTGAAAGATTTTTTAAGTTTAAGTTTTTATGAATATTTAAGAAAGTAATATAAAAATATTTTTGAATTGAAAACGAAGAAATTTTAAATTTTGGAAATGGCGCATACATGACTTTGGGGAATAGTTAACAGATTTGTTAGTAATGATTTTACTGTGTAGTAGAAGAAACATGGGAGAAAGTTGTTATAGCTAGGGAATCACTTTCTCTATATCTTTTTAATAGCTAAAAAGTCAATTTTTGAAATAAACCCTATGTTAAAAACTTAAAAAGAAATTAACTATGATAAATGTAATTGGAAATGTTGGAAAATGATTGGGTGCAAATGAGAAGATTTCAAGACATAAGGGAAATGGGCACATAGGAGAAGGATGTAAATATGGAATTTTCCATCTAGACCCTTTCCTAGCATAATAATATAGTTAGAAAACTGGGTTTTCTAAAACTTGGATGTTAGCAATGGTGTGTTAAGGTTTGGGATGGTGATGATTGAATACAAAATTGATTGAACTATACTTTTATTCGTAGAAATGTGGGAAAAATTTGGATGAAAAAGCATGTTTTTGGTTTTCAAAAGTTTCACACATGTAGAACTTCTAGTATATTTAGGATGTTTACACCATATTTTCGAAAGCTGTTTTAAAAGATGCATTCATATAGAAGACACCAATTTAGAATTGCTCAGTTTGAATATCATATATGTTATATAACACTGTGCACCCTACAAGATTTGTTGCAAAATTGTTTGCACACTCATGACTAGTTAGTTTAAAGTGGATATGTGATAGTTACATAATCGAGCCCTTGAGAAATTTCGAGGATGAAATTCTTTTAAGGGGGAGAATGTAACTCCCCATGTTTTTACGTTAATTATAATTAATAAATAATAAATAGTGAAAAATAGATTTTTTGCAAATTTCATAATTTGGCTATGAAACTTTCACCATTGTGTTTGTGGAGATTTTTCGATCAGTTTTCGTATATAATGTTTTCCAATTAGACTTCAAATCGAAAAGTTATTAAAGTTTGAAATTTTAGCATCGGAAATAATTATATATGTAAATATGATAATAAAATAAAATTGAACATTAATTAATTAACTTTAATTGAAAAGCCGTTAAACTTAACTATGACTTTGCTATTAAGGATTGTAATTAGAGAAGGAGATAACGTTGATTGGTTAACAAAGGAAATTAATCAACCAAATCAACTAACGTTCGAAATCATTCAAAATCAACCATGATTGCACTACATAGGTCGACCCATAAAGGGCACAGGTCGACCACAAGCGGTCGACCTAGACTATTGAGTGGTCGACTCGTGGTTTAACTTTAGCAGTAGTAAATTTTGGTTGTATGGCCCGGATATGAAATGGTTTGATCCGACGATCATCACTAGTTTGAACCTTTATAAATATAGACCTAGGGCTTCACTTCCAACTCATACTTTTTAATTTATAAGTAAATTCTTGTTAAATGAAATGTTGAGATTTAAACTTACCTATATAATCTATAACCGACGAATCAAATACTTTCTTATTATGAACAAAAGTTTGGAAATTGGATATGGAAGATAACAATGAATTACGCAATGATTACAATTGGTATTTCTACAACAAATATGAATTTGATGAAATCATAATATGCTACGTAATGATTAGAAATTTATATTCATACATCAGATATGAATTTGATGAAATCTTAATGTACTGCGCAATGATTAGGAGTTCATATTTATTCGATGGATTATGAATTAAATTGAAAATAAAGGTTTTGTTGATTTTTGGGGTTTTCGCGATATTTTAGCTCTATATTGTTACACGTAGATTTCTATATATTATGAACTTTAAAATAAATAATACTTTGACGTTTGAAATGACATGGTATATGTGTGTGTAAAAAGAAAGCGATCTACAAAATAAGTATAATTACCATACCTTGTACCATCTACAAGAAATAAAAAGATAATTCCTTATAAGTACTAAAACCAAACAAACACCTCCTCTTTGGATAAGATATGGAAATTTACAGTGTTCAAAAGATTAACTCTCCTTATTCTTAGCTAGTGGAATTGCAGCTTCACTCTTTCCTATCCACTTTGCCATGGAGAGAGAATTATCAGATAACTCAAGCTAGACAGAAAGGTAAAAAAGTCCACAGTTCGGATCCTGTAAGCAAGTAGTGCAGATTGTTATTTAGCTTCAATTTGTTTTTAGTATCAGGGCAACAAAAGAAAGTTGATTTGCCTACACCCACCAAGTATATTAATCCGAGCGAAATTGGACAAGAGCGAGAGCTAGACTAACTGTTGGACGAATGTGGACGATGAAGCCGGATGAAGAAAGGTGACCCCCAGCTACTCATAAGAAGATGAAGGATTGAAAGAGGCCAGTATTACTTACTCTCACCCCTCTTCAAAGTGCATTTTCTATCGCTGTGAAATGCCATAATTATTGAAAGTTTGATGTCCATGAGAAATCCACGGTTCGGCTGTGCCCTTGCTTTCTTTCCTGTCCCTCCCCTACACTTCGCACCTGGAGATAGCTGCTTCCTTACCTCGGTTGGTTACCTTCAATAGGACTGGCAGTCAGGATTCATAGCCCCAATATATTAATTGGTGAAAACAGCTCTTATTCATTCACTTTGGTGCTATGTGTTTAGTTTACCCCAATTGTAGGAGAAACTCATCTTCGAGTGTTTAAATAACTCGATTTGATTGTAATACCTTGATCTGCCTAATACCTTGAGATCAACTAGGAGAACCGTATTACTTACTACTTCTTGTTGACTTGACTAAGAACCAATACATAGCAATGTCTTCTCTTACAACAATCTAATATAGTATAGCATGGTTAGCTATATGCGTTAACGATTTCCATGGCTTGAGCGGGGATAGTAGACCAACGCCGACTGTCCTCTCGAACCATACTAAGAAGCATCTCTCATGAGCTCGTTGCGCCTGAATGAATAGCATAGGGGTACATCTGTAACAGTTACAATAGTATTGTTGAAACTGGCTTGAACATGAATAACTCCTTTTGGTATTCTACGTCCAGTCTTACGTAAACCAATATGCCCATTCCTACGCGAATCAATTCTTATTATTTGTTTTGCCATACCATAAATATGAATCTTCAATAGGAGATCCATTCATTCTAACAAGGCCATTCTATTCTTCTGCCGAGGAATGAGCTGCGTGAGTGGGTCTAAGAGAGCACGAGTTATACAAGTGGCAACGAGGCAAGGTGAGCTAACTTAACAACAATATGCGAGGATTTCTCTTGGTAGGCGATAGAGGTGCGAAGCGTGGTATGAGCTCGGTAGAAGAATATAATGGATAGGTCCGAACTTGGAAAGATTTCTCAGTGTACCGAAACTTCAACCCTTGAAAGAATGTTGTTTGCATTAGTTCAGGCTTAGAATATTAGAACGAAGGAGACCACTAACACATCACCCCTCGCTTCCCCTCTTCGTGTCCTGCACAATTGCTCCTGGCGACCCCGGTAGAGTCATTATTAATTAGTTTAGTTCTCACTTTCCCTAGGATCTCATCTGGGGTTAACAAGAAATACCAGACTTCTGAATGTTTATACTGGCGCCTTAGTTGAATAAAGGTAGTGAAGCCATTGCTATGGTTGTTCACAACTATTGGGTTGCTTGCGGCATACCATTCCCTCTATGACTATACACAGTTGGAATCCATTAGTTTCGTTCCCAATTAATATACTGGTTTACCCAGTATAACTTTTTCTAGTTTATTTAGTGATCAAACTAGCTTAGGCTTCAATATTAAGAGAAATCTCTATTTGAGTCACCACTAGCTGGTGTAAACTTTTCTCTTAAATCGTGTCAATAAGAATTTTCATGAATTTATAATAATACGTAATTTTTACAAATGGCATTCCGGTCCCGGACTTTTTCAATTTGAAAATCTTTCTAACGCTAGCGTTATGCTTAACACATGAAACGATAAGGTGTTAATCTAATAGTAACTATTTATGGAAGCGTATATAATTTCTACTGAAACTAGGTGCACCGCTCAACTATTAGTTTTGTTTCGTTTAGTAGAGCCATAGGAGGCTTCCTTCCTCAACTCCTGAGATGATGCATGATTTGAGATCAATCAAAGAGGTCTTCGTGCGCCTATGGTCCTTCCTCAGGTCCCTTTCCAGTCCCGTATTTGAACACGAGGAGGTATTATCCATCAAAGCACAAGCGTTATGAACTATGCCGCCTAGACTACTAGTGAAGTTGTGTCAACAGGCATACTCAGCCTAATCTAATTATTTAGTTGAATTGCCTTGCGCTACGTACGTGAGGCCTCAGATCTCTCTTAAGGTTAGGGCCAGTATAAACATTAGTATCAATAGATCCTATGATCGCCTTTGCCCGTTATTTCAATATCAAAGAATAAAGGTCTAGTACCCGGTAATCATTACACTTCGAGACAACTAACAAGGCCAGTATATTAATTGGGGAGGAACAGTTTCCAATTCTTGAACAAGGATTTGGACCGGTTCTTTCGTAGCTACCTCTTTCTTTGACCGCACCAAGTCGTAAGACCATTGAAACCTTTATACATGCGAAGGCATTACCTTTTGCTTGTTGTCCACCTCATTATGATTGATTAGAAATCCCTATCGCGAAGAAAGGTAGTTAATAGCGTAATCGACACTAATCCTCTCCCGTCAATCAATTAATGCTCCGCTCATCCCATAGACAGATAGCACGATGTCCCATAACAACTATAGGCTATGTATCTTGGATCGGTCACCTAAAACCTATTAATTGGGGGCATGTATGGCTTTTCCATAAGCCTTGTAGAGAATATCTCTTTAGAACATGGAAATCTTTACTAGATCCCTACGATTTTTGCTATTTAGCACTGCGTTACTAAAGAATGAAGATCAGTTACATAAATAAGCAGGCAACCTCCAGGTCTAGTACACGGAGACAACTAACAAGGCGCCAGTATATTAATTGGGGATCAGTTATGCGTAACACTATCAAGTAAAAGTGTGAAGCACAACATATAGTCCAATATTACTTAGGGGGAGAATATGTGAGGTTGCTCGATCTTTCTCTTGCGGGGTAGAGCGGTAGCTCACAAGGTTCATAACCTTGAGGTCACACGTTCAAATCCTGTCCCCGTATCACACTTATTCTTCGGTATGCCGCTCCGCGTGCAAGGAGCACCGCGAGTAGAGCGAGAGAACGTAGTGAGCTTTGGTGATGTTGAAATTTTCACCTATTTTTATCTATTTAGTAATGAGTCCGCTAGTTTCTTTGATCCCACTCGGTCTTCCTTTTCCATTTGCTTCCAATAGTTCGACCTATCCAGAAAAATTGTCGGCCCACGAATGTGGTTCCGATCCCTCCGGTGATGTTAGGAGTCATTTCGATATACGATTTTATATGGTTACTATTTTATTTATTATCCCTGATCCGGAAGTCACCTTTTCTTCTCCTTGGGCAGTACCTCCCAACAAGATTGATCCATTTGGATCTTGGTCCATGATGGCCTTTTTATTGATTTTGACGATTGGATCTCTCTATGAATGGAAAAGGGGTGCTTCGGATCGGGAGTAACCACTAGTGATAGGGCAAAGGGGGCAAGGACATAGAAAAGATCAGATGCCTACATTCAATCAATTGATTCGTCATGGTAGAGAAGAAAAACGGTGCACAGACCATACTCGATCTTCGGATGAATGTCCCCAGAAGCAAGGAGTATGCCCGCGTGTTCTGACTATCACACCGAGAAAACCTAATTCAGCTCTACGTAAGATAGCCAAAGTACGGTTTACCAATCGACATGATATATTTGCTCACATTCCGGGCGAAGGTCATAATTCGCAGGAACATCCTATAGTCTTAGTCAGAGGAGGTAGAGTGAAAGATTCGCAAGGTGTGAAATCCCATTGTATTCAAGGAGTCAAGGATTTGCTGGGAATTCCTGATCGAAGAAGAGGCAGATCTAAATATGGTGCGGAAAAACCAAAATCCAAATGAATGGAAGATGCCTCTGGAACGTCGCTCGACCCTCGTTTTTCAGGGCGAGGTGCGTAGCCCACAACGTTACGCCCTAAAAACTCCCAGTATATTAATTGGCCCTTCCGAATGACCAGCTACGCTACCTCGCTTTTCAGGTTGTGCCCCTTCACTACTGCAAATAGCGTAAGTTGTTCACGAATCGGATTCATGCCGCCAGTATATTAATTGAGGGCTTGACTTACACGAGACCGAGCATCAATTTCCTTGGGTAGTCAAAAGACGAGTGGAAGGGGGATTTTTAACTGAAAGCAGGCGCCAGTATATTAATTGGGGAGGTATATTAATTGGAAGGATCAATTGCAAGCTGCTCGGCAGGTTTGGATTCATAGATGGGCAGAATCTGCTCTTTGCGGGTGGATGCCCAGAGGCTAAAGCAACCGACACCAGTGAATCAATAGTAGTGATATCCACATCCCTGTCCCCTTCTTCTACAATGCATTATGCTCCTCGAAGAAAGAAGGATGATAAAATGCCCTTGCCAAGCTCGATTAGGTAGGGTTCGACATATCGATGTCACGAGAGCTTATGTTGTTGTCGCGAAGGGTGTATATTTCATGGGCACTGATCGGACATGGGAACAAAGCCTGATTCTTTGTTACAACACCGAAGAATCCCAGCTTGCTACTACCAATTTCTTAGCTCAGTGGGAACAAAGCCTGATTCTTTGTTATAGCAACGGACCTCTTCTTTCTCTTTATGCATCCCCCTTATACTCCGAAGTCAATAAGACTATTCATCCTGGTCATGTAAAACCATCTCTGGGCTCTGGTCCTCCTATTCATCCTAATCAGTTTTGTTTCTTCATTGTTGCCTGGCCTGAATCGTGATTCTTTGTTACGAACCACGTCGTTTCCCTCCTCATGGCCGGATATACCGGAGATCTATGTCAACCGTTGTTTCTTAACAACACCTGTTTCTCTATGCGCAGTTTCTCTAGCTCTTATATCTCACTTTCTTCATTAGACCCACCGGAACATCTTTTCTCCCACGGGGTCACCACCTTCTTTGCAGAGAGGTTATAGTACCAAAGGTGCGTAGCGCTTTTTCCTGTTTGTTACACCACCAGACAATTCTTTAATGCTTTTAATATACTAGACCCAAGTATATTAATCCGGGCCCCTGGTTGGTTCATCCCATTGGCCCCTGCTCCCAGGTAAGAACCCGGTCGAGTGCCTTTGCCCTACCTGGGAACATACAGTTTATTTTTCCCAAACTGCCATCACTACATACCTGGAGTTGGAGTAGCTCTAAGACATCCTCCCTTGTTTTTTATCGCCTGCCTAGAGGTCGCCTTGTTCTCACTTCGGTCACCTCGCTACTAAAGCTTCCCGAAAACAACGTTCAACTTGCATGTGTTACGCCGTGGGAATCACCAATTCAGATTTGGGACCAAAAGCGGTTAGCAGTGACCATTGAATAAGTCTCTCCGGCTTGGGTTAAAAGCACGAAATGCCGTCACCATATTCGAATAAAGTATTTTCTATGGTAGCACCATGAATAGCGCATAGCAAAGCAGCGCCTAATACTCTAGCAACTCCCATAATATGAAATGGGTTCAATGTCCAATTATGAAACCCTTGGAAGAAGAGGAATGTTTATAATGGGCGAAATATAGCTGCTACACCAAAACTGGGCGCAAAGAACCAACCAGATTGATCCAATGTATAAATTAGGAATACAGATACAAAAACAGCAATTGGACCAGAGAATGCGATTGCATTATAAGGTCGCAGTTGAACAGATCGAGGAGGGGATCCGGAGTCCCAGAATTCATTACTGCTTCTAAATGCGGTATTTTCGATTATTTGAGGGTGTTTTGGCTCGCAATAGATGGTCCTGATCGAGAAAGACATAGTCCTATCTTTCTACCTCTCCAGACACAATATCTTGAGTACCTATGATGGTGACTACATCTGCTGGCATGTGATGTTTGGACATAGAATCAAGTCCTTGTGAATGGGCATAGCCAGATGCTCTTATTTTACGACGGTAGGGACGATTGCTTCCATTACTGACAAGAAAGGCACCAAATTCTCCTTTAGGTGCTTCAACTACAGTATAGGTAGAAGGAGATGGTACGGAAAAACCTTCTGTATAAGGTTCGAAATGGTTAATTGAGGTAGAGTAGACCGATGATCCTACAGTCATTTGGCCTTCTATGGAAAGAAAAAGCTTGCATCTGCTCTCCCTAAACTATAACCGGTACCATCTCTCTCCAAACCTAACATGGTAGTTTCCCATCATAAGGCTTTTTGTCTATAGATTGAGCCACCAAGGATCCCATTCGTCCAGAACTTAGTTGACAACTTCTATAGATAAGGCGGAGCGTCCTTGGTTCAGCATTATAGCACATAGGCTTCGACGCTACTACAGCGCTTCGCTAACCTCACTTGGGTTGCACCACCTCGTTATGAGAATGACGTTTCGCTAATGCGTTGCATTATCAGCTTTGCTATTGACGCTTCATCTTAAGTGCTTTGCTACCGAGGCGACCTCTTCTTTCTAGAGGTCCAGTATACTTCGACCGGAGGTAGTGTAGCTCCGGGAGGCGACAACTAACAAGGAAGGGACGCTGTATACAACGACCGGAGTGAGGTAGCGTAGCTCTAACATCTAGTATATTAATTGTGATGGGAGTGCCAGTATATTAAATGGGAAGGCTGAGGGAGTGAAGCGGACATTTCGAAATGACAACATCGAAGATATTTTCATCTACACGGTCACGGCGGACTGCGTTCTGGAGTTGCCTACTTGATAGAAGGGGCATGCACTCTTGGCTCTGAGGTAGGCACTCTCTTCAACCCCACGTTACTTTGACAGTTGTAGGGCACTGTGTACTTACAGCCTCTACGAGTTGCTTGCAAGTGAATGGGGTCGGTGCACGATGAACGGAACTCCCGCGCCCGAAGGAAGCGATCGGGAGCTCTCTAAGAGAGAGCTCACCTCAACCCCCTACTAAATAGGATAGGAAGAGGGGTACTTTACTAATACGGGGCAATTGCGTCGTACCTGACTGTGAAGGACCTCTCGATACCTTATGTTCACTTCTTAACTAGTGGCCGGTTTCCCATCGCAGAAGCCTTTTCCCATTGCGCGGAGCCCCAACGAGGAAGGTGTTAGTGGTTTGGGGTCAGCGCTTGAAGCTCCTATTTTTGTGATACAGGAAGAAGATAAAAAAAGGCGACCTCTAATTAAGATACTGGGGTGCGTAGCCGGGACCGATCCAAACTATTCTTACTCTAGGCCAGGTATATTAATCCGGGCCCCATATAAACATCGGCGACCCCGATCAATTGGGGGGGGCCAGTATATTAATTGGCCAGTATAAACATTGGTCTTAGACAACTAACAAGGTGACCAACGGGAGGCCAGTATATTAATTGCAGGACGTTGTTGTTTCTAAAGGCTGCCCTCTCTCGACTGGATTTTGGTCCATCCTACTACGAGGATCTCGTATCCCGTACATCGTCGCAAGCAACTCCTGGGTTCCCATGGTTCCTATGCCGCCGCGTTTCCCGAGGTCCTTTTTCTTTTAGTGCTTCGACCCAAAGCGATAGCTTGACGCCTTTTCAGTGGATAAGATGGCTGCGCTCCAGCTCACTCAAGAATGGGACGGCAGTGGTCCGCCGGCAAGCTCATTCTAATCTTGGACGCAGTACATTGGAATCTTGAAGCACCACCACAAACGCTACCGCACGTGCGCCTGCGGTGTGGTAAGGCACCACCCTGTTGTGCCAGCAGCCAACTCCGGCGTGTCAGCTTAGTTATCCTCATCAAGCCACAACCTTGATGTTTAGCTTCCCAACTGGTAGATGATTCCTTTTCCCCCAGATCAATGAAGAAGGGCGAAGTCAGTGAATTCTTCCGAAGAACCGGAAGCGAAGCGCTATGCCAGGGCGAGGTGGTGCATACCGGAAAAGAAACTGTTCCGAAGAATGATATTGGGGTTCCCAATGCTTCTACACGCCCAACAAGATGCGCCAACCTCGGGATGCTTTACTCCTAACCCCACGACGGTTCCGAGATGGAGCTTAACCTGAGTCTCGGTTAAGAACATCGATGATCTATGTTTCACACGGCGCACGATTCCATGGATAGTTTCATTCGACATCGTGATGGAGGACATAGCTTACGATCATCAGCTTTGATCATGCCACTAGGCATTTGATTAGGACATTGCATAATGATCCAAACACTTTGTCGCATCTCTTCGATATAGATACAGTAACGATCATAGCGATCTCCTCTGGTACCTACTGGTACAACAAGATCTGATTGGTCATGAACATCGTAAGGTGCTGCTCTTTGCGAATCCCAGCATACCCTAGGTTGGGATGGGTAGGCCCACCACCTCCCTCGTTTGGGCTGAGTCAGTGAGGGGACCCTGTCGGGCTCCTTCCCCTCCCCAAAACAAACTGTACATGAGAGTTTCCATTCGTACGGCTCGAATCATTCTCAGATGCCCCGAGAGGCATCCTTTCCTTAATTCCTGCGTGCGCAAACGAGCACCGACCGCAACAGCAAGGAACTATTTATTACCAATAGAGTCAGACACAGAGCGTCGTACTTCTTTTTTCTTGTGATGGTTGAGGAGTTTCTTTATCTGAGGGTGCGGGACGCTCGCGGAGTCCGTGCCTTCCGTACCACCACAGGTCGTTCTTGGGCAGATCCCGCTCCTAAACATAAGGCCATATGGAGGGGAAGGGGGCCGGGGCTATTAAAGAGGCGACCTCTAGTGAGCTTCAGGTTAGTATATTAATTAGGGCCGGTTTACACCCAGTATATTAATTATCGCCAGTATATTAATTCTAGTCTCGAAGGGAGAAGCGAAGGCGAGCACTAGTGAGCTTCGCTAGTATATTAAGAAGTTGAGCCCCCAGGATATTAATTTCATTCTATTCCCAGTATAAACATTGGTCTTAGACAACTAACATCCAGTATATTAATTGGCCACCTATTTTCATTCGACGTTCCGGGGCGCCCGATTCGATCGACGAATTCGGTGAGCTGATCTGCTTTGATCCAGGAGAAAGCCCATTCAACCACCTTTTTGGTGCAGGTCACATGACCTACAGCTCGGCCTTCGCGCTTTTTGAGACTTCCTCTACCCACATCTCTATGTGCTATGTGCCCGTAGCACTTCCATATAGAGAAAGATGGGCTTACCATGTTCCATCAATAACACCTAACCTATGCCGATTTTGGCGGACCGTGCTCCACCCCGGTGAACTCATGCGGTTTCGACGTGCCTAGAGGCCAGAGGCAAATCTGTTCACGGTCCTACGGACTAACATCATTCGAAGGTGGATGGCCCGCCCCACCTAGAATAGAAATCTTTGATTGGGCTTACACACATTCACTCACTTATGTTGTCCACCCTCAGCTCACCCTAGCCCTGGCCAGTATATTAATTGGTCTCCAAGGCTTCACACAAAATCTTCACTGACAACATATGCATGCTTGAGTAGGGTCAGGCAGAACCGTTGTTGCCTGATGGGAACTTCCCCCATATTGTTATCAATGTCTTCATGTCGCACGACCTCTTAACATTACACCACTGAATCCCCAATCCTTTGCTTGCTGTGCAGTGACAGTACCGATATCCACTAATCGTTGTTTCAACATATGGTTGCCGGTTGACTTCTCTTCTAATTCGTCGATACGAGAAGAAAATTGTTGTGTGGAGGAATCAATATCTCGACATAAGCCAAGAGGCAGATCTTGTGCCACTCCACCAGGTCATATGAAACTGGCATGCATCCTGGCTCCCGAGACTCTTTCATAGAATTCTAACAATTTCTCCCGCTCCTCAAAAGCCCAAAGGAACGGAGTTGATGATCCCACATCCATAGCATGAGTAGTTGAAGCAAGTGAATGATTTGAAATTCGAGTTATTTCATGGAATAACACTCGTATATATTGAGCTCATAATGGTACCTCATAATTCAAAAGTCTCTCTACGGCTGAAGAATGAGCGTGTTCTTGGGCCATCGTAGAAACATAGATAGGGTCACCGACGAAACGAACAATGAAACTTTACGACAGCTTTTTCGTACACGTTCACTTGCATCACATACACAAGTGCTCTCTGAACCGTGCAATAAGGTCACCCATAACACGGCTCTCCCATTGGAGTTACCCTAGCCCCCGGCCATGATATTGGAAAAACGGCAGCGTAACTGCTTATTATAATCATCGTCGAAAGAAGGGAGCCTTTTGAATATGAGTGGGGCTCACAGGTGCCTAGGTGGGGCGTGTTCGTGGAGCCAAAAGGAAGAGGAGCGGTGCTGTCATCTATCTCGACCAGTTTCCCGAGGCGATCGAAGTGAGATCAGGACCGGCTTAGAGAATCACTAGCGTGGTTTCCCCAATTAATATACGGGTCGCTAACAAAGAAGTCATCCTTGACTTGATGATTGACCATTCCTTCCCCCTCAACTATTATAGATCGCCGCCTCTCTTCGCCATTCGAAGTTGCTACGCACCTCTTCCTTCCATTTTTGATAACATACCAAGGCGCCCTCCTTTCCAAGAAAAAAGAAGAAAGACTTCGTCTGTGATTTTGTCGGCCCCAAGGGCTCGACCCATTATCCAGTCTCCCACACTGCTCAAGTGTGTGACTCTGTATGAGGACCTCCTTCCCACTCTGCCCACTCTCCGTTCACACGGTTCTCAAAGCGGAGGAAGGGTGGCCAGGAAGTACCACGAGCCCTTTGTCCCACACATATATCAAGAAGCAAGTGTAGTTCACCAGTTCCATCGAATGCTCCTATCTCTCGGCAAAGATCGTGTGAGTGTGCAGTTATGCTTGGGATGCTTCGCCATAGGATCGACCCTGTTCCCTTTTCCGGTGCACTCGCTTTGTATCTCCGACACACAAGGAAGGACGTGGTGGGAAGGAAGCAGCCCTAACCTCTGTCCGGCCGATCATTCCGCTGGCATCTCGCATTCATGCCCCCGTTTGACTGCCGCTTGGTGATGTAGTTGTAGATACGTGACTCTTAGTGGGTCGTTGGCTCCACATGTTATCTCTTTCTACGACATGCTGTTGTCGTCATCATATTCAATATGTCACTTAGTCATATATGCCTCGCTGCGGGTCAGCACCTCCAAAAGAAACGAAGGACTTCATTCAGTGACTCTGCGATCGCCCTTTGAACGATCGAAATAAGGTAAAGCTTAAAGATAAGTTTTGTACTCTATTAATTTCTCAGTCCCTCTAGTCGGGTGGGCGCCGACCGGTCTTTCGGCCAGATCCCCCTGAAAACCATACGTGCGGGTCTCCCCGCAGCAGCTCACACCATTCGAGGTGGCCCAGCATTCATTCGAAAATCCTTTTTCAAATTGAGATTGGTCAACCTCGAAAGCTAATTCGCGTGTAGGCAGCGCTGAGAGACCTTATTAAGTATTGCAAAAGCTATCGTTGGCTCTATCTATTCATTGACCATTGGCTCCCTCCCTTTCCAAGAATGAATGAGCCGCTCGTCTTCCATTTTCGTCAAATGACCCGGTCTCCCCTGGCTCTTCCACTGTCCAGGAATAGTTTGGATCGCTCGTCCCGGTTGTCCTCGAACTCTCACTTCGGTCGCCTCACTAGAGCTCGCCTCCCTATGCTCCTCCGGCACAGGCCTACCACGCTTCGCGCCTGTGGCATTTTCACTAGACGGTCTTTTCCAGTAGTGCCATCCTCCCCGCAGGCTTTCTGTATGGGTGGGTTGTCCCCTGCTGCTGAATTTTGTTAGGAGCTATGGATTACAAGAAATAAAGTGCTTGACTTGGACATCAAGCGGGTTACACGTTCCGCTGTGCCGAGATGTTAGGTGCTGGTGGTGATGATCACCCCGGGGTATGCGCTAGCGCCCTTGACGGGCACTCCAGGACCTGCAACGCTCGTGAAAGCCCAGGTCTCCCTTGTTGGTTGTCTTTTAGTTGCCCCTCACTTCGCCAATTAATATACTGGGGCAACAACCGGGAGGCAACCTCTAGGCAGGGGACAACCGGGACGAGCTAACCTCTAGGCAGGGGACAACCGTGATGAGGCGACCTCTAGTGAGCTTCTCCCTTGCGGGAGCCCAGTATATTAATTGGCGGAGAGAGGGCAAAGACAGGAGCAGCTCCTGATCGAAACCCGGGAGCAGTAGCAAATCTAGCTGCGGGATTCTCAGGAAAGGCGACCGGAGGAAGCGTAGCCGAGGGAGACGACCGAAGGTCTAGTCTAGGGAGGTATAATTTGAGGTGACCTCGCAAGAGAGGTCCACAGTATAAACATTGGCGACCTCTTCATGAGGTCCACTTTCGTCCGAGCTCTAACATCCAGTATATTAATTGGGACCTCTGGAACCTCCATTCATCCGACCGGATGTGTGGATAACGAGACCACCTTCACAACCTTCTCCCTTCTATCCCGGTAGGGCAGTTCACTTGAGTTGCTCAACTGTCCCTTTGCCCGGTGCTCATGACGCGCTACGGAACCCCCATCCTGCCGGGGGACCGAGCAGGGCATAGCTAGCGGCTAGGCGCCTACTCAGCGTCAGCGGCTTCGTACCGCACTGGAGTGATCCAATATGTGGTTCCGCACGTTCTACCACTTCTCCGTTTATTTCCAATACTGATCGTGAAACACCATGAGCAGCAGGATGTTGAGTTCCGGAATTCGAAGTGAAATTCTTGATTTGCCCGTTCCTAGTCGTCATGGGAAGGTGCTTGCGGAATAAGAAAGAGATTATTCCCCTAGAGCTTGTCCAGTACCACCGATACTAAAAATGCATCTCCTTCGTCCGCGCGCTTGTAGGCCCTTTCTTTCATGTCAACTAAGTTAGAAGTTAGCTTTTTCAAGGGGGAATGAAAATGAATAAGGCCCTTTCTTTTCTTCTATATCTAATTGTAGTTCTTGAGCGTAGGATGCTTTTCGGGGAGGTTAAGAACCCCTTCCATAACAGATCGTCCACCAGCTTCGCTACCTAGGCATCCCATTTCGGAACTAGCCTAGCCTGTTCCGCTTAAGCGCTTGATCAGAGCTTCCTTGACCGAGAGCTTTACCTATGTCATCTCGATTGTCCGTTTAATTGGGCTCTCAGAACCACATTCCAGGGCTTTTCCCCTTACTTGCAACAACCACTGCGGAATCCATTGTTGCAAAGATTCAGAGCGTACCTGGGCCCTTCCTTCGGTCAATAGAATGGATCGGTCCCCAATTAATATACTGGTAGCCTCACTTACCATAGATTGGGAGAAGAGTCGTCAACCACTTGGGCATGCTTAGTCAATCCCCTGGAAATAGGTAAAGAGACGAATCCAGTATATTAAGTTGCCTGGCTCCGGGAATGCCAGTATATTAATTGGGCCAGACACATTGGCAAATGGTCGCAAGCACCAGAGAGAGATATATGGGAAGTGTTGACGCTAGTCGGCTTAGGAAGATGATTTCTCTGTTCTAGTTCTAGTAGCACTCGGGTTCCGTTTCTTTGGGACTTCTGGCACCACATGTGCATAGCGACGGTTAGCGGGATTTCCTACGTAGCGAATAGGCATCAAGCAAGCACTCATGCTCCACCCCTACCAATAAATAGTATAGCAATGCCTTACTCAACTCCCTATCGGTCGAGTAGGTAAACTACCATGAAAGCATAGGACGACTATAGAAAACTGCCAATAGCAATGCCTTACTCAAACAAGTAAGCGTAGTATGTCGCTACCAATAGTGGTGAACGACCATATTCGCCAGATCCGAGAATCTCTAGTTCATTAGGAAAGGTTTGGAAAGTAGGGGCGGATTCCTGTGCTCTTTCTTCCACCCAAGAGTAGGAAGCATACATAACAAAGCGCACCACCAGGAGCTTCTATTACCCGCGGATATTCCAACAACGGCTTCCCAATGTTTATACTAAGCAAGCCCTTTTGATTCACTTGTTCAAGGAGGAGGCCCAAAGCAGCTTCTTTAAAGACATCTATGCCACCCGCTTCAAGTAAAGTAAGAAGTCCCCCGGTTATCTAGTCCCCTAAGCCTTTATTCCACGAGTCTATCCCTTAGCGAAACCAGAACAGGAACTTCATTCATTAAATTTTTTGACCAAAGTCTCCATCCGAGGCTAGGCACCTAATCTCCCAAAAAGAAGATTGAGGGTCGTATCAACCCGAATCGTTTCTTAGCTTTGACTTAATAGATGCAACAAATGCTCTCACTTATCTTGCAATTGAGAATCAGATGCTAATCTTTGACACCGAATCCTCTCAGGAAGAAAGGCTAGTATATTAATTGGGGCGAGGCGACCGATAGGGAGGCGACTAATAGAAGGACCCAGTATCTTAATTAGAGGTCCAATACACCTAGTATATTAATTCTGGACGCTAGTATATTAATTGTGAGGCCAAATATATTAATCCGGGCCCAGTATATTAATTGGGTCTAGTGTCACCCAGTATACTTATAGGCAACTAACATCCAGTATATTAATTAGAGATGGGAGACGACGACCCCGATCAATTGGGGGAGGGGACGTAGTCTTTGTAAGACCAAAAGGGCCAGTGATTTAGAATAGGCTCAATTCTTTGTTTCAGGCCTGATAGGATGAAATAAGTATAATAGCTATTGGTGCGGGTGGTATTATGCGAAGTCTCTCTCCTGTCCAGTTGACCATTTTTCGTCAAAAATAGGGCTTTCTTCGAGTCAAGAGTACTGGTGGGGAAATACGAGAATGCTTCCTAATCATAGCGCTTAAATCGAACTGGACTGCCGGGTTGCGAAGCTTCGTTAGCTGCTTAGGAATCCTCCCGAATGTTTATACTGGCGCCTGATGAAAGAGTAGTTGATCAACCTGATTTGGATTAGTCTCAGAGTAACCCCTTGCTAAAGTGATAAGAGAGAGAGTGAATGGTACTACATAAGATAAGGAGTCGAAGGCCAAAGTCATTCTTATGGTTCCCTTATTGGTCAGGTAAGGAAAGCAGAAGAGAGAGACCGTAGTAACTAGTTTCTTTATGTCAAGTGAGCTAAGAAAGCACATGTCGGCTAGAAGCACGAGTGAATGCAGATTCCTTATGATTATGAAATGAAAAAACAACATTATGAAAGTTTTTCGGGCCATCGGTGAAACATTGATTGAGTTCACTTCATTTCTCAAGGCACTGTTGGCCGAACCATAGACCAAAGTAGTACCTTCCTCTATACTTGGACCAGCATGACTATCAGAGGCTGCTATCCACCAAGCTATAGAATTCTTATAATTCTAGGTATTCCTTCCTCCTGCATTAATATACTGGCGCCCCTGATTCTAACGGGAGTGTCCTTATTTGGATTCAACAAGAGATAGTAGGAGGAGAGTTATTTCTCCCAATTAATATACTGGCCTCAGCTCAGTTGGTATTCATTTACTCCATTCAATAGTCAAATCATTGCTTCTTGGAGTTCATACTGGACCTCTAGGTTAGAGGTCGAAGTGTACTCTCCCTTCGCTCCCTATCGGTCGCTCCAGTTCCTTCCCTAGCGGTTTAGAATCTTTTTTTTTCTTAATGGCCCACCCTTTCTTTGAACCTTCTCAATGATCGAACTTACAGATATGAACTGAGTGCCATTTGATGAGTAAGATCGAACAAGGGAGAGGGGTATGGAAAGGATGAAGTAATGAAAGAGGAAGTCATTGCTAGTAGTAACGACTTGTCACGATCCATTGGTTCATATAGAGTCCATATCCTAGGTCTATCAAAAAACATTCTTTTCGCTAAGCGTATATAATAAAATAGAGTGAAAGGGTCCACCCCAAAACCAAGGGGGTACTAACAGCTGAGTCCTCTCCGAACTGCAGGAGATAGTTGCCCATCGTACGGCTCACCAACTTCACTTGCCTCTAAGGGCTTCGGGCAGGTTCAGATCACTTACAATACACGGGTCTGGGGTGAGGAGCGTTTTCAAGATGATTCTTTGTTGAGATTATCTTTTAGACTGGAAAATGTGAGTCTGTTTTGTCCACTTTATCCATCCCCCTCTATCAAAAGTAAAAGGAAGGCTTCGCCCAGTATATTAATTCCTTAATCCTTTTAAATTTCTGCCCTGCTTCCATGTGGGCAGAGACCAGACCCCTGTAGAGAATGAAGAGGGGCCAAGGCGCTTGTTACGCCCTCTCAAGAGTGCTTCTCGAGGCTCCACTCTCTCCCCTGAATAAGTAAGGCTCTTTTAACCTTGGTTGAGATGGGGATAAGGAGTCAGGATTGAAGCCCCCAACATTCTGCCAGACACTAGATAGGGGTTAGCTTTGTAAATGTGTAGAGCCAAGTGTAGTGTGGTGTAGTAGTAGGCACTTCTAGGCCCCTTCCTGGCTACTGGATCACTCCAGTGCTTCGGGTACTATAAACCTTCTGCCATCCATTGCAGCAGAGCCGTTTCATGAGCGGGGGGAGGGGGGCGTGGGGGCGTTCTTTGAATCGTTGAATGAAATCAATTCTTTTTTAGATATCCAGATAGATGGATGGATCTATCTTTCGATGAATATATAGCAAGAAGCCCCAAATCCTTGATTTGGCCAGAAAACAAAGCACTGCTTTAGGCCCAGGAAGAGAAAGGAAGGAGTGACTGATAGGCGACCTCTAGTACGTTAATTGGGTCTAGTATCACCCAGTATACTTATAGGCAACTAACATCCAGTATATTAATTGGGGACGGGAGATGGCGACCCCGATCAATTAGGGAAGGGAGGCTGTACATCGGGGGCTCGCCCGCCTCACCTAATTTGTTCTCCATGCCCATTTTGCATGCACTTCGCGCGCCATTGGCGCTTTGCTCTCCTCTTATTTCTTCATTGGACGGTTCAGATGGACTTCGCCGTTCTTTCCCAATGAAAATGGAAAGGGCTGTATCACATCGAGATATCGATTTGTTTTCTGCCCTAAATGAGATGGGGAATTAGTCACCACTATGCACCTTCATCTTTTTGAATGAATTAAAGCCCGACCCGGCTCGCGTCGTTCCAACAACCAACGGCCTCAGTATATGATCACGCACAGTAACTGGGAGTCCTATTACACGCCAACTTCATTCACCAAACCCAGGTTCATCTCTTGTAGTGATTGTGGACTCGTACAAGGATATGAAGTGGATTGATGCATCAGACTCGACCCTGTCTTTCATAGCATGCATTCCCATCCGTGTCGCAACTAATTCGGTAAGCTATGTGTCCGGACAGCCTTCGGTCCCCCAACCTTACTCATGGAAACCTTCCGGCCGCCCAACAACCTATAACGCTAGTGACTACTCCCACCGGGGCTAGGAAGTAAGCCCTACAACCCAAAGCGGCAAAGAACAAATAGAATTTGCTACAAAAGCCAGCTAACGGGGGTATTCCTACGTATGAGAACATTGTAATGGAGAAGGTCATAGCTGAAATAGGATTCGTTTTGGCTAGAGCGCCCAAATCCGCTATATATTTGACACGGGTTTGCCGTAATCCTAGAACTATGGCGAATGCATCTATCATCATTGATGCATAAATAAATATACCAATTAGTAGTGATTGAATTCTTTCTATGGTTCCACATGAGAAACTAATACGAATATAACCTACATGTCCAATTGAACTATGAGCTAGAGGTCTTTTGACTTTTGTTTGGGCCATGGCGGCCAGTGCTCCTAAGATCATAGAAGCAATGCTGTAGAAAAAGAAGATTTGTTGCAATGTACCTCCATAGGAACCAACAATAGAAAGACGTGACATATATGCAGAAATAGAGATTTTAGGCGTAATAGAAAGGAATGCTATCACCAGGGTGGGTGAATCCTCATAGATATCAGGTGCCCACATATATTGAGTCAAAAGAGATATTGAGCCGAGGGAGAGGGGAGTTTGGGGCTCAAGAGATTGAATAGATAGGGCCCCACAAGTTGTGAATTCTGGGGAATTCACACAAAAGGGAACGAGGAATTCTCAACAAAAAAGTGCTCTCTGAACCGAACGTGAAAGTGGTTTTCCATCAGATGGCTGTTCATGTAACTTCACCCTTGGCTTGGATTATATATCCAAAAGGGTCCGCTCTCGGCTATTCCACACGCTGCCTAGCAGAGGCCTAGTATTTACTTAGGATTCTCTCTTTTTTTGTAGTAGATGCCGAACCTACTGCCTAATCTCATCTAAAGGGGGTGGGCACATCAGCTACATGGACCCCTTCCTTTATGTTGTTGCCAGCGCCGGGCCGAGCCGGAATTCTTTAAAAGGAGCGACTAAAAGCCAGTATATTAATTGTGAGGAAGACATCCATAAACCCTAAAATGAAACGAGAGTCTCGAATAGTTTGGATTCGTCAAGTGGGTAAGGTAGGCGAATTTTTTCTTTGCTTTAGCATAGTATAAACATTCGGAACAAAGCTAATCAGTATGCTGAATGGAAAAAGAGACAAGGGCGGTCGTCACTTGGCGCGAAGGTTAATGGTTCGAGGATAGGGTACGGTACTAAAGGTCCTTGGACTTCCAGGCGATTTTTCTTTTGGGCAGCTGTTCACCGTTGGATCTCGCCAATACAGCCTCCTATGGTTTTCGTTACCGAGATATCTTTTCTTTTTTCCCAGGGATTGATTGGGTAATCAGCTCCCATGCTACAACAGTCAAATCCGAACCTTGTTGCTCTTCACACCTTGTGGGCAGGAAGCACACCAGCAACGTGCGTTGCATGATTCCACTGTGTTTTTTGCACTTTTTACCGGGTGGAAAGTTGACCGGAAGAGAACTTCGATTAGCCCGGCCAACAGGCGGGTAGTGTGCTTATCTTGTTTGACAACACTACAGAGCAAGTCGCTCTTCTAGTCGGGCAGCTGTGTGACATCCAGAGAAAGCGGCGCTTTTGTGTAACATGCTATGGTCTCAATGCCCTTATGAGGTAGTGATGAGTTTCATGCGCTCTAAGCCCGGCCCGCGTGCAGTTAGGAGGATTGGCCGCAATCTGAGCGGTACCACCCATCCTACCCTACTACCTATATGGGGCCACCCACAGCCGCCCGAATAGGAACTACAGTGATCTTGAATAGGGATCCTACAGCAATAGATAGAATCCCCATAAAAATACCACTAGATCGAGCACCAGAGATTTCGTATCTGGTAAAAATCTTGGCTAATTGATCGAAGTGGGTAGCTCCAGTAGACCCATAGATCATGGAACAAATAGGGTGGGTAGGCCCAACCACGTATAGAAGCGAACCCCCCTCGTTACCGTACGTGTGACTCTCACCGCATACGGCTCGCACAAAGACTCTGTCATCCATCCCGAGCCTTTTTATTCAACCTCTCCTCCTTCCTCCGGGCGCCTCAATCAAACTTGTGTTCCCCAGCTTCAGGCTGTGCTAATAGCAACTAAGAAAGCCGTTGCTTGCTCCTCAATGTTTATACTGGCGCCTAGCGTGCACGGTCTTTGTTGCTTCAAAACTACGGGGCTAAGGTAACCCCGATCAATTGGGGGCAATTGAAAAAAGGTCGTAGCCAGGGTGGGCACTTCCTTCCTTCGTCTATCGTAGTACCGAACCAAGGAGCACTGGTGCGTGTGCCGATTGCAGAGACTACAAGCCGAATCGCTTCTATTGTTGTTGGGATTGGATATAGATGGAGAATCTCTATAGATCGTAGTAGTTCCTCTCTAACTAGTATACGATACAATTTCACTTTATGGTCAGACCCTCCTAAGCTGATGCCTACTTTCTCTTCTCTTAAGTCTACAACAAGTGGGAGAGGCAGGATTCGAACATACGTAGAAAACCTTCAACAGATTTACAGTCTATCGCTTTTGACCACTCGGCCTCTCTCCCCTTCCCGGGCCGACGCCCCCTGGGTTTCTGAATAAGAAGGACGGCGGCACCTGGGTTTATACTGGCTTATTAAGTTAAGAAGATTGATCCAATTAATATACTCTAAACTCTTCTATTTGCTAGCGTTCAGAGAGAATAAGGTCATTTAGTAAGTTCATTGCAATTTATGTAAAGCAAGGTGCGGAGCCCTCATTGCCCCAGTATATTAATTGCGGCCTTCCCTGGCTCGCCTCCCAGTATATTAATAGGGCTTCTGGCTAAGCATCTGGAGGCAACCAACGAGAGGTAGCATAGCTCTTTTGGCGAAGCTACGAGTTCATGAGCAAGTGAATGAACGAGCCAGCGAGCTGCGAGTGAAGTACAACAGTCGCGAGCCATGTTCCTAAAAGAATTCCTCCTGTCTAAAAGATAAATCTTGACTGACTATCATAATTCTCATTACAAATCAAAATTCACATATATATATCTGTTGGACTAAGTAATCGTTCAGTAATCCAATGGCGCACACTACTCATCCAATCCAATCGTAGCCCACAAGATTTGGAAAGTGCGATTGAGACTGATGCCTATGAATAGATATCTGAATAGGGATTAGCTCAATAGCTTCCTTCTACTTGAAAATGTTGTCGATGAGATTCTGATAATGGGAATATCTATTAGCTCCATAGACTAGAATTATTTCGGGTCCAATGAAACAGAGAGATGCTCCTTCAACTTGAAGTGAAGGTATAGAGAGCAGTGCGACTAGTACAGACAAAAGAAAAGGACTAGTCCCTCGAAATAAAGACATATTATGGCATGACTTGTACACTTTGATCAAAGGAGACTATGCGATAGCCTACTATCTGGTATAGCCAACTAGAGACGCAGGATTGCGAAAAGAAAATCGCTATGCACCTAGTACTGAACTCTTTGAATCTCTTACTAAGCCTGTCGCTACGCACCTTCTCCCATCGCCGACTTGCTTGTGTTAAGCATAAGCTCAATCAACAAATAGTTTGGACTTGGTATACTAGGCACCTCTATAGATAGACTATAGAGAGCTACACACCTGACTTGTTGAATAATCATAAGGAGCACTATAGAAATCTGCATGAACTCGTCTTTTTCCGAAATAAGGCCATCTCTGCCCTGAAGTTAACAGCGAGTCTGTACATTCGTCATCTCTCTCTTGCTAGTGAAAGTATTGGATGCCTAAGAGTTATGTCTTCTATTGTGACTTCCACCTTTCGTGTGAAATGGCTAGCCTGGTTGGTGTTGACCTAATGCAAATTATGTTCTTTCAAGAGCCAACTGGGAATGCAGCTAACGTAGTTACCTTACGTATCTTTATTTAGTCTTACAAGCTTAACTCACTCATTCTCATCGCGACAGTCAGAAATATAATGCAGCTAACCTATGGCGAAGCAAAATTGATGGATAAGCTCTGGAAGATCAAGAGCGGGGATGGAGGTAGCGTAGGAGACCGAGGAGAGCTAATATTAATAGTTGGCTGTTGCTGTTCTATGGAAAGAGAATAATGGAAAGGTCTATCCAGATTGAAAAAACATCTCTTATTGCTTCAACTGCGTTCCCTTACTAGAAAGGGATTAAGCCATTATCAAGACAGGCAGGAGGCATACTAGCTATCACAAGATGCTTACAGTACTCTCCCAGTGCCACGGTATCGAATATAAGTGATTCTGACTTCGCCGGGTAGAGAATGTTCTTCCCCTTCAGCTTAAGCTTAGTTTGCATCTCATTCTCAATTTCTAGGGTAGAGAAGTGCATCTGGTAAAGGTTGCTAGTAAGTCATTGATGGAATCGAATCTCAATAATTTCTTCCCCTGTGCCGGGTAGAGAATCAAATAATCAATATTCAGCTTATTAAGATGGAATCAATGGGCCTAAATTGCAATTATCTGGTAGATCATCTATATACCAATTTATCTAATAATATCTATTAGCTGGTGATGGAAGTGCTTCTGACCTTACCAATATATTAGTAGCGAACAAACACATTATCAATTAATATGCTCATTCCACTTAATACTGGCAATGTATCGAATAGAGCATCTATTGAGAATTAAGCTGGTAGAGAATCTACAAATAAGGGTAAATAGAGTAAGTCATACCAAATAAGGACTAGAGTAAGGTGCTGGTAGAGAACTGGTAGATAAGGGATAGAGGAAGATCATCTCATTTTGGTGCTGGAGGGTCTCAAGAAGCTCTTTTCCCCAACATTATGGAATGCCAACCCGGGAGGTGGTGCATACTAAGTTGGTGGCACCAACTCCTTTGGGCTTCAGCACCGTAAGTTATTTTGGCCTACGCGTAGCAGGTATTCTGTTCGCTACGCCCCTTAGGGCAGAAGGCCTAAGATAAGGTGGCATATCCCTCTTATGGTAAGGCACGCTTTGCACCTACGCTTCTCATGCATTAGCTATAGCCGATCAACCATATCTAAAAGCTTAGATTCTCACTCCCTAGGTTCCCCCGCTCTCTGTGTTAGAACATGATAGCGCAGAAGGAGCCTAAGAGTTGGTGGCACCAACCACATCCCTATATGGAAAGAACGCCAACCCACTCTCTACTATGATTCTCTAGCATTAGCGGAAGTCGAGCAACCAAAAGCATCACTTACTTACTGCTTAGATTCCCTAAGATTTCTATGCCCTAGTTTCTCATGCAGTTTCACTCGTTTAGTCTTAACAAGACTAGTGGCTATATTGCCTAATCCCATCACCGGGCTCAAGTCCAGCCTCACTTCGCTCGAACGAAAGTGGACCTCTAGAAGAGGTCGCCTTAGTTACCTAATGCTTTCTCTTTGCCAACTTTGTCATTATGCCCTAAGGGACCGCTTCAAGTCCAGCTGCACAGAAAGATTCCCAAATTAATATACTTGGCTGTTTGACTAGCTTTTAATAACTGCATGGGAAGCTAGGCCCAGCTTATAGGTAGATTCGATACCAGAGCCTGCTATTAGATCTTATATAAGAGTATATTCTATACCATTTAATTGAATATGAGGCTAATATGGTATTGAATACCTAGTATGATGAATCGATAGCCGTATAGAAGATTACCTGAATGGGTATGTATATAGGATCGGGTGCATAAATAATCACTTACTCTTATGTGATGCTTAGGCAATAGCAAAAGTCTCCTAACATGAAGCTATAGGACCTGAAAGAACAGAGTGAGAATCATAGAGCCGGGAGTTGGTTCTCTTTCTGCCCGAAGCTAGGATAGAATGGGTGATAATCTAAGCAGTAAGTAATGGGGCTTCCGCCCACTTATTTGATTAGGTGATAGAAAATAGAGTGAGAAGCTTAGGAGTCAGTGCTGGCCTGCCTTGCTTAATATACTGGCCAGGAGAAGTGACTCCCTGAGCTATAAGCAGCCATTAGGTGATCCAATCTATTGTCCCTCCTAAGAGAAGAGAATCCGGGAGCGCCTCACACGGACCCGAACTTGCAGCAGGGAGTGATGGCTCGTACACCTTAAAGTGGTAGCAAACAAAACCTCTTCTTTAAGAAAGTTTACTGAGCTAGAATGAGAATCTTTCTTTTCAGCTGGACTTGAGCCCGAGATTAGGCAATAGGTGGTTACTTAGAGGTGCTTACGAAACTAGTTAAGGCTAGTGAAACAACATGGGAACCTAGGCGTTTATTATTACTCCCTACCCGAATATTCATGAATAGCTATTCTCTACCCCTCTAGACTGGTATATTCTCTACCATCATATTGGTTAATATGGGACTTATTAGGTATTCCCGAGCTTATAAGGTATGACGAATATATATTAGTAGATTTGATTCCATCATATGAAGCTTCTCTACCAGCTATTAGACCGGTACTCTTAATTATGTGATTCTCTACCTGGACCAGTCATCTTAACTTAAATTCGATACCCGGCTAAAAGGGTAATCACTTAAATTCTCTATCATATGATCATCTTAACTTCGATTCGATACCCGGCTCAGGGGAATAACAACTATTAGATATGGGAATGGATTTCTTTCATGGTTCATAGCGAACTAGCTGATTCAAGCTCACTAGCAGATGCACGGCTTATGGCTCATTTCACTTTTCACTTTTCACAATGTGATTGAATATTCACTACCCTAATTCATATCTATTGGACAGAGTGAACGAATATATCCGGATAGGAGAGAGCAAAGACAGTCAGACTTCCAACCGGACTTATATACTGGATGGGTCTCCTCAATCTACTGTATAGGTTGGATGAAGCTAAGTATGGAGTTGGTGCCGGCCTAGCTTGTTCGCTATGCACCTAGATGTTATACTTCTTTCTACCCGTCTGTCTCCCATGAAAGAGGCTTACTTCTTCTTGAATTAGTCTGCATCTGACTTAGCTTGCAAATCAACCAATCAGATTCGTCTTGCATATGTTTCGACGACCTAGGACCACATCTCGAACCATAAGATGCAGCATGACTGGGCTTGCACTCGTTGAAATCTTCCCCTGCACACTTTGTTGATACTTCTTAGGCTTCTTATTAACCTGGGGATTCAACTTCCGTCTTTGCTTTGGTCTTGAGCTAAGGAGTGGGTTCACAAGGAGATGACTAGAAAGATAAGAGCCAGAGTTTGGGCCGCTACGTAACCTCGAGATGTGATTCCCTGCTTAGAATAGCTAGGGGATCAACGGGATGAACGAAGCGGACGATTAACTTCTCTTCACCCAAGCCTATCCAACCTAGAGGACAACTAGGTAGAAAGAGAGGGAAGCGGGACCCAAGTCAATAATCATCTCTAGTTCGGCTTTCTTACTTTGCTTATGGAAGATTTTGATAATAAGCTGCCGAGTCTATTCATAGGCAAACCTCTAACCTTGTTGATTCTCATAGGCGATTCGATATTGGACTTCGCTGGTTTGGACCCATGGAAGCTGCCGAGTACGCATTCGTGGCCCCTATCAATTAGGGACTTTCCTTCTTACAACCATACGTAGCGAATGCTGCTTAGGCCAGGCCCGCTTTACCGGCTAACAAGACTCTCCTGCAATAACCAGAAGCAACCAGTATACCTGGCCTAATTGCTGCTATAACTAACAAGGTAATATACTGGTGCTTAGTGGATGCATTTCATAGTAGTCTTCCGCTAAGAAAGCAGATCATCTTTTTCTGCAGAGAATACAGGTGAGCGAATAAGCCAATAGACATTCTTGCTCTAAGCAAACCTACTGCTAGGTAAGGTGTGTGAGCCTAAGCTATTATTCTATGATTGTAAGTGTCTTCTATTTTTTGATACATTCCATAGCCCTCATTGGCATCGATCCTATTTGGTTATGTGTGGGCCGAAACCATTGCTTTCTCTCATGATTGATTCATCTTCTGAAGCAGCTGTCATATGCCGAACCTACTATTCTAATGAGGGGTCTTCCTAGTTCTCTTCCTAGGCCAAAGTATACTGCTTTTTTTATTGAGTTCCTGCCCCTGGTCAAACCACTGCTTCTGAGTTAAGCTAAGAAGAGTGTATAAGGAAGTATGGCTGGCTATGTTGATACAGATCCCTGGGGCTTCTTCTTATAAGACTAGTCGCTCATCCTATTTGAGCTAGCTTCAGCACCCCTATTTGAATGAGCTAGCTTCGGAGTGGACTTCACTATAGCCTTTAGTCAAGCGTTTATTCTCTTGGATCTAACATACCATGGGCTACTTCCAAGCAAGTCAGTAAGGGAACCCTTAGCATCTTATTTCGGGTAATTCCATGTTAGCTGACTCTCTGCATAAAAGAATCACATCTAAGCGAACTAGACGGGAACTCGGTAGCTCCTCCGGGCAAGGGGAACCCTGGATAGTAGGCAATTGTTAAGGAAACATTGCTCAATTAGGAAGTGCTTGCTCGATTTATTAGCGGTAGCTCGAGGCTACTGTAAGAAAGTAGCCCCTTGTGACCCCGAGGAGGGAAGCAGTAAATAACTATTATATTAAGCTGAGCTGAGAGAGAGTTTGGGAAGGGTGCCACTGAATTAGCATGGATGTTGCCTCAGGGAGAGGGCTAGTTAGATAGTGTGAATAGGGCTCGACCGTTAAGTTCTCTAAGAGAAGGCGGCGAATCCTAATCACTTTCAATTGGAAGGGTCTTTGACTGATGCTTCAGGCTAACTAGTGAACTTCACTACTGGCTCGGATTCCACCTTTGAAGTAGGCGCCCTAAGTTACGTAGGGAGGGAGGAAGCGGTGCACCCTAGGCAGGAATCATCAGTTAGGGAGGAAGTTATTCTATCTTCTTTTCGTGCCTAGGCTTGACTTACCGAACCTCGGCAGCTAGTCCTTTAAGAACCAGTGGGATCTACTCCTTCCCCAATATATTAATTAGGTAGACTACTTCTTGGTTCTACTCAACCGTTGGTTTGAGACAGAAGCAAGTAGTCCAACTCGATTCCTGGCTGACCGCTGAAAACAGGCCGAAAAATCAATGGTGTGAGCTGTCTGATTCCGGCTGGAGTGAGTAGTTTGCTGCTAAATGAATACGTCCCTACTTCCTATTAGCAATCGACAAGTTTTTTCCCGAAAAAGAAAAGATACTAGAAATAGACAAGAGAACAGAACCTGAAAACCCACCTTGATTCGTATGATTCTTTCATAACGAAATATTTGATCTTAGGCGGTTGCTTGGCTATTGCGGAAAGTCACTTGGTCTATCTCAACAGGCACTGGACGAGATACACACCACGACTCTATTAGTTTGAGTCTGATATGATAGTAGAGTGCTTTGTTTTGTATAGTAGTGACTATTGTCATGTTTTAGTAAACAGAAGAAGTAGAGTTCGAGTGCCTCTGATTGTCTGGCTTGGTCTCTCTTTCTCATTTGGTTAGATTTTGGGTTGTCTTTGATGTATATGTGCTCTTTCAAGTGGCCGGGGTCAAGTGGCTAAGTGTAAAGGGAAGGCCGACTCTGCTGCTGCGGACCGGCATGATGCTTGATGACTTGAGGCGCCCGAAGGAAGGCTCGCAATGACCGCACTGGTGCTTCCGGGTGGATGACTCTTAGTACATCGCTTGTTGTCAGTTGCTTTGGCGGATCCATGCGCACCTTACTCTCATCAGATTTGAAGTCAATTCCTTAACTGGCTGCATTTAGAATTCATTTCAAATGATCGCTCTCTTCCTGATTTCTTTGTACCATTCTGTCATCGACCTTGAAGCACCAATGTCACACTCAAGCCAAAACCTTGCTAGCTTCAGTTCTTTACGAAGTTTCTTCTAACATTGCGGGCCACTCTAATTTGATTGAAATTCTTATATTACCCACCACCCGGCTTTGGCTTAGCCACACGTACCGGGTCGTGATCCGGATGAAAGAATTCTTCACCCAGCAAAACTCTAGCTATTGACTTGGATGTGTCCTTACTTATAAGAAGGCGAAAGTCCCATTTTGATACAGAACCCAACAAACTCAAGTTTTCATGGTCTTGAGGCCAATGTTTATACTGGGCGAAACAGCATAGTCCTTATTCATTTTCCATTATATTAATTGGGACTACCCTCGTCCCGTTGGTCGATAGAGGTGGCACGGTCCCCTGTTGGCTGCTCTGGTAAGAATACTCCTTTCCCTTTTCCTCTGTGGACGGGACTAAGGATATACTAACCTTACAGCACCTTTCTCTTTATCCAAAAGGATCTCTCGCTATGCACCTCTTTATATTCGTATGATTCGTCTTACACATCAGCAGTTCTACGCTTGTCAGACAGAAAGAGGCACGTAGTGAAAATGGACTGTATTCCTTTGCATAAGAAAAAGGGGTATTTGTATCAGACTGATCTTGTTGCGCACTTACTAGGAGGATGGGAGAAATTTTCACCAAGCCAATAGGTTATCTTAAAGTTTTCCCGAAATGAATAAGAATAGACCTCGGTAGCAAGGACTTTCCAGTGATGGATTCCCGCCTCCCGTCTTACGACCAAAGGGGTAAACAACCATTCATGAATATGCTACGCACCTTAGGTTTCACTATCCAATTAATATACTGCGCCATATTTCTCATATCAGCTCAGCACATGATAAGAAAAACCGAATTCCTCTATTTGATGTCGATTCATCCACACTTCCATTCCTTGCAGAGGAAAGCGAACTGCTTGCTGGCTGGGAGCTGTATGAGCGGTAACGCCCACGTACGACTCCGTGAGAAGGTGGACAGAAATGGCCTTGTTGTACCTCACTCCCGTCTTCAATGGGGTCTGCTCTTTTTTTTTGGGAGAGTATGCTAATATGATCTTAATGAGGTATGGGGCTTTGCATCTGACATTCATTGGGCTTCCCTCTGTGAGAGCCAGCATCCCAGCTTGTGCAATAAACCCCTCCGGCCGAAGACTAGTGATAGGTGGTCCCGCGGAGCTTTTGGAGAAGGGTAGCCTAGTGTGTAAGTACAACAATGAACCGCGGCGAACCCTCAGACGACCCATCTAAGATTAGGGGTGGAGATCTGTGGTAGAGCTTCGCTACCTTTGACTCTTCCACAGACTTATACATGTACCAAATGCTCATACGAGAAAGTGAACTCCTGGGTCTGGAAACAAGGGTGTTGAGAAATCTTTTCTTTCTCGTCTACTCCAGGGGGTAAGGACACACCTGCGCGGATTACAGGTGATGGTTACAAGAATGGCAGGGAAGTGAACAGTACCTGACAACATTCAGGGATGAATGTAGACCCATCGGGCAGGGATAATCATTTCGGTCCTGGGAGAGGTGGCGACACCAGTCTGAGCTGAGGGAGGCGACCATAAAATTAATTGGAGACCGACCTAGTATATTAATAGGCATCCATTCTACTCATGTATGTTGTTCGTTTTCTTGTTGTTAGGTTTTCCTTCCTCCGCCCGATGGGCGATGTGTCTTATAGGGATCTTTTTTTGTTGGGGGAGGCACCAATATATTAATTGGACGGATTGCCTTGTTTCTTATTATTCTTGTTAGCACGTGAGTTTGGTCCTTAATAGCATTACGACGGATAACCTAGAATGCATAGCAAACCGCCAATAGCATGTGGTAAGGCAATGGGTTTTTCTTTTGGTTCTACTCCCATTAGGAAAGAGGATAAGACTTTCCTGCCTGTCTTGCCACCAAATAATATAATGGACACTTGTGCTCTCTTAGACCCACGCAGCTACCCTTCGATTCGATGACTTCTGTGAAACAAACCAGTCATGGAACAAGAGAACTGATTGGGAATCCTAGGAGCGACTACCAACGGCGATAGGAAAGAAGACTCTCCTCAGAAGGTACGTAATCTAAGGTAGTATCTATTAATATTTCTTTGATTGATCCTCTAATGGCAATCAGAAATGATATCTATCAAATAGGAACCCAGTCTTATAAAGAATCCCCACTACCGGTGTTGTGTTGTTGGACCGAATACACATTGTAAAATAAATCACAGAGACCACAAAGTCATCAATGATGTGATAACATATAATATAAAATATACATGAGTTGGTCTACTAAAATAGTCAAATGCCAACTGTTATCAAATATATACATAACATGTCCACTGTATACATCTCGACAATACATGAACCCATGTAGATACAAATGCAAATTATTTACAAATATTCTACCCTTCATCTATGCCTAACATCCATAAACTGGTCAACTTGACCTTGAACCTGAAATGTCTTGAACTAACCCGAGTATTATACAAATAATACACAGGTCAGACTGTGCCTAGAATGTAGATTTTAATAAAACTAGCATGGTATAAACAAGTATAACATGAGTAGCACGTGCATATGTCAAATGTCAACATATCTCAAAACCATGCATATAAAAGATAACCCATCTTTAAGTAAAATTCGATCCACAATCAAACATGCATATAATCAAGTGGGTGAAACAACCATAATTTAACTATCATCAAGTATAAGAACATATCAACAATACAGGACATGCTCTCAGCAATGCCCTAGATTATCTCTTAGATAATCGTAAAGTAGACATACCTGGGGTTCGTATAACTCAATATATATATATAACACATAATAATCACCTAAATTAAACTTACATGAAATATAAATATGGCATGCCCTCAATAGCTAAGGCCATCCATCATATAACCATATAAAAGATAGGTACAAGGTTAACTCCATGCTTTCAACACCTTAAGCTATCCTCGATAGCGGTATAACCAATGTGTATGGGGTTACACAACTTCATAACTCTCAGTATTATAAATAATCAAAGATATCGATAACCACATATTAATCGTCTAGACTTTCAACCTTATATTAATCGACTTGGCTCTCGGCCAATGGAACAGTCATATGGTCTTTCAGACCTCTACTAATCCACTCAACTCTCAATATTGTAGATAATTATTGGGACTCTCAGTCCTATGTACTCTCAGCATCATAAATATTGGCATCGGTCTCGACAAATGATCTGATCGGCCCTCAACCGTAAACATAGTGATCTCATATAGGTGAATAAGTAGGTTTCTATAGCATCTCATCAATAATAACTAGACAGGAGACTAACAACTCTTAGCCTATGACGAATGGGATTTTCGACCCTAAAAAATTAGCACTAATACATCCTCGATATTCATATGCCGCAAATTCAACTACTGGAAAACCCGACCGTTAAGGGAAAGAAGATAATAAAGACAGAACAGAATCTTACAGAATAGAATAACATATATTATTTCAACATATAATCTTTACGGTCGTAAATTTTAAATACATTTATCAGAGTTTAACTTAAGATTAACATGGACAATTATAAATATTTGTATTATAACTGCGAAATATAATAGTCATGAGTGTGGTGGAAATGGATTACAATCTTCAGAAGAATCTTCTAGCTCCATGCTACGAGCTCTTTCAAAATGCTCCAAACTAAAGCCGACTACTAGGCTGCCCGAAAAAACAAGGCATCTAGAGTTTAAGGGAAAGAAAATAAACTCCGGGTCAATCACAGAACTGGTGTGAGAAACTCAAAATATGAGTTTTTTAAAACAAAAGGTATCTCATAAGACCACATCGTACATAAACACGAAATGGGTTTTTACCTTATGATAACCAAATTATTCTACATAAAATTTAGTGATATTATTTTTAATGGCATTCTTTTGAAATCTTTTTCAAATAAACATATTCAAATAGCTAAAATTGTTAAATTGGTTAAATTTGATAGCATAATGGGTTTATAACTAAATTCGAAGGCACTTATTGGAGATTCAGATTTCCAATGAATTGCGAGGTAAGGGACTGCCTCCCGTACAGTGCATCTCTAGAGGGATGCACCAAGGATCGATATCTTTGAAACTTCTGCGAATTAAGATCGGCCTACTCGAAACCAATAAATGGTACGGATAACATCAAATATGATATCACCCCGGTCGTTCCCGACCCATCCGAGATCTCTCATACCATACACTACATATCTTTTTACCCGATGTCATAGCAGGGGCAAAATAAATCTGGAAAGGTGGTATCATACCCTAATGGTTGTGGTCCACTTAGCCTTAAAGCAACCCCTATTTCACAATACCCTATGTGTGAGGCTTGAGGTAACGTTTACCTTTCTTAGAACATTTTCACTTAAAATGCCACATTGCCATTTTTAACAACACACTATTGATTTCAACAAAAGTACAACCTCTGAGCTCGTACATCTCAAAAAAGGGTGTTAAGTATAATTGAGTTATCTCCTACACCATCAAACAGATGTACGTTTGTAAAAATCAATGCACTATGATCTTAGAAATGCAATATCTGACATTCTATCCTTATAAGTTGTCCAATAACAGGACAAACCGAAGACACTCTCCTACCACATCCTGTCGAGAATTACTCCTAGGATTAGTAGCGAGTAGTCCTTGCATATGAATATCCTAGAACAAAGGGACTACTGCTATTTATCTATCTCGGGAGCTACTCCGAAATTATCAACAAGCAATCCTTCTGTTATGAAGGTTCCCGCCTTCAACCACATTATCTTCAACATATCTTCACTTTTGAACTTGTAAATTGGTTCGAAGTGATTTTCGGATAAGAATTACCCAAATCCAACCCCGGTTCCTTCGAACTAATCATCGATAAAAAGAGGTAAGTGCATGATTAATATTCCATTAATTTGTATCTTTCAAAAATATCTTCTTAGATATATATATATATATATATATATATATCTTTAAAACCATTTCTTTTTAGTATATACGCCATCATTGAACCTCTCTTATCAAATCCTTTGGTTACTTAGAATCTTTTTAAATCTTGGAATAATTCTAAATCATTTCATCCTTGACTTAGGAAAATATCTCTAAATCATTTATTCAAATCTTATACAAAGATTTCCACATCATAACTTTTAAACGGGTCAAAAAAACAATGTTATGTAGGACATCGTTTACTGTAAACCCAAAACAATTAATTTTAAGTAAAAGGATCCATAGGAATTAAAATAATTCCAAATCATTTATTTTAATCTTAACAAAGATTTCCAAATCGTAACTTTTAAACGGGTCAAAAACAATGTCATTTAAGACATCATTTACTACAAACCTAAAACAATTAATTTAGGTAAAAGGATCCATAGGAATTAAAATAATTCCAAATCATTCATTTAAATCTCGACAAAATATTTCTTATTTCCAATACATATCTTTTTAATAGGTTGAAACCATGTTATCTAAGATGGTAAATCCAAATTAGTTAGTATTCAAGTAAAACAGATCCATAGAAATTATACTAATTCTACTCAACATCAATTTTTGTATTCAACCTTTACTATCCATTGAATAGTGGTGAAATCACCTTTTAAATTCACACAAATAGTATAGGTTGCCCCCTTGGAATTTAACACCAATTGTAAGAAGATTATCTCTATTCAATCCAAGTTTCAATTAACTAATTTTAAAAGTTAAATCTTTAATACTTGTCTTGTTTTCGGCATTTCGACCTTATCTATCCCTCGCCCGGGAAAGTGGCCAGGTAAGCCAGGGCACGGGTTGCTCCTGAACATCTTCTTAGTTTAAGCACCTCCTATATAGATCTCACAAATAGAAAAATCTAGTCTACTCATCGGCTTTTGGGGCCTAGATTAAGTCGCTTGATTATAATAGCTTTTCTTTAAATTATTTATTTAAACCTTTTAAAATAAATTACAAAACCTTCAAATCATCTTTAAAATACTTAATTATTTATTTGAAAATATTTATAAAATATTTGGGAAATGATACTTAAGTTTAAAGCCATATTTCAAAAGTTATTAAAAGTACTGTAAAAAGTGCTGCGGATAGTGCTTTTAAGGCTTATTTGATCAAAACAACTTTTCTACCATTTAGAAATCTATTTTTATAACTCAAATCTATTTTAAAAGATTTTAAAAGATTTATAGAATTTATTCCATAATTTTAAAGAAATAAAAATATCACTTTTGAAGTTTTTATCGCTTTGGTTTTCGAACCGCCAAAGCCCGACTATTTTGAAAACTTGTTTTGCTCTTATTTCAAAATCTACTAAACGAAATCTCGATCTGTTTTTTGTTTGAAAACTTTGATGTAAGAGTTCGGAAAATTCTTATTACAAATAATTACGAATCTATCGTATAAATGGATTTAACTTTCTACTGCGCGAAATCGTGAACTGCCGTTACACAACGCGCCTATTTTCGACTCAATATTCATAACCTGTCAAACTTCACCAAATTGGATTTTAGTGTTTATAAAATATTTATAAACCATTTTAAATAATTTCAAAGGGTTTTAATGATTCTATATCACTTTTATAACTTGATTTGGAAAGTGATTTCCTTGTGTAATATCGACGTGTATTTAACTAGACTTGATTACACAATTAAACAACTATACTAAAACAACCAAACTTGATGAATAAAGCATAGTAACCATCCATAGCAAACATATCACGTCATCATATATATAGTTTCTCACCTTCATTGGTTTCTAACTTCATGAAAATTTGTTATAGCTTCACAACGATTGTATCAGAGCCTACGGAATCAAGCCTTGGACCTATGAATGGGCTCGGCCTAGCTTGGAAGGAGGTGGAGTGCTTGGCCTTGGTTGCAAAAGGTTGCGGCTGTGGGTTTGAGTGAGGAAAGGAGTGATTTGCCTTGGTTTTGAAGTGGATTACTTATGAACATATACTTATATAAATTTAATTTCTTTTTGCAGCATTTTTCTTCAAAATTTTCTTAAGGTAGGAAGCCATTGGAAAGCTTGAGAATGAGGAAGAAGATGAAGTAGAATAATGTGTAAAATTATGAAGAGAATGGCGAGTATTTATAGGAAAACTTTGGAAATAAATATCTAAATGTATAACTACTCTTTTGCCCATTACCCACACCCCTCCATCCCCTCAAGACGCATGGAAAGGCCACCCCCTTGTGCTTCCATGTGTATGATGATGATGGTGTGTAAGTGATGTTTGCTTTTTAGGGTAGAAAATATCATGGATATTTATACTTTTTACTATATGTAAATTCTAATGTAAATGGTAAGTATATTTATATGTATATTTGTGTTCATGTATATGTTAGGGTGTGTGCATGTGTATGTAATATATGTGCACAAGTGATATAAATAAGGTTGCAACAAGTTTGAACAACTTCCGTTCGTTATACCGTTGAAAATCGAGAAGCCGATTCCCGATCATATTTTCACTTGTAAATTAATTTACATATAAATATAAAAAAATTTGAAAAATAATTTCTCATCATTTTTAACTAATTAAAATGATCTTTTTGGAATTATAAAACCATATAAATTAATATTAAATGATTGTTTACAAAAAGTGCTGTTGTATCGATAAAGCGATACAAATTTTCTTATATTTTCAAATCAAATATATATATATATATAATTACCATAAATGATTTACTATCACTATATAACTAATTAAAATGGATTATTATCATTTAAAAACTATTATTTTAATAATTATAATAATTATTAAATCATTAAATCTCAATTTAAATTCATAAATCCATTATTAAATATGATGTCATTAATACATTTTATTCCCAAAAATAAAATAAATTTTATTTCATATTCTTTTTAAAATGGATAAATAAGTATATGCATCTAACTCCATGCGCGACTTCTGATAATTATAGAGCTGTTTATTGATAAAACGGTTTTCGGTTATTTTATCGATATTTTTCCAAAGTAGATATTTTTTTGTAAATACTTATTCAAAAGAAGATTACCATCATTATTTATTATTTAAGACATCATAATCTATGTTAGAAACCTTATATTTTAATATTTTAAAAATAAATATAATTTACTAAAGTGATAAATTTGCAGGTCGTTACGTAGCCTGCTCTAGGAGCCTTTCTCATATACTCTCAGCGCTACTCCTACAGTATTAGTTACCTCGATGGTTATTATGACCCAATATCCATCAACTGATAGACAACAATTTGTATTGGTCATAACCCTACAAGTGTCCCTAATGGTAATATAATATTGGCATATGTGACATAAGAGCAGTGTGTAGCAACCCGTAAATTTGAACATTTCGTCTTTGAATATCGTAACGTTTTGAAAATATAGTTAAGTGTTATAAATATGATTTTACAACCCTGTTAAACATCTTTTAAATAATGAACAATGATAAAAAACTAGTTTTTAAAATTTATTTACAAAATATATATTTTGAAGAAATATGGATAATGTGACTAAAATCGGTTTATTGATAAACGACTTTTTAATCGATATAAGTTATTCGAACTCTTTTATACTTAACTAATGAATATATGAACACATTAGAAACTAATTCACATACTTGTCATCATTGAGTAATTATAACCTCCTAGAAGCTTCTAAGGGATAAGAGATATTTGTGTGTAAGGGTAGTTTGGTCATTCACTTAGAAATGAGGTGTAAAGGAGAAGTGATAGGCATGTGGAGAGGTGAGCCTTCTATAGCATGTTGGGTGGGGGGAGGGTGAAGGAAAGGGTTGGCAACACCCACTTGAAGCCTATATAAGAATTTAAACACACCTTTGAATCACTATTGCAAATTCATAAAATAAAATCAACTCTTTTCATATCTTTCTCTATATAATTTCCTAAAGAGATTAATTTTGAAACACATCCAAATCAACTCAGACATGGACAAAATTCTTAGGACAACATCACAACACCTCATAAACTTAGGTCTTGAAGAAGTGAAGCCAATCTCCCTCTACTCTTGAAGGACGTGAGCAATTTATGGGTATTTAGGCTTAGGGCAAGTGCAAGGTAAGGTGAAGATAAGAAGTAAAGTGTTAGCAAGGTTGAGGTAGGAAGTAGGAAGCTAGATCTTCCTTGTTTGATTGCTTAAAGGTGAGTTAACTCACCATTGAATGGAAATATATTGTGTATATGTGCTTGTGATTGATTATTTCTTTGTGATTGAATGGATATTGATATATGTTGTAATATATATTTATTCGATTCTTGCTTTGAAAGCAAATGACATATAGAATCTATATGTATGGACTTGGAATAGGATTATATGACTTGTAGAATAACCTTGAAACAAAACATATAGGTTGTAGTTGAACTTCGGTTTAAATTAGACTTGAATTTGAAAGTGCTCTTATAGCGATAACTACTACAGATGCACTTAGGAATTACTTTATCTTTGACAATTTCTAAGGAACTTCGTAGAGAGATCCTTAGGGGTTTCTCGCCATATTTGTGATTTTTACTATGCATGCTTTCTTCCATAAAAATTTTGAATATTAAAAAGTTAAATAACATATCGAGAAGTGGCCAAACTTCCACTTGTGCAAAACTGTCTCGTTTAACCTTTGTTTTTTAGCTTGAAATGTTTGGAAGGGACTTTAAATTTAAGTATTTTATTTCATTCTTTTTACAAGTGTTTATTAACTCATATTAGAGTAATTTAAATATGGTTTTAGATTTTTGTGAACTTCTAAGAATTAGTTATGAATTTTAAAGAAGACGATTTATTTTTAAAAATAAGGAAAACATGGTTTTTTCCATGTTTTTGAATATTTTATAAACTTATTATTTTAAAGCAATATTTTGAATGAGTGTTTTAAAACCTATTATAATTACTTTAAAGCATTTTAGAATTATTTTTAAGTACATATAGTTTTTTGAAAATGGTTTGACAATTTTATTAAAGTATAAATATCTTATGTAATATAATATCTTTTAAATTGTATTATTAAATATCTAGTTTTATAAATAAATTACTATACATATACATACATACATACATACACACATATATATATATATTATTTCTAAGAATATTTTAAATTATAAACAGAGGTTCAGAAAGTGGTTAGGAATTGCTTAATGGCTAAGTTGTTATTTGTTTAATTACTTGTTTGGAAAGTAATTAACTTTGCTTAACACTAAAGCCAATGAAGTAGGCTTATATATTTATGAGTGTTAAGATTTATGTTTGAGCAGGGATAGAAGCAATAGTGCTCTAACCTACCATCTTCACTATTGATCAAGGAATAGTTAAATTGGGAAGGTTGAAAATATGTTAATCGAATTGATCATTTACTTGTTTATGGAAGTCATTAACACTATACTTAACACTAAAAGCCCACGAGGTAGACTTATCTATCCATGAGAGTCAAGAATGAAGTGTCTAGGCAGGGCTTTGATATGCAACCAGTGCTCTAACTTACCTGGCTTCAATCTTGACCAAGGGATGGAATAAGTTGGAACATCAGAAACGTATTAAGTATACAAGACTTGATTTCTATAAGTGATCATTTTTAACCGGATAGTTGATCGGTCGACTTTCGAAATTGACCAGAATTACTTAGGAAATATCTAAAAGAAACATGAGGGCTATATGGTACAATTATCTTCAGATATGTTATATTGTACGTATAAACTCGTCTTGCTCTTCTAGGAAAAATGATAAGAAAATTCATATAAATAGGAGATGATATCCACCTTTATGTATCATCAATTTATTTCTGAAAGAACCGAGTTAAATTGTCTTGAAATTCGTCAACTAGTTTTGGAGCATCAGGTAAGTCGGGGAGTCTACTTATATGAGATGACTTAAACCTGTAACCACTTAAAAACCATATACGCGATCTATGTTCTAGAATCGGTTGTGAAGTGGAATGTTATAGAGTTGAACTATCTATCCTAAGGTTAAGTGCAAGGAGAACTCAGCGTTAACATTTCAGACTAATGCTATAGAGTTGAACTGTCTATACTAAGGTTAAGTCCAAGGAAATGGTAAGAGTTAGCATTTGATGGTCAACTTATGCTAGAATCTATGTACAGATTCAAGATCTACTTGAGATGCTCAAAACCATGTAGAGGTTCGTGATCAGTTCGACATGCTGGAATCTATTTGGAATTCATGTTTTGTTCGAGTGAGGAAGACTTGTGTGAGAGATGCCGAACGTAGCCTCAACATCGAAAATGACTAAAACCAGAGTAGGGTACCAAGCTACGAAGGGTGTAGCGAGTCTAAATATGGTATATCTTCTCCTGATCTAGAGATGCAATTGATATTGCCAGCGAGAGTTGATGATATTTGGTGTAACGTCTCCGGCGTTGACCAACTATGGCTTACCTTATAGTATATTTTATCTAGAGATATACGACATTCGAAAGGATACCTCTGATCCTTATGTAGGAAGTCGGATTCGGTATTTTCTGATATATGTTGTACACTCTAGCATGATCTATTATACCTATATTTTCACTCATCAAATGGTTAGTGTCTTTTTATGGGAAAACTGTTACGGTAATCAATACGGTCTCAATAGTTACTGTTATATGTTGCATGTACCTTGGAAATCCCGTACCAGACTTATGTCTGACACATGTTTCTGTTTTCCTTAAATTCCTCATGTTCTCTTTTGAGTAGGCTGAGTAAAGTAGGTTTTTACGTTGGACATTTTAGAGTTCAGGAGATGAGATGAAGGCTTTCGTTATCTATTTATTTCTATTTTAGTTGTACTATATTTTGTATGTATGTATAAGCATTATAAGGAAATACAGTTGTAACTATCCAGGCTGATGATATAGATTTTTTAACTTTGAAATTTCTATATTCGGAATAACCCTTTGTATTGGTCTTTTGATATTATAAATTATCGTCCCGCTATGAGATTTTGATGTTGTGTTCTTCCTTTCTTGTTCTATTTTTTTAACCCTAATTGTATATCTGTCTGGAACTTGGGTGCTCGACACACGAATACCGTGGATGTATTTAGTGTCGATATTCGAGGGTCAAAAAGTCGAGTCGTTATATTTGGTATTAGAGCCTAGGTTGGGCGAACACCTTGGCTTTGGTTGGTTATAGCTCATTAGAAATAGAGTGACCGATGCCTTAGAATGAGTCGAGTGTATTATATATATGAGTATGTATTTGTATTTTCAATATTAGACTTTTAAATTATTCTTTAAGAATATCTCTTTCTTAGTTACTCTTTCTTTGAAATAACTCTATCCTTAAGTGACCTAAAGAAGTTTTGCTATGTTTAGGTAGTACAAACCATGAGTACTAGAGCTGCTAATGCTCGATGCGGTAGAGATAGAGGTGGTTAGGGTAGTACAATCATAAAAGGTGGAACTCGAGCACCGAGGAATGTTGCTCCTATTGAGGAACCGAGAGTGAATGTCGTATAAGAGGCCGTGCAGGTCAGACCTCAGATGAGTTTTGCTTCACTTTGTCATGATTACGAGAGGTTGGGGATAAGAGGTTTAGTGTCTTGGAGACGATTATAGAAGTCCAGTCTTAGCTCAGATTATATGATTGAATATTTGGAGATATGGAGCTGGATGACGCGATGAAGCATCAATTGGCATCGTGATATCTGACAGACGTGACCGTGGATTAGTGGAGATCTATTACAGCTGATGTCCAAGAGAACGACTTCTTTTGAGCCCGATTTAAGGAGGTTTTGGAGATGAAGTTTGTCTCAAAAGCCAAGAAGACTTTATTGTTTAGGAGCTTCTTGGATTTTAAGCAAGATGGCATGACTATGGCAAAGTATGATAACCGATTCATTACATTGTCTCGGTTTGTATTGGGGTTAGTTGACATGCCACTAAAGAAGAACGAGATGTTCATAGTGGGTATATGTTCTGAGTTCTAGCTGGATATGACAAATCACATCATGGGATCTTTTGTGGGTTAGTGAACATGGCGTTGAGGTTTGTGAGCTTGGCTCTGAGACTATCTATCCCTGCACCAGTTAGGAACAATAAGCGGAAGTTTCAGCCACGAGGAATATTTCTGGTTTCATTTGCCATAGGTGTGGACAAAAGGGCCATTTTTCTAAGAATTGTCAGAAGGGAAAAGGAGGGAAAGTGGTGAGAGCACCATTAGTGAAGGCATCGATTACTAAAGTACCAAAGCTGGAGCCGTAGATAGCCAAGGCACAGTTTGCACCGAAGAGTTGCTACAACTGTCACTAGCCAGGTCATCTTGTTAGAGATGGTTCATTGCTTTGGTTAGGACAACAGCCTAGGATATTTTCACTTGCTTTAGCACCTTCCATTCTGCAGTTGGGAAGGGGAAGTAGATTCTTGAGGGCATATGATTTTTTATGTCTTTTCTATTCATGTTTGGTTTGATACCGGTGCCTCTCATAGTTATGTATCCCGTATTATTTAGTCATGCTCGACATGTTAGGAACATGGACTATTGTTTGTTGATTATTGATTTTTGCTCGACCAATTTATGAGCATTTTTACCTTTCTATATCATGGTTGAGTAGACAGTAATTGTGGGTACATTGAAAAAATACCTTGTGAAGTGGATTTCACAATTCGACAATAAGGTGTTTAGTGACAATATTTGGTTAAAAGTTAAATTTAGAAAAAGATGTTTGTTGCAATCTGAATGAAAGGTGAGATATGTTGTACACAAATATTTGTGAAATTTTTTATATAAGAAAGTGATTTTATATAAGTATGGTTTGTAAATATGGTTTATAAAACGAAGAGGATTCAAACTAATATTTTGAGAACCTAAATCCTGGTATCTTCAAAACTATTTTTCAATATTTTGGATAAAATAATTATAGTATTTTTAAAAGTAAATATTTAGGAAATTATTTTATGAAATTGAGATCATGATAATTAGTTTTATTATACAAAGTATTTGATACCTCTATGGAAATGATTTTGGTTAGGCACGTAAGGCATGATTTGGATGTACCAAGCTCACTTCTGTTGCTTGAAAATAATTCTGGTGATGACTACAGTATCATCCACATTCATTTTGTGGTTTCAAAGTGGGGAATGCTACAGAGTTTTTTTGGTAGAAAGGATTTTGATTTAACCCCGAAAGTATGATTTGATATATAAAAAGGTATAAGCATATATTATTTCAAAATTATTTGGAATAAAACCCGAGTGTTTAGTTTTAAAGTTTTTTTTACAGAAATTGGAACTTTGTTAAGTTAATTTATGGATGCATATAGCCTATGCATTAGGATGGTATGGTATGTGTATCGTAATGTGGTATGTTGTTTGATAGTTTTCATTTGTTAAAATAAAATAGATTTTTCAGTGATTTCGGACAATTAGAAATTTTCGAATCGTTATAGAACTTGTAGCTAAGTGTTTCTGTGAAAATATAAAAGTTTAGTTTTTACAACTCTTGAATTGAGAAAGTATTAAGTTAAAACAAGTTTTAATGGTTAAACATGCTTGTAAAGTGGCATAAAATTGATGTTTCATATATACTCTTAAGATCTAGTAGAGTATTACACAAGTATGAACTTAAGTTGTAAAATGTTTATAAACTTGTAGTTATATTATGAAATGCTTAAATGATTTTAGTATTTAAAGAGGAATACTATTAGTATAAATAAATTGACTTAAAGGAAATTGGTACAGTTAAGAAACAAATAGGATAAGCACGTAAGTTAGTAAGGATAATAGAAAACATGACTATTCTTGATCCAGTATTCGAGTACATGATTTTAAGGTGATCTACACCAGTCCAAACAAGGATTTTCGCTCAATTCTTGACGGCAAACACTGGACACGAATTTGTGATACTATTTTGATATTTTCTATAATAGTATATGCTATGTACGGAGAACAAAGGTTTCTAATTAAGAAACCAAATCAAAGTCTACACTAGAGAGGCCGAGTGATCTATACTAGTTTGAAAGCGAAAATTTATGTGATCTAACAAGTGATTAGATCAGATATTGCTTACGGATAATCCTTGTACATCATACAGGCTTTAGTGCATTTGTATGATATGTTATGTTTGCTTATAAAGAGTTTGGGGAATAACTTTGATTTATTATTAGGTAGCATAAATAATTATCTAAGTAATAACCCGAGGCTGTTGCGCATAAGGTATGCTTGTAGATTGTTTATCGTCCTTGGGTGATGAGAGAGTTTTGAACCTGAGAAAACCGTGAGCTTTGTTTGCTAGTAATTACGAATGTTGTTAAGTATCATTATATGTCTGTTTCCTTGATAGGTTAGTTAAAGTGCAGTAGAGCAAGGATGCTCGGGATTGTACAAGGAAGACGGAGGGCAGTTTGAGTGAGTTCTATCCAGAATTGCTTGTTGGCTTGGGGTTCCTTCTTATCTTAGTGTAGTATATCTTTTGTAGTGTTCTCACTGCTTGGGGTGGGGTCACTTCGTATGCATTTGAGCTGTAGTTTATTTGTATATAGTTTCAGCAGTGCTCTAAATATGTACCTTATTTTTCTATCTTCTTTGATTATCTTTTTTGTTTGAATTTCGAGGATGAAATATTCTAAGTGGAGGAGAATGTAACGATCCATAATTTCGAACACTTCTTTGAATATCATAACATTTCAAAAATATAGTTAACTGTTACAAATATGATTCTATAACCCTATTAAACATATTTTAATTAATGAATAAATATAAGAAACTTGTTTTTGAAATTTATATACAAAAATATATTCTTCGAAGAAATATCGATATTGTGACCAAAAATTGGTTTATCGATAAACAACTCTTTAATCGATATAAGTTGGTCGAACTCTTTTATACCTAACTAATGAACATATGAACACGTTAGGAACTAATTAAAACAATTTTCTTCATAGAGTAATTGCAACTTCCTAGAAGCTTCTAAGGGATAAGAGATATTTGTGTGTAAGGGTAGTTTGATCATTTACTTAGAAATGAGGTGTAAAGGAGAAGTGATGGGCATGTGGATGGGTGAGCCTTCCATAGCATAATGCGGTGGGTGAAGGAAAGGGTAGGCAACACCCAGTTGAAGCCTGTATAAGAGTGTGCACACACCTTTGAATCACTTTTACAAATTCACAAGACAAAATCAACTCTTTTCGTATCTTTCTCTATATAATTTCCTATAGAGATTAATTTCAAAACACATCCAAATCAACTCAAACTTGGACAAGAGCCTTAGGACAACATCACAACATATCCTTAACACTTAAACGACTTCTCAGTTTCATTTACCCTCTTATATTTTGTTTTCCCTCTTCCAGTAAAAAAATAGCAAGCCACTATCTTCAAAAATTAAAATAAAGTTATTAACTTAACGAAAAATTGCAAAATAAGGATCTTTAGGTTTGTATTGACTAGACCTACATGTTGGTGTGTCCATTGTGGTTGCGGCATCGATTTGGGTTGTTCGACTAAGGACAGCGTGACTTAAGAGAGCTAGTTTTGATTTTTTGTGAGATTTAGTCAGAGTTTGGCGAATAGGACGGTGGCGTGGTGTTTCTTGTTCGAAGGAGCTTCGGTTGGTGAATTTTAGCATGAGGCGGTCATGGTTTGGGGATCACATGCCTAGGATTATTTTACTCAAGAGTAGTAGATTTGTTGGTGGAGGCTCGATCGAGCTAGATGACGATGGGTGGAATGGAAGGCTCTCGCAAAGTGGAATGAACGGTGGTGATCTCGTGTCGTTTCGTGGAGAGATGGAGGAGTTAGGAAGGATGAATGCATGACAAATGGGTCGTGCTATTTCAGCTATTAGCAGGAGTAATTATGAATTGGAGAAAGAAGGATTTGATTTTGTAATTAAGTTAATGAGAATCGATTAAGCTAATTAATGAATATATTAATCTCGAATCCTTATAAATTCAATAACTATCTCATATGAGGTCGAATTTAGACGCGGTCTTTTACATTGGAATCATATCGATATTATCTACGCATTGGAGTTGGATCTGTTGAATTTAGTGATGGTAGTATTTTGGGCTAAGGGGTCAAACCAGAATGCAGAAGAGTCAATTGGAATTTTGGTGAGTTTACCTACCTTTAAATAAACTATATGATATCTGTGTTGCTATAATTTATTGTTATAAACCAAGTTGGATACCGGCATCCTACTCTTCTTAGCTACTTACTGAACCAGATAAGTAAAGAGGTTGAAGTAGTCAACTCAGTTTTAAGACCCATATTTTATTGGGCCTTCATTTGAATTTTGAAAAAAAAATCAATAAATAAAATAAAATTGGTATATTTATATACTCTTAGGATGTAGAAAATGTATTATACAAGTAAATAAAAGTGGAGTAAGTTTTTAATTTAATATTTTCTAAAGATGAGTCTTTATAAAATGTTGGAAAACTTAAGTGGAAATTTATGGAATATTTCGTAAATAATTTTAGTAATGAATGAAATACTATAAGTGAAAATGAAAATGATTTAGAAAGAAATTGGTGTAGTTCAGAAACCAATATAATTAAGTACATAAGTTGTACATAGATCATTTTATTCGCTCGGCTCTTGATCGAGGATTCGAGTACATAACTTCGAGATGATTCACATCAGTCCAAAAACGGATTTCTCAATTATTCTTGTCAACGGACACTTGATTCGGATTTTGATATGATACTGAGATTTTCTATCATAGTATATGGCTATGTAAGGAGAATGGAGGTTTCTAATCAAGGAACATGATCGGAGTCCACACTAGGAAGGTTGAGTAAGTGATACTAGTTCGAAAGTAAAGTCTATGTATCCGAGCAAATGGTTGGATCAGATATTGCTTACAAATTATTTATGTACATTATACAGGCTTAAGTATATTTATATGCTTTATTATGTGGCTTAGGAAAGTTTGGGGAGTGACTTTTATTTTTGTTTGAGGAAGCTTAGATAATCTTCTAAGCAATAACCAAAGGCTGATGAGCATAATGATACGGATAGAAAATTATCTATATCCTTGGAAGATTGAGAAAGTTGTGAACATAAGAAAAATTCTAAATCTTGTTTATTAGTCATTTAACATTTTAAATGATGCTAAGCATTAGTTTACTCCTTTATGGAATTTGATCTAATTGATAGTGTGATTTTATAGACTATGATTTATAAAGTTGTTTGTTAGGACTTTAATCTTGGTGCTTTTGAAAAAGTGATTTCAAACGAATTTGGGAATGAAATAATAATAAAATTATTTTGAGAACTTTGATGAAGCATTATTATTTCAGGATATTTGAAAGGAGTTTTTGTGAAGTGAGTTTTCAAATATTTTTGGTTATGACTAAAGTTGGATGATTGGGATTTTCCCAATTTGGAAGACTCGTCGGGTATATTTGCTTTCTCTAGTTGTTGTTTTAGGAGGAGGCGGAATACCGTTTGATGCTCTATATTATTTTGATTGTAGAGTTATACCATGCTTTGGTAGGAGGAGACCCCTCCTTGTCCTAATTGATTTTGGTTTTGGTATATATCTCTTCGGAGGAATTTGGAAATATATTTTGAATATAAAAACCCAGGCATTTAGTTCTAAATTTATCTTTTGAAGACATTGAATGCTTAGTATTTTATTACAGAGTATTCTCTATACTGTTATTGCATATAAATGTTATATTGTTTGTATTGTTATTACTTATGATAGAAATAGCTTATGTATTGCTCTTTTGTCAGCATGATTCTCTTCGGGATTATGTAAGTACAAAATAGGTACAGGGATGCAATATATTATTATTCGATTTCTTATGCACATGCATTCGTATCGAGATATTAAGTTGCTTGTCCAAAATCAAATGCAAAAGTGGTATGTAGTAGATTTGGAAGGCCACTTGGCTTTTGTTTTCTTTGTTGATTTAGACCACTTGTTGAGAGTTGTAGTTTTTTCGGATCTAGCCGCACAAAGGAGATGTTGCTGAAATTTTCCATAACATAAAGGATTGTAAAAGCCTGATAACTCATTTTAATTAATAAGTTTTTGAATCTTAAGGGTTTAAAGATATTTTATTCCTTTGGGAATTTCAGGGTAGAAATTCTTTTAAGGAGGGAGATTGTAACATCCCAGAATTTTATCGTTTTGATTTTTGAATATTTAATTAATTTTCAATATTTAAATAAATGGGTTTTTAGAGTTTAATAACTTATATTCAAACATAGCAATTATTTAAACATTTGAATCGTGAATTAAATATTAATTAAATGGATTAAATAACCTTATTTAACTCCTTCTAATTTATAAATAATAATTGTGAATCAATTTTGTAAGTTTATTTACAATAACAAATAGTTCAGATAAATAACAAGAAAATGAATTGTTAATAAAATGACTTGATTTTTAATGATGTGTCTTATTTTAATTTATTGGATTTTTCCATAACTTTTAATTTAGAAAATATTTAAATTACCGTTTGATGTATTTTTCGGCAAACGATGGTATTTTTGAAATTTCACAAAATAAGATAACAGTGCATTTTATTATTGTTTCGAGATCGTGTCATATTTTTATGTACGATTGTATTTTTGTTTTGTCGTTCGCGGCTCGTACGCAGACGAAATTTTATGGACCGAGGTAGCAGAAATTGTAAAATAACAAACCTTAGCACTTAACCTACTTCTCATTTTCATTTTACCTGTTCTATTTTGTTTTCCTCTTTCTAGTAAAATGAAAAGTAAGCCACCATCTTCAAAAATTAAAATAAAATTATTTACTCAACGAAAAATTGCAAAACAAAGGTCTTTGGGTTTGTATTGACTAGATCTACATGTTGGTGTGTTTATTGTTGTTGCGACATCGATTTGGGTTGTTCGACAGTGGACAACGTGACTTAAGAGAGCTAGGGTTTGATTTTTTTGTGAGATTTATTCAGAATTTGGTGAATCAGATGGTGGCGTGGTGTTTCTTGTTCGAAGGAGATTTGATTGGTGAATTTTAGCATGGGGCAATCATGTATTGGGGATCGCGTGAGGGTTGTCGTACTCGAGAGTAGCAGGTCGTATTGGAGCTAGATGAGGATGGTGGAACGGAAGGCTCTCGCGAAGTGGAGATGAACAGAGATGGTCTCGTGTCGTTTCATGGAGAGATGGAGGAGTTAGGGAGGATGAATGCATTGCTAATAGGTCTTACATGTTTCAGCTATAAGCAGGAGTAATTTTAAATTTGGCGAAGAAGGATTTCATTTGGTAATTAAATTAATGAGGTTTGATTAAGCTAATTAATGCATATATTAATCTTGAATCTTTATAAATTCAATAACTATCTCATATGAGGTCTGATTTAGACGCGGTCTTTTGCATTGGACTCGTGTCGACATTATCTGCGCATTGGAGTTAGATTTGTTGTATTTAGAGACAGTAGAACTTTGAGCTAAAAGATCTGACCAGAAAGCGGAAGCGTCAACTGGAATTTAATGAGTTTACTCACCTTTAAATAAACTATATGATATCTGTGTTGCTATAGATTATTTTTGAATGCTTGGATGATAGTTGATAGATTTAGTGAAGCATAAATTGATAATAAAATTTATAGTGATTTAATTTAATTACTGTTTGTACCAAAATTGGGCACAACACTCTTCAGATGTAATTGAAGAGATTAGAATGAAGAAATTAAATGAAAAAAGAGGCTAATCTAACAATCACACCAATAAAATCAAATAGAAATAGAAAGAGACAAGAATTTATAGTAGTTCGGCGTTGTAGCCTACGTCCACTTCGAATAGTTTTGCTGTTTATTGATGATTGACAACTGATTACAACAGTACAAATCACTAGCTCTCAAGTTACAATGGAGTTGCAGCAGATTAACGGTGTAGAAGCATCAAAAATTCCTTTTTTTGTAGACATAGGGGTGATATTTATAGGAGTAGATCTTGAAATATCTTCCTCAAAGCTCGGAATACCTTCTCACTCGTGGGTGGGCCCAACAGATCGATCTGGGGTTATTTGGGACCGATCCTGATCGATCCCCATCATCTTCGTATCGATCAATTTTAGCTCCATTTGAGCTGCGATTGATCATGATGGTTCTTCAGGTGATATGCAAGCTTTTGTGAAAATTTCATAGCATTTGGACTTGTAATTTTTGAGTTATGATCGGTCCAAGATTGGATTTGCAGTTTGGCTGGTGGTTGCATATCGATCCATGCGTATCGATCGATTTTGTATCGATGACGTGTCTTGAGCATTTTGTGGAGATCCGAGTTTTATGCTAGTAGACTACATCCCTTGGTCAGACTACTTCCTTTGTATTGATCAGAGGTTGCTTCTCTTCGTATCGATGCTTGCAAGTTGGTTTGTATCGATACTTGGTTACAGGTTTATATCGATCGTTTGGCTAATCGATATGAAGTATATAGGGGATCAATACAAAACAGGTAATTGTTGAGCAGATGGGCTTTGATTGATCCGAGAGATGCTATTGCCTGATGGATACGAAGGGGATGGATGTGAATTTGATGGATATGAAGGTGATGGATACGAAGTAAACATGTTTCACATGAATCTTGATTGATTCATAAATTGAGCATACGAACTCCGATTGACCTAAAATTTGGAATGTTGCCTTTCATAGATTTGTTAGTCATACCAAGCTAATCGTAGCTCGATCCAGACTTGGACCAAATTTTCCTGTATCCATCGTGAACCTATGTATAACTGATCTTCGGGACAGATTGTCTTTAGTTTCTAGTCAAGTCCTTGATGTCATGGCTTTGCCAAAAGGCGGGATAACATTTTCCCCCCAAAGTACGTCCTGTGTGAAAATGACGTGCTTTGAAAAGCTGCATTCTTTACTTTGAAAATATTATATCCGGTTGAACAGTTGTTGTCTTTTCGCCAAGAGATGTAACCCTTGACTAATTTCCAGTAATATAAATGCTGAATTGTAGACTGCCAATGATCATGCAGTGTTTTGTTGTAACTGAAGGTTGAGTGCTAGCAATTTGTTGTTCATTGTTTTGGTGGTCACCAGGTAAGCATTCAATTCCTGTTAACTTTGAAAATCAAATGTTAGTTTGTCATACATGCACGTATGTTAACCTGACTCCTGTTCGCGTTTGCACGTTCACAGGTCGTTGTCAAGTTCTTTTGTTCTTGTTTGGATCGAGTTTCTTATCGATCCTCTCCTAGATCGATGTGAAATTCGAGTTGTAATAATGATTGATGATTGCTTTAATTCACTCCTTCGTATCGATCCTCTCCTAGATCGATCTGAGATGTTAGAATGTATGCTTCGTATCGATGGCTATCGATACGAAATAGATAGTCCCTAGGGTTGCTTCGTGTCGATGGATACGAGGTTTTGGGTCTTCGAACAGATGGATACAAAATTAACGTTTCGTATCGATGGAGTTGAATGGTTCAAATATGATCTTGCAGTGACTTTTGTATCGATGGGTTTCGTATCGATGGATATGAAATAGATGGCTGGTCATTGATGGATACGAAGTGCCAATGGATACGAACTAGCTGGATTACCTTGTGTTGATGGATATGAAGCTGGGCCTTCGTATCGATGGAAGTGACTAATTCTCTCGATAGAGCAACTGGGATACGAAACATCTTCCCCTGGATACAAAACCATATAAAAGGATTTTGGACTTAGAAATTTTTTACTTGCCATTGTCTCAACTTCCTACTTCGTATCGATCGAAAATACAAAAAAACTGTAAAAGCCTTCGTTTTTAATCGGCTAGCCCATTAATCCTTCAATCCAATCCCTTTAAACTAGGTAACTAAATCCATCTTAAAGTGATAAGACTTGAGTTTTACACCACTTCATCCAAATTGAAGGCCAATTCCGGCATTTTTGATGCCGAAATGGAGCTGGCGTTAGGTCGAGGGAACAGTAACGGCGCCTTAGAGGCTTGGAGAAGAAGAAGAGTGATCGATTGAGACGATGGAGTCATTGACTTCTGATCTATTATTTCAAACTTGTATCGATATGAGACATGGATCGATCTGAGCAAGTTGGAGATGGATGAAGGTGGCCTTTTGTATCGATGATAGATGGTAGGGTGATCGATCCGAAGTCAGGATCTTTGGATCAATACGAAGGGCATCGATGCCTGGCGTGATCGATACGAAGCCAAGGTTTTGGGATCGGTACGAAGTGTAGTGATGCATAGGTTGATCGATACAAAATCTAACTCTTCGGGTGGATACGAACACAGGCCTTGGAGGAACGATCTAAGTTGAACCTTGATGAATTCGAATTGGTTACTTTTTGCATACTCGAATATTTGACTCCGACAAGTTTTAGCCTTGCATAACTGGACTTGACCATTAAACTACATATTTGACTATCCTTCAAAGCTCATCGATAGAACTGTAATGTGATAGACATAACGAACTTTAACATGGATCATTCTTCGAAGTCAGGATGGCATGGTTGAGACGGTCAGCGATGACCGTCACTCAAGTCGAACCTTGAAATCTCGTCGTTTTACCATCTTTTGAACTTGTAGAAATTTAAAGTATTATGTAGCACTGCACTACACAACACAATCATTCACTTTACACCGGGGGGAACATGGGTTTATTGCCATCTAATGATGATTTTTACTAAGTTCAATAGCTATGGATCCCGGAAGCTCCGAGCTGCAGGAAATTCAGAGTCCTGCACTTCCTAGGATCGAAGTGCCAGACATCGCGGCAGATGTAGTTAGTCTTGCCCCGGATAAACTGCCGGGTGCAGCATTGGTTTTGAATCCGGGGATTCATTTCGTTCCAAAATCTCTGAACATATGCTAGGCAGAATCTGTCTCAGGCATGGTCTATCTCTCGAAGACGTTCTACTACCGGAGCCGGAAGACAAAGCGCACAATCTCTCCAAGGGGTGTACTACTTGCAACAGATTTATGTGCATAGCTGGAATGTTTCCCTCGTTTAACCAATTTATTTGGGAAGCGCTGTTCATTTTGAGGATTTCCCCTTCTCAATTGCATCTGAATGGATATTCTCTTCTCAACAACTTGTATATATCTTCAAGGAGCATATTTTCCGACCCCCAACTATCGAGGAAATCAGATACTATTCAACATCAAGATTCGAGGGGATAACCCTTCGTTTACTTTCCTAGAAGTAGTCAGAAACTGCCAAGTAGTGGTGGGTGCTTGGAGTAAATTGAGCTACTTCCAGACTGAATGGTTCTTCGTTAAATGTCCACCAGGATTTGGTAGACGGTGGCTAGTTAGACGTAAGTGCTCCAACTTCTTCGCCGATTAACTGGGTAATATAAGTTGATGTTGAGTCTAATACCACATTTCCTTTACAGCTTCAATTCCCTGGCCCAAAGGAGCGCGACTCAAGGAGATAGTAAGGACTCTCCAATCGGTGCGAGCTGAACTTAAAGAAATCGATGAAGTTCTTACTGATGAAAACTTAACCGCCATAGGGCTTATTAAGAGAGAGCAAAGCATTGGGCTAATAGGAGTTCCCAGGGTGGCTCCGGTAAGGTAAGGAGGAAGAAGAGCTCCTAGAGTCATAATCACTGAATGGGGCGATGACGAGAGTATGCCAGCTAGGGATAAGCCCGTAGTTGCGCCTTCGCAGAGTCTTCAATTATCAGAATAAAAAGAAAAGGCAAGACTCTCGCACATAAATCCAAGAGGCATAAGACCGTTGTAGTATCTCTGCCCGCTGCGGCTGCTATAAGTCCAGAGACTTCTCCTCCGCAAACATCTCATAGGCGTGAAAGTGAAAGAGACTACGATCGCGGCCACTACTCCAGCCAAGAGCATAAGCATTATGATAGGGAGAAGGAAAGATCACACCAAAGTAGGCGCCGCTCCCGGTCGCGATCGCCACCACCTAAAGGTTCCTCAAAACCATTTGGCTCTGGCAGGCAATCTTCTGAAACTGCACACCAAGTAGCACCTCCTCATACTTCGAAATCCAGTGATCAATACCATAGAACTGAAATGGAAACTCCCATCATTACAGAGCAAGCCGCTATCGATCCCATAGGGGAGGGAGCCATCCGAATTGCTAAGTTAAAGAAAGACTTTCCAATTATCTGTTTTGATGACTTCCACTTTCCTCCAAACTTGAAAAGAATTCCCAACGACATAGAAAGATTGGTGTAGGAATACATGCACGATGCATACAGCCAGTACAGGGAATGGGTTAAGACGGCTGAGAGAGTTTCTACGGTATCTTTCGAGTGGGCTAAGACAATTGAGAAACTGGAGGCTGACCTTGCTCAGAAAGACAGAATAATAGAAGTGCTTAATAATGAAGCTGAATCTTTAAGGAAATCAGAGATGGAGGCCAATAAGAGAGCCGATGAGGCTAGGCAGTCCATGGAAAACATGCAAAAAACTCACATGGACCTAGTGCAGGAATGGGTCACCATAACGCTGTTATTACTCAGGAAAGGGACTTTGCACAGAAAGAGGTTGATGAGCTAAGGGCGATGCTAGCCGAGGCCATCAAGGAAAAAGATGAGGCCGATAAAGTCGCCCAAAAGGCATCTAAACAGGCGGTGGTACTTAAGGTGGAGAGGGATGCAGTGAACTTGAAGGCTCAGGAAGCCGACGCCAGGATTGAGAATGAAATCAAAGCGGTGGAGGCTAGAATGGAGAATGAATTTTAAGATCTCGTGGTCACGTACAACGCCAACGTCTTAAGAAACCGCAATTTAGACTGGTTCGACAGAGATTATCCTTTCCAACTATACAAGGCCTGGAGCTGCTTGGTGGATGACGAAAAGGTGAGCTGCAATGCTGCAACTATCGATGATTTCGAACTAGAAGCTCAAATACTTGTCGGAGATGAACCGAAAGTCCTCCACGATACAATCATCGCTCTTGAAAAAGAAAAGTTGGCTGCCAAGCATTCAGATGCTGGAGAAGGATATGGAGTTGAACATTATGAAGTATGTTCTGAAGTGCCTACAGCGTCCCAATCTGAGATTACTTCTTCTATCGATCCTCTAGTTGTATCGAAATATGATCCCGATAGACAACATCTTTCTCTGATACTTGAACACGGCTCGGAAGGCACGTCAGCTCAATACGGGAGTCAACCCAAGGAAGGTATTCTGGATGCTTCTTCCATTCATCCAAATGTAGGAGCACTTTCAGAAGACGTTACTAATATTTTCTCCTATCTTTATTCAACTCTAGATCCCGTATCAAATGATCCTCCTACAATTCAAGAAATGCTTCACGAGCAGGAGGGTATAATGATAGAGGTTACAACTACAACAGTCGCCACATCAGTTGGGGAGATGCATGAAAGCAGCTGCGTACTTGATGAACAAATGTTGGAAGCACTCCTCAGCCATCAAAGCGACCCAAACATCGAAATTCCTTTCAATATAGATGAAGATGCGATCATTACGGGCTCCTCTGGCCCGACCAGCAGCATTCCAATGGGTGTTCATGCAGATCGGGCTGAGCAAATAATAGAGGAAATTAAAGCTGAGATGGAGGAAGTTGAGCGGGCCCATAAACCTATAGTGGTATGGTGAGTCCCGGTCCGATTCCGATACTTGTTGTTTCTCCGGGTGGCACAATCATTGATACTAGCGTCGCTCCTTCTTCTAACATCGAGAGTGCCACCATTCCTCTAGTTCCGCATACAGAGGACATTCCAATCCCTATGTGTTCTAAGGAGGAGACTGCTCTGATTCCCTCAGCTGAAGACAAGCCAACTAGAGCAGGCCAGGGAGGGAAAGGCTCAAAGAGACATCCGAGCCGCAGCTCGAGCGGGTCTATGCCAAAGAAAAGCAGGAAAGATAAAATACCAAAGGTGTAGACTTGCACTTTTGCTTCTTCTTTTTCGTAAATAGCTTGGAATAGGATTTCCTTTTGCTTTTATAGGCCATGTATAAGTGCGGGTTTGGCCCCTGCTTATAGGAATTCATTGAACAGATTTTTGTACTTATCCTTTTCAAAGAATAGTGGAAATAAAACTTCTTTTTGTTTTTTCCAGCATAACTTTGTGTTTATTTGTTTAAGTATTTCAGCACTCGCGTTTCCATACAATGTACTTATGAGGCTTTAGTTTCTGAGTCGAACTTGAGTCTGGTCTCTAAGTCCTAAAGTCATGGCTTCGGGTCATAATCAAACGTCGAGTCGAGTCCTAACATTACGCTGTCTCGGTCAGTGGCCAGTACTTGAGTTATGCCCCCAGTCCTAGGAGAATTGAGGTACTCAGTCGGTGGTCGTTTTCCACCTTTGCTAATGTTAATTTAACTTAGTCAGAACAAAGTTAAAGTGAAATGAGTTTGATTGATCGGATCTCACTCGCTCATCTGCTAGTAGTTGCATCCGTACTTTGGGGATTGAACTTGTATGCCGACGGTCGGTCACGCCTGCTTATTGCTTAGAATCATATCTGTGCTCCGGGGACATGAGCTAATTTACGGGCGGTTAGTCACACTCATGTGGTATTCGGAATTATATCCAAACTCCGTGGACATAAGTTAATTTATGGGCGGTTGGTCATACCCGTTTAATGTTTGGAATCATATCCACGCTCTGGGGACATGAATTAATCTATGGGCGGTCGGTCACGCCCGTTTAATGCATATACTCTGGTCCGCGCTCTCGGGGCCAGAATCATTTGATGGGTGGTCAGTCACAGCCATCTTATGTTTAGGATTATATCCGCACTCCGGGGACATAAGTTGTTTCATGGGTGCTCAGTCACACACGTTTAGTGTTTATACTCCGGTCTGTGCTCTCGGGACCAAAGTTAGTTGATGGGTGGTCAGTCACACCTATTTGTTGTTTATACTCCAGTCCATGCTCTTAGGACTAGAGTTGATCGATGGGTGGTCAGTCACACCGATTTGATTTTTATACTCCAGTTCGCACTCTGGGAATCTGGAGTCGATCAAGTTTGTGGATGGTCGGATCACATCCACCTTGATTTGGCAAGCGAAGTCATAGATGGATGGTTCCATCCTCTTCGAACTTGGAAGAATGAAGGCGAGGTCATGGATGGACAAATCCATCCTCCTCGAGCCCGAATTTTGGAGTTTTGTACTTCAGCTTGCACTCTGGGAGCTGGAGTTCATTAGAGGATTGTCGTGTTTCAATCCTTCTTGACTTTATCGTTGCTTGCCCCAGAGCTTGGGGTTTCACTTAGCAAGTGACTGGTTGGATCGCGATCATTCCCTATTTGAATGAGTCCCACCATAGGACGGGACTTAGCTCTTCGTACATCGTGACAGTCACATGATGCATTTCAAGAATTGCCACTCTGGCTTGACGAATCTGCATTTTATTTCTGAAATAAAAAAGTACGGCAAAGTCAGTTGGTTTATTACAAGTTCAAATTCAAAAAAATGCATAAACAAATTTCAAAGGAAAAGCAGACTAAAATGAATAAAAGCTAGTTATGTGTAATAGCGATGGAGACTCTTGCTATTCCATGCCCTTGGTAAAGTGAGACCATCAACAGTTAATAGTTTGAATGTGCCATCTCCAAGTCTTCGTTCAATGACATACGGTCCTTCCCATGTCGGTTTCATGTGTGAAGGGACCAGATAAATTCTCTTAAGTACGAGATCGCCAACTTTGAAGTTTCTGGGTCGGACCTTAGCGTCGTATAATCGAGCCACTCAACTGTCGTGTGCGGTTGCCTCAAATCAGCCTCTTCACGCTTCTCATCTAGTAAATCCAGTGATTCTGCAAGTAGGATGGCATTCATCTTTGGATCGTAGTAAGTCACACAGTGAGAAGGTACTTCTAATTCAACTGGAATAATGGCTTCAGAGCAGTAGGAAAGTGCAAGCGGAGTATGGCCGATTGCGGACTTGTGGGTAGTTCGATATGCCTATAGGACCATGGGAAGTTCATCGACCCATATACCTCTAGCCTTCTCCAGTCTTTTATTTAGAATGGATTTGATAACTTTGTTGACAGCTTTGACTTGTCCATTTGCTTGAGGGTGAGCTACTACTGAGAACTTCTTCTGGATGCGGTAGCGTTGACAGAAATATTTGAACTCGACACTATCGAATTGGGTCCCGTTATCAGTTACAATGGTGTGTGGTAGGCCAAAGCGACAGATGATGTTGCACACACCAAAGTTGATTACTTTCTTTGTCATGATAATAGCAAGGGGCTCAACTTCCGCCCAATTAGTAAAGTAGTCAACTGCAACAATGGCATACTTTGCACCACCCTTGCCTAAAGGTAAGGACCCTATTATATCGATGCCCCACGTGGCAAACAGCTATAAACTGACCATCTGAGTGATTTCAGTAGGTGGGGCTCTCGGAATCCTGGCATGCTTTTGGCACCTATCGCACTTTTTAGCGTAATCTGATACGTCTAGATTCACGGTTGGCCAGTAATATCCATATCTAAGTATATATTTTCTTTGCAAGGGCTTGCCCCCCAATGTGATCACCACACTCTCCCTCACGCACATCCTGTAACACTTGTTTGATCTCGTCATGGGCGATACACCGGAGTAAAGGAACATAATATCCCCTCCTATACAGGACCCCATTCTGGATAATAAATCACGAAGCCTTTCGGAGAACCTGTCTTTTCTCACTTCTACGTTCGGGTAAAGCTCCATGCTCAAGATAATTTCTAAGTGGAGTCATCCATGACTCCTTCTCGGGCGTTGCCTCGTGCACCCAGTCTGTCTTTATTTGGTCAATGCTCAGAGCAGTAAGTGTCTCAATGGGGACGAGTCCCATTTGTTATGCTTCACCAGTGCTGGCCAGTTTTGCTAAAGAATCGGCTTTCTGATTGTGCTCTCGGGGGTATACAATGGATAGCATAGTAATCAAACTGATTCAACACTTTTTGAACCCGAGTAAGATAAGTGGCCAACCTCTGGTCTCTGTCTTGATACTCCTCTCGAACCTGACATACGACCAATTGCAAATCATAATAAATTTCCGTAGCAATGACTCTCAAGTCTTTGGCGAGCCTCAGCCCAGCAAGTAAAGCTTCATACTCGGCTTCATTGTTAGTTGCACAGAAGTCAAACTTCAAAGCATAGCATATGGATCGACCTTCTAGGACTTTGAGTACTACTCCAGTGCCTGAGCAACAGTCATTTGATGCACCATCGGTGTATAGCTTCCATGTGCATTTAGGAGATTCAATGGCTTCGGTGTATAGATTCCATGTGCATCGGTGTATAGCTTCCATGTGCATTTAGGAGATTCAGTGGCTTCGGACTTTGAGTACTACTCCAGTGCCTGAGCAACAGTCATTTGATGCATGGCTCGTGATGTCCGGTGAGATCCCACACATCAAGGTTCGCCCTTAGAAAATCAACCAATTCCTGTCTCATCTGGTGGCTAAGTTGAGATCCGACCTTTACCATTTTGGAATCTTCGTCGTCGTGGATCGGAACATCGATCGTCAACTCTGTCGGGGAAGCCTGACTATCTTTGACTTCCTCTTAATCGTTATTATCTCTGGGATCAAGGTCCTTAAGGAACTGGTTGTGACGCCTGAGCCTAGGCTTAGGCGTTAGTTGTCAATTTTCTGAAAAATGGACGTAGAGAGATTCCTCTAAGCCCTTCCCTTTCTCCTTCCGCTGTGCATCCCGTAGCTCCGCAACATAACAGGCACATCCAACCGCCTGATCACCATGTACTAATCCGACCCCATTATCAGTGGGGAACTTCAGAGTTAAACACCATGGGGAAATCGCTGCCCTGAATTCTGCAAGGGCCGGTCGGCCCAAGAAAGCATTGTAGGGGGAATGTATGTCTAACACCACAAAGTGCAACATCCGGACTCTCTAGTGATCTCCAACACCCAATTCAACTGGTAACTCTACCATGCTAGCTGGTATGGTTGCACTTCCATCAAAACCATGTATGTGTGACTGACGTGATTTTAGATCTTTTGCCTCCATTCTCATTTGGTCGTAGGAGCATTTGAAAAGTATATTGACAGAACTTTTGTTGTCAACTAAGATTCTCTTCATCCAAGCAGGACCTATCTGGGCTGATATAACCAACGGACCGATAGTGGGGGCCTCGACTCTATCAGCATTGCGGTTTCTAAAAACGATGTCATTTGTCATCGTCCTCTGTTGTTTTGTCGGGGCTCCATCACTAGAATTACTACAACACTCAAAGTCCACATGCCTAATCGAGCTGGCATATGACTCCATGTCCTTCTAGCACCAATCAACTGGATGAGGACCACCACTTACCGTATTTATTACCAACCTCCAGCCAGTGCACGTGGGTTCTTCGGGCCTAGCTTGGCCTTGTCCTTGATTCGAATTAGATGGCCCCACACCTCCATCCCATGAAGCCCGAACAAATTGCTCCAATTTCCTTTTTCTAATCAACTTTTCGATAATGTCTTATAAATGATGGCACTCATTAGTATTATGGCCGTAACAATCATGGAATCTACAAAATTTCCCAGTTTGAATTTGTTTCTCAGATGATGGTTTCGGAGCTGGCTTCTTATACTGTCCGGTATTACAAGTCTGAAGGTAAACATTTTCCAGTGATGTGCTTAGAGGAGTATATCGATCGAACATGGGAGCTCTGTATCTCGATCCGCGATTTGGGTCTCTCTTTTTTCCCTGACCTCCGTTACCCTTTTGTTGACCTTTTTTATTATGAATACTCAATTGCACTTTGCCGGAGTTCTCATCGGTTTGCTTCATAGCAACATTACTTTGAATGCCTTCACCATTGGGCCCCACTACGTCCTACTTCCTAGATCCTCTAGCATCTTCTCTCCTCAAGAACTGGGGTGCCTTAGCATAGAAACAATCCACCGAAGCGGGAGGTTTTCCAGCCAACCAATCACCAAACTGGAATCGGGATCGATCCTTTAGTCAATGCCATCAGAATAGAATTATCATTAGGGTTGCGGAACTCTACACAAGAAGCATGGAACCTTTCCAGATAACATCTAAGAGTCTCTCTTGGAGCTTGAGTAACACCGGATAAGGTATTGACATCCTTTGATTTAGTAGTATTCATATAGAACTGCTCAACAAACTTAGCAGCCAATTGATCAAAACATGAGATGGATCTGGGTGGTAGACGAGTGAACCACATAGTTGTTATGCCCCTTAAGGAAATATGAAAGCTTCTACACTTAACCGCATTGTCAGCTCGAGCGACATTCATGAGTCATTCGTACTTCAAGATACGTTGATTAGGATCCGAATTTCCTTCATACACCGGCAAAGTCGGCATCCTCAATCTATGGGGTGGCTCTGCATAAAGAATGTCATCGGTGAATGGAGTATGACTTCTGGAGATTCCCTAATCATCATTTGTAAGGCCTTGACTTTATTTGATCATCTGGCGTATCATGGTTGGAATGTCAAGCATCTGGATGTTCGGGGCCAAGGCATGGTTGGGTTCCACGTTGCGGGGACGGTCCGTTCCTCGCCTCCTTAGCTCTCGACCTTCAGGGAAGTGAGGATCCTGAGCGTGAAAGTGTTGACGAAGGGCTAGATCTGGTTGGTTTTGGATCTCGGCTTCCAGATCTATAGCGGCAGCAGCTGCATGGTCATGAGTGGTGTGACAAGGAAGTGCCCCTCCCCGGGAGGAGGGTCCAACTTGGTGCCTTGTAGAAGGACCAATCCCGGCTTGTCCGAGATTCATGGCATGCTGATGCTCGTAGGCTTCTGCATAGTTTCCATCCACCCGATGGCATGTAGATTTGTGATTGAAGTCAGGTGAAGTCGAGCTTTCGGTTGAGGAATGAGAGATATGATCCCTTCTAGATCTCCTTCTCCTTTCTTCGTTCAGCTGTTTTGCGAGCTCCGTGTTGGTACAGATCTGTTGAGTGAGCTCCTGACAACTCTGAGTAAGCTCTTGCATGAGGGTCTGGAACTCCTCCCTAGTCACAGGGCCTTGTGGATCTAGAGCTCCAGCTGATGTCTGGCCTGTTGTGGTCAGCTGCATGGGATTTTGCCTATCCCATCCCTCTGGATCTACAACATTTGAAGTAGTTCTGGTAGTACGCACCATGATGAATATAGCTCTTTCCTAGATCTAGAGTAATCTGAGTAGAATGAATGGAACCACAATAAGACAGATCTGGATCTCCTCCTTAGATTTTAGCAATCCAACAACGGTAGTAGATCCACTAAATCAGAGAAAAACGGAGTTTTCTCGGTGAAAGCACCAAAGTGTTTGTACCAAAATTGGGTAAAACACTCTTCGGATGTAATTGAAGAGATTAGAATAAAGAAATTAATGGGAAAAAGAGGCTAATCTAACAATCACACCAATAAAATCAAACAGAAATAGAAAGAGACAAGAATTTATAATGGTTCAGCATTGTAGCCTACGTCCACTTCGAATAGTTATGATGTTTATTGATGATTAATAACTGATTACAACAGCACAAATTACTAGCTCTCAAGTTACAATGGAGTTGCAACAGAGTAACGGGGTAGAAGCATAAAAAATTCCTTTTTCTATAGGCGTAGGGGTGTTATTTATAGGAGTAGATCTGGAAATATCTCCCTCAAAGCTCAGAACACCTCTTCTCACTCATGGGTGGGCCTGCCAGATCGATTTGGAGTTATTTGGGATCGATCCTGACTGATCCCCATCATCTCGTATCGATCAATTTTAGCTCCATTTGAGCTGCGATCAATCATGATGGTTCTTCAGGTGATATGCAAGCTTAGGTGAAAATTTCATAGCATTTGGACTTGTAGTTTTTGAATTATTATCGGTCCAAGATTGGATTTGCAGTTTGGCTGGTGTTGCGTACTGATCCATGCGTATCGATCGATTTCATATCAATGACGTGTCTTGAGCATTTTATGGAGATCCGAGTTTCATTCTAGTAGATCGCTTCCCTTGGTCAGACTACTTCCTTCGTATCGATCAGAGGTTGCTTCTCTTCGTATCGATGCTTGCAAGTTGGTTCGTATCAATACTTCGTTACTGGTTCGTATCGATCGTGTAATGCCCCTGAATTTTAATTAACAATATTCAGCATATTTAATTGGATAAATTAAATAGAATAATGTGAATAAGTAGGGAGATGAGATTAATAAATCTAATGGTCGTGTCTAAATGAATGAACTAAAATAAGACTTAACTAAATTTAGAAGGAGGAATTTCCTAAGGTGTAAACTTGAAATGGGGCTACATTTCTTTGTATATATCTCTTTCTCCACCTTAATAAACTTCCACTTTCTCATTCTTAACTTCCATATACTTCGGTTGGCTATTAAAAAGCTCTAGGAAGAGTTTAAATTGAAGAATAAGATAAGGAATAAAAGCTAGGAAAGTATCTCATTCTCCAATCAACCAATCAAGGTGAATAATCATGTTTATCATCTTATTTTTCTATGTTTGGATCAGTTATGGGTTATACCCAATTCATGTTTGTGATTTTGGTTATGATATAACCATTTAAACCTTTGTTTGGATAAGACATAGGTGTTTTTAAGCGTTAATGGGTTAATTAACATGTTTTATTTCAGTTTTGGTTAGTTTTCGAATTATATTGATCATCATATGCTTTGAAATTTTAATATGTTGAAGTATATGATTTATCTAATTTTTACTGATTTTTGGGAATTTTTCCTTAGTGATTTACTAAGGTAATTAAATTATTTAAGCCCAAGGGCTAAACTAAAAATTTGCTTCTGAAGTTACTTAAATTCGGAAGGAAATTGCCTTTGGAAATATTTAGGGAAGAAGTACAGTGTTTTAAGAAAAATGTTGACTTTTGTATTCTTTTTACTATTTGGAAGTACCGAAGAAGGTTCCTCAGCCAATCAAAATTAGACAAGCAAGATAAAAACATCACTTCAGTGGGCCCAGTTCTGCCTTCGACTCCAACAAGCCCGCTTTTACCCTTTCGATGAAATCGAAAGGTGTTTTCTTCTAAAACGGAAGGTAAACAGTTAGCTTCCACCCAAAGTCGAAAGGTAGGCACAAGGCCGAAGGAAAGAAAAGGGCGAAGGGATGGGGAGGCTGCTTCTTTTGCTTTCAGATGGAAATAAAAATTGTTTTCGAATAAGTTAAAGGGGGATCCTTCGACTCTATCATTTTATAAAAGACTAATTTTTTTATGTATATTCAAGAAGGGGTTTCGAAGGGGATCTTCGAAAGCTTAAACCTTCAAGAGTACTGTTTTAAAATGTTTTCTGAAAAGGTGTTTTAATACCTTTCGGCAAGTTGAAGGGTAAACCTTCCGACATGGTCGAAAGTATACTTTCGAAGGGTTGGTTCCAACACCAACACTTCATTGTTTTTGAATGATTTCTAAAGGTTTTGATTTCGAAAGGTTTGACTTAGAAAGGTTTATTTCGAAGGGTTTTGAAGGGGCTATCTTCAATAATTTTGAAAGGTTTTGATTTCAAAAGGTTTGATTTCGAAAGGTTTAATTTTGAAAGGTTTGATTTCGAAAGGTTTAATTTTGAAAGGTTTGATTTCGAAAGGTTTAATTTTGAAAGGTTTGATTTCGAAAGGTTTTGAAGTGGTTATCTTCAATAATTGCGACAGATTTTGAGTTTCAATGATTTCGATAGGTTTTGATTTCGAATGGTTTCGAAGGGGTTACCTTCAATGATTGCGAAAGGAATGATTCTTTGATGCTTTCGAAAGAAAGGTTTCCGAAGAGGCTAACTTTGGAGGGTTATTTGCTTTCGAATGGGACTTCATTCGAAGGGTTTTAAATGGCTGTTTTTAGCCATTTTTCTTAGGTAAAATTTTGCTAATTTGAAGGGGTTACTTCGAAGGGTTATAGCATAAAATACTTATTTTGTTTGAACATGTAAAATGGAGCCTTAAATAAATTTGATGTTATTAAACCTTGGGGACACCGGGGTGGGATTGCTGATTTCGACACATAGTTTGGGGTTACAAATAGAAATATGCTTTCGAAATTATACATTGGGGCTATCAATGTGTTTTTATTTTAATTTAACCTAATTGGGGCTACCAATGGGAATAGGTTAAATAGGTGGTATACCTGGGGAAAATAATTAATCATGGGGATCGTGAATTTTTATAAATAATCAAGGGGATCATGATGTTGTAATTGGCCAAGTGATGGGTTCTTGGTTAACCTAGGAAAACCAAGGAATGTGCGGTGGATAGCCCACATCAAATTTCGAAAGTAAATAATGATTTGCCAGAGGTGGTTAGCCATGGTATTTGGTACCCAAGTGTTCATAGTCATCCTAGGAAAACTATGGAGTGTGCGGTGGATAGCCCACATCATCTTTTATAAAAAAATATACGATGGATAATCTACATTTATTTTAAAGGGAGTTGGGACGGACATTCCTATTAAATTATGATGGATAGTCATTTTAAAGATTTTATAGGGGAACTCTAATAAATTGATTTTAGATGGAAAATCTAATAAATTGATTTTAGATGGGAAATCTAATAAATTGCTTTTGGATGAGATATCCAATACATATGATTTATGGCTTTATTTCATATTATGTTAAGACTAATCATTTTAGGTGTAGGGGCATAGTAAATGATTTGCATGTTTTATTTGGATACTAGTGAGGGGAAAAGCCGTTCCGCTAAGCGGCGTGGTCTCACTAGATATCTATTTATGATAAGAGATGATAGGGAATTATTCATACCAGACTTATTGTCTGACTCGAAGTTTGTGTTTCTCCATAAACTCTTGGGTACTCAAAATTAATTTGAGTAGTCTGAGAGTGGGAGACTTTCAGGTTTTGGACGAATAAGCTTCCGGAGACGTGCAGGAGGCAGTATTAGATATATAGGAGCTGTAATGATTGCGATTTTTCGTCGCTCGAAAATCGACATTAATACATTCACTGTATCAACTGCCGAGCAATCGAATGCCGGAAAACCGAATTGTTATGGAGAAAAAGAAGAGGTAGAAGAAAACAGAAGAAAAAGAAAGAAGAAATAACAGGAGAACACAGAACAATATCAGAATCTCACATTCGCAGCGGAACAACATATAATAGATAAATGAATAATCTTTAAATCAAAGAACTATATCATTTTATACATTACATCATCATCAGAGTTTACAGCAACAATATATAACACAACTGGACAGTTATATGAACTTGTCCATATACAGAATACACAGCGGAATAATACTATCATATACAAGTGGTACGTCTCGCCATCCAGCTCGCCACTGAGCCTCGCAACATCTCCTGAATCCAGGATGACCTAATAACCTAACTCTAGACTGCCCGTGTGGAAAATGGTGGGCACCCAGAGTTTAGGAAGGAAACAATAAACTCCAGGTCAGTCATGCTGACTGGTGTGAGAACTTAAAACAGTTATCTTTAAAACAATAACAGGATAATTTTAAAGTCAATTTCGCAATGCTTTTGGAAAATGAAACTACCATAAGACCTCCCACCACACACACAATGCAAACGCAGAATTGGAGGAGATTTCTTCTTATGATAGTCAAATATGCTTACTACGCAAATCATTGGATTATTATTATTGGTGCATAGTGCAGAAAACATTTTGAAAGTATAATATTAATCTTAGCCAGCATAGGTACCATTATACTATGCCTACTATAGCTGCTATGTTAAATAGCAGGTTCTACAATTAAAACCGTACAAGGTTCGTATTGGAAGATGGATTTTCCAACAAATGGTCAGGCTAAGGAACTTCTATGCCACGTAGGAAACGCCTCTGGCTGGATGCTCCGAGAGACAAACTGCTCTCTGCCAACAAAGCCGGGTTACCCCTGTAACTAGGTAACTCATGAATATGTCATCCCCCGGTCCTTTGGGACCTTTATCCGAGCGCTCGGTAACCAACATCACACATAATAAATAAGGTGTGTCCACATGAGTAAGTATCTGGGCTCCATACCATGATACCACCCATTTCCAGAAGGAAATGACATACCCTAAAGGGCGCGACCCTCATAACCTTGCCGCAACATTCCTGTTTCGACCATTTCCGGGTTGTTGAGGCCCTGACGAAGTCTCGTCCACAAAGCTACGCTTTATACAAAAGCTATGCTTTGGGTCAAACAAACGATCAAAGTAATGATCACAAAGATAAATGATCAAACAAATGATCATATCACAAATGATCAAACAATGATCATTTCACAGCAACACTCAGCATGTCACATTACCAAATTAGGAATATATCGCTGATAAATTTCAACTACATAACCTCTGAGCTCGTACGTCTCATAGAAGGGTGTTAAGCTAAGAGAATAAATTCTCCGCCACCAACAGAAATGTATTTGAAAGAAATCAGCTTTACATCTCAAAACGTAATGTCAGACATGTAACCATACAAGTCTGTTCCGGGTTCGAACAGAACCGAAGGCACTTCAAAAGAAGCCCTTGCAATCCGGATATTCACAATCCCGATAAAACTTCCCATCACAAAGGAAATCTCTATACCGTAGCTAACGGTGCAGAGACAATCGATAGGTCATCCTATCATTTTCACAAACACCCGGTCTTCACCACCGGTCTTCAATACGATCCATATCATCGTATCACAAATTCGGAATAGGTTATACGACCCAAAGGTCCTTTCCCGGCTAACCCGAATAGTGAGCGCAAATATTCAAAAATAAGTGTGGCATTCAAATTCAAGCAAATCACAACAAATACCCATTCAAGGTAATTATTGATAGTCGGTTATTTAACTATCAATAGATCTGCATAGCATCATCAGATTCCAAATAATTTTCCAAATTATTTATCTTCCAAAAATATCTTTACAAGATATATAATTTTCCACACTTCAACTATTTGAAAACAATTTCAAATCAATTTCCACATTTCAATTTATCTTTGAAGATAAATCTCAAAACATTTCACTTCATATTGGAAAAACATTTCCATACCTATTTCATAATAGGTAATTCACAAATCCATTTATTTTCAATATTTGAAAATATTCAATATACTTAAATCAAAATTAAGTATATATTTCATCCTTTAAGGAAATCATTCTCTTTCACAATTTTTTTATTTGAGTCAAAATGAATGTTACGTAAAACATTGTTACGACAACTCAAAAACCACTAATATAGGGATTCGAAATTTAGATAGATATATAAATCCCAATACTATATAAACCATTTCCTTTCGAAAACCATTTACTATAACAATAGTGTTATAGTCCACCATTTCCTTATTCCTCGAAACGTCTATTTCAACAATAAATGTTGAAATCTATGTATTCGATACTTAACACGTTTTAAAACATCTTTTAAAACAATTACTTCATTTAGTAATATCATCCTTTCAAAACATCTCTGTTTTATTTAATAATACATTCATTGTCCAAAATCGTGAATATACTTTATTTACCCAATTCAATGTTTCTACACATTTATTTAAAGGATTATCCACTGTCTAAAATCGTGGATGTAATTCCTTTAATTAACTTCTATAATTCACTTATCAAAATAAGTGATTTAGGATTTATAAACAATGTTTATAAATTCCAATTCTATTTATAAAACTTCGATTTATAAAAATCCTTGAATTAATAAATTCGATTTATAACTCAATTATATACCAAAAATCCATATTATAAGTTAAATACTTATAATTCATTTATTTGCAAAAATCATCCTTTTAAAACTTCACAAGTTATAAATCTTATTACTTATAAGATTTACTTATACTTCATTCTAACACTTTAAAAACTCCTTTATAATTCCAATATTTTATTTCATAAATATCAATTTTATAAATCTTTTATATAAACCGTTTATAATTATTCCAAAATCTCAATTTAAATAAACCAATTCTATAAAACGTATACTTTCAAAATCACTTTAAAAATCCCTTTAAAATCAAAATCGTTATCTTAAACTTCAAAAATGGATCTGATGATGCAACAGCACCAAATAGTCAATCACAGCATCCAAACATCATATATCATCATATGATAACAGGATATACAACAATATCTGTAAATAAATCACTACGGTGAGGAATCCAGTTGGATCCCTCCAACCTGTTTCCCTGCATCCACAGATGTTAGCACAATACTAATTTCACATCAATGTGAAATTATCGCGGTATATGGGATACATAAATATTATCCGCTATTATGCGGCGCAATAGGGTCTCATCCGCTATAAAAATGCGGGAAATCAACTCCAATATATACATATTCCAATATATATATATATTGCTACATACATATATAATACCAATTCCACTTCAATGTGAAATTATCACGGTATATGTTTTTAATAAATAACCTCCGCTTAATAACGGCGTATAATGTCTATTTTAACAATACAGATAACAATTTATCATCCAATCACACAATCAAGCAATTTTAAATCTAACTATTTAAAATTTAAATCGAAACAAAACCTTCGATTGAGTGAGGAGTTCTCACCTTTGCTTTCAATTCCGTTCCAGCGTTTTATTTCGAATAAAATTAAACAGACGTTTAATTTTACCCGAAATTTTCACTGACTCCAATCAACTCCAAATCAGCTCCATTGCGTAGTGCTCGTCCATACGATTCCAACGCAAAAAGTTTCGTCTGAAACGGACCTCGTATGAAGAAGTTATGATAGTTTAAAGTTTGAACAAATTTAAAATAAACAATTTCAGCTTTTAATTTTATTTTTCTAACCCTACAACTAAATCTGGCCGTCCATTCCCTTCCCACCAGATCTGGCCATTCCTTATCATCATCTTCCTCACGTTACTTTTCACTTAACAACAACCCATAGCCGCCAAACTTCCCGCAATTTTCACGACCAACTCACTCGACTTGATGACGATCGGAGACCACCATTGCGAAGCCCCGCTCGAGAGCCACCATCGGCTGCCACCATGTTGAACTCGGCCCTACCATTTGCACGCACATCAAGGATGAACGGCCGGCCTTCAAATTATGATTGCCATTGATCCATGACGTATTTTCCGATCATAACCGTTGAAATAGAAGATCTTGACGTGCTCTTCAACTTTGTAGTTGACGACTTTTGCTAATTCTTCACGGATTTGGAGATAATTGAGGAAGAAGTTTCGAAATTTCTGGCCATTCATTTTAATGGTGGCGGCTGGCTTTAGTTTTAGGGTTAGGGTTTTGATTGTTAACGTGTGTGTATATATATATATATGTATATAATAATATTAAATTCATTTTAAAACAACTTTTTCAAACGATCTCCAAATTACACGTGTCGCCTGGCGTTCGTAAGGTTTACCCCATGTTCCGAACACAATGGAACGTGTTTCGGGAGCTAATTCGGTCATCTGTGCGAGTTACGGAAATAAACAGTCAAAATTAAATTAAACCGATTTCTAGGCGTCTCGGCTTGCCCCGGACAAACGGTAAATCCAATTGACACGAAATTTGAAACCTTACAATAATATCACATTACGGATCCGACGAAACTGGTTTCGTCGAAATCCGAGACTTTTTGAAAAATGACTATTTTAACTCGTCAAATTAATATTAAAACAATTTCGATGCGTTTCGAGCTGCCACAGTCAAACAACAACTCCGATTATTACAAAAATTGAGATCCAATAATAACAAACTATTATGGATCCAATGGAACTAGTTTCGTCCGATTCTGAGACTGTCCCAAAAATGGCTAATTTCACTAGTCGATTAAATATTAAAATATTCAATTTTCACAAATTAACTTTAAATTCAATTTTAAAAGTTCTATAACATCGTTATAACTCCAACATGATTTAATATAACTCTATAAATCATTTTCAATCACATTAAATCCAGATTTCAATTATTTCTGGAATTTCAACTATTAAATTATCGATTTAATTTCCCAATTAAATCCAGATATTCGAATTTTTAATTATTCGACTTATTAATTCTACTTATAAATATTTAAAATCAATTAAATATATAAATTTCAAATGTCAGAAATTCTGGGTCGTTACAGGAGCTATTTTGTATATTTCCCTATGATGTACTAAGAACTGTAAAGTTTATATTTATTAGTTCTATGATCGTCATAAGGGGACATCTTCATATGTCGCTCTTATCGTATTTTGTACATGTATATGTGATCTGAGCGTGGTTAACGTCTGGGATTATGTAATTAAATCATAAATCGAAATTCATAAGAAATGAAAAATTATGTTTTGTTGATGTTTAAATTTTTTCATATTCTTGTTTCTGTGTTTCCAATAGTTTCAAGATTTCGATTTCGGTTACTCAGAAATAACACCTATGGATGACTGCAGCATCCGTAGAAGTTAGTTTTGAGCCTTCAGAAGTGGGATGTCACAAGTTGGTATCAGAGCATGGTTTATGTACTTAAAAGGAATTTAAACCTTAAAATATTTTTAAAGCATAATCTAATGAACCTAAAATATGGTTGGGCTTGGATAATCGTTATATTAACGTATGTGTACTTTGCTATAAATACCTAAGTATGCATTCCCCAATCTCTTAGATCGTTCTTTTGTATCTTACCAAGATTTGATTTCATGTTATAGGGAAGTAAGATATGGAGGTAGGAAATGGAAGAGTGAATCAAGGTGGGAGACGCACCGCAACAAGTGGAAATGTTTGACCCAATACTAGGTGCAACCAGGGTCGATAGGCAAATGCAAATGCAGATGCAAATGTCAATGTTGGCGTAGAGATTCCGCCGATTGATATGGGGATAATGTATCAGTTCATCGTGAATATGATGAAAGCTGGAGCAGTTGCGGGAGTGGCTGTAGGGAATGATGGAGGAGCTAATCCGGTGGCCCCAGTTGGCAATAACTATGCCAAGCTGAGCAGGGATTATGCTAGTCTTGGAGGAAAGCCTTTTTTAGGAATTGAGGATGCAGTAGGAGTGGAGAACTGGCTATTGCATTGTGAAAGGATATTTTCAGATCTCGGCTTGATGGATATGCAGAAGAGGAGACTTGCCTCCAGACAATTGCAGGGAGAAGCGTTGCCGTGGGAGAGCCAGAGGAAGATTTGACTTGGGCTGAATTTCGAAGGAGGGTCGAAGAAAGATTTCTATCAAAGGTTGCCAAGTCAGCATTGCTCAAGAAATTTTCAGATTTAGTCCAGGGGGATAGATCGGTGATTGAGTGTGCTACAGAGTTTGATGAGTTGTCCCATTACGAATATGCTACTGTGGATACTATCATTCGGAGGAATGATAAGTTTATCAAGGGGTTGAATCCTGAGATCGCCAGAGCAACCATGCCAAACCTTCGAGATCCGTGTCATATTGTTGTTGAGATGGCTATTCGGAATGAAGAGATGCTTTCTACTTTTGGAAAGGGGAAACCAGCCGCGGTTCAGAATTTTTAGGGTAAGAAGTGGAAGTTCTTCAAGAAGAAAGGTGCCCAGTCGGGGGTAGTAGCTAAGAAGAGCAAGGCTGATATTGTTTGTTACAAGTGTGACAAGAAGGGGCACTATGCTAATAAGTGTCGCTCGGGTGATGGAAGAGCAGTTGTAGTGAGGCCGAATGTGAAATGCTACAACTGTGGCCAGATGGGGCATTACAATGACAAGTGTCCCGAGGCTGCTAAGGCTGGAAAAGGAAAGGTCTTTGCGTTGGAACCATCATCCTCTAGACCAACGGCTGCTGAGACAAGAAAAGCTGTGATGGAAGGTATGCTTATGATTTATAGTATTCCGGTTAGGATACTATTTGATACCGGTGCATCACACTCATTTATATCTCAGTATTTGGTAGATTGCTTATGTCTGGAACCTTTATACCTTATTACTCCTTTAAAGGTTGTGAATCCTACAGGAGGGTATGCAACTTTGGGAATGAGATATGACCAGTTAGAACTTGATTTTTTATGTCATACGTTTGCATGCAGTTTATATGTTTTGATTTCATGGATTTCAGGATTATATTGGGTATGAATTGGTTAAATAGATATGATGATAGGATATTTTTCCAGGAGGGGGAAATATCATTGAAACACCCTAATAGCCATAACCAAGTCATTTATTCAGTAAGGAGTTCGGACCGAAATGCTTATGCGTTATTAGGTGCTATGGGAACGGAAGCAGAGTTGAAGTAGGTTTATGTAGCAAGAGAGTTTGCGGATGTGTTTGAACCAGTTTCGGGCTTACCGCCGAAAAGAGCTATCGAGTTTCGGATAGATCTCATACCGGGAGCTAAACCCATAAGTAGACCACCTAGTAGGATGTCACCAACCGAGATGAAGGAATTGAAGGTGCAGATAGTGGAATTGGAAGGAAAGAATTTCATCCGGCCAAGCAGTTCGCCTTGGGAAACGGCTGCGGTATTACTTAAGAAACCAGATGGGTCATTAAGGATGTGTATCGACTATCGTATTTTAACGAGAGGACGATCAAGAATAGGTATCCTTTGCTGAGGATCGACGACTTATTCGATCAGTTGAGTGGAGCTAGAGTGTTTTCCCAACTGGATTTGGTGACATGTTTCCCTCGGCTAAGAGTGGTAGAGGATAGTATTCCTTTGATGGCGTTTAGGACCAGATATGGGTCTTACGAGCGGTTGGTTATGCCACTCGGGCTTACTAATGCGCTAGCTCTCTTTGTAGATTTGATGAATCGGGTTTTCAGAGAGTACTTGGATAGGTTCGCGTTGGTTTTTATTGATGACATTTTTGTATATTCTAAGAATGAGAAGGATCATCCATATCATCTTAGAATTGTGAGAAATGCGGATTACGGATCTTAAGGCTAGAATTAACACTAGAGGGGGGGGGTGAATAGTGTTTTAAGGAATTACTAATTCTTTTTGAGTTTATATTAATTTGAACACAAATGTATGCAATATTCAGACACAGATATGATCACAGAATCAAACACAGATGCAGATATAAAGTAAAAGCAATAAAGGAAAGAACACACCGGATTTTATACTGGTTCGGAGTTACCCTACATCCAGTCCCGCAACACAAGTACGGATTTCCTTTCAAAATCAATTCTTACAATTACACCCTCGATTTCAAGGCCACGAGGTACACCACTCCAGATTCACAATCCTCTGGGTAGAGATACTTGATTTTACGGGCAACAAGTTCATCCAATTGATTTCCTAGGCTACAATCACACCTTTTCTCACTTGATTGACTTTCCAGGCTACAATCACACCTTTTCTCGCTCGATTGATTACAAAGAAGCCTATAACTCTGATAGCACTGGGATCTTGTTGAGATAGTGATAGAGAATCAACCCAGAAATGATCTAGTTAGATTCAATGGAGATTTCGGCAGAGTAATAGTAAAAATGTATATAAAGAAATATGGAAGAAGAAGAGAAGTGAAATCAGAAAATTATGAATATAAATTCGTTTAAAACATCCCCTATTTATAGTAGGAGAACAACCATGTCCATTCGTAAAAGGTTATGATGAATAGACACTTCTTTTGAAATTCAAACTTTTGAAGTTAACTGACACCATGTCGACAAGGGTCCCTAGGGGTTGTCAACATGCCTAAGGAATTTTTGATAATTTGTTTTTCTTTGAAAATAACTTTTATCTTGTATTAACACTATTTTAAACTTTATAAATATACTTTACTATAGTTAAAATACATAAATAAGTATAGAGAATAATATTTTGGTATATATAAAATTTTACTATAATTTCATATTTAAATCTTAAATATAAATATTAAAAGTTAAGCACATTATAATTAAAGATAGTTTAAAGCCAAGTATAGCTTTGATAATGAAAATAAAGATTATTTTGAGGCTAAAAGTATTTAAAACCAGGATAGATGTTTTTGATTTAAAAAGGAAGATTTTGAAATCATTTTGAAAACAAGATATAATTTTGTAAAACATTTGAATAAAAGTTAGTGGATACAAAACGATGTTCCACTAGATTTTTCGTAGGTTCCATCCTACTTAGGGTTCCATCCGTTTAACAGGCTCGAAGTGGATTCCATTCCACGAATAAAATGGATTTTAATATGTCAGTGCTTTTCTAGGAGTTTTAACATAATTCTAGACTCGATACTTGTCTTGTACTATTGAAATCTTGAACTCTTGATATCTTGATACTCATGAGTCTTGAATCTTGATGTCTTTGATCTTGAGTCTCTATACTGTACAGTCTTCATTCTCAGTACCTGCATGTTTATATCCTGCATATACATATATATCTAAACTATAGTGTTAGTATTTATATTTTATAACAAGTCCGAAGGTTGTTGTCATCAAAACCAACTTCTCAGGGACTAACAAGAATAGTATTGGAGATGCTAAGGCAACATCAGCTGAAAGAGAAGTTCTCAAAGTGTCAGTTCTGGAAGAAGGAAGTGAAGTTCCTTGGTCATGTTGTTTTCGAGGAAGGTTTAGCAGTTGATTCGGATAAGATCGAAGCCAATAACAATTGGAAAAGAACAGAGACGGTAAGTGAGATTAGAAGCTTTCTTGGACTTGCAGGTTACTACCGAAGGTTCATTAAGGATTTCTCGCGGATAGCAGCATCCTTGACTATGCTAACCGGATAGAAGGTTAGAAACTGGAGCCGAGATTGATGACTTAAAGGATTTTATTCTTAACCGCAGGGGTTGGTTGAGAAAGAAGGAACAGTTATGTGTTCTAGATGTTGGAAACCTTAGGAAGGACGTTCTTAGGGAATGTCACTGATCAAAGTTTACAATTCATCCTAGGGGAAGCAAGTTGTATCAGGATATGAAGAGAAGTTTCTTCTGGGAAGGAATGAAGAAGGATGTTGGCTTATTGGTAAAGCAGTGTTTGAACTGTCAACAAGTAAAAGCCGAACATCAGAAGCCAAGTGGGTTGCCTCAGCCTTTGGATATTCCAGTTTGGTAGTAGGGCTCGATATCAATGGATTTTATTGATGGTTGCCAAGGTAAAACTGGGGTAATGAAAGAATATGGGTCATAGTGGACAGATTGATCAAAAGTGCCCATTTCATTCCGGTAAGGTCAACCAGGACGGCAACTGTTTTGGCTAAGTTGTTCATGAAGAACATTGTTAGACTGCTGGAATTCCTAGTAGTATCTGTGATGCCCCACCTCTATACTCACGCAAGCCAAGGAAACTACGGAGTAATGCCATCAACTAGCGCGAAGAATAAGGCTGTTGAGGAGCGACCATCCATGTAATTGCTTTATGCGAGCACCGATATGTCAGATAGTATAACATGCATTTCATTTCAAGAGGAAATCCGACATACCGATACAAACTCAAAGCTACCACACAGTGGCTAAGTGGACCTCGGAAACAAATATAGAAATAAACATAACACAAATCAGTCACAGATGTTCATATCTCAAAGGCGGAAACAGATATGAATATAACACATAAAAGTGTACATCAGAGTAGTGGTCAAATAAGATCCACAATATCACAAAAGAATAGATACAAGTGCTAGACAAAAGAATAAGTATACATCATGGAGTCTATATCTCAAATGTATAACAACAAAAACTACAAATGTAATGTAGTTAGACAAAAGTCAGAAGATGGTCCCAGATAAGGAGTCAAGCAGAAGCACCTGTAACATCTCGGTCTGACCCGAGTATTATTTAATAAGAAAATAATAAACGGATCAGTCTAGCTATAATTATCATTAAAGAAATGAGATATAAGCAGAGATATAATAAGAACGTATGATAACAATAATGTCATACCAGGACAAGTATGATTTAAACAACAACAAAATCATAAAATATCTCAAGTCTTTATTTTATTCACCAAACTACAAATATTGACAAACATATTTATGCCAATTGCAAAAGTTGGTGAAATAAAAATTCTAGAAATCATCAATTAGAAATCCAGAAATCACAAAGGGGGAGGCCTATCACAAACGGGAGCATGAAAACTCACCAACACGTGTATCACAAACGGAGCGCTATTCCATGGTCGCTAACCATAAATTTTGAGCCGAAGCTCCACAAATGACCCGAAGACCACGGGTCGCTACCCCGCCAAATTGAACTGAAGTTCCACAAACGGGGATTGTAATCCCCAAACAACAAATAGACATCGCACATCGCTAGTCTAAATCACAAAACGATCATCATCGATCAATAAAAGTGTCGATTACACTAAGCTAGTAAATATATGAGTTTAGCTTCATGTCCCATAACCACTAGCTTAACTTAAATATTTACGAACAAATTGTAGATTCCCACTCGAAAATTGTCACAAAGGTTCAATCGAACAAGTCCAAGAATTAACCGGCAAAGTAAACGCAAGCGTTTCATACCACTTGTTTTGCTAAGCCGTTTAATTAGATTTCTCATACGAATGAGGTAAAGGTTTGTATATACTAATAGATTTAGAAAACAGTTTTATAAACGAGCTTTGTATAAAAAATAGAGTTGAAATCATCTTTGTAAAAGAGTTTTAATATTTACTACTAGTATAGAAACCTTTGTATTTAGAAGTGACAAATCACAAAATGATTGTAGAAACAATCGATCACCAAAAATCCACATTCGAAGATGTGAATTAAATCCAAAGAAATCGATACCGAATCCATCAAAATGGATATTCTCAAAAATCCCGAAAAAGAAGTCATCAAAGGCAATAATAAATGATAACAATAAATCGGATAATCACGAATCGATAAAAGTTGGATCCTCAAGCTAAATAGGCAAAATAGGCAAAATCAAGCAGGTCAGTCGACTGGCCTTCTGCAGTCAGTCGACTGAACCAGAACCCGAGAGTTTTCAGACCCTGCAGTCAGTCGACTGACTGCAGGGAGCCAGTCGACTGACTGCAGGGAGCCAGTCGACTGGCTGCAGGGAGCCAGTCGACTGGCTGTAGCTGAAACTGTTTTCCAGCTTATCAAATGGAAGAGAAAACTCTCACCATTTGCAACCAGTCGAGCAATGGGCTTTAGGGGCTTTTGCCAATCGACAACCCAGCCCTATAGGCTCTCCGATACACCACCAAAAACATGTTCACAAATCAAAGCTAGGATTTTCAAAGTTTTGACTTCAAAACACCAAAAATTGAAATGTTCACCAAATCAATTCAAAACAAAAGCAAATGAACATGAATGGATGCTAGGAATTCATACCTAACAACAATGATAGAATAGACAAAGATGTGAGTTCAAAAACTCACCTTTTTAAACTCAAAAACAAATGATATGAAGCTCAAACACAAGGAGAAGATCAACCACTCTTCACTTCAACTCTACAAGCTCCAATCTAATATCAAACAAGTATTTCCTAAGTTAGGGTTTAGGAATTTTATGGAATTGGAGAGAGAGATAGATGGAGAAGGAGAAGAGGATGTTTACCTTAGCTTCTCTTTGAATTTGGAGCAAGAATTTGGTTTTGCAAATGAAAACTAGGGCTTGGAGTTTTCTAATTTCTCATTCCTCTCCCATTTTCAGTTGTGCTTGGGTGTTTAAGAAAATAGAAATGAAGTGAAGAGGAGAGGAGTGGAGTTGGGTTGAAATGTAGGGTTAATGGGCTGAAACCCAAACCCAAGCCCAAAGTGAAAAAGTCATAATTTTTACTCGACTCCAAACATATCGATGTTTATACTCAAAAAAGTTGTAAACGCCATTTTGGACTCAATGGAGGTGGACTTGAGTCCCAATTCGACCGTATACAAAAAGTAGCTTTTCAGACATAAATCCGATTAACGATTCTATATTTAAATAAAATATTTAAATATACAAATCATAAAATATGTGGGTTGTTACAGTATCGTCGGTGATAGAGATGCTTTATTTACTAGCGAGTTCTGGAAGAGCCTGCAGAGTGTGCTAGGAACTAAGCTCAAGATGAGTACCACATATCATCCTCAGATGGATGGGCAGGCAGAGAGAGTCAATAAGGTACTGGAAGATCCGTTAAGAGCTTGTGTGCTGGATTTTAGTGGTTCTTGGGAAGATCACTTGCACTTAGTGAAGTTTTCCTATAATAATAGTTATCAAACTACTATAAGAATGGCGCCTTTTGAAGATTTGTATGGAAGGCCATGCAAATCACCGGTATGTTAGTTAGAGACCGGAGACAGGTTGGTCCTTGGTCCAGATTTGGTAAGAGAAGCGAAGAAAAAGATCGAGTTGATACGGGAAAGAATGAAGGAAGTTCAGTCTAAGCAGAAGAGTTACACAGACAAAAGGCATAAGGACCTAGAGTTCTCAGTTGGAGATAGAGTTTTCATCAAGGTATCGCCGATGAAAGGTGTGGTTCTGTTCGGGAAGATCGGGAAGCTAGCACCGAGATATGTTGGACCATTTCCTATATCAGAGAGGATTGGGAGACTCTCATACCGAGTAGATTTGCCAAGCAGTTTGGTCGAGTTCCACAATGTGTTTCATGTTTCTCATCTTAGGAAATATGTTCATGATCCAGAAACTACTATCGCTCCGACGACATTGAAGGACTTAGTGGTGGAATCGGATATGACTTTTGCGAGGCAACCAGTTCGTGGTGTGGCAAAAGATGAGAAGAGGTTAAGGAATAAGACAGTCAGGTTGGTGAAGGTTCAGTTGAGCGACAACGTGAAGGACTATACTTGGGAGATAGAAGACAGGATTAGGGCTACTTTTCCTGGGCTGTTTTAGATGGTATGTTCTATATAGGGTTTATATAGAATTCGGCTGGTAGGTTATACTAGCTTTGCTTGCATGGGCTATATGCTTATTGTTGTGTCCTTACTAAAATTTCGGGGATGAAATTCTTTAAGGGGGGAGTCTTTAATGCCCGTGAATTTTAATTAACATTATTTGGGATATTTAATATGATAAATTAAATAGAATAATGTGAATAAGTGGGGAGATGAGATTAATAAATCTAATTGCCATGTCTAAATGAATGAACTAAAATAAGACTTAACTAAATTTAGAAGGAGGAATTTCCTAAGGGGTAAACTTGGAAATGAGGCTACATTTCTTTCTTCCTCCACCTTAATAAACTTCCACTTTCTCATTCTTAACTTCCATATACTTCGGCCGGTCATTAAAAAGCTCTAGGAAGAGTTTAAATTGAAGAATAAGCCAAGGAATTAAAGCTAGGAATGTATCTCATTCTCCAATCAACTAATCAAGAAGAATAATCATGTTTATCATCTCATTTTCTATGTTTGGATCGCTTATGGGTTATACCTGATTCATAATTGTGATTTTGGTTAGGATATAACCATTTAAACCTTTGTTTGGATAAGACATAGGTGTTTTTAAACGTTAATGGGTTAATTAACATGTTTTATTTCGGTTTTGGTTAGATTCCGAATTATATTGATCGACATATGCTTTGAAATTTTAATATGTTGAAGTATATGATTTATCTGATTTTTGGTGATTTTTAGGAATTTTTCCTTACTGATTTACTATGGTAATTAAATTATTTAAGCCTAAGGGCTAAATTGAAAATTTGCTTCCGAAGTTACCTAAATTTGGAAGGAAATTGCCTTTGGAAATATATGGGGAAGAAGTACGGTGTCCTAAGAAAAATGTTGACTTTTGTATACTTTTTACTATTTGGAAGTGCCGAAGAAGGTTCCTCAGCCAATCAAAATTAGACAAGCAAGATAAAAACATCACTTTAGTGGGTCCAGTTCTGCCTTTGACTCCAACAAGTCCGCTTTTACCCTTTCGATGAAGTCGAAAGGTACCTTTTGTCTAAAACGGAAGGTAAACAGTTACCTTCCGCCCAAAGTCGAAAGGTAGGCACGAGACCGAAGGAAAGAAAAGGGCAAAGGGATGGGGAGGTTGCTTCTTTTGCTTTCGGATAGAAATAAAAATTGTTTTCGAATAAGTTGAAGGAGGAACCTTCGACTCTATCGTTTTATAAAAGACTAATTTTTTTATGTATATTCAAGAAGGGGTTTCGAAGGGGATCTTCGAAAGCTTAAACCTTCAAGAGTACTGTTTTAAAATGTTTTCTAAAAAGGTGTTTTAATACCTTTTGGCAAGCCGAAGGGTAAACCTTCTGACATGGTCGAAAGTATACTTTCGAAGGGTTGGTTCCAACACCAACAGTTCATTGTTTTTGAATGATTTCGAAAGGTTTTAATTTTGAAAGGTTTTGATTTCAAAAGGTTTGGTTTCGAAAGGTTTGACTTCGAAAGGTTTGGTTTCGAAGGGTTTTGAAGGGGCTATCTTCAATAATTTCGAAAGGTTTTGATTTCGAAAGGTTTAATTTTGAAAGGTTTGATTTTGAAAGGTTTTGAAGTGATCATCTTCAATAATTGCGAAAGATTTTGAGTTTCAATGATATCGATAGGTTTTGATTTTGAAAGGTTTTGAAGGGGTTACCTTCAATGATTGCGAAAGGTATGATTTTGTGATGCTTTCGAAATAAAGGTTTCTGAAGGGGCTAACTTCGGAGAGTTATTTTCTTTCAAATGGGACTTCATTCGTAGGGTTTTAAAGGGCTGTTTTTAGCCATTTTCCTTAAGTAAAATTTTGCTAATTTGAAGGGGTTACTTTGAAGGGTTATAACATAAAATACTTATTTTGTTTGAACATGTAAAGGGGAGCCTTACATAAATTTGATGTTATTAAACCTTGGGGACACCGAGGTGGGATTACTGATTTCAATACATAGTTTGGGGTTACAAACATAAATATGCTTTTGAAATTATACATTAGGGCTATCAACTTGTTTTTATTTTAATTTAACCTAATTGGGGCTACTAATGGGAATAGGTTAAACAGGTGGTATACCTGGAGAAAATATCATGGGGATCTTGAATTTTTATAAATAATCAAGGGGATCATAATGTTTTAATTGGCCAAGTGATGGGTTCTTGGTTAACCTAGGAAAACCATGGAATGTGCGGTGGATAGCCCACGTCAAAATTTTAAAGTAAATAATGTTTTTCCAGAGGTGGTTAGCCTCGGGATTTGGCACCCAAGGGTTCATAGTCATCCTAGTAAAACTATGGAGTGTGTGGTGGATAGCCTACACCATCTTTTATTAAACAATGTATGATGGATATTCTACATTTATTTTAAAGGGATTTGGGACGGACAGTCCTATTAAATTATGACGGATATTCATTTTAAAGATTTTAGAGGGGAACTCTAATAAATTGATTTTAGATGGGAAATCTAATAAATTGCTTTTGGATGGGAAATCCAATACATATGATTTATGGCTTTATTTCATATTATGTTAAGACTAATCATTTTGGGTGCAGGGGAATAGTAAATGATTTGCATGTTTTATATGGATACTAGTGAGGGGAAAACCCGTTCTGCTAAGTGGCATGGTCTTACTAGATATCTATTTATGATAAGAGATGATAGGGGATTATTCATACCAGACTTATTGTCTGACTCGAAGTTTGTGTTTCTCCACAAACTCTCGAGTACTCAAAATTAATTTGAGTAGTCTGGGAGTAGGATACTTTAAGGTTTTGGACGAATAAGCTTCCGAAGACTTACATGAGGCAATATTAGCTATATAGGAGCTATTTTGTATATTCCGCTGTGTTGTACTAAGAACTGTAAAGTTCATATTTATTAGTTCTCTGATCATCATAAGGGGACATCTTCATATGTCGCTCTTATCATATTTTGTACATGTATATGTGATCTGAGTGTGGTTAACATCTGGGATTATGTAATTAAATCTTAAATTGAAATTCATAAGAAATGAGAAATTGTGTTTTGTTGAAGTTTAAATTTTTTCATATTCTTTTGTTTTTGTGTTGCCAATAGTTTCAAGATTCCAATTTCAGTCAGTCTGAAATAACACCTATGGATGACTACAGCATCCGTAGCAGTTAGTTTTGAGCCTCCGGAAGCGGGATGTCACATATCATTTGGTTGATCAATACGAAGTATATAGGGGATCGATATGAAACAGGTAATCGTTGAGCAAATGGGCTTTGATCGATCCGAGAGATGCCGTTGTCTAATGGATACGATGGGCATGGATGTGAATTTGATGGATACGAAGGTGATGGATACGAAGTAAGCATGTTTCACATGAATCTTGATCGATCCATAACTTGAGCATACGAACTTCGATTGACCTGAAATTTGGAATGTTGCCTTTCATAGCTTTGTTAGTCATACCAAGCTAATTGTAGCTCGATCTGGACTCGAATCAAATCTGCCTGTATCCATTGTGAACCTGTATATAACCGATCTTCCAAACGGATTACCTTTAGTTTCTAGTCAAGTCCTTGGTGTCATGACATTGCCAAAAGGCGGGATAACAATTACATTTAACATAGTTAAATTAGTTATGTTTCGTTGTGATATATAGTTAGAAGAAAAAAAAATACCGTTCTACTATAATTAAATTGAATAGAATATTTTGGACATCCATCGAGCAAAATAAATATCCGTTTCTTGCTTACAAAGTAAAAATATTATTTGTGATGTTAACTAATATATTTGTTATTATTGTTTGATTGTTTGTTTGGATTTGTATTCCAGCTTCAAAAGCAGGATTGCATATATAACCGTTGTTTTGCAAGGGACTTTTATAGAGAGACCCTAAGGGGTTTCTTGCCATTATTAATTTATTGTTATATGCTTCTTAATTATATTCTTATGTTGCTTAAATTGATGTTCGATTCAAAAATTTGTGACATACTGTTTAATTGTGTAAGAGTCGTTATAATGATTATCACTATACTGTCACTTACGATTTATCATTCCCTTAAACCTTTTGTGTGTTGGACGTATGCTTGTGCACTTTGAAAGTTGTTTAAACTATATTTTCAAGTATTTTGAAAATAAACGATAAATGTTGATTAAAAAATAATAAAAGGAGTTATAAATTTAATTAATTATCTTTTTGGATAATTGATGCTGTTTTAAATTTTACAGAGATTACAAATTTGATTAATTATCTTTCGAGATAATTAATGTCAATTTAAATTCATAAAAGATTATAAATTGGATTTAATTATCATTTGGGATAACTACTGTTTTTTAAATTTATAAAAGTTACCATAAATATTTTGCAAATTTTGTTCAAATGGGTTCGTAAGATTTGTATTAGTATTTGAAAAGAATTGGAGGTTTAAATATATTCTTAATTATCATTTAACTATAATAAAGTTAATTTGTAAATTTATTAAACGATGTTTAAATTTAATAAAAGTGATTAAAGTTAATTAACTGATTTAATAAAGGTGTTTAAAGTTAATTAATCGATTTATTAAAGGGGTTTCTTCCCTTAGGGTATTTTTGCATCTACTCTAGATTGGTTCTGATTTTATGCGCATTGAGATGTGAAATACTTGGATACTCGGTAAGGTTGGCGAGGTTCGACTTTGAGGTTTCCAAGAGCCATCGCAGTTCTAAAGTATATTTCTAGAGGTATACTTTCGATAAGAGGGTGCACCCTCCTATTTATTGTTGGAAAAAAATCCATTTCCTTATTTAATTTGAATCTTTGAATTTTTTCTTAATTGCATCGAGAAGTGCCTTGACCCCTTCTCAATGTTTAATTATTTGTTTTCATTCTTTTAAGTCTGATTTTGTTCCGTCTTGTTTCTGTTCTTTCATCGATGGATGTTTTTCTGGTGAGGTAAAAACTCATTCCGTGTCTAGTGGCGTAATCTTGTAGAATTATTATTTTCATCATATTACTTGAGCTTTCTCATGTTGGTTTTCCAAACTGATCCGGGTGTTATTTTATTATAATGCTCGGGTCAAACCACGTAGTTTTTCAGGTTAACGTTGATTGGACTGGAGTTCGTGGTGTAGAGCTAGAGGTTCACCTATGTAGTAATTTTTTTATTATTTTTGTATTATTATATATTTACTCATCAGCAATTGCAAGGTCAAAAGTTATAATTATCTAGGCTGATGAGGTTTTTTCTCTAACTTTGATATACCATGTATTTTTGAGTGACAATGTTTACTGTCTTTGTTATATTATATGTTACCTTTATGTTGCGAGATTCTGTTTTCCCTGTTCATTTTCTTTTTCTTTTTACCCTAACAATATGCTTTTCCAGCACTTGGATGCTTGGCATTTGAATAACATCGATGTATTGAGTGCCGACTTTCGTGGGTCAAAAGGTAGGTCACCACATATGTTTCTCGGAAATGACTACTAGACACATTTTCCATCCTTAGAACTTTTATCGGACAATTTTGATCCTAAAAGTCTTGTATAGCCTATAAAATTTGATAGGTGCCGAATTGGGATCTGGAACCACATCCATTAGATCAGAATGAGGGTTCCACTTTCCTTAGAGTGGTCATAATAGGAAAACAGACTTACTTAGAGAGATATGCTTGTTTGAAGTTTCACTTTGTTTTGAATAGCTTAATGGTAATTAGTGAGTTAATGATTAGTGTTATGGTTCTCAAATATATTTCTAGAGGTGTACTTTTGGTGAGGGGATGCACCCTCATAGTCATTTTTGGAAAAAAAATTCTTTTTCATTATTCGATTCGAATCTTTGAATCGTCTTTCTTAATTGCATCAAGAAGATCATGGAGCTCTTCTCAATGTTCAATTATTTGTTTTCATTCTTTCAAGTCTAATTTTGTTCCAACTTGTTTCCATTATTTCATATATGGATGTTGTTTTGGTGAGGTAAAAATCCATTCCATGTCTAGCAGTGTGCTCTAATAGAATTATTACATGTTCACCATATTACTTAAGTTTTCTCACGTTGGTTTTCCAGACTGATCCGGGTGTTATTTTATCATAATGCTTGGGTCAGACTGAGTATTTTTCCATGTTGTCATTGGTTGGACTTGGAGCTCATGGAGTAGAGCTGGAGGTTTACCTGCCTTAGTATTTTTTATTTCAACTATATTATTATATATTTACCCATTAGCAATTGTAAGGTCAGGAAGTTAAAAATGTCCAGGCTGATGAGATTTGTTTTTAACTCTGATATACCATGTATTTCAAAGTTACAGCTTTTACTGTCTTTGTTATATGTTGTCATTCCTTTATGAGATTCTATTTTCCTTGTTCCTTTTCTTTTTACCCTAACAATCTGCTTTTCTGGCGCTTGGATGCTTGATATTTGAATACCATAGATGTATTGAGTGCCAATTTTCGAGGGTCGAAAAAGCAGGTCGTTATATATGTTTTTGGCAAATAAATACTAGAGACATTTTCCATCCTTAGGACTTCTATCAAATGTTTTTGACCTTACAAATCTTGTATATCCTATAACTTTTGATAGGAGCCGAATTGGGATCTGAAACCACTTCCATTAGATCAGGATAATGTTTTCTCTTTTTGTAGAGTGGTTATGGACTTACCGTTAGAGAGATATGGTTGTTTGAAGTTTCATTTGATTTTGAATTGCTTAATGGGTAATTAGTGAGTTAATGATTAGGCACAGAGCCCATTTCCAAATTAGCATGGTGGTGGGGATGATGGGACTTCTCTCCATCATTTCACACTTTCCAAAAATAGAGGGAAACCTTCGTCAATAGCAATGGTTATAATTCTTAGCCTCCTATGACTTTGATATTACATATACACCAGGCAATAGGAATTCAGTTAATGATGCTTTGAATAGGAGACATGCTAGCTTATGGGTTTTGTTCCTAGAGTGGACGTAGTCAGAGTATATAACTAGTTATAATTTCCCACCGAGATGCAAGCTAGAGCCAGAGATATTGGCAAGATCGACTAACAGACTCACTCTGATTGAGCGGTTCGGTACTAGTCAGAGGTGTGATGCTAGATTAGCTAAGATCATCGCTAAGATTTATGATGGGGTGGAAACTGAAGAGATGAGGCAGTATGGACTCGACCAAGATGGTTAGCTCCATAAGGATGAGAGATTGTTTGTTCCTGGTGTCGATGGGTTGAGGGATGAAGTTCTATGAGAGCACCACTATTCGAGATTGACTATACATCCCGACGGTAATAAGATGTACCGTGATATGAAGAAGACTTATTGTTGGGAAAGGATGAAGAAAGATGTTGGGACATTCTTCTCAAATGCATGAACTACCAGTTGGTTAAGGCAGAGCAAAAGAAGCCTAGCGGTTTGATGCAACCGCTAAAAGCTCACAAATGAAAATGGGAGAAAGTATCGATGGATTTCAATTGACGGGCTGCCAAGGACTAGAGTAGGATATGATAGAATTTGGGTTATGGTCAATCGATTGACCAAGAGCAGTAGATTTATACCCGTCAGAACGGCAGCCATACTGGCCGAATTGTATGTGAAGTGGATACTATGATTTCATGGTATGCTGAAGAGCAATGTGAGTGACCGAGACCCATTGTTCACTAGTGGGTTTTAGAAGAGCTTACAAGAGGCGTTGGGGATAGATATGCATGGCTTATCACCCTCAAACTGATGGCCAAACTAAGAGAGTGAATCGTATCTTAGAGGATCTCTTACGGGTTTGTATACCCGGCTTTGGAGGCTTATGGGACGATCACTTGCATCTCGTTGAATTCTCATACTACAACAGTCATCAATCCAGCATCGATATAGCACAATTCGAGGCATCATATGGCCGACCGTGTAACGTTCCTTCTTGTTGGTGGGAGGTGGACTAGAAACTGATACTTAGGCCAAATATGATTAGAGAAACCTTGGATGTAACGATCTGCCTTTCTTACTACTAAAGATGATGCTTAATACATCCTAGTCATTCATATGCTTATCATTTAATCCTTCAAAAGACAAGTCATTAGGGGTGAAAGGAAGAATGACAGAATTGAATCTCACAAAAATGTGACGAGTAACATATAATATATAAATCCGGTCTTTATAAAAAAAGAACTTTAATTCTAACATCCTACACTGTCTATCTGTCGACCCTATTTATCCTGGGCTGGATACAACTGTTCGGACATTATATTTTGGTCAGGTGGATGTTGTCTCGCGACCATCTTTCCCATCCATAATCGGGTCTGTCCTTTGTAATCAACACTAGTTAGCCGGGTCAGGGCACCGTGTAACACTTGCCCTCCAAAGTACATCTTGTGAATAACATGATGTGCTTTGAATTGGAGAAACCCAGGTTCCCAGGAACAAGCCTATCAAAGTCCCTGGTTGATCACTGTTCCTTTATTAACCTTCAATAATACAGATCTGATGTCGCATTCCACTAGAACGCACAGATTTGGTCATCTGAAATCTTTAGGTTTTCTTTTGGTTTGACATCAATCTCGATCGTTTCAAGCTAAACTGCCATTTCAGTTACTTTCGAAAGGCTGAATCCTTAAACCTCTTCTGTGCATGTTCATATGCATGTTTCTGCTGTTGGCTTCCGGACGTGTTCGGACGTTCACTGGCCTTTGCAAGCCGTTTTTCTTTGGATGTTTACATTTGTAGTCTAACCTTCACGATATCAACTATCATTTGGTTTCTAATTATTTGTCATTTGGTTCCATGCCGCACTTTTCTTCTCTTCATGAGCATCCTATTCCGTCTGCCAATTCCTGAAGACATCCGATACATCTACAATTTCAAAAGACGAGCTGATAGTCCTTCGTACATCTTTCTTGAACCCTTGCCCAAATGCCAGGTCTTAACGGGAGCAATGAATAAGCTCGCGCTATTCAAGCATGAATGGTTCTATGTACGGTGTCCTTCCGGCTTCGCAAGAAGATGGTAGAAAGGACGTAAGTGATATTTCCGCCTTTGTCTTTAATTCAAAGATTCAAGTCATAGCCTCTTTCTTAATCACACTAATACCATTAATTCTTTCAGGTGTCCATCCTCGACCTGAAGGCGTCGAGTATTTCAGAGCTATCGCACCCATTCGTGCCACTTTGATTGAGGATTGGGACATCAAACTCCTTATCACTGACGAGCTGCTCTCATTATTCGGACTGTTGGAAGACGGCCACAAAATTGGGCTTCCCGGTAGCAAAATGGTCCCGAGAATTGCTGTCGAAAGAAGGGTAGAAGAAAGTGACCCGTGGTGCCCCTAGTTGAGGAGACCCAAGAAGACATTGAAGAAGGATAGATAAGAGACACTCAAGATGCGGGGTTGAGAGGCGAAGGCGTAGGCCCCGGAAAAGTGTCGGTAGTCGAAGCGCCATAGACCATCCAAATGCGAACTCCCCTAAAGAGGAGAAAAAGGTTAGTGCACAAGTTGCAGAAAAGCAAGGCCGGGGTAAACCCAAAATTCTTCATAACCTCAATCGAAAAGGAATCGTCTTCCATGCAAATGGAAAGTTCGCTGAAGGGACTCTCTGACATTCTGATTCCGGATGATTTATTAAATTACAATTTCACTAACCTTGACATCGAACAGCTTAACTGTCCCACGAGAAGCAGCGAAGGCATGCAACCTTCCACCAGGGGGAGGAAACTCCAATGAGAAAGCTAATGTTACTGGTCCGTCGGGGGGAAACACTAGGACACACACAAAAACTTGCACTCCACCATCCACTTATGATTTACTCTTCACGTTATAACTTCTAATATACTTCTATTAGGCTCTTTTCTACAAGTGTAATGTCACATTTACATGCTTTTGATCGCCTTCGAGGCTCTTCTACTTACTATCGCTTAGGGCGAGATTCCGAATCTGGGAGATGCAGAGGCAAAGACGAAGGGCGAGACAAAGATTATTATTCTTGAGAATCCTCTTCCTCATCCAAATGGAAATCTCAAACACACGCTCCCCGCCATGTTGATCCATCAAACCCTCCTGCTCACAGCAGAGACAAATCCTCTCATCGAGGTTCCCATGCTGCTGCTCCCCATGATTAGCACTCTGAGTCGTTAAGTACATGGCAATTGCATGAGGGCCATAAGCACCCGCTAGTTTCTTACAAACAAATCCTGCCGGTTCTTACCCATGATCCTACCACAACGAAGAGATTAGCAGAACTCAAAGCCATCTTCCCAAAAATCTACTTTGATGGGCTCAAGTTTCTCCCTTCTATACACATCATTCCTGGAAGTGCTAAAGAGAGCTCATTAGCATGCATGAATGACGTGTATGTTCAGCATGAAGCGTTTATTCACTTAGCTGAGAAAGTCTCCGAAGTTTCCACTGAGCGCCAGCATGAAATTGATCGCCTCAAGCTGGAGGCTATCCACAACAAAGACATCATCAAAAATCAAGATGCCAAGCTGATTGAATATAAAGCTCAACTTGCCATAGCAGAGAAGAACACGAAGGAAATTGCTGAGGCGGTAAGTCATTTGGAAACTTCGCATAAAAAAGAACTAGATGCGGCGCTCCATCGTAGTGGCACCTTGGCTTTAGAGAAGGACTCCTTATAAAAGGAGAAAGACGTCTTAGCTCACTATGTTGAGGAGCTAGAAAAATTATTGTTTAAAGAAAGGGAGGAAAACCTTGAGGCACAAGAAGAGTCGCAGAAATATTGCGAGGAGATTGTTGAAATAAGGAATTTAAAAATGAAACTTGATGAGCAACTCACCTAGATCAAAGTCTTGAAAGAAGCAGCCCGCGAAGAGGGCGGAAAAGAGGTGCTCATAGAAGCCAATTCCCGAGTTGAGGCTGCTACCGAGTCTGGTAGGGAAGATATCAAGAAATTATTCGATCCACTCATTGCTAAATATAACACAAAAGTTCTCCTTCATCGCGACTTGACCTTCCTAGGTGAATTCTATCTTGAATCACTCGCCGAAGCTTGGGAGATCATCACAAAAATCAAGAAAGAAGAGTTGGGAGTGGTAGAGCTTGATGAAGAGGCACTTAAGCGAGAAGTGCTCCGAGGAAATGAGCCGTCTGACTTGGCTGCCATGAAACTTCAATTCTGCAAATCTTCTACACCGGCTAAAGAAAGGGAAGATATCATAGGGTATTCTAGAACTGAGCCCAAGAGTCCTTCTCCTACTCAATTGGTTGGGACGTCATCTTCTCTACCCATAGAGCAACACGTCTTTAATGATCCAGACAGGCCCGGACTTGTCCCACACATGTTGTCTCCTTACTTGAAAGGAGCACTCCGATGATAATAGAGAGCCAACTGAATGCTAGTATCGTACTGGATTTTCTTGAATTCAAAAATTAGTTATTTTTGGCACATAACATTCATCGAATAATGCCTGTGCTTTAACTAACTTTTGCAGGCCACCCTGGTCCAGAGAAAACTCCTACGAGCGATGTTGCCACGGTGCAGCAAGAGAAAGTGGCCGAGGCTCCAGCTGTTGCAGATATTCCTAGGCCCGATGCTTGGGTCATCGATGCGCTCGAGAAGGATAAGCCCAAGGACTTGTCTCTCGGTGAGGAGTGGGATGATATAGTGATCATGGGCGCCACGGAGCACACTGCCAGGAGCAGTATGAAGGAGCTGATCGAAGAAGAGAGATTGAAGCACAAAGTTAATATGGAGCCCGTTGAGGTCGCGGCCGAAGATCCTATCCCTGCGCCTTTGCAGGTCACTCCACATGGTGGGACGATTCCTATTGAAATTTCTCCTCCCTCATTGTGCATCTCCACCAAGGGTGGCAAGGGAACCTCGAGAAAATGCTCGACTGATTCAACTCCTAAAAAACGAAGAAGGAGAAGAAATCGAAGAAATAATTAGTGTTTTGTGTTATTGTACATAGTCCATATAAGTTAGGTGTGTGTTTCGTTTCTTTGTAGTAGGTGCGCAGGTGTGGATCTCGAACTTTTTGAATAATTTGTAAGGAATTTTGGGAGATAGCGAATAAAAGTTTTTGTCTTGTAATTAATCATCATGTGAATAATTACTTCAGCAACAAAATAATTACTTCCCATTTCATGTACTCATAATTTTCACAAGTCTCGTTAATAATCCACTATCTCGATCTCGAAGCCTTTTCAAAGGCACTAGCTTAAGTCGTGAGCAATACTGAGCCAGAACTATAACTAACGGTTGTATCTTGCCACCAACAGTTTGAGTCTCTTCCATTGATTTGGAACTGGAATTCGTGGGAAAGAGAATAATTAGAAACTCGTTCGTCCACCCCTTAGGTTTTCGAGTTAGTCTGTAGTATAAGAACTTAGAATTTTTTTAGTCCGTAGTCAAAGGCCTAGAAATTTCATCGTGGGCGATCATGCTTCTGCCCAAATGGTTTATACTCTGGTCCACAGTCAGGGACTTAGAGCTTTCTATTCGTAGTCAAGAACTTGGTGATTTTCGTCAAATCGTTTATACTCTAGTCCGCAGTCAGGGACTTAGAGTACTCTAGTCCGCAGTCAGGGACTTAGAGGTTTTTTATCAAATCCTTTATACTCTAGTACGCAGTCAGGGACTTAGTGGTTTTTTTGTCAAATTGTTTATACTCTAGTCCGCAGTCAGGGACTTAGAGATTTTTTGTCAAATCGTTTATACTCTGGTCCACAGTCAGGGACTTAGAGATTTTTGTCAAATCGTTTATACTCTAGTCCATATTCGGGGACTTAGAGATTTTTTTCTCAAATCGGTTATACTCTAATCCGCAGTCAATGACTTAAGAGTACTCTAGTCCGCAGTCAGGGACTTAGAGGTTTTTTTTCAAATCATTTATACTCTAGTCCGATCAGAAGGGACTTCAATTTCGACTGGAATAACTGCTTCAGTTCCGTAAGCAAGAGCGAATGGAGTGTGGCCAGTCACGAACTTATGAGTGTAGGCCCAAAGGCCGTAGAAAGTTCATCCACCCACTTGCCTTTAGGCTTTTCCAAATGCTTTTTCAGGATTGACTTTATAATCTTGTTTACAGCTTCAACTTGTCCATTCGCCTGAGGGTAGCGACAGCCGCAAATCTCTTTTCAATGTGATATCTCTGGCAAAACTCCTTAAACTCAGCACTATCAAATTGAGTCCCATTATCAGTCATGATAGTTCGTGGAAGACCGAAATGACACACAATGTTTCAAACAACGAAGTTGATAACTTTCTTGGTTGTGATCGTGGCCAACGGCTCCACTTCGGCCCATTTGGTGAAGTAGTCAACTGCGACAATTGCATATTTTGCGCCACCTTTGGAAATTGGCAAAGAGCCGATGATATCGATTCCCCACATAGCGAATGGCCATGGACTAACCATTGCGTGATCTCTGTCGGCGGAGCTCTTAGAACTTTCACATATATCTGGCATCGGCCGATAGTATCCATAACAGAGTATCTTTTTTGTTAGCATTTCCCCCCTAGTGTGATCGCCGCACTCTCCCTTATGGACTTCTTTCAAGACACGCTTTATCTCATCATGAGCAATACACCATAGTAAGGGAATAGAGAACCCCTTTCTATACATAGTTCCTTCTTGCATAATATACCATGAAGCTTTGCGATGAACTTATCGCTTTTCGTTTCTCTTCTCAGGCAAGATTCCATGCAATATGTATTCTTTAAATGGAGTCATCCATGATTCCCTTACGGGTTCCATCTCCAGTACTCGATCAACTTCCATCACATTTATACTCGGGGTATATAGTATCTCGACTAGAACCATGCCCATCTATTGTGCATCACCAGTACTCGCGAACTTTGCCAATGAGTCAACTTCTCCGTTCTGCTCGTGCGAGATATGCAAAATGTCATAGTTTTTGATATCCGCCAACAACTCCTAAACTCGAGTAAGATACGGGGCAAGTCGTTGTTCCTTTGCTTGGTAGTCCCCTCTAACCTGGTACGCTACCAGTTGCGAGTCGCAAAAGATTTCAAGAGACTTCACCCCCAGTTGTCTAGCAAGTTTAAGTCCAATGATTAATGCCTTATACTCGACTTTATTGTTCGTATCGGGGAAATTAAGCTTCAAAGCATAGAAATTGATCGGTTCTCGGGGGTTACAAGAATGATGCCTGCTTCGAAACAATGATCATTGGATGCTCCATTGGTATATAGCTTCCATCGTACGGTAGGGATTACACTACTCTCTGGGGGCTCGTCCTGCATGGTAAACCTTGCTATGAAGTCTTCTAATGCTTGTCCCAGAATAGATCTTCGAGGAAGATATGTAATTTCAAACTAACTGAGCTCGATGTTCCACTTAAGAAACCTTCCAGACGTCTCAGGTTGTTAGGACCTATCATAAAGACTGGTCGGTATAGACATTGATTGGATGTGCCTGGAAGTACGGGCGAAGTTTGCGTGACGCGATCACCAAGCAGTACGCCAATTTCTCTACCTTCAGGTAGTTTCTTTTTGCCCCCGTTAATCATTTACCGATGTAGTACACCGGTCCCTGAATCCGGTTCTCCTCATGAATCAAAGCGGTACTTATGGCATGTGGCGATACAGCTAAGTAAATGTACAACTCCTCATGATCTACTGGCTTTGACAAAACAAGGGGTCTCTCCGAGTGACTCACTAAATCTCAGAATGCGCCTTCACAATCTTGCGTCCACTCGAAATTCGTCTTCCCTCTCCTTATCAAATTAAAGAAAGGAATGCATTTATCGGTCACCTTGGAGATGAACAGACTTAGAGCAGCGACCTTTCCATTCAGACTTTGCACTTGCTTAATAGTTCTGGGTGCTTGTATATCCCAAATAGCTTGAATCTTTTTTGGATTCACTTCAAATCCCCGTGCATTGAAAATAAAGCCCAGGAACTTCCCTGATGCAACCGAATGAGCACTTTAAGAGGTTGATTTTCATGCTATAAAATCGAAGGATATCGAACATCTCCGTTAAGTCTCGAATGTGGTTGCTTGATCACCGTGATTTCACGAGCATATCATCCACCTAGACTTGCATCGTCCTCCCGATCTGATCCTTAAAAATTCGGTTAACCAAACGTTAATAGGTTGCTCCTGCATTCTTTAATCCGAACGGCATTACTACATAATAGTATAACCCAACATCCGTGACAAAACTGGTATGTTCTTGATCTGGGACGTGCATCAGGATTTGGTTATACCTCGAATATGCATCCATAAATGATAACAGTTCGTGACCTGTACTTGAATCAACTAGCTGATCAATTCTAGGCAGTGGAATAATTTCCTTGGGGCAGCCTTGTTTAGGTCCGAATAGTCAATGCATGTTCTCCATTTCCCATTTGCCTTCTTTACCAATACGGGGTTAGATATCCATTTGGGATAGAGGGCATCGCGAATAAACCCATTGGCTTTAAGTTTATCCACCTCCTCTTTAAGAGCAACGGATCTTTCTGGATCCATGCCTCGTCTTTTTTGTTTCCCAAGAACATACTTTGGATCAACGTTTAATGCATGGCTTGCAATGGTAGGAGAGATCCCATACATGTCAGAATGAGTCCAAGCGAATACATCCAGATTCGCTCGGAGGAAATCAGTAAGTTCCCTCATCATCGAAGGGTTATGTTGCGATCCAGTCTTCAATACCCATGATGGGCCACCGTGGCTGACTGCGATATCAATCGTCGGCTCAGCCGGTGCTGCCTTGGTCTCCTTGGGTTCGTCCTCATCGTCCCTTGGATCTATATCTCTATAGAACTGACTATAGTGCCCAAACTAAGGCTTAGCCGCTATTTTTCAATCTTCAGTGACTTGGATGCGGACAGACTTGTCCATACCCTTCCCCTTCTCTTTTCGCGGAGCCTCTCTAAACTCAGCCACATAACAGACATAGCCAGTTGCCTGATCGCCATGCACAACACCTACTCCATTATCTGTCGAAAATTTCAACGTCAAACACCATGGGGCCAGAGCTGCCTAAAATTCAGATAAGGCCAGACGCCCCAAGAAATCATTGTATGATGAATTAACATCCAAAGCAATGAATAGCAGGATCCACACCCTCCTACGTCCACCTTTCCCCAACTTGACTGGCAATTCTACATAACCAACTGCCTCGGTAGCTACACCATTGAAACCGTGTATACGAGCTTTTGATGTTTTCAAGTCCTTAGCTTCCATCTTCATTTGATCATATGCCTTCTTAAAGATAATGTTCATAGAGCTTCTGCAATCAATCAAAATTCTTCTTACCAGAGCGGGGCCAATCATGGTGGAGATAACCATCATATCAATAGTAGGGGCCTCTAGTCATCGGCATCTCTGCCTCTGAATACTATACCATCTGTCAATGTGCGTTGTTGCTTGGCCGAAGTTCCATCCTCCTTATTCGAACAACATTCAAATTCCACATATCTCATTGAGCTAGTAGCGCTCCATTTCCTGCCAACTTCTATCTGTAGGATGCGGTCCACCAACTATCGTGTTTATTACCAACCTTCCATCGGTTCGTGCAGGCTCCTTAGTCCTATGCGGTGCTTACCCTCGAATGGGGTTAGACGTCCCCTGTCCGCCATCCTGCGGGTTCTTTATAAACTGCTGCAACTTTTTCTCCTGAACCAATTTCTCAATGGCATCATGGAGATGCCTACACTCATCCGTATTATGCCCATAACATTCATGAAATCGACAGTACCTCTCGATTTGCTCTTATGCCTCAGTTGATTCTTTTGGACGCAGCTTCCTACATTAGAAAGTATTACAGGTGGATTGATAGATGTTCTCCAGGGATGCATTCAAAGGTGTATAGTCATCATATAAAGGAAACTTGGACCTCCACTTTCTGGGCTCCCTTTTTCGGTCGTGATTCCCTTCCCCACTCCTTTTCTGTTGACTCGGCTTGTTTTGAATATTAACCTGAACCTTTCCAGAGCTCTCACCAGACTGCTTTACTACGATGTTTCTCTGTACCACTTCTCCACTTGGCCCCGTAGCATTGTTTTTCTAGACAATCTGGCCTCTTCCTTTCTCATGGACTGGGCCGCCTTTGTGTAGAAGCGCTCTAGCGTGGTCAGTAGTTTTCCAGATAGCCAATCACCAAACTTAGATTTGGGGTCAACCTCTCTTGTCATAGCCAAAATTATCGTGTGGTCGTTAGGGTTACTAACTTCAGTGGCAGTAACGTGAAATCTCTGTAAGTAGTCCTTCAGTGATTCCCCCAGAGCCTGGATTACAATGGACAATGACATCACATCTTTGGGGCAAGTAGCATGAATCCTAAACTGCTTCACAAATCTCATTGCCAGCTTATCAAATCTCGAGATGGATCACATGGGTAGTCTTGTGAACCACATCGTAGCGATCCCAGAAAGGGTTATGGGGAAGCATCTGCACTTAGTAGCATCATTCTCTCTTACTGATTCCATCAATCATTCGTACTTCATGATGTGCTGCCTGAGGTTAGTTTTCCCTTCTAAGCAGGCATTATAGGCATGTTAAACCTTCTGGGATACTCCGCATGCAAAATACTGTCGGTAAATGAGGTGTGGCTCCTAGAAATTCCCCAGTTGTTTATCAAGCCAGGATTTTCCCTTATCAGCTGTCTGACCATTGCAGATAAATCCGGTGTTCGGATAGGTGGCGCAAAGTGATGATCGTGCTCCACCTTGCATGAATGTTTCGATCGGTGTCTCCGGGCCATTTCATGCCTCCTTGGCCTACCATCCCCCTGATGTAAATTCTGAGCATTCACTTCATTATCATTCTAGAGAGGTAGTTGGTCAGCATCGAAGCGTGCTCCAATGTCCAAGTTCTCGGATCCAAGTCGAGTACGACCCCCCGGCTGCAATTAAGGAGTCGTCCCCGTAGTTAAGTGATCAGTACTGACCCCTACGGAGGGATCGGCATCGACCCGGCTTTGCAGGCCAGGCCACGGTGGTTTGCCAAGTGCTGCTCCGATGTTCTTGCCTATGCTGCTTCAACTCTACGGCGCCTTCGCCTATGATGTTCGACCGATGAAGTCGAACTATATAACGTTGAGTATAAAAAGAGGGCTCCTCCGGCGCTTTAGTGCTGCTATTGAGCAACCTGGTTCATCAGGTTGGCATTAGCCTGAATTTGTTCATTTAGCTGCCTACGGCTCTCCATCAGCTCTCTCATCAAGTCATTGAATTCAGCTCTAGTTATGGAATTAGCGGGGTTCTGGACTGTTGCAGGCTCCACATTCGCATTGGTAGGTTGGTTGCTTAGACCTCCTTGTTGGATACTGGCGGTCTCGTGGGCATCAACATTCTGGGAAGTAGATCTGGTGCGTCCCACTATTCTGAATTTCCTTGCTTAGATCTTAGTGAATCTGAATAGTATCTATGAGCTTATGAAGTTGAATCTAGATCTCCTTCGGGGGATTTCTTCAATCCAATAGCAACAAAGGTGATCATAATAGCCTGAGAATCAGTGTTCTCAGTGAAAGCACCAAAATGTTTGCGACCAACTTGGTCACAAACACCTGAGAATAGATTTAAGGAGCGAAATAAATGAAGAAATCAAATGGAAACAGAGGAATAACACTAAATATCAAGAAAAATGCAGTAGAAAGCAAAGAAAACAAGATTTATAGTGGTTCGACGTTGATTGCCTACATCAACTTTGAATACTCTCTTTATTGCTTCATAATTCACTTGATTATAATTAATTACAAGAGGTCAGTTAGTTACAATAATGGTAGAGTTTCACTTGCAAACCAAAAGTCCCTCAAAATAGCCCCGCGTGCCTCTATTTACAAATGAAGGCAGCCTCCAATCTGACTGAAACTTCAGCATCTGGACCTCCTCAACCATATAGGCCCACCATAGGGAGGGCTAGGCCCAACTCTCAATGGATAAGGATCGATACCGATCCCTCCATGATTCGAGTTTGAAATAGCGACCCCTGTGGTAGCTTCCTTGTGGTTTATAATGATGTTGCTCCAATATCATAGCATTCGTACATGTAGATCTTTAGTTCTCATCACATTTTAGTTCTAACCTTAACCTGGTGAAGGTAATACCGATCCATATTCCCTATGTCTCACTATGTCGATCCATCCTTCACAAGTCACGCCCTACCGATCTCTCCATGAGTCACACCACCACACTAATGTCGATCCACTCCCTCTAAACATTCTATGCCGACCTAAGTTGTTTTCTTCTGCTTTGTCGATCCGTAGCCTCCAAACACATTATGCCGATCCAAACTCATAATGCCGATCCAAACTCATAATGTTGATCCCTACATATTTCCATCCTAACTGACCACCTTGTCGAGTAATTATGCCGACCCCACCTCCATGTTAACTGTGTACCGATCCCTCCATATCTCACCCAATTTAACCAATTGTTCATGCCGATCCCTGTTCTAGCCAAACTAAATCCCATAATTCTGACATCCTACATTGTCTATCTGTCGACCCTATTTACCCTGGGCTGGATACAACTGTTCGGACATTATATTTTGGTCTGGTGGATGTTGTCTCGCGACCATCCTTCCCGCCCACATTTGAGTCTGTCCTTCATAATCTACCCTAGTTAGCCAGGTGAGGGCACTAGGTAATAATGGTCGAGCCCATTTAGCCTTCCAAGGGTCCATATCTTTACTTTGTTGAGCAAGGAGTAAGTGAGCTAGGTCGAGAGCAAGTTTAGTTTGATTTAGTGAAAGTATGGTGGGTAAAGTTCTCCTTTTTAAACCAAGTTATTACCTTTAAATTTGAAGTGTAATTAGCATTCAAAAATGATGCTCATATGGTGTAATTATGATGTTGAATGGTTGTGCATTGATGTACTTGGATGTGATGATGATTGGTTGTGCATGTGTATGTTGGTTTGTGGAATAATTAACTTGGACTTGAAAGTTAGTTAGTAAAGGTTGTAAATGATGTTGCTAATGCTAGTGGTTATGTGATATAATATGAATTGTGATGTGGATGTGAAGTTTAGTGTATGTTAGTTCATGTTGAAGAAAGTTAGTGCTTACTAACTTAAAGTGACATGAAAATCCCTTATTAAAAGTTTGAAATTTGAATTTTTTAAAAAGTTAAAGCATTTCAAGTTTGAATCTTTGTTTTGGATTTCAAAACATTCCTTTATATTTTAGAAAGGATAAGTTTTCAAAAGTTTATGTTTTGAAAGTTAGAAAAGAAAATTTCAAGTTTTGAAATTACGGGTCCATATAGCGATAGTCGCTATACGCGCAGTTCGAAAAATCTAACTATTTTTCTAATATAAACTTGTTTTCACTTAGAAATCTTTTTGTAAATGTTTTCTAACTTTAATTAAGTAACTATAGAACAACTATTTAATTATTTAATGATTATTTAATTGATTAACTAATTAATAAAGGTAATTAGTACTTAATCATTTGTTAATAATGGTTTTTAAACTTAAATGTTAACGAATTAAGTTAATCATGATTTGTTACATAATTTAAGTTAATTATTATTTAATTATTAATTAAGGATTAATTAATTATTATATGATTATTTATTGAAGATAATTATTAATTAATTATTATTTTAAAAAGGGGTATTATTTAATTAATCTTTGATTAAAGTTAATTATATTTTAATAAGGCTTAATTAAAGTATAATTACTTTTAATTAGAGTTTAATTAATATTTAACAAGGATTTGATTCAAATTAATAAGATTTTTATTGTTTTAAAATCATTTTGAGTTTAAGTAATCGGTTTTGTTTTAAAACTGTTTTCATTTCAAATTTATTTTAAATCAAGAGATTTCTGTGTCGCTTACCCTTTCTGTGTCGCTTACCCTTAAGTAACCCCATATGGTTAGGAAAACTAAATGACATCTATTAGCAAAACAAAACACCATTCTGCTATTACAATTAACTTGGACATTTACTTAAGTTGATTGATTTTTATGTGTTGATCCCTTATATATCTGTTGTTATGTGATGCAATGATAGACTGGCTAAGTAAAACCAAACTTAAAGCTCCATTCTTGTCGCCAAGACTCAGTTTGATTTTGTAAGGATAAATATTTCATTTTCTTTTTGAAATGGTTTCAAAGTTATTGCATTTTGAACAATTGACAAATGTTTTCTAAAGATGTTCTTAACTAATGAGAATGGTTTTCCATGTTATAAAAAGAAGTTTTATAAAGAGTTTTACAAAGGAGTTTGAAAGTTTATAAAGTGTATTTGGGTAAATGGACTTGAGTTTTTAAGCAAAGAAGATGTCATAAATAAGGAGATTTATAAAACGAATTTGCTTATTAAAGGACGCTAATTTAATTAAGGTTATTTAAGAAGTTGTTTAAACAGGAAAGGTTTATAAAGAAGTTTATAAATGATTTTGGAGTATTTATAAAAGAAGTTTTAGAAAATGATTTGGATATTCATAAAGGGAGTTTATAAAAAGGTTTGGATATTTACAAGAAATTTATTGAAAAAGTTTAGACATTTATAAAAGCAATTTATATAATTGATTTTGAATATTTATAAAAGGATTTTTATAAATGAATTTTGGAAGTTTAGAAAGTATTTTGAAATGGATTTGGATTTCAAGCAAAAGAGATTTCAGGAATGAAATAGATTTGATTAAAATGGATTTATTGAAAGAAATATAAAAACAATTTGAGATCTGGGTTTCCCTAAACTGACCTTTTAAAAATGGTGGTATGGAACATCCTTTCCACACTTAACACCGAGGGAATAGTGTATAGGGTTTTCCTTAACTCAATTTAAATAAGATTTGTTTAATCCTTTTTAACATGATTTGGAAGTAAGAAGATATTCACAAAATGTTTTCGTGAATATACTTATGTCAGAGAGATAAGTATATGAATGTTTTAGACAAACGTTTCGAAAGAGATTTATTAAATAAAGATGCGTTTGAGGCTTGGTGGTTGCTATGGATAAATAAATCTCAAATGGAACTGGTTATTGTTTGTTTATTTGACAGTTAAACAACCGACTATCAAATCTAGACCTGTTTTGACTCAGAAGGTATGTCGGGTATATTTGAGTTTCCTTGGTGAGGACTCAATTGCTTAGTGCATACTTCCAAAAGAGTTGGAATTGAGTTGGCCAAAAATTATCGCTTAGTTTTGGAGACATCGGTTTTCAGATTTATACGAACCGCTCCAAACTAATATCTTTCATAAATCATATTGAAGTATGCTGTGGAGTTATAATATTCTTCCTGTGGGTGATTCCAAAATGGAAGATAGTAATGTGGAATGTTTGTTCGATCCTGGAATAACTTGCATGGATGAGTGCTAGTATTGTATCTCTGTCTGGAAGGTAGTGTTATCATTCCAAGATGGTCTGCTAAGGGGAAGAAGGTAAATACATGACCTCACGAGCCTCACAAACTGGGAAAGGGTAAAAACAGGGTATGCAACAGAGCTATGTGGTCAGCTACCATTAACAGCCGCAATCCCATTCTAGATTGTCCAAATTCAAACTGCTTTGCACACGAACACCATGGTAGTATAAGGCCTTGGTGTCAAAAAGTGATGAGGTAAAACAGTTCGTTATGTAGTAGGAGTACAAGAAGTTCTTATCAGACTCTGGTGCATTTTCTAAGGGTGTACCATCGTTAGGAAGTCCCTTATAGTGCCATAGTATGGAATCCAATCTCCAATACGTTCCATTATAGTTTTTGATTGTAGAGCCTAGTATGCTGGAATTTAATATGGTAACAATTTTAGGTACTTTGATATTTATTTGAAACCATATGCATTATTATAATATCAATAGATTTTTGTATATAAATTTTTTGGTTATTGTAAGATAAAAACCCATCTGTGTTTATATGCAGCGTGGTCTTACGAGATGCCATTGATTTAAAGGTTTTATAAAGTTAAAGACTTATGCTTTACTCACACCAGATCCATGTCTTGTAGGATTGATTTCACCCTAGAGGGGGGATGAATAGAGTGATACTATCAATTATAAAAATTTAATGTGGAAGTATACAAAATAATTTCAACACAGATATAGCAGAATAGTAGCAGCACAAATAATAGTAGAATAATAAATGCAAAAATAGAACAACACAGATTTACCCAGCTTCGGCAAAACCCTACCTACGTGTTGTCTCCAAGGTTTCTACTAGAAATTAAGTAGTTGGACGCTTACACACGTAAACTCGCAACACCCGCTATCGACTAACCTAACTCTACGCTCAAAACCCTACCACAACTCAGCCACTGAGTTGCGAATTCTCGAACTACACCACCGTAGTTCGTCCACTAGTCACACGACTAGAATTTACAACGGTTTAAATGAAAAATACAAATTTAAAAACAATTTAAAAACAAAAACTCTAATTTAAATAAACTAAAGCCCAAGAACACTTAAAGAAACCAGCCCAAAAATAAATAAAGTAATAAAAAGATATCTCCTCCTTTTCGTATATTATCAGCCGGTTCCTTTTCGTTTTGTACTTCGTTCCACTTTCAAAATTTTAGGGTTTCTGGATTTTGTTGAAGCCGCCGACTTTGTTGGTCGATCGAGTAGATATTCTCATGATTGCTTTGACGATCGATTTTTTCTTCAATTTCCACACGGCTGCTCCACTTTGTCGAGTGCGTATAATTGGTTGAAAAGTGGTACGTGATATTCCTTTTCAATTTCGGTTAAGCTCGACTTTTGATTCGAGTTACTGGTTTGATTTTGATTTAAGAGTATATCCTGAATTTTGTCTTCAACTTGAATGATTTTTACGCCAATGATGACTTTGGGTTTATAGGGTTTGATTCCCCTAATTATCATTCGTATAAATTCATTTGAATTCATTTGTAACTTTAGGCTGGCCATTCGATTATTCTTGAATGATTGTGATTTCTTTAGACTAGTTCAATTTTGTATATTTTGCTGTTTACTTAATTAACAAGGCTTTGATTTTCTGGCTTGTTCGATTTCTTGACTTGGTCACCACGGCTTTGATTTATTCAATTTTTATGCTCGGCCATTCGAATTTTTCTCTACGACTTATTGGCATTTGACTTAGAAAAAGTGATTGACTCTCTAACTTGTTCATTCACGACTTCATTTGTGTTCTGCTGTTAAATTCTTTGGTTAGAAATTGCTGACTTGAGATCGACTGTATTTATGCCTGTAGTGTTGCAATCCGATATCCTAGCTCGAGTTGCTTGATCACAGTTACTTGTGCATTTGAACCTTGTTAGCCGAGTTATCCTTTGTCTTGTGTATTTTATAGTTTACCTGATCATGTTGCCTATGAAACTGTTTGTATTGTTGTTTCATTGAGTCTGTTGCATTGGGTTGTACTTCTTGCATATCCAAATAAATTTGTTGTATCGCCATATATGTATGTTCATGTTTACTTGAGTGTGGTCTGTGCCATGCTGTACATTTGAACTGTACTGGGTTGTGGCCTCTGTTTCATGTCACCATGTGTACACATGCATATGCATGTGTGTGTGTGTGTATGTTGTTGATGTACTTGCTTCGATTTGAGCTTGCATTGTTTTCAGACTTCGATATTTCCTTGTATATGTATACATATGTTATTTGTCGTGGCCAGACCTGTTTTCATGTGCTTGTTGCATTTGAAGCTTTTTGTATATGTGCTTGTTAGCATGGTCTGGTTTGAGCTGCTGTATTAGTGTGAAAAACCTTTTCTTCTGAGTTTAAGCTTTGTGTCTGGTCTGGTATACATGTATGTATATCCTAGTGCTCTGGTCTATATGCATTAGTGCTCATCCATGCTTCTGTTTTGTACTGGTGCACTTGATATCTTCACTTGTGGTCTTATATTCTCTAATATGCTAGATCTGGTACTCGAATGTTGTTGTGGACTTGATGTCGATTGCCTTTGATTGTTGTTGTAGTCTGGATTCAAATGAATCTTTGAGCTTTGTACATGTTCATTGTTGAGTTGAATTGTTTTCATGTGTACACAATTGAATTTTTGGTCGAGGCTTGTTCTAATCATTTAAAACTTGACCATTTTATTGAACTTGTACATTTGGATTGCACCTATGTTGAATCCAACTTATAGCTCGGGTTTGACTTTGTGCTCGTGTCGTGACTTTATTTGTATTGCACTTAAGTTGAACCCGGCCTTTGATTGTGTTTGACCTTGTGCTCACCTGTCCCTGTAATTTAATCAAGTGTATATCGGTGTGCATGGGCATGTGGCATGTACAGTGATACACTGTGCATGTCACAAGCTGTTCGTGTATGATGAATTCAAAACTAAATGATGACGAACAACCCAAATAACTGAGGCAAATAACATTTTCAAAATACATTTTATTTTACACTGCAAAAATATTTTCTTTTCGATTTTACTGCGTTACTGTTTATTTTGCAGATTGCTCAGATGCTGGATTCAAATTGGAATGCAGTTTGTTATCCCACCCTTTGGTCAAGGCTGGAATATCAACAAACTAGCTGGAAAGTGATGGATATCAGGATTAGAAATCGATTGGAAACAAGGCTGTGATCGATGTCGTCAAATTTGGCCGAGCTCCAATCATGGCGGGATCGATAGGAAATGATGATCAAGGCTAGGAGAGGCTATGTTTTAAATTTCAGGTCAATCGGAGTTCGTATGCTTGAGATATGGATGGGTTAAGATACGTGAATAATGGTTCGTATCGATACATTTCGTATCGATCCACTAGGATACGAACAGTGCATTCGTATCGATCAGGTAGGAGGGCCAAATAGATTTCGACACGATGGTAGTGGACCCGGATTGCATAGGTAAGTGTGCGATGGTTTGTTCAACTCGATGCAGTTCGAATCGATCAGGATGGAACATAGCTGCATGCTTCGAATCGATGCTATTTGTGTCCATCAACATACCTCGTGTCAACACTACTTTGTATCCATCATAGTCCTCGTGCATATCAATCACATGCATGGTTAGCTCGTATCCATCCACCCCATAGACCTTACTCGTGTCCATCAAGTTCTTGGTTATTCGAATCGATGGCATCCTCCATCATAGTCTTCGATTCGAGTCGATCACGACTCCTCGAAACAAGTCACTTCGTATCGATCAGAATGCGATGATCGATACGAAGGACGCCACCAGTATCGAAACGAATAGGGGCTGGGATGAATGGACACGAACAAAGTATTACTAATGGATGCGAAATAGTGGGTTCGAAGCAGACACGAACAAAGGGCAAGCATGGTTTCGGGGAAGAAGCATTCGACGCGGCATAGAAAGTGGATCGAGCCTCGAAGATAGCGCCACGTCATCAGCAAGCACGTGCACGGTATCGATACAATCCAGTATCAATACGAGATTGATCGATGCGAACAACGTACCACACGAACACTACATTTCGTATCGATCATATCTGGAGATCCACAAGTCCAAATGCTATAAAATTTTCACAGAAGCTTAGGCACAAGCTAAGGAATGTTCACACCAAGTTTCGACTCCATCGGACAAAATCTTGATCGATATGAATTACGTTCGTATCGATCACGGATCGAGTCGAAACTCCATGGGATCGATCGCGTGGGCCCACTCACGTGCCAGAAGAAGTCTCTCGAAGTTTGAACGAGATATTTTGCATGGAACGTCTATAAATAGCACCCCAGGGCCTACAGGAAAGGGATCTTTGGCTTTTCAATGTCTAGACTCTGCCCGATTCAACTTTGCACTCCATAGCTACTGTTATACTCGAATTTTATCATTATAATCTGTTGTAATCAGTTGTAATCGGCAAGGAAAGTCAATAAAAGATTAACTTTTGGAGTGGACGTAGGCCGGAGATAGCCGAACCACTATAAATCCTGTGTCTCTATCTGTTTCTTTCCGTTTTAAGTTTATTATTCTTCATTTTTTATCCTCTACATCACTTAGATCTATGATTTGTGACCATATACTGTTGATTTGTGTTCATACACTGGTGCTTTCACGACATTCGGGGTTTGTGCCCAATTTTGGCGCAAACACTTTGGTGCTTTTACTGAGAACAACTAGCACCCGCTATACTAAACTTGGAATTTGGATTTGAAGGCTTAAGGGTTCAGATCTAAAGAGCTATGACAAGGCAATCAAGTAGAAGACAAAGAGCCGAGAGAAGTCAGCATGAAGGAAGCCAGGAGGCATCATCAGGGGCTAATCAGACTTCTGCTTTCATTACCAGAGACGAGATGGAGATGATGATGGGAGCTATGCACGAAGAGTTTCTGAAAAGGCAGGAGGAAATGATGCAGAACCTTCTCAGACAATTTGGACAAGCAGGAACAGATGGAGCTTCAGGAGTTCAGATCCACGGAGCTGGAGTGGAAGGACCCAACATGCAGTCGAATGGAGCAGCTCAACAAGGCGCAACCCCTAACCAGCACACGACCATAAATCTGGATGGATCCGGACATAGGGGCACGCCACCCGGCAATGATGGACCAGTTCATGGAGGAATTCCAGTTAACACCACACAACAAGAAGCTGGCAGGAATGTAGGAGCGCGGGATGAGGAGTACGTACCAGAATTCCCTCGGGGACTCGGGGGGCAACCATTGGCAGACAACGCTGGATTGGCTGAGATTATCAGGCGAACTATGCGTGGAGGTTTGACGAACAGAGATCTGGAAGGAGTAAACAGGAGTCCGTTTACTCGTGACATCAGAATGGCTTGGAATCCACCAGAAGTCAAGCTACCTACGCTAGAAGTATACAATGGAAAAGCTGATCCGACTGATCACTTGATGAGATATACAAGACATATGGAAGTGCTGGGGGCATCGGAGGAAGTGATGATCGGATGTTTCCCTCTATACTTAACGGATATAGCTGCGATGTGGTTCAGACAACTGGAGGAAGGATCTATCAGGACATGGACAGAATTGGTGGACAGGTTTCTGAAGCAATTTCGGGTTCATATCAAAAGGCCAAAGAACGTGATGACGCTAACGTCAGTAAAGCAAAGGATGGATGAATCGCTCGGAGCTTTCTTAACTCGGTTCAATGCAACGGTTGCTTCGGTGGATCGGCCGGATCCATCGATGGTTTTAATGGCAGTAGTATCAGGAGTCAGAGAGGATTCAGATTTCAAAGTATCTCTAATACGGGACCCACCATTGGATCTTGGGGAATTCTTTCAGGAAGCTGAGAGATTCCTTCGGCAGGAAGATGCATGTTCAGATATGAAATTAAAGGAGGTGAATGCGACTGAGGATGGAAGGCCATCCAGCGGAGACTCGGATAAAGATAAAGGAAAAAGGAAGCTGGATGACGAATCAGGAAAAGCTAGGAAACGGTGGAGAGAGCCAAAATTCTCCACTTACACAGGAATGAGAGACGTTGGAACGGATATTTATGGAGACTCGGAATCGCCTTCCCTACCGAAGACCAGCTAGGAGAGAACCCTCGGAACGCGAAAGGGCATCAGTAAGGCACTATCTCTTCCACGATTTAGACGGACACGATACCAACAGTTGCAGGCATCTGAAGGACATGCATGTAAGGAATGGACAGTTGCGACAATATGTCAGGGCTCGGAATGCGGCGGTGTAGCAGGAGCGACCACCGTCCACCTCAAACAATGATGGCGCGAGGCCCGGGAATGATGGTCGGTTGGTTATCAATTGACAGGGATGATATGAAATAAGTAGCGAACTATTGGCAAACAGCCAAGTCATTTACTCATGTACGGGGACGGAGATGGCCCCTAGGCATGCTCTAACTGACGATAAACCACGACGCTATGGTTTGTGAAATCTATTTCTTCTTTTGGTTTGGACATTTTCTTTTTCTGGTTCGGTTTTGGAGTTTGGTTTGAACTCTTGGTTTTGTTTGTTTTCTGGTTTGGACTTTCATTTGGATGATTGTTTTCATGTTTAGATATTGGTTTTGATTTCGGATGTGGATTTTTGGTTTTCCGATTTCATTCGGATTTTGGATTGGATTTTGATTGGGTTTTCATCTGGTTTTTCGTAAATGGTCGTCGGGTATGGATTATGCCTGGAAAGGGATAAGTCTCTTCGTCCGAACGTGGCGAATTGCCTTATTCTGGTTGTCGAGTACGGACTATGCTCGGCAAGGGTCCGTAGCGACCAGGATTCGGCCTAGGACTTAGGCCCTATATTATCGGTTGCTATTTCAGGTCGTCGAGTATGGACTATGCTCGACAAGGGTCCGGAGCGACCAGGATTCGGCTTAGGACTTAAGCCATGGCATTACTCAGCGTCCAAGGACACTGGACCACGGTCGTCAGGTGTGGATTGCGCTTGGCAAGAACCCGGAGAGGTTATGAATTTGGATATCGGCCCAGAGAGGTCCTGGATTCGGTTATTGGTTATTGGATAAGGATGGATTAGGATTCGGATATCGAGTACGGATGGATATGGAATTGACTAAAGCTTTGGTTACTGGATTTGGAATCAGACATCGACTCGGAGCAATCAAGAACGATGCACTTGGATGATATGGCTATGGACTTTAGATATCGGATTCTGAACTATTCAAAACACCCCTTCTTATCACAAGGCATGTTTTGGGGGGAAAATGTTATCCCACCCTTTGGTCAAGGCTGGAATATCAACAAACTAGCTGGAAAGTGATGGATATCAGGATTATAAATCGATTGGAAACAAGGCTGTGATTGATGTCATCAAAATTTGGCCGAGCTCCAATCATGGAGGAATCGATAGGAAATGATGATCAAGGCTAGGAGAGGCTATGTTTCAAATTTCAGGTCAATCAGAGTTCATATGCTTGAGATATGGATGGGTTAAGATACGTGAATAATGGTTCGTATCGATACATTTCGTATCGATCCACTAGGATACGAACAGTGCGTTCGTATCGATCAGGTAGGAGGGCCAAATGGATTTCGACACGATGGCAGTGGACCCGGATTGGATAGGTAAGCATGCGATGGTTTGTTCGACTCGATGCAGTTCGAATCGATCAGGATGGAACATAGCTGCATGCTTCGAATCGATGCTATTCGTGTCCATCAACATACCTCGTGTCAACACTACTTCTTATCCATCATAGTCCTCATGTGTATCAATCACATGCACGGTTAGCTCGTATCCATCCACCCCGTAGACCTTACTCGTGTCCATCAAGTTCTTGGTTATTCGAATCGATGGCATCCTCCATCATAGTCTTCGATTCCAGTCGATCACGACCCCTCGAAACAAGTCACTTCGTATCGATCAGAATGCGATAATCGATATGAAGGACGCCACCAGTATCGAAACGAATAGGGGCTGGGATGAATGGACACGAACAAAGTATTACTGATGGATGCGAAGTAGTGGGTTCGAAGCAGACACGAACAAAGGGCAAGCATGGTTTCGGGGAAGAAGCATTCGATGCGGCATAGAAAGTGGATCGAGCCTCGAAGATAGCACCACGTCATCAGCAAGCATGTGCACGGTATCGATACGATCCAGTATCGATACTAGATTGATCGATGCGAACAACGTACCACACGAACACAACATTTCGTATCGATCATATCTGGAGATCCACAAGTCCAAATGCTATAAAATTTTCACAGAAGCTTAGGCACAAGCTAAGGAATGCTCACACCAAGTTTCGACTCCATCAGACAAAATCTTGATCGATACGAATTACGTTCATATCGATCACGGATCGAGTCGAAACTCCATGGGATCGATCGCGTGGGCCCACTCACGTGCCAGAAGAAGTCTCCCAAAGTTTGAGCGAGATATTTTGCATGGAACGTCTATAAATAGCACCCTAGGGCCTACAGGAAAGGGATCTTTGGCTTTTCAACGTCCAGACTCTGCCCGATTCAACTTTGCACTCCATAGCTGTTGTTATACTCGAATTTTATCATTATAATCTGCTGTAATCAGTTGTAACTGGCAAGGAAAGTCAATAAAAGATTAACTTTTGGAGTGGACGTAGGCCGGAGATAGCCGAACCACTATAAATCATGTGTCTCTGTTTGTTTCTTTCTGTTTTAAGTTTATTATTCTTCATTTTTTATCCTCTACATCACTTAGATCTGTGATTTGTGATCATATACTGTTGATTTGTGTTCATACACTGGTGCTTTCACGACATTCGGGGTTTGTGCCCAATTTTGGCGCAAACACAGTTGAAGAACAAATATGAGTGAATGAGTGAAATGTAATGAGGTGCAAATGTAAATTGAAAATTGTGATGTAATAAAATTTGTATTGTAATTGAAATTGTGTATATATAGTGAGAGCTCAAATTTGTACTATTCAAAATTGTAATAAATATTTGTTTGAATAAAATATCTGTTTGAATTTAAATTCTGTGTTATTTATTTTATTCAGCAAATATTTATTAATTATGTAAAAATAAAATAGTACTTTAACAAATACATTTAAATGAATATATATATATATATGTTTATTATCATCAAACAAAAATCATATACTTGCATATTCAACATGTTTAACCTAGAGTTTATTTTCCCTTTTTCCTAAACTCTTGGGTGCTCAAATTTGAATGTGCAGCCAAGTAGTTCAGGTTTTTCCACAGATTCACCTTAGAGGAGTTTGGAGCAGGTGGCTTCATCGATAGCTACTTATTTTTATTGTTTTCCACTATATTATATGTATATGGTATCGGTTAGGTTGGGACAGGCTGTTATAACTGTCCTAGGGTAGAATTTGTATTAGTATAAATCTACTGTAACATTTTTGAAATTACTTTGCAATATATTATGTTGAGTAATATTAATTGTTCCGTTGCGTTAAGATTCTATGTTGTTTAGTTTCTTCTCTTCTATATTTTCTTTCTTTCACCCCTAATGACCCATCTTTTGGACGACTAAATGATCGACACACGAATATCGAGGATGTATTAAGTGTCATCTTTGGTGGTAAGAAAGGTGGATCGTTACAAAAATAATCTAGAGATATAATTTTCCCATAGCAACCACTAAGCCTCAAAATAAGTTTTTGCTTATTTAAATCTCTTTTAAGGGTATTTATCAGAATATTCATATATTAATCACATTGGAGTAAGTATATTCACAAAACGTTGTGTAAGATTTCTAATTTCAAAATCATATTAAAAGAATCAAACAAATGTTATCTAAATTAGAGATAAGGACAACCCAAACACTATTCATTCGGTGTTAAGCATGAAATAATTGTCTACACCACCATAATTAAGAAGACTAGGTAAGGAAATCCCATCTCCAATTCTTTTATAAATTTCTTCAATAAATCCTTTTAATAAATCATTTTCATTTATCAAATATCCTTTGCTTAAATTCTAAATCCATTTATAAAACTCTTTTATAAATATCTAAAAATCATTTATAAAACTCGTTTATAAATATCCAAAGACATTTATAAACACTTTTATAAATCTGAATTTATAATTCCCTTTTAAAATATCATTTGTAAATCTTCTTTACGTAAATCCTTTATAAATATTATTTACAAAATATCATTTGTAAATACCTTTATTAAAATAATTGGACATCTTATAAAATCATTTACAAACACTTAATGTAACGACCCACTATTTTGGACCATTCAAATCGACAATAAAACAAACATGTCGGACTTGAATAATTCAAAATAATAGATTGTAAATAAATTTGGAGCAAATAAAACCAATCACAGAATCATAGACATAGAATATCAGAATAACTCACAGCGGAAATAAAATACATAGTAGTTCATGAAGCTACTACAGTACATAGTCTGAAAACAGATACAACAGAAGTCTGAATAAATAAGTTCACAAATACATAAGAAAAGCTGAATAGGAAATAACTGAAATGGAAATAGACAACTAGATAGACAGATAAACTCCAGCAAATATCTAGCTCCAGAAGATGAATCCAAAGCTGTGATACTCAGGCTGACCCGAGCGTAAAGCAAAACACAAAACACTCGAGTCGGGACATACATACTTATAAAATGTAAATCAACTCAAGTGAACTGTAATAGAATGCATCAATAACTTAAAGGATGCTTAGGACCACCCATCCTCTAAGGATCCGTTAAACTATCTACTATGTAGTAAGATATGCTATTATAATAATGTCTAAAGTAAAGTAAACTTATTTAAAAATAGCGTTAAGGCTTTACATTTTCCACCTTAACACATTTTTAGGTATGCCAATAGTCTATACAGTACTGTAATACTCCATAAACTGGAGCTACCATAGGATACTCCATAGGTACGACATAAATTAAACTTGTAGTAAAGCACGCTAGGGTAGGTGACACGGCACAACTAGGCAATGCCAGGGTAGATATACCAATTACACTTCCGAGCCAGTGGTAACGCAGAGCCGCAGCAATCACTCACCTTGAGCCACACTCCCGAATCAAGGGGTGCACCTAATCAATCACAAAGTAATAGAATGGTATACGATGGAATGTGTCCGATAAGAGGAGCTACCTTATTAGCCTGTCGATTGCTCCTGTTTTAGCCACCTTATGCCAACTCACGGGAGTTGGGTCCACGTTTATACCTCAAAATAGAATCGTCGTCACCATCCTACTTCATTCTGGAATCTCCACCGCGTACACAGTTATTAAAGTGGTTTTCGGTATCGACGGAGAGTATGTCCATATCTGATCCCGGTCTCTTTAATAACCAATCGTTATTATAACCCGTGGTTATAAATTTCAAAATGGTTTATATTTCAAATCAAAACATTTTCATTTTTAAACCATTTTAAAGTCGATGACAATATCTTTCAAAAATAATATTCATTTCCAAAGTTGTAGCATTTCTAAGTTCATTCATTCAATTATAACATTTTCAAAACATTGTATTTTAGCATTCATAGCACTTTGAAAATGTGATAATACATATAGCAGTTCGAAAATATCATCTTTTCAGGAACAGCAGCACTTAGAAAATGTTACTGTATAGATGGTAGTATTTCAGAAATATTGACTTTTTCAGAAACTGCAGCACTTAGAAAACGTTACTGCAGATATAGTAGTACTTGGAAAAACAATACATTTTCAGAGATGGTAGCACTTAGAAAACGCTACCTTAAAACCACAGCCTTTTGGAAATGCTGCCAATACAAATCTAAGATTTATTATAACATTTCAGAAACATTATAATTTTAGTTTTTCATCATTTTTAACTTATAAAACATATCTCAATTTTCAGAAATATTTATTTGGATGTCATTTAACTTATGATTAAATAAAATAAAATTTTATAAATAAAATATCCAAGTTAAACCATAATTCATTTATTAGGTCAAAATTACATTTAAATTGCTTAGCTTTTAATTTAACAAATAACTTGATACTTTATTTACTTTTAAAATATCCATTTCATAAATAAAATATTTTATTACCAAGTTAAGCCTAAAATTTCATTCCAAATCAAATTTTCAATTATTAAGTTAAATCACATTTTAAACTTTACATTTTTAATCATTTATTAACTCATACAATTTTAACTTACAGAAAATCACTATAAAATTTATTTAAATCATTTAAATCCAATTTAAGTTAAAACTCATATATTTTAAATTCCAAATACTTAGAATTTTTAGAAAATATTTATATTAAAAATTAACCACGGGTCTGTATAATATTTTCTAACCTAGGTCAAGTGAATACGGATATATATCATTTCAATCTGAAATAAAATCCCGGGTTTGATCATTTCAAACCCGCAATCCCAAGACAAATAAAAATCGCTCGAGCCTATCATTTCAGCTCATAACGACTTTTCCCTATTCTAAAGTCCGTTTAGGTATGTATCATTTCAACCTATAGTGAGGAACTTGCAGTGTGAGAAACAAAAATATAAATAAACGGTAAAGCATAGCATATCAGATCAGGTGATGAAACAGGTATATAATCAGGTTATAACATCATAAAATATCATATCACAGACATATATGGAATTACTATCAACATGGCATATCACTAAAACAATTCACATGACTTTGTTTCACAATTTTATAAGTACGAAGTCGAGAGTGATAACTCACCTTTTTAAATCTAGAGATGACACCCCTAATTATAATATAAGCAAACCTACACAAAGCAATGGCGCCCTCTCCCCACCCAGTACCCCCGATCTCCTTCGTCCCTAGCAAATACAACTCCGTTCTGATTGACCCCTCCCCCCCTCCCTCCTCCTCTGCCGCCCCATGCCATCACGCGATCCCATCTCGAGCCCCATTGCCTCCGCCCGGACCCAATCAACCTCTCTGTATCGAGATCCCCGCCGCCAAGACTTACGCCCAGGTAGCGGGTTCCGCTCCTTGCTCCCCTCTCCTACCCAATCCTCCGGCCAAGCGTCGCCACCCCTTGCCGCAATTCAAAAACGTTCGCCAAACGGTTGAATTTCTGAAGCAGGAAAACCGTTGCCTTCGCTGTGCTGGCCTTAGACACGTGGCGCAGTTTTGTCGGGACGCAAAGATATGCTATAAGTGCGGATTTTTTGGGCATCCCCAATCGCACTGTCCCGATAAAATCCTCAATCAGACTCTGGCTCGTAAAATCAGCAAGGTCCATTCCTCTCCCACTAAAGACAAACCCACCTCTGCTCGCTGGGTCCCAAAGTCACATCTCCACTCAGCTCAAACGAAACCTTTCAGCTCCCCAATGCAACCCATATCCCCTGTAGCTACACATAGTCTGCCCCAATCCCCGAAGCAACATCATAACACATTCTCGAATTCCAAAACATTCTCAATGGCGGACCCAGCATTGCTCCTCATCGCTAACATCATCTCTGGAACATGGTCTATAGACTCTCTTCACCAAACACTATCCCCCACCTTCCATCACAGAGACTGGCCGATTTGGCTTCAGACCAACACCAGCTTCATCTTCTACTGCCCTACATTCTCAATCAGAGACCAAATCCTCCAGCGGTCGACCATCTCTAGGGCCGAAGGAACCGTGCAATTCAAGTCTTGGTCTGAGCTCGACCGTCCTGCGCCATCCTTGGACCCTCCATCGTGGGCGAGAATCTCAGGTTTCCCGGAGCTCCTACGCTTCAACCTAGAAGCCATCTCTGAAGCAGTCAAGCCAGTGGGTAGATTCCTGGCCCAAGATGACTGTGAATGGGCGGAACTGGATCATCGCTTTTTATACATTCAAATACAATTCTTCAGTGGCATCATCACTCCATCATCCTTTGTCACCGTCCTCAACAACTCGGAATACCTCCTAAATATCGAAAGATGGGAGCACGAACACCCAAACAGGCGCCCGGAGAACCACCTGCTGGGGTTGGACTACGACAGAAATTTCCCCCTATTTGAGCACCACATCCCGATCGAAGACTTAGAGTCGGAAGACAGATTCGACGTCATGAATTACTCCCCAATCTTCTCTGGCTCCCCGCCGGCGCCCGGCCAACACTATGATCAGTCATTTGAAGTGGTGGGTCCAAGGGGCTGGGACCCATGGCCAGTCCAAGAGCATAGGTGGGACCCTTTCTCTGATTTAGACCTCTCATCCCCGTTCTTCCAGCAGATCCCAACCCCCCTGATGTCGCATCCCCACCCCATCTGCCACGTATTTCTACCCCTTAAATTGATACCCAATCCCTCCCGATGCAGATCCAAAACACTACCCCCCAAGCTGACCCCCAATCTCCCATTTACCAGTTCCCTGTTCCTAGCCCAGCAGAATTTAGCCAAGCGGCCCGCCCAAGGACTAGTCAAGGGTCTCAGCCAGCCACTCCAGCGGCCGCTCAGTGGTCTCAGCCAATCACTCCAACGGTTGTGCGCCGTAGCTCCAGACTGGACAGAGGAGCATCACATCCTGGTAGTTTCTTTAAACATGTTGTCTTTTCCTCTCTTAATAAAAGCTTAAATAAGAAAATGGCACGTTGCATGGGAGTGAACTTGCATGGAGAACACTACACCTACATGCAGGCACTAGAATCGGAGCGCTTATCGTTCTCCCAATGAAGCTAATTTCCTGGAATACACGGGGGTTGGGGGACCCCAGTAAAAGACATTCTGTTAGCCTTGTCTTATCCCCACAAAAAGTAGACATTCTTTTGCTACAAGAATCCAAACTGTCAGACCCAACCCCCAACACACTCAGACAGATCGGTGGGCCTTTCCTAACTGGGTGGGCCCACATAAATGCTGTCGGTTCGAGCGGAGGTATTTTGACAGCCTGGAATGAATCTGTGTGGTCCCACTGCCAAACCTTCTACCACACAACAGCCCTACATGTAGCCCTTCGTCACTTACAAACTGGAACAATCTTCTTCTTCTCCAATATCTATGGCCCACAAAACCCTCGAGATCGAAATGAACTTTGGTCGAACTGTCTCACCTTCTCCTCTCACATTAATGGCCCTTGGGTTGTCGGAGGCGATTTCAACACCACCAAATCCCCATCAGAAAGGAGCTCGGGCAACCTTTCCCAAGACTCTGAAGCCTTCAACCATTTCATCAACCTTTGCTCCCTGATAGACCCACCCATCTGTAACCGCCTCTACACTTGGTCTAACCGCAGATCAGATCCCTCACTAGCTAAATTGGACCGCTTCCTCTTCAACCCGGCCTGGGAGGATTTACACCCTCTCTCCATTGTCTCGGGCCTAGCCACAGTTATCTCCGCATTGCCCACTCCTCCTAGACACGGGATCCCCCACATGTCATATCAGACCCTTCAGGTTCGAACGCCTCTGGCTCCTGGAGCCATCATTTGATAACTTCATCAAAAAAATCTGGTCCCAGCCCTCCCCCATCCAATCAACCACTGCCAGGGTCGTCTCCAAACTCCATTCCCTCCGAAAAATCATCAAACCTTGGGCCAAATCAGTTTGGGGCTCCATCCGCTCGCGCATCTCCGCTATCCAAGATGAGATTCTGGACCTAAATATCCTGGAAGAATCCTCTCCTCTTTCCGAATTAGACCGATCTCGCCTGAGAAAACTGGAAGCTGATCTGGACAGATTGTCACTGCAAGAAGAAATAGGTTGGAAACAACGTTCCAAAGCGAAATGGATTGAGGAAGGCGACAAGAACACTGCTTACTTCCACCGTCTCGCAAACGGCAGACGTAGATCCACTTTCATTCCTGAAATCACCCACGACAACAACACCATCTCAGACCAATCAGACATCCTTAAACTATTCACCGGCTACTACCGAACCATTCTAGGCAAACACCACCCCCCTCTTCCTCCAATTGACTGGAACCTGCTCTACCCGGAGAACCCTCCCATCCCCCTTGACCATCCCTTCACAGAAGCAGAAATTTGGGCGGCGCTTAAGAGCATGTCTGACGACAAGGCTCCTGGCCCAGACGGATTCGGCCCTCTATTCTTCAAACACTATTGGGAAACAGTCAAATGCGACATCATCGAAATGTGCTCTGAATTTCATGTCGACCCTTTATCCGTGGCCCGCATCAACTATACAAATATCATCCTCCTCCCTAAATCCCCTGGCGCCACTTCCCTTTCGTCCTTCCGTCCTATTAGTCTCCTAAACACAACCTTCAAGATCATTACCAAAGTCCTAGCCAATCGCCTTCAAGCCTTCGTCGCCCCTCTAATTGGAAGTGAACAATCCGCTTTCGTCTTGGGCCGTAACATCATGGACTGCGTAGCGATGACCCAAGAGGTCATCTCCTTCTGCCACTCTACTTCAACACCAGGTATGCTCCTCAAACTAGACTACTCAAAAGCTTTCGACTCAGTCAACTGGCAATTCATCTTGGAGCTTATGAAACATAGAGGCTTCCTCGCAAAATGGTGCAACTGGATACATTGTATTCTCAATTCCAGCCTATCCGCTATAGTCATTAATGGGTCCTCGGGGGGTCTAATCAAATCGGCCCGTGGACTGCGGCAAGGAGACCCACTTTCTCCTCTGCTTTTCGTTCTGGTGGCCGATGTGTTCAACCATATGATCAAGCTAGCGATTTCGAACAACATCTTTCAAGGCATCAAACTTCGCAACTCAAACCTGGTCATATCCAACCTTCAATTTGCCGACGACACCATTCTATTCGCATCACCCATGATCAACCACATCCACTGCCTCAAAGTAGCCCTATACTCTTTCGAACTCATCTCAGGCCTATCCATCAACTTTAGTAAAAGCTCCATCATCATGCTCGGAAAAGCTGACCATCTCGGGCAAATCTGTTCCAACCTGCTTAACTGCAAGATCGCTCACTTCCCTATCTCCTACCTCGGGGTCCCCCTCCGTCCAACCAAATTACACAGATCTGATTGGTTCCCCCTTATCGCCAAAATCGAAAACAGACTCCATTCATGGAAAGCTCACTCCCTTTCCTCAGCCGGACGCCTAGTCCTTGTTAAATCTGTCCTATCAGCAATCCCCGCTTACTGGATGTCACTGTACAAGCTTCCATCCTGGGTTATCAAAAAAATTGACTCGATCAGAAGCTCCTTTCTTTGGAATGGTAGTAAAATAAAGAGACTCGTGAACTGGCAGACTGCTTGCCTGCACTCGAAAAACGGCGGCCTTGGAATCGTTAATCTTCATGACTTCAACATCGCGCTCCTCGCCAAATGGCTCTGGCGGTTCCTAACTCCTAGCTCCTACCTCTGGAAATCTTGGATTAACTCTCTTCACTACCACTCAAACCCTCATCTTGTCCTTCATGCCCACACCAGAAACATACCATCCCCCTTCTGGTCCGGTGTCTTATCAACCCTACCACGCGTCAAACGGCTCTTCCACATCAACCTGGGTAATGGGGCTAATTGCCTCTTCTGGTTGGATACATGGCATAGCCAGCTTCCCCTCTCCTCCACCCTTCCCAACCTCTTCTCTCACACAACTAACACCTTCGCTTCCACCCTGGACATTTCTACTTCGGGCCCAGATCATCTTCTCCTGACCTCCTACTTCGACCTCGTCACCCTTGCCGAGCTTCACCTTGCCGCCTCTATCCTCCGTAGCATCCATTTCAGCCCCCAGCCAGATACCTTCACCTGGGCCCCTAACCCATCAACGGGCTTCTCTGTTGCCTCCTGCTATGCTCACCTGAACAACCCCGGACGCCTCTTCACCTTTCCCAGACTTTGGAAATGCCGGATCCAGCCCCGCTTCGCCTTCCTGCAATGGTGCCTTATCCACGGGCGCATCAACACAAGAGACAGGCTCCTTCGTCATAATATCGTAGTTGACCCCTGCTGTGCCTTATGCTCCACCACAACAGAAAGTTTGCAGCATCTATTCTTCGAATGCGATTTTGCTGTCAGGGTTTGGGCTGCGACGACTGTTCACATTCTTGGTCACATACCCACATTTAACTCGTTTTTCGACCACTGGCAGTATAACCCCCCAACTACCACCTAGACCTTGTTGTAGCTATATTCACTTGGTGCATTTGGGCCGAGCAAAATGCACGGGTGTTTTGCAAGCCCGTATCAAACTTCGATGGAACTTGTAGACGTATTATTCACTATTTCTCATCTGTATCAGGACGCAGCTTCTCCGCGCCATTCAGGCTGAGATTGCCATTCCCCAGCTCTCCACCAGCTGAATCAACAGGCAGCACAACAGCAGCTCCTTCTGATAGGCATCGAGGACATCAGTAACCGCTATGTAGTTCTAGCCTTTTTTCATTTCTGTTGTTTGCAACATGTACTTTGTATATAAAACTCTGTCTCGTAACGACTAGCTTGCTGTTTCCTACTACTTTTTGGAGCGATCAGGCTTGTTGATCGCGCTATTTACCTATTAGTATGATATCTAATCGGCTGTGTAGTATCACGCTACACAACCGTTTTGCTCAAAAAAAAATCTAGAGATGACAATTCAAGACACAGAATCAACTCCGAAAAAGCACGACAAAGCACGAATCAGATTAGAGGAGAAGTAGCACCCAAATCCAAATCTTGTAAACAAATAAAATACAACATACATAAGAAAATATTCAACACAAAAATACATGAAAGAATTAAACAAAAACAAAAGAGAATGGGCTAGATAAACACAAGTGGGCTCGACCACTTTGCAAATAGGCTAGCCAACATGAGATTGGGTTCGGCCATGATGGTTTGGTGGCTTGATAGGCTCGGCTAAGGCAAGAAAACACACGGCTAAGCAATGGGAATGTGAAGAGATGGCATGTCAAAAGTCATTTGGAAGGTAAAGGGGCAAGGCAAGTGAAAGGTGATGCACTATTGGTTCGACCTAAGGCAACATGATTCGGCCACATGGAGTTAGGGTTCGGTCATATGGTGCTATGGGTCAAGGCACATCTGAAATGAAGGCTATGGGCTGGGGTTGGTCACGGCTAAGGGATGGAAGATGGTGAACAAGGGGGTGGCCGAGGCTAGTAAAGAGAAGGTGATGTTTGGAGGAGTTCGGCTATGGTTTCAATCTATGCTATGGTGATGGGTTTGGATCTAAGGTCACGGCAAGGCATAGGGATGATGATGGGATGGTGATGGCCAGTCCTAGGTGATGGGGAAGTGGTGGAGATGGTCGGCTAAAGGAATGGGATGATGGTGGACGAACATAGCTTGCAACAAAAAGAAAAAGAAAAGAGAAAAAGAAAAGAGAAAGAGGGAGCCATGAAATCTTACTTTAAATTGTTTTTTAGGAAATGAAAAAATGAAAAGAGATGAGAAACACAATGTGTTTTGTACGGCTATAGGGGAGGAAAAGGAAAAGACACCTATTCATAAATGAAAACAAACATAAGTCTCTTGAATTTCCAAGCCCATTTGTCAAGCCCAAAACAAACAAGTTCAAAACTCAACAAAAATCAAAGTCCAAACCAAAATAAAATAGAAATAAACATAGAAAAAAATAGACAAAAAAAATACTGAAAATAATTACGTGTAAAACGCTGAATTTTATCAGATTTAAAAAGTATAAAACAAAAATTTAACAAAACGAAAAGCAGAACGAATATCGGAATCAAATTCAGCTTAAGAGAAAAAGATTGGAAATTTAAAATTCAAATTAAAATTTCAACTGAAAGTCAAAGTTTGACCAAAATATAAATTTTCCAGAAAACCATTATTTTATTATATTTGGAAAATAAATTATAACCAAAATCCAAAAATACATTGAAAAATTCCAAAATTTCAATTTTTAAATGATTTGAAATCAAAGTTTCAAATAAATTCAATTAAAATATTTGTTAAAAATTATGGGTTGTTACACTCTCCCCCACTCAAAATTTTTCGTCCTCGAAAAGGAAGGAAACACAGAAAACAAAGAAAGATAGAGAATAAGATAGAATAACGAATAGTACCTGAAACAAACAATTCCGGATTCAAAGCACGCATGCTCTCCTCCGTCTCCCAGGTACAATCCCGATCATCAGTACTCCACTGGAATTTGAGTAGGTTGATAGATTTCCTTCTCAGCTGCTTCGTACCTCTATCGACAATACGAAGTGGCTTCCTTTCGACAGTCATATTAGGCTCAATATCTAAACTCTCGAGAGCAGAAGGCTGAACAATAAGAGATGGATCATGAAGATACTGGCGAAGATGCGAAACATGGAATACATTATGCACTCCAGAAAACTTCTCAGGCAAATCCAGACGATAAGCCAAAGAACCAATCCTCTCTAAGATGCGGAAAGGACTAATGAACCTAGGAGCAAGCTTCCCTCTATGACCAAAACGAATCACATTCCTTAAGGGAGAGACCTTAAGGAAAACCAGATCACCAACAGAAAACTCCAAACTCCTCCTACGCCTATCAGCGTACTTCTTCTACCTATCATGAGCACTTCTCATCTTCCTCTTAATCTCCTCAACTCTCTCAGAAGCCTCCAAAATCATATCAGGACCAAGAACCAAATGATTACCGGATTCAATCCAGCAAGATGGAGATCTGCAAGGTCGTCTGTAAAGAGCAGCAAACGGAGACATTGCAATACTAGCCTGAATTTCAAAAGATGAAATGAGATAGATAAAGGATTAAGATAAGATTAAAATAGAAAATTTGATATTATACCTGATAACTGTTGTTATAGGTTAATTCGACAAGATGGAGATGATATTCCCAAGATCCTCCATAATCAAGAACACAAGCACGAAGAAGATCCTTTAGAATCTGATTCACTCTTTCCGTTTGACCGTCGGTCTACGGATGGTAAGTAGTGCTCAGATTCAGATGAGTACCCAAAGATTCTTGAAAAGCTTTCCAAAACTGACTGGTAAAGATGGGATCACAATCACAAACAATACTGACAGGAACACCATGGAGACAAACAATCTCCCTCATATAAATCTCAGCCAAACTCGAAGCAGAACGGGTAGACTTGACCGGAATGAAATGAGCTGACTTGTTCAATCTATCCACAATAACCCACATACTCTCATTACCCCTCCTAGTCCTCGGTAATCCATTAATAAAATCCATAGAAACTTGTTCCCATTTCCAATTGGGAACCTCAAGGGGCTTCAACAAACCAGGGGTCTTCTGATGATCGGCCTTGACTTGCTGACAAGTCGCACACCTACTAACAAAAATGGAGATATCACGCCTCATACCTCTCCACCAATACAACCTCTTCATATTCTGATACATCTTCGTCACACCCGGATGAATAGAAAGTCTGGATCGATGATTTTCCCGAAGTAACTCCTGTCTCAATCCATCAACATTAGGGACACAAATCCGATTATTAATCCTCAAAATCCCTCTATCATCGATCTGAGCTCCAATACCATCAAGACTACTACCACCAACCCTGCTACAAACATTCTCCTTAATAAGCCTAAGCATCCGATCCTCATCCCGCTTAGCCATGATACGATCCAAAAGAGGAGAAGACACAACACCGCCTTCTTCCGACTCAAAGCATCGGCCACAACATTAGCTTTCCCAGGGGTATAGTTGATGTCGAGGTCATAAGAAGCAAGGAACTCTAGCCACCTAACTTTTCTCTGATTCAAATCCTTCTGGGTGAAAATATACCTCAAAGACTGATGATCCGTGAAAATCTCAAACTAAGTTCCAAAAAGATGATGCCTCCAAAGCTTCAAAGCAAAAACCACAGGAAGCAATTCCAAATCATGAGCAGCATAATTGGCTTCATGGGTCTTCAACTGACGACTGGCACAAGCAATGACCTTCCCATCCTACATCAGAACAGCTCCCAAACCTTCATGACTAGCATCAGTGTATACCGTTAATCCCTCATTTCCATTTGGAACGGTAAGAACTAGTGCGGAAGTAAGCTTGCGCTTTAACTCGTTGAATGCAGCTTCACACGTATCATTCCATATAAACTTAGCATTCTTACAAGTCAAAGCAGTGAGAGGTGCAGCAATCCGAGCAAAATTCTCAATGAATCTCCGATAATAACCGGCAAGGCCCAGAAAGCTACGGATATCAGATGGAGTCCTAGGAGTTTCCCAATCCTGAAATAGAATAGGGAAAAATAAGAAATACAAAGAAAGATAGAATAATTGGATTACAAAAGAAAAATGAGAAAAGGTAGACTTACATTGATCGCAGCGATCTTGACTGGATCAACAGAAACTCCATTACTAGAAATAATATGTCCAAGAAATTGGACTTCATCCTTCCAAAAATGGCATTTAGAGAATTTAACTTTCAATTGGTGACTCCTAAGAGTCTCCAAAACAGAATTCAAATGGACCCTATGTTCCTCCTCTGACTTAGAGAAGACAAGAATATCATCGACGAAGACAAGAACAAACTTATTAAGGACATCATGAAAAACACGATTCATCAAATCAACAAAGAAAGCAGGGGCATTAGTCAAACCAAAAGGCATAATAGAAACCATTCTCAGTACGGAAAGCAGTCTTGGGAATACTTTCTTCAACAACTCTGAGATGGTGGAAACCTGTGGCAAGATCAAGCTGAGAGAAAACAGTAGCTCCATAAAGCTGATTGAACATATCATTGATACAAGGCGTAGGATATCTGTTCCTCATAGTGAGCTTGTTTATCTCCTATAATCAACACACATCCTCAAAGAACCATCGGACTTAGTGACGAAAACCACTGCTGCTCCCCATTCGGAATGACTAGGTATGATCAGACCCTTGGAAAACAAGTCCTCGATTTGTTTCCTCAACTCAACCTTCTCACGGGGTGCCATTCTTCTGGGAGGAAGAACTACAGGTCAAGCTCCAGGAATAAGATCAATACGGAAATCAATTTCCTGTTTAGGAGGTAAAGAAGAAACTTCACCAAATACATCGGGATAGAACTTAACCACAGGGGTTGAATCAAGATCACCAAGAGAAGAATCCAAAGAGGAAATAAAACCGCCAGCAAAATCCTGAGGCATACAGCACTAAATCACCAAAGGATCACCCTTAACACCAATAAGAGAAACAGTTCGGGTTTTACAAGAGATAACAGCTTCATGCCTCTTCAGCCAATCACCCCCAAGCAAATATCAAAAGCATCAAAATCCAGAACATAGAAATCACCAGAAAATCGATAACCAGAATAGAAGAGTTTCACTCTTCTACAAATCCTACTAAGGTTCGTGGGACCCCAATAGGATTAGTAACACACAAAGGTACAGATGCAAGCTCGGGAGAAAGGAGATGCTCAAACTTATCATAAAGATCCACAGAAATAAAACTATGCGAAGCTCCAGTATCAAATAAAACACGAACAGGAAAATTAAACAGAGAAAAAGTACCCTGGAGAGTACCTTGGGAATCACTAGGAGCAGGTGGAGCAGGCAGAGCAGGAGTGGAAGAAGTCATGGCAAAGACTCCAGATGTCTTGCCCTTCTGATACAAAGGACAATCCTTCTTGAAATGACCAGGCTGCAGACAGACATGATAGAGGTTGTTCCTGGTATCCTGAGGTGGAGGAACAGCAGCACCAACTGAAGTAGGGCAACTATTGGCATAGTGTCCCCTCTGATCACACTTGAAGCAGGTGATGGAAGATAAGTCGATAGGATGCTTCCGAGGAGTAGATCCTAAACAAGGATTCTTCAGCCAATTTTGCTTCTGCTGATGGAAATTAGGCTTCCTCTTCTTAGAGTTGCCAGAACCAGGCTGAGATGGAGAAGCACGAGGAACAGAAGTTTCCTTAGAAGTGGGATTCTCATATCTAATGGCCATGTCCATCAACTCCGTGAAGGTACCATGAACATGAGAAATGAGACGATCATAATAATCTGGGCGAGCCCCAGCTATAAATTTCTCATTCTTCTTAAGAGAGGTGTCAATCAGGCCAGGACTAAACTTGGAAAGTTCATTGAACTTCCGCTCATACTCAGAAAATGACATGCTCCCTTGCTTAAGATCCATAAACTCCCTGTATAGCTGGGACTTCCCGGCTTCGGGCATCCACTTTGCCACAAAAGCCTCCCTGGAAAAAGATAGATAAGCTTAAGAAAGATTCCAAAGAGAGAAAACTGAAAAGATCATAAGACTAACACAAGAAGATACCCAAACTGCTCCCAAGAAATATCTTCCTCCACAGTCTGAGCTGTGACAGATTCCCACCAATCTTAGGCTGCCTCTTGCAACTGCCAAGCTGCCAACTGATGCTTCTGAGCCTTAGTAATCTCCAAACCAGTGAAGATCCTCTCTAGACTCCTCAGCCACTGTTGAGCCTCTATAATGCTCTCAGATCCAGTAAACTTGGTACCACCAAGTTGAGTGAATTCCTTACAGAGCATAGTGAACCTGATGGGTGCAACAGGCTCGGGAACTGGGGCAACACCATGACCCCTACCTTTGGCATTCCTACGATTCATCCTGGAAAAATCAAGAATGAATTTTAGGACAAAGGTAAAACAGAAAGACAAAGATAAGATTCAACTAGAATGGAAATCCTAATCAAAGAATTCAAATAAACAAGGTGGATTCGAAAGGAATGAAGTTAAGAAAAATGGGATTTAAAACAAGAAAATTTTATATCAAAATGATCTTTTAATATCCTTTAAAATCATTTGAAAAATCATTTTATACTTAAAAATACGTTCTCTCACAAAGAAATGATTCTAAGATTGATTTCACTCATTCTAGGGTATTTCTACCCTATCTCTAATGAGTTTTGCTCCATAAGCTAAGGTTTGCCTAAAACCAAAGCTCTGATGCCAAATGTAACGACCCACTATTTTGGACCATTCAAATCGACAATAAAACACTAATGTCGGACTTGAATAATTTAAAACAATAGATTGTAAATAAATTTGGAGCAAATAAAACCAATCACAGACACAGAATATCAGAATAACTCGCAGCGGAAATAAAATACATAGTAGTTCATGAAGCTACTACAATACATAGTCTGAAAACAGATACAACAGAAGTCTGAATAAATAAGTTCACAAATACATAAGCAAAGCTGAATAGGAAATAACTGAAAAGGAAATAGACAACTAGATAGACAGATAAACTCCAACAAATCTCTAGCTCCAGAGGATGAATCCAAAGCTGTGATACTCAGGCTGACCCAAGCGTAAAGCAAAACACAAAACACTTGAGTCACGACATACATACTTATAAAATGTAAATCAACTTAAGTGAACTGTAATAGAATGCATCAATAACTTAAAGGATGCTTGGGACCACCCATCCTCTAAGGATCCGTTAAACTATCTACTATGTAGTAAGATACACTATTATAATAATGTATAAAGTAAAGTAAAATTATTTAAAAATAGCGTTAAGGCTTTACATTTTCCACCTTAACACATTTTTAGGTATGCCAATAGTCTATACAGTACCATAATACTCCGTAAACTGGAGCTACCAGAGGATACTCCATAGGTACGACACAAATCAAACTCGTAGTAAAGCACGCTAGGGTAGGTGACACGGCATAACTAGGCAATGCCAAGGTAGATATACCGATTACACTTTCGGGCCGGTGGTAACGCAGAGCCGCAGCAATCACCCACCTCGAGCCACACTCCCAAATCAAGGGGTGCACCTAATCAATCACAAAGTAATAGAATGGTATACGATGGAATGTGTCCGATAAGAGGAGCTACCTTATTAGCCTGTCGATTGCTCCTGTTTTAGCCACCTTATGCCAACTCACGGGAATTGGGTCCACGTTTATACCTCAAAATAGAATCTTCGCCACCATCCTACTTCATTCTGGAATCTCCACCGCGTACACAGTTGTTAAAGTGGTTTTCGGTATCGACGGAGAGTATGTCCATATCTAATCCCGGTCTCTTCAATAACCAATCGTTATTATAACCCGTGGCTATAAATTTCAAAATGGTTTATATTTCAAATAAAAACATTTTCATTTTTAAACCATTTTAAAGTCGATGACAATATCTTTCAAAAATAATATTCATTTCCAAAGTTGTAGCATTTCTAAGTTCATTCATTCAATTATAACATTTTCAAAACATTGTATTTTAGCATTCGTAGCACTTTGAAAATGTGATAATACATATAGTAGTTCGAAAATATCATCTTTTCAGGAACAACAGCACTTAGAAAACGTTACTGTATAGATAGTAGTATTTCAGAAATATTGTCTTTTTCAGAAACTGCAGCACTTAGAAAACGTTACTGCAGATATAGTTGTATTTGGAAAAACAGTACATTTTCAGAGATGGTAGCACTTAGAAAACGCTACCTTAAAACCACAGCCTTTTGGAAATGCTACTAATACAAATCTAAGATTTATTATAACATTTCAGAAACATTATAATTTCAGTTTTTCATCATTTTTAACTTATAAAACATATCTCACTTTTCAGAAATATTTATTTGGATATCATTTAACTTATGATTAAATAAAATAAATTTTTATAAATAAAATATCCAAGTTAAACCATAATTCATTTATTAAGTCAAACTTACATTTAAATTGCTTAGCTTTTAATTTAACAAATAACTTGATACTTTATTTACTTTTAAAATATCCATTTCATAAATAAAATATTTTATTACCAAGTTAAGCCTAAAATTTCATTCCAAATCAAATTTTCAATTATTAAGTTAAATAACATTTTAAACTTTACATTTTTAATCATTTATTAACTCATACAATTTTAACTTACAGAAAATCACTATAAAATTTATTTAAATAATTTAAATCCAATTTAAGTTAAAACTCATATATTTTAAATTCCAAATACTTAGAATTTTTAGAAAATATTTATATTAAAAATTAACCACGGGTTTGTATAATATTTCCTAACCTAGGTCAAGTGAATATGGATATATATCATTTCAATCCGAAATAAAATCCCAGGTTTGATCTTTCAAACCCGCAATCCCAAGTCAAATAAAAATCGGTTGAGCCTATCATTTCAGCTCATAACTACTTTTCCCTATTCTAAAGTATATTCGGGTATGTATCATTTCAACCCATAGTGAGGGAACTTGCAATGTGAGAAACAGAAATATAAATAAACAGTAAAGCATAGCATATCAGATCAGGTGATGAAACAGGTATATAATCAGGTTATAACATCATAAAATATCATATCACAGACATATATGGAATTACTATCAACATGGCATATCACAAATACAATTCACATGACTTTGTTTCACAATTTTATAAGTACGAAGTCGAGAGTGATAACTCACCTTTTTAAAGCTAGAGATGACAATTCAAAACACAGAATCAACTCCGAAAAAGCACGACAAAGCACGAATCAGATTAGAGGAGAAGTAGCACCCAAATCCAAATCTTGTAAACAAATAAAATACAACATACATAAGAAAATATTCAACATAAAAATACATGAAAGAATTAAACAAAAACAAAAGAGAATGAGCTAGATAAACACAAGTGGGCTCGGCCACTTTGCAAATAGGCTAGCCAACATGAGATTGGGTTCGACCATGATGGTTTGGTGGCTTGATAGGCTCGGCTAAGGCAAGAACACACGGCTAAGCAATGGGAATGTGAAGAGATGGCATGTCAAAAGTCATTTGGAAGGTAAAGGGGCAAGGCAAGTGAAAGGTCATGCACTATTGGTTCGGCCTAAGGCAACATGGTTCGGCCACATGGAGTTAGGATTCGGTCATATGGTGCTATGGGTTAAGGCACATCTGAAATGAAGTCTATGGGCTGGGGTTGGTCACGGCTAAGGGATGGAAGATGGTGAGCAAGGAGGTGGCCGAGGCTAGTAAAGAGAAGGTGATGTTTAGAGGAGTTCGGCTATGGTTTCAATCTATGCTATGGTGATGGGTTTGGATCTAGGGTCACGGCAAGGCATAGGGATGATGATGGGATGGTGATGGCCGGTCCTAGGTGACGGGGAAGTGGTGGAGATGGTCGGCTAAAGGAATGGGATGATGGTGGACGAACATAGCTTGCAACAAAAAGAAAAAGAGAAGAGAAAAAGAAAAGAGAAAGAGGAAGCCATGAAATCTTACTTTAAATTGTTTTTTAGGAAATGAAAAGAGATGAGAAACACAATGTGTTTTGTACGGCTATAGGGGAGGAAAAGGAAAAGACAACTATTCATAAATGAAAACAAACATAAGTCTCTTGAATTTCCAAGCCCATTTGTCAAGCCCAAAACAAAACAAGTTCAAAACTCAACAAAAATCAAAGTCCAAACCAAAATAAAATAGAAATAAACATAGAAAAATATAGACAAAAAAATACTAAAAATAATTACGTGTAAAACGCTGAATTTTATCAGATTTAAAAAGTATAAAATAGAAATTTAACAAAACAAAAGGCAGAACGAATATCGGAATCAAATTCAGCTTAAGAGAAAAAGATTGGAAATTTAAAATTCAAATTAAAATTTCAACTGAAAGTCAAAGTTTGACCAAAATATAAATTTTCCATAAAATCATTATTTTATTATATTTGGAAAATAAATTATAACCAAAATCCAAAAATACATTGAAAAATTCCAAAATTTCAATTTTTAAATGATTTGAAATCAAAGTTTCAAATAAATTCAATTAAAATATTTGTTAAAAATTATGGGTTGTTACACTCTCCCCCACTCAAAACTTTTCATCCTCGAAAAGGAAGGAAACACAGACATATATGGAATTACTATCAACATGGCATATCACTAAAACAATTCACATGACTTTGTTTCACAATTTTATAAGTACGAAGTCGATAGTGATAACTCACCTTTTTAAAGCTAGAGATGACAATTCAAGACACAGAATCAACTCCGAAAAAGCACGAATCAGATTAGAGGAGAAGTAGCACCCAAATCCAAATCTTGTAAACAAATAAAATACAACATACATAAGAAAATATTCAACACAAAAATACATGAAAGAATTAAACAAAAACAAAAGAGAATGGGCTAGATAAACACAAGTGGGCTCGGCCACTTTGCAAATAGGCTAGCCAACATGAGATTGGGTTCGGCCATGATGGTTTGGTGGCTTGATAGGCTCGGCTAAGGCAAGAAAACACACAGCTAAGCACTGGGAATGTGAAGAGATGGCATGTCAAAAGTCATTTGGAAGGTAAAGGGGCAAGGCAAGTGAAAGGTCATGCACTATTGGTTCGGCCTAAGGCAACATGGTTCGGCCACATGGAGTTAGGGTTCGGTCATATGGTGCTATGGGTCAAGGCACATCTAAAATGAAGGCTATGGGCTGGGGTTGGTCACGGCTAAGGGATGGAACATGGTGAACAAGGGGGTGGCCGAGGCTAGTAAAGAGAAGGTGATGTTTAGAGGAGTTCGGCTATGGTTTCAATCTATGTTATAGTGATGGGTTTGGATCTTGGGTCACGGCAAGGCATAGGGATGATGATGGGATGGTGATGGCCGGTCCTAGGTGATGGGGAAGTGGTGGAGATGGTTGGCTAAAGGAATGGGATGATGGTGGCCGAACATAGCTTGAAACAAAAAGAAAAAGAGAAGAGAAAATGAACAGAGAAAGAGGAAGCCATGAAATCTTACTTTAAATTTTTTTGTTAGGAAATGAAAAAATGAAAAGAGATGAGAAACACAATGTGTTTTGTATGGCTATAGGGGAGGAAAAGGAAAAGACACCTATTCATAAATGAAAACAAACATAAGTCTCTTGAATTTCCAAGCCCATTTGTCAAGCCCAAAACAAAACAAGTTCAAAACTCAACAAAAATCAAAGTCCAAACCAAAATAAAATAGAAATAAACATAGAAAAATAAAGACAAAAAAAATACTGAAAATAATTGCGTGTAAAACGCTGAATTTTATCAGATTTAAAAAGTATAAAATAGAAATTTAACAAAACGAAAAGCAGAACGAATATCAGAATCAAATTCAGCTTAAGAGAAAAAGATTGGAAATTTAAAATTCAAATTAAAATTTCAACTGAAAGTCAAAGTTTGACCAAAATATAAATTTTCCAGAAAATCATTATTTTATTATATTTGGAAAATAAATTATAACCAAAATCCAAAAATACATTGAAAAATTCCAAAATTTCAATTTTTAAGTGATTTGAAATCAAAGTTTCAAATAAATTCAATTAAAATATTTGTTAAAAATTATGGGTTGTTACACTTAACCTCAAATTGATATAGAATTATAATCAATTTAAAAACCATAATTTATAAATTTGAAAGAAGGCTTAGTGACCACAATGATACTAAACCAGGTTACTATTTTAATTAAATTTGACTTCGAAGTCACATAACAGGTATTTACATAAACCAACATATATGTAAATAAAATCATAACTAAATCAGGGAATAACATGTCAATATAAACCAACAGGCAGATACATGTCCAGATAACATAATAGCAGGATGGTGATTTGTATTGTTAAAGAGATGTCCATATAATCTATTGAGTTTACTATAGCGGAAAAGTGATTTATTCTGCTAAAAGATGTCCAATAATCTACTTAATTAAGATATAGCAAAACGAGTAACAAATGTCAAAGTTTAGTACAAACTATTCACATTTGTGTGGTTACTTAATGGTATCAACAATAGAATCCCTTGTGTTCAAAGCTATTCTTTGTAAAAGAAAGTTGAATTAAACATATTGGTCCTTGGAAAACAAAGTAATTAAGAACTTAAACCTCTTTTTAAATAACTAATTACAAGCTAAATCCTTTCTAAAAACATAATTAAATCTTAATTAAGTCTTAACTTAACTTAATTATTAATTAATAAATAATATTTTTATAAATTAAACCCTTAATTAATTTATAATTAGAATAATTAAACACTTACATAATAATTAATTAATAATTAACCCTATACTTAACAATTAATTAAAAATAAATCATGTACTTTATTCATAATTAATTAAAAATTAATCTTACTTAATCAAAGATTAATTAAAATCAATCTCACTTATAAAGATAATTAATTAGTGATTAATCTTCCTTTAATTATAAATTTATAATCAATAAACCTTGTTTAATACAATTAATTATTAATTACCCAACTTAATTAATTATTTATTAATTGATAAATACTGAACTAACTATCTTAAACATCATTATTAAGTTTAGAAAAACATTTCTAAGGTTTACTTATGTATATATAAAAACTCAAGTTTGTAAGAAGTTGAACTTTTTTCGAAAAACTACATCCATAGCAACTTTCGCTATGGATGCCATAACTTGAAATTGTTTTCTAAGTTTCTTTTGAAATCTTACCCTTTTGAAAAACCTAATTACTTTTACAGACATAAAATAAGTATTCCGAAAACTAAACAAAAGTTTAGAGTTGAAAAGGATTTTTGATTTGTCAAACTAAAAACCATAGTTTCACACAAGGATTACTTGTCGTTTAACAATACAAAAGTACTAACTCCCTTAACATATAACCACATATTCAAGTCCATAGCCTACAAATCATATTGCAAACCATAAACACGTATAAAGATCCAAAATTTATCACATAAAGATCACAACTTGCAACTTTACTAACCTTTTGACTTCAGTTTAAGTCAATAACCAATACCACATACAAGCACATATAAACACATGTACAATCATGTAAAACAATATCAAGTTACAAAAAATCGTCTAACAAAACATAGTAATAAGTAAAGCAAAATAAAAAGGTTAAAACTTGTTAAAGATGTGAGCTTTACTCACCAAACTTATTTATATTACTTTAAAACTAGGAAAGAGCCTAGATCTTGCATTTCTCTTTATAAAAATTTATTTTTGGCTAAGGTAAGTGGAAAATTGGCTCGGGCTAGGCCTTATAGGGCTCGGCCTTGGTGGTACGCTCGACCATGTGGTGAAAGTTGGTGATGGGGCTAGATTTATGAAGAAGAAGGTGTGTAGGGAGAAGAATTAGGATTAAAACAACTTTTTAAAAGGATTTAAAAAGAAAAGTTTTTATTTTTAAAACTTGATAATAAAGTGGAAGCCATTAAAGATCTTTTCAAAGCTTTAAGAAAGAAGAAATAAAAATTTAAAAAGTAGAAAATAAAATGAGAAAAGAGAGATAAATTTGAAATTAGTTTTTTTAGAAAAGAATGAAATGAAATTACCAAAATGCTTCCAAGTACCATTGCCCTCCACTAGATTCATGCCGCATCACCACCTTATCCACTCATCATGATCTACATACCTAAACCAAGGGTCTCTCCCCTTTTACCCAACATGTAATATGCAATGGTGTACTAGGATTTGAAATGAAGTGATATTTCATAATTTCTTTTGTTTTAATTAGATTTAAAACTAGAAAATGGTCACATCACTTTCTTTCCCTTATGTAAACATATATTATCCTTTGCAAAATTAATAAATTCCTTATTAATTTTGTAAACGTGTCTCTAAATATATTAAGGTGTCTCTAAATATATTAAGGTGTTGTACAAATTTTTAACAACTTTTAGATGATCAACAATCAGGATTTTTGAAAAAGCTTTTCTGTCAGATTTTCTAGTTCCTTTTAACTAATTATTTTTGTAAACTAAATTCAAAAGGGATTTTTCTATCAGTAGTTATAAATTAAAAGAGGGCTATTTTAATTATTAAACCCATTAATTTAATATTTAAAATTAATTAACTATTCAAAAATAAAAGTGATAAAATTCTGGACTGTTACACTGGAGAAGATTGAGATCATTCGGCAATAGATGAAAGCTGCTCAACACAGACAGAAGAGATACACTGATAAGAGATGTAAAGATCTAGAGTTCTCTATCGACAATATGGTATTTGTCAAGATCTCACCATTGAAGAATGTAATTCAGTTTGGTAGTAAACTGAAGTTGGCACCAAGATTCGTAGGTCCTTTTTCAATACTAGAGAGGATTAGGAACATTGCTTACAGAGTCGAGTTACCTCAAAGAGTGGCGGGAGTGCACAATGTGTTCCATGTCTCTCACTTGAGAAAATTTATGCATGAATCAAGCGTAACTATTGCAACGGATCAACTGGATGACATTGAGATTGAACCAGAGGCTTCAAGACCTTGTAGAACTATTTGTATCGTCGGATGTGATATGAAGTAGCTTAGGGCGAAGATGATGAAGTTAGTGAAGGTTTAGTGGACTGAAAATGAAGACGATTGCACTTTGAAAACCAAGGAGAGTGCGCAGATAGCTTATTTAGAGCTCTTTATTTGGTGAGACTTTCTATTTATCGCTTTTACTTTCACTTATTATATCATGAAGTATACTATAGTGTAGTATCCTACATGCTAGAATAGGCTTGGATGTCAACTTTTACATTTGTCATTGTGTATGCATGTTTGATGTATGGTGGTTGCCTATGCTTGTATATGGTTGATAGGTGTGTGGGATAACCTTATTGATTTTATTTGGGATTTCGGGGGCAAAATTTATAAGGGAGGAGAGTGTAACGACCAATATTCTATGTATCTAAGGACGGTAGAATATTAATATTATTTTTATATAAGGTCGTATGATTCTATGTTGTAACATCCCAGAATTTTATTGTTTTTTATTTTGGAATATTTAATTAATAAATATTTAAATAAATGGGTTTTTAGAGTTTAATAACTTATATTCAAATATAGTGATTATTCAGATATTTTAATCATGAATGAAATTTTAATTAAATAGATTACATAATCCTATTTAACTTCTTTTAATTTATAAATAATAAAGGTGAATTCATTTTGTAAATTTACTTACAATAATAAGTATTTCGAATAAATAACAAGAAAATCAAATTTTGATCAAATGAATTGATTTTTAATAACTTATTTTTGTTTTAACTTATGGGATTTTTACATAATTTTTAATTTGGAAAATATTTAAATTATCATTTGACGTAATTTTCAACAAGTGATGGTATTTTGGAAATTTCACAAAATAAGATAACCAGTGTATTTTATCATTGTTTTGAGATCGTGTCACATTTTTGTGCATGATCATATTTTTGTATTGTCGTTCGTGGTTCGTATGCAAATGGAATTCTATGTAGCGAGATGTCGAAAATTATAAAATAACATATTCTTAACAATTAACCTACTTCTCATTTACATTTTCCGTCTTCTATTTTATTTTCCCTCTTCCACTAAAAAGAAAAGTATGCCACCATCTGTAAATATCAAAATAAAATTATTAACTTAACGAAAAATTGCAAAAGAAGGATCTTTAGGTTTTCATCGACTAGATCTACATGTTGTTGTGTTCATTCTGGTCATGGCATTGATTTAGGTTGTTCAACAATGGACAGCATTACCTATGAGAGATAGGGTTTGATTTTTTGTGAGATTTAGCCGAAGTTTGGCAAATCGGATGGTAGCGTGATGTTTCTTGTTCGAAGGAGCTTCGATTGGTGAATTTTGGCATGGGGCAGTCATGATTTGGGGATCACAGGCCCAGGATTGTGGTACACGAGCGTAGTAGGTCACACCAGTGGAGGCTTGTAACAACCCGCATATTTATCGATTTTATATTTAAATATTTTATCGTTAATCGGATTTTGGTCCGAAAAGCTACTTTTTGCATATGGTCAAATTAGGACTCGAGACCACTTCCATTGAGCTCAAAATGACGTTTGCGATCTTTTTGAGTGTAAACTTCGATATGTTTGGAGATAGTGGAATTTTCATCACTTTTTGCTTTGGGCTTTTGGTTTGGGCTGAACCTCTTCTAACTCAGCTCCAACCCATCTCCTCTTGATCACTTCTTCAAAAACAACAAAGCTTCATCAAAAATGGTGGAGGGAATGGGAAATTAAAATTCCAAGCTCAAGTTCATTATCAAATTCAACATCTAATTCCAAATTCAAGTAAAGACATTGGATTCAAACTTGTGGTTGATTCTTCCATTACTTTTAAGCTTCTCCATCATCAATTTCGTGGAAAAGGTGAGATTTTTATCTCACATTCTTGCCTATAACTATCATTGGATTGTTGGGAATGATTCCCTATCACTTGTGCACATGCATTTGCATTTGGTTTGGATTGAATTGGTGAAAACCCCAATTTTTAGTGTTTTGGCAAAATTCTGGGCTTAGGTCGTTCGGCCTTGGAGAAGACAGGCCTGCAATTCTGTCACGCCTTGTTAGGTCGTTCGGCATCCTTAAGTCGTTCGGCACACTTAAGTCGTTCGACACACTTAGGTCATTCGGCTGTTAGGTCGGTCCTTCTTAGGTCGTTCCTTGCTAGGTCGTTGGCAATGCTAGATCGTTCGGCCTGCTTTCGTTAGGTCGTAACCCCTAGGTCGCTCGGCCATTGAAAACTCTGTGCAGTTAGGTCGCTCGACCTTTTTACCCTTAGGTCGTTCGCCTCTAGGTCGTTCGGCTACGTGAGTCGCGCCAATGTCTTAGGTCGCTAACCCCTTGGGTCGTTCTATGCTTAAGTCGCTCGGCCTATTTACTTGTTAGGTCGTTCGCCCAAGTTAAGTCGTTCCACCTCTTAGCTCGACCCTGTTAGGTCGCGCACCTTTTTAGTTCGACTTTGTTAGGTCGTTCGCCCAAGTTAAGTCGTTCCACCTCTTAGCTCGACCCTGTTAGGTCGCGCACCCTTTATAGTTCGACTTTGTTAGGTCGCGCCACCCTGTTAGGTGGCGCAGCTCGATAGGTCGCACCATCTTCTGTCTTAGGTCGCTCGGCCTCATTCCTTAAGTCGTAGCTCCTTAGGTCATTGCACCTTAGGTCGACCACGTTAGGTCGCAAATTTCCTAAGTCGTATGCCGTGGATGTTTTGTCTGCATTTCTACCTTGTTGGATTTGGAATTTAACTCTTTGGAGTTTATGCACATCTTCGGATCTGAATTTTAGTGAATTGATTTGTTTCTGCAATCATTTTGTGATTTGGCACTTTAAAAATATGAAGGTTTCAATACTAGTAGTAAATATCAAAACTCTTTTATCAACTCGATTTCAACACTATTTTATTACAAAACTCTTTTTCTCAAACCGTTTTCCAATCTACTAGTATATACAAGCCTTTACTTCACTCGGATGAGAAATCTAATTAAACGGCTTAGTAAAACGAGTGGTATGAAACGCTTGCGTTCACTTCGTCTGTTAATTCTTGGACTTGTTCGATTGAACCTCTTGTGACAATTTTCTAGTGAAGATTAACAGTTTGTTCGTAAATATTTAAGTTAAGCAAGTGGTTATGGGACATGAAGCTAAACTCATATATTTACTAGCTTGGTGTGATTGGCACTTCTTGATGATCATGACGATCATTTTTGTGATTTGATTTAGACTAGTAATTGTGCGATGTCTTTTTGTCTACGAGGGAGACTAAACCCCGTTTGTGTGATGTTTCACCATCACATATGTGGGGTAGCGCCCCACGGTCTTCGGGCCATTCTTGTGGAGCTTCGGCTCAAATATTAATGGTTAGCTACCATGAGATAGCGTCTCGTTTTGTGATACACGTGTTGGTGAGTTTTCATACTCCCGTTTTGTGATAGGCCTCCCCCTTCTTGTGATTTCTGGATTTCTTGTGATGATTTCTGGAATTTTGTGCTTCACCAATTTTCGTGATTTCCATTGATAAGTTTTATCAATTTTTGTGCATTGGTGAATCTGTGTGTCATTGACTTGTTATGAATACAAGTTTAGGGTATGATACCCTATTTTATCTTTGAGAAGATTCTTGTGATATTGATTAATCTCTTGTTGATTTTTAGTTACATACTTATAGTAGTATGCCATTATGGTTGTTATATAATATGTTCATGCCATATCATTTATTCTATACCATATCAACTGATATTTATAGCTAGACTGATCCGTTTATTATTTTCTTATAAATAATACTCGGGTCAGACCAAGATGTTACAGGTGCTTCTGCTTGACTTCTCTTCTGGGATTATTCTGACTTTTGGCTAATTACTTAGATTAGTAGTTTTTGGATTTACACATTTGAGATATATACTCTATGTTGTGTACTTATTCTTTTGTATAGCACGTGTTGCTATTCTTTTGTATTATCGTGGATCTTTCTGACCACTACTCTGATGTACACTTTCATGTGTTATATATATTCATATCTTTTTCCGCCTTTGTGATATGGATGTCTGTAACTGATTTATGTTATGTTTACTTTTATGTTTGTTTCCGAAGAATCATATATAGCCACTGTGTGATAGCTTTGAGTTTGTATCGGTATGTCGGATTTCCTCCTTAAATGAAATGCATTCTATACTACCCGACATATCGGTGCTCGCACAAAGAAATTACACGGATGGTCGCTCCTCAACAACCTTATTCTCCGTGCTAGTTGACAGCATTACTCCGTAGTGTTCTTAGCTAGCGTGGGTATAGAGGTGGGGCTTCACAGCTTGGTATCAGAGCCAAATTTTGGAACAATGTAGAATAACTTAACAAGGATCATCGTCCTAAGTCCAACTTAGGAGTCGTGCCTTAGGATTTAATTCGAGTCTTCGTACCGATTTATCCTATTTCCTTTTACGTATCCTTGTTTTATCTATCAAGATCTGCTTGATATTTATTTGGAGAATAACTTTTCTTCTTCTTTCTTTCTTAAAGGAGAGAATGTCTAGACCAGGCCGTCCTAGAGCCGGACCATCTACTGTTACTCCCCAGGATGGAGTTTTTATGACCACTCAACAGCGGCTTGATTTAGTAAAGAATGCTCAAGCAGCTAGTCCTAATCAGGAACCTACTCATCCTAAGTCTGGATTTGCAGGCTTGTGCAACGATTATACCAACTTGGGTGGGAAACCATTCAATGGTTCCGAAACTATTATCGAGGTCCAGGCTTGGCTAAGAACATGCGATCGAATCTTTTCTCGCATGAATCTTATCGATCTTCACCGTGTTCAGGTGGCTTCCAGTATGCTCCAAGAGAGAGCATTGGATTGGTACGAACTTTTTATTTCTGAAATTAATGAAGCAGATCTCACCTGGGAGCAATTCCGGGAACGCTACGAATTAAAATTCATACCAGAAGCAGAGAAAGTGACATTGGCTCGACGTTTCATAGACCTTGTTCAAGGTGAATCCTCTATGACAGATTATGTCGCATCCTTCGAGTCACTGTCTAAATATGGGGTCGAATACATCAACACCCCATTGAAGAAGAACCAGAGATTCGTCTATGGCTTAAACAAGAATCTCAAGAAGCCATTACTTCTAAAGTTAGAAGTTTCTTTCGATCAACTCATTGATATCGCTCTTCGTCTTGAAGAGGCGGATAAGGAAAGTGATGTTGAAGTTGTGGGTGCCAAACCAAACTTCAACAACAAGAAGAGGCCAAACAAATTCAAAGGTCCTTATCCCAACAAAAAGGGGAAACCTGCACCTCCGGCAGCGAAGACTTCTACCCCTAGTAGCGGGCAATGCTATAACTGTGGTTCTAAGGACCATTTTGCGAACAAGTGTTCGAAGCCGCGTTCTTGTCGCTATTGTAAGAGCCCGGATCATTATATACATTTATGCCCTAGACTTCAAGGTAAGAAGGAGGGAGAGCTTAATGTGGCTCAAGCCCCTGGAAACACATCTCGCGGTCAAGGTATGTCTCATTCTGTCCTTGATGGCATTATTATATTTTATGATCAACCTATTAGAGTTCTCTTTGATACGGGTGCATCCCATTCTTTTATATCAAAGGAACTAGTCGATACTTTTTCCTTAAGTGTTGTTGCTTTAATGACTTCTTTAAGAATTGCGAATCCGATTGGTGGATCCGCAACTCTTAGTTTGCTTTGTAATGATGTGGAGCTTATTTTGTGAGATTTTCCTTTCCTAGCCGATTTGCATGTCATGCGTTACTTAGGCTTTGGAATGATTTTGGGTATGGATTGGCTTAACCGTTATGAAGCTCATATCCTATGTCCTGAGCGGACTATTTATCTCCGACATCCGCAATCTGTAAAGTAGATTTCTATTATTCTTAAATATTCGGATTCCACTTTAGCTGCATCTTTATATTCTTTAAATCCTCGTGATGATGATAATGATGATGAGGAAGATGTCATTTCTTGTATTCACGGCGTTCGTGAATTTTCCGACATATTCGAGCCCGTTTTAGGATTACCACCTAAACGAGCAATTGAGTTCAGAATTAATCTTATACCTGGAGCTCAACCTATTACTCGTCCTCCTTATCGCATGTCCAATAAAGAGAATGAAGAGATGCGCAAACAATTATCCGAATTAGAGACGAAGCAATTTATTCGCTCTAGTTCCTCGCCTTGGGGAGCTTCAGCAATTTTCGTGAAGAAATCCGACGGTACACTTAGGCTTTGCGTCGACTACCGCAAGCTTAATGATTTAAATATTAAGAATAAATATCCTTTGCCTCGGATTGATGATCTATTCGATCAGCTTAGTGGTGCTAGAGTCTTTTCACAATTGGACTTGGCTACCGGTTTCCATCAGCTTCGTATTGCAGAGGATAGTATTCCTTTGACTTCATTCCGTACTCGTTATGGATCTTATGAATGGCTAGTTATGCCATTTGGCTTAACGAATGCTCCGGCTTATTTCGTTGACCTTATGAATCGAGTTTTCAAAGATTTCCTCGATTGGTTTGTTCTCATCTTTATTGATGATATTCTTTTGTATTCTAAAACCGAGGAGGAACATGAAAAGCATCTTCGGATTGTATTGGAAACTCTTAGGAGCAATGCCACTTTTGGCAATCTAGTGTGAAGTTTCTCGGTCATATTATTTCCGAATTCGGAATATCAGTGGATCCTTAAAAGATTGAAGTGATTCAAAATTGGAAGAGACCGGAGAGCGTGACTGAAATCCGTAGCTTTCTCGGATTGGCAGGTTATTACCACCGCTTCATAAAAGACTTTTCTAAGATTGTCGTGCCTCTTACTGGCTTAACCAAGAAAGGTTTTAAATACATTTGGTCGGACAAATGTGAAACTTCTTTTCAGAAATTAAAAGAACTCCTTTCTGATGCTCCTATTCTTGTTATTCCCGAAGGGAATCAAGATTTTGTTGTTTATACCGATGCTAGTCGCGTTGGTTTGGGTGTCGTTCTTATGCAAAAAGAACGTGTTATTGCTTATGCTTCTAGGTAATTGAAACCGGCTGAGACTAGATATGCCACACATGATTTAGAACTCGCGGCTATCATCTTCGCCCTTTGAATTTGGCGACATTATCTTTTGGGAGAGAAATTTATACTTTATACCGATCATAAGTCTTTGAAATATTTATTTTCTCAAAAGGAACTTAATTTGCGTCAACAGCGTTGGCTCGAATTCCTTGCTTCTTATGATCTTGATATTCTTTACACTCCTGGAAAGGGAAATCGAGTTGTTGATGCTCTTAGCCGTAAGCAACAAGCGGTTGTTTCTATGATGATATCCGAATGGCATGATCTCGAGGATTTATCCACTTGTGAGATTAGAGATCGTGTATCCGATTTATGTTCATCATTTGTTTTGTGTAGCCTTTAGGCTCATCCTTCCCTTTTGGACCGCATTCTTGAAGCTCAAAAGCTAGATCCTGAATTGGCTCTTCTTAGCCAGAATATTAAGGATAAAACCGATATTGAAGGTTCGAAAGACTTTGATATTAATTCTCGTGGCGGCATTCAAAAATTTGGTAGACTTATCGTACCAAATATTAGTGATCTTCGTAAAGATATACTATAAGATTCTCATCGTTCCAAATATTCCATTCATCCCGGTAGTAGTAAAATGTACGCGGATATGAAGCGACTTTATTATTGGGAGGGAATGAAATCTGATATTGCTAACTTTGTTAAGCGTTGCATGACTTGCCAACTTGTCAAGGCCGAACATCGAAGGCCCGGTGGGTTATTGCAACCATTGGAAATTCCAATTTGGAAGTGGGATCAAATTTCCATGGATTTTATCGATGGCCTTCCCCGTTCTCGTTCGGGTCATGATAGCTTATGGGTGATCGTCGACAGACTTACTAAATCCGCCCATTTTATTCCCGTTCGGTCGAACCGAACCGTTTCTCTTATGGACAAACTCTTCATCAAAGAAATTGTTAAACTGCATGGAGTTCCAACTTCTATTGTTAGCGATCGTGATCCATTGTTTACTAGTGGATTCTGGAAGAGTCTTCAAAAAGCTTTGGGAACGAAGCTTAATTTTAGCACCGCTTATCACCCCCAGTCCGATGGACAAACTGAGCGTGTGAATCAAACTCTTGAAGATCTTCTTCGTGCTTGTGTTCTTGACTTTGGTGGAAGTTGGGAAGATCATATTTCACTTGTTGAATTTTCCTATAATAATAGCTTCCAATCTAGTATTGGTATGGCACCTTTCGAGGCACTCTATGGAAGGCCATGCCGATCTCCTTCTTGTTGGCTTGAGGCCGGTGAGAAGCTGGTTTTAGGTCTAGATTTTATTCGTGATTCCACAGAAAAGATTGAACTTATTCGTCATAGGATGAAAGAAGCTCAGAGTAGACAAATATCCTATGCCGATAATCGAAGAAGGAAATTAGAATTTTCTATGGGAGATCTTGTATTTATTCGTGTTTCCCCTATGAAGGGCATTGTGCGTTTCAGTCGATCGGGAAAGTTAGCGCCTCGATATATTGGGCCATTTCCTATCACCGAATGTATTGGTTCCATGGCTTATCGCCTTTCATTACCGGCTCAGTTTTCTGCCATGCATGACGTGTTTCACGTTTCTCAATTACGGAAGTGCCTTCGGGATTCCGATTCTATTCTTGAGCCCGGTGTTGTGGAGGAGATTGAAGTTTCGCCTAATTTAACTTACGAGCAGCATCCTATTCGAATTATTGCTTCGGAGATCAAACGACTTCGAAATAAAGATGTTGCTTGTTAAAGTTCAATGGTCCTCAAATCCTAAGGATTGTTCTTAGGAATCTAGAGAATTCATCGAGCGTACACATACGGACTTACTTTCTCATGCTCTTTAAGGTAAACTTCTTATTTCCAATTTCTTTTGTGTTAAGATGCTTTTATGGTTGTTACTTTTTATTTCCATCTTATATATTGCGAGGACGCAATTTCTTTAAGGAGGGGAGTCTATAACAACCCGCATATTTATCGATTTTATATTTAAATATTTTATTTAAATATTTTATCGTTAATCGGATTTTGGTTCGAAAAGCTACTTTTTACATATGATCAAATTAGGACTCGAGACCACTTCCATTGAGTTCAAAATGACGTTTGCGATCTTTTTGAGTGTAAACTTCGATATGTTTGGAGATAGTGGAATTTTCGTCACTTTTTGCTTTGGGCTTTTGGTTTGGGCTGAACCTCTTCTAACTCAGCCCCAACCCATCTCCTCTTGATCACTTCTTCAAAAACAACAAAGCTTCATCAAAAATGGTGGAGGGAATGGGAAATTAAAATTCCAAGCTTAAGTTCATTAGCAAATTCAACATCTAATTCCAAATTCAAGTAAAGACATTGGATTCAAACTTGTGGTTGATTCTTCCATTACTTTTAAGCTTCTCCATCATCAATTTCGTAGAAAAGGTGGGATTTTTATCTCACATTCTTGCCTATAACTGTCATTGGATTGTTGGGAATGATTCCCTATCACTTGTGCACATGCATTTGGTTTGGATTGAATTGGTGAAAAACCCAATTTTTAGTGTTTTGGAAAAATTCTGGGCTTAGGTCGTTCGGCCTTGGAGAAGACAGGCCTGCAATTCTGTCACGCCTCGTTAGGTCGTTCGGCTTCCTTAAGTCGTTCGACACACTTAAGTAGTTCGGCACACTTAGGTCGTTCGGTTGTTAGGTCGGTCCTTCTTAGGTCGTTCCTTGCTAGGTCGTTGGCAATGATAGGTCGTTCGGCCTACTTTCGTTAGGTCGTAACCCCTAGGTCGCTCGGCCATTGAAAAATTTGTGCAGTTAAGTCGCTCGACCTTTTTACCCTTAGGTCGTTCGCCTCTAGGTCGTTCGGCTACGTGAGTCGTGCCAATGTCTTAGGTCGCTAACCCCTTGGGTCGTTCTATGCTTAAGTCGCTTGGCCTATTTACTTGTTAGGTCGTTCGCCCAAGTTAAGTCATTCCACCTCTTAGCTCGACCCTGTTAGGTCGCGTACCTTTTTAGTTCGACTTTGTTAGGTCGTTCGCCCAAGTTAAGTCGTTCCACCTCTTAGCTCGACCCTGTTAGATCGCGCACCCTTTATAGTTCGACTTTGTTAGGTCGCGCCACCCTGTTAGGTCGCGCAACTCGATAGGTCGCACCATCTTCTGTCTTAGGTCGCTTGGCCTCATTCCTTAAGCCGTAGCTCCTTAGGTCGTTGCACCTTAGGTCGGCCACGTTAGGTCGCAAATTTCCTAAGTCGTATGTCGTGGATGTTTTGTCTGCATTTCTACCTTGTTGGATTTGGAATTTAACTCTTTGGAGTTTATGCACATCTTCGGATCTGAATTTTAGTGAATTAATTTGTTTCTACAATCATTTTTTGATTTGGCACTTTAAAAATATGAAGGTTTCAATACTAGTAGTAAATATCAAAACTCTTTTATCAACTCGATTTCAACACTATTTTATTACAAAACTCTTTTTCTCAAACCGTTTTCAAATTTACTAGTATATACAAGCCTTTACTTCACTCGGATGAGAAATCTAATTAAACGGCTTAGTAAAACGAGTGGTATGAAACGCTTGCGTTCACTTCGTCGGTTAATTCTTGGACTTGTTCGATTGAACCTCTTGTGACAATTTTCTAGTGAAGATTCACAGTTTGTTCGTAAATATTTAAGTTAAGCAAGTCGTTATGGGACATGAAGCTAAACTCATATATTTACTAGCTTGGTGTGATTGACACTTCTTGAAGATCATGACGATCATTTTTGTGATTTGATTTAGACTAGAAATTGTGCGATGTCTCTTTGTCTACGAGGGAGACTAAACCACGTTTGTGTGATGTTTCACCATCACATATGTGGGGTAGCGCCCCACGGTCTTCGGGCCATTCTTGTGGAGCTTCAGCTCAAATATTAATGGTTAGCTACCATGAGATAGCGTCTCGTTTTGTGATACACGTGTTGGTGAGTTTTCATACTCCTGTTTTGTGATAGGCCTCCCCTTTCTTGTGATTTCTGGATTTCTTGTGATGATTTCTGGAATTTTGTGCTTCACCAATTTTCGTGATTTCCATTGATAAGTTTTATCAATTTTTGTGCATTGGTGAATCTGTGTGTCATTGACTTGTTATGAATACAAGTTTAGGGTATGATACCCTATTTTATCTTTGAGAAGATTCTTGTGATATTGATTAATCTCTTGTTGATTTTCAGTTACATACTTATAGTAGTATGCCATTATGGTTGTTATATAATATGTTCATGCCATATCATTTATTCTATACCATATCAACTGATATTTATAGCTAGACTGATCCGTTTATTATTTTCTTATAAATAATACTCGGGTCAGACCGAGATGTTACAAGTGCTTCTGCTTGACTTCTCTTCTGGGATTATTCTGACATTTGGCTAACTACTTAGATTAGTAGTTTTTGGATGTACACATTTGAGATATAGACTCTATGTTGTGTACTTATTCTTTTGTATAGCACGTGTTGCTATTCTTTTGTATTATCGTGGACCTTTCTGACCACTACTCTGATGTACACTTTCATGTGTTATATATATTCATATCTTTTTCCGCCTTTGTGATATGGATGTCTGTGACTGATTTATGTTATGTTTACTTCTATGTTTGTTTCAGAAGAATCATATATAGCCACTGTGTGATAGCTTTGAGTTTGTATCGGTATGTCGAATTTCCTCCTTAAATGAAATGCATGTTATACTACCCGACATATCGGTGCTTGCACAAAGAAATTACACGGATGGTCGCTCCTCAACAGCCTTATTCTCCGTGCTAGTTGACAGCATTACTCCGTAGTGTTCTTAGCTGGCATGGGTATAGAGGTGGGGCATCACAAGGCTCGACCTAGCTAGATGAGGATGGGTGGAATGGAAGGCTCTCGCGAAGTGGAGATGAATGGAGGTGGTCTCGTGTCGTTTCATGGAGAGACAGAGGAGTTAGAGAGGATGAACTCACAGCAAATGGGTCATGCACATTTCAGCTATAAGCGGGAGTAATTTTGAATTAGGGAAGAAGGATCTAATTTTGTAATTAAGTTAATGAGGTTTTATTAAGCTAATTAATGAATATATTAATTTTGAATCCTTATAAATTCAATAACTACCTCATACGAGGCCGGATTTGGACGTGGTCTTTTGTGTTGGACTCGTATCAACATCGTCTATGCATTATAGTTGGATTTATTGAATTTAGATCCAATAGAATTTTAAGCTAAAATAGAACATAATTCGATTTTAGATCAAATGGGAACGCGAAGCATCAACATGAATTTTGGTGACTTTACTCATCTTTACATAAACTATATGATATTTGTGTTGCTATAGATTATTGTTGAATGCTTGGATGATAAGTCATAATTTTAATGAAGTACTAATTGATAATAAAAATTATAGTGATTTAATTTAATTACGTTTAACGTATTTAAATTAGTTACACTTCGTTGTGATATTTATTTAGCCAAATAAAACACTATTCTGCTATATTTAAATTGAATAGAATATTTTGGGCATCTATCGAGTAGAGTAAACCACCGTTCTGTGCTTGCAAAGTAAAACTATAATTTTGAAGTTAATTAATATGTTTGTTATTATTGTTTGATTGTTTATTTGGATTTGAATTCCCACTTGAGAAGCGGATTGCATATATAAATGTGTTTTGCAAGGGACTTATGTAGAGGGGTCCTAAGGGATTTCTTGCTATTATTAATTTACTGTTATACGCTTCTTACTTATACTCTTATGTTGCTTAAATTAATGTTTGGTTGAAATATTTGTCGCATACTGTTAGATTGTGTAAATATCGTTATCGCGATTATCGCTATACTATCACTTATGAAATATCATCTCCTTAAACCTTTGTATGTCTTGGACTTGTACTTGTATTTTTACAAATAAATGTATGGTCACGTTTTTGCACTTTGAAGTTGTTTAAACTATATTTTCAAGTATTTTGATAATTATGAAAATAAATGATAAGTGTTGATTAAAATTTATAAAAGGAGTTATAAATTTAATTAATTATCTTTCGGGACAATGAACGCTACTTTAAATTTAAAAAGAGATTATAAATTTGAACAATTATCTTTCGAGATATCAATGTCGTTTTAAATTTATAAATGATTATATATTGGATTTAATTATCTTTTAGAATAATTAATGTTGTTTAATTTTATAAAGGTTAGTTACCATAAATATTTTGTATGTTCTTTTTAAATGAGTTCATAAGGATTGTGTAAGTATCTGAAAAGAATTGGAGGTTAAAATATATTCTTAATTTTTATTTAACTATAATAAAGTTAATTTGTAAATTTATTAATGATGTTTGAAGTTAACTAACCGATTTAATAAAAGTGACTAAAGCTAATTAACTGTTTTAATAAAGGTAATTAAAGTTAATTGATTGATTTATTAATGGAGTTACAAATTTGATTAATTGTCTCTTGGGATAGTTAACGTGGTTTTAAACTTACAAAATAATTATATCACTTATCTTTTAGGATGATTAACATTTTTTTAAACTTATAAAAGCATTTTAATTGATTTATTTTCTTTTGGGATAATAAATGTTGTTTGAAATTTATAAATGATGCTTTATAAATGAGAGAATCTTTTAAAAAGGAATGTTTAAAAACAAAGCTAAGTGTAAATATTTTTGGGGTTTATAGTAAATAAATTTTTAATGCATTTGATTTGACCCTTCTTTTTAATACACCTAAAAATATAAATTTGATCCTTTAAAAGAATATTTTTAAACGGTGTTTTAAAGTGTTTTACATATATTTTTAATGTGCCAATCTAGCACAAGTATGTGTCAAATGTTTAAAAGCTTGATTCATATATTGGTGGTAAATTTATGCGATTAACTTCCATATATAATCATTTTAATATTCCCGATCGTTGATTTATTAACTATCAATTTCAATTCTGTTATCTACTTTGTGTTTCATCCATTCAAGATGATTTATTGCTCTTTTGAGCATTGATATCCTTTGCCGAAAATGATTAAAACAAAAGAGTGACTTAGGGCCAAGCTATGTGGGGTTACTCCTATTAGTGTATTTTCAAATCTACTCTAGGTTGATTTATATTTTATGCGCATTGAGATGTGAAACACTCAGATACTCGGTAAAGTTGGCGGGGTCCGGTTTGGAAGCTTCTGAGAGCTATCGTAGTTCTCAAGTATATTTTTAGAGGTATACTTTCGGGGAATGGGGTGCACCCTCCTAGTCATTTTTGGAAAAAAATCCGTTTTCCTTATTTGATTTGAATCTTTGAATCGTTTTCATAATTGCATCGTGAAATACATGGAGCTCTTCTCGATGTTTAATTATTTGTTTCTATTCTTTCAAATCTGAATTTGTTTTAGCTTGTTTCCATTCTTTCATCCATGGATGTTGTTCTAGTGAGGTAAAAACCCGTTCCATGTCTGGCTCTAACAACCCGGATTTTTGGGTTGATTAAATAAAAATAAATAATGATATAAATTGGAGAACTTAAATCATTAATTTTGTATTTTATTCTATGTATAAAGGATAATTTGTTCTAAAATGGTGAATACTAAATAATTGTGAGATTGAGTAATAGCAGTATTTGTGAAACATTAAAATTGTAGAATTGAGAGTATAAGTTGAAAAAAAGATAATTAGTTGATTTGAATCTTCTATTTTAAATAAAATAGAATTTGAGATTTTCAGTCTTCTTTTAGAAAATAAGCTATTTATGTACTTAAATTCTTTGAGAAGTTGTTTTTCTAAGTTGGGCTATAATAGTGTTCTAAACACTTCACCTTTTATTTCATATGAATTAAGTTATTAGATAAATAAAAAGAGAAAGTGTTCTTTTAAAAAATAAATAAGATTTTATTTTCATATTGGGTTTGTTCCTAAACCCAAGCCCGTTTAGCTAAGGAAAAAATCCTCTTTCTCTTCATTTTTTTGAACTTACAATAAATAGATATTAATAAATCAAGTTTCTCCCGAAACCCTAAAATCTAATCTCTTTCAACCCTCTTGCAAATTAAATCATTTTAGAATCTAATTGTGACGACCCACATTTCAGAAGATTTAAATCGACAATAATCCACACATGTATGACTTAAATAATCCATAACATAGATAATCAATGGGTTCAATTAAGAAAAATAAGAAAAGAAGAAGAAAACAAACATAGAATCTCGCAGCGGAATGATAAAATATAATAATCAAATAAACAGTTCATGAAGCTTTTTACTATACATTTGATTATAATTTATACAACATTTATCGGAGTTATATATATACAACATAACAAAATATAATGCAGCAGAACAACATGATGCTGGGAATAATATAGTGATAATAATATACCAAACCTTCATCTTTGTCCTCCAGAGAATAATCTTCGATAAGCTGAAAACTCAACATTGACCCGAGCATAATGAAAAGACAAAACACTCGAGTCGGGACTAAAATATCCTTATGTAAGTCAAATCGATAATACGTATAACATGAGTGTAATAGCGTCAGAGATGTTTACGGGATTTCACATCTCCTATCCAATGTAGAACGTGCGTGCAATAACTCAAGAGATGTTACGGAATTTTCCACCTCTTAAGGATCCATCAAAATATTTATATGTAATAAAATATGCTACATATATAATGTCTAATCAATAAAATAAATATCAAAATAGCATTAAGGCTTTACATTAATCCCCCTTAACGTGTTTTTAAGCATTGTCGTACAGTTTGCATATAAAACACCAGTAAATCGTCGGTGGATAGGGATGCGCCATGATACGACAACACTAAACCAAAATTGTAGGGGTCTCGTATAAGGATAAAAGTATGACAAGGCACGTGAGGTAATGCCTAAGGTAGGATACTACCAGTGTACCCTTCCCGGCCGGTGGTAACCCCTAATAGCCCACCGCATCCAACACTCCCAAAATCCGAGGGTGCGCACCAATCAATCACAATGTAAATGATGGTAATACGAAGAAGTGTGTCTGCTAGAGGTAGCTAGCCTCATTGGCTGATATTGCTCCTATTTTAGTCATTTCATATTTGACACAAGTGTCAGGCCAATCCATCATCATTCTCTTTCTTCAAATCCAACAAACATACTCCAAACCCAACCACTTCGTTATGGAGTCTCCTCCGCATACACAGTTGTTAAAGTGGTTCCAATATTGACAGAGAGTATGCCAATAAGAGGCTCCGGTCTCTTTAACAACCAAATGTCGTTTTACACACCGGTTGGTACTTTTACATTTCGAAAACAATTCGTATTTGATATCAAAATATCATATTCACTTCAAATCAAATTCATTTCGAAATCATCATATTTACTCAAAATATACTATTTTAATACAAAATCATGTTCGTCTTAATATCTCGAATTCAGTTCCAATCCAAAATTGCTTCGAATTTTCACTTAGGTTATAACTTCAATTTAACCCAATTCGTATTTAAATCCTTGATTTAAATATAAACCTTCCATCCTTTGACCAGTTTGAATTTTAGAAAAATAGTTTGAAAATTTAAACTGTTTAAAAATAGTTTAAATAATTAAAATAATTTGATATAAAATGATTTAAGTATTTAAAATGTTTTATAAGGTAAAATAGTTAGGAAAATCAAAATAAATCGAATATGTAAAAAAGGTAGATTTTGAATAGTTTATATTAAAATAATTTATTTGAAAATAGTTTCAAAGTCAAACTGCTTCAATTTCCAATCGTCTCAATTTAAATCCATTTAATTTCCATTTCCATTTCCATTTAAATTGATTCAATTCCGATTTCAATTCGAATTAACTTCGATTCCAATTTATATTCAAATCAATTTCAATTCCGATTCCAAATTAATTTAATTTCTATTTCAATTCCAATTCTATTCCAATTTGAATTAATTTCAATTCAATTCTCAATTCCAACCTTTTCGATTTATACAAATTCAAGTTCGATTTTAGAATATCAATTAAAATCACTGAATTCAAATTAAACTTCAACCTTCGAATTTAGATTCAAAACTTAAAATAAATTCTATTCTTGAGTCCAAATCTATATATCCAATTATATTACTTTTACTTAGCAATAATTCAAAGTTTGAATGAAATTTCAAATCTTTTTTTAAAACAAATCAATTTTCAAAATTCAAATCATATTTCTATTATAACTTCAAAATCTCAGCTTCGATTATTTAAAAAATTCCCATTACCAAATTTAAATTTCAACATTCTGAGCGCAAGTTTGAAAATAATTTGATTTCTATAAATTTGATTTTTATTTCTTTAAATCAAAATCATTTAAATACTTTCAAATCAAAAATTTTAAAATCATTTAATTTAACCAATCCGGTGTCCGTATATAATTTTCTATCCTATGGCCAAGTGGTCAGTTATTTCAATTTAATTTCAGGGATGGATATATATCATTTCAATCCAAATCACAGTGTCATAGGTATATATCATTTCAACCTATTTCTTAATTTATTCAAAATAATTAAATTTACAGTTTTATATACTGTAAATAATTTACCAAGTGATAACGGGATATATATATATATATATAAATAAATAAACATCGAATCATTCAATATCAATCAATTGGTATCCATCACAATCAATCATCCAAATAGTCGAAATAATTCACAACAATTTCATAGTTATTAATATCGGGTATTTTACTGGCAATTAAATTCCAATTTCAAATTTAACTGTCAATTTTAAATTTTTAATAGTTAATTCAAATGACAATTTAGATGACAATTAAATTTATCAAACAACGATCAATAAATTTATAACACATCATAATTTCAAATTTAACTAGCATAAAAATATTCTAGTACTTCGTGGGCATTATAAAACACTCACCTTTTATTTGAAACTGAAAATATTTCAGCTTCAAATAAATGCCACTTCGATTCCACACCAAAGCCTTCGTCGATATGATTCGAACGCCGCTTATTTCGTCTCAATCAGACCTTGTATGGAGAAGTTATAGCATTTAAAAGATTACACGATATATATATATATATATATATATATATATATAATTTACAAATTTCTTTTTTATTTTATTTTATTTTTACCCAGATTTGATAGTTGCTTCATTGAATCGAGATCTGGTCGCACGTTCTATATCTCCATCGTTCGTTCCTTGTTCGACTGCTAAAACCCATCACGCCATTAAACCTTCGCCTACTGCAACCTCCACACATGACTGGAACAAGATCAACCAGCTCCATATGACGCGTCGCCCCCTGCCTCCCCTACGCCCAGAGGCCGCCCGTCCTTAGCATTGCCGATGATGCAAAAAACGTGGTTGAACTGTATGTCGTTCGTGGCGATTTGCCGCTGCCTCGAGACGTTATACCCTAGATCAACTGTGAGATGTGTGTATCTCCTCATGCTCTACGGTATTGTAGTTGATGGCGAGGCTTAAAAGTGCTCGGCTTGGGAGGAATCGAGGGTGGAAGCCTGGCTTTTTTGGGTCATTGGAAATAAATGGAGGCATAGGTTGTAGATATTAGGGTTTGGCTGTGTGGACACGAATATATATATATATATACACGTGAATATATTATTTTAATATTATTTCAACTATTCACGCGAAATTTTGGACGAACTCCAAACGAGGTGTGCCGCTTGGCGTTTATAATGTATGTGGAAGATAGCTTTACGAATCGAATTATCATATTAAATTTAGTTAAATAAATTCCTATGCGTTTCAGCTTCGCACGACCAAACGGTGACTCCAATTGATACGAAATTTGAAATCCGATAATAATACACTATTACGGATCCAATGGAACTGGTTTCTTCGAATTCCAAGACTGTGCCCCTGATCGCTATTATAACGCATCGATTAAAATCGACGATTTCAAAAATTTACGAAATCACTTGAAATTCCAGTTTTTAAAACTAACTTACTCAATTATAATACCAATTGAATTTATATTAACATTAGAAATCGTTTGAATTCATATTCACCTCAATCTTCAGTCATTCCAATTTCTGTATTACGATAAATTGCTATATTTGAAATTTAAATCTATTTCTCGTATTCAATCAACACTTCCATTTTCAAAATCAATTAATAATTTAAATACAATGTTTAAAATCATTTTAAGTATTCAAAATCAAATGACTGAAAATTCGGGTCGTTACATTCCTCCCCCCTAAAAGAATTTTGTCCACGAAATTGCTAAGGTAGGACGAATGCACCAAACCCACTAACTTGTCAAAACCGACTTAATTAAAACTCGACATTTCACTTTTCTAATCTTTTAGTTCCCACCAAAACAATTAGCTTTCACTTTTCTACTCTTTTAGTTCCCACCAAAACAATTAGCTTTCATTCCTAATTCAAAATCCCTTATTTCAAATTCAATTCACAAATCAGCTTTTTAGTTAACAAAATTTTTCTAACATCCTAAATTTCTGAAAAAAAATTAGGCAGATCTCCCTTGTACGGAGAGCCTTTTGCAATATGACAAAAGTGATAAAAATATATACATCGACCCACACGGTCGGAAAAATAATATATATATATATATATATATATCAATATTTATATCATTGCTGTATTTAATCCGAAAACGTACCTTTATTTGGCTTTATTAAGCGAACGAGCTTACTTATGTGCAATTTCGCAACCCAAAATATAGCCAAACGGTTTTCTCGTACCTGTACTTACTCAATTTAAAAACGTGAGTACCAAAACATGAAAATTTAATAACATCTCATTTATTTAAGTAGTGCAAACACGTAGATTTCATAACCAAACAAGTTATAGCATGAATTTATCAATAATCACAAGATTTCAACATTTCAATTATTTATCTCAATCGATTTACATACCATTTTACTCAATTCCAAGTGATTTACAAACAATTCACTTGTATTCGATTCATATTTACACTCAACATATTCATATCCACTCCTTTAATTCATTTCCAAGCAATCTAATTCCATTCACAAATTTAATTTATTAGTTCATTCCATTACTCGGTTCCAAATCCCAATCCATATTCATTAATTAATTCATTACAATTTGAACATAATTTATTCCCACTTACGTTGACTTTTAACAATTTATTTAAGATCCAATTCATAAATTAGTTACTTATATTGCATTCCACTCTTATTAATAACATTCCCGACCATATTCAATTTACACATAAATTGGATTTGTTTGTAACTTAAGTCATCACCACTACAATCCATTTCTGTAACGGCCCGGTATTTCGAACCATTCGCATCCACACATGTCCGACTTGAATTGCTCAAAATATCAGATTGTTAATTTATATATGGAAAAACTTAGCATATACGGTAAATAAATAAATCATAGAATCACAGACACAGAGTATTACAACAATAAGCAGCGGAAGAGATAAATAGTATCATGAAGCTACTATATAACATCAGAGTCTGAAACAAAATACAACAGAATCTTGAATACAAATGAATCTCTAATACATAAGCAACTGACGAGTCTGAACATAAATGACTGGAATAAACTGAAATAACTGAAAGCTAGATAGATAGATCTTCAAACAAAGCTCCAATCTCCAAAGGTGAGTCTCAAATGCTGTGACACTCAATCTGACCCGAGTATAAAGCAAACATAAAACACTCGAGTCAGGATTAACAATCTTATATCAGTAAATTTAACTCAAGTGAAATGTCAACTGAAATACAAGTAACTTAAAGGATGTTTGGGATACCCATCCTCTAAGGATCCATGGAACTATCTACTATGTAGTAATATACGCTATTATAATATGCCTATCAGTAAAGTAAAGTATTAAAATAGCGTTAAGGCGTTACCCATATCCCCCTTAACACATTTTATATACACCCGTAGTCTATACAATGCCGTACGCTCCACCAAACCGGTGGTTTACCCAGAGGACACCACATAGGTACAGTACAAAACAAGTTCGTAGAAGGCGCGATAGGGCATGTGACAAGGCACGTGAGGCAATGCCAGGGTAGATATACCATTTGCACTCCCGGAATGGTGGTAACGCATAACAGCTACTACCGCCCACCTCGTGACACACTCCCAAATCAAAGGTGCACCCAAATCAAATCACAAAGTAGTAGAATGGTATCGAAGAAATGTGCCCGATCGGAGGTGCGACCTCACTTGGCCCGGTATAGCTCATGTTTTAGCCACATCAAGCTGACTCATGGGAGTCAGGGCTGCGCTAAAAACCTCATATAGAATCATCGCCAAACCATCCTACTTCGTTCTGGAATCTCCACCATGTACACAGTTGTTAAAGTGGTTTTCGGTATTGGCAGAGAGTATGACAATATCCGATCCCGGTCTCTTTAACAACCAAACGCTTATTTCACACCGTGGTCATTTCATTTTAAATAGTTCATACTTCATATCGAAATATCATATACATTTTCAAAACCATATAAATTCGATATCGTTATTCACTTAAAAAAAATATTCATTTCCAGAATCATAACACTTTCAAAATTATAACACTTTTGAAATCATAACACTTTTGAAATCATAGCACTTTTAAAATCATAACACTTTTAACTTAAACAGTTTAGATATTGAAATTAGTATATATGTTAAAATAGTTATAAATTAAAATAGTTTATATATTAAAATATTTTATATATTAAAATAGTTTAAATATATATTAAAAATACTTTATATAATAAAAATAGTTTCCTCCAATTTCACAAATCGATTCAAATCAACTTAAATTCCAAAAATTCAATTTAAATCACTCCCAGTTCAACAATTTCAGTTAAAAAGGATAACAATTCAAATTCTCAATAAACCATTTCAATTATATCGATTTCAAATCCAGGTTTGAACTAACGCTTCAATTCCAATAGGATTCAAAGTTCTAAATATTCAAACATTTCAATATAAGTTTCATTTATATTTCAACGTTTCATTTTATTTTATTTAGTTTTGAAATATTCACTTAATCAATCCAATAACATTTAAATAAAATTTCAAATTATAAATTTAAATAAAAATAAATATCCCATTTCAATTAAATTCGAAATATCCATTTAATCGCCTTTAATCAAAATCAAGTTATAGAATCATACCTTTAAAATCTCGAATTCAATAAGTTTCAAATCAATTTCATTTCAGTATAATTCTCAAACAAATAAAATTTCAAATCAATTTCAATTTATCTTCCCAGCATTAATTTATTAATGTTATTTCAAAATCTATTTTAAAGATAAAATTTTAAATAGATACTTAACATATTATATACTAATTAAATTTAAATTTAAATTAAATCTTATTATTAAATGTATTTTGTATTAAATCTTATTTTATATATATTTTTAAAATAATAAAATTACAAGTAAAATCTTAAAATTTATATTTTTTTAACTAACTTATACTTAAAATTTCCAAAACATATTATTTTAAAAATCTAAATTTTATACATATATAAAAATAGCATTTATATATTTCATTTTAAAATCAACATTCATTAAAACCCATATATTTCCTTTCAAACTTTGGAAATCATTTTCAAAATATAAACCAACGGTGTCCGTATATAATTTTCTATCATATGGTCAAGTGATACGGATATTTATCATTTCAATCCGCAAATTAAATATTTACGGGTATATATCATTTCAACCCACAATCCCAAAATTTCAATTCAATGAAAATCGCTTGGGGTTATCATTTCAACCCATAACGATATTCCCTTAATCTATAAAATCGTTCGGGTATGTATTATTTCAACCTACAGGGAATTTTAACTAATAGGGAACTTGCAGAGTGAGAACAAATATGATAAAAATATAACATATCTACAACATGCATATATCGTTAGTAACAAATTTAATTGTAATATAAACAATAGGTGATGGTGTTAGATGTCGTAGGTGAACAGTTACAGATAATGTCAGATCATATATAGCAATCAACAATAAATAGTCCAAATTTAACAGAAAATTTCAATTGTCATTCCAATGTGAATTAAATTTATTAAATATAAGAATGTTAATCGTGAGTGATTGCTCACCTTTCGAGGCTAGAGAACAAGGAAAAACGAGAAGCAACGGACACGGATACGCACATGGATACGCAAGCGACACAGCGACAAAGCTCAAATTGTTGCTGTAAATCCAGACAGTGGAGAAACAAGGCAAGGTGAATATAGATTCGATGGATCAAGTGTATCTTCTAAACATATCATATATATGGAATTATTATAAAATTTATAACATAAATTCAAAAAATATTTAAACATATTATTTATATATAAAATTGTTACAAACTCTATTTTAAAAATAATAATATAAATTTAAATAAATACCATTCTTTCCAAAGGCTATATATAAACTTCTTTATACGTATTATATATAAACAAGATAACTTACTTATATATATAGCTCACATTATTATTTAACGGATTATATAAATACTTTAAACATAATTTGAAATTGAAATAATATATAAATACATTAAACATTCACATTGAAATATTTTAAACACATAATATAAATACACGGAACATATTATAAATTAAAATAAATTATTCAGCCGTTTCATGTGTATATAACCTGATATATATAAAGTGGGGAAACAAATGTATACAGGTACCCTGATATACATACACATACTGTAGTATCTACTTATGTAAAGCTATAGAATATATAAACTTATATATAAACTTATATATAACCCAAATAGATAATATAAAACTTGTATAAACTCATGTATTATAATAACAGATCATATAAATCTTATACACACTTATATATATAAACTAATATATCATGTATGACTTATATAAACCTATATATATAAGTAAATAGATTATATATAACTTGTATACACTTATATATATATAAACAGACTTTATAGTTTATATGAACTTTTATATAAAATACACAGAACTTATACATTATAAATCAGTAGATCAACTATATAAACAAATATGTATACAAACTTTATAAATATATATATATATATATTCTTTCTCTGTTTTATCATATTTATTATATACACGTAAGCAGGCTCTGGAAAATAGTGAAAAAAATGATGAACAGATTATGCTACACACCTAATGTACAAGCTATAGATATAGTATTATATTTAGAACCTTTTATATAAACAAACAAACGATATATATACCACTTCATGTAATTTACTTCTAAAGAAAACAAGCAACCTAGAGAGAGGCACGGGTGGAAGTGAGGTGGTTTGGTGGCTGCAATGGGAGGTTCGGCTAGAGGGAGGAGAGAAGGTGTCAGGTGCTGCAATGAGATGAGCGTGGAGGAGGAGAGTGGACAGTCGGGTTTGGTGGTGATAGCTATCGGAGAGGGAGGCTGTAACGACCCGTAAATTTTAGTGGTTTTATTTATTTAATTAATTGAATTTTTGTGAAATTTTAAATAATAAAATTTTGAAATAAAAATATAATATTGGGAATACGTATTAAAAAAATAGCAAATGGAAAATTTTCAATTATTTATATGAATATTTATTTTATTGTGTAATTTTATTTCAATTTAAATCAGTCAATAATAGTTGAATTTAAAAGTATTCCGATACCTAAATATGCCAACATGAGAAAATTTATTTAGAACACTCTGAATCAGACTGCGAAATTCGTTTCGCGAAGTTCGGACGTTCCTAGCTCCGTTTGGATTTTTCCGTACGGAATAGCAACGTATATCGGTGTCCGTATGGACTTTTGATAGGAAGGTCCTGACATAGATATTTATGTTTCCTCTTGTCCGTCTCATCGCGTTGATCACTATGGTACATTCATTTGTGTATTTTGAGATCCGATGCGCGACTGGAAACATAAACTGTTCGTTGTAACGGTACCTTAAATTGGGACCGTTAACTTTCCTTCGGTTTCAAATATTGAAACGTGCTATACACAAATATTAATTGCTTTCAATTTTAGACTGAATCAAGGCTTGTGACCGTGGTCATTCTTCCACTTTATATTCAGTCTACCGGCTATACTTTATTTCTACGGTTTACTTTCATTTGCTTTTATTAATTCATAGCTCTCGTGCCTGACGCTCTTCCCTATATTCCACATAAATCTGGTTCGTCTACTCTTTCATTCTCTTCTCCGCCATTTCTATGAAAATTTCTAAATACAAATCCCTATAGCTTCCCAATCCTTGTTCATGAACCGCCTTTTTCATTATCCTCCCATCACCGTTCCACCTCGGCCTCTCCTCCTCGCGCCGACCAAGAAACCAACCCACCATGCCTCGAGCCACCTTCCACTCGGCCGTCTCACCCTCAACCGCCTCACCACTTCAAGCCTTCAACAGCGTTGCCGATGCTCCCACCACCGCAAATACCTCCCCTTCCCACTCTCTCGGCCTCCCTCTATTGCTTGCCTTGACCCATATTTTCCACTGGCCGAAAACCATCAACAACCTCCCACTCCTCTTCCTTCCACCTGTGCCAAAGCCTTCCGCCTTCTCTCGGTCGAACAGTAAGCAGTAGCTCCTCATCTTATACGTTTATAATATATATTTTGTCACAGTATATATTAAGTCTTACTCTCCTCATCTTATATAATGTATTCTGTTATCTTTATTATCTGTTTTGATTTTTTTTCAAAGATAATATAAATATTAAGTTTTATAATATTGAATTTAAATTTTATACATATGTATCAAAGTTCTTGTTTTATAAATAGGTTACTGTGTGTTTATTAATGAAATATTATGTGTAGAATAAAAAATTTACAATATGTTTATATACATAAGTGTGTGAAAGTTATATATATTTGTTTACTTATATATATATATATGGGTTTATATATATATGTGTGTATATGAGTTGAGGGTATGTGGTTATAAAGTAAAAGTTTATACAGTTATATATATTATAACAGTATATAAAGTTATAAATCTGTAAAAAAAAAGATTGCATTAGAGAGTTGTCTACATAGGATGGCTTAAACATACATGTCTGCATATATTTACTTATTAAGTTTGTTCACATATTTTACTTATAAATATTTTAAAGTTATCAAGTTTGGTTTTAAAATGTACATATATAATATGTATATATAGATCTAGATAATAGTTTATATATATATGTCATATTGGTATGCGTTTAGACTTATGTGCATATTTTTTCATAGTTTCCACAGTGTCTTCATATATAACATATATTATCTACTGATAAGATTTATATTATCAAATTTAGTCTATATACCTGATTTTAACAGTTTTAAAGAAGTATGTATTAATTTGAAGTTTTGATTTCATATATATATATATATCATTTGGTATACGAATATTTTAGTTTATATGATTTGTCGTTAAGTACTTTTAACTTTTTGTATACAAATATGGTTGGCATAGCTTTACTGCATGAGTTTGTATATGCATATAAAGTTATATTTAGCATGTTATAGAGTCTATACTGTATATATTATAAAGTATAGGTCTGCGTATGAAGTTGTATATATCATAGGGGTTGTTTGTATATATTTGGTCACAGTTTATGTCTATGATAGTTATATGTTTATAGCTCGCGTGTATATATTTAGTAGTATATATGTGTGATGTTTGCATATAGGGGTAGCCTGCATGTATGCATATATATATTAGTTCTATATAAAATATGTCTGGTTAACATCTTGGTATGGGTACATTTATATAATATAGATATATAGCGTGCGTGTAAGTTTGTATGTAGGTTTATATACATTTGTTTATAGGTTGGTATATGAGAATTTGGGTTCTAATTATATATGTATATCTTTATGGGTTGGGATTTAATAGTGATTTGAAACTAAATATATTTATTATTTTAAGTACATGGGTGAATTTTGATGTATGTATTTAATGTAAAACAATGATTTTAATTATATATATGTTATTTTAATACTTGTTTTTAATTTAAATATTGATTTCCTGGAAATTATATATATATATATAATTTCTGTTCTATCAAGATGATTCCGATTATCTTCATCGACCCAGTTCTGATTGGATTTTGTCTATTCTTATTATCAGCTTTGATTATTAAATTCGTGCCGGTCTTACTTTGATTTGGAATTCGTAGCTTGTTCTGTTGTCAAATTCCTCTAGCCTCGAAAGGTGAGCAATCACTCATGATTAACGTTCTTATATTTATTAAATTTGATTTCAATTGAAACGACAATTGAAATATGCTGTTGTTAATTATTTTTAATTGTTATATATGTGCTGTTATCTGTTACTATCCACCTGTGGGATATGACACCATACCTTGTGCCTTATATTTTATTGTTATTGATAATATATGCATGTTATTATTATTATCATATCTGTTATCACTCTGCAAGTTCCCAGTTAGTATAGAATTCACTATGGGTTGAAATGGTACATACCCGAATGATCTGTAGAATAGAAGAAAATCGTTATGGGTTGAAATGATAAACCCAAGCTATTTTCATTTGAATTGAATTTGGGATTGCGGGTTGAAATGATATATACCCGTAGATATTTGAATTACGGATTGAAATGATAAATATTCGTATCACTTGTCCATAGGATAGAAGATTTTATACAGACACCGTTGGTCAATATATATATATATATATATATATATATATATATATATATATATTTGAAATGATTTCCAAGGTTTTGAAATCGAATTTTATTTAAGAATTATAATCAAATAAGTTTGATTTGAATTTTATAAAATTTAGGATTTTAAAGATATGATTTTATAACTTGATTCTTTTTTATTAAAAGTGATAAATTGAAATGGTATATTTAGTTTATTTAAATTTGAAATTTGAAGTTGTATATAAATGTTATTTTAAAGATTAAGTAAATATTTTAAATTAAATAATAGTAAAGTGAATTTAATGTATATATGAAATTATCAATTTAGTTTTGAAGGTGCTATAAATTGGGAAATATATATACGAAATAGAAATGGTATTTTGGTTTTGAAATATAAATTATTTTGAAATGACCACGGTGTTATAATGATGTTTAGTTCCACGAACTCTTAGAGGATGGTTATCCCAAACATCCTTTAAGCACTTGCATTTCAGTTGAAATTTCACCCGAGTTGGATTTATTGATATAAGAATGTTAATCCTGACTCGAGTGTTTTGTGTTTTGCTTTACGCTGGGGTCAGACTCAGTGATACAGCATTTGAGACTCACCTTTGAAGTTTGGGGCTTTGCTTGGAGATCTAACTATCGATTCAGCTTTCAGCCTTCCAGTTGATTTGCTCGGAGATGTAATTAGTCTATATTTGAGATATTCCATTGTATTTTATTTCAAACTCTGTTGTTTGTATAGTAGCTTCATGAACTACTATTTATTAATCTATTCCGCTGCATTCTGTTATATACTCTGTATCTGTGATTCTGTGATTATTTTATTTACTGTATATGCTGAGTTTTGCCAAATTTAAATTAACAATATGATATTTTGAGCAATTCAAGTCTGACATGTGTGGATGCGAATGGTTGAAAATATCGGGTCATTACAGTTGGTATTAGAGCTCTGGTTTTAGGCAAAACTTAGCATATGTAGTAGATTAATTATGGAATCACGTTCGTTCGTGCTTGAATCTCTTCCTCTTTGATTTGGTTTTCTTTGAATTTTGGAACGCTCCCACTTGTTCTGAAATCCATTCTTGTCTTCCCCTATCTGTATTCTTTTGATTCTGGAGCATCCCATAACTCCACTTCGAACGGTCTCTATAAAAATCGGCGATTCCGCCAATCTTAGGATGATTTGTAAAGGAGCGAAACTCCTTTACAACGGGCATCGATTCACCGAAGATTTCTGTATCATCGGTTAAGATGCTGCTATTCTTGCTATGCTGAATTGTATCTCTGGCGATCGAATGTCGATTTGCCTTAGATTTCCTCATCGATTATATTCCTGAAGTCACGGTTGACCCGGTTAAGGTCGCCCACGATTTATATAAGTATATTTATCTTCTATTTTGAAATTTAATTATCTCATCTTCGTTCGAGCTTATCTGCAAATCATAATTCTATTTGATTGGAGTTCCTCTAATTTGAATCTCTATCTTTGTTTTGAAATCCACTCTTGCATCATCCTTGGAAAAATAGGGCTTGTTTGTATTTTAGAAATTGTTTTATATATCGAAATTATTATTTTGATAAGTATGATCTTATTCTATATATAAAAGTGAAAATGTTTTCGATAAGGATTATATATACCTTTTTAAAAATGAGAATTTGAAGTTTTGAAAGGATTTGAAATTTTGAAAGTTATATAAGAAATTGGTTTATATAACAAAATGATTTATAACTAAAGGGTTTTGAATTTGAAATTTGAGAAACTGAACTCCGATGTTTTTAAAATTTGTTTTAAGATTTTGAAAATATACATAATAATACAATTTGAAAGTATTTTCTGAATAAGAAATGTTTCAAATGACTTCAAATGAGTTCCAATGATTTCGAAGAAATTTCAAAGAAGTTTTCAAGAAAATAGAAGTCCAGAACTCACTTATGTTGCTGGCAAATAATTTCGGTGATGAGTGCACGCATCATCGACATTGATTTTCGAGTTTCAGAGTGGAGGAGAGGCCACTTTAGTAGCTTTGTTATGCGATTGATTTTGTGAAATCAATTTTTGATTTCAAATTCCAAAGTATGATTTGATATTCGAAATATATATGTATATATATTTCAAACGATTTGAAGTGAGCCCGGTGTTCAGTCCTCGAGTTTTGGATTTGATTTGGTATAACCCTATCTTTTAAAATTAATTTACTGATTTGTTGCTGATTTCTAACTCTTGGATTGGAAATTTGATTTCTCCGACTATTTTGAATGTTCGAACACTTCCAAATCAAGGTTTAATTTTCAAAGCTAAGAAATTTTGAAAAGTATAAATTATTTGATAAAGTATATAAGTTTAGTTTTGTATGTTTACATATGAAGTAATATGATTTAAATAAGTTTGAAATTGTTTTGTTAAGTAAATAAATAAGACTATTTTGAATTATACTAATATGAAATTTAGTTTTAAAATATTTTGAATAAAAATTTAGTTTTAAATGTTTTAACTTAGTAACATCTTTTATAAAACTATTTATATATAACAATAATAATTTTCAAAGGGTAAAGTGGATCTTTCAAATAAAAATAAATAGTTTAAAGGATTTAAAAGGATGGTTATAAACTGGGAAATCATTTTTGGGGTATAATTGATTTTGAGAAAAAGATTTGATTTCGAAAATAGATTGGGATTTAAAACCCAGTATTTAATTTTGAAAATGATTTTTATGGTTTTGAAAAGAAAGATATGGTTTTAATAAATATTGATTTAAAGATTTATTAAAGTTGATTTAATAAAGTTGATATATAATGTGTTTAAGTATTCAATTGATATTTATATATTTTCAAATATAGAGTTTATAATGATTTAGGTTGGAAAGATAAATTTGAGACTGATTTCAAATTTTATTTATTTAAGAATTATACTTAAATAAATTTGATCTGAAATTTATTAAAAGTTGAAATTTCAAAGATATGATTTTTATAACTTGGGTTTGATTAAAAGTGACTTAAATGCATATTTCAAATTTATATAAATTTGAATGGGATATTTTATTTAATTAAATTTGAAAATTGAGGTTGTATTTAGATGTTATTGAAATGATTAAGTAAATATTTTGAACTAAATAATAGTAAAGTGAATTTGAGATATAAATGAAATTATCAAATTTAGTTTTGAAATATTGAATATATAAAGCTTTGAAATATATTGCAATGGAAATGGTTTATTTTGTGGTTCAAATCTGTATTTGAAATTGATAAAATTTGAAATGGTTATTGAGAAACTGAATTGAATTGAAATTTGAGGATTTGAGATTGAATTAAATTTGAATTTTGGAATCTGAGTTGAGTTAAATCGATTTGTGGAATTTGAAGAAACTATTGTATTATATAAAGTATTTTAAAACTATTTTATATTATTTTATAAACTATTTTTAATATAAACTATTTTTAATATAACTGTTTTTTTATAAACTATTTTTAATATAACTATTTCTAATATAAACTATTTTAAAAATACTAATTATTTTAATATAAATTGTTTTAACTTATTACTATTTTATTTAAACATTTTATTATATAAACTATTTTATTTTATATACTATTATTAATATCTAAATTGTTTGAAAGAAAGTGTTATGATTTCCAAAGTTTGAATTTCAAAGTATTATGATTTCCAAGGTATTATTATTTCAAATTGTTTTGGGTTCGAAATATTATATCCTTGAAAGTACTATGATTTTGGAAATGAATTTGTTTGACATAAAATATGTTGATTGGAAACAAACTTGGATTATTTTCTAAACCTATTACCTTGGAAACTTTGAAACTAGAGATATTTAGTTTGGAAGAAATAATTTTGTGTAATCATATATGATTTTGAAACTGAACTGATATTGAAACGAATTGAAAATTGAGTACCTTATTTTACTAAATACTTGATTTGGGAGTTATCAAACTTATATAAAATTGATTGGTATAAGTATGAAGTTGATTCGAAACTATTGATTTGGAAAGGTACTCAATTTAAAATCATTCTCTTCTCCGTCATTTCTATGAAAATTTCTAAATATAAATCCCTGTAGCTTCCCAATCCTTGTTCGTGAACCGCCTTTTTCATCATCCTCCCATCACCGTCCCACCTTGGCCTATCCTCCTCGCGCCGACCAAGCAACCAACCCACCATGCCTCGAGCCACCTTCCGCTCGGCCGTCTCATCCTCAACCGACTCACCACTTCAAGCCTTCAACAGCGTTGCCGATGCTCCCACCACCGCAAATACCTCCCCTTCCCACTCTCTTGCCCTCCCTCTATTGCTTGCCTTGACCCATATTTTCCACTGGCCGAAAACCATCAACAACCTCCCACTCCTCTTCCTTCCACCTGTGCAAAAGCCTTCCGCCTTCTCTCGGTCGAACAGTAAGCAGCAGCTCCTCATCTTATACGTTTATAATATATATTCTATCACAGTATATATTAAGTCTTATTCTCCCTATCTTATATAATGTATTCTGTTATCTTTATTATCTGTTTTGATTTTTTTCAAAGATAATATAAATATTGAGTTTTATAATACTGAATTTAAATTTTATACATATGTATCAAAGTTCTTGTTTTATAAATAGGTTATTGTGTGTTTATTAATGAAATATTATGTGTAGAATAAATTTTTTACAATATGTTTATATACATAAGTGTGTGCAAGTTATATATATCTGTTTACTTATATATATATATATATATGGGTTTATATATATGCGTGTATATGAGTTGAGGGTATGTGGTTATAAAGTAAAAGTTTATACAGTTATATATATTATAACAGTATATAAAGTTATAAATCTATAAAAAAAGATTGCATTAGAGAGTTGTCTACATAGGATGGCTTAAACATACATGTCTGCATATATTTACTTATTAAGTTTGTTCACATATTTTACTTATAAATATTTTAAAGTTATCAAGTTTGGTTTTAAAATGTACATATATAATATGTATATATAGATCTGGATAATGGTTTCTATATATATATATATATATATATATATATATGTCATATTGGTATGCGTTTAGACTTATGTGCATATTTGTTTATAGTTTCCACAGTGTCTACATATATAACATATATTATCTATTGATAAGATTTATATTATTAGATTTAGTCTATATACCTGATTTTAACAGTTTTAAAGAAGTATGTATTAATTTGAAGTTTTGATTTCATATATATATATATATATCATTTGGTATACGAATATTTGAGTTTATATGATTTGTCGTTAAGTACTTTTAAGTATTTTGTATACAAATATGGTTGGCATAGCTTTACTGCATGAGTTTGTATATGCATATAAAGTTATATTTATCATGTTATAGAGTCTATATTGTACATATTATAAAGTATAGGTGTGCGTATGAAGTTGTATATATCATAGGGGTTGTTTGTATATATTTGGTCATAGTTTATATCTATGATAGTTATATGTTTATAGCCTGCGTGTATATATTTAGATGTCTGCATATAGGGGTAGCTTGCATGTATGCATATACATATTAGTTCTATACAAAATATGTCTGGCTAACATCTTGGTATGGGTACATTTATATAATATAGATATATAGCGTGCGTGTAAGTTTGTATGTAGGTTTATATACATTTATTTATAGGTTGGTATATGAGAATTTGGGTTCTAATTATATATGTATATCTTTATGGGTTGGGATTTAATAGTGATTTGAAACTAAATATATTTATTATTTTAAGTACATGGGTGAATTTTGATGTATGTATTTAATGTAAAACAATGATTTTAATTATATATATATATATGTTATTTTAATATTTGTTTTTAATTTAAATATTGATTTCCTGGAAATAATAATATATATATAGATATATAATTTCTGTTCTATCAAGATGATTCCGATTATCTTCATCGACCTAGTTCTGATTGGATTTTGTCTATTCTTATTATCAACTTTGATCGTTAAATTCATGCCGATCTTACTTTGATTTGGAATTCGTAGCTTGTTCTGTTGTCAAATTCCTCTAGCCTCGAAAGGTGAGCAATCACTCACGATTAACGTTCTTATATTTATTAAATTTGATTTCAATTGAAACGACAATTGAAATATGTTGTTGTTAATTATTTTTAATTGTTATATATGTGCTGTTATCTATTACTGTTCACCTGTGAGATATGACACCATACCCCATGGCTTATATTTTATTGCTATTGATAATATATGCCTGTTATTATTATTCTCATATCTGTTATCACTCTGCAAGTTCCCTATTAGTATAGAATTCACTATGGGTTGAAATGATACATACCCGAACGATCTGTAGAATAGGAGAAAATCATTATGGGTTGAAATGATAAACCCAAGCGATTTTCATTTGAATTGAATTTGGGATTGCGGGTTGAAATGATATATACCCGTAGATATTTGAATTACGGATATAAAATCATATCACTTGACCATAGGATAGAAGATTTTATACAGACACCGTTGGTCAAAATATATATATTTGAAATGATTTCCAAGGTTTTGAAATCGAATTTAATTTAAGAATTATAATCAAATAAGTTTGATTTGAATTTTATAAAATTTGGGATTTTAAAGATATGATTTTATAACTTGATTCTTTTTTATTAAAAGTGATAAATTGAAATGGTATATTTAGTTTATTTAAATTTGAAATTTGAAGTTGTATATAAATGTTATTTGAAAGATTATGTAAATATTTTAAATTAAATAATAGTAAAGTGAATTTGATGTATATATGAAATTATCAATTTAGTTTTGAAGGTGCTATAAATTGGGAAATATATATATGAAATAGAAATGGTATTTTGGTTTTGAAGTATAAATTATTTTGAAATGACCACGGTGTTATAATGATGTTTAGTTCCACGAACTCTTAGAGGATGGTTATCCCAAACATCCTTTAAGTACTTGCATTTCAGTTAATATTTCACTTGAGTTGGATTTATTGATATAAGAATGTTAATCCTGACTCGAGTGTTTTGTGTTTTGTTTTACGCTCGGGTCAGACTGAGTGATACAGCATTTGAGACTCACCTTTGAAGTTTGGGGCTTCGCTTGGAGATCCAACTATCGATTCAGCTTTCAGCCTTCTAGTTGATTTGCTCGCAGATGTCATTAGTCTGTATTTGAGATATTCTGTTGTATTTTATTTCAAACTCTGTTGTTTGTATAGTAGCTTCATGAACTACTATTTATTAATCTATTCCGCTGCATTCTGTTATATACTCGGTATCTGTGATTATTTTATTTACTGTATATGCTGAGTTTTTCCAAATTTAAATTAACAATCTGATATTTTGAGCAATTCAAGTCTAACATGTGTGGATGCGAATGGTTGAAAATATCGAGTCGTTACAGAGGCAGTTACTTGGTTTGGAAAAATGGGTAGATGGGGAAGTAGGTGGAGGGAAGCATGGGGTGTAGGCTGGTGGCTCCATGCGTGGGTCGGTGAAGGTAACATGGCGTGGAGGCTTGACTGGAAGCGGGTCGGGTTTGGGAGGATGTTCGATGCATAGGCAGTGGGTAAAGCGGGAGGAAGGGAAAACGCGGCCGAAGGAGGTTGGGGTATCATGTGGCGGAAGTAGGTGGGGGTATCAGGTTGTAATATGATGACAATATACAAGCAAACGTGTGTGTGTGTGTGTATATATATATATATTAAATAGTGATGATGCAAGTAAATTAGCATAAATTACATAACTATGCATATATATATACATGCAAAAGGGTAAATATACATATACCAATTCACATAAAAATACATGTAAACATTCTAGGAGACATCATCATAGCAATTTCCTTTCAAACTTACAAAACATTGTATCAAGTCAAAACAAAATCAAATCAAGTTATATGATAACTCAAAAAAAAAAAGAGAAGGCTTGTACACAAATGCTCAGCCACCCTAGACCTTGCTGTACACACCAATTCACATGTGCATATGGCCGAGCCTCATTGTGTAATTGTCCATTCAAAGAGAAATAAAATATGAATAAGAAAAATAAATAAAAATCTGTAAAATGCCTCAGCTTCTACTCCACTTTCTCTCCTATATATATAGATACCTACTCATCCCTGCCTGGTTTATACCACTCGAACATGGAAAGAAAAAAAATAGAAGGAAAATTATTAAGTAAAACAAAGTTTTGTCATTAAACAAAGCAAAGGAGGTCAGAGACTTAGGCAGAAGCATAACCAAGCTGCCATTACAAACTAAAGAAAATCAAAACAACTCAAGCAACAGGAAGGTCATCAACAAAGCAAGCTAGCAGTTTTTTTTCAAAAGCATATTGTTCTCTTTTCAAAAGATTAGTCTGTAAGTAAACTTCATCCTTAAAAATCAAATCTTTCTTATAAATATGAGTATGTTAAAGATAAAATAGAAATAACAGTATATTGTTATTGCTTGCATTGAAATAAATATGGATATGCCTGTATATGGGTGTATGTAAAGCCTGTACACATTTTATTGCCTCTGTTATTTGTTTTCTGCCAGGTTCAACTTTCAAAAATTCAACTCTCTTCATCTACAGAGTTTAAGCTCATAATGTTTGAAGGGTTTCCATTTTTATTCGAGTATACTTAATTTTAAAAACGATTTCATAGAATATTATCAAGTATACGTATAGGGAAAGGTGTGTTTACAGTAGGTTAACCCAAAGTGTAAAATTTCGAATATCGTATTTTGATCTTTTGCTTGCATAGCCGTGATCGCTAGGTGAAATGAGGAATTTTAGTGGTTGTTTTATGATTTATAGTGGTGTATTTGGTGGTATAGAGGGGGATGATCAGAATTCGGTTTTTGGTCGATTTATGGTGGCGGAACCGATTTCGTGGCGTCGAGTTCGATAGGGAGGTGGCTTAGAGGATGACACACTCAAGAAAAATGGCGTTCGATTTTTCTATGTGGTGGGTTGTATGGTCGAAGTGGTTTTAGGGTTTAAGAAGGTATCGGCTATGGTCAAGTCACGATGGGCTTTGAGGGAACACGGTGGACCGAGTGGGGCCGGAACTGGCATGGAGGTAGAGTAGGTCGTGGTGGTCACGATGGTGGTAGCGGTGAGTGATGTAGTGGGGGAATGTGGGCTCATTTCGGTGAATAGGTGGTGGTAGGGGTTCTCTCGGTTTTGACTTGTTGCCTTGATTTCGTTTTCGTGGATGCAAGGCTTCGGTGAGGTGGAGGTTGTGATCAGAATTGAGGGGAAGTTTATTTGAGGCGTCGGGTTTTTGAGGCGGGCATTGAGATGGGTGTGCACGTGCACGAGTGCACGGGTTGGTCGTTTTCGAGCTGCAGGTGGCCGGAATGGAGTTATAGTGGGTCGTTTGTGGTGTTTGATCCGATTTTGGGTAAGTAGGACTAGGCGGTCTTGAGTTCGAAGTATGGAGGCTGGTGATCGAGGTTGTGATGGTGGGCTCGTGTTTGGTGGTTATCTGGAAGTTTGAGTGAGAAGTAGATGAGGAAGAAGAGAGGGAAAAAAGAAGTGGGCCGGAGAAAAGAGTTGGGCCAGGAAGGAGTAGGAAGAAAATAAAAGAAAAAGAAAAGAAAGGTAAAAATAAAAGTAAACAAGAAAAGAGAAGAAATAAATAACGGAAGGAAATAAGAAATGAAAAGAGAAAGGAAACAAGAAGGAAAATAAAAAGTAAAAGAAAAGATAAGGAAAAGAAAAATAAAAGAAAAGGAAGAAAAGAAGGGATGAAATTTTTGTGTATATTTATAAGATAAATTATATTTTCTTTCACTAAAAATCTATTCCACTTAAAATCCGTAAATTAAAGCAAAATGATATTTTATAGTTTAATGGTAATAAATTATATTAGTATTGCTCGTCTTAAACTTATGAAAAATTAATAGTATTTAATTATTTATTTATTAGTAAATAAATGGTTTAAAATTGTAAAAAATTCGGATAAAAATAAAGTAAAACGGACTAAGTGAGTTAATAAAATCCTAAGGGTGGATCGTCTTGATATTGGGTACCACTCTATATCTGTGCCTATCTCTATTGGAGATTTATTTTAATCATTCTTGTATGTACCATCGAGTGGTTTGAGAAGTTAAAATAATTAGATTGAAATGGTAATACGTTTTACTTAAAATAAGGCATCTATAACAAATTTCCGTAAGTGATGTTGTCACCCTAAGTAATAAATTTGTTGATCTTAAACAATTTATCTTTTAATTTATTATTTGGATTCGAAGAGGTCGGGATCGGATATCCGCAATATCTGGAACCACTTCAATTTAATAAGCATTACAAATCTTTACGGATTTGATTATAGGGTCTAATAGGCTGGAATTGAATAAATTTAGTAAATCTGACTGTTTTAAATAAGTAACTGTACTTAGATATTATTTTAATATCAATGGATTTTTGTAACAAGTGTTGGTTATAACAAGATAAAAACTCATAGTGTTGTACGAGTTACCTTAGTTTTCAAAGAAGCTTTATAACTTAAGTATTCTAAATTGAGTTGGTTTTACTCACGCTGGTTTCCAGCCTGACTCGGGTGTTACTTTATTGTAATGCTCGGGTTAGACCGAGTATTACAGATTTTCAGGTTAGGACGCTTGGAACTCAGGAGACGAGCTGGATGGCAGAGACGTATTGAGTATATTCCGCTATGTATATAGGCTATTTTATCCAGTAGTTGAGGACAAGTTATTATAACTATCCAGATATATTGTACTCTGATATCTTGTATATGTACATTGACAGTTATAGCTTTTCTTGTATAAAATGCTGTTATTTGTATATTATATTTTGTTCCGCTGTGATTGTGAGATTCTGTGCTGTTATTTCTGTTCATATTCTATCTCTTTTTCTTCTTAACCCTAATAGTCTGGGATTTCCGGCACTCGATTGTTCGGCACTCTATATAGTGGACGTATTAGTGTCGATATTTGGGGTCGAAAATCTTCGGGTCGTTACACTTGGTATCAGAGCTGAAGGTTAAGCGAGAACCTTGGCTCTGGTGGGAATTACTCATTAGAGATAGGGTCAGTAGTACCCTAGAATGAGTTGGGAGTATTATATGAGGGCATACTTGTTATTTTTCTTATATAATGATTTTAAAACAGTTTTAAAAATAATTTTTATAAAATTATATTTTGAAAAAAAATTCTGAATTATTATAGTATAGTAAGGTGATTGATTGTTGTTATTGAAACCAAATAGGATCATAAGAATTAAGTGGTAATATATATATATATAGCCAAATAGAAATTTGGGTAGGAATGAACTATACAAGTAAGTTAGGCTGAAAATAGGATGAAATCAGAAATGGAAATTCTGGAAGTATTTTTCAAAGTGTTTTGAAATGGAATAAATTTACCCTGATTGTATTTTTCAGGAAGTTATTATGGAATATATGGTGTGTTTGGCCCCTGGATATGATAATTGATTTTTATCATAAAATTGGTTATTGTAAAGGATGTTTATTACAGAATAAACAATAATAAAACAGAGTGAAATGTTTTAAGGAAATAAAAATTTATATAAGTATGACTTATAAATTGAAATGGATTTAATTTGTGAAATTTTCAATCTAAGCCCAGAAGAATATTGGAATCGTTTCAAAGTGTAAAGGAAATAATAAATAATATTATTTAGAATATTTTTTAATATAGAAGTCTTGTTTGGAAGCAAGAGTGTTTGAAGATGAATTTGTTTGGATTAAAAACCAAGAATGGTTTAAAGTTAAAGTGTGATTGGATATGTGAATGGAATAGATATATATACGTGTAGATACATATATGATTTCAAAGTTGATTTGAAATAAATACTAAGTGTTGAATTGTGGAATCCCCCTGAGAATATGAAGTATAAACCTAAGAAAATAAGTTTTTGAACTTATAAGTGGAAAGGGATATTGATACAAATTTGAATTTGGAGTGAAAAAAATAAATTGAGTAAGGTTAAATGGATTGAACGAATGGGAAATTTAACTTAGGGGAAGTTAAATAAGTTTTGAACGTACAACTGGAATTGGAAAATTTCAATGTGAAATTGAAAATTTAACTTAGGGAAGTTAGATGGATAAAATTGAAAAGGGAAGTATGGTTTTGATAAGAGGTTATGTATGGATAATTTCAAATAGCTTTTGAAATAAAACAAGTCTTGAACTCTGGAAATTTGTAATGGATGTTATTGATTGATGTTTGGATAATTTGGATGTTTATTTACTTTCATATCCTGCTATCATCCTGTTTGCTATTTACAGTATATAAAACTGTAGATTGGATTATTCCGAATAAATTTAGAAGTGGATTGAAATGATATATATCCAACCCTGAAATTGAATAGAAATAAAATTTGGATTTATGGAAATGGAATCATTTTGAACTCAAGTTTGAAATGTTAAAACAAAACTTATCAACCGAAATTGTTTAAAGGATTTGAACTCTTACTCGAACCTTGAAATAAGTTTAAGTAAACGTAATTTAAAATAAATATTTGAATTTGGACACGGAATTGAATTATTTTAAAGATTTGGGTTGTTAAATTAAATATTAGAGGTTAATTTGATTTAAGTGATTAAATCGGTATTTGAAAATTGAACTCGAATTTATATAAATCGAGATGGTTTAAAAGTGAGAATTTAATTAAAATTAATTCAAAATTGAAATTGAATTGAATTAATTGGAATTGTAATCGAAGGTGAATAAGTTTAAAATTCAAAATGGTAATTGATTTAAATGGAAATTGAAATTGGTTGAAGTGTAGTTTGGGAATTGAATCAGTTTGACCTTGAAACTATTTTCAAATAAATTACTTTAATATAAACTGTCTGAAATCTATTTTCTTAAATATTCATATTATTTTGATTTTTCCAAGCTATTTACTATACGAACCATCCTTTTAATAACTCAAACTATCTTATATTAACTATTTAATTATTTTAAAACTATTCAAGCTATTTTCTAAACTCAAACTGGTCAGAGTGAAAATTGGTTGTATTTAAATCATGGATTTAAATACGAATTGGGATAAATTGAAGTTATAACCCAAATGGAAATTGAAGCAGTTTTGTAGTGGAAGAAAAACCGGACATTGAAGCAAAAATGATTTGAAGTGAAAGAGTATATTTTGAGAAAATATATGGCGATAAAAAGAAAGAGTAAAAAGTCACTATAACTAGGAACTTACTTTGCAAGAAATAAGTAAAGTGACAAATGACTTTGAAAAGTAAATCGAACTTGAAAATTTGATTTGGCATTAATGAGGTTATATGTATTGGTTATATATTAAAAACTTCCCTTATTGAAAGTATAACCGGAGGAAATACTCTTTAAAGGGTATTTGAAATATAAAGTGGAATTTATATAAGTATGTAGTGATCCGAAAATTATTCAAGCTGAAAGAATAATCTTATATATATATATATAAAGATGATTTTATGAGAATAAAACTGAAAGGGTTTTGGAACTCATTGATTTTAAAGGCTTTTGGTTTTGGCAAAAAGCAAATTTTGGGGAATTTGGTAAACCAAATTTGAGAATTATCGATTTTGAGGATAGCGATTTGTGTAAATGGGATTTATATGTAATAGATATAAAGAGTATGTTTCGAAAGGTACTATATGTGTATAGTATGAAATGTTTTGAGAATGCTATGGGGAAAAAGGCGCTCCCATTTAGAGTTGAAACTTATAGTAGGAGATCCACTGGGTGGTTCTGCCTTGGGCCCTAAGGGGGGTTCTAAATTTGGATCCCAGAGAACGTTCAGACAAAACTTTAGTTCCTAAGGATTTTGATTGGGGTAGCATGATTCGTGAGGCACTGATGCCTTCCGTTACATTAGGTTTTGCCGTGATGGCAACGTAACCTTTATTGAAACTGCGATCTACCGCCGTTCCATAGCGTAAGTTGGGTGGCAGTGATTGCCTACAATCTATGTTTGATTTTGCTGGGACAGCGATGTAACATCGGTAGATTGCGATCTATATGGTTTGGTTCCATAGCGAAATTCGTGCGGCAGTCAGTGCCTACAGTCTACACTGGTTCCACTGGAACAGTTTCATCACTTTCTGTAGTCTGCGATCTATGTGGTAAAGTTTCATTTAGCAGCGTAATTCGAGGGGTGCTGATGCCTACAGTTACACGGGTTTTTCTATGATAGCAACGCAACCCTGGATGTAGCTGCGATCTGTGCAGTTTCCATGGCGAAAGTCGAGAGGTGCGGATGCCTACAGTTTTCTTATGGTCTTCGCTGGGATGGCGACGTAATCATCGTGCTAACTGCGACCCATGGAGGGGGTGATGATTTCCATAGCATTCTTGCAAAAAGTGTTTCAATTATTTTCACTGGGTGTTGAAAACGGGTCTACTAAGTACTTATAGATTTTCAGTCCTGCGCCTGATCAACGTATGACTGAATTTCTATGAGAACAAGGATGGACTTGTTGAAACATCGAGTTATAAAAAGTATTTTTATATAAAACTAATTTGGTATTATTGTGTAGTTTTAAAAGCGTTTTAAATTTTATATATATATAAAAAGTAAGGAGTTAAAATGTTTAAAGATGATTAAATCAAAAATTAAAATTTTCGTTTCGTTCCTTTTCGAGGACGAAAAGTTCTAAGGGTGGAGGAATGTGACGACCCGGATTTTTGGCTATCGGATATCGAGAAAATTAATTGATTTTAAATTATTGAATTATTAATTTATAAGTCGAACAAATAAACTTCTGATAATTTAAAATATCTGGATATGTATATATAAATTGATTTAAAAGCTATATTAAATATTGGATTATAAAATCTCTGGATATGATACATCTCATAGAAAATAAATATATAAACCCCATCATTTTAAAATTAAGATGAATACCTATAAAGGTATATATGTAGATATATACAAGTTTTATGATGTGATAATATATATGAGTTTGTACATATGTGTACAAGCAATACTTAACCTAATATAGATAAACATGTAAGAGGGAATAATGTGAAAAAAATATATTTGTAATATGATGACAATATACAAGCAAATGTGTGTGTGTATTAAATAGTGATGATGCAAGTAAATTAGCATAAATTACATAACTATGCATATATATATATATATATACATACAAAAGGGTAAATATACATATATCAATTCACATAAAAATACATGTAAACATTCAAGGAGACATCATCATGGAAATTTCCTTTCAAACTCACAAAACATTGTATTAAGTCAAAAAAAATCAAATCAAGTCATATGATAAATCAAAAACAATAAAATAAATAAATAAATAAAGAGAAGGCCTGTACACAAATGCTCAGCCACCTTGACCTTGCTGTACACACCCATTCACATGTGCATATGGTCGAGCCTCATTATCTAATTGTCCATTCAAAGAAAAATAAAATATGAATGAGATAAATAAATAAAAATCTGTAAAATGCCTCAGCTTCTACTCCACTTTCTCTCCTATATACATATATAGATACCTACTCATCCCTGCCTGGTTTATACCACTCAAACATGGAAAGAAAAAAAAGAGAGAAGGAAAATTATTAAGTAAAACAAAGTTTTGTCATTAAACAAAGCAAAGGAGGTCAGAGACTTAGGCAGAAGCATAACCAAGCCGCCATTACAAACTAAAGAAAATCAAAACAACTTAAGCAACAGGAAGGTCATCAACAAAGCAAGCTAGCAGTTTTTTTTCAAAAGCATATTGTTCTCTGTTCAAAAGATTAGTCTGTGAGTAAACTTCATCCTTAAAAATCAAATCTTTCTTATAAATATGAGTATGTTAAAGATAAAATAGAAATAAAAGTATATTTTTATTGCTTGCATTGAAATAAATTTGGATATGCCTGTATATGGGTGTATGTAAAGCCTATACACATTTTATTGCCTCTGTTCTTTGTTTTCTGCCAAGTTCAACTTTCAAAAATTCAACTCTCTTCATCATCAGAGTTTAAACTCATAATGTTTGAAGGGTTTCCGTTTGTATTCGAGTATACTTAATTTTAAAAATGATTTCATAGAATATTATCAAGTATACGTATAGGGAAAGGTGTGTTTACAGTAGGTTAACCCAAAGTGTAAAATTTCGAATATCGTATTTTGATCTTTTGCTTGCATAGCCATGATCGCTAGGTGAAATGAGGAATTTTAGTGGTTGTTTTACGATTTATAGTGGTGTATTTGGTGGTATAGAGGGGGATGATCAGAATTCGGTTTTTGGTCGATTTATGGTGGCGGAGCCGATTTCGTGGCGTCGAGTTCGGTAGGGAGGTGGCTTAGAGGATGGCACACTCAAGAAAAATGGCGTTCGATTTTTCTATATGGTGGGTTGTCTGGTCGAAGTGGTTTTAGGGTTTAAGAAGGTATCGGCTATGGTCAAGACGCGATGGGCTTTGAGGGAACACGGTGGATCGAGTAGGGTCGGAACTAGCATGGAGGTAGAGTAGGTCGTGGTGGTCACGATGGTGGTAGCGGTGAGTGATGTAGTGGGGGAATGTGGGCGCAGTTCGGTGAATAGGTGGTAGTAAGGGTTCTCTCGGTTTTGACTTGTGGCCTCGATTTTGTTTTCGTGGATGCAGGGCTTCGGTGAGGTGGCGGTGGTGATCAGAAATCGAAGGGAAGTTTATTTGAGGCGTCGGATTTTTGAGGTGGGCATTGAGATGGGTGTGCACGTGCACGCGTGCACGGGTTGGTCGTTTTCGAGCTGTAGGTGGTCGGAATGGAGTTATAGTGGGTCGTTTGTGGTGTTTGACCCGATTTTGGGTAAGTAGGACTATGCGATCTTGGGTTCGAAGTATGGAGGCTGGTGATCGAGGTTGTGATGGTGGGCTCGTGTTTGGTGGTTGTCTGGAAGTTTGAGTGAGAAGCAAATGAGGAAGAAGAGAGGGAAAAAAGAAGTGGGCCAGAGAAAAGAGTTGGGCCAGGAAGGATTAGGAAGAAAATAAAAGTAAACAAGAAAAGAGAAGAAAAAAATAAAGGAAGGAAATAAGAAAAGAAAAGAGAAAGGAAACAAGAAGGAAAATAAAAAGTAAAAGAAAAGATAAGGAAAGGAAAAATAAAAGAAAAGGAAGAAAAGAAGGGATGAAATTTTTATATATATTTATAAGATAAATCTTATTTTCTTTCACTAAAAATCATTCCACTTAAAATCCGTAAATTAAAGCGAAATGATATTTTAAAGTTTAATGGTAATAAATTATATTAGTATTACTTGTCTTAGACTAATGAAAAATTAATAGTATTTAATTATTTATTTATTAATAAATAAATGGTTTAAATTTGTAATCAATTCACATAAAAATAAAGTGAAACGGATTAAGTAAGTTAATAAAATCCTAAGGGTGGATCGTCTTGATATTGGGTACCACTCTATATCCGTGCCCATCTCTATTGGACATTCATTTTAATCATTCTTGTCTGTACCATTGAGTGGTCAGACAAGTTAAAATAATTAGATTGAAATGGTAATACGTTTTATTTAAAATAAGGCATCTGTAAAAAATTGCCATAAGTGATGTTGTCGCCCTAAGTAATAAATTTGTTGACCTTAAACAATTTATATTTTCATTTATTATTTGGATTCGAAGAGGCCGGGATCGGATATCCGCAATATCCGGAACCACTTTGATTTAATAAGCATTACAAATCTTTACGGATTTGATTATAGGGTCTAATAGGCTGGAACTGAATAAATTTAGTAAATCAGACTATTTTAAATAAGTAACTGTACTTAGATATTATTTTAATATCAATGAATTTATGTAACAAGTGTTGGTTATAACAAGATAAAAACTCGTAGTGTTGTACGAGTTACCTTAGTTTTCAAAGAAGCTTTATAACTTAAGTATTCCAAATTGAGTTGGTTTTACTCACGCTGGTTTCCAGCCTAACTCGGGTGCTACTTTATTGTAATGCTCGGGTCAGACCGAGTATTACTGTAACATCCTGAAATTTTCAACCATTCGTATCCACACATGTCAGACTTGAATTGCTCAAAATATCATATTGTTAATTTAAATTTGGCAAAACAACATATATAATAAATAAATAATCACAGAATCACAGACATAGAGTAATATAATAATAATGCAGCGGTAACAAAAGAATAGTAGTTCATGAAGCTACCATATATATATAACAGAGTTAAACAAGATACAATAGAAGTCTCGAATACATAGATGTCTCAATACTATAGTCAAATACAAGATCTGATCACATCACTGAAATCAACTGAATAACTGCAAGCTGGATAGATATAGTTGGATCTCCAAGCGAAGCTCCAACTCCAAAGGTGAGTCTCGAACACTGAGCCACTCAGTCTGACCCGAGCGTAAAGCAAAACACAAAACACTCGAGTCAGGATTAACATTCTTATATCAATAAATCAAACTCAAGTGAAATATCAACTAAAATACAAGTAACTCAAAGGATGTTTGGGATAACCATCCTCTAAGGAACCGTTAAACTATCTACTATGTAGTAATATACGCTATTATAATAATGTCTATAGTAAAGTAAACTATTAAAATAGCGTTAAGGCGTTACCCATATCCCCCTTAACATATTTTATATATTCCCATAGTCTATACGGTACCGTAATCTCCCCCGTAATGGGCGTCGTCAGAGGGCACTCCGTAGGTATGGTACAAAACGAACTCGTAAAAAGCGCGCTAGGGTAGGTGACACGGCACAACTAGGCAATGCCAGGGTAGATATACCAATTACACTTCCGGGCCGGTGGTAACGCATAGCAGCCACTACCGCCCACCTCGAGCCACACTCCCGAAATCCGAAGGTGCGCACCAAATCAATCACAAGGTAATAGAATGGCATACGATGGAGTGTGTCCGATCAGAGGTGCTACCTCATTAGCCCGTCAATTGTTCCTGTTTTAGCCACCTTATGCCAACTCATGGGAGTCGGGTTCACGTATATACCTCATATAGGATCGTCGCCACCATCCTACTTCATTCTGGAATCTCCACCGCGTACACAGTTGTTAAAGTGGTTTTCGGTATCGACAGAGAGTATGCCCATATCTGATCCCGGTCTCTTTAACAACCAAATGTTATTATAACACCGCGGTCATTTCAAAATAGTTTATACTTCAAAACCAAAATATCATTTTCATTTCAAACCATATCAATACGATATCATTTCCATTTCAAGAATATTCACTTCCAAAATCATAGTACTTTCAAAGATATAATACTTTCGAAACCAAACAATTTGAAACGATAATACTTTGGAAATCATAATACTTTGAATTTCATAACTTTGGAAATCATAACACTTTGAAATCATAACAGTTTCCTTCAAACAGTTTAGATATTAATAATAGTATATATAATAAAATAGTTTATAAAATAAAATAATTTATATAAAATTGTTATAAGTTAAAACAATATATATTAAAATAATTAGTATAATTATAGTTTACATTAAAATAGTTTATATTAAAAATAGTTATATTAAAATAGTTTATAAAATAATATAAAATAGTTTAAATAAAATTTAAAATACTTTATATAATAAAGATAGTTTCCACAAATTCACAAATCGATTCAAATCAACTCGACTTCCAAATTCAACTTAATTCAATCTCAATTCATAAATTTCAACTCAATTCAATTTCTCAATAAATCATTTCAAATTATATCGATTTCAAATACAGATTTGAAACACAAAATAAACCATTAAATTTCAATATATTTCAAAGCTTTAAATATTCCAAATTTCCAAAACTAAATTTGATAATTCCATTTATATCTCAATTTAATTTCATTACATTTAGTTTCTGAAATATTTATTTAATCATTTCAATAACATCTAAATACAACTTCAATTTACAACTTTAAATAAACAAAATATCCCATTTAAATTTATATAAGTTTGAAATATTCAATTAAGTCACTTTTAATCAAATTCAAGTTATAAAACATATCTTAAAATTTCAAATTTAATAAATTCCAAATCAAACTTATTTAAGGATAATTCTTAAATAATTAAAATTCCAAATCAATTTCAAATTTATCTTTCAACCTAAAACATTATAAACTCTATATTTGAAAATATAAATTTTACATAAATACTAAAACATATTTTATATTGATTAAATCAACTTTATTAAATCTTTAAAAATCAATATTTATTAAAACCATATATTTCTTTTCAAAACCATAGAATCATTTCCAAAATATTTATATATAGACCAACGGTGTCTGTATATAATTTTCTACCCTATGGTCAAGTGATACGGATATTTATCATTTCAATCCGCAATTTAAATATATACGGGTATATATCATTTCAACCCGCAATCCCAAATTCAATTCAATGAAAATCGCTTGGGTTTATCATTTCAACCCATAACGATTTCCTCCTATTCTACAAATCGTTCGGGTATGTATCATTTCAACCCATAGTGAATTCTATACTAACAGGGAACTTGCAGAGTGATAACAGATACGATAATAATATAACCGGCATATATCATAAATGTAAATAACAAATAATGGTGTCAGACGTCACAAGTGAACAGATACAGATAATGGCATATAAATAGCAATGTAAATAACTAGCAACAGCATATTTTAATTGTCATTTCAATTGAAATCAAATTTAATAAATATAAGAACATTAATCATGAGTGATTGCTCACCTTTCGAGGCTAGAGGAATAGGAGATGACCCGGATACGAACATGGATACGGACACTAAAATTGGGTTATGAATCCGAGCGCGAATTCCAAAGCAAAGCTAGATTGGCACGAATTCGATGGAAAAGCTGATAGATAAGGGATTGACGAAATCAAACTAGAACCGATTGATGATGATAAGTGAACTCATATCCACAACTATATATAACTATATACAAAATCATCTGCTAAATCTAAACATATATTAAGTTAAATATATGTGTATTTCAAATCCATCGTTTTCAAATTAAAATCCATATATAAAATCAAACATATATATATAATTGAAACCAACCTACCCATACTTACACATAAGCTAACAGATAATATTATGGTCTACATGTACACATATATATATATGCCAACAGATTATAAATGATCTATATGACTTACGTTCACATCTATACAACAGCTAAGATATACTTTATAAATTAACCTTGATCGATCCTGTATATTTTTCTTTTCCATAGGCTAACATATTACACTAACATGTATATACAAAAGGACAGATCATATATTTATGCTACTTATGTATATAAACAAACAGCATATTATATTATAACATATAAAATTGTAATCGAAGGTGAATAAGTTTAAAATTCAAAATGGTAATTGATTTAAATGGAAATTGAAATTGGTTGAAGTGTAGTTTGGGAATTGAATCAGTTTGACCTTGAAACTATTTTCAAATAAATTACTTTAATATAAACTATCTGAAATCTATTTTCTTAAATATTCATATTATTTTGATTTTTTCAAGCTATTTACTATACGAACCATCCTTTTAATAACTCAAACTATCTTATATTAACTATTTAATTATTTTAAAACTATTCAAGCTATTTTCTAAACTCAAACTGGTCAGAGTGAAAATTGGTTGTATTTAAATCATGGATTTAAATACGAATTGGGATAAATTGAAGTTATAACCCAAATGGAAATTGAAGCAGTTTTGTAGTGGAAGAAAAACCGAACATTGAAGCAAAAATGATTTGAAGTGAAAGAGTATATTTTGAGAAAATATATGGCGATAAAAAGAAAGAGTAAAAAGTCACTATAACTAGGAACTTACTTTGCAAGAAATAAGTAAAGTGACAAATGACTTTGAAAAGGAAATCGAACTTGAAAATTTGATTTGGCATTAATGAGGTTATATGTATTGGTTATATATTAAAAACTTCCCTTATTGAAAGTATAACCGGAGGAAATAATCTTTAAAGGGTATTTGAAATATAAAGTGGAATTTATATAAGTATGTAGTGATCCGAAAATTATTCAAGCTGAAAGAATAATCTTATATATATATAAAGATGATTTTATGAGAATAAAACTGAAAGGGTTTTGGAACTCATTGATTTTAAAGGCTTTTGGTTTTGGCAAAAAACAAATTTTGGGGAATTTGGTAAACCAAATTTGAGAATTATCGATTTTGAGGATAGCGATTTGTGTAAATGGGATTTATATGTAATAGATATAAAGAGTATGTTTCGAAAGGTACTATATGTGTATAGTATGAAATGTTTTGAGAATGCTATGGGGAAAAAGGCGCTCCCATTTAGAGTTGAAACTTATAGTAGGAGATCCACTAGGTGGTTCTGCCTTGGGCCCTAAGGGGGGTTCTAAATTTGGATCCCAGAGAACGTTCGGACAAAACTTTAGTTCCTGAGGATTTTGATTGGGGTAGCGTAATTCGTGAGGCACTGATGCCTTCCGTTACATTAGGTTTTGCCGTGATGGCAACGTAACCTTTGTTGAAACTACGATCTACCGCCGTTCCATAGCGTAAGTTGGGTGGCAGTGATTGCCTACAATCTATGTTTGATTTTGCTGGGACAGCGATGTAACATCGGTAGATTGCGATCTATATGGTTTGGTTCCATAGCGAAATTCGTGCGGCAGTCAGTGCCTACAGTCTACACTGGTTCCACTGGAACAGTTTCATCACTTTCTGTAGTCTGCGATCTATGTGGTAAAGTTTCATTTAGCAGCGTAATTCGAGGGGTGCTGATGCCTACAGTTACACGGGTTTTTCTATGATAGCAACGCAACCCTGGATGTAGCTGCGATCTGTGCAGTTTCCATGGCGAAAGTCGAGAGGTGCGGATGCCTACAGTTTTCTTATGGTCTTCGCTGGGATGGCGACGTAATCATCGTGCTAACTGCGACCCATGGAGGGGGTGATGATTTCCATAGCATTCTTGCAAAAAGTGTTTCAATTATTTTCACTGGGTGTTGAAAACGGGTCTACTAAGTACTTATAGATTTTCAGTCCTGCGCCTGATCAACGTATGACTGAATTTCTATGAGAACAAGGATGGACTTGTTGAAACATCGAGTTATAAAAAGTATTTTTATATAAAACTAATTTGGTATTATTGTGTAGTTTTAAAAGCGTTTTAAATTTTATATATATATAAAAAGTAAGGAGTTAAAATGTTTAAAGATGATTAAATCAAAAATTAAAATTTTCGTTTCGTTCCTTTTCGAGGACGAAAAGTTCTAAGGGTGGAGGAATGTGACGACCCGGATTTTTGGCTATCGGATATCGAGAAAATTAATTGATTTTAAATTATTGAATTATTAATTTATAAGTCGAACAAATAAACTTCTGATAATTTAAAATATCTGGATATGTATATATAAATTGATTTAAAAGCTATATTAAATATTGGATTATAAAATCTCTGGATATGATACATCTCATAGAAAATAAATATATAAACCCCATCATTTTAAAATTAAGATGAATACCTATAAAGGTATATATGTAGATATATACAAGTTTTATGATGTGATAATATATATGAGTTTGTACATATGTGTACAAGCAATACTTAACCTAATATAGATAAACATGTAAGAGGGAATAATGTGAAAAAAATATATTTGTAATATGATGACAATATACAAGCAAATGTGTGTGTGTATTAAATAGTGATGATGCAAGTAAATTAGCATAAATTACATAACTATGCATATATATATATATACATACAAAAGGGTAAATATACATATATCAATTCACATAAAAATACATGTAAACATTCAAGGAGACATCATCATGGAAATTTCCTTTCAAACTCACAAAACATTGTATTAAGTCAAAAAAAATCAAATCAAGTCATATGATAAATCAAAAACAATAAAATAAATAAATAAATAAAGAGAAGGCCTGTACACAAATGCTCAGCCACCTTGACCTTGCTGTACACACCCATTCACATGTGCATATGGTCGAGCCTCATTATCTAATTGTCCATTCAAAGAAAAATAAAATATGAATGAGATAAATAAATAAAAATCTGTAAAATGCCTCAGCTTCTACTCCACTTTCTCTCCTATATACATATATAGATACCTACTCATCCCTGCCTGGTTTATACCACTCAAACATGGAAAGAAAAAAAAGAGAGAAGGAAAATTATTAAGTAAAACAAAGTTTTGTCATTAAACAAAGCAAAGGAGGTCAGAGACTTAGGCAGAAGCATAACCAAGCCGCCATTACAAACTAAAGAAAATCAAAACAACTTAAGCAACAGGAAGGTCATCAACAAAGCAAGCTAGCAGTTTTTTTTCAAAAGCATATTGTTCTCTGTTCAAAAGATTAGTCTGTGAGTAAACTTCATCCTTAAAAATCAAATCTTTCTTATAAATATGAGTATGTTAAAGATAAAATAGAAATAAAAGTATATTTTTATTGCTTGCATTGAAATAAATTTGGATATGCCTGTATATGGGTGTATGTAAAGCCTATACACATTTTATTGCCTCTGTTCTTTGTTTTCTGCCAAGTTCAACTTTCAAAAATTCAACTCTCTTCATCATCAGAGTTTAAACTCATAATGTTTGAAGGGTTTCCGTTTGTATTCGAGTATACTTAATTTTAAAAATGATTTCATAGAATATTATCAAGTATACGTATAGGGAAAGGTGTGTTTACAGTAGGTTAACCCAAAGTGTAAAATTTCGAATATCGTATTTTGATCTTTTGCTTGCATAGCCATGATCGCTAGGTGAAATGAGGAATTTTAGTGGTTGTTTTACGATTTATAGTGGTGTATTTGGTGGTATAGAGGGGGATGATCAGAATTCGGTTTTTGGTCGATTTATGGTGGCGGAGCCGATTTTGTGGCGTCGAGTTCGGTAGGGAGGTGGCTTAGAGGATGGCACACTCAAGAAAAATGGCGTTCGATTTTTCTATATGGTGGGTTGTCTGGTCGAAGTGGTTTTAGGGTTTAAGAAGGTATCGGCTATGGTCAAGACGCGATGGGCTTTGAGGGAACACGGTGGATCGAGTAGGGTCGGAACTAGCATGGAGGTAGAGTAGGTCGTGGTGGTCACGATGGTGGTAGCGGTGAGTGATGTAGTGGGGGAATGTGGGCGCAGTTCGGTGAATAGGTGGTAGTAAGGGTTCTCTCGGTTTTGACTTGTGGCCTCGATTTTGTTTTCGTGGATGCAGGGCTTCGGTGAGGTGGCGGTGGTGATCAGAAATCGAAGGGAAGTTTATTTGAGGCGTCGGATTTTTGAGGTGGGCATTGAGATGGGTGTGCACGTGCACGCGTGCACGGGTTGGTCGTTTTCGAGCTGTAGGTGGTCGGAATGGAGTTATAGTGGGTCGTTTGTGGTGTTTGACCCGATTTTGGGTAAGTAGGACTATGCGATCTTGGGTTCGAAGTATGGAGGCTGGTGATCGAGGTTGTGATGGTGGGCTCGTGTTTGGTGGTTGTCTGGAAGTTTGAGTGAGAAGCAAATGAGGAAGAAGAGAGGGAAAAAAGAAGTGGGCCAGAGAAAAGAGTTGGGCCAGGAAGGATTAGGAAGAAAATAAAAGTAAACAAGAAAAGAGAAGAAAAAAATAAAGGAAGGAAATAAGAAAAGAAAAGAGAAAGGAAACAAGAAGGAAAATAAAAAGTAAAAGAAAAGATAAGGAAAGGAAAAATAAAAGAAAAGGAAGAAAAGAAGGGATGAAATTTTTATATATATTTATAAGATAAATCTTATTTTCTTTCACTAAAAATCATTCCACTTAAAATCCGTAAATTAAAGCGAAATGATATTTTAAAGTTTAATGGTAATAAATTATATTAGTATTACTTGTCTTAGACTAATGAAAAATTAATAGTATTTAATTATTTATTTATTAATAAATAAATGGTTTAAATTTGTAATCAATTCACATAAAAATAAAGTGAAACGGATTAAGTAAGTTAATAAAATCCTAAGGGTGGATCGTCTTGATATTGGGTACCACTCTATATCCGTGCCTATCTCTATTGGACATTCATTTTAATCATTCTTGTCTGTACCATTGAGTGGTCAGACAAGTTAAAATAATTAGATTGAAATGGTAATACGTTTTATTTAAAATAAGGCATCTGTAAAAAATTGCCATAAGTGATGTTGTCGCCCTAAGTAATAAATTTGTTGACCTTAAACAATTTATATTTTCATTTATTATTTGGATTCGAAGAGGCCGGGATCGGATATCCGCAATATCCGGAACCACTTTGATTTAATAAGCATTACAAATCTTTACGGATTTGATTATAGGGTCTAATAGGCTGGAACTGAATAAATTTAGTAAATCAGACTATTTTAAATAAGTAACTGTACTTAGATATTATTTTAATATCAATGAATTTATGTAACAAGTGTTGGTTATAACAAGATAAAAACTCGTAGTGTTGTACGAGTTACCTTAGTTTTCAAAGAAGCTTTATAACTTAAGTATTCCAAATTGAGTTGGTTTTACTCACGCTGGTTTCCAGCCTAACTCGGGTGCTACTTTATTGTAATGCTCGGGTCAGACCGAGTATTACTGTAACATCCTGAAATTTTCAACCATTCGTATCCACACATGTCAGACTTGAATTGCTCAAAATATCATATTGTTAATTTAAATTTGGCAAAACTCAGCATATATAATAAATAAATAATCACAGAATCACAGACATAGAGTAATATAATAATAATGCAGCGGTAACAAAAGAATAGTAGTTCATGAAGCTACCATATATATATAACAGAGTTAAACAAGATACAATAGAAGTCTCGAATACATAGATGTCTCAATACTATAGTCAAATACAAGATCTGATCACATCACTGAAATCAACTGAATAACTGCAAGCTGGATAGATATAGTTGGATCTCCAAGCGAAGCTCCAACTCCAAAGGTGAGTCTCGAACACTGAGCCACTCAGTCTGACCCGAGCGTAAAGCAAAACACAAAACACTCGAGTCAGGATTAACATTCTTATATCAATAAATCAAACTCAAGTGAAATATCAACTAAAATACAAGTAACTCAAAGGATGTTTGGGATAACCATCCTCTAAGGAACCGTTAAACTATCTACTATGTAGTAATATACGCTATTATAATAATGTCTATAGTAAAGTAAACTATTAAAATAGCGTTAAGGCGTTACCCATATCCCCCTTAACATATTTTATATATTCCCATAGTCTATACGGTACCGTAATCTCCCCCGTAATGGGCGTCGTCAGAGGGCACTCCGTAGGTATGGTACAAAACGAACTCGTAAAAAGCGCGCTAGGGTAGGTGACACGGCACAACTAGGCAATGCCAGGGTAGATATACCAATTACACTTCCGGGCCGGTGGTAACGCATAGCAGCCACTACCGCCCACCTCGAGCCACACTCCCGAAATCCGAAGGTGCGCACCAAATCAATCACAAGGTAATAGAATGGCATACGATGGAGTGTGTCCGATCAGAGGTGCTACCTCATTAGCCCGTCAATTGTTCCTGTTTTAGCCACCTTATGCCAACTCATGGGAGTCGGGTTCACGTATATACCTCATATAGGATCGTCGCCACCATCCTACTTCATTCTGGAATCTCCACCGCGTACACAGTTGTTAAAGTGGTTTTCGGTATCGACAGAGAGTATGCCCATATCTGATCCCGGTCTCTTTAACAACCAAATGTTATTATAACACCGCGGTCATTTCAAAATAGTTTATACTTCAAAACCAAAATATCATTTTCATTTCAAACCATATCAATACGATATCATTTCCATTTCAAGAATATTCACTTCCAAAATCATAGTACTTTCAAAGATATAATACTTTCGAAACCAAACAATTTGAAACGATAATACTTTGGAAATCATAATACTTTGAATTTCATAACTTTGGAAATCATAACACTTTGAAATCATAACAGTTTCCTTCAAACAGTTTAGATATTAATAATAGTATATATAATAAAATAGTTTATAAAATAAAATAATTTATATAAAATTGTTATAAGTTAAAACAATATATATTAAAATAATTAGTATAATTATAGTTTACATTAAAATAGTTTATATTAAAAATAGTTATATTAAAATAGTTTATAAAATAATATAAAATAGTTTAAATAAAATTTAAAATACTTTATATAATAAAGATAGTTTCCACAAATTCACAAATCGATTCAAATCAACTCGACTTCCAAATTCAACTTAATTCAATCTCAATTCATAAATTTCAACTCAATTCAATTTCTCAATAAATCATTTCAAATTATATCGATTTCAAATACAGATTTGAAACACAAAATAAACCATTAAATTTCAATATATTTCAAAGCTTTAAATATTCCAAATTTCCAAAACTAAATTTGATAATTCCATTTATATCTCAATTTAATTTCATTACATTTAGTTTCTGAAATATTTATTTAATCATTTCAATAACATCTAAATACAACTTCAATTTACAACTTTAAATAAACAAAATATCCCATTTAAATTTATATAAGTTTGAAATATTCAATTAAGTCACTTTTAATCAAATTCAAGTTATAAAACATATCTTAAAATTTCAAATTTAATAAATTCCAAATCAAACTTATTTAAGGATAATTCTTAAATAATTAAAATTCCAAATCAATTTCAAATTTATCTTTCAACCTAAAACATTATAAACTCTATATTTGAAAATATAAATTTTACATAAATACTAAAACATATTTTATATTGATTAAATCAACTTTATTAAATCTTTAAAAATCAATATTTATTAAAACCATATATTTCTTTTCAAAACCATAGAATCATTTCCAAAATATTTATATATAGACCAACGGTGTCTGTATATAATTTTCTACCCTATGGTCAAGTGATACGGATATTTATCATTTCAATCCGCAATTTAAATATATACGGGTATATATCATTTCAACCCGCAATCCCAAATTCAATTCAATGAAAATCGCTTGGGTTTATCATTTCAACCCATAACGATTTCCTCCTATTCTACAAATCGTTCGGGTATGTATCATTTCAACCCATAGTGAATTCTATACTAACAGGGAACTTGCAGAGTGATAACAGATACGATAATAATATAACCGGCATATATCATAAATGTAAATAACAAATAATGGTGTCAGACGTCACAAGTGAACAGATACAGATAATGGCATATAAATAGCAATGTAAATAACTAGCAACAGCATATTTTAATTGTCATTTCAATTGAAATCAAATTTAATAAATATAAGAACATTAATCATGAGTGATTGCTCACCTTTCGAGGCTAGAGGAATAGGAGATGACCCGGATACGAACATGGATACGGACACTAAAATTGGGTTATGAATCCGAGCGCGAATTCCAAAGCAAAGCTAGATTGGCACGAATTCGATGGAAAAGCTGATAGATAAGGGATTGACGAAATCAAACTAGAACCGATTGATGATGATAAGTGAACTCATATCCACAACTATATATAACTATATACAAAATCATCTGCTAAATCTAAACATATATTAAGTTAAATATATGTGTATTTCAAATCCATCGTTTTCAAATTAAAATCCATATATAAAATCAAACATATATATATAATTGAAACCAACCTACCCATACTTACACATAAGCTAACAGATAATATTATGGTCTACATGTACACATATATATATATGCCAACAGATTATAAATGATCTATATGACTTACGTTCACATCTATACAACAGCTAAGATATACTTTATAAATTAACCTTGATCGATCCTGTATATTTTTCTTTTCCATAGGCTAACATATTACACTAACATGTATATACAAAAGGACAGATCATATATTTATGCTACTTATGTATATAAACAAACAGCATATTATATTATAACATATAAAATTTTACATAAAATACGACTTGTATGAACTAATATAATTTGAAATACACGAATAGTGCCATGTTACAACTTATATACTGTATAAACCTTAATATATAAACAAACTGTTATGTAAAGGTATATATATAATATTATTATAATATAAAATATATACGGTTATTATAACTTCCCATCATACCATTTTATTATATATATATACACCAAAAAATCACAGTTGCTACCAAATATACGTCTGATTGTATATTGATATATTAATATATAAACTACAACATCGCTAGCAGGAAGGATTGAATTGGTTCACACTGTAATTCACTCCAAAATAAATTTCTGGCTACAAACTTTCCAACTACCAGATGCTTCAATTCAGAAAATAGAAAGGGTATGTGCAGATTTTATTTGGAAAGGAGGCATGCATAAAATTAAATATGAGAACTTGTGTAGACCTAAAGAGGAAGGAGGAGTGGGTTTGAGAAGAATTAAAGATACGAGGATGGTTTATACTCTAAAACAAGCTTGGAGAATAATCACAGGAAAAGGATTATGGGGGAATTGGATGAGGAGTAAATACATTAAAGGAATTTTCTGGTGCATGCAAATTGATAACAATGCTTCGGAAAACTGGAAAGCCATAATGAGAATAAGGGAAACACTTGCTACATGCAGTATGAAAGAAATAGCTATGGGAAGAGAAACTGACTTATGGAAAGATCCTTGGATAACAGGTGAATCTTTGATCAATATACTGGGTCTTCACACATTCTCAGACTATGGATGCCCCAATAGTAAAGTGTCAGATATTATCAACAACAACGAATGGAACTGCTCACAGCTACCAGTAAACCAAAACATTAAAGATAGAATACAATTTATGCCAATATTTAGCGGTAGAGAAAATGATATCTGGACATGGAAACCAACAGGTGCTGAGTTTACTACTAAATCAGCTTGGGAAGAGATAAGAAAACGAGATAATAAGGTTGAATGGAGCAAAATCATCTGGAATCGTGCAAATAACCCGAAAATGGCTTTCACGACTTACAAAGCAATTCTTAATAGGTTGCCTACAAAGGATAGACTTGTTAAATGGGAATTTTGACAGAAAATAAATGCGTCTTATGCAATATAGAAGAAGAATCGCATGAGTACCTTTTCTTTGCCTGCAAATTTTCGAATGAAGTATGGAAACTATGCAAAAGACAAACAAATCTAAAGAAGGATATAAGTACACTGGAGGAAGAAATAGCTCACCTGGTTCAGCGGAGAAATGATGTAGACGTGGAAACCAAATTGGCCAGTATTGCTATTACTACGGCCGTTTGAAGTATTTGGAAGGAACGAAATCGTCGAGTATTTCAGAAAACACAGAGAAATCATAAAGAGGTCAGCAAACTTGTAAGAAATGACATGCAACTGGTATGAAGGAGAATCAAGGATTGGACAAATACCTCGCGGGAACTAGGTGAAGCTCGAATTGCAGGAGAGGATCAGAATCGAGCATCGGAAGAAATCCTAAGTACGAGCTACTATCGGCTGCCATGAATCTGAAGATGGAGATGAAGTAATTTTATTTATGGTAATTTTGAGTTGTAAGATTTTGTCGGTTTGTAAGTAACCCTACACAGTTCAGTTTTTGGGCTCTGTATTGGGTTGTAACTTGGGCTGTAATGCCTTCAATAAAATCTTACCCATTTACAAAAAAATAATATAAACTACAACATATATAAACTGTATAACTTTATAATATATATAAACAACTGACTCACAGAATAACGTATCTTATAAATCCCCCATACTTATACATATATACCATATGAGCCAATATAATTTATACACAAAACATAGATCACATAGGAACTAATATAAACTTGCATATATACCAACAAGTAGATCATATATGTAAACAAATAAAATAAAATAAAATATACATACATATTTTAAACAAAATAAGAGAATAAAATAACACTATATGTATAGTACCTCTAAAGATAAATACTTAGTGATTTATATATATATATATATATTATAAAGCACGCAAGGTTGTAGTGCGGAACAATTGCTCGGGAAGGTGGCAGTGTTGGCTGCCAAGGCTGAGGGAAGAAAGAAGTGGTAGGTGGGGAGAATAGGTGGAGGCTCGGTCGAGATGTTGGTGTGGGGTTGTTGTGCGTGAAGATGGAGAGCACAGATGGAAGATGAGGTTTAGGAAATCTAAAATTTATATTATTATAAACTTTCCCAAGAATGAATAGAAAGAGGAAGGTGGCTTCTGGAAACAAAAGAGACCAACGTTATATTATTTGGTTGTATTGCTTTGGAAAAGTATGAACAGACAAGAAAAGGAAGAGGCTGAGAACGTACCACAATAATTATAGGCAATGGAAAAATGAACTTGAACTGACAATTCTGGAAAAGCAAAAGTCAAGTTGAAAATAAATAAATGTTAGTGGCCGTTAATATTATACGGCTGGCATATGAAAATACAAAAGAAACAAAATAGCTCAACGGGTATCGATACGATTGACTACTTCGCGGGTTCTGTCCCGTACCGAAATTTCGAAACACAGAAGTGAATATACCGTAGAGATCAGCACGACGAGACGATCAAAACAATATACAGATATCAATGGTACGATCATCCGATCAAAAGTCGATAATCAGTACCGAAAATGCTGCTATTTCGCCGAAAATAAAATCGACGGAGCAATAACAGTCCAAATTTGAAGAAATGAAATATGACGTCTCACTCAGAAGATGATTTACAAATTTATTGTATAAAAATATCCAGTCTTGGAAAACATTTTATTATCATCAATATTAACTTATTTAAATTGAAATAAAATTACACTAGAAAATAAACTTCCATATTATCAGGTGAAAATTTACCAGTTGCTATGTTTAATTAGACGTATTCCAATTATCAAATTTTTATTTCAAAATTTTATTATTTAAAATTTCACGAAAATTAAATTAATTAAATAAAATAAACCACTAAAATTTACGGGTCGTTACACTCTCCCCCACTCAAAACTTTTCGTCCTCGAAAAAGAAGGAGGTAGGAGAATAGAGACAACCAGAAAAATAGATTGGAATACATATAAAACAATTAATTTAAACCATATAACTTTCAAATTTAAATTAATAAATATTCAATAATTGATTTTAAATTCAAGGTATTTTATTTTGTTGGATTTGATTTCAATTTATTAATTCCTTCAAAACAAAATTTATTTTATTTATCTCATTTATTATTCAATTAACTTATTATTCTATTTATCTCTATTAATATTTTATAATTAAAAGTCAAGTGTATAACATTTATTATAAACACCTAAATTTTATTTATAAAATCATTTTATATTGTATATTATCCAATTACATATTCAACTTCTGAATAATTTAGGTAAGTTATACTGGAATGTAATTGAGTATTGTACAAGTAAAATTTTCCCAACTAAATTATTTCAAATTTAATATTTATCCAAAAATTTGGCTTCATTTTATAATTAAAATCACCTTTAACATAGATTTAAGAATTAAATTTCCGATTTACTTCAAACCATTCGGAGATAATTATATATACACTATATATATCAAAGCAGATTGAATTTAAAATAATACACCTATATATATATAAATCAAATCATACTTAAGAAATTCAAATCAAATTTAACTTCCAAAACAAAAGTGTACCAATGCTACAGGATGGTCTCTCCACTCTGAAACTCGAAAATGAATGTCGATGATGCTGCAGTCATCACCGAAATTATTTTCCAGCGACAAAATAGGAGAGTACTGATTTAAACTTAAAATTTCTTAGGAAACCATTTCTATTCGAAAATACTTTAAAACTTTAAAACAAAAGTTTGAAATCATCGGAAATTGAATTCTCAAATTCTTAATTTAAATTCATTTCAATTCCCAAATCACTTTATAAACCATGTTTATAAATTCATTTATAGAACAATAAATGATAATCAAATATTATCATTTCAAACAACCAATTTAATTAACTTTTTAAATTCCAGAAATTTTTTTTACTTATATATTTATAATATAATCATACAAATTAATTTCATTGACAAAATTTGAAAATAATATTGTGTTAGTTTGCTTTGTTCAAGTGTTTTGGAAATCCTATCGATAACGCTGATCAGACGAATCAATCGAAAACCCAAATCAACATCAACAACTCAAACAACACAATATAAAACATTTTAATATTAATACAAATACACTCCCTCGCTCGATGATACAAGAATAGATTCCAAAACAAGGATAGAGATTCAAATTTAGAGGAACTCTAATCAAAGAGAATTCTAACAAAAATATATAGGCTCGAAAGGGAGATAAGACAATCAAATTGCGAAATAGGGAGATGGATAGACTTATATAAATCGCGGGAAACCTTAATCGGGTTAACCGTGACTTCAAAAAAAATAAGATCGATGCAGAATTCTGAGGCAAATCGACATTTGATCGCAATAGATAGAATTCGGGCATAGCAAGAGTTAGCAGCATCTAAACCAAGGATACAAAATCTTCGGTAAATCAATGCCTGTTGTAAAGGAGCTTCACTCTTTTACAAATCATTCAGCGGAGCTATGGGATGCTCCAAAATCAAAAGAACACGAATAGGGAGAGACAAGAATGGATTTTGGAACCGAGGGGAACGTTCCAAAATTCAAAGGAAACCGAATCGAGGGAGAAAGGAATTCAAGCTCGAATGAAAGTGATTCTGTAATCAAATTTACTACATATGCTGAGTTTTGCCTAAAACCAGAGCTCTGATACCACATGTAACATCCTGAAATTTTCAACCATTCGCATCCACACATGTCGGACTTGAATTGCTCAAAATATCAGATTGTTAATTTAAATTTGGCAAAACTCGGCATATACAGCAAATAAATAATCACAGAATCACAAACACAGAGTAATATAACAATAATGCAGCGGAAACAAAAGAATAGTAGTTCATGAAGCTACCATATATATATAACAGAGTTAAACAAGATACAACAGAAGTCTCGAATACATAGATGTCTCAATACTATAGTCAAATACAAGATCTGATCACATCACTGAAATCAACTGAATAACTGCAAGCTGAATAGATATAGCTGGATCTCTAAGCGAAGCTCCAACTCCAAAGATGAGTCTCGAACACTGAGCCACTCAATCTGACCCGAGCGTAAAGCAAAACACAAAACACTCGAGTCAGGATTAACATTCTTATATCAATAAATCCAACTCAAGTGAAATATCAACTGAAATACAAGTAACTCAAAGGATGTTTGGGATAACCATCCTCTAAGGATTCGTTAAACTATCTACTATGTAGTAATATACGTTATTATAATAATGTCTATAGTAAAGTAAACTATTAAAATAGTGTTAAGGCGTTACCCATATCCCCCTTAACATATTTTATATATTCCCATAGTCTATACAGTACCGTAATCTTCCCCGTAATGGGCGTCGTTAAAGGGCACTCCATAGGTATGGTACAAAACGAACTCGTAAAAAGCGCGCTAGGGTAGGTGACACGGCACAACTAGGCAATGCCAGGGTAGATATACCAATTACACTTCCGGGCCGGTGGTAACGCATAGCAGCCACTACCGCCCACCTCGAGCCACACTCCCGAAATCCGAAGGTGTGCACCAAATCAATCACAAGGTAATAAAATGGCATATGATGGAGTGTGTCCGATCAGAGGTGCTACCTCATTAGCCCGTCAATTGCTCCTGTTTTAGCCACCTTATGCCAACTCATGGGAGTCGGGTCCACGTATATACCTCATATAGGATCGTCGCCACCATCCTACTTCATTCTGGAATCTCCACCGCGTACACAGTTGTTAAAGTGGTTTTTGGTATCGACGGAGAGTATGCCCATATCCGATCCCGGTCTTTTTAACAACCAAACATTATTATAACACCGCGGTCATTTCAAAATAGTTTATACTTCAAAACCAAAATATCATTTTCATTTCAAACCATATCAATACGATATCATTTCCATTTCAAGAATATTCACTTCCAAAATCATAGTGCTTTCAAAGATATAATACTTTCGAAACCAAACAATTTGAAATGATAATACTTTCGAAACCATAATACTTTGAATTTCATAAATTTGGAAATCATAACACTTTGAAATCATAACAGTTTCCTTCAAACAGTTTAGATATTAATAATAGTATATATAATAAAATAGTTTATAAAATAAAATAATTTAAATAAAATAGTTACAAGTTAAAACAATATATATTAAATTAGTTTATATTAAAACAGTTTATATTAAAAATAGTTATATTAAAATAGTTTATAAAATAATATAAAATAGTTTTAAATAAAATTTAAAATACTTTATATAATAAAGATAGTTTCCACAAATTCACAAATCGATTCAAATCAACTCGACTTCCAAATTCAACTTAATTCAATCTCAATTCATAAATTTCAACTCAATTCAATTTCTCAATAAATCATTTCAACTTATATCGATTTCAAATACAGATTTGAAACACAAATTAAACCATTAAATTTCAATATATTTCAAATCTTTAAATATTCCAAATTTCCAAAACTAAATTTGATAATTCCATTTATATCTCAATTTAATTTCATTACATTTAGTTTCTGAAATATCTATTTAATCATTTCAATAACATCTAAATACAACTTCAATTTATAAATTTAAATAAACAAAATATCCCATTTAAATTTATATAAGTAAACTCCGCTCTTGTCATTTGTCTGTTTTTTTCCTAAAGAATCGAGGTTGAGCTTACCGAAAATTATCAAAAGTTGTTTCAAAGAGACCGGGATCAAATATGTTATCCGAAAACCACTTCGATCCAACTCAAGCATTGCGAACTGAAGACATCGTGAAGGGTACAGAATGAAAGATAGAGAGGTGAAGTGCAAGGGCTAATCGTTATTAATCCTAAGGGTGATTCCAAAATGGATGTTGTAGGAATAGTGCCTTTGGTTTCGTTCAGACCCAGAACATACTTGTATGGATGAATGCTATCAGTACATTGTCATTGGAGGGCAATGAGAATTTTAAGTGTAAATGTTCTTGAAAGGCAATCGTAGCCTCAAGTCTCATCAATCGAGAATGACTAAAACATGGGAGATGTAGTAGGGCTAAGTGGGTCGCTCCCAAGTAGGTATTATCATCCCTATCTAGAGTCGCTATTATCTCTCATTTGTATGCTTCAGGGCCTATTAACGAAGGGGTGATCGTGTTCGGTACTATCCAGTAAGGGGTAGGTCGGTCGTGTGTTGGTAGTGGATCTAGGCGCGGTCCTCGGTGTTATTTTATCTAGAGATGCACCATGACGGGCGGTACACCAGTAGCCCAGTCATTAGTTGGAATCCATTCTCCAATATGAGCTTTACGGTTTTAGTTGTATATCAAATATGTTGGAACGTGAGATGCAAGCATTCCAGCTAGTTTAATATTTTATTTTGTACCCTCAGACATTATTACAATATTACTAGATTTTCTATAAAAGTGTTTTGGTTGTGTAAGGTAATAACCCGTCCGTGTTTATGTGCGGCGAGATCTTACAAGATACATTTGATTTCAAAAGATTTTTCAAGTTAATCAATTGATAAAGTTTTTTTGTGATTTGAGTTTACTCATGGTGGTATTCCAGACTGACCTGGGCGTTATTTCCTTATAATGCTCGGGTCAGACCAAGCATGTTTTCCAGGTTAGCTTTAGATTCTTTGGAGCTATGGAGTTGAGTTGGAGGCCCAGGACGTACTCTCGTATTTTGGATATCTTTCGTTGTGAATGTGTTATGTGTAGTTTGTCTGATGTTGTAAGGACAGGTGTTATAACTGTCCAACTCTAATATGTATATGCATAAAAAAAGAGGGTCTCAGATTTTGTAAAGACTTGACTATATTATATATTATTCCGTTGCATTGTGAGATTCTGTGTTTGTTCCTAGTTCTTTTATCTTCTATCTCCTTTCTTTCCCCTAACAATCTGTCTTCCCGGCACTTAGTTGTTCGGCATGCTAATACCGTGGATGTATTAGTGTCGACTTCTGGGGTTCAGAAAGATGGGTCGTTGCAACGTGGTATCAGAGCTGAAGGTTAAGCGAGAACCTTGCCTTTGGTGGGATTTGACTCATCAAAGATAGGATAAGTGAGACCCTTGGATGAGTTTGAGTGTGTGTGTGTGTGTGTGAGAGAGAGAGTGCGTATTTGTTAGTGATATAAAAATGTTTTATATTGTGTTGTTTGATCTGTTGAGTGGCTTAAGAATTCTGGCCGATGCGTTTGGCCAACGTTATCGATAGGGATTTTGTAAACACTTAAACAAGTTTAATCAACACAGTATTATTTTGAAATTGGGTAAATAAAATAAATTTAACTAGAATATATTTTATATATAAAAAGAATGATTTTCAAAAATAGTATAGTATAGTTGGTTAAGATATTAGGAGATAATAATATGTTATTATTATCATTTAAGGCTTGTTTAGTCATGTTCGTCCAGTTGAGCAGTGAATATTGTTAGTGTGTACTGGAAGTTTTCTTTTTAAGGCATGGGTTGGGTAGATAAGGATTAGGAAAAAATATGGCAACGAACACCTTGTGAATTGAGTTTCACAGTTTGACTATAGGGCGTTCGATGTTGATGTTGAGGTAGAATTTGATTTGAAAGTTAGAATATATTATTTAAAATGGTTTAATAGAAGTGATTTATAAAATGGGTTTATAAAATGTATCATTTAAGTTGGAAGAATTTAGGTTGAAAACTTGAGAACCTAAATCCCAGTGCTTTAAGAAAAATGATTTTCAAGATTTTGGGAAAATAATGATAATATTTGAAACCAATTTGGTTTAAGTATAAATTTTTTGGGGATAAAAGTGTAAGTAAGAAGTGTTATCCTTGGATTGGTACGGGGAACAAGTCTTGAATTTTTTGTGATGATCAGAATAATCTTCTAAGTGACGATCGGATGTTTGCCTGGGTGAACGTTTTGGGGTACTTAGTAAATTATTCTCTTTATCATTGTACAGTCAAAACAAGCTCATCCCGAACAAACCCAAAGTGAGTTGGTGATAAATGTTATTCGAAAAAATAAAGTATTGTTTCAAAAATGAGAATTTGGAAATAAAAGGAATATTTTTAAGTTAACTAGTTCGAGTGGCTCGAAAATGACCTTAAATTGGAAAAGGGATGTGTTCAGATGGTAAACACTTCTCTTGAGTTTTTTTGTAAGGGAATATATAATACTGTTTTGTGGTACCCGGTTCCTTAGTACATTTTGGAGTTACTCAGGCTATATCTATATATATGTATGATTTAAAGTATAGAGTTTCATTTCAAAAAGTTTTTGAAAATAAAAGCCAGGTATTTGGATCTTGAATTTCCTTAGGGAGGTAAATGAAAAATGAAATAGTGGAATCAAATAGAGGTATATACTCTTAAGCTGTAGTGGGGTATTATCCAAGTTGAACCGGTGTATTTTATGAAATGTTTTCATAAACGATTTAGTGGAAATTAAATTGGTATTAGGGAGAACTAATTAGTAAGTGTGTAGGTTGGACGTGGATCATTTCTTCTTTTCATATAGTTTTGATCCAAGGTTCGAGTACATGACTTTGAGGTGTTTGATCCGTTTAGAATAAGGATCTATTGCTCGACTTTTGACGGCGAGCACTTGATGAGGGTTATTGGTGTGGGACCAAAGTTTTCTATCATAGTTACAACTATGAAAGAAGAATAGAGGTTCCAAATCAAGGAGCCTAATAGGAGTCTGCATTAGGGAATCAGGTGAGCGATACTAGTTCAAAAGGAAAGTTATGTATTCGAGTGTAGATCGAATCAGGTTTTGCATAAGAATGATCCATGTACGTCATAAGAACTGATGTATAGTGTTAAGTGTTTTCTGTGATAGGCCGAGGTGTAATTTCGGGGATGAAATGCTTTTAAGGGGGAAGAATGTAACGACCCGGAATTTCACTACTTTGATTAATGAATATTTAATTAATTTTAAATATTCAATATATAGGTTTTATAATGAAAATAAATTCATTTTAATTAATTAATAATGATGGTGAAATCGTTTTCAATTTTTTTTTACCAAATTAAATAGTTCGTACAAAACAAAAAATGTGACTGAAGAACGTTTTCCGAAATTTCGATCTTTGGACACCAAAAAGTTGTCGGGAACGTTGTTTGTCTTTATGCACTATATGTACATATATATAAGAGTTAATTAACTAGATAATAATACACTTAGAAATAAATTATCTTATATTAATTTAGATTAGTAAGTGATGTGACAAGACATAGTTTTAAAAATAATAAACATTTTATATAAATATATAGATTAAGTATTGGCGTATCTTAGATTTGTAATCATTAACCATAATTATCTCTTGTCACATCTTATTTAATTAATAATTAAACTTATATATATATAAAGGAATTGATGTGACTAAACATAATAATTATATATATAAAGGAAGTGATGTGACTAAACATACTAATTATATATATATATAAAAGAAAGTGATGTGACTGAACATAATTATATATATATAACAGAGTGATGTGATTAAACATAATTATATATATATATAACAGAGTGATGTGATTAAACATAATTATATATATACATACATATATATTATAAAATATTTGTGATGTGATTAGATATAATGATGACATAGGAAATTTGCCTATAAATAGCCATATGTTTCTCCATTTTCCCTCCTATTTCCCCAACCTTTTCTTCCTTCTTTCAAACTCAAATGGAGTTTTTCTTTTTCTGAAACCGTGGGAAATTTTAATGGCTGCAACATTCTAGTTGACCAGTTTTTGAAATTTCTATCATAGCTATGTCAAAATACCTAATCTTTGCAAAGCAATTTTTCACCAAGAATTCTAAGTCCGAAAATTACCCTTCTTCTTTTGATCATAACTTCTTCAATACAAATCGTAAATGAGTGATTCATTTGTTGACATGATAGAGAAAAGAAATTCTAATAACTTTCTCTTTGAGTGCTTTTTGAAATTCCATGAGCAGGTAGCCTAAAAATCAGTTGCAAAATGACCTATTTTCGGGTTTATTATTGAGAATTCGATGTTTATCTGAAGTCGCTCCACCTTACCAAAGTAGGTCTTTCTTCCTCTTCCCTTCAAGGCCGAGCCTACCTAGTGCATTCAGGGTTCAAGACTCCATCTTGTTGCCTAGGAGTGGAAGTGCTATGTCATATTCTAATTTAGCGAGAGTTTGGATAGCTTTCGGTAAGTAAATTCCTAATCTTTTAGAAAGGACTTTCATTTATATGTTGTGTTGATCCTTAGCTATATATATGTAATATATGTTGGATTTTGGCATTTTTGAAATGTGATGATAAGTATGGGTTAGTGTTAGCACTCGAATGGATGTGTTATTGCAAAGTTAGTAATTGTATATACATTGGCATATGTATACAATTTGTTGTATAAATGTGATGTGTGAATATAAAGGGTTGATGATGAACTTGACTATAGTCATGATGGATTGAAAACAAAGTCAAAACTTTGTATGTAGTCGCGACGAATTTGAGTTCGGATTTATCAAACTCGTTTCAAGAGTTTAAAGTTTAGGTTTTGGTTAAAGTTTGCGTAATTGGTTTTAAAGTGTGAAAATTTACTAAGGTATGTTTCAATCATGAAATAGTATGGCTTTAGTAAAGTGGCTTCACTTAAAGGTGGGTTAGAGCAAACTCCACTCATAGCGATAGTCGCTATGGATGCAGTTCGGCAGAGGTTTGAATTTCTATTTCAAATATGTTTTATTTTGAAATTAGTTTACAAATTTTTTCAAACTTAATTAGTAAAATTAAAAAGTAATTAAGTTGTAATATGATTAATTAATTAAAAGGTAATTAGCACCTAATTAGTAATTTGGAAGGTGGTTAGAGGTTAATCATCACTTAAGTTAAGTTAATGACTATTAATTAATGATGTTTGAATTAATGTTTTATATGGTTAAGAAGTAATTAAGTGATTAATAATTATTTAATTAAGATTAATGGTTATTAATTATTTATTTAATTAACGGATTGTTTAATTAATATTGATTAATTAGGGTTTAACTTTTAAACAATTTGTTTTAACCTTAACCAAGTTGCATTAGAAAGTTACTTTGTACTTAATAAAGTTCATTAAGACTATTTAGAATTTAGTTATGATTTAATTTTGATTTAATTAGGGCTAATTAAGATTTAATTAAGGTTTAAGCTGATTAAATCTATTTAAATCTTTTTATAGGTGATTTAAAATTAAAACGAATGTGTTTTAAATAAATTTTCTTTTTAAAAGCGGACTGATTCCAAATCAAAGGATCTCTTGTTCAGACCCTTAAGTAACCCATATGATTAGGAGAATTAAATGACATTCGTTAGCATAACAAAACACCATTTTGTTATAATGTAAGTGATTTGATTGTGTGGACATGTGTTAAGCAGAATAAATCCCCGTTCTACTATAAATTGATTGAATTGTTTGGACATCTATTTAGTAGGATAAATCACCATCATGTTGTTCTGTTATTTGGACTTGTATATGCCAATTAGTTATATTGACGTGTTATTCCCTGATTGGATATGAACTATATTTACATATATGGTAGCTTATGTAAATAATTGTTATGTAATTTGGGAATCGAACTGAAATTAAATGGTAACTTAAATTAGTATCATTGGGACTGCTAAGACTCATTTGGAATTTATAAAGTATGGTTTGAATTTACTTTAATTCTTTAATCAATTTGAGGCTAAGGTTTTACAAATGGTTTTTCAATTTATATAATTCTTATAAAGGTATTTATAAATGATAGTTTGTTTATAGAAAGGGGTTATTCCAACGAAAAGGGTTATTAAGATGTTTTACAAATGATGTTTTGTAAATGATATTTATAAAGGATCTTTTATAAAGGATCTTTTATAAAGGAGTGTAGAAAGGCTTATATAAAGAGTTTTAAAAATAGGAAAAAGGTTTATAAATCATTTCAGAGATTTGGAAAGAGGTTTATAAATTAACTTAAGGGTTTATAAAAGTGGGTTAAAACTTTATTTTGAAAGCTATAAGTTAATTGAAATATGAGATGAGATTTTAAAAAGGGAATTTTGATAAAGGATAAGTGGAATGTTTTATTTATAGAAATGTTTGGTTATTTAATATAGGATTTGGAAAGAAGAAAACTTTGAAAAGTTTGTAAATATACTTATACTGATATAAGTTATGATTTGTTTCAAGGCATGAAAAGTAAAATGATTTGGTAATCTACTTATACCATTGAGATAAGTATATAAATGTTTCCATGTATAAAGGAAGTGTAAGGGGTTTTGGAATAGTGTTTTAAAAAGATCTTATGATTAGATTTATAAAGTGGTTTTATTAATTAAAGAGAATTAATAAAGGCTTAGTGGATCCTATATGGAAATTAAACCATGATTGGATGTTTGTTTATTTGATAGTTAAATAACCAACTATCAAATCTGGACAAAACGTAACTTTGGAAATATCTAGGAGAAACACGAGTATTATATGGTACAGTTACAGTCGAAGGTGCTATACTATACGTATAAACATGTTTTGTTCTTCTAGGACGAATGATTAGGAAATCCGTCCACTAACGGTTAGAAGGTAAACTCCGTTCTTGTCATTTGTTTGTTTGTTTCCTAAAGAACCGGGGTTGAGTTTACCGGAAATTATTGAAAGTTATTTCAAAAAGACCGGGATCATATATGTTATCCGAAAACCACTTCGATCCAACTTAAGCGTTACGAACTGAAGACATCATGACGAGTATGGAATGAAAAATAGAGAGGTGAAGTGCAAGGGCTAATCGCTACTATCCTGAGGGTGATTCCAAAATGGATGTAGTAGGAATAGTGCCTTCGGTTTCATTCGGACCCAGAACGGACTTGTATGGATGAATGCTATCAGCACATTGTCATTGGAGGGCAATGAGCATTCTAAGTGTAACTGTTCTTGAAAGGTAATCGCAGCCTCAAGCCTCATCAACCGGGAATAACTTAAATATGAGAGATGCAACAGGGCTAAGTGGGTCTCTCCCAAGTAGGGTATGATCATCCCTATCTTGAGTCGCTATCATCTCTCATTTGTATGCTTCGAGGCCCATTAACGAAGGGGTGATCATATTCGGTACTATCCATCAAGGGGCAAGCCAGTCCTGTGTTGGCAGGGGATCCAAGTGAGGTCCTCGATGTTATTATATCTAGAGATGCACCATGACGGTCGGTACCCTAGTAGCCCGGTCATTAGTTGGAATCCATTCTCCAATATGAGCTTTACGGTTTTAGTTGCATATCAAATATGTTGGAACGTGAGATGCAAGCATTCCAGCTATTTTTATACTTTACTTTGAACCCTTAGACATTATTATAATATCATTGGATTTCCTATAAAAGTGTTTTGGTTATCGTAAGGTAAAAATCCGTCTGTGTTTATGTGCGGCGGGGTCTTACAAGATACCTTTGATTTCAAAGGATTTTTCAAGTTAATAAATCGATAAAGTTTTTTGTGATTTGAGTTTACTCACGCTAGTATTCTAGATTGACCTGGGCGTTATTTCCTTATAATGCTCGGGTCAGACCAAGCTTGTTTACCAAGTTAGCTTTAGATGCTTTGGAGCTATGGAGTCTAGTTGGAGGCCCAGGACATACTCTCGTATTTTGGATAGCTTCTGTTGTGTATGTGTTATGTGTAGTTTGTCTGCTGTTGTGAGGACAGGTGTTATAACTGTCCAACTCTAATATGTATGTGGATAAAAAAGAGGGTCTTAGATTTTGTAAAGACTTGACTATATTATATATTATTCCGTTGCATTGTGAGATTCTGTGTTTGTTCCTAGTTCTTCTATCTTCTATCTCCTTTCTTTCCCCTAACAATCTGTCTTCTCGGCACTTAATTGTTTGGCATGCTAATACCGTAGATGTATTAGTGTCGACTTCTGGGGTTCAGAAAGATGGGTCGTTGCAACATGGTACCAGAGCTAAAGGTTAAGCGAGAACCTTGGCTTTGGTGGGGTTTGACTCATCGACGATAGGGTAAGTGAGACTGTGATGACCTGGAATTTCTGGACATTTGAAATTGGATATTTAATTGATTTTAAATATTTGAATGTTAGTTTAACTTGAATTTCAAATATCACTATGAATTTGGCAATTAAATTATTAAATTTAATTAATGGAAGTTGGGTAAAATATTAAATCTTCAGTTTTGAGCTTGTTAAAAATATTTTTAAGGTTTAGAAAATTCATATTGATAATACTGAAGGTAATAAAACTTTTAAAATTGAATTTGAAAGTGATTTGTTCAGTTTTGAATTTATATCGTTTAAATCGATATTTAAAAATAGCCTTTCGAGGCACAGTCTCGGAATTCGACGAAACAAGTTCCATTGGATCCGTAATAGTGTATTATTATCGGATTTTAATTTTCGTAGTGTTTGGAGTTATCATGTGATCATACGATATATAAACGCACTAAAATCTATATTGAAAATTAAATATAATAACTAGATCTGAAAAGCTATCTTCTCCATACGATCGAATTAGGACTCGAAACCTTTTCCATTGCGTTCGGAATAGGGGTATAACCTTACGAACGCCTAGCGGCATGCCTTGATAGGATGTAAAATTTTAAGGCTTCGAATTCAAGAATTTAAATTTGAAATTAAATTTAAATATAATTGCAATTGATAATGTGGCAAGCCTTTACAACACGTATTGAGACTTAAAGCACGTGTTTCCTTTCTTCTGTTAATTTCACACACGTCCTTCTTCCTTAATATTGATAGCCGAGCATTTCTTTTAAAAAAAAGATAAAATACATATCAAAACAAAGGAAGAAAAAATCGAATTCAGAAAAATAATAATAATGGCTTCCTTAGATTCTTCAAATCGAATTCTTCTTCCTTCTTCTCAATTCATTCACTAATCGAATTTCTACCGTGGCCGATCTTTTCGAGTCGAAGTCGAGTTCGGAATCGTCTCGAGATCTCAATCGAAGACGCAAATGGCACCGTGTTATTTTTGCTATCGAGCAATCGAATTTAATCCCAATTCGAAATCCTTGATTTCGATGGTGGGTTTCTGTGTTCTCGAGTGATTGTGGCCGTGAGTGCCTTGTCGCATGGTGGAAGTTCTTGTAGAGCTCGGCGTCTTGGCGAGGTTTTGGGTGGCTCTGCGTTTTGGCGTTAAGGGATCGAGTAGTGAGGTATTGGGTTTATCTTGATATTTTAATTAATTGTTAAAAATATTCAGGAGATAAATTTGTTTAACTGGTTAATCAATTATTTTGGTTACTAAAGATAATTTGTTAAAGTAAATCAGTTTTAAACCAAATCATTAGTTAATTAAAATTAATAAATGGTAATTAATTGTTCGATTTATTTCGAATATTGATAAATTGTATAAATGTTGTTACAAGGTCTAAAACTGTGAAGAAACAAGTCGTGATGGAAATGGATTGCAAAACAAAAACAAAGGTGAGAACTTCTCACTCAAACGGATTACCCAGTTTAATTTAAATAGTTAAATTTAAATTATTGGTTGTTTTCTTGGATTGATAATTGTTATCAGTTGAATTGGTATGTTATATATAGTAGTATATATATATAATACTGGAGTGATTGATTTCCCGCATTATATAGCGGATGAGACCCTATGTGCCGCATAATAGCGGATGATATGATATGAACCCATATACCACGATATTCCACCTCGAAGTGGAGTTTGTATTTTATATTGTGCTAACATCTGTGGATGTAGGGAAACAGGTTGGAGGGATCCAACTGGATTCCTCAAAATTGTTTGAATTTATTTCATATGTTGTGATATGATTTATTGATAATCTGTGATTGATTATATTGGTAATTGAAATTAGTGGAGGCTATGGTTTAGCCGAATATATTTTGGTATTTTAAAATACCAGAAATATAAGAATTGGATTGTTGGAAGTAAAATAATTTTTAGAAAATTGTATTAATTAAAAGAAGGAATTTGGAAAAGGATAAAAGTTGATTTTTGAAATCCTATCGAATAAATTTCAAGTATGGGAAAAAGATCTTTTATAAATGAAAATAAATGGATTTTGAGAACTTAAGTAGTATTGTTTAAAAAGTTGAAGGATTTATTTAAAAATTCGGATTTTAAATGGTTTGGGAGAAATAAAGGAATTTATTTTAAAAATGGAGTTAGTTTTGGGAAATCGATTTGAAAACTAATTAAATGTTTGAAACTATGTTTTAAAAGGAAGATAAGACTATGGAATTTATAAACTGGGTTTATAAAGAGAAATAATAAATACCAGTAGATATTTGGAAAATATAAATTCATGGTGGGAATTTATAATGGAATGGGTAATTTGTTTTAAAAATAAATAGTGGTTTATTTTTAAAGGTGTGAGAGAAAAGCGTATTTCCTTGAAAAGCCAAGTACGTTTTCAAAGCAGATTTGCAAGTATAAGTTTGAAGTTTCAAAGTTGTTTTAAAAGATTTTTTTGAAAAATTATTATTAAATTTCATAACTGGTATTTTAAATTAAGTGTTTTAAATAGTTTTTATGCTAAGTATTTTAAAGTATATATATATATATATATATTTAGGTAAAGTGATTTAAATTACTTTAGAAATCTAAAGCATTTAGTCTTGGTAATTTTCAGTGGAAATAAACAATATTTGGAATTTATTCCGTGAGAGGAAAGTGATTTAAAACTGTTTTCAAAAGGGTTGAAGTGTAGAAAAATTTATATCTTATGAAGATATTTTGAAATAAATAATTTGGGAAATTATTTAAATCTGATGGTTGTTTGTGGATGTTGTATGATAGTTAAATAACCGACTATCAATATTGGCCTTTAAAACGGCATTTAAATTTTGATGCGACCGGGGGTCGGATTCCAAATGGTTATCCGAAAACCACATCGAATCTTAAAAGGTGGATCTTTTGTTTAAAAGATCAAAAGTGGAAATTTGTTGTGACTTAATTTAGAATTGAATGTATCCACTTGTTTTTAAAATAAGCACTCATTATTCGGTTAAGCCGGGAGAGGACATTAAGTCATAAAACTCATTCTGAATAATGATACGATGAAATGGGATTGCATTTGAAGACGGTGGTTGAAGACCGGGTATTTTCGAAAACGAAAGGATTACCTGTCGATTGTCTCTGCACTGAGTTGCTCCGGTATAGAGATTTCCCTATGTGATGGGGAGTCCGGTCAGGATTGTGGATATTCGGATTTGCAAGAGCTTCTTTCCTTAATTGGAGGAAGTGCCTTCGACTCATTCAGACCCAAGATGGACTTGTATGGATGTATGTCTGATGTTACACTTTGAGATATAAAGCTGGTTTCTATCAAATACATTTCTGTTTGATGGCGGAGAATTTATTCTCTTAGCTTAACACCCTTCTCTGAGACGTATGAGCTCAGAGGTTATGTAGTTGATGGTTACTAGTGATATATTCCCAATTTGGTAATGTGGCATGCTAAGTGCTGATCATTGGTTGATCAAAGCATGGCTTTTGTGAAAAGCGTAGCTTTGTGGGACGAGACTTCATCGAACCTCACACCCCGGAAATGGTCAAAACAGGAAGGATGCAGCAAGGTTATGGGGGTCGCGCCCCTCAGGGTATGTACATTTCACAACAATATCATTACAACTTTTCTCAATGAAACCATATGAAACAATATCAAAACAAATGAATTCATTTTGAACAGAAACAACAATTAATCTCTCCTTCTTAGTTCTTCCAGCTTTTACCATTTAGTGTAGGAATCCAACTGATTTTCTTTCTTCTCAGCATTGTTCAATTGTGGCTGCTCCTTCTCCTTCCTTCTCCAAACCATCGTTCTCCCTGGTTATGCACTAATCTTTGTTCCCTTTAGAAACTAAAAAACTAATTAATTTTGTAGGAAATTGGAGCGTCGTCTTCGTCGCGTTACTCAATCGATCAAAATTTTCAGTTGAAATCAGTGAGAATCATTAGCTGCCATCATGTAAGGCAAATCTCATCATCATGGACCCTTGAAACAGCAAATGCCATCAATACAACTTCGTATTAAACAGGCCCATTGCAATATTTGTTAAACTATCAATACACCTATGCATTAAACATGGTGTCCTGTTTTGCAAAGTTTTATGAGAATCCCATCATTTGTCAAAATTTCACACATGTTTTGATTATAACTTATTAGAATAGTCACCGAAATAAATGTAATCAAACAATTGATGATATAGGCTTTACATTCATCATGACATTTTTCATATGCCTTCACTTGATATATGTCTTTTTCCCAGATTTTCGTAGCAAAATAGTTAAATTGTTTTGAACATAAGAAATGAATAGAAGTTGCACAATAGACTAATAGGTGATGGTAGATAGGAACATGAAAAGTGGAAAGGAATACCAACTATACTTTTGACTAAAAGCAAAACAATAGATACAACATGAAAACTAAAATGGAATCAACCATACATTTTTAACATATACTATTTCAAGTTTTTATTATAACCAAGTATTTTTTGAAACATGATATTATACTTTTAAAAAAGTACAAAAGGCTATAGATTAAAATGCATAGGCATCTAGACTCGAACGCAAAATAATGGCTCAAAATGGAATATAGTGGACTATGTTATGTGCTAAATTACCAAGTATGGAGGATGCATCAATATAGCCAATATCAAGATATGATTGCCCATATTCGTTGATGTTATCTAACCTGAGTGTGACAAATTTTAAACTACATATTCACCTCGGTTTGAAGTAACGATTGTGATAAAAAAATTCAAATCCCCAATAGCAAATATAACAAAGAATAATAAGTGAGAGTAAACAACTTTTGCTATGTAGACAAATATAAGCACGTCTCAAACAGTAACATGCATGCATGCATACGTATATATACTCAGATTGAAAACAAACAGAGACTAACCTGAATGGAAGTGGATTAAGAAGAAGCATCACATATTCGACTAAGTTCATTTTGTAAAGCATCTTATAAATTGGTATCCCCTCTGCTTTAACTTTCATTGCGATGGTGGAGTCAACATTCTTGCCCTTTGATTCCTTTCTTTTTAGGAGTTGCTTTCTACCATATTAGAAGAATAAACAGTAAGGAAAGTAAGTAAAAGTGTTGCACAAATTTGAAGGAGCATGAAAGTACACGCTTCATGTGAAACTTTTGTTTGAAATATCAGGAAACTGAGAAACAAAAACAAATAGAGTTAGTAATCAGTTTACTTTTTTATATATGTATTTACGCAAATAATTCATGTGCAGAAAACGAAAATGAGTAAAACAGAAGCTACAAGTGTAAAAAAAATTAAAAGTGGAAGAAAGGTGGTAGAAAGAAGAAAGGGAGATGAATCAGTACCCGAGAATTTGCGATGAAGGAAGAGGAGAAGTTATGATGGGTAATATGACTTGAAACTGGTACAGTATAAATATAGATGGAGAAGGAATGGAGGAAAGTGGGCAGGTAGAGATTTGCATGGGAAGTGGAGTGACGTGTGTCAATCTTGTAAACGTGGGCGGGAGCACTACTGTGAACTGAATCAACGGAGGTATGTAAGATGATACGTGGCTTAGTGTACAACCATCTGATATCTATTAAAGCTTAAATCAGAACCGTTCTTTATGTTTTATTTGTCTTCCGTTAACTTACTCCGTTAAATCTGCTCTATTTTGTTATATAGATATATATATATATACACACACACACACATGTTTATGTACTTTATCTATTCTTGTGTGTTACTTGTCTTGTCATATTCTTAAAATATTTATAAGTTTTCCCACCTTATTCTTATTGCTTAATTTGTGCACAGCGGAGTATGATTGCATAAATACTTCAATATTAATATATGATGTTAGTATTTTACGGGGAAGATCATAACTAATCGAAACTTGTTTTACATTGTTTCTTCCCTACAAATGAGTTGTTGAGTTTGCTACTTTAGAATGAGAGTAAATTATACAGTTCATTACACATATAATTTATGGTTATAACAATTATTTTATTAAATTCCTTTAGTATTTTGTTATTTCTTCTGGGGTCAAATGATGAAAACATGTGAACCAATTCGGCGCATCCTATATTCCTCTTTGTTACAGATTTACTTCTAAATTAGTGACATACAACATACAGAAACTTATTATAGGCACAAATTCACTACTTATTGTTCGTATGATTTATCACACTAAGCAATTGTATGTAATTACATATACAGTCAAAATATTCCAAATTCAGTTTAGACATGCTTTGATGTTGTCAAACTTTTGACTGGGTTTATTTAATGAATATTTGTAACAAAAAACAATTTTATAAGTTAATGTCAGATTTTAAGCAAAACCAAATCTGAATGATGTTAATGGTTGGTATAAAATTTCATTAGGTTTTGGCTAATTTTTCCATTACTTCGATTTAGTAATGCACGTTATAAATTGTTGGGTCTATAGTTTAATTTATAAATAGCTATAATGACCCACATTTTTATTTATCGGTGGATAGTAAATATATTATTTTCATAACCTAACAATTTTAAAACAAGCTAAAACTTTGGGTATTGTAGTAATTTGAAATTTTGATCCTTAAAATAAATTGTGGACATTTTCGATACAGAAAACTTGTAATGTCCATAACTTTTGGTAGGAATAGACTTACGATCTGAAACCTATTCTAAATGAATGATATGATGGCATCTCATTCCATAGAGTGGTTACAATATAAATTTGGCTAAGCAGTTTAGTAGATACTACAGTTTTAAGTTTGACAGTTTTAAGCAGATTTAAGGTGATTAGGCTAAGCCAAAAATTAGGCCCAACTAATGTTTTTTGGAATTTTGCTGACTATAGGGGTTAGTGCAGTCCCAAATCATTTTCCTCTTCTTCCTAAAATAGATTTAAACCTCCATTAGCTTTATCTCCACTTAAATTATCATCTAATCATTCCATTTTTATTTAAAACAAGAGATTAAGACGTCATTAAGCAAGAGATCCATGGGAGATTATCAAATTAACTTCTTTTGGGAAGGAAACTTCATTTTTTGTTGTTCCAATTCAAATTTGGTTGGTTTTGCGTGATTTCATCGATTTTATATCAATTGGTTGCTACGTTCCCTTACTTTCTATATATCATTATATATGTTTAAACATGCTTTGGACCCATTTTTCAAATCAAAATAATGCTTTTAGATATGATTTGATATTAAAACGAGGTAAAAACATATTTTATGGTTTTAAAGCGTTTAAATCATATATTTACGTGCCATGGATGTTCGTTTGTATGTTAAGTATGATATAAATGCTTGTGAGTTTGAATTCCCATGATATGATGCTTGTTATTTGCTATCGTTGTTTTGCATGTCATGTTTGAATGGATGAAACACTCATGCGCAGTAAAAAGAGGATTTAGTTGTTCTATGGGCGAGGATCTTTAAGTGTAAAAGGAAGCTATTTAATGAGCTCTCCGATTAAATTACGCAAAAGATTGAAGATCCATAGTCGTATAGTGTGCTTCAATGGATCAACTCTAAAGCGTTTGGAGTTAGATCACTGCAAAAGAGGTTGCACGCTAATTGAAGAAGCCAAAGGAGTTGGATTGATGCAAAAATCAACCAAGGCAAAAGACTTAGTCTATTTCAACTAAGTAATGGATCAACACCGATCCATGCCAATTGTGGGAACTTGCACTTTGGAGCTTTGGGGACTTTGAAGAATTGGAGGCAAGTAAACTTGGAGAATTTTGCTTAGGGGAATGGATCATCACCAATCCTTATGGATCGACACTGATCCATCAAGAAGTTGGTATTGGGCATATTTTGACTTTGGGAGCAAAGAACAATGGATTTTATCTAAGTATATGAATTGTACTAGTCCATGCTATAGTGCCAAATTATTGTGGGCTACAGCCTAGAGCTGGCTGGAGCGTTTGGAGGATCGTCTGAGCAGACAAGTTCTATACGATGATGACTTATCGAGTGGAACAATGGGGTTTTCTGATTAGTATGTATGCCAATAAATTGGTGATAACTTAAAGGTTTTGATGTATAATTGTAAAGAAGGAGTAGGTGGGGACGTTCACTGTGGATCGTACGACGTGATCCGTATCTCTTGACCTTACGACATTGGTCTAGTCCCTAGTCGTTTGACTGTGCAAGTAATTTCTGATGTTTGAATAGAATTACCCATTTATAAAATTGCCTCAGATACTAACTTCTTTTGTTGATTTAATTTAAAAGTTTTAAATATTGTCTCGTGTAATGTTTGGTTACTTTGAACTTCACATGATCCATCATCTTTTTCTCTCTTTTCTAGTGGTTATTAACTAAGCTATCTTTTATTTTACTCTTAAAAAAAATTACACCTAAATAAATTTAATAATGCTAATTCTATTTAGACACAAGAATTTGCTGAGTAGCTAGCCCCCTAATTTTAAAATAATTTAGGACAAAATTGCCCTTATTAGATTTACATATCCATTTACCTTCTTTCTCCCTTCCTTCTCATATTCTAGGTAAAACCTCCTAATTATTAAACCCTTCTATTAAAAATTTTAGCTAGAATCTCAAATGTTTGAATTGAATTGATGGGATCTTGATGATGATAATGCGAATCTACATGAATCAAAAGAAGTAAACTTAGAACTTAATGTTGTTTTAATTTTTAATTTAAGCTTGAAATTGCTCAGGCCGCGAAGGATCGGGTGAGAGATTGGTAGTATAATCTCACAGTGATAATGTGTGGTTTGCATACCAACTACGCATGGTAGATGCAAGGCCAGCTATGTTATCTCGCAATGCCAGTGCATGGTAGATTACACATCCATGTACACCTCCAACATGGTCAAACAACAACAATCACTGGTACCCCGCCTTAATTTACTACTTAGAGTATAAAGGAAAAAAAAAACTAACATAATTTAGGTTTATTCAGTAAGAATATGACTTTAAGGGTTTTTTATGAATTGTCGGGGGCAACTCAACAAATCAACAAGTTAAACTATAACCCACAATTTAATAATTAATATTTTTAAATCCGTACAACGAAGAAAAAACATTAATGTTATTTAATTTCAAATTTAGTTAATGTCAAATAACCCAACATGAAAGATTTAGAAAACATTAAGACATTCTATTTGTACCACGAATATACTGAGTAGTCTCCTAATTACAAAATAAGACTAATTGGACTAAATGTCCTTTTAGATTTCTAATACACACACAGACACACATGTGTGTGTACACACACATATATACATATACATATACATATATATGTACACACACACATATAACCATCACGTAAAGCGTCGATGTGGATTCTGAAATAACCATGTAGGACAAATGCGTGATTTAACACATACCATGCACTAGGCCTACGAGGTTAAAAAGTTAATCTCGTATTTGTCCTAAGAGGTTCACAGAATTACCTCGTATTGAACCTACAAGGTAGTCCAAAACATTTAACAAAAAGCACAATGGAGAAATTTATCAAGGATATTTTAGTCCAATCATGGTTTAAAATTCGTGAGGCATATCCGTTCAAACAGAATTTACCAAACATTAAATGAGATATGTGATACAAGACTTTTATAACACGTGCAACGCGCGTGCATATAAATGTCCATTATAAAATTATTAAACTTGAATTTTTTATATAGTTTGACAAAAATAAACTGAAAAATATTGTTGGAAAATGGTTTGAACTTGTAACCTTGTTTAAGTGTTAAAATTTTCATTTAAAGATAAATGTTAATTTTTGTTCATAGAAGGATTCGAACTGTCTTCATGTTGAGTATTTTTGAAATTTGATGTAGGACAAAAAAAATTATGTTTTCATTTAAGTATTAATAAAGATAGTGTGCTGCTATTGGTACCCCGATTTCCTCTTCTGACCACCATTAATAGTTTTAATAGAAATGAATTTTTTGTATGTGCTTCTGGCCACCAATATCATATCCCTTCATTCGTTATAAACAACCATTTGTATCAGCAGTTTTTCGGTGTTTAACGCCGCACGGCCGTTGGCAACCGAATCTTATACATGGAAAACGGCCGGAGATGGCCGAATAATATTTCGGTCCTTTGTAGCCGATCGGGATGTCGCTTGATTTAGAAAGAAAAATCAGCGGTGTTAAGAAGAGGAGTGCACATTATTTTGGGATGACCTTCAGTGTAGGTCGCTAGAAGAGGAAATCGGGGTATCAATAGCAATCCATTGAAGATAATTAAGCATATCACCCAGAATAATAAAGATTTAAGATCATTTTTGAAAATCAAAATAGCAGTTCATCTCGTCAGTAAACTTAAAATCCCAACCATGAAAATTCCGACTTCGGAACAGAGCCTCAGCTCTACTCTTCCACCCGGCTACCGATTCCTTCCGACCGAAGGCGAACTTATTACTTATTATCTTCACCGGAAAATCTCTAACATCCCATTTCCGGTTGACTTAGTTCCCCAAATCAGTCTTCACGATTACGAGCCATGGCAACTTCCGGCTCTTTCAAAGTTCACTGTGACCGGCAAAGAATGGTATTTCTTCAATCTAGTTTCCGGCCAGAAGAAAGGAAGTTCTATGCGGCCGAATGGAAGCAGGACAAATATCATCCGAGAAACTCCCGAAGGGCAATGGAGATCAGGAATAAAGCGGGAGATTTTGGTAGATGGGAAGATTGTTGGGTGGAAAAGGAATTTCATTTTTTTTGCCTGGACTAATGGGGGTAGGAAGAAGACAGACTGGTACATGGTGGAGTATCATAGCAGCAAGGATGATGACATTCATCCCAAGGTTTTAATCTTGTATATAAGTTAGTTTCTTCTTTTGCGTTGGCATTAATACATATACCTAGTGTTAAGTTGTTAAATATCACATTTCTGTACTAGTCAAAGCAACCGGTTACATAAAATGGGTGAATATATTTGAATGTAACTAGGATTGGATAGTGTTAGTATGGGAGGGCCAAGGATGTTTGGTTGTATAGAATGTCAAAGAATCACTTATTATTGTCATAAAGATTTCGGTGAATTGTGGTCTCTTTTCAGTTATATATTTTTCGACATTAGTTTTCTCTCATGAGTTTATTCTCAACACGATCCTCTTATATGATATATTTTGCGTTAACACATAAGTATTTACAATGGCTGACACCGAGTAAGTGTAGAACTTAACACATTTTTAGTAAGCTTGGCATAGATAATACATTAGTGAACTATTTTATCACAAAATCAATTGGATAAGCAAAATGTGATATTTCTATATTTATCGATCCTTTTAATATTAATAAGAAAGTGAAATTATTCTCAGCAATCGATATTTTTAAGTAACACTTTCATACTAAACAATAATGTGTAGCCAAAGCAAAGTTGGATATAAAGCACAATTTCCCTTACAAATTGCATTTTCATTGCAACATAAAGTAATACATTTGCATTCATTTTGATCTACGTGTCAACTTATATGGCATGTTTCCATGTGATTTATGTTTAGTTACTCTTGCATAGTACTTAAAAAATAATAATAATTGATGATTGGCATTATTACAAGATCAATGGAATTTCCATCGTTATCATTCTTTTTACAATTGCACCTGCAATTACACCTTTTTATGGAAAATACCAGTTTTATCTAGTTATCTTTTCTCTCAGTTATTACTGGAAAATTTCGATAAGAATTGGTATACTGGTTTTATTTAATTAAATCACACACCCTTAGAAAGAGTGTAAAATCAGACAATTGATATTCACTCTTTTTATCAGCTTAGTAACATAGTCATATTTTGTAGTACATATGTGCAGTGTTGAAATTTACTTAATATCAGTTGGACTCATTTATGTTATTATTTTTCTTACACTGATATCGAGCTTATGATGTGTTTTTGTGTTGGAAGGGTGCTTTACTTGTTATTTCTAAGATATATACAAAGATCACACCTGCACAACTTCAAATGGAACCAACTTTGGCTCATAAAATTGTTGCGAATGAGGGCAACAATTCAGCGCAGAACATAGATCTTGATATGACGTTGGACAGAGAACCATTACTGGATGAAGAGCAAGATCTTTATTCAAAAAAGCTTGAACAGGTTTATGCATATGTTCTTGTCCACATTCTAGTTTATCGAAATTTCTCTTTCTAATTGTTAATTTTCTTCTAGATTCCAAAAGTGAATGTTTGCATGTGAAACTGACAAAGTTCTTTATGAGTTGGCGATACTATTTTTCCTAATTTAACCCCTATTTTACTTACGTAGACATCGGTAAACCCTAGCACCAGAGCTCTGACCCCAATCCTTCAATGTTGTAAATACCTTCATTACAGTCGATAATTTCCTTCTTAACATGAAGCTCAATTTGAGTAAAATTATTTCAAAGCTTTGCCGAACAAACTAATCAAAAGATGTTTTATTTGCATCTTAATCTTGTAACGTGAGCTAGTGTTACAATTCCAATTTTATTTGTTACTGGCATCCAAATGCCTTATCAACTTAAAAAAACTCTGGGTGCAACTAAACTTACATTGAAAGTTGGATCCCATAAAGTTTGAAGAATTATTATATCGGAAAATCCTACTGTAGATCTGTTTTGTTCTTGTGAGATGGAAATATTGATTGTATATCGAACTTTTCTGTACTTTAAAACACATACTGTCTTTGAAGTCTGATTCTAGTGTATGGAAGATAAATCTTAGCTCTGACCAGACTGAAGTAAATCTTCATTATTGAACTGAGTCATAGCTTAACCACTAACCATTGTTGTCATAGGCATATTATGATGTGAATTTTCCCATATTAACCCTAACCCACGACAAGGTGAGGATGGGAAAGCCTACCAAAATTGTGCGCATATGACGCACGATGCATGCATGGTGTTTTTTTGACACTTTATAGTCTATTCTATAGTTTTATTTTTCATTATTTTTTAGAATCCAAGAGATACTAAATTCCATATTTATTCTGAATTATGATTTTTCATTGTTTTTATGCTCATGAATATGATCACGCACATAACGAGTTGGGAGTATCCACTTGAATCTAACTTAAAAATCTTGTTTTATGATTTCACCTTCTACTTTTTTTATTGCTTTTATTATAATTTTGTATTTGAAAATTATTGTTGAATACCGTTTATTGGAAGAAACAAAACTTTTATATTAGTTTTGTTATAGCTTGTAATGTATCATAAAAGATAATTATCATGCTTGTTTTAAAGCATGTCTTGATTTAGAAAGACATTCAACATGTCTTTAGACTTCAAGAGATTATTGCGTCTTTACACGTCATGGGTCCTTAATAACTATGCCTATAATGAATAACAAGATCTAACGACACATGTTCCATGCGTGCAATGCAAAATTGTTAGCACATAGGACATGTTCTGTACGTGCAATGTAGAATGATTAACACAAGCGGCAGTTTTTTACACGTAAGAAGTAATAATCAGTACAATTGATATGCGTCCTACGCATGGAAAACATAATAATTAATACAAACGACAGATGCTCCACGTTTAGAAGATAAAATGTTATAATTTGAAATTAGAAATCTTACATGTCAGTTTTTGATATAATAATATCAATTCAATAAATGGAAAACATGTATAGAAGTTAATACATGCATATGCGGTGTTTCAACACATACTAAATGCTGTTCCTGTAATTGTTTCCATCATTTTTCTGACATTGATACCAAAATAGATAGCAAACTGATATAAGTGGCAAAGTTGAAAGTGTGTTAAATTTTTTTAGTAACTCCTATTGCTAATCAGACTATCAAAATTACGTAGTCTTGTCCATTTCATTAGATTTAGCTTCATATTTTCACTACAGTTTATCAATTGTTAAAAGCAAAATCTACTTTTAACTTACGAATGAGATTGAAAGACATGTCAATATTTTTTTTAGAACAGGTTCTTTACTAAACAGAAAATGCCTCGTATACTTTCATAATAGGTCTCATCCAAACCTTGCAACCCCCTAACATAAATGTGTACCTTGCAAGGAAAAAGAGTATATATTATTTCCATATATTAACATTACAGCGAGACAGAAAAAAAAAAAAAAATAGGACCAGTATCAAATAGATGGAGGAGTAAAAAAGGTTTGACCACTCAAAACCATCTATACGAAAAAAACTGATCCCAGACATGTCAATATTTTCTATTAAGTTGTGAGCACTTTGGTACGTACAATGTACATGTATAAAAAATTCTTTGAACAAAATACATAATCAAAGTAATTAAACTTTTGCATGCAAGGTTTTAAATCTCGTATTTCATTCATGTTTCATCTTGAAATTTTCATACAAGCTATCTCATATCGGAGGAGATCTCCAACGAGATGAATGTATCTCTGGTGTACATCTCAGATCTTAAAGTATATCTCAAAAATATCTCAGAGTAACTTATACGTGTAAAACCGATGTTTTATTGATTTATTTAACAACTATGATTTTCAAAGTAAAAATAAAAATTGTAATTATTCGCATAAAAAAAGAATTGAAATTAATATTTTGAAGAAGTGGTAAGTTGATTAGCTTAATTTATTTGGTAATGATTGAATAATATCATCTTATTTAAACATAAAAAGAAATGAGGTCATTTGTTGTGATTCATCAAAGATAAAAAGTAAAAAAACATGTTCAAGGAGTAGGGAAATAGCAATTGGATTGAGTAGTTTTTTTGAATCTATATGAAAATGAAAAAAAAATTATGTAAAAGAACAAAAGGATATAATTTTGGATGATATTTCAGATTGAGATTTTGGGTGAAATATTTCGGACGAACAAGAGATAGGAAGGAGATTTGATGTTTAGTTTCTTCTAAGTGTGAAAGATCTCGGAGAAGATCTCGAGCGAGATATAAGAGATTTAAAACCATGTTTGCGTGTAATATTAAATATATTTTATTTGATTTTTTTTTGATAAAAACAATTAATTGTCATTGATTTCAAAGTTTGAACTCTAGAATTGAAAATGTAAGGACACACACATGTAATCTTAATTCATCTGAAATAATTTGTTTTCTAAAAATAGCTGTTAAGTCTAAGAAAAACATTGAATGTCATACCAAAATGTTATTTACAAAATAATTTTATTTATGATTTGATGAATCGTCGTTTATTTCAAATGGTATCTTTCTCACAAAATAAACTTAACTTATACAAGATCAATAAATAGTGTCATTTGATGTAAAAACTGAAATAAATGGCGAATGAATACTGATTTATTGATGCCGGAATAAAAACTATTACAGAAAAAGAAAAAAGAAGTTAAATATGTAAAAATTGTTATCACTCGAATTTGAACCTATGATCTTCATAATATTCCAAACTTTTAATATTAAAGTAGAGATTAAGTTTTACCATGATCGGGGTTCTTGACCTCATCTGCATTTACTATGGGCATTTTAGGAGCGGTCAAACCAAAAAGTTGCAAATCTACTCTAACTATTAATAAAGATATAACAAATGATAAATTAATTATGCCAGGCGTCATATTCTAGGAAGTCCTTTAGTGTTGCTAATTGGGCTTGTCCTCACCTTAGCAATTGCTTTGAAATCTTGCTGTAAATTCCTTTTGTTATCCTAAGATGGAAGCGTTTATAGTGGTCTAAACATACTAGCTCTTGAGCAGCTGGATCAAAGCTAGAATTGAATATTTGACTTTTCTATAGTTGAAAAAAGAACTCATTATCTTTGAAGTCTGATTCTAATTTGTAAAAGGCAGAATTTAACTCTTACTAGACTGAAATAAATATTTACAGTTAAATTCTAATTGTAGTCTGACCACTAAACAGTGTTGTAAAAGGCATATCATGGCACTATCTTGTGCCATTTTCATTTGTGACAAGGCGAAATTGAGAAGACATGCCAAAAGTGTAATCTATAGGGATTGCACAAACGTGCACAACGTTGGACGATCATGCCTTTTTATTTGTAAATGATTTTTCTGTATGATTCATTTTTAGTAGTTAAAAGACATCAAAAATTCATATTTATTCTAAACTATGTTTTTGTTTTAGTATGACTTTTTACATAAAATTCGGTGTTATATATATATATATATATTTGATGGTACTTATGTGTATTGACCTATGTGGGATATCATAATTAAAATAGATGTCTATATCATACTAGTTTTATCTGATTTGATTGCAAAGTATAACAAGAAAGATGATTAACTTTTTTCTTTATGGAGTACATTTTAATCCAAAAGGCATGAACGTGCGCTAGGGTGCCAGAGGTTTATACGCCTTGCGCTGCTAATAACCACGGCACCACCGAATAGTATAAAACATGAGAACTCACCTTATCCACACCCCCCCCCCCCCCCCTCCTCCCTAGAAAAACCCAATATTATATGTAAAACCATATTCCTGATCATTCATAAACAGTGACAAACTTTACCAGCTCACAGGACATTTAATGTAAATGAAACGTAGAAGAAGGTTAGGAATGATATGCTAATTATCATTTCTATTTCTATCATTTGTAGATGATGATTTGAATTTGATTGAGTGGGATGCCATTTGTTTTACATGCAAATTATTGCCTTTGTTTGTGTTCTACCTGTCCTGTATATTTATTCAGCAAACAAAGCTTTTCAGTCTGAATTTTAGGTTCTGATTTAGTAATTTATATTTGTCTCAGGTATCAACAATGGCAATACCCAAAGTTGGCCAATCAATCCTCAACGATGAGACTTCATCCTCAAAAACAATTACGTCATTGGCGTGCCTTTCTCTTCCAGGATTCTGGTTCCACCCAACAGACAATGAACTAATAGAGCACTACTTGAAACATAAGGTGTTAAACCTACCTATACACGACGATGCCATATCTGAGATTGATTTATACAAGTGGGCTCCATGGGATCTCCCTTCTCAATCTCGTCTTAAGCATACAAACATGCAATGGTTTTTCTTCAGTTTCCATGATCGTGCACATAGTCGCTCATATTTTAATGTGAATAAGCAGGGTGTTGAGGGTTACTGGTCATCAGGCACTGATCTGCCTGTACGTAATACGTCCACAAATGCAATCATTGGAATGAAAAAATTCTTTAATTTTTGCTGGGGAAAATTTCCAGATGGGAGGAAAACTGATTGGGTCATGCATGCATACCGTCTAAAAGAAGATGATCAGACAGTAAGTGCTTCATTTTTTCTTCACTTTATTGATTAATTCGATGTACTTAAAGGATTGCTGAGCATTATGCACTACCCCATCTGTGTATGTGTGTCCTAGCGTGATGCACAATTGAAGTTTTTTTAAGGCTTTTGAAGGGAGTTAGGAGAGTTGTTTTCCTTGCAATTTTAGCTTTTGAATGCAATAATTGTTGTAGTTCCTTTGGTCACATTTACTTGACACTGAAGATTGTTTAACTGTGTTTTATAGTAGATTGCTAACTGAACTAATTCTACACCAATCAATGTTTATATATAAATCCCTTTTTCATCAAATTTTTGCAAGAGCTATATCTGCAGATTTAATATTAATACCCGATTACCTATGGAATGATACGCTTTTAGGAAAAGTTGAGGAATGCAAGTGTTTAATTCAAAACATCGCAGTTGTAATTGCTTTTAATTTGCCCTAAGTCATATTCAGATTGATTAACTTAGTTCATTGTCGTATTATATCTGTCCTGGATGTGTAGGGTCCTATATGTGTTGTGATTAAGATTTGGAATGGAAGCATCTCATTCAAGCTAACTGCATCTGAGACGCATGAAAAGGAAGTCACAGCTCTTGTTGATAAATCAACATGTGCACTTGTTTCCGATTTAGAGGCTGCAAAGGGAGATAACATGCAGGTTTTTCCATAGACTAACATGTATATATATTGTTAAGAAATTGATGACTGAGTTTCCTTCTATTTTGTCAAGCAATTATTTATAAGTTCAGTGATGTGTGCATGTTTAGTCAAAAATAAACATTGATCCTAAACTCCACCTGCACATTATTTCTCTGATTTGCTCTTGATATACAAAATGGTAGCAAATAAGTGTATGTTGAGGGTTGTTTCATGAGTCATGACTAGGATTTTGAACTGGATACTAGAATACGAAGCTTAATGTAATCAACTAGATCAATGAGTAAGAAATAGATTTTTATGGTCTGGATTATGCCTGGTGTATGACCTTTTTTTTTGGGAGTAATGATCAAGAGAAAAGCCTTGCTTGAAGAGGATGATTCTTTAAATTATGTAACCAAGATATAAATACTTCATTTTAGGGTTGAATGTTAGTTTCACCTAACGTTTAATGATATTGTGTATTATCATACTTAATAATTAATTAACTTATGCTCTTTTATTTTACTATTAAAATCTACTCGAAATTTGTTTTTTAATAAATGAATTGAGCTATGTTGAGCTTACGCTTGTTCATATACTCTTAACTAGTCAATATCAGATATTATAAGGGTGCTATTTGATTGGATAATTTTGGCAGTACATCATATATTTGACCTAGAATAATATATTTTTCAAGATGTTGACCAACTTATTGGTGGTGTATACTGTCTGATATTCATTATATGTTTTGAAATATTTATTTGTGAAGTTCTAAAATTTGATCTATTGATCTTTTGACAATCAATGCATAAAATATTTAGACAAAAGATTACATTCTTTCACTGAAACCAAGATCATATTTCCAATTTATAACTTATATATATACTAGCGTCACGGCTTGCACTTTGACACGTGCTTTCCGCATGAATTGTTTTTCTACTAATTTGTCAAAAATGGTTTACACAAATACTTTGTCATATTTTTACGTTGAAATCATGTGTGGTTAGTTTTGATTTTTATTTATAAGTTGCAACATCTAATTTTTGGTTAGCTTGAATTTTTATTTCTATTATTAATTAATAAAGAATAAACGTGTAAAGGAAGTTTATTTGTTATTTCCTAATTTTAAGTGATATTAAGTTTTGATGTTTGGTGTGGACACTTAAAAGACCATAACGTATGGAAGTTGAAAAAAGACCATAACGTATGGAAGTTGAAAAGATAAGTATTAATAAATTTACTTTTCATATTTGTATACTGGTTTTTTATTTAAAAATTCGATTCCTTTGTTGAAGTTTTCTATTCTTTTATTAGATATTTTTTATATTTAATACGTTTCATTTTAGCAATTTTAGTTCTTAGATTTTGAGTCATTAAATTTGAAGCCTTTATGTAGCTTACGTGTTTGAATCAAGATGCAGTTTTATTACTAATTACTTTATAACTGTGAACTTGAGAAACATGTCATTTTTGCATGATATTTGTAAAAGAAGTTCAAATATTTGCTTGTTTTTTCAATAGTTTTGAAAGTTTTTGACTACACCATATATTATACTGTGTCTCAGTGTCATCCTGATATTTTATAGTAGTCATATATCGATAATCAGATTAAATTGTACTGATATCGATGTTTACTACCTAAATCACTTTCTATGATTGGTTCATTCAGACCGTCTTTCCTCTACAAATGTTCCTCCTCCTCCTCCTCGTCATCGTCATCATCATACTAATAATAGAAACTGCAAATTAGAGTACATTGTTTATTTCAGTTGTTACCATTAGTCTGGCTTGCTAACATGAATCTGACCGAATACCACAATTTTGTTAACTTCAAAATCAATAATAAAGCACCGAAAGATCTTCATATCCGCATTGTCCCCTTTGCCCTATCAATAGAAGTTGACAAGTCTTTGTTTTCTGATTCTCAAGATGATGCATGATTTAAGATCAGCTAGAGAGGTCTGTATGCATCTATGGTTCTTTGTCAGGTCCCCTTCCAGTCCCATATTTGAACATGAGGAGGTATCATCCGTCAGAGCACAAGCATTATAAACTACGCCGCTATTATCAAAAAAGATAAAGGGGCCGGGCTATAGAACAGTATATCAAAAAACGATAAAGGTCTTTTTGCACCTATGGTCCTCAGATCCCCTTCAAGTTCTGAATTTGAACATGATGTTTTTTCGGAATGTAATAAAAGGGTCATAGAAAGTTATATAAAAAAAGACTCCAAACATGAAAATAGTGAAATAGCAACTGGGTTAATTGGGTTGGTTTCACCAACACCACTAGGATCCAGTGGGTGTTCACCAGTTAAGCTAGTTTGCTTCGATTGCATTAAATTAAAATTCATAAAAAAAAAATTTGACTTTACTTTTCTTGATGCCAAAATAACTTTCATTAACTAAAACTATTCCGATGAACCCCCCCTTTTTTTTTTTAAGAATCTGAAACAAGGACAATGTTCCCCTGACTGATCTTGAATGACCAATCCGGCATAACAACTCAAAAGATAAAGAAGTATCGGTAATTTCTTCATGCTCGTTCCAAGTTTGAAGTATCATTTGTACAAATAATAATCTCCTTGTTTTCAATAGTTATTTTTGGTTTGATCAGTTTATAATAAACTAATATGAAGTTGACAATCAAAAATCAAACTAAGTTCCCAAACCTTGTTTTGGAACGATCTTACAAATTCCAGTTCTTGCAACATTATGTCCATGGATTTCATCTAAACCTGTAGTTCACTGTTTCTTTATATAGGGATCAAGTACACCTTTTATGGTTGGTAGCATGGTAGAAGTGGCCTATACTCATGAAAATGTTCCGGTTGCATGGTATACTGCTACTGTCACAGAGATCATAAGTGAAAAGGTTTTATTAGTTGAGTATTTGAGTTTGAAAAATGAAGATGGGTCTTTGTTCCGTGAAACTGTTTCAATACAAAACATTAGACCGCTCCCTCCAACCCTAGAAGTTAGAGATTTCCAACTGCTTGATATAGTTGAAGCATTCTATAATGGTGGATGGTGGGAAGGAGTTATAGCCGCTGTTAAAGATCAGTCAAAGTATAATGTTAAATTCATGCTTCTAGAAGATGAAATAGTAACTAGCAACACAGAGCTGAGAGTTGTTTATGATTGGATTGATGAAGAATGGATTCTGGCATCACAGGTAAGACAAACAAATAAACTAGCTGTAATCTTGGTCACATGTTGGTAAGACTTATCATTCATTTTTGGGTGTTATTTTGAAGAATAAAAAAAAAGCAAGTACAAAATTAAAGCATGTCTGCTGTAATTTACTTTCAAATCGTTAATATGAGCCTCTTTCAGTATGCTACAATAAGCCTGCTCCTATATCTCAATCAAGTAATGTAAATAGTATCAATCATTCTTTTTAATATATATTATAAGGTCAATATAACTTTTCATTTAATTTACCATCAACTGTGTGCGTGCGTGCGTGCGCGCGCGCATACCTCAACCTTATTTTATATCTTTCTTCTTTGGCATGCAAATCCTCTAAAAAGGAATTCACTTTGTAAAGCTTGGCTGATGAGCTTATATTGTTCAGCTTTGAGGAGGTCGGTTCAGATTTTAATATTGACCTTCTAAGCTGATGAGAGTATTAGAGAATACTGCTTTCGCCAAAAAATCATTGGACATTGCATATATTTGCATTTGTATATAAGTTTGTATTAAGCAACTCATAAAACTACAATTTATCTATCCCAATAAGAAACTACTTGACCATATCAAATTTTGAATGTTGATTTTTTTTTTAATATGATGTTCTTATTTGCGATGTCCAATAATTGAAGTAGGATGATTCAAATTCTAAAAAGGTATGTTTAATATTTATATTGATGGTTTTTGGTTCAGTCTTTTTATAGACCTTTCTCATAGTTTTTGGTTCAATCATCTAATGTTTGTGAATATGCTGTGTATCAGGATAAATCTTTAGAACCACAAAACAATGTTGAATCATGGCATGCATGCAGTCCTCTTAATAAACGCGAGGATCCTGACTCAGTTGCTACCTCGATGTGTAATGTCGATATTTCTGGTTTGTTACCATCATTTAAGAGAAACAAAGACAATCAAGAATCAGGAAAACCTTTCCTTGGAAGCAAGAAAGGAAGAAAAAGTGAGACAGCAGAAGATACCAAGTTGTCTGCTTCAAGATGTGCTGAAACTTCTTCTAATATTCTGAAGTTAGGTGTTGAAGTTCCCTCCTTGATACGTGAAGGACAACAACCTAATATTAACACTAACACAGCGATTGAAAAGATGAATAAGGATAGTCAGCAAATTGGGGAAGTACCTGAGACTGACCATGATGCAGTTCAGGTTGTTTGAATTTGACTTACAATTGAAATTGGTATAAGCAAAAAAGTCGTCATGGATTTATATGAGACATTTTAAGAGCAGTAGGATAATATTGGTCAATATCTGAGTAATATCGGTCATTTATTTATAAGTCGGTAATATATTTGAATATGTGAAAACACCAAACCTATACTGTTGTTATTTTAAATTATATCATGCAAAATCCCATATTTTATCGATTATACAATAAATCCTTTACTATAAGAATTGCATGTTTTTTCGAATTAGAAATGATGATATACGTGATAAACTTGAAGTAGCACCAATTGAGGAGAAGCTAATTCAACATCGCTTAAGATGGTTTGGACATCTTCAACGAAGGCCGCCCGAGACACCTGTGCGTGTTGGAATTATAGGCCGTGTTGAAGGCTCAAAGAGAAGTAGAGGTCGACCAAGGTTGACATGAGAGGAAGTAGTAAAAAGAGATTTGAAGGATTAGGGTATATCCGAAGAGCTAGTGACGGATCGGAGCGAGTGGAAGTTAGCGATTCACGTACCAGAACCATGAGCGTTGAGTTTTATAAGTTTTAGATTATAGGACTAGAAAACATGAGCCTAAGACGTAGGATTGGTCTTTGACCAATATTATTATTAGTATCATTATCGCTATTAGTATTATTATTATCATTCCTCTTATATATACATATATATTTTTATTTTATTTTACTTTACTTAGTTATTATTATTAATTTACTTATTTGACTTTATTTTATTATTGTTATTGCTATTGTTATTATTATAACTTTTAAATTGATTTTTTCATTTAGTTTTGGGTTCCATCTTTAGCTGACCCCAACTTGTTTGGGAATAATGGCTTAGTTGTTGTTGTACATGCTATAGATACAATAATAAAATGATAAAAAAAAGTTTGCTACAAATTCTGAATTTTATTTTTATTTTTTAGCTGTACATAAACTGAGTTAATACAATTTTTTTTTCTCAACTAACAATGATTTAAATATCAAAATAGTAAAAAGTATCAATGAAATATAAGAACAAAATTATTTACTTGAAATTTTGTTTTTCCTCCTGTTTGTTTATCATGTATGCATGAGTATTAAGAAATGACAATACGTTAAGAGTTTTAGCTTTAAGTATGGATAAGATCAATCCTAGAAGAAGAGAGAAACAATTTGAATAAACTACTATGTCAAGCTAGAATTACAACTTTAAATTAGGATCTTTTGCTTTTATGGCTGTGTATACTTGTTTCCAATATTTTCAGGAAAGGCAAATTCAGGAGCCAATGTTTCTTACTTCCCGTTGAATTTGGATAAAAATAGCTTCTGAACTAGAATACTGCTAATATTATTTCTATTGTCCAACGTTAGCTACATAGCTTGCTGATTTCTTTTAGTTTCCTAATATTCGGCATTTCGCATGAATATTTACTTTTATACTTGTAAGCCTTCAACAATTTCCCAAAATCATTATATATTTCAAATAAGCCCACTAAAATCTTTGTTTTCTTTATAAACTTCTAAAGGTCACTTTAAATAGAGAGAAGAAGCTGATAGGCAAAGAGCTAGCAATCAATAATGATTTGGTACCCCCTAGCAAGTTTTTGGATACTCATTGATACCTTATTACTTTGTTCTTTCTTTTCTTTTTGTGAAAAAATAAAATAAAATCAAACAATAGTTTCTCATGTTGAAAAAACAATGGTTCTTTTTCATTTTATTTAAAGTGATAGTCCATTTAAGATGAGTATTGACAAATATAATTTCTTGTGATGAAAAACCAATGGTTCTTTTTTATCTAAAGTGATAGTCCATTTAAGATGAGTATCAACAAATGACAACACATTAGAGTTTTTGCTTTAAGTATAGATAAATTCAATCCTTAGAAGTAGTAAAAAACAATCTGAATAAACTGTTATGTCATGCTAGAATTACAGCTTAAAATTATGATCTTTTGTTCTTACGGATGCGTATACTTCTTGGTTCCAATATTTTTAGGCAGAAAGAATTCAAGAGCCAATGTTTCTTACTTCTCATTGAATTTTGATAAAATATCATCCGATATGTCAGTTAATATTCTACTACACTATTGCTAATATTACTTCTATATTATTCAACATTAGCTACATAGCTTGTTGATTTTTTTTGTTTCCTAATATTTGGCATTTTACCATGAATATTTACTTTTATACTTATGTGCCTTGCTAGGTTGTCCATAATCATTATATTTTTCCAATAAACCCACCAAAATCTTTATTTTCTTTATGAACTTTCTAGAGGGCTGCTTTAGATAGAGAAAAGAATTTGATAGGCAAGAGCCAGAAATTTATAAAGATTCGGTACTTTTTTTTTTGAAAGAATAAAATAAATGAAACAATGGTTTCTTATGATGAAAAAACAATAGTTCTTTTTTATCAAAAGTGATAGTCCATTTAAGGTGAGTATCGAAAAATGACAACACATTAGAATTTTGACTTAAGTATGGATAAGTTTGATCCTTAGAAGAAGAAAATAAAAACAATTTGAATAAACTACTAAGTCAAGCTTGAATTACAACTTAAAATTACGATCTTTTGCTTCTACAGATGTGTATGCTTCTTGTTTCCAATATTTTAGGTATGAGTAATTCAAGAGCCAATTTTTCTTTCTTCTCATTGAATTTTGATGATAATAATCTTCTGATATGTTAGTTAATATTTTACTGGAATATTGATAATATTATTTTTATATTATCCAACATAATCCACATAGCTTGCTAATTTCTTTTAGTTTCCCTACTATTTGGCATGTTACCATGAATAATTACTTGTATGCCATAAAATAATTTCCCGAAATTATTATATTTTTTCAACAAGCCCACTAAAATCTTTGTTTTCTTTAAAAACTAATAAAGATCACTAAAGGATCATTTAGATAGAGAGAAGAATTTGATAGGCAAGAGCTAGAAATCAATAAAGATTCAGTACCCTGCCAAGTTTTTGGGTATTTGTTGATACATTATTAAGTTTGGTTTTTTTGAAAACATATATATGAAATAATGGTTTCTCGTGATGTAAAAACAATGGTTCTTTGTATCTAAAGTCATAGTCAATTTTACATTCTATCTCCCTATGTAAGCTCCTTTAGCCGCATAGTTTATACTTATGATATTAGTTGCCAAATACAATTATTAAAAAGCTAACTAAAATTACCTATCCCTATGTTAAAAATACCAAATCAAGCTCCAATATCACGTTGAAATTATTGAAGAAAACAAAATAAAATAGAAAAGAAGAAGAGGATGAGAGATAAGAAATAAATAACCATTGAAGACTACATGTTTATCAATGACTTAGTTAACAAACTCATATTTATATCTAAATTACTCGGAACCCAAGTAACTATATAACTGGAAATATTATAACTAGGGGAAACTACAAAATATAATATGTGAGTAATAAATTGTGAAATCTCCTACAATATTCTTTAACATCCCTCCTCAAACTCAAGATGCATAGCAAGCAGAGTTTGTCAAAACAAACACGATCAAAAATTAAATTTGAAATCCGCACTGTCACCAAAACCATCCAATATTGTGAGACAGTGGATTTAAGTGCTGCTAAAGGGGACTATCTTCAAATACCAGTTTATTCCTGATTGGTAGACAACTATCTAAAAAGGCGACAATAATGAATCATCGAAGTTGAAATTCGGGAAGTGAAAAGGAGAATAAGGAAATTACTATGGGATATGAAGTAGAATCCCAATCGGGATTGGAAGAGTAATTCCAATCAGAAATACGGAATCGAAATCCGAGAAAAGAGAAATTAGGAATAAGGGGATTCCCGTGTGATTGCAAGTGGAATTCCAATCTAGATTCATTATAGTCGTTGCTAAAAGACTGACGCCTATCATGAAAAGAAATCCAAAATCTGAAAACCGATATAACAACCTTAATAGTGGAAGCACGATTTGAGTAATACATTTGATAAGTTCTAAATCTTCAAGCTTCAAATCGGGATGATGTTTGGATGCAATCTCTGAACGACCATTGATGAATTCTGATTGTAGTTGATGAATTAAATTATAGTTCTCAAATTGAAATTGAATCACAAAATTATTTTATTAAAATCGAAACACGCTTCGATATCATGTTAAAATACCAAATCAAACTTTGATACCATGTTGAAATTATTGAAGAAAACAAAATAAATTAGAAAAGAAGAGGGTGAGAGATAAGAAGAAATTAATATTTATTGAAGACTATATCTGTATTGATGACTTAGTTAACAACCTTATATTTAAATCTGGATTGCTTGGAACCCAGACAATTATATAATTGAAAATATTATAACTAGGGGAAATTATAAAATATAATATGTAAGTAATAAATTGTGAAAACTCCTGTAATATTCTTTAATATCTTTAACAGTTTATACTTATCATATTAGTTGCCAAATACAATCATTAAAAAGCTAACTAAAATTACCTATATTCAGCCTATACATATATCATATCCTGAATTATGAGTTACTATTATATTTCATGTGAGATGCATGTTGGGCCATTACTTTTTAATATGTAAAGGTCATGATGTTATATGTTGTAATAGTGGAACCCAATGCACAAGTCTTCCGCACGATAGCGGGCTCTGTGGATGTCGATAATGTACGCAACATTTCCCTTACATTGTGAAAATGCTGTTTCCAGACTCAAACCTGGACGTTCAGATCACCATGCGGGTCACCTAACCGTTGCACCAAGGCTCCACCTCATGATGTTATATGTTCTAATGACAAAAAATACATCTTTTTAACTTTTTATAGAGAAATATCGCATTTTCAATCATTGTTTAGATATATTTTCTTTTGAAACTAGTATTTTTGGAATTTTAATATTGGAAAAGATCGAATACTTTTTGTTGTCATTATTAGTATTGTTGTTGTTGTTGTTGTTTGTCCAATTTTCTTTAAATGGATAATTGAGGAAGATGTTTAATTTGCTTCACAAACTATTTAATCTACTATTTGGATTATTAATATAGTGCCTTGGCACAAGGAACGTGTGTGTATGACTATATGTTTAGGAGAAAAACAGGTTAAACCAGACAATTAAAGTCCAATTTTACATGATTAATGTAATAATGTTATCACAAAACGATGACATAGGAAAAGTATACAATTTAAGATGGTTGGTCTAAACATAAGGGTATTTCAGAAAACAATACAGTGCCACACCAAAAAATTGTTGAACTAAGCTCAAGTCAAAAAAGTGTTAAATACGTTGTAGATAAAGAGCTCATTTTTTAAGCAATTAATAAAATTGTACAGTAAAATTATCAATAGGGTATTATAAGAATATTAGACGTTATTGTACAAAGTCAGAAGCATTATATATCAAAGACGTCATCGAGTGAGGTTTATTTAAAGAAATTTGCTTTTACTATTGTTTTCATTGTTTATCAAAGTTATTTTATTATCATACATACATGTCATAACAAAATAACGTGACATCAAATTTAAAGTTAAAACATATTATTATCGTTATGAAAATTGTTTATGGATATTTCTAGTTTACACTTTTTAGTAAAATGATTTGTTGAAGTGTTTTTTTTTCAATCAAAATGATATAGGACAAAAATAGCATAATTTAAACTCACGAGCTTTGCACCATAATTTTACATTACACTAAGTTACTAGCTATTATTGTGACATATTACTCAAGAGCATTGTAATATTTCATGGCATCCCTCCTTCGAAGCATCATTTTGTATCTTGAGTTGCATTACTTCGAATATAAGAAATATGTGTGAACCATATCTAAGATCATATCTATCAAAATTTTGCTCTTTTGAGCATTCCTAAGAAAATGAAATGATGTTTCAAACAAGGTTTGAGATCTTGGTTTCGGTCTTTGTTTTGATCTTTTGTAATTTTAGAAATTTCAATTTAATTCGTAAATTTCAAGAGTTTCGGTTCCAATTTGTAATGATTTCGGATTGCGTTATTTATTTTCATATATTTACACATATATTCGTTTATATTGAAACAATCGTATAATTTATCTTTAATTAGAAAATAAGATATAAAGAACATACTAATTAATTATAAATACTTATAACACTAAATAATGTTTTCATTTTCACTTTTTTTAGTCACGCCCTTAGTATATTTTGTGGTTTTGTAAGTGTCTTAAGTGAAAATTTTAGAATTTGAATATTCATTTATTTGAAAATTTATTCTTCTTTGAGTTCCTTCTATAAATTTTGAAGTTTAGTATTTTTTTTATTGAATCGGAGTTTCAATTTGGTTTCATTTCGATCCCCACTAAAACTGAAACAGATTGACCAGAATCTCAGTGTTTGGATCGAAACCTCAAACCATGGCTTCAATTTGATTGTTAGTACATATGTTTTGTTATCAGACATCAACTTATAATCTTGAAGATGCTAATTTATTTGAAATGGTTCGTTCTTTTGTGGATATGATGATCATAATGTCAACTGAACCTTCTTAAATTTTTTATAGCATTTAAATTAGTAGAGCTTAAAATATAAAAGAACGCTAAAGGAGTGCTACAAAGAGAGATGCCAAGAAACCTTCTTTATATATCAGAGAGATATTTGATATATGAACATCCCTAATTTTAACCGTTGAATTCGTTAAATTGATGGATGAGAGAGAACGAAAACAAAAATGAACAAAGAAAAAAACAAAACTTTTTTTTATGTGATTCTTTTGCCATTTTTCTCATCCATGGATTTGACGAACACAATTGTTGAAACTAGTGGACATTTGGGGTTGCTCAAAATAGGAGCGCTATTGAACCTTGTTGATGTTTCTAGTTAATAAATTTCACGAAAAATAACAAATGAAGCATTCTCTCGAACAAACTAAAAGAGAAAAAATGTGGAAAATAATAATAAATGATGATTTCCTTAATAATAAAGCATGTGATCTTTGTTATTCCATTTTTTTACGGGACAAACCTTTTGTTGTGACACCAAGTCAAAAGCATTATTTATTGGAGATATATTTATTTTGTTACATAGATCAACAAGTGAATTAATAAGAGAACAAAAATATATGGTTGTTGACATTCTGAATTAATGTTTGTAAAATAAAATCAATTCAGATTTTGAATCTTCAGAAGGTTAGTATAATTGTTTGGAAGGCATGTAGATAGCTAGCTTTCTATAAAGACTATTTGGCCCACTAAGATTATGAAGTTTCTAGTAATGCATGTCCAATGTAAATAATGGCTGAATTTATTACACTTGCTCTGCTCTTACCTTTGTTATAATTGTCTAACATACGTATGAACTTGATCTATGTTCATCAGGATGAATCTCTAGATCAACAAAACAATGTTGAATCGTGGCATGGATGCAAATGTGCACCTAAATGCAAGGATCCTAATCGAGTTGCTACCTCAGTGAATAATATCGATGTACCTCGTCTATTATTACCATCGTTACCACAAAACAATAACAGCAAGGAATTAACAAGACCGTTCACAAGAACTACGAGGATTGTCAATGTAGGATGGAACTTCAAGAGCTTCACAAGACCTTTGAAGGTTGCTTAAATTTAAAATCTCTAAATCTATTTACCTTTCTAAACTAATGGATATGCTCAGTAAACATAAATATGAACAGGATTTTTAATTTTATTTTACACACACACACATACATACTAGTTTTATTTTTAAAAGGAAATGCTCAATAAATATTAAGATTTGGTATTTTTAGTAACCTTATCAAAACATTTAGATATCTAAATAAATTCCCCTTTTCACTTATTTATATTGAGGGATTCTCAGCCTTATCCTCATACTAATTAATATGTAATTCGTTTAGCACATTTATCAATATATGTTAAGTCCAGCACCATTGTCTCAGTAGTTAGACGCTTCAGTTTTGGTCCGTGAGGTGTGATTTGAGTCACTGGATATATGATGACTTTGTGTATGCTATATGCCATCTAAGACTTCTAGTACAACTATGTACTACCGTCTAAGTATCTAATTATATATATATATATATATATATATCTGTGTGTGTGTTATTTTAGCCTCCCTAGTAGCCATTAAATGAGATTATTCACCTGTATTCTCTCATCCAAAAACCTTTTCTGGTTTGCTATCAATCAATTTTTTGAATTATGAAATAATCGTTTTGTTGATATATGTTAACAGAATAAATGAGAGAATAAATATGTACGCTGACTTTCTGAACTTTTTTTAGGGGTAATTATTTCAGAATCTAGAAGCTTTATTGGAAAAATACAAAGATATAATAGTTGTTCCAAGTAGATGAATTACATTTACAGTGGCTAATATTTGGTTGACAAATATTATGAAAATTCTAATGATGCACTCAGTGTTTCCAATGACTGCAATTATAACATTTCTCGTACTTTTGTTTCAATTATCCGATATCTGTGAACTTGATCTCTGTATTTTAGGATAAATCCCTGGAACCGCTAAACTATATTGAATCACTGTTTGCTCACTGCTCTATGCATAAACCCAAGGAATGCTGCCTTGACAAAAACAAATCAATACTCCTTGTTTGTCACTATCGTCTTCACAAAATGAAGCGATTATGAATCAATTAGACCAATGCAGGAAGGAAAAAAACAGAACCATCTATTGGAAAGCAAGAAAGCAGTGAAAGGTACGATTTCAGATGATAATACCAAATTCACTTGATTCAAGTGGTATTGGAATTTTTTCTAAGAATTTCAATTAATCTCACTTTATTAATCCAACTGGATATGCTCAATGATTAAGATTTCTTTTTTATCCTTTTTATCTAGAAATAAAAAGGGAAAAAGTATATTGATTCCTTAATCATCATGTTAAATAAACGAACCTTTAAATTTGACATTTTTTAGTGACCTTATCAAAACATTAAGATATCTAAATAAATCCCCCTTTCACATAATCATATGCAGGGATTCTCAGCCTTATCCCTCAGACTAATTAATATGTAAATAGTTCAGTGCATTTATTAGTATCTGTTATTTCAGTAGTAGCCCATAAATGAGATTATTCACCTATATTCTCATCCAAAAACTGTTTTTTGTTTTGTTATCAACCAATTTTTTGAATTATGAAATGATCATTTTGTTAATATTATAACAAAATAAATGAGAGAATAATTATGTGTGCCAACTTTCTGAATTATTTTTAGATGTATTCTAGAAGCTTTATTGGAAAAATACAAGATGTGGTTGTTCCAGGTAAACGAATTACATCTGTGGTGGCTAATATTTGGTTGACAATGGTTATTAAGACTCTAATGATGCACTCTGTGTTGCCAATAGTTGCAATTATAACATTTCTCCTACTTTTGTTTCAATTATCCGATATCTGTGAAGTCGATCACTGTATATCAGGGTAAATCCCTGGAACCACAAAACTTTGTTGAATCACTGCTTGCTTGCTGCTCTATGCAAAAACACAAGGATCTCGATCCATATGCTACCTTGACAAAAACAGATCAATATTCTTTGTTTGTCACCATCATCTTCACAAAATGGAAACGATCATGAATCAATTATACCAATACAGGAAGGAAGAAAACAGAAGGCCATCTATTGGAAGCAAGTAAGCAGTGAAAGGTAAGATTTCAGACGATGATACAGAATTATTTAATTCAAATGATATTGGAACTTTTTCTAGAAATTTCAATTAATCTCACTTTCCTAGTCCAACTGGATATGCTCAATAATTATGGTTTTTTATTTTTTTATTTTTATTTTTATTTTTGGAAAAAGGGGGGAAAAGAACATATTGACTCCTTAATCATCTCGTAGAATAAACAAACCTTTAAATTTGACATTTTTTTGGTAACCTTATCAAAACATTAAGATATCTAAATACATCTCACCTTTCACTTACATTATATGGATGGATTTTCAGCCTTATCCCTCATACTAATTAATATGTGAATAGTTCAGTGCATTTAATTAATATTTGTTATTTCAGCAGTAGCCAATAAACGAGATTGTTCACCTATATTCTCATCCAAAACCATTTTTTTATTTTGTTAGCAATCAATTTTTTGAATTATGAAATGATCATTTTGGAAAAAGGGGGGAAAAGAACATATTGACTCCTTAATCATCACGTTTAATAAAAAAACCTTTAAATTTGACATTTTTTGGTAACCTTATCAAAACGTTAAGATATCTAAATACATCCCACCTTTCACTTAAATTATATGGATGGATTTTCAGCCTTATCCCTCATACTAATTAATATGTAAATAGTTCAGTGCATTTAATTAATATTTGTTATTTCAGTAGTAGCCAATAAATGAGATTGTTCACCTATATTCTCATCCAAAACCATTTTTTTATTTTGTTAGCAATCGAATTTTTGAATTATGAAATGATCATTTTGTTAATATTTTAACAAAATAAATGAGAGAATAAATATGTGTGCCAACTTTCTGAATTATTTTTAGATGTAATCTAGAAGCTTTAGTGGAAAAATATAAGATGTAGTTGTTCCAAGTAAATGAATTACACCTATGGTGGCTAATATTTGGTTGACAATGATTACGAAAATTCTAATGATACACTCTGTGTTGCCAATAGTTGCAATTATAACATTTCTCTTACTTTTGTTTCAATTATCTGATATCTGTGAACTTGATCACTGTATATCAGGATAAATCCCTGGAAGTACAACACTATGCTGAATCATTGCTTGCTTGCTGCTCTTATGCAAAAACACAAGGATCTCGATCCATATGCTACCTTGACAAAAACAGATCAATATTCTTTGTTTGTCACCATCATCTTCACAAAAGGGAAACGATCATGAATCAATTATACCAATACAGGAAGGAAGAAAACAGAAGGCCATCTATTGGAAGCAAGAAAGCTGTGAAAGGTAGGATTTCAGATGATGATACAGAATTATTTAATTCAAATGATATTGGAACTTTTTCTAAAAATTTCAATTAATCTTACTTTTCTACTCCAACTGGATATGCTCAATAATGATACTTTTTTCTTTTCTTTTTGTGAAATAAGGAGGAAAAAAGAACATATTGACTCCTTAATCAGCACGTTAAATAAACAAACCTTTAAATTTGACATTTTTTGGTAACCTTATCAAGGCTTTAAGATATCTAAATACGTCTCACCTTTCACTTAATTATATGGATGGATTTTCTGCCTTATCCCTCATACCAATTAACATGTAAGTAGTTCAGTGCATTTAATTAATATTTGTTATTTTAGTAGTAGCCATGAGATTATTCACCTATATTCTCATCCAAAAACCTCCTTTTATTTTTGTTATCAACCAATTTTTTGAATTATGAAATTATCATTTTGTAATTATTTTTAACAAAAAAAAAATGAGAGATTAAAATGTGTCAACTTTCTGGTTTTTTTTTTAATATGAATATTTATTATCTAGAAGCTTCATTGGGGAAATATAAGATATAGTTGTTCCGAGTGAATGAATTGGGCTCGACAATGGCTAACATTTGGTGGACAATGATTATGATGATTCTAATGACTGCAATTGTAACATTGTCTCCTACTTTTGGTTCAATTATCTAATATCTGTAAACTTGATCTCTGTATATCAGGAATCATAGATCTGCCTGAATCACTGCATGCTTGCTGTTCTATGCATAAACATGAGTATGTTGACCCAATCACTACCTTGACAAAAAATAAAATTAATCAATCAGTATTCTTTGTCATTCACCATCATCTTCACAAAATGAGAATGATTATGAATCAATTAAACCAATACCTGGAAGCAAGAAAGCAGAAAATGTGAGATGTCAGATAATAATACAAATACATTTGATTCAAGTGCTATTGGAACTTCTAATGCTTTGAGGTTAGTGTTTGAAATTCAGGCCCTGATAATAGGGGAGGGACATCCTATATTATCATTGACCTTGTTCAAGGTAGAGTTGTGGTTGTTTCACATTGAGATCCATTGTCAAAGACCCAAAATGCAAAAGTATTTAAAATTGTCTAATCGACAATCTAAAATTAAATTTCCGCAAACACAATCAGTTAGCAAAGCTGTAGACAGCAGTGTAGTTACCTTTCCCCCGTTACGTGTTCTTGTTCTGCAATGTAAACATCGGCTTACATTTGTATTGTAGTTGCCAAAAATATATTTCTGAATAAAATCAAATTATCTTCATGGTTTAATTGCTAAACCTTACCTGAGAAGTTTTGATGAAGTTGATGAAAAATTCTCGCAATACATGGGAATCCTCTAGAAGAAAAATACAATATGTTTGTGTTATTTCTGTGTTAAATGCAGTTATGAAGCATATATCAGCTAAAGAGAGGAATTTTCTATTTGGACCCACGGTGTTATTTTCTAACACGGTTTCTTTTTTTCTCCTTGCCTAGGCGATAATGATTTTGTACACTTTGTTATGAAGCCCACTGCAGTAGTGATGGTCTTGAACAATTAGAAGCTTCTAATTCCGATGTGGCAGCCTTTTCTTCTGAAGCCAGTTTAGTTTTTGACCTTTAGGGGTCTGAAGAAGAGTCAAAAAAGAACAATGCTTACGAGAATTTATCTTCACCGTTTGAAAAATGCTTCCAAAGTGAAGGAGGGGGTTTCTTAATGTGTCAGTTATTCGTATAGTTTCTTTGTTGTATGTTTAAATTATATAGGCAACTACGACATCATTCTACACTTACATTAATCTGCCTTATTGGATTTTAGATTCAGTCTAATGGGAGATATTGTTCTGCGTGCTTGATGAGAATGTTGCTTGTACTGATCAAAAGCTTTCAATATCCCCATGATGTGCACTGCAGTGACAATACTTGTATCAGATCTTCTATCAGACATCAAGGACTCAATGCACCTTGGCTACCTTTATCAACTTTGTACATACATCATTAGATGATTTCGTAAGTTGCAATGCAGTTCTTATACAAATCATGAAAACACAGGCAAATCACCAGGATAACAAACACAACTAAGGATCAATGCACATCTTTTCTTTCCCCATCCTATTTTTATTTTTTATTTTATTTTTATAAAAAAAAGGGTACTTAGGATGATAGTATATGATTGTGCTACAAGTCTTAAGTAGTATATAAGATATTATATATCAATATCAACATGTGTTAGTGGTTCGAATCTTGTATTATGTCGGAATCAAACCCATGATTCCATGAATCAAAACCAGAACGTCTAACCCATTAATACAGTGGCGTTGGATCACATCTATCATATTATATATAAAAGAGAATATGTGATTGTTTGTATTTCTATTCCACATTCAATCCGAAGTCACATACTTGTTATTTCTTGATTTGAGTAAACAATTTGCAATTATCCCCTCCATTCCTTTTGTTATCACAGTATGTTTAACAATTTTGTTCGGTGATTGTTTGCATTTGTTCCATATTCATTCTCAATTCATGTCCATATTCTTTTCCTTAATTCAAGTAATTACTAAGTATTCATTTTCTTTTTTCCTTTATACTTCTTATTGGACGACATGGTTTCTCACATTTATTTCCCTTTCTATTTCTTTTATACCTAAGCTCAAAAATCAGTTATTTCATATATTTTATTGGATCAAAGTCGTTTCAAAACTTAAATTTATTTTTCTCAAATCTTCAATGTTTCTACTTTGTGTAATGAAGCGGATATGTTTGAGAACATCCTGAGTAAAAATTCAACCATTAAATTTATTTATTTTGTATTTTGTTTAACTTTTTTAGCTATTATTCTTAATTTCTTATTTAACAACGATGAAAGTATATATATTAATCCAAGGCTTTTTGTATTTTTTTTCAAACTTGTATATTTAGTTATGCTTACTTTCTTTTTTGTGTAATTAAATGAATATCTTCGTATAAATAATAATTTAAAGGACAAATTTTTGAAATAGGCCAGGTTTCGAAACAATTTCGCGATTGGTGCTGGTTTTGAAACTTATATCAAATAAGGTTCTGCCCAGTCGGTGTCCAGCTCAGCAATTTGTAACTGTCTCGCCTGGGCGCAACTCATAGTTGCGCCTAAATTTTTCATTTTTAAATCGGCGCAACTCTTAGTTGCGCCCAGTCAGATAATAGTAATTCCATTATTGGCGCAACTATGAGTTGCGCACCTTGTTTTATCTTACAGGCGCAACTCATATTTGCGCCTACACAAGTTGATGCTGCCATATAAAGGCAGCAGCAACCTATACCCCCACAAGTTGATGCTGCCTTGTTTTTTGGTTGTAATGTTAATTTATTGTTAGATGTGTTACTTTGTTGTTGTTCCACGTTACGTACTGTGGATATTACATATAAAAGCTGTATATAAAATAAATCAAAGTTACAGAAAATAACAATTAACAAAAATGTTCGACCGAAGATAACTTGTAATATCAAAGTAGCTTACGGAATAAAAATCGAAGTTATACGGTACACGAATGACATTAGTAAAAACAATCAAATTAGTTATTGCTTCCCGCACGTTCTTCTCTTATGACTCAAGTTACCGCATTGTCCACATCTGTCATGTCTTCTGTCCCCCATTTCGTCCACGACTCCCCTAATTCTTGTGGACCTGGGTCTTCCTGTATTCCTACGTGTTGGCGGCGGGTGTATAGTTGGGTCTTCATGTACATCCCAATATCTACTGTTGGGCACATGATGAAAAATCGAAAAATAACTATGTCTATAACCGTTTGCTGTAAACCAGGACGAAATAAGATCATGGTAAGCTCTGTTCGCTTCTCCTCTACATCGTGCACATGCAGTCAAAACATGAAAACATGGAAAATGGGCAATAATATGAATATTGCATGAATAGCTGCAGTTGTCATTGGCGATATTTACTGTGTAGTTACATGCGTTTGTGTATGTTACTTGCTACTCCGTCAAGCTGAACCTGTTAATGCTCATATTTCGTGTTTCTGCTGCATATTTTTCCATCATTTTTTCATACGTTAGCGTGAGCGCAGCTGTGTACTCCAGTCCATTAGTACGTCTTCTGTAGAAGTAGCTATTAAGACGATGAAAGGTACGTGCTACTAACGCCTTTACCGGTAACGATCTTGCACCTTATAGAACTCTATTGAATCTCTTTGAAGCATTGGTAGTCATCACATAAAAACGTTTACCGTTGTCCTTGTAAACAGCCCACTATTCATCCTTATGTTTGAGACTTCTGTCAATCCATCTGTCAGCAGCCGGACTTACATTTTTTAGTTGCTCTTTTAGTTCTTTGTATGTTACCTCGTCTCTTGCTTCAGCACAAGCATGAAATAAGTTTTGCAAAATCTTACTACCACAACCAGCCTTTTTGAAGTTTGCTTTCAAATGATGAAGGCAGAAGCGATGATGATGCGGTTTTCTTCATTTCTCCTGCAAGGCGGTTGGAATTCCTTTCATTCTATCAAAAATGAATGTAATCCATCTTGCATTTAAAGATAGAATTAAGTGTCCCATGCATGAAAAAAAACCATCCCCAAGTCTTCGTTGATTCGATTCGTACAATAGCAAATGTCAAAGGAAAATGAGAGTTGTTTGCATCAACTCCTATAGCTACAAGCAACGTACCTTGATATTTACCATAAAGACGTGTTCCATCAATAGAAAGAACATGATGACAATGCTTGAAACTTTCAATGCTCGGTCCAAATGCCCAGAAAGCCCTTCAAAATTGAACGCCTTCTGTATGAACATGATAAACAGTGTCTGGATTGCATTTCTATATTGCACGAAGAAACTGTGACAAGTCATTGTACGAAGATTTCCAATCGCCAAATATTTTAGACACTGCTTTGCTTAGTCCTTTCCAAGCTCTCATGTAGCTTATTTGAATTTTATATGTATTTGCCATAAGCTCTTGGACAGATTTTGCAGTGTAACTTAGGTTCGATCGAATATGTGGAAGGACTTTGGTACAGATGAATTTGGCTGTTGCTTGCTTGTTTTTCGAGTTGATGATTGGATTTGAGCATGTGTGATCACCACCGTATTTTTTTTACCACCCACAACCCAGCATGATCTCTTTTAGAAACAATAGCATGAAGCTGCCATGGACTTAATATCACATATAGCAGTGAACTCTCTAGCACGAGACTTTATGTTTTTAAATGAAACTGAACATTTTATCGACCATTCACTTATATGTTCAATTAAAGATTCCTTTGATTTAAAAATCATACCGACTCGAGTGCCTTTCTCCACACATTCCAGTCCAAACATTTCACCATTAAATTGAACTTCTTGCATAATAGATCTTTCCATGATTGTGTCGTTGCATTGGTTATCCTCTAACGGTTCTTCTATCTCGATATGCTCGTCAATGTCATCAACTTCCTCTGGAATATTTGCTTGGTATAGACTGTTGCTAGTCAGGTAGGGTAGTATGGTAGTTAGGAGATGTTACAGACGATTGCTATGCTTAGTATTTTGTCCTTACTGAATTTTGAGGACGAAATTCTTTAAGGAGGGGAGCTTGTAACACCACTAATTTTAAATAACATTATTCGGGAGATTTAATTAAATAAATTAAATAGAATAATGTAAAGCTTAGAGTGATAAGGGGATTGAGATTTAAAAATTAAATAGAGGTCGTGCTTAACTAAACAAAATTAAAAGAATGAGTTTATGGAAATGGTTTTATAAGTTAACTAATAAGAGAATAAGGCAAGGGTATTATGGGGAATAGCCATCCACCATAACCCTTAACCCCTAAACCCTTATTCCCATTTCCATTTTCACAGGTTCATAATTTAAAAAACATAAAAAAGGGAGCTCAAAGCCGGCCATAACTTAGGGGATAAGAGGATTAAAAATCAAGTAAAAGCTAAGGAATCAAGCAAGAAGAATTAAGCAAGATCAAATCTCAAGTTCCTTATTCAAAGCAAGGTGAATAATAATAAAAACCATCTCATTTTTGTTTTCATGAATATTTGATTTCGGGTTTTATATTTAAATTCGATTTGATGATTTTAATAATGATATGCTTGGGTTATATACCATGTTTGTTTTAAACAAAAAGGTTTGATAAATGTTTGATTTGATTTTAAGGTTAAAATCATATATATTGAGTTTCAAATGCCATGAGGATTTAATATGTTATTCAAACATTATTTTGGAGATGGGTTTAAATTTTCATAATTATCCAAGCTATGGATAATTTATTATGAATTTTTGAAGGAAGAAATAAATAATTGGGATTAAAAATTTATTTTGGCTATTATATAAAGGATTTTGGGTCTGAAATTTATATATGTTAGATAACATATTAAAAGTGAATTTTGATAATTTTTGGGGATTTTAAAGTGAATTTTGATAATTTTTGGGGATTTTTCCTAAGTAATCTACTATGTAAATTAAATTATTTAAGTTGGAGGACTTAAATGTCTTAATTGTTTTGTTAAAGGGAAGGGCTACTTTGTAAATTAATTTTAATTAACTCTGGATGAATTCGGCGGTCTTTAGAAAAGATTTTGGTAAAGATTATGGAAACAATTATATTTTTACAAATAGACAAGTTGGTTGAAAAGCATTTACTTAAAAATGCAACAAAACAGTTTTGTACAGATTTATTGTTTCGCCACTTCCAGTTGCAACCTTTCTACCCCATACCTCCGCCCCCAACCAATTCGAAACTAATACACATGGTACCAATGCTTTGGTATGTAGTGGATTGGAGAAAGGTGGAAGGTATAGAGTCAAAACCATGCTTTCGAAGGGGTCGAGGCCATTTTAAATAACTTTCGAAGGTCTTTGTTTTGCTTTCAAAAGAGATGCCACTTGCCTACTTTTCAATGAATGCTTTCTAAAGGGTTGAATCGCTTTTATATAGCTTTCGAAGGAGTTGTCGCCTTCTTGTTTTAAAAGGGTAGCTTTCGATTGAGCTGTCGTGTTTTATGTTTTAAAAAGGGAGCTTTCGAAAGGGTAGTTTGAACTAGGTCGAAACCTTGTTGTTTTCTTCATACCTTTCGAATAGGTTGGAAGTTTTAATGAGTCTGGAATGCAAGCTTTTTATTTATAAATATAATAAGCCGCTTCTATATGGTTTCGAAAGGGCTCCAGTAGCCATTCAAACTAAAGGTTTCGAAGGCAATGGCTTCGAAAGGTGTTTCGAAGCTATCCTTCCAATTATTTTACTTAAAGACTAATGCTTTCGAAAGGATGGTTCCAAAGTCATGAGTTTTCCCCAAACTCTTTTATTTGAAAGCTAATGATTTCGAAAGGGTTACATTCGCTTATGTTCACTTTGACCCAAAAGTTATATTTAAGATTAAACCGAATGGTTTCGAAAGAGCTACTTTCAAAAGGTTTCGAAGCTATGCTTCTATAAGTTGGAAAGATATGCTTTGATACTTTCGAAAGGAATGTTTTGATGGTTTCGAAAGGAAGGTATTGATGCTTCCGAAAGAGATATTTCAAAGTGTTTCGAAAGGCATATGTTTAAGTGTTTTGAAAAGAAGATTTGAATGCTTTCGAAAGATATATCTAATTGTTACGAAGGTAAAAGTCTAAGGTTTCAAATTCCTTAGTTTTCAAAACAAAGAACACACTCTCATTTTTTAAGGAAACCCCATGGCAATATAAAAGAGCTTTGAAATGGTTTATAATTTTGGGAATTTATGAAGAAGCTTTCCTTGATAAAAATAATAGGTTAAAGGGATTAACCATGTTTCATGTGAAAATGATTTCAAGGACATTAAACCATAAATGTTGGTATTATTATGTTATGATCAGTTATGTTATATGCTTCTTCTATAAACATATTCACTGCATAATGAACCCATAAATGTATTTGGAGTGAAAGTGTAACGATCCAGAATTTTGGTTATTTGAAATTGGAATGTTTAATTGATTTTAAATATTGAAAAGTAAATTTTATCGATTTAATGGGTTGAATTTCAAATATAATGATTTATTGATAATTTAATTGTTGAATTAAATAATTGAAATCGTTAAAATAATTTGAATCTTGGATTTTGATTTGGAAAAAAATAGTTTAAAGGCTTATAAAATTTATATTCATAAGAATGAAGATAATAAAAATTTTAAATTAGATTTATAAGTGGTTTACTCGATTTTAAAAATAACTTGTTTAAATTAACATATTAAAATAGCCTTTCGAGGCACAGTCTCGGATTTCGACGAAACCAGTTCCATTGGATCCGTAATAGTGTATTATTATCGGATTTCAAATTTTCATAGCGTTTGGGATTATCGTTTGGTCGTACGAGTTAGAAACGCGTTGAAATTAATATTGAAAATTTAATATTTTAATTGGGTTCAAAAAGCTATCTTCTCCATACGATCGAATTGGGGCTCGAAACTTATTCCATTGCGTTCGGAATAGGAGTATAACATTATGAACGTCTGGCAACACGTTTCGATTGGGATCCAAAATTTACAGCTTGATATTTTGGAAATTTAAATAATATACTTCAATTCGTTTTAACTTCAGCCGCTATTACATCCAATCAGCCCACATTCTTTCACCATCAGCCCACTCTAAACTGAGACAAGCCACCCTACATTATACGTCTTCCTTGATTTAATTACGTGTGTTCCCTCTTCTTCATTCAGGCATTCACACAAAGAGAAGAAAGAAAGAAAATAGAAATGAAGGCTTCAAATTTTTTTATCTAAATTTCTATTCAACAGAAAATTCCCAAACAACTTTTAAAAATCATAGCTCACCAAGATTGAAGCTCTGATATGTTATTTGTAAGGTTCGACTTTGGTTTGCAGTCATCGACAGTGAAGGGCGAACTGTAGTTTTAGCTAGGGTTTGAGATTTTTGTCAATTCAATCATCGATTCGCGAATTTAAGTTCGTATTTGAATTCGTTGTGGAGATTACCATCTAGGCGCAAGGTTTGGATTGGTTCGATCATCATTTTCGATTTGCGTCGCTACAGTGCTTAGTCGAAGAAGCTCCAGGTCGCATTTCGAAAGGGGGCTTCGGCCATGGATTTTTGGGGATGGCTGGATTGAGGTCGAGAAGAGAAATGGGATGGTGGAGTTCGTTCAAGTTTCGTAGCCTAGAGGAAGCGTCGTCACGTGCATGTACAGGGGATTGGTTCGTGTCTGCTTCCCTTTTTTCGTTGAGGAAAGATGATAGGGGGAGGAGAGAAACAGTAGTGGACCGGGCCTCTTTTGCTTTGGGTATTAAATTAAATTAAAATTTAGTTATATAAATTGTTTAATTAAAATTCCAATTCTTATAAAATTCATACCTCATTCGTTTTAGGTCCATATCAAACGCGGTCAGTCGTGTTGGGTTCGTATTAACGAGATTTTTGCTATGGAATCATATTGGTCGAATTTAGAGCTTGCAGAATTTTCAGTTAAATTCGAACGCGTTCGAATTTAATCAGAATCAGAACGCGAAAGCGACAGCAAAAATAAAAGGTGAGTGTTCTATAATGCTCATAAAGTACTGAATTATTTTATGTAGTTAGATTGAAGTTGTGAAATAATTTAAATTTATTGATTGTTGTTGGTAATTTAATCGAAAATTTAAATTGACTTATAAATTGACTGTTAGAAATTATAATCGATAGTTAAATTTGAAACTGGAATTAAACTGCTTGGTAAATTCTTAATTATTGATATACTGGTCAACAGTTATGATATTTTGACTGATTTAGATGTTGATTGCGATGGATGTTATTAATTGATATTTTGGATGAGTTGGATGTTTATTTATTTTGATATTACCTGTTATCATCATGTATATTATTTACAGTAAATAAAACTGTAAATAGAATAATTTCGAATAAATTAAGAAAAATGTTGAAATGATATATACCTATGACATTTATTTTGGATTGAAATGATATATATCCATCCCTAAAATTAAATTGAAATAACTGATCACTTAGCCATAGGATAGAAAATTATATACGGACACCGGATTGTTTAAATTAAAGGATTTTAAAGTTTTTGATTTGAAATTTATTTAAATGATTTTGATTTAAAGAAATAAAAATCAAATTTGTAGTAATCAAACTATTTTCGAACTTGAGCTCTGAAAGTTGAAATTTAGATTTGGTAATGGGAATTGTTTAAATAATCGAAGTTGAGATTTTGAAATTATAATAGAAATATGATTTGAATTTCGAAAATTGATTTGTTTAAAAAGATTTGAAATTTCATTCGAACTTTGAATTATTGCTAAGTAAAAGTAATATAACTGGATATATAGATTTGGACCCAAGAATGGAATTTATTAAAAGAGTTAAATCTTAAACCGAGTATTGAAGTTAAATTTAACTTAAGTAATTTAAATCGATATTTTGAAAATTGAACTCAAATTTATATAAATCGAAATGGTTTAGAATTGAGAATTGAATTGAAATTATTTCAAATTGGAATTGGATTGTAATTAATTTGAATTGAAATCAAATTTGAAATATTTGGAATCGAAATTGATTTTAATTAAAATTGGAATCGAAGTTAATTCGAATTGAAATCGAAATTGAATCGATTTAAATGGAAATGGAAATTGAAATTGATTTGAATTGGAAGATTTGGAATTGAATTAGTTTGACTTTGAAACTATTTTCAAGTAAATTATTTTAATATAAACTATTTAAAACCTACCTTTTTACCTATTCAATTTATTTGATTTTTTCCAAACTATTTTACCTTATAAAACATTTTAAATACTTAAATCATTTTATATCAAACTATTTTATTTATTTAAACTATTTTAAACAATTTAAAATTTCAGACTATTTTTCTAAAATTCAAGCTGGTCAAAGGCTGGAAGGTTTATATTTAAATTATGGATTTAAATACGTATTGGGTTAAATTGAAGTTATAACCCCAATTAAAATTCGAAACAATTTTGAAACTGAAATTGAGATATTAAAACGAACATGATTTTGAATTGAAATAGTATATTTTGAGTAAATATGATGATTTCGAAATGAATTTGATTTTGAAGCGAATATGATATTTTGATATCAAATTCGAATTGTTTTCGAAAGTAAAAGTACCAACCGATGGGCAAAACGACGTTTGGTTGTTAAAGAGATCGATGCCTCTTATTGGCATACTCTTTGTCAATATTGGAACCACTTTAACAACTGTGTACGTATAGTGATGGTCCAGAACGAAGTGGTTAGATTTGGCTTCGCTTGCTGGATTTGAAGAAAGAGAACGATGATGGATTAGCCTGGCACTTTGTGCCAAATTTGAAATGACTAAAACAAAAGCCGTACCAATCAATGAGGCTAGCTACCTCTAGCAGACGCACTTCTTCGTATTACCATCATTTACATTGTGATTGATTGGTGCGCACCCTCAGATTTTGGGAGTGTTGGACACAGTGGGCGGTCATGGCTATGATGCGTTACCACCAACCGGGAAGGGTAAACTGGTAGTATTCTATCTTGGGCATTGCCTCACGTGTCTTGTCATACTTTTATCCTTATATGAGACCCCTACGATTTTGGTTTAGTGTTTTCGTATCACGACGCATCCCTATCCTCCGACGGTTTACTGGTATTTTATATGCAAACTATACGACAATGCTTAAAAACGCGTTAATGGGGATCAATGTAAAGCCTTAACGCTATTTTGATATTTATTTTACTGATTAGACATTATATATGTAGCATATTCTACTACTATAAATATTTTGATGGATCCTTAAGAGATGGAAAATCCTGTAACATCTCTTGAGTTATTGCACGCACGTTATACACTGGATAGGAGATATGAAATCATGTAAACATCTTTGACACTATTACACTCATGTTATACGTATTATCGATTTGACTTACATAAGAATATTTTAGTCCTGACTCGAGTGTTTTGTCTTGTCATTACGCTCGGGTCAGCCCTGAGTTTTTCAGCGCATTGAAGATTATTATGGAGGACGAAGATGAAGATTTGGTATACTATTACTAATAGTATTCCCAGCATCATGTTGTTCTGCTGCATTATATTTTGTTTCTGTTGTATATATATAACTCTGATAAATGTTGTATAAATTATAATCAAATGTATAGTAAATAGCTTCATGAACTGTTTATTTGATTATTATATTTTATCATTCCACTGCGAGATTCTGTGTTTGTTTCCTTCTTCTTTCTTATTTTTCTTAATTAACCTCATTGATTGTCTATGTTTCGGATTGTTTAAGTTGGACATGTGTGGATTATTGTCGATTTAAACCTTTTGAGATGTGGGTCGTCACAAAAAAGGCAGAATAACCAGCTAGGTTGACCCAGTAGTGAATATAAATTGAGTTAACTCATGTATGAGTAGAATTACATCCAGGAGGTCAGGTAGATCAGAACATAGGATGCCAAAGATTGATCAAAGAAGTTGTCAGATTAGACAGGTTCATAGTAAACCCATGAAAACTGTGTTTGGAAAGAGTTATTGGCAGGGGCCATTAGGTTCGTAGTAATCCCATGAAAACTATATCCGGATAAAGTTATTGATAGAAGTCAATAAGTTCATATTCAACCCATGAAAACTATGGTATGAGGGAAGTTATTGAAGATACTAATAGGTTCAGGGAGAACCCATGAAATAATTGAATGAAGTTATTGGCAGGGGCCAATAGGTTCTTAGTGATCTCATAAAAACTATGAAACCGGACAGATAGTCCATAAGCTTTAAATAGGTTCTTAGTCCCATGAAAACTATGAAACCAGACAGATAGTCCATAAACTTTATACATGTTATTGGTCAACCCATGAAAACTAATAGGTTAACAGTGACCCTAGAAACTATAATTGAGACAGATAGTCAAATGAATGAAAATGGGAAATCCAGGATATTTTACATGTTTGCATATCATCATGATATTATAAATTGCTTTGTTTTTAACCATTGGTTACCATAAATTTTTGGGTAATATACTAGTGAAGGGAAAACTCATTCCGCTAAGTGGTGTGGTCTCACTAGATATCTAAATGGTTTGAGATGGTAGGTTATTATTCATACCAAGCTTTATATCTGACTCGAAGTTTATGTTTTTCGCCTTAAACTCTCGGGTGATCAAATAAATTTCGAGTAGTTTGAGAGTTAAGGTTTTCAGGTTTTCCTTTTGACGAATAAGCTTCCGGAGACATGCAGGAGGCAAGCTAGCTAATAGGAGTTCTTTTCTATTTGATTCCGCTGGGTTTTGATGTAAAGGCAAAGTTGTTTAATTGCATATATATATACACTTTGATCGTCTAAGGGGGCATCTTCATATGTCGCTCTTGGCGTAGTTTGTAATAATTGTATTTTCTCTTAACGTGGTTCTCGAATTTGTAATGAATTCGAAATATGATTGAAATGGAATGAGAAATTTGTTTAATGGTTTTAAATTTTTTTTCCTATCCATATGTTTCTGTTGTATCAATGTATCTAACATTACCACATTTGGTCATCAAAGATTAATAACTATAGATGATTGCAACATCCGTAGCCGTTAGTTTTGGGCCTCCAAGTGGGGGATGTTACAAGTTGGTATCAGAGCATAGGTTTATGAAAACTTAAGAAATTTAAACCTAAAAGATTTTTTCAAAACATAATCCAATGAATCAGAAAATAAGATCGGGATTTGGGTTAACGCTATAGTAACGTACTTGTATTTGATAATATATATATATATATGTAAGTACGTATTCCCCTCTCTCTTAGATCTTTCTTCTATATCTTATTAAGGCTCGTATGCAGATTTATGAGAAAGGAAGATATGGAGGCAGGAAACGGCAGAGGAAATCTCGTTGGAGGAAGCACCACAACAAATGGAAATGCTCGACTAATACTAGGAGAAACCCGAGTCGACAGGCAAATGCTTAACAAAATGCAGATACCAACATAGGTGCTGGAAACCCACCAATAGATATAGGGATGATGTATCAGTTTTTCCTCAATCTGATTCAAGCTGGAGTAGCTGGGAATATTGGAGGAGCTAATCTCGTGGCTCCAATTGGAAACTATTAGCACCAAAATTGGTCACTAACCTCGTTGAGAAAGTTTTTGTAGAGAGATAAATGAAGAAAGTAAATTTAAACAGAGAACAATATGCTAAATTGAATGCAAAGACGAGAACACCAGATTTATAGTGGTTCGGCGTAACTGCCTACGTCCACTTTGAAGTTAATCTTTTATTGCTTTACTTGATAACTGATTACAGATACAATCCGTACACCGCCTACTCGAATACAGTTGCTATGTAAAAATAGCGAGTCTTGAAAGCGACAGAGTCTCCCCAGTGTTCTCCCAAAAAAGGTCCTTTTCACTGTGCCCCTGCCTCTCTATTTATAGACAAAGATGGGTTGGACTTCCCTGGTGGGCCTGGCAGCTAAATACCTCGGCCCAGAAAGAGTGAGCTCTGTGTGCCGAACCATTGATGCCGAATGAAGTGGTGCCGAACGATGTCTTTATGCCGAACGAAGTGGTGCAGAACGATGTCTTTATGCCGAACGAAGTGGTGCCGAACGATGTCTTTATGCCGAACGAAGTGATGTGCTGAGTGGAGAGTGCAGGCCGAGCAATAGTCGAAGCCGGTCGAGATTGGATGGATGCTGAACACCTTTGGATGTCGAACATCTCTAGATGTCGAACAACTCTGAATGTCGAACGCCTCTGGATGCTGAACGATCTCGAATGCCGATTGAGATTTATGCCGAGCAGTATGGAGCGCCGAATGAGGTATGGGTGACGAGCAGCAAGGAGTGCCGAATGACTCTGCTATGCCGAATGATCCATGTATGCCGAACACTCTCGAATGCCGAATGTTCCTGAATACCGAACGCTCTTTGAGTGCCGAACGCTTTCGAATGCCGAACAGGGCCTGAAGCCAAACACTCTTGAATGTCGAACGTTCCAAGGATGCCGACCGTCACTTAATATCGGACGATATACAATACCGAATGACTCTTAATGTCGAATGGTATGTGAGTGCCGAGTGCCTAGTTGCCTGGTCAAACCTTCAGGTAACACTTGCCCCCCAAAGTGCATCATGTGGTTAAACGTGATGTGCTTTGAGTCATGAATCCATCGTGCCTTGCTTCAAGCCGTGGCTTAGTCTTCACGATAGTATCTTTTCTCAAATTCCAGGTGAGGCGCTGTGTGCCAAACGATATGCAAATACCGAACAACATAGCCGAAGCCGAGGGCCCTGGATGCCGAACGACATAGCCGATGCCGAACAATGTCGTTTTGACCGGTTCTACTGGTTATTGCCTCTTCGACTTTATCTCCTTTCCTATAAAGGCCGGCATTCTTCTTCTTCTTCTCCTTTTCACTTTTTACCTCCGCGACTCTCCAAGAATACATAACTTACCTCCCTTAAGTTTTATTCACCTCTTCCGATCTTTCCTTCCTACTTTGAATCCAATAAGCCCTTTCCAAATTAAGCTCGAACAATCTTTCAATCTTAAGTCCACAGACCCTCAAGCTCCTGCTGTTTTCTTCGGTAAGAAACTTTTGATCGTTTTCTCGAATTAGGATGCATAACACAAAACTCGAACTCGTAAATTCTCCGTAGATTAAAGGAAGTAAGAGGTGTGTGGGTGATGAACAGTTGTGGCTTGGCACGATCTTTAAAGCCGCGTGAATATAAGGGTGCAATGGAGGTAAGGCCTAGTGATGTGGATCGACATGACCGTGATTTGACATGGCTTGCCGAAAGACTTGGTCATGCCGGTCGGGAGAGATGGAGGAAAAAAAGAGAAGTGATGTTAAGGGCAGAAGGCCGAGTGAATCGGCTCGGCATGATTTGTCGCGTGCACTTGTATTCAAGCCGAACAGAAGGGAGGTCGAACAGAATTTTGGCCGGACAGAATTTTGGCCGAACATAATTTTGGCCGAACAGAATGAAGGCCGAACAGAATTTAAGCCGAACATAACGAAGGCCGAACAGAATTTTGGCTGAATTCCTATTCACCTTGCCTAATCATATAACAAACACAAGGACAAGGACCTATGCATACTAGCATATCGAACTAATCTGGACTGATAACTTCCTAGTTCCAATAATCACAAGCCTGAACTTAAACCGATAAAAACAGATAAAAGCTTTTAACACGCAGTGCCAATGTCCGAGTTCAAAATTGAAAACATTGCAATGCTGGTTTTCGGAGATGGTCAGCGATGACGGTCTTCGAAGATGACAGTTCAAAGCTCAGCTTTATACCATCAATTCTGTGACTTATAATTTCTCAGCGTTTACACCTGAATGATCGCACTAGTTCAGACACTACACGGGGGAAATATTCGTATTGTTAAGTCTAACGTCGATTATTTTTCAAGTATAGTTCGAACAGGTACTTTGCTATATTCAATCATTATCAGAGATGTCTAGGAAATCTAGCTTCGCCGCGATTTCAGACAGGCATGGGCCGTCCTCCCGACGAGAAGTCGCAGATACTTCAAACCCGTCAACTTCCCCTGCACATGACTTAGCTCCCGATGCTTTGGAGGCAACAATTCTCTTGGACAACCCTGTCGATTCACATGCTTCGAAGATGAATGAAAGTACACTCCGTTGGATATGCTCTGTCCACGGAATCCCCTTTGATGACGTGCTAGTTCCATCAGGGCACGATCGTCCACACTTGCCCCCAGTCGTATACACAGCCTGTAATAAATTCATGTGTTGGGTTGGCAGTGTGCCACCGTTCAACTCGTTTCTTTAGGATGTGCTGCAATATATTGACATTGCCCCATCGCAACTGCACCCGAACGGCCATGCATTCCTCTACGGTACTTGCATCCTCTTTATGAATGTCTTCTCTAGGCTTCCAACTTTGGGCGATATCAGATACATATATTGCATCAAGAAGCGGAAGGATAGCCCATCATTCATGTTTCTCGAGCCGCATAACAAATGTCAAATCTTAACTGGGGCTTGGACCAAGTTCGCTTTGTATAAACAGGAATGGTTTTATGTGCGTTGTCCTCCCGGCTTTGCGAGTAGATGGGTTGAAGGAAGTAAGCCTTTTTCCTGGACTGTTACTCATGTTTAGTCGAAGCCGTACCTCTTCTAAAGTTTATCCATCTTTTCAGGTATCATCCCACGTCCTGACGGCCGCGGATATTCTGATGCCGTCGAAGCCATTCGAGCCCTTCCTGTCGAAGAACGGGACATTAGAACTCTCATTTCGAATGAGTCACTTACAAGGCTTGGGCTATTGGCAGAAGGCCGTCGGATAAGCCTTCCTCAATGCGTCACCATTCCCAGGCCTGCCTCTGGTAAAGGGAAAAGACAAGCTGAGTCTTCAGCATGCAATGCTCCCGATGCACTAGAAGAGGGGGAAATTAAGGAGATTGAGACGCCCGAAGTACAGGGCGAGAATATTAGTCCGTCTCGGGGACCGACAGTTGAAGTTCATGACATAGAAACGTCGTCTTCCCCTTCGAAGAGAGAGAAGAAACTGACGTGCAAGCTGAGGAAGAAAACTGTGGGCGGAACTTCTAAAGTTACCCTTATTCCAACGGAAAAAGAAACTTCCTCGAAGCACTTAGAAAGTTCTTTGAAGGGCCTGTCGAACCTTACCATTCCTGACGATTTACTTAACTACGGTTTCGACGATCCAGAGGCCCTCAAGCTTCATTCGCCCGCTAGAGGCAGTACGGGAGTTCAAGCCCAAGTCCAGGGAGATAAAACTCCAATTAGTAAAGAAACTGGTCCGTCGGGGGGAAACACTAGGACACACACGGACACGTGCACTTTACTCTGCACTTCAATCTTAGCCGTCACCCTGATCTTTTCTAACTTGTCGTTATTCTCATTTTATGCAGGTGACATGGGACACTCCCACGGATTTGATCATCTCCACGACTCATCCATCTTTCATCATTCTGGCCGGGACTCGCGCACCGGCAAGCGTCGGGACAGGGACGACTACGGAGATCGAGACAACCATCCCCTAGAGTCGACTTATCGAAAGAAATCACATTCCCAGTCTTCATACTCTCACGATCTTCCTCCTCAAACAGAACCAGACAGAGAAAAATCTTCGCAGAAGGGGTCTTAACCCGATGTTTCTCGAGATCAACATTTCGGTTCATCAAGCACACGACAATCTCGGGAGCATCGTAAGAGAACAGAACTTTCAAAACCTCCTCCCCCTGTTCCTACAGCAGACCCAACGATATCGGAGAAGCTGGTCGAGCTTAAAGCTAAATTCCCCAAAATCTGCTTTGACGGTCTGAAGTTCGTCCCAACTATTCATCACATTCCGGGGCATGTCAAGCAGAGTGCCATCGCTTGCAACAACGACATCTATGTTCAACATGATGCGTTTGTTCATTTAGTCGAAAAAGTCTCGGAAATATCCGTTGAGCGTCAACAAGAAATCGACCGCTTGAAGCTCGAAGCTATCTTTGATAAAGACATCATCAAAAATCAGGACGAAGAGCTCGCTTCATACAAGTCCAAACTTGAAGCTGCAGAACAGAGTGCTATGGAGACTGCGGAGGCCATCGCTCGTCTAGAGACGACTCATAAGAAGGAACTTGACGTCGCGGTCCAACGCAGTGGGGCCCTAGCTTTAGAAAAAGATTCTATTCAAAAAGAAAGGGATGCGCTCGCCCTGCGGGTTAAAGAGTTGAAGGAGCTACTCTCTAAGGAGAGGGAAGAGAAGATAGCAGCTCAAGAGGAGTCTCAACGGTACTGTAACGAGATTGTCGATACACGTCTCTTGAAGGCAAAGCTCGACGATGAGCTTTCTAAGGTTGGGACAATGAAGGATGAAGCCCGCGAGGAGGGCAAGAGAATAGCTTCCGTGGAGATCGACTCCCGCCTTGAAGCGGCTGCAGAGGCCGGCAGAGAAGAGATCAAGTGTATGTTCGACCCACTGATAGCCGAATACAATGCCCGTGTCCTTATGCACCGGGACTTGACTTTCTTAGGCGAGGGCTACCTTGAATATTTGGCCGAGGCTTGGGAGACTTTAATAAAGATTAGAAAGGTGGAGTCGGGCACCGAGGAGGTCGACGAGGATGCTTTAGTGAAAGAGTTTCTCAGGGGGAATGAGCCATCGGACTTGTCTGTAGCTATGGCTCTCTTTAGCGAAGGCTCTCCTCCATCTAAGGAGAAAAATGACATAGCTGGCTCGACTGGAACTGGGCATTCAGCTCCTCCTCCTACTCAATCGGTCAACCAGCCAGTACTTGATCCTTTCGAACAACACGCCGGCTATGATCCAGAAGACCCCGGTCTCGGCATCCACGTGCTATCTCCCATTTTAGAGGGCGAGACCCCTCGGACGGCCGAAAGTCAGCAAGAAACCGATACATAACCCTTTTTCTTAAAGTTCGACGAACCGTTGCCGTCGGCGAAAGGTTATTGTATTCTAACGTTCGTCCTTTGTGTTTTTACGCAGACCACCTCGACCCTGAACCGACTCTGAGGAGCGATGACGCAAAGGAGGAGATGGGGAAAGCGAGCGACGCTACTCAAGCGGGAGTAACCCCCGGTCCTGATGCTCAAGTGATCGGGGCGCTAGATGATGATAAGTCTGAAACTTCATCCCCTATTGAAGGGAGTTATGAAATTGAAATCACGGGTGCCTCAGAACACACTTCGAAGGTGAGTATGAAGGAGCTACTCGCGGAAGAGAAGAGGAAGAAAGTTGAGACCAAGGTCGAGTCTCAAGTAATAGAACTTAACGACCCGCTGAACAGGCCTCTGAAAGTCATTCTTCCCGGCAAATCAAAACCATTGGATGTTCCTCCTCCCACTCCTGACTCCGCTTCTTTGGCGAGCAAAAAATCCAAGAGAAAGCATGAGGGAGAGGAGTCATCCGAGAAAGCAAAGGAGGACAAGAAACTAAAGAAGTCGAAGAAGTAGCCACTATACTCGTTCAGCGAAGTTTAGCTTAGGTCATGTAGCTACTTTTTACTTATTTATTTTTTTAGTCAACGTAAATAGACTTTTGACTCCGAGTTTCGGAGGAGTGGTTGTATAACCCCATTTTGAATTAGTGAATAAAGTTTAGTTTCTTTGTCTTTCAAATGATTTCTGCTTTTTAGCTTTCTGTATACTTGCGGATGAAACTCAAGTTCTCGTGACTTACATAAATTCCCAATCCACATTCACATTACTCGGATATTCTTGGGAATTAGACATTTCTTGTTTCACATTTTTGGAACTTAGAACATTTTTTAATCCGCGTTCTGGGGACTTAGAGTAATCCGGTCCGCATTCAGGGGACTCGGAGTTTCAACTCGTTTATACTCTAGTCTGCGCTCTGGGGACTTAGAGTACTCCGATCCGCATTCAGGGGACTCGGAGATTCAAGTCATTTATACTCTAGTCCGCGCTCCGGGGACTTAGAGTACTCCGGTCCACATTCAGGGGACTCGGAGATTCAAGTCGTTTATACTCTAGTCCGCGCTCCGGGGACTTAGAGTACTCTGGTCCGCACTCAGGGGACTCGAAGATTCAAGTCGTTTATTCTCTAGTCCGCGCTCCGGGGACATAGAGTACTCCAGTCCGCACTCAGGGGACTCAGAGATTCAAGTCGTTTATACTCTAGTACGCGCTCCGGGGACTTAGAGTACTCCGATCTGCATTCAGGGGACTCGAAGATTCAAGTCGTTTATACTCTAGTCCGCGCTCCGGGGACTTAGAGTACTTCGGTCCGCACTCAGGGGACTTGAAGATTCAAGTCGTTTATTCTCTAGTCCGCGCTCCAGGGACTTAGAGTACTCCGGTACGCACTCAGGGGACTCGTAGATTCAAGTCGTTTATACTCTAGTCCGCGCTCCGGGGACAGAGTTCTCCGATCCACATTCAGGGGACTCGGAGATCCAAGTCGTTTATACCCTAGTCCGCGCTCCGGGGACTTAGAGTACTCCGGTCCGCACTCAGGGGACTCGGAGATCCAAGTCGTTTATACTCTAGTCCGCGCTCCGGGGACTTAGAGTACTCTGGTCCGCACTCAGGGGACTTAGAGATCCAAGTCGTTTATACTCTAGTCCGCGCTCCGGGGACTTAGAGTACTCCGGTACGCACTCAGGGGACTCGAAGATTCAAGTCGTTTATACTCTAGTCCGCGCTCCGGGGACTTAGAGTACTCCGGTCTGCACTCAGGGGACTCGGAGATTCAAGTCGTTTATTCTCTAGTCCACGCTCCGGAGACTTAGAGTACTCCGGTCCGCACTCAGGGGACTCGGAGATTCAAGTCGTTTATTCTCTAGTCCGCGCTCCGGGGACTTAGAGTACTTCGGTCCGCACTCAGGGGACTCGAAGATTCAAGTCGTTTATACTCTAGTCCGCGCTCTGGGGACTTAGAGTTCTCCGGTCCGCATTCAGGGGACTCGGAGATCCAAGTCGTTTATACCCTAGTCCGCGCTCCGGGGACTTAGAGTACTCCGGTCCGCACTCAGGGGACTCGGAGATCCAAGTCATTTATACTCTAGACCGCGCTCCGGGGACTTAGAGTACTCTGGTCCGCACTTAGGGGACTCGGAGATCTAAGTCGTTTATACTCTAGTCCGCGCTCCGGGGACTTAGAGTACTCCGGTCCACACTCAAGGGACTCGGAGATTCAAGTCGTTTATACTCTAGTCCGCGCTCCGGGGACTTAGAGTTTATCGGTCCGCATTGAGGGGACTCGGAGATCCAAGTCGTTTATACTCTAGTCCGCGCTCCGGGGACTTAGAGTTTATCGGTCTGCATTCAGGGGACTCGGAGATCCAAGTCGTTGATACTCTAGTCCGCACTCCGGGGACTTAGAGTACTCCGGTCCGCACTCAGGGGACTCGGATATTCAAGTCGTTTATACTCTAGTCCACGCTCCGGGGACTTAGAGTACTCCGGTCCGCATTCTGGGGACTCAGAGATTCGAGTCGTTTATGCGAGTTTGTACGTCAGGTAGAATAATGCAACTTCAGTTGTTTGTCACCGGACTATAAGGTTCAGAAACATCAATAATTCATAGAAAGGATGGCTTCCAGCCTTTATTAATGAAAACAAACTAAATCTTCCGATTACATGCTAAAAAGGAAACTAAGAATCAATGGAATATAAACATACGGGAAACAATTGCACCTAAAACAGAAAAGAAACAAGCTAAATATAATAACGTCGCAAATGTTCACTGTTCCACGCTCGGGGAAGTGTCACGCCATCAACGGTCGCTAGCTTGAAAGTTCCCTCTCCAAGCTTCCGTTCAACGACATACGGACCTTCCCAGTTGGGATTCATACGTGATGGTACCAGGAAAACTCGTTTCAAAACGAGATCACCCATATCAAAGATTCTTGGGCGGACTTTGTCGTCGTAATATCGCTTGACTCGGTGCCTATATGCTGCCGCCCTTAATTCAGCTTCTTCACGTTTTTCATCGATGCAGTCCAGTGATTCCAACAAGAGATCCCGATTCATCTTAGGATCATAATATCTCACTCGATGCGATAGAACTTCAAGCTCCACGGGTATAACAGCTTCCGAGCCGTATGCCAATGCGAATGGAGTGTGGCCAGTCGCGGACTTGTGGGTAGTTCTATAAGCCCATAGCGTTGTTGGGAGTTCATCTACCCACTTGCCTCCAGCCTTTTCCAAACGCTTCTTCAATATGGACTTGATTATTTTGTTCACGGCCTCGACTTGTCCGTTAGCCTTCGGATGAGCAACGGCGGCGAACTTTTTCTCAATGTCGTACTTTAAACAGAAATCTTTGAATTCTATACTTTCAAACTGAGTTCCGTTGTCCGTAATGATGGTTCGCGGGAGGCCAAAGCTGCATATAATGTTTCGTACAACGAAATTAATGACCGTCTTGGAGGTGATTGTGGCCAGAGGCTCTGCCTCGGCCCATTTCGTGAAGTAGTCGACCGCAACTATGGCGTATTTTGCACCACCTTTGGATATAGGCAAGGAACCGATTATGTCGATTCCCCAGATTGCAAACGGCCATGGACTAACCATTTGCGTGAGTTCCATCGGTGGAGCTCTTGGGATTTTTGCGTATCTTTGACACTTGTCACACTTTCTTACACAGTCTACAGCATCCTGATTCACAGTCGGCCAATAGTATCCGTAGCGGAGGATCTTTTTTGCTAGTGTCTGCCCCTTGGTATGGTCGCCACATTCTCCTTTGTGAACCTCCTCCAAGACCCGCTTTGTCTCATCATGGGCAATGCACTGTAGTAAAGGGACCGAGAATCCTCTCCGATACATTACTCCTCCCTGCATCACATATCGCGCGGCTTTGCGAATGACCTGTCGTCTTTCGCTTCTTCTTTCGGGCAAAGTCCCGTTTAGCAGGTATTGTTTGAATGGGGTCATCCACGACTCCTCCTCGATTTCCGTTTCCAACACAAAATCGACTTCCATCACATCTATGCTTGGAGCGTGTAAGGTTTCGATGGGAACTAATCCCATTTGCTGCGCATCGCCAGTGCTTGCGAATTTGGCCAACGAGTCGGCTTCCTTGTTCTGTTCACGCGGGACATGCAAAATGTCATAATGTTCGAAGTTCGCCAATAGTTCCTGAACCAGAGCAAGGTATGGAGCAAGCTTTTGTCCCCTTGCTTGGTAGTCCCCTAGCACTTGGTACACCACCAGCTGCGAGTCACAAAAGATTTCAACTGATTTTACCCCGAGTTCTCCAACGAGCTTTAAGCCAGCAATCAATGCTTCATATTCTGCTTCATTATTCGTAGTCGGGAAATTGAGCTTCAAAGCATAACAAATTGATCGATTTTTTGGAGTCACAAGGACTACACCAGCCCTGGAGCAACAGTCGTTTGACGCCCCATCGGTGTACAATTTCCATTGAATGGGAGGAATGACACTGTAACCATCTGGTTCGTCTGGTACAGTAAACTTAGCGATGAAATCTGCTAATGCTTGCCCTTGTATGGCTCTTCGCGGTAGGTAGGTAATATCGAACTGGCTCAATTCGATATTCCATTTTAACATCCTTCCAGATGTTTCTGGTCGTTCGAGTACCTGTCGCAAGGGCTGATCAGTATAAATACTGACTGAGTGTGCTTGAAAGTATGGGCGTAGCTTGCGTGATGCAATCACCAAGCAATAGGCCAATTTCTCAATTTTAGGATAATTCCTCTCTGCCCCCGTTAAACGTTTACTAACGTAATACACCGGCTTTTGAACTCGGTCCTCCTCGCGGACCAAAGCCGCACTTATAGCATGCGGGGATACGGCCAAGTATACGTACAACATCTCGTGGTTTACTAGTTTCGACAGCATTGGAGGACTCTCCAAATGCCTCACCAGATCTCGGAATGCTTCCTCATAGTTGGATGTCCATTCGAAATTCCTCTTTCCTTTCTTTATTATATCGAAGAAGGGAATGCACTTGTCTGTGGCTCTGGATATAAATCGACTCAGCGCAGCCACCTTTCCATTCAAGCTTTGTACCTGTTTTATAGTTCTGGGCACTTGTACATCTCGAATAGCTTGAATCTTTTCTGGGTTAGCTTCAATTCCCCTAGCATTAACAATGAATCCCAAAAACTTCCCCGATGCAACGCCGAAGGAACCCTTCAGAGGGTTGATCTTCATCCCATAATATCTGAGTATACCGAACATCTCTGCTAAGTCTCGAATGTGGTCGTTTGACTGTCGTGACTTCACGAGCATGTCATCCACATAGACTTCCATCGTTCTACCAATCTGATCTTTGAACATTCAATTCACCAAACGCTGATAGGCCGTTCCCACGTTTTTCAATCCAAAAGGCATTACAACATAGCAATATAGCCCAACGTCTCTGACGAAACTGGTGTGTTCCTGGTCCGGAATGTGCATCGGGATTTGATTGTATCCCGAGTACGCATCCATGAATGACAACAACTCGTGTCCTGCAATGGAGTCGACCAACTGATCAATCCTAGGTAATGGGAAACTGTCCTTGGGGCATGCTTTGTTCAAATCAGAATAATCTACACAAGTTCTCCATTTCCCGTTCGCCTTTTTCACCAACACGGGGTTTGATACCCATTCAGGGTAAAGGGCGTCGCGGACGAACCCATTGGCTTTGAGTTTGTCCACCTCCTCTCTGAGAGCAGCGGACCTCTCCGGGTCCATTCCTCTCCTCTTTTGCTTAACTGGGACGTACTTCGGGTCTATGTTCAACATATGACTCGTAATAGTGGGAGAAATCCCACACATGTCGAAATGTGTCCAAGCGAAAACATCGAGATTCGCTCGGAGGAAATCACTGAGGTCCTCAGTCATTGAGGGGATGAGTTGTGATTCAATATTCAGTACTCGCGATGGATCGTCTCGGCTGACTGAAATGTCAATCGTCAGTTCAGCCGGTGCTGCTTTTTCTTCCCTGGGTTCCTCATCGTCGTCTCTTGGATCTATGTCTCTGTAGATCTGAGAATTTTGCCTGAGCCAGGGCTCGGGCATTATTTGTCAATTGTCGGTATTCTGGATGCGGACGGGAATGTTCGCAACCTTTCCTTTCTCCCTCCGATGGGCCTCTCGGAGCTCAGCCACATAACATGCACGACCGATCGCCTGGTCGCCATGAACAACACCTACTCCTTTGTCAGTCGGAAACTTTAAAGTCAAACACCACGGGGCTAATGTTGCCCTAAACTCAGCCAGGGCCGGTCGGCCCAAAAACACATTGTACGGAGAATCCACATCCAAAACTACGAAAGGTAGGATTCGCACCCTCCTACGCTCACCTTGTCCCAGTTCAACTGGCAACTCAACATATCCCACTGCATCGGTCGCTGCGCCATTAAAGCCATGTATACGAGCTTTAGATGGCTTCAAATCCTTCGTCTCTATCTTCATATGGTCATAAGCCTTCTTGAAGATGATATTGACAGAACTTCCACAATCAATCGGAATTCTTTTCACATAAGCCGGCCCGATTGTCGCAGATATGACCATCGGGTCAATGGTAGGAGCCTCTACTTGGTCAGCATCTCTGCTCCTGAATACTACATCGTTTGTCATCATGCACGGCTGTTTAGCAGGGGTCCCATCCTCTACGTTGGAATAACACTCGAAGTCTGCATGCCTCAGGGAATTAGCATACCGCTCCATCTCTTGCCAGTTCTTATCCGCAGGGTGAGGTCCGCCGATGATCGTGTTTATGACTAGTCTACCCACGGTCCGAGTAGGCTCCTCGGGATGACGTGGAGCTGGTGCACGACCGGGATTGGACGTTCCCTGTCCACCTTCTTGCGGATTCTTCACAAACTCCTGTAACTTTTTCTGTCTAATCAACTTTTCTATAGCATCATGTAGGTGTCTGCACTCTTCAATATTGTGCCCATAAGTTTCATGGAAGCGGCAGTACTTCCCAGTCTGATTTTGCTCCTCGGTTGACTCCTTTGGGCGCGGATTTCTGTATTGAAAGGTATTGCAGGTTGATAGGTAAATGTTCTCAAGGGATGCATTCAGTAGGGTGTACTCGTTGTAGGTTGGAATTCTAGGCTTCCATTTCCCCACTTCTCTCTTCTTCCCTTGATTTCTTCCTCCGGATTCCTTAGATTGCCCGAGCTTGTTCTGGACATTGACCTGGACTTTCCCCGAGTTATCTCCGGACTACTTCACGGCAATGTTTCTTTTTACGTACTCTTGAACAAGCCCCGGTGCCTTATCTCGCCTTATCCACCTGGCTTCCTCTCTTCTTATGAACTTATGTGCCTTTGAGTAAAAACGCTCTAGCGTAGTTGGAGGTTTTCCTGCCAACCAATCTCCAAACTCAGAATCTGGATCCACACCTCGCATCACAGCCATAAGAATTGCATGATTATTGGGATTACTGACTTCAGTAGCCGCAACATGGAATCTCTGTAAATACTCCTTCAACGACTCCCCAGGAGCTTGGATTACACTTGATAGTGACATCACGTCCTTGGGACGAGTAGTATGTATTCTGAATTGTTCTATAAATTTCTTTGCCAACTCCTCGAAACTGGATACGGACCGCGGAGGAAGCCGGGTGAACCACATGGTAGCGATCCCAGATAGAGTTATTGGAAAGCATCTGCACATGGTTGCATCATTCGCTCTAGCTGAATCCATCATCCATTCGTACCTCATCACATGCTGCCTGGGATCAGTTTTTCCTTCATAAGCTGGGATAGTTGGCATGCTGAACTTCCTGGGGTACTCCGCCTGTAGAACAATGTCTATGAACGGAGTATGACTTCTGGACACTCCCCAATCGTCGTTTGATAAGCCTTGGTTCTCTTTCATCAACTGTCTGATCATAGCTGTCAGGTCTGGGGTTTGTATGGAAGGTGGAAGGTTGGAGTCTGTCCTACGGGATTGATCAGGGTGATGCCTCCTCTGCTGGCGATCTGCCAAACGTGCATCTTGAGGTTCGACATCATTGGCATCATGGTGAGTCGGGCGTCCAGCCTCCACCTGCACTCCAGCTCCTAAGTTTCAAGTTCCTGCTTGGTCACGGTCTCCGAGGTGTAAATGGTCCCAACTGTTTGGACAGCAGCACCTGCCTGCGTAGTTTCAGTCTTGCAGCGTCTACGCCTGGGAGGTTCATCGGACGAAGTCGAGCTGTCAGATGAAGAATAAGGAGCTGGACTGCCCCCAGCATTCTGATGTTGTTGTTGAGTGAGCTGTGTCATGAGGTTGGCATTAGCTTGCATCTGCTCTCCGAGTTGTCTCCTGCTTTCCCTGAGCTCTCTCATCAAGTCGTTGAACTCTATTCTGGTGACAACTTGCATTTGGTCCTGGGCGGTAGTCCCTGCACCTAGATTTGCTTGTTGATTGCTAGGCCCTGCTTGTTGTACGCTAGCGGTCTCATGGGCGTCCGCATTATGAGAGGCTGATCTGGTACATGGTCTTCCCATTGTAGAGTTATTGGTTGGAACTCTGAGTAGAATCAACGGACGTCCTACGAATGACTCGGATCTTCTTCGGGGGATTTATTCAATCCAGTAGCTTCAAAGCAGATCCTTGAGGTCTGAGAATTCGATTCTTAGTGAAAGCACCAAAGTGTTAGCACCAAAATTGGTCACTAACCTCGTTGAGAAAGTTTGTGTAGAGAGATAAATGAAGAAAGTAAATTTAAACAGAGAACAATATGCTAAATTGAATGCAAAGACGAGAACACTGGATTTATAGTGGTTCGGCGTAACTGCCTACGTCCACTTTGAAGTTAATCTTTTATTGCTTTACTTGATAACTGATTACAAATACAATCCGTACACCGCCTACTCGAATACAGTTGCTAAGTAAAAATAGCGAGTCTTGAAAGCGGCAGAGTCTCCCCAGTGTTCTCCCAAAAAAGGTCCTTTTCACTGTGCCCCTGCCTCTCTATTTATAGACAAAGATGGGTTGGACTTCCCTGGTGGGCCTGGCAGCTAAATACCTCGACCCAGAAAGAGTGAGCTCTGTGTGCCAAACCATTGATGCCGAACGAAGTGGTGCCGAACGATGTCTTTATGCCGAATGAAGTGGTGCCGAACGATGTCTTTATGTCGAACGAAGTGATGTGCTGAGTAGAGAGTGCAGGCCGAGCAATAGTCGAAGCCGGTCGAGATTGGATGGATGCTGAACACCTTTGGATGTCGAACATCTCTAGATGTCGAACAACTCTGAATGCCGAACGCCTCTGGATGCCGAACGATCTCCAATGCCGATTGAGATTTATGCCGAGCAGTATAGAGCGCCGAATGAGGTGTGGGTGACGAGCAGTAAGGAGTGCCGAATGACTCTGCTATGTCGAACGATCCATGTATGCCGAATACTCTCGAATGCCGAACGTTCCTGAATACCGAACGCTCTTTGAGTGCCGAACGCTTTCGAAAGCCGAACAGGGCCTGATGCCAAACACTCTCGAATGTCGAACGTTCCAAGGATGCCGAACGTCACTTAATGCCGGACGATATACAATACCGAACGACTCTTAATGCCGAACGGTATGCAAGTGCCGAGTGCCTAGTTGCCTGGTCAAACCTTCAGGTAACAAAAACAATTATGCTAAGTTAAGCAAAGATTATACCAGTCTTGGTGGAAAGCCATTTTTGGGAACGGAGGATGCTATAGAAGTTGAGAATTGGCTTTTGCATTATGAGAGAATCTTCGCTAACTTAGGGTTGACTAATGAGCAGGAAAGGAGGCTTGCTTTTAGACAGTTGCATGGAGCAGCGCTTCATTGGTGGAATAGTGTTACTACTGGAGTTCCTAAGGAAGAGTTGACTTGGGTGGAATTTTGGAGAAGATTCGATCAAAGGTTTTTATCTGAAGTTGCCAAGTCGACATTGTTGAGGAAGTTCTTGGACTTGGTGCAAAGCGAGATGTCGGTGATTGAAAATGCCACGAAGTTTGACGAGCTATACAGGTATGGACATGCTACCATTGACATCGTCATCAAAAGAAATGAGAAGTTGATTCGGGGATTGAGACCTGGGATTGCTAGGGCGATCCTGCCACACCTTCGTGATCCTTGTAGTGTTGTTGTGGAAATGGCAATTCGACATGAGGAGATGCTTGCTACTTACGGGAAGGAGAAATAGGTTGAAACCTAGAATTCTCTTGGCAAGAAGAGGAAGTTCTTCAAGAAGAAAGGAACCTAGAAGGGAGAAGCTGCCAAGAGGGAAAAGGCTAATCTGGTTTGAAAGTGCGATAAGAAGGGTCATTATGCTCATGAATGTCGAACTGGCAAGGGAAGAAGGCTACAGATAAGAAGGGAGTGAAGTGCTTTGACTGCGACCAGGTTGGGCATTATAAGAATCAGTGTCCAAAACCAGTCAAGACGGACAGGGGAAAAAGTCTTTGTTGTTGGACCATCGTCTGCTAAGCCAACTGGTGTTGAGAAAGGAAAGACTATGATGGAAGGTACGATTTTGATTCGAAGTACACCAATTAGGGTACTATTTGATATCGGTGCATCACATTCAGTTATATCTCAGTGTTTGGTTGATAAGTAATGTTTAGAACCCACATACCTTGTTACTTCCTTAAGGGTTGTGAATCCGATAGGAGAGTATGCAACTCTGGAAATGAGATGTGACCAGTTAGAACTTGATTTGTTAGGTCATAAGTTTGCATGCAGTCTGTGTGTGTTTTATTTCGTAGATTTCGGAATCATTATGGATATGGATTGGTTGGGTAGATATGAGGCTAGGATATTTTGCAAGGATTGGAAAATATCATCGAGACACCCTGACTGTCATAACCGAATTATATTTTCAGTGGAGGATTCCGACCAGAGTGCTTATGCTCTGTTGAGTGCTATGGAAGTAGAAGAAGAGTTAATTCAGGTTCGAGTAGCAAGAGAATTTACAGATGTTTTTGAGCCGATTATAGGATTAGCACCGAAACGAGCCATTGAGTTTCAGATAGATCTTGTGCCAGGAGCTGGACCTGTAAGTAGACCATCTAGCAGGATGACATCGACCGAGATGAAAGAACTGAAGGTGTAGCTAGTGGATCTAGAAGGGAGAAATTTTATCAGACCAAGCAGTTCGCCTTGGGGTGCAGCCGCGGTGTTTGTGAAGAAACCATATGGGTCGTTAAGGATGTGTATCAACTATTGTAAGTTGAACGAGAAGACGATCAAGAATAAGTATCCTTTGCCGAGAGTCGGCGATTTATTCAATCAGTTGTGTGGAGCCAGAATATTTTCCCAATTAGATTTGGCGATAGGTTTCCATCAGCTAAGTGTGGCAGAGGACAGTATTCCGTTGATAGCATTTCGGACTAGGTATGGTTCGTACGAGTGGTTAGTAATGCCATTCGGATTAACGAGTGCACCAACTTTCTTCGTTGATTTGATGAATTGAGTTTTCCAAGTGTACTTGGATAAGTTCGTATTGGTATTTATAGATTTTAGTATACTCTAAGGATGAAAGAGAGCATGAAGATCATCTTAGAGTAGTGCTTGAGACGCTAAGGCGGCATCAACTAAAAACGAAGTTTTCCAAGTGTCATTTCTGGAAGAAAGAGGTTAAGTTACTTGGACACGTGGTCTCAGAGAAGGGTTTGTCAGTCTATTTAGATAAAATCGAAGCTGTTAACAACTGGAAGAGACCAGAGACGGTGATTGAGATTAGAAGTTTTCTTAGACTTGTCGGGTATTACCAGAGATTCATTAAGGATTTCTCACGGATAGCAGCGCCTTTGACTAAGTTAACCAGGAAGGACGTGAAGTTTACTTGGTCTGACAAATGTGTGGACGCATTCCTTAAGTTAAAGCATTTGTTGACCAATGCGCTTGTGTTAATGGTTCCAGACGGAAACCAAGGTCGGTGGTGTATAACGATGCATGTGGAACTGGACTAGGAGCTGTGTTGATGTAGAAGGGTAAAGTCATTGCCTATGCTTCACGACAGCTTAGACCACATGAGGTGAGATATCCTACTCATGATTTAGAGTTTGCTACGGTGATCTTTGCATTGAAGATATGGAGACATTATCTCTTAGGGGAGAGATTTGAGCTATACACAGATCATAAGTCCTTAAAGTATTTATCTCTCAGAAATAGTTGAATAAGAGACAGTAGAGGTGGCTGGAGTTTTTAGCAGCTTATGATTTTGGTATAGAGTATGCACCTGGGAAAGGGAATAAAGTAGTTGATGCTCTTAGCAGAAAACATCAGAATGTGGTGTTAGCTATGTTGGTAGAATGTAAAGATTTAGAAGATTTGGCTACTTGTAGTGTGCAATTAAGATCGACTGCTAGTTCTAGTTAGAGCACCGCCATGTTGCCCTATTTAGAAGTTCGACCAGTGTTGATCGAAAGGATCGCTTCTAAGCAGAAAGAGGACCCATTATTGGTCGAGAAGAATAAAAGGCTTGAGGTTGGGTTGGAGATCGATGATCTAAAGGATTTTAATCTTGACCACAGGGGATTGTTGAGAAAGAAGGGACAGTAGTGTGTTCCGAATGTTGAGGACTTGAGGAAAGAAGTTCTTAGGGAATGTCATCGATCCAAATTTATGATTCATCCTGGAGGAACCAAGATGTATCAGGATATGAAGATGAGCTTCTACTGGGAAGATATGAAGAAGGATGTTAGCTTGTGGGTTAGGCAGTGTGCGATCTGTCAACAAGTAAAGGCCGAACATCAGAAGCCGAGTGGATTGCTTCAACCTTTGTAGATTCCAGTTTGGAAATGGGATTAGATATCCATGGATTTTATAGACGGGTTACCAATGTCAAATAGAGGAAATGAAAGTTTATGGGTCATAGTGGATAGGTTGACTAAGAGTGCCCATTTCATTCCAGTTAAGTCAACCAGGACGGCACCTGTTTTAGCTAAGTTGTTCGTGAAGAACACAGTTAGATTACATAGAATTCCTTATAGTATAATCAGTGATAGAGATGCTTTGTTTACTAGTGAATTCTGAAAGAGCTTACAAGAGATGTTAGGTACCAAACTCAAGATGAGTACTACGTATCACCCTCAGACGGATGGGTAGACATAGAGAGTTAATAAGGTACTCGAAGATTTGTTAGGAGCTTATGTATTGGATTATCTGTGGATCTTGGGAAGATCACCTACACTTAGTTGAGTTTTCCTATAATAACAGTTATCAGACTAGTATAGGAATGACGCCTTTTGAAGCTTTGTATGGAAGGCTATGCAAATCACCATCATGTTGGTTGGAGACTGGAGACAGATTAGTCTTGGGTCCAGATCTGATTAGAGAGGCGACAGAGAAGATTGAGTTGATACGAGAAAGGATGAAGGAAGCTCAGTCTAGACAGAAGAGTTACGCAGATAAGAGGTGTAAAGATCTAGAATCTCAGTTGGAAATCTAGGCTGACTGTCTGCAAAATAGACTAACTGTCCGAATTATTTTCTTAGGGTTAACTACCCTTTAAATTTTTCCTTGAAAACCTTTTCAAAATGATTTAGTCCTTCGAATCATATACATATACAAGGAAAATATATCTGTAGCTTTACTCTAAGCCATTTTGCCATGTTATATATACTTTACTCAAAATAACGTTGATGAGATTTAATAAGGATTAACTATCCTTCTAAAACAAGTCAAAACCCTTTTTAACTTGAAAATACTTAGGCAACATTGCCTATTTATTACATTCGAGACCTTTGTTTAAAACCGTTAAACAACACTTTCGAAACCATTGAAGGTAACCCCTTCAAAACCATTGGAAAACCCTTCCAAAACCATTAAATATTGTCTTTCGAAAACATTGAAAAAACCTTTTCTTTATTTTCTCCGAAACCTCCCAAATAACAGACATCACCCTTTAAAGCCTTTTAAATATTTCCTTTCGAAAACATAGGAAAAACCTTCCTTTCAATCCTTCCGAAACCCTGGGGAACCACCCCTTTTAAAACCATTCATTAAAACCTTTCAAAACAGTCAAACTCAATCCTTTCGAATGCACTTTGGGTTCAATTTAAAACATGTGGAAACCTTTCGAAACCATTCAAAAACGTCTCGGTCGAAACCATTTGGATTCTGCCTTCAAGTAGAGCAAAAGGATCAGAAACCCATTAAAGTCGAAAGCATTAGTTTCAAAACCTTTTAAAACTATCTCTTTCGAAACCATTTGGTTTTTACTTCACATATAGAAAAAGGGTCTTTAAAACATTTAAGTCGAAAGCAACTGTTTCGAAACCATTTCTAAGTAATGAAGTGATGGTGTCGAAACCATCCCTTCGAAAGTATTGGAGAGGTGGCCAGGTTTTAGAAAATAAAACAACCATTTCAAAACCATCACTACAAGACATTTTATTTTTGGTGGCGCACAAAAAACGCTACCAAAACTTATGATAGCATTTTGATAAACACCGTGATAAAGCCCACAACTAAAAATCCATGATTTTTAGTTAACATTTATTTCAACGCCACTATAAATCCTTTTTATTGCAGCGTTTCTCAAGCACCACCATAAATAATTTTGTAGCGTTTTAAAATCGCCACCAAAAGGTTTTTTGGCACTACCAATAGAGTTTCCAACTTTACCCCTGCTTTACGGTTGCGTTTACTCAACGCTACAATGTGTATTTATGTAGTGCTTTTGAAACGCTACTAAAAGTTGTTGATCATTTTGCACCATTTTTTCATGCTATTATTTCCTGTTGATGGTCTATTTTGTTTCTACTATATAAATCAACAATCACTCACATAATCATCATATTCAAACAATTAAAAAAACATATTAATCATATGATCAAATAAGATATCCATAACCATTCTAATACAATAGTTTTTTGATAAAATGACCAAACTCACATACAATAATCATCCGTATACAAATTTACACACTTAGTACTAATAAAATGTTATACCAAACTGGTGCTAACAAAACGCTTGATTACCCATAATTCTTTGTTGCATGCACAAGTGAAAGCTAACACCATAAAAGTCCAACCTTACTCTCTTCGGAAATCCAATGTCTGCACAAGTGAAAGCACAACATATAGTCAAACAAATATGTTAATTCATAGGACTTCAAATCTAATATCAAACATCTACAACATTGTACGAGCATATCATATTATAAATAATGTCATATAAATAATCAAAGTTATAAACGAAATGAAATAAATAAAGTCCAATCTTACAGTTATATATAAAATGTTGTTAAATTAGTTATATTATCATTTATAAAATTTAGTTAACTTAAACTTAGTTAATTTTATAAAACTTGTTTAATTTTAACGAAGCCTGGTTAATTTTTATTAACTTGGTTAACTTAATTTATTATTATTATTACGAGTATATATGCACGCCCAGTTGGGCCTGCATTTAACCACAACGTGCATTCATTTATATTTGCACCTAATGAATTAGATTTGACAGTACCACTGCCGGTATAAAACCTGAAGCAACGATCGAGAAGAGTGAGACAACTGAAGAACATTCATAGAGCCAATAACTTGTAAGCATTCATGGTTTTAGCATTCGTTTCTTTTATTTTAGTTTATTTTATACTACTGGAAATGGAAATAATACTTGAACTTTTACATGCATATGTTCTTTTAGCTAATGTGGGCTGTGAGAAAAAATGTATTTAAATACATCATCACTTCACAATTCTATTAATAGTGAGAAATCAATGAGCAGGATTTCCACCGTGATTTTTTGAAATTTCAAATTTGAAAATTGACTCTAATATACAACCATGTTTATATTTTGGAATTTGAAAGGTGGCTTCAAATAAATTATTATTATAGCTAGTTTGGGATGATCATTTAAAGATCCCATCGGAGTCGTTGGTATTTTTTATGACTGCAAATGTCTATGAAAGATCCAAGTGGTAACTTCTGAAGCAATGAAGTGTTCGTGACTTAATCTGACATTGTTTCCATCATTATTTATCAATGTATTTTAGCGTTCTTTAACCATGTAAATCAGTAGTGCTGCTTTTATTCTGTTCTAAGTTATTAATCATTAGTGGAATCATATTGTTTATCTTGCATGTCAAGTTTTTAGTGCATAAAAGATAAATATACAAAAATATACCTCCACTAATGATAAAAACTTGACATGCAAGATATATTTGGCAGTTTTTAGTAATTAATGCTCTATTAACTATGTATTCTTTGTCGAATGCATTTTTTGATAAGTTGGGAAAAATTGTATCTATCAACTTTGACAGTGAATTAACATCATTTTCTGACGTTATGACCATATTTGTTGGTAATTGAATCATTTCTTCATTGGTTGAAGGTTCGGTACCATCTCCAATTTGAATTAGAAATTTTGAATATGTGGTATCATTTGTCGCTCGTATGTTTTACTTTAAATGCAAAATTTTAAATTTTTCCCATAAAAGTGATTAAAAGGGAGTGGATGCAAGAAGAAGAATGTAAGTATAGGAAGTTGTTTTCAGGTGCTATCAATTGTGATTTCATGAATAAATCTTCATCTGAAATATCATCTAGTTCTTCACCGTCTTCTTCTTCGGTTTCAAGCGGTGCATTCCAGTGGGATATTTATGATTAATAGGAGCGGTAGTGGGAACTTAGAAATGGAGAAATCTATACTGGGAGCAATTGAATACTGCAAGAAATATCATATAGGTACTGGAAGAAAGAGTTTAAGATTACTCCACCTATATTTTGCCTACCCCTTCACTGTTAATATATTATGGTCATGGCACAAACTTAGACTATCTTGACCAGTTTAACCCAACCTTGAATATAAAGTTGATGTAAAGATGAGTAAGAACACTTGAATTATATTCATATTTTAATGTAAAGTTGACCAGTTTATGTAAATATAAAGTTGATGTAAAGTTGACCAGTTTAATCCAAGTGTGTGGCCCGTGCTACGCACACGGGCAGTGTAAATAACTATTTTTGGGTCATGACATGATTGTATGATTAGTATATTTGAAGTGGATTAGTGTTTCTTATTTATATATTCTATTTTTGTTATCGAGCCTATTTCTTGTCTATTCAATAAGTAAATGAATCCTAAGTCATATTGTCCAATGTTTAAATGCTTAAAATGTTGAATTTATCATTTTTGTTCAGTACGCCAATATAAATAAATGTACATACTCTTCATATTTTACTTCTATTTATTTTTTATGTAAAATAGTTAAATTAAACCTTACTCTTTTACATTTTGGGCGTACCTTACAATGAGATTTCATTAAAAAAAATATCAGGGCTCCCCAATCTGGGTACATACACTTATAAAAAGGTTATTTAATTAATTATATCTTCCTTGAGGCTTTAATTTTTTAAGCGAAGGGAAAATAGATTGAATTGAATATACATCGAAAACAAATTTTGTATATCTCGTTTTAAGCTGGACAAATGGGTTGATTCATAATGAGAAGTCAATTGTTTTTCATATTTAATTCTTGGTTCAAGATGCTAATAAGAATGAGAAAAGGCACCAACAAAAGGAGAAAATGCACATGTAATATAAAGAAAGAAAATATAGAAAAGTAAATGGAAATCATCATAGTCAATATAACCGCTGAGTAGCCTTTATACTTATTGTTTGAAATGTACTTCCGACCATAGTTTTTCTGGTACACAAACTTAGAATATTTAGTAATTAAGCATTTGATGCAATATTAACACAACTATCAACAAAACTTGATTTTGAATTTTAAACGCGACTGGTTCATAGCCACGTTGTTATAAAGATCAATGATGGAGATTACAGACTATAAAAGAATTTTATAATATATATATATAGAAAATGATAAGCAATGATCATTTTTTTGTCAAGATAATATGTAAGGTAAATCATCTAAAATCAGGAGTAGTTTACTTCTTGCTGACCTTGAGCACGAAACATATATATAACTAACCTCAACAGGATTGAAATAAAATAAACAATACTCATTTCCTTTATAATTACTAACGCATCTTTTGCATCCCACTTACCCTTTTCACATCTAATTTTCCCCAACTTTGTTCGTACAAATCGAGCAAACGCACTCATATAACTAATTCCAAGAACTTACAGCAAATCCCAAAAATTACTTTAGGAATCTTTTAATAGGCTTGACATTTGAATTAGTTAGTATCATTTCAATGTTCATATACCGATTGTGATGTACCCTGATTGAAACGCACTCATATAAATCAGTCTAAGATACTCATATTAAACAACATCAGCCAGTAAAATATCTATTCATATATAAGATAGATACAAAAAAACAGCCAAATAAAATAAACCAATGTCAATACATAATAAACTACATCACAACGACCACACAGATCAAAAGATTCAAAACCAATAGCCATTGCAGCTGGAACCATCAAAGGCAGCATTGTTACTTCCAGGCACAAGAAGCTTCAACTTACAATCAACATGAGGCTTCCTATGTATCTTCATCAAAGAGTTCAACTTCAGCCTAAGCCTTGTATACCGATTATGATGTACCCTGATTGTGATGCCTATATGCAAGTTAGTTTCTACTATGCATAGATTTATAAATTTATTATTTGTAAGAGTAATATATTTGCAGCAAGGAAAAAATATATAAATAGAGGTTGTTCGGTATATTTAGTTTCTACGAAAGATTATTATAATCTAGTTAGCATAAAGCTTCTTTTAGTCACATAAAGAATGTAGGGTATAATTTCGCTCCACTTATTATTCCTTCACTCGATTTGTATTGGCATTAGTTGGAAAACAAACTTAAGCTTTCTTATGCATTATAATCAGAGTACTAAACTTCTACTTCCCTCATACATATCACATCACCAGCAATTACACAACCTCTACATCGACATAAACTTCTGCCTCTCACTACATTGCAACCGGTCATCTGCTGCATCATCTCACTTCCAACTACAAAACCATCTCATTTCTATTCACAAACAATAACTGTTCTGTTCCTCTCTATCAACAGTCATCTACATCCCACTTCCAAACCACTTCAACACTTCAAAACCACTTCCAAACCATCAATACATATCTGTTAAGTTCTTATCTCTGCTTTAACACTTCATTCACCATTAATACATCTCTTACCAACTTCCAAACCACACTGATCTGCATAACCTGTTACATCTGCAGATAACTTGTTACATACTTCACCCCCGCTTCAAAACTTTACACTTCATATCATATATTGTTCCATTTAAACCAACACAAACCATCCACCACCATCTTAGAAAACACCTTAGCTGCAACCAAGCAGCTTCATTCTACCACCACAAATCAGTCACCATCAATTCAATTCAGCAATCAACTACAACATTGCTGCAATCACCATCCATACAAAACTCCCTCACTGCATCTATCAACAGTCATTCAACAATACAATAATATCCCATAACAACATCTCCTACAAACATCATTACCACCCTCCACTTTTCTACCAAAAAGAAACTCATAACATTCAGTCCACCCTACCACAGTTCATCCATCTACCACTCCAGACCGCTCCACACTTCTCTACATATTCATAACAACCATACATAATATAGCAACACTATTTGTTTGTTAGAAGGGCATAGCTAACATTCTGCAAGTGTTAATCATTTTATATGCTCATTGTAACTCTTAATACTACATTGAAAAATACAATAATGAGCAGGAGCACAAATTTTAATATGCAAACAAATGCGCTGAATTGTGTCTTTAGAGTTCAAAAATAAGTATAGACTTCTTATTGTAAATAGACATAGCCATATATATAAACATCAGGCAACAACGCACCTAATTTCTTAGAGGATACATACCACAATAACTGAAAGTGTTGGCAATATTTTTGTTAGAGGGTGCAAATAATTTAGCCAGAAAAAGTAAGAAAAAAAGAGCAGAATCTGAGTGGAATACAAAACCTATACAGATATGTAGGTAAATTTGCAAACTTCAAAAATTAATAAATGCATTTAAATAGATAAATGCAATTAGAGAATTTCTTTACTGCATTATTTTCAGAAAAACTTTTCCTTGTTCTATGGGCGTTGCTTAGATGAATAAAAAGATAATAAATTTTAAGATCCATTCACTAAGCTTGTCTTCTTTTGGAGCTTTCATGAAACTCAAAGCTTCATGAAACCCAAGAGAAAACAAAAATGAAACCAAAAAATATATATCCAGCATTAATTATTCTCACCTGAAAATACAATGCTAGTAAATCCAAGTGTTAAAACCTTTGGTACATAGCTAGGAATTCAACCATGTCTTTTTGAAATACCAGAAATACCCCTCATTATAATAATGGAAATCGTTCACTCTATCTTTATCTTTACTACTAATAAAGAGAATTCATTGAATAGATTTACTCAGTGTATTTTTGATATTTCAAATATACCCTTTTACATCTTATCTTATAGAGAAATAGTATTCAAATATGGGAATATAGCCTGTTATTTTTTAAGTACAACTATCAGTCCCCATGGAGAACTACAGTGTACGTTCACAAGATGAAGTATCCGAGTGTTTCATATTGTCCGTAATTTAGGTGAGAATTAATCGGTCGAAGTCTCGCCGGATTCCGAGTTAGTATGAAGAAAATATTGCAGTCTGAACAAAAAAAATAGCGGCTTCTGCACTAGGCAGAGTTCAAATATGGGGATGTGGTAGCCTCTTATTTTCTAAGTACAACTGTCAGTCCGCATGGAGAACTACAGTGTGCGTTCACAAGATGAAGTATCCGAGTGTTCCATATTGTCCGTAATTTAGGTAGGAGTTAATCAGTCGAAGTCTCGCCGGATTCTGAGTTAGTATGAAGAAAATATTGTAGTCTGAACAAAAAAAATAGCGGCTTCTGCACTAGGAGGAGTTCAAATATGGGGATGTGGTATCCTGTTATTTTCTAAGTACAACTGTCAGTGCCCATGGAGAACTACAGTGTGCGTTCACAAGATGAAGTATCCGAGTGTTCCATATTGTCCGTAATTTAGATGGGAGTTAATCGATCGAAGTCTGGCCGGATTTCGAGTTAGTATGAAGAAAATATTGCAGTCTGAACAAAAAAAATAGCGGCTTTTGCACTAGGCGGAGTTCAAATATGGGGATGTGGTATCTTGTTATTTTCTAAGTACAACTGTCAGTGCCCATGGAGAACTACAGTGTACGTTCACAAGATGAAGTATCCGAGTGTTTCATATTGTTCGTAATTTAGGTGGGAGTTAATCAGTCGAAGTCTCGCCGGATTCCGAGTTAGTATGAAGAATATATTGCAGTCTGAACAAAAAAATAGCGGCTTCTGCACTAGGCAGAATTCAAATATGGGGATGTGGTAGCCTCTTATTTTCTAAGTACAACTGTCAGTCCCCATGGAGAACTACAGTGTGCGTTCACAAGATGAAGTATACGAGTGTTCCATATTGTCCGTAATTTAGGTGGGAGTTAATCGATCGAAGTCTCGCCGGGTTCCGAATTAGTATGAAGAAGTTATTGCAGACTAAACAAAAAAAATAGCGGCTTTTGCACTAGGCGGAGTTCAAATATGGGGATGTGGTAGCATGTTATTTTCTAAGTAAACTGTCAGTCCCTATGAAGAACTACAGTGTGCGTTCACAAGATGAAGTATCCGAGTGTACTATATTGTTCGTAATTTAGGTGGGAGTTCATCGGTCGAAGTTTTGTCTGATTCCGAGTTAGTATGAAGAAGTTATTGCAGTCTGAACAAAATAATAGCGGCTTTTTCCTAGGCAAAGTTCAAATATGAGGATGTAGTTTGTTATTTTCTAAGTACAACTATTAGTCACCATGGAGAACTACAGTAAGCGTTGAAGTGAGGATATAGCATGTTATTTTCTAAGTACAACCGTCAGTCACCATGGAGTACTACAGTTTGCGTTCACAAGATGAAGTATCCAACTATACCGTATTGTCTGTAATTAAGGTGGGAGTTCATCGGTCGAAGTATCGCCTAATTCCGAGTTAGTATGAAGAAGTTATTGCAGTCTGAACAAAAAAAATAGCGGCTTCTTCACTAGGCGGAGTTGAAATATGGGGATGTGTTAGCCTGTTATTTTCTAAGTACAACTGTCAGTCCCCATGGAGAACTACAATATGCGTTCATAAGATGAAGTATCCGAGTGTTTCATATTGTCCGTAATTTAGGTGAGAGTTAATATGTCGAAGTCTCGTCGGATTCCAAGTTAGTATGAAGAAAATATAGCAGTCTGGATAAAAAAAATAGCGGTTTTTGCACTAGGCGGAGTTCAAATATGAGGATGTCGTGTCGTGTTATTTTCTAAGTAAACTGTCAATCCCCTTGGAGAACTACAGTGTGCGTTCACAAGATGAAGTATCCGAGTGTACCATACTGTCTGTAATTTAGGTAGGAATTCATCGGTCGAAGTTTTGCCTGATTCCGAGTTAGTATGAAGAAGTTATTGAAGTCGAAACAAAAAAAATAGCGGTTTCTGCCTAGGCGGCGTTCAAATGTGGGGATGCTACTATCAAATCTACTTTCACAGGTACAAATAAAAATGCATGCACATTGTGGTTAAATGCAGGCCCACCTGGGCGTGCATATGTACTCGTTATTATTATTATTATTATTATTCAAACTCAGTTAACTTAATATTATTATTATTATTATAAACTTAGTTAAATTTTATAAACTAAGTTAATTTATCGTCATCATCATTATTTATAAATCTTTGTTAAATTAGTTATATTATTATTATTTATAAAATTTAGTTAACTTAACTTAGTTAATTTTAACAAAACTTAGTTACTTTTTAATAACTTGGTTAACTTAGTTAATTTATTATTATTACTACTAAAACTTGGTTAATGTAATTATATTATTATTATTATTATTATTATTATAAACTTAGTTAATTATTATAAACACAGTTAATTCATCATCATCATCATAACCATTGTTATTATTTCTAAAACTTTGTTAAATTAGTTATATTATTATTTATAAAATTTAGTTAGCTAAAACTTAACTAATTTTATAAAACTTGTTTAATTTTAACAAAACTTAGTTAATTTTTATTAACTTGGTTAACTTAGTTAATTTAATAATAAAATTATTATTATTGAAAAACAAGGTTAGTTTAATTGTATTATTATTACTGGTATTATTATTAATAATATAAACTTGGTTATTTTATAAACTTAGTTAATTCATCATCGTTGTCATCATCATTATTTATAAAACTTTGTTAAATTAGTTATAGTATTATTATTTATAAAATTTAGTTAACATAAACTTAGTTATATTAATAATAATAATAATATTATTATTATAAACTTAGTTAAGTCATCATCATCATTTATAAAACTATGTTAAATTAGTTATATTATAAACTTACTCGGTAAATTTTCATAAAACTTATTTAACTTAGTTAATTTTTATAAACTTGGTTTTTGTTATTATTATTTTTGTTTTTGTTATTAGTATAAACTTAGTTGACTTATATCAAACTATAGACTATTATTGTTATTGTAATGTTATTATTATTATTACTATATTATTATAAACTTAGTTAATTTTTTATCAAACTTAGTTTATTATTATTATTACTGTTTGACTTACATCAAACTACAGACTATAATTGTTATTGTTGTTATTGTTGTTGTTAGTATATATTATAAACTTAGTTAATTTTTTATCAAACTTAGTATATTATTGTTGTTGTTATTATTATTACTACTACTACTATTATTATTATAAACTTATTTAATTGTTTACCAAAATTGTTTATTATTATTATTATATTATAATACTTTAATATAAGGTTAAAAATACGACAGTGAGTTTAAGTTCAAATTTACCTTTGCCATTGTCACAATATCAAGAGTCACACCATGCCCTTCAAATCCCCAAAAATGTCTAGTGCGTGTAAATTCTGATTGTACTTCATCGGCTATGCATATGCCACTAGCTTGCTTTATACTTTTATACACAGCAAGCAAGTAATTTGGAGCTAATATCAATATTTCACCCACTGCCTATGACATATAGATAGTTTCAAACAAACATGAAGAAACAAAACTAGCAAATTCAAAACAAATCAGAAATTAGAATTACTATACTTGCATAGCTTCGGCATCCCTATCGGTTATAGTAATAATATATACTCAATTCCGATGCCGCATCTCTATCGAATGCAAATTGACTCGACGTTTGACACACAAATCAAGACCCAAAAACACTGCCTCTGAACTTCCAAATCTAGAATTGAAGCCGTTTAGTTATCAAATGCATCATCGCCATCATCATCATCTGGAAGTGGTGTGTTGCTACTTCGGCAATCTCTTTCTCATTCCTGACCCATTTCGAGAACATAATTCGGTAAAGAACCATTATAAAAGTACAGTTTATTTTAAGTTTTAATCTATATCATATCAGATAATATGATTTGTTAGCTTACTGTAGTTGTGCTTGAATGTCGATTTGAACTTTTGGAGGAGCAAGGGTCGGGGATTCGACAAAATGAAGATTCATATCACTTCCTAAGACATACATGAAAATTATTATGAAAAGAAAGTTGTTATCCCACTTTTTGGCAAAGCTGAGATACCCAAAGATTAACTGAAAATCAATGATTACTAGTCATGAATATCGATTGTGCATCACAGGTTCACCATGGATATCGATGAATTTCGTCTGAGTCCGGATCAGGCTACAATTGATAAGACACGTCAAGTGAAGCTGTGGAAACCAACGCTCCAAATTTCAGGACAATCCGAGTTCGTATGCTCAAGATATCGCCTATGGAAAATGGATGAAGTGGTACGGGTTCGAATCCCTCGAGAATAGCATAGGCTCGAATCGATCAGAAGAAAGCCATGCTCCGAATCTATTGACCACACATTGGTTTGAATCCGTCCACGAGGCCTTGGTTCGAATCCATCAAAGGGAAGACCCGTATCTTCGAATCCATCCTCGTATACTTCAGTTCGAATCCATCAAAGGAAAGACCCGTATCTTCGAATCCATCCTCGTATACTTCAGTTCGAATCCATCAAAGGAAAGGTCCTTCGAATCCATGCAATTGAGGGAGCCTCGACTCCATGCCATAGTTGTCCTCAAATCCAATAAGCAAAGGAGACTTTGTATCGATCAACCACAACACTCCATGATCGATACGAAGGAGAACGAATTCGATCGATTCGAAGAGGCCTATCTTCGAATCCATTACTTCGAAACCACCAAGTAAACGCGGCTTAAACCCCGGATTCAACCCAATTAACCCGGAGAAAAAGTGGGATCGACTCGGAAAATTCGCGCCACGACAACATTGCTCACGCGCGCTACCATCGAGTCGAAGCAATCGATTCGAACGAAATTGATTCGAACCATATCGATTCGAACGAATCCATAGGACGAAGAACATGATCTTGAATCGATCATAACTTGAGATCTATAAGTCCAAATGCTATGAAATTTTCACAGTAGCTTACTGGCAACCTAAGGAATGTTCGTGCCAAATTTCATCTCAATCGGAGCAAAACTTGATCGATTCGAAGCAAGGGTCGAATCGATCCCAAAGTGGGCCCGGATTTCCAGAGAGCGGGCATGTGGGCCCCTCACGTGCCAGAACTGGTCTCCCCTCAATTCAGGCGAAATATCAGCCTCCTACACCTATAAATAGAGCCCCTGGTCATTCAGAAAAGAGGTCGGACAATTTTGAGAGCTAAAGAGCGCCCAGACTCTACCAGATTTACTCCAGATCACCATTGCTGCCTTAGATTCAGACTTAGCTCAGAAAATCAGTTGTAATACAACACACGAAATTGTAATCTTCAAGCATCGAGTAATAAAATCATAAAAACCTTGAAGTGGACGTAGGCCGGAGATAGCCGAACCACTATAAATTGTGTGTCACTGTTCATTATTTCTGGATTGCTGTTTGTTGCTTGCTTAGATCTGATATTTGTGTTTGAATATTGCTGATCTGTATTCATACACTGGTGCTTTCACAACATTTGGGGTTTGTGACCATTTTTGGCACAAACACTTTGGTGCTTTCACTGAGAAGAACTAGCACCCGCTACACCAGATTCAAAGTTTAGATTTGAAATTTTAAGGATTCAGATTTGGCTCTACAATGACTCGACAAACAAGACAAAGAGCTGAGAGGAGCCAACAGGGAGGAAGTCAAGAGGCATCCTCTGGCGCTGGAGAAGGACAAGCTTCGATCTACATTACTAGAGATGAGATGGAGGCTATGAATAACCTAATGCAGGAAAGAATGATGAAAAGGCAACAAGAGATGCTGTAGAATTTCTTCGAGCAGATGAGAGCTGCAGGGACACAGAACCTTGGACCAGCTACAGCGGCTGTGAATGTGGAACAAGGAGCTAGGGCTATGGAACCCAACGGAAGACAGAATACAGAACCAGAAGGCAATCAACAAGGGCTTGGGGGCAGGCCCGCAGGATCCAACGCAGAAGGACCTTTGGAAGGAGCTCAACCGGCTAGGGCCAACACAAATGCTAACGAGCCACCCGAAGAGTACGTACCAGAATTCCCTACAAGACTCGGAGGGCAAGACAGAGACATGACAAGGGGGCAACCCCTGTATGGAGATGAAAGAATGATTGGCCTAGTGAGACGGATCATGAGAGGGGGATTGTCAGGCGGAGGATTGGAAGAGGTTAGTCGAAGTTCGTTCGCTCTGAATATCCGGAATGCAAGGAACCCTCCAAAATTCAAACTACCAATGCTGGATCCTTATGACGGAAAGTCAGACCCGACCATGCATATCACCAGATATATCAGACACATGGAAGTGCTGGGAGCATCCGAGGAAGTAATGGCACGATGTTTCCCCTTATTCTTATTAGATTTGGCTGCGCTCTAGTTTAGACAGCTAGAGACAGGATCAATCAGGACATGGGGCGAGCTTGTGGATTGCTTCATGAAGCAGTTTAGGGTTCACGTAATGCGACCCAAGAGCGTGATGACTTTGGCATCAATAAAACAAAGGACCGGAGAGTCCATAAAAGATTTTCTGTTACGATTTAATGCAACAGTGGCTTCTGTAGATCGCCCGGACCCATCGATGATTTTGATGGCGGTAGTGGTAGGAGTTGGAGAAGGCACCGAATTCAAAGACTCTTTAACAAGAGACCCACCGCAAGATCTTGGAGAGTTTTACCATGAAGCTGAACGATTCATTCGATTAGAAGAATCACGAGCCGAGAGGCAGGTAATAAACGCTGTACAAGGCGAAGGAACCGCCAGGGAACAGCCCACGGCGGACAAAGGAAAGAGAAAGCAGGATGACGCGCATGATGGTCCTGATAAACGGAAGAGATTCCGAGAGCCCAGATTCAGGCAATACACAGACTTGGTGGCAGGACTGGAACGAATTTACACCGAAACTCGGGGGCAACTCCCCTATCGAAAACCACCGAGGAGAGATCCCACAGAGCGGGAACGTAGAACCGGAAAATATTGCCTATTCCATGAGTTAGATGGGCACACAACCGACGAATGCCGCCACCTAAAGGATGAGGTGGAAGAACATGCCAGGAGTGGTAGATTGCCACAATATGTCAAAGAACGGGCAGCGGCAGTAAGGCCTGAACAACTACCGCCTCTAACTAACAGAAACGATCCTGGATCGGGATCACGACTCGTCATCCACTGATTAAGATGGCAAGGGCCAAGTTCACGATTTGGACTTCGGTCAAATAATTTCATTAGATTTGATTTCCAAAATAAAACGGCTATCCCACTTACTCATGTACGGGAACCGGAGAGATCCCTAGGCATGCTCTAAGATGGTAATAGGTCGTTCCGCCCGGAGAGGCATTGTCTTGTTTTTCCTGGTGTTTGAGATTGAACATCAAGGATTCGAATGTAATAAAGAAACACTTATTAAAACAAACCTTTGACCGGAGAGTTAAAGGATAAACATTAAATATCAATATAAAGATGATCGCTTTATGATCCTACCCAGAGAGGCAGGGTTCGGAGTGCAAAAAGTGAGTTGCTTCGCCGGAGAGCGACAGGATCGACTCACTTAAGCATCGTTTCCTATTCACCGGAGAGTGATTGGATCGGGATTCGATAAGAGCCCAGAGAGGCTATGATCGGCCCACGATTTAGGCCATGACATCGCTTAATGTTCAGATACACTGAACCGGAGTGCAAGAAGTGAGTCGCTTCGCCGGAGAGCGACAGGATTGACTCACTTAACGTTGTTTCCCCTTCACCGGAAAGTGATAGGACGAGATCCAGCAGGAGCCCGGAGAGGCTACGATCGGTCCGGAACGATCAAGACATCGCTTTACGCCCTAACTGGGGCCAGAGTGCAAGGAATAGAAAGCAACGCCGGAGTGCAATAGGATCTTTCTATTCGATCGCTAAGTCTGGAATGGGCTAGGCAAGGGTCCGGAGTGACCATCGATAATACGGAGAGACTGTAGAATCTCATTCTTAACTTCCACTGAAAGAAATTGATAACGATTCGGCTTCGAACAGCCATGGACTTGATTGAAAATGCTATAAGCTCTGAGTAAAACACGAACTCACTGCATTCAATTTGAGACTTATCAAAACACACCTTTTTACCAAAAGGCATGTTTTGGGGGGCAAAGTGTTATCCCACTTTTTGGCAAAGCTGAGATACCCAAAGATTAATTGAAAATCAATGATTACTAGTCATGAATATCGATTGTGCATCGCAGGTTCACCATGGATATCGATGAATTTCGTTTGAGTCCGGATCGGGCTACAATTGATAAGACACGTCAAGTGAAGCTGTGGAAACCAACGCTCCAAATTTCAGGACAATCCGAGTTCGTATGCTCAAGATATCGCCTATGGAAAATGGATGAAGTGGTACGGGTTCGAATCCCTCGAGAATAGCATAGGCTCGAATCGATCAGAAGAAAGCCATGCTCCGAATCTATCGACCACACATTGGTTCGAATCCATCCACGAGGCCTTGGTTCGAATCCATCAAAGGGAAGACCCGTATCTTCGAATCCATCCTCGTATACTTCAGTTCGAATCCATCAAAGGGAAGACCCGTATCTTCGAATCCATCCTCGTATACTTCAGTTCGAATCCATCAAAGGAAAGGTCCTTCGAATCCATGCAATTGAGGGAGCCTCGACTCCATGCCATAGTTGTCCTCAAATCCAATAATCAAAGGAGACTTCGTATCAATCAACCACAGCACTCCATGATCGATACGAAGGAGAACAAATTCGATCGATTCGAAGAGGCATGTCTTCGAATCCATTACTTCGAAACCACCAAGTAAACGTGGCTTAAACCCCGGATTCAACCCAATTAACCCAGAGAAAAAGTGGGATCGACTCGGAAAATTCGCGCCACGACAACATTGCTCACGCGCGCTACCATCGAGTCGAAGCAATCGATTCGAACGAAATCGATTCGAACCATATCGATTCGAACGAATCCATAGGACGAAGAACACGATCTTGAATCGATCATAACTTGAGATCTATAAGTCCAAATGCTATGAAATTTTCACAGTAGCTTACTGGCAACCTAAGGAATGTTCATGCCAAATTTCATCTCAATCGGAGCAAAAATTGATCGATTCGAAGCAAGGGTCGAATCGATCCCAAAGTGGGCCCGGATTTCCAAAGAGCGGGCATGTGGGCCCCCTCACGTGCCAGAACTGGTCTCCCCTCAATTCTGGCGAAATATCAGCCTCCTACACCTATAAATAGAGCCCCTGGTCATTCAGAAAAGGGATCGGACAATTTTGAGAGCTAAAGAGCGCCCAGACTCTGCCAGATTTACTCCAGATCACCATTGCTGCCTTAGATTCAGACTTAGCTCAGAAAATCAGTTGTAATACAACACACGAAATTGTAATCTACAAGCATCGAGCAATAAAATCATAAAAACCTTGAAGTGGACGTAGGCCGGAGATAGCCGAACCACTATAAATTGTGTGTCACTGTTCATTATTTCTGGATTGCTGTTTGTTGCTTGCTTAGATCTGATATTTGTGTTTGAATATTGCTGATCTGTATTCATACACTAGTGCTTTCACAACACTTGGGGTTTGTGACCATTTTTGGCACAAACAAAAGTAATATAGTACTGTTGCAAATATAAAATAAATGCTACATATATATTCATGTAGTTTTGGAATTTGGAAAATATAATGCTCTTACCCAGCAAGTTTTCTAGCCAAATAGAGGTAGGGTTTCTCAAAATTGTAGTTGCTTTTAGCAGAGATCTCATAATATTGAAGATTCTTCTTTCTATGGAATGTGACCATCTTTGCTTTCACTTGTCTATTCTTCACATCAACCTTGTTGCCACATAGAACAATAGGGATATTCTCTCAGACCCTGTACAATAATAGTATAAAAGGATTATATTGTGAATTGAACTGAAAATGCCTGCTTGTAGTGGTAACAAAGAATCTATTTTCAACTAGATATTAAGTTGAATTTCAAAATATTACCTGCATAGATCCCTATGCCATGTAGGAACATTCTTGTAGGTAAGTCGGGCAGTGACATCAAACATAATGATTACACATTTACCGTCAATATTGAAAAAGGAAATTCACCATGTTTAGTTTAAACATACCATATAAAATAAGACAATTGAAGGATTTCAAAACTATTGACTGATGTTTTAAATGTTGTTATAATTTATAACATATACTAAGTTTAAGTGACAATTGTAATTCCACTTTCCAGATTTTACTTTGAGAAAATCTGCAATTTGTGCTTTGCCAGATAACTTACAATGAAACTAAATTGATACAACTATCGATGGTAACCAACAAATGCAACCAGATGACCAATGATGGTTAAAAAAGGTAGTCATAGTAGGATATCCTCTACATGACACTGAGATCACTAAAATGTCTATCTTGAGATTGAGTCTCGTTGACATCAATTAAACAATGTCACTATAAAAGAGATGAAGAAAAAAAACGGTAATAAACTAAGTGAAGAATGCTACATATATCACCTTCAGGCGTTCAACAATCCACAAGTCACTAATTTGGTACAAAGACACTAAAGTAGGCTTAATAAACTGCACAAAAACATGCATAATCAAGTAGTAGATATATATTAAAAGGAATAAATTTATCTACTAATAAAAGGCGAAGAGGCTACTAGAATGAACTCTTACGCCCATAGTGGATATCCTTTTATCTTACACTGTATAAGGTAAAAAAACATATATATATATATATAAGGTCTAAATATCATATGCTTTATTAACTATTTTATTCGGAAGTTATAATGTAAATTCAACTTACCAAAATATTCAAGGCTGCTAGCTTATCCATTCCTTCCCTTGTCCTTGTAGTATAACCCAAAAGAATGGTCAGTTTTGTAACTTAATGGTTCCGCATCTTTTTAAGTAAACACTCGACCTAGTATGTAAACACTTAACCTTAACCCTCTGAGACCACACACAAGTTTGTATCTGAATACTCATTGTTTCTCTCTTTCAATCCATCATACTATGATTTATGTTGAATTTTATAAATGTTTCGAAACAACATAAATTTTTGTTCATATGGTCTACGGCTAATAATATTTAAACCAACTATACAATCCCAGTTCCAAAGGCACTGGAAATTTAAATATTAATAAAATAAAGTACAACATAATTAAGAACATAAACACACCTATAATTGCATCCACTCGTTACTTACAACTTTGGTGGTAGGAAGTGGTAACTCGGGTATGGAAATTGCTTATGATCTTTGCTCTTTCGATGCCAAAACTTCAATTGTAATTCAAAAGTCTGAAAGCTAAACACATGATACAAACGTGATAGATTAGAACCCACACATATACATGAAGAAAAACCTAAAATGAATTATAAGCCATCAATTTGTACCATGTAAGTGGTATAATTAAGAACTCCTTTTCCTTTTTTGATACAATTTTCAATCCTTTTATATGTTCTATTTTACTGCTTTTACATGTTCCTACAATAGATATAAGCATGGAAAAACAATGCTAGTTGCTTTCAGATTTAACTTATAGTCCGAACTGGGTGTGCATCCTAGTTAGAGTGTCAAGATTTTGAATTCAACCACGAAATGGTAATTACTTTAACAACTTCAACACCTTCTTAATGTCAAATCAGTAAGTTAAAATAGTTTTCGATTTCAAATTACCACGACATGGTAATTACTTTGACAACTAATTTATTACTCTATCAATGACATGGTAATTTATAGTAAGAACAGCATTGTGCAGTCTATAAGCAATCTTTCAAGCATAAATAAACTATAGCCAAATTTTGTTTGAAAAGAAACGTCAGTTTTGGTTCTGAAATTTCAACAATTGGTGGGTTGAAATTATGAATAAATAATATTATAGATGAGAAAACTTCTATAGAAGAGTAATTAAGCATATGAGCTTTCTCCAATAGCTACATTTCTTGTAAAATAGGATTAGTTACAAGCTTATATTATTACCTATGGTACTGACGCTTCATTATGCAGTTAAAGACCATGGATTTAAATGCACATATTATACTCAAATTCAAAAATATTGCATCAAAAAAATTATATATTTAAAAATGGGTAATCCATATTTCAAAAAATGGAAACAGTAATTGCAAACACATTGTTCTATTTTAGAAAAAATAGAAAGGCTATGATATTCTAATATGAAAGCGAGCCATGAATAATTTATTACAAGTATTTGAGATATAAATTTCATCAAGTCATCTACCATATGAAAAGGAACAATTGAATAATATCTAAATAATTTTATGATCAGACAATGTAACTGCACCTAGAACAAAGCCTCACTTCACTAATAACTTATTATTTTGAAGACAAAGTTAAACTTAGATATACTGAAGCTACCATAGTACTGCACTGTTCGTAATTCAATAATTCTCTCTATACCACCATCAAAATTTTACTCAGCATATCCTATTCTGAACTTTAGTGTTTTAAAATAAGATTGTTGCATCATCTATGAATTGTTGATACGCTAAGATTTTGATCAATGACAATGTGCTTCAACAAAAAGAAAGAGATATGTGCAAAGCTAAAGGAAGAACGATGAAGACCAATGATAAACATAAGTATGATTTTTATATAGGTCTTAGTTTAGATTTATTGTTAAAATCTATCCTCAAGAGGCTTGCACAAACACTAGAACACATTTTATAAACTTCATTTTTTAATAAACATTCACTGTGCACATTTTAGTAGTTCGGTCGACTGAACAGGGATGACCAGTCGACTGAACCTGTGACACATACACAAACATGCACAGTTCCAGTCGACTGAAGTTCCTGCTCAGTCGACTGAATTTGTTCCTGAAAATTTTACTACACAATTTTCAGTCGACTGAAATCCTTGCTCAGTCGACTGAATTTGTTACTGCGAATTTTTTCTGAAAGGACACCTTCTTCCTCCCAAGAGTTGCAACCATTCTCCAATGGAAATGGAAGCATCTCTTGCCTGCACCTCTAGCAAACAAATGCATCTCTTCTACACATATAAATACATGGTTTTAACATTTGCAAATTACCAATTCTAATTGCTTTAATCTCTCTATTTTCTTGAACATACTTTCAGATTTCTTAAGTTTTCAAAAGCAATCACAAACCACTTCAATTGCTTGAATCTCTGTTTTATCTATAACACCTCTTTGATTCATAGCAATTCACATTTCCTAAATCTTCACAAACACTTTGCATACTCTCAAGGATAAGATTGTAGGAAAGTTGTACTCAATTAGACTCATTAGTGTTATCAAGAACACAACAAGTCAGAAATACTCTTTGTATCTAGTTGAAGTCCTCTTCGGTAGTTGAGGTAAGAAATCCCGTTCAGTTGTTCGGGTAAGTTGTAAACCTATTCCTCCGGGTTAAGTGAGGGTTGTTGGTTAGTTGAATTCCTAAGAGGAGCTTAGGGACTGGACGTAGGACAAGAAGTCCGAACCAATATAAAGTCTTGGTGTCTACTTTACTTACTACTACTTATTGCAATCTACCTAGACCGTTCCATTATTCCATATTATACGATCCTATCACATAGCCTCTTTCATGAACTATTACTTAATTTGCACTTAGCAGACATATAACCACAAACCTATTCTAAACAAGATTGAGTTCCACCTTACCTCCACCATAATGTAGAAATATTCCCTATGAATTAAGTAGCTGTCAAATAATAATATAGATAAATTCAAAAATAAATAGCCAATTAAAGAGCGGTCTTAAAAATATTCTATATCATGCATTTTCAGACTGACGGACTTCATGAAAAAGCCTTTACGCCTTAACATAATCGCGAAAAACATAAAATAGACCGAAAAATGAAAATAATCACAAACCATGGTGGAATAGAATCGTCCCAAAAACTATCCATATGCCTATACCAAACTCGAATCATCCACAGAGAATATAATATCATTCCCATCCCGATAAATCTGATGATTGAATTCATAAGTTTGAGCAAAGATTGCAGGCAGCTCCTCATCAATCTCCCCATCGATCCCTTTTTCTCTGCTTACTTGTTTGAATTGAAGAGGAAATAAATAGTTAAAATATAGACCTGCTATTAATTTATCAATATTGTGGATTTTCAATACAAAATTAAAAGAGGATTTTTCTACTATGACCTTTTAGTAAGAAATGGATCGAGGAAGAAAATATGGTAGGTGATGAAGGAGTCTCTTTTGAAGATAAAAGGATGAATTCGGGTGATTCACGAAGGATACACGAAGAATCGTGCTAAAGTACAAAACCAGTTCGCACTCCATTTTCTGTCCAACGAAGGGAGAAGCATTCATAGGTGGCAGTCGACGGACGGTGGAACAATCGATGAATTTGGATTTATGATTTAGGGTTGCTTATTTGAGAGAGAAAGTAAAATAAACTTTAAGCGGTAAATAAAATAAAAGAGGGAGGAAGATCTTTTGTGCGGCCACAAAAAATATAGTCCCACCTTAAATTTTTGTTCCCTCCATTGGTTAGACATAGATAAACACTATTTCGTAAAATATTGGTTGCACTTAAATAACTTTTTGATTGCACTTGAAAATAAACGCCATGAATAAATGCAACTAAAAATGCTTTTTCTTGTAGCGCATCTGGGTCGAAAGGTAGAAAGGCGGCAACAAAAAGGTTTCGACTTAGTCGAAAGCAATTATTCAAAAAACAGAGATGCAACCCAATCGAAACCATTTACTTTAAATCATTTGACTTGGTCGAAAGCTACTTAGTCGAAAGCGATTTAGTCGAAAGCAAGTAGGCGTATTTCTTTAATTTAAAAACAAAGGACCGCCTCAACCCTTTTGAAACCCTTGGTTTCGACTCCCTACCTTCCGCCATCATCCAATTCATTACGTACCAATTGCCTAATACCATATGCTTTGGTTTCGACTGTACCGGAGGTGATAGTATGGAGGCGGAACCTGGTGTCGAAAGAGACAAAATACTGAAAAACTTGTAGCAAATAGTTCTTTTCACCTAACCTGCCTTGCGTGTCTAATTATGATTGGTTGCCTCTTTCTCTACCAATAAAATGTACTGCACTTTGTCAAAAGGGTTGCCGACTTTTCAGATTTAATAATTTAAATCATTTTACAAAAAAGCCCTTTCTCCTCTTTTAATTATATAAAACATTTAAGTCTCATATCTTAAATAATTTTATATAACCATTAAAACACTTAGAAAAATTTCAGAAAATCACATTATATATGTTATCTAACATATAAAAATTTCAGACCCAAATAATTAATTATTTACCCATGATTAAGTTATAACCCAAAATACCCTTTTCTTTACTAGAAATTCATATTAATTCCACGAAAATTCAGAAATTTTTTTATATGTTAGATGTCATTTTATAGGATTTTATATGTTAGATGTCATTTTTCTACTATGATCTTTTAGTAAGAAATGGATCGAGGAAGAAAATATGGTGGATGATGAAGGAGTCTCTTTTGAAGATAAAAGGATGAATTCGGGTGATTCACGAAGGATACACGAAGAATCGTGCTAAAGTACAAAACCAGTTCGCACTCCATTTTCTGTCCAACGAAGGGAGAAGCATTCATAGGTGGCAGTCGACGGACGGTGGAACAATCGATGAATTTGGATTTATGATTTAGGGTTGCTTATTTGAGAGAGAAAGTAAAATAAACTTTAAGCGGTAAATAAAATAAAAGAGGGAGGAAGAGCTTTTGTGCGGCCACAAAAAATATAGTCCCACCTTAAATTTTTGTTCCCTCCATTGGTTAGACGTAGATAAACACTATTTCGTAAAATATTGGTTGCATTTAAATAACTTTTTGATTGCACTTGAAAATAAACGCCATGAATAAATGCAACTAAAAATGCTTTTTCTTGTAGCGCATCTGGGTCGAAAGGTAGAAAGGCGGCAACAAAAAGATTTCGACTTAGTCGAAAGCAATTATTCAAAAAACAGAGATGCAACCCAATCGAAACCATTTCCTTTAAATCATTTGACTTGGTCGAAAGCTACTTAGTCGAAAGCGATTTAGTCGAAAGCAAGTAGGCGTATTTCTTTAATTTAAAAACAAAGGACCGCCTCAACCCTTTTGAAACCCTTGGTTTCAACTCCCTACCTTCCGCCATCATCCAATTCATTACGTACCAGTTGCCTAATACCATATGCTTTGGTTTCGACTGTACCGGAGGTGATAGTATGGAGGCGGAACCTGGTGTCGAAAGAGACAAAATACTGAAAAACTTGTAGCAAATAGTTCTTTTCACCTAACCTGCCTTGCGTGTCTAATTGTGATTGGTTGCCTCTTTCTCTACCAATAAAATGTACTACACTTTGTCAAAAGGGTTGCCGACTTTTCAGATTTAATAATTTAAATCATTTTACAAAAAAGCCCTTTCTCCTCTTTTAATTATATAAAACATTTAAGTCTCATATCTTAAATTATTTTATATAACCATTAAAACACTTAGAAAAATTTCAGAAAATCACATTATATATGTTATCTAACATATAAAAATTTCAGACCCAAATAATTAATTATTTACCCATGATTAAGTTATAACCCAAAATACCCTTTTCTTTACTAGAAATTCATATTAATTCCACGAAAATTCAGAAAAATATTTCTCCAAAATAATATTTATGATCTTCATAAAAATTCACAAGGCATTTGGATGTCATTTTATAGGATTTTTACCTTAAAACATATCATAAATTCAATATGAATAACCATAATTCATCAACAAGTATATATATTCATTCCATCATTCAAAAACATTTAAGTCTCATATCTTAAATAATTTTATATAACCATTAAAACACTTAGAAAAATTCTAGAAAAATTTCAGAAAATCACATTATATATGTTATCTAACATATAAAAATTTCAGACCCAAATAATTAATTATTTACCCATGATTAAGTTATAACCCAAAATACCCTTTTCTTTACTAGAAATTCATATTAATTCCACGAAAATTCAGAAATTTTTTTATATGTTAGATGTCATTTTATAGGATTTTATATGTTAGATGTCATTTTTCTACTATGACCTTTTAGTAAGAAATGGATCGAGGAAGAAAATATGGTGGGTGATGAAGGAGTCTCTTTTGAAGATAAAAGGATGAATTCAGATGTCATTTTATATGAATTCGGATATTAATCTCCAAAATAATATTTATGATCTTCATAAAAATTCACAAGGCATTTGGATGTCATTTTATAGGATTTTCACCTTAAAACATATCATAAATTCAATATGAATAACCATAATTCATCAACAAGTATATATATTCATTCCATCATTCAAAAACATGGCAAATCATTGCAAAATATTCAGAATTCATATTAAAACTGAAAACACCATCAAAAAGGAGATGTAAATATTATTCACCTTAGCTTTAGAGATTATGGAGATTGAGATGTGAAAAGATTTGATTTGAATTAGCTTCTTCCTAGCTTTTCTTCTTCTCTTCCTTGTTAATGGTGGCTGGCCTCTTAATTTAAAATTTTGAAAATGAAATGAACGTGCAAAATTTTACACGGCCAAGGTTTGGAGGATATAGGAATGGTCTCTTTCCTATTTTACCCATCCTCTATTTCATTTTAACTCTTCTTTAGTTCATTGTTAAATGACATGGCTACCCTTAATTAAAATCAAATCTCAATCCCCTAATCAACACATTATTTTATTTAAATCGACTAATTAAATATCCTAAATAATGTTACCAAAAATCTGGGGTGTTACAGAATCCCCTCCTTAAAGAATTTCGTCTTTGAAATTAAGATAAGGTACACAACAAATCAAATAAGAAGGTAAAACATACCATTAAACAAGTCATGATAAGTATCTCTAATCCCGTTCTCAATTTCCCAAGTATAGTCCCTATCATCGTCGCTCTATTAGACTTTGGCTAATCTGACCATCTTGGTTCTAAGCCTCTTCTCATCTCTCGTAACTATGCGAACTGGCTTCCTCACTATGGTCAAATCCGGCTCCACCACTAAATCATCTAGCACGGTCGGTGCAATAGCAGTCTCTGGGTCTCTAATACACTTCCTGAGATGAGAAACATGAAAAACATCGTGGACTCCTGCTAAACTGCTTGGTAACTCCACTCTATATGTGAGTTTCCCGATCCTCTCAACAATAGGAAAAGGTTCAACAAATCTCGAAGCTAACTTCCCCAATTTCCCAAATCTTATTACACCCTTCATCGGTGACACTTTGACGAAAACCTGGTCTCTAACTGAGAACTCTAGATCTTTTCGTCTCTTATCTACATAACTTTTCTACCTAGACCGAGCCTCCTTCATTCTAGCCCGAATGACCTCGATCTTATCTGTAGCTTCTTGGACTAAATCTGGACCAAGAACCAACATATCCCCAGTCTCTAGCCAACAGATGGGAGATTTGCATGGCCTTCCATAAAAAGCTTCAAACGGTGCCATCCCAATACTAGTCTGATAACTTTTGTTATATGAAAACTCGACTAAATGCAGATGGTCTTCCTAAGATCCCCCGAAATCCAGAACACAAGCTCTTAACAAATCCTCCAAGATCTTGTTAACTCTCTCCGTTTGCCCATCAGTCTGAGGATGGTAAGCGGTACTCATCTTGAGCTTGGTTCCCAAAACTTCCTGTAGACTCTTCCAGAATTCACTAGTGAACAAAGGATATCTATCACTAACTATGCTACTAGGAACTCCATGCAGTCTAACTACATTATTCAAGAATAACCTTGCCAAAACAGGTGTCGTTCTGGTTGACCTAACTGGAATGAAATGGGCACTCTTGATCAAGCAGTCCACTATGACCTATATACTATCATTTCCTTTGTTCGACCTTGGCAGCCCGTCAATAAAATCCATGGAGATAGAATCTCACTTGCATAATGGAATATCCAATGGCTGAAGCAACCTACTTAGTTTATGGTGTTCGGCTTTTGCCTGTTGGCAAATCATACACTGCTTCACATATAACCCAATATCTCGCTTCATACCTTCCCAGAAGAAACTTCTCTTCATATCTTGATACATCTTAGTACCTCCTGGGTGAATAGAGAACTTTTGACGATGACATTCCTCCAAGACTTCTTTCCTTATGTTTCCTACACTTGGAACACATAATCTTCCTTTCTTTCTCAACCTCCCATTCTGGTCAAGACTAAAATCTTTCAACTCATCGCTCTCAGTTCCTTCTGTTAACTTTCTAATCCATTCAGCTAACACTGGATCCTCTATTTGCTTAGAAGCAATTCTCTCGATCATCACTGGTCGAACTTCCAAACAAGATAATACAGCTGTATCTCCACTAGACCCAGCCTCGGATCTCCACTGCACTCTGCAATCTGCTAATGCTTCTAAATCCTTCCACTCAGCAATCATCACCAAAATAGTATTCTGATGTTTTCTGCTAAGTGCATCTGCAACCTTGTTGCCTTTCCCCGGTGCGTACTTAATCCCAAAATCATAAGCAGCGATGAACTCTAACCACCTCTGCTGTCTCATGTTCAACTCCTTCTGAGAGAACAAATACTTCAGCAACTTATGATTTGTATATAGCTCAAACCTTTCTCCCAAAAGGTAATGTCTCCATACCTTCAAAGCAAAAATCACTGCAACTAATTCCAAATCATGCATTGGATATCTGACCTTATGCGGTTTAAGCTGTTTAGAAGCGTAGGCAATCACTTTACCCCTCTACATCAGTACAACTCCTAGTCCTGTTCTACATGCATCAGTGTCAACCACTAAATCTTGATTCCCTTCCGGAACAATCAAAACAGGTGAATGGGTCAATAAGTGTTTCAAACTCTGGAATGCTTCCTCACACTTATCGGTCCACACAAACTTCACATTCTTTCTTGTCAGCTTGGTCATCGGCACCGCTATCCTCGAAAAAGCCCTAATGAACCTTCGATAATAACCAGCCAACCCAAGGAAACTCTTTATCTCTGTCACTGTCTCAGGTCTCTTCCAACTATTCACTCCTTCAATCTTAGTCGGATCTACTGACAACCCTTCCTCTGAGACTACATGACCAAGAAACTTCACTTCTTTCTTCCAGAAATGACACTTCGAAAACTTCTCCTTCAGCTGATGCTGGCTCAACATCTTAAGCACCATTCTAAGATGAATTTCATGCTCTCTTTCATCCTTAGAGTAAATCAAAATATCATCCATGAAAACCAATACGAACCTATCCAAGTGCTCTCGGAAAACCCGGTTCATCAAATCTACATAGAAAGCTGGCGCATTAGTCGGTCCAAATGGCATAACTAACCATTCGTACGACCCATATCTTGTCCTAAACGCCGTCAAAGGTATACTACCCTCTGCTACCCTAAGCTGATGGAAACCTGTCACCAAATCCAACTGCGAAAATACCCTGGCTCCACTTAATTGGTCGAATAAATCGTCAGTCCTAGGCAATGGATATCGATTCTTTATCGTTCTCTCATTCAACTTACAATAATCGATACATAGCCTCAACAATCCATCCAGCTTCTTAGAAAAACACTGCAGTTGCTCCCCAAGGCGAACTACTCGGTATGATAAAATTCTTGCCTTATAAATCCACCAACTGCACCTTTAACTCCCTCATCTCTGAAGGGGTCATTCTGCTTGGCGGTCTACTCACTGGTTTTGCTTCCGGAACCAAATCTATCCGAAACTTAATGGCCCGTTTCGGCGACAATCCAACTACAGGCTCAAAAACATCTGCGAATTCTCTAACCACGAAAACTCGACTCAACTCATCATCCAATTCCATAACACCCAACAAAGCATACATCTCACCGCAAGAACCTTCTACGGCATAAACTATCCAATCACTACAATCTGGGCGTCTAAGTGATATTTTTCTATCTTGGAAAAATATCCTAGCATCATACTCACTTAACCAATCCATCCTAAGAATAATTTTAAACCCCACAAAATCAAATACATGCAAACTGCAAACAAAAGTATGACCTAACATGTCAAACTCTAATCGATCACATCTCATCCCCAGAGTTGCATACCCTCCTATTGGATTCGCAACCCGTAAGGAAGTAACTAAATAAGTGGATTCTAGGTTAAGCTTATCTATCAAACATCTATATATAAAAGAATGCGATGCACCGGTATCAAATAGAATGCTAACAGTCATACCATGAATCTGAAGCATACCTCCCAAGACTGCCTTTTCTTTTTCCTGAGCTATTGGCTTAGAAGCAGTAGGCTCGAATGCATACACCTTGCCCTTTCCATCCTTTGTGGGCTCCTTGCACTGACACTTATAATGGCCAATTTGGTCACAGTTGTAGCACCTGACATTCTTCCTCCCAGCCACTTCCTTAGCCTTCCCGGCATGACACTCATTAGCATAGTGCCTCTTCTTATCACACTTGAAACATACAATCTCAGACTTCCACTTCTTAACTGCTCCACCCTTCTGAGCACTTTTCTTTGGAAAAAACTTCCTCTTCTGATTCTGCCTGACCTGGACTTCTTTAGCCTTACTCTTCTCTAGAGAATCAAGCAACTCCTTATGCCATCTCTACAAAAAAGTCAGAAGGATCTCTAATATGAGGTAATGTAATACTAGCCAACTAAGGCTTCAACCTCCCAATAAACTTCTCGTTCCTCTTTATGACTTTGTCCACTGAAGCATACCCATATCGGGCCAACTCCTCGAAATTCCTTGCATACTCCAAAACTAACATCTCCCCCTGCTCTAATTTATCAAACTTCCTGATCAGAGCTGATTGTGCCATTGTTGACATAAGCCTCTCCTGGAGCCTTCCATTGAAATCTTCCCAGGTCATAGTTTCCTCATCCACCACCACAGTCACACTATTCCACCATAACAGATCTACTCCTTGAAGCTGCCTAGATGTCAACCTTCTCTTCTGCTCATCATTGGGCCCCAGATCTGCAAAAATCCTTTCGCGGTGCAACAACCAATTCTCTACCTCAATGGCATCTTCCATTCCAACAAACGGCTTCCCTCCAAGCTTGGTGCAATCCCCACTTAGCTTTGCATAATGGTTGACTATCGAAACTTCTGGAATCCCTGCTCCTGCAGCATTTCCTCTTAACACTCTGGCTGCAACTCCCGCCTGCACCATATTCCTAAAAAACTGATACATGGCTTTCATTCCAACCCGCGGGACTTCGGCACCCACATTGTTTGCTTGCGCCTGACCTAGACCTCTTCTCACATTAGGCATGGCATTCCCTTCGGTGCCCTCCCTCCTTGGTTGACTCTTCTTCTTCTACCAACCATATCTGTATTCAAATCTCACGAGATATAAAAAAATATCCTAACAAAGATAGGAGACTAGAGATAAAGCATATACTTATATATAACAAATACAAGTACGTTATTATAGCGTTATCCCATACCCCATTCTTACTCTAATTCCTTAGGATTATGCTTTATATCATTTTTAGTTTAATGTTTTTCATAAACCATGCTCTGATACCAAGTTGTAACATCCCGTATCTGGAGGCCAAAAGCTAAGCGCTTATGCTGCAGTCATTCATAGTATTAACTTCTGGTGACAAAATACGGTAATGATAATGGCATCCATAATATCAGAAGCACATGAATATGAACAAAATCACATATTTTAAAAAAACAACATTTTGCTGACTACATTTCAAAATAATAATTCATATCCATGTTACATAATCTCTTAACGTTTCCCAAGCAATGATGAAATATATCACTACAAAAATATGCCAATAGCGACATATGACGATGCCCTCTTGGTTGATCAAAGTAATATAGTCATATCTGACTTATATATACATCGGAATCAAAACAAAATGAAACGAAAAATCCTAATTATCTATCCGTCAGCCACCTGCTCGTCTTCGGAAGCTTTATTCGCCAAAAGACAAAAACCTAAAAAATTCAACCCTCAGCCTACTCAAATCAATTTTGAGTACCCGAGAGTTTAAGGGGAAACAAAAACTTCGAGTCAGACAAAAAGCCTAGTGTGAATAATTCGGTTACATCTCGGTTTACTGAAATTAAGTGAGACCACGCCGCTTAGCGGAACGGGTTTCCCCTCACTTATATCCTTTTAAAAACATATATTTTGCAATCCTTTCCTGCAACCAAACTGGTTAATCAAACTGATTATATCAAAGTAGCAATATCCTTTATGCTAATAAATGAACCATCTGTCCATAAAACAAGTAATATGTGAACTATCTGTCCATATATAGTAGCAAGGTCCGTTATGCTACAAATGGACTATTTGTCCATACAACTGGGCTGACTGCCCGCAAAGTGAACTAACTATCTAAAATCTGGGCTGACTGCCTGCAAAATGGACTAACTGTCAGAATTATTTTCTTAGGGTTAACTACCCTTTAAAATTTTCCTTGAAAACCTTTTCAAAATGATTAAGTCCTTCAAATCATATACATACACAAGGAAAATATATCTGTTGCTTTACTCTAAGCCATTTCGCCATGTTATATATACTTTACTCAAAATAATGTTGATGAGATTTAATAAGGATTAACTATCCTTCTAAAAAAAGTTAAAACCCTTTTTAACTTGAAAATACTTAGGCTACATTGCCTATTTATTACATTCGAAACCTTTTTTAAAACCGTTAAACAACCATTTCGAAACCATTGAAGGTAACCCCTTCGAAACCATTGGAAAACCCTTCCAAAACCATTAAATATTATCTATCGAAAACATTAGAAAAATCTTTCCTTTCCTTTCTTCGAAAGCTTTCAAATAACAAACATCCCCCTTTAAAGCCATTTAAATATTGCCTTTCGAAAACATAGAAAAAACCTTCCTTTCAATCCTTTCGAAACCCTAGGGAACCACCCCTTTCGAAACCATTCATTAAAACCTTTCAAAACAGTCAAACTCAATCCTTTCGAAAGCACTTTGGGTTCAATTTAAAACATGTGAAAACCTTTCGAAACCATTCAAAAACGTCTCGGTCGAAACCATTTGGATTCTGCCTTCAAGTAGAGAAAAAGGATCAGAAACACATTAAAGTCGAAAGCATAAGTTTCGAAACCTTTTAAAACCATCTCTTTCGAAACCATTTGGGATTTACTTCACTTATAGAAAAAGGGTCTTAAAAACATTTAAGTCGAAAGCAACTACTTCGAAACCATTTCCTAAGTAATGAAGTGATGGTGTCGAAACCATCCCTTCGAAAGCATTGGAGAGGTGGCCGGGTTTTAGAAAACAAAACAACCCTTTCGAAATCATCTGGATTGAAAGGTAGAAAGGCGGCAGCAAAAAGGTTTCGACTTAGTCGAAAGCAATTATTTAAAAACAGAAGCGCAACCCAATCGAAACCATTTACTTTAAATCATTTGACTTGGTCGAAAGCTACTTAGTCAAAAGCAATTTAGTCGAAAGCAAGCAGACGTATTTCTTTAATTTAAAAACAAAGGACCGCCTCAACCCTTTTGAAACCCTTGGTTTCGACTCCCTACCTTCCGCCATCATCCAATTCATTACGTACCAGTTGCCTGATACCATATGCATTGGTTTCGACTATGTCGGAGGCGATAGTATGGAGGCGGAACCTAGTGTCGAAAGAGACAAAATAGTGAAAAACTTGTAGCAAATAGTTCTTTTCACCTAACCTGCCTTATGTGTCTAATTATGATTGGTTGCCTCTTTCTTTACCAATAAAAAGTACTGTACTTTGTCAAAAGGGCTGCCGACTTTTCAGATTTAATAATTTAAATCATTTTACAAAAAAGCCCCTTCTCCTCTTTTAATTATATAAAACATTTATGTCCCATACCTTAAATAATTTTATATAACCATTAAAACACTTAGAAAAATTCTAGAAAAATTCCAGAAAATCACATTATATATGTTATCTAACATATAAAAATTTCAGACCCAAATAATTAATTATTTACCTATGATTAATTTATAACCCAAAATACCATTTTCTTTACTAGAAAATTCATATTAATTACACAAAAATTCAGAAAAATCCGAAAATTGAAATCCATCACCAAAATAATATTTATGATCTTCAAAAAAATTCACAAGGCATTTGGATATCATTTTATAGGGTTTTCACCTTAAAACATATCATAAATTCAATATGAATAACCATAATTCATCAACAAGTATATATATTCATTCCATCATTCAAAAATATGGCAAATCATTGCAAAATATATGGAATTCATGTTAAAACCGAAAACACCATCAAAAATGAGATGTAAACATTATTTACCTTAGCTTTAGAGATTATGTAGATTGAGATGTGAATAGATTTGATTTGAATTAGCTTCTTCCTAGATTTTCTTCTTCTCTTCTTTGTTAATGGTGGCCAGCCCCTTAATTTAAAAATTGAAAATGAAATGAATGTGTAAAATTTTACACGGCCAAGGTTTGGAGGATATAGGAACGACCTCTTTCCTATTTTACCCATCCTCTATTTCATTTTAACTCTTCTTTAGTTCATTGTTAAATGGCACGGCTACCCTTAATTAAAAATCAAATCTCAATCCCCTAATCAACACATTATTTTATTTAATTCAACTAATTAAATATCCTAAATAATGCTATAAAAAATCTGGGGTGTTACAAACACAGTCCAAATTGTAGAGTTAGCCAAAATCTAGCACCAAGAGCATAACTAATATTTGAAAATTGTGAGACATGTCTAAGGATTTCCTCTAATTATGATATGCATAATGGACGAGGTAGGAATAAAAAAAGTAGAAGCATCACAATAGGGGTAAAAATAGATGATTTAGCACGAGCCTTGCATATGGCATCTCAAGTAAGATACTTGAATAGTATAGGACTCTCACTTCATGTACTATGCATCTCATTGCTTAGTGTAATATCATTAAAATCATGAACGTCTTTTCTAAAAGCCTATAAATGGCCTTTTTTAGAGCTCTATAAATTCTTCACGGACCAACGAACCAACCCCTTAGCTTGTACTTATATAAGTTATTATGGAAGTGTGAATTCTTTGATGTCAACAAATATATACTCCCATGTTGTCCAGCAACCCATTAACATGAAATCAAATAATAGCCACTTATACGATGAATGTTTTATGTATTTCCTAATGAATTTAGTTTCTGCACACGCCTCTTCAAAAAAGCAACGTCATCTGCAACAAGTCGTGATTTGAGATTCATCATGCCCTCTCCAGGGGTAGTTCCGACGTATGTATTTTTTTGTGATATTATCAAACTTATTCGGTGAAGCCCCATTATAAATTTGTTGACTAGTAGCTCATTGAAGCAATAATTGAACTCCTAAAATAAAATTTGTTAAACCATCAATCACTTTTATTTCGATAATTCATAATAATTTTTGGAAAAAAATTCGATCAACTATTGGAGTCATTATCGAATTAGATACATGTTGTTAAGTAATATATAAATAATAATATTACATTGATAATTATGTTTTTCTAAATTAATTTAAGTTTTATATTTGGTTTAGTTGGTTAGTTGTGTTTTAAACTGCTCGAAGCTAAATTCTATTAAAAAATAAATCCGAGAACAAAAGAACAAATTTGGCCAATTAATAAACTAAACAACACTAAATCAACAACTTAAAAATTATGAAAAAGAAGTGGAATCCAAGGGATTTCAAGTTTCCAACTCTTCTATTCCCATCCCTTGCAGAATGAAAATAAAGTATCTTAGGTTTCTTTTTTAGTTTGATGATGAGAGTGATACTTTATTTAAACATGGCATTCATTATGATATCCCAAGGGCTCAAATTCACAACCTCTAAACCTCTGTCTAAAACGTCGTACCTTTAATCACTTGAGCTAGAGGTCATTGACAAGTACTTTGGATTTCTTAGCATTTTCCTTTGTTTTATGGATTGTTAAAAATACTCCATTTATAGTTAAGGATGTTTAATTGTAATTTGATAAATGTTATGGTGGGAATAGGAGAGAATGAAGTTCTCATACTAAAGCAAAATTAATTACTTTTGCTTTCACGACATTACCCAAATTCGACATATCTCTACCGATTTTTTTTTTACTACGTCACCGTCGAGTTTTAGCTAATAGATAATCCTTTTTAGGTTATTTTTCGTCGTTTTCATATTTTGTGACATTCGTGTTGATAATTAGCTGACTTAATTATATAGTATAATTAAAATTATACCCCTTTGAAAAAATGAGCCATAAACCTTTTTTGATCGATGATTGAGTGGAACGGTCAAACTTCACCAATTCAAAGTATATTTGGTTTGAAAATGAGTTTCGTGTTTTACGTATTTCAAATGGGATGCGGAGGAAATGAGAAATCAAAGAAAGGAAGAAGATAACAATTCATTTTAAAGATTAAAAAATAATAATTAATTTTATATCTTAAAACGATTTTCCAAATTACCCTTTCTCAACCCCATGCGTTTGAACTCCACTAAACTGAAACTCGTTTTCAAACCGCAAACGGGCCTCCCTAGTTATCTTCTGAAACAAACGAAGCCTAAACCTCATTTGAAAGACCGAAACCCCGATTTTCTTCTGAAACAAAAATTATTCTACGATGGATTTAACCGTGGAAGTCACCGTTGACGAACAAACTCCGCTACTGAGTCAACCCACTTCCAGTGAAATCCAACCTTCATCGCTCCATCAACACCCAAAGCAAAATCAGCGATTCACATCACTCGACGTTTTCCGCGGACTCACAGTAGCTGTGAGTGGAAAACCTCGAGATTTCATATAATCTCCTTTCACTTTACACTAATTGACGCTTTTATCCTTTTGATTTGAAATTTTCAGCTCATGATTCTTGTTGATGATGCTGGCGGCAAATTTCCGTCTATTAATCACTCGCCTTGGTTTGGAGTGACTTTGGCTGATTTTGTTATGCCTTTTTTTCTCGTTGGAGTTGGTGTATCAATTGCCTTAGTTTTTAAGGTATGGTTTATTTGCTAATTTGGTTTTACTACTCATGTTGTATAAAAGTTGTTATATACTTATATTGTTAATTAGAAGTACCTGACATTGAAATATGGCAAATTATATTCATATACACCTTAAATTACTGCATTACCTCTAAAATTTTGTCAAAATCGTATACACCACATTTTACTTAACACACACCGTATGTGTTACAAAACCACTCTTACTCTTAATTTAGAATAAAACAAAACACTTTTCTCATTTCACTAGATCTCTTTCATGCATTAATAAAACTGTGAAACCCTATTTCCAAAATTCCTCATACTTGCTTTTGCAAATTCCACATTTCTAATTCAAAATTATTGAATGTAATCTGAATTTAGTTGATTATTTATATATTGTATTTAATGGTTGAATATGAAAGTGTTAAACTATTTATATTTTGAGATTAATTTTGAACTTAATTTAATTTAAGTTAAAATATAGAGAAGAATCTTGTGTTCCTTGAATCATATTAATTTTGGTTTTAAAATTTGATTTTTTTTGTTTAATTTGGAGTCAAAAATGCTAAAATTTGCACGAATACAACTTAAAATTGTGACGGAATCTACCATAATAGATTTTAAATTTAATTCAATTGATGGAATTTAAATTTAATTCAACTGATCATGTAAAGAAATTTTAATTACTAGGTTTTTATATTGACTATATAAAATGTGAACAACCAGGATTTGTATGCTATGAGTTTTTCATTCTTTAATATTGGTTGTAAATTTTTTTAATGAAATAAGGGCGTTTTTGTCTTAAATTTTATTCAAAATTTAGAGATAAAGTAATCAATGGTCTATGAATAGAATTCACCTTGAAATATATTTTGAGTACTGGAAGGACTCAAAATATTTTGAGTAATCAATGTTGTCATTGTTGTTGAAGAACTCAAAATACAAAATAATAATAATAATAATAACATGGTCTGGAAATTTCCATTTAACTCATAAAGTAGATGGACGATGACTCGTTTGAACATCAAATTTGACATGGTATAAAACAATGTTATCAGTGAAGATAAATAGAATATTTAACTCAACTGACTACTATGAGAGAAACAGTTCTACAATACGCTGCCGCCATCATCCACAAGAGTCGTGTGAAAATTTAGTGCACCAATTACCAAATATTCTGAAGTACTTCTATTTGCACCATGAAGTACTTTGGTTACTACCTGCTCCAAAAATTACCGAAACAAAATGACAATACACTTGAAAATGTCCTATACCACACTCAAATAACAAATCTATACCGATTCTTTTCATATCACTCGTTTATCAACCATATCTTCTCCTTTGACAGAACTGTTCGACCTTTGGCTCCAAATGAGTCAAACTAGAACCTGTTGCCATTTGATGTATGTTACAAACTAGAAACAATTGCCTACTGAAAATGAAACGTACTCGACTTGATTACTGACTGAATGTATGACAATTGAAGTTACAAATTCCGCTGTTATGATCAACAATCTTTTGCCATTTGAATTGGATGATTATTGGGGTGTAATTTTTGTTTCTTTATTTTTTATGGGTGCTATTTGGTGAAATTCACATTGTGAATAGTAGTGGTCATATTTTAAACATTCTAGATTATTGAGACCATTGTTTTAAAAGACGAAAGTGTATATGAGGCGTAAGCCTCGAAACGTTGAAGTGTAAGCTTTTCGAGTAAAAGGAAAATGCAAAACATGTAATGAAATTTGACATAGAATAGCATTAAATGTCAAATATTAAATAAGAAACAGAAAGCATTCGAAACAATTCAAACAAAATATAATCATCCATAGGCATTTAAAGTTAAATCCACACAAATCGCAAAAGATCAAATAATATCTCTCTCCTCATCTATACGCACGTTGTCATCTAAGATATCCTCATCGCTAGCATGAAAAAGATTTTGCGCATGTAGTTTGGAAAAAGGATCATAATCACCAACATTATCTATATAAATAATAAATAAATGGAATCCATATGGTTCCAATTTTGATGTCTGGAACCGAAACCAATTCCAGTTACCAGAATCAAAACCGATTTCTGAACTGGAATTGATTTCAACTCCAGCTTTTGTAATTATATTATTTATTTATTTTGAAAAAGAAATTATCTGTTCGCTTGATGATTTTCTTTCTTTCCTGTTGTTGAATTATTTTTACTGTAACGAAATGCATAGCAGTTAAAGGCACATGATGTTTTGTACTCAAAAGGGTTAAGCCTCATCAGCAATAGGCACACAAGCTTATGTTTTTTTTTGTGTTTTTACGCTTTGAACGGCCGAAGCGTACGACTTTTGAACTGCGCTTTGAGGCTTTTTTACCTACGTCTTGCCTTGAGGCGCACCTCAAGCTGCGCCTTGCGCGTGTTTTTTTAAACACTGATCAAGACAAAATAAATAGTTAAGAAAGTATGGTTGGCATAAATTATGAGTTGGAAAGTTATATTCTGTGTAATAGGACCATTTATCTCTGTGTAATGCACGTTCACGTTGCATGAGAGCTTAGTCATAAGATTGATCCTTAAGCTCTGACAGTTCATCTTATGGCATCTCATTATGTATGTTTGTAGCTTCCATGATACACCCAAATGCATAAATATCTTTAAAGAAACAATATGCATTTTTTTCTCCTCCAAAAGAAAACGTAAGAATTAAGTTAAATAGTTGGCTATGTACTCCAACAATATTTGAGTCAACCAAAATTTCTTTTATTGGGCTGATCAATTATGTTATTACACACTTAGCTTTACGTATTTCAAAAGTGGAGTGCTTCCAGCCTTCCACTTCTCAGTTACAATATACATTTATTTGGAGCTTGTATGTGAATTTCTTTGTTTTCTTCTTTAGTTTAACTCACAAGTTTTCTTCTGATAATGTATAGAAATTACCATATCCAAAACATCTTACTTTTTTATATTGATTCCTGCATCTTGACTTCTTTCTGTTCTGCATCTCACTACATAATAGATGCGACAATTTTCACAACTTTATTTACCTATGTTTTTTGAAGCTTATTGCAGAGAACATCCAACAAGATAACGGCGACAAGAAAGGTTATACTTAGGACTCTAAAACTCTTTTTTACAGGGTTGTTGCTCCAAGGTGATTTTCACTGTGTGCCTTATTAGTATAACTTTAATATTTATTTGATCTCCCTGTGCTTCACACGTTAAAACTAAAAATTAATGTTACAGTGTAGAATAGTGTAGCAATTCCTATTTTAACTGCAACATAATTGCCCTGTTTTAACTATTTTATGGTCATATCTTGCTTTTTTTCTTCCATCTGCACCAGGTGGGTATTTTCATGGGCGTAATCATTTGACGTATGGAGTTGACATTGATCAGATTAGATGGCTAGGTGTGCTTCAGGTACTGTATATAGTAATTAATTCGTCATCTCTCTAATGGATATTCTTATTACATTTTCTTGTTTTATAAATGGCAATCTGGTGAGATTGCATACAAGTATAGTTACTCACCCATTGTAGTTAGATTTCTCGTTTATTAACTAAAAATTCTGCCTGTTATTATATTCAACTTGGTTATTGTTCAATAAACTAATCAGGGTAGACTTTTATCTCACCCACAAGTGTGCGTGCATGCGCGCGCGTGCGTGCATGCTTTTATTGGTTACTACTGAATTTTATTTAGTTAAGGAACCATCTTTATGGTCTAATTCATGTACTGTATAGATTTGAGTTGTACATAGGAAAAGTACCTGGGTTACATTCTCTTATAATTTGTCAACTTCTAACTATGAAAACTTGTCAGAAAGTAACAATATGATTTGGCATATTTACATGTACAGATATGAATTGTATGCAAGGAAGTTACCAAAAAGTTACATTCTGCGACTAAATTTGTTGAACCTTATTTAGTTATAAAATTTTGTCTCAAATAATAAATATAGGACAAATTTTCGTTAGGGCTAGTTTAAAAATCAATTTTGCAAAACAGGCTACTTTCGAACCTTATTATCAAAATAAGCTAGTTTCAGCCCAGTCAGCAGCCAAGTCAGCATTTTTTAACCGTCTGGCATTAGCGCGAGTATGAGTTGCGCAAGTAGAAGAAATTTTAATGCGCGAGTATGAGTTGCGCAAGTAGAAGAAATTTTAATGCGCAAGTATGAGTTGCGCATATACGAAGACGAGTCTTTTTTAATACAATATGTTGTAGCGCAACTCAAAGTCGCGCTAGAATATTTTTTCAAAAGTGCAACTCATAGTTGCGTAAATGCCACACAGTTAAAAAAAATGTTGAGTTGGTTGTTGACTGGGCTGAAACTGGCCTATTTTGATAATAAGTTTCAAAAGTAGCCCGTTTTGCAAAATTAATTTCCAAACTAGCCCTGATCGAAAATTTGTCTATAAATATATGATTTTGCATATGGATTGCAAAGCAAACATGAGGTACATATTTTGCAAATGTTACACACTTTTACTGGCTTTATATCATAAATTCTTTTCTTCTTCTTTAATATTATTACTTTGCAAAGTTCCTATTCATCTGATTGTACTTTCATACATCATAGAGAATATCAATCGGATATTTCTTAGCTGCCATGTCAGAGATATGGCTTGTTAATGGTAATTCGGTGGATTCTCCAATATCATTCATGAAGAAATACTACATTGAATGGTGAGTTTTTATTATCCTTTGTAAGTACTGGTTGCTGGTCTACTTGGTGCTTTTTATAGCAATTTAAACTAGCTTGTCCTTAAGGTTGCAAATGCATTTGCTGTGGCAATTTGAACTTTTGAACTATTTTGTCCTCATGTCTCATTTTATGTTTGGAATCTTTGGACAAGAAACATATACATGTAAGTGGAATTTTGCGAGCTGTAACTTTTGTGTGCATGAAATCTGTTCTAACAAGTTGGGACGTTGTTGTACATGAAAAATGTACTTGCGACATTTCAAATATCAAATCTCATATATATATATATATATATACATACATACATACACATATATATAGTTTATAGAAGGTGACATTTGAAAATACGCCAGTGTTATTTTGAAAAGAACACTGATACATTTTCAAAAGTCGTATGTATTGTTTATTTGTTTAGTATGGACGGCTTTTCAAATAGCGTCGGTTTTCTGGACCCTATCAAAAATTTATATCGATGACATTTAAAATATCCCCTGTACATGGCCAAAAGTTGCAAATAGTTTTAGAGGTGGTCTATAAGAAAAAAATATTGTTACTTTCATCCTAATAAAACAATGCAATTCAAGTCCATCTTTTATATTAAAATCGATGTTATATATGTTTTCCTTAATTATTTTGGAACCTAATATTTTTTGAAATGTTGAATAATGTCAAATTTGAATCGAAAGTACTCAAAAACTTGATTTTTTTTCTAAAAAATGTCGCAGGCTTACATGGAAAATATTTGCCATGTATAATTATAATTCTTTGGTAAATATTAGCTATACAAAAAAATATACAGTGCAATTGCTTGTCGTTGTGTTGTACTGCAAATCATTGTTTTCAAAACGGGATTTAAATCGTAAATCGTAAAGTTCAAACTTTAAATCGAAACGAGATTCAAATCGTAAATCGTAGATTCAAAAGATTCGTATTTGAAGGTTTGCATACAATTTAAAATTGATTTTGATGTTTGAACTTCTACAATTAAACATAAAACTCAATTTCCTCTCTTATTATATTTTTATTTTATTTTGAAAACATTGTATTTTGAATTTTGAATCCAAATAAACATATTAAGTATGTTAGTATATAAATAGAACGTTTTTTATTTGCAGTTTTGACTAAGTTTGGATCGGAATGTAAATCGAATCGTTAAGGGAGAGATCCGATCCGAATCGGGATTTAAATTGTAGGATTTTTGACAACAATGCTGCAAATCCATGCAAAGTACTTGAACTGTAAAATATAGTGTAATGTCAAAAAACTCGTATTTCCATATAAAAAATTGCATGTCGAATATTTAATAAAAAATTATCTGGCAATTATTTCCATGACAAATATATGTCACATCATCCTAGTTTGTCCCAGTTTCAGACTAGATTTTTGATGCCACTCAACCACAACCACCGACTCCGTCCACACTATTCTACTTTACTTCAAAATCTGCACCTAACGGTATAAGTCTCAACTTCTCTGATCTCATATATCGAAAACCTTAATTTTACTATCATGATTGAAACCCAAAATCTGACCATTGGAAGCAAACGTCCAACCGTTCTCTAGCAGCAATTAGCCTCTCTTATCAAGCCGCATCCATCGATACCAAATCCGACACGTTTGGGCATCATTTGGTGATGCTTCAATTTTTGATGATTCCAGGGACTAATTGTGAAGATGTAAAATGAGAGAGGTGTTTTAAGGAAATAGTTTTTGATAAGTGGGACATGAGACTAAATTCCACTATTATATTATTATCTATAACTATGGAGGTTTTTTTTAATTTCTTTCTGAAATATACTCTCACCTCATTTCCATTTCTAAGACCTTAATAGGCCTGTTTTTTCGAATTTGTTTCCATTAAGACAAGTTTTTTATACAAGACATTTGAAAATTAATTGTTATTTAATACATTTCTCTAAAACTTATTTTATTATTTATTTGTTTATCACTCAATATTAATCTCTTTTTGGAAAATTGACTCTGTTGCTGCCTTTTTTTTTGTGCTATTTTTTATATGTTTCAACATCAGTTTTGCACAAACATATTTGTATGTTGTATGAAGTAGTTGTTTACACAATACAAGGCACATGCTGTTAATGTTTTAACTTAGACAATACCAACAGTCCTACATTTTCAAAATTTAATTGAAACTATGATACATTCATCTTCTTCATGCTATATCTTATGACAATTTTCTATTTTCTTTAAACAACCATTTAGGTTTATTCCTTAGACTAAGCATGTCTTACGTACTACTGCATTTTTGTTGCTCTTTTAATTATTTATAGCGTGCTGCTAAGGACATCTTACTAACACCATTTTTTTTAAATACCAGTAAATTTATCTACCATAATTCTTGATACCAGTAATAATTTTGAGACCACCAGTACTTACCCAAAATTTACAAAATTCATAGATATTAAGAAATACATCTAATTTGTTAATAATAAGACCGAGCCACTCGATTGCTAATAAGATAATCAAGTTAATGCTGACATAATCATGAATAAAGCTGTTCAAAAAATCTACTGAATCATATGTATTTTTGAAAAAAAAAATTCTGAAAATTAAAATAATATTTACAAAAGTTTGCGCTTTTCAGAAATCTTGTTTTAAAGATGCTGGGATAGATGAACATTTTTATAGAATTCATTTCTAAATTCTTTTCTAAAAAAATATGGAGGAAATTGTTGAGTATCCATAGACGTTGAACCTCATCGATGTGTTCTTCTATTCCATAAAATTTAATTGGTAGATCTGATTTGCACAGTCGTATCTCATTTTTTTTAATTAAATTACAATGGTATTAGTAAGAGGAAATTAAGGCATCCTTAGCACCACGCTTTTTTTTTAACTATCGTTTAGCTTTATTCCTTAGACTAAGCATGTCTTACGGAATAATGCGCTTTTGTTGCTCTTTTACTTATTAATATTTTATCACTTGGAGGAATGCTAAGCACACCATCCTTCGGGGAGTGTGCTTGTACTTGCCACATGATTAGTGGAGAATGTGGCTCCGTTAATCATTGGCTACATGTTGTCAATGATTGTCTACCACCCTCCACCAATCATGTGGCAAGTACAAGCACACTATCTCTAAAGGAGAGTGCTTAACATTTCTCTTCTCACTTAAATCTTTATATATTCCAAAGCACGTGTGAATGCGTGCAAAATGTTAAAATCAACACTAATAATGATGCAGTATCCTCTTTTATCCATTTGTTGCTATCAGAATTTCACTCGTTAGTTGAAAAAACAAAAGTAATACATTTATTTATCAATCAAGAAATGAAAACAGTGCTAAAAATACCTCCGACTTTTTCGATGAAGACAACACAAATGTGAATGCTAGTGGATAAAGACAATTATTTGTGTTAGGATTGTGTCGCAAGTGGCAAATGAGAACGACAGTTTGGAATTTAAATAGTCACACATCGCTAAATAACTTAGATAAGTGATGTATAAATATGAGTTGATATGCACGTAACATTGACGATTCCTTTTATTGCAATAAGTGTGTACCAACTTGAATGCATATGTCACGTACTGAAGATAGGGAGTTTGGTCCGATTGTCGTTACACAAGTGGTGTCAGAGCCGAAGGTTGCGAACTGAGTCATGTAGACAAAAAAACACAATGCTCTTAAAGTACTCTAAGGAAATGCAAGTAATGGGGAGATTGTTAAGCGTGTGTCAATTCCAAACCGTCATTTCTCATCTTCAGCATGTGGCGTACACATATGAATTGACACACTTAACGTATGCATATGAGCACTTATTGTAATAAAATGAATCCCTTATGTTATGTACGTGCCTACCAATCCATAATTATACACTATATCTCTATTAAATTTTAGCGATGTTGTACTATTCCAATTTCAAACCGCCATCCCTATTTCCACATACGAGACAGCTCCAACAATTTATGCTTAATTTTATTTTCATAGATGATGTACCTAATATACATGCCATCCATCAATAGTAATGGTAAACTGACAAGCAAAACTTTGAATGCACAGTCCAGATGCTTAAAAAACACCAGCAAATTGGCTTGCTTAGAAAAAAACAATGCTCTCAAAGTCTAAGGGGATGCAAGTCAAGGGAGAGATGGTTAAGGTTGTCTCGCATGCGCTAACTCTATATTTATACACCACATCTCCATCAAATTTTAGCAATGTGAGACTATTCCAATTCCAAGCCATCGTTCTCTATATCCAACACATGACGTATGCATACGTCATATGAGTTGACACACACTTAGTGTACGCATATGAGTTGACACACTTATTGTTCCTATTTCCACATGCGAGACAACTCAAACAATATATGCTTACTTTGATTTCCATAGACGGTGCGCCTTTATATTTTTCATATACATGTCATCCATCAATAGAATGGTAAGCTGACAAGCAGAACTTTGAATGCACAGTCCAGATGCTTAAGAAACACCAGCGAATTGGCTTGCTTATGACTTAAACATGGTTTTTAGATTAATTCTTTCATTAACTATTATACGGAAGCAATTTGTTAAATGACGATTTTCAATAACTTTTTTAAAGCTCCATTTCACCTTTTTCAAATTTTCATGTAACTTGAAATTTCAACAAATTTGACATGAGCACTTGTATCATTTTTACAGCAATGATTGTAACTTTGTTAACATAAGAAATCATTTGATAATAAACAAGCTTGTGAGTAAACACTCTGCTATCACTTCATTGTGGTTTGAGTTGCTGATTAGGTTTCACAGAACTTTTGGACGTGACACATTTTCTTAATGTCCATCATCCTGAATGAGCCAATTTTAATAGTTTGGTATGAGCATTCCAAATATGATGTGCTTTTTTGCATATGATTTAAATTATTCAAAAGACCTTGATCAGATCATTCACTCAACTGATACTTCATGATAGTTTATATAAGAAAAAAAATACTCGGGTATCAAATAACTCAGGTAAAGATAATAGCAATGACTTGGTTTCAGTGTCTGTATGATTCATCACCGAGAACATGGTCCTTTATCGGGAGAAATAGAGACCTTCGTATGTATGCCACTTTCTCTCTCCACATTTTTATTACTCGAATTTGTGTCCTTATCATCATTTCTTTCGGTAGTGGTTGAATCATCATTTTAACTCATTTGCTGGTAACGATGATATTAAATTCAATTTGGTTATAAACTGCTTGCTTCCATTCTTCAAATTTGTAACATTGTTTTACTTCTATTCCTAAATGTTTGCCACCAATATATTTCAGTTCATTGTGTTTTTCCACCAACAATTCTTCTTCGTATGGCAAAATGACATACCATACCATAGACAACGCATTTGTAGTAAGTTCAAAAAAGTAGACCATAAGAAAATTTATTGTGGCAAACAAAAGAGAGTCAGTGTGCTTGATATTTATGATTATGTTGTGTGGAAGGTTTTTTGCTTAAATTGTCATGATTATATGATTTTTTTTAAGTTGTTCTGATTGTATGATCATGTGACTGAGCACGGCCCGTTGCGATTTATTTTATGGGCATATTTTTTCGATACTTATAATTATTATCTCTTATATAATATGTTAGTTGTTTTTATTAGCAAACATGTTTTATGCGTTTATACCACAAGTTTCTATGTGCTATAGAATTTGACATCAGGCAATTGTATGTACGACAAAGTACCACGTAAAAATTTCAAAAATAGCGACACCTAAATTTTTTTGAGGTACTACTTGCAGTAGTCCCTACAGAAAACAAAATTTTAGGCACTAATTGTTCCAACCATTTTTCAGTTTTATATCCTTATGTGGCTGTTGATATGGATGAGACCAATATACATTTCATCAAGTTATGCAATATTGGTTTAGAACACACATGTGTCTCTGTCTCTGTCTCTGTTTTATGTATGTAAATTTGCACTCCAGGCTTGTATTTGGTGGACTTGAAAAAAAGTAATGGGTAGGAACATTGATATATATATATATATATATATATATATATATATATATATATATAGCATAGCCATTAATTTTGACTGAATATCTACCTTGATTATTAACAATTTACACAACTACATAAGCGTGCTCTTAAGGATAAGCTCATTTGGGAAAATATCGTATGCGACTTTAGAAGTCGGAACCTTGGAGGAGGCTGGTGCTATTTAGTAAAAAAACAATCTTCTGGCATTTCTTACTCGAGAACTTGACAATAACACATTAAGTTTTAAAATGATGGAAGCATACTTGTAAGTAGATGCATTCCTTGATAAGCATTTCTAAGATATTAAGTAAAACTATTTTTGGCAAAGATTTAATTAATTACCATGCATGTATTAAATATTAAACTAACCGCTGAAATAGATAACACTGAAATGAACAAAAATCGATTACCATTTTTTCCATTGTCACGTATTCAACTTTAAATATTTCTTTAAACAAGAAACATCTTGTTTATAATTAAAAATAGTTTGTTTTTAAATTTATAGCTCTAGTAGATTGAATTTTAATTTACGTTAATTAAAAAAATAACACTGATTCTAATGAATATGAGCTATCTCTTCCATGTATTTATGTATTTATGCACACGCGTAAGATTACACACACACGGGGCAAGGATTTGCTACACCTCACTTCCCCTCTGATTTCAACCACATGCTCCAAATTAAATAATATAATTAAGTTATAAGAATGAGGTGTAGCCAATCCTCGCAAATATATATACATATATGTATGTGTGCGTGCGGGTACATAATCATATATATGCAGTGTGAAACCAGCATTTCTTACTGTGACAGATGAAACAGTCGAACAATAGATATACTAAGTTGTCTTCTATGATATTTTCTTTTTCAGAAATCAAAATTCATGTACAAAAAGAACATGATAAAAATATAATAATATTTAATAGAAAACTCATATTTAGAGGCATGTTATATAGATTTGCAATAATATTCAAATGTGTGTACATTTAGATCAATTTTTTTTTTTAAAAGCATCAATTAGACTAAACATATAAAAACAATGATAAATATTCATGTGTATGAGGATATAACGTTTTATTATTAAATCTAAGGATATAGATGTTATAAAAATACTTTATATTTGAGTTACTTATGGAGGTATCCTTAAATTATTTGTCATCTTGACATATAGTGATCATACCTACATAAATAATAAAAATTCAACTTGGCGGTACTTTAAAATATAACCAAATTCATTTGACGAAAATATATAATACAAGAAAGAACAAAAACTTAAAAAGTATTCGTTTTTATTTACTATTTTGGAATGAGCACTCACCTGCCCAACATTTAATTTACCTTCTCAGGTGTATGTATGTACATATGTATTTGTATGCACATGTATATTCAAAATGGTTAAAGATACGAAACTACAATTTCTTCAAATATTTCTTTCTCTGTACTGGAAAGGTTAAAGATGAGAAACTATGACTAAACCTGTCCTCGGCTTTCTTGTTTCATGTCAGGCAATATGCTACAATCTTTAACCTCCTTGTTTTTAAAAACACTTTGTCATTTGTTTTAAATGGTTGAAGGTTAGTGGCTGTTATGCTTTCTTCAGTATACATTGGCTTACTATATGGCATTTATGTTCCCAACTGGCAATTCAATGTGCCAACCAGCAACTCAACATCTTCTTCTCAATCCTATTTACTTGGAACTGAAACTGTGAGTTTAAGTTGTACACCTCATATTTTCATTTTTTTGTATCCGGGTGTTATTTGTACAAATGAGTCCTTTATCAAGTGAACATTGCTCTAATTTTTAACTGATGGATATCTTCATGTCTATGTAAAGGTATCTTTCATCTGAATCAACAAAGCAAATTTCTGCCAACATTTTGATTGTTAAGATTATCTGGAAGTTAATTTCTATTGCAATAAATTAAGTTGACGTATCAATGCAGAATTCACAACATATTAATTTACATCCAATATTTTACAGATTTTATTATTCTTCCATTTTTCCATCATTACTACACTTTTAGATTCTGAACTGAAAACTGTAAAAAGATTAGCTGCATAAAAATTGGAAAAAACATTCCCTCTTTTTGTGCATTGCTGATCTTTCCCTTGTATTGAGATATACATCTGAATGGATGACTCGTGGAAAGAAGAATCAATGTGTTTTTACTAGCACCAGGCTTTCAGATTTTGATTTTGGTGTTTCTTAACTGCAGGTGATTTGTGGTGTGAGAGGCAACCTTGATCCTCCTTGTAATGCTGTTGGTCTAATAGATCGTTATCTTCTTGGTGAGAAACACCTTTACAAAAATCCAGTATACAAGAGAACCAAGGTTTTTATGTTTTTGATATTTTGATCTTTTGTATCATGCTGATGCAGTTTTGACTATGGCTATTTTATTTTTCTTTTATGAAGGAGTGCAGTATTAATTCTCCTGATTATGGCCCTTTGCCTCCAAATTCACCCGAATGGTGTGTTGCTCCATTTGATCCTGAGGGGATACTTAGGTCAGTTCAGTGATATTTTACAAAAAATATTTTTGCAGAACTTTTTGACTGTTTCAGTGTAATATTAGTATACTACAAAATCATATGACTATATGGATGACAAGATGTTTCCACTGTTGTAATCTAATGGATAATTTTATTGTCCGTTCAATATTATGTTAAGTTTCAAAAGTTGCAGATTTTTTTTATCTACAAACAAAGACTGCATTAAGTGAATCAGAAATAATCATATGCAAAATGATATTAGCTTCCTATGATTGATAAGTAAAGAAGAGTATTCTAGAATTTCTTGGTTGGTGCCGTATTTCTATTTATGAAAACCGCAGGACTTTGTAATCAACTTTCATTTTATTTTGATAATATACTATGGGAGTATTCATTTATGTATTATTTGTGTATGTGTGTGAGCGCGCGCGCGTGCGTTATGCATATTTAAGTTATATATTGTCATTATATAAATCTCAAACGGGAGGGGCCAATATTTAAATAATTATTTAAGGCTGTGCATGCCATTGCTCATTTTGCTGTATGAAATTATCATCTGTACGACATCATTGGATGAATTACAAATGCAAATCTATCAATTAGTCAAATACTAATAATATGTTGTTTCTTTGAACTGAACCAGTTCACTGATGGCTGCTGTAACATGTTTTGTTGGATTACATTTCGGACACTTAATTGTAAATTTGAAGGTACAATAATCACATTACCCAATCTGATCAAGGGTGTCTACATTATTTCTGAAAGGGTTATACATTAACTAATTTCATTCATACTATAGAGTCACTCACAAAGAATGCTGTTATGGTCTGCAACTTCGTTGGTATTTGTACTGTGTGGAATACTGTTGCAGGAAATAGGTAATAAATTTTTATATGATTATCTGTTTGTGAATCTTTGCTTTCAAATGGAAACATATTTGCTTAGTTCAGTGGTGCGTTCTTTGTTCCAGGGATGCCTTTATCTAAGCCATTGTACACATTGAGCTATATGTTGCTAACCTCTGGAGCATCTGGGCTTGTTTTAACTTTAATATATTACATAGTTGATGTAAAACTTTTGAAGAAGCCGTTTTCATTACTTCAGTGGATGGGCATGAATGCACTTATAGTTTATATAATGGCTGCTTCTGAGCTTTTTCCAGCAGCTGTACAAGGTTTCTATTGGCGATCACCTGAAAACAACTTGGTAAACCCAGTTGTTTTATTATGGTTTTCGTTCCTTTTGATTTCCTTGTTTTGATTTTGTTATGCACTTATTCTGTATATTACTTCTGGATGCTACTATATACACGCATTTCTTCCCTTCTTCCACCCATCAATATTTTGTAAAACGCTTCTCTTATCCATATACACCCACCTCGCATTTTCTTAATTTGTTAGGCAACCATGAACTCAAGTCTCGTCAAATTCAAACATTTTTTCTTCTATCAATTTGAAATTTGATTAGAAATTTGTACTGAATTTGATAAATATTGAAACTTAATATACTAGGATTTTAGACGATTTCATCTGAAATCTTTTTCCAAACGATAAAAATTGAAGATACGACAAAGGCGACCTAGAAAGAAGCAACCGCTCAAGTTGATCAATAAATTCGCAGTGAGGTTTTTTGTAAAATTTGTAGTTTTATTTTTATTTTTATTTTTTTGCATTTACAACAACGGTGAGTGTTTGAACTGTTACATACATACATGTGTCTGTGTGTGTATGTGTGTGTGGCATTAGGAACTGTATTAGTTGGTGTATGTGGTACCACCCATTACTTTTTTGAGTACATGATGCCATCAAGTGCTTGTAAAAAGAACAGACAGTTTATTTTTATTTATAAGGAAAAAACTAGCCAAGTAAACCATATGATACAAAATCCCCTTTTCATGTAAAATGAATATAACAAGATATGTTTTACTTTGATTGGTTTGTAGCTGACATCAGTAGATCAATATTTCTGTAAATAGGGATGTTTTTCCACAAGATTGTTTTCATACTTGCATCAATATTTGAATAGAAATACTGTTCTTTATAAACCTCTCATTTTGCTGACCAGTATAAATATTTTGCAGGTGAATATAATAGAATCATCACTGCAAACTATATTCAAATCCGAAAAGTGGGGAACTCTTGTATTTGTTTTGCTGGAGATTGTATTTTGGTGTATTGTAGCTGGGTTCCTTCATAGAAAAGGCATATTTCTAAAATTATAAGTTAGCCTGAATTAAATTTAGAATGCCAGTAATTAGTATGTACCTATAAGTCTGACGTAGTAGTGTTTAAGAATTAAATTTGTGCCGGTAACTTTAGATGTTATATCAAATGATGCTCCTTTCTGTATCAATAAATTTTATTTTACGTGTGATATTACTTTGTACAAAAATGTTTGCCTGAGATACTTTGTTTAACTTTGTACATGGTAAAAATTTCGTCAGCATGCACAAAACAAGTGTATCTGTATATGTTTGATTTTTTTTTTTTGGTGGCTTAAACTTAAAAGTACTAAATTTTAAGAAAGTGTATGTTTGTTTGAACTTGCAGCGGCGACTTTTATGATTATTAACATGACTTAAATTTTGTGATTTATTCTTTGTTGTCATTTGTATGTATGTATCTAGAACTATATTGTGCAGAAAAAAATAAGGCACCTAAAAAGCTAGCAAATGACTTTTCAAACAAATTTATGTACTTGTTTTTTTATCGAAGTATATATCAAGCTATGAAAACTTTTTATTAGTCAATTTTATTTTTAAAATGCTATTCTTAAGTTAAGATGAGCATGTGAATCCAATGAGGATTCACAATACCATTTCTCTTCTGTAGGTAAATCTTAATTATAAGTTTAGTAGCATAATAATATGATAAACTTGTCAATAGATTTGAACTTAGGTGGTTGGCAGTTCAAACCATTAGATTAAAAGTCACATGTTCGACATTGTTATACCACTTTTCATGTTCAATACTGATGTCAACAAATATATTGCATGATATATGAGAAATAAGCTTGTAAATTATACAACTCATTTCACAATATGGATTACAATGTTTGGTTTTCACCAGTATGTGAAAGATATGGTTGATAGATGGAAAAGCATTAAGATATCAGGTATATTAACATGGAAAGCAGATTTCACATACATCATCATATGTATTTAACTTTGACTCTACATTGTCAAACCATAACACATAATTTACGTGAAATTACACATTAGAAATAGAAGGGTTGAAACAATATCAAATCCTAAAGCTAATTCTTCATAGATCGGTACGAAGTTGAGTCAGTCAATTGAGTTGATTATGGAAGAAAAAAAAAAGCAATAATTCTTATATTATATGGAAGCACAACGTAAGAAAATGATAGCTCATTTTGCATCAAAACCCTTGCAATTTGTACTTGATCCAACCCCAGCCTCGTCTAATAGAAGCCCTAATCTTGCCTTCGACCTCATAAGATTTGTAATTCGCCAGCCTTTTCCTTCTCTTCACGTCTGCATCTCGGAACGTCTTCACCTTCCCGTTTGACCACACGCCGGCGCTTCCGCTCTTCAATCGCCGATGAGTCGGCGGAGGAGGAGGCGGCTGCGGCCACCGGCAGGCGTTGGGCATCGAGTAAATTTAGGGCTCGATTTCATGAATGTTTGGTTGGAAACTTAAATAAAAGCTTTCGCCTCTGTTGATGTTGGAGTGGAAGGACAGGAGAAGACGGTATTTTTAGTCCCGGATTTTTCGAAGATCTGCTGTTGCTGTTATTGACTCTTCGTTTACCATCTCTTATTTGCTTTCTTGGGTACATTGGGTTTAACAGTCAATTTTCCTTCTTATGTTGGTTCTTGAAATCAATAAAATTCCGGTGCATCGTTAAAAACTGAAGTTGACGGAGAAAAACTAGGACATTAATGAAACAGAGCAGCTGGGCTCGATTTGTAGAGGAAAAAGCTACTAGTAGACCAAATTGTTAGATTTCAAAGAGGACAAAATTTTAAAATGAACCAGTAGAAAAAAGATATTACAGGTATAGGCTCGTGTGAAAAGGAATTGCAGAAATATACGTGGTTTCGATATAGCTTGCACAAACTGTATTAATTTTTTTTTTTTTCTAAACTTAAGCATCCCATAAATGCATAAGTATATATATTGTATTTGCGCATTTATGAAATGCGCAAATATTATTTTGAGCATGAAATAAATAGACTGTTGTTTACTTTCTCCATTTCACTTTTTTCTCTTCATCTCACCACCAAAACAATTATCCAATCTTCAACATAACCCATTATATTTCCCAAATTCAATTTCAAATCAAAATAATCTATAGTTTACCTTCAAATAATTAGTTGTTTTATCTTAAAATGTAAGGCACTTTTTCATCTTCTCAAATTAGAGATTAAAATATTTGATTTTGGATTACCTAATTTCGTTAGTCTTGTATCACTTAGTTTAGTTATTATTGTTGTAGTTAATATTGGAATGTTAGTTATTATTGTAGTTAACGTTGAAATATTAGTTATTGCAAATTGATATTGAAAACCATAGTTTTAAATTTTATTAGTGCGGTGAATATTCAGATGATAAATTTCTATAGAATTGCCACCCAGACCCGTTGAAAAAAGTATCCTTTATCTTCAAGAAAACATAGAAGTGAAAATGGATCGCTTTTAGAGGTATTTATTTTATATACATTGGTTGTTAGTTGAAAATGCAATGTAAAGTATTAATTTTAATTCTTTGTTATAAATCAAGACGGTTAAACAATTAAACATGTTGACCATTCTAGCCCGCTTAAATAAATAGATTTTAAAGAGTTTAGATTGGAACAAAACATAAGAATAGCTGTTTTTTGGAAAGTAATGCAAGTTGAGTACATTAGACTAGATCATCATGAAAGTAGCTAGCGTCGATTAATAGTTGCTACGTGCTGGATCGATAATGGCCAAATAAATAGATACAGAATTGAAGTGCAGTAACCACATCAGCAGTAATATATAAATATAATGAAATATGATGCGGATCGAGTAATATGATTATATTTACTAAATAAAAACTTATATCAAATTGGCAGTATAAAAATATCAATAAGTAAAGTGCACCAGAGATTTTTATACTAGTTCGAATTTTCCGTTCTACGTCTAGTCCCAGACTTCTTTTGCATTTACGACTATACCCTCACTTAACCCGGAGGAATAGGTTTTACAAACCGCATGAACTGCCGAACAAGACTTCTATATTACAAACCGCCTAAGCTATCGAATAGGACTTTGCGCCGGAAAAACTCCAACGGGACTTCGACTATGAATCGTATTAATTTTCTTGACTAATTGTGTTCTAGATAACACAGATAAGTCTGTTAAGTACACTCTTCCTATATGATGATTTGAACGTGTAATTGTAGGAAGTAAATAGTTGAAAATATTTGTAAATCACTAGTAGGTATAGATCACAAAGATAGAAAGAATTAGTTCTTGGTTGTGTTAAAAAAAATAAATTCTCAACTCTATTTATAGATTTGAAAAGTTCTAATTGAATAGTAATAACCGTTGGAGAAAACTATTCAAAGCAGGAGATACAACTGTTGAAGAAGAGAGGACATGTCTTTTTAGAATTTAAAATAAAAAACCTAGTTACAGGCATCCAAACGTCTGGATATTTCGTACCAGATGTCTGGATTCAGTATAGACTTCTATTATAAAAAATCCAAACGTTTAGATTTGAACTAAAAAGTACGTTTTTTATTTCAATATGACTAGACGTCTATGATGAAAATGTCAGACATCTGATGTTCAACTAAAATGTTCCTCAGACGTCTATGATGAAATATCAGACATCTGATGTTGAACTAAAATGTTCCTCAGACATCTATGATGAAAATTAGACTTCCAGTTTTGAACTGAAATGTTCTTCTTCCTTTTAAATGTTATAATTTTTTATAAAATAATATTTCGACTATTTTCTTTTAAATAAATAAATATATATATATATATATATATATATATATTATAAAATAGTCATATTTGTAAAGATAGTTTTCAAAATATATTTGTGTGTGTGTGTATGATCATCAAATTGGAGATTGCACATATAACCTAGACCAATAAAAAATAACATACAAACTATTTGTTTTCTTCAGTTTTAGCCTGATTTTGATGTCGATCGTCATATCTCCTTGTATATATTCCTTCGGCTTATCTTCGTCGTATATATCTCCTTTTGTATTTCCATGTATATACTTTGACTGTTTGACATATACCTGCATGTTAGCTTAGAGGTTCTTTGGCATAATATATAGTTATTGTCATTAAAACCCAACAAAAGAGGTTATAACACATCATCTTCTAACGGCATTGGGTGATCATTGAAGGTCTGAGACAAATACTTTTCATATGAGAGTATGTGAAATGACTGTCATATTATTTGATGTTTACTATCTATTTGGTTTAGCCACGGATGGTTCTCCAGTATATATCGATAATGTGGAGTTTGATTATATGGAATTGTGGCATGATTACTTGGTTTATTTCCTCCTAAGAATGCAATAAAATCTAAAAGTGAGATAAGTATGACATGGTTTAAAACTGAATTTCAAGAACCACTTGGAGATGATGCAACAGATATAGAGATACTTCGTCATAGTCATGTTGTAATTTTGTACCTTTTAAACTGTTGGCTTTTCCCGGATCATTCAAAAGGCCGATTTAACTTGAAAATTTTGTCATTTGTTGATGATTTAGCACATAGTGGTCAGTATCATGGGGTAGTGCAGTACTTTATTATTTTTATGGCGAGTTGACAAATGTTGCATTACAAAAAACAAAATTATTAGGTGGTTCTACAATATTGCTACTATTATGGTCTTGGTCTCATATAGCTATTGGACGTCCTGCTATAACAATTCATGCCAATTTAGATCCTTTTCTTCCATACAGTTGTAGATGGAACTGTGCTAGGAGTTGGCGTAAAACTCCAAAAAATGTACAATTTTACTGAAATGAATTGGATTTATTAGCGGATGATGTCGTAACTTGGAAACCATATTCTTTGATTAATGCATTTTCTGGTGCTAATGTACAATTTACGTTTTTAAGTTGGATCGCTAAGGGTCGACTAATCCTATTGTGGAACTTCAAAAATTATGTTCCGGATTGAGCGATAAGACAATTTAGATTTAACCATCAGCACATTCCTAATCCCGTCGTTCCAATAGATTCAAATCTGAGTGATTAGAGAGCTTTGCTTGAAGAATGTTTAAATTTATTGAATTCAACAATTGATCGTGTTGAATGAGAATTGTAACACCCCGTAAAATGACACATAAATAAATAAATTAAATTGAATTAAATATGATAATGGTTAGATATGAGAATTTTATAAAAGCTGGAATTGACCATGAAAGTTATACTATTGTGTTCATGTCAAAATTTTGATATGTTTCTATATATAATATGCTGAAAACAGAGCTCAAACAAAGAAGTTACGAGCATTTGAAGTTTTCAAATTCAAATTAATTTTGCTTGAATTCAAATTCAAATGAGAAATCAAATTTAAGATTTAAATTTCAAAAATTAGCTTGGGGGCTAAGTAAATGATTAATTAAGTCTTAACGTTAAAAAGTTAATTATGGAATAAAATAATTCGGCAACGGAAAGTAAAATAAACGCCCCTAGATAGGATAGCGGTCGATCTGAATAGATCAACCGATCGACTGTAGCGGTCGACCGGTCACCCAAGGGCGGTCGACTGTAGCGGTCGACCGGTCACCCAAGGGCGGCCGACCGCTTAGCAATGATAGTTGCCAGTAGCGGCTAAGGTTTTTATGTTATGTTCTATTCGGTTGTGCGTTCCAGATTTACCCGTTTCCTACCTACTTTCATCCTACGGTTTTGGTGCATTTCAACTCCTATAAACAGGACCCTATCCTCTCCACCTTTATTCATATTATTTTGGGAAATACGACGAAACTCTGCCATTGCTACCTCTCTACTAAGATTCAGAAACTCCGTAGAAAATTCAGGTATGGATTCAGCTTATTTCCTATTTGTTTCTTCCTACTCCAATCTATTCTTATCATATTCTTCTTCAATTATTCTAAATCTAATGAATATATATACCTCTTCCCTATTGTGTGTGTGTATCAAAAGGGAGAGATTCTATAAGAGATCGGAAGGCTGCAAATCCATTTGAGTAAAGCTAAGACTAATCAGTGAGTGGAAACCTTAGTATTTCTTTTCAGCAATTGTTTAGTGTATTTCTTTTGGATTTGAATATACCTTAGGGATTTTGGGATTTCGAAAATATGATAGATAAATCACCTAAAATTGCTTTTTATTTCGAAGTGTCAATTTCATGTTAAGGTTCTCAATTATTTGCATTACTTTGACGGGATTTGTTTCGTTTATGCAATTTTTGATAATTTCATAGTCTATTCCACTTCTCCTTCTTCTTTGGGTCAAATTGCGCTCCTTCAATAAAATAAGGGGTTTAGATTATGAGTTCTATTCATAGTTTACACCACTTATTCTTATCTATTTCTTTGTAAAAGAGGAGTTGAATATAATATGGGGTTTAGACTGCAATTATTATTGTTTAAGATATTCCATTGAATTGATGTAATAAATTGAGTTTCTATTTTATTTACAAGTCTGTTATTGCAGTTTTGATTGTGAATATTTATTTCCTATTTTGGACATTAGAATCCCATGAAACCTAGGAAAATTGAAGAAAAAGATTTGTAATAATAATTAGTTAGAGAATTGACATTTAACGCTAGTTTAGGGCGTAAAATCCATGCGTTTAGAACTTATTAAGCACGAATATTTATTTATTCTATTTACGTAATTAACGTATAACTATTGCACATAAGGCGTAGTTAATTATGCATTTATTTACATTTATTTTCCCTCATTAGGAAGGTAATTAATTTTGAGGTGAAAATAAGAGGAAACTCTTATAAAGCCTAATTATCATTTTAAAGCGTAATAAGGAGGATTCATTATATGACCTTATTGAAACTGTGAGATGAGTATATATGTATATATGGAGAGTAATTAATTTATGGCTAAGTCATAGGGATGCGAGGTCAATAGAGTTGGTGGAAGTATGCCATTCACTTTGAGGCTACCAGCAGTTATGTATATTTTTATTAATGCGAGATATCCTTATGATAAATATTTGTAATGACGCGAGGTTAGTTCCAAATTCTGTAGAAGAAATCTGCCCAGCTAATCTGGCTACCAGTTCCTACGAACAGATGACTAATGTGAGACGTCATTATAGATATGGGCCATAAGATGAAGGGTCTGCTTCGAGGTTTGAGGTATTAAGTGGTTGGACCCTTTTTTTCCCGGATGAAGTATTAAATGACCAAGGGGTTACGCTAGGTGGTATCTCTACATGGGTCCGCTTCTGGAATTAGACCTTAAATGATGGGGTCTGCCTATTTTCTACTTGGAAGTATTAAGTGGCCTATGAGATTCCATATGATGTCAGCTAGATAGTACCATTAAGGAGCACGCTTCTAGAATTAGGCCTTAAATGACGGGGTCTGCCTATTTTCCATTGGGAAGTATTAAGTAGCTTGGGTACCGTCTCTTACATTATTAGCTATTTATGACGTATGATTGAGGTATGAGATATACTTTTGGAATGGAAGGTATTAAGTGGTTGGACCCGCCTCCTTTTCTTATAAAGAAGTATTAAATGATTTTAATGATTTTATGTTCGTAGACATAATCTTATTTTGAAATATACTGCTCAAGTACTGAAAAGGTAAGACTCGATATTTTTATTCACCAGACACTTGTTGTTCTGACTCCCTCCTCATTACAACACAAGTTAAGAATGGAGTGATGGCAGTGGCGATGCTTAGGTGAAGAAGCTTGGTAAGTGGCAGTATTTATTATTATTTGCTTTCATGTGTACCCATAGATTTAAACAATTGTTGTAACGGATATTATATTACCCTTTTTTATAGGATTTTGTGTTATGACATTTTTCTGGTTTTGGAAATAAATTGGTACACTTTACTACTATATTTTGTTCCATTCGCCGTGAGTTCTGAAAGTATAGTTATGGCTCTGTAATATTATTTCTTTTTACTACCAACAGCTTGCCTTAGAATGGATCTAAGTTTTGATAGGCCTTTTTTGGATCGAAATTTAGGCTTGTTCCAAGGTTGGTTGTTATAAGAATGCGATTCTCCGATACTGTTGAGTGAGTATGAATATTGGTATTGGTAAAAAGCTCATCGTTATACCTTGAAACATCCGTTTAGGAGATTGGTTGCTTACAATCCCCGAGTTCCACTAGAGCGTGATGTGGTTAGTACTTGAATTTACAATATTTGATAGTTTCCATTTTTTAGAGCATATGAATTGTTACGTTGTCTTGTTTTTTGCATAGGTAAACGACATATATAGTGTTTTAGAGGTGGTTGATGAAATTGAATCTGATCATTTTGAGCTAGAGAAGGTGAAAAATAAGTGTATTGACTTATGACGTATACTGGACTCAATTCTAGGTAGAAACAAGTTACATAACCGACAAGACCTTTGCATATGGCACAAAAAACACAGACTCGAGTGGAGGCACAAGAAAGACAAACTCATGTGGAGACAAAAGAAACACATACATGAGTGGAGGAAACACATATAGGAGTGGAGGAAACACATACAAAAGGCGGAGAAGGTGAACAACAATGGCCTACAGGGAGTGAAGACGGGCAACAATTTGCATATGGCAAACAATCTCTAGAGCAACAGCAAGAATGGCCACAATGGGGGGTACAACAACAACAAGAGAAGTTAATATTTAGTCACACTCAACAACAAGCATGTCCTTCGTCGACTTTAGATCAATCGCAAAGTTCACAACCAATCACGTATAAAAGGAAGAAGAAGAAAAGAGATACACCGCTTGAAGTTAGAAGGCTTAAGGATTGAGTTGTTTTAATATGGTTTGTTGTTGTTATGGTGTTGACGTTTTAGGTTGATATGTTGATGTTTATTTTGATGTTTGGATGATATGTTTTGTTTAATTTGGTACTGGGATGATATGTTGATGTTTATTTTGTTGTTCAGATGATATGTTGATAGTATATGGCCTTGATATTATATGGCATTGAAATTAGTATGGATATATAATGTTATATTGGTGTTATATATGATGTTATATTGATGTTATATAATGGTGTGAATGTATTGGCAGCTCTCTATTTTTTGGACTATTAAAATAATGCCTGCGCATTTATGAAATGCGCAAGCATTATTTTTAAATAATGTTTGTGCATTTTTGAAATGCGCAAGGTTTATTTGAAAATAAAACATGTGCATTTTATAAATGCACAAGCATATTTTCAGATCCTAAAAAAATAGAGAGCTGCTAGTACCAATATCGCTATATCATTGCTATAACAGAGTGAATATAACACCATATATTACCAATATAACCAATATAACACCATATATCATCAATATAACACTGTATAACACCATATATAACAACATAATTTGCCCAAATAACCAATACCTTAACATAACCATATCACTGTTGGAACTGGACAAGCCCGCAGCGGAAGTTATGAGTGAATTTCAAAATTTTTACCCTATTGGATCTTTATTGGGCCTATGAAGTCTAACTGAATTGGAAAATTTTTAAATTTCATTTAAATAAAATCATTTATTTTATTTAAATTCAAATATATTAAGATATGAAATTAATTTTATTTAATTTAGTTTATACATAAATGTATCATATATATATATATATGTGTGTGTGTGTGTGTGTGTGAGTGCATGTGTAATATAATAATCCGTGAAAGGTATAATATGCCCATATGTAGATGTTGGGATTTACATCACAACGGACATATTAGCTCATTTTGTATGTCATGTATGTTGTCCAAATATGTGCATGTATACGTGTTACAAAATACACACACACATATGTATGTATAAATATATTATATATAATATATGAACACAAAACATTTATATATAGATAAATATATATAAAGAGATATAACAATTATTAAAAATTATTTATAATTCAAAATTAACTTATTTTTGCAAACATAATAATTTTAGTATTTTAATTTGTATATATTATGAATAAAATAATGATTTCATCCATAAATAATTAACATAAAATAATATATTGATGAAAATTCAAATTTTACAATTTTCAAAAATCTAAGATCATAAAATAAAGCATAGAAAAAATCTGGAGATTTTTCAAAGTTGAAATATTATTTTTAAAAACAAATACATTGATTTCAGCAATAATTATTTAATATAAAATAATATATTATTAAAAATTTAAAATTTAAATTTTCAGAAATTCTAGGATCAAGAATTAAAAGTTACGAAAATTTTTGAAGAATTTTTCAATTAAATCATTATTTTTAATAAATCATAAACAGTTTTTCCGAAATAATATTAATTATTTAAAATAATAAACTTTATTGAAAAAATCGTAAATTTTTATATACGCTTCTGGAATTATATAATATTTTTATAAAATATAAAATTGAATTTTTAATGTAATAATTATTTTATATATAATAAATAATTCAAATTTCAATAAATGTTAATTTAAAAATATGAATATATGTATGATAATTATTCGACTTTTTAAATTCATATCATATATAAATAAGTGTACTAAGTTTTTAAAATCATATATATATATATATATATATATATCTCTCATATATGCATATATGCTATTATGAGAGAGAAATATACACTAATATATATATATATACATACATAAATTTATTAATAAATATATATAAAACAATTATTAATGACAAAAATTGATTTTGTATAGTAAACAACATTTGTCTATACATAAATCAAATATTATAATAAACAAATTATGCACATAACCAAATTGATTTGTGACAACTACATCTACTTACAAAATCTCACCTAACTAAACATATAGTAACAATATATTTAAACAGATATAAAATTGCTCATTATAGGATCACAGAATATAATTTAATTACTGTAATATGAATTAAAAATACCAATTTAATGATGCCTTTGAATCCACGTTGAAGCAATGACTTCCCTTCTTTTTACCGTTCTTGATTCGTCAGATTGCAAGTCCGGAATCACCGACCTCTAACTATCAAATAGTATTATCTTAATTTGAAATATATTTGTGAATTTTGGAGTGGATTGAGAGCTATGTTTTAACCAGCAATGTAGAAGGTAATGGCGGCCAGAAAAAGGATAGTCATTATTTTTAGAGATACAAACACACACACACAAGGTTGTATCAGAGAGAAACGAGAAAAACCTTTTTACCCATTCCTACTTGATCTCAACCCATTATCTCCAAGAAAATTCTCTATGTTTTAGCCACCTCTAGGCCTTCCCAGAACCGAAATTTTGCAGCCCTAATGATGGGTCTTAAACCCATCTAAACCCAAGCCAAAATACTATGCAATTAAATCTAATTTAATCGCTTGTCGATATTGTATATCGATTGATATATTTATAGCTGTTATAAATATATATAACATTATTTATTTCTCAAATCATATTCAAATTTTATAATTAATATTTCATAAATATTAATTAATTTAATTAATTTATTATAATTATAAACTAATTAAATCGTTCGGTCTTAAGGGAATTCATCATTTCGGCTGTGTAACTCTTGGGTGTAAATTTGGTCAGCGATTAACATCGAACTATTCTAATGTTAACGTTCACACATCACTTAGCAGGTGGTGTGACATTATGGCCAAATTTATCGCTTACTCATTTTTGGTAAAATCCAATTTTAGTCTAATAAGCATTACCCGGTTGTGACATTTGTTTACACCAATTCTCTTCGTCAAAACTATATCACTTTGGACTTATGGAATTTGGTAATGGTCAAAATTCCAATCTCATCCACATTCAACTTTGTAGTCCAAATACAAAGCCCTTGGTTCAATAATAACAATTATTATTAACCGAAATGCTCTGGCCAAAGACTTTGACTTTGAGTTGACTTGAGTTGATTGTGATGCTAACCGCATATAACTGAGGAGACGAATCCTCTCTTGAATATTACTTCACTTCCAATACTTCCACTGGACCCAACTATAGTCACTCGATGGACGCCATGTCATGATTTGGCTATAATCAAAGCAGAGCTTTCATATTGAAGATCCATAGTATTCTCAAGTCGAGAGAACTGCATCGATATTTTCTGTTTGACCTTAGTTATATTAACCAACAGAAAACTATCGAGTGAGTCATTCCATAGTTATCCAATAACTATTAGTACGTAACCCCTAGGTGCCCCCAGCAGTCATGAGTAATACACTGCCCAACATTTGAAGAGAGTTACGTACTCCGGTCTCAACGGATACATCGATATCCAGTCCGATGCATCTTGACTAGGAACATTTAAAATGATATATTTGTTTCGTTGTGATAAATTACTCACGGTTACAACACTTTGTAACTACTATCACAAAATATACCATATATGGATTTTTCTATTAAATATACTTTTAATTTAAGTTAATTAATTAATATAATCACATTATATCAAGTATATAATATGAAGAAAATACCTTTTATTTCGAACAAGATTGGTCAACGAGTTAGATATATGTAGCAAATTACATAATTGCCCCTAGGGCATACTTCTAACTCTATCAATTCCCACTTGCACTTGGGGTCAATTATGGAATCTAATTCCAACTTCTCCAATCAGTTTTCTCAAAACCAATTAGGTCAGTCCCTTAGTGAATGAGTATGCTATTATGTTTTAATTATCTACTTTGTCGATTAACTCTCTCTAACACCGATAAACTGCCTTTATCATGTGGAACGATTCAAAGTATGTCTTTTGACTTCTAGTGAGCTTTAAGTTCTATCATGACCAATTTTATGACATTGTTATCTTATACAATATTACGAGATTCTCAACATTTGGAATCACCTTTGGCTTAATTATAAATTTGTGCATTTATATCTATATACATTGGTTTATTGTAGCGCTATTCAAGTTAATATTCTCAACATTTCATTGAATCGACCACAATCACTTTTATTTTGAAACATTTTCAAATTAAAGATTTAACTTGAATTTTATCATTGACATGTTATACTCAATATAACTTATAAAAGTTTGAGTCCAAACGTTCCATCATAACGAGTTCGTTGTTTCTATAAACAATTCTCTATTATTTCATAAATACGCGAGAACATCTCAAACAACCATTTAGTGATATCAATTTGGATTTTATATTTGCTCCATGTGTCAAATACATAAACAAAACACAATATCATACACAACAAAACCTGTATGATAATTCCTATTGCTAATGCATAAGAAATCCAACTTACTTGTTCTCTTTTTAATAGGGTGCTCCTGTATATCGTTTTGGGACAATCCCTATATCTTTTATACTCACCATAAAAGACATCATTTACAATCCAAAATTGAGTATTAAAACAACTAAAGTTGATTTTAATACAAGCATATTGTTAAAATCAACAACATGTTGTTTACTTATGGTTTAGAAATATCAATGTACCTTTTAACATTCTTTCTTATGAACACACGCTTCCTATGCACTTTGATTCAAAATCAAACTATTTGATATTTCTATCAAAATACTTATTCAATCTTGATGCTTATAAAATGGTACATTCGTATCATTTCTTGGATCATATCCAAAGACTCACAAACCCAATATCGTTCCCACTGACTTTGAGGCATTTTTGGTTAATATGTGTAAATGGCTTACTCTAAATCATTATTTAGAATTTTCCGTTTCAATACATAAGTACCAAACACTAAGTCTAATCGAGCGATAATTTTGTGAGTAAATCTGAATTAACTTGAGCATGTTGAATACCGAATCTATTATGCTAATTTCAACAATTGAAATTTGCGATATTATTCTTATCAACGTTGCTCATTTAATTCCAACAACATTAGTCTTTCCAATAAAGACATAATCTCGGCCGATGGATCACATCTCTTTAGTTACGACCACCAAAATCATATTTTGATAGCGTACTTTGGATTCAGATCTGTGCATCATACCATATAGAGTCAACAATCTTAATGGTTTAATTGAACAACCGAGGGTAATGTATATTTTCGACATTAATAAGAAACTCATAGTTTCTCTTCGATGTACAAGAATACTTATTAGACATTCTAATGCTATGTGTTCATTTAGCTTAGTTAATTTTACTTCATCTCATATAATCAATTCTATCTATGGATCGGATCCAATTCCATTTAACTACCAAAAATTTATCAAAGAAATTCCTTCACAATGAAGTTTATATATCTTGAAACAACAATTGTTTCTTAGTGCAAATAGAATAGGGATTCATAAACGCTTTATGAACCTTTTTATTTATAAAACTGATATTAGTTTACAAAATTATGTTCAAAACATAAATATGTCATTGATGACAGACCTTTCCAAAAAACCTTTTGGAGATTCATACAAGATCCCTCATGAACAATTATTACGTGCAATCTTTCGACTCACACAACCTGCCAACTCCTTGGCCTAGGATATATTGGGATTTCTTACAAACCCTTATCTTGTATGATTTTGTAAACTGTTGTTTAGATGAAATAATATCAACCTTGTGTACTACTCTTAAGTACTTGACCTTATAGAACGAAACTAACTCAACTTCACTCATAATTAATCGTTAATTGTCCAACAATATCTGATTACTCCTTATCGATGCATCATTATGTATCTCATGGAGGAGTGACTTTTGAGATTGAATCTATATTCCTTTTTAGATATATTTGGAACTCTTTCCAATATACTCGCTTATTCGACCAAATCAAATCATTTTATTCTATTGCATGTTATTTTATTTACTTTTCTTTTATATTCTATGATTTTATCATAAACTTACTACATGTGTATCCAATACACATGTACATGTTGGTAATAAACCATCGATGAATATAACAAAGTATGTGGAACCCTTTTGGTATTAATAGACTTATGATTGCATACATCAATATGTATTAATTCAAAGAGTTCATCAACTCTTATGATGCTCCCACTGAATGGGTGCATAACCATTAATTGTTTGAGATGTTATTAACCTGTATCATATGATTTATAATCATATAGTAAAATTATTTCTCAAAACTACGGCTTAGTCTATAATTCCAAAAAAAATGTAAATAATATTAGATACATATGTATTTTTATTGCATCACTTTTAATATGAAAACAAATTCCATAATATAGTTCTATTTCATAATGAATATTCATAATACTCATATTGAAATATAGTTATATCTATTTTTCAGTCAATACCAATAATACACATTATTTCACAAATAATGTTTGGTACATTTTACGAAAACAATTTTTGTAATTTGATGTAATCATTAGGTGTTATATGGCATGCTCCCACTATTTCCGCCATTACTATAATAGCGTACTAAATTTAGAGGTCCACCATATTGGAACTGGCCGGCCTGCAGCGGTAGTGGTGAGTGTATTTCAAAAAAAATTCATACTATTGGATCTTTATTGGGCCTATGAAGTCTAATTCATTTAGAAAAATTCTAAATTTATTTTAAATAAAATCATGTATTATATTTAAATTTAAGTATTTTGTAATGTAAAGTTAATTTGAATAATTTAATTTATAAATATACATGTATCATATACATATACATATATGTATGCATGTGTAACATAATAATCCGTGAAGGGTATAACATGCCCATATATAAATGTTGGAATTTACATCGCAACGGACACATTAGCTCATTTCGTATGTATTGTATGTTGTCTAAATATGTGCATAAATCTATAATGCAAAGTATATTTATATAAATATGTATACATATATTTAAAATATATTTTATAATTAAAAGTTTCAAAATTAAATATATATATATATATATAATTTAAAACATTTGTATAAATATATATACATAATTAAACATATAAAATTATACATACATACATATATATAATAATTAAAATTATATATATATATATATATATATATATATATATATATACACGAGTACTTTGGCACATGCGATGCACGTGCACAGGAAGAATTTGTATTAGAAAACGTTGTTTGTAATGGCTTTTTTATTTTAAAAAATGACTTTTACATGTACGTAATGTTGCATTTTTTATGCGTGTACATACAAAAATCAACCCTTTACCAAAATGTGAATGAAACTAAGTTATTTCAGGAAATTATCAAACATGTAAAGAAAGTAATCAACCATCACATGAATATCTAAAGAAACGTAGAAAATATTAAAATTAACATTTCCAATAATTTAGAACTTAGAAAACTTGCATCATCTCTCTTTTAAAATGTTTTAAACATATATATTAACATATAGAGAATTTTTCCCATCAACCATAAAGATCAGACTTCTCATGATACTCACTTCCTCAGAACCCTATCAGTACTTGCTAAAGTATAAAACTACTTGGTGCTAATGTATAGATTTCGAATTTTCCTTTACATGAATACCCTAATAAAAATTATAAGACTTAAATTGATGTAATTATTTTTCTCTATGCTTTTTCAAAGTTGATGTCAACAGCAGTAGCTTGTAACTAATCTATACGAATAAAAATACAGTTGATTACTAACCACCGTTATCATGCTTTCCACCCATCTACTAATCAACAACGCACTTGCTAATCGGATGGCTGTTGGGATAATATTGCTCAGATAAGTTAACTGCTTGTCAAAAGCGGTATAGTTAACTCACCCTCTCTCGTTAACAAAAGCTATCAGATGTATATAATGGTAATAAATTGAAGATACATGAGTAACAACGCATGGTATAGATAAATTCTATTGGAATAAAACAGAATGATAGCTTGCTGAACTATAAATGCGTAATGATAAAATTCCTCGATGACCATTTTTTCTTTCTTATGATACATACTTTTCTCATAGAAAAAATCTATTAACTACTTTTATTCATTCGTTAGTAGTCATATTTACAAAGTTTAATTTCTACAAATTATAGAAGGATATAAAAAATGTTACAAAAGCATAACAAACAAACCGAAATGAGCTAACTTAATTTAATTTCACGTACACCAATTAACAATAGGCCTGCAAATATAACACTAACCTAACTTTTACACTATTTACATATATACAAAGGTATATACAATAAAAATAGACATGCTGCTTCAAGCCAAGCATTCCTTCCTTGATAACAATGGTAACAGTAGCTTCATCCTGTCATTTATTGGAATTAAGGTATCACATCAGATATATGTAACATTGATAAGAGATTATCAATATATAGGTAGTTGCAGGCTGCAGCAAATAGCTAAATTATGGTTTTCCATGCATAAACAAAGTATCATTTAGAAGTCAAATTTTTTAGAGTAATAACAGTTTCAAAATTCTCTAGTAAACTATGACAGTAAGAAGTGATATGAGAAAATATGTCTATACATTACCTGTGACGACCGCCCATGACCCCTGCACTGAATCTAGAGATAGTGCGTTGTAAAGTGTGCCAGGCGACCATGGACGATTGTCAAGGTAAATTAAACACAACAGAATCTATCGTATTACTCACAGCGCATGGATAAAATACAATAGAACATATGTATAGTGAAGCTTTACAGAACAAAATGATATCATATAAAACTTCATAATAGTTGAATACAAGCATCTGAATAGTCAAGTCATCAAAATACATCAAGCCTCACTACAACACTCAGAGAAAATACAACAGCGGAACATCCAGTACATATAATAAGAAGATAATATGCAACCCTCCAGCTCGTCTTCGATATCAGTATCGTGAGAAGAGAACAGCACCTGTCACCTGTTACCTAGTCTGCCCGTCCCAAAAATGGACGAACAGCCCAAGGCAATAAGAATTAAAACATAAAGCCTTGAGTCAGACAACAGTCTTAGTGAGCAGTAAATTAACTAACAACATACCAAAAGAGCATAAAGGAAAAGGAATAGGAATACAACCCTCCCACTCCAACCTCATTCTACAGTGATAGCCCCCAGACACACACTAAGCAGAAGCAAACATAGCAGAGCATACAATTTAAAGTAAAGCTACTATTACTCGAGTCAAGGGCGATGTTTTCCAAGTACCAAGGCCTAAATCAGATAAGCACCCAGAAAATACCGCTCTTGAGTCCGAATGACGATACAACCAAACATCCATGACTCTGGCTATCACTGTTATCATTGCTTCGATATCACCGTTAATTGAATGACCGGTACATTCTTTCAGCCGTCCGTCAAGGGCTAATGGAAACCCCGGTTCTAGACATAACTCCCGCACGTCGTCGCAGCCCGTGCCTAGGACTATCGAATCTGCCCAGAGTACTCGACCATCAACAGTTGGCCGTTGGGACTATCGAATCTGCCCAAACGTACTCTTGCTTAGAGCATGCTAGAACCTTCAACAACGATGCTATCCAAGCCTCCTAGTCATCCTCCTCGACGACTATTCTCATATCCATTCATTATCCTCAACTCGAATCATATCACCGAGTTATCAACATGCTTGGAATGATCCCGTCTGGATTATACCAAGTCTTCATCATATGATGCCTCGCTTCATTACATCCCCGCAAAGCCTCATCTCAACATCACATCATCAAATCTATGCATAAGAGCTTCATCATCCCGCTACATATGCCACGAGCAGCTTTCCCAATTCAAGAGCCTTTCCCTTAGCTTTTGAATCATCTTCGATCTAAATCTAATCATCAATCATCTAGTTCATAACAATCAATCAAATCAAACATCAATCCAAGCAATCAAGCATTCAAATATGATCTAAGTAGACAATTATAACAATAATGGCATTTTCGTAATTAAAGAGTTGAAAGTCCAATAAGCATGAAAACATGAATTATATCTCTACAAACTTGATGAATGAACTTGCATAGGTTAACATATGATAAAATGGATGTAACATCATCATGAACAATGGATCTATATGGATCTACACTTTGGATGAAGAAAATGTATGGAAATTCCTATTTGAACACCAAATCGAGCCAACAATCCGATATACTCCTTTGGATCCGTGTGAGAGATAATCACCACTCACCAAATCACCTAAACAACCACAAATCTACACGCTTCAGATCTGGACAGCGAAGGATCGAGCTTGATCTATCACGAATCCGCTTCAAACGAAGAAATCCCTCTTGAAAAGATGAAGATCTTCAATCTAAGCTCTTGGATCTTCAATTTGATCTTCAACTTGGATGGATGGAAGCACTAGATTAGAGTGGAGAAAAGAAGTGAAGAAGTGTAGAAGTCGAGCTCTCAAAATGGCAGCACTTCGTCGCTTCAAAATCCGGATCCTAAAAAGTGAGAACAACCCCTCCTATTTATAGCTGAAAATACACTAAGTCGCTCGGAGTTAGGTCGTTTCCGACCTACGACCTAAGACCTTGCCGACCTAAAACCCACCGACCTAAGCCTAACGACCTACAACAGTGCGCATCTGCGACTTAACACTTAGCGCCTAACAACCTAACGACTTATTCCCCAGGCGCTTCAACGACTTAAAAGTCACGCGACCTAACGCTTATGCGACCTATCTCCTTAGGTCGCTAACACGGTATAACTCCTTAGGTCGCAAACACGCCAACTTCTTAGGTTGCTAACACGCTAACTCCTTAGATTGACCAACGACTTAACTACCAAGTCGCTAACCTGCTATCCCAGCTCCTCTAGGTCGTTGCCGACCTAACTATACTAACTACATCCTATAGGTCGCTCGAAACCTTAACTCGCCTTAAACTCTTAAGTCTCCTATCTCTTAGGTCGTCTACGACCTAAACCCTTAAACATCTACGCGACCTAACATAAGTCGCGAACAAACTGGGATACGACCTATCTACTAAGTCGTCTAGCCGACCTAACTATCCAATACCACACTTAGGTCGCTCACAACAGTTTCCTTAGGTCGTTGCCGACCTAACTCTACCCCACGACCTAACCCCAGAATACTTAGGTCACCTACTATTCTTCCTTAGGTCTCCTAAACCTCCTAAGTTGGTCACGACTCATCACTTAGGTCGGTCACTGCCTTAAGTCGGTCAACCACACTTCCTTAACTCGGTTAATTACTTAAGTCGGCAACTCGACCCAGACTTATCTCTTAACTCGTCCAAACCGACTTAGGACTTAGAAAAATCCTGAACGTCTTAACAACAATGCAACCAATTGTTAATTATTTTACGATGTTTCGATCCGTAAAATACGGGTCGTTACATTACCAATACGTTAGGAGTTTTGTGAAGTAGTTAAACATATGGTGAAGCATTATTTATCAGTCAGTACTTCAAATTTAACTTTTAAACAAATGTTAGAGGATGAAATTTTAATTTGGTTTCATGATCATGTTATATTAGCTATACATTGGTTTTCGCTCAACTATATATTTCATCAAATTTTATGAAATGTATATGAAATGTATACTTTTTATTAGAAATCAATGGTACAACAAGAAAATTGTTTGCAGTAAATTACTGAAAAATTGAAGTTTATATCAAATCAATTATTACACATTCCTTTCAGCAAAGTGAAGATATTGACAAACTATAAAAGCATTATATTTAATCTCGGTTTAGTTGTACCACTCATTGTAGATTTTACGGGATGAAGATGGAACTGAAAATGTACCTGTAGCACAAAAGATGAATTAAGCTCCTTTTACCTTTCTTAACTTCAACATAATTTCTGCATCTCTTTTCTTCTATCTCATGTTTCTCAAGTCTGCCCACCTACGCTAAGGTCTTTCCTTGACCTTATTAAAATTAGCTAGAATGAGTAACGTTAAAAATATTATATTATATAAAAATCATTCATTTAAAATCCATACTATGTTTTTACTCTAATCAGAAAAAATTGAACGAAAGCGCACACACACAGATGTACACACACACGCATCTCTCTCTACACACACATATACACACCAACCTAATCATGCATTAGCTAATTATGAGAATAGTCTACATTCAAAAATTCAAAAATTTCATAATGAGAACTTATGTCAACATACAAAAGTTCAACTATTATGCCAATTATATACTAATGAAACCGTTTTGAATATAGATGCAAAAAAGTACAGTAATGTATATAGGAAAATTATTCAAAAATGGTAGATTGAATTAACATTACATCATAGTTAACTTGCAAAACTCACATTTCAACTTTGCCTTCGTCAAATTTATACATTAACTTCTTGTCCATATCTTATCCACTCTAACCCTAACAACTCTACATGTTAAAGATAGAAAATAACAAAGAATACAATAGACAACAATCTACATCAAACATAACATAGCGAATGAGACAACCTACATGTCATAAATATGAACTTAAATCCTGATATTTATAAATTTCAGGAATCTAGTTAAAATCAATATTTGGTTTTATTCAGTAAATTGAAAGGGAATACCATAATCAATGATACTAAAATCTTCATGTGTCATTAGTCTAACAAACACATATTATAGGTTAGTAAATTGAAAGGGATTCCCATGTTATAGCCAAATCATAGAGAAACCATAGAAAATATTGATGCCAGGTATACAAATTGTAGGCAGAAAAAATTTATGATAGAAAAATTAATAGAATTAACTGTAAAATAAAAGAACATTTAGCAATAGTTATTCAAAAAGGAATCGGTAAAAGAACAAAAATTCAGTCAGAAAAGGGAGAAACTGAAAGCACCTGATTTTGAAGATTCACGTCAGATTTGGTCTTCCCTTCATTACGTTGCGCCAGTAACTACTTCCGTTTAAAATTTTAAATTTTATATGTAATAAAATGAGGAAAATTATTTGGGAATATGGGTTTTTTATGCGGTAGAAGGAAGAGTGGATGTGGGTAAAAGCTCATTGCAGTTGAAATTATACGTGAAACGTGGGAAAGAGAAAGGAAGCAACAGAAACTTATGAGCGAATGACAGAATCATCCTTGCATCAGTGTACGTGTTGAATCTCAAAAACGGGTAGTTTAGGCATTTAAAAAAAGGCTTCACTTGCTCAAGTATTTGCTTTATATATAAGATATGAGGTTAAATAAAATGTGTGTGTATATATACATACATATATATATATATGAATAATTAATTACATTCAAATACTTAAAATATAAATATATATTTTAAAATTATTTCTAGATTGAAATTAGCATAACAAACATAAAATAATAATTTCATAATTTTATCATTATATATATATATAATAAATAGTTTTGATCATAATAATTAAAAATATTAGTAATAAATATTAGAAAGTCAAATTTTAAAATTTACGAAAATTTAGGATCATAAAATACAAGTACAAAAAATTTTCATGATGCTTTGAAATAAAATATTATTTTTAATAAATAAAAGAAATGTTCAACCGAAGTAATTTAATTATTAAAAATAGTAAATATTAACAAAAAATTCTGAAATTTTTTACTTCATAAATGTAGTAATTTTAAAAAATATGAAATCGAATTTCCAGTGCAATAATTATTTTAGATATAATAAACAATTGAAATAATCAATAAAAGATAATTTAAAATTATTTATATATAAAAAAAATTATTTTTGAATTTGATAATTCATATTATGTATAAATAGGTGTAAGAAAAAGTTCTAAGCTATTTATACATTATAAATATACATATATGTAATTATATGTTTAAAATATACATTATTCTATATTTAAATTAATATATATATATATACATAAAATAATTAATAATGAAAAAATTTAATTTTTCCAGCAAATTAGATTTGTTTGTACAAATTATAACACATAATAATATAACCATGCACATAACCAAACTAATTTGTGACAACTACGTATATCTACGAAATCTCACCTAACTAGATATACAACATTAATATATACAGATTTGGGATTAATCATTATTAAATCATAAAATATGATATGATTACTGTAATATATAAATAAAATACCAATTGATGATGTCTTTGAGTCCACTTGAATCAAGGAATTCCCTTCTCTAGTTATGCTCGATCCGTCGGATTGCAAGCCTAGAATCATCGACCTTTTCTATCAAATAGTGCTTTTACTTAACTTGAATTGATTTGAGATTCTTAGAACTGATATGGGGATTAATTTCGGCTAGGAAACTTGATAATTATGGCAGCTAAAATTAATTTTTGATTAAGGGTTTAGAGATCCATATATATAGCCTTGTACAAGAGAGATATTAGGACAATCTCATTACCTATTCTCTCTTAATCTTATCCATCCATCTCTAGGTCTAATCATAAGTTTTAGCCGCCTCCAATAACTTGTCAAAGCCGAAAATTGCAGGCCTAATGATGGGCTTTAAACCCATTTAAGCCCAAGCCAAAATGCTATGCAATTAAATTTAATTTAACCGCTTATCCATATCGTATATCGATTGGTACATTTATAACTATTATAAATATGTATAACATTATTTATTTCTCAAATCATATTCAAATTTTATAATTAATATTTCATAAATATTAATTAGTTTAATTAATTTATAACAATTATAAACTAATTAAATCATTCGGTCTTAAGGGAATTCATCATTTCGGCTGTGCAACTCTTGGGTGTAAATTTGGTCAGCGATTAACATCGAACTATTCTGATGTTAACATTCACACATCACTTAGCAGGTGGTGTGACATTATGGTCAAATTTATCGCTTACTCATTTTCGGTAAAATCGAATTTTAGTTTAATAAGCGTTACCCAGTTGTGACATTTGTTTACACCAATTCTCTTCGTCAAAACTATATCACTTTGGACTTATGGAATTTGGTAATGGTCAAAATTCCAACCTCATCCACATTCAACTTTATAGTCTAAATACAAAGTCTTTGGTTCAATAATAACAATTATTATTAACCGAAATACTCTGGCTAGAGACTTTGACTTTGAGTTGACTTGAGTTAACTGTGATACTATCCGCATAAAACTGAGGAGACGAATCCTCTCTTGAATAGTGCTTCACTTCCAATACTTCCATTCGATCCAACTATAGTCATTCGATGAACGTCGTGCCATGATTTGGCTATAATCAAAGCAGAGCTTTCATATTGAAGATCCACAGTATTCTCGAGTCAAGAGAACTGTGTAAATCAGTCACATCGATATTTTCTGTTTGACCTTAGTTATATTAACCAATAGAAAACTATCGAGTGAGACGTTCCATAGTGTAATGCCCCAGAATTTCATGGAAATCTTATTTTGGTTAAATTCTGAAAATATATGAAATTATTGCATAGGAATGTATGGGATTAGCTAAGTGCAAAGGTGTGTGCATGTGCACACTGATATGGCACAAGCAAGAACCCCAAATTTCCTGAAACCAAAACAAGAATTAAAAAGCATTACAAACATGATTTTGTAATGAAAATTATTAAACCAAATATGGATATTTGATTTTTGGATTATATGAATTATTTTAGAAGATAAGAAAATGCAAGTTTTTTTTGAACAAGTAAACAGATTTTACTTAATTTAAACCCAGGATAAATTGAATAAGAATTTGAAACACATATGCACATATATGTGTATGTCTTTCTGTGACTTAGGAGAAGTTAAGTGAACTTATATAAGATATGTATGCATATGTACATTTCTATAAGTACCGATAGTATTAAAAAGAAATAAGAAAGGAAAAAGCTTAACATTAAAATAGTAAAAGACATATTACAAGCAAAACCATTGTTTTAGGCAGAAAATAGAAAGGATGATTTTCAGAAAATATACAGGTGACAATGTCACACAATTATCATGACTTAGAAAGAATATAATATATTCTGGAAAAGTAAAAGGGGAGGCAAGTATCACATATGGCCGGGGTATTAAGGGTGAAAATAAGAAAATCTGAAATGCAAAATGCATGAGTATTGGCCAGGGTAGGAATGGGATTTTACAATGATGAACCCCTAGAAAAACCTCTCTTATAAATCCAAGTTTAAACCAGAAAAACCATTTTCTACCCGAGACATTTAAGAAAACAAAGAAGCAAAACATTGCAAGAAGAAAGGCAAAGTTTCAAAGAGTTTCTTTTCTGGATTAAGCAAAAGGAGGATTTTCTATGAGTAATCTCACTAAACCCATGGCATTAAGTCCTGTTATGAGGCAGCCAAGTTTATGTTATTTTTCTACATATTTCTGATTTATTACTATGGTTTTAATGGATTCTTTAATGGGTGTTTATGAATGCTTTTGATTGCTTTGATGGTTGAGTATTTTGCTCTGTTTGGTTACACCCAGAAATGTTAAAGTATGAAATCATGAAAGTAAATAGAGAATACTTGTAACTGGTTTAGACATGGCATGGAAAATACAGAAATCAAAATATATATATGAGTTGCATTACACTTGTGTAAGTGCTAAGGCTCAAATAAAAGATTCATGTGTGCAATGGAAATACCCAAAAGTGCTGAACCCTTGATCAAACAGGAAACCCATGAGCCAGAAATCTTGTTTAATCTAGATCTTGAATTTAGTTCAAACATGGTTGCTTATGAAACAATAATAACCCACATGCCTAGTCACTATTCACAGTTGTAAATATTCTTGTATTTTCTTTAAGCCAGAATATTTGAAAATATGATTTCCCCTGGATATGAATGTTAGCTTGTTTCTGAATTATGCTTGTAAGTTTTATGTAATGTTTCATGTACACTGTGATTCAATCACCTAGCTATCTCATGATAGGATCAAACATGAACACTTAGTAAATAAACTAAGGATTGTGAGCCAAGAAGACTGCTGGAATGCTTGTTATATTTAAAGTATGCAAGTTGGCACATGGCTTGTTTAAGCCCTGAGATCTTTGTGCAATATTGTGAATTATTTTATTGCAATGTGTCCCCGTGATTCCTTTATGGTAGATGAGGCTAGAGACTAATTGGAAAATACAACCATAGAATGATGAAGTAGGAACTTGAATTATTCCTAGGATGGTTGGATTGGAGCTATGATAATTCCTGAGTATCTTTGTTTGACATGTATGTTTGCATAATTGAAAGTGTGTACATAATTAGTTTTAATACTGATCATATATGCACAATATATCAGAAACAAGCCAGACAAATTGATTAGAGAAGTTATGCAAACTTGTACAAAATGCTTATGTCTCATTTAACTACTTAATATCATGGAATTTCTGATATTGCTCATACCAGATCTTGTATCTGACCCTTGTTTGCTTATGGCATATGGGGTGTCTCATTAAAATGGGGCAGCCTCTAATGCTCTTTCAGGGAATGATGGTTCTAAATAAGAAGCTGCTATGGCTAGTGAGAATGTTTGGATAAGCATGCTAAATTAGAATTAAATAAGAGCTTAGAATGAACTATTTGCATGTAATCTTGGAAGTTTTATAATTCTGATTTTGTTGTTATGTAATGATCTTGAATGTTTGGATTTTATTTAGTTGTTTCAATTGAATTCTGGTAATGTATTAAGGCTGGGAAAAACCAAAGACTTAGTTGAATCTTATGCAAGAAAATATATTTGAGTATTATGGTAGAAATCTGTAGATGATATATGCCTATATTTGAGAAACAGATACATATATATATATATATATTTTGTATTAGTCAATCTTGAGTCACTTAAAAGCTTTAAGTTTTGAGGTTAAAATCTGAGTTTGGTTAAGAATATTCTTTAAAGAGTTTTGTGTCTATATGCTGAAGTATTTTGATAAAAGAAATTATGTATTTTTGAACACTGGTATATGATGTGTATATGTTTTAAGGGATTTTCAAGTATCTTGTATCTGGATTGGCATTGTAATGGTCAGGCATTAAGGTTTGGGACAACCTAGCCATAAGGTTAACCTACCTCAAAAGGAATGAGGTCTGGTTTGATCAAGATGACCAGAGTTTTTGGTTTAAAGGAAGAAAATACACTTTGTAAAATCTGAAGCTTTCTTTGCAAATACATGTATAAAGACAAGATCAAATATTTAAGCAATTCACTTGTATTTTTGAGTAGCATTCTTAGTTCAGAAAGCTCAACACATCTGATATGCACACATACCACATAGACATCACTCATGCTTTATGACCATAAATTCTGGATTTCCTAAACCCAAAAGACCAACCCATAAATTAGCACAAAACTGAGGTAACTCAGGGATTAGGGAATGGATTTGATTCAGGGAAACACAACAATATAATTGTGAAAGAACCACTTAACTGTTTGGGTCTTAAATATAAAAGAAGTTGGGGTAAAGATCACTCATGTTGAAAATGATAAATGTGTATATCATTTTCTTTCTGGCTTTGATCAAATATCAAACAATTAAACTAAAATTATGATGGCTTGCTATATAATCTAAGATTACTTTGCTAAGTTAAACTAACAGGCAATCACCAAAAGAATAATCAAATTACTAGGCATAAATCATATATGATTATGAGATTCACTCTCATGACCCAAATATCAAAACAAAGGAAAATGAGCTATGTACTGGTTGACTAGAAATTCAAATTCAATCAGGATGCACTCTTGCTTACCAACACTCTGATCCAAGCAAGAGGGTCACATACATCTTCACATGTATGTGAATATATTTATTAATGAACTGATATAAATATATTAGTAGGAAAATTAGGATCCTGGATAATTTAATAGAAAGGCTAAATGACTCTAGGAAATTTATTAATGTAAAAAAAAAATCCTAGTAAAAGTTAGGTAAAATAAACAGGGTCATTTCATTTGGTATCAGAGCTATGTTAAAACTATACATAGCTAAGAATGATTGTATTGATTGATTGAAGTACTATAACCATATGTATGTACTGTTTGTTTGTTTGAGTAAAATAATAATTCAGATAGAAAGTTATAGCAAAAGAAAAATACTCATGATAAACTAACCCTATCTACCCATACCCTAGTTATCCAATCATGGTAGGAAGAGGATCTCATCACAATGCAGTATCAAGTGCACCACAAATGCTTGATATGCAAGACTTTATGAGGGCTTTAAGGGATGGAGTAGGGCAGAGACTTGAGAACCCACATGAGGAACTTTCAAAACTATTAAAGACTTATACCAATTTGGGAGGCAAGAGCTTTGAAGGGACTGAAAATGTGATGGAAATTCAAGCATGGTTGAGAACACTGGACAAAATTTTCAATGACATGCAATTGGATGATCAAAGGAAGAGGCAAGTGGCCTCAAGACAACTGAAAGGTGTGGCTTTAAGCTGGTGGGAGGTAGTCATAGCTGGGAGGATTGAGAATGAAATCACTTGGAATCAATTCAAGGAGATGTTGGAAGCTAGATTTGTTCCAGCATCAGCCAAAACTCTATTGCTTGAAGAATTCATCAGACTTAGGCAGGGAACCTTTAATGTGACTGAGTATACTCAAAGGTTTGAGGGCTTGTCTAAGTATGGAGCTATGCTTGAGGCTGATGAGGCATCAAAGAATGATAGGTATATTAAGGGTTTAAACCCAGGGCTTAGTAGGGTATGTTGCCACATGCAGATAAAACCTTTGATCAAGTCATTGATCTGGCCTTAAAGTTTGAGCAACATGACAAGGAGAGGGAGAAGTATAGGAGTTTTAAGAACAACAACAACAAGAAAAATAAGGGAAGGTATCACCCCTATGACAAAAAGAAGGAGGAGACAGAAAGCAAGAAAACCAATGATACTAAGACCACTAATACAAAGAGGAAAATAGTGTGTCATCATTGTGGAAAAGAAGGACATATCAAACCAAGGTGTCCAGAATTGAAGGGAGGAGCTTTCAAGTGCTACCTATGTGGTAAGGAGGGACATATCAAGAGAAATTTCCCTGAGTATAAACAGCAAGGGAAGCTAGCAAGTTTGGAGAGCAAAAGCAAATCCACAGTAGAAGCTATTGTAGAAAACCATGGTCAAGTGGAAGGTACCTTATTTATTTGTACCCTACCCATATCAGTAGTGTATGATACAGGGGCAACACATTCTCTGATTTCCCATGAATTAGTTGCATTGCTTAAATTAAATTGCATACTGGTTGAAACCCCTTTGTTAGTGCAAAGCCCATTGGGAAGTTCTAGTGTTTTAAACATGATTTGTGTGGATGTGGAATTAAACATAGGAGGAAATGTTTTTATTTCCAATTTATATGTTTTAAATTACCCAAATATAGGTGTTATATTGGGTGTAGACTGGTTAAGGCAATACAAAGCCATAATTAATTTAGACTCATCCACCATATCATTACAAAATTCTAGAGGCCAAAGAATCACAATTTTGTGTGAAGTAGCCAAAGAAAGGAAATTATATCATTTGATTGACTTAGATAAGGATTCCAGTGAGCCTTCTATTGAAGAAATCCCCATAATTAACAAATACTTGGATGTGTTTGGAGAAGTTAAGGGTGTTCCACACCACAGACCAGTGGAATTTCAGATTAGTCTCATACGAGGAGCAAGTCCAATTATTAAGAAACCCACTAGGATGAGGCCAAGTGAGTTGAAGGAGTTGAAGAAACAGTTAGAAGAATTGGAAAGCAAAGGATTTATAAGACCTAGTAATTCATGCTGGGGTGCTCCAGTAGTGTTTGTAAGAAAACATGATGGTACTTTAAAGATGTGTATAGATTACAGGGAGCTAAACAAAGTCACTATCAAAAACAAGTACCCCTTACCTAGAATTGATGATCTTTTTGATCAACTTAGTGGAGCAAAAATATTTTCTAGGTTAGACTTGGCATCTGGATTCCATCAGATGAAGGTTGAGGACTCAAGTGTTAAGTATACAGCCTTTAACACTAGGTATGGTTTATATGAGTTTCTTGTCATGCCATTTGGGTTGACAAATGCCCCATCATAATTTGTAGACTTGATGAATAGGATATTCAGGGATTATTTAGACAAGTTTGTATTGATTTTTATTGATGATATTTTGATTTATTCTAAAACAGTAGAGGAACATGAAAATCACTTACACCTTGTTTTGTCTAGATTAAGAGAAAAAGATTTAAAAGCAAAGTTTTCTAAGTGTGCATTTTGGAAAGAAGAAGTGCATTTCCTTGGGCATGTTATATCTGCCAAAGGAATTTTAGTGAATCCCAATAAAATTGTGGCTATCCAAGCATGGAAAAGACCAAGCACAGTAGGAGAAGTTAGGTCATTTATGGGGATGGCAGGGTATTATAGAATATTTATAAAGGATTTTTCTAAGATGTCATCACCTCTTACCAACCTAACTAGAAAGAACCAACCCTTTATTTGGACTAAGAAATGTGAGCAAGCCTTTAGTAAAATCAAGGAGGCCTTAGTCAATGCACCAGTGTTGAGAGTACCAGAGGGAAATGAGGATTTGATTTTTTATACTGATGCAAGTGGTTCTGGACTAGGAGCTATATTGATGCAGCAAGATCACGTTATAGCCTATGCATCAAGACAATTGAAGCCACATGAATCAAGGTATGCAACCCATGATCTTGAGTTGGCAGCAGTGGTATATGCACTAAAGCTCTGGAGACATTATCTTCTAGGTGCTAAGTTTATTTTATACACTGACCATAAAGCATTGAAATATCTCTTTTCACAAAAAGATTTGAATATGAGGCAGCATAGATGGGTTGAGTTTCTAGCAGCATATGATTTAGACATACTTTATACTCCAGGAAAAGCTAATAAGGTTGCAGATGCTTTGAGCAGGCAGCATGCAAAAGTTGCCATGTTAATGATAGAAGAGTTTAGAAATTTATCTCTACTTACTGATTTGGAAATTGAGGAAAACAATGAGGTGAACATGGAGATGATTGAAGAAGGGAGTAAAGGAAAATTAAGTTTGATAACTTTGCAATCAGATTTAATTTTGAAAGTGGGGAAAATGCAAGAGGAAGATCCAGATTTATTAGAAAAGAAAACTCTAATAGAAAAAGGAGAAGAAGTAGCAAACTACCACACTGATAAGAATGGTTACTTAAGGAATAAAGGTAGGATATGTGTTCCAGAAGATATAGGGTTGAAGGAAGAGATACTTAATGAATACCATAGGAGTAAATATTCCATACATCCAGGCAGCACCAAAATGTACCAAAACCTAAAAAGGGATTATTGGTGGAGAGGGATGAAATCAGATGTGGCCAAACATGTTGCAAAGTGTATGACTTGCCAACAAGTCAAGGCAGAAACCCAAAGACCCTCAGGCCTATTGCAACCTCTAAGCATACCATAGTGGAAGTGGGAAGATATATCTATGGATTTCATAGATGGTCTGCCTAGATCAAAGAGAGGAAATACAAGCATTTGGGTAGTAGTTGATAGATTGACTAAAGTGGCACACTTTATACCAGTGAAGGCAGAAAGAAATGCACCTAAACTAGCTCAAATATTCATAAAAGAAGTAGTAAGGTTGCATGGAATTCCTAAAACTATAGTGAGTGATAGGGACACAATCTTTACATCCAGATTTCGGAAGAGCTTTCAAGAAGCCATGGGGAGTGAGTTATGCTTGAGTACTGCATACCACCCCCAATCAGATGGTCAAACTGAAGTAATAAAAAAAGTTTTGGAGGATTTGTTGAGGGCATGTGCATTGGACTTTGGAGGTAATTGGGAAGATCACCTCCACTTGGCTGAATTTACATATAACAATAGTTATCAAAGCACCATAGGTATGGCACCATTTGAAGCCTTGTATGGCAAACCATGTTTGTCACCAATATGTTGGGTTGAAGCAGGAGAAAGGGCTGTCTTAGGGCCAGACTATATTAAGGAAACCACTGAAAAAATTGAGCTTGTGAGGAGAAAGATGGCAGCAGCTCAAGATAGGCAAAAGAAGTTTGCAGATGTAAGGAGGAAGCAGGTGGAATATAAAGTTGGTGACTATGTTTTCATCAAAGTTTCACCTATAAAGAAGGTGTTAAGATTTGGCAAGCAGGGAAAACTTACCCCAAGATATGTTGGACCTTACAAGATTTTGGAAAAAATAGGTTCATTAGCATACAAGTTAGAGCTACCAGAAGAGATGAGTGCAATGCACAATGTATTTCATGTGTCACAACTTAGGAGATGGGTGCATGATAAAGAGGAAATTCTAGAGAAACCCACTCAAGTTCAAATAAATCCTGATTTGGTCTATGAGAAAGAACCAGTGGGGATTTTAGCTAAAGAGGAAAAGAAGTTGAGGAGCAAAACTCTGAAATTGGTGAAGGTTCAATGGAGCCTAGACCCTAATGATTGTACATGGGAGTTAGAGGATAAGATAAAGATGGATTACCCTAAGCTTTTTGCAGTGGAAGGTAAATTCTAATTTCCTAAAAAGTTTAATGTATATGGTTTTTTTGACTGAATTGTTTGCTTGAGAATTGTTTGATAGATTTTACAAAAAAAAAATCTGAAGGTGTTTAAAGTAAAAATAAGAAAATTGTGAGGACACAATTCCTAAAAGGCGGGGTGATTGTAATGCCCCAGAATTTCATGGAAATCTTATTTTGGTTAAATTCTGAAAATATATGAAATTATTGCATAGGAATGTATGGGATTAGCTAAGTTCAAAGGTGTGTGCATGTGTGCACGTGCACACTGATATGGCACAAGGAAGAACCCCAAATTTCCTGAAACCAAAACAAGAATTAAAAAGCATTACAAACATGATTTTGTAATGAAAATTATTAAACCAAATATTTTAGAAGATATTTGATTTCTGGATTATATGAATTATTTTAGAAGATAAGAAAAAGCAAGTTTTGTTTGAACAAGTAAACAGATTTTACTTAATTTAAACCCAGGATAAATTGGATAAGAATTTGAAACACATATGCACATATATGTATATGTCTTTCTGTGACTTAGGAGAAGTTAAGTGAACTTATATAAGATATGTATGCATATGTACATTTCTATAAGTACCGATAGTATTAAAAAGAAATAAGCAAGGAAAAAGCTTAACATTAAAATAGTAAAAGACATATTACAAGCAAAACCATTGTTTTAGGCAGAAAATAGAGAGGATGATTTTCAGAAAATATACAGGTGACAATGTCACACAATTATCATGACTTAGGAAGAATATAATATATTCTGGAAAAGTAAAAGGGGAGGCAAGTATCACATATGGCCGGGGTATTAAGGGTGAAAATAAGCAAATCTGAAATGCAAAATGCATGAGTATTGGCCAGGGTAGGAATGGGATTTTACAATGATGAAACCCTAGAAAAACCTCTCTTATAAATCCAAGTTTAAACCATAAAAACCATTTTCTACCAGAGACATTTAAGAAAACAAAGAAGAAAAATATTGCAAGAAGAAAGGCAAAGTTTCAAAGAGTTTCTTTTCTGGATTAAACAAAAGGAGCATTTTCTGTGAGTAATCTCACTAAACCCATGGCATTAAGTCCTGTTATGAGGCAGCCAAGTTTATGTTATTTTTCTACATATTTTGGATTTATTACTATGGTTTTAATGGATGCTTTAATGGGTGTTTATGAATGCTTTTGATTACTTTGATGGTTGAGTATTTTGCTCTATTTGGTTACACCCAGAAATGTTAAAGTATGAAATCATGAAAGTAAATAGAGAATACTTGTAACTGGTTTAGACATGGCATGGAAAATACAGAAATCAATATATATATATGAGTTGCATTACACTTGTGTAAGTGCTGAGGCTCAAATGAAAGATTCATGGGTGCAATGGAAATACCCAAAAGTGCTGAACCCTTGATCAAACAGGAAACCCATGAGCCAGAAATCTTGTTTAAGCTAGATCTTGAATTTAGTTCAAACATGGTTGCTTATGAAACAATAATAACCCACATGCCTAGTCTCTATTCACAGTTGTAAATATTCTTGTATTTTCTTTAAGCCAGAATATTTGAAAATATGATTTCCCCTGGATATGAATGTTAGCTTGTTTTTGAATTATGCTTGTAAGTTTTATGTAATGTTTCATGTACACTGTGATTCAATCACCTAGCTATCTCATGATAGGATCAAACATGAACACTTAGTAAATAAACTAAGGATTGTGAGCCAAGAAGACTGCTGGAATGCTTGTTATATTTAAAGTATGCAAGTTGGCACATGGCTTGTTTAAGTCCTGAGATCTTTGTGCAATATTGTGAATTATTTTATTGCAATGTGTCCCCGTGATTCCTTTATGGCAGATGAGGCTAGAGACTAATTGGAAAATACAACCATAGAATGATGAAGTAGGAACTTGAATTATTCCTAGGATGGTTGGATTGGAGCTATGATAATTCCTGAGTATCTATGTTTGACATGTATGTTTGCATAATTGAAAGTGTGTACATAATTAGTTTTAATACTGATCATATATGCACAATATATCAGAAACAAGCCAGACAAATTGATTAGAGAAGTTATGCAAACTTGTACAAAATGCTTATGTCTCATTTAACTACTTAATATCATGGAATTTCTGATATTGCTCATACCAGATCTTGTATCTGACGCTTGTTTGCTTATGGCATCTGGGGTGTCTCATTAAAATGGGGCAGCCTCTAATGCTCTTTCAGGGAATGCTGGTTCTAAATAGGAAGCTGCTATGGCTAGTGAGAATGTTTGGATAAGCATGCTAAATTAGAATTAAATAAGAGCTTAGAATGAACTATTTGCATGTAATCTTGGAAGTTTTATAATTCTGATTTTGTTGTTATGTAATGATCTTGAATGTTTGGATTTTATTTAGTTGTTTCAATTGAATTCTGGTAATGTATTAAGGCTGGGAAAAACCAAAGACTTAGTTGAATCTTATGCAAGAAAATATATTTGAGTATTATGGTAGAAATCTGTAGATGATATATGCCTATATTTGAGAAATGGATACATATATATATATTTTGTATTAGTCAATCTTGAGTCACTTAAAAGCTTTAAGTTTTGAGGTTAAAATCTGAGTTTGGTTAAGAATATTCTTTAAAGAGTTTTGTGTCTATATGCTGAAGTATTTTGATAAAAGAAATTATGTATTTTTGAACACTGGTATATGATGTGTATATGTTTTAAGGGATTTTCAAGTATCTTGTATCTGGATTGACATTGTAAATGCCAGGCATTAAGGTTTGGGACAACCTAGCCATAAGGTTAACCTACCTCAAAAGGAATGAGGTCTGGTTTGATCAAGATGACCAGAGTTTTTGGTTTAAAGAAAGAAAATACACTTTGTAAAATCTGAAGCTTTCTTTGCAAATACATGTATAAAGACAAGATCAAATATTTAAGCAATTCACTTGTATTTTTGAGTAGCATTCTTAGTTCAGAAAGCTCAACACATCTGATATGCACACATACCACATAGACATCACTCATGCTTTATGACCATAAATTCTGGATTTCCTAAACCCAAAAGACCAACCCATAAATTAGCACAAAACTAAGGTAACTCAGGGATTAGGGAATGGATTTGATTCAGGGAAACACAACAATATAATTGTGAAAGAATCACTTAACTGTTTGGGTCTTAAATATAAAAGAAGTTGGGGTAAAGATCACTCATGTTGAAAATGATAAATGTGTATATCATTTTCTTTCTGGCTTTGATCAAATATCAAACAATTAAACTAAAATTATGATGGCTTGCTATATAATCTAAGATTACTTTGCTAAGTTAAACTAACAGGCAATCACCAAAAGAATGATCAAAATTACTAGGCATAAATCATATATGATTATGAGATTCACTCTCATGACCCAAATATCAAAACAAAGGAAAATGAGCTATGTACTGGTTGACTAGAAATTCAAATTCAATCAGGATGCACTCTTGCTTACCAACACTCTGATCCAAGCAAGAGGGTCACATACATCTTCACATGTATGTGAATATATTTATTAATGACTCTAGGAAATTTATTAATGTAAAAAAAAATCCTAGTAAAAATAGGTAAAATAAATAGGGTCATTTCACATAGTTATCCAATAACTATTAGTACGTAACACCTAGGTGCCCTCAGCAGTCATGAGTAATACCCTACCCAACATTTGGAGAGCGTTACTACTCCAGTCTCAACGGGTACATCGATATCCAGTCTCGATGCATCTTGATTAGGAACATTTAAAATGGTATATTTGTTTTGTTGTGATAAATTACTCACGGTTACAACACTTTGTAACTACTATCACAAAATATACCGTTTATGGATTTTTCTATTAAATATACTTTTAATTAAGTTAATTAATTAATATAATCACATTATATCAAGTATATAATAGGAAGAAAATACCTTTTGTTTCGAACAAGATTGGTCAACGAGTTAGATATATGTAACAAATTACATAATTTCCCCTAGTGCATACTTCTAACTCTATCAATCACGACATAACCAACATCAAAATAGAAAATAAGTCTAAAGTTTATCATTTCATACATAGAAAACAACTTATCTAGTATAAGATTTCTTTTTATGACCTAAAGCACCACATTTACTACATCTTTTCTGCCCGAATGATGTTGGATCCATGAAAACTTTTATTTAAGCTGGCCGTGGACGTCCAGAATTTTTACGCACCGATGATGGATGTATAGTAGGACATTCGTAGATATTCCAAGGATGACTATTAGATACAGGGTGGAATAAAGGAGCATAATCAACAGTATACTTAGCCGTTGTGTAGCACGTTGAAATTAAGTCAAAATATGCTCTATTCGCACCACCTGAGCCATGTGAACATTCTGCTAATACATGGAAGTAGAGAAATTGATCTAAAGTTGGTATGTTGAATGAACACTTGGCTACATTATTATCAATATTCACCATATAATCAAGCGTATGAACATCTTTCTCTTGCCATTCTGTAATGTTATATCTCTCCATTTACAAGTGTCTTAATTTTTCCATTTTACTTTTTGCTAATGCTTCCCACTTCGATGTCAAATGGGATGTCCATTCTTCTCCTTGAGCTTGATGTTTGTAAAAGTAATGGTTCAAACGATGAAAAGTCTATGCAACCAATGATCTAACGAGTAAATTCCTTGTTGTTTTCCACACACTGTTAGCTTTCAGAAACATTCGTTGTCATCATATTGAATCTTACGCCACCATCATGACAAAGATTCCAACTTGATTCCTGATCTTTCAAACTTTTTTCAATCCATGCATCGCCTTGTGGATTTACAGCCTTCAATTGTTTTCTTAGTTCTATGTTTGATAATTACAAACGCCGTAGAACATGCATGTAGAAAATTCTAAAGCTCATCCGAACCAAATCTGGCTTTCTTGAAATTTGCTTTAATATGCCGAATACAATAGCGATGATGATATTCGTATTGGCCAAGCTTCTTTGAGTGCACATGGAATTTCTTTCGTACGATCTGAGATAAATGTAATACATCGATTATGTACATAAGGAATATAATTCCATATGCAATGAATAAACCAACTTCAATTTTGCTAAGACCCTGTCCGCACAATAGCAAAGGCTGATGGAAAAAGACCTTGATTTGCATCTACACTAGTAGCTACAAGTAACGTACCAAGATATTTCCATATAAATGAGTGCCATGAGTAGAAAGTACAGGACGACAGCATGTGAAACCATCGATTGCTGGTCCGAAAGCCCAAAAAGCACCATTAAAAACACCACGAGCGTGAATAACATCATATACAATTCCAGGGCTGCAGCTTTGCACCGCTCTAAGCTATTTTGGAAATTTGCATATGATGATTCCGAATCTCCGTAAATTATTGCAATCGCTTTCTGTAGTCCTTGTCGAGCTCGAGAATAACTTACTTTTATATGAAACATATTCGACATTGTCTTCTGAATTGTTCTTGTAGTCATATTTGTTTCAGATTTAATTAAGGGAAGTATTTTGCTACATATAAACTTTGATGTTGCTTGTCGATGGTTTGAGTTGATGGTTGCATTTAAACAAGTGTGCTCCCTGCCATATGTTTTTATTTTCCACCAATTTTGAGTTTTCCCAATGATAGCTAGCATCCACTCTCCAAGGACATTTTTCATCCATATTACATCGAACCGTATATTGATTTGCACGTGATTTCACTACTTGAAAAGAAACTGAACATTTAATCTCCCATTTACATAATTGTTCAATGAGTTTCTTTTTTACTTTCAAAAATTAATCCAACCCGAGGTCCTTTTCAACACATTCTCTTCCAAACACTTCCACTTCTAATTGAAAGTTATCCATAATGAATTTCACCATCATCGTTGCAGTACATAAAACATTGGCTCAAGAATCTTCATATGTGATTTGATCTTCATCGACATCTAGATCATCAACCTATTGGTTATCTTCATATATGATTGCATCATTGTTAACCTCCATGTTATTGACCCAATTCCATCTACATCATTCGTACAAGCTACTTGCATGCTATCCATTTGCACTTTGCTATCGTTTGCGTCATCACGTAATCGTCGTCGTTGTCATCGGCACGACCAATGAATGCTTCTTTCGCTAGATTCATTTGGAAACTACAAGTACAAAAAATAATGATAAGAGTAAAATGTGTGGAGGTAATTCAAAATGAAAATACTCTGGCAAAATATTACTAACTTTGCGACTGTTTGAGATTTATTTGAATATATAAAGTTATGATCCATATATTGTGCTTGACTAGATGATACTCCAACCATTCCACTATATCTATTTAATAAATTTGTAAACTCTCTGTCATGATGAGTTGTCATATAAGAAGGATGTGCCGAACATTGTGTTTCTTGAAATTGTTTAGTAGGTAAAGACTCTTCGATTGAAATTGCAAACTAATGTGTTTCTACTATATTAACATGTTTTGTTTTCGTAACGAAAACTCCTATCACTCTCATTCCAACAGTAAACGTAGAATTCATCGCATCTTCATTTTCCAAACAATAGCGGATGAACCATCATCTCTAACCCTTTTCACCACTAATTTTGAATCATATTCGAGAGGATTGACTTTTGTCACTTCAAATGCACGTTGTTTAAGCTCTATAAAACTAAAATATTTTTAAATTTTCGATCCATTCTGTTTATCACCAACATACTTAGGTTTACCATCTTCATCAACCAACAATTCTCCATCATAGTAAAATATAGTTGGAACTGTTGACATTATCTATAACTATAACAAAAATTAAAACATTAAATTCAAAAATCTTGATTTTGTGAAAAACCTCAAACTAAGATTTACTAAACTAATACATTGATTTGCAAAGAAGATGATGTTCCTTAGACAATCTTCAATCAAAAGCAAGAAAATTAAGTTTCCTTAGACAAATTTAGAATAGTATAAGAATTTGGGGTGGAATAAACTGGGTATGGTGAAATGGAAAGATTAGAAAGGAAATGGTGATGAAAAGAGGGCTGATGTTAATTTCAAGCTCGAAATAATATTTGCGCATTCCATAAATGCGCAAATACAATGTATACACTTACGCATTTATGGTATGCATAAGTTAATTTTTTTTAAATATATAGCTTGCGCATTCCATAAATGCGCAAGTTATATCATGTATAATGTATAACAGAGAGCTGTATAACCAATATCACCATATAATTGCAAAAACAAAGTTCAATATAACACCATATATCACCAATATAACACCATATATCGCCAACATAACCATTATCACAACATAACCAATATATTTCACTACAATAAACACGACTAGAGTTCAACATTGCATTTCTACCCAACATCAAAATAGAAAACATGTCTACAGTTCATTGTTTCATACACAAAAAAAAATTCACTTTTTATCCGATGCCTCGCTCGGCCCATATGAAGCAAAGTTGGGCACAAATATGGGAAGGAACCAACTATTTTCCCTTAGTTCATGATTCCGTTTTTCCAAACGACTAATTTCGGCTTGCATTTCAAGAATATATTCAACTCGCCTAGCACATTTTGAAGGATCGAGCCAGTCAAAATAATTACAACAACCAACTTGATCATGGTTCATCTTGTGCTCGTTATATGCACTACATCCGTAAAATCGATGCCGTGCAATCTTTTTAGTCTGCAAACAACAACTTCACACTCGGCTCCACAATAACAAAATGTATATATTGGTTGCTCGATTGCCATAGCAGGAACAACATGTTGACGATTAACTACATCCCGACCAATGCAAATTTGTTTACCCGGTCTTTGATTCGCTAAAACTTCACATAAATGAGGCTCTAACCTTGATGTTCCACAATCCAATTTCTATAGTAATTTATCAAATTATGTCTCCGGAATATAATCAACTGCAATGCCAATGTTATTTGCCCTGCATTACTTCTTTGCGCTTCAAATTCATCCTAATATTTCATCAACATTTTATCGTCAATCTCCCAATTATCCGTGTCTAACTTCAAAATAATCTAAACAAAAACAATATACAAAATTTAAGTAATAAATAAACTATGCTAAACAAACTTAATAAGCAATTAGGATTAGCTCTTTTACCTTGCAATGAAGAAGACGTCTCAAACTATAGATTACTTTTATTTTGGAATTGAAATTGGGAATTAGAATTGAAATTGGGTGAGGTTGGAGATAGGGTTTGAGTTTTTGGGAGATGGAGAAGAAAGAAAGGAAACGGGGATGAAAAGGGGGTTGCTATTTATTTCCTACTCGAAATAGTATTTTCACATTCCATAAATGTGCAAATACATTGTATACACGTGCGCATTTATGAAATGCGCAAGTTAATTTTTTTTTAAACATATAGCTTGCGCATTCCATAAATGCACAAGGTATATCAAAACCATGCCTATTTCTGTAGTTAGTTTTTATATGAGCCTATACTTGCAATATTTTTTTTTCCAAGCTTATTTTAAAATTTTGTCCTTTCACAGAAGATTATTGTAATTTTCGTTAACTTTAAATCAATACAAAACAATACGTTGGACAAAATTATTTATTTCATGAAAAGTGAAAAATAGAAATATTAATGAGAAGCTATGGTTAAAAAAATCAATGACTGGATGAAGGAAATGGTACACGCACATCTAGGTCTTGTTTTCCATTAAGTAAAAATGGTATTTTGGAAAGGTGCAAGTTACGAAAAAGGGAATGAAATTTTTGTTACGAAAAATACATTTAAAAAGGGTATTTTTATTAGAGTTTTGTTGTAATAATTATTGTTAAGATTACTTTTTAATTAATTATATAAACTTGATTAAGATACATGGTAATATAAATAGAACATTTTATTTTTGCACATAAAATGAAGCAAAACCCCCAAATCAATGAAAAACGAGATTAATAATGGAAACGATAGTTAGTAAGAACCAAAGAGAAAAGATACAAGCTTTTATAGTGTTTCGGCAAAATCTCTGCCTTGCATTCACTTAGTTGTTTTTATTGCACAATTAATAATCAATTTTCAGTTACAATGGTTGAATCTCGCGTTTCCTCTCAAAGCATAATGAGGAAGAAGAAGAACATCCAAAAATCCTCTTCTATTTGATGAAGACTTGCTATTTATAGGCGAATCCTCCTATCAAAGTTGGTAAAATCAATTTGAAGAAGTAAATATCCTAAAAAGTTCCAACCACCAAGAACGAGTCAAAATGAGCATTTCCCAAAGAGTCAAATAGGTCAACAACGATTTATTTTTGCATATCCGAACTCTATTTTTCATCCGTTGAACAAAATTGCCAATCATGGATCGTCGGCGCCTACCAATTTGGACCAGTCAGCACTGATCTAATTTGCATTTCCAATACTAAACCAAATCTTTAAGCTCTTTAATCTTGACGTCTTCCAAACTTCTTGGCTCATTCCTTCATCATATTTTAATTCAATTCTTCCCATTTGAATCAGTTTCAAGACTTCAAAAAATTCACCAATAACATTTGCCCTTCATAACATGCTTTTGTGGATACAAATCGTGCTTTGATCAAGAACATGCATCGGTACTGGCAAATTGTCAGTTCGCGTTATATATCAAATTGGCAAATGGTCCGTCGTGTCTTCACATTATTTATCAAATCAATAATGAAAAATCATCTAGTTCCCTTGGATTCACATGCAAATCAGAGGTCATTCTAGACCCATCAAGGTCAATGACTCACATTCTTGCCTAAAAGCCAATCATGAGTCATTATCATCCCGTGTTCTTCCAAGGTTAAAGCATCATAAATAGATCATATATCACGTTATCATGGAGTATAAATCATGGCGATGCATTGCCCTCGATTGGAGCATCACTTGTAAATCATGTAATGTTTCCTAGCATTCCATTGTAAGCATGCCCAATCAAATCAAGGCAATAACATTCATCAATCATTCAATAATCATTTCACATTAGAAGGTGTTTATACCTTAAATTTAAGTTTTAATCTCTTTGGATTAAATAAGTGTATATCTATATTGTGCTCATCTGCCAGTCCGACGAGTGGGCTCAAAGTTCAAAGCAAGTACTGTTGGGACTGGACCAACATGCAGCGAGTTAAATGGATGAATTTTAATTTTTTTTACCATTTTAGATCTTTTTAGACCTATGAAATATAAATTTATCGAGATCTAATCTAATGATTTTAAATCAATCTTTATTTTATTTAATTGATTAGTACAAAGATCCGATTTTTTTTATATATTCATGATATAAAATGTGTATATGTGTCAAATACACACATACGTCTAAGTGTCCATACATACATGTAAGTCTAAATTTACTTTACAAATTCAAAACGTATTTATGTAAATATTATCAAATCTTAATATCACTTAAAAATAAGATCTAAATAAACTTCCTTTACAAATTCATTCTTTATTAATTAATAATATAAATAAAAATTAAAACTAACAAAAAATTAGATGCTACAACTTAGAAATAAAAATTCAAACTAACTTCATATGATTTTAATGCAAAAATATGGCCAAATATTCAGGCAGATCATTTTCCATTGAATGCGTTAAACATCTATAATTTGTAGAAAAACAATTCACGTGCGAAACGCTTGTTGTAATGCTCATTGTATATAGATTATGCAACTTTTAATTATATCCCAAATGTTTATTGATAATTTGCAATTTTTAGATTTTTGTATGTATTTCAACAAAATATATAATACCTATCTTTCTAAAAATATGTTTTATTTTTCATTCCTGTGTGTTCTAGTTTCTTGCCGATAATTTGCACTTTTACCTATCATTTACTAGTTTCCAATACGTGTAACGTTCCGCTTGTGAGTTTTGTAGTTTAGGAGGTGTTTTGAGAGTAATGATTTTGATCATTATTGACCATAACGATTTTGATAGTTTATACGAAGAGTTATTATAATTGACCAACACATCCTTGAGAATTTAATAAACAATGGTTTTAAGGGTTCTCTACAAAAGTATTATATATATCATTTATTTATCGTCTAATTTAGTTTTGAATATAGAGATTAGTTTCCCAATATGATTACTAGAAGTATAATTCGAAAAATAAAATAAAACCTAGGAGTATAATTGGAAAAATAAAATAGAACCCTTTAGAATACCCTAATTTGATGGGTGAAGAATAACCATCAAAATTACACTACATTGGTTTTCACTAGGTTTATAACTGATACGAACCGACAAGAAAAAAAAACTTACAAGGAAGGATTATGAAAACGCCTGAAATAAAAAGCGTCTAAAACTAGTCAAAACGGGTAGATATTAAACCTCCAATCAGAGCCTAAAGATTAAGCTTCCTTCAAAAACTTGTTTGTTTTGTAATGTTTTTTTATTGCAAAATGGTATATTAAGTCATTTTTTATTGCATGCAATTTTCTACTTTATTTTCGTAGTTGACATGTGGTTTCTAAAAGTGCATATATTTTTCCTTTTTTTTGAATTTTTTATTTTTAAACTATATATTTTAACGTAAACGAGGCAACATTTATTTATATTCCAGATTTTTGTACATAATTTGCATCTTTCAAGAAATGCAGAATATATGCATTTTTTTATTTTCAGTATCATAGAAACTACAATTTTAAACTTCAGATTCCTAGAAGTTGTTGTGATATATGATGTTTTATATAATTGATTTCGTTTAGAAACATTGATTTTTGAACTATTTGATGAAGAAATAAATATTTGTGCGTGTGATATGTAGAATTCATAAATGGGGTTTGTTTGCACCAAAAATGGCACAAATACCCTAGAAGAATTTGAAAGTACCAAAAATGTATAGATCTATTGAAATAAACATAAAAAAAGTAGAAATGACACAATTTTTATAGTGGTTCGGCAAATACTCTAGTCTGCTTCCACTTTAATCTTTGTTATCGATTGATTCCCTCTGGAATACAATGATCATAACTCAAATCTGACGACAATTTAGTAGATCTAGGATTTGGGAGTGTTTAGAGTATTTGGGGGAAGAAGATAGAAGAGAAATAAAGTGCCAAAATGTCTATCTCTAGTTGCTCTAGGTCTCTTATTTATATGGAAACTGTTTAGCAGAACCGGGGACCCATGAAATATTAAGTCCAAGTATGCAGAAGTGAGCATCGGGGTCCGAACATCGATAAAAAGCTCCCGGCACCGACTGGTTTTGATTGATGCCGAGAGGTTTTGTTTTCTTTCTTGATCTTTCTTCGTACTTGCCCAGTCTTCAAATTCTGGATTTTCGACGAGAGATTATCGACGAGAGGTTTTCAACGAGAGGTCTTTGACGAGAGGTTTCGATCAGAGGTCTTCGACGAGGGGTTGACGAAAGGTTTTCGACGAGAGGTATTCGACAAGAGATTTCCGACAAGAGGTTTTTAAGGAGAGGTTTCCATCGAGAGGTTTCACATATTTAATACTTTGCCAAAAATGGTTAAGTTCCTTTATTTTGTCATTCTTGATAGTTTTCAAGCTTCTGAATCCATTCCTTCATCAGATTGTAGTCCAAGTCGCTTATTTAAGTCTGTTAGAAGATTATGGAACATTTGGTTATAACACTTGCCCTCCAAAATATGCCTTATGAATGTAAGTTGTCCTTTGCACAAGAATAAGTTTTTGTAGTAGTCGACTTCTAGGAGTCAAGCTTTCTAGCTATCCATCGATTCAAGTTATGGTCAATCATCTGGTTCCCAGGGATTCAAGTTTCCAAGGACAACTACCTCAAGCGACTAGTGGTATGGCTCTATAGGTCGATGTTTAAGAGGTCGTGGGTTTAAACTACCAAACATTAAAATGGGTGCTCTACTTAAATAAAATACCGCTCTTGTTATCAAAAATATATATAATATATGTTATTAATTTAATTTAATTCAATATTGATTTATAATATGTTATTAATTGAATTCAATTTAATTTCGTACTGATTTATAATATGTTCGCATTCCTAATGCAAATATTATAGTTATATTAAATATGGTGAACTAACTCGGGTATACATAATGAATAAATGTCATAAGTATATAATTAACCATTGGGATCCATGATTAATATATTTAAAGTATAGCATTAAGGAATGATTATAATGTCACATTCTTATACATACATATATGTATGTATATATACATATATATAATATATTAATATAAATAAAATTCCATAAATTGCTGATTGAATTCTCTATTTATGAAATTTATATTAATTGCTTAATGAAGTCCATAAATATTTCATAAATATACATGGAATTCTCTTCGTCAACACCATATATATAAATCATTGACTGAATTCCACAAATTATTCATATTTATGGTTGTATAACATAATGATGATAACGTTCATATTTAGGGAATTTCATCAACATCATATTCAAATATAATCACTGACTGAATTCACACCCTTGAGTCACACAATCGCATATGTGAATTCTTCGAAATACCACATAATTTAATTAGTTTGTAAAGTGTCATAAATTAATTAAATTATTTAATATGTAAGAAATATTAATTTAGGGTATTTGATATTTGGGGTATTTACAGTAAATAGGTGGCTCCTAGAAATTTTCTAGGTGCTATTAGTAATTGTTTGGATATATATATAAACATTATTGTGCACATATCGATATATGATATTAATATATAATTAGATGAGCTTTAGATATAAACAATTACTTAACAAGCTGAAGATATCAATAGTCATAGGTATGGTCGACTACGGGGGAAGAAAAAGGAGGCGGACCTTGTTTGAATTGGTATTGAAGACTGAGTAACTGTTGGAGATATTTACCTTTTTGCTTCCTCTATAAATACCAATGCATGCTAACATTTTGCCCACTTAACTCTTCATCCCCTATTCTTTATTATTACAAGTCGACCTCATCATCTCCCTAGGCCGAACCCCATTTGATCCTAAACATCCGAATACAAACTATAAAGCGGTAGCATTCGTCTTGCTATAAGTTCGAGTGGAGGATCGAAGATCCTAGGAGTCAATTCACGGTCGAAGTGTTATGAACGATAAGATCTACAAAGTAAACTCCTTTTATTTTTGATTACATTTACATATATACACACCTTAACATTAATATATATTGTTTATGCCATATGAATATACACGCCTTTTGTTCTATAATTTTAAATAAAATAGTTTATGTGAAAATATATTATAAATCAATATGCATATAAAGTTAAAATTTGCTAATCCATTAAAATTATTATTTCCGACCATAGATTAATATTAAATAATTTTATGAAATATTAAAATATGTTTATTATTTAAATTCAAATAATTTAATCCTAGATTAAATATATATATATATAATAAAATAAGTATTTTACACATATATGTTCTCGATTTTATAAAAAAATATTTCATTTTATATGGACAAATGAAATTAAATATACATTAGTATATACTATAATAAATATATTTTTGATTACAACATAAATATATTTATTATATATAGTGTATTTTTTGCCCAAAATAAATATCTTAAATATTTAGTAAAATTATATATACACACACACACATATGTTTGACATACTCAAAAAATTAGATATTTGTATTCTACATTTAAATGTATATGTTATTTTGTAACAGTAAAAATATTTTAAATTAATATACAAAATATTCTGACTTAATAAAACTAACATTTTGAATTATGATACTTTCAAATTCATAATTTACTTAGTCAAATTAAATAGATTATATATATGTATGTGTGTATGTATTCATGGCAACACATTATATACATATATATGTCTACACTATATATATTGTACTAATAATATCTGCATAAAAACCATATACATATATCCTAGTATATTTAAACACATTAATATACTTAGGCGTATATATAATCTCTTAATATTTATATGAAATTATCATATATATATATATATAATATACATGATAGAGTTTGGGGTATACCCTAGGGGCAATTCTGTAATTTATTGTAAATTAACTAACTCTATAATCAATTCTCGTTCATAATAAAGGTATTTTTCTTTCTATTATATATTTTTTCATAATATGTTACAAATAATTAAATGCTAATTAAAATATATTTAACAGAAAATCCATAAATGGCGTGTTTGTGATAGTAATTACAAATAGTTGTTATCATGAGTAGTGTATCACAATATTATAATACACATCATTTTAAATGTTCCTAGTCAAGATACATTGAGACTGGATATCAATGTATCCATTGAGACTAGAGTATGTAATGCTCTCCAAATGTTGGGTAGTATATTACTCACGACTGTTGGGGGTACATAAGGGTTACGTATTGATAGTTATAAAATAAATATGGAATGACTCACTCGATAGTGTTTTGTTGGTTAATATAACTAAGGTCAAACCAAAAATATCGATGTGACTGATTTACACGGTTCTCTCGACTTGAGAATACCATCGATCTTCAATATGAAAGCTCCACTTTAACTATAGTCAAATCATGGCACATCATCCATCGAGTGACTATAGTTGGGTCGAGTGGAAGTATTGGAAGTGAAACATTATTCAACAGAGGATTCGTCTTCTTAGTTATATCGGGTGAGTATCACGATCAACTCAAGTCAACTCAAAGTCAAAATCTCTGACCAGAGTTGTTCAGTTAATAATAATTGTTATTATTAAACCATGCAGTTTGTGTTTGGACTATGGGGTTGAATATGGACGATATTGGAATTTTGACTATTATCATATTCCATAAATCCAAAGTGATAGTTTTGATGAAGAGAATTGATGTAAATAAAAGTCGCAACTAGGTAACGCTTAATAAAGTAAAATTGGATTTTTCCAAAACCAAGTAAGTAATAAATTTAGCCAAAATGTCACACTACCTGCTAAGTGACTTGTCAACATTTATATTCGAATAGTTCGAATTAATCGCTGACCAAATTTACACCTGACGAGTCACACAACCGAAACGATGAATTCTCCTTTGACTAAATGATTTAATCGATTTATAAATATTATAAATTAACTAATATTTATGAAATATAATTATAAAATTTAATTTTTATTTGATAAACAAATATTAAACGTATTTATAAAAGTTATAAATACATTAATTAATGTACAATATCGATAAGCGCTTTAAGTTAGATTTAAAATGAAAAATATTTATTCGGGCTCTAAATGGGTCTAAGACCCATGAGGGGGCTGGAAATTTTGGCTGGAACAAGGGGTTAGAGGCGGGTATAATGCGGGCTAAAGAGGAGAAAATGGATGGCTGAGATGAAAGGAGATTGTGTAAAAAAATACGATCCTAAATTCTCTCCTTTCCTTCCTCCATTTAAACATCTCTTCCTCCATTTGATTATGATCTTTTGGAGCCTCCACACCTATTGATTACTAGCTAAAATTCCTCTCTCTTCACTGTATTTCTTAAGTTCAAATCAAATCAATTCAACTGCTATTCAATGGCTGGTGGTCAACGTTTCAAGGACTAGCACTCTTTTGGATCGGAAAATGTTCAAAGGGCGTATATCAATAATTTAAGGTGTAATTCAGCGCATTGGAAGTGAGGTATATTTCTTATCAAATAATGCTCAATTATAATGTTTAATTATATACATATATTTTATATTGTTAGTTAGGTGATGTTTCTGATATGCAAATGATACTGTCACAAAATTGTTTTGGTTGTATGTATGTATATATTTAAATATTAAAAAAAATTAGTTACATCTTAGGTCAGTTGGCTCTGCAATTAAAAAACATTTTTTTTTAAATTTTATTGAAGTAAGATATAATACTTAAATAGGTATGTACAGTTTATAATTAATTACGACATCATACTATAATCAAGTATGGTCATATAATTTTATTTGTAAAGTATTAAAGCTGCAATTAATTTTCGACAATAATAAAATATATTTTTAATATTTTATTATTATTTAAGTTAATTTATCACATAAATAAATTATATCAATTCAAATATATTATGAAAACTATATTTTATATTTTATAAAATAATACCAGCACAAAAGACACTCCTAAAAAATATAAAAACATTTTTTTATTTTAAATTTAATTTTAAATAACAAGCGAAAATAGAAAAATCAATTTTAAAATTATTTTAAATCAAAATAGTGTAATAAAATTTTTAAAACATAAAATATCATTTAGGATTTACTAAAAAGTTAAAATTCAAAGTAAAATTTTGAAATGATTTTTTTTAATATTTTTCGAACTGATATTTAAATTAAATAAAATAAATAAATTATATATAGGGTCGTGCGCAAGACCTGGTCATTTATATTTGTTAAAATATTTTTGTGCATTTTATTAATATTAATCAATATATATACATATATTTTATTTTATTATGCATATATTTATATATAATTATTTAACACACACACACATATATATATATTAAAAAAAAAATATTTGGATATAAATTGCTTTAGTATTTATAAAAAAAATTATAAATATTTTATAAATGATTTCATTATATTTAAATAAGTCTATTATATAATATGCGTATACAATGTTAATATTTTATTCACATGATTATACACACACACACACACAGACATACTTATACACAATTATTCATAAAAATATAGTATGTGTGTGTGTGTGTATATATATATATATATTTGTGTGTGTGTGTATTCGTAATAGTAATATATAAATAAAAGTATATACATACATACATTTGGATGATATATTTGTATACTAGATGAGCTAACGTGCCCGTTGCGATGTACATCCCAGCATCTATACACGGGCATGTTATACCTTACATGGATTGATATGTTACACACACATGTGTATATGATACAAGTATGTATGTGTGTATATTTCTATATATCATAACATAAATTAAATAAAACTATATTAATTTATAAATTTAAATAAAACAAAAGATTATATTTAAATAAAATTTAGAAATGTTCTAAATAAACTAGACTCATAGGCCCAATAAAGATCCAATAACGTATTTTTTTTAAATTCACCCATAACTTCAACTGTGGGCTGACACAGTTCCAACAATGGTATCAGAGCCCAATAGCATATGCGGTCTAAATTAGTTATGTTAAGACTAACTAATTAAGCTCACATCTTACGTAGTAGGGTGTCTAGAAAGGTCATGTCTAGGATTGGAATTGGGTAATCAAGTACCCTATCCTACCTGGTTACCAACCTAGCCTGAAACGTAAAGTGAGCCCAAAAGGCTGCCCCTAATAGAAAAGGGCCAATTTGAATTAGGACTTGTGCTAATTTTCTAAATTGTTTGAAAATTAAAAATATAAGATTTTAAATTTAAAAGTTAAATTTAAAATAAGATATAAATATATTTTAAAAGTTATAATATAATAAAGTTTTCAAATTTTTTATAAATATGTACATATTAATTTTAAAATTTATTAATAAGATTAATAAAATAAATTAATTAAATAATTTAATTAATAAATAAATATATATGCGTATTATATCATATGTTATTTTGTTTTAAAATGTTTAAAATAACATAAGTATACATGTATGTATATGAATTTTTTTTGAAATTAATATAATTTAATTAAAATAGTTTAATTATTAATTAAATAATATACACATGTATATTGGAACGACCCACCTTTTTGGACGGTTTAAATCGACAATAAACCACACATGTCAACTCAAACCGCTCAAAAGGGAGGATTGTTAATGGGATAAATAAGAAAATAAGAAAAAAGAAGAAAAAACAAAACACAGAATCTCACAGCGGAATGACAAAATATAATAATAAAATAAACAGTTCGTGAAGCTATTTTACAAATACATTGGATTACACTTTTACAATACAATCAGAGTTATACATACAACATGAATGATAATAAAATAAGGTAGCGGAACAACATGATGCAATGGAATAAAATAATAATATAATACTAAACTCCGTCTTCGTCCTCCAGAATAATGTCTTCTTTATTGTTCTTCCTCTTCCTATTGCCTTGACTAGATCACTTTATAACCATTTATTCTAGGATGTTGTTACGATCTCTAGAATCCCAGGCTCTGATACCAATTGAAAGTCTTACGAGGTGGATCGTGTAGTGTATATGCAAGTATATGTGGCAAAATATATGATGCAACTAAAACAATATTAATCTAAGTAAATATAGAATAAGCACACCAGGATTTTATACTGGTTCGGACCTCCCGTCCTATGTCCAGTCCCGAAGCTCCCCTTCGGAATTCGACTATCAAACACCCTCACTTCGCTCGGAGGAATAGGCTTGGTTACAATAGCTTATTCTTGTCAAATATATGTTCTATAACACGGATATTGATTAATAAGTACAAATGCTTCCACTATATATCTAGTGAATATTGCTTGTGAAGAACTGAATATATGAAAGAGTGAAATACAAGTATAGATTGCTAGAGATCAAGAATATAATAGGGTATGTAAGTAGAGAGCGTAAGTAAGTAAGGTGGTCAGTTTTCTCTCTCTTGATTCTTGATGATATATATAGTTGTAGAGAGGTTTCTTGAGTAATTGCATCCATTAACAAGTGCTCTACAGTTGCTTCTGTTGATGATGAAGAGTTGCAGCGAAGAGAAGCGAAGATGTCTATTCAAATCTGACAGTTGAAGTTTAAATTTAAATCCCGAGTTTGAAATCAGACGTCTGGTATTTGTATTAGACGTCTGATACTATATATTTTTGTACATAGTAGATTTTCAGACGTCTGAGTGCATCTACCAGACGTCTGGTTCTGTCTGTTTTGTTGTTCCAGAGGACTTTTTTAGACGTCTAGTTCTGTCTGTTTTGTTGTTCCAGAGGACTTTTTTAGACGTCTGGCTTGTGCACCCAAACGTCTGAAAATTGTGCATGTCTGTTTTGTGCATCTTTCTTGTTGCTTCTTTGATCTTATCGACTTGTAATCTCTTGTATCGTTCTTTGAGATTCATTCTTGTCTTTCTAGTGATGTTGTTCTAGAAAATTCCTGTATATATACATATATATGTACATTTTATTTTCATTGTATAGTTGTTGTCATTAAAACCTTGAATTTGATTTTCTAACAATAAATACCATAAGTCCTAGCACCCTTCATCACCACAAGCGCCCCCTTCGAAACCCGCAAGCTATCACTCTCAATAGTGATCTTACAACCTAAAGAATCCAGCTGCCCCAAAGAGATAAGAGACTTTCTAAGTCCCGAAACATAGCGTACATTAGTGAGAGTATGAACCACTCCGTCAAACATTCGAATTTGCACGGAACCAATGCCTTTCGACTTGCAAATAGCACCATTCCCATAATAATTGAATTTCCTTCTTTGTCGATGTAAGAAGAAAAACATTCCTATTTGGCGTCATATGATAAGACGCCCCCGAATCGAGCACCCAATCGCTACCCGAAACATCCGATGCTACCGCCGACAAAACATCTACATCTCCCTCACCAACTCCACTCTCCACCGCTAGAGATGAAGATGCTACTTCCTTCTTTGCCTTCTCCTTGTCCGGACACTCATTCTTCCAATGACCGGGCTTCTTGCAAATATAGCACTTGCCTTTTATTTCCTTCGACTTTCCTCTCCAACCAGGGTTCCTTGATTTAGAACGCCCCCGGTTCTCCTTCTTCACATACCTCTCCTTCTCCACAAACAAACCATGACCATTACTAGCACCACTACCTCCATCACCTAATTCCTTCATTTGATCCCGCAACTTCTCATTTAGAAGACCCGTCTTGACATCATCAAGAGTCAATGTATCTCGGCTATAGATCAAACTATTTGAGAAACCTGTATAGCGATCTGGCAACGAACACAACAATATCATCGCCTTTTGCTCTTCCTCAATCTTCAAATCTACCGCCTTCATCTTCATTAGCAAATCATCAAAAGTATTCAAATGCGCCTTTAGCGAAGTATCTTCCTTCATTTTATAGGTGAAGAACGTTCGCAATAAGATCAAACGATTTGTCAGTGACTTCTTCATATACAACTCCTCCAACTTGTCCTAAATACCCTTAGCTGTTGTCTCATAACTAATTTCAGAGATAACATTCTCTCCCATAGCAAGTTGAAGTATAGTGAATGTCCACTCTTCCATCTCCTCTCTCTCAACATCCGAGATGTCCGCTGGCAACAAATGTGTGTCGAACACTACCCGATGCACCCGATTCCTCCTTAGAACCGCTTTCATCTTCCATTGCCATTTTTCAAAATCATTATCGCCATTCAACTTGTCTATTACCAATTGTGATCCTGAAGCTGCGTACGAACCACGTACATAAGGAGCTACAACACTTGGATTACCCATTGAGGAACTACTTGAGATATTATCTAGTTCTGGCATTTCTACAACCACCTACCAACACCAATGCTCCGATACCATGTTGAGTTTTGGCATTCCCGCGTACCGTACGTGTTCGCTTCACCATGTCTAGCCGGAGTCAACGGTCGAAGTCTCACATGCCGGCGTCCCGATTGAACATCCCTTCATCGCCTCCATCGAGCATATAATCTGGTCTTGGCAACACATTGTAACAAAAGGAATCCCCAATGTTACGTGTCACCAATCCCATATATATACCACGATTATTCCAGATATCCTACGATGTGGAACTTTAGTCCGTTCAATCCATGCACCCACTCCATTTACAATGCGAGCCACACCTAACAATCTCCACCTTGGCGAGCATTGCTCAAGTCACCTTGGAGTTATACCGAGTCCTCTTCGAAGTGGAGTCAAGCTGCTATTCTGAGTTGTCATAAGCAGGGGAGCGGCTGCTTAACCATATCTCCACCTTGACGAGCATCTCATGCTCAAGCCCCTTAGGAGACATGCTTCGGTCACGCTGCATCGTACCGGTCCCATCGAACCATGGAGCTCTGATACCAAATGTTGGAGCGGGATTCCAACTCGAGACCACTCAAATCAAAACCCCACAAGCATAGCGGAAGACGGAATCGTGATAAGTAGTGTAAAAACAACCATTCAATAACTCAATTCTAATCTCATCCAATCCAAAGACAATCGCAATCTCAAACAAGCAATTCAGAAATCAAAGCAATAACGAAATGTAAATCACATAGCGATTTATAGTGGTTCCACTAACGTTATGTTAGTGTACATCCACTTTAAGAGAGAGCTTTATTCATATTGATAAGAAGAGTACAAGAGATTGAATACAATGATCAAAATTCTAATAAGAAATTGATTTGTGGAGAAGAGAATTGAAGAAAATTAGGTTTTGATAAACCCTAATTAGTGGAGGCTAATCTCTTGCAGTCGCTTGCACGCACCTGATCTGGAACCTGAAACTAGCTTATATAGGAGAATAGAAACCCTAGGCACTATTCTGAAATTGCCCCTGAAGTTGTCACAAATCTTTACGCCGAGTCCGTAGAGAAAAAACACGCAATAAACGCCTCAGACGTCTGGCCAAAATGGTCAGACGTCTAACTGAAGCCTCTGGAAAAAGCTACGCTTCAGCTCAGACGTCTGACCATTTGATCAGACGTCTGAGAGAAAGCTCTGGAAGCATTTCTGCCTAGATTCAGACATCTGACCCGTTTGAGCTGTAGCAACACATCCCACTTCACCTTTTTCCCTTATAACTTCCACCTCCGAACTCCGATTTGCGAACCGTTTTTTCCATTGCGAAGCTACTTCCGACCTCTACAATTCTTCATATAGTGTGGCCAGAATTTAACAATATATATATATATACATATGTGTGTGTGTGTATATATATATATGTATATATATATATATATATAAAGTTAATATGCATAGAATACAAATCAAAAATGCATCGCAGGGACGCCGAAAGAAAAAATATTGAAACAAAGACAACTAACGACTCATTCCAATAATATATTTATTACATTAGTTCTCATAAATTTATAAAGAGCCATGACAGTTGAGTAAATGCTAAGATCATTGTGCATTACTAACGGCTTGTTTGGATCGATTTATATAAGTCGTTTTATTTTTTGCTTTTTGAAAGTCAAAATCAATTCATTTTAGCTTTTAAAAAGCCAAAAAACGACTTATTTAAGTCAATCCAAACGAGCCTTAAATTGCATATTTTCATTGACCGTCTGGGAAGAGAGGAGGGACTCTTATTCATATTTTCATGGTTATGTAAAAGACATGGTAGGCTCAGTTTAACATGATGGAATTGTTTGATATGAGGTTATCACAAACTATCATTTGAACAAAATATGCATTTCAAAATAAAGGGTGAAGCATACACTTCCATGTTATGAAGAATTATAAACTGCATGATATTAGGTATAAGAATTCCTCGGAGGTCAAACTCATTACCTTCCCTCTCTTTGATGCTTGCACTTCCTAAGCATTACGAACGGGAGATTGCTAGTCAGCGAAAAATATGCCTCAAGTTTGGAGTAGTATTAATTATTTGTAAATATTTCATTATCAGGACCAGCATGCATCATGATGAAAAGTGCAAGAATGTTTATTTACAATTCACTGGACATTATAACATTTGACAATGTTCCACAAACTAATCAAATAACTGGAAGGCATTTTATCATGCATCCATACATAGAACTAAACCGATTAGTATGTTATATTTAGTGAATTACTAAGCAAAAGCAATCCAAATTCCGTGACAGAAAATTGCATTATTCATGTTATATTTAGTAGAAAAGGCACAGCAAAATTCAACATTTTCATCAATTGCAACCAAATCAGTTATCAGTTAGAAAGCTTTTTTTTTGCCAGATTCCAAAATCCTAATGAATAACAGTACGATAAATGAACTAATGTTATGCAAAACTAATATCATCAAAGTCAAAGAGGCAGAGGGAAATAACAGTAGCATTTTCACCCATATTTCATAAGCCAGCTGAAGAACGAATGTCTAAAAAATTAAGATTTCATTATATAAACATAACAGAACTCAATTTTAATCGCTCGCCATTTGTTTGTCCCCAATGTATGTCAGTACCCCCAAACACGTCAAAATCGAGGGAATCGCCGGACAATATCTTCTGAAAACGAAGGTAAGTGAAGGATGTGAGGGTTTCAATTCTGCAGATTAGGTTTGGAGGCGCAAAGGCTTTTAGCAAGGGGAGAAAGTGGAAGAAGTAGAGAATGTAGGAGGAGTTCAGAACACGGAGGAAGCGATTGAATTTTTTCGGAAGAAGAGATGCCGTTGGAAAAAAAAGTGGAGATGCGGGGTATCGATCCCCGTACCTCTCGCATGCTAAGCGAGCGCTCTACCATCTGAGCTACATCCCCAATTGAATGGTGAGGTTATCGATTACTTTTTAACAATATGTTTCATCTGTAAAAGAATGGCATTCATGAAGCATATAACCGTGCACTTGAAATACTTTGCTGTACAATTATATTATTTATGTTACAGTATTTCACACCATGCACTTTTTTTACGTGAGAGATTAATTAAAAATGATATTATTTACCTTACATTCCAATATATGCTAACCCTCCAATAAAAAAAGTTTTAAACCTTTGCATGCGCTTTACAAATCCTAACTTTCAAGAGATTCTACATTCACTCAAAATTATTTAAACTGCACTTAGAAGGATAAATCCACATGCTCAATTTGTGCATTTTCAGTTCATCGCAATTGTGTTTCGGTTTAGACGAGTAGGTTAAACTGCGATAAACATATAAATGAGATCTATTCATTTTCAATGGTTTAATTTTTGATTATAAAGTTTGATTAATTTATGATTGTCTTGTAAAATAATGTGTTTTGACTACACATCAAACAAACCAAACTTCGAATAATAACTCAATGTCAAGATTAGTTATGTTTTAAAAGTAACTTAGACTAGTCAATCAATGTATATATCTTTTACATTATTACAAATTAATATTACCTATAAACAACAACATCAAAATATTAAATGTGCACACTTTATTCATATCTTTGTGTTTTCTTTTCCAACATTTTAATCATACTATATGAAATATATACACAACACATTCATACACACACTTGTGTATGTGTCTAAATATATATATAATACGTCTAGCATGGAAGCATATAACGTTTTTCATCATTGCTAATAGGATTTTGATGGTTAATTTCATTTGCTGAAATGAAAATTTCATATTCAAACATCATTTGAGTTTTAATTTATATTTTGAGTTGAATTATTAATATAAAGTTAGCATTTACCATAAATATAATAGCAACAGGCTTAGCTAATAGCATAAACTAAATATACTTTCAATCATTACTATTTTAATAAATATATTTTATTACAAATATTTTAGTTTCTCAAAAAAGCTAAATACATTTATGGCTATACCAAAATGGTGTTATTATACATGTTACCGAGTACTTGCTTCTACAACACATAATTTCCTATACTATATCAATAAAGGTATATTTGTTACCCATAACTATACAGTATTACCTGTTAAGACTACATATGTATTGAGCATGACTATATTTCTATTAATATTGCAATTTTTTTATTTGGCAAAGATTTATTTGTTTCACCTATAGCCATGTTCTTAGTACAGTTCATAATTACTAAAGATATATATGGATATTTTATTACTTTTTATGTGGTACACAATTCTTTCACACCTCCCATAACAATATCTTTGCAATAATTTTCTCTTTCCCACTCAGTCTTAACTTTTAACCATTCCGTCCATTTGTTTTTTGCAGCAAACTTCATTATCCATGGTATAATGGCATGAGTTTGTAAGTTAGTTTTAAATTATAACTGCTCTCATATGCACAGTTGCAGAAGGCATGTGACTCTTTGATTGGGTTTTTGACTTACTGACATTTCATAACTAATTCATAGATTTGATATTTTGGTGCCTTAAACAAGACTTCTTCCATCAGCATATATTAAAAAAGCAAGCATGGATAAAAATGTAACTCAAATGTGGATATAGATCATGATATAAATATAACTAAATTTGTTCACATGTTTTATTACAATCAGTACAAAATCATTCTGACCGAATTTACAAAGGAGCTTCAAGCATGAGGACTTGACGAATTTGGCCTACGTGTTCCATCATAAAGAAGCATAAGTTGGTAGAGGCATAGTACACAACAAAGAGAGTACGTGTTCAACTTTGGTTGTTAAAGTCGTGATCTATAAAGGAAATTAAACCTTAGAGTTCGCTTAAGAGAAAATATAATGTTAATGGAATCTTGAATTGGTTTCTTTACCCTGCCATGTTTGCACAATTCTCATAAGCTGCAGATATAGTTTTGATTTTAGGACTGATGATATTGGTTTAGATTTTGTTTTGGTTTTACGTTCTGAACAATAGTTGGAAATGATGAAAGTTCAATTAAAATCCTTATTGTATATATTATCAAAGGGTTTCGTAGTACAAGTACAAATAATTTAATTATCATGCACTGTTATTTACTCACGTGTGCATTATATAACCATTTTTGTTCCCTTGCTTGCTTTCTTGCTAAATTTTTTATTTAATTTATTTTCACATAATCTTATATTGTCAACCGCGTGAGTACAGCTGATACCAAGCTGTGACGCCCCACCCCGAGACTCACGTTAGTAAAGAGAATTAACGAGTAATTCCGTCTACTAATGCGGAGAATAGGGCTGGATAAGGGCGACCAACATAGCATACACTAGCTATGATTTAGACATGTCAGATTTTTTTTTCTTTACCTCTTAGTGGACGACACGTCTAATCCATAACTAATGCACACTACGATGGCTACTAAACTATTTCAGAAATAATGAGATATTAAAAAGATATGATGTCTCAAAGTTGAACCCAGGCAGTATTTTCACTGTAAAAATCTGAGCAAAAACATGCTCCCGAACTTTAACTCGGAGCATATTTTTGCCCAGATTTTTACAGTGAAAACACTGTCTGCGTCCAACTTTGAGACATCATATCTTTTTCATGCTTTGTCTAAATTGCACGATTCATGGTGCAGTTTGAAATTTTGTTGTTGGTCTTTAGGCATGTTAAATTTCAGGTCATTTGGACATATATAGCTTATAGAAACATGCTGCCGAACTTTGACTCGGAGCATGTTTTTGCCCAGATTTTTACAGTGAAAACATTGTCTGGTTCCAACTTTGAGACATCATAACTTTCTCACACTTTATCCAAATTGCATGATTCTTTTTTTGTTTGAAAGCTGAAGTTTTCCATTATAGGCTTAACAATTTTCAGCTTAATTCGATCTAAGTTGGTCCTCTGTTTCATACCTGGAAGTTGAACCCCAGAGGGTTTTCAGGCCTGTGCATTTTTGGTTTTTGAACTGTTGCAAACATGACCCGAGTCCATGTTTGAGACAGTGTAACTTTTTCATTTCCAGTCGAAATTCATTGATTTTTTTTTGTTTGAAAGATGAAGTTTTATAGTTTGTGTAAACTAATTTTTAGTTCAATCAAAGATCAGTCGGCCACCTTTTTTATATCAGAAAGTTGAACCCAGAGAAGATTTCAAACCTGGGTATTATTTTGGCAAGTGTTTTTGTGTTCATTTTCCGTCCGATTTTTAACTTATACTTCATGTTTTTGTGATATTTCCGTAATGTTTTGAGGGCTATGATGCTTATCAATAGGCTAGCCAAGTTTTGATGAATTTGAAATTCAAATTTGATTTGAATTGAATTTGAATGATGGTTTTGAGTGATTTTTTTTATTTCGAGCACAGATTTTTCCAAACAATTTTGAAATAATTTTTAAAATAATTTGGAATTTAAAATAATTATTATGTACTATTTTTAAATTATTTTAAGCTATAAAATCTATTTATTCTCTATAATAAGGTAATTTTCAAATATCGTCTTCAAAATTGATTTCGGAAAATTGTTTTAAAAGCTTGTTTTCTCAAATAAATTATTTTATATATAAAAATACACAATTTTATACTATTCGAACGTATGAGAAAGAGAATTAAACGATTTAGTAAAACACGTGGTATGAGACATGTGCGTTTACTATTTCGGTTAATTTCGGACTTGTACGATCGAAGCTATTTGAGATTATTGATTCTGAGATGTTTTGCTATTTTATGGCGTATTTTGAGTTCTATAATTTCTATTTATTGGAATTATTTAAGATGGCCAATATTTGGCAAGTATTATGGTTTGAGATCTCCTGCGTAGGAGTATGGTCGATGAGAACCATCACGATGTTTTGTTTACTTGCCAATGATATAAGGCTAGTCTTGAGTTTATGATTTCATATTTTGAGATTTATGGTTTATGAGGAACCATCATGATGTTTTCACTTGTCGATGAGATGAGACAAGTTACGATGTCATTTAATACTTGTCGATGAGATGAGACAAGTATGGTGTCTCTTTATCACTCGCCAATGAGACTAGGTGAAATAATTTTCTGAGTTTTATGATGTTTCTAGTGTGGCATCGACTAACGGCTAGTAAACCGCTAAGTGTGAATGTGTGGTATGAGACACACGTTAACACTTTTCGGGTTCCTATCCGTGAGTTTGTGACACATTCACGATGTTTACCTAACGGAACTGCTTTGAGAGGTGTTAGCGACCTTGTCATGATGACGAACTGCTTTGGGAGGTGTTAACGACCTTGTTAGGGCTGACAAAATGGCTTAGAGTGGTGTTAGCGACCTTGTCATGAGGACGAACTGCTTTGGGAGGTGTTAGCCACCTTGTCTGAGGCTTCGGCCGTTTGAGTTTAGCACGTGCAGCATTACTTCGGCATTACAATCGGGGATTTGGCCAATCCAGATTTTCTGAGTTTGCTTTTTTATTGTGATTTCACCTTTTTAAGACGTTTTATTACATCGATAGCCTAGTGCTATATGAGATGTTATATATATGGTGATTTCAATTATGATGTTCTGAACTCTTATCGAGTTCCTTGAGTTATGAGTTTGGATAATTTCAGGATTTTATAGGATATTCTGAGTTTTGCCATTTTGGCGAGTTGAGATTTATAGACATTTATACCGATGAGATGATGTATAATTGAATTTGGAGATTCATCTATAATTGAGTTTTGGATCATCCTATTTGAGAATGTTTTATGTTTGCCATTTTGGCGAGAGTTTGTATTGATGTTTCTCCTTTTGAGGAGATATGGTTCATGGTTTGCTTTAGATCCACATAACAATGCTTTCATGAGTCATTATCTACATATTTGCAATCGTGTACTATAATGTCATGTACAGTACAATGTACATTTCATTTAGTTAAAATATATGCAATTATTTCATGTGTTATCTTCGTGAACGTTTCTTTAAGGCTTTCAGGTATTATTTTTTAACAGGCAGGTTATATATATTTCATGTGCTGATATTTGTTCACTTCGTGTGTTGTGTGTGTGCATGCTTCTATGTGTAGTTAGCTGTCACGTGCTATCATCAGATATCATAAGTATTTTCAAATTGTTCTTTTTTTGTTTGTGTTTTTTATATGCTATTCTTATTATAAATTTCATTGCGATTTTATTTGTTGTTAGATAAAGCTGAAGAGATCAAATATTAATGTGAAAAAGCGGAACTAAAGCTTGGTCATGTTGTAACAGTTTCTTTGCTGATTTTGAAATTAACAAGGACAAAGTTAGTCTAGACTATTGTTGAAGTAATGGGAAATGAGTTGAACAAAGTTAGTCCAAGCTATTATATATGTTGTTTCATGTGTGGGTTAAATACGTAGCATGTAGCTCTCATTTAAGAACATGAAACATGTAACTACGTTCACTGTAAATCTATACCTTAAACGTGAAATATAACAAATTGTTTATCAGTTACCGTTTTTCATTTTGTTTCCTATTCATCAAATAGTTTGTGAATTACAACAGTATGTCATTTTGTTTCCTCCTCATCGCAAAATGCTACCATGTCTATTTCAAATTAACTACTATATCTACTGAAGAAAATCTTCTATTTCCGTTAGGAATCAAAGTTGTTGTCTTGGGTATGCATTAACATGCAAGGATACTTCACAATTCCGCAGGTTTATTACCGTTCTTTTGGTTAAGTAAGGTCAGTCTAATCTAAAGCTTATTTCCATATTTGATACAAAAATTCCATGAACAAGTCCATCAAATGTTGATGCTTACTAAAAGTCAGCATACTAAAAAAATGCAACATTACGTACATGTCAAAGCCATTTTATAAAATCCAAAAAAAACTTACAAACAGCATTCTTTAATACAAGTTTCTCTTGCACACGTGCATCGCACGTGCTAAAGTACTCGTGTGTATATATATATACATATACATATATATATATATATAAACCAAAAACTTGAATGAACCAACTAAATTTTTTCCTATCGGTTTGGTCCAATTTTCTTTATTCTTATTTTAGTTCAATTTAGGATTTTTTACTTTAGACCAACGGAAGCAACCAAGTGTTCATAACTAAATTTTTTTCTATCGGTTTGGTCCAATTTTCGTTATTCTTATTTTAGTTCAATTTAGGATTTTTAACTTTAGACCAACGGAACCAACCAAACGTTCACCCTCTCACTCTATACCTACCTTATTTTAGGATTTAATACCTACGTTTCCAAAACTAAACAACTTTTTATCCATATATTCCACCAAAAAAGCTATGAATGGTATTGAAAGCTATGCAAAGCACATCAATGGACATCCTTAAATCCAATTTTTGAACCCTTCGTGGTTTTGTATGAATTTATACAAACAATATATGTCAAATCAAAGAAGGATGTTTCAGCAGTGCAATGGTAAATACTTAGTTAACTACACTTCAATTGGAGAAGTACTATATGACAATTTCTTCTTTACGTTATTGAAAATGAGAAGGAAAAAAAAAGTATTACACGTGTATATGACATAAATACTTTGTTATATACAACTGAAATTTATCTTAGCGTTTCACATGTCACACCATGCACATTTTTAACGTGAGATATTAATTGAGACTTTATCATTTATCGTACATTCCAATATATACCAACCCTTCAAAAAAAGGTCTTGTTATCTTTGCATGCATTTTACAAATCGTAAATTTCAACAGTTTCTACACTTGCTCAAAGTTATTTAAACTACGAGGATGGATCCACATTAATTTATGCATTTTCAGTTCATCGCAATTGTGCTTCAGTTTATACGAGTCGGTTAAACCACGGTAAACATACAAATGAGATCTAATGTAATGACCCGCAATTTCGAACTGTTCAAATCGACAATCATCCATTCATGTCAGATTAGAATTGCTCAAAACAAAATATTGTTAATTTATATATATTTGACAAATCTCAGCATATACAGTAAATAAATCAATCACGGAATCACAGAGAAATATAACAATAAGCAGCAGAATAGATAAATAGTTGTTCATAAAACTACTATATAAGCATCAGAGTTTAAAGTAAAATACAACAGAATCTCAAATACAAATGAATCTCCAATACATAAGCAACGGACAAGTCTAAACGTAAACAACTGGAATAAACCGAAACAACTGAAAGCTGGATATGTATATCTTCAAGCAAAACTCCAACCTCCAAAGGTGAGTCTCAAATGCTGTGACACTCAGTCTGACCTGAGCATAAAGCAAAACACAAACACTCGAGTTAGGATTAACATTCTTATACCAGTAAATTCAACTCAAGTGAAATGTCAACTGAAATACAAAATAACTTAAAGGATGTTTGGGATACCCATCTTCTAAGGATCCGTTAAACTATCTACATACATAGTAAAATATGCTACATAGATAATTTCCACAGTAAAGTAAACTATTAAAATAGCATTAAGGCGTTACCCATATCCCTCTTAACACATTTTATATATTCCCGTAGTCTATACAGATACTGTAAGCTCCACCAAACCGGTGGTTTACTCAAGGAGCACTCCATTGGTACGGTACAAAACAAACTCGTAAAAGGCACGATAGACATGTGACAAGGCATGCGAGCAATGCCCAGGGTAGGATTCTACCGTTTTGCAGATCCGGACTGGTGGTAACGCAAAGCAGCTACTACCGCCCACCTCGAGACACACTCCCAAATCAAAGGTGCACCCAAATCAAATCACAAAGTAATAGAATGGTATCGAAGAAATGTGCCCGATAGGAGGAGCGACCTCACTTGGCCCGGCATGTTTCACTACAAGAAGAACAGTGATTTCCGATGGCTGAAAACCGTCGACGGCCGTCGGAAGCCGTCGGCGACCGTCGGGAAAAGCCGTCGGAATATACGGCGTCGGGGAGCAGTATTTCCGACGGCTTCCGACAGAGGGTGCCGTACGTATTTCCGACGGCTTCCGACGGATTCCGACACGTGTCGGGATCCGACGGAAACCGCCGAAAAAAATGTCCTACAGGCTGTCGGAAGCCGTCGGAAATTGCCTACCTGGAAACTGTCGGAAGCCGTCGGAAACCGTCGGAAATCTGCTTTTTTTTATTTCTGCTGCAAATATAGCCTTCCATACACATTTCTCTTCCAAAAACTATTACACCAATACTACACAATCCAATATATAATATACCAACCAAATATCAAAACCCAAACTACACAAAATTAATCAAACACACAAATATATCAAATTACATCAAAATAAAATACATAATATACATAACCATTCCAACAACCCCAACAATAAGTGTTCTACCATGTCATACATACACAAAATCATTAACATCCACATCATTATACAACCACACAATCAAGTGTATCAAAAATAAACATACAAAAATCAACAGCTACCTCCACCGTCTACCAAATCATACAAAACTAAAAAAATCATACCTGAAAAAGCAAGAAAGCAATGAATCAATCTCCTACAGATCCAGAGCCAGCCGAGGAAGGGAAGCGGTCACCAAACTACTGCATGTAGTCTAACAACTGTGTGGTCTACATGGCCTATTGGCGGTTCTGCTCCTCCAGCTGGGACACTCTAGTCCGCAATTCTTCTATATCTGCTCGATCGCTCTGAGCTCTATTCCGTCGACCCCGTCTCTGACTGCTGGCCTGCAATAAATATTAAATTTAACTATGTGATCTCTGTAAGTGTATGTGCATATCTCTGTAAATGAATAAAATTTAAGTTTATTGTTTTGAAAAGGTCCAAATAACATATTTGAAGTATTCAAGATAAAATTATATATTCCAACATAGAATTTTGACTTAAATATCAAATTAGCAGTAAAATAAATTATTTACTACTTGATTGCCAAATCCATATCGTCTGCCATGCTCTGCTGGATCCATAACGGACTCAAAAATAGCATCCTCCTCATCAGTCGTCGGCTGTTCTCGACCCGTATCAGCAAGGAGTTTCTGGCGCTCCTCCATAAACTTTTCTTGCATTAACAAATTAATAACATCATATCGTATTTCATTATAGTTTAACAAGTAGAACAATTACTAATACTACATAAAATGAAATATGCTTACATGGCTCTTGCTGGATTTATCGTCCTGCCATGTATACGAAATAGTTCCGTCCGGATTTACACGCTCGACAGCATGCATACGAGTGAACACGTCCATATAGCCTACGGGACCATGCGCCTCAGCTTCCTGAAGTTGATTTTTACATACAATTATTATACATTTAAAATTATATAGCATAAACTATTTACAATTATCATTCAGTAAATTTACCAACTCCTGCCGATACTGCTAAAATGACTTCGACCCTCCGCGATGAGTGACGGGATTTTTATTTCTATTTGCAGAGTTTTCTATCCGACTCTGCCTGTACATTCAAAATTTGATACATTATTTTTCGATCACGTCAAATTAATAATTCAAAAAAATTTAGTATACTTGCCTTTGCCTCGTCCGTTTCCCAGTATCCCAACCATGCTTGCCATACGCTCTCCCCCATCCATCGTGGTTTTTTACCAGATTTCTTAATTTCAGATATCGTGTCCCTATAGTTCTTGTGCATCTTCTTCATCCAGTATCCTCATGCCAGCAGCATATCATCTGTCTGGATGTCTATATCAGCCTGGGTTTCACGATAAAAAGTAAAAAAAAAAGATTACACTGTAAACGATAAACAGTAGAAAAATGACAAAAACGAATTAAAAATGGAAAACAGAAAAATATACATACTAGGACATCCTGCCATATACACTCTATGATGTGAGGAGGGATGTTATCCCACTTCGGCTAGCAAGCACTCATCCTACTACGATAAGAAGCTCTAGAGACATCCAACACAACCTTCGAGGGAAGTAGGTCGAACCCCCTGTTTTTAAATACGATACAGATAAGTACGTACGTATATCATAAAAAAATATGATGCTGAAAAAAATTTAATTCTTACCTCTCTGCTCTAGGGACTAACGAAACTACTGGACGTTGTGACTCTTACGATGGGCCACTGTCATCGCCTCCTGATGATCGTGAAGAGCTCCTACCTCTATATGACATTATGATAAACCTGTGACATATATACACATCATTATATAAGAGAATAATAACATGATAATGAAATATATTTCATATGTAAATGACATCAACGGTATAAATTGCTTAATTAATGACTGAAATGGAAATAGAAATGGAAGTGTGTTATACCTGATTCATAATGGGTGTACTGTTCCGACGATAAACAGATTTCATTGCATTTTTAATTAAAATTGCTAAATAAATGACAAATGGAAATGACATAAAACATGTAAACAATGCTAAACAAATTTGGTTTCATAGTCACATCAATTTCATAATACATCAAGAATTCAACATAGTTACATCAATTGCAAAAAAAATCAGATTCAGATTTATATCCGTCATCATCGTCTTCTGATTCAGATTCGGTCTTGTTTTCTACGATATTTTCCTCTGCACTGTCAAACGCTTCTACCAAAACATTTGATTCATCGATCAAAGGACCAAAATCTGTATGATCGTCTGTAATTATTATTTCGTTATTTTGCTCAAGATCTGCATGATAAGCTTGTTCGTCCGGAATATTCTTCCCATCGAATGTGAATCTAGCCTTTGTTTTAAAAACTGTAGACGAATCTGCTTTATCTCTTTTTAGAGACGGATAAGGAGCGTAATAAACTTGCAATTGTTGTTTGGCTAGTACAAAAGGATCATACTTGTGATAGTGCGATGTATGCTTTATTTCGATAAGATTATAATCCTTGTGCACATTATTTCCAGAACCTGGAACATTGCTAAACCAATTGCATCTAAATAGAAACACCTCCTCTGCGGGTCGTGAGAAATATGTCAGTTGCAAAATTTGTGTTAGAACGCCATAAAAATCATTTAAGTGATTTTCTGGATCGTCACTACCTTTAACAAATACACCAGTATTATTTTTTAATTTTTCTGCACCGTATTCTTTGGTGTTAAATTTATATCCATTGATGAAATATATTGGATATGTCTTGACCACTCTTTTTGGTCCCATCGGAAGATGTTTCAACCCTTCGTCAACAACACAATTTCTCGGCTCATAAACGTAATTTGAAAACCAACCGGAAAATTCTTTACTGAGATCTCCGTTCGGATGTTCATGTTCATAAACACTGTTTATATAAAAAAATTATTACATTAAGTTATACACGCGCATGCATTATAGAAAAGAATAAAACACAAATTATTATTTCAGATTACCTAACAAACGGTGCAACCTCGACACAATTTAAAAGAATATAAGTGTGTGCTACATGAAGATCTCTATCGTCTAGCCATATTTCTACACATTTTTCAAAAGGCCGACCATGTTGTCTAAAAATAGATAACATTGCTTGAGAGGAATCTTGTTCGTCGCCTTCATCATTACGAGGAACACTTTCTAATGAAATATTCACATGGTCACTGAAATAGTGAGAGAAAAAGAACGAAGCTTCTTCTTCGATGTAAGATTTACATATCGAATTTTCAACTCGTGCTTTTTGCCTCACTTTTTTCTTCAGATGATTCAAATATCTATGAAAAATTAATTTATATTAACTTCATCTTTCAAATGCAATTAAATTACGTGATAACACATTACATACCTCTCAAATGGATACATCCATCCATATTGGACAGGACCTCGAAGTCGTGCTTCAGATGGAAGATGAACAGGTAAATGTTCCATTACATTAAAAAACCTAGCGGAAATATTTTCTCTAATTTGCAAAGCAATATAGGAATATCCACTTCAAGTTTACGTAAACGTTGCACTTTTAAAGTAGTCGAACAAAGCTCTTTGTAAAACATACTAAGCTCCGTTACTACCTTCCAAACTTTTAACGGCAGTAGTTCTTTGAACATAACGGGAAATAAATTTTCCATCATTATGTGACAGCCGTGACTTTTCATTCCGCTCAATCTACCATTTTTAAAGTCAACACATCTACGAAGATTTGATGATATCCCATCAGGAAATCTTAACCCTTCCACCCATTTTAACACAGCTTTAACTTGATTATTATCTAATTCGTAACATGCTTTGGGTTTTTTACTGTCATTTGGTTTCATATGAAGCTCAGGACGTTTGCATAATTCTTCTATATCACGTCTTGATTTCAAATCATCCTTCGTCTTCCCTTTCACACTCAAAATTGTGTTAAAAACATTATCAAATACATTTTTCTCATTGTGCATCACATCTATATTATGACGAAGCAGAAGATGTTTCCAATACGGCAACTCCCAAAAAATAGTTTGTTTGCACCAGTTATGAACAACTGATTTGCCTTCAATTTCAGTTTGCTCTCCAGTTTCATATATCTTTGGATAGTCCCTAACAAGTTCATATATGTCTTCGCTTGACCATATCGTCGGTGGTTGTCTGGTTTCTACTCTATTAGCTAAAAAGTTTTTCTTGTCTCCTCTGAATGGATGATTTACATGGAGAAAATATCGATGACAGTCAAACCACGAAATTTTCTTACCATGAGGTAAAGAAAACGCTCGTGTTTCATCCATGCAATATGGACATGCTAGACGACCGGCGGTACTCCATTCTGAAAGCATTGCATAGGTAGGAAAATCACTTATAGTCCACAACAAAGAAGCAAACATACGAAAAAATTTCTTCTTGGGCACATCGTATGTTTCTACTCCTTCGTTCCACAATATTTTTAACTCCTCAATCAACGGTTGTAAATATACATCGATTCCTTGTGTCGGATCGTCGGGGCCAGGAACGACAACAGTAAGAAACATATATTGCGTTTTCATACACACCCATGGTGGTAAATTATACGGTGTGACGATAATGGGCCAGGATGAATATTTAGAACCAAATTGAGAAAATGGAGAAAAACCGTCCGTACATAATCCTAATCTAACATTTCGACTCTCCGCTGCAAAATTTGGTTACGTTTTATCGAAATGCTTCCATGCTTCTCCATCGGTCGAATGTGTCAACGTACCCTCTTCCTCCGTTCTCACACTATGCCATCTCATATTAGATGCAGTTACAGAAGATGAATATAATCTTTGAAGTCTTGGAGTTATGGGTAAGTAATGCATACGCTTGTACGGAACTTCCTTCCCCTTCTTTTTTCTTGGTTTGTATCTCTCCTGGTTACAAATTATACAATTTCTAAGGTTTGCGCCTCCTTTCCAAAACAACATGCAGCCTTTTAAACATGTATCTATTTTCTGATAAGGTAAACCAAAAGCCGACATAAGTTTTTTAACTTCATAGTGATTTTCACACATTAGATTATCGGGCGGCATATGTCTTTTTGCAGCTTGTACAACAGCCGTAAACCCAGCTTCAGTGATGTTGTATTTTGACTTCATCGCAATGTATTCTGCGATTACTAACAGCTGAGTGCCGCTTTTACAACCATCCCAAATATGTTTCTTAGCAGCATCTAGTAAATCATAAATTTTTTTGCTTCAATATTTGGTTCTTCAACATTTCCATCATCATCGTCAACTTCAACCATAGGAAACATTGATCGTGCTGCATCTTCGACCATATTTTCTATACGGGTCGTCCTAACTATTTCGTTAACGACACTTTCAGACTCTACAGAAGTGTTTGCTACAACTTCTCCATGCCGATCCCAAACATAATACTCGGGTACGAAACCGTTTTGGCACAAATGAACTTTCACAATATCTGGTAACAAATACTTCAAATGTCTACACCTACTACACGGACAACGAATTTCTGGATCGTTTCCATTATTACTTAAAGCGAATTCAACAAACACGTTTATACCATTATAAAAATCTTCTTTTATTGAGCCCCTCAGTCCTTTTCTTTGGTACATCCATCTCCTCCGATCAACAAAATAATCAATCATTTTTTCTATTTGAGAAAATGAGAAGTTCAAAATTTAATATTTATTTTCAAGAATACAAATTCGAAAAAGATTATTTTCATGGTCGTATAATATTTGAATTTAAAGAACAACTTCACAAATTTTAAAATATTTTCAAATAGGGCACATTTTATTTTTTAACGTATCGATATAAAAAATTGTATAAATTTTTTTTTCCATGGTCAGGCATCCTACTTCTCATTACAAACACAGTAAGCATTTACATTTCGTATATTACTTCGTCTCAAACGATTCAACAAAATTTCGACAGCATTTCCCTTTTGTTCCCTGCATTGTACACAAATGCGTGTACGCAGGAAACAAAAAAGAAAAGTTAGGCCGAAATTTTATGAACCGTTTGAGACGAAGTAGTATACAAAATGTAAATGCTTACTGTGTTCATAACTTGTCCAATACAGGGACAAATCCAACAAACATTATACCAAATGAATATAAATGGTCGTTTTTTGAAAAGAAATGACTATTTATATAACGATCATGTACAACACTCGTCAAACGGGGCCAAAAACTTCTAAGGGACATTAGTTAATTAAATGTGCGCATTTTACGAAAAAATACAGTTTTACTAACTGTTCACATTTACAAAAATATATTTTAATTTAACACATTTATTCGACGTATTACATCAACTTAAGGCTGGTTTAACATTTTTGTCATTTTTCAATACACACAATTATAATTTAGACTCATGCATTTTTTTGTTTCATAAGTCAATACGTGCACAATATAATACTCCTAGCTCGTTCATTCATTTTATCTTATTCCAACTAACACAATACAATGATAGTAGCGCTACACACATATACAATCTGTAACGACCCGGAATTTTGGACCATTCGCATCCATTATAAGTGTATAGGTAGACACTCATGCCGGAGTTGAATTGCTCAAAATACCGCGTTGTTAATTTAAATTTGGCAAAACTGAACATATACAGTAAATAAATAATCACAGATCATAGAAACAGAGTAATAAGTGCAGCGGAAATAAAAGAGATAGTAGTTCATGAAGCTACTATATGAATATATAAAATACATCAGAGTTTACAACAGAAGAGTAATACGATACATCAGATACAAATCAGAATACATCACTGGAATCATCGAATACTGAAAGCAGAATAGATGGCTGGATCTTCAAGCAAAGCTCCAACTCCAAAGGTGAGTCTCGAATACTGGTACACTCAGTCTGACCCGAGCGTAAAGCAAAACACAAGACACTCGAGTCAGGATTAACATTCTTATATTAATAAATCCAACTCAAGTAAAATAGCAATTTAAATACAAGTAACTCAAAGGATGTTTGGAATAACCATCCTTTAAGGATCCGTTAAACTATCTACTATGTAGTAGTGCACGATAAGTAGATAATGTCTATCAGTAATATAAAGATATCAAAATAGCGTTAAGTCATGGCCCATTCCACCCTTAACACATTTTTATTCCCAAAAGCATATACAAGACCGTAGTTTCCCCAAAACCGGAAGTCACCAGAGGGCAATCCATATACTAAAGGTACAAATCAAAATCGTAGTGGTCGCGCATAAATGGAATACAAGTATGACAAGGCACATGAGGCAATACCCAAGGTAGTGATACTACCGTTCGCCTGATCCGGACTGGTGAGAACGCAACGCCGCAGCGCCCACAACACCGTGAAACAACACTCCCAAAATCAAGGGTGCACCAATCGACAACAAGTATAAGTAGTTCGAAGAAGTGTGTCCACTTGAGGTATCAATCCTCCATTGGCCCGGCACAGCTCCTGTTTTAGTCATTTCCAATTTGACACAAGTGTCAAGGCTATCCATCATCGTTCTCTTTCTTCAGTCATCACGTACATCAATCCAACCACTTCATTCTGGATCATCACTCCACGTATAGTTATTAAAGTGGTTTTCGGTTTAGATAGAGAGTATATCCATAACCGAATTCCGGTCTCTTTAATAACTTCCAAAATTATTTCACCGATTGGTCATTTATATATTTCAAAAACCAAATCAAATTCAATTTCAATTTCAATTCGTAAATCAACATTTTGCTTGTCTTTCAAAACCAATTTCCATACTTTACGTTTCAAAACTTCCAATTTTCCGTTTCCAAATCTTATAGTTCAATTTAAATCTTTATATTGAAAACAATTCAAATAATGATTCAAATTCGTATACAAGTTTCATCTCGAAATCATCAAATAAATTTTACTTAACATTTAAATCAATTTAAACTCATTTATCGATTTCCTTCAATATCCGTTAAGTTACTTTATCATTCAAAACAAATTCTATTAAATTTCCAATTCATTAAATCAACTTCTTAAGTTCAACTTCATTATATCCAAACTTACAAATTGAATTAAATTAAATCCATCAAATCAAATTCTTTAAATTACAGGTCTTACATTAATTTCAATAAATCACAATTTATTTCTTATTAGAGAAATTCAATTTCACTTATTTACTTACTTAAATAATTTTCCAAAACTTAATTAATAAAGAAACTCAATTTCAGTTATTACGAAGTAAAATTCACTTATTCAAAAATTCAATTTCTCTTATTAAAGAATCCAAATCAATTTAATCATTAAATAATTCAATCTTATTTAATTATTAAATAATTCAAAACTTAATTATTAAATAATTTCAAAGTTTAATAATTTCAAACTTAATTATAAATTCAAACTTGATTATTAAATCATTTCAAAGTTTAATAATTTCAAACTTAATTACAATTTCAAACTTAATTATAATTTCAAACTTGATTATTAAATCATTTCAAAGTTTAACAATTTCAAACTTAATTACAATTTCAAACTTAATTATTAAATCATTTCAAAGTTTAACAATTTCAAACTTAATTACAATTTCAAACTTAATTATTAAATCATTTCAAAGTTTAACAATTTCAAACTTAATTACAATTTCAAACTTAATTATTAAATCATTTCAAAGTTTAACAATTTCAAACTTAATTACAATTTCAAACTTAATTATTAAATCATTTCAAAGTTTAACAATTTCAAACTTAATTACAATTTCAAACTTAATTATTAAATCATTTCAAAGTTTAACAATTTCAAACTTAATTACAATTTCAAACTTAATTATTAAATCATTTCAAAGTTTAACAATTTCAAACTTAATTACAATTTCAAACTTAATTATTAAATCATTTCAAAGTTTAACAATTTCAAACTTAATTACAATTTCAAACTTAATTATTAAATCATTTCAAAGTTTAACAATTTCAAACTTAATTCAATAATTTCTCAAATTAAACAACATTCTTCCATCAATTTCATTGTTAACATTTTGTTTCAGATTATTAAATATTAACATTTTTCCTTTCATTAAAATTCAAATTTCAACTTCATTTCAAAACCATATTATTTATTCAATAAAATCTTCATTTTATTTTTAAATCAAATTATTGACCAATCGGGTTTTATTTAATTCTCTATCCTAGGTCAAAGTTCAATTTGGGTATTTATCATTTCAACCCGATTCCAATTCAATTCAAAAATCGAAGCATAACAAAGGGAACTTGCAGTGTGATAACTGGGATGGTGTCAAAGTAAATAAATAAGCAATAACAACGAACAATAACAATCCAATAATCAATTCAAATAATCCCAAATAACCGTATTAATTCGCATTGTTATTTGTACGAATTAATATAATTATTTCTAGAATCTACACTATCATTTCATGTAGATTAAAGATTATTACAGTTTTTCACTTGTCATTCAATTCAATTTCATACATCATCAATTTAACAACATACATTCAGTGGTTCAAGTTTTAATTAAACAAATCCTACGTGTCAATAAATTCAACAGTTAAAGGGGTCATATTATACAAATGTCATTTAATCAAATTTAACATTTAACTATTCTATATCAATTTCAATTGCATACTATTTATCATTTTAACATTAACAATTTAACATCCAATATAAACATTAACAATCAATCAATTATCAGCCAAACTGTATTATCATCGCATAAATAATTAACAGATAATGGTGTCAGATGTCACAGGTGAATTGATACAGGTAATAGCAAATAAAACAGTGTAATTAACTAACAGCAGCATATTTCAATTATCGTTTCAATTGAAATCAAATTTAAATAATAAAAGAACGTTAATCGTGAGTGAGTGCTCACCTTCCGAGGCCAGAGAGAATAGACAATGAAATGAGTTACGGATCCAAGCATGAATTTCGAAGCAAAGCACGATGGACACGAATACGACGAACAAAGCTGATAAATTAGAATTTGATGAGAACAAATCAATTCAGCTTGATATAAATGGAAAAATACATATTATTATAAAATTAATATTTTGAGTTATGATAAATATAAAATAAAATATATATATACAATTCGAAATCATTATTGTTAAAACGCAATTATTCCAATCAAAGATAGATATATATATATATATATTATTATTTTTTTTATTTTTTTTTTAAAAAATCAATACTTATATCAAAATGTATAACCAAAATCAAATACTTGTGTATATCAAAGAATGTAAGTAACGTAAACAAAAGGGACCAGAATAGCTTATCACATTATTGTAAACGGTCATACGTACCTATAAACAAATATACATATACAGACCATAAACTTCAAATATATTATAAATATAATTTCTTTTATAAAGTAGTACATACCTTACTTTTATAACAATATACAAGTTGTACTTTATAAACCCACTTTATTAAACTAACGTATACAGTACTATGCTATGACTTATAGCTAATAGACAGATCATACTATAAAAACCATTTTATGAGAACAACAAAGCAAAACCCGAACAGTATAAGATATATTAAAACATAACGTATATATATTTTAAACGATATAAGATAAGGAGGTTGTAAACAACATTTATATAGGGACCTATATAATATAGCCATTCCAAATTTCAAACCCAAACAAGTTCTGTACATTTGTAAAACAAATGATATATATTCAATTATAGACTTGCAATGCACTTATGTATATATATCATACTGTACGAATTACATACATTCAATTATAGACAAAGTATATACAACTTATATAATATATTATACTGTACAACCTATATACTTGCAATGTCCATCGAAAAGTGTAAACATATATGTACCAAATATATGTGGACTACTCAACTATACGCAGGCTTGGATTCACAACAACAAGTACTTAGATATATATATCAACATATCTATATTCTATGTATATATATAAAATCAATATTTAACAAAATAATATATTACCTTATCCAACGTATCATATATATATTATAGAGAGGAAGGCTTCGGGAGGGTGGCCAGTAGGAGTTGGAGAAGGTGGTCGACACGGAGGCTTGGGCGGTGATGAAGTGGAGAACGTGGAGATGGGCAGATCAGTTTGAGAAGAATGGGTGAGGCCGAAGTCTGCTGCCTAGTCGAGGACGAGACAGGCTTTGGATCGTGGAGGGAAGTGCACGGGTTTGGGGTGGAGACGCGAGAGGCTGATCAAGGCTGGGCTTGTTCGCCGGAGTTGCTGGACTTGGTGTCTCGGGTGGAGGCGGTTGGCTAAAGGTGGTGGAAGAGTCGGAGAGCAAGGTGGAAGATGCGGCATGGGCTGAAGGCATGGGTCGTGTGAGGGAGGAAGTGGACGGTGGTGGGAGGCACAGGCGTTGTCAGGTGTGGGTATTCGGCCTTGTGGTGGTGGCACTTGCTGGTGGAAGTGGATGAGTTGGCGTGGTGGTTGCTGCCGCATTGGAGGCGGGTCAGGGTCGGGATGGAATGAAGGAGTGGTGGGTTAAACTAAATATGAACTAGATATGTTTATATCTTACAAAAATTTTATATTGTTCTTTGGCCAGTACAATAGAAAAATAGAAAGAAAAAAGAGTGGAAGGGATGGTTGCGTGGAGAGAAGGAGAAGCAGGGAAAAGTTGAAGTGAAAGGAAGTGAACAGGTTTTATAATATACAACCATATTATATAATATATTTTGGTTTATATGCACAAAATGAAAAGACAAAAGTAGAAAGAAACGAACCAAACTGAAATGAACCGGCGAATGTTATAAAGTGAACAGTAAATATTAAGTCACGAGCGAAAATTTCAGAAAATATTAAATGCAAACAGCTGTTGGATGTGAGCAGGTAAAAAGATGAAAAGACAGATGGGAACAAAAGGTTTTTAAAACGGCTACCGATACGGTCCGACGTTTTACAGATTCTGCTGCGTACCGGACTTCGAAATACAGAAATGAATATACCGTAGAGATCAGCACAACGAGACGATCAAAACGGTATACAGATATCAGTGGTATGATTGAATTATAAAAATTCGAATTTTCTAATAGCGGAAAATGCAAGAAAAACGCTGAAAAATAAGATCGACGGAGCCAAAGATGTCCGAATTTGGAAAAAGTACAAACTGACATCTTGTTCAGAAGATGGTTTAGAATTTTTCTACGTAAAAATATTTAGGTTTCGGAAACATTTTATTTTCATCGCTTTTTAACTGATTAGATTGAAGTGAATTTACGCGCGAAATAAACTTTCATATTTTCGGACGAAAATTTACCGGTTGCTATGTTTAACTAGACGCATTCCAAATATTAAATTTTTATTTCAAAATTTTATCGTTTAAAATTTCACAAAATTTCAACTAATTACGTTATTAAAATAGTTGAAATTTATGGGTCGTTACACAATCGTAGAATCAATGCATACACAATGATTTACATATACATGAACAACCACAAATTATACATGTTTTTCACAATTTCATGATAAAAGATGAAATATGTATATCATGTGATGCTATAAACCGTTATTACACTATTGGAAACAATTGCAATTACTAATTAATCCTAATTTATCAACTTATGCAAATTTAGATTTAGGGTAAAAAAATTATTTTTGACGAAAATAAGATATTATACCTGAGATTGAGAGCAATATAGGTTGATTAGACAGCCGTGGAGGATTCTGAAGCTCGAAATTAGAGATTGAAAGCTTGGAGAAGTGAATTGGGGTTTTTATGATTTAATTTTCGTATGTAATACTGAGGAAGAAGAAGGCTCGGCTGAGCCCTATGATTCGTGAAATTCCAACGGCTTCCGACGGCCGCCGACGGCCCGTCGAAAGCCGTCGGAAAACAGCCGTCGCCCCTTGCTGTCGGAATTAGAGCCTTTTTTAGTAGTGTTTTAGCCACATCAAGCTGACTCGCGGGAGTTAGGGCTGCGTTAATATCTCATATAGAATCGTCGCCAAACCATCATACTTCGTTCTGGAATCTCCACCACGTACACAGTTGTTAAAGTGGTTTTCGGTATTGGTAGAGAGTATGACAATATTTGATCCCAGTCTCTTTAACAATCAAACGCTTATTTCACAGCATGGTCATTTTATATTTCAAACAGTTTATACTTCATATCAAAATATCATATTCATTTCAAAATCACATCTCCCTCGAAATCATATTCAGTTCTGAAATCATATCACTTTTCAACTTAAACATTTTGAATATTGAAAATAGTATATATGTTAAAATAGTTATAAATTAAAATAGTTTATATTTAAAATAGTTTATAGATTTAAAATAGTTTATTTATTAAAATATTTTATATATCAAAATAATTTATATATAAAAATAGTTTATATAAATTAAAAGAGTTTATCGAAAATAGTTCAAATTAGAATTGTTTCTTCCAATTTCACAAATCAATTCAGATTCTTATTAAACCATTTTAATTTATATCGATTTTCAAATCCAGGTTTGAATTACAAATCTAAACCACTTCCTATTCAATAGGTTTCAAACTCTAAATATTCAAACAAATTTCAATAACCCAAATTTGATAAATTTCATTTATATTTCACAACTCAACTTTTAATTTTAATTAATTTTGAAAATATTCACTTAATCATTTTAATAACCATTTCAATATCTCATATTACAAATATTCAATTTTATTTAAAGTTGAAATATTCATTTAATCACCTTTTATCTAACAAGTTATAAAATCATACTTTTAAAAATCTAAATTCAATAAGTTCAAATCAAACCTTATTTAAATTCAATTCTAAACAAATTTAATTATAAATCAATTCATATTTAAATTTATCTTTCCAACCTCCATTTACTTAAAATTATTACAAAAATCTATTTTAAAATATTAATATAAATTTAAATAAATACTTAACATATTATATATATATATATATTTGGTTAAATTAAATTCTTAATAAAATTATTATGTTAGTTATTATTAAATTAAGTCTTATTATTATTAAATCTATTTTAAATCTTATTTTATATATATTTTAAAAAAATAAAGTTATAAGTAAATTTTTATAAATTTTTTTAAAACTTAACTTATAATTTTAAAATATCCAAAACATATAATTTTAAAAATCTAACTTTTACACATATACTAAAACTAAAATCTTTATATTATATTTAAAAATCAATATTTATTAAAACCCATATATTCCCTTTCGAACTTTGGAAATCATTTTCAAAATATAGACCAACGATGTCCGTATATAATTTTCTATCTTATATTCAAGTGATACAGATATTTATCATTTCAATCCGCAATTTAAATTTGATATTTACGGGTATATATCATTTCAACCCACCCGCCATTCGTAGCTCGGTTGGTTTGGGAGCTGGGAGATGGGAACCAAAGGACTGTGTCCGGGCAGGTTCGAATCCCAGCGCCAAACCATTAGTGGGAGTTTCAGCGTTACGCATCCGTGTGCGACGACTAAATAAAAGCGGGGTAGACACACGGCGTGGGGTTTACTTAAGTGAGTATCAATGAATACCATGATCTTAAGGTTCCCCATGATCTCAAAAAAATAATATCATTTCAACCCGAAGTCCCAAAATTTCAAAATCAATGAAAATCGCTTGGGTTTATCATTTCAACCCATAACGATTTTCCCCTAATCTATATAATCGTTCGGGTATGTATCATTTCAACCCATAGGGAATTTCTAAACTAACTGGAAACTTGCAAAGGGACAACAAATATGATAATAATATAAAATATCAACAACAGGCATATACCATCAATAGCAAATTTAAATATACAACAGGTTACGGTGTCATATGTCATAGGTAAACAATTGCAGATAATGACATATGATATTTAACAATTAAATAGCTAACAATTAAAATTTAACAGCATACTTCAATCATCATTTCATGTGCATCAAATTTACTAACTATAAGAATGTTAATCGTGAGTGATTGCTCACCTTCCGAGGCTAGAAAAATAACAGGAAGGAGAAGCAACAGACACAGATATGCACACAGACACGGATACGACACGCGGAACAATGACAAAGCTAGAACTACTGCTGCGACCAATTCTAGACAGCATCGAGACATAAGTAAAGCACGATGAACTGGATTCGATGAAAAATCAATTATATAAGTGAACTTATATATGTAAGCTATATATATATATATATATATTAAAACGATATTTACTGAAACCCATATATTACTTTTAAAATTTTCAAATGAATACTTAAACACAATATATACATTAAAGCTATTACATAAAAATCTATTTTAAATATAATAATAAAAATTTAAGTGAATATTTCAAATATATTATATACATATCACTACAAGAAAAGTTTACTTTCTTAGCAGGTGCAAACATCGTTTCTAATTTTAGCGCTAAGAATGAATTACTGTTGTTATTACGGTTTATTGCTTTAAAACAAGGATCTAATTTTTGGTAAATTGAGTTATGGATATATATATATATATGTACTTTTATATATTATTTAATTAATTCATCTTCATATTTTGAAATTGTACAAACTAACACCAAAATTACAATCTTTTGTTAAGTCTGTTTGTGTCAAATTAATTCAAGTTCTTGTTTTGAAACTAAATCTCAGTTATTATGTGTGTGTGTGTGTGTGTGTATGTATGTATGTATATAAATATAAGTGTAAATTTTTTGGTCCAATTATGTCATTAGGGTCAATGCATTAAATTGTAAAATTTTAATTCTCTTTATGATGATTGTATATATTTTAAATTTATAATTATAAGGGTTTAAATGTTTTGTTGTGATTAACTTTGGAATTTATATGGTATTAAATTGATTGTTAAATTGGTATTTGTAGAAGAAAGGTAAAGTAAATCCCACTTCATGTTACTTCCTTTTTATTTAGATTTGATTAGATTTAAATGCAATATAAATTTCTTTTCCATCTTCATTCTTCAAATTCTCTCCTACTTTGAAATGTTAATTTTATGTGGATTGATTTCATACTATTATAAATGCGTACACTGTAGAATACAATAGCCTGTGATTTTTGTTTGATGGTACTAAACATATATATATTCGTTTAAATGTATTTGTTATTGTACTATTTTATTTTTCATATAATTAAATAAATATTTGTTGGATAAAATAAATAACACAGAATTCAAATTCAAACAAATATTTTATTCAAAAAAATATTTTATTACAAATTCAAATAGTACAAATTTGAGCTCTCACTACATTTACACATTGTCAATTACAATACAATTTCGATTACATCACAATTTTTTAATTTACATATTACTCCTCACTACATATTCACTCAAAACTCATGTTTTTATCTTCAACTCTGTTCCAACTTGAATCCAGCATCTGAGCTATCTGCAAAATAAATACTGACGCAGTAAAATTGAAGAAAAAAAATATTTTGCAGTGAAAATTAAAGTGTGTGTTTTTGAAAATGTTATTTGCCTCAGTTATTTGGGTTGTTCGTCATTTATTTCTTTTTAATTCATCTGCACGAACACCTTGTGACATGCACAGTGTATCACTGTATATGCCATAAGTGGCGCCGTGCACACCGATATACACTTGCGTGTTAGAACTACAGGGACAGGTGAGCATAAGGTCAAACCCAAGCCAAAGCTGGATTCAACTCAGGTGCAATACAAAAACAAAAGTAAAATGGTCAAGTACAAGTTTCAATGACTAGAACAAACTCCAACATACTTGAACCATACCTCACATATATATTTCAGAGGATACAAAAGCACCAGAAGAGAACACATGATATCAAGACCAAATCAAGCCAGTACGACATGCACACACATATACACATACATAAATGTATGTATGTATCCAAATGGAGATGACCAGAAAATGTCCACATGCAACACAAAAGCAGATCAGACAAGACACTACAAGAGAAGACCACTTCAAGTTAACAAGCTTCAGACATCAACAGGTCAACATGGGTATGCGTACATATGAAACACAGACTATCCACAAACATTCAAGTGTGTGAAGGCAAGTATGAGTCAAAGCAATGCAATGACCAGACTACAGCAATAAACTTCCAATGAAAATACAAGTGCACAAATCAAATGCTAACAAGACTGCAACAACAAAGAGACTCGAGTACACATGAAGCTCATATGCAAACTTCAACAGGTACAACATAAACCAGTTTCAAGAGGCATGACAGAACCATGTTCACAAAATTCAAGTTATATGTACAATGGAACTCAAGTGCAAAGCACAATGTCAGAGAACCAAACAAATATGCAGTGGCAAAGATTTCAGTTACAAAGGCATGTACAAATATGTACAACCAAACCTCAAATGAAAATATATCATGAAGCCAAAGAATCAGAAAGTAACCAAAGCAATCACACACATATATACATACATATATGTATATATATATATGTATGGATACTATCAACACAATTAAAAGTAGCAGGAACCAAGATAGTGCAGACTCAAAAAGGATGGACTCGAAGTCTGAAAACAATGCAAGCAAACTGGAGCATGGATATGTACACAATTCAACTCCAAGCAAAAATAATGACAAACATATACAATGTTATAACAGGGAAGCAATTTACATATTTACAGTAAATACCAGTAGCATGAATTGAACAAGTTGTGAGTCATGAACAAAAATCAAGGTAGCAGTTTGAATGAAGTCATCAAGTCAAAGCCAGAAAAGAATTGAACTTGCAGAAGAAAAACGAATTAAAATGGCAAAAATTATCTCAAAATTCAAAGGGTCGAAGTCAAAGGAGTAATGAACGGAACCAAAATTCAAATCACATCCAACCGAGTATGAAATGAACAAGTCAAAAATAAATCACATCGTTCAAGTAATAATCGTATGGCCGAGCAAAATTAATAGACGAATTCAAATGAAATATACGAATGAAAATTAAGGGGTTCGAACCCTATAAATTTCCCACATCATCATCGGCAAATTTGGGTGATTCGAGTTCAAGCAAAACCAGAGCAAGATACAAATTCAATCACAAATCAATAACTCAAATCGAGTTCGAATACAAGCAACTGCAACAGAGAAATTATACGGCAAAAATCACATACCAAATTCACAGTTTTGAACCCAATCCTGAATGTGACCGCGAGCCAAATCGAAGAAGCATTGAAGCCAATTGTGGAACGACCAGCAATCGATTTGAATTTGTTTCAAGCGGCGCTAAATTTCAAAGCCCTAGTTTTAAAGAGGAACAAATTGGAAGCAGCCATTAATTTCACAGAGCCAAAAGGGAATGACCGACTTTTTACTCAAAGGAAGAAAGAAACTCGTCTACATATTCTAATTGGGCTGAACAGTAATAAGGGGACGTTTATTCTTCAATTATATTGGGCCGTTTCTTTTTTCTATTTGGCTTTATATTTAAGAAATAGGGTTTTGTTGTTTATTTTATTTTGTAATTCTTTCTATTTTAAATTGTGTAAATTCTAGTCGTATGACTAGGTTACGAACTACGGTGGTGTAGTTCGAGAATTCGCAACTCAGTGGCAGAGTTTTGAGCGTAGAGTTAGGTTAGTCATTAGCGGGTGTCGCAAGTTTACGTGTGTAAGCGTCTGACTGCTTAATTTATAGTAGAAACCTTGGAGGCAGCACGTAGGCAGGGTTTTGCCGAAGCTGGGTAAATTTGTGTATAATCTCTTCTGCATTATTTTCTGCTATTGTTTTTTATTTCCGCATTAATATTTATTACTATTATTATCACCCTATTCACCCCCTCCCCCTTAGAGTGAAAACGATCCTACATACACAAACACATACATATGTTTGTGTGTGTGAAATATAAGTGACAAAAAATCATATTTATGTATATATATGTCTAAACTATACATATGGTATTATCAGTATGTGTATACAAACCATATACATATAGTATATCCATACATATGTATATACTTAGACTTGGGCATTCATATTCCCAATATGTATGTGAGATTATTACATGTATATGTAAGTATAATATATATGTACATACAATAGATATAATCAAATATCTAGATGTTTATGTGTCTATACATGCAAAGAGAGTGTTGTATATTAATTTATTTATGTTGTTATATTTTTGAATGTATACATGACATGATGCATTCCCAACTTAAACATTAGCTTAAATGTTGATATGATTAATTAACAAACATAAATTAAATGAAACCTGATTTTATTTAAAACTAGATTGAATCTAGTAAAACTCATTAGACTTCATAAGTCTACTACGATCCAAATATGGAAAAAATAAAAACCTACCATTTCACCCGTTACATACCAACTCGGTTCCTTCAGGATAAACTTATCCCAATTCGTTGTGCTCAACGCAATGGTAACTCCCGATCATCCCCTAGTAGATGTTTCACTGTTGAATCAAAGTTAAGCAATATGGATGATTGAGAATGTTTCATCGGTTTCTAATCAACTGGAGTGCTTGATTACAAAACAAACCAAACCCGTCTCTCCGCCTCGTCGAGAGCTTCGACTTAATATATTATTTGCTTGGATTTAATTCCATTCAACATTTTAAAAAATTAAGAGATTAATTGCCATTATAGGTCTGATGATTATTTTCGAGATTAGAGAAGATAATCCAGGTTCCTAATTTCATTTATATAGGCACTTATGCAGGTTTGGTACAATCGTTCGACCCAAAAGAGGTTACATGCCATATTTTAATATTGTAACGTCAATATTTCACAAACCGTAACTCGAAATCTATCAAACTTATACTCTAAACTAAAACTAATTATCTTGAAAAGATCTATGCAATGGTTATAAATCAAGCACCCAAATCCTTATTTCATTAAAAATGCATTTTAGTAAATTTAATATTAATTGTATTAAATTTACAGGTTGTTGCATACTTTAATCAACCGTCATTCTGTGGGCTGCCCACGAAGTATCCCCAAATAGAACTATTATAGTTTCGTACGGGCATATCACAACCCACTTTTATGTCCAACCCAATCCAACCTATCATGTAATGCAAAAGTGACCACGTCGCCCTCAACGAACCGACTCATAATTCCTGCCCACAAGCCTTATTGACCCTTTGGCTCGAATAACGATATGTGCACAAACTATCAACAACAACAACGACCTATCCCTATCCACTAGCATTGCTACGCTCGCTTTGACCTTCCTTGTTATTCATAACGGGGCGGGGACCTCAACAATCCAACTTGGCCACATTATAGTTTCTAGTTAACCCACGGCCACATACTTTGGGCCAAGCAACATTTGAGATCTTGGACCTCTAAAAAGGGTTATAGCAACGTTAGTGTTCTTGACAAGAGCACGCTTTGACATTGATAGTCTAATAAGAGCATGCCCTTAAGGATAGTGGTCTATACCAACTCCATTAGGCACATCGATGGCGGAGAGCTTAGAAGAAGATGCATGAACTATTTCTCGAAATCCAATGGTTTAGGAAATACATAGGGTGCAAGACACGCATCAGGACCGACCAGACTTCATCCCAAATGAGTTTTAAAGACCATGACTTGCATTAACACAAATGATCAAGATTTTTAACAAGAAAACTCTATTACTTTCTTTGTATATATTGCAATCAAATCATAAAGTAATAAAATGAGAAAAAACATAGTGTATTTAGATCTATCGATAGAAACACCTTAAAAATCAGTCTTATTTTCTTCATTAGCACTATTTTTATAAATCCACCCTTGATGGTATTGAAAAACCATCGCTAAGTTATTATGGTTTGAAGTGGAAACACAAATGATTCACGTGCTGAAATCTATGTTTTGATCCCCCTTTCCATAAGGATGTATGTCTACTTATAGCACTGCGAGGCTGATGTGGATCAACGTTATTGGTTGAATAAGACAAAAGTAAATCGGCAATATGGCAGATTTATAGATTTAGATGGAAACACGTGTCACGATCTTAGAAAACAAACGTGGTTGATGCAATACAGTGTTGGTTTATACAAATATCTACTTAGTATATTACTAGTGTGTAACCCGTACGTTGCATACGGTATGATGTAGAAAAATAATATTATAACTAATTTTGAAGAATATTATTTATTATGCATTGTCGGGTGATTTTGTTAAAGTAAATGAATTATAAATTGAAATTACTATATTATAAGTGTGTATTTTTTTATGAGATTCGTATAGTTTTATATTTGAATAAAATTAAATTATCATTTTTGTTGATAAAAATGAGTTATATATTGATTTATTATTTTTTAGGATTCAATATTTTTTAATCAAATAAATGAAAATAAGTATTCTTAATATTTTGAAATTTATATTTTTATAAAACTTCATAAATAAATATTCATGTATATATATTCTGAAATTGACATTTAGCTATTAATACATTTGACTAAAAGATAAATGTTGTATACATTAAGTATCAAATATTACTTGAGAGAATGACGACAAATACCTAAAAATAAAAGTGTAATATCAAATACTCAATATATTTGTATGCATTTAAAGTTGTTACAGCACATATTTATAAAAATATTTATTTAACTACTAAAGGAAATATTAAGTGAAAATAAGACTTGAAACGTTACAAATTACATTGTTTCATACCTCACTATTTTTATTTTATAGTAAAATTTCAAAAAATATTTAACATTTATTTAAGAAAGATGATAAAATATGCAAGAAAAATATTTCTAATCAAAAAATGGTATAATTTTTGTCCATTGATTAACTCAGATTACGAATATAAATAATTAAGACGTCATTTTTTGTACAAAAACATACTAATTGAAAATATTTATTCTTTTTTCAATATTACAGAATACAAACATTCATCACTTAGCATTAATTGTAATGTTATTCTTCACAAAATATAATTTAATAACGATGTATTATATATGTTTGTAATGATGTACCAATTTTGGAAAGAAATTTTTTTTGTATATATTTGTCTGTAATGAAATAACAACTTTAGAAAGAAAAAAAATTATGTATATATTTCTTTGTATCAAATAATTAATTTTAGAAAGAAAAAATTATGCATATATTTCTTTGTATTAAATAACTAATTTTAGAAAAAAAGAAATTTTATGAACTTAAATGTAGAAAAATATAAAAGTATCAAAGATAATTTTGTATATAATTATGAAAATATTAGATTATATGGACTGTAAAAAATAGTTTTACCATTTATATCAGTACTAATGCGATTCACACATTGAATTATCATTTTTTATGATTTATTAGATCAGTTAATAAATATTTGTTAATTGGATTTAGTTAAAAAAATTAAATTCAAGGTCAATTAATAAATTCAAATATATGGACTAAAATAATATAGGAAAACTTAGGAGAAATCCGTAAATAATTATAAAAGTTATTGAATTTTGGCATTTAAATGTAAAATGGTAGGATTGAATATCAGTAGAACATTGTAATAATCTGTATATAATTGTGGAAATTTAAAACTATGTTCACTTGAATAAAAAATCAGTTTTACCGTTTTTGTCAATATGAATGCAGTACGCATATTGAATTGCTATTTTTCAAAATTTATTAGATCAATTAATAAATATTCATTAATTGTACTTATTTAAAAAACTTAAACTTAAGATCACCTAACTAAATTAAATATATATGGACTTAAATGTAAAATAACAAAAAAGGGAAGAAATCTACAAATAATTATAAAAATTAGTATTAAATTTTAACGATAAAAGAGAGAACAATAGGAACATTGTTTATGAGAATGTGAAAATAAAATATCTGAAGAGAACTACGGAGAGAGTAGAAAGTTCATAGAATTAATAGGAGATCTTTATATTATTCTGTTTTACTATTATTTAATAGATGAACCGTTACATTATCTAATCAATGCTGATATGTGGCAACGGTTTAGAAAGCGTGGCATATTTGTTTTATTTGCGTTCAATGGACGTGCTTAGCTAATTTCGTCTTTTTTCTTCAACGGCACCCAAACGGTTTGAGTAGTAGCAAACAGATCATGTCATGTGCGAGTACGTTCTCTCGCGTGCAAGAAAATGGGTATAGCTTTACGTACATTTTAGTATATACCATAGCACGCTCATTCCTACCAATGGCAGCCAATTGCTTCACTGTTGTTAGTGTAACTGAAATTGCACCAACACAACCAAAAGTAGGAAGCGGAAGCCAAACCTTTTTATTCAGGCTTGTCCATTTTTCCATTATACATTGTGATCAAAACAAACCAATAAAACTGACTATTTTTTCTCGCATTTTAACCCGAAGAAATCTATTTTATAACCAGTGCTTACATGCACAAATGATTATATATGATTTACCATGTTCATCGTCCAACCATTGATAGATGTTTTAAGTTAAAAAAACATCCTTTCAAGCTACAAACATCTTGGGCGTAAAGAGCCAGTATTTCAAAATATAAGTAGCAGAAGAAGAAAGGCATCATCCTATTTGTCAAAATAAACCATATAGCAAAATCATAGTTATACAAGTACACTTTTATTTAAATTCATTGTATAGGTGTGTGCTCTTATGTAGGAGAATCAATCTTGAATCCAACTTTATAAACATGATAATACTACTAAATATTCATCTTGCCAGCCAAGTACCAAGAATGCATAGCTAGGCTTCCAAAAGAAAGAATATTGGCCAAAGAAGACAGTCCATGAATCATTCCAAATTTCTTGTTCATCGCGGCAAGTTGTGGGTTCGTCTTTGCAACTTCAACGTTTTTGGACCATCCAATTTCACCCCCCACATCAACCTCTCGTTCAAGCTTATGCCTCTTCTTCATCATCTGTTAATACATACAAAACAAAACAAATGTTGGATCAAATAAAAGGAGGAGGAAAAAATGAGATAGAAGAAAGATGAGGTTTTAAGGATAACTACCTCGATGGTCATGGGAGTGAAAACTATAAGATTGCAAAGGTTGAACCCAAGTATGGATAAAAGGAACCCAAGCTGATACTTCTCAACCGAAGAAGCAGACTTCCATGGGTGGATGTATGCAAATGCAGCAACCGATATCGTTGCACAGACGGATACCATCGTAAAGTATGCTGGAAACATCTTGCTTTGCAGATTCCCAAACATATGCCTTGGCAAATTCCTTCATATATCCGGTTTTCAAATGGTATAAATACAAAATTAGATGCTATCAAATGTAATGTATGAGGACCACTTCTTCGGGTATATAACTACCGACAACACTTGCAATATTAATGCAGATAAAACTGGGTATTGTATGTGATACTGGATGCTGGCATATTTTCTAAAGATTCAAATTACTTCCATATATGTTGGTGCATTAGGTCGTTTGCAGCAAATAAATCCTACTATTCAATCTCCAGGATACCATGCTTTTCAATGTTTGTATGAAAAGTCAACCAAAAAAAAAAAAAAACTAACCAATTGTTTTTCCTTCCAACGAAAAAGAAAACCGATTTGTGCCAATTTATGACTAATCTCATTTTTTTAATAAATAAAAAAACACTTCAACTTCAGTTAAAACACATATATGTACAAGCAAAGCCATAAATCCATGCATCTATAAGCAAGCAAACATATTCAGTTTAAGAATTCAATTCAAACGATTTTAATTGCATTTCTTTTCTTTCTCGGTGACGTTTATTTACTAACACGATAAAAAGTACCACGAAACATCATTGTTTATAAAACAGAATTCAGCTTTTGGTTTCTTAGAAACACAATAATTAACCATTACTAGGTGGAGCAATTACCAATTTATCTATATACTAGCCTTTGGGACACCAATAGATCTGTAGCAGTAACCCCATGCAATTCTAGCTTATCAGTGCAAATGATACAGTACCTGTATTTGCAAAATGAACGTGGTAACCGTTACCATAGAAACCCTTTAGCAAGTGTTTATCAAAATACTCTCATTCATTGCCGATGTTTACTAAAACGTTTTCATGTATTTCAAAATGCTTTCATCTATATCGATACATTCCTTCCATTTAGAACATGTTATTGCCACGTACCCCAAACCAAAAATGTTGAATACAGGTTCTTACTAAAAAATAGAAATGTCAAACTTCTTCATAGATTTCACTTTTAGGAATGATGAGAGTTTGGGCAATATTTTCCACCATCAAATCATGTCTCAATGACCAATTGCACCAACGGCATGTCTATGCATCGCTAATCACAATGTGTGTGTGGTTGACTATTGACTTCGATCGATTTTTTTTCATCTCCCTTTTATCTTCATTATCATCTACACTATTTATCGACGTTCAAAGTCATCTTCCCTTTCTCGTTTGTTCTATTGCAAACCTCATTATAACTAATTTTCATTATTATTTCACTGTTCGTTTACTTTTTTTACTTGGACTTTATGGTCGACTCGATATTTAAGAATATGGCATTAATTGAAACTCTGATGATGTTAATGCCAAAAAATTTGAATAACATTTGAGCTGAAATGATGGGAAGATATAATTTTTTGTTTCCTAAACGGCCTAAAGGCTCAAAGTTATTTGAATGAAGTGGTTCATTTTATATTTCAAAATAGCTACTCAAGTCATATTAATAGCTAATCGGCGATGTAAAATTGCATTATTTTTCATGATTACCATCCTTAAGTAGCTCAAGTCCGTGTTGTTTAGACTATAAAAAACAATCTAACCCAAGATTGTATCGGTAACTTCATGTAGCATTGGTATGATAGCTTTCCAACTAGTGTGGACTGTATATGGTTTGTATATATTGACTATAACTTATGGCAGTCCATAATCTTGGCTGAAAATATATCGATTGAGAGTTCAATCCACACTTTCTATTTTATCCATGTGATTTATCTGGAGTATTTATCGGGGATACGATGCATACTTCCCTAAAATTTAAACGCAATACATTGGTTCACTGGTTGTGCAGGAAAGAGAAAAGAAAAAAATAGAAACACTTATACCATCTATGATGACCAATACGTTAAAAATAATAATGATGATGATGATGAAAAAAAAAACTAAACAATGCAGAAGCTATGGACTTCTACTATGCACAAGAAATCCCTACTTCTACCATATACACCATATGGATCCAAAGAAGCTATGGATTTCCCATTTACCGATAAGATATTGTCGCCTCTTGTATCAAAGTGGGAATTAATGATAAGATACCAACTGTCATTAATTCCTGAACTCAAAGATCATTGTGCCAATATTCCTACTATTAAACTTCGGCAAGGACGATACAAACTATTTTCTGCACTAAAATCTTAGGTTGTGTTTGATTAGAGTAACTAATTGCGCAATGGAGAAATAAAATAAGAATTCAAAGATTTATTGTTGTTCAGTTTGTTAAGGCTGCTTTTGTTTTAGATGATGAATGTTGAACACTTACCACTGAAGGCTGGATCAGTCAACTAGTTGTTTGTACTTTTAGATCTTCTGATTAGCTGTTTTGACAAACTTACCTCTTCTGTACTAAATGTTTTTTCTCCGCTAAGAAAACATAAATGTAATCATTATAATCTTTTTCTTTTTTTTAAGTCATCTTAAAAACATTATTCGCATAGACCAATAGTTCCCAAATTTGTTTAAAACAGTTATTCATAAGTTATAAAAATATAAGTAAAGGACTAAATGATAATTCAAAATTCAGCTTTTTAAACATACACAGTCTAAATAACATCAGAATTTATGCAAACAAATTGCTTGAAACTTACATCAGTCTATAATTTAAGCATGTCTTTAAGTCTTTAACACCTAAACCTGAGCTCTTTTATGGAGGGAATTCCTAATATTCTTGAACTCATTCATGCCTTATAACTGTTCAATAAATCTCCTACCTTCAACCTGTATCAAATCAACTATTCACTTATCTTTTTTGATTTAGTTAAGCCAAGGATCATACTAATCGGATGATTTTCAAAAATTTTAAAACAAAAGGATATTCACTAAACATCATATACACAATAATTACTTAACTAAGCCTAACGTAGCAGTACAGATTTAAAGAACATATTTTCAAAATATGACCTTTTGAACATAAACCGACGAAAATTAAGACTATGAAAAGGATCTTTAATTACTTGAACATGATGATTCCCCCTATGAAAGTGACCCACAATGCAGCGCCAAAATTAGTAGCGAAGCAAAGTAGGTGAGCCAGTTTCGCTGTTGTGATTTTAATGGACGATGCAGATTCAGGACCCGTCCCGAAAAGATCTGGAGCAAATACGACTCCGGCAGCAAAAAATACAACGGCGGTAAGAAAACGAGTTGACCAGGACATCTCTTTCTCTAGTTACTTCGAAATCAATATTCTTAAGAACTAGGGTCAAATGATTTTGCAGACGAAGGAACGAACTGAATTTGTAGGAATGTGAAAGAAGTTTCCAGAAAGGAAGATAAAACAATACGTGGTTGGCAAGATGACCAAAACAGGGAATGGTTTTAAGAGGCTTCGTCAGGTCCTCAACGTCTGTTATGTTACACGAAAAAAGCTCCAGCAATCAACATGCAAATTAGGTCTTGATTTTTTTTAAATCAAAAAATAAAAACTAGCTTTCAATTTTCTAATACAAAATGCAAGTTAATTTATGATTTTCAAAATGTTTTTAAAAAATTAAAAATCAAATTTATTTATTTATAGGTAATAATAATTCTTATTTAAGTACAATTATTCACCGTTATCGAAATTTATAGAATTTTATATTTTTTCTTTCTTTCAAAAGCTGCAAATTCCATTGCATTTTCTGTCAGAAAGTACAAGTTACATTGCGTTTTATATTTTTCAAAAATAGAGACCCAACTTACATATACATTTCTACATGGACCTTTCTTATAACAACATCAGAAAATAGGGACATGTAGCTTTTATCTTGTAGTTTTCAATGGGTGTTGCTATCTACACACTTAATTAACACTCTTCACCCATTTATCCTTCCACCTAACCAAACACTCCACACACCCACCTACACCTATCCAATTTAATTTCCTTTCTTACACATGGATCTACTTTATTTTAATTGTAAACAGATGTCAAATCCACTTTTCACATCTTTAATTTTAATACCTTGAATCTTCTATGCATTTGTTCCATTCATCTCCAAAATCATTACTGCAAACTACTGACTTTGAGCATCCAACATCATCTACATTATGCGTAGTAAATAAGAAGAAATAGAATAATAACATGTAATTTCCAAAAAATTCAAAATAAGGCAAGTTCGTCAACTTATAACTTCAAAAAAAGACAAAAAAAGAAATTTTTTCCGAACAATTATGTAAACAACCACGACCACAAAAATTTACCGGCTTACAAAGCGGGTCAAACCTGAAATCGAGTTAGGACTGTCAATGAGTACCCAAAAGTATAAAATCCATCCTTATCCATATCTAAAAGGTGAAAAATTATCCGATATCCGAAAAACGGATATGGATATGACCATATCCGTATCCAATAATTATCCGTTCGATTTTTATCAAGATTATAGTTATTTTTTTATGTATTTTAGTACATAAAATGATTGCCATTTACTGTTTTATCTAGATAAAAAAAATATGTATATAAAAATCAATTTTTACTGCTTAAAATAATTTTTCTTAGTGCATTTATTTATTTTATATATTTAGTACAAAAATGGATTTATAATAAATCAAACTTTTCTACTTATTTGTTTAGATTTATTGGTTGTGAACTGGTCGAAGAATATTCGATAAATATCTGATATTTGTTCACATATGCGAATACAGATATTCAATATCCAAAAATGATTTCGGATACGGATACAGATATGACACTATCCATATCCAAAAGTATTCGCTTACAGGCCTAAATCAAGTTTTCTAAACGAAAATTAATTTTAAGATTTATTTGTTGTATGAACCAAAATTAAATTGAAATTAACTACTATCTTGAATCAGAACAGCAATAACTAATACAATAAATCCAACCTTCAAATTAATGTGATTACAACACATATAAATTTCATTCATATATTATGATAGGAACAAAAAACCATACTTTTAATTCAAGGAATTTCTTAAAAACATTAAAATATGTCTTCCTTGTTTTATTAATTTGGAAATACTCTACCATTAATTGAAGATATAAGAGACTTTATTAATTTTGATAATTAGGGTTTAATTGCTTTTATAAGCTTCGATTGGTTACGCCGTTTGGTTGTTTCTTCACTCGGTTTTTCATAACCGAACGAAGTGGGTTTTTGTAGTATTTTTACTGAATTAATTTTAATACCTCTTTAAATGGCATTAGGGATTGTTTAGGTGTGTGTAAACAGTAGCATCCTTTTTAATTCATTTTGGCTACATTAACCCCTATTTCCTCTTTTCACACACTCGATATTTAGTAAAAAAGAATTACATACCGTTAATTTTCATTTCTCACCCCCTCTTTTACCAATGTTATCATTTCTTCCTATTCTTCCATTTTCTTTTCTCATTTCTCTTGCAATTAATTTCTCATGTTTTTCATCTCTTTTTTCCTTTTCAATTCATTCTTTCTTAATTCATGAAAGTTAAAATGAAAACTTATCCTAAATTTTATCATCCTAAAAAAAATTAAAAATTGAATTATTATAAGAAAATATTTATTCCTATTCTTTGTAGGTTGGAGTTCATAATATATTTCTTTTTTGGAAAAAGATCTTTTTTAGATTATGGACTTAACAAAATTTTCATGATATTGGATTCACTAAATGAAATTAGATATAAATATGGAAATATATAAAGTATGTTCAGTGAGGTCTTGAATAATGAAGAAGGAAATGAATATTATAGCATGTTGTTTGAAATATATAGGGATAAACTTGGTATTTTTACTTTTTCAGTTGAAGTTAGGGTGAATAAGGGAAATAATTGTGGGTTAATAGATTTAGCCTTCAATTAAACTCATCTTATCTTTTATGATTGTTACGGCCGAATTTGTTGCAGTCTTTAAACAAACTTAAACAATCGAATTGTACGAACAAATGACGAAAAAATGACCCAAGAACTTGGAAAACATCATAAAAAGGCAAAAGAAAGAAAATATCAAAGAAGTTGAAAATTTGAAAATCCAAGTTTTTGAATCAACATCCTCGAGTCGGACTCGAAGCAGAAGAGAGAAAACCCAAAGCATAATCGTCTTGGGAAAAATCAAAGCAAGTCCCGAAGAAACCCATGCAAAACCTCAACCATGACCCGAAATCGGTTCGATAACGATCCATGAGCCATGGATCAGTACCGATCTATAAAGCTTGGGTCGGACACATAAAGATCTCATACAAGAAAGCAAAGGGAAACTTAAAGCTCAGCAACCTCAGAAAAACCCATGACATGAAGCAAACACACAAAACTTTCGGGTCCGACTCTAAGTCAGATCGGTACCGATCCAAAAGCCATGGATCGTTACCAATCCATGAACCCTTGGATCAGTTGACCCCAAGATTTTTATGAAAGAACATGCACGACGTGGTGGATATGTGGAAAATTTGTGGAGATTATCTTAGTGATTTTCGCTTATAAATAGAGGTGGAGTGCACTCGAAAATGGACTTTTTTCCCTGCTTCTTTTCTGAATTTCTAGACTTTGCTAAAAAATCTTGTTGGATCTCCACAAATCCATAGAATATTAATCCACAATACCGATCCATAAAATCACAGTTTGTAAAAGTTATATAAATCGAATAACAAAGTTTAAGTGGACGTAGGCTGAAGTATTCGTCGAAGCACTATAGAAATTATGTGTTCTTTTCTATTCTTGCTTTTCTTGATAATTTTTATATTTGTTACTTCATTGGATGTTTGTACCATTTTTGGTGCAAACATTTTGGTGCTTGATTTCACCGAGAAAACTCGGATTTAATGACTTGAAACATGAATTTAGAGAAGATGAAGAGGCCTAACACCTGATATGTGATCAAAGGAAGTCGTACACGGAGGCAGCCAAGAGGTGTCCTCATGATTGAATCCCCCATCCATTATTATAACTAGGGATGAGATGTACAAAATGACGAAGGAGACGCAAGATTGAATGATGACTCAACAAGAAGAAATTTTCGATGCGTTTTTCAGAAGAATGGGGCAATGAACGATAGTTGGAATAACTAGAAACTAGAACCAAATGCCAAAATGCAAAGTGAATGCCCTGGAATCGGAGCAGAACATGTTAAAGCGACCTTTGTAGATATACCTCAGATCGGTATCGAACAAGGAGTTTGATTGGTACCAATCCAAGAATCCACGAGGGCGTAACCAATTTGAATTTGGGATTGAATGATGAACATTGAAGGGATGATGTCAAACCCCAGAGCGGGAGCCAAAATGCGAACGTGCACCAAAGGTACATTCAACATATGGAGGTGTTGGGTGCTTATAAAGATGTAATGGGATGGTGTTTCCCATTATATTTAATAGATTTACTAGTAATGTGTTTTAGACAGTTGGAGAATGGGTCCATGAGTACATGGACCGAGTTGGTGAATAAGTCCATGTGACACTTCTAGGTTTTTATGGCACTATTTGTGTGGTGTTGTTTTGTGCTATTTTCGTGATTTTAAATGTGGTTAAAATGATAGTTAAATTTATTATTTTTATGAGATCTTTTAAGAAATGTTTAATAACAGGATTCTATAGTATTTTAAAAGTGATTTCAATTTTAAACATATTTTCAATAATTATTGATGAGTTTTTAAAGTAAAAGGTTTTCTTTATAGCATTTAATTAAAAATGACCTTTTTAGTAATCTCTAAATTAGTTATTTTTATATAATATTTTATATAGGTATTTAAAACAAAATTATAAGTATTTTAAAACTGTATGTATATATATAGAAAAGATTGAAAAGGTCAATTAAGTATTTTAAAAGTATCTTTGTACATATATAAGTTCGGAAAAGTAAGTTCAATATTTTAAAAGTATATATAAGTTTGGAAAAGTAAGTTAAGTATTTTACAAAACAATAAAGGGAGTTTAGGGACAACACTTAGTTATAATAAAGTTTTTTTAAAAGTTATTTAAAAGTATATTGTTTTGTAAAATAAGTGTAGACATACTTTGTTCTTTAAACAATGTTTTAAAGATAACGTTAAGTATAAAAGGTTTCGAGTTTATTGTAACAAGTTTTAGTAACATTTCTTTTTAGCCCATTTAAATGTAATTTTGAACATAGATATATCTTTAAAAAGATTATTTTAAATATAATGAAACGCATAAAAAGATTTTGGGTTTATAGTAACATTTTTTAAATAGCAATTGTTTTTAACCCTTTGATTATATTTAAAAATGGGAAATCTTATAAAATGATTTGTGAATATTTTTATACCTTTAAGATAATAATATAGATACATTCCGAAGAAGGAAAAAAGTAGAAATGAATAGTGAAGTAGTAGAACACACACACGTATATCTTTTATAAAGGTATTTTAAATATATATATACAAGTATTGATAGATAATATTATTTGACAAAAGGGATTAGAAGTAGCTTGTGACTTGATCATGTTTATTAGTTTGTGGAAAGTATTTACTCATGTACTTAGCAATAAAACTTGACAAGGTAGACTTATTCAATATGTGAGAGTTAAGAATAAGGTGTTAAGGAAGGGCGTGGATGCAACCAGTGATCTAACCTACCTTGCTTCACTCTTGATCGAGGGATAACATAAGTTGAGAAGGTCCAAAAAGGGTATATGTATATGAGACTTGATTTCCATATGCGATTGTTTTATTTCTATTGAATTTCATAAAAATTAACTTAGGAAATATCTAGAAGAAACATGAAATCTAACGGCATGGTTATCCTCCTAGTGATACTCTACCTTACATATAAACTTGTCTTGCTCTTATACAACAAGAGATATGGAAACCCATCCGGATAAGAGATAATCTCTACCTTATGCATTGTTTGTTTGTTTCTGAAAGAACCAGAGTTAAGTTAATTGGAAATTCATCGATTTGATTTTGAAGAATTTGGTAAGCATGAGAGTTTACGTAGATGAGATAACACAAAATCGTATTCAATTCAAAACCGATATACGAGTTCTATGTTTTGGAAGCGATTGTATGCCTAATATTATTGCGATGTAAGATGCAAGTAGCGTAAATATTTTATGGCTTATAATCTACACCCTAGACACTATCTATCTTATTGCCTTATTTACTTATTAGATGGTTTTGGTTCTTTTGTGGGGAAAACCATTCCGGTGATTTGATTGGTCTCAAAAGCTACTGTTACATGTAGCTCGTATTTCTTGAGTTCCTCATAGAAGACTTATGTTTGACTCATGGTTGTACCTTTCAATTAACTCCTTGGTGCTCTTTCGGGCACTCTGAGAAAGGTAGGTTTTTGTTGGCATTCTTTGGAGCTTCAGGGGACGAGATGGATGTTGTTGCCTATTTATGTATTTTATTTTCGCTACACTACTAGTATCTGTATATCAGCTTTTGTGAGGATAGACTACTATAAGTATCTAGGATGATGATGGTATTTAGGATAGTAACTCTAAAAATACTATCTTTGAGTAACACTTTGTACTCTCTTTTGAATATTATATATTATCGTTTCGTTGTGAGATTCAGATGTTTTGTTGTTCCTTTCCTTTTCTTTTTCTTTCTTCTTTTACTTTTTACTCTAACAATATGTCTTTCGGTACTTGAGTGTTCGACACGTAAATATCATGGATCTATTAGCGTCGACATTTGAGGGTTGAAACGGCGGATCGTTACATATGTACATATATATTTATATAATATTTGCTACTACAAACACACACATAAATATATATTCATATATATATATATATATGTATGTATCAATATACTTCTTTTCATATAGAGCTAGGATCCGCAACCCCTTTTATTTGGCCCTCCAAAGTAGCCCTCTAATATCCACCACATGTTCCTATTAAAATATTCAAGTTAGTGGAAAGAGAGAGAAAGAAGTGAATATTTTAATAGGAACATGTGGTGGATATCAGGAGGCTAAATATAGGGGGCTACAAATCCTAGCTCACACACACACACTCTTTGCGGAGTTAATTTATAAAAAAAATCTTATTTTCAGATATGATATTATATATGATTTAATATAAAATTTTCACTTAATTATACCGAATCAATAATTTAAATCTAAAAATTCAAATTATTCAAAACCTTTTTCTAGGACATAAACAATTTAAAAAAGTTTTACAGCGAGTTATTTTATTTAAAAATTATATTTTTTAATTTGATTAAGTTAAAGATTTGAAATTTGAAATTATATATTAATTATAAAAACGTGGTTAAAAATAAATATAAAGTGTGTGTGAATATATATATGTAACTATTTTATAGTATTTATTTAATATTTTTACACTAAATAAAATTAGATCTAATTAATTAATTTTTTTTTTGGATTTTAAGATTGGCACTTTATTTACGCAAAGCACTGATTTGATGTCTTTGGGGTCCGAACCCATAACCTCCAAGACATCAGCCTACAATGTCATAACACTTGAGCTAGCGGTCCTTGAGAATTAATTAAATATCAACAATAGCAATAATATAAGGTTCTATTTCCATAAGAGAGGCTATGGATTTTATGTTGGCTCACCAAGACTATCACAACCCTCCTCCTTTATCCTGGCTTAGGACAGGCTGCATAGAAAGCTACACAAGCGGAGTTTGAGAATTAATTAAATAATATTATAAATATATTTTTTCAATATGGATTTATATCTATTATTATTTATTTATATGGTTTTAAATTTATAATGGCTAAAATAAAAAATGTTTTTCCTTGTTTCTTGCGTGTGTGTATGACATTTTATATTATACCAAAGATATATATTATACGTAGCACTAGGTATCTCGTTGACCAAAGGTCAAAGCCGTCAACTCTCCTATATATATATCAAATATCTTTTCGGATACAATTTTAGAAAAACCCTTATTTTCTGATCTGGTTTTTTTGGCAAGGCCAGTCGGTTTTTATACCATCCACTTTTTATTACAACAAAGTAATAAGTACATATTAGAACCAGGAGTTAGGTCGATTGCCTAAACTACTACTTGAACCAAACTAGCTTAAAGGACCGGATTTAGGCAACATGCCCAAGCTACAAAAAACTACAAATTACTCAAACACCACGGAGGATGCATTCGCATAACTAGCGGCATAAGGCAGTCACACATACCACACAACGACAAAACAAACCACAAGTTGCACAAAGGCAATCACATAAACTGCTAGCTACATAATAGCCACAGAAACTTAAGAAACTCAAACACTAATCTCTAAACAAAACATTGTCCAACCGATTCCGCCAGGAAACCCAAACACAGGCCCCCTTAGATAACATTCAGCACAGACTTCAAATAACTTTCACACCAAATATCACAAGCAAGTGCAAAGCACCAGAACAAAATAAGCACAGTGATAACAAAAGGAGCCAGAACCACACCAAGACCAAATGCCGCACAAAGAGCAGAAAAACTAGATTCGAGAGGGAAACATTTCACTAGAGTCAATGTAGAATTCAAGATATTTTTCAATTAATTTTACCAGAAAAATTATTTAAATTTGAAAATTATTCAAGATATTTTTCTAAATTACAAATTAGTTTTACCACAGTTCACTAGAAAAACTGGTTTTATATATGATTTAATATAAATTTTCAATTAATTTTACCAAATCAATTATTTAAATTTGAAAATTATTCAAGATATTTTTCTAAATTACAAATTACTAAAAAAACAAAACAAGTCATTTATGGCTATTAGCAGGAAGTCCGCGCGGATCCAATATAGTGTCTTTTTCACTCCACAAAGATCAAGATCAAATTAATTTTTATTCTTTTCTATCGACGTGCCCGAAGGCGACCAGCGGGAGGACTTATTACAATCGATTTATTTTATTTAAAAAATGCATTTTTATTTTATTAAGTCAAAGATTTGAAAAATGAAAATTTATATTAATTAAAAAACATAACCAAAAGTAAATAATGGGTTTATATATATATATATATATATATTGTTTTATAATATTTATTTAATATTTCATAATAAATAAAATTATATTTAGTTAAATAAATATTTTTTCATAGTAAGAGTGATACTTTATTTAAGTAGAGCACTCCTTTTGATGTCTTGAGGTTTGAACCGATAACCTCCAAGACCTCATCCTAAAGCGTCAAACCACTTTCCATTTGAGCTAGTGGTTATTGAGAATTAATTAATTAACATTATAAATATTTTTTTAAATATGGATATATATATATATTATTATCTATAAATATGGTTTTGTATTTATAATGGTTAGAATAAAAGAAATCATATTTTGTCTTGTTTCTTAATTATGTATATATGTGTGTATATATATGAAAATTTACTTTATATTTATATATATTAATATTATTACATCATACATATCATTAGACATCTTGTTGACCGTAGGTCAAAATGGTCAACTCTTCCATGAACCTTTGTTAGGATATATATATATATATATATATATATATATTTGTGTGTGTATGAAAATTGGTTCTTTATTGATGACGTAAAGAACCGTTAATTGATTCACCTCCTTGAAAAATCTTACTAGTGTAACGTGCGACGTTGATGGACATGCTATAATTTTACAAATCTCCATAGTTCAACAACAAATTATTACAATAATATATGTTTTTATCTAATGGAAAAACCCAATTTTGAAACACGCTTCAGCCCATAATCACCAATATCTTTAGTTCATCTTCAAGCTGTCCTACCCAAAACTTTTGAACCGGTATGTTGTGCTAACCCTCATCCTTCATTCTGATCCCCCACCACTCCAAAATTTCTTTGTTTCTTAAATTCTGACAATAGCTCTTTGTCGATCTATTGTGGTGGTAAGTCACCTCCATTTGTATCAATTTCACAAGAGGTATTTTTTGATTTTGATTGATTCTGAAATATTCTTCCATTGCGTTCGTTGTAAATTTCATAGGTAGCCGTATGTAACATCGCCGATGCTAGTTAGTGAAGAAAATTGTTCACTGGAACTTGCATCACCATATCTTCGACCTCTTGTTAGATGGTATATCCACTGTCTATATTTGATAGAAATTTTAATCGTATAAGGGTCTGTATGCACTTAGTATAGCTGCATAAATAAACAATGACATCTGCTTTCTTGTTGATCACTACATAACACACAGTAGTCTGGCATTGCACCATCAACTGAAAGATTATATCTGTTATTTTTAATCCGTTTAGAATTGTTCTACAAGCAGAATGAAAATTTCCTACTATTATTTTATTCCACACCAATTTGACCCATGGAGGCTCCTTTTTCTCTCTCTAATTTGGTTTTAAGTAGTATGAAGTTCAATGATAATGGCGATACAAAACTATTTTGCTCAGTGGTTGATGGTCATGCATAAAGACTTTGGATGGTGGTTGATGGTCATGTAAAAAGGCTTTAACATTACGAGGCTTACAAATTTTATTGTGTTATTTTTCATTATTGTATTAGTAAGCACTTTTTGTAATGCCTTCAGCACCACATGATATATATTTATATATATCATGATGTCTGTGTTGTGTATATGGATATCATGACATATTCATTAATTAATTTATTACAAATAAATTATTTAATTATTAAAAATTAATAAATATTTTAGTTAATAAAATAAATATAAATTATTAAAATAATCTTATATCAATAAAAATAATAAATTTGATTTAGTATGAAGAAAGATTTATTACACAAACATAAATAAAAGATCTTATGCAAATTAATAAAAAGGATTTTTTTTTTCAAATTCACCCATTTTACCCTGCTGCCATTGCACCTGATCCAACAATGGTATTGGAGCCGCAAATATGCTTATGTAAATTAATTAACCAACATTAAGGGCAATGCCTTAAGGAAAAGTCATGGTAGATGGGTGTTCAAGAAAGGGTGCTTAAAATAAGGGGAATATTACTCTAATTAAAGGCCACTTTTATGAAAAACCTCTTGCTCTTATGGCCTTTACCTGGCTTATAAAATAGTTTGATTATAGAGTATGCCCTTGTGGAAGATTCAAATGTTATATGAGTCTTAGGTTAATTCAAATAGTGTATTTGAATATTATAAATTAATGAATTGTTTAAATTAAAAAATAATTAGTTACACAGTTTCATAAATATTATAATGCAAATTTAAATTGTTTTAAACTAAATATCTAATTAATTACTTTTATTAAGGTTATAAAATATATTTAAAATTGGTTTAAATTTAATAAATAAATGTAAATGTTACATTTAAAGATTAATCAAATTGTTTAATTAACAAAAGGAAATACAAATGAATATATATATAACTAATTAAATTATAAAATTTATAATTAAAAGTATATATGTTATATGTATAGATAAAATGAGAGATTAAAATTATATAAAACCCATGAACTCAAGGAAGCATACATTGGATATATATAAAAGATATTCGATATCATGAGATGTAATTGTTACATATTCGTCTTCCTTAAATAGTCAATAATATTCTTTAAAATTATTTCTAAAATATAAATTTAATAGAAATAATGCTCTCACACATTTATATAATATAAATAGAGTACCTTACATAACCATGTTTTTTGAGCACCCTCAAGCATGGAATATCTAAGGTGGTGTTATGTTAACTCGCTTTCTAGCAAAGAAGATTTCAACTAGACTTAGAGAATTCAAACGAGGACGAAAAAACTTAAAAACTTAGAGGCACATTTAAAAGGACTAGAGAATTGAGCTTAGGAAATTTGGTTGAAAAATTGGCCAAGTCCTTAATTCACCCTCGAATTAAGGCCTTAGATCAATCCCTTAAATTAAGGCCTTAGTTCAACCCCACGAATTAAGGCCTTGGATTAACACCAAATTAAGGTCTTAGGTCAGAACGACTTGAAACTTGACATGTACACTTTGAAAGACCCAAGGAATGACTTAAAAAGGTTTGGAGTGGTCTGGCCCCAACAATTAAATTCATCACCGAATAAAGTACCTTATCTCATCCCGAGTTAAGAAGAACATTGAGACAGAATCAGAATGACTTGAAATTTGGCAAGAGCGGTTAGAAAAGGCAAAAGAAGGACTTGGGAAAGTTTCACAATGATTGGACTAAGCACCTAAATTCTACCCTGAATTAATGACCTTAATTCGGCCCCGAATTAAGGATTTGACTCGGGTTGGCCCGGGTCTTCTAGCATGACTATGCTATCTCCTGGACTTCGTTGCTATTAGGCCTCTGACTCCATTTTTCTCAATTCCTCTATAAATACCAACCTACTTGCTACCAAAAAAGGATCTTCTCTCTGCTTGATCTCCTTTGACACTCTGGGACTTGAAGCTTCAATTATACTTTCTTCACTTCTATTCTCCTCAAATAACATCCTTTGTAAATCTAAGATCCACTAGATTGTGGTCAGATCATATGTAACTAGTTGTAATCTAGAGAGGGATCAATTAATAAAACAAGATTAAAGTGGACGTAGGCCGAAGATCACACCGAAACACTATAAAGATTCTATGTCTCTTGTACTACCTTTTGTTATTCTACTTTACTATAATCTGAACTTGTGCTTTCATCTTGATTCTAGGTGTTGATCCATTTTTTGGTTAACATTTTGGTGCTTTCACTGAGAACAAGATCTAGATCTGAAAACTTGAAGCTTGAATTTGAGACTTGGAGAAGATGAAGAGTACTAACTGTAGATCTGAAACCGAAGAGAGTCAACCAGAGCTTGGTGGAATCCAGGATGTGTCCTCAAATTCTCATCAATCCAACTATGTAACTAGAGAGGAGATGGAGAGAATGATGAAGGAAATTCAAGATGAGATAATGGCTAGGCAACAGGTGGAGCTAAAAGGATTCATGGCCAGGCAACAGGAGATGCTAGAAAGGGCTCTTCTGAAGGATGAGACAACATGGAATTGCTAGAGCTATAGGAATTTAGAACCAAGTGTTAGGAAATAATGCAAGAGCATATGGAGTTGGTGCGGAGAAAGTTGGAGCAATGCCACCACGAATAGAACAACCGACACTTAGAGGCAATGTTGGAATGGCTACTGAAATGTTGGGAATTGATAATGGTGGAGCTAGGGACGTGAATTCGAATACAAACGATTAAAGACCAGAGGAGTACGTGCCAAAGTATGTGCCAAGACCTCCCTATGAGAATATGGGGTAGAATGTAGTTGGCGGTCTGAGACTTTCGTCGGATGACAGAGGGAAACAGAAAGCTGATGATGATGGTGGAGAATCAAAATGGCTAAGGAGAGGACTAAAGTTCTCTTCTTACGCTAAGTTGATAGAGATCCCCGAGAGGATCTATCTTGAAACTAGGGACCACATCCTCTATTAGAAGCCAGCTAGGCAAGAACCCACTGATCGAGAGAAAATATCAGGAAAGTACTACATCTTCCATAAGCTGGATGGAGATGAAGCGAACGAGTGCAGATACCTTCATGACTTGATTGAGAAATTGGTTCGGAGTTACCAGCTGTAATGGTACATGAGAAACCAAACTACGACGGTGCGGCCAGAACAACCACTATCTGCAACAAACACATCTAGGTACAACTAGGAATCTGGTCCGAGATTCTAAATCCCATGGTCGGGATGATGGGGGGTCAGGTTCGACTCTCGCACTCTGCTTTTTCTTGCTTTGGATAATTAGTACAATAATAATTCCAGACCACTTAGACGTGCATAAAACCTAGATTGGTTCCAGGTCACGCTCTAAGTCGAACGTCTGGGATGATTGCTTAGGATAATAATAACCTCGGACCGCTTACACGTGTTTTGATAAATGATGTAATAACTTCAAATGAAATCATATATGTGATGTAATAAAAAGATATGTAATGACTTCGAATGAAATCGAAATGATTATGATGTATATAAATTACACTTAGTCAGAGTCTAGAGTCTTAGGCTATAACACCTTTGATTTATATGAGAATTCGAAGGAACTGGACGATTCACCAAGACTGAAGCAGCTAGAAAGCCCAACTATCGAAGGCTGGTGGCGGGAACTTGTTCTTGAGCAAATCACATCTTACATTCGAAAGGCATACTTTGGGGGGCAAGTGTAACAACCCGCCCCGAAACAGACCTAATTTCAATCTAACAAATCCCATTGAACCTTAGATCCATCTCAAAGCGGGAGTTAGGTTGATAAAAATTGAACAATAAATAGTATATAGAGCTATCTATACTTTCTGAATCACACAGTGGAATAAAATAAAATATAATATCTGATACAAGTACCATTTTCACAAAATAAACCATCTTAGAAATATACATGTTATTAAATCTCATCACATGTTTACATAAAACCTCCAAAGTACAATATCTAATAAAAACATAATTTATGAACTGGGTACATTTAAAACATTTTAAAAGCATAAATAGATATACGACTGCCACAAATCTTCATCTCCACCTTTTCTCCAAAACAGCATTGCCTTATCTAACCTGTATGTTGTAATGAGGAGTGGGTCAGAACAACAAAGGTCCAATGATTAAGAATCTCAAGGTTTACCATAGTTGTATTTAGGGAGTATTATTTAGATAAGAAAATATGTCTACGTATTTAAATTTATAATAAATGCAACAGTCACATTAACCGTCAACTGTAACAACCCAATGGTCATCCTTAAAAGAGCATGGTTATAAGTACTAACATTACAACATTCATAAAGGTCAACTGTAACCCCGAATGCTATTCTAGTCCAATAACCCCGCTTCTAATCATGACCAGCGTTACGATGCAAAAGAGAGTACCATAGACCACTTAATACCTTTTTAATGGAAACAAGGTAGACTCTGACCATTTAATACCTATAAGTATATGCAGGTCCCCTTCATTTATGACCTATTCCAAGGCGGATCCCTAAATAGTCCTCACCTTTTATCATCATATGGAATCTTTTATATCACTTAATACTCCATCTAAGGAAAAGGCGGGCCCTACAATATGCCACTTAATACCTTTGACCCGAAGTAGATCCCTGCTAAAGATTCCTCCTACCAAACTAACAACATAACTATGACCTATAGCCTAACTGTGACGTCTCACATTAGTCCACTGAGGTTATTTATTATAGGAGATGTTCCACATCCCTATAACTTAGTCATACTTCATATATATACAGACTGTATATATACAATCTTATGTGATTTATAATTAAGGCCATATAAGGTATCTCCTTATTATGCCTTTTAATTATAGATAAATTAAATAAATAACCGTAGTCTTTTCAACTACTTTCCCATGCAATTAATATTATTAATTATTCTGTTAACGTTGATTAATACATTCAATACGTTATAATTCTTACGTTCTTACTTTCTAATAATTAAAACATTTATGTTATATGTTTGCGTAACGTGCGGAAATTAAGGTCTAAATATTACATTCTCACAATTTGATTATAATTCACATAAAAAGAATTATATAAACCATCAATCTTATATAATCTACAATTTTTAACAACATAGTTACTACTCGTATCCAACAAAAATAGATTGTACAACAATGAAATTCACAATTTATTATGTGCTAAAGAATCAGAATCATTTTCCGTTCCAAATGAACAGATCTAATGAACCAAATCACCTATGCCCAAATCCAACCCTTTTGTATATTAATTTGGCCTAAAAAAGGACTTTTTGATATAGTTGAATATTTAGAAATAAGCAGTGTAAATTATACTAATATAATCTACACACTATTTCCCTTTTAAGTCCCTTAACATGCAATTTTTGAATTAGAAAAGAGAGGTTGGATAAACATAGTTATCTAGTTCAAACAAATAAATTAAATCCCAATTCGGTAACACAAACAAAAAAATTCCAATACATAAAAGATTGACATTTACTTAAAGAAATTCTAGGGTTTTTAACGTTATATTTTCGTGGACAGAATTTCCTAAGGCATATATCAAATCTAATAAAACTACACATTTTACAAAAATGAATAAAACTTGATATTTCTACTCACCTTAGATCCAAGTTCTAACTATGTTGCTTGCCTCTTTTAATTTGATTTTATTTCACCACTTCTCCTATTTGTTGATTTTTTTGCTTTTCCCATTCTCTTTTATTTTGATTCTCTCTCTTCTTTTGTATTCATTTTATTTTTTATTCAAAAAATTTAGAGAAGAGAATATGAAGTGTTTAGATTTGGAATCTTTTTGAGGAGAGGAAGAAGTTGATGGAGGCTAGGGTTTTTAGAATGAAAAGAATGGGGTTTGGTGATGTATTTATAGTTGAAAATTAAGTGAAGCCTATTCCTAGAAAAGCCCCTTCTTTATTCATACTCCTTTACACGTACGTACATACAAAACTCTTTCCCTTTTCCTTTGTTAAAATAACAATCACACTACTCTAATTAATGTTATTAGATATACTTTAAGTCAATTAATTATAACTGAAATCAATATTAGTGTGTATTTGTTTACATTAGTTAGAAACCGTATTCTTTACCAATTAACTGCATAATCAATCTATATTTGATTGATACTAATGTTTCCAATTTAAATCGATTTTACCCTTTATTCTTTAAGAAATGCTTTACCATATTTTGTTCCTTATCAACAATTATCACTTCTTCTTTTTTTCCAAAAAAATGCAAAGTTTATTTTATTAAATGCATACCTTTTATACATATTTTGTTACATTGTTTTTCTTTCAAATTAACCATTTACATTCATGCATATATTATTATCTTCACTTTTCTAATATATGTAACTCATACTAATTAATTAACCAGTTAATTCACATGTTACATAGATTAATTAACCAATTAATTCACACGTTACATAGATTAATTAATCGATTAATTCACATGTTACACAGATTAATTAACCAATTAATCTTCACACTAATTTATGTTAACTCAAACGTTAATCTCAAAGAATATTTTGAAAATTCAAAATTCAAACTTCATATATTTTTTAATTCAAATTCAATTATTTAAATATCAAATTTGAAGTTTCAAACGTTCATAACTTCTCCGTTTGAACTCCGATTTCAACATACTATATATGGAAATTGATCGGAAGATCACCATGGATGCAATGGTGCAACTCTTATAGTCAAATTCGAATATTTACCAAATTTCCATTGTTAACCGTACTTGAATTATTTAATTTCTCATTAAATTTTATCGGGTGTTACAGCAAGTGTTAACCCGCATTATGGCAAAACAGATTTCAACTGGACTTAGAGGATTCAAATGAGGACAAAACAACTTGAAAACTTAGAGGCACGCTTAAAAGGTCTAGAGAATTGAGCTCGGGAAATTTAGTTGAAAAATTGGCTAAGTCCTTAATTTACCCCCGAATTAAGGCCTTAGATCAACCCCCCGAAATGACGCCTCAGATCAACCCCCCGAATTAACGCCTCAAATCAAACCCCCGAATTGTGGCCTTACATCAACCCCGAACTAAGGACTTAGGTCAGAACGACTTGAAACTTGACATGTATACTTAGAAAAACAAAATGAAGGACATAAAAAAGATTTAGAGTGGTTTGATCCAAGGATTTAACTCATCATCGAATTAAGGATCTTAACTTATCCCGAGTTAAGGATAACATCGAGACAGAATCACCTAAATTTTCACCATGTTGGACCAAGCACCTAAATTCAACCCCGAATTAAGGACCTTAATTCAACCTCGAATTAAGGATTTGACTTGGGTCGGTCTGGGTCTTTTGGTATGACTTTATGTTATCTCCAGGATTTCATTGCTATTGGGCCTCTGACTCTATACTTCCCAATTTCTCTATAAATACCAACTTACCTACTACCAGAAAAGGATCTTCTCTCTGTTGGATCTCCTTCAACACTCTTGGACTTGAAGCTTCCACTATACTTTCTTTACTTCTATTCTCCTTAGATAACATTCTTAACTCCATTATAAATCCGGGATCCACTAGATTGTGGCCAGATCATATCTAACTAGTTGTAATCTAGAAAGTGATCAACTAACAAAATTGGATTAAAGTGAATGTAGGCCACATATTATGTCAAACCATTATAAAAATTCTATGTTTTCTTTACCACTTTATGTTATTCTACTTTACTTTAATATGAACTGGTGCTTTCATTCTTATTTCGGATGTTGATCCATTTTTTGGGTTAATAGTAAATATTATCTATAGACTTATAATAATGTTATGTAACATTGGTGAGCACCCTCGAGGGTTACATAGCTCCCCTTAGGATATTGAGAGATGTCTGGCTCTAGCGTACCTAATGTACTTCATGATTTGTTGAGCACCTCAAGGTCACTGTGATGATTAGGAGCACAATAGAAAAATGTATGTTAGGAGTTATATTAGATCCAATTAGTAAAAAGGTTACCTAGCATTTATGAGGCTTATGTTTTGTTGAGCACCTCAAGAATGTAGTAAAATGATGAACATATCCTGACGCCCACTAAAGGAATTTAGGAAATTATTATACCTCTTTTGGGATTTTGAGAGATGCAAAATTCAATGGGAGCCTTATTAAATAAATATATTAAACATTCTAATAAGTACAAGACATATGCAAAGGCACCTAGTTTACTCTAATGAATTTGCATAGATAAATGGTTAGCATGAAGCTATTCTTTAAACAGAACCCTTTAATGGCAACTAACTATAAATATTGACTAAGGAACGTAAAAATTGCACTTACTCACGAAAATCTGTGGTAAGTCATTGCAAATGAACTTTTAGCTAAACCATTTAAGGACTCCAAACCCGATGTCGTTAAGACTTACAAAAATTGGGAATGAACTACGAACTAACTCATTGTCACATGTTTTCTACCTTAAGCATAGAGCTTTAATGATAATATAAGAAAATACATGTTCGTGGAATATTCGCTTACCTACAAAAGTTGTACTATGAACAGTCTAGTACCGCGAGGTATGAGGTTTCATGGAAATTGTTTCATACGAGAATGAGCAAGGGTTCCTTAGCCCAAGACCATGTACTCAATATGGCTGCATGCATTGAGCACATAGCCAAGTTAGGGACTACTCTAGATTCTAAGCTATGAACATTCTTGATTCTAGGGTCACTTACTCTACATTTTAACTTATTCATATTAAATTTTAGTATGAATTCATTAAAGTGTAATGTCATTGGTCTCCTACATATGTTAAGGACCGCCAACGGTATTTTTATGAAAGAGCCAAGTGTAGTGCTTATAATCAAAGATAGATCTTCCTCAAAAGATTCCAAGAAGGGAACACATAAGTCATAAGGAGACAAGGGCAGGGGAAAGGTTCAAGAGAATGGTGATTATCAGTTTTACTCAAAGAAATGACATTGGAAAAGGAACTGTCATGAGTACCTGAAGACATTAGAGCGGAAGGATTCAAACTCTACTCTTAAAGGTATTTTCTATATGGAAAATTGTTCACCTAGATGTGCTTCTAGTTGGGTTTTAGGCACTGGATTAGAAACTTGTATCTGTAATTATTTTTAGGGACCGAGGAGTAAGCGGCCCCCTAAAGGATGCATGGAATTCCAAGTTGCCAATGGGGCTAGAATGTTGCAAAGGCAATGGGTAAATGTCATCTTATGTTACCAAGTGGTTTTGGTTATGTAATGAAATTTATTTTAGGAAACTTTTATTGTGTAATTAAATTTATTCAAGAATAATACATGTTTCGCATTGATTGAGAATGATACAGTTTTATTTGTAAAGACAATATTATGAATCGTTGTTATAGAAATAAGGATATTGGATTTGGATCTTTAAATAATGGTATTTATGCCTTATTTTGAATCATATATTTACTGTAGGAAATAATTCTATGACTAAAGTTACTAATAGTTATTATGGCATTACAGGCCAGGTAATATTAGTAAGAAATGATTTAATGAGTTAAGAAACCAAGGGTTTCTACCATCATTTGATTCTAGATCATTGGATACTTGTTAGTTATGTCTTAAAAGGAAAATGACCAAGCATCCATTTACTTGGAGCACTGAAAGAGCTGATGAACTCTTATGACTCATACATACTGATGTATGTGGTCTAATGTCTACAATGAACAAAAATGGTACCCTTTTTGTTACTTTTACTAACGATTTCTCAAGATTTGGATATTTATATCTTATGAAACACAAATCAGAGGTCTATGAGAAATTCGTTGAGTATACAAAAAAGTTTAAAACCAAAGCAATAAGAAAATAAAAGTTCTTTGATGAGAAGGTGAGTACTTTGGGGTGGAACTCCAATAGTACCTAGAAGGGAATAGGATTCTCTCTTAGATCACACTTCTACACATTCCGCAACACAATGGTGTTTTGGAAAGAAGGAACCTGTAACAACCCGCATATTTTACGAATTTTATATTTAAATGTTTTATTTAAATATAGAATCATTAATCGGATTAAAGTCCGAAAAGTTTCTTTTTATAAACAGTCGAATTGGGACTCGAGACCACCTCCATTGAGTCCAAAATGGCGTTTACAACTTTTTTGAGTATAAACATCGATATGTTTGGAGTTGAGTAAAAATTATGACTTTTTCACTTTGGGTTTGGGTTTCAGCCCATCAACCTCCTAATAACCTAACCCTTCATCCAATTCCTCTTCACTCATTCTATTATTTTCCTAACAGTCAAGCTTTAGAAAAAAATGGGGGAAAAGAAGAAGAATTAGAAATTCCTAAGCCCTAGATTCATTTGCAAACTCAAGTTTTAGCTCCAACATCAAAGAGAAGCTTAGGTAAGCTCCCTCTTCATCTTCTCCATCTCTTCTCCTCTTCAATTTCAGAAATTTCCTAAACCCTAACTTAGGAAATGTTTTTCTATTTGAGCTTAGATTGAAGCTCCTTGGGTTAACATTGAAGAGTGATTGTTCTTGCCTTGCTCTATAGCTTCTCTCTTGTGTTTTTGGGTTTAAAGGTGAGTTTTTGATCTCACATCTTTGTCTATTTCTATCATTGTTGTTAGGTATGAATTCCTAACATCTATTCATGTTCGTTTGCTTTTGATTTGAATTGATTTGGTAAACATTTCAATTTTTGGTGTTTTGAAGTCAAAACTTTAAAAATCCTAGCTTTGATGTATGATCATGCTTTTGGTGGTGTATTGAAGAGCCTATAGGGCTGGGATGTCGATTGGAAAAAACCCCTAAAGCCCATTGCTCGTCCGATCACAAATTGGGAGAGTTTTCTCTTCATTTGATAGGCTGGAAAAAACAGTCCCAGTGCCAGTCAATCGACTGGCCTCTGCAGTCAGTCGACTGGCTGTAGAAACCGAGAGTTTCTGGGACTATCTGCAGGAACTGGAAGTCTCTGTTTTCTGCAATCAGTCGACTAGCCTCTATAGTCAGTCGACTGACTGCAGGAACTGAAACTTTCGGGTTTCTGGATCAGTCGACTGGCCTCTACAGTCAGTCGACTAGCCTGCTTGTTTTTGCCTATTTTGCCTATTTTGCTTGAGGTTCCAATTTTTATCGATTCGTGATTATCCGGTTTATTGTTATCATTATTATTGACTTTGATGACTTCTTTTTCGGGACTTTTGAGAATATCCATTTTGATGGATTCGGTGTCGATTTCTTTGGTTTTGATTCACGTCTTCGAATGTGGATTTTGGTGATTGATTGTTTTTACAATCATTTCTGTGATTTGTCACTTTAAAATATAAAGATTTTCTATACTAGTAGTAAATATTCAAACTCTTTTTCAAAGATGATTTCAACTCCATTTTTAAATATAAAGCTTGTTTTCAAAACCGTTTTCCAATCTATCAGTATATACAAACCTTTACCTCATTCATATGAGAAATCTAATTAAACGACTTAGTAAAACAAGTGGTATGAAACGCTTGCGTTCACTTCGTCGGTTAATTCTTGGACTTGTTCGATTGAACTCTTGTGACAATTTTCGAGTGGAAATCTACAATTTGTTCGTAAATATTTAAGTTAAGCTAGTGGTTATGGGACATGAAGCTAAACTCATATATTTACTGGCTTAGTGTAATTCACACTTTTTATTGATCGATGATGATCATTTTGTGATTTAGACTAGCGTTGTGCGATGTCTATTTGTTTGTGTGGGGACTAAAAACCCCATTTGTGGAACTTCGGTTCAATTTGGCGGGGTAGCGACCCGTGGTCTTCGGGCCGTTTGTGGAGCTTCGGCTCAAAATTTATGGTTAGCGACCATGTAATAGCATTCCGTTTGTGATACACGTGTTGGTGAGTTTTCATGCTCCCGTTTGTGATAGGCCTCCCCCTTTTTTGTGATTTCTAAATTTCTAGTTGATGATTTCTAGAATTTTTTTTTCACCTCCTTTTGTGATTGGCAATGATATGTTTGTCAATATTTGGGGTTTGGTGAATAAAATAAAGAATATGACATTCTTTTTGGTGCTTTGAGATTCTTGAGATATTGTATGATTTTGTTGTTGTTGTTTAAAGTATACTTGTCATAGTATGACATTATTGTTATCATACGTTTTTGTTATATCTCTTCTTATATCTCACTTTATATATGATAATTTTAGCTAGACTGATCCGTTTATTATTTTCTTCTTAAATAATACTCGGGTCAGACCGAGATGTTACAGGTGCTTCTGCTTAACTCCTTATCTGGGATCATCTTCTAACTTTTGTCTAACTACATAGTTTTGTAGTTTTTGTTATTATACATTTGAGATATAGACTCCTTGATGTATAATTATTCTTTTGTCTAGCACATGTATCTATTCTTTTGTGATGTAGTGGATCTAGTTGGACCACTACTTTGATGTACACTTTTATGAGATATATTCATGTCTGATTCCCCCTTTGTGATATGAATGTCTGTGACTGATTTGTGTTATGTTTATTTCTATATTTGTTTCCGAAGGCCTCATAGCCACTGTATGGTAGCTTTTAGTATGTATTTGATATGTCGGATTTCTTCTTGAATTGAAATGTAAGTTATATTTTTTGACATATCGGTACTCGCACAAAGCAATTACACAGATGGTCGCTCCTCAACAGCCTTATTCTTCATGCTAGTTGACGGCATTACTCCGTAGTGTCCTTGCATAGCGTGAGCATAGAGGTGGGGCGTCACAGCATGGTATCAGAGCCAAACTTCGAAACAATGTAGAATAATCTAGCAAGGATCATTGTCCTAAGTCTTTCTTAGGAATCGTGCCATAGGATTTAATTCGAGTCTTCATACCGTTCTATCCTATTTTCTTTTGTGATGCCTTGTTTTATCAATCAAGTTCGTTTGATATTCATTCTGAGAATAACCTTTTTCCTCTTCTTTCTTTCTTTCTTAGAGAAGAGAAATGGTTAGACCAGGCCGTCCCAGCGCCGGTCAATCCAGTGCTACTCCTCAGGAGGGATTATTTATGACCGCTCAACAACTTTTAGATCTTGTGAACAATGCTCGAGCTGTTGGACCCGTTCCAGCGCCTATTCACCCTAAATCTGGGTTTGCACGCTTATGCAGTGATTATACCGCTTTGGGTGGAAAGCCTTTCAAGGGTTCCGAGAGCGTTATAGAAGTCCAAGCTTGGCTTCGAACATGCGACCGCAACTTTTCTCACATGAATCTTATTGATCTTCATCGATTCCAAGTGGCTTCTAGTATGCTCTAAGATAGAGCATTAGATTGGTACGAGCTTTTGATTTCTGAAATTATCGAAGCGGATCTTACTTGGGAGAAATTTCGGGAAAGGTTCGAATTGAAGTTTGTGCCGGAAGCTGAAAAAGTAACTTTAGCTCGGCACTTTATTGACCTTGTTCAAGGTGAATCTTCCGTGACAGACTAGTAGCTTCTTTCGAATCTCTATCCAAATATGGGGTCGAGTATATTAATACCCCATTGAAGAAAAATCAGAGATTTGTTTATGGGTTAAACAAGAACCTCAAGAAACCATTACTTCTGAAATTAGAAGTTTTTTTTGATCAGCTAGTTGATATCGCTCTTCGACTCGAAGAGGCCGATAAAGAAAGTGATGTTGAGGTCAAACAAAATATCAACAAGAAGAGACCTTTTAAATTCAAGCCTAATCCCAACAAAAAGGGGAAGCAAACAACTTCGGTAGCAAATACTCCTGACTCTCGTCATGGAGAACAAGTGTCCGAAGTCTCTTTCTTGCCGCTATTGCAAGAGTTCGGGTCATACTATATCTTTGTGTCCCAAACTTCAAAGCAAGAAGGAAGGCAAGATAAATGTTGTACAAGCCCCTGCTAACACTTCTCATGGTCAAGGTATTTCTCATTCTATCCTTGATGGCATTATTATATTTCGTGACCTTCCTATTCGAGTTCTTTTTGATACGGGTGCATCTCACTCTTTTATATCAAAAGAACTTGTTGACGCTTTGTCTTTGAATGTTATTGGCTTGATGACTTCTTTAAGGATTGCAAATCCGGTTGGTGGATCCGCAACACTCAGTTTACTTTGTAAAGATGTCGAAATTATTTTATGTGATTACTCTTTCCGTGCTGATTTGCATGTTATGCATTACTTAGGCTTCAAAATGATTTTGGGAATGGATTGGCTTAACCGTTATGAAGCCCATATCCTATGTCCCGGGCGGACTATATATCTTCGACATCCTCAATCTGTTAAGCAGATTTCTCTTGTTCTAAAAGATTTAGATTCCAATTCAGGAGCGTCTTTGTATTCACTAAATCCTCATGATGACGATAACGATGATGAGGAAGATGTCATTTCCCTCATTCACATTGTTCGTGAATTTCCCGACATATTTGAGCCCGTTTTAGGATTACCACCTAAGTGAGCAATTGAGTTCGGAATTAATCTAATCCCTGGAGCTCTGCCTATTACTCGTCCTCCTTATCGTATGTCCAATAAAGAGAATGAGGAGATGCGTAAACAATTATCCGAATTGGAAGCGAAGCAATTTATTCAATCTAGTTCCTCTCCATGGGGAGCTTCGGCTATTTTTGTAAAGAAATTTGATGATACACTTAGGCTTTGCGTTGACTACCGCAAGCTTAACGACCTCACCATCAAGAATAAATATCCCTTGCCTCAGATTGATGATTTATTCGATCAACTTAGTGGTGCTAAAGTCTTTTCATAGTTAGACTTGGCAACCGATTTTCATCAGCTCCGTATTGTAGAGGATAGCATTCCTTTGACATCGTTCCGTACTCGTTATGGATCTTATGAATGGCTTGTTATGCCATTTGGTTTGACGAATGCTCCAGCTTATTTCGTTGACCTTATGAATCGAGTTTTCAAAGAATTCCTCGATCGATTTGTTCTCATCTTTATCGATGATATTCTTGTTTATTCTAAAACCGAGGAAGAGTATGAAAAACATCTTCGGATTGTGTTGGAAACTCTTAGGAGCAACCAATTGAAGGAAAATTTTTCTAAATGCCACTTTTGGCAATCTCGTGTGAAATTTTTGGGACATATCATTCCTGAATCCGGAATTTTCTTGGATCCTTCAAAGATTGAAGCAATTCAAAATTGGAAGAGACCGGAGAGTGCGATGGAAATTCGTAGCTTTCTCGGATTGGTGGGCTATTACCGTCGGTTCATAAAAGACTTTTCTAAAATCTCCGTACCTCTTACTAGTTTGACAAAGAAGGGAATTAAATACATTTGGTCAGACAAATGTGAAGATGCTTTTCAGAAACTTAAAGAACTCCTTTTCGTGGCTCCTATTCTTGTGATTCCCGAAGGGAACCAAGATTTTATTGTTTACACCGATGCTAGTCGTGTCGGTTTGGGTGCCGTTCTCATGCAAAGGGAACGTGTTATTCCTTATGATTCTAGGCAATTAAAGCCTATCGAGACTAGATATGCCACTCATGATTTAGAGCTCGCGGCTATTGTTTCGCCCTTAGAATTTGGCATCATTATCTTTTGGGAGAGAAATTTGTTCTCTACACCGATCATAAATCTTTGAAGTATTTATTTTCTCAAAAGGAACTTAATTTGCGTCAACAACGTTGGCTGAGTTCCTTGCATCTTATGATCTTGATATTCTTTATACTCTCGGAAAGGGAAATCGTGTTGCCGATGCCCTCAGTCATAAGCAATAAGCGGTTGTTTCCATGATGATATCTGAATTGAATGATCTCGAGACTTTGTCCACTTGTGAGATTTGAGATCGTGAATCCGATTTATGTTCATCTCTTGTTTTGTGTAGCCTTGAGGCTCATCCTTCTCTTTTAGACCGCATTCTTGAAGCTCAAAAGCATGTTCCCGAATTGGTTCTTCTTAGCCAAAGTTGTAGGGATAAAATTGATATTGAAGGTTTAAAAGACTTTGATATTGATGCTCATGGCGGTATTCGAAAATTTGGTAGACTTATGGTGCCAAATATTATTGATCTTCGTAAAGACATTTTAGAAGATTCTCATCATTCTAAGTTTACCATTCATCCTGGTAGTAGTAAAATGTACGTGGATATGAAGCGACTTTATTATTGGGATGGAATGAAATCCAATATGGATAACTTTGTTAAGCGTTGCATGACTTGCCAACTTGTAAAGGCCGAGCATCAAAGGCCCGGTGGGTTATTGCAACCTTTGGAAATTCCAATATGGAAGTGGGATCAAATTTCCATGGACTTTATTGATGGTCTTCCCTGTTCTCGTTCGGGACATGATAGCCTATGGGTGATAGTAGATAGACTTACAAAATCCACCCATTTTCTTCCCGTTCGGTCCAATCGGGCCATACCTATTTTGGCTAAACTTTTTGTCAAGGAAATTGTTAAATTGCATGGAGTTACTACTTCTATTGTTAGCGATCGTGATCCATTGTTTACTAGTGGATTCTGGAAAGGTCTTCAAAAAGCTTTGGGAACGAAGCTTAATTTTAGCACCGCTTATCATCCTTAGTCCGATGGACAAACTGAGCGTGTGAATCAAACTCTTGAAGATCTTCTTCGTGCATGTGTTCTTGATTTTGGTGGAAGTTGGGAAGATCATATTTCTCTTGTTGAGTTTTCCTATAGCAATAGCTTCCAATCTAGTATTGGTATGGCACCTTTCGAGGCACTATACGAAAGGCCATGCCGATCTCCTTCGTGTTGGTTTGAAGCCGCTGAGAAGCTGGTTTTAGGTCCTGATTTTATCCGTGATGCCATAGAAAAGATTGACCTTATTCGTCATAGGATGAAAGAAGCTCAGAGTAGGCAAAAATCCTATGCCGATAATCGAAGAAGGAAATTAGAATTTTCTGTGGGAGATTTCATGTTCATTCGTGTTTCACCTATGAAGGGTGTTGTGCGTTTCAGTAGATCGGGAAAATTAGCACCTCGATATATTGGCCCATTTCCCATCACCGAACGCATTGGCTCCGTGGCTTATCGTCTTTTATTACCATCTCAATTTTCTGCTATTCACGACGTGTTTCACGTCTCTCAATTATGGAAATGCCTTCGAGATTCTGATTCTATTCTTGAGCCCGGTGTTGTTGAAGAAATTGAAGTTTCGCCTAATTTGACTTATGAGCAACATCCTATTCGTATCATATCTTCGGAGGTTAAACGCCTTCGAAATAAAGATGTTCCTCTTGTGAAAGTTCAATGGTCCTCAAATCCTAAGGATTGCTCTTGGGAATCCAGAGAATTTATCGAGCGAACACATCCGGACTTGCTCTTTCGAGCTCCTTAAGGTGAACTTTTTATTTCAAATTTCTTCTTTTTGTGTTGATGTACTTTTATTGTTGTTACTTCTTATTTATTTCTTAAAGATTGCGAGGATGCAATTTCTTTAAGGAGGGGAGTCTGTAACAACCTGCATATTTTACGAATTTTATATTTAAATGTTTTATTTAAATATAGAATCGCTAATCGGATTAAAGTCCGAAAAGCTACTTTTTGTAAACAGTCGAATTAGGACTCGAGACCACCTCCGTTGAGTCCAAAATGGCGTTTACAACTTTTTTGAGTATAAACATCGATATGTTTGGAGTTGAGTAAAAATTATGACTTTTTCACTTTGGGTTTGGGTTTCAGCCCATAACCTCCTAATAACCTAACCCTTCATCCAATTCCTCTTCACTCATTCTATTATTTTCCTAACACTCAAGCTTTATAAAAAAATAGGGGAAGAGAAGAGGAATTAGAAATTCCTAAGCCCTAGATTCATTTGCAAACTCAAGTTCTAGCTCCAACATCAAAGAGAAGCTTAGGTAAGCTCCCTCTTCATCTTCTCCATCTCCTCTCCTCTTCAATTTTAGAAATTTCATAAACCCTAACTTAGGAAATGTTTTTCTATTTGAGCTTAGATTGAAGCTCCTTGGGTTAACATTGAAGAGTGATTGTTCTTGCCTTGCTCTATAGCTTCTCTCTTGTGTTTTTGGGTTTAAAGGTGAGTTTTTAAACTCGCATCTTTGTCTATTTCTATCATTGTTGTTAGGTATGAATTCCTAACATCTATTCATGTTCATTTGCTTTTGATTTGAATTGATTTGGTGAACATTTCAATTTTTGGTGTTTTGAAGTCAAAACTTTAAAAATCCTAGCTTTGATGTATGATCATGCTTTTGGTGGTGTATCGAAGAGCCTATAGGGTTGGAATGTCGATTGGAAAAAACCCCTAAAGCCCATTGCTCGTCCGATCGCAAATTGGGAGAGTTTGCTCTTCATTTGATAGGCTGGAAAAAACAGTCCCAGTGCCAGTCAGTCGACTGGCCTCTGCAGTCAGTCGACTGGCTGTAGAAACCGAGAGTTTCTGGGACTGTCTGTAGAAACTGGAAGTCTCTGTTTTCTGCAGTCAGTCGACTGGCCTCTACAGTCAGTCGACTGGCCTCTACAGTCAGTCGACTGACTGCATGAACTGAAACTTTCGGGTTTCTGGATAAGTCAATTGGCCTCTACAGTAAGTCGACCGACCTGCTTGTTTTTACCTATTTTGCTTGAGGTTCCAATTTTTATCGATTCGTGATTATCCGGTTTATTGTTATCATTTATTATTGACTTTGATGACTTCTTTTTAGGGACTTTTGAGAATATCCATTTTGATGGATTCAGTATCGATTTCTTTGGATTTGATTCACGTCTTCGAATGTGGATTTTGGTGATTGATTGTTTCTACAATCATTTCTGTGATTTGTCACTTTAAAATATAAAGGTTTTCTATACTAGTAGTAAATATTCAAACTCTTTTTCAAAGATGATTTAAGCTCCATTTTTAAATATAAAGCTTGTTTTCAAAACCGTTTTCCAATCTATTAGTATATACAAACCTTTACCTCATTCGTATGAGAAATCTAATTAAACGACTTAGTAAAACAAGTGGTATGAAACGCTTGCATTCACTTCGTCGGTTAATTCTTGGACTTGTTCGATTGAACTCTTGTGACAATTTTCGAGTGGAAATCTACAATTTGTTCGTAAATATTTAAGTTAAGCTAATGGTTATGGGACATGAAGCTAAACTCATATATTTACTGGCTTAGTGTAATTCACACTTCTTATTGATCGATGATGATCATTTTGTGATTTAGACTAGCGATGTGCGATGTCTATTTGTTTGTGTGGGAACTAAAAACCCCGTTTGTGGAACTTCGATTCAATTTGGCAGGGTAGCGACTCGTGGTCTTCAGGCCGTTTGTGGAGCTTCGGCTCAAAATTTATGGTTAGCGACCATGGAATAGCGTTCCATTTGTGACACACGTGTTGGTGAGTTTTCATGCTCCCGTTTGTGATTGGCCTCCCACTTTTTTGTGATTTCTGGATTGATGATTTATAGAATTTTTGTTTCACCTCTTTTTGTGATTGGCAATGATATGTTTGTCAATATTTGGGGTTTGGTGAATAAAATAAAGAATATGACATTCTTTTTGGTTCTTTGAGATTCTTGAGATATTGTATGATTTTGTTGTTGTTTAAAGTATACTTGTCACAGTATGACATTATTGTTATCATACGTTTTTGTTATATCTCTTCTTATATCTCACTTTATATATGATAATTTTAGCTAGACTGATCCGTTTATTATTTTCTTCTTAAATAATACTCGGGTCAGACCGAGATGTTACAGGTGCTTTTGCTTGACTCCTTATCTGGGATCATCTTCTAACTTTTGTCTAACTACATAGTTTTGTAGTTTTTGTTATTATAGATTTGAGATATAGACTCCTTGATGTATAATTATTCTTTTGTCTAGCACATGTATCTATTCTTTTGTGATGTAGTGTAGTTTGTCCACTACTTTGATGTACACTTTTATGAGATATATTCATATCTGATTCCGCCTTTGTGATATGAATGTCTGTGGTTGATTTGTGTTATGTTTATTTCTATATTTGTTTTCGAAGGCCTCATAGCCACTGTATGGTAGCTTTTAGTATGTATTTGATATGTCGGATTTCTTCTTGAATTGAAATGTAAGTTATATTTTCTGACATATCGGTACTCGCACAAAGCAATTACACAGATGGTCGCTCCTCAACAGCCTTATTCTTCGCGCTAGTTGACGGCATTACTCCATAGTGTCCTTGGCTAGCGTGAGCATAGAGGTGGGGCGTCACAGAACCAAACCTTGTTGGTGATGGTTCAATCAATGATGAGTGACGTCGAGTTACCTCCTTCATTTTGGAGGTATGCGCTAGAAAGCTTGCATACATGTTGAATAATGTACTGCCTAACTCTATGCCTAAAATACCATATGAGTTTTGGATTGGCAAGAAAACCCAACCTAATTATCTTAAGTTTTGGTGTTGTCTAGTTTACATTAGGAATATAAACTCGTAAGTTAGAGAAACTACTGTCTTATGTAAGTTTATATGGTATCTAAGAAATTTTCATTAATACATATTCTACTACATCAAGGAACAAAATTGTTTGTTTTTCGACACACCATATTTTTAGGAAAGGAATTTCTCTCTCAAGAAGTTATTTGGCAATGAGATGAGATCTAAAAAACTTCCATAGAGACCGAATACATTTATAGTACTTCTACTCCTACAAAAATACACAACTTATTAAATGTCTAACAGGGAATATCTCACACCGGAGATATATTACGTTCTCATTGATGGCGAGAATGGAGATTATTTCATTCGTGATTGTGGTTCACTCACATACCAACGAGCCTTGGAATATAAAGACTCCATCATATATCTTAAAGCTGTGAAGTTCAAGATCGATTTCATGTACAAAACAAAGTTTGGACTTTGGATAATGTACCCAAATAAATAAAATCCATTGGTTGCAAATGAATCTTCAAAAAGAAGACCAGTGCAGATGGAAAAGTCAAAATCTATCAAGCGAGGTTAGTCACGAAAGAGTTTTGTCAAATTCAAGGTGTTGATTCTAACAAAAAATTTCCATAAGTCATATGCTTAGATCCATTCAGATAGTACTTGGGGGCTCCACATACTATGACTACGAAATATGGTAGATGGATGTTATAATGGCTTTTCTAATGATTTATAAAGACGGTTTACATGTCACAATCAAAGGGTTTTGAGGTCAATGAGAGAAGTGATAAGGTCTGTAGGCTCTTAAGATCAATTTACGGTCTTAAACAAGCATCTCAAATTTGGAACAAATGTTTTTATAAGGTATTCAAAGAGTTTGGTTTCCATCAAAACACAGTGGAAGCATGCATGTATAAGAAAGAGCAGAATGGTGCTGTAATAATTTTAATTCTATGTCAATCATTGGCTATTGATTGGCAAAGATGTAGCAATGTTTTAATTAGTGAAAGAGTGGCTATTTAATAACTTCTTAATGAAGGATTTAGGTAAGGCTTTCTATATTTTAGGAATTTAGAACGATAGAGATATATCAAAAGGGATACTGGGATTGTCTTAATCCATGTAAATAGATACCCTGCAAAAATGATTCAGTATGAAAATTCCAGTCATGAAAATGTCCGGGTTCTATGTGATGACTGCCCCATACCACCTGCACACAATGACTAAACAAAGCGTTGTATACGTTCCAAACTAGTATGGGACGATCATCAAGGAAGAAATTTAAAAGTAGAAAACCTGTTGCATATCTCACAGCGCATGGATAAAATATAATACAGAAAATATATAATAGAATATAGTGAGCCATAACAAATGAAAGTAACATATCCACTAAATCATGAGTTATGGATAAAAATGTCATATAATCTCAATACAACATTTCCTCACTACAACCCTCTAAGAGTACATAGAACAAACAACGGAAATATCTACAATATAAAGAATAATACGCCATAGCATCTCCAAGCTTGTCTCTGTATAGCAGCAACATCATCAAACCTGTCATCTAGTCTACTCATTTAAGAGTACCCAAGATGATAAGAGGAAACATAAAACCTTGGGCCAAACAACAGTCTAGTGTGAGCGGTAAATGACTATCAAAAGCTCTACTAGAAAATATGGTACTAGACAGGTACAAAAAACATACCTAACATGTCCTTGCAACCAAAGAGTTAGCACATGATAATAAGATATAATATGCTACTCAAATAAACAACAATAGGATACTGTAATAGAACATGATAGAAGAATCCAAGCAGACTCCTTCACCGGCCATATTCCCAATCCGTTCTCCAGCATTCCTATAGATGATAGCCTACCTAAGAGAATAGCAAACATAGCAATTATAGCACCCATTACATAGAACCTAGCTATCGTCTTCTAAAGCCATGAATATATGATAACTCGTATGACCGTCCTCACTTTTCCAGGGACTAATGGAGATCTCGGTCCTTAGTTGTATTCCCCATACGTTCAGGTTTGAAACCTTGTACATTGCCATGGTCCGGTACCTTCATACCTGCTTGACACTAGACCCTCTCGGAGAGGTCCAGGATACACGATTGGCGCTACCAGCCCTCGGGTGCCCCGCATATAGTACCCTTGCTTTGAATCATAACCATAACACTCCAAGTTATCAACGATTCCTTTGCACTCCTAATCTTTAGAGCTTTCCACAACTCCAATCCAATTTCTGGCACGAGTCCTACCACTCAATCCAAACCATTATACCATAGCCTCGTTCCTCCCGAGCTTTCTATCAACTCCTTCGATCCTACTCCTTATCTGAGCCCTCGACCGAAGAGTCGAAACTTCATCATGCTGTAACTTCCAAACCGTTGAAGCAACCAATGAGCCACCACCTCCAGCATGATCCACTATGACGCTTGTACCTCCACCCTAGATCGCAGCCTCAACAGAGCCACCAAAGCGAATCAGTGCCATTCCGACCTGACCACTTCGGATCGATGACGTTCCGACTACTTAACCGATTTCTGCTCCGATCTTCTTCCAACTTCTAGTATACTATCCGTTGATGCCAAAGACTCAGATCCATTCTTCTTTGCCTTTTGGTTTTCTCTTCCATGCATCATAGTTCGATAAATTATAGACGATCCATCTACTCTTCAATGCATGGCCTATCCCTCGATCAACACCACAGAGCAACTCTATAGACCATGCCCTGCTTCCCTTATGGGACGCTCCTCTATTGGAGCTGTAGATTTGGATTGGGGCCGATCTGGCTTCTTAGCTCCAATCAAGGTGTGATTCATAGGGCCTTTTTCTGCTGTTCTCCAGATCCTATCCTCCAAGTTTTGTGCGATTTCGACGAACTTTGCTCCTGATATGCTCCGATCACCAATCTAAGTCCTAAAACATGTACAACACTAGCAAGCGAATCAAGCAAAGCAAGTAATTCAATCATAATAGTGATTCAAACATAGAAAAACATTCAATTACATCCAATACTAACATTCAAATCATCCAATTCAACCAGTGACCACATTCCAAGCATAAATTCAATCTAAATCATAGAATTACATAGCCATATATGCGCAAATGACACTAGCCAATGGTCTATTACCAATTACATGTTCAATTAGGTTAATCTAGGGTTTCTAAATCTAAAATTACCTAAGTTTAATCCATTAAAGGTTTAATTTGACAATTCTAACCTATAATCGCCTATTTACAACATATAATCCATCATTGACTAGTGAGTGATCATAACCGCTCACAAAATATACCAACCCTATGAAATTTGATGGAGATTCGATCTGGACAGCGAGAAATCGGATGAAGATGCAACCAAAATGATGAGATCAAGCTACTAGATGAATATCCACCCTCTAATTTGCAATTAGAGACAATTTGAGATGAAATCCAATGGAGAATTAGAGAAGAGTCGGGTTTGGGGTTGATATCACATGAGAAGAAAACTTTCAAATGGCTCCTCTCAACTCATATTTAGATCCAAACCTAATTAGACTAATGGGCTTGCTAATTTAGCCCATTAATCCCTTCTAATTCCGGTCAGCAGATTTTAAAACTTAAAACCGCTATAACTTCTTAACCATTTATCCAATTTTTCTATATGACCAATCTACGGAATGGGAAACCACCATTCAGAAGCAATGAAATAGGTTAGAGCATCTACTTTGGCTTCTATCAAAAGTTATAGCCGAAATAAAATCTCCAAAGGCAAAATGGTCACACAAAAATTTGGGAAAAATCATATATGTGTGAAACCTCCCTAAGAACCATATCCCAAAATATTAGAATCATAAAACCAAAAATAAATTAAACAGAATTATTTTACGATCCTCCGATATGTAAAATAAGGTCCCTTACATTCTCCCCTCTTTAGGAATTGCACCCTCGAAATCTCCAAACAAACATAAGCAATCAAGGTTATCCCACATGTGTACCAGCCACCGGAAACCATCTAACAATCCAACTAAGCAGCCATACAAGCAAAACCTATCCTAGCATGCAGAACTCTAATAATATAAGATATAATGGTGGAAGTAGATATGATATATGGGTCTTACCCCTCGAAAAGTTCTGGATAGGCCGTCATCATACTCTCTTCAGTCTCCCACGTACAATCGCTTTCATTCTCGCTCCATTGCACCTTAACTAGCTTAATTACCTTCCTCCTAAGCTGTTTTGCATCACTCCCAATGACTCGAAGCGGCTTACGAGGTCTTGAAACTTCTGGTTCAACCTCTATCTCTTCAAGCTGATCCAGTGCTATCACAATACCTGACTCATGTACAAACTTCTGTAGATTAGAGATATGAAAAACATTATGCACACCGCCATCTTCGGAGGTAGGTCCACTCTATAAGCCAACTTTCCAATTCTCTCGATAATTGGAAATAGTCCAACAAATCTGGGTGCTAACTTTCCCTCCCTATCAAACTGGACAACATTCTTTAGAGAAAAACCTTAACAAATACCATATCTCCAACCGAGAATTCCAAATCTCTTCTTCTCTTATTCACATAACTCTTCTGATGATCATGAGTAGTCTTCATTCATTGCTGAATGATCTCTATCTTTTCTGATGTCTTTCTAATCATCTTTGGCCTAAGTATTGGCTTTTGACCTGCTTCCCACCAACATGAAGGCGAATTACAAGGTTGTCCATACAATGCTTCATATGGTGCCATATCAATACTCGACGGATAACTATTGTTGTATGAAAACTCCATCAAATGCAAATGATCCTCCTAACACCCTCCAAAATCTATAATGCAGGCTCGAAGAAGATCTTCCAAAATCTAATTCACTCTCTCAGTCTGGCCATCCGTCTGTGGGTAACAAGTTGTGCTCAAGTGTAGCTCGGTTCCCCGAAAACTCTTATAAGCTTTTCCAAAATCCACTAGTAAACAATGATTTTCTATCGCTTACAATACTCATTGGCACACCATGGAATCGAACAATCCACTTAACATACGATTCTGGCAACTTGGATACTGTTCTGGTGGACTTGACAGGTATCAATCTTGCACTCTTGGTCAACCGATTTACCACTACTCATATATTATCATATCCTGCTCTTGTCCATCGAAATTCATTTATAAAATCCATAAGTACCTGTTCCCATTTCTATTCGGGAATATCTAGTGGTTGTAGTAATCCACTAGGCCTCTTCTGCTCGGCATTCACTAACTGGTAATTCAAGCACTTCGAGATGAACTTTCCAACATCCCTCTTCTTACCTTTCTAGTAGTAATTTCTCTTCATGTCCCTATACATCTTGTTACCACCAGGATGAATAGTCAATCTGGAATGATGGCATTCTCTTAGTACTTCATCTCGTAATCCATCAACATCTGGAACAACTAGTCTCTTATCTTTACGAAGCCAACCATCTCGATCGACCTCGTACTGCTTCAAATCTTCAGATTCCACTCCCATCTCGATTCTTGCCATAATCACTATTAGCTTAGTATCTTGTTTTTACTAGTACCAATCCTTTCAATGAGAGTAAGGCTGATCGTAAACTTGCTAATATTTCAGGCTCAAGCTCACAATGCGGTCTGAAATCAAATCCAGCTATATACTCCATATGCTTCCATTTCAAGAACATAGCTCCTAATCCAACATGTCTTCTGCTCAGTGCATCTGCCACTGCTTTCCCTTTCCTTGGGGTGTTGGAAATATCAAAGTCATAAGAGGCCAAAAACTCTAACCACCGTTGCCGTCGAAGGTTGAGACACTTTTGAGAGCAAAGGTACTCAAGAATTTATGATCCATGAATATCTCAAATCTTTTTTCCAACAAGTAGTGCCTCCACATCTTCAATGCAAATATAGACGCTGCTAACTCCAAGTCATGAGTTGGATAATTCCTTTCATGCCACTTCAACTGTCAACTAGCATAAGCAACAACTTTCCCTTTCTGCATCAATATAGCTCTAAAACTAGTACCACAAGCATCCGTGTATACTGCCATCTCTTCATTCCCACCGAGAATAACTAATATAGGTGCACCGGTCAGCCTTTTCTTCAGAGTCACAAATGCTTTCTCACATTTAGCATCCCACACAAAGGTCCGAATCTTCTTCGTCAAGTTAGTCAACAATGCTGCAATCTTTGAGAAGTCTTTTATGAAGCATCCGTAATATCCTGCCAATCCTAAAAAACTTCTTGCATCCGTAGCATTCTTGGGTTGCTTCCAATCCTGGATCTCTGTCACCTTTGCGAGATCCACTATTATTCCTTGTCCTGACACGATAGGACCAAAGAATCTCACTTCTTCTTTCTAGAAGTGACACTTAGAGAACTTAGCTACCAACTTGTGCTCCCTCAAGATCTCAAGCACAATACTCAAGTGCGTCTTGTGCTCTTCCTCAATTCTGGAGTAAATCAGAATATCATCCACAAACACAAGCACGAACTTGTTCAGCTGATCCCTGAAGATGCCATTCATAAGGTCAACAAAGTATGCCGGAGTGTTGGTCAATCCAAAAGGCATCACCAACCACTCCTAGAACCCTGATGGTGTTCAAAATGCAGTAATGGGCACACTTTCCTTAGCCACTCTCAAAATACCATTGCCAAATCCATCTGAGAAAACACCTTATTCAGCTCACGATAATCCACACATAACCTCAAAGAACTATCTGCCTTAGTCGTGAATACAACAGATGCGCCCCACTCGGATATGCTTCTCTGAATGAATCCTTTCTTCAGCAGATCATTCACTTGCACCTCTAACTCTTTCTACTCTCTGGGTGTCATACGCCTCAAAGGCATCACTATAGGTCTGGCTCCATCCACTAAATCGACCCGAAACTCAATTTCTCTATGCGGCGGTAATCCTGTCATTTCCTCGAATACATTAGTATACTCTCTAGCGATAGGCATAGATGATAACCCTTTTTGTGGAATCTCAAACAAATAAAGAAAGCTGACCAATACCCCATCCTATGGTAAGCATCATATCACTACTGTTCACCCTTCCACAATCCCAATTGTCACCTCTAGCTTCTCGCAATCCACTACAACCGCATACTTCCTAAGCCAGTCCATTCTCAAAATAATCCCGAACCTAGCAAAATTGAGAACAAAGCAATTACAAGCAAAAGAACATCCATAACTCGATAACACTAAGCCACGAAAAATCATTCAGAGACTAGTAGATCCTTCAACAGGTTCCATCATAATCAAAGGTCGGTCTACTATCTTGGGTTCCAAACCTAGTCTGCATGTTAAGTCATTGCAGATGAAAGAATGCGAAGCTCCAGTATAAAAAATAACTATAATAGATTCATCTCAGATGGAAAGCATACCTTGCAACATGACTTCTTTCCCCTTATCCTCGGTAGTGGGAATACAAGATGAAGTCGGGACTACATCCAAAGCATATGCCTTCACAATCTCTTTACCCTTAGGCAGTTCCGGACAATCCTTCTTTATGTGCCCTGTCTTACCATAGTTGTATCACTTCTTAGCAGCCTTGCACTCCTTGATATAGTTGTTACCCTGCCTTTTGGACAAAGCTGGGATATCAACAAATTGGCTAAAAAGGATGGATATCAAGGTTGGAGACCGATTGGAAACGAGGATAAGATCAATACCGTCAAAATTGGACCGAGCTCCAATCAAGGTGGGATCGATTGGGAATGATAAACAGGGCTTGGAAAGGCTAAAGTTAAAATTTCAAGTCAATCGGAGTTCATATGCTCAAGATATGGATGGATCAATATTGGTGAGAAATGGTTTTGGATCGATGCCTTCGTATCGATCATTGTGATGGTTAGTTTGGATCGATCGGTCTTCGGATCGATAGGTTTTGTATATATGTAATGCGCATCGATTTGGTTTGACATGGCAGAAGTATGGCGGCATACTTCGTATCGATCAAGGCTGGGATCGATACAAACAAGGGAGCGGTTGATGGATACAAAAAAGGCAGCAGATATGGATCGATACGAAGCAGCAAGAATGCATGACTTGGATCGATACGAAGCACACACGTAGAGGATCGATATGAATAAGGCGAGCGGGGATCGATACGAAAGCTGTAGATGGATAAATACGAATTGTGTTATGGATACAAAACCTCCAGCCTACTCGCAAATACAAACTTGGATTGATCATAACTCTCAAACCATGGATCCAAATGTTATGAAATTTTCATAGAAGCTTCCTTATGCACTTAAGAATGTTCATGATCGATCTCAGCTTAGTTGGACCATTTTTGGATCGATATGAATTGTACTTGGATCGATCGGGATCGATCCCAAATGACCCCGGATCGATCTGGTGGGCCTACCTGCGCATGAGAAGAGGTATTCCAGGTTTTGGGGCGGATATTTTCAGATCTACACATATAAATAGCAGATCTATAGCAACTAAAAAGGGACTTTTCTTCTTCTTTTCTAGGTGAAACTTTGCCATTTTTGTTATTGACTCCAAAGGCTTGTAACTGTAACTACAGTATAAAAAGGAATAAAAGGATTAATTCAAAGTGGACGTAGATCGGAGATAGCCAAACCACTATAAACCTTGTGTTCTTTGCTTTCTTGCTCATTTTAATTTTGCTATTCCTCATTTTTATTCTCTAATTTATCTGGATCTGAGATCTGTGCTTGGATATTGTGGATCTGTGTATATATACTGGTGCTTTCACTACTTCTAGGGTTTGTGACCTATTTTGGTGCAAACACTTCGATGCTTTCACTGAGAAGGATGAGCACCCGTTGTACCGGATTTGGAGTTCAGATTTGGAAAGCTAAAGGATCAAATCTAGAAGGAACCATGGCTAAGCAATCAACGAGGAGACAGAGAACGAAGACGAGTCAGCATGAAGGAAGTCAGGAGGCCTCTTCAGGTTCTAATCAGACCTCAGTTTTCATCACCAAAGATGAGATGGAGATGATGATGGATGCTATGTAGGAAGGGATGCTAAAAAAGCAGGTGGAGATGATGCAGAACCTACTCCAACAAGTTGGGCAAGCTAGAGTGCAAAATCAGAGAACATAACTGTAGGAAATGCTGGAACTAGGGATCGTGAAGCTGGAGCAACAAGAGCAGAGACAGCACGAAATCAGGATCAGGAGCATGGAGCAACCAGGATTCATGAGGGAGTGGGACCATCTGGAATAGTCCCTGAGCTAGGGGCATGCCTCCGAATCATGTTGGCTCAATTCCAGGAAGGGTACCAGGCGGCGCTGTGCAGTTTGGTGTTGATCGGGATATGGATGCTCATCCAGAAGGACAAGTTTCTGGATTCCCTTATGGAATCGGGGAGTAGGTTGGAGATCACAGACAGAGGCTACCACTTGATGACAACGACAGGTTAGCAGACATGGTCGGATGGGCTATGAGGAGAGGATTGGTGAATATAGATTTGGAGGACGTGAACAGGAGTCCCTTTACTCCTACGATTAGGCAGGCTATGAATCCACCGGACTTCAAACTACCAATGTTGGAGATGTATGATGGGAGAACGGATCTCACTGTTCACTTGACGAGGTACATGAGGCATATGGAAGTACTGGGGCATCAGAGGGAGTTATGGCTTGATGTTTCCCTTTGTATCTGACGGATATAACAGCATTATGGTTCAAACAGCTAGAAAGTGGCTCTATTGGCACATGGACGGAGCTGATCGAGAGGTTTATGAGGCAATTTCGGGTCCACATTGTGAGACCCAAGAATGCGATGACTTTAACATCAATGAAACAATGGAAGGGAGAATCACTTAGGGATTTCTTAACCAGATTCAATGCGGCGGTAGCTTCCGTTGATTGACCCGATCCATCGATGGTTTTGATGGAAGCAGTCTCAGGAATTGCAGATGATTCAGATTTTAAGATATCGTTGGAATGAGATCTGCCGATGGATCTCGAGGAGTTTTATCATGAAGGAGAAAGGTTTTTACAATAGGAAGATGCGAAGGCCGAAAGAGAGGGGAGAGAGGCTGAAGTTTATGCGCTAGAAGGCGGAGGTCTACCCAGGGAGGATTCAAACAAGGACGATAGGGGCAAAAGGAAAATGAATGATTACGGCAACACTTCGAAAAGGCAATGAAGGGAATCAAAATTTTCTTCTTACACGGATTTAACTGAAACTCTAGAAAGGATTTACTTAGATACTCGAGGGCGCCTCCAGTATCAAAGGCCGGCAAAAAGGGAACCCTCTGAATATGAGCGAGCATCTGGAAAGCATTGCCTATTCCATGAGCTGGATGAGCACAGCATGAACGACTGCAGGCATTTGAAGGATATCATTGAGGAGCACGTGAGGAATGGTCATTTGCAGTAATACATAGGAATCGAGCTGTGGCAGTGGAACAAGAGCAGCCACCTCCCACCTCGAACGAAGATGGCGTTGGATCTAGGCATCGTCATTAGCTTATTATCAACTGATTGGATTTGTGGCATGGAATAAGTAATATACCTCGAAGTAATACGGCTAAGTCACTTACACATGTATGGGATCAAGGACGGTCCCTAGGCATGCTCTAAGATGATGCTAAACCGTGATGCTCGGGTCTATGAAATCTTGTTTTCTTTCTGTTTTTCTGCAAACTTTGGTTTCTACCTTGGTTGTACGGACTTTTATTTTGTCAATTAGACTTTGTGATGATTGGATTTGGATTAATGTAATAAATAATACAGATCACGCGATTACGGTCCCGATCGGAGAGACGGGGGCAGTAATCCCAAGTTACGAGTCCCTTCACCGGAGAGCGATGGAATGGACTCGAACACAATATATTCCTTGATCAGAGAGTCGAGGTCGGAGAATATAAAAGTCCTCGACCGGAGAGTTGAGGACAGAGAATATAAAATTCCTCGATCAGAGATTCGAGGCCGCAGAACATAAAAGTCCTCGACTGGAGAGTCGAGGCTGGAGAATATAAGTCCTTGACTAGAGAGTCGAGGCCGAAGTAGGATAAAACGCCCCGGTGAAGTCTATGGATTTGAATTTAGACCCAGAGAGATCATGGATTCGGATTTTAGTTTTTAATGGCCAAGGATTTGCTATGGCCCAGAGTGGTCTTGGATTTAGATAAGGGCCCGGAGCGGTCCCGGACTTGGATATCGACCCGGAGAGGTCATGGATTGGGTTATTGGTTATTGGATATGGATGGATCAAAACTCGGTTGACGGTTTTAAATGGATATGGAATTGGCTAAGGATTTGGTTACTGGATTTGGAATCGGATATCGACTGAAAGCAGTCTATTAGTCCATAGGATAGTGGTTTTGATGACAACAACTATAGAAGTGTTATAAAATATATATGTGCAGGAAATCTATATGCAGGTATCAACAAAAGAAGACTGTACAGTAAAGAAAACAAAATTGATGAAGACAAAGATCAAGAGTTCAAGATTGAAGACTCATGAGATTCAAGATATTCAAGAGTTCAAGACAAATAATATAGTTAGGTTAGATATTTGTTAAAACTCCTTGAAAGCACTATCATTCTTTTTTATCCAATTTACTCATGGAATGGAATCCACTTCGTTCTTGTTAAAGGGATGGAACCCTAGTGAGATGGAACTCACGAAATATCTAGTGGAACGGATAGTAGCCCTATTTTGTTATCCACTAATTTTGATTCAAAATGATTTTCAAAATTATCTCTTGTTTTATAAAATGATTTTCAAATATTCCTTTTCAAAAGAAAAACCTTCGTTCACATTTCCAAAAATGTTTTAGCCTCAAAATCATATTTATCATTTTGTTATATTTTGATTTCAAAATTGTCCTTGATATTTTAGCCTCAAAATCTATTTTAATATTATATTTACTTTAGTTTATTTACTTTGATTTTAAATATATTTTAGTATATATACATATATACATTCATAAGTATTTCTACTTCTAAATACCTTCTACAAATACATAGAGTCCATTTGAATAAAGTTGCATATGTTTTAAATCATCATTTTTCAAAGTAAAGCAAATCATCATTTTCTACTAGACCATGTCGACATCCTATTTACCTGTCATGTCGACATGCTTCCCGTTACAGCAAAGGTTGTTTTCAAAAGAAGTGTCTATTCGTTTAAACCTCTTCGAATGGACACATCCATTCATTCTCTATAAATAGAGACTGTTATGAACGTTTTCCAGTAACTACATTCTTTATTTTCTCTCCTCTTTACTTTCTTATCTTATTTTCTAATCATCCTATCCATATTCTGCCGAAATCTTAAGTGAATAAAACCAGAATATCTCTAGTTTGATTCTCTGCCACTCTCTCCAAAGAATCTCAGTGCTTATCAGAGTTATAGATACATTTGTACTCAAAGAAACTTGTGTGGGGTTATAAAGATGTGATCGTGTCCTTGGAAATCGATCGGGTGAACTTGTGTCCTGTGAATCAAGTGGTTCTACCCAGAGACCTGAGAATCTGGAGGGTGTACCTCGTTGCCTTGGAATCGAGGGATTGTAATCTAGATTATTGTTGAATAGAAAGCCGTACGGGTTGTGCGGGACTGGATGTAGGGTAACACCGAACCAGTATAAAATTCCTGGTGTGTTCTTTCCTTTACTTGCTTTTTATTTATATTTGCATTTATTTGTGATTCTGTGATTTGATCTGTGATTGTGTATTTGCATTAAGTTAGTTAATTCAATTTAAATCAAAGAAGTTTTAAAGAAATTCTTAAACACTATTCACCCCCCCTCTAGTGTTAAATAGCCTTAAGATCATCTTCCGCATCCCTTTCATTTGGTATCAGAGCAAGTTTTTCAAAGTATTCATAATTTGATTTTTGAAAAGTTCATGGCTAAGTTTGAAATGTTTCCTAAAAATATTTCTTTAATGATCAAATCATTGCGGTCTCATAAATTGATGCATGATAGTTATATAGAATCAGGTAGTCTACAAAAGTTGCTCACTGTGCAGGAATCTTGCTTCATGGCGACAAATGAATCTATTCACAATGGACAAGCTGTGTAAATAAGGAAAAACAAGTGGATACTTGATAGTGGATGTTCAAGACATATGACAGGAAATCCAGAGATACTCAATGACATTATTTACAAGGATGGAGGATTGGTTAATTTTGGGGATAATTCAAAAGGTTATGTGGTTGGCATCGGCAATGTAGGTAATTCTGAAACTCATATTATTTCAAATGTTTTGTTAGTTAAAAATCTACAACATAATCTACTTAGTATTAGTCAGTTATGTGATAAAGGATATAGGATTAAATTTGAAAAAGACAAGTGTCACATCGAAGATAATAAATCTAATATTATCTTTGAGGGAGTTAGGAAAAAGAATATCTATATTCTTAGTATGAAAATTTCAAATGATAATCTATGTCTGTTGGCCAATACAAGTGACCCTTGGACTTGGCATAAGAGATTTGGACATTTGAATTTTAAACTCTTATCTAGACTATCCAAACTTGATCTAGTAAGAGGCCTCCCTAAGATGCAATTTAAAGTAGATAGTATATGTGATGCATGTCAATTAGGAAAACTTAGAAAAAGTTCCTTTAAACTTAAAGATATGATCTCTACTTCAAAACCTCTTGAGTTACTTCACCTAGATTTATTTGGTCCATCTCAGATTCAATCAATCAACCATAGTAAATATGTCTTTGTAATTGTGGATGATTATTCCAGATATACATGGACAATCTTTCTGAAACATAAAAGTGATACTTTTGATTATTTTAAAAGTTTTTCAAAAAGAGTTCAAAACCAACTTTCTTCCAAGATCATCACTATTCGTAGTGATCACGGTGGTGAATTTGAAAATGAGAAGTTTGAGGAATTCTGTAATCAGAAGGGAATTACTCACAATTTTTCGTTTCCAAGAACTCCACAACAAAACGGAGTAGTTGAGCGTAAGAATAGGATGATTCAAGAGTGTGCTAGAACTCTACTTTCTGATAGTAAATTACCAAAACATTTTTGGGCTGAAGCAGTTGCAACAGCCTGTTATATTTTGAATAGGATTTTAATTAGACCTCTAACCAATAAAACACCTTATGAACTTCTTTTCAATAAGAAACCTAAGGTATCTTATTTCAGAATTTTTGGAAGTAAATGTTTTATCTTAAATACAAAAGATAATTTAGATAAGTTTGATCCTAAATCCGACAAAGGAATCTTTGTCGGATATTCTAACAGGAGTAAAGCTTATAGAGTTTTTAATCTAAGAACAAACACTATTGAAGAAACTTTACATGTTTCCTTTGATGAAAATTTCAAAGAAGTTGATCAGACTAATGATGAGGATGACTTAGTTATTTCTAATCATGAATCTGTAGATGCTACAAATGAAACTTTTCATCCAAATAAAAAGATTAGGCTTTTAAAAGATCACCCTGTAGAAAATATTCTAGGAGATATGCAATCTGTTGTTAAAACTAGGAATCAATTAAACAGTATGAGTCATGTTGCTTTTATATCCTCAATAGAACCTAAAAATCCAAAGGAAGCATCAACTGATGATTCATGGATTCTTGCTATGCAAGAAGAATTGAATCAATTCACCAGAAATGATGTTTGGGAACTTGTTCCTAGACCTGAGGATAAATCCATTATAGGCACTAAATGGGTATATAAAAATAAATTAAATGAATTAGGTGAGGTCGTTAGAAATAAGGCTCGACTCGTTGCACAAGGTTATTGTCAAGAAGAAGGTATAGATTATGACGAAACCTTTGCACCCGTAGCAAGATTAGAAGCTATTAGAATTCTGCTTGCTTTCGCTTATTTCAATAATTTCAAACTTTTTCAAATGGATGTCAAGAGTGCCTTTCTAAATGGTTTTGTAAAAGAGGAAGTTTATGTTGAACAACCTCCACTCTTTGAAGATACAAAATTTCCAAATCATGTTTTTAAATTAAAGAAAGCCCTGTATGGTCTAAAACAAGCTCCTAGAGCTTGGTATGATAGACTTAGGTCTTATCTTTTGCAATCTAATTTTGAAATAGGGAAAGTAGATAACACACTTTTTATTAAAAGAAACAAAAATGATATTCAACTTGTACAAGTGTACGTAGATGATATTATTTTTGGATCAACCAATTCTGACATGAACAAAGAATTTTCTGACATTATGACAAAAGAGTTTGAGATGAGTCATATGGGTGAACTTAACTTTTTCCTAGGATTACAAATCAAACAATTAGATAATGGTATCTTTATCAGTCAAGAGAAGTATGCGAGAGAGTTAGTTAGTAAGTTTGGCTTGACCAATGTGAGTGGAAAACCAACTCCTATGGCAACCAATATAGCGTTAAGTAAGGATGATCTATCCAAAGACGTAGATCAAACCTTGTATAGAGGAATGATTGGATCACTTCTCTATATAACTGCTAGTAGACCAGATATCATGAACAGTGTCTGTCTCTGTGCAAGATATCAATCTCAACCCAAGGAAACTCATCTAAAAGCTGTGAAACGTATCATTCGATATGTTAAACACACCTTTGATTATGGATTGTTCTACCCTAAGAATGATTCAATTGAATTAGTTTCCTACTGTGATGCTGACTATGCTGGGTGTAAGTCAGACCGAAAGAGTACAAGTGGAACTTGTCACTTTCTAGGTCATTCCTTAATTTCCTGGTTCAGTAAAAAGCAGAATACTGTTTCCCTATCAACAACTGAAGCAGAGTATGTTTCTGCTGCTTTAGCTTGTTCTCAAGTTTTGTATATGCAACAAACCTTGAATGATTTTGGTATATCTATCACGAAATCTCCAATTTTCTGTGATAACACTAGTGCCATTAGTTTGTCCAAAAACCCAACTCTCCATGCCCGAACTAAACATATTGACATTAGACACCATTTTCTAAGAGATAACGTAAATAAAGAGAAAATTTCTCTTGATTTCGTTAATTCTGAAAATCAAATAGCTGATATTTTAACCAAACCTTTAGGAGAACCTGTCTTCACCAAGTTAAGAAGAGAATTAGGTATATGTTCTCTTTCTGAAATATAGTATATAGTATAGTAGTATACATAGGGTATATATGAATGTTTTCTTAACCATAGCATTTTGCAACACCATGTCGACATGGTATTCATGCGTCATGTCGACATGCAACGGTAAAAATGACAGTTCGTTTTTTCCCTCTAATTTTTGAATGGGTGGTTATTTAACTCACCCATTCCGAGTTTCTCTTCCCTCCAATCATTATTTCTTCATTCTACTTTCTAGAAACATCAAATCCATGGCTTCCACATCCAATCCTAATCAAATATCACCGGCTTCTTTCCCTTCTCCTTCACATGGCCCTTTCCAAAACTCCATACTCGCTCGTGTCATCAAAATAGAGGAGAAAGTTAATGATTCGCTGCAGATGTTAACTGAAATGCAAGTTCAACAATTGAGAATGGCAAGAGAGCAAAAGAAACAAGGGAAAATTCTGAGGAATCTTCAAAAATTCCTCATGGATAATCATGCAAATCCAATTGTAATTGAAGATTCTTCTAACATAGAAGCAAATGAAGAAGGAGAAGAAGACGAAGACGAAGAAGAAGAGGAAGAACCAATGGAGGAAGAAACTGATGATGAAGCAGTATGTGTAGGGGAAGTTTGTTTTGATGCTTATGGGAACATTGTGGAACAACATGGAAATTTCTGTTTCCATTACCCAAATTGTCCTGTCCACAAGTCTCCCATCATCAAAAACAACCGTTGAGTTGTTTATTTTCTTGTTTTAGTTATTTATGTGTTTATAAGTTTAAATAGTCATGTATAGAGTAATATTGAAATGAATAAAATAATCTGTGGTTACACTTATTATTCTTATTCTTATATTGCTCATATATAACATTCTAAGTATACGATGTTTAGTGCATTGTTATATCTAGTTTCAGTATTATTAATGATAACACTATCATTAATATCATAGATTTAGGGGGAGTTAGTGTCATTTTTTTTGTTGATGACAAAGGGGGAGAAGTATAAAATAGGTTAGTTAGGCATAGATTAAGGGGGAGTTATTAGATTTAGGGGGAGTTATAAGGAGAATATAAATATTTTATAAACAAAGGTTGTCATCATCAAAAAGGGGGAGAATGTTAGTCCATAGGATAGTGGTTTTGATGACAACAACTATAGAAGTGTTATAAAATATATATGTGCAGGAAATCTATATGCAGGTATCAACAAAAGAAGACTGTACAGTAAAGAAAACAAAATTGATGAAGACAAAGATCAAGAGTTCAAGATTGAAGACTCATGAGATTCAAGATATTCAAGAGTTCAAGACAAATAATATAGTTAGGTTAGATATTTGTTAAAACTCCTTGAAAGCACTATCATTCTTTTTTATCCAATTTACTCGTGGAATGGAATCCACTTCGTTCTTGTTAAAGGGATGGAACCCTAGTGAGATGGAACTCACGAAATATCTAGTGGAACGGATAGTAGCCCTATTTTGTTATCCACTAATTTTGATTCAAAATGATTTTCAAAATTATCTCTTGTTTTATAAAATGATTTTCAAATATTCCTTTTCAGAAGAAAAACCTTCGTTCACATTTCCAAAAATGTTTTAGCCTCAAAATCATATTTATCATTTTGTTATATTTTGATTTCAAAATTGTCCTTGATATTTTAGCCTCAAAATCTATTTTAATATTATATTTACTTTAGTTTATTTACTTTGATTTTAAATATATTTTAGTATATATACATATATACATTCATAAGTATTTCTACTTCTAAATACCTTCTACAAATACATAGAGTCCATTTGAATAAAGTTGCATATGTTTTAAATCATCATTTTTCAAAGTAAAGCAAATCATCATTTTCTACTAGACCATGTCGACATCCTATTTACCTGTCATGTCGACATGCTTCCCGTTACAGCAAAGGTTGTTTTCAAAAGAAGTGTCTATTCGTTTAAACCTCTTCGAATGGACACATCCATTCATTCTCTATAAATAGAGACTGTTATGAACGTTTTCCAGTAACTACATTCTTTATTTTCTCTCCTCTTTACTCTCTTATCTTATTTTCTAATCATCCTATCCATATTCTGCCGAAATCTTAAGTGAATAAAACCAGAATATCTCTAGTTTGATTCTTTGCCACTCTCTCCAAAGAATCTCAGTGCTTATCAGAGTTATAGATACATTTGTACTCAAAGAAACTTGTGTGGGGTTATAAAGGTGTGATCGTGTCCTTGGAAATCGATCGGGTGAACTTGTGTCATGTGAATCAAGTGGTTCTACCCAGAGACCTGAGAATCTGGAGGGTGTACCTCGTTGCCTTGGAATCGAGGGATTGTAATCTAGATTATTGTTGAATAGAAAGCCGTACGGGTTGTGCGGGACTGGATGTAGGGTAACACCGAACCAGTATAAAATTCCTGGTGTGTTCTTTCCTTTACTTGCTTTTTATTTATATTTGCATTTATTTGTGATTCTGTGATTTGATCTGTGATTGTGTATTTGCATTAAGTTAGTTAATTCAATTTAAATCAAAGAAGTTTTAAAGAAATTCTTAAAACACTATTCACCCCCCTCTAGTGTTAAATAGCCTTAAGATCATCTTCCGCATCCCTTTCATTTGGTATCAGAGCAAGTTTTTCAAAGTATTCATAATCTGATTTTTGAAAAGTTCATGGCTAAGTTTGAAATGTTTCCTAAAAATATTTCTTCAATGATCAAATCATTGTGGTCTCATAAATTGATGCATGATAGTTATATAGAATCAGGTAGTCTACAAAAGTTGCTCACTGTGCAGGAATCTTGCTTCATGGCGACAAATGAATCTATTCACAATGGACAAGCTGTGCAAATAAGGAAAAACAAGTGGATACTTGATAGTGGATGTTCAAGACATATGACAGGAAATCCAGAGATACTCAATGACATTATTTACAAGGATGGAGGATTGGTTAATTTTGGGGATAATTCAAAAGGTTATGTGGTTGGCATCGGCAATGTAGGTAATTCTGAAACTCCTATTATTTCAAATGTTTTGTTAGTTAAAAATCTACAACATAATCTACTTAGTATTAGTCAGTTATGTGATAAAGGATATAGGATTAAATTTGAAAAAGACAAGTGTCACATCGAAGATAATAAATCTAATATTATCTTTGAGGGAGTTAGGAAAAAGAATATCTATATTCTTAGTATGAAAATTTCAAATGATAATCTATGTCTGTTGGCTAATACAAGTGACCCTTGGACTTGGCATAAGAGATTTGGACATTTGAATTTTAAACTCTTATCTAGACTATCCAAACTTGATCTAGTAAGAGGCCTCCCTAAGATGCAATTTAAAGTAGATAGTATATGTGATGCATGTCAATTAGGAAAACTTAGAAAAAGTTCCTTTAAACTTAAAGATATGATCTCTACTTCAAAACCTCTTGAGTTACTTCACCTAGATTTATTTGGTCCATCTCAGATTCAATCAATCAACCATAGTAAATATGTCTTTGTAATTGTGGATGATTATTCCAGATATACATGGACAATCTTTCTGAAACATAAAAGTGATACTTTTGATTATTTTAAAAGTTTTTCAAAAAGAGTTCAAAACCAACTTTCTTCCAAGATCATCACTATTCGTAGTGATCACGGTGGTGAATTTGAAAATGAGAAGTTTGAGGAATTCTGTAATCAGAAGGGAATTACTCACAATTTTTCGTTTCCAAGAACTCCACAACAAAACGGAGTAGTTGAGCGTAAGAATAGGATGATTCAAGAGTGTGCTAGAACTCTACTTTCTGATAGTAAATTACCAAAACATTTTTGGGCTGAAGCAGTTGCAACAGCCTGTTATATTTTGAATAGGATTTTAATTTGACCTCTAACCAATAAAACACCTTATGAACTTCTTTTCAATAAGAAACCTAAGGTATCTTATTTCAGAATTTTTGGAAGTAAATGTTTTATCTTAAATACAAAAGATAATTTAGATAAGTTTGATCCTAAATCCGACAAAGGAATCTTTATCGGATATTCTAACAGGAGTAAAGCTTATAGAGTTTTTAATCTAAGAACAAACACTATTGAAGAAACTTTACATGTTTCCTTTGATGAAAATTTCAAAGAAGTTGATCAGACTAATGATGAGGATGACTTAGTTATTTCTAATCATGAATCTGTAGATGCTACAAATGAAACTTTTCATCCAAATAAAAAGATTAGGCTTTTAAAAGATCACCCTGTAGAAAATATTCTAGGAGATATGCAATCTGTTGTTAAAACTAGGAATCAATTAAACAGTATGAGTCATGTTGCTTTTATATCCTCAATAGAACCTAAAAATCCAAAGGAAGCATCAACTGATGATTCATGGATTCTTGCTATGCAAGAAGAATTGAATCAATTCACCAGAAATGATGTTTGGGAACTTGTTCCTAGACCTGAGGATAAATCCATTATAGGCACTAAATGGGTATATAAAAATAAATTAAATGAATTAGGTGAGGTCGTTAGAAATAAGGCTCGACTCGTTGCACAAGGTTATTGTCAAGAAGAAGGTATAGATTATGACGAAACCTTTGCACCCGTAGCAAGATTAGAAGCTATTATAATTCTGCTTGCTTTCGCTAATTTCAATAATTTCAAACTTTTTCAAATGGATGTCAAGAGTGCCTTTCTAAATGGTTTTGTAAAAGAGGAAGTTTATGTTGAACAACCTCCACTCTTTGAAGATACAAAATTTCCAAATCATGTTTTTAAATTAAAGAAAGCCCTGTATGGTCTAAAACAAGCTCCTAGAGCTTGGTATGATAGACTTAGGTCTTATCTTTTGCAATCTAATTTTGAAATAGGTAAAGTAGATAACACACTTTTTATTAAAAGAAACAAAAATGATATTCAACTTGTACAAGTGTACGTAGATGATATTATTTTTGGATCAACCAATTCTGACATGAACAAAGAATTTTCTGACATTATGACAAAAGATTTTGAGATGAGTCATATGGGTGAACTTAACTTTTTCCTAGGATTACAAATCAAACAATTAGATAATGGTATCTTTATCAGTCAAGAGAAGTATGCGAGAGAGTTAGTTAGTAAGTTTGGCTTGACCAATGTGAGTGGAAAACCAACTCCCATGGCAACCAATATAGCGTTAAGTAAGGATGATCTATCCAAAGACGTAGATCAAACCTTGTATAGAGGAATGATTGGATCACTTCTCTATATAACTGCTAGTAGACCAGATATCATGAACAGTGTCTGTCTCTGTGCAAGATATCAATCTCAACCCAAGGAAACTCATCTAAAAGCTGTGAAACGTATCATTCGATATGTTAAACACACCTTTGATTATGGATTGTTCTACCCTAAGAATGATTCAATTGAATTAGTTTCCTACTGTGATGCTGACTATGCTGGGTGTAAGTCAGACCGAAAGAGTACAAGTGGAACTTGTCACTTTCTAGGTCATTCCTTAATTTCCTGGTTCAGTAAAAAGCAGAATACTGTTTCCCTATCAACAACTGAAGCAGAGTATGTTTCTGCTGCTTTAGCTTGTTCTCAAGTTTTGTATATGCAACAAACCTTGAATGATTTTGGTATATCTATCACGAAATCTCCAATTTTCTGTGATAACACTAGTGCCATTAGTTTGTCCAAAAACCCAACTCTCCATGCCCGAACTAAACATATTGACATTAGACACCATTTTCTAAGAGATAACGTAAATAAAGAGAAAATTTCTCTTGATTTCGTTAATTCTGAAAATCAAATAGCTGATATTTTAACCAAACCTTTAGGAGAACCTGTCTTCACCAAGTTAAGAAGAGAATTAGGTATATGTTCTCTTTCTGAAATATAGTATATAGTATAGTAGTATACATAGGGTATATATGAATGTTTTCTTAACCATAGCATTTTGCAACACCATGTCGACATGGTATTCATGCGTCATGTCGACATGCAACGGTAAAAATGACAGTTCGTTTTTTCCCTCTAATTTTTGAATGGGTGGTTATTTAACTCACCCATTCCGAGTTTCTCTTCCCTCCAATCATTATTTCTTCATTCTACTTTCTAGAAACATCAAATCCATGGCTTCCACATCCAATCCTAATCAAATATCACCGGCTTCTTTCCCTTCTCCTTCACATGGCCCTTTCCAAAACTCCATACTCGCTCGTGTCATCAAAATAGAGGAGAAAGTTAATGCTTCGCTGCAGATGTTAACTGAAATGCAAGTTCAACAATTGAGAATGGCAAGAGAGCAAAAGAAACAAGGGAAAATTCTGAGGAATCTTCAAAAATTCCTCATGGATAATCATGCCAATCCAATTGTAATTGAAGATTCTTCTAACATAGAAGCAAATGAAGAAGGAGAAGAAGACGAAGACGAAGAAGAAGAGGAAGAACCAATGGAGGAAGAAACTGATGATGAAGCAGTATGTGTAGGGGAAGTTTGTTTTGATGCTTAAGGGAACATTGTGGAACAACATGGAAATTTCTGTTTCCATTACCCAAATTGTCCTGTCCACAAGTCTCCCATCATCAAAAACAACCTTTGAGTTGTTTATTTTCTTGTTTTAGTTATTTATGTGTTTATAAGTTTAAATAGTCATGTATATAGTAATATTGAAATGAATAAAATAATCTGTGGTTACACTTATTATTCTTATTCTTAAATTGCTCATATATAACATTCTAAGTATACGATGTTTAGTGCATTGTTATATCTAGTTTCAGTATTATTAATGATAACGCTATCATTAATATCATAGATTTAGGGGGAGTTAGTGTCATTTTTTTTGTTGATGACAAAGGGGGAGAAGTATAAAATAGGTTAGTTAGGCATAGATTAAGGGGGAGTTATTATATTTAGGGGGAGTTATAAGGAGAATATAAATATTTTATAAACAAAGGTTGTCATCATCAAAAAGGGGGAGAATGTTAGTCCATAGGATAGTGGTTTTGATGACAACAACTATAGAAGTGTTATAAAATATATATGTGCAGGAAATCTATATGCAGGTATCAACAAAAGAAGACTGTACAGTAAAGAAAACAAAATTGATGAAGACAAAGATCAAGAGTTCAAGATTGAAGACTCATAAGATTCAAGATATTCAAGAGTTCAAGACAAATAATATAGTTAGGTTAGATATTTGTTAAAACTCCTTGAAAGCACTATCATTCTTTTTTATCCAATTTACTCGTGGAATGGAATCCACTTCGTTCTTGTTAAAGGGATGGAACCCTAGTGAGATGGAACTCACGAAATATCTAGTGGAACGGATAGTAGCCCTATTTTGTTATCCACTAATTTTGATTCAAAATGATTTTCAAAATTATCTCTTGTTTTATAAAATGATTTTCAAATATTCCTTTTCAAAAGAAAAACCTTCGTTCACATTTCCAAAAATGTTTTAGCCTCAAAATCATATTTATCATTTTGTTATATTTTGATTTCAAAATTGTCCTTGATATTTTAGCCTCAAAATCTATTTTAATATTATATTTACTTTAGTTTATTTACTTTGATTTTAAATATATTTTAGTATATATACATATATACATTCATAAGTATTTCTACTTCTAAATACCTTCTACAAATACATAGAGTCCATTTGAATAAAGTTGCATATGTTTTAAATCATCATTTTTCAAAGTAAAGCAAATCATCATTTTCTACTAGACCATGTCGACATCCTATTTACCTGTCATGTCGACATGCTTCCCGTTACAGCAAAGGTTGTTTTCAAAAGAAGTGTCTATTCGTTTAAACCTCTTCGAATGGACACATCCATTCATTCTCTATAAATAGAGACTGTTATGAACGTTTTCCAGTAACTACATTCTTTATTTTCTCTCCTCTTTACTCTCTTATCTTATTTTCTAATCATCCTATCCATATTCTACCGAAATCTTAAGTGAATAAAACCAGAATATCTCTAGTTTGATTCTCTGCCACTCTCTCCAAAGAATCTCAGTGCTTATCAGAGTTATAGATACATTTGTACTCAAAGAAACTTGTGTGGGGTTATAAAGGTGTGATCGTGTCCTTGGAAATCGATCGGGTGAACTTGTGTCCTGTGAATCAAGTGGTTCTACCCAGAGACCTGAGAATCTGGAGGGTGTACCTCGTTGCCTTGGAATCGAGGGATTGTAATCTAGATTATTGTTGAATAGAAAGCCGTACGGGTTGTGCGGGACTGGATGTAGGGTAACACCGAACCAGTATAAAATTCCTGGTGTGTTCTTTCCTTTACTTGCTTTTTATTTATATTTGCATTTATTTGTGATTCTGTGATTTGATCTGTGATTGTGTATTTGCATTAAGTTAGTTAATTCAATTTAAATCAAAGAAGTTTTAAAGAAATTCTTAAAACACTATTCACCCCCCCCTCTAGTGTTAAATAGCCTTAAGATCATCTTCCGCATCCCTTTCATTTGGTATCAGAGCAAGTTTTTCAAAGTATTCATAATCTGATTTTTGAAAAGTTCATGGCTAAGTTTGAAATGTTTCCTAAAAATATTTCTTTAATGATCAAATCATTGCGGTCTCATAAATTGATGCATGATAGTTATATAGAATCAGGTAGTCTACAAAAGTTGCTCACTGTGCAGGAATCTTGCTTCATGGCGACAAATGAATCTATTCACAATGGACAAGCTGTGCAAATAAGGAAAAACAAGTGGATACTTGATAGTGGATGTTCAAGACATATGACAGGAAATCCAGAGATACTCAATGACATTATTTACAAGGATGGAGGATTGGTTAATTTTGGGGATAATTCAAAAGGTTATGTGGTTGGCATCGACAATGTAGGTAATTCTGAAACTCCTATTATTTCAAATGTTTTGTTAGTTAAAAATCTACAACATAATCTACTTAGTATTAGTCAGTTATGTGATAAAGGATATAGGATTAAATTTGAAAAAGACAAGTGTCACATCGAAGATAATAAATCTAATATTATCTTTGAGGGAGTTAGGAAAAAGAATATCTATATTCTTAGTATGAAAATTTCAAATGATAATCTATGTCTGTTGGCCAATACAAGTGACCCTTGGACTTGGCATAAGAGATTTGGACATTTGAATTTTAAACTATTATCTAGACTATCCAAACTTGATCTAGTAAGAGGCCTCCCTAAGATGCAATTTAAAGTAGATAGTATATGTGATGCATGTCAATTAGGAAAACTTAAAAAAAGTTCCTTTAAACTTAAAGATATGATCTCTACTTCAAAACCTCTTGAGTTACTTCACCTAGATTTATTTGGTCCATCTCAGATTCAATCAATCAACCATAGTAAATATGTCTTTGTAATTGTGGATGATTATTCCAGATATACATGGACAATCTTTCTGAAACATAAAAGTGATACTTTTGATTATTTTAAAAGTTTTTCAAAAAGAGTTCAAAACCAACTTTCTTCCAAGATCATCACTATTCGTAGTGATCACGGTGGTGAATTTGAAAATGAGAAGTTTGAGGAATTCTGTAATCAGAAGGGAATTACTCACAATTTTTCGTTTCCAAGAACTCCACAACAAAACGGAGTAGTTGAGCGTAAGAATAGGATGATTCAAGAGTGTGCTAGAACTCTACTTTCTGATAGTAAATTACCAAAACATTTTTGGGCTGAAGCAATTGCAACAGCCTGTTATATTTTGAATAGGATTTTAATTAGACCTCTAACCAATAAAACACCTTATGAACTTCTTTTCAATAAGAAACCTAAGGTATCTTATTTCAGAATTTTTGGAAGTAAATGTTTTATCTTAAATACAAAAGATAATTTAGATAAGTTTGATCCTAAATCCGACAAAGGAATCTTTATCGGATATTCTAACAGGAGTAAAGCTTATAGAGTTTTTAATCTAAGAACAAACACTATTGAAGAAACTTTACATGTTTCCTTTGATGAAAATTTCAAAGAAGTTGATCAGACTAATGATGAGGATGACTTAGTTATTTCTAATCATGAATCTGTAGATGCTACAAATGAAACTTTTCATCCAAATAAAAAGATTAGGCTTTTAAAAGATCACCCTGTAGAAAATATTCTAGGAGATATGCAATCTGTTGTTAAAACTAGGAATCAATTAAACAGTATGAGTCATGTTGCTTTTATATCCTCAATAGAACCTAAAAATCCAAAGGAAGCATCAACTGATGATTCATGGATTCTTGCTATGCAAGAAGAATTGAATCAATTCACCAGAAATGATGTTTGGGAACTTGTTCCTAGACCTGAGGATAAATCCATTATAGGCACTAAATGGGTATATAAAAATAAATTAAATGAATTAGGTGAGGTCGTTAGAAATAAGGCTCGACTCGTTGCACAAGGTTATTGTCAAGAAGAAGGTATAGATTATGACGAAACCTTTGCACCCGTAGCAAGATTAGAAGCTATTAGAATTCTGCTTGCTTTCGCTAATTTCAATAATTTCAAACTTTTTCAAATGGATGTCAAGAGTGCCTTTCTAAATGGTTTTGTAAAAGAGGAAGTTTATGTTGAACAACCTCCACTCTTTGAAGATACAAAATTTCCAAATCATGTTTTTAAATTAAAGAAAGCCCTGTATGGTCTAAAACAAGCTCCTAGAGCTTGGTATGATAGACTTAGGTCTTATCTTTTGCAATCTAATTTTGAAATAGGTAAAGTAGATAACACACTTTTTATTAAAAGAAACAAAAATGATATTCAACTTGTACAAGTGTTCGTAGATGATATTATTTTTGGATCAACCAATTCTGACATGAACAAAGAATTTTCTGACATTATGACAAAAGAGTTTGAGATGAGTCATATGGGTGAAATTAACTTTTTCCTAGGATTACAAATCAAACAATTAGATAATGGTATCTTTATCAGTCAAGAGAAGTATGCGAGAGAGTTAGTTAGTAAGTTTGGCTTGACCAATGTGAGTGGAAAACCAACTCCCATGGCAACCAATATAGCGTTAAGTAAGGATGATCTATCCAAAGACGTAGATCAAACCTTGTATAGAGGAATGATTGGATCACTTCTCTATATAACTGCTAGTAGACCAGATATCATGAACAGTGTCTGTCTCTGTGCAAGATATCAATCTCAACCCAAGGAAACTCATCTAAAAGCTGTGAAACATATCATTCGATATGTTAAACACACCTTTGATTATGGATTGTTCTACCCTAAGAATGATTCAATTGAATTAGTTTCCTACTGTGATGCTGACTATGCTGGGTGTAAGTCAGACCGAAAGAGTACAAGTGGAACTTGTCACTTTCTAGGTCATTCCTTAATTTCCTGGTTCAGTAAAAAGCAGAATACTGTTTCCCTATCAACAACTGAAGCAGAGTATGTTTCTGCTGCTTTAGCTTGTTCTCAAGTTTTGTATATGCAACAAACCTTGAATGATTTTGGTATATCTATCACGAAATCTCCAATTTTCTGTGATAACACTAGTGCCATTAGTTTGTCCAAAAACCCAACTCTCCATGCCCGAACTAAACATATTGACATTAGACACCATTTTCTAAGAGATAACGTAAATAAAGAGAAAATTTCTCTTGATTTCGTTAATTCTGAAAATCAAATAGCTGATATTTTAACCAAACCTTTAGGAGAACCTGTCTTCACCAAGTTAAGAAGAGAATTAGGTATATGTTCTCTTTCTGAAATATAGTATATAGTATAGTAGTATACATAGGGTATATATGAATGTTTTCTTAACCATAGCATTTTGCAACACCATGTCGACATGGTATTCATGCGTCATGTCGACATGCAACGGTAAAAATGACAGTTCATTTTTTCCCTCTAATTTTTGAATGGGTGGTTATTTAACTCACCCATTCCGAGTTTCTCTTCCCTCCAATCATTATTTCTTCATTCTACTTTCTAGAAACATCAAATCCATGGCTTCCACATCCAATCCTAATCAAATATCACCGGCTTCTTTCCCTTCTCCTTCACATGGCCCTTTCCAAAACTCCATACTCGCTCGTGTCATCAAAATAGAGGAGAAAGTTAATGATTCGCTGCAGATGTTAACTGAAATGCAAGTTCAACAATTGAGAATGGCAAGAGAGCAAAAGAAACAAGGGAAAATTCTGAGGAATCTTCAAAAATTCCTCATGGATAATCATGCCAATCCAATTGTAATTGAAGATTCTTCTAACATAGAAGCAAATGAAGAAGGAGAAGAAGACGAAGACGAAGAAGAAGAGGAAGAACCAATGGAGGAAGAAACTGATGATGAAGCAGTATGTGTAGGGGAAGTTTGTTTTGATGCTTATGGGAACATTGTGGAACAACATGGAAATTTCTGTTTCCATTACCCAAATTGTCCTGTCCACAAGTCTCCCATCATCAAAAACAACCGTTGAGTTGTTTATTTTCTTGTTTTAGTTATTTATGTGTTTATAAGTTTAAATAGTCATGTATATAGTAATATTGAAATGAATAAAATAATCTGTGGTTACACTTATTATTCTTATTCTTATATTGCTCATATATAACATTCTAAGTATACGATGTTTAGTGCATTGTTATATCTAGTTTCAGTATTATTAATGATAACACTATCATTAATATCATAGATTTAGGGGGAGTTAGTGTCATTTTTTTTGTTGATGACAAAGGGGGAGAAGTATAAAATAGGTTAGTTAGGCATAGATTAAGGGGGAGTTATTAGATTTAGGGGGAGTTATAAGGAGAATATAAATATTTTATAAACAAAGGTTGTCATCATCAAAAAGGGGGAGAATGTTAGTCCATAGGATAGTGGTTTTGATGACAACAACTATAGAAGTGTTATAAAATATATATGTGCAGGAAATCTATATGCAGGTATCAACAAAAGAAGACTGTACAGTAAAGAAAACAAAATTGATGAAGACAAAGATCAAGAGTTCAAGATTGAAGACTCATGAGATTCAAGATATTCAAGAGTTCAAGACAAATAATATAGTTAGGTTAGATATTTGTTAAAACTCCTTGAAAGCACTATCATTCTTTTTTATCCAATTTACTCGTGGAATGGAATCCACTTCGTTCTTGTTAAAGGGATGGAACCCTAGTGAGATGGAACTCACGAAATATCTAGTGGAACGGATAGTAGCCCTATTTTGTTATCCACTAATTTTGATTCAAAATGATTTTCAAAATTATCTCTTGTTTTATAAAATGATTTTCAAATATTCCTTTTCAAAAGAAAAACCTTCGTTCACATTTCCAAAAATGTTTTAGCCTCAAAATCATATTTATCATTTTGTTATATTTTGATTTCAAAATTGTCCTTGATATTTTAGCCTCAAAATCTATTTTAATATTATATTTACTTTAGTTTATTTACTTTGATTTTAAATATATTTTAGTATATATACATATATACATTCATAAGTATTTCTACTTCTAAATACCTTCTACAAATACATAGAGTCCATTTGAATAAAGTTGCATATGTTTTAAATCATCATTTTTCAAAGTAAAGCAAATCATCATTTTCTACTAGACCATGTCGACATCCTATTTACCTGTCATGTCGACATGCTTCCCGTTACAGCAAAGGTTGTTTTCAAAAGAAGTGTCTATTCGTTTAAACCTCTTCGAATGGACACATCCATTCATTCTCTATAAATAGAGACTGTTATGAACGTTTTCCAGTAACTACATTCTTTATTTTCTCTCCTCTTTACTCTCTTATCTTATTTTCTAATCATCCTATCCATATTCTGCCGAAATCTTAAGTGAATAAAACCAGAATATCTTTAGTTTGATTCTCTGCCACTCTCTCCAAAGAATCTCAGTGCTTATCAGAGTTATAGATACATTTGTACTCAAAGAAACTTGTGTGGGGTTATAAAGGTGTGATCGTGTCCTTGGAAATCGATCGGGTGAACTTGTGTCCTGTGAATCAAGTGGTTCTACCCAGAGACCTGAGAATCTGGAGGGTGTACCTCATTGCCTTGGAATCGAGGGATTGTAATCTAGATTATTGTTGAATAGAAAGCCGTACGGGTTGTGCGGGACTGGATGTAGGGTAACACCGAACCAGTATAAAATTCCTGGTGTGTTCTTTCCTTTACTTGCTTTTTATTTATATTTGCATTTATTTGTGATTCTGTGATTTGATCTGTGATTGTGTATTTGCATTAAGTTAGTTAATTCAATTTAAATCAAAGAAGTTTTAAAGAAATTCTTAAAACACTATTCACCCCCCCTCTAGTGTTAAATAGCCTTAAGATCATCTTCCGCATCCCTTTCACAGTCGTGGATTCGGATAAGGATATGGCTATGGCACTTGGATAGAATGGCTTGGTAGTGAATCAGATTATGGATCAGATGATATGGCTATGGATGGAATATGGACTTTGGATGTCGGATTTAAAGCTATTCAAAACACGCCTTCCTATCGCAAGGCATGTTTTGGGGGGCAAATGTACTCCGCCTTTTGGACAAAGCTGGGATATCAACAAATTCGCTAAAAAGGATGGATATCAAGGTGGGAGATCGATTGGAAACGAGGATATGATCGATACCGTCAAAATTGGACTGAGCTCCAATCAAGGTGGGATTGATTGGGAATGATAAACAGGGTTTGGAAAGGCTACATTTCAAATTTCAAGTCAATCGGAGTTCGTATGCTCAAGATATGGATGGATCAATATTGGTGAGAAATGGTTTTGGATCGATGCCTTTGTATCGATCATTGTGATGGTTAGTTCGGATCGATCCGTCTTCGGATCGATAGGTTTTATATAGATGCAATGCCCATCAATTTGGTTGGACATGGCAGAAGTATGGTGGCATACTTCGTATCGATTGAGGCTGGGATCGATACGAACAAGGGAGCAGTTGATGGATACGAAGAAGGCAACAAACATTGATCGATACGAAGCTGGAAAGAATGCAAGACTTGGATCGATACGAAGGACACACGCAGAGGATCGATACGAAGAAGGCGAGCGGGGATCGATACGAAAGCTGTAGATGGATGGATACGAATTGTGTTATGGATACAAAATCTCCAGCCTACTTGCAAATACAAACTTGGATTGATCATAACTCTCAAACCATGGATCCAAATGTTATGAAATTTTCACAGAAGCTTCCTTATGCACTCAAGAATTTTCATGATCGATCTCAGCTTGGTTGGACCATTTTTGGATCGATACGAATTGTACTTGGATCGATCGGGATCGATCCCAAACAACCCCGGATCGACCTGGTGGGCCCACCTGTGCATGAAAAGAGGTATTCTAGGTTTTGGGGCGAATATTTTCAGATCTACACCTATAAATAGCAGATCTATGACAACTAAAAATGGAATTTTCTTCTTCTTTTCTAGGTGAAACTCTGCCATTTCTGTTATTGACTCCAAAGGCTTGTAACTGTAACTACAGTATAAAAAGGAATAAAAAGATTAATTCAAAGTGGACGTAGGCCAGAGATAGCCAACCACTATAAACCTTGTGTTCTTTGCTTTCTTGCTCATTTTAATTTTGCTATTTCCTCATTTTTATTCTCTACTTTATCTGGATCTGAGATTTGTGCTAGGATATTGTGGATCTGTGTATATATACTGCTGCTTTCACTACTTCTGGGGTTTGTGACCAATTTTGGTGCAAACAATAGTGGCCTTTCTCCTTACAACCATGGCAAACCACTTCACTCTTATTCTTTTTCTAGCCCCCTTCACCTTGTTGTTGCTGTTTCCTTTTTCCATTCCATTTCTTCTTACCTCCACCGCCCTACTGCGGTTTTGGTTCCTTTTTCTTAGCAACAACAACAATAATCTTATTCTTCAGGTATAGACTCTCATATCTATGGGCTTTCTCAACTAACTTCTCAAAAGACACTTCAATGTGATCAACTAGCTTCTCTCCCAAGTGGTCATCCAATCCAATGATAAATTTCTCATTCTTCTTCAAGGGTGTGTCATTGAAAGACATTCCATACTTCGATAAAGCATCAAATTCTACCACATACTCAGAAATAGACATCTCTCCTTTCTTCAACTCCACAAACCTCTTGAACAACACAGACTTCTGAGCCGCGGGAATGAACTTCTCCTCAAACCCAGCCTTAAACTGATCCTTTGGAGTAGCAATGGTAATAGCATTCCACCAATTCATAGATTAACCCTATAGTTGTCTTGAAGCATGCTTCCTCTTTATGGCATCTTCCACATCCATATCCTTGAAAATGCGCTCACAAGTATTCATCCAGTCTTGCACTACAATAGCTGATTTCGTTCCAAAGATTGGCTTCCCTCCAAGAGTAGAGTAATCCTTGCAAAACTTGACGAAGTCGACCTAGGCACTTACATAGGAGCACCACCACCTAACGCCACTCTAGGAGTAGTCTGGGCTCTCCTCATCATCGAGGCCATAATTGCATCGAACATGGCCTGAAAATCGGGTGTAACAGCTCCCGATCCCGCCCCTCTTCTACTCAAGAACCAGAGTTGTTCCTAACAACGTTCCTTGTGTTCCGATTCATTCTTATCTGTAATAAGAATGATTAGCCTCTTACAAATAATAGCTATAGATGGTACTCAAGTGCATACTACAATATATTACTATATAGACATAGAACCATATCATTAACAAGTACGCTTCTTCTTTATCTCATACTCTTGGCCCACTTCGATTAACTCGTAACCAAAGCTATGATACCAAATGTGATGTCCACTTCATACCACTCGCACACAATAACTAAAGAAAGAGCTGTACATGTGCCAAGCTATTATGGGACGATCATCAAGGAAGTAATATAAAAGCAGAAAACCTGTTGCATATCTCATAGGGCATGGATAAAATATAATATAGAAAATATACAACATAATATAGTGAGCCATAACAAATGGAAGTAACATCTCCACCAAATCATGAGTTATGGATACAAATGCCATATAAACTCAATACAACATTTCCTCAATATAATCCTCTCAGAGTACATAGAACAAACAATGGAAATATCTACAATATAGAGAATAATATGCCATAACATCACCAAGCTCATCTTCGTATAGCACCAACGTCACCAAACCTATCATCTAGTCTACTCATCTAAGAGTATCCAATATGATAGGAGGAAACATAAAACCTTGGGTCAAACAACAGTTTGGTGTGAGCAGTAAATGACTATCAAAAGCTATGCTGGAAAATATGGTACTAGACAGGCATAAAAACCATACCCGACCTTTCCCTACAACCAAAGAGTTAGCACACGATAATAAGATATAATATGCTACTCAAATAAACAACAATAGGATACTGTAACAAAATAGGATATAAGAATCTATGCAGCCTCCTTCAACAGCCCTATTCCCAATCCCATCTCCAGCATTCCTATAGATGATAGCTCACCCAAGAGAAATAGCAAACAAAGCAACCATAGCATCCATCACATAATACCTAGCTATCATCTTCTAAAGCCGTATAAATGATCACTTGTATGACCGTCCTCGCTTTGCTAGGGACTAATGGAAATCTCGGTTCTCCGTTGTAATCCCCATACTTTCAGGTCTGAAACCTCGTACGTTGCCAGGCCCAGTACCTTCATACCTGCTAGATCCTCTCGGAGCGGTCTAGGATACACGATTGGCACTGCCAACCTTCGGGTGACCCTGGATATAGTACCTTTCCTTTGAATCACAACCAGAACACCCCGAGTGCTCAATGATTCCTTGGCACTTAAAATCTTCAAAAAATTTCACAACTCCAATCCATTTTCCGGCATGAGTCCTACGATTCAACCCAGTCCATTGTACCACAGCCTTGTCCTATCCCGAGCGGTCTATCAACTCCTTCGATCCTACTCCTTATCCAAGCCCCAGACCGAAGAGTTGAAACTTCATCATTGTGTAACTTCTAAACCGTAGAAGCAATCAACGAGCCATTACCTCCAGCACGATCCATAATGACCTTTGTACCTCTACACGGGATCACAGCCTTAATAGAGCCACCAAAGCGGATCGGTGCTGATCCAATCCGACCATTTCAAATCAGTGATGATTCGACTACTTAACCGATTTCTGCTCCAATCTTCTTCCAACCATTAGTGTACTACCCCTTGATGCCTTAGACCCCAATCCATTCCTCTTTGCCATGCATAATGGTTCAATACATTGAAGACGATCTATCAACTCTTCAATTCTTGGCTTATCCCTCGATCAACACCACAGACTAACTCTATAGACCATGCACTGCCTCCCTTATGGATCGCTCCTCTATTGGAGCTGTAGATTCGGATCGGTGCCGATCCGACTTCTTCGAATAGGTGCCGATTCGACTCCTTAGCTTTAATCGAGGTGTAATTCATAGGGCCTCCTTTTGCTGTGCTCCAGAGCCTATCCTCCAAGTTTCATGCAATTTCGACAAACTTTGCTCCTGATATGCTCCAGTCACCAATATAAGTCCTAAAACATGCACAACACTAGCAAACGGATCAGGCATAGCAAGTAATTCAATCACAAAAGTGATTCAAACATAGAAAAACATTCAATTACATCCTATACTAACATTCAAATCATCCAAGTTAATCAGTGATCACAATTCAAGCATAAATCCAATCTAAATCATAGAATTACATAACCATATATGCACAAATGACACTAGTCAATGGTCTATTACCAATTACATGTTCAATTAGGATAATCTAGGGTTTCTAAATCTGAAATTACCTTGGTCTAATCAATTTAAGGTTTAATTTGACAACTCTAACCTATAATCACCTAACTACAACATATAATTCATCATAGACTCATGAGAGATCATAACCATTCACCAAATTTACCAACCCTATGAAATACGATGGAGATCCGATATGGACAATGAGAAATCAAATGAAGATGGAACCAAAATGATGAGTTCAAGCTCCTAGATGAAGATCTAGCCTCTAATTTGTAATTAGAAACAATTTGAGATGAAATCCAATGGGGAATTATGAAAAATTAGAGAGGAATTAGAGTTTGGGGATGATCTCAAATGAGAAGGAAACTTTCAAATTGCTCATCTTACCTTATATTTATAGCCAAACCTGATTAGACTAATGAGCTTTCTAATTCAACCTAGTAATCCCCTTCTAATTCTAGCCAACAGATTTTAAAACTTAAAACTGCTATAACTTCCTAACCACTTATCTGATTTCCTATATGACCACTCTACGTAATGGTAAACCACCATCCTGGAGAAATGAAACATGTTAAGGCATCTAATTCAACATCTATCAAATGTTATAGCCGAAATAAGATCTCAAAGGGAAAAACCGTCACATAGAAATTCGAAAAAAATCATAGATGTGTAAAACATCCCTAAGAACTATATCCCAAAATATTAGAATCATACGACCAAAAGTGAATTAAATAAAATTATTTTACAATCCTCCGATACGTAAAATATGGGTCGTTACATTATATATGGAACCATCCTTTCTAAACAGACTCCCTATCTATAGATGAAGAAAGTCAATGCATGATTCGAATTCCTTATGGTTTAGGAATATGATCTTTCATATACTATGTTATGTATTAGGCAAGATATTGCTTTTGCATTAGTTGTAGTAAGCTGATACCAATGTATTCCAAGAGATAACCGTTAGACAATTGTTAAAGTCATCCTTAAATATTTATGAAATTCTAAAGACTTAATTTAGTTTTTGGGAGCAACAAACTCCTTATGAAGGGGAATTCAAACTCGAGCTTTCAAAGTGATATCGATAATCACAAGTTAGTCTTGGGGTTAGTTTTTACTCTCCATGGAGGGGTTGTTAGTTAGAAAAGTTCCAAAAAGGATGTTACGGTAGATTCTACCATAGAGGCTCAGTACATCACCTTAGACAATGTTGTAAAGGAAACAACATGGATATGCAAATTCATTAAGGTGCTAGGTGTGATCGCTAGCATAAAAGGTCCGATGCTTATGTATTGTGAAAACAATGCAGCGATCCAAATTGCATAGGAATCACGAGCTCACAAGAGATCGAGACACATCCTCTATGATTTCCATATAATAAAATAGTTTATCAGTGATGAAGAGATCGTGGACAAGAGAGTACATAAGAAAGGTAATATTGTAGATCCATTCACTAAGGCACTCTCTCAATTCGTTTTAGGGAGATTGATCAAAGGGATAGGGATGAAACTCCATAATTGGCCCTACGTGAATGTGAAAGATTGGTAGAATTAGGAGTACACCCTAGGGTAAATTGTGTAATATTGTTATATAATCCTAATTTTGTAAGTGATTTTATTCGAAATAAAATATTTTTGGTTCTTGTGTCTATTTTACGTGTTTGCTATATTGTAATATGAGTAATAAATAAATATTAAACATATAAATATAAAAAATACTAGGAGTTGTTTTTACTGATTACAGTTATGAAATGTTCATAACGATGAGCATTGAATCAATATATTAACAAAACACTAAGTTCCTTATATGTTCTTAGCTGGGAAGTATCAAGAAAAAGATATTGATACATTTATTGAGACTAATATACATAATGCTCTCCATAAAATGGGCAGGATTTACTCATGACCGTTGAGAGAACACACTTATAGTTGTTGGGAACAATCACAAGACGACTCAACGAGAGTCTTCTATAGGTTATATAACATAGTCAATATAGAGGTTCTCATCATAACGATGTAAAGTAGTCTTATGACTCGAGAGTACAATCGATCTTGAGTGTGTAAACCGTACTTTGATTATGGGCAACCACATGACATAAAAACCATGTTATAGCAATAGTTGGGTACACATTGAAACACTTGAAGTGACACACTACTCGGCAGAGGATTCATCCCCTTTGTTATGAAGGTCAATATTGAAAGAGTTGGCGGTATGCCCTAGGGGCAATTATGTAATTTGTTACATATATATAATTCTATAGACAATCTTATTCGTAATAATGATGTTTGTTTTCTTTTATACACTTTGTTATATTGTGATATAGTCAATCAAGTAATTAATTTGAAGTATATGAAAACTCTTAAATAAACTGTTATGTGATTGTAATTGAAATTAGTTGCATTCATGAGCAATCAAACACAAAATAAAGTGACATTTGGTTTATATATTCCTAGTCAAGATGTTTCGAGAAAAGGATATCGATGAATCCATTGAGATTAGAGTGCACAATACTCTCCAAATGTCGAGCAGTCTATTACTCATGGACGTTGGGCACCAATGGGTTATTTACTCCTAATTATTTGATAACTATGGATGGGTTAACTGAGAGTTTCATATTGGTTAATAACAACTAGGTCAAACAGAAATCCCAAGGAGAAAATGTTACATAGTTTCCTTGACTCAAGAACTCTAAGGAATTATGGATACTCCACTTTGATCATAGTTAAACCATGGTATGGTAATTTATCGAGCGACTATAGTTGATTTAGAGTTAAAGCATTCATATTAAAGCACCATTCAATAGAGAATCCTTCTCCTCGGTTGTATAAGGTTAATATCACAGTTAACTATTGTAACACCTGTAAAAATTGATATATAAGAAATAAATAAATTTGATAAATTGGTTAAATAAGAGAAGGCTAAAACTGAAATTTTGCAAAAGTCAAAATTTGACCATGAAAGTTATTGTTGTTGTGCTCATGGCGAAATTCTGATCAATTTCTATATATAATATATTGAAAATGGAGCTCAAACCAAAAAGTTATACAAGTTTAAAGTTTTTGGATTCAAAATAATTTAAATAGAATTCAAATTTGAATAAGTAAATAATAATCAAATTTGAAATTTGGAAGTAACAATAATTAGACTTAGGGTTTAAGTAATCATTAAAATTATCATTATCATTAAAGGAGTAATTAAGGGACAAAGTAAATTGGATAACGACGCAAAATAACATTCCTAAAATAAATACACCGGTCGACCGCTAGAACGGTAGGGTAGGGGCGATCGACTGGTCAATAAAGGTGGCGGCTAGGGTTTTCTACATATGGACGTACCCGATTTAATTATTTTTAACCAATTTGAATCCAACGATTCAAGTGCATTTCAACTGTAATAAATGAGAGCCTAGCCCCCTCACTTTTATTCATAAATTATTTTTGAAAGTAAGGGAAGCTCTGTTAATCTCTCTCTTCAAAAGATTCAGAAAAGTTCTTTAGGTTTCAAGTAACAGATTCTAGATGTTTATTATTTTATTTCTAATTCTATTCTCTTCCAATCCCTCAATTTCTTAATATAATATATATATACAAATCCCTTATTGTATATATCTAAAATGAGAGATCTGAAAGAGATTATTAAAGGCGTGACAAATCCAACAAGAGGAAGAGCTAAGGACATGTTGATAGTGGAAAACCTGGTCATTCTATTTTAGTAATTGAATACTGTAGTTTGGATTTAATATACACCTTAGAGAATTTTGGTTTACGAAACATCATATTAAAACCCCCAAAATTCTCTTAATGCAAAATGTCAATTCTTAGGTTGGAATCTCAATTGTTTATATATTAAAATAATGGAATTTGTGTAGGTTTTGGAGTTTTAATTGTTTTCTCTTCTATTTCACTTCTTATTATTTTTCTTTGGATTTGATTAAGGGTTTTGATTAAGAAATGGTGTGTAAGGTACGAGCTCTTATTCATAGTTTGCATTACCTATTTCTTTTTAATAGAAATTCCCTTTGTCTAATTTCATAAAAGAAGTTGAATAGAGTTTAAAAGTAGTTGAATTGTAAAGTTTCTATTATCGATTTGTTCCATTGTTTTAGTATAAAATGAGTTGGTTTTATATTATGTATACAGGTCTGCTGATTTTATTTTGGATATTGGACTTATGGTATATGTTATCCCGCCTTTTGGTAAGGTCATGATCTAACTTTGTGGATTTCGTAACCATCAAGGCAGGATGCCCGGGAGGATGATTATTAGGTTTGTAGATCGGTTATATTCAAGACTATGTATGATAGTTGAATGGATTTAGACGGATATCACCCTTGAATTGGCTAAGTATGGAATTGAAACTACCCTTAGGCAATAGATCAAATCAGATAGATAGGATGGAGTACGGATCAGATTAGACTAATATGGCTATGGATCGCTTGGATTGGAAGTTCAAATTCAAAGATGATCGGTCAATAACTCAATAAACGCTGCACCAACTCAACAAACAACTTCGAAATCATGGAGGGGAGATCGAAGAGAACGACCATGACCAATTGCAAGAAGCCACATGGCCCCTACCACCGATCGGTGTCGATCGGTCCCCACCATTGATCGGATTTGTTTGGTCCACATGGCCCAGATGGGCCTTATACTTCTTGGATCGGTCTGTCTGGGTTTGGAGGTTCTTCTAGCAAAATTTTAGCCAACCTGTACATGGCTTCCCCTATAAATACAACAGGCATGGCTCATTGAAAATGATCTTTTAGAGGCTCTTCTTCATTGTTTCTTTTCTCTTCCTCCATTAATTTTCTAAGGCTAAAAATAATTTTATTTGTAATCCTATAGTATAATAAAAGATTATTGTAGACGTAGGCCATATTTTGTCGAACTACTATAAAATTCATGTGTTTATTTATTTTCTGCAATTGAATCTGTGATCTATGTACTTATTTTTCTATTTGGATTGTAAGAGGATTGGTGGTGCTTTCACATACAATTGGATGTTGGTGGCCATTTTTGCTGTCAACATTTTGGTGCTTTCACTGAGAAAGACTAGCACCTGATGATTTGGAGAAGATTTGGAATTTGAATCGACGGTGAAGCAATCAACGAGGAGAGCACTTGCGGACAAGAGTCACCATGGAGGGAGTCAGTAGGCTTCCTCTAGAGTTGGAGCTAATCAAACCTCCATCAACATTACTAGGGATGAGATGGGGACCATGATGGATGCTATGCAGGAGCATATGATGAAGAGGCAAGAGGAGATGATGAGAATTTCCTCAGGCAGATTGGGCTGGCTGGAGTAATAGGAGTTGCTGTAGCACAAAACCAGAGGATTGGAGTAGCAAAAAATGCTAGAAATATGGATCAAGGAGTTGGAGTAGCAGAAGTTGCAAGAAATCAGAACCAGAATCATTGAAATGGAGCAGGTGAACTAAGGGATGGAGTGGAGCAGCTGGGGACACCCCTCGGTCAACCAGGACCGATCGGCCCCGATCCCTCCATATGGATCGACACTGATCGATCAAGACTCAGGGGCATGCCCCTAAGTTATGCTGGATCAGTTTCTGGTGGGATGCTAGATGGTGCTTGCAATTTGGTGTCGATCGGGATACAATTGTGTGTCTAGAGGAGCAGATTCCAGGATTCCCTCGTGAACTCAGGGGCAAGTTGGAAATGATGATCGTAGACTACCATTGGATGACAATGACATGTTTTCAAAGATGACCAGATGTGCTATGAGATGAGGATTGGTGAATAGGATTGGGAAGATGTAAATAAGAGTCCCTTCGCTGCTAACATCAGGCATGCTAGGAATCCACCGGAATTCAAGCTACCTTCACTGGGGGCATAGGATGGAAAATCAGATCCCATTGTTCATTTGATAAGGTATATGAGGCATATGAAGGTGCTGGGGGCATCAGAGTAAGTGATGTCGCGATGTTTTCCTCTATATTTAACAGATATAGCTACAATGTGGTTTAAACAATTGGAAAATGGTTATATCGGTACTTGTCAGAATTGGGGGATAAATTCATAAGGCAACTCAGGGTCTACATCACAAGGCCTAAGATTGTAATAACATTGGCATCACTAAAGCAGAGGGTAGGCAAGTCCCTGTGGGGTTTCTTAATGCGGTTTAATGTAGAGGTTGCTTCAGTGGATCAGCCAGATCCATCCATGGTCTTGATGGTAGCAATTTCTGAGATTACCAACAAAACATATTTTAGAATTGCATCGCAATGGGATCCATCAATGGATCTCTCTAATTTTTACCATGAAGTTGGAAGGTTTTTGCGGCAAGAGGATGTTGAAACTGACAAGGAAGATGTCAATGTTGTAAGGGATGATGGGTCGTCAGGAGAAGGTTCAGGCAAGGATAAAGGAAGGCGGAAGATTGATGATGGCTTTAACAAGTCAAAACAGCAAATGAGAGAACCAAAATTCTGTTCTTATACTGATTTGAACGAAACTTTGGAAACAGTTTACTTAGATACTCGAGGACATCTTCAGTACCGAAGGCCAACACGGAGGGAGTCCACCGAGCACGAGCAGACATCAGGAAAATACTGCCTATTCCATTAGCTGGATGGGCACACTAACGACGATTGTAGGCATTTGAAGGATTGGTTGAGGAACACATCAGAGATGGCAGGCTTCCATAATACATAAGGACTTGGACTGTGGTGGTGGAACATGAGTAACCACCGTCCACATCAAATAGGAATGACCTTAGATTGAGGTCATAGATAGTCATCTCCTGATCGAGATGGCGTGGAATAAATAAATAATAAACTTTATAATAAAACGGCTAAGTCACTTACTCATGTACGGGATCGAGGACAGTCCTTAGGCATGCTTTGAGATGATGACAAACCAACTAATTGATTTTTTCCTGGTTCTTAAGATTTTTGGTTTTCTGGTTGTACGAACTTAAATTTATAATTTAGTAATTATTTTTTGGAATGCTATATTTATATTAAAAGTAATTTTAATAAATGGAATGATCATGGTTGTCCTGACTGGAGAAATATGGCAATAATCTCAAGGTGCAAGTTACTTCACCAGAGAGCGACATGATGGACTCGTACATGGATTAAGTCCTCGACTAAGGATCGAGGCTGGACAATAATACCCCATAGATCACGTTATGTTTCGATTGGAGAGAAGGAACCGAAGAAGCAAGAAGTAGGCCGCTTCGCTGGAGAGCAACAAGATCAACCTTCTTATCGTTGTACCCTCCTTACTGAAGAGTAAGTGGGTCCAGCAAGGTTCTGGAGTGACCATGATCGGCCTAGGAAGTCCATGACATTGCTTAATGTTCAGGGACACTTAACCGAAGTGAAAGGAATAAGTTGCTTCACCGGAGAGCGCCAGGATCGACTTACTCGTCATTGAGTTTGGATTGAACTTGGTAAGAGCTCGGAGAGGCTATGATCGGTCTGGAAAGACTATGAACCAAGCTACTGGTCATGCGAGACCTTGGATTTAGGCAACGATCCGGTGAGATCACGAGTTTGGTTAACTATTTTGAATGGATATTAATTTGGCTAAGGACTTGAATGGCTTGAGAATTAGTTATCGACTCGAAATAGTCATGAATTTGACTAACGATCCGAAGAGAATGAGGATTTAGCTTGGTAAAGGATTGGATTTTGGATTGAAAAACTCATCTATCGATGGATTGTAGATTTAGGACTTTGGACTCATGTGTAACGACCCATATTTTATGTATCGAAGGATCGTAAAATAATTCTTTTTAATTCATTTGTGGTCGTATGATTCTCATATTTTGGGATATGGTTTTTAGGGATGTTTTACAAATCTATGATTTTTTCGGATTTCTATGTGACGATTTTTCCCTTGGAGATCTTATTTCGGCTATAACTTTTGATAGATGCCGAATTAGATGCTATAAACTGTTTCATTGCTTTGTGATTATGGTTCCTATTATGTAAAGTGGTCATATTGGAAAATCGAATAAGTGTTTAGGAAGTTATAACAGTTTTAAGTTTTAAAATATGCTGGCCAGAATTAGAATGGGATTAGTGGGCTGAATTAGAAAGCCCATTAGGCTAATCAGGTTTGGCTATAAATATGCGGTGAGAGGAGTCATTTGAAAGTTTCTCTCTCATTTGATATCAGCCCCAAATCCTAACTCCTCTCTAATTCTCCATTTTTCTCCTTGGATTTCATCTCAAATTGTTTCTAATTGCAAATTAGAGGCTAGTCTTCATCCAGGAGTTTGATCTCATCATTCCAGTTGCATCTTCATCCAATTTCTCATTGTCCGGATCGGATCTTCATCATATTTCATAGGTTTGGTAGATTTGGTGAGTGGTTATGATCTCTTACTAGTTTTTGATGGATTATATATTGTAATTAGGTGATTATATGTTAGAATTGCCAAATTAAACCCTAAATTGATTAGACTTAAGGTAATTTAATATTTAAAAACCCTAGATTAACCTAATTGAACATGTAATTGGTGATAGATCATTGGCTAGTGTTATTTGTGCATATATGGCTATGTAATTCCATGAGTTAGATTGAATCTATGCTAGAATTGTGTTCATTGATTAAATTGGATGACTTGAATGTTAGTATTGGATGTAATTGAATGTTTTTCTATGTTTGAATCGCTGTTATTATTGAGTTGCTTGCTATACTTGATTTGTTTGCTAGTGTTGTGCATGTTTAAGATTTAGATTAGTGATTGGAGCATATCGGGAGCAAAGTTCGTTGGTATTGCAGGAAACTTGGAGGACAGGCTTTGGAGCACAGCGGAGAAGACCATGTGAGTCACACCTCGATTGGGGCTAAGTAATTGGATCGGCACTAATCCGAAGTGGTCAGATTGGCACCGATCTGAATTGCTCACTCCAATTGAGGAGCGATCCATAGAGGAAGAAGAGTGTGGTTTATAGATTTGCTCCGTGGTGTTGGATCGGTGGATAGTCCAAGCATTGAAGAGTTGATGGATCATCTTCAATGGATTGAACAGTGATGCATGGAAGAGAAGATCGAAAGGCAAAGAGGGATTAATCAAGTCTTAGGAATCAAGAGGGAAGTACACCAGAGGTTGGAAGAAGATTGGAGCTGAAATCGACTAAGGAACCTGATCGACATCAATCCAAAGAGGTCGGAGCGACACTGATCCATCAAGGAATCTCTAATGATGGTGCGATCCATATGGTAGATTCTTGGGTCGTAGTGGATCATGTTGGAGGTGGTGGCTCGTTGATTGCTTCTACGGTTTGGAAGTCACAACATGATGAAGTTTTGACTCTTCGGTCGGGGGCTCGGATAAGGTGTAGGATGAAGGAGTTGATAGACATCTCGGGATGGAACAAGGCTGTGGTATAATGGTTTGAGGTGAGTGTTAGGAATCGTGCTTGGAAATGGAATTGAAGTTGTGGAAAGCACTAATGATTTGGAGTGCTAAGGAATCGTTGATAACTCGGAGTTTCTGGTTGTGTTCAAAGCAAGGGTACTATATGCTGGGGCACCCAAGGGCTAGTAGCACCAGTCATGTATCCTAGACAGCTTTAAGAGGATCTAGTGTCAAGCAGGTACGAAGGTACTGGGCCATGGCAACGTACGGGGTTTAGACCTAAAAGTACGCGAATACAACCAAGAACTGGGATTTCCATTAGTCCCTGGCAAAGCGAGGATGGTCATACGAGTTATCATATATTCACGGCTTTAGAAGACGATAGCTAGGTTTTGCTTAATGGATGCTATGGTTACTATAGTTGCTATGTTTGATATTTATCTTGGGTAGGATATCATTTATAGGAATGCTAGAAAATGGATTGGGAACAAGGCCGGTGAAGGAGGCTGCTTAGATTCTTCTATCCCGTTCCGTTATAGTATCCCTTTGTTGTTTATTTGAGTAGCATATTATATCCTAGTATCATGTGCTAATTCTTTGGTTGTAGGGACAGGTCATGTATGGTTTTGTACCTATCTAGTACCATATTTTCCAGTATAGTTGTTGATAGTCATTTACTCTCACACCAAACTATTATTTGAGCCAAGGTTTTATGTTTCCTCTTATCATCTTAGGTACTTTTCAATAAGTAGACTAGATGACAAGTTTGGTGACGCTGCTGCTATACGGAGACGAGCTTGGAGATGCTATGGCATATTATTCTCTATATTGTAAATATTTCTACTATTTTTTCTATGTACTATGAGAGGATTGTAGTAAGGAAATGTGTATTAAAATTATATGACATTTGTATCCATAACTCATGATTTAGTAGAGATGTTGTTTTCATTTATTATGGCTCATTATATTCTGTTGTATATTTTTTGTATTATATTTTATCCATGCGCTGTGAGATATGCAATAGGTTTTCTGCTTTAAATTTCTTCCTTGATGATTGTCCCATATTAGCTTGACATGTTTACATCGCTTTCTTTGGTCAGTGTGTGCAGGTGCTATGAGGCAGTCATCACATTTGGTATTAGAGCTTTGGTTATGAGTTAACCGAAGCGGGCGAAGAGTATGCATTAAAGAAGGAGTGTACTTTTTAATGTTATGATTTCTAAGTCTATATAGTAATATATATAGTAGTATGCACTTGAGTACCATCTACAACTTTTCTTTGTAAGAGGCTAATCATTCTTATTACAGATACGAATGAATCAGAACACGAGGAACGTTGTTAGGAACAACTCTGCTTCTGGAGTAGAAGAGGCGGCGGGATCGGGAGCTGCTACACCTGACTTTTAGGCCCTGTTCTTTACAATGATGGCCTCGATGATGAGATCCCAAACTACTCTTGGAGTTGCGTTAAGGTGGTGGTGCTCCTATGCAAGTGTCTAGAGTCGACTTTGCCAAGCACTGTAAGGACTACTCTACTCTTGAAGGGAAGCCATTCTTAGGAACATAATCAGCTATTATAGTGCAAAACTGGATAGATACTTGTGAATGCATTTTCAAGGATATGGATATAGAATATACTATGAAGAGGAAGCTTGCTTCAAGACAACTGCACTGCCGAGCTATGAATTGGTGGAAACTGTTGCTACTCAAGAGGATCAGATATTATGGGATCAGTTTAAGGCAAAGTTTGAGGAGAAGTTCATTCCTGTGGCTCAGAAGTCAGTGTTGTTCAAGAGATTTGTAGAGTTGAAGCAAGGAGAGATGTCTGTTTCTAAGTATGTGGCATAATTTGATGCTTTGTCAAAGTATGGAATGTCTTTCATCGACACACCCCTAAAGAAGAATGAGAAGTTTATCACTGAATTGGATGAGCACTTAGGAGAGAAGATGGTGGACCACATTGAAGTGTCTTTTGAGAAGTTGGTTGAGAAGGCCCTTAGACATGAGAGTCTATACTCGAAGAATAGGTCATCTATAGTTGTTGTTGCTGAGAAAGAGGAACCAAAACTACAGCAGGGCGGTTGAGGTAAGAAGAAATGGAATGGAAAGTGGATGCAACAACAAAAAGGGAAAGGGGGCCAGAATACGAATAAGAGTAATGTGGTTTGTCATGGTTGTAAGGAGAAAGGCCACTACATTAAGGAGTGCAAGGCTGCTAAGAAGTGTTACAACTATGATAAGCCAGGGAATATTAAGAAGGATTGTCCAGAACCGCCTAAGGATAAAAAGATTGTAAAGGCATATTCTTTGGATCCAGTCCCGACTTCATCTTGTGTTCCTACTGCTAAGGATAAAGGGAAAGGAGTCATGGTGCACGGTATGCTTTCCATTCGAGATGTGTTAGTTAGAGTTCTTTTGGATACTGGAGCTTCGCGTTCTTTCATTTGTGGTGACTTAGTATGTAGGACTAGGTTTAGAACCCGAGATAGTAGATCAACCTTTGATTGTGACGAACCCTATTGGAAGATCTACTAGTCTCTGTATGATTTGTCGTGGCTTAGTGTTATCGAGTCATGGACGTCCTTTTGCTTGTGATTGCTTTGTTCATAATTTTTCTAGGTTCGGGATTATTTTGGGAATGGACTGGCTTAGAAAATATGCGGCTGTAGTGGATTGCGAAAAGTTTGAGGTGACAATTAGGAATGTGGAATGGCGAGCGATAGTGATTCATTGCTTACCAAAGGATGGGGTATTGGTCAACTTTCTTTATTTGCTAGAGATTCCACATGGAGGGTTGTCATCTATGCATATCTCTAGAGAGAACTTTAATGTATTCGAAGTGACAGGATTGCCCCCGCATAGAGAGATCGAGTTTCGGATCAACTTAGTGGATGGAACCAGACCCATAGCAACGACTTTGAGGCGTATGTAACCTAGAGAGAAAAATTAGTTAGAGGTGCTAGGGAATGATTTGTTGAAAAAATGATTCATTCAGAGAAGTATATTTGAATTAGGCACACCTATTGTATTTGCAGCTAAGGCGGATCGCTCTTTGAGGTTATATGTGGATTATCGTAAGCTGAACAAGGTTACGAAGAAGAATAAGTATTCGCTTCCATGGATTGATGAATTATTTGATCAGCTGCACAGAGCTAAGGTGTTTTCTCAGATGGATTTAGCAATGGGATTTCACTAGTTGAGAGTGGCTAAGGAAAGTGTGCCCATTACTGCATTTCGGACATCGTCAGGTTTCTACGAGTGGTTGGTGATGCCTTTTGGATTGACCAATGCTCCGACATACTTTGTGGATCTTATGAATAGAGTCTTCAGAGATCAGTTGAATAAGTTTGTGCTTGTGTTCGTGGATGATATTCTGATTTATTCTAGAACTGAGGAAGAGCGCAAGATGCACTTGAGGATTGTGCTTAGATTTTGAGAAAGCATAAGTCGAGAGTAAAGTTTTCTAAGTGTCATTTTTGGAAGGAAGAAGTGAGATTCTTAGGTCATGTCGTGTCAGGACAAGGAATAGCAATGGATCCCGCAAAGGTAGCAACGATAATTGATTGGAATCAACCCAAGAATTCTATAGATGTGAGAAATTTCCTAGGATTGGCAGGATATTATAGGCGCTTCATAAAGGACTTCTCAAAGATTGCAGTACTATTGACTAACTTAACAAAGAAGAACCAGACCTTTGTGTGGGATGCAAAATGTGAGCATGCATTTGTGACTCTGAAGGAAAGGTTGACTAGTGCACCTATATTAGTTATTCTTAATGGGAATGAAGAGAAGACAACATACATGGATGCTTGTGGAACTAGTCTAGGAGCTGTATTGATGCAAGGGAAAGTTGCCACTTATGCTAGTCAACAATTGAAGCCACATGAAAGGAATTATCCAACTCATGACTTGCAGTTAGTGGTGATTGTGTTTGCTTTGAAGATATGGAGGCACTATCTGTTGGAAGAAATATATGAGCTATTCACAGACAATAAATCCTTGAAGTACCTTTTCTCTCAAAAGGATATCAACCTTCGACAACAACGGTGGTTAGAGTTTTTGGCCTTTTATGACATTGATATTTCCTACACTCTAAGGAAAGGAAATGTAGTGACAGATGCATTTAACAGAAGACATGCTGGATTAGGAGCTATGTTCTTGTAATGGAAGCATATGGAGTATATAGCTGGATTTGATTTCAGGCCGCATTGTGAGCTCGAGCCTGAGATGTTGGTAAGTTTACCAGTTAGACCTAATCTCATAGATTGGATTGGTACCAGTCAAAAAAAAGATACTAAGCCAGTAGAGATTATGGCAAGAATCGAGATGGGAGTAGAATCTGAAGATTTGAAGCAGTACGAGATCAATCGAGATGGTTGGCTTCGTAAAGATAAGGGGCTAGTTGTTCCAGATATTAATGGATTACAAGATGAAGTATTAAGAGAATGTCATCATTCCAGATTGACCATTCATCCTGGTGGTAAAAAGATGTATAGGACATGAAGAGGAATTATGTAACATCCCCTATCTAGACGCCCGAAGCTAAGCGCTACAGATGCTGCAGTCATCTATAGTATTAACTTCCGGTGACCAATTACGGTAATGTTAACGGTATGCATAATATTAGAAGCACTTGAATATGAAATAAAACTATTACAAATTAAAACACTTTTCTGATCACATTCCAAAACAACATTTCATATCCAAGTTACATAATCCCAAAACGTTTCCCAGGTTCAGATCAAATATAATTATTACATAAATACGCCAAGAGCGAAATATGAAGATGCCCCCTTGGATGACCAAAGTACTAAATAGTCATAACAGACTTAATACAACACATCAGAAATAAAATAAGACAACTCCTAAACATAGCTAGCACCAGCCTCCTGCTCGTCTCCGAAATCTTTATTCGTCCACCTACTAAAACTTGAAAATCCTTAACCCTTAGCCTACTCAAACCAATTTTGAGCACACGAGAATTTAAGGGGAAAAACATAAACTTCGAGTCAGACATAAAGCTTGGTGTGAATAATACTATACATCTCGGTTATTTGATATTAAGTGAGACCACGCCGCTTAGCGGAATGGGTTTCCCCTCACTAATATCCTTTTAAAACATATCTTTTGCAAATCTTAATCCTGCAACCAAAACTGGTTAAAATAATAAAGCATTATCATTTATGCATACAAATCAGGTAACAAATGGATTATCTGTCCGGGCACTATAGTTTCGTTTGGCTAACTACTAACCTTTGGCTGACTCGGGCCTACAAGACAAAATAAAAAAATAATCTAACTTTTGTTAGATACTCCTCTTCTGGACGGTTTGTCCCTAACTTACTTCTCCCAGGGGTCAACTGATCCTAATGGTTTTGCGGGCTCACTAATAACCTATCCTCACTCTGTATATTCCTTTCTGTGTGTAACATCATTTTAGCCTTATCTGTGACAAAGCCCTACACACTGGAACTTTGGACTTATATTAGCTAGGGGCTAATAGCAAATGTATAGGGCGCGACCCCACAGCAGTCCCATTTGGTATTATAATATCTGAGTCATTTTACTTAGGGTCATCTTCCCTTAAAATTTTCCTTGAAAATATTTTCTCTCAAATTGATTTAAACCTTTAAATCATACTTTAAACAAGGAAAATATACTCTATGCTTTAATTGAATCACCTTGCCATGTTATATATACTTTACACAAAACTTTATTGATAAAAACATTTAAACCTTTGAAAGTACCCCTTTCGAAACCATTGAAAGTACCCCTTTCGAAACCAAGTAACTACTTTACTTTATATCCTTAGGCCAAAGGACAAAACATACCTTTTGAAATTATTTTTAATAAATCTTTCGAAAACATTGAAAAACCTTTCTTTCGAAAGCTTTAAAACCTTAGACATCTTCCTATCAAAACACTATAAACATTGCCTTTCGAAAACATTGGAACCTTCGATTTAAAACCTTTCGAAACCATTAGGGAACCACCCCTTCGAAACCTCTATTTTAAACCTTTTGAAAGCACTAAATCCTTTTTGTAAAATAAAACCTTTCGAAAGCATTTGGGTTCAAGTAAAACATGTGGAATAACCTTCTGAAACCATTTAAAACTATTCCTTTCGAAACCAGTTGGGTTTAAATTTCAATAGCACAAAGGGTCATAAAGCAACTAAGTCGAAAGCACTCTTCCAAAAGCTATTTCCTAAGTAAAGAAGTGATGGTTTCAAAACCAACCCTTCGAAAGCATTGGAGAAGTGGCTAAGTTTTAAAAACAAAGTAACCATTTCGAAACCATTTTGCTTCGAAAGGTGGAAAGCGGCAGCAAGGGGTTTCGACCCAATACCTTTCGCCTATGTCAAGTCTTTGATACCAGGCGCATTGGTTTCAATGGCGATGGAAGCGGAGGAACTTAGTTAAAAGATGGGTACCAAAAGTGGCGAAATAGGTAAAGTAAGGTAAAACTGCATTTTTACTTTAAAAAGTAATTCTTTTCAACTAACCAGCCTTATTTGTCAACAAATGATTGGTTTCTAATTTCTTTTCCAAATTATTTTCTAAAAGTGCTGCCAAAATTTCAGAAGTAACAGTTTAAAACATTTACAAAATACCCCTTCTCCTTTTATAAATATATAAAACATTTAAGTCCCATACCTTAAATAATTTTATATATCTATTAAAACACTTAGGAAAATTTTATAAAAATTTCCATAAATCACTTTTAATATGTTTTCTAACATATATTAATTTCTGATCCGAAATCATCATAAAATAGCCATAATTAATTTAAACCCAAAATAACTATTTTCTTCACTAGAAAATTTATAATAAATCCACATTAATTCAGGAGATTATGAAAATTGAAAACCATCTCTAAAAAATCATTTATGACCTTATTCTAAAATCGCAAGGCATTTGGATGTCATTTAGTAGGGTTTACACATTAAAACATTTCATAAAATTCATATGAATTAGCATAAATCATCAACAAGCATATCCAATTTAACAATAAAAAACATGGCAAAACCTTGCAAAATAGTTCAGATTTAATCTAAAACCAAAAAAATTAAAAATATTAGATGTAGTCATTATTCACCTTAGCTTTGTGATTACAAAGTTGAGATTTGATCTTGATTTAAGTTGATTAAGCTTCGTTCCTTTAGATTCTTGTTTATATTCTTCTTGCTCTTCCTTAATGGTGGCCGACCTTTCTAGCTTAATATTTTGATAGTGAACGTATGAAATGAATGTGGCCTAAGGGTTTCGGGGGTAAGAATATACTATTCCTATTTTACCCTCACTTATTACCTTCTTCTATTATACTTTAGTTCATTTTAGTTCATTTCTTATATGGCACGACTACTCTTCCATTTATCACAAATCTCAATCTCCTAATCATTACATTATTTTATTTTATTTAACCAATTCAATATCCTAAATAATGTTACTCAAAATTAGGGTCGTTACAGACTCCCCTCCTTAAAGAATTTCATCCTCGAAATTATGATAAGGTACTCAACAAATCAATCAAAAAGGTAAAACATACCATCAAACAAAAGCGTCTCTATTCCTGCTTTTAGTCTCCCAAGTGCAGTCTCTCTCATCGTCGCTCCACTGGACTTTAACTAATTTGACTGTCTTGTTCCTTAGCCTCTTTTCATCTCTCGCGACTATACGAACTGGCTTCTAACTATAGTCAAATTCGGCTCTACTACTAAGTCCTCTAACATAATCGGTGCTATAGTACTCTCCGGGTCTCGAACACACTTTCTTAGGTGAGAAATATGAAAAAACATCATGGACTCCTGCCAAACTATTCGGTAACTCTACACTATATGCGAGTTTCCCGATCCTTTCTATAATAGGAAGTGGTCCTACAAATCTCGGTGCCAATTTCCCTGACTTCCCTAATTGAACTACACCTTTCATCGGTGATACCTTAATGAAAACATGGTCTCCAACAGAGAACTCTAAGTCTTTCCGTCTTCTATCAGCATAACTCTTCTGCCTAGACTGAGCTTCCTTCATTCTAGCTCGAATCGACTCAATCTTCTCTGCAGCTTCTCTAACTAAATCCGGACCAAGAACCAACCTATCCCCGGTCTCTAACTAACAAACTGGAGATTTGCATGGTCTTCCATACAAAGCTTCAAACGGTGCCATCCCAATACTAGCCTAATAACTGTTGTTATACGAAAACTCGACTAAGTGCAGATGGTTTTCCCATGATCCCCCAAAGTCTGGTACACAAGCTCGTAACAAATCTTCCAAGACCTTGTTAGCTCTTTCGGTTTGCTTATCGGTCTGTGGATGGTAAGCGGTACTCATTTTGAGCTTGGTACCTAAAGTATCCTATAGACTCTTCCAGAACTCGCTAGTGAATAAGGAATCTCTATCACTTACTATGCTACTAGGTATTCCATGAAGTCTAACTATATTCTTCACAAACAACTTAGCTAAAACAGGTGCCGTCTTGGTTGACTTAACTGGAATGAAATGGGCACTCTTGGTCAATCTATCCACTATAACCCATATACTTTCATTTCCTCAATTTGATCTTGGCAACCCGTTTATAAAATCCATAGAAACAGCATCCCACTTCCATACTGGAATATCTAATGGCTGAAGTAACCCACTTGGTTTCTGATGTTCGGCTTTTACTTGTTGACAGTTCAAACACTGCTTCACCCATAAGCCTACATCCCTTTCATACCTTCCCAGAAGAAACTTCTCTTCATGTCCCGATACATTTTAGTTCCTCCCGGTTGAATGGTGAACTTCGAACGATGGCATTCCTCAAGAACTTCCTTCCTAACGTCTCCCACATTCGGAACACATAATTTTCCTTTCCGTCTCAACCACCCGTTCTAGTCAAGACTGAAATTCTTCAAGTCATCACTCTCTGTTCCATCCCTTAAGCTTCTAATCTGCTCAGCTAATACTGGATCCTCTACTTGCTTAGAAGCAATCCTTTCGATCATAACTAGTCGGACTTCTAAACATGACAACATAGCAGTTTCTGTACTATACCCACTCTGAGATCTCCACTGTACTCTACAGGTCGTCAACTCTTTTAAATCTTTCCACTCAGCTATCATTGCCAACACTGCATTATGATGTTTCCTACTAAGTGCATCAGCAACCTTATTTCCCTTTCCTAGTGTGTACTCAATTCCAAAGTCATAAGCAGCAATAAACTCCAACCACCTCTAGTGTCTCATATTCAGCTCCTTCTGAGAGAATAAATACTTCAATGACTTATGATCCATATATAACTCAAATCTTTCTCCCAAAAGTTAATGGCTCCACACCTTCAACGCAAAAATCACCGTAGCTAATTCCAAATTGTGAGTCAGGTACCTAACCTCATGCGGTCTAAGCTGTCTAGAAGCATAGGCAATTACTTTACCTCTTTGCATTAACACAGCTCCTAATCCTATTCCATATGCATCTGTATATACTACTAAGTCCTGATTCCCTTCCAGAACAACTAACACGGGTGCATTAGTCAATAATTGTTTCAAGCTCTGGAATGCTTCCTCACACTTATCGGTCCAAACAAGCTTCACACCTTTTCGCGTTAGCTTGATCATCAGTGCTGCTATTCGCAAGAAATCCTTTATGAACTTTCGATAATACCAGCTAATCCAAGAAAACTCTTTATCTCAGTCACTGTCCCGGGTCTCTTCCAATTATTCACCGCTTCAATCTTAGTCGGATCTACAGACAAACCTTTCTCTGAGACTACATGACCAACAAACTTCACTTCCTTATTCCAAAAATAACACTTCGAAAACTTTGCCTTTAGCTAATGCTGCCTCAACGTCTCAAGCACCACTCTAAGAAGAACTTCATGCTCCCTTTCATCCTTAGAGTATATCAAAATATCATCTATAAATACCAACATGAACCTATCCAAGTGCTCTTGGAAATCTCGGTTCATTAAATCCACAAAGAATGCTGGCGCATTAGTTAGTCCGAACGGCATCACTAACCATTCGTACGATCCATATCTAGTTCTAAATGCCGTGAAAGGAATACCATCCTCTACTACTCTAAGCTGATGGAAACCTATTGCTAAATCCAACTGAGAAAATACCTTGTCTCCACTCAACTGATCGAACAAATCGTCAATTCTAGGTAATGGATATCGATTCTTAATCGCCTTCTCTTCAACTTACGATAATCTATACATAACCTTAACGATCCGTCTGGCTTCTTAGAAAACACTACGGCTGCTCCCCAAGGTGAACTACTTAGATTAATAAAATTCTTGCCTTCCAAATCCACCAACTTCACCTTCAACTCCCTCATCTAGGTAGGTGTCATCCTGCTTGGCGGTTTACTTACTGGTTCTGCTCCAGGTACTAAGTCTATCCGAAACTCAATGGCTCGTTTCGGTGGCAGTCCTACTACCGGTTCAAAGACGTCTGCGAATTCTCTAACAACGAAAATGCGATTCAACTCGTCTTCTACCTCCACAACACCCAATAAAGAATTAACCTCATAACTAAGGTTTTTTATGGAGTATACTATTCGATCTCTACAATCAGGGTATCTAAGTGATATTACCCTATCATGGAAAAATATCCTAGCATCGTATTTACTTAACCAATCCATACCCAAATAATTCCAAACCCTATGAAATCAAACACATGCAAACTGCAAACAAATGTATGACCTAACAATTCAATCTCTAGGTGGTCACACACCATCCCAAGTGTCGCATACCCTCCTATTGGATTTGCAACCCTTTAAGGAAGTAACTAAGTATGAGGGTTCTAGTTTATGCTTATATACCAAACAATGAGATATAAAACAATGCAATGCACCAGTATCAAATAGAACGCTAACTGACATACCATAAATCAGAAGCGTACCTCCTAATACAACATTTCCTTTTTCCTCTGCTGTTGGCCTCGAGATAGCTGGATCCAATGCATATACTTTTCCCTTCGCATCCTTAGCAAGCTCCTTGCATTAGTTCCTATAATGTCCAATTTGATCGCAGTTGAAGCATCTGATATTCTTCTTCCCGATCACCTTCTTTCCCTCTCCAGAACAACATTCATTAGCAAAATGCCCTTTTTTTATCACACTTAAAGCAGACAACCTCCGACTTCATCTTCTTTGCAGCTCCACCTTTCTAAGCTCCTTTCTTATGGAAAAACTTTCTTTTCTAACTCTGCCCCACCTGGACTTCCTTTGCCTTATTTCTCTCCAAAAAAGCAAGCATCCCCTCGTTCCTCAATGCCATTTCTACTACAACATCACACTGATCCCTAATATGCGGTAACATTGCCCTATCAAGCTCAGGCTTCAACCCCCTGATGAACTTATCATTCCTCTTAATCACAATATTCACCGTAGCATAGCCATACCTTGCTAGCTTCTCGAACCTCGTCGCGTACTCAAGCACAATCATGTCTCCCTGCTCCAACTCAGCAAACTTCCTAAGTAGAGCAAATTTAGCAATTTTCGACATAAACCTCTCTCCAAATCTTCTCTTGAACTTAGCCCATGTCATTGTCTCCTCATTAACTCCGAGTGTAATGCTGTTCCACCAGTACATCGCTGCTCCTTGCAACTGCCTAGAAGCAAGCGTTCTCTTCTGCTCATCATTAAGCCCTAAATCTACAAAGATTCTCTAACAATGCAGTAACCAGTTCTCTACTTCAATGGCGTTTTCAGTTCCGATGAATGGGTTTCCTCCCAACCGAGTGTAATCTCTACTCAGAATAGCATAGTTGTTGATCACTGGAGCTTCTTGATTTCCTCCTCCAACTACTCCAGCAGCTACTCCCTCTTGAATCATGTTGACAAAAAAATGATACATTGCTCCCATGTCAACTTGCGGGACTCTAACACCTACATTTCCAGCTTGTGCCTGAACTTGGTTCCTTCTCGTATTTGGTCTGGCATTTCCATTTGTAGTGGTGCTTCCCCCTCCAAGGTTAACTCTTCCACTTCTAGCATCCATATCTGTATTCAAGCCTCGTAAGATACAGAAGAATGGCCTAAGGGAGATAGGAGAATAGAAATATAGCGTATACTTATATATAGCAAATACAAGTATGTTACTATAGCGTTATCCCATATCCCGATATTTTCTCTAATTCCTTAGGATTATGTTTTCAAAAATCATTTTAGTTTAAAGTTTTTCATAAACCTATGCTTCGATACCAAGTTGTAACATCCCCTATCTGGAGTCCCGAAGCTAAGCGCTACAGATGCTGCAGTCATCTATAGTATTAACTTCCGGTGACCAATTACGGTAATGTTAAGGGTATGCATAATATCAGAAGCACTTGAATATGAAATAAAATCATTACAGATTAAAACACTTTTCTGATTACATTCCAAAACAACATTTCATATCCAAGTTACATAATCCCAAAACGTTTCCCAGGTTCAGATCAAATATAATTATTACATAAATATGCCAAGAGCGACATATGAAGATGCCCCTTGGATGACCAGAGTACTAAATAGTAATAACAGACTTAATACAACACAACGGAAATAAAACAAAACATATCCTAAATATAGCTAGCATCATCAACCTGCTCGTCTTTAGTAGCTTTATTCGTCCACCTACTAAAACCTGAAAATCCTCAACCCTTAGTCTACTCAAATCAATTTTAAGAACCCTGGAGTTTAAGGGAAAAAACATAAACTTCGAGTCAGACATAAAACCTGGTGTGTATAATACTATAAATCTTGGTTATTTGATATTAAGTGAGACCACACCACTTAGCGGAAAAGGTTTCCCCTTGCTAATATCCTTTTAAAACATATCTTTTGCAAATCTTAATCCTGCAACCAAAACTGGTTAAAGCAATAAAGCAATATCATATATGCATACAAATCTGGTAACAAATGGACTATCTGTCCGAGCACTATAGTTTTGTTTGGCTAACTACGTAACCTTTGGCTGATTCGGGCCTACCAGACAAAATAAATAAGTAATCTAACTTATGTTAGATACTCCTCTTCTAGATTGTCTATCCCTAACTTACTTCTCCCAGGGTCAACTGATCCTAATGGTTTTGTGGGCTCACCAATAACCTATCCTCACTTTATATATTCCTTTCTATGTGTAACATCATTTTAGTCTTACCTGTGACAAAGCTCAACACACTAGATTTTGGACTTATATTAGCTAGGGGCTAATAGCTAATGTATAGTGCACAACCTCATACCAGTCCATATAGTATTCTAATGTCTGTGTCATTTTAATTAGGGCCATCTTTTCTTAAAATTTTCTTTGAAAACATTTTCTCTCAAATTGATTTATGCCTTTAAATCATACTTTAAACAGGGAAAATATACTCTATGCTTTACTCGAATCACCTTGCCATGTTATATATATTTTACACAAAACTTTGTCGATGAAAACATTTAAACCTTTGAAAGTACGCCATTCGAAATCATTGAAAGTACCCCTTGCGAAACCAAGTTATTACCTTGCTTTATAACCTTAGGCCGAAGGCTAAAACATACCTTTCGAAACCATTTTTTAATAAACCTTTCGAAAACATTGAAAAACCTTTCTTTCGAAAACTTTAAAACCTTAGACATTTTTTTATCAAAACACTATAAACGTTGCCTTTCGAAAACATTGGAATCTTCCATTTAAAACCTTTCGAAACCATCAGGGAACCACCCATTCGAAACCTTTATCTTAAACCTTTCGAAAGCACTAAATCCTTTTTATAAAATCAAACCTTTCGAAATCATTTGGGTTCAAGTAAAACATGTGGAATAACCTTTCGAAACCATTTAAAACTATTCCTTTCGAAACCAGTTGGGTTTAACTTTCAATAGCACAAAGGGTCATAAAGAAACTAAGTCGAAAGCACTCTTCCAAAAGCTATTTCCTTAGTAAAGAAGTGATGGTGTCGAAACCAACCCTTCAAAAGCATTAGAGAAGTGGCTACGTTTTAAAAACAAAGAAACCATTTCGAAACCATTTGTTTCGAAAGGTGGAAAGCGGCAGCAAGGGGTTTCGACCCTCTTCGAAAGCATTTACTTAAAATAAAAGGTGCAACCTCTTTTAGAACCATTCCTTAAAATCATTTAACCAAGTCAAAAGCTATCTAAGTCGAAAGCATCCTTTTCGAAAGCAAAGCACGCGCATTTTCTTTTAAAACAAGGCAAAGCTTCGACCCCTTCAGAACCCCATGTTTTAACTCAGTACCTTTCGCCTATCTTCAATTCGCTATGTACCAAGTCTTTGATACCAAACACATTGGTTTCAATGGTGATGGAGGCGGAGGAACATAGTCGAAAGCTGGATGCCAAAAGTGGCGAAACAGGTAAAGTAAGGTAAACTGCATTTTTACTTTAAGAAGTAATTCTTTTCAATTAACCTGCCTTATTTGTCAACAAATGATTTGGTTGCTAATTTCTTTTCCAAATTCTTTTCTAAATGTGCTGCCGAAATTTCAGAAGTAACAATTTAAAACATTTACAAAATACCCTTTCTCCTTTTATAAATATATAAAACATTTAAGTCTCATACCTTAAACAATTTTATATATCTATTAAAACACTTAGGAAAATTTTATAAAAATTTCCATAAATTGCTTTTAATATGTTTTCTAACATATATTAATTTCTGATCCAAAATCATCATAAAATAGCCGTAATTAATTTAAACCCAAAATAACTATTTTCTTCACTAGAAAATTTATAATAAATCCAAATTAATTCAGAAAATTACGAAAATTGAAACACATCTCTAAAATATCATTTCTGACCTTATTTTAAAATCGCAAGGCATTTGGATTTCATTTAATATGGTTTTCACATTAAAACATGTCATAAAATTCATATGAATTAGCATAAATCATCAGCAAGCATATATATTCAATTTAACAATAAAAACATGGCAAAACCTTGCAAAATAGTTTAGATTTAATCTAAAACCGAAAATAATTAAAAACATGAGATATGGTCATTATTTACCTTAGCTTTGTGATTCAGGAGTTGAGATTTGAACTTGATTTAAGTTGATTAAGCTTCCTTCCTTTAGATTCTTATTTATCTTCTTCTTGCTCTTCCTTAATGGTGGCTGACCTCTCTAGCTTTATTTTTGATAATGAACGTATGAAATGAATGGGCCTAAGGGTTTAGGGTATAAGAATATACTTATTCCTATTTTACCCTCACTTATTACCTTTTTCTATTATACTTTAATTCATTTTACTTCATTTGTTATATGGCATGGCTACCCTTTTATTAATCACAAATCTCAATCCCCTAATCATTACATTATTTTATTTGATTTAACTAATTAAATATCCTAAATAATGTTACTCAAAATTAGGGTCGTTAAACCTTACTACTGGGAAGGGACGAAGAGGGATGTTGGAATGTTCATCTTCACGTGCTTGAATTGTCAATTAGTGAAAGCCGAGCATAAGAAGCCTAGTGGATTGTTACAATCACTAGGTATTCCCAAATGGAAATGGGAATAGATATATATGAATTTTATAGATGCTCTGACATAGGCTAGAGCAGGATATGATAGTATATGGGTAGTGGTAGATTGGTTGACCAAGAGTGCAAGATTTATACCTGTCAAGTCAACCAGAATGGCATCAAAGTTGGCAGAATTGCATGTTAAGTGGATTGTTCAATTCCATGGTGTGCCAAAAAGTATTGTAAGCGATAAAGACTCATGGTTTACTAGTGGATTTTGGAATAGATGACAAGAGTTTGGGAACTGAGCTACAGTTGAGCACAGCTTATCACTCACAGACAGATGGCCAGACCAAGAGAGTGATCATATATTGGAAGATCTTCGTCGAGCCCGTACTATAGATTTTGGAGCCTGTATTGTATATGTTGTAGACATGGTGTTTGTTAATGTTTCTCAGTTGAAGAATGTTGTCCGGTTCGGAAGGTTGTAAAAGTTAGCACCCAGATTTATTGGACCATTTCCGATTACTGAGAAAATTGGAAATTGGCTGATAGAGTGGACTTCCTCCGAAGATGGCGGGTGTGCACAATGTTTTTTTATATCTTCTACCTATGGAAATTTGTGCATGACACAGGTATTGTGATAGCACCAGATCAACTAGAAGAGATAGAGGTAGAGCCAGAAGTTTCAAGACCTCGTAAGCTACTTTGAGTTGTTGGGAATGACACGAAATAGCTTAGGAGGAAGATAGTTAAGTTAGTTAAGGTGCAATAGAGCGAGGATGAAAGTGATTGGGCATGGGAGACTAAAGAGCATATGAGGACGGCCTATCCAGAACTCTTCGAGTGGTAAGACCCATATATCATATCTACTTGCACCATTGTATCTTATACTATTAGAATTCTTCATGCTAGGATAGTTTGTATTTTTTATTATTTGAATGCTGCTTAGTTGGATTGTTAGATGGTTGCTTGTGGCTGGTAGGCATGCGGGATAACCTTGATTGCTTATGTTTGTTAGGGATTTCGAGGGCAAAATTCCTAAAGGGGAAGGGGGAGAATGTAATGACCTGTATTTTATGTATCAGAGGATCGTAAAATAATTCTATTTAATTCATTTTTTGACGTATGATTCTAATATTTTGGTATATGGTTCTTAGGGATGTTTTACACATCTACGATTTTCCTGGATTTCTATATGACCGTCCTTTGGAGATCTTATTTTGGCTATAAATTTTGATAGAAGCCAAATTAGATGCTCTAACCTATTTCATTGCTTCAGGATGGTGATTTCCCATTCCGTAGAGCAGTCATATAGAAAAATCGGATACATGGTTAGGAAGTTAGAGTAGTTGTAAGTTTTAAAATCCATAAACCAGAATTAGAAGGGGATTAGTGGGATGAATTAGCAAGCCCATTAGTCTAATCAGGTTTGGCTATAACTATGAGGTGAGAGGAGTCAGTTGAAAGTTTTCCTCTCATTTGATATCAGCCCCAAACCCTATCTCCTTGCTAATTCTCCATTTATCTCATTGGATTTCATCTCAAATTGCAAATTAGAGGCTTGATCTTTGGATTATATTTTGTAATTTGATGATTATATGTTAGAATTTCAAATTAAATCCTAAATTAACCAAACTTAGGTAATTTCAGATTTAGAAACCCTAGGTTAACCTAATCGAACGTGGAATTGGTGATAGATCAATGGCTAGTGTCATTTGTGCATATATGGCTATGTAATTCCATGATTTATATTAAGTCCATGCTTGAATTGTGATCATTGATTGAATTAGATGACTTGAATGTTATTATTGGATGTAATTGAATGTTTTGATATGTATGAATCACTGATATGATTGAGTTGCTCGATTCTTTTGCTAGTGTTGTACATGTTTTAGGACTTAGATTGGAGACTGGAGCATATTGGGAGCAAATTTCGTCGGTGTCACACAAAACTTGGAGGATAGGCTCTAGAGCATGGCGGGAGAAGACCATGTGAGTTGCACCTCGATTGAAGCTAAGTAATCAGATCATCACCGATTCGTAGAGATCGGATCGGTACTGATATGAATTTCTCACTCCAATTGAGGAGCGATCCATAAAGGAAGCAGAGTATGGTTTATAGAGTTTCTCTATGGTGTTGGATCGGTGGATAGGCCAAGCACTGATGAGTTGTTGGATCTTCTTCAGTGGATTGAACCATGATGCATAGAAAAGAAGATCAGAAGGAAAAGAGAGATGGACCGGGTCTTAGGCATCATGGGGGAAGTACAACAGAGGTTGGAAGAAGATTGTAGGTAGAATTGGATAAAGAACCGAATCGACACTGATCTAAAGAGGTCTGATCGACACCGATCCGTCAGGGAAGCTCTAATGATAGTGCGATCCATATGGGAGATTCTTGGGCCGTAGTGGATCATGCTGGAGGTAGTGGCTCGTTGATTGCTTCTACGGTTTGGAAGTTACAACATGATGAAGTTTTGACTCCTCGGTCTGGAACTCGGATAAGGAGCAGGATCGAAGGAGTTCATTGACAACTCGGGATGGAACGAGGCTGTGGTATAATGGACTGGGTTGAGTGTTAGGACTCATGCTCGAAAATGGAATTGGAGCTGTGGAAAGCTCTGAATATTTGGAGTGCTAAAGAATCGTTGATAACTTGGACTGTTCTGGTTGTGTTCAAAGCAAGGGTACTATATGCGGGGGCACCCAATGTCTGGTAGCACCGATCGTGTACCTTGAAGCACTCCGAGAGGGTATAGTGTCAAGCAGGTACGAAAATACTAGGCCGTGGCAATGTACGGGGTTTCAGACCTAAAAGTACGGGGAATACAACCGAGAACCGGGAATCCCATTAGTCCCTGGCAAAGTGAGAATGATCATACGGGTTATCATATATTCACGGCTTTAAAACATGGTAGCTAGGTTTTGCTTGATGGATGCTATGGTTGCTATGTTTGCTATTTCTCATGGGTAGGCTATTATCTATATCAATGCAGGAGATGGGATTGGGAATAGGCTCGGTGAAGGAGGCTGCTTAGATTCTTCTATCTATTTCTTTACAGTATCCTATCTTATTCTGCTTAATTTTTGGTGGAGCTACTGATTTCTTAGTATAACCTAGTCCTTTCTTATTTGAGACAGACTAAGAAGTTTCAATAATTTTAGATAAGTTTTCTCTGCCTTCATTAAAGTTAGACACATTTCTAGTAATATCGTCTAACTTAGTTTTGAGACCAGCGTTATCTAATTCAATCATTTTAACTTTTGATTTTTGCTCATGATTTTTAGAAACTAGAGCATCATTCTTTTCTTTTTGAGTCACAATTTCTTGACTCAATAAGGTAAGTTGAGAATTAACATTAGAAAATGAATCTTGAATTTTCTCAAGTTCTTCCAATATTTTCTTCTCATCTTTAAGCATATCTCTTTCGAATTCTGCTCTATTTTGATTTTTGAGAGTTCTTTATATTTTCTTTTGAGATTTTTCAAAGTATCTAATAATTCAGAATTTATTTCAATCATGTCATCAAAAGTAAGATCATTTACCTCATTATTAGTAGCCATGAAGCAGACATTTGCTTGTTCATTTTCACTATCACTGCTACTATCAAAAGACGAAGAATCTGAGTCATCCCATGTCACTGAAAATGCCTTCTTTTTGAATTTGTCCTTTCTATATTTATTTTGTTTTCCCTTCCTTTGTTCTGGACAACCTTTTTGTATATGTCCCTTCTTATGGAAATTGAAGCATTCTAGTACCGAGGATGATGGCTTATTGTTGAAGTTTCTTTTGCCATTATTTCGATTTCCTTTTCTGTACTTCAAAAATTTCTTAAAATTTTTAGCTATGAAAGCTATATCTTCATCCTCTGAACCTGATTCCTCTTATTCTGCATGAAATGCCATATTTTTCTTGTCTTGTGCTTGAACTCTTTTTGCTTGTAAATTTACTTCATAGAACATTAAATTTCCTATTAACTCTTCCGGTTTCATGGTAGAAAGGTCGTTTGCTTCTTCAATAGCTAAGACTTTTCTTTCCCATTCATCGGTTAAAGAGTAGGTGCAGCTGTCCATGAAGAATATTCAGTAGTAGGTGCAGTATATTCTGCTTGTGTAACATTCCATGCATCAAAACCATTGGCTTGTATATAAATACGCATTCGTGTTGCCCAATAGTTGTAATTTATTCCATTGAATAGTGGAGGTCATGTAGTAGATTGACCTTCAAAAAAACTAGTGTTAGTGACAGTGCTGGTGTTGTTTTCCATATTAGCAAAATATCAAATAACTGTGTAACGGTTAAAAGATGCCTTGCTCTGATACCAAATGAAAGAGAGTGCTATGGATCGTGTAATATGGATATACGATAATACAGAGTATAGTGATGATAGCTATACAGTAAATAGTGTGGAATATTAAAGTAGTATAATAAAAATAACACCAGAGATTTTTATACTGGTTCAGAGCTCCGTCCTATGTCCAGTCCCAGACTCCTTCTGGAATTTCACTAAAACAACAACCCTCACTTAACCCGGAGGAACAAGTCTATACAACCCCTGAACAGCCGAACAGGGACCTGAGCAACAGAACAAGATTTCGCCTCAGCAGCCGAAGAGGACTTCACAATGCCTGAGTAGCAGAACAGGACTTCTACTAGTATATAAAATTGTATGATTAATGTGTTCTTGATAACACAGATATATCAATGTGTGTACACCCTTCCTATAATCAAATCCTCAAGTATATGAGTGTGTGTGAAGATATGAAAGGAAGATTATCGCTATGAATCAAAGAATATGAATATGAATTCAAAGATTCAAGCAATGAAGATGGTTTGATTACTTTTGAATGCAGAGAATATAGAGAATAAGTAAGATCAGTAAATTATTCAAGAATCGGTTGTTTGGAAAATGATTTTGATGTGTTTATATAGTGCATAGATAGATACAACCTTTTGCTAAGAGATTCAATCAATAGATGCAGCCATTACTCTTCGAATTGGATTGAAACTCCTCGCGAGAGGAAGCATCCGTTCAGAAAATATAGCCATTATACGCAGGTCAGTCGATTGAGTTCAGAAGCTCAGTTAACTAAAATTCAAATTTTTATATATATTCTCTGTTCACTGTGCATTTTGCACTAGGTCAGTCGACTGGTCGACTGTAATCAGTCGACTGACCTATGCAATTTTGCATAGTGAATTTCAATGCATATACAAACAAAAATAATTTGTTTTGTGTGCAAGTGTAACTACTTGAGGAATGATTTTAACAGTATCTAAACATATCTAAGACTCAAAAACATAATAAATAATCATACGAAAACTAGTTTTGAAGTCTCTTCTCTTTGTAGTTTATACCATGTATATGTTACTCTCTTTTTGCTGCTATCGCCATATAGTCTTTGTTAATGCTCCTTGTCATGAATCAAAACTCATGATTCAACACACAATAGACCTTTCGAGAACATTGAAAGTATCCTTTCGAAAGCTTTATAAAATCTTAGACATCCTCTTTTCATGATGCTTTAAATATGCCTCGAAAACATTGGAACCCTCCATTTAAACACTAAGGTATACCTTTCGAAAACATTGGGGAACCACCCCTTCGAAACCTTTATTATACACCTTTCAAAAGCATTATGTCCTTTTCATAAATCAAACCTTTCAAAAGCATTAGGTTTAAGTGAAAACATGTGGAAAAACCTTTCGAAACCCTTTAAAACTGTGATATCCTGGAATTTTGGGCAATATCAATTTAATAATCTATGTTAAAATTAAATAGATTTGAGAATATTGTTAATAATAAATATGAATTGATTTAATAATCTTCTTTTAATAAAACATTTAAATTGTGAATTTATCTTTTAAAAGCTAATAAATTGTTTTCTATTTATAATGTGTATAATTCTGTATATATTGTAAATAAATGAGCTTTGTTTTAAATTTAATTAATAAGGCATATTTTATAATTCTAATATTTTTGGGTAATTTGGAAATTTTGATATATAACTTTTCAAAAGCTATTTTATAAATAACTATATGATTATAAACATAAGAAACTATGATTTGGAATTAAAAGATAGAGTGTTTTAATATTTTAAAATAAAATCTATTTTTTAATTTACATTAGAGTAAAGCTTTATCTTGTTGATATTTGATTTAGATATATATGTTATGATGTAATCTAGATAATAATATTTAAACTAGATCATATTTATCAACACTAAAAATAAGCATAAAATATGAATATGAGTAAATGCTTGATACTTAAACTTTAAAAAGAAATAAACAATAAATAAATACATATATAGAGGGATACAAGAAAATAAGTATGTAAGTTAAAAATCAATATTTAAGTTAGAAATTAGAAATAAATATACAAGCTAACATAATAACAATAACCACAACAACTTTAAAGTAAAAACTTATGTAAATTCTAGAGTTGTATAATCTTTAGAAATATATGTTGCAGGCAAGAAAATCATACTAGTACAAGGATATGAGGTAAGGCAAGTAATATATTATATACACTATAGCAATGTATATGTTGCAGGCAGAAAAAAGCATATCAGTACATACGAATAAATGGGGTAAGTATGCTAAGCATTAAGTCAAACAAATAAACATATGCAAGGTCGTACATACAAGAATAAAGAATGGTTGGTGTAAACATGATAACGAACAAGGCATTTAATGCCATCACCACTAGTACACAAGATACTCATTTCAGCCTCTTTTTAAAAAGAAAATCTCTGACCTATGTTATAAAATAAAAAGAAATATTGTACCAGCAAATACAAAGCTCTGCATACTTGTCCTATTTAGCAAGCTTCTTTTCATTTCGTTCATTTAAACAAATGCAACCTGAAATCAACTAAGCAAGCAAAGCACTTCAGTTTCAATTCAAAATTTAGGCATCTCAACTACAACAAGATTTCCAGCAATTCATGTTCAAGTTTCAAAGCTATTTCAAAGTTTTCAAGGATTAAAATCACAAAAGTATGCAAGTTTTCAAATTTCAGTTTCAAGCCTTCCTATTTCAAAAAAATCAAGCTTTCTGTTTTAAAAACAGGTGAGTAAACTTTTAAACTAAAACTTAAGTAACCTGTGAATTTCTGTGTTAATGATTTGTTTTATATGTATGTGTATGTGCAAGTCTTTGTGAATTTATGAAGTGTGCATATCTGTTGTTTTTAAACATCTCTGATCTTAGTTCAAGTCTCTGCCTTTAAACTGTAAACATGAGACACCTTTAGATTTGATGCATATGACATATGGTTGAAGTAAACTGGTGATGTATGTTTGAAAATGTGTTTGTATGGTGGTTTTAAGACTCTGAAACATGTGAGAATGTCTAGATATTTACTGTGATCATCTCTGTTTTTAAGTTTCAGAGATTTAAACTTAGATTAAACTTCAAATTTCTTCATACTCTAATTTCCTTTAGGCTTAAGTTTTAAACAAAGTTTGTTGTTTAAACTAAACTAAGCTTTAAAAATATTTGTAAGAATTATAGATAGAAATATTATCTGGGAAAATTGAAAGCATAGAGGAGTTTGAGATATGTTAAAAATCAAACGTTGAAATTGGTTGATTCAATTATATATCTTGAATCGCCTCTGAAAGATAGGATTTTTAAAATCAAATTTACAATTTTTAATGAAATATTGAATGTGTTACTTGGTGATGTCTGGAAATTGAGTTTTCGAGTTTCTCTGGTGATCTGGTTGATCTGGGGAGTCGTAGTTCTTTCTGGAGGTGGAAGGATGATTGGGGACTTCGACAAAATTTTCTGATGATGGTACATTCCAGTGGGGAGGTGGTGGTTGTTATTTGAAGTCAAGAACCCTAGTTAAACTAGGCTAGGTAAAATCGATCACCACGGCTCATATAGTTGATCGAGTTCAACAAGGTTTTGGGTAATGGAAGTAGACGTGTAGAGGAAGTCGAGGCCGGAGGGATAGACCTTCAGATGGTCGGAGCTGCGAGCACGACACGTTGTCTGGGTTTGGGCGAGTTCCTGTTGATGGGTTCCAGGCTTAAATTGAACTTGAATTTCGAATTCAAGTTGAGTTAGAGAAAATCTGGTGATCGGGTTAGTGTTTAGGGATGTTCGTCGACGAGGGAAGATCGTCGAACTTGATCGGAATCGATCGAGATCGCTATGCATGTGCACGATGTTCATTGGTAGATGCTGTGAGTATGGGTTTGAGCAGGAATGGTAGTCTCGAGTTTTCCTCGAGTAGATTGGGTTTTGTCTCGAAGCAATTAAGGGTAGACTCGGGTTATATTGTTGTTGCCAGTTTTAAAACCTGTCAGGTTTTAAGTTTTAAAATTTAAAAGCAGGGTTTTAAACAAAGTTTAAAACCAAAATTTAAGATATGGATTCAAATTAACTTTTGTCTCCTAGTTTTAAATAAATATAAGTTTTATAAAAATAAAATGTTTTAACAACTTTAAAATGTTTAAAGTATATTTTAAATTGTGTTTTAAATTTTGCTAAGTTAAATTTGTATTTATTTTGAATCTAAATTTGAAATGGAATGTAAAAGTAAATTCAAAAGTAAAATGTTTCAAATGCATTTGTAAATGCGAATTTGATCATTAATAAGAAAAATGTTTTATCCTTAAATAAATGAAGATTTAAGGATTTGTAATTATTAAGTTAATTAAAATGAATAATTAACTAATTTAATTAATTAATGATTTGGATTAATTAATTTAGTAATTAAGAGTTTAAATTAGTTAATTAAGGTTTAAGATAATTAATTTAGGATAAATAAATAGGTAATTAAGGATCATTAATTAAATAAGATTTGAATTTTAATTAATGATTGGTAATTATTAAATGAAGTAATTAAGGATTAATTAAGTTATATTTAATACTTAATTAATTAAATAATTAAGGATTAATTAATGAGTTATTAAAGATAAAATTTAATTGTAATTAATAATAAATCTTAATTAATTACTGTAGAAAAGAAATTAAAGAAGTGTTAATAGTTAATGAAGGTCATTAACTAGGATTATTAAATAATGAATTAATATGATTAATTTTGATAATTAATTAGATTTATTAATTTAAGATAATCAATTGTGAATTATTTAAGTATAATTACTTATGAAAGTAATTAAGAAATTAATTTCTCATTGTAATTAATTAAGTTTAATATGAATTGTTAAGTTAATTAATTTAGTTTAATTAATTTAAATAACCATTTGATGATGTGATAAGTATAATTACTTAAGGAAGTAATTAATTGAGGATGATTTAATTATGAAAGTAATTTGAGTATAATTACTTTGTATAATAAATCAATGGATTAATTAGAGATAATTAATTATGGAGTAATTAAGTTATTTAATGAAGTAATTAAGGGTAGTTAATTACCAAAGATAATTAATCAAGGGTGATTAACAATTTGGTTTAATTGAAGATAAATTACTAAATGTAATAGATGTAATTAGAGATCATTAATTATTATAATCAATGATGTAATTTAGAATGGATTTATTTGGAAATAATTAATAAATAAAGGGATTCATTAATGTAATTAATTAAGAAGTAATGTAATTAATTTTAGTAATTTAAAAGGTTACTTTCTATATTTGGTATAAGGTAATAAATTTGTGAAAATAATTAAAGGATAATTACTTAAATGTAATTAAAGATAATTAATCAAGGATGATTAATTAAGATGGAAAGTAGAGAATGATTAATTAATTGACTTGTAATTAATTAATGGTTATGTAAGCAAGATTTATAATGATGAAGTAATTAAATTAATTTACTTTAAATTAATTAATGATGAGGTAATTAATTTAATTCATTTTAAATTAATTATAAATGGTGTGATTATTAATCCTTGTTTATATATGATGGATGATATTGATTTCCTTGAATGGTTTGAAATCTCAGATATGAGATAAGTAATGTTGTGTGATATGGATGCTTTGGTTGAAGTATGATGATAATGTGAATTATCTGTTTGTGATGATAATATGAATTATCTATTGTGATGATGTGAATTATCTATCTTTGTATATATAGATAATAAAAATTGAATTGTTTTAATTGTAAAACAACTTGGACCTAAAAGATGGCAATTTGGATTTCGATGAGACCGGGATCGGGTTTCCAGATTTGGATATCCGAAAACCACATCGATTCAAATTAACGATAGGTCGTGAATCTCAAGTGAAGATGAAGATTCAGAGTGCAAGGGTTATTGTCGTTAACTCTGAGGATGATTCCAAAATGAGTGTAACGAGATAATGCCTTCGGTTTCGTTCGAACCCGGAACGAACTTGAATGGATTGAATGCTTTCAGAACATCATCAGGTGGACGATGAGCATTCTAAGTGATGTGTTCTGATGAGGTAATAGTAGCCTCAAGCCTCATCAACCGGGAATGGCTAAAACAGGGGAGGTGCAGCAAGGTTAGTGGGTAGCACCCAAGTAGGACAAGATTACCCATGTCTAGATGTCCCTTATTATTTCGGCTTAGTGTGCGGTTGGTCATGACAACCGTGGGGTGTCTTGTTCGGGAATTATCCAGTAAGGGATGGTTCCGACATTGTGTTGTAAGGGATTGGGAGTAATCCTCGGTACTCTGATCTAGGCCAGGTACTGTGACGGGCGGTACCCCAGTAGCCCTGTCATTGTATGGAATCCAATCTCTAATAAGTGCCGTACGATTTAGTTGTGCCCAACTATGTTGGAACGTGAGATGTAAGCATTACAGCTATTTCAGTATTTTACTTGAAAACCCTAGACACTATTATAATATAACTGAATTTCCTATCAAACGTTTGGTTAGCGTAAGGTAAAAACTTACCCATGTTTATGTGTGGGGAGTCTTACGTGATACCTTTGTTTCAAAGGGTTTTTAAAGTTAAGCAGCTTTAACCGTTTACTCATACCAGACCCATGTCCGACCCGGAGTTTATTTCTGTTTTTCTTAAACTCTCTGGTACTCAAATTTTTATGAGTAGCCAAGGGAATCAGGTTAGCTTTGACAAATTCTGGAGGAGCAATGGAGCAGAAGGCTTCAGCTTATAGATATATATTGGTTCCGCTGTGTTAGTGTTTATGTGTATTTCCGCTGTGTTGTATCTCTATGATGTTTTGAGTTGTATGAAAGACAGGTGTTTATAACAGTCTAATTTATGATGTATAAGCTATGTATCTCTGATGTATATGATACTATGTGATGTATTATATTTTGTTCCGTTTCCACTGTGAGATTCTGATGTTGTTTAGTTCTTTCTTCTCTATCTTTTCTCTTTTCTATCCCTTTCTTTCTTATAAATGATGCGACTTTCTAGTGATAGAAGGTCGGGTCGTTGCAGTGGTATCAGAGTGCTAGGCTGAGTGAATACCTAGGTTCTTGAGTGGTATCTTTCTTGAGAGAGCGTACTTGTAATTTTTATATATATGTATATATATATTTCTACCTATTTGTTGGGTCACCTGTTCGAGTTTTCCAATATATGTTATAAAGGTAGATAGGGTAGTGGTGTGTGTAACACGACTACCAATGGTTGGAGTTTGAATGTTTGAGGTTGGAAGTGTATCTGTCGAGACTGTAGACCTAATACCGTCTCGAGTGAGCTTTGGGTGGTGTAAAGGATTTCAACGATCTCTGAAGAAAACCTGTTAAGGTTTGGAGTTTATCTTTGAAGTATAAGTTGGATGAGCTAGAGTTTGGATCTGTCGGTTGAACAGAAGCAAGTCATGATATCTTGATACTTCAAGATGTAGTAGCTGTGTGATGAGACACAGTGACTATGGATGTTTCCGAAGATGTTTCTTTGGAACAAGTTTTAAAGAAGTGTGTCTGCTTCGGTGATGTGGCCGAGTGCAGCAGGGTGTTTCTGTTTGATTTGAGGTTCGAGTTTCTCGAGGAACTTCTGGATTTGAAGTCTTTGGGCATTAGTGTCAACAGTGTAGCTCAGAGTGTTCTGTGTGTTGGCAAGGAAGCTTTCTAGCTTAGTAGTGGAGTTCAGAAGCAGCTGGGTGGTTCCGTTTCTTCGTTGGATTGGCTAGTTAAGCGTAAGCTGTTCTGTTTGGTAAAGAAAGAACAGTCTTTCTTTGGAATTAGGCTGGATTAATCGCAAAGGTGACTTGCGATAGATGAGCGTTCTCTTGTGTTTCAGAGATTTTTTTTCTGGATGTCTTCAGGAAGTCAGAATTTTGTTAGCATCTGGAGTTTGAGTGTGGTATCGACTGGATTCCAGAAGTGGTACCGATGGTTCAGCTTAGTAATAGGATGGTTTTTGGAGGAAGATTTTAGTGAAGCAGCTCAGGTTTTGGAGGAACTTCTGAGTTTTATTTTCGGATCTGTTGGACCATATTTTTGGAAAGTGTTTTTCCAGTCTTTGCTTGTGTTCGTCATCAGCATTTTCATCTGCTCAGTCAGAGTTGCGTAGTGGAAGCATGGTGGTAGCTGTTTTAGAGTGGAAGCAACTGGAAGTTGCAGTGTTTTGGATTAGAGAGTTTCTATAGGAAATTTTTCAGGATTTTAAGGCCAGTTTGGCAAGTGCACCTGTTTTATCTCTTCCGGATGTGAGAAGTGAGATCTGTCTTCTGATTTTGGAGTAGAGTTTGTGTTCTGAGTTTGGTTGATCTTGGAAAGGTCATTTTGTTGGATTGTTTTAGTTCAGGTTGTTTCGAGAGGTATTAGCGAAGGATAAGCTGATCAAGAAGGATGTAGGCAATACAGGATCGTCGAAAGAGTTTTGTGAATAAGAGATGGAGGAATTTGGATTCTAGAGTCGGATATTTGATTTTGGATAAGTGTTTGGTCTTCAGGATTGAATTGTCAGTTTGGATAACTGGGATTCGTTGTGTTTCACGTATCTCTGAGGGAGTACGTGTAAGATTCTATCTCTGGTTATAGAACCAGCAGTTCAAGGAGTTTTGGTTGTTGAGTCAAACTTGTCTGTAGTCTGATATCCTTTCTTGTTTTGTAGATCTAGAGGAGTAGGGGTTCTGTAGCTTAGTAGTATAGATTTGTTTGGATTCTGTAGAGCGAGTATCCTGGTGTTTATGCTTGGGAAACTCTAGATAGTTCTATCCACAATTTTGTCTGGATAGTTAAATTGGTTGATTGGATGAATTGGTTGATATGGTTGTTAGCTTATGGTTAATATATGCTTGTGTTTTTAAAATTAAATCTTTAATTAGATTATTAAATTACCTTTGTTTTAAATTTTGGGGACGAAATTCTTTTAAGGGGGAGGAATGTGATATCCCGGAATTTTGGACAATATCAATTTAATAATCTGTGTTAAAATTAAATAGATTTGAGAATATTGTTAATAATAAATATGAATTGATTTAATAATCTTCTTTTAATAAAACATTTAAATTGTGAATTTATCTTTCAAAAGCTAATAAATTGTTTTCTATTTATAATGTGTATAATTTTGTATATATTGTAAATAAACGAGCTTTGTTTTAAATTTAATTAATAAGGCATATTTTATAATTCTAATATTTTTGGGTAATTTGAAAATTTTGATATATAACTTTTCAAAAGCTATTTTATAAATAACTATATGATTATAAACATAAGAAACTATGATTTGGAATTTAAAGATAGAGTGTTTTAATATTTTAAAATAAAATCTATTTTTTTATATTTACATTAGAGTAAAGCTTTATCTTGTTGATATTTGATTTAGATATATATGTTATGATGTAATCTAGATAATAATATTTAAACTAGATCATATTTATCAACACTAAAAATAAGGATAAAATATGAATATGAGTAAATGCTTGATACTTAAACTTTAAAAAGAAATAAACAATAAATAAATACATATATAGAGGGATACAAGAAAATAAGTATGTAAGTTAAAAATAAATATTTAAGTTAGAAATTAAAAATAAATATACAAGCTAACATAATAACAATAACCATAACAACTTTAAAGTAAAAACTTAAGTAAATTCTAGAGATGTATAATCTTTAGAAATATATGTTGCAGGCAAGAAAATCATACTAGTACAAGGATATGAGGTAAGGCAAGTAATATATTATATACACTATAGCAATGTATATGTTGCATGCAGAAAAAAGCATATCAGTACATACGAATAAATGGGGTAAGTATGCTAAGCATTAAGTCAAACAAATAAACATATGCAAGGTCGTACATACAAGAATAAAGAATGGTTGGTGTAAACATGATAAGGAACAAGGCATTTAATGCCATCACCACTAGTACACAAGATATCTCATTTCAGCCTCTTTTTAAAAAGAAAATCTCTGACCTATGTTATAAAAAAAGAAATATTGTACGAGCAAATACAAAGCTCTGCATACTTGTCCTATTTAGCAAGCTTCTTTTCATTTCGTTCATTTAAACAAATGCAACCTGAAATCAACTAAGCAAGCAAAGCACTTCAGTTTCAATTCAAAATTTAGGCATCTCAACTACAACAAGATTTCCAGCAATTCATGTTCAAGTTTCAAAGCTATTTCAAAGTTTTCAAGGATCAAAACAACAAAAGTATGCAAGTTTTCAAATTCCAGTTTCATGCCTTCCTGTTTCAAAAAAATCAAGCTTTCTGTTTTAAAAACAGGTGAGTAAACTTTTAAACTAAAACTTAAGTAACCTGTGAATTTCTGTGTTAATGATTTATTTTATATGTATGTGTATGTGCAAGTCTTTGTGAATTTATGAAGTGTGCATATCTGTTGTTTTTAAACATCTCTGAACTTAGTTCAAGTCTCTGCCTTTAAACTGTAAACATGAGACACCTTTAGATTTGTTGCATATGACATATGGTTGAAGTAAACTGGTGACGTATTTTGAAAATGTGTTTGTATGATGGTTTTAAGACTCTGAAACATGTGAGAATGTCTAGATATTTACTGTGATCATCTCTGTTTTTAATTTTCAGAGATTTAAACTTAGATTAAACTTCAAATTTCTTCACACTCTAATTTCCTTTAGGCTTAAGTATTTAAACAAAGTTTGTTGTTTAAACTAAACTAAGCTTTAAAAATATTTGTAAGAATTATAGATAGAAATATTATCTGGGAAAATTGAAAGCACAGAGGAGTTTGAGATATGTTAAAAATCAAACGTTGAAATTGGTTGATTCAATTATATATCTTGAATCGTCTCTGAAAGATAGGATTTTTAAAATCAAATTTACAATTTTTAATGCAATATTGAATGTGTTACTTGGTGATGTCTGGAAATTGAGTTTTCGAGTTTCTCTGGTGATCTGGTTGATCTGGGGAGTCGTAGCTCTTTCTGGAGGTGGAAGGATGATCGGGGACTTCGGCAAAATTTTCTGATGATGGTACATTCCAGTGGGGAGGTGGTGGTTGTTATTTGAAGTTAGGTACCCTAGTTAAACTAGGCTAGGTAAAATCGATCACCACGACTCATATAGTTGATCGAGTTCAACAAGGTTTTGGGTAATGGAAGTAGACGTGTAGAGGAAGTCGAGGCCAGAGGGGTAGACCTTCAGATGGTCGGAGCTGCGAGCACGGCGCGTTGTCAGGGTTTGGGCGAGTTCCTGTTGATGGGTTCCAGGCTTAAATTGAACTCGAATTTCGAATTCGAGTTGAGTTAGAGAAAATCTAGTGATCGGATTAGTGTTTGGGGATGTTCGTCGACGAGGGAAGATCGTCGAACTTGATCGAAATCGATCGAGATCGCTGTGCATGTGCACGGTGTTCATTGGTAGATGCTGTGAGTATGGATTTGAGCAGGAATGGTAGTCTTGAGTTTTCCTCGAGTAGATTGGGTTTTGTCTCGAAGCAATTAAGGGTAGACTCGGGTTATATTGTTGTTGCCAGTTTTAAAACCTGTCAGGTTTTAAGTTTTAATTTAAAAGCATGGTTTTAAACAAAGTTTAAAACCAAAATTTAAGATATGGATTCAAATTAACTTTTGTCTCCTAGTTTTAAATAAATATAAGTTTTATAAAAATAAAATGTTTAAACTACTTTAAAATGTTTAAAGTATATTTTAAATTGTGTTTTAAATTTTGCTAAGTTAAATTTGTATTTATTTTGAATCTAAATTTGAAATGGAATGTAAAAGTAAATTCAAAAGTAAAATGTTTCAAATGCATTTGTAAATGCGAATTTGATCATTAATAAGAAAAATGTTTTATCCTTAAAGAAATGAAGATTTAAGGATTTGTAATTATTAAGTTAATTAAAATGAATAATTAACTAATTTAATTAATTAATGATTTGGATTAATTAATTTAGTAATTAAGAGTTTAAATTAGTTAATTAAGGTTTAAGATAATTAATTTAGGATAAATAAATGGGTAATTAAGGATCATTAATTAAATAAGATTTGAATTTTAATTAATGATTGGTAATTATTTAATGAAGTAATTAAGGATTAATTAAGTTATATTTAATACTTAATTATTTAAATAATTAAGGATTAATTAATGAGTTATTAAAGATAAAATTTAATTGTAATTAATAATAAATCTTAATTAATTACTGTAGAAAAGAAATTAAAGAAGTGTTAATAGTTAATGAAGGTCATTAACTAGGATTATTAAATAATGAATTAATACGATTAATTTTGATAATTAATTAGATTTATTAATTTAAGATAATCAATTGTGAATTATTTAAGTATAATTACTTATGAAAGTAATTAAGAAATTAATTTCTCATTGGAATTAATTAAGTTTAATATGAATTGTTAAGTTAATTAATTTAGTTTAATTAATTTAAATAACCATTTGATGACGTGATAAGTATAATTACTTAAGGAAGTAATTAATTGAGGATGATTTAATTATGAAAGTAATTTGAGTATAATTACTTTGTATAATAAATCAATGGATTAATTAGAGATAATTAATTATGGAGTAATTAAATTATTTAATGAAGTAATTAAGGGTAGTTAATTACCAAAGATAATTAATCAAGGGTGATTAACAATTTGGTTTAATTGAAGATAAATTACTAAATGTAATAGATGTAATTAGAGATCATTAATTATTATAATCAATGTTGTAATTTAGAACGAATTTATTTGGAAATAATTAATAAATGAAGGGATTCATTAATGTAATTAATTAAGAAGTAATGTAATTAATTTTAGTAATTTAAATGGTTACTTTCTATATTTGGTATAAGGTAATAAATTTGTGAAATAATTAAAGGATAATTACTTAAATGTAATTAAAGATAATTAATCAAGGATGATTAATTAAGATGGAAAGTAGAGAATGATTAATTAATTGACTTGTAATTAATTAATGGTTATGTAAGCAAGATTTATAATGCTGAAGTAATTAATTTAATTTACTTTAAATTAATTAATGATGAGGTAATTAATTTAATTCATTTTAAATTAATTAAAAATGGTGTGATTATTAATCCTTGTTTATATATGATGGATGATATTGATTTCCTTGAATGGTTTGAAATCTCAGATATGAGATAAGTAATGTTGTGTGATATGGATGCTTTGGTTGAAGTAGGATGATAATGTGAATTATCTGTTTGTGATGATAATATGAATTATCTATTGTGATGATGTGAATTATCTATCTCTGTATATATAGATAATAAAAATTGAATTGTTTTAACGTTAAAACAACTTGGACCTAAAAGATGGCGATATGGATTTCGATGAGACCGGGATAGGGTTTCCAGGTTTGGATATCCGAAAACCACATCGATTCAAATTAACGATAGGTCGTGAATCTCAAGTGAAGATGAAGATTCAAAGTGCAAGGGTTATTGTTGTTAACTCTGAGGATGATTCCAAAATGAGTGTAACGAGATAATGCCTTCGGTTTCGTTCGAACCCGGAACGAACTTGAATGGATTGAATGCTTTCAGAACATCGTCAGGTGGATGATGAGCATTCTAAGTGATGTGTTCTGATGAGGTAACCGTAGCCTCAAGCCTCATCAACCGGGAATGGCTAAAACAGGGGAGGTGCAGCAAGGTTAGTGGGTAGCACCCAAGTAGGACAAGATTACCCCTGTCTAGATGTCCCTTATTATTTCGGCTTAGTGTGCGGTTGGTCATGACAACAGTGGGGTGTCTTGTTCGAGAATTATCCAGTAAGGGATGGTTCTGGCCTTGTGTTGTAAGGGATTGGGAGTAATCCTCGGTACTCTGATCTAGGCCAGGTACTGTGACGGGCGGTACCCCAGTAGCCCTGCCATTGTATGGAATCCAATCTCCAATAAGTGCCGTACGATTTAGTTGTGCCCAACTATGTTGGAACGTGAGATGTAAGCATTCCAGCTATTTCTGTATTTTACTTGAAAACCCTAGACACTATTATAATATAACTGAATTTCCTATCAAACGTTTGGTTAGCGTAAGGTAAAAACTTACCCATGTTTATGTGTGGGGAGTCTTAGTGATACCTTTGTTTCAAAGGGTTTTTAAAGTTAAGCAGATTTAACCGTTTACTCATACCAGACCCATGTCTGACCCGGAGTTTATTTCTGTTTTTCTTAAATTCTCTGGTACTCAAATTTTTACGAGTAGCCAAGGGAATCAGGTTAGCTTTGACAAATTCTAGAGGAGCAATGGAGCAGGAGGCTTCAGCGTATAGATATATATTGGTTCCGCTGTGTTAGTGTTTATGTGTATTTCCGCTGTGTTGTATCTCTGTGATGTTTTGAGTTGTATGAAAGATAGGTGTTTATAACTATCTAATTTATGATGTATAAGCTGTGTTTCTCTGATGTATATGATACTATGTAATAGTTATGTGATGTATTATATTTTGTTCCGTTTCCGCTGTGAGATTCTGATGTTGTTTAGTTCTTTCTTCTCTATCTTTTCTCTTTTCTATCCCTTTCTTTCTTATAAATGATGCGACTTTCTAGTGATAGAAGGTCGGGTCGTTGCAGTGGTATCAGAGCGCTAGGTTGATTGAATACCTAGGCTCTTGAGTGGTATCTTTCTTGAGAGAGCATACTTGTAATTTTTATATATATGTATATATATATTTCTACCTATTTGTAGGGTTACATGTTCGGGTTTTCCAATATATGTTATAAAGGTAGATAGGGTAGTGGTGTGTGTAACACGACTACCAATGGTTGGAGTTTGAATGTTTGAGGTTGGAAGTGTATCTGTCGAGACTGTAGACCTAATACCGTCTCGAGTGAGCTTTGGGTGGTGTAAAGGATTTCATCGATCTCTGAAGAAAACCTATTAAGGTTTGGAGTTTATCTTTGAAGTATAAGTTGGATGAGCTAGAGTTTGGATCTGTCGGTTGAACAGAAGCAAGTCATGATATCTTGATACTTCAAGATGTAGTAGCTGTGTGATGAGACACAGTGACTATGGATGTTTCCGAAGATGTTTCTTTGGAACAAGTTTTAAAGAAGTGTGTCTGCTTCGGTGATGTGGCCGAGTGCAGCAGGGTGTTTCTGTTTGGTTTGAGGTTCGAGTTTCTCGAGGAACTTCTGGATTTGAAGTCTTTGGGCATTAGTGTCAACAGTGTAGCTCAGAGTGTTCTGTGTGTTGGCAAGGAAGCTTTCTAGCTTAGTAGTGGAGTTCAGAAGCAGCTGGGTGGTTCCGTTTCTTCGTTGGATTGGCTAGTTAAGCGTAAGCTGTTCTGTTTGGTAAAGAAAGAACAGTCTTTCTTTGGAATTAGGCTGGATTAATCGCAAAGGTGACTTGCGATAGATGAGCGTTCTCTTGTGTTTCAGAGATTTTTTTTTCTGGATGTCTTCAGGAAGTCAGAATTTTGTTAGCATCTGGAGTTTGAGTGTGGTATCGACTGGATTCCAGAAGTGGTACCGATGGTTCAGCTTAGTAATAAGATGGTTTTTGGAGGAAGATTTTAGTGAAGCAGCTCAGGTTTTGGAGGAACTTCTGAGTTTTATTTTCGGATCTGTTGAACCATATTTTTGGAAAGTGTTTTTCCAGTCTTTGCTTGTGTTCGTCATCAGCATTTTCATCTGCTCAGTCAGAGTTGCGCAGTGGAAGCATGGTGGCAGCTGTTTTAGAGTGGAAGCAACTGGAAGTTGCAGTGTTTTGGATTAGAGAGTTTCTATAGGAAATTTTTTAGGATCTTAAGGCCAGTTTGGCAAGTGCACCTGTTTTATTTCTTCCGGATGTGAGAAGTGAGATCTGTCTTCTGATTTTGGAATAGAGTTTGTGTTCTGAGTTTGGTTGATCTTGGAAAAGTCATTTTGTTGGATTGTTTTGGTTCAGGTTGTTTCGAGAGGTATCTGCGAAGGATAAGCTGATCAGGAAGGATGTAGGCAATACAGGATCGTCAAAAGAGTTTTGTGAATAAGAGATGGAGGAATTTGGATTCCAGAGTCGGATATTTGATTTTGGATAAGTGTTTGGTCTTCAGGATTGAATTGTCAGTTTGGATAACTGGGATTCGTTGTGTTTCACGTATCTCTGAGGGAGTACGTGTAAGATTCTATCTCTGGTTATAGAACCAGCAGTTCAAGGAGTTTTGGTTGTTGAGTCAGACTTGTCTGTAGTCTGATATCCTGTCTTGTTTTGTAGATCTAGATGAGTAGGGGCTCTGTAGCTTAGTAGTATAGATTTGTTTGGATTCTGTAGAGCGAGTATCCCGGTGTTTATGCTTGGGAAACTCTAGATAGTTCTATCCACAATTTTGTCTGGATAGTTAAATTTGTTGATTGGATGAATTGGTTGATATGGTTGTTAGCTTATGGTTAATATATGCTTGTGTTTTTATAATTAAATCTTTAATTAGATTATTAAATTACCTTTGTTTTAAATTTCGGGGACGAAATTCTTTTAAGGGGGGAGGAATGCGGTATCCTAGAATTTTGGGCAATATCAATTTAATAATCTATGTTAAAATTAAATAGATTTGAGAATATTGTTAATAATAAATATGAATTGATTTAATAATCTTCTTTTAATAAAACATTTAAATTGTGAATTTATCTTTTAAAAGATAATAAATTGTTTTCTATTTATAATGTGTATAATTTTGTATATATTATAAATAAATGAGCTTTGTTTTAAATTTAATTAATAAGGCATATTTTATAATTCTAATATTTTTGGGTAATTTGGAAATTTTGATATATAACTTTTCAAAAGCTATTTTATAAATAACTATATGATTATAAACATAAGAAACTATGATTTGGAATTTAAAGATAGAGTGTTTTAATATTTTAAAATAAAATCTAGTTTTTTTATTTAGATTAGACTAAAGCTTTATCTTGTTGATATTTGATTTAGATATATATGTTATGATGTAATCTAGATAATAATATTTAAACTAGATCATATTTATCAACACTAAAAATAAGCATAAAATATGAATATGAGTAAATGCTTGATACTTAAACTTTAAAAAGAAATAAACAATAAATAAATACATATATAGAAGGATACAAGAAAATAAGTATGTAAGTTAAAAATAAATATTTAGGTTAGAAATTAGAAATAAATATACAAGCTAACATAATAACAATAACCATAACAACTTTAAAGTAAAAACTTAAGTAAATTCTAGAGATGTATAATCTTTAGAAATATATGTTGCAGGCAAGAAAATCATACTAGTACAAGGATATGAGGTAAGGCAAATAATATATTATATACACTATAGCAATGTATATGTTGCAGGCAGAAAAAAGCATATCAGTACATACGAATAAATGGGGTAAGTATGTTAAGCATTAAGTCAAACAAATAAACATATGCAAGGTCGTACATACAAGGATAAAGAATGGTTGGTGTAAACATGATAAGGAACAAGGCATTTAATGCCATCACCACTAGTACACAAGATATCTCATTTCAGCCTCTTTTTAAAAAGAAAATCTCTGACCTATGTTATAAAAAAAGAAATATTGTACGAGCAAATACAAAGCTCTGCATACTTGTCCTATTTAGCAAGCTTCTTTTCATTTCGTTCATTTAAACAAATGCAACCTGAAATCAACTAAGCAAGCAAAGCACTTCAGTTTCAATTCAAAATTTAGGCATCTCAACTACAACAAGATTTCCAGCAATTCATGTTCAAGTTTCAAAGCTATTTCAAAGTTTTCAAGGATCAAAACAACAAAAGTATGCAAGTTTTCAAATTCCAGTTTCATGCCTTCCTGTTTCAAAAAAATCAAGCTTTCTGTTTTAAAAACAGGTGAGTAAACTTTTAAACTAAAACTTAAGTAACCTGTGAATTTCTGTGTTAATGATTTGTTTTATATGTATGTGTATGTGCAAGTCTTTGTGAATTTATGAAGTGTGCATATCTGTTGTTTTTAATCATCTCTGATCTTTGTTCAAGTCTCTGCCTTTAAACTGTAAACATGAGACACCTTTAGATTTGATGCATATGACATATGGTTGAAGTAAACTGGTGATGTATGTTTGAAAATGTGTTTGTATGATGGTTTTAAGACTCTGAAACATGTGAGAATGTCTAGATATTTACTGTGATCATCTCTATTTTTAAGTTTCAGAGATTTAAACTTAGATTAAACTTCAAATTTCTTCACACTCTAATTTCCTTTAGGCTTAAGTATTTAAACAAAGTTTGTTGTTTAAACTAAACTAAGCTTTAAAAATATTTGTAAGAATTATAGATAGAAATATTATCTAGGAAAATTGAAAGCACAGAGGAGTTTGAGATATGTTAAAAATCAAATGTTGAAATTGGTTGATTCAATTATATATCTTGAATCGTCTCTGAAAGATAGGATTTTTAAAATCAAATTTACAATTCTTAATGAAATATTGAATGTGTTACTTGGTGATGTCTGGAAATTGAGTTTTCGAGTTTCTCTGGTGATCTGGTTGATCTGGGGAGTCGTAGCTCTTTCTGGAGGTGGAAGGATGATCGGGGACTTCGGCAAAATTTTCTGATGATGGTACATTCCAGTGGGGAGCTGGTGGTTGTTATTTGAAGTTAGGAACCCTAGTTAAACTAGGCTAGGTAAAATCGATCACCACGACTCATATAGTTGATCGAGTTCAACAAGGTTTTGGGTAATGGAAGTAGACGTGTAGAGGAAGTCATGGCCAGAGGGGTAGACCTTCAGATGGTCGGAGCTGCGAGCACGGCGCGTTGTCAGGGTTTGGGCGAGTTCTTGTTGATGGGTTCCAGGCTTAAATTGAACTCGAATTTCGAATTCGAGTTGAGTTAGAGAAAATCTAGTGATCGGATTAGTGTTTGGGGATGTTCGTCGACGAGGGAAGATCGTCGAACTTGATCGAAATCGATCGAGATCGCTGTGCATGTGCACGGTGTTCATTGGTAGATGCTGTGAGTATGGGTTTGAGCAGGAATGGTAGTCTCGAGTTTTCCTCGAGTAGATTGGGTTTTGTCTCGAAGCAATTAAGGGTAGACTCGGGTTATATTGTTGTTGCCAGTTTTAAAACCTGTCAGGTTTTAAGTTTTAAAATTTAAAAGCAGGGTTTTAAACAAAGTTTAAAACCAAAATTTAAGATATGGATTCAAATTAACTTTTGTCTCCTAGTTTTAAATATATATAAGTTTTATAAAAATAAAATGTTTTAACAACTTTAAAATGTTTAAAGTATATTTTAAATTGTGTTTTAAATTTTGCTAAGTTAAATTTGTATTTATTTTGAATCTAAATTTGAAATGGAATGTAAAAGTAAATTCAAAAGTAAAATGTTTCAAATGCATTTGTAAATGCGAATTTGATCATTAATAAGAAAAATGTTTTATCCTTAAATAAATGAAGATTTAAGGATTTGTAATTATTAAGTTAATTAAAATGAATAATTAACTAATTTAATTAATTAATGATTTGGATTAATTAATTTAGTAATTAAAAGTTTAAATTAGTTAATTAAGGTTTAAGATAATTAATTTAGGATAAATAAATGGGTAATTAAGGATCAATAATTAAATAAGATTTGAATTTTAATTAATGATTGGTAATTATTTAATGAAGTAATTAAGGATTAATTAAGTTATATTTAATACTTAATTAATTAAATAATTAAGGATTAATTAAAGAGTATTAAAGATAAAATTTAATTGTAATTAATAATAAATCTTAATTAATTACTGTAGAAAAGAAATTAAAGAAGTGTTAATAGTTAATGAAGGTCATTAACTAGGATTATTAAATAATGAATTAATATGATTAATTTTGATAATTAATTAGATTTATTAATTTAAGATAATCAATTGTGAATTATTTAAGTATAATTACTTATGAAAGTAATTAAGAAATTAATTTCTCATTGTAATTAATTAAGTTTAATATGAATTGTTAAGTTAATTAATTTAGTTTAATTAATTTAAATAACCATTTGATGATGTGATAAGTATAATTACTTAAGGAAGTAATTAATTGAGGATGATTTAATTATGAAAGTAATTTGAGTATAATTACTTTGTATAATAAATCAATGGATTAATTAGAGATAATTAATTATGGAGTAATTAAATTATTTAATGAAGTAATTAAGGGTAGTTAATTACCAAAGATAGTTAATCAAGGGTGATTAACAATTTGGTTTAATAGAAGATAAATTGCTAAATGTAATAGATGTAATTAGAGATCATTAATTATTATAATCATTGATGTAATTTAGAATGGATTTATTTGGAAATAATTAATAAATGAAGGGATTCATTAATGTAATTAATTAAGAAGTAATGTAATTAATTTTAGTAATTTAAAAGGTTACTTTCTATATTTGGTATAAGGTAATAAATTTTGTGAAAATAATTAAAGGATAATTACTTAAATGTAATTAAAGATAATTAATCAAGGATGATTAATTAAGATGGAAAGTAGAGAATGATTCATTAATTGACTTGTAATTAATTAATGGTTATGTAAGCAAGATTTATAATGATGAAGTAATTAATTTAATTTACTTTAAATTAATTAATGATGAGGTAATTAATTTAATTCATTTTAAATTAATTATAAATGGTGTGATTATTAATCCTTGTTTATATATGATGGATGATATTGATTTCCTAGAATGGTTTGAAATCTCAGATATGAGATAAGTAATGTTGTGTGATATGGATGCTTTGGTTGAAGTATGATGATAATGTGAATTATCTGTTTATGATGATAATATGAATTATCTATTGTGATGATGTGAATTATCTATCTCTGTATATATAGATAATAAAAATTGAATTATTTTAACTTTAAAACAACTTGGACCTAAAAGATGGCGATTTGGATTTCGATGAGACCGGGATCGGGTTTCCAGATTTGGATATCCGAAAACCACATTGATTCAAATTAACGATAGGTCATGAATCTCAAGTGAAGATGAAGATTCAGAGTGCAAGGGTTATTGTCGTTAACTTTGAGGATGATTCCAAAATGAGTGTAACGAGATAATGCTTTCGGTTTCGTTCGAACCCGGAACGAACTTGAATGGATTGAATGCTTTCAGAACATCGTCAGGTGGACGATGAGCATTCTAAGTGATGTGTTCTGATGAGGTAATCGTAGCCTCAAGCCTCATCAACCGGGAATGACTAAAACAGGGGAGGTGCAGCAAGGTTAGTGGGTAGCACCCAAGTAGGACAAGATTACCCCTGTCTAGATGTCCCTTATTATTTCGGCTTAGTGTGCGGTTGGTCATGACAACCGTGGGGTGTCTTGTTCGGGAATTATCCAGTAAGGGATGGTTCCGGCCTTGTGTTAGGAGATTGGGAGTAATCCTCGGTACTCTGATCTAGGCCAGGTACTGTGACGGGCGGTACCCCAGTAGCCCTGCCATTGTATGGAATCCAATCTCCAATAAGTGCTGTACGATTTAGTTGTGCCCAACTATGTTGGAACGTGAGATGCAAGCATTCCAGCTATTTCTGTATTTTATTTGAAAACCCTAGACACTATTATAATATAACTGAATTTCCTATCAAACTTTTGGTTAGCGTAAGGTAAAAACTTACCCATGTTTATGTGTGGGGAGTCTTACGTGATACCTTTGTTTTAAAGGGTTTTTAAAGTTAAGCAGCTTTAACCGTTTACTCATACCAGACCCATGTTTGACCCGGAGTTTATTTCTGTTTTTCTTAAACTCTCGGGTACTCAAGTTTTTACGAGTAGCCAAGGGAATCAGGTTAGCTTTGACAAATTCTGGAGGAGCAATGGAGCAGGAGGCTTCAGCGTATAGATATATATTGGTTCTGCTGTGGTAGTGTTTATGTGTATTTCCCCTGTGTTGTATCTCTGTGATGTTTTGAGTTGTATGAAAGACAGGTGTTTATAACTGTCTAATTTATGATGTATAAGCTGTGTATCTCTGATGTATATGATACTATGTAATAGTTATGTGATGTATTATATTTTGCTCCGTTTCCGCTGTGAGATTCTGATGTTGTTTAGTTCTTTCTTCTCTATCTTTTCTCTTTTTTTATCCCTTTCTTTCTTATAAATGATGCGACTTTCTAGTGATAGAAGGTCGGGTCGTTACAGAAACCATTTCTTTCGAAACCTTTGTGTTTAACTTTCAAAATCTCAAAAAGAGACTTTAAAGAACTAGGTCGAAAGCAACTCTTTCAAAAGCAATTTTCTAAGTAAAAGAAGTGGATGGTGTTGAAACCAACCCCTTCGAAAGCATTGGAGAAGCGGCTCAGGGTTTAAAGAGAAAGAACCCTTTCGAAGGCATTACTTCGAAGGGTACGATGCGGCAGCAGGGGTTTCGACCCCTTCGAAAGCATTTTCTTGAAACAAAGGCGGCAACCTCTTTACTTTTAAAACACTTGACCAAGTCGAAAGCTATCTCATTCGAAAGCATTCTTTACGAAAGTAAAACAACCGGCATTTCCATTTAAAAGCAAAGTAAGGTCTCGACCCCTTCGAAGCCCTATTTTGACTCTATACCTTTCGCCTATCTCCAATCCATTACGTACTAAGTCCTTGATTATGTGTATTGGTTTCAACTAAGGTGGAGGCGCAACTATATGGTCGAAAAGGTGGCTGCCGAAAGTGGCCAAAAAGAAAAAACCTTATAAAACTGATTTTTAACTTTAAAAAGCAATTTCTTTTCAACTAACCTACTTTGTTTGTTAACATATGATTAGTTGGCAATACATTTCCAAAATCTTTGCTATAAATGCTGCCAAATTTCAAAGATTAATAATTTTAAATATTTACAAATTGCCCCTTCTCCTTTTATAAACTTATAAAACATTTAAGTCCCATACCTTAAATAATTTTATATACTTATTAAAATACTTAGGAAAATTCTCCAAAAATTCCCATAAATTAACTTTAATATGTTTTCCAACATATATAAATTTCTGACCCAAAGCCATTGTAAAATAACTATAATTAATTTTAAACCCAATTAACCATTTTCTTTACTAGAAAATTCATAATAAATCCACATTAATTCAAAAAATTATGAAATTTGAAATCCAACCCTAAAATAATATTTCTGACCTTATATCAAAATCGCAAGGCATTTGTATGTCATTTAATTAGTTTTTCAAGTTCAACCTTATCATAAAATCTATATGAAATAACATAAATCATCAACAAGCATATATATATATATATATCCATTTAAACAATCAAACATGGCAAATCATTTGCACAAAAAATTCGGATCTCAACTAAAACCAAAAATAATAAAAATATGAGATGTAACCTGTTATTCAGCTTTAGCTTGTTGTTAAGGAGTTGAGACTTGATCTTGGATTAAGTTGATTAAGCTTCCTTCTTTTGATTCTTGCTTTATCTTCTTCTTGCTTTCCCCCTAATGGTGGCTGGCCTCTCTTATGTTTTGATTTTAGTTTGTGAACGTGTAAAATGAAGTGCTATGAGGGTTTATGGTATATGTATATAACTTATTCCTACTTTGCCCTTATCTATTTCCCTTATCTATTTCATTTTAATCCCCTTTTAGTTCATTGTTTTCATTAGGCACGGATACCCTCTATTAACACAAATCTCAATCCCTTAACCATTTACATTATTTCACTTAATTTAACTAATTAAATGTCTTAAATAATGTTAATTAAAATCAGGGTCGTTACATAGAAGCTCCTCTTCATATCTTGATACATCTTTGTTCCTCCAGGATGAATCGTAAATTTGGATCGATGACATTTCCTAAGAAATTTTCTTCTCAAGTCCTTAACATTTGGAACACACAATCGTCCCTTCTCTCTCAACCATCCCCTCTGATCAAGACTAAAATCCTTTAGATCATCGCTCTCCAACCCAACCTCAAGCCTTCTAATCTTCTCGGCTAATAATGGATCCTATTTCTGCTTAGAAGCAATCCTTTCAATCAATACCGGTTAAACTTCCAAACAGGATAACATGGCGGTGCTCTGACTAAAACTAGCAATCGATCTTAACTGCACACTGCAAGTAGTCAAAGCTTCTAAATCTTTCCATTCTGCCAACATAGCTAACACCACATTCTGATGTTTTCTGCTAAGAGCATCTGCTACTTTATTTCCTTTCCCGAGTGTATATACCAAAATCATAAGCTACTAAAAACTCTAGCCACCTCTGCTATCTCATATTCAACTCCTTCTGAGAGAATAAATATCTTAAGGACTTATAATCTGTGTATAACTTAAATATCTCCCCTAAGAGATAATGTCTCCATATCTTCAATGCAAAGATTACCGCAGCCAACTCCAAATCATGAGTAGGATATCTCACCTCATGCAGTCTAAGCTATCGTAAAGCGTAGGCAATGACTTTACCCTTCTGCATCAACACATCTCCTAATCTGGTTCCGAATGCATCAGTATACACCACCAACCCTTAGTTTCCATCTGGAACCACTAACACATGCGCATTGGTCAACAAATGCTTTAACTTAAGGAATGCTTCCTCACATTTGTCAGACCAAATAAACTTTACGTCCTTCCTGGTTAACTTAGTTAAAGGCGCTGCTATCCGCGAGAAATCCTTAATGAATCTTTGGTAAAAACTAGCAAGTTCAAGAAAACTTCTAATCTCAACCATCGTCTCTGGTCTCTTCCAGTTATTAATAGCTTCGATCTTATCTGGATAAACTGACAAACCCTTCTCTGAAACCACATAACCAAGAAACTTAACCTCTTTCTTCCAGAAATGACACTTGAAAAAGTTCGCTTTCGGCTGATGCTGCCTCAACGTCTCAAACATTACTCGTAGATGATCTTCATGCTCTCTTTCATCTTCAGAGTATACTAAAATGTCTATAAACACTAATACGAATCTATCCAAGTACTCTCAGAAAATCGATTCATCAAATCTACGAAGAAAGCTGGTGCATTCGTTAACCCGAATGGCATTACTAACCACTCGTACAAACCATACCTTGTCCGAAATGCTGTCAACGGAATACTATACTCTGCCACCCTTAACTGGTGGAAACCTGTCGCTAAATCCAATTAGGAAGATACCCTGGCTCCACACAACTGATTAAATAAATCGCCGATTCTCGACAAAGGATACGTATTCTTGATCGTCTTCTCGTTTAAATTGCGATAGTCGATGCATAGCCTCAACGACCCATCTGGTTTGTTCACAAATACAGTGGCCGTTTCCCAAGGTGAACTGTTTGGTCTAATAAAATTTCTCCCTTCTAGATCCACTAGCTACACCTTCAATTCCTTCATCTCGATCGGTGTCATCCTACTAGGTGGTTACTTACAAGTACTGCACCTGGCGCAAGATCTATCTGAAACTCAACAGCTCGGTTCGGTGGTAATCCTATAACTGGCTCAAAACATCAGCAAATTCACTTGCTACACGAACCCGACTTAACTCTTCTTCTACTTCCATAGCACTCGAGAATATAATTCAGTTATGACTATTAATGTGTCTCAACGATATTTCCCTATCTTGGCAAAATATCCTAGCCTCATATCTACCCAGCCAATTTATACCCAAAATGATTCCGAAGTCTACGAAGTCAAAAACATACAAACCGCATGCAAACTTATGACCTAACAAATCAAGTTCTAACTGGTCACATCTCGTCCCCAGAGTTGCATACCCTCATATCGGATTCGCAACCCTTAAGGAAGTAACAAGGTATGTGGGTTCTAAACATAACCTATCAACCAAACACTGAGATATAAATGAATGCGATGCACCGGTATCAAATAGTACCCTAACTGGTATACCATGAATCAAAAGCGTACCTTCCATTACAATCTTTCCCTTCTCAACTGTAGTTGGTCTAGAAGAAGATGGTTCCAATGCAAAGACTTTTCCCCTGTCTGCCCTGATTGGTTCTAGACATTGATTCTTGTAATGCCCAATCTGGTTACAGTTGAAGCACTTCGCTTCCTTCTTATGTGTGGCCTTCTTCCCCTTGCCAGTTCGGCATTCATGAGCATAATGACCTTTCTTATCGCACTTATAGCAAACCAGATTAGCCTTTGCCTTCTTGGTAGCTTCTCCCTTCTGGGTTCCCTTCTTTTTAAACAACCTCCTCTTCTTTCCAAGAGAACTCTAGTTTCAACCTGCCTCTCCTTCCCATAAGTAGCAAGCATCTCCTTATGTCGGATTGCCATTTCCACAACAACATTACAAGGATCACGAAGATGTGGAAAAGTTGCACTAGAAATCTTAGGTCTCAATCCTCGAATAAACTTCTCATTCCTCTTAATGACGGTGTCAATAGTAACATATCCATATCTAGATAACTCATCAAACTTTGTGGCATATTCAATCGCTGACATCTCGCCTTGCACCAAGTCCATGAACTTCCTCAACAATGCCGACATAGAAACTTCAGACAAGAACCTTTCTTTGAATCTCCTTCGGAATTCCACCCAAGTCTCCTCGGGAACTCCAGCAGTGACACTGTTCCACCAATAAAGCGCTGTTCCCTTCAACTGCCTAGAGGCTAGTCTCCTATTCTGCTCATCATTCAACCCCAAGTTAGAGAATATTCTCTCATAATGCAAAAGCCAATTCTCAACTTCTATAGTATCCTCTGTTCCCAAAAACGGTTTCCCACCAAGACTGTTATAATCTCTGCTCAACTTAGCATAGTTGTTTCCAATTATAGCCACGTGATTAGCTCCTCCAACATTCCCAACCACTCCTGCAGTTGCTCCAGCTTGTATCTGATTAACGAAGAACTGATACATTATCCCTATATCTACTGGTGGATTTCTAGCACCTACGTCGGCATCTACATTTTTATAAGCATTTACCCGTCGACCCGGGTTCCTCCTGGTATTAGGTCGAGCATTTTAATTTTTTGTGGTGCTTCCTCCACCGAGATTTCCTCTTCCATTTCCTACCTCCATATCTTCCTTTCTTGTAAATATGCATATGTACCTTAGTAAGATACAAAATAATGGTCTAAGAGAGAGGGGAATACGTACTTCTATATTATATATATATATATATATATCAAATACAAGTACATTACTATAGCATTAACCCAAACCCTGATCTTATTTTTTGATTCATTGGATTATGTTTCGAAAATCATTTTAATTTTGAAATTTCTTTTAAGTTTTCATAAACCTATGCTCTGATACCAACTTGTAACATCCCCAACTTGAATGCGCAAAACTAATGGCTACGGATGATGCAGTCATCCATAGTTATTAATCCTCACGACCAAATGCAGCAATGTTAGATATTTTGATATAACAAAAACACATGGATATGAATATTTTTTTAAACTATTAAACAAATTACTCATTCCATTTCAAATCATTTCAAATTGATTACATAATCCCAAATTCGAGAACCACATTAAGAGAAAATATAATTATTACAAAATACGCCAAGAGCAACATATAAAGATGCCCCCTTGGATGATCAGAGTCTACACATAGGCAATTAAACAACTTTACCTTTACATTCTAACACAGTGAAATCAAAAGAAAAGACTCCTAATAGATAGATTGCCTCATGCACGTCTCTGGAAGCTTTTTCGTCTAAGGAGAACCTAAAAATCCTCAACTCTCAAACTACTCAAAATCAATTGAGCACCCGAGATTTTGAGGGGAAAACATAAACTTTGAGTCAGGAAAAAAGCCTGGTATGAATAATAACCTACCATCTCGAACCATTTAGATATCTTGTGAGACCATGCCGCTTAGCAGAATGGGTTTTCCCCTCACTAGTATCTTACCAAAAACTTATAATAACCATATACTGTGCTTCTGCATACAGAATGGTTAAAAACATAACAATTTAAAATATCATGATGATATGCAAAAAGCAAAATATCCTGGATTTCCCATCCCCATTCATTTGACTATCTGTCACAGTTATAGTTTCTAGGGTCACTATTAACCTATCAGTTTTCATGGGCTAACTAATAACCTGTTTAAAGTTTATGGACTATCAGTCCGATTTCATAGTTTTCATGGGATCACTAAGAACCTATTTAAAGCTTATGGACTATCTGTCCGGTTTCTAGTTTACATGGGATCACTAAGAACCTATTGGCCCCTATCAATAACTTCATTCAATTATTTCATGGGAGAATGAACCTATTGGTGTCTCCAATAACCCCGCTTATATCATAGTTTTCATGGGATCATTACAAACCTGTTGGCCCTTGCCAATAACTCTCTCTAAACGTAGTTTTCATGGGTATACTATGAATCTGTCTAAACTGACAACTTCTTGATTAGTCTTTGGGTATCTTATGTTCTAGTCTACCTGACCTTCTGGATGCAACTCTATTCATTCAGGAGTTAATTTAATTTATATTCACTACTGGGTCAACCTAGCTTGTTATTCTGCTCTTTCTCTGCAAATACATTTATGGGTCCATTATATAGTGAATATGTTTATAGAAGAAGCAAATACAATAACATAACAATACCAACATTTACGGTATAATATCCTTAAAATCATTTCCACATGAAATAAGGTTAATCCCTTTAACCCATTATTTTTATCAAGGAATGCTTCTTCAAAAACTCCAAATTTAAAGCCATTTCAAAGCTCTTTTATATTGCCATGGGCCATTAAAAATGAGATTGGATTCTTTGTTTTGAAAACAAAGGCTTTCAAAACCTTAGACCTTTAACTTCGAAACCATTAGAATATACCTTTCGAACACATTAAAACCTCCTTTTCAAAACATTTAAAAATACGCCTTTCGAAACACTTGAAATATCTCTTTTGAAAGCATCAAAACCTTCCTTTCGAAAGTATTAAAGCATATTTTCCCACTTATAGAAGTATAGCTTCGAAATCATTTGAAAATACCTCTTTAAAAATCATTGGGTTTAATCTTAGACATTACTTTTGGGTCAAAGTGAACATAAGCGAAAGTAACCCTTTTGAAACCATTAACCTTCAAACAAAAGAAATTAGGGAAAACATATGGCTTTGGAACCATCCTTTCGAAAGCTTTAATCTTTTAAGTAAAACAATTGGAAGGATAGCTTTGAAACACCTTTCGAAGCCATTGCCTACGAAACCTTCAGTATAGGTGTCTACGGGAGCCCTTTCGAAAGCATTGGGAAGTGGCTTTTATATTTATAAAACAAAAGCTTACCTTTTGAACTCACTGATAACTTCAATCTATTCGAAAGGCATAAAGACAACGACATGGTTTCAACTAGGTTCAAAATACCCTTTCGAAAGCTCCATTTTAAAACATAAAACGCGGTAACTCTTTCAAAAACTACCCTTTCAAAACAAGAATGCGGCACCCCTTCGAAAGCTATATTAAAGTTATTCAACCCTTTCGAAAGCATTCTTTTAAAAGCAAGGCAAGCGGCATTTCTTTTGAAAGAAAAACAAAGGCCTTCGAAAGCTATTTAAAATGGCCTCGACCCCTTCAAAAGCATGGTTTTGACTCTATACCTGCCACCTTTCTCTAATCCACTACGTACCAAAGTATTGATACCAAGTGTATTAGTTTCGACTTAGTTGGGGGCGGAAGTATGGGGTCAAAAGGTTGCTACTGGAAGTGGTGAAACAATATGTCTACGCAAAACTGTTTTGTTTCCTTTTTAAGTAAATACTTTTCAACTAACCTGCCTATTTGTAAAAATATAATTGGTTTCCATAAACTTTACCAAAATCTTTTATAAAAGACTGTCGAATTTATCCAGAATTAATTAAAAATAATTTACAAAGTAGCCCTTCCCTTTAACAAAACAATTAAGACATTTAAGTCCTCTACCTTAAATAATTTAATTTACATAGTAAATTACTTAGGAAAAATCCCCAAAAATCATCATAATTCACTTTTACTATGTTATCCAACATATATAAATTTCGGATCCAAAATCCTTTATATAATAGCTGAAATAAATTTTTAAACCCAATTATTTATTTATTCTTTCAAAAATTCATAATAAATTATCCATGACTTGGATAATTACGAAAATTTAAACACATCTCCAAAGTAATGTTTTACATAACATATTAAATCCTTATTACATTCGAAACCCAAAATATATGATTTTAGCTTTAAAATCGAACATACATTTATCAAACATATCATGTAATCCAAGCATATCATCATTAAAATCATCGTAAAGATTTTAGGCTTAAAACCTAAAATCAAATGCTCTTTAAAAAATGAAAATGAGATGGTTTTGATTATTATTCACCTTGCTTTGGATAAGGAACTTGAGATTTGATCTTGCTTAATTCTCCTTGCTTGATCCCTTAGCTTTTAATTGGTTTTTCTTCTCTTTTCCCATAGGTGATGGCTGGCTTGAGTTTCTTGGTTTATATTTAGAACTATGAACTTGTGAAATGAAAATAAGAACAAGGGTTTAGGGGTTAATAGTTATTGTGGACGACTATTCCCTACAGTACCCTTGCCTTATTCTCTTATAAGTTAATCTTATAAAAAACTATTTCCATAAACTCATTCTTTTAAATTTGTATTTAGTTAAGCACGGCCTCTAATAAATTTTCAAATCTCAATCCACTTATCACTCTAATCTTTACATTATTCTATTTAATTTATCTAATTAAATATCTTGAATAATGTTATTTAAAATTAGGGGTGTTACACTTAACACAACCTTGGTGTTCGTGTGCCGTTGCCCAAGCATCGGATAGATGAATCGTCGTGGGGTGAAAATAATAGAACAGAACACAAAAGCTTACAACGAAACTGCTAAATATAACATATCCGTCAATAGTACATCAGGTTACTCCTTAACAGGGAGTTATCAAAGTTACACAAAATTACTACAAATCAGCTTAGGCAGTTATTACAACTTGCCTTTACATATGCTGAAATAAAATACACTTACACAAACTAGATAATACAACGGAATAGATAGCTAAGAAAATAAAAGCCTCATGTTTGGACACCGTCTTCAAAGAGCCCACAAGACATGTCACTCTCAGACTACTCAAATAAATTGAGTACTCGAGAGTTTAGGGAAAACAAACAACTCAGGTCAGACGATATGTTTGGTATGAGTAAAAATTTAAAAATTAGGCGTGAGATTAAACATAAACATGTGAGACCACGCCGCTGAACACGGAATGGGTTTACTCCCACATAAATCAACATCCAAACGTAAAGAATGGATAAATAATTAAACACCACGAGGAGTGGTTGACTCTTCCCGATGCAAATAAGGAAATAAATTTGATGGTTCGAATCAAATAAGAAAAGGAAAATCTCCAAAAAATGACTAGGAAGGTACACTCCTATTGACATATACCTCTAGTAATAAATTCTGAGATGCTCATTTAATATGTGACACTTCTTGGACAATACCAAGCCGGACCCCGCCAAACCCTACCGAGAATCCGAATATTTCACATCTAAAGTGCTACCGAATCCAATCTTGATGAGATGTGAAAGTATCCTAATGGAAGCAACCCCACATAGCTTAGCTTCCTCTCGCGCTTTGGATTTACTCATTTTCGACAAAAGATCACAATGCTCAATAGAGTAATAAATCATCTTAGGATGACGAAAATAAAGAAGCTGAAGTAACCGATAGTTGAGAAACCAAGTATCGAGTATATAAAATGATCGTATATGGAAATTAAGTCTTGTATACTTATCACCAATCATCGAATTCAAACTTGCACTATTTCTTGGTTAACAATAATACCGGACAAGTCAAGATAGTGTTACCTCAAAGTCATGTCTCATGATTATTCTTAACTTTCGAAATAGCGACAAATCTACTTCTTCGATATCTAGTGCTAATTATACAAATAAATCGTTTCCATATAAGTAAATCTCTTTATGGAAATTAAATCATTTCTATAAACGAATCAAAAGTTTTCTTTTAAAAAGCCGAATTCGTGCTTGGTCTTGCATTACAAGTATTAGCTTTAAAAACACTTTGTTATATAGTTCCCTACCATCAAAACATGATTTAAAAGGATTTAATAACTCAAAAATATTCTTATTACCTTTATTAATCTACTTTAAACTTCGTTAACTAAGTTGATTAATTTAACTTCAATAACAGTTAATTAAAAAGAGTAAATCACCTTTTTAAAATATCTTTAATTAAATTAATTAATAATGTTTAAATATAATTAATTTAATTAATTAATAAATAATTTAATATCGTTATTTAAAAGTGATTAATTAATTTAAATTTATTTAAGGAAAGATTTATTTAAGGTTAAACAGATTTATTAACTTTTAAAAGTCATTAATTAAAAGGATTAATAAATTTTAAATAACATCATTAATTAACAAATTAATAAATCTTAATCCATATTAATTGGCCTTAAACACCATTAAATAAATGAATAATTGAATTTAAAACATCATTAACTAAGTAATTAATTAATTTTTGAACACATCGTTAGTAAATTAATTAGTTAACTTCAATCCTTATTAACTAAATAATTAATTAAATTAAATAATCATTATTAAAATAATAATTATTTTTGGAAACATCATTACTCAAAAACTTGCTTAACTTGTAAAATAATTCCAAGCACGATGATGAAACCAAATAGTTTCGATAAAAGGTGATCTTTCGAAAGTGCCGATATAAAGACTATTGTTATACGGGCAGTTCGGAATTCAAGTTTATGTCATTTGCAATACAACCAAACATCACATAGCAAGGGTATGAGCATATATGCATGGTGATTTACAATAATATAACATATATCGAGCATTTATTAACAAAGCAATAGATTTAACTACCAAAATTTTCATATGTCTTATGATTCGCTTACTAACTTTACAAAGCGACTAACTTTCAAGCAACAAACCAATCCAATATCCAAACTATCATTTCACCAATACAATAATCATTCAATAGCTATAACATGAACACAAATATAGTTTGAAAACATTTGGTTTGAAGGTGGAAGCGTTACTCACCAAAACACTACTAACTTAACCGAATCACCACAACAAATTGCCGAACCCACGAACAACCTTCACTACACCTTAACTTGGACTTTTAGGCCCTTAGTGGGCTGGATTTGGGTTCGATCTGGGCAATATTGGGCTCAACCTTGGAGTTTTGATGTGAGAATGGCTTTTGTTTTGGTGGAGGGGTGTTTGTATTCGAATATATGGAGTTTTAAAGTGAAGAAGCTATATTTTGCCAACTTTAGACATGGATTTGGTAGCCATGGATATTCTTAAACATGAAGAGAAGATAAGAGAATATGAAAATGAAGATGTAAAGTGAGAATGTGTGGAGATGGTGGGTATTTATAGGTAAAGAAAATGAAGTGGTGATTAAAATAACCTTACCATTAAAATAAAATTAAATGTTGTCATGCAACATGGAAGCCATGCTTCTCCACCACCCTAGGTGCACACGCACCCCCTTTTAGTCCACCCTCCACAAAGCCTTGTGTACTAATCTAGGTAGCTTAGGTTATGGTAATGCACTTCCTTAGGTTATTTAGGTTTTATTTTATATTTTTAGGTCAAATCTTATTTTATTTTAATCTAAGTATGGTTTATTTATTTTACACTATCATTAACTTATCACATGACATATGTGCATGTATGTGCATGTGTATATGAGTTTTATAAAATGAGCAAGATGTTTTCGATGACTTTTCGATGCTGAAAAGTTGAAATTTCGGAAAATGTTTTTCGGTCATATTTTCCATTTTTATTTGAACTAATTATTTTGGTAAAAAAAATTTGAAAATGATTTTAATATCATTAATTAATATTTAAAATATGTTTATTTGGTTATTAAATCCATAATTTAAATATTTAAAAATGGTTTAAATATTCAAATACAAAGTGATTAATTTACGGGTCGTTACACTCTCCCCCAGGAGAATTTTGTCCTCGAAATTACTACACAAAAAGACAATCCAAAAGGTATGTATTGTACTAAGAAATTCATATAACAATGCAAAACAGCATTCAAACAACTATCCTGACATTACATCGGGGTAAGTTTCTCTAATATGATCCTCAATTTCCCAAGTACAATCACGGGGGTCATCACTCCACTAAACTTTCACAAGCTTTACAATCTTGTTTCTCAAGCTCCTTTCATCCCAATCTACAATATGAACTGGATGTTGGATTACTATCAAGTTTGGTTCTATCTCTAAGTCATCCTGAACAGATGTCTCTACAGTTAGTGATGGATCATGAACATGCTTTCTCAGATTAGATACATGAAAAAAATTATGAACTTCTGACAATTTTTCAGGCAATTCTTATCTATAGGCCAACGATCCAATTTTCTCAAGGATTCTAAATGGTCCAATGAATCTTGGTGCTATCTTTCCTGTTTTTCTAAATCTTGCGACTCCTTTAATCGGGGAAACTTTCATAAATACCGAATCCCCGACCACAAACTCTAAGTCCCTTCTGCTTTGATCGGCAAAAATTTTCTATCAACCTGGTCTTCTTTCATCCTTTCCTTGACCATGGCCACTTTCTCTGATGCTTCTTGAATCATCTCTGGTCCAAGAACTAAATGGTCTCCAGTCTCTACCCAACATGAAGTTGATTGACATGGTTTTCCATATAAAGCTTCATAGGGCACCATGGCAATGCTAGCTTGGTAACTATTGTTATAAGAGAACTCTGCCAAATGCAGATGATCTTCCCAAGAACCTCCAAAATCCAAAATACATGCTCTCAGGAGATCCTCCAAAATTCGGTTCACCTTTTCAGTTTGTCCGTTTGTCCATCTGTCTACGGGTGATAGGCGGTGCTCAAATTAAATTCTATTCCTAAAGCCGCTTGCAATGCTCCCAAAAACGATTGGTGAAGATGAGATCTCCATCTGACTATGCTTACTGGAATTCCATGCAGTTGAACGATCTCCCTCAAAGAAATTCTTGTCAAAGAAGCTGCAATTCATGTTGACTTCACCAGAATAAAGTGGGCGCTCTTCGTTAATCGATCTACAATTACCTAGATGCCTTCATTACCTCTTCTTATTCTAGCAACCCATCAATAAAGTCCATGGATACTTGCTCCCACTTCCAATTTGATATCTCCAATGGTTGGTGTAACCCAATAGTCTTTTGTTGGTCACTCTTGACCTGTTGACAATTCGCATACCGGCTCATGAAGATCGAAATGTATCTCTTCATTCCTTTCTACCAAAAGGTCTTCTTCATATTCTGAAACATTTTAGTTACTACTGGGTGGATAGATAACTTTGACCAATGGCACTCTCTCAGCACATCCTGGCCAATTCCATTAACATTTGGCACACAAATCCGTCCATTTATTTTTAAAATGCCTAGAGAATCTATCTGAAAACTAGAGATAGTTCATCTTCAACATCCTTCTTAAGCCGAGCTAGGATAGGGTCTTCTTCTTGGAAATATGCAATTCTCTCCATTAGTGCTGGCTTAACTTCCAAATTTGCAATCATCGCCACACTCCTACTCAATGCATCTGCAACGGCATTTGCTTTCCTGGGTATAAAGAATCTCAGGTCATAAGACGCGAGAAATTCTAGCCATCTTTGCTGCCTTAAGTTCAAGTCATTTTGCGTAAAGAGATACTTTAATGACTTGTGATCCGTATATAACTCAAACTTTGCACCCAAAAGATAGTGCCTCCACACCTTCAATGCGAAGACTACTTCTAACAACTCCAAATCGTGCGTAGCATAATTCTTCTCATGAGGTTTCGATTGTCGACTCGCATATGACTCACATATGCTATTACTTTTCCATTCTACATCAAAACTGCTCCTAATTCGGTCCTACAAGCATCCGTTTACACTTTTGATCCTTCACTCCCATCTAGAATAGTCAAAACAGGAGCGCTAGTCAATTTCTCCTTTAACTCTTTGAATGCTTGATCGTACTTGGGTGTCCAAATAAACTTAGCATCTTTCTTCGCCAGCTTTGTTAGATGAGAAGCAATCTTTGAGAAATCTTTAATAAATTTTCTATAAAAATCTGCCAATCCTAAGAAACTCCTAACCTCCATCGCATTTTCAGGTTTCTTCCAATCTTGAACCACAACTACTTTAGTTGGATCCACTGATATACCTTCTCCCGAAACTACGGGCCCTAGAAATCTAACTTCGAATTTCCAGAAATGGCACTTAGAAAACTTTACCTTTAAAACATGACTTCTTAAAGTACTTAGAACAACATAAAGGTGGTACTTATGCACTTCCTCCGACTAGGAATAAACAAGAATGTCATCCATAAAGACTAGGACAAACTTGTTAAGAAAATTCCGAAACACTCTATTTATCAAATCCATGAAATAAGCGGGTGCGTTAGTCAATCCGAATGACATGACTAACCACTTGTAAAAACTATTAGCGGTTCGAAAAGATGTTAAGGGTACACTCTCCTTTGCTACCCTTAGTTGGTGAAAACCAGTAGCAAGATCCAACTGAGAAAACATCCGAGCTCCATGGAGCTAGTCAAACATGTCGTCAATCCTAGGTAAATGATAGTTATTCTTGATATTCCTCTTATTTAACTCTTGGTAATCTACACATAATCTAAGAGAACCATCAGCCTCGATAACGAACACTACTGGTGATCCTCAACTCGATGTGCTACGTCTGATCAAACCTTTATGCAATAAATCAACTGTCTGCTTCTCTAACTCTCTTCTTTTCTTTGGAGCCAATCTTCGAGGAGGTTCTACAATAGGTCTAGTTCATGTAATCAGATCAATGCGGAACTCTACTTCCTGGTGAGGAGGTAAATCTTGCATTTCTTCAAAAATATCCTTGAAGTCCCCGACAATTGGTATATATCCTATCTCCTCTATGGGTACTTCGAGCGAATATAGAAAACTACACATCAACCCTCTAAGCTATTCACAACATATATCAACGCTTCTACCTATTACATCTTTTACTACGATCACCCTTTTAGAACAATCCAAGGTAGCTTTAAACTTAGATAACCAGTCAATTCCTAATAATACTCCAAAACCAATGAACCAAGAACAAATAAATCAGAAAAGAAAGGCCGATCTCGATAAGAAATAGGCACATTAAAACATATGGTGTTAAGATTGGTAGGATCCCCAATTGGTTTCGACCCACAGAGAATTGTCTAAAAGAATGGGTTTGAGGTTAAACTTATCAACAAGATCCACTGAAATAAAAATATGGGATGCACCAGTATCAAATAACACTCAAATAGGAATATCGGAAATGGATAATGTACCTTGCAGCACCTGCTTTTCTTTTTGGTCCGTAGAGGTAGATGGTATTCCCTTAATAGTAAAAGCTTTCCCCTGAGCCCCCCTCTTTGGAAATGGACACTCGTTCTTCATATGTCCATGTCTGCGACAATTGTAGCATACCGGTAAGTCTGCGGGAAACTATTTGCAAAGTGGCCCATTTTGTTGCACTTAAAACAAAAAATCTTGGTCAAGTCTAATTGCTTGTTCTGTGCTGGAGCTCCGCTTCTAGGCTAATTTCTTGATCACTTTTTCTTCCCTTTGCGCTTGAAAAATGACTTACTAGCAACTGGTATCGTTGACAAAGGTTGGGCGTTAACTGCTGGCATTACTCGTTTCTGAACAAAATATCAAGAGCTTCAAACCTCAAAGCCATATTGATCAGATTGGTAAAGGTAACGTCGAGATGATTGGTCATTTCGTGATGGAATTCTAGTCACATTCCTTTCACGAACATTTTTTTCTTTTTGAGTGGTGTATCAATCAATCCTGGCCCAAAGCGGGTCAATGCATTGAACCTATGCTCATACTGTGCCACTATCATCTCATCTTGTTTTAACCATGAAAATTTTGATCAATTGAGTCCTTCCCACCTCTGGGATAAACTGAGCTTCAAAAACCTCCTTAAACCGCACTCAAGAGAAATCTTCTTCTAGTGTATTCATGGTGACTGAATCCTACCAATCCATTGCTACTTTCTAAAACCAACGCGATGCCAATAATCTCTTTATAGCATCTCCCAACTGAAGATCCCCGAATATTCTTTCACAAGAGCAGAGCCATGTCTGAAATCCTAAAATATCTTCAGTTCCATAGAAAAGCTTACCACCTAAAGTAGTGAAATTCTTGCACAAGGTCGCAAAGTTTTGAGGTGGCTAAACCGGCACCTCTACTTCTACTATCGGCTCTACAACTGGCTCATTTCTAGGGGTTCTTCCATTTGTTGCCGTGCTGGTTCTAGATCCTATCCCTCTTCTTCCTCTTATACTCATTTTCAATAACCTAGATAAGTGCCAGGTATTATTAGAATACAAAGGTAGGGTCAAAGATTATAAAAGGGAAACTGCAACAAGAGATCTAAAACTAGACTTTTAGGGGAGAAAAGGAAACGCTCTCTCAAGATCAATTCATTCTAGGTCTCGACTCACCCTATCTCTAATGAGTTGTACTCCAATCAGGCTATGGTGTTCACTCAACCGAAGCAATGATACCAACTTTGACGACCCACCTTTCTGACCCATAGGAATGCCACTTAATACAACCTCAGTGTTCGTGTGCCGTTGCCCAAGCATTGGAAAGATGAACCATCGTGGGGTGAAAATAAAAGAATAGAACATAAAGCCTCACAACGAGACTACTAACTATAACATAACCGTCAATAGTACATCTGGTTACTCCTTAACATGGAGTTATCAGAGTTACACAAAAGTACTACAAAATCAGCTTAAGTAGTTATAACAACCCGCCTTTACATATGCTAAAACAAAATACACTTACACAAACCAGATAATACAATGGAATATATAGCTAAGAAGATAAAAGCCTCATGCTCGGACGCCGTCTTCAAAGATCCCAAAGGACCTGTTACTCTCAGAATAATCAAATAAAATGAGTACCCAAGTGTTTAGGGAAAACAAACAACTCAGGTTAGACGATATGTTTGGTATGAGTAAAACTTTAAAGAATAGGTGTGAAATTAAACACAAACATGTGAGACCACACCGCTGAACACGGAACGAGTTTACTCCCACATAAATCAACATCCAAATGTAAAGAATGGATAAATAATTATACACCACGAAGAGTGGTTGACTCTTCCCGATGCAATTAAGGAAATAAATTTGAAGGTTCGAATCAAATAAGAAAAGGAAAATCTCCGACAAATGACTAGGAAGGTGCACCCCCATTGAAGTATACCTCTAGTAATAACTTCTGAGAAGCTCATTTACTATGTGACACTTCTCGGACAATACCAAGCCAGACCCCGCCAAGCCCTATTGAGAATCCAAATATTTCACATCTAATAGCGCTATAGAATCCAATCCAGATGTGATGTGAAAGTAACCTAATGGGAGCAATCCCACATGGCTTGGCTTCCTCTCGTGCCTTGGATTTAGTCATTTCCGACAAAGGATAACTATGGCCCTTACCCGAAAAATCCTCACCAAAGCTTGGGGCTCCATCTACCTCGAAGCCTGGCTTGAATATGAACGACCAGCTCCTATCGACCTTGAACCGCCTAGCTGGGCCACGGTTAAGGGAATCCCGGAGTTCCTTAGACACAACCCAGATGTAGTGCAAACCGCTATCAACCCGGTGGGGAGATTCACGAAGTTTGATAGATGTGACTGGTCAGAGTTTGAATGTAGGCTACTGTATATTAAAATGCAATTCCTAGTGGGGGTTCCTGCTTCCTCATCTTATAGGGTCCGTCTCAATGATGCTGACTACCTCATAACTGTTTCCAGATGGGAACATACCCATCCGCGCAACAGACCGGAGGCATTCCTCTTGGGTCTTAATTATGAAAGGGAAATGAAATGCTTTAGTGACCCGCTAAATTTACAATCGGATGAACTGGACTCGGATGACCGTTTTGACGTAATGAATTTTGTGCCTGCTTCGCCCACCCCTCCCTTCCCAGACTCCAGATGCCCAATATGGAGTTTGAAGCCAACAGCATCCTAGGCCCCTTTGCGGATCCAACCCATCAGCGCTGGGACCCACTGCTTGACATGGACCTCTCGATGCCCCTTCACCTTCAAGCTCCTGCTCATGAGCCTGCGCCCCTCCACGTCCAAAACACCAACCCGGAACCTTCCCCTGTGACTAACCATAACCTGGCCTCCCCTCTATCTCCGTTGCCGGTGCATCTTGCGAGGCAAGACCTAACTCCAGCTCGGGTTAGGAGAAGTGCGCGGAACTCAAGATCCTTGCCTGGTCATGCAGGTAGCTTCTATAAAACTGTAGTTTTTTCTTCTGCTAATTCTAGACTAAACAGAAAGTTAGCACGTTGCATGAGAGTTAACATTCAAGACGAGCATTACACTGCCATGCAAACCCTAGAACATGAGAGATTGTCCTTCTCCCAATGAAAATCGTATCATGGAATATTCATGGGCTAGGGGACCCCTCTAAAAGACATTCAATCTACCTTACCTTGTCTCCCCTAAATATCGACATCCTTCTGCTCCAAGAATCTAAACTGTCCGATCCAACTCCTTCCCTTATTAGACAAATAGGTGGTTCTTATCTCACAGGCTGGGCCCACTCCAACTCTATTGGCTCCAGGGGGGTTTAATCACCATGTGGAATGAATCTGTATGGTCCCTCAGTCAAATCATATCTCATCGCTCTGTCCTCCATGTAGCACTCAGACACGTGCAGTCCGACACTATTTACTTTTTCTCAAACATATATGGCCCTCAAACAGTGCAAGATAGGTTGGATCTTTGGTCAGACTGCTTGGATTTTGCTTCATCTATTCATGGTCCATGGGTAGTTGGTGGCGATTTTAACACAACCAGATATTCAGATGAAAGAAAATCGAGAAATATTTCACTTGACTTAGAAGATTTCAATGCATTCATTAACTCCTGCTCTCTTATCGAACCTCCAATCAATAACCGTCAATTCACCTGGTCCAACAAGCGTCATTTGCCTGCCCTAGCTAAACTAGACCGCTTCCTTTTCAGTCCCGCCTGGGAAGATATCCATCCTCTCTCTTTTTGCCTCGGCCTTGCTACCATTCTATCGGATCACTGTCCCCTCTGTCTTGACTCTGGCACCCTCTCTACCTCCAAGCGACCATTCAGAATCGAGAGACTTTGGCTTCTTGAACCATCATTCGATGATTTTATCAAACTGGCATGGGACCAACCCACCAGATCCACCTCTACCACTTCACGTGTAGTAGGTAAACTCAGATCTCTAAGAAAACTCCTTAAGCCTTGGGCAAAGTCTATCTGGGGCTCCCTCCGTACTCGCATTACCGCCATTCAAAACGAAATCCTTGCACTAAATATCCAGGAGGATTCTCACCCCCTAGACAATAGTGACAGAACCATCCTTGCGAACTTAGAAGCTGAGCTTGAAAGACTTATGAAGCAAGAAGAGATTGGATGGAAACAGCGGTCAAAAGCCAAGTGGCTAAAAGATGGCGACAAAAACACTTCTTATTTTCACAAATTAGCCAATGGCCGGCACAGATCTCTATCCATCCCAGAAATAGTGCATAACAACAACACAATATACGATCCCAACACAATCTTGAACCTCTTTTTCAATTTTTACCGCTCCATCCTCAGCAAACCTCTCCTACCCTTCCCCCCATAGATTGGAGCTTACTCTATCCTAATCCATCGCCCATCCCTATAGACTCCTCCTTCACGGAGGAGGAGATCCTGGCTGCCCTCAAAGATATGGACGACAACAAATCCCCTAGGCCAGATGGCTTTGGCCCATTCTTCTTCAAGCATTTCTAGGGGATTGTCAAAGAAGATATCCTAGACATGTGTGCCGAATTCTGCTCCAATCCCATGGCCATTGCTCGCCTTAACTATGCCAACATTGTTCTCCTTCCTAAATCCGATGGAGCCAACTCCCTTTCAGCCTTCCGACCCATTAGCCTGCTAAACACCACTTTTAAACTGATAACTAAGGTCCTTGCCAATCGCCTTCAAAATCATATGGAATCGCTAGTGGGAGCAGAACAATCGGCCTTCATCAAGGGTAGGAACATCCTGGACTGTGTCGCGGAAACACAAGAAGTAATCTCCTTTTGTCATTCTAACAACATCCTAGGGGTCCTTCTAAAATTGGATTTTTCCAAGGCCTTTGATTCAGTCAATTGGAAATTCATCATTGAGCTTCTAATGCATAAAGGATTTCCACCTAAATGGTGCAACTGGATCAAATGTATACTGAATTTGAGCCTTTCCTCGATCCAGATCGGCGGCGCCTCTGGAGGACTTATCAAATCAGCTAGGGGTCTCAGACAGGGAGACCCTCTTTCCCCGCTCATTTTTGTCCTAGTTGCGGATTTCGTTAACCGTATGATCAAACTGGCGACAACTGATAATCACTTGGCTGGTATCAGTCCCCTCAATCCTAACCCCAACTCTCACCCTGACCTAATGATATCTAACTTACAGTTCGCAGATGACACGATCATCTTCGTCTCCCCTTCCCCTGAGCACATCCATTGTATTAAGGTCCTTCTCTATACTTTCGAACTCATCTCTAGTCTTTCAATTAATTTTAATAAAAGCTCTGTCATCATGCTTGGAAATGCTGATCACCTCGGTCCCTCCATCGCCTCCTCTCTCAACTGTAACATTAACACTTTTCCAATATCCTATCTAGGCATCCCCCTGCGCCCCACTAAGCTACATCGATCGGACTGGATTCCCCTTGTATCCATAATTGAATCCAGACTTGCAGGCTGGAAAGCGAACACTTTATCGACGTCAGGAAGGCTTATCTTGGTCAAAGTGGTACTTTCTTCTCTCCTTCTCTACTGGCTCTCTTTCCACAAAATTCCTAGCTGGGTATCCAAAAAAATTGATTCTATTAGACGCTCTTTCCTTTGGAATGGGGGGAGAGCCAAATGTCTGGTTAACTGGAAAATCATATGCTTGCACGAGGACCACGGCGGATTAGGCATCACCAACCTGATTACTTTCAATCAGGCGCTTCTAGCTAAATGGCTTGGCGTCTCCTCTCACCGGGTCAGTTCATCTGGAAAGACTGGATCCTTGCTTACCATTACAATGCGGATCCATTCTGTGCCCTCCACTTCGCTCCACTCTCCAAGCCCTCACCCTTTTGGTCAGGAGTTCTAGCATCAGTTGACCGCATTAAACCCCTACTTCAAGTGAATCTAGGCAATGGCGCTAATTGCCTTTTCTGGTATGACTACTGGCACAGCCTCTCCCCACTTAATCGCTCCTTCCCATCCCTTTTCTCCTCCTCTAATCTCCCCCTCTTGTCAGTGGCGGATGCCGTCAATCTTGGCCTACCCAGCCTATGCCCCCCATCCCTTTTCGACGATGACACCCTCTCCAAGCTCCTATCTGCCCTCAGCCTCCTGCAATCTATTGTCCTTAACCTAGCTTTTCCGGATCACCATTCTTGGGCCCTTGCTCCCTCCAGTGGCTTCACTATATCCTAATGCTACTCTTTCCTTAGCCACCCTGGAAGGCTGTTTGCCTTTTCTCGTGTCTGGAAATGCCGTATCCCTCCCCGAATCAAATTCTTCCAGTGGTGTCTCATCCATGGCCGTGTTAATACCAAAGATCGCCTCACTCGCCTGAATATCACATCGGACCAGAATTGTGTCTTCTGTAACACTGAAACCGAATCAATCCGACACCTTTTCTTTGACTGCGACATATTACTCCACATTTGGGTTTCGGTTTGCATACACAATCTAGGGAAAACCCACACAATCGCGGATTTCTTTGATCATTGGCAATACAGTTCACCTAATCATCATCTTGACATCCTTCTAGCCATCTTCTGCTAGGTCATTTGGAAAGAGAGAAACGCCTTCGTCTTCAACAAACCCACCAACTCGCGATTTGGCATATGTAGTAAAATTTCTAATATCTTTGCTTATTGGGCAGGCTCTTCCTCCTCGGCTCCTTTTAGATTTCACCTTCCTTCAGCAAGGTCCCCTTCGGATGAATCGGTGGGTAGTGCGTCCTCAGCTGCACCGACTGGCCATCATGGAGCTGACTAAGGGAATGATCGTCTTTTCTTTCAATGATTTGCGAATACTCTACGTTACAGTTTGTTTTCGATAATCTTTGGCTAAGTATGTATATTAAACCCTATTTATGAACTGGCATGATGTTTGTAACCTAAACTCTTATTTTGCTGTTCTGATTTCGCTATCGATCAAGCTTGTTGATCGAACCACTAATATTTATATATATTACTAATCGGCTGTGTAGCTCCCTGCTACACAACCGTTCTCCTAAAAAATATTTGAAATTGCCGAAATAATTGGAAATTGGATTTAAGGTGAATTAAAATGATTTATAAAGTTGTAATAAATTATACTTGAAATAAAATGATGTTTGTGAACTTTTAAAATCGAATTAAAAGTTAGATTGTAGAAATTGAATATTTTAATATTTAATTGATGAGTGAAAATTACCATTTTTCATATAGTCTCAGATTTTGACGAAACCAGTTTCATTAGATCCGTAATATTATATTATTGTAAGATTTCAAATTTCGAGTCAATCGGATTTACGGTTTGTCCGGGGCAAGCTGAAACGCGTAGAAAATCGTTTAAGTGAATTTTAAATTTAAATAGTCGATTTGAAAACCTATCTTCCAAATATGATCGAATTGTCTCTTGATATATATTCCATTGCGTTTGGAATAGGGGTAAAACATTATAAACGCCAGGCGGCACGCTTCGTTTCGAATCCGGAAAATTTTCGGGTGAATAGTGTCGTAGAATTTTCTATAAAAGGCCTCATTTTCTTTGTTTTTTCACTCAAGCCCTAACTAGGGTTTCACAGCCGCCACATATAATTTCAATGGCCGGTAATTCACGATCTTCTTCATCGTTTTTCTTCCAATCCATCCACCTATAGGAAAAACTTTGAACTACAACATCGAAGAGCACAACGAGATCTTCGAATCCAACAGGTATGATCGAAATTCGAGCTATGGATCAACGGCAATTCAAGTTCAAAGTCATATTGTTCACACACGTTTTTCTCGGCCAATACACAACCGAGCTCGACCGAATTGTGGGTGAAGGTGGAGTAGAGTACGGCCTTCGAAACCACGTAGGTTGATCGACGTATAGTCGTCGATAAGAAGGTGCGAAATTCATAGTTGAACGGTGGCTATTGGGTTGTTTCACACGACATTTGCCTGGGTAGGGGAGAAGAAAGAATGCGCGGGCCTGATTGAAGAAAGCAAATCTAACGGCTACAAGTTTTAAAATAAATAAACGTGTAAATTAATTTATATAATTCGTGTGATCTTTAAAACGCCATATCTTTTTCATACGAGGTCCGTTTTGCACGAAATGAATTGCGTTGGATCCGTATTGATGAGCACTACATTTTAGAGCTAGTTTGGAGTTTATTGGAGCTAGTGTGAATTTTGGGTAAAATTAAACGCGCGTTTAATTTTATTCGGAATAAAACACTACAACTGCTATTGGAAGCAATGTGAGTACAACGCACTCTTTCTGCCTCACTAATATTTTTATATAAGTGAGAAATAATTTATTTTATGATGATTGATGATTGTTTGGATGATATTTGATATATTGTATATATATTGATTGGTATTTGGATATATACTTGCCTAGTGGAGCAGATGACCCTATATGTTCCCGTGTATGAGCGGATGACCCTTTGTACGCGTGTCTGCCTCGTAGTGGACATTGTACATATATTTCTAATATGTATATTTGTTGCAGATGACAGGTTGGAGGGATCCAACTGGATTCCTCACCACCGTTGATTTATTTACAGATATTGTGATATATTCTGTTATAATGTGATATGTGATGATTTGGATGCCGTGATTGATGTATTTAGTGCTGTTGCAGCATTGGGCCTATTTTGGTAATTTTAAAATGTTAAAGTGCTGAATTCGAATTTAAAAGGATTTTAAAAGTGATTTTGGAAATATATGTTTTATTGAATTTTGAAATGGTTAAGGAAATGAATTTATTTTAAATAAATAAATATTATAATTTTTATTGTTATAAAAATTATTGTTTTTGTGAAATATAATCAGAATGTGGTTTTTGGAAATATAAAGTTGATTATTTGGTAAAATAGTTTAAATGGAGATTTTTGACTTATTATAAATGGTTTTATATATAATATTTGTAAAATTGAATTTTTATAAATCAAAGTGATGGAATTTTAAAGGAGTTTGATAAGTGTTAAAATGAAGTAAATAAGATTTATATAATTGGTGAAGTTATAAACTGAATGGGTTTTGTAAATAAATAATTTATAAGAAATTAACTTATAAATTGGATTTTTGAATGTAAATGAGATGTAAATGAAATTTTGTTAATAAAGGAATTTTATATGTGGAAGTTTTATAAAATATAAAGGGGATTTATAAACATTGTTTTATAAATCTGAAATCAATTGAATTCGATAAGTTAAATATATAGTTTATTAAAGGAATTTCATCCATAATTTTGGACAGTGGATAATCCTTTAATTTAAATGTGCAATAGTAATGAATCTCGTAAAAGGTTTATATTCACGATTTTGGACAGTGGATTATCCTTTAATAAATGTGTAGAAATAGTAATGATTTGGATAAGAGAGTTATATTCACGATTTTGGACAGTGAATAATATATTAAATAAAAAGAATGTTTCAGGAAGTGATATTTTAAATGAAATTAAAGGTTTTGAAAGATGTTTTAAAACGTGTTAAGTATCGAATACATAGATTTCAACATTCATTGTTGAAATAGACGTTTTCAAGAAGTAAGGAAATGATGGACTATAACATTGTTGTTATAGTAAATGATTTTCGAAGGAAATATTTTGTTATAGTATTTGGGATTTATATATCTATCTTATTTTCGAATCCCTATACTATTGATTTTGGGTTGTCGTAACGATGTTTTACGCAACATTCGTTTTGTCCTAAATAAATGTGTTTAAAGAGAATGCTTTCCTTAAAGAATAAAATATATACTTAATCCTGATTTAAGTATATGGAATATTTTCCAAGTATTGAAAATAAAATGATTTGTGAATTACTTATTATTAAATAAGTATATGGAAATGTTTTCCAATATTGAAATGGTTTTGAGAATATATATCTTTTTAAAAGATAATTGAAGTGAATATTTGGCAATTGATTTAATTAAAAAAGATTAATTAAAAGGGCCTAGTGATTGTATATGGTGCTAAATATTTGTTTGTCTGCTTTGATAGTTAAATAACGGACTATCAAGTATTGGCCATATTTTAGTTCCTCGACTTGATGTGGGAACTATTTAGTCGTACACTTAGTATAGCCTTCTGTGTAGGCTTGATTATCGTTTGTGTTGAGGATGTGGTTTCGTATAGTGCAGAGTATTACTCCAATCTATCGAGCTTCCTTCTTGGCCCGAAGGATAGCAAGTTGAAAGTTAGAAACGTGATAAGTCTATGAGACTTAGTTTCTGTGTGAGGTTGAGAAATGCTTTTGCGTAGTTGGTGCGAAGAAACCGGGATCAGATTTATCTGAAAACCACTTCGGACCAACGTATATGCGACGATTGTGCAGGTTGCTTGTGATGATATCGATATTCTGGAGTTTCATAGTGGAGGACTGCTTGTTGATCGTTTGGGGTTAAAATCCCAATATACATCCAATAGCAGTAGTCTCTTCAGTATGAAATATCCAATGCGAGGACTATTCGCTACTAATCCTAGGGATTTCTTGACAGGGTGTGGTAGGAAAGTACCTTCGGTTTGTCATGTTCCTGGACAACTTGTATGGATGTTTGTCTGACATTACATTTTTATAGATTACGTACATTGGTTTTTACAAACGTACATCAATGGTGGCGGAGAAGGCAACTACTCTTAGCTTAACACCCTCCTTGAGACGTATGAGCTTAAGGGTTGTATTTTTGTGGAAGGCAATTAGTAGTCAACGGAAATGGCCGTGTGGCATTCAAAGATGTGATATGTGATTTGTGAAAGGTAATCGTTACCTCAGGCATCATCATCCGGAAATGACCAAAATAGGGTTAGATGCGGCAAGGCTAAGTGGGTCGCTCCCAATTAGGGTATGATCATCCTCTTCTAGATATATCTTTACATGCTATGACGTCATGTATCTGATTATTGTGGTTTGTATGCTAGAGGGCCCTCGGTTAAAGGTCGGTAACGACCGGAGGATGACATATTCGGTACCATCTAGTTATAGAGGTGGGCCGGTCTTGTGTTGGTAGAGGGCAGATGTTCTGTGCCTCGGGACATCCATCTAGAGGTGTACCCCCTCGGAAGGTAGTCCCTTCACTTGGTCATTTGTATAGAAATCCAAACTCCACTACGTACCTGCCAATTTGATTGTATTACCCAATTGGGCTATATGCTGGAATTTAATCAATGTAACAATTTCGGCTATGATTAATATTATTTGTATACTAGACACTAATATAATATCAGAGGATTTGATATGAGATGTTTTAGTTATCGTAAGGTAAAAACATGTCTGTGTTTATGTGTAGACTTGTCTTACGAGATACTTTTGTTTTGATAAAGGAAAAGTTTGGTAATCTAATAAATTCAGTTGAGTGTGTTTCTCACGCTGGTTTACCAAACTGATCCGGGCATTCTCCCTTTCAATGCTCGGGTCAGATCGAGTATATTTACAGGTTCAGATTGATGCTTTTGGAGCTTCAGCAGGAGAGCTGGAGATCTTCATTTCGTATACACGTATCTGTCTTGATTATCCGCTGTGCTTAGTTGTTGTATATTATTGGCATTTGTGAAGACAGGTTATTATAATTGTCCAGGCTGATAACTATTGATTGATTGTTGAACTCTGATTTATGTATGTGTATATATAGTTTCTGTTATGTAAAGATCATTGATATGATATTATATGTTTTCCACTGCGATGTGAGATTCTGTATTGTTCTATTTTGTTCTATCTTCTCTCTTTCTTCTCTTCTCTTCTTCTCTCTTCTTTTCTTTCTCTTCACTTTCCGTCAGTCTGTGCTTTTTGGGTCGGACATGTGTGGTTTATTGTCGATTTAATGGGTATGGATTTGCGGGTCGTCACATATTAGCTTTAAAAACACTTTTTTAATAAAGTTCCCTAACTTTAAAACATCATTAAAATGGATTTAATAACTTAAAATATTCTTATTACCTTTATTAATCTACTTTAAAACTTCGTTAACAAAGTTAATTTAATTAACTTCAATAATTGTTAATTAAAAAGGGTAAATCACCTTTTTGAAATATCATTAATTAAATTAATTAATAATATTTAAGTATAATTAATTTAATTTAATTAATTATAGTTAAATATCATTATTTAAAATTGAATAATTAATTTAAACTTTATTTAAGGTTAAACAGATTTATTAACTATTAAAAGTCATTAATTAAAAGGATTAATAAATTTTAAATAACATCATTAAATAACAAATTAATAAATCTTAATCCAGATTAATTAGCCTTAAACATCGTTAAATAAATTGATTAATTAAATTTAAAACATCATCAACTAGGTAATTAGTTAATATTTAAACACATCGTTAATAAGTTAATTAGTTAACTTTAATATTAATTAATTAATTAATTAATTAAATAATCATTATTAAAATAATTAATTATTTTTGAAATCATCATAAATCAAAAACTTGCTTAACTTGTAAACTAGTTCCAAGCACGATAATGAAACCAAACGGTTTCGATAAAAGTTTATTTTCAAAAGGTGCAGATATAGCGACTATCGCTATACGGGAAGTTTGGAATTCAAGTTTATGTCATTTGCAATACAACCACACATCACATAGAAAGGGTATAAGAATATATACATGGTGATTTACAATAATACAACTTATATCAAGTATTTATTAACAAAGGCATAGATTTAACTACTAAAATTTTCATATGTCTTATGATTCCCTTACTAACTTTTCAAAGCGACTAACTTTCAAGCAACAAACCAATCCAACCACCAAACTATCATTTCACCAATACAACAATCATTTAATAGCTATAACATGAATAAAAATATAGTTTGATTTGGTTTGAAGGTGGAAACTTTACTCACCAAAACACTACTAACTTAACCGGCTCACCACAACAAGTTGCCGAACTCACGAACTACCTTCACTTCACCTTAACTTGGATTTTTGGGCCCTTAGTGGGTTGGGTTTGGGTTTGGCCTGGGAAATATTAGGCTCGGCCTTGGAGTTTTGAGGTGGGAATGGTTTTTGTTTTGGTGGAGGGATGTTTGTATATGAATATATGGAGTTTTAAAGTGAAGATGCTATACTTTGCTAACTTTAGACATGGATTTAGTAGCCATGGATATTCTTGAACATGAAGAGAAGAGAAGTGAACATGAAATGTAAAGTAAGAATGTGCGGAGATGGTGGGTATTTATATGTAACGACCCGCCATTCATTCCACAGAATGACGCATCATTAATAAGAAAGAAAGGGATAGAAAAGAGAAAAGATAGAGAAGAAAGAACTAAACAACATCAGAATTTCACAGCGGAACGAATAAATTATATTAATCACATAAGCTATTACATAGCATACAACAACTATCAGAGTTATATAGCTTATACATCACATACTAGACAATTATAAACATCTGTCTAGACATTACAACTCAAATACATACAAGACACTATCACAGAGATTAACACAGCGGAACACTATATATCTACGAACGCTGAAGCCTCCTGCTCCATACTCCTCCAGAATTCGTCAAAGCTAACCTGAATCCCCTGGCTAATCGTAAAAATTTGAGTACCCAAGAGTTTAAGAAAAACAGAAAATAAACTCCGGGCCAGACATGGGTCTGGTGTGAGTAACAGGTTAAAGTTGCTTAACTTTGAAAAACCTTTGAAAACAAAAGGTATCTCGTAAGACTTCCCACACATAAACACGGAAAAGTTTTTACCTTACGATAACCAAAACATTTATAGGAAATCTAGTTATATTATAATAGTGTCTAGGATTCTCAAATAAATATTCACATAGCCGAAATTGTTACATTCATTAAATTCCAGCATACATAGGTATACAATCAAGTCCATGATCACTTATTGGAGTTTGGATTCCATACAATGGCAGGGCTACTAGGGTACCGCCCATCACAGTACGGGGCCTAGATCACCATACCGAGGATTACTCCCAATCCCCTACAACACAAAGCCGGAACCATCCCTTACTGGATAGTCCCGAACAAGACAACCCCGTAGATGGCCGTCGCCAACTGCCCACTAAGCCGAATAAAAGGAACCTCTAGACAGGGGAAAATCTTGTCCTACTTGAGCGCGACCCACTTAGCCTTGCTGCACCTCCCCTGTTTTAGCCATTCCCGGTTGATGAGGCTTGAGGCTACGATTACCTTTTAGAACACATCTATCTTAGAATGCTCATCGTCCACCTGACGATGTGCTGTAAGCATTCAATCCATACAAGTTCGTTCCAGGTTCGAACAAAACCGAAGCCATTATCTCGTTACACTCATTTTGGAATCACCCTCAGAGTTAACGACAATAACCCTTGCACTCTGAATCTTCCTCTTCACTTGAGATTCACGACCTATCGTTTAACTTGGATCGATGTGGTTTTTGGAATTCCAAATTTGGAAACCCGATCCCGGTCTCATCGAAATCCAAACGTATCTTTTAAGGCCAAGTTGTTTTAAGGTTAAAACAATTCAATTCTATTATCTATATTCACACAGATAGATAAATCACATATTCACAGAAAGATAATCTATATCATCACAATTCAACCAAAGCATCCATATCACAAATCAGCACAGATAGAGATATCAAAAAATCCAAGGCATTTCAATATCATTTAGCCATCCATAAGCAATCATGCTATCACTAATTAATTTAATTATCTCTAATGAATTAAATTAATTACTTCAATTACTTTTAAATCTTGCTTACTTAATCATTAATTAAACCAATTAATTAATCATACTCTAAGTATCCATCTTAATTAATCATTCTTGATTAATTATCCTTTAATTACTTTAAGTAATTAATCCATAATTAATTTCACAAATTAATTATCTTAAACCATTACAGTAATTAATCTTTAATTACTTCATCAATTAATTAACTATACTTAATTACATTAATCCTTAATTAATTACTTTATAATCACTTATCATTGATTAATTAATCTTAATTAATCCCATCTTAATTACCTCATTAATTACATTAACTAATGATCCCTTAATTTCTTCTTTATTTAATTACTCTATGTAAATTAATTGCATTTTAATAATTAATCTTTAATTAATTATTCATTAATCACCCATGATTAATCTCATCCAGTAATTAACTACCCTTAATTTCTTACTTACATAAATAAATTTCACTAAGTAATTAATCCATAATTACTTACATTCTTCAATTTGACTCAACCAGTAATTACTCCTTTAATTACTTCACTAAGTAATTATACTTTATTAATTTCATTAATTAATTATACTTATCAAAACATCAAGTGATTATCTTAAATTAATTAAACTTAATTAATTAACTTAAACTAATCTTATTAAACTAAATTAATTACAATGAGTAATTAATCCCTTAATTATTTTCTTTAAGTAATTATACTTAACAATTCCACAAATGATTATCCTTAATTAATTAATCTAATTAATAAATAAAATTAATTACATTAATTAATTATTTAATAATCTCTAGTTAATTATCTCTCATTAACTATTAACAATTCTTTAATTACTTTCCTTAAGTAATTAAGCTTTAATCAACCATTATTAATTACAAATTAATAAATTCTTAATTACTAATTAATTAATTTCTAATTACTAATTAATTAACACTAAATCATTTATTAATTTTATTAATAAATTACCCTTTAATTACCTTATTAATTTAATGAATCTCAAATCATTAATTCTTAATTATCTTTAAGATAAATCATTTCTTATAAATGACTTAATTATCATTTCCAAATGCATTTGAAACTTTTTGCTTTTAAATTTTCTTTTAGATTTCATTTCAAATTAAAGATCTCAAATAATTACAAATTAAACTTTAACAAAATTTAAACAAATTTAAAAACCTTTTAAATCAAATGTTAAAGAAACATTTATCATTTATAAAGAAATTTATAAGAGTTTTAAAACCAAATTTCATTTAAATTAAAATCATTTTAAAATATACTTTAAACATTTAAAGTTGTTTAAACATTTTAAATTTAATAAAAACTTATTTATTTCAAAACTGGGGTTCAAGTTTAAATTTGAATCCATATCTAAAAATTTATGTTTAAAATCCTGTTTTCAAATTTTAAAGTCATTTAAAAAATTAAAAACACTTTCAGGTTTTAAAACCTGAAACATCACAAATGACCGAAGACCAACCTAAAATACTTTGAGCCAAACCCTACAATGCTTCGAGCAACACACGCAAATGTCTCGAGACAAACTCGAGTACCATTCTCCTCTGCTCAAACCAAACTTCACCAGACAACAAGAATGCACCGTGCACATGCACGGTGGCTCCGACCACCTACGGTCAACTTCGACGACTTCAACACATCATCGATCATCCTCGCACTTGATCCCGACCATCAGAACACCAATACAAACTCGAAATTGAAATCGAGCCTTCAAATCCAAACCTGGAACCAGAAGTGAAACCAGATAAACCCCTCGTGCTCGCTCCTCCGACCACTAGAGCATCTGACCTTCCAGCAGCGCCTTCGCCATCCTCCAAGCTTCCAATCCCCCGAGTTCGGTGGAACTCGATCCACCCTAGATGTTGTGATGAACAAATTTACCAACCTTACCAAAACTAGGGTTACAGACTCAAAACGAACACCGTCGCCACCACCGCGCCTTGACCATCTTCCTGGCATTTCCCCAAACTCCCCTACCACTCCACTACCACCAGTGATGATCGCAACTTCCCAAATCACTGAGATCATCAGAAATCACCATGAATTAAAATTCTGATCAAACTCAAACTACTCGTTCTATACACCTCTAAAAATTGTGATTCAAATCTTAAAAATCATGTTTTTAAACAAGGATTCAGATCATATGCCTGAATCAATGAATTAAGAAGTTTGAATTTTAACAAAACTCAAGCTTTCCTGTTCTACTTTGTTTTCCAGAACAAATTCCAATTTTAATTCATTTAAATAAATTTTAAACTTTAATTCATGATTAAACAATCAAATGTTGTTTGAATCCTAAGTCCTAACAGAGATTATATCAAGAGGAATTGAATTTTGATCATAATTTTAGCTTCTAAAAGTAAGAACAGGCAAGAACAGGTACAACAGCAAGCATGCATCTATACATCCATATATATACACAGAAAATTCAATCATATACATCCACACAATACACATTTTATTTCCAGAAATCCACATGCAACCAGATATCCATATACTTAAGTTTTAGAAAGAATGTTACTCACCAGAGAATTTGAAAACAGAGACAGAGCCCTTTTTATTTTGATTTGAAAAAGCTTTTGAAACTTTAAACTTGAATGCCTTTTGATTTAAAAACTTGAATTATTGATCTGAAAAATGCTTGAATACAGAAGAAAATTGCTTGAACTTGCTTTGATTAAATCTCAGGTTTGCTTGCAGGCTTATGGTTTGATTTTAAAAATGAATTATAGGTTTTGATTTTGAAAATGATTTGCAATCTAATGGTTTGATTCTCTGGTTAGAGGAGTGTTGATTACAGATTGTTTTGAGAAATTTTGTTTGAGAATTTGGTTTGAGTTACAGATTTTGTTTTTGAGTATCCTTCAGGTTGAAGTTTTCTTATCTTTGAATTGAAGAGGATAGAAAAAGAAAATGAAGATGAGAAGCATATGTTTATATAAGTTAATTTGTGATTTAATAAAAATAAAAGAAAAAATTAAAATTATAAAGGACACTTGTTAAAAATTCACCATTTGTCATTTACATTGTTAATCAATTAACACTTGTTTAAAACCAAGCCTAATAAATTTACACTTGTCATAACATAATTTTTATTTACTTTAAATATTAATAAAAAGCTTTATATCAGTTTACTAATTCTTATCTAAATATATATATATATATATATTACTTTAAAGAAAATATTATAAACCAATAATATATAAATAAAAGCTTAAACAAATATTTTTAAATCCAAATATTTCAAAATATCTATCTTTTGAATTTCAAAATTAAATCCAAATTCAAATTCAAATTAAATTTAAAAATCCAATTTAAAATCAAGTTATATATATACATATATAAGTACACATTCAATTTAAAAATAACCATTCAATTTCTTTAAAATCTATTTATATCTATATATAAAACAATACATTATTAATATTGTTTAGAAATAACAAATTGTCAAATTTAAATAATTTATAAAAGAAGTTTATTAAACCAATTTAAATTTTTATTAACAAAGATTATCAAATAAATTTAATTATTAATACAGATTATTAAATTGATATTGCCAGAAATTCCGGGATATCACATTAGGTAAAGGAAATGAAGTGGTGATTAAAATAACCTTATCATTAAAATAAAATAAATGTTATCATGCAACATGAAAGCCATGCTTCTCCACCACCCTAGATGACATGCACCCCCTTTAGTCCACCCTCCATAAAGCCTTGTGTACTAACCTATGAAGCTTAGGTTATGGTAATGCACTTCCTTAGGTTATTTAGGTTTATTTTATAATTTTAAGTCAAATCTTGTTTAATTTTAATCTAAGCATGGTTTATTTATTTTAACACTATCATTAACTTATCACATGACATATGTGCATGTATATGCATGTGTATATGAGTTATACAAAATGAGCAAGACGTTTTCGACGACTTTCCGATACCGAAAAGTCAAAATTTCGGAAAACGTTTTTCGGTCATATTTTCCATTTTTATTTGAACTAATTATTTTGGTAAACAAATTTTGAAAATGATTTTAATATCATTAATTAATATTCAAAATACGTTTATTTCGTTATTAAATCCATTATTTAAATATTTAAAAATGTTTTAAATATTCAAATACAAAGCGATTATTTTAAGGGTTATTCAAATAAAAATGGTTTAAATATCTTAAATGACGAGGACCTGCCTATGCTTGTAGGTATTAAATGGTCAGAGCCTACTTGATTTCCAATAAAAAGGTATTTAGTGATCTAGTTAACTCTCTTTTGTATCGTAACCATTAATTGCGATTGAAGTATAGTTGTTGGACCGGAATGCCTCTGTTGGGGTTATAGTGGACAATGTATAATTAAATTGTGGGACATATACTTTTTCTGGATATTACTGCCCAATCCACTATTACGGTAAAATTTGAGATTCCTTTCACCAGAATTTTATTGTTCTGACTCTTTCCTCATTACAACAACAGGTTAGGGGCGCAGGATATCGCTTGAAGAAGCAAAAGATGAGAGGATGTTGATGTGGCAGTACTATCCATCATTATCTATCTATGTTATTTTTCTCTTATGTACCCAGACTATGTTTATGTTACTTTGAGACTATGTTATTTTATTTTCATCCCTTTGAGACTACAGTAATGAGACTACTGTGTTGAGATATTTGGTTTTGTTATGACATAGCTTTGTGACTATTGGAAATGATTTTTATTTTAGGTACATATTTATTTGCTATTATATTTTAGCTATTCCGCTATGAGTTTCTGAAAGTGTTGATAACTTTGTGTACTGTAATTTTAATGTGTTAAATACCAACAGCCTACTTTGGAATGCTTCTAAGTTCTGATGGGCCTTTCGAGGTTGGGATTTAAGCCCGTTTCTGGGTGGGTTGTTACACCCGAGTTCATGCGCCTCAGGGAAGGGTGTTAAGTATAAGAGGGGTTATATCCTACACCACCAAACAGATGTACGTTTGTAGAGAACAATTGTGCGTGGTCTTAGAAATGCAATGTTAGACACTCATTCATACAAGTTGTCCAAGTGAAGGACAAACCGAAGGCACTCCTTCTACATTGTCCTGTTTGGGTATTAACCCTAGGATTAGTAGCAAGTAGTGCTTGCAAATTGAAGATTTTTAGAACGAAGGCACTACTACCACCATATATATATAATATGGGAATCACTCTAGAGGTTAGTGGCAAGCAGCCTTTACATTATAAAGATCTCCATCTTCAAAATCATTATCTCTGATATGTCTTCACTTTCGAATGCATATGTTGGTTTGAAGTGGTTTTTGGATAGGAATCACCCAAATCCTATCCCGGTCTCTTCGAACCAATCATCGATAAAAATATTTCAGGTATATAAATGATTATTAAACATCATCCAATTTATAAATCTTTTTATCCAAATAAATATCTCTTTAGAGATATAAGCTTTAAACCATTTCTATTTTTTAGTATATATGGAATAATTACTACTCTTTTATCAAATCATTTGGTAAATTAAAACCCCGTTTTAATTTGGAAATACCAAATCATTTATCTTAAATTTTGTAACGACCCAAAATTTGATCGCTTTAATTGGAAATATTTAAATTATTTTAAATATTCAAATATAGATTATTTTCCATAACTAACTAAGTTTGAAATGATAAATAATAATGATGAACTTATTTTGGAGAAATATTCACGAAAACATATACTTCGGAAAAATATCAATAAAATGGCTGAAAAAAGTTTTATTATCAGCTCTATAATCGTCAAACCTCACATACAAAGCCGGATACATACACTTATTTTATAATTGAACAGGAATATGAATTAATTTATTTATACTATTTCTTAAAATTAAATGTATTTACGGCATCATTAGTGATGCCATTATATTTATAATTGATTAATGATTTCAGATTGAGATATAATGATTTAATAATTATTATAATTATTCCAATAATTGTTTTAGAATAATAATAATTAATTTTAAATTAGTTATATAGTAATAATAAATCATTTACAATAGTTTTATAAAGATATATATTTGATTTGAAAATATAAGGAAAATCGATATCGCTTTATCGATATTATAGCACTTTTTGTAAACGATTGTTCAATATTGGTTTATATTGTTTTATAATTCAAATGAGGTCATTTTGATTTACTAATAATTACAAGAAATTAGTTTTCAAATTTTTTTTATATTTATATGTAATTAAATTATAAGTGAAAATGTACACATTTCTCTCAAAAAAAATTATAAGTGAAAATGTGATCGGGAATCGGTTTCCTGATTTTCAACGGTTTAAAAAACGAAAGTTGTTCAAAGTCGTTGAAACATTATTTTTTCTCCTGTGCATATATATACATGCACAAACATTTCATGTTCACACATATACTTATAAATATACATACATACCTATATACACATATTTAAATATATATATATTAAAAATATCAAAGATATTTTAATTTTTCTTAATACTTAAGCTTCCTTAAGTCAACTATCATACACATAAGGACATGCACATGGACACACACATATGAGGGTAATGATGGAAGGGTATGGCCGGCCAAAATGATGGAGGCGAAGAGGTGCACATGGGTGATGAAAGAAAGGTGAGGTGATGGGAGATACTTGTGTCCAAACTTGGCTATAAATACCCACTCATTTTATATATTCTTCAATCTATCATAAATTCCTAAAATACGGGGAAATTATTTTTTTCAACTCATGTAAAATTCCAATGGCTACAACTTTCATGTTTATCACTTCTTCCAATTTTGAACTTAGCCATGTCAAAATCACCATTCTTTGGAGTGCATTTTCGAGCCAAAATTTGAAGTCCGAAAATACCTCATTTTATTTTAATCATATACCCCTCAAAACAAATCAAAATCAGTTGTTTCTATTTTTCAAATTAAAGTGAAAATAATTTGCAAGAACTTTCCTTTTGACAACTTTTCAAAATTCCCTAAGCAACACGTCCAAAAATCAGATTTGACCTATTTTCCGGTTTGATTTTTTTGCAAATTCGAGAATGTCTCTTCTTCTTTAACCATATCTCCCTAAAAAATAACTCAAAATTGAGTAATACTTTTTTCTAAAATACAAGAGGAGAGAATTTGCAAGAAATTTTCTTTTGACAACATTTCCAAATTCAGAGTGCATGGCGGCCGAAACATCGAATAAAGATGACCCATTTCCGAGTCCAATTTTTGTGAACTAAAGACCTCTTCTTTTTTCCAATGTCCGAGCTCTTTGAACCTAAACCCTTATGCCGTAAGCTATGGTAGTGGAGGAGGGATGGTCGAGAGCAAGGAGGGTGGTGGAGTTGTTTAAGTGATGATTTAGGGAAGTGTCGATTCGTTTGAATGTTCATAGGAAGTTTGGTTTGGATATGGTGAGAAACTCTATATTTATATATACTATATATTGGATGATATAATATGGTTTCCTATGCTTGATTGTGATGATTGTTTTTCATGTTTGGATGATGATAATATGGTTGTTTGAATATATTAACAAGTCATGTTAAATACACGGCGAAAATCACAAAAGAAATCACTTTCCTTTTTATAATGAAATGGTATATATGAGATGTTTAAACCTCTTCAAAATGGTTTAAAATGATTTAATAATGTTTTATAAACATTAAAAAGTATTTCAACAAATTTTGAAAGAAAAATGAAAACGAGGTCAAAATAGACACACCGCGTAGCGGTAGTTCGAGATTTCACGTCGTAGAAAGTTAAATCCGTTTTTAAAATGGAATCAAAGTCATAATTCTTTGAAATTAGAATTTTCTAAACTTTTATATTCATAGTTTTCAAAAAATAAAAATATCAAGATTTGGTTTAGTAGATTTTGAAATATAAGCAAAACAAGTTTTTAAAATAATCGCGATTTTGCAGTTCGTGATCCTAAAAGGAAATTCTTTGAAATTTATATTATTAATTTCTTTAAAAATATGGAATAAATCCTATATATCTTTTAAAAATGTTTTAAAAGAGATTTGAGTTATTTAAATGAATTTCTAAACAATAGAAAAGTCGTTTTGATCAATATATCTTTAAAAGCACTATTTGTAGCACTTTTCGCAACACTTTTCAATAACTTTTGAAATATGATTTTAAAATTAACTATTCTTTTCCAAATCTTTTATAAATGTTTTCAAATGAATAATTAAGTGTTTTAAAGATGATTTGGAGATTTATAATTTATCTAAAAGAGTTTAAATAAATGATTTAAAAGAAAAGCTGTTATAAGCTAATGGTTTAATCTTAGCTCTAAAAGCCGACGAGTAGACTGGATTTTTCTATTTGTGAGATCTAGGTGAGGTGCTTAAACTAAGAAGATGTTCAAGAGCATTCAGTGCCCTTGCTTACTTGGCCTCTCCTAGACGAGGGCTGGATAAGATCGAAATGTTGGAAACGAGTTAAGTATATAAAGATTAAAATTTTCAAATTTAAACAACTTAGATTGCATAGAAATAATCTTTTTATACTTGGTATTAAATTCCGAGGGAATCCATACTATCCATATGAGTTTAAAAAGTGATTTCACCGTTATTCGATGGATAGTAAAGGTTGAATACAAAAATTGATATTGAGTACAATTAGAATAATTTCCATGATTCGTTTAACTCAATAATGTTTTGTAAAATAATTTAACATAAATGATTTGGTATCTCCAAAATTTAAGAGAGGTTTAATGATTCCGTATATATCAAAAGAATGTTTTAAAGATATACATCTCTTGAAGATATTTTTGATAAAATGAAATGAATAAATTAAATAGTAATCACCTATTTACTTAACCTCTTTTTATCGATGATTGGTTCAAAGGATCTAGGGACGGATTTGGTTGGTTCCTATCCGAAAACCACTTCGAACCAATGTATTGTTCAAAAGTAAAAGACATGAAATGGAAATGATTTAGAAGATGGAATGTAGGGCTGCTTGTCACTGACCCTCGGGGGAAATTTCCCATGTCATATATATGTGGCAGTAGTTCTCTATTTAAATCTTCGATGCAAGGGCTATTTGCTACTAATCCTAGGGGTGATTCCCGATAGGATGTGGTAGGAAAGTTTCTTCGGTTTGTCCTATTCATGGACAACTTGTATGGATAAATGTCTGACATTGCATTACTAGATCACATTGATTGATCTCTACAACCATGTCATTTGTTTGGTGGTGGAGAAGGCAACTTCTCTTAGCTTAACACGCTTTTATGAGACGTACGAGCTTAGGAGTTATACGTTTGTAGAAATTAGTTGTGTAATTAAGGAATGGCAATGTGGCATTCAAAGTGGAATGTGCTATGTGAAAGGTAATCGTTACCTCAGGCCTCATCACGTGGAAATGAATTTAACAAGGTATGTCGTAAGGCTATGTGGTTCACAACCATTAGGGTATGGTCATCACCTTTCTAGATCACCCTCTATATATCGGGTATTATGGTTATGTTGTGAGACGTCTCAAATAGGTCGGTAACGGCTGGGGTGATGTCATATTCGGCTTCTATTCCATTACCAAATGGGTGCTCTGGATAGACCGATCTTGCTTGCAGAGGATTCGAAAATGTCGATCCTTGGTACATTCCTCTAGAGATGTACTGTATGGAAGGTAGTCCCTTGCCTTGCCATTGTATGGAATCCATTCTCCCTAAATGCCTGCCATTTTGTTTGTAAAACCTAACATATCCGGAATTTAATAATGGTAACAATTTCGGCTAAGATTCATAAGTTTACTTGCAAATGTTTTTAAAAGAATGTCATTAAAAATAATATTCCCCGATTTGGCGTAACAAATGTTTTGGTTATCATAAGGTAAAAACCCGTTCCGTGCTTATGTGCGGCGTGGTCTTATGAGATAACTTTTGTTTTTAATAACCATATTTTGAGTTTCTCACACCAGTCCCTTGACTAATGCGGAGTTTATTTCATTTCCCTTAAACTCTGGGTGCCCTAATTTTCCCGAGCAGCCAAGTAGTTCAGGTTTAGCTTAGAGCAAATTTGGTGGAGCTTGGAGCTGGAGATTTCCTATACATAGTTATCCATTTCCACTTTTTCCACATTGTGTCTTGTTGTTTTTTAGCATTTGTAAGGACAGGTAGTTCTGTCCAGGCCGAGCTTAGGATAGGCTCTGATAAATGTATTTAAATTTTCGCTGTAAAGATTATATATTGAAATAGTATATGTTATTCCATTCGTGTAAGATTATGTTCTGTCTTATTTTCTTTCTTACCCTTAAAGTACCACCTCTCCGGCATTTAGATTTGCGGCATGTGAATATCGAGGATGTATTAGTGTCGATTTTTAAGGGTCTAAGAAACAGGCCTTTACAAATTACTTAGGAAAAATATTTCCATTTTCTATTATTAGTATAATTCCAATCTTAATGAAGATTTCACATTTCCAAAACATATCTTTAATGGGTCAAGACGATGTTATTTAAGACATTGTTTACTCTAAACCCAATCCAATTAGTATTGAATACAAAAGATCCATAGATTTTAGGTTAATTATACTCAATACTAATTTCTGTATTCAACCTGTACTATTCGTCGAATAATGATGAAATCACCTTTTAAATTCATATGGATGGTACGAGTTCCCTCTTTGAAATTTAATATAGAGTTTAACTAAAAATGTTCTCTTTACCATCGAAATCCTATTTTAAATCTTGTTTAACTTTTTGGTAAAGTCTAAATCTTTTTTCTTTTACTTTAAGAAAGTATGGCCCGAGTAAATCAAATTAACTATCCCCTCCATCGAGCCAGTCCGGATAGCTAGGGCAAGCAGGCAACTAGTTTCCCAAACTCCAACCTAGAGACTATCTCCCGGTCATTCATAAGGCGACTAAGTTATTTGATCGACTCTAAACCTTTAAAATACAAGTATAATAATTTTAAATTGGTTTCTAAAATATTCAGAAAGAAAAACCCAAATTTAAACCATTTATATAAAAGTTGTCAAATTTAAATGATGGTGAATAGTGATTTTAGAGCTTTATAGATCCTAACATTAATTTCATTACATATATGTACATTTTTATAAATCATATCCCTTTTAAAACATTTTAAAATATTTATGGAATTTATTTCATATTTTTAAAGATTAAAAAATTTCATTTTTAAAGAGTTGAAAACAATATTTTACGATTTGCCAAAACGCGATGATTTTGAAAACATGATTTGGACATATCTCAAATTTTACTATATGAAATCTCGAGTTTTCTTTTCGTTTGAAAACTATAGTTATAAGAGTTCGTAAGATTCTTATTTCAATGAATTCTGATTTATATTTTATCATGCACATTGATTTAACTTTTACGGTGCGAAATCGCAAAGTACCGCTATGCGATGAGCTCATTTTTACTCAATTTTTCATACTTCACCAAACTTTGCCGAAACACTTTTTAAAACTTTTATATAACATTTTAAACTATTTTAAACCCACATTTTACTATTTTACTTGATTTCAAAATCCATTTTCACTTTGTTTAAAATATTATGATATTATATTATTATAATATTCAATTTCCTATTTTTCCATTTAAAGTTTTTTTATATCATCCATATGATATTTTCATATCATTTTCATCTTTTAAAACCATTATTTTCCAAAACTAAACCATAGAAATTATCTTTCAAATATTTCAAAACTCCACTTTTCCATTTCCTTTTATTTCGAAACTAAATTCCAACCATTATAAAATGATACTTTCTTGATTTATAAATCCATGAGGCTTAATACTTCACATATACATATTATTTTATTTGAATTAACCATGGCTATTTTAAGTAATCATTTCTATTTCATTGGATATGACTTTCACATCATTAGTTATAATAATTCTTTTTATCACAACCAAGTTATCAACCAATCACAACAAAGTTATCAACCAATATAATCAACTAATATTTATCCAAGCATATTAATTTACATATTAATCATACGTATCATTATTTAAAATTAATTTAAGATTTAGTGAAACCAAAGTTAAGATGTGTTCTCACAACTATAACGGCGGTACTCGGTAGCACTTCTCTCCACTTTCTCCACTTTGGAGCTTCTTGAACTTGCTCTACCTCCCTTGGGATGCTCAGACTGAGCTCTTGGGGAGGTAGATGCTTGGCCAAGGTGGAAATGCGGGTGTGGCCGTGTATTGATGAGGAGGCGGGGATGGTTTTACACTTATTTTGGAAGTGGAACGATAATGGTAGTGTATGTATATATTTTTATTTTATTTTTCCATAACTTTGAATTATTTTCTCATGACTAAAGAAGCAATTAAAAGCTTAGGAAGGAGAATAAGAAGATAAAGAAGGAGATGTGAACGAAAAGTGAGAGTATGGTGGTGTATTTATAGGGATGGAATCCTTAACCCTTAAGCATACACCTAAAATATCTCCTTTCCATCACCTAATACACATGCACCCCCCCTCCATGTGCCCCTCCATGTGAACATCCATGTGCACTTGTCTTCTTATGACGTGATGTGCTAGTTTGATGGTAAATTTGCTTTTTAAGGTGGCTTATATGTATATGTGTATATTTTATTTTAGATATTTTCTTAGCTTCGATTTGACTAATTATGATACACATATGTTGTGTATGTGCATGTATATGCATGTGTAGACATGTACAAACAATGTTGCAACAACTTAAAACAATTTTTATTCGTCAAACTGTTGATAATCCAGAATCCGAATTCTAGTCATATTATCAGTTTTTAATCAAACTATTTATTTATGTAATCAAAGCATAAAAATAAATTTCTCATCATATATAAATAATTTAAACAAGATTATTTAAGCGATAAAACTATTTTAAATGATATTAAAATATATTTATAAAAATACGACGTTTATTTGCCAAAATGCGACGAAGTTTATATATCTTTATAAAACAAGTTATATATTGATAAAACTATTAAAAATCAATCATTATCATCATAAAATAATTAAAATGGGTTAATTATCATTTAAAACCATTATTTGAATATTTAAAATTACATAAATATTCCAGATTAAAGTGACAAAATTACGGGTCGTTACATACTTCTCTCTTAAAAGGATTTTGTCCCCGAAATTTCACCAACACCCAAAACCTAAATTAGTTTGCCCAAAACATTATTTTATAAACTAAATCCTTATGATGTACATCCTTATGCAATATCTGATTTGATCTCCTATTCGAATACACAACTTTACTTCCAAAGTAGTATCGTTCCCTCGATCCTCTAGTGCGAACTCTCATCAGGCTTCTTGATCAGAAACCTTCATTTTCCTTACAAAGCTCTCAACTATGACAGAAAATGCAAGTACCCAACCACAAACCCTCATCCATGTTCGGTGTCAATAATCGAGTGAAAAATGCTTTTTCGGACCGGTGTAAATATCTCAAATCTTGTACTCGAACCATGCGATGAAATGATTTACCCATATCATACGTACTTATTAACTTCTCAAATCTTTATGAAAACATTTCATAAAACTTTTATCTTTTGTTTTAACTCTTTTCATAAAGACATACCCTTATTTAAAATCTTTTCACAAACTTTACTTCTTATTTAAACTTCTCAAATCTAATCACTTATTATTTTCAAAATATATTCCTTTGAAAACAATTTCCATAATAAATGTAAACATCTTGATATCAAAAATTAATAACCACTAACTATCATGTTAATTAGTTATCCAAAATTATCCTTATAAATTTTTATTTCAAAATATCTTATTAAATTGATGGGATAGAAGAAATGCACAGAGAGAATAATCCACCAAAAAGAGGTTTAATAATTAAGGGACAAAACCTAGAGAATACTGTTTATCATACACAACCATTTAATATACATATACTAGGATTTTTGTACACACTATTCTTGGGCCTTTTTTGAGGTAGATGGTGCTTTTCCCTTGGTACCTAAGTCAACCAACCACATCTTTTTCTTTGGACAGTCCTTCTATACGTGCCTCCATTCATAACATGAACTACAATCCCATGCACTCCTTCTAGCTATAATAGCCACTGGTGGGGGGTGCTGTTTGAAGGGCACATGTCTTAGCCTTCTTTTCCTCTTTTCTTAAAGGAAACTTCTGATTATATGTCCTAATTCTTTGCAATGGTAACAACCCTTTTCCTTCCCTGATGGAATTCTTGGTTTCTTCTTTGTTTTAAGGCACTCATGTAGAAAATGTCCTTTCCCTTTACACTTAAAACAGGATATATCATCCCAAACAGGTTTTCTTTCTTTCATTTCTTTATTATCCTATCCTTACAATGAACTGTAATGCCCTTCTTTACCACACCTAAATTAGTATACGCCAGTATAAGGTCTTAATTTTGATTTTTTTTCCTAGGCTTTATTTTTTACACGTGCTCTTGATGCTACCTTTGACTCATCCAAAACTCATTACCCGAATTACAAAAACCATTATGCCCCTAAGCAATATACCAAAATACCATCAGGAGTTTCATACCGATTACATCTCATTCCATTCAAAAACCTTTTATCCAAATAACTAAATTTGGTTTGTTCAGATTTGAACTTGCCTTGACTTACAAAGATAATGAGAACAATTTACTAAATTTACGATACCGTTTGCCCAAGCCAACATTAGATCGATACTTAGGTGATTATTTCAATCATCACCAAACAAATCAAGACTTATTCATTGAACTTTCCAAAGAGAATGCATCTTATAAAAATTTCCCTTTTCGAAAATATTCTTTTATATTTATAAAATATAATGTTTTCAAAACAGTGTGTCGGTTTTTCTTATTTAAGTATGTAGGAATCCCTATCAATCACACGGCATCCCATGTATTGACCAGAATTCTTAAACCACTCAACAGACCAATCAACACAAATCATTTTTATAGTCAATAACAAATATACGCTCATATATAATACTATCAAACTCATTCTAGAGTGTTTCTTACCCTCTCTCTAATGAGTTACTCATCATAGGGTATTGCAAACCCTATCTCTGATCAGACTTACCCCTGCTAGGCTCAGGTGTTCGCTCAACCTAAGGTCTGATACAAAATGTAACAAATGAGATTTTCGACCCTTGAAAATCGACACTAGTACATCCACTGTATATGTTGAGCATTCAAGTGTCGGAAAAACCGATTGTTAAGAGTAAAAGAAAATAAAGATAGAATAGAATCTCACACGAATGAAATAACACATATTATTTCAATATATAATCTTTACAGTGGAAATTTGAAAATACATATATCAGAGTCTAACCTAAGCTTAGCCTCGATAGTTACAAATTTTTGTCCTTAAAGATGCTAAAAAACAACAAACACAATAGAAATTAAAGTACGTCCATACATTAGATGAAGTTCTCCATCTCTTCTTTGGAAACACTAAGCGTCCTCAACTAAACTTGAAACTACTCGGATCTGACCCAAGTATTAAAAGTACCCGGATCAGGCTTGGCAAACTAAAGTGAGAAACACAAATTATGAATGTAAATGATGGTATCATAGATCAGATCATTGTCAAACAAAACCTTTGAAAAGAAGGGTATCCCGTAAGACCACGCCGCACAGAAATACGGACGGATTTTCACCTTACGATAACCAAACTACTTTATATTAAAACATTTTGATATTATCTTTATTGACACTGGTTTGAAAACACTTTTTAATTAAATATGTAAAGAAGGTACCGATACCCAAGAACGGGGTATATGGTACTAAAGGCTAGCTGAAGTGTTTGCAAGGCAATACAGCTATTTTGGGAAATACAATCAAAACCGTAAAGCTCGTATTGGAATTGGATTTCCAGCATGATAAGGAACTAGTGACCTATTACTTTCTTTGCGTACTCCACATATAAAAATCATGGTACCCGGTGGCTTCTTGTATAGGGACTCATACACCAATATACCATATGGCTACACTACTATGAATCAACTTATTCGGTGGCTTCTCGTATAGGGACTCATATGCCACTATACCTGTTCATTTAAACTGTAAGGCTGCAACACCTTTTTATCCACGATTATCCGATAGCCTATAACTAATATTTCCTATGGACCACATAGTTTCCCATATCATCTCCAGGATGTGAGGCTCGTGAGGCCACACTCTTCTTACCACAAAGTAGGTTCCTCTTAGAATGCCACATTGCCATTTCCAATAATCACTAATTGATTTCTACAAAAGTACAAACCCCGAGTTACACCTCATAGAAGGGTGTTAAGTATAAGAGGGGTTTCCTCCTACACCACCAAATAGATGTACGTTTGTACAAACCAATTGTATGTGGTTTTAGAAATGCAATGTCAAAAAATCGTCCATACAAGTTGTCCAAGTAAAGGACAAACCAAAGGCACTTCTTCTACTACATCCTATTTGGGAATCACCCCTAGGATTAGTAGATAGTAAGATTTTCAAAACAAGGATGCTACTGCCACCGTCTATATATATTATATATACATATATATATATATATATATAATATGGGAATCACCCCAGAGGTTAGTTGCAAGTAGGCCTTACAGTATGAAGATCTCCGTCTTCAAAATCATTGTTTCCAATATGTCTTCACTTTTGAATGCATATGTTGGTTCGAAGTGGTTTTTGGATAGGAATCACCCAAATTTGATCTCGGTCTCTTCGAACCAATCATCGATAAAAAGATGTCAGGTATATAGGTGTATATTAAACATCATCCAATTTATAAATCTTTTTATCCAAATAAATATCTCTTCAGAGATATAAGCTTTAAACCATTTCTATTTCTTTTAGTATATATGGAATTATCAAGACTCTTTTATCAAATCCTTTGGTAAATTAAAACCCCTTTTTAACTATGGAAATACTGAATCACTTCTCTTAATTACTTAGGAAAAATATTTCCATATGTTATTATTAGTATAATTCCAATCTTAATGAAGATTTCATATTCCCAAAACATATCTTTAATGGGTTAAAAATGATGTTATTTAAGACATTGTTTACTGTAACCCAATCCAGTTAGTATTGAATAAAAAGGATCCGTATATTTAGGCTAATTATACTCAATACTAAATTTCATATTCAACCTGTACTATTCGTCGAATAACAGTGAAATCATATTTTAAATTCATACGAATAATATATGTTCACTCCTCTGAATTTAAAACAGAGTTTACCTAAAAATGTTCTCTTTACCATCAAAATCCTACTTTAAATCTTGTTTAACTTTTTGGAAAACTCTAAATCTCTTTTCTTTTACTTTAAGAAAGTGTGGCCTGAGTAAATCAGATTAACAATCCCCTCCGTCGGGCCAGTCCGGATAGATTGACGGAGCGGGCAACTGGTTTCCCAAACTATAGCCTAGAGACTATCTCTCTGTCACCCATAAGGAAGTCAAGTTATTTGATCGACTCTAAACCTTTAAATACTTTTATAACTATTTGAAAAACATTTCCAAAAGATTCGGGAAGAAAAACCCAAGTTTAAACCATTTATCCAAAAGTTGTCAAATTTAAATGGTGGTCAATAATTAGAGCTTTATAGATCCAAACATTAATTTCATTACATATATGTCCATTTTTATAACTTATGTCCCGTATAAAACATTTTAACATATTAATGGAATATATTTCACATTTTTAAAGATTAAAAATATTTATTTTTAAGAGTTGAAAACAATATTTTACGAATTGTCAAAACGCGAAGATTTTGAAAACTTGATTTGGACATATCTCAAATTTTGCAAAATGAAATCTCAAATTTTCTTTTTATTTGAAAACTATAGTTATAAGAGTCCCAAAAATTCTTATTTCAACGAATTCCAATTTATATTTTATCCTACATATTGATTTAATTTTTTACGGCGCGAATCATGAATTGCTACTACGCGACGAGCTCATTTTGCAAATTTTCAAACTTCACCAAACTCTACCGAAATACTTTTAAAAACTTTTATATAATAATTTAAACTATTTTAAACCCATATTTTACTATTTTACCTAATTTCAAAATCAATTTTCACTTTGTTTCAAATATTATGATATTATATTATTATAATATTCAATTTCCTATTTTTCCATTTATTTTTTTTATATAATCCATATGATATTTTCATATCATTTTCATCTTATAATACCATTATTTTCCAAAATTAAATGATAGAAATTATTTTTCAAATAATTTCAAAACTCCTCCTTTTGCTTTTCTTTTATTTCGAAATTAAATTCCAACCTTAATAAAATGATACTTTCTTGATTTATAAATCCAAAAGGTTTAATACTTCACATACACATATTTTTTTTGAATTAACTATGGCTTTTTTAAGTAATCATTTCTATTCTATTGGATATGATATTCACATCATTAGTTATTATAATTCTTTTTATCACAACCAAGTTATCGACCAATGTTTATCCAAATATTTATCTAACTATATTAATTAACAAACTATTCATGCATATCATTATTTAAAATTATTTTAAAATTTAAAGAAACCAAAGTTAAGATGTGTTCTCAAATTATAGCTTTCACTTTCGAACTCCTTAAAATTATTCCAATGGTACTCCGACAACACTTCTCTCCACTTTCACCATTCTGGAGCTTCTTGAACTTACTCCCCCTCCGTTGGGTTGCTCGGCCTTGGCTCTAGGGTGGTGAAGGCTCAGCCAAAGTGGAAGTGGGAGTGTGGCCATGTATAAATGAGGAGGCAGGGATGGTTTTGCACTTGTTTTGGAAGTGGAATCATAATGGAAGTGTATGGATACATTTTTATTTTATTTTTCCATAACTTTGCATTATTTTTTCATGACTAAAGAAGTAATTAAAAAGCTTAGGAAGGAGAAAAAGAAGATAAAGAAGGAGATCTGAATGAAAAGTGAGAGTATGGAGGTGTATATGGAATCCTTAACCCTTAACCACACACCTAAAATATCTCCCCTCACGTCACCTAGTACACATGCCACCCTCCTCTTTGTTCCCCTCCATGTGCACCTCCATGTGCAGTAGTCTTCGTATGACATGATGTGCTAGTTTGATGGTAAGTTTGCCTTTTGAGATTTAAAGGTGAAGTTATATATACTTAAGGAGGATTATATGTATATGTGTATATTTTATTTTAGATATTTTCTTAGCTTTTATTTGAATAATTGTGATACACATATGTTGTGTATGTGCATGTTTGTGCATGTACAAACAATATTACAACAACTTAAAACAATTTCTATTTGTCAAACCGTTGATAATTCAGAATCCAAATTCTGGACATATTTTCAATTTTTAATCAAATTATTTATTTATGTAATCAAAACTTGAAAATAAATTTCTTATAATCTCTAAATAATTAAAACAAGATTATTTAAGCTATAAACTATTATAAATAATATTAAAATCTATTTATAAAAATACGACGTTTATTTGCCAAAATGCGACGAAGTTTGTATATCTTTATAAAACAAGTTTATATATTTATAAAACTATTATAAACCACTTATTATCATTATAAAATAATTAAAATGGGTTATTTATCATTTAAAACCATTATTTGAATATTTAAATTAATCAAATATTCCAGATTAAAGTGACAAAATTACGGGTTGTTACAACTATGTTTGGAGATTATTGTTGGTAGAAACCAATAGGTTCTTGGTGATCCCATGAAAAACTATGAAATTAGATAGATGGTCCATAAGATTGAAACATTTTATTAGTTAGCCCATGAAAACTAGTATGTTAATAATGATTCTAAAAGCTATAAATTGAGATAAATAGTCCGATAAATTGGGATGAGAAATCCAGGGTATATTGCATTTTGGACATCATCATACTATGTTATGTTTTAACCATTATGGATGCAGGTGCATAATAGATGGTTATTAAATTATGGTTAAGGTACTAGCGAGGAGAAAACCTATTCCACTCAGCGGCGTGGTCTCACTAGATATCTAATTGGTTCGAGATGGTATGTTATTTTTCACACCAGATTTTTCGTCTGACTCAAAGTTTTTGACTTTCCCCTTCAACTCTTGGGTGCTCATTTGAGTAGATTGAGAGTAAGGGTTTTCAGGTTTCCTTTAGATGAATAAACTTCTGGGGACATGCATGAGGTAGTTAGTTATTAGGAGTTATTATCTATTCCGCTGTGTGTTTGCTTTGTTTGAAGCTATGTAATGACAAAATTGTATTATTGCCTAGTATTAGACTCTGATCAACCAAGGGGGCATCTTCATATGTCGCTCTTGCAATATTTTGTAATAAATTGCAATTTTCTGAATGTGGTTTATGTGTAGGATTATGTAATAAATATAAAATTCTATTATGAAATGAAATGAGAAATTTGATTTTTAGTTGCTAAATTTTTCATATTTATGTGTTCTGGTATTATCAATGTCTAACATGGTCGTATTTTGTCACTGCAAATTAATAACTATGGATGTTGCAACATCCATAACACTTAGTTTTAGGCCTTAAAATGGAGGATGTTACATGTTGGTATCAGAGCATAGGTTGGTATCAGTAATGTACTTGTATTTGCTACATATATATAAGTATGTATTCCCCTCTCTCTTAGATCGTTCTTATGTATCTTACTAAGGCTCGTATGTAGATTTACGAGAAAGAAAGATATGGAAGCAAGAATCCGAAGAGTGAATCTAGGTGGAGCAAGCACCACAACTAACAATATTGCTCGACCCACTACAAGGAGGAACCCGGATCGACATGCAAATGCTAACCAAAACGCAAATGGCGACGTAGGTGATGGAACCTCGCTAGTAGATATAGGGACGGTGTATTAGTTCTTTGTTAATCTGATGCAAGCCTGAACAGCTACAGGAGTAGCTGGAGGTAATGCGGCGAATGCGGGAGGAGAAAATCCCGTGGCATCAGTTGGCAATAATTATTCTAAGTTGAGCAGGGATTATACCAGTCTTGGAGGGAAGCCTTTTCTTGGAATAGTGGATGTTGTAGTAGTGGAGAACCGGCTTTTTCATTATGAGAGAATCATTGCTGATCTAGGATTGGAGGACAACCAGAAGAGGAGACTAGCTTCAAGATAGTTGCAAGGTGCAGCGTAGTATTGGTGGAACATAATAACCGTAGGTGTGCCTAAGGGGGAGTTGACTTAGGGGGAATTCCAAATGAGGTTCGAGAAGAGATTTTTGTTTGAAATCACCAAATCGACATTGCTAAGGAATTTTATGGACTTGGAGCAAGGAGAATTGTCGGTGATTGAGTATGCCACTAACTTTGATGAGTCATCCAAATATAGGTACGGCACCATTGACACCTTTAGTAGGAAGAATGAAAAGTTTATTCAGGGATTGAAGTCGGAGGTTTCTAAGGTGACCATACCACATCTCCAAGACCTGAGCAATGTAGTAGTGGAGATGGCAATCCAAAATGAAGAAATTCTTTCTACTTTTGAAAAGGAGAAGCAGGTTGAAATTCAAGACTCTCAGGGTAAGAAAAGAGAAGGTTCTTTGAGTAAAAGGGAGCTAAGAAGTGTGGAGCTGCCAAGAAATGGAAGGCTGATCTGCTTTGTTACAAGCGTGATAAAAAATGACATTTTGTTCATGAATGTCAGACTTGCAAATGGAAGAAGGTTGCAGATAAGAAAGCGGTGAAGTGCTTCAACTGCGACTAGATGGGGCACTACAAGAATCGGTGTCCAGAGCCAACTAGAGCAGACAAAGGAAAAGTTTTTGATTTGGAACTAGCGACTTCGAGACCAACAGTACCCGAGAAAGGAAGGTCTGCGATGAAAGGTATGCTTTTGATTTGTAGTATAACATTTAGGGTACTATTTGATACCGGTGCATCATATTCATTTATATCTCAGCGTTGGGTAGAAAAATTATGCTTAGAACCATCATACCTTATTACTTCCTTAAGGGTATAGGAGGTTATGCAACACCAGGGACATGATGTGACCAGATATAACTTGAATTGTTAGGTTATAAGTTTGCATGTGGTTTGTATGTCTTTGATTTTATAGGCTTCAGGATCATACAGGTATGGATTGGTTAGATAGATCTTGTACCTGGAGCAAAACCCGTGAGTACACCACTTAACTGAATGACACCTAACGAGATGAATGAGTTAAAGGTACACCTAGTGGACTTAAAAGGAAAGAGCTTTATTAGACCAAGCAGTTCGCGTTGCAGAGCGACCGTGGTGTTCATGAAGAAACTAGATGGGTTGTTAAGGATGTGCATTGACTATCGTAAGTTGAATGAGAAGACGATTAAGAATAGGTATCATTTGCCACGAATCGATGACTTATTCGATCAGTTGAGTGGAGCCAAAGTATTTTCCCTATTGGATTTGGTGACAAGGTTTCACTAACTAAGAGTGTCAGAGGACTGTATTCCGTTGATGGTGTCTTGAACTAGATATGGTTTGTATGAGTGGTTAGTGATGCCATTTAGGCTAACTAATGTGCCAGCTTTCTTTGTAGACTTAATGAATAGGGTTTTTCGAGAGTACTTGGATAGGTTTGTACTGGTATTTATAGATGACATTTTGATATACTTTAAGGAAGAAAGAGATCATGAAGTTCATCTTAGAATCTTACTGGAGACGCTGAAGCAACATAAACTTATGGTGAAGTTTTTAAAGTGTTATTTTTAGAAGAAATAAGTGAAGTTTCTTGGTCATGTAGTTTCAAAGGAAGGGCTGTCAGTCGATCCAGTTAACATCGAAGCTGTTAATAGTTGGAAGATCTGAAATAGTGACTAAGATAAGAAGTTTTCTTGGACTTGCTGGCTACTTCAAGAGATTCATTAAGGATTTCTCATGGATAGCAGCACCATTGACTAAGCTAACAAGAAAAGATGTGAGGTTTATTTGGTCCGACAAATGTGAAGAAGCATTCCTTAAGCTAGTACATTTGTTGACCAATGCACATGTGTTAGTAGTTCTAGATAGGAATCAAGAGTTAGTGGTGTATACAGATGCAAGTGGGACAGGACTAGGGGTTGTGTTAATGCAGAGAGGTAAAGTAATTGCCTACGTTTCTCAACAACTCAGACAGCATGAAGTGAGATATCCAACCCATGATTTAGAGTTGGCAGCGGCAATATTCGCATTGAAAGCGTGGAGACGTTATCTTTAGGGAGAAAGATTTGAGTTATACAAAGATCATAAGTCTTTAAGGTATTTATTCTCTTAGAAGGAGTTGAATACGAGACAACGGAGGTGGTTGGAGTTTTTAGCAACTTATGATTTAGGCATAGATTATACATCGGGAGAAGGAAATAAGGCAGCCGATGCTCTTAGCAGAAAACATTAGAATGTGGTGTTCGCTATGGTAGAAGAATGGAGGCATCTAGAGGCATATACTATGTGTAATGTGCAGTTAAGATCGACTGCTAGTTCTAGTCAGAGGACTGCCATGTTATCCCGCTTGGAAGTTCGACCAGTTTTGATTGAAATGATAGCTTCTAACCAGAGAGATGACCCATTGTTGGCCAAGAAGATTAGAAGGTTTGAAATTGGAACTGAGATTGATGATTTAAAAGATTTTAGTCTGGACCAGAAGGGATGGTTGAGAAAGAGGAGACGATTGTATCTTTCGAATGTTGGAGACCTAAGGAGAGAAGTTCTTGGGGAATTTCATCGATCGAAGTTTACAATTCATCCTGGAGGAACCAGCGTGTATCAGGATATGAAGAGGAGTTCCTTTTGGGAAGGTATGAAAAGGGATGTAGGATTATGGGTAAAGCGGTGTTCAAATTGCCAGCAAGTAAACCGAACATCAAAAGCTGAGTGGGTAGCTTCAACCTTTAGATATACCGGTTTGGAAATGGGATTCAATATCCATGGATTTCATAGATGGGTTACCAAGGTTAAATCGTGGAAAAAAAAGTATATGGGTCATAGTGGATAGACTGACCAAGAGTGACCATTTGATTACCGTTAAGTCAACTAGAACAACACCTGTGTTGTAAGTTATTCATAAGAACATAGTTAGACTACATGGAATTCCTAGTAGTATGTCAGTGACAAAGATACTTTGTTCACTAGTGAATTCTGAAAGAGTCTACAGGAAGTGTTAGGTACCAAGCTTAAGATGAGTACCGCTTATCACCCTCAGACGGATGGGCAGACAGAGAGAGTCAATAATGTACTTGAAGATTTGTTGAGAGCTTGTGTGTTAGATTTTAGTGGGTCATAAGAAGACCATATACAACCCGTCAAGTTTTCCCATAATGATAGTTATCAGACTAGTATAGGAATGGCACCTTTTGAAGCCTTGTATGGATGACCGTGTATGTCACCAGCGTGTTGGTTAGAGACCGAAGACGGATTAGTTTTAGGTCCAGATTCGATGAGAGAAGCAATGGAGGAGATTGAGTTAACCTAAGATAGGAAGAAAAAGGCTCAGTCTGGACAAAACATTTACGCAGATAAAAGGCATAAAGATTTATGTGTAGACAGAGTATTCAGTAAGATATCATCGACGAAAGGTGTGGTGCGGTTTGGTAAGATAAGCAAGTTAGCACCGAGATATGTTGGACCGTTCCTAATTAAAGGGAGGATCGGTAGGCTCGCATATCAAGTAGAGTTACCGATTAGTTTAGCAGGTGTCCATAACATATTTCATTTTCTCATCTTTGTAAGTATGTGCATGATTTAGAGACTACTATCACTTCAATTGTATTGAAAGATTTAGTATTAGAACCGGATCTAATTTTTGTTAGGCAATCGGTTTGAGTTGTAGCAAGATATGAGAAGAGGTTAAGCAATAAGATAGTCAAGTTAGTGAAAGTTCAATGGAGCCACAATGAGGAGGACTGTACTTGGGAGACAGAGGACATGATTAGAGATACTTATCCTGATCTATTATGAGTATGTTCTATGTTCAATGTATATAGATAGTTTGCTAGTCATATAGGCTAGCATTATTATTAGGAAATGTTACAAATGATAACATGTTTGATATGCTTAGTATGTAGTCCTTACTGAATTTCGAGGACGAAATTTTTTAAGGAGGGGGGCTAGTAACACCTCTAATTTTGATTAATATTATTTAGGAGATTTAATTAGATAAATTAAGTAGAATAATATAATGATTAGAGTGGTAAGGGAATTGAGATTTGAAAACCATTAAGGTCATGCCTTAACTAAATAAATCAATAAGATTGTTTTGCAATTTAAAACCTAAAAGAATGCAAGGGAGGGGTAAATAGGAGTAGATGGGACCTATATCCTCTTAACCCTTATTCCATTTCATTTTCATGTTTTCACAAATCAAAACTAACCTAAGGAGGAAGCAAGGCCAACCATAAGAAGAGAAATAAGAAGAATGAATTCAAGAGCAAGATAAGGAAGATTAAACAATATTCAAATCTAAACTCCATTATCCAAACAAGGTGAATAATGGTCTATACCATCTCATTTCAAATTTATTTTGATAGATTAATTTGGTTTTGTGTTAAAAGCCGAATATGTAAAAGTATGATAATATGCTATGATGAGTTTTGCTATGTTTGAATGAAAGGATAAATTATAAGGTTTTTATGAAATCAAATAATTGGGTTTTAAGGCTAAAACCCTTGTTGTTTACCTCCAAATGCTATAATTTTTGGATATGTTGTTTAAAAGGTTAATTTGGAGATGGGTTTTTATTTTAAAAATTGTCATATGCATAGGAAATATTTTATGAATTTTTAAAGGTGGAAAACATGTTAAATTGGGTTTTAATTATTTAATTCTATTAAATATAGAATTTGGACTTGAGATTTTATAAGGCGAAGAAATAGTTATTCCCGATTTTGTATGATTTTTGGGAATTTTTCCTAATTATTTTCATAAAGATATGGATTTAATATGACGGATTAGTATTTAAAATGGTTAATTAAATTAATAGTGTCAATTAACTTGTTAACCTATAATTTTAACCTTGAAAATATAAGGCGATAGCTAACTGAAACGAATTTGTAAAGTTTGGCTTAAACCAAACATATTTTGACAAACAAAAGAGGTTTGGTAAAAAGAAAATACTTTGTTTAGCAAAAATTCAGTTTTCAACATAATTATGGTGATGCTACACCCCTAATTGTGCCTCCACACCTATTCGATTCGACGTTGACGAGATGGGAAACGTAGGGAAACTACTTAGATAATTGCGGAATGAATCCAATCTTGTCAAAGTCAATAAAGGCAGTGACACAGTGGCGATGATGAGGTCACTCTGCTTGAGTCCTTGTCGCATGTGGTTTCTTCACAATCATCGCAATGCCGCTTGTTTTCATTTAAAGGCAGAGAGACCGTTCCACATGATTTCAAAAATAAAGGTAGAGAGGCCATTCTACATTGCTTTCCCATATAAAGGTGGAAATGTCATTCTGCAATGTTTTTCAAATAACGGCGGAGATGTCTTGCCGCTTGTTTTAAAATTGTTATCCAATAGAGGCCGAGAGCCCATGTTTTAAATATTGCCGACATGGTTAGTGGTGGAGAGAGTTTAAAGATGCCGCAATGTTTCAAATTGATTTTAGGTGGAGAGCCTTAAGCTTTCTTGTCGACATTATTGATGCCGTCATATTTATAGCGGTAAACTTACACACACACACACACACACACACACACACATATATATATATATATATATCAATTTCAAACTAGTGCTTGGCAATACAAATGATGTTTATAAATCGGCATAGAGCTTTGAAATATAAAGAGATGTTCTTCCTTATTTTAAATTATGGGTTAAGGGTATTAACCATACATCATTTGATGCAGCACTCACCAGAATCGAGCGATTCCTAGCTCGCGATGACGAAGACGATCCAGAAACCCTAGCTCTACGTCGCTCTAGTTTAGGTCGCGAACGACCTAGCTCTATGTCGCCTCCAGCCCTAAATCGTGAATCCTTATGTCGCGAGCAGTTAGGTCGCGAGCTCCAGATTGGCATGCCGCATCTTCCTTATGTCGTGAAGCTTTAGATCGCTGCCACTCCATTTAAGTCGTTGCCTCTTATGTCGCTGAAGATTCCTTAAGCCGCGAAGAAGCTTAGGCCGTTGAAGTTAGGTCGCGATATTTTCTTAAGTCGTTCCAGTATGCCACTTTCCATAAGTCGCTCGTGTTATGTCGCTCCAGTGTTAAGTCGCGTGATGTTTGATTGTATTTTCTTAAGTCGTGGCTGTATTTTGTTAAGTCGTTTGTATTTTGTTATGTCGTTTTTGTTAAGTCGTGTACTGTTGTGTTGTAACTTTCTTATGTCGTTTGTATTTGTTTGTCAGGTCGCTATTGTTAGGTCGTGAATGCTTGGTGTTGTAAAATCCTATAAATAGCGGGCGAGTTGTATCATTCGAAGGTTGTTGAATTTGAATAAAATTTCTTTTGTGTGCTCTTGTGCCACCATTAAAATTGGTAGTTGAGTGTTATCTCCTATCTCCACCTTCGGATATTCGAGTACGCTCGAATCAACGATTGTTGAAGCCGATTCACGGAATCTAGTGCGCTAGATCAACGTTCGAAGAATCGTAGATCTTCTCTCACGGCATCGTGCGCGATCAACGTGTCGAAGATAGCTAAAGTCTGGTATCTCGCGAGGTCAACAGATTTGGGCATTTGGGTATTTTCAATCCATCGATTCTGCATCAATTCACCGATTAATTCCGCTAATCGGATTGGATCCTGGATGGATTCGATTGACATCGTCGAATTCGCTTATCGTGCTGCGTCATTTGGTATCAGAGCTAGATCGCAAGGAGTTTGCGTAGATTTTTGGAGTTTGTGCGAGATTTGCATCATTTGGAGAATTGGGATCTCGAGATTTTGAAGAGATTTGTTCGTTTGGTGATTTTTGAAGATTTCAACAAGTGGGTAGTTTTGATTTGAAATTTTTTAGATCGAAGTGAAGTTTTTGTTGGAATTTGTTGAAGAGTGATCATGCCTCCAAGAAGAGCTAACCGTTATCGCAACGTTGATGCTTTGTATGGGAGAGAAGAGGCCGATGAGATGGAGCAAAGAATTAACGAAAACTTTAATGAGAAGCTTAATGAAGGGATTGGTCGATTAGAGAGAATGATGTTGGAGATGAATCAAAATCAGAGAAGGGTTTCACCTGAATCTAACCATGGGGGAAGTAGAGTTTCACCACATTCAAATCGAGAGAGAAGTGTTGAACGTGATCATAGAAGTGTGGATCGAGATTGTGATAGAAATGTTGATGATCGAAATCGTGATAGAAATGTGAATGATCGTGATCGGAGGAATGTAGATCGAAGGGATGTTGGTGGAAGAAATGGTGGTAGTAGAGATGTTGGTGGTCAGGATCGACATCGATATGCATCAGATTTTGAAGAGGAGTTTGATGGTGGTAGTGTTCATGGACGAGGATGAGGTCAAGGAAGAAATCGTTCGGAGTATGATCACAAATGGGAGTCCGGGATGAAAACTGAAATACCGGAATTCAAGGGAGGTATGCAGGCCGAGGAATTTCTTGATTGGCTAGCTTATGTTGAGGAAATTTTTGACTTCAAGGAGGTTCCAGAAGATCGTAAAGTGAAGTTGGTTGCTACTAGGTTGAGGGGGAGAGCTATGGCGTGGTGGCAGCAAACCAAACTTACTAGAGAGCGGATGGGAAAGTCGAAGATTGTTGCTTGGGAGAAGATGAAGAAGTTGATGAAGGCTACTTTCTTGCCCTACAATTACCAATCACTGATGTATCAGAGATTACAGAACCTGAGGCAAGGGACGAAGGCTGTTACTGATTATGCTGATGAGTTCTACTAGTTGATTGCTCGAAATGACATTATGGAGATAGAAGAACAATTGACCGCTAGGTTTGTTGGGGGACTTAGAACACGGATCCAGGATATGGTGAACATGTTCGACCCTAGATCTGTGGCAGAAGCACATCAAAAGGCGTTGGCTTGGGAGAAACAAGGTAGACGTGGGGGAGGTGTGTTTCCAAGTTCTACGGGGCAGAACAAAGGAGCGGGTAGTAGTTCTAATGTTCCTAAAGCATCGAGTAAGCCGGTTGTTCATGAAGTGGCTAAACCAAAAGTCAACACCAATTTCAAATGCTATAATTGCCAGGAAGTGGGTCACAAGAGCAACGAATGTCCGAAACCGAAGAAGAGAACTATGATTGCTGAAGTGGAAGATGCGGATGTAGAAGAAGATCTCAATTCACACCGTGATGAGGAGGAAGAAGAGGTGTCGGGAGACGAGGGATGTAATCTGATGCTACGGAGATCTTGTTTAACCCCGAAGCCGGAAGAGGAGTCGAGTTGGTTGAGGAGTAACATTTTTTAGTCAACGTGCACTATTTTGGGGAAGGTCTGTAAATTTGTCATTGACGCTGGGAGTTGTGATAATATCATTTCAATGGAAGTTGTGAGGAAGTTGAAGTTGAAAACGGAGAAACATCCTAGTCCTTATAAACTTGCTTGGTTGAGGAAAGGAGGAGAAGTGAAGGTAGAGAGGCGAGCTCATGTTCCATTTTCTATTGGGAAGAAATACAAAGATGAGATTTGGTGTGACGTGGTTGACATGGATGTTTGCCATTTGCTGTTGGGAAGGCCGTGGCAGTACGACCGGGAGGTACAGCATAATGGTCGAACAATAGCTACAGTTTCTTGTTCGAGGGCACGAAAATCACTTTAGTTCCGAAGAAGCGACAACAGAATGAGAACAAGCTGGAGGAGATTGAGGAATTGAAGACTTTGTTGTCCTTGAAGGAGTTCGTGGAAGAGGTAGATGAGAGCCCTGAAGTTTTTATGTTGATTGGGCATGAAAGCAGTGAAGTTACTGAAGTTCCAGAATAAGTGAAGCCAATTTTGGAGGAATTCAAAGATGTGTTTCCAGAGGAGTTGCCGAAGGAGTTGCCACCGCTTAGAGACATACAACATCAGATTGACTTGGTGCCAGGTGCTGCATTGCCTCATAGACCGCACTATCGGATGAGTCCAAAAGAACACGAGGAGTTGAGAAGACAAGTGGAGGAATTACTGGAACAAGGGTGTGTTCAGGAGAGTTTGAGTCCTTGTGCAGTGCCAGCTTTGTTGGTGCCGAAGAAGGATGGAACGTGGAGAATGTGCACAGATAGTAGAGCATTGAATAAGATTACGGTGAGATATCGATTTCCTATGCCGAGACTGGATGATCTGTTGGATTAGTTCAGCGGTGCTGTTGTGTTTTCGAAGATTGACTTGAAAAGTGGATACCATCAGATTCGTATTAGACCGGGTGATGAGTGGAAGACTGCTTTTAAAACTCGGGAGGGTCTGTACGAGTGGTTGGTGATGCTGTTTGGCTTGTCGAATGCTCCGAGTACATTCATGAGTCATGAACCAGATTTTTCGACCATTTATCGGGAAGTTCATAGTGGTATATTTTGATGACATCTTGATCTACAGTGGAAGCACTGAAGAACACCTACATCATTTGCGGGAAGTGTTGTTGGTTTTACGACGTGAGGAATTTTATGCTGCAATGAAGAAGTGTACCTTCATGACTACAAGTATTCTATTCTTGGGCTATATTGTGTCGAAGGATGGTATTCAAGTTGATCAGAGTAAAGTTGAAGCTATTCGAAATTGGCCACAGCTTAAGACAATAACAGAAGTGAGGAGTTTTCATGGTTTAGCATCATTCTACCGAAGATTCATTCCACACTTCAGTAGCGTGATAGCACTAGTTACGGAATGTATGAAAGGGAAGAAGTTTGTTTGGACTGAAGAGGCTGATTCTGCTTTTCAGAGAATCAAGACACTCTTGACCACAACGCCCATTCTTAGATACCCGAACTTTCAGTTGCTCTTTGAGCTAAATACTGATGCGTCCAAGGTTGGAATTGGGGGAACGTTGAGTCAAAGGGGTCATCCTATTGCCTACTTTAGTGAGAAACTGACGGGAGCTAAAACGAGATGCAGTACTTATGACTTGGAATTCTATGCTATAGTCCAAGCCATAAAGCATTGGAGACACTATCTATTTCATAAAGAATTTGTGCTATACACTGAACGTGAAGCTTTGAAACATTTGCAGAGGCAAGATAAAATTTTAGCAAGGCATGCTTCGTGGGTTGCTTATTTACAACAGTTTACTTTCGTTGTGAAGCACAAATTAGGAGTTACTAACCGAGTTGCTGATGCATTGAGCCGTAGAAATCATTTGCTGACAACGATGCGAGTGGAAGTAGTGGGATTTGATTTGTTGCCAGAGTTGCTTATTTCAGATTCTTATTTTGTGAAAGTGCTGGATCGGGTGCAGGAAGGGAGTTCTGATGATTTTGTGGTGAAAGATGGATTCTTGTTCAGAGGAAATCAGTTGTGTATTCTAGATTGTAGCTTGAGGTTGAAGATTGTCAAAGAATTGCATGAAGAGGGTCACGTGGGCAGAGATCGTACCTTGTAGTTGGTGTCACAATCTTATTTCTGGCCGTCGATGAGAAAAGAAGTTGAAAGATTTGTGCAGAGATGTCACATATGTCAAGTCTCGAAAGGGACAGCTACAAATGCGGGTTTGTATATGCCTTTACCTGTTCCTACAAAACCGTGGGTTGATGTAAGCATGGATTTTGTGTTGGGCTTGCCGAGGACTCAACGGGGAAATGACTTTATATATGTTGTGGTGGACCGTTTCTCGAAGATGGTACATTTTGTTGCTTGTAAAAAGACGGCAGATGCGGTTCATGTGGCACAGTTGTTCTTTAGAGAGATCTATCGCTTGCACGGTTTACCAGAAACTATAATTTCGGACAGGGATACCAGATTTCTGAGTCATTTTTGGCTGAGTTTGTGGAAGATGGTAGGAACGAAGCTGAAATTCAGTAGTGCTTATCATCCACAGACAGATGGACAGACTGAAGTAGTGAACAGATCCCTGGGAAATTTGTTGCGGTGTCTTGTGAAGGATAATCTGAAGAGCTGGGATGTGAAGTTATGTCAAGCAGAGTTTGCTCATAATCATGCTATCAACCGTAGTACGGGTTTTAGTCCATTTCAGATTGTATATTCAAGCTTGCCAAAGGGGCCGTTGGATTTAACGATAGTACCACAACCGAAGGGGACAGTTAAGCGGGCTGCTGATTTTGTTGATGGGTTGACAGAATGCCATAGAATCGTTCAGGAACGATTGGAAAAGGCGAATGAGAAGTATAAACGATCTGCAGATCTAAAGCGAAGAAGTGCTGAATTTAACAAAGGAGATTTAGTATATGCTGTACTAACGAAGGATCGTTTTCCAGTGGGAGCATACAATAAACTTAAAGCTCGAAAGATTGGTCCTGTAAAGATTGTGAAACGGATAAATGAAACTACGTATAGGTTGAAGCTGCCGGAGGATGTGTACACTTCTAACGTGTTTAATGTTAAACATCTTATACCTTATTATGGAAATGAACAACCTAATGGGGAAGAACTTTTAAATTCGAGGATGAATTCTTTCCAACAAGGGGAGGATGATGCAGCACTCACCAGAATCGAGCAATTCCTAGCTCGCGATGACGAAGACGATCTAGAAACCCTAGCTCTACGTCGCTCTGGTTTAGGTCGCGAATGGCCTAGCTCTACGTCGCCTCCAGCCCTAAATTGTGAATCCTTATGTCGCGAGCAGTTATGTCACGAGCTCCAGATTGGCATGCCGCATCTTCCTTATGTCGTGAAGCTTTAGATCGCTGCCGCTCCATTTAAGTCGTTGCCTCTTATGTCGCTGAAGATTCCTTAGGTCGCGAAGAAGCTTAGGTCGTTGAAGTTAGGTCACGAGATTTTCTTAAGTCGTTCCAGTATGCCGCTTTCCATAAGTCGCTCGTGTTATGTCGCTCCAGTGTTAAGTCGCGTGGTGTTTGATTGTATTTTCTTAAGTCGTGGCTGTATTTTGTTAAGTCGTTTGTATTTTGTTAAGTCGTTTGTATTTTGTTATGTCGTTTTTATTAAGTCGTGTACTGTTGTGTTGTAACTTTCTTATGTCGTTTGTATTTGTTTGTTAGGTCGCTATTGTTAGGTCGTGAATGCTTGGTGTTGTAAAATCCTATAAATAGCGGGTGAGTTGTATCATTCGAAGGTTGTTGAATTTGAATAAAATTTCTTTTGTGTGCTCTTATGCCACCATTAAAATTGGTAGTTGAGTGTTATCTCCTATCTCTACCTTCAGATATTCGATTACGCTCGAATCAACGATTGTTGAAGTCGATTCACGGAATCTAGTGCGCTAGATAAACGTTCGAAGAATCGTAGATCTTCTCTCACGGCATCGTGCGCGATCAACGTGTCGAAGATAGCTAAAGTCTGGTATCTCGCGAGATCAACGGATTTGGGCATTTGGCTATTTTCAATCCATCGATTCTGCATCAATTCACCGATTAATTCCGCTAATCGGATTGGATCCTGGATGGATTCGATTGACATCGTCAAATTCACTTATCGTGCTGCGTCATCATTTAAGAAAATGATTTCAAGGATTTTAAATATGAATGTTATGTTCTTATACTTATTTGACCAGTTATTATGAGTGCTGTTATTATCATATTCACTTCATTATTACCCATAACTGCATTTTAGGGTGTTTAGGCTAGGATAACCAGTTCGGTTGACACAATAGTGAATATAAATAGAATTAACTTCTAAGTAAGTAGAATTGCATCTATGAGGTCAAATAGACCAGAAACTTAGGATGCATGAAACTGACCAAAAGATTTGAATTAGACAGGTTCTTAGTTAGCCTATGAAAACTATGTCATGAGGAATGTTATTGGAAGGGCCCAATAGATTCTTAGTGATATCTTGAAAACTATGTCTAAAATATTTTACTGATAGAGATCAACAACTTCAAATTTGTCCCGTGGAAACTATGATTTTAGAGATGTTAATAGAGAATCCAATAGGTTTATTGTATTCCCATAAAAACTATGATTAAAGATTGTTATTGGTAGAAACCAATAGGTTCTTAGAGATCCCATGAAAACCATGAAATTAGACATATAGTCCGTAAGAGTGAATCAGATTATTTGCCAGCCCATGAAAACTAATTGGTTAATAGTGATCCTATAAACTATAAATTGAGACAAATTGTCAGGTAAGTTGGGATGAGAAATCCAAGGTATATTGCATTTTGCACATCATCATATTATGTTATGTTTTAACCATTCTGGATGCAGGTGCACAGTATATGGTTAAGATGCTAGTAAGAGGAAAACTCATTCTGCTGAGCGACGTGGTCTCACTAGATATCAAATTGATCAAATTGGTTCGAGATGGTAGGTTATTATTCACACCAGACTTTTGCTAACCTGAAGTTTTTATCTTTCCCCTTAAACTCTCGGGTGCTCATTTGAGTAGATCAAGATTAAGGATTTTCAGGTTTCCTTTAGGCAAATAATCTTCCAGAGACGTGCAGGAGGCAGATCGCTATGAGGAGTTCTTATCTATTCCATTGTGTGTTTGCTTTGTTTGAAGCTATGTAATGGCGAAGTTGTATTATTTCCCAGTATTAGAGTCCGATCAACCAAGGGGGCATCTTCATATGTCACTCTTGGTGTATTTTGTAATAAATTATAATTTCTCTAAATATGGTTTACATATAGGATTATGTAATGAATCTAAAATGCTACTATGAAATGAAATGAGAAATTTGATTTTTAATTGTTGCTAAATTTTTCATATTCATGTGTTATGGTATTATCATTGTCTAACATGGCCGCATTTTGTCATCAAAAATTAAAGACTATGGATGACTACATCATCCGTGACACTTAATTTCACGCCTAAAAATTGGGGATGTTACAGACAATGATGAAGAAGAAGGTAGCACAATTTACAGCCAGGCATTTGACTTGGAAAAAACCAGTTTATTTCTGTTAGGAGTAGTAGAACCGCAGCGTCTCTAGCACGAATTTATATCAAGGAGGTGGTTCGACTTCATGAGATTCTGGTTAGCATTGCCAGTGATAGGGGCCCTTATTTACTAGTGAATTTTGGAAGATATTGCAAACACCTTTAGGAACTTTTTTGAATATTACCACTGCTTACCACCCATAAATCGATAGACAAATTGAAAGGGTGAATAGTATCTTTGGGGATTTGTTGAGAGCTTGCATCATGGACTTTGAAGGACACTAGGAGTGGTGCCTAGCTTAGTCGAGTTCATGTATAATAATAATTACCAATCGACGATTGGTATAACACCCTTTGAAGTGTTTTATGGGAGGCCATTTAGATCATCTAATTGTTTTTGGGAAACGACTAACAAAATCCTACTCAGACCATATTTAACTCACGAAACTTTGAAAAGTTAGAGTTGGTTAGGCAATGTATAAAGGTAGATAAGACCGTCAGAAATACTACGATGATAAGAGAAGAAATGAGTTGGAGTTTGAGGTTGGAGACATGATATTTATCGAAGTTTCCCCTCTTATGAAAGTAGTGAGATTTGGGTAATAGGGAAAGTTGGCACAAAGATTTGTTGAGCCTTTTCGAATTTTAGGAAGAATAAGAAAACTTGCTTACCACGTAGTGCTATCGGATAGACTGGCCGAAGTCCATGACGTTTTTCATGTTTCAAATTTTAGGAAATGCATCATAGCATACCACTATGGTGGAAACTGATCAATTAAGGGACATTAAGACGAAGCCAGTAACATCCTATGCCATCGCACGCATTGTGGAGCATGGAACTAGAAAGCTCTACAATAAAGAAATTAGGCTGACTCGAGTGCAATGGAGGGAAAATCCGATGAAAAGCGGGAGGACTTCGCATCCCAATCTTTTCTTTGGCAAAAATGTCTCTCCAAAATTTGGTTTTGGTTGTATCATGGTTGCAAGATTGGATGGTAAAAGATGGTTGCCACTGTTTTCGTTGTCACTTTACACTCATATAGAAATTTTATACATGTTTAGGATGTTTTCATACATACTTATATATCATGATCATACACTCACGCTAGGATTAACCTCACTTATAGTATGTCTACACATATAACCACGTTGCATTTTCGGTTGAGTAGATGGTTGTGTAGATAAATTGGTAGTATAACATGTATGTTTATTGCGTGTTACGTTGTATGCCCCTTAAAAAGATTTTGAGGACGAGATCCTTTTAAAGAGGGAAGAATGTAACACCCCACAAAATTAATAAGAAACAAATAAATTTGATAATTGACTAAATAACATAAGGCTAAAAATATAAATTTTGCAAAAGCCCGAATTTGACCACGAAATTTATGCAGCTGCGTTCATGGCGAAATTTTGATCAATTTCCATGTATAATATGTTGACAACGAAGCTCAAATGGAAACATTTTGGACGATAGAAGTTTTTAGATTAAAAATAATTTAAATAGAATTCAAATTTGAATAAATAAATATTTCTCAAATTTGAATTTTGAAAAGTAAAAGTAATTAGACTTGGGGGTTAAGTAATCGTTAACTGTTAAAGGAGAAATTAACGAATAAAATAAATTACACAACGATTCAGAAATAACATACCCAAAATAACTACACCAGTCAACCGCCTAGGACGGTTGTAACGACCCGAATTTTCGATGCCCGAAAATCGATATCAATACGTTCACTGTATCAAATGTCGAACAATCGGATGCCTGAAAACCAAATCATTAGGGTTAAAGAAGAAGGAGGTAGAAGAAGAGAAATCAAAGCAACATCAGAATCTCACCAACGCAGTGGAATAATATATAATATATATGACTGATCTTTACACAAAAAGAAACTATATATGTTTTATACATTACATCATTAGAGTACAACACAATCAAAACAAATACTGGACAGTTACATTAACTTGTCCTCACAAAAGCTGACTATACAGCTCATACTACACAGCGGAATATACTTCAAATACGAGTGATACGTCTCGCCATCCAGCTCGTCTCCTGAGCTCCATAGCAGTCCATCAAAATTTGTACTCTATAATACTCGGTCTTGTGTTGCAGGGGAACAGAGGGGTGGTCGACTGCTAGCAGTCGACTGATAGGGTCGGGTTGGTCGACTGGTTAATGAAGGTGGTGGCTAGGGTTTTCTACAAATGGACATATTGGATTTTATTATTTTAACCAACTTGAATCCGACAGTTCTAGTGTATTCCAAGCATTATAAATATGAGCCTAGCCCCCTCACTTTTATTCACAAATTATTTTGGGAACCAAGCGAAGCTCTATCAGTCTCTTTCTTCAAAAGATTCGGAAAGTTGTTTAGGGTTTCTAGTAACAGATTCTAGATGCTTATTATTTTATTTCTAATTCTATTCTCCTCCAATCCCTCAATTTCTAAATCTAATCTATATATACAAATCCCTTTTTGTATATATATCTAAAAGGGAGGATCTAAAAGAGAGTATTAAAGGCATGAAAAATTCAAAAAAAGGAAGAGATAAGGACCTTTTTGAGTGTAAATTTTAGTCTTTCTATTTTAGTAATTGAATAATGTTGTTTGGGTTTGATATATACCTTAGGCAATTTTGGTTTACAAGAACATCATATTAAAACCCACAAAATTTCCCTAAATCGAAATGTCAATTCTTAGGTTGGAATCTCAATTGTTTATATATATTAAAATAAAGGAATTTGTGTAGGTTTTGCAATTTTAATTGTTTTACCTTCTATTCCGCTTCTTATCTTTTTCTTTGGATTTGATTAAGGTTTTTAATTAGAAAATGTTGTGTAAGGTATGAACTGTAACGACCTACTTTTCCATACAGCTTAAGCGGCCAATAAACCACATATGACCCACTCAAATTGAACGGAAAGGCAGATGGTTAGGAAAAAAGAAAGAAGGAGGAAGACAAGAAGAAAAATAACAACATATAATCTCACAGCAGAATGAATGATTTATAATATATAACAAATCTTTCATAAAAACAAACTGTAATATATGTATATACAGACATTAATCAGAGTATAGTAACCTATTTTAGCCCGGATAATTATAACAACCTGTCCACACAATTGTTGATAAATGCAACAATGAGTGCAATGGAAAGATAACCATATATATGAATATGTCTCTGGGCCTCCAGCTCGTCCTCTGAAGCTCCAAAATATCCAACTAAACCTGAAAATATGTTCCGTCTGACCCGAGCATTATAGAAAAACAACACATGGGTCAGTCTGGTAAAACCAGCGTAAGAAACTCAAATCACAAGGAATTTTATTTATTATAGCTTGTAAAATCCTTTACAATCAAAGGTATCTCGTAAGATCGCGCATCACATAAACACGGACAGGTTTTTACCTTACGATAACCATATCAGAAAGTCCAGTGATATTATAATAATGTCTAAGGGTGAAAATAATAATAAACAAGTAGCTGTGATGCTTGTGATGTACATCACAACAACACTAAGTATACAATCAAAAACCGATACTGCACATTCGCTAATTGTGTAGGATTCCATGGAGGTGCCCTCAATATTTCGAGAAGCGGTCCTCCTGCACAAGAATCAAAGATATCCTTCCGAAGCAGCATACAAGCCTAGTGATGTACCATAGGAAAAACATAGCTGGTCTCGCTAAGACCGAGTGCATTGCCCCATGCATGCATAACAACTGTAAGTAACGTCTAGGTGGAGCCGACTACACCCTATGGGTTTGCCAACCCTACTGGCCATTCCTCCTACCTCTGGTTTTAGTCATTACCGCTGGTGAGGCTACGTGTGGCATTCCAGCTCATGCACCGCCATCAAAACAGATCATGGAATCCCATATGGATTCCAATACCCCAACGGGTCTCGGAATCACACATGGATTCCCATATCTCAAATAGATCTTGGAATCCTACACCGATTCCCATACCCCTACGGATCTCAGAATCAAACATGGATTCCAAAATGTCAATATATCACGAAAATCCTCCATAGAACCGTATATGGTTTTTGGAGTGTCGTCCGAGTCATCTCTTACGATTCCTCTTCCCGACTGCTCCACAAACTAATTACCGATTTTCGGAATGCTCAATACTGGTTCTTTAGGAAATAATAGACAATACATAAGAGCGGGGATCACCCCCTAACCGTTTAAGTGGATGGATTTCCTTATCATTTGTCCTAGAATAACGAAATGAGTTTATACATACGGTATAGCACCACCGGCGGTAACTGTACCATATATTTCCCGTGTTTCCCCTAGATATTTCCAAAGTTAAAATCCTTCGGTGTTAAGTAGAGAATATTTTCGTACCACCAAAATTAAGAAGGATTACATATTGAGATCAAGATTTGATAGTCGATTATTTAACTATCAAATAAACACGCATTCAAAAAAGATTACATTTCCCATGGAAATCACTAAGCCTCATTTAATTAATCTTCCATTAACAAAATCATTTGTAAACACTTCGAAATCACTTCCATATACTTATCTCAATAGAATAAGTATATTTCACAAAACACTATATTTTCGATATATAGAAAATATAACCATATACTTATCTCAACAGTATAAGTATATTCTAAAACAATTTCACTATCAAAACTTGTAAACATTTCCATATACTTATACAATGATATAAGTATACGTACCAAATACTTTGAACGATTTTCTATTTCAAAATCATATTTAAATAATCAAACCCAAACGACATTAAAACAGATATAACCCAAAACGACAATCCCTTCCATAAATCTTTTTTTATTTAATAATTAAATATCTCCTTTATAAATTTTCAAATCTATTTATAAAATAATCTTTATAAATCTGAGGACCACATTTATAAAATTTTCCTTTTTAGATCTCTAAAACCCATCTATAAAACTCTTTTTAGAAATCATTAAAAACCAATTAAAACTCTTTTTTCCAATTTCAAAATCTCTTTCCAAATTTATAAATTCCTTTAATGAATTCTTTTCATAAAATATTCTTTTGAAATAGCAGTTTATTATCCTTAAGCACCTTTTATAAAACAATTTACTTTGTAAAACACATTGACAAACAATTAATTATCTTTAAAAAACATTAGTAAACAATACTTTAAACAATCACTAATAAACTTTAAATAAATTATAAGAATAAAAAATAAACTTTAAAACAAGTTAAAATAATATAATGATTGAACTTAATAATTAATCACCTTTAAAATATTATGGATATAAAATAAATCAATTTTAAAACAATATTATTATAATAATAAATTAAACTTTAAAAAATATTATATAAAATAATAAATAATAACTTTCAATAATAATTAACTTTTACATAATAATTAACTTTAAAATCAAATTATTATAAATAACTTTAAATATCATTAAAGTATATAATAAGTTTAATGATTGTTAATAAATAATTATTATATAAAACACTTTATTAAAATAATAATTATAATAAACATTTATATTTGTTAAAAAATTGAAATTGATTTAAATCCATAACTCTCTAAATTTGGAAAGAGACTTAGCGACAACAATGGTACTTAAACAAGCTACCATATCATCTAATTTATCTTTTCAAATTAATATCTAGCATTTACATAATCAATATCTATGTAAATAATTAACCATCGCTAGTTAACACATCACTTATTCAAATTGGCATATCAATTAATGATATATAATTAGATGTCTGAATCTACAAAATAGCAGAACAAGGATTTATTCTACTAATTAGATGACCAATTAATTTAATTATTAGAACAATATTTTATTCCGCTAAATAGATATCCAAATTATCCTATTCAATTTTCTTTAACAAAATTTTGTTTATTTGGCCAAATAGATAACACCCATGAAATATAATTAATTAAGTTACGTAATTATTCCCGTTGACTTAATTATTACCATTTAGTATTAATTTCATCATAAAATTATACTATACCAAAATCAATGACAATTTATGTTAAAACATTGTGCCCGTATTAATACGAACCCAACGCAAAAATCCGTGGGTCAATCGAATGTCAAATGGGCGAGATATGAATTTTTAAGGCTAAGATATAATTTATAAAACTAAAACAATCAAATTTAATAATTTTCCTCACCTAGAATTCTCAGCCGAGCCCACCAACAAAATGAACCCGACCCGACCCCGCAACCTAATCATGCACAGTGTGTCATCTTCCTTATCTAAACACTTCCTCCCCTATACACATTGATACACACGATACCAACTCATGCACGCATGCCTCAAATAACCAAACACTTGATGATTCCATCATCTGACTTCACCATCAAATCTCTCTTCACCTAAGCAATCGATCCCCCACCACCTTGACCTATGCGCAACCCCCATCGAAACCCGCCTGTAGCACACCCCAAACGGCCAAAATAAGTTTCTTTTTGATCCCCTTCCTCAAACACCACCAAATTCGATCTCAAGGTATTGTTTTCCAAACTAGAGCCAATGCAACAATCCATCCGAGCTAATGATGGCGCAAACTCCAAAAAACCGCAACCCTAGTTTTCGATGATCGTCGACGACTATCATGGAACTCCGCCGAAACCTCCCTAAAAATACTACGCCTCCATACGACTCCAACGATGCATACGGCGTCGATCAATTCTCCTCGGATCAAGAGAAAGCAATTTTTAAAGTTTACGTGCATTATTTCCCGCTTACTGTAAAATCACAATAACTCAGTCGTCGTTCAACAAAATCAAGTGCGGTCAATTTTTAAAAATACTAGGCGCAAATACAAATAGCTTTGTAGTTGGAGATTTTGGCTAATATCGAATGGTTTGAGAGAATTTGATTTTTGAAGCAAGAAGGGGAATGTGATTTTCATTACAGGCAACCAAAGTGAGGAAAGAAAGTAAAGATGAACTGTTTGAGCATGGCAGAGTGATGCAGTAGAGGGGATGATCTTTTTTTTCTTGTTGAGTGACTGCACATACATACGTACGTACGTACGTACATACATACATACATACATATATATATATAGGTGATCAAAATTTTAGGAGGGAACAAGGAAGCCAAAAGGAAAGTGGAGCGCACACAAACAAAATTTCGGCTGAGAGGAAGATAGTAGTGTAACTTTTATTATTATTATTACTATTATTATTATTATTATTATTATTCGAATAAATTCCAGTACCTTGCGACACACCATCGCATTCATGTACGAACTGCAAATGATAGAAAATGAAATATGATTGTGTATAGAATTTGGACGCAATCACAAAACAACAATAAAATAGGCAAGTTGTTAAATTCTATGAAGTTTTAAAATGCCAACATTTGCGGTAAAATACGTCAAACAAAAATTTACTTATTTTCCAAATTAAAAATTATGGAAAAATATTAAAAATTTAATTAAAACTATGTCATTCGAAATCAAGCAGTTATTTGAAACATAGATTTTATTATAAAAACTCCAGATTGAATATTTTAAACTAATTAAATATTCTAAAAATCAAAGTGATAAAATCCCGGGTCGTTACAATCTTCTCCCCTTAAAAAGAATTTCATCCTCGAAATTTCAGCACAAGAACATTCAATACTATTAATAAGCCCGCATGATTTTCATAGATCGTTCACATACTAAATCCGATTCGATCACTACTCGAATGCATAACTCCACTTCCAAACTAGTATCGCTTACTCGATTTCCTAGTGCGGACTCCAACCAGGCTCCTTAATTAGGAACCTCCGTTCTCCTTACATAGTCATAGATTATGAAAGAAAACCTTAGTTTTGTATCAAGAATCATCTTCAAGCGCTCGCCGTCAAAAATCGAGTAATAGATCCTTATTTTGGACGGTGTGAAACACCTCAAGGCCTTGTACTCGAATATAAGATCAAAACTATATGAAAAGTGAAATGATCTACGTCCACCTTGCACACTTATTTAATTAGTTATTCCTAATTCCAATTCTATTACTACTAAATTATTTATGAAAACATTTCATAAACCCAACTTAAACTCACAAATTTGTATAATATCCTATCACACCTACACACCCATTCAATTCAAACTTTTATTTTTGAATTCACTTAAGAATTTAAACACCCGATTTCTTATTCAAACACTTTTTGAAATGATTTTATTAGCTATTTTCGAGCCACTTGCACTGGCTAACTTAAAACCACTTCTTTTTTTTCAAACCCATTTTGAAACAGTACTAAATATATTTCCAATTAAATAGTTTTTTTTCAAATTATAAATTTCTAACTTACTTTGGATTCATCCGAATTCGAACCCGACTCGATCGTACAATGACGAAGAGAATAATTTACTAAGTGCACAATACTGTTCGCCTAAGCAAACATCCGATCTTCACTTAGAAGATTAATCTGATCACCACAAAAAAAATCGGGACTCATTCCCCGAACTAATTCAAAGAAAACATACATTTCTTTTAAATTCTCTTTTTCAAAAGTATTTATACATAAGAATATATTTAAGTAAACTATTATTACCATTCCCAAAATCATTTATACTCTAAAACTATCTCAAATAAAATTATTATTTCTTTTCTCCAAAATCTTTTGAAATAATAATATACACATTTATTTTATAGTAAATCAAATCATACTTTTGAAATCAAATCAAAATTTGTTTTATCGAAACAATTATATAGCGAGATCCTAATAGTAGCAATTGCCCGCTTAGAAACTTGAAAATAAACACCGAGAATGTTGCAATCATCGTTGGAATTATTTCCCAGCGAGCGAAGCGAGTTCAGTGCTTATATCCCCTTGAAAATCCTTAGAACTATTTTTATCCCGAAAATATTTTCAAATAATATTATTAACTTTTAAACCTCAAAACCATTTTTCCAAAATCATCGAGATTTAAACTCTCGAATTCCTTTTATTTATACACATAAATCAAATTTATAAAATATCCCCTTTTAAAGGAAATCATTCCCCAATTATTTATTGCGAAAATATTCAAGCTTGCTTATATAAATCATTTTTCAAGTATTATTTCAGAAACATTTAAGATTTCTTTTAATAACTTCTTTTATAAAACCCCTATTTAAAACAATCAACTTTTATATTCAATCATTTCCAAAATATTTATTTCAAAATATTTTAAATTCCTTTTAATAAATCAACATTTATTAAAACAATATTTTAACCCAACATTATCAATGATTGCCCTATAGTCAAACTGTGAAACTTAATTCACAAGATGTTTGTTTCAGTGTTCCCAAATTTCCTATCCACCTAAACCAGGTTTCAAAAAGGAAGATTCAAGATAGATTAACTGATAATTGTCAATGCTTAAAAACGGACGAGCACGACCGATCAATTCCTAGATAATAATGATGGAATATTATCGTTTCTATCAACCAAGCACAACTAAGAATAACTATATTAAATTTTTGAAAATTATTCTTATATATATATAATATGATCTTAGGTAAAATTATTTCATTTACCAAAATTTTAAAAGAATACTGTGTTGGTTGGTCTTGTTTGAGTGTTTAGGAAATCCCTATCGATAACGTTGGCCAAACGCATCGACCAGAATTCTTAAGCCACTCAATAGATCAAATAACACAATATAAAATATTTTTATGGAAATAACAAATACACGCTCTTATATATATTCGCAAACTCATCCTAGGGTCTCACTTACTGTATCTCAAATGAGTTAACCTCACCAAAGCCTAGGTGTTCGCTCAACCTAAGCTCTGATACCACGTTGTAATGACCTACTTTTCCATACAGTTTAAGCGGCCAATAAACCACACCTGACCCACTCAAATTGAACAGAAAGGTAGATAGTTAGGGAAAAAGAAAGAAGCAAGAAGACAAAGAAAAATAACAACATAGAATCTCATACGAAATGAATGATCTGTAAATATAACAAATCTTTATACAAATACAAACTGTAATATATGTATATACAGACATCAATCAGAGTATACTAACATATTTCAGCCCAGATAATTATAACAACATGTCCTCATAATTGCTGGTAAATACAACAATGAGTGCAACGGAAAAATAACGATATACATAAATACGTCTCTAGGCCTCCAATTCGCCTCCTGAAGCTCCAAAATATCCAACTAAACCTGGAAATATGCTCGGTCTGACTCGAGCATTATAGGAAAACAACACTCGGGTCAGTCTGGTAAAACCAGCGTGAGAAACTCAAATCATTTGGATTTTTATTTATTATAGCTTGTAGAATCCTTTAAAACCAAAGGTATCTCGTAAGATCACGCCGCACATAAACATGGATGAGTTTTTACCTTACGATACCTAAAACATTTATATTGGAAAATCTAGTGATATTATAATAATGTCTAAGGGTGAAAATAATAATAAACATGTAGTTGTGATGCTCGTGAGTGTATGTCACAATAATACTAAGTAGATAATCAAAAATCGATACTGCACATTCGCTAATTGTGTAGGATTCCATGGAGGTGCCCTCAGTACTTCGAGAAACGGTCCTACTGCACAAGGATTAGAGATATCCTTCCGGAGCAGCATACATCCCTAATGATATACCATAGGAAAAACATAACGGCCGAAACAAATCGCGTTTTGATCCCCTTCATCGAACACCACCAAATTTGGTCGTAAGGTATTGTTTTCCCAACTAGAGCTAATGCAACAATCCATTCGAGCTAACGACAACGTAAACTCCGATAAACCACAACCATAGTTTTCGATGATCGTTGGAGACCATCACGGAACTCCGTCGAAACCTCCGTAGAAATACTACGCCTCCATACGACTCCAACGACGCATACGACGTCGATCAATTCTTCTCAGATCAAGAGAAATCAATTTTTAAAGTTTATGTGCATTATTTCCAGCTTACTGTAAAATTACAATAACTAAGTCGTCGCTCGATGAAATCAAGTGCAGTAAAATTTTAAAACTACTAGACACAAATACAAATAGCTTTGTAGTCGGAGATTTTGCCTAATATCAAATAGTTTGAGCGAATTTGATTTTTGAAGCAAGAAGGGGAAGGTGATTTTCATTACAAGTAACCAAAGTGAGGAAGGAAAATGAAGATGAATTGTTTGAGTATGGCAGATTTATGCAGTAGAGGGGATGATCTTTTTTTCTTGTTGAGTGATTGCATATACATATATATATATATACACATACATATATATATACATACATACATATATATATACATACATATATATACACACACATATATATGTGATCAAACTTCTAGGAGGGAACATGGAAACCAAAAGGAAGGAACAACACACACAAATAAGATTTCGGCTGAGAGGAAGATAGCAGTGTACCTTATTATTATTATTATTATTCGAATAAATTCCAGTACCTTGAGACATACCATCGCATCTACGTACAAGCTGCAAACGACCGAAAATGAAATAAGATTGCATATAGAATTGTGACGCGATCACAAAACAATAATAAAATAAACAAGTTATTAAATTCCGTAAAGTTTCAAAATGCCAACGTTTACCGTAAAATACATCAAAGGAATATTTACTTTTTTTCTAAATTAAAAATTCTAAAAACTTAATTAAAAATACATCATTGAAAATCAAGCAGTTATTTGAATCATAGATTTGATTATAAACACTCCAAATTGAATATTTAAAACTAATTAAATATTCCAAAAATCAAAGTGATAAAATCCCGGGTCATTACGCGAACTCTTATTTGTAGTTTGCACCGCCTATTTATACATTTTGAATGTAAATTCCCTTTGTCTAATTTCATAAAAGAAGTTGAATAGAGTGTAAAAGTTGTTGGACAGTAAAGTTTCTATTATTGATTTGTTCCATTATCTTAGTATAAAATGAGATGGGTTTGGATTCCGTTTATAAGTCTACTAGTTTGATTTTGGATATTAGGATTATGGTATATGTGTTAAACGGAAATAGGACTTATATAATTTTGAAGATTTGACATTTAAACGCCAGTTTAAAGCATAATCTCCACACGCTTAGAAATTTACTAGGTGCATATATATATATATATATTAGCATAAATTACATAGAATTATAACCTATTAATGATGTGGTTAATAGGGTAATTAATTATTATTAAATCCCTCTTAAGAAGGAAATTAGATTTGTAAAGGTGTAATAATGGTCCATAGGTGTGTCGCAATGGAAAGGGGTGCCTAGGTCTGGTAACAAACCCAAGTTCGAGCCCTGCTTTGCACACACTTCTCACAAATAATAGTCCCTAAGGGTTATACATGCCTGAGTTGAAGTGGATGCACAATTTAATTCACCTCAGGAGTTTATCAGTCCACTGGATTCTCCTAAGTATATTAAAAAAAGTGTAATAAGGATTTCCTTTCAAGGCCTTGATTTGGAATGTGGTGAGATGTATGCTAAATATATTAAGAGCGTGGGATAAATTATGACTAAATTATAAGGATGCAAGGTCGATCAAAAGCACACAGAAGTTTGCCCAGCTAATCAGGCTACCAATAGTTTGACTTTGGGGTAGATGTGAGACATCGCCTATAATAAGTACCATGGATGATGTGAAGTTAGTCCCAAATTCTATAGGGTAAATTTACCTAGCTAATCTGCTATCGGTACTGACAAATATTCGGACTAATGTGAGACACCACTATGGGGTACGTGTCATAATAGAAAAGACCTTCTTCGAGGATTACAGGTATTAAGTGGCTATTTAGGAGCATATCTCTTCCCTATGTAGGAAGTAGTAAATGGTCAGAGTTAGTGGTTAGGCATGGTAGAGGATATCTCGGGAAGGCTCCACTTTGATAAGAAGTATTAAGTGGACAAAGAGATTTTGTAAAATTTCAGCCAGATAGTACAAGAGAGGAGTTCACCTTAGAGTTAGGTATTAAATGATGGGGGCCTACCTTAACTATGGTATTAAATGGTTAGAGTTCACTTATTCTTCTTTAAAGTGGTATTAAGTGGCTTGTGTACTGTCTCTTAATTGACTGGACATTACTTGTAGAATATGTTTGATGATAATAAACATACATATATTCGTTTAAATGTATTTGTTATTGTACTATTTTATTTTTCACATAATTAGATAAATATTTGTTGAATAAAGTAAATAACACAAAATTCATATTCAAACAAATATTTTATTACAAATTCAAGTAGTATAAATTTGAGCTCTCACTATATATATATACATTTTCAATTACATTACAATTTCAATTACGTCACAAATTTCAATTTACAATTTTTTCACCTCATTACATATTCACTCAACACTCATATTTTTATCTTAAACTCTATTCCAGTTTGTATCCAGCATCTGAATTATCTGCAAAATAAACACTGATGCAGTATAATTGAAAAAGAAATATTTTTCAGTGTACAATGAAGTGTATGTTTTGAAAGTATTGTTTGCCTCAGTTATTTGGGTTGTTCTTCATCATTTTTCTTTTTAATCCATCTTACATGAACAGCTTGTAACACGCACAGTGTATCACTATACATGTCACAAAACCATGCACACCGATATACACTTGTGTGTTAAATAGCAGGGACAGGTGAGCACAAGGTCAAACCCAAGCCTAGGCAGGATTCAACTCAAGTGCAAAAACTTTCGACACAGCTAGTCTAGCATGCAATATGAAAACAAGCCAACCAAGTGCATAAGCACACAAATCACACACGTATATACATACATGTATGTATATATATATATACATTGAGAAAACTAAAGTGCATCATGCCAGCAAACAGTGAACATGGCAGTTCAAAATGAAGTAACTCAAAGCACACTACAAACAAGATCAAAGCAAGGATGCAAACCATGGAACAAAAATCTTCAGAATGCAATGACCAAAGGCAACAACACCCCACAAGACCATACTCAAGTTTAATAAACATGAAAACATGTGAAATCAAACTCAAGGTAGAACAACATGATCCAGACCATCATACATGTGTATACATGTACAAATATGCACTAACATTCACTACACATACATACATGCATATGTATGCATGTATATACATGAATATGTGCGTATTTTCCAAAATCAATGAGCTACAGTTCAAGTCCACAACAAAAACATGCAACCACACTAGAGAGACTCAAATAAAACCCATGCACATGAACACAAAGAAATGCAACAAGACTTCATATGGCATCAAAGCAGTTCGAATGCATGGACACAAGCATGGATGGTCGAGCTACATAAACATCAAAATCAAGATCAACATGAATGCAGACTCTAGAATGCATAGTACATACGCATACATGAACACAAGGAACAAGACCACTTCAAGTAACAGTGGGAACCAAACAAGAATGAGACTAGACCATATTTCCAGTGAATCAAATGTACAAGCCAGTGAAACAAGGTCAGAAAAGGTCATCAAGCAATGGGTCATCAAGGCAACCCAGTTCAAATAAATGCAAATGAAAATGTACACCATTTCAACCCAACATGATGATATGAATGCAAATGGAATGCAAAAAATAAATCAGAGGAAATAACAAGTACAGACTACAAATGTACAAAGCTCTACCAAGACAACAGCAGCTAACCCAGTTCAATGTAATACTCGAACAAGGGATGCAATAAGGACCGACTCAAGTGGAACCACCACTGTGACATGAAACAAGACCAGGCTACAATACAATCAGACACCAGCAATACCAAAGACTTAGTCAACAAGTGAAGACTGAGATAAAAATCAACAGGGGTCAAAAATATTTGAGGATATTTCAAAGAAATTGTTATATTCGTACATATATCGAACGATGCCAAAGTCCTAGAAGTTGAACAAGTCGAAGTCTAATTTTATCTCAAAGTCAGCAAATTCAAATGCCAAAATCAATGGAGCAAAAGAAGGAACAGACTTCAAACGTATTCAACTGATAATATTATGATTAAGTAAGAATTCATCTCAGTCATTAAATCCAAAATCAACGTCGAAGCACATAAATGTGAAATATTCAAATGAAAAATATACGAACTAAAATTTAGGGGTTTAATCCCTATAAATTACCCATTAACATCATTAGCTAGGTATTGGAATTTGAAATAGAAAATACAGAAAGCATATTTTGAACAAAAACCAAAAACTCCAATCAAGTTTGAAAGCAAGTCGAGTTCAAGCATATCAAACAGAGAAATCAAAGCAAAATTCACGTACCAATTTCTATTCAGTCGAACTTGAGAAATTGAAGCAGCCGAGTGAAGTCAAAGCCAGAAGTCGATTGATGAAGCAAAGCAAACTCCTCAAATCAATCGAATAATTATCAAGCGGCAGTTCAATTTGAAGAACCCTAGTTTTTGGAAGAGGAACGAAGAAAGCATCGGCCACAAAAATAATAAAAGAGAGACATCTCTTTGGTTTAATTTTAACTGGGCTGGCTCTATCATATTTGTGTTTGGGCTTAGAGTTTTTAATTAGGGTTTTTGTTTTGTTTTGTTTTATTTTCAGTTGTAATTTTCTTTTCTTTTTAAACCGTGTAATTTTCTAGTCTTGTGAGTACGTTACGAACTACGGTGGTGTAGTTTGAGAATTCACAACTCAGTGGTTGAGTTGTGGTAGGATTTTGAACGTAGAGTTAAGTTAGTCATTAGCGGGTGTCGCAAGTTTGTGTGTGTAAGCGTCTGACTACTTAATTTCTAGTAGAAACCTTGGAGGCAGCATGTAGGAAGGGTTTTTCCGAAGCTGGGTAAATTTGTGTGTGATCTCTTCTGCATTATTATCTGTGATTGTTTTTATTTCCGCATTAACTTTTATTAATATTAGTATCATCCTTTTCATCCCCCCTCTAGGGTGAAAACGATCCTACAAGTGGTATCAAAGCTAGGAACAAAAGCCATATATTATTAAAAATTTGATTTTTTAAATGGATTCTTTTAAAAATATTTTTTGCTAAGGGTCAGTCCATAGTTTGACCACCCATGTTCAATGGTGAATATACTTATTGGAAAACTAGGATGAATTTTTTTATAAAAACCATAGATGCGTGGAATATTGTTGAGACGGGATATAGGACATCAAATGTAGTGGTAGATAATCAAGAAGTTAAAAAATTAATGGATCAATGGACAGATCTTGAAAATAAACTGCAATTTGCTAACGTTAAGGCTATGAATTCTATTATCTACTCATTAGATCAAATTGAATTTAATCGTGTCTCACATTGTCTAACTGCGCAGGAAATTTGGCACACACTTGAAGTGGCTCACGAAGGAACCTCCCAAGTCAAATAATCTCGCCTTGCCATGCCCAGTAGCGAATATGAGAACTTCATAATGGAAAAGGATGAAAGTTTCAAAGAAATGTATGGACGACGTTCTAATCTCGTATACAAATCAAAAGATCTCGAAAAACTATACATAGAATTGTAAATAGTCCGAAAAATCCTCAGAATTCTACTATGAAATTTTGAAGCAAAAGTCACTGCCATTCAAGAATCAAAATATCTAAAACAAATCAAAGTTGAAGAACTCATCAGAAATCTCACCACTTATGAGCTAAAAATCAAATTCAAGGAAGAATGCGAAGGAGGTGATATGCGAAAGAAATCAATAGCTCTCAAAGGAACAACGGAAAGTGATGATGACGATGATGATGATGGAGGAGCTGAATTGGCACTGATAATAAAGAGATTCAAAAAGTGGAACCGCAAATACGGAAATTCAGCTCTAAATCAACAATTGAAGAACAAAATTGTCAGAGGCTAGATAACTACAAAGAGCAGGAGATCATTTGTCACAACTGCAATAAACCCGGTCATATCAAGCCAAATTGCCTTTAGAATCGACTCAGCAAAGGAAAGAATCCAAAGAGGAGAAGCTTTGCAGCAACCTGGAATAAAAGTGATGGAGATGATGATGAAAGCACTCACAGTGAGAGTGAAAAAGAAAATCCGTGTCTTCAAGGAGATACAACTGACACCGATGATGACGAGCCAAGCGAGGTATCAAAACTTACTCACTCAGAATTACTTCTATATTTTAATGAGGTAAATGGCTGTTTTGAAAGACTTAGGGAGAAGTACGCTAAAATTGAATCACAAAGAGATAGTTTGATAGAACTAAATAAACAGCTTGATCAATTGGTTAAAACTATCGAAATAAGAGCCCTAAGTGTGATAAGCGTCCATCAGTTGTAGAGGAAATAAAAAAATCAGAAATTAAAATTAAATCGCTTGAAAATGAAATTCTGATTTTGAAAGAAAGTGAAAACACTAGGAGAGAAAATTCTATTAAAAAGTGCACTTTATTATTGAATGAAAATGAACCTCTCAAAACACAAGTCCAACAATTGTCTACAACTTTAGGGGAATTCTCCAAAGAAGAAAAATCGTTAAATATGCTACTAGGGAATCAAACTGTTAATACTATTATACAAGGACTTGGGTATACTCAATTTGAAAAAGGTAGAAGAGAAATTAATCAAGTCAACCCGAGTGCACAATTTGTGGAAAAATTGGACACAATCACAATAATTGCTGGTATAGACCCAAACATGTAATAACCATACCAATTTGGGTTCCAAAAGGCACGAATGTAAAATCCCTTAGAATTAAACAAATCTGGGTGCCAAAAGGAACTAACATAGATTGTCTTGGGTATACTCAAACTTATTTTTCAAAATCATTTGTCACTAACAATCATGGACCTATAATAACAAATAGGTCACAAAAATCTTTCCTCGTGTAGGTGTGGTGGCAGGCTAAGGAACAACAAGAGTGGTACATGGATTCTGGCTATTCCAGGCACATGACGACCGACAAATCAAAGTTCCTTAGCCTAGTACAATGGTGGCAGAGTGACAATGGGAAACAACGATAAATGAAATATTATCGGTAAAGTTAAAATACGTAACGGTACAGTTATCTTGAACGATATATTATATGTTGAAAATCTACACCATAATCTGATTTAAGTCAACCAGTTATGTGATAAGGAAATGAATGTTGATTTTCATTCTGATTTATGCAAAATTATTGACCAATTATCATTTTATGCCAAGAGCACTATATGTACCTCTGGAGTCCTTGAACTAGTTCATATAGATTTGTTTGGACTAACAATATGGTGGCAAGAGATGTTGTTTTGTATTGGTTGATGATTACTCTAGATACACGTGGATATTTTTTTTTATCTTACTGCTTCTAGACCTGACACTATGTTCACCAGTTTGTTTATGTGCACGGTTTCGGTAAAATCCAAAGGAATCACATTTTAAAAGCTGTAAAAGGATTATAAGGTATTTGTTGCATACCTTAGGGTTTTGTCTATGATATCTATCTGATGATAACTTCAAGTCAAAGGTGAATTCAGATGCAGATTACACTGGTAGCCTAGTTGATAGAAAAAGTTATAGTGGAACATGTTTTATGTTGAGACATTCATTAGTTGCATCACATTTCACAAAGAAAATATCTGCATAAAATTCATTTCAACTGATTTTCAATTGGCAGACATTTTTACAAAACCCCTTTTAGAAAATAGTTTTTGGTTGACTTCATCTCATTTTAGGCATTTTAGAAATTTGATTTTATATGCCTATATAAACTAATTTGACTCCCTTCATATTATCTAAAAGGAAAATAGTGACTGAAAAAATATGATGAGTGTTGATACTAATCAAACATTATAACTTGAGACAGTATATGTAGTAAATTTCTTTAAAAATTTAAACAAAATTTGTAATAACTTTGATTGGTAAAAATTCCATGACCATCTCTGTCTCTATCATATTTCTAACGACCATTACTTATCAAAATTCAATATAGTATGTCAAAATGTGGTATTTTAAATGGGAAATTATTTGTTTTTTTTAAATTTAATTAGTGATAAAAACATCCAAAGTATTCACTCTCATTTAAAAGTCCTCATGGTTATGCATACGTGAATTACTTGAAATCTTTGAATACGTGCTTTCATGCTCATTTAAATGTCCTCACGATTATGCATGTATGAAACACATATCAAAATTGATTATTAATAGACGAGTTGGTTCTAATCCCATTTAAAAGTCCTCATAGTTATGCGTGGTTAGAAGATACTTGAAATTCATTTTTTTTAAATTGGGAATACTACTAATCTCATTTAAAAATCCAAACGGTTATACATGGTTAGTAAGTATTCAAATTCCTGTCATAAATATACCACAAATAGATACAACTATATGGTTTTATATACCGTCATCACCCCTATCACTCTAAAGTGGAATATGCGCCTAACTGAGTATTTATGATTTTTGTTTGATTTTTTATTGAAATTTAATATTTATACTTGATTAGGTATTAATGTTGTATTAATGTCTATTACTTTATCTCTATTTTTCTAATACTATTACTTTTTTGCTGATAACAAAAGTGGGAGAGAGAAGTTAAGATTTTGGCAAATAAGTTGTCATATTTTTTATTTGCATATTCCCATCTAGGTTCATTTGCATATTTTTTATTTATTTTCATGCATATGTGAAGGGGGAGCTTTGTTGTAGGGAGAGCATTCAAATAGGCAGAGCTAATAGAATTCATCAAAACAAAATACATCTAATAGAGTCAAAATCTTAATATATGTTTATTATCATCAAAAGGGGAGATTGTAGAATACAATAGCTTATGATTTTTGTTTGATGATAATAAACATATATATAATCGTTTAAATGTATTTGTTATTGTACTATTTTATTTTTCACATAATTAAATAAATATTTGTTGAATAAAATAAATAACACAGAATTCATATTCAAACAAATATTTTATTCAAACAAATATTTTATTACAAATTCAAATAGTACAAATTTGAGCTCTCATTACATATATACATTTTCAATTACAATATAATTTCGATTACATCACAAATTTCAATTTACAATTTTTTCACCTCACTAAATATTCACTCAACACTCGTACTTTTATCTTCAACTCTATTCCAGTTTGTATCCAGCATCTGAATTATTTGCAAAATAAACATTGACGTGGTAAAATTGAAAAAGAAATATTTTTGCAATGTACAATGAAGTGTATGTTTTGAAAATATTATTTGCCTTAGTTATTTGGGTTGTTCGTCATTATTTTTCTTGTTAATCCATCTTACACGAACAGCTTGTAACATGCACAGTGTATCACTGTACATGTCACAAGGCCGTGCACACCGATATACACTTATGTGTTAAATAGCAGGGACAGGTGAGAACAAGGTCAAACCAAAGCCTAGGCCGGATTCAACTCAAGTGCAAAAACTTTCGACACAGCTAGTCTAGCATGCAACATGAAAACAAGCAAACCAAGTGCATAAGCACACAAATCACACACGTATATACATACATGTATGTATATATATACATGGAGAAAATTGAAGTGCATCATGCCAGCAAATAGTGAACATGACAGTTCAAAATAATGTAACTCAAAGCACACTACAAACAAGATCAAAGCAATGATGCAAACCATGGAACAAAAAGCTTCAGAATGCAATGACCAAAGGCACCAACACCTCACAAGACCATACTCAAGTTTAATAAACATGAAAACATGTGAAACCAAACTCAGGGCAGAACAAGATGATCCAGACCAGCATACATGTGTATACATGTACAAATATGCAGTAACATTCACTACACATATATACATACATATGTATGCATGTATATACATGAATATGTGCGTATTTTCCAAAATCAATGAGCTACAGTTCAAGTCCACAACAACAACATGCAACCACACTAGACAGACCCAAATAAAACCCATGCACATGAACACAAAGAAATGCAATAAGACTTCATAAGGCATCAGAGCAGTTCGAATGCATGGACACAAGCATGGATAGTCGAGCTACAGAAACATCAAAATCAAGATCAACATGAGTGCAGACCCTAGATTGAATAGTACATACGCATACATGTACACAAGGAACAAGACCACTTCAAGTAACAGTGGGAACCAAACAAGAATTAGACTAGACCATATTTCCAGTGAATCAAATGTACAAGCCAGTGAAACAAGGTCAGAAAAGGTCATCAAGCAATGGGTCATCAAGGCAACCCAGTTCAAATAAATGCAAATGAAAATGTACACCATTTCAACCCAACATGATGATATGAATGCAAATGGAATGCAAAACATAAATCAGAGGAAATAACAAGTCCAGACTGCAAATGTACAAAGCTCAACCAAGACAACAGCAGCTAACCCAGTTCAATGTAATACTCGAATGCACCACACAAGGGATGCAATAAGGACCGACTCAAGTGGAATCACCACTGTGACATGAAACAAGACCAGGCTACAATACAATCAGACACCAGCAATACCAAAGGCTTAGTCAACAAGTGAAGACTGAGATAAAAATCAACAGGGGTCAAAAATATTTGAGGATATTTCAAAGAAATTGTTATATTCGTACATATATCGAACGATGCCAAAGTCCTAGAAGTTGAACAATTCGAAGTCTATTTTTATCTCAAAGTCAGCAAATTCAAATGCCAAAATCAATGGAGCAAAAGAAGGAACAGACTTCAAACGTATTCAACTGATAATATTATGATCAAGTAAGAATTCATCTCAGTCATTAAATCCAAAATCAACGCCGAAGCACATAAACGTGAAATATTCAAATGAAAAATATACGAACTAAAATTTAGGGTTTTAATCCCTATAAATTACCCATTAACATCATTAGCTAGGTATTGGAATTTAAAACAGAAAATACAGAAAGCATACTTTGAACAAAAACCAAAAACTCCAATCAAGTTCGAAAGCAAGTCGAGTTCAAGCATATCAAACAGAGAAATCAAAGCAAAATTCACATACCAATTTCTATTCAGTCGAACTTGAGAAATTGAAGCAGCCGAGTGAAGTCAAAGCCAGAAGTCAATTGATGAAGCAAAGCAAACTCCTCAAATCAATCGAATAATTATCAAGCGGCAGTTCAATTTGAAGAACCCTAGTTTTTGGAAGAGGAACGAAGAAAGCATCGACCACAAAAATAATAAAAGAGAGACATCTCTTTGGTTTAATTTTAATTGGACGGGCTCTATCATATTTGTGTTTGGGCTTAGAGTTTTTAATTAGTGTTTTTATTTTGTTTAGTTTTATTTTCAGTTGTAATTTTCTTTTCTTTTTAAACCGTGTAATTTTCTAGTCGTGTGACTACGTTACGAACTATGGTGGTGTAGTTCGAGAATTCGCAACTCAATGGTTGAGTTGTGGCAGGGTTTTGAGCGTAGAGTTAAGTTAGTCATTAGCGGGTGTTGCAAGTTTGTGTGTGTAAGCGTCTTACTACTTAATTTCTAGTAGAAACCTTGGAGGCAGCACGTAGGAAGGGTTTTGCCGAAGCTGGGTAAATTTTTGTGTGATCTCTTCTGCATTATTATCTATGATTGTTTTTATTTCCGCATTAACTTTTATTATTATTAGTATCACCCTATTCATCCCCCCTCTAGGGTGAAAATGATCCCACAAGTGGTATCAGAGCTAGGAACAAAAGCCATATTTTATTAAAAATTTGATTTTTTTAAATGGCTTCTTTTAAAAATGTTTTTTGCTAAGGGTCAGTCCATAGTTAGACCACCCATGTTCAATGGTGAATATACATATTGGAAAACTAGGATGAATTTTTTTATAAAAACCATAGATGCGTGGAATATTGTTGAGACGGGATATAGGACATCAACTGTAGTGGTAGTTAATCAAGAAGTTAAAAAATTGATGGATCAATGGACAGATCTTGAAAATAAACTGCAATTTGCTAACGTTAAGGCTATGAATTCTATTATATACTCATTAGATCAAATTGAATTTAATCGTGTCTCACATTGTCTAACTGCGTAGGAAATTTGGCACACACTTGAAGTGGCTTACGAAGGAACCTCCCAAGTTAAATAATCTCACCTTGCCATGCCCAGTAGCGAATATGAGAACTTCATAATGGAAAAGGATGAAGGTTTCAAAGAAATGTATGGACGACTTTCTAATCTCGTATACAAATCAAAAGATCTCGGAAAACTATACATAGAATTGTAAATAGTCCGAAAAATCCTCAGAATTCTACTATGAAATTTTGAAGCAAAAGTCACTGCCATTCAAGAATCAAAATATCTAAAACAAATCAAAGTTGAAGAACTCATCAGAAATCTCACCACTTATGAGCTAAAAATCAAATTCAAGGAAGAATGCGAAGGAGGTGATATGCGAAAGAAATCAATAGCTCTCAAAGGAACAACGGAAAATGATGATGACGATGATGATGATGGAGGAGCTGAATTGGCACTGATAATAAAGAGATTCAAAAAGTGGAACCGCAAATACGGAAATTCAGCTCTAAATCAACAGTTGAAGAACAGAATTGTCAGAGGCTAGATAACTACAAAGAGCAGGAGATCATTTGTCACAACTGCAATAAACCCGGTCATATCAAGCCAAATTGCCTTTAGAATCGACTCAGCAAAGGAAAGAAACCAAAGAGGAGAAGCTTTGCAGCAACCTGGAATAAAAGTGATGGAGATGATGATGAAAGCACTCACAATGAGAGTGAAAAAGAAAATCCGTGTCATCAAGGAGATACAACTGACACCGATGATGACGAGCCAAGCGAGGTATCAAAACTTACTCACTCAGAATTACTTCTATATTTTAATGAGGTAAATGGCTGTTTTGAAAGACTTAGGGAGAAGTACGCTAAAATTGAATCACAAAGAGATAGTTTGATAGAACTAAATAAACAGCTTGATCAATTGGTTAAAACTATCGAAATAAGAGCCCTAAGTGTGATAAGCGTCCATCAGTTGTAGAGGAAATAAAAAAAATCAGAAATTAAAATTAAATCGCTAGAAAATGAAATTCTGATTTTGAAAGAAAGTGAAAACACTAGGAGAGAAAATTCTATTAAAAAGTGCACTTTATTATTGAATGAAAATGAATCTCTCAAAACACAAGTCCAACAATTGTCTACAACTTTAGGGGAATTCTCCAAAGAAGAAAAATCGTTAAATATGCTACTAGGGAATCAAACTGTTAATACTATTATACAAGGACTTGGGTATACTCAATTTGAAAAAGGTAGAAGAGAAATTAATCAAGTCAACCCGAGTGCACAATTTGTGGAAAAATTGGACACAATCACAATAATTGCTGGTATAGACCCAAACATGTAAAAACCATACCAATTTGGGTTCCAAAAGGCACGAATGTAAAATCCCTTAGAATTAAACAAATCTGGGTGCCAAAAGGAACTAACATAGATTGTCTTGGGTCTAATCAAACTTATTTTTCAAAATCATTTGTCACTAACAATCATGGACCTATAATAACAAATAGGTCACAAAAATCTTTCCTCGTGTAGGTGTGGTGGCAGGCTAAGGAACAACAAGAGTGGTACATGGATTCTGGCTATTCCAGGCACATGACGACCGACAAATCAAAGTTCCTTAGCCTAGTACAATGGTGGCAGAGTGACAATGGGAAACAACGATAAATGAAATATTATCGGTAAAGTTAAAATAGGTAATGGTACAGTTATCTTGAATGATATATTATATGTTGAAAATCTGCACCATAATCAGATTTAAGTCAGCCAGTTATGTGATAAGGAAATGAATGTTGATTTTTATTCTGATTTATGCAAAATTATTGACCAATTATCTTTTTATGCCAAGAGCACTGTAAGTACCTCTGGAGTCCTTGAACTAGTTCATATAGATTTGTTTGGACAAACGATATTGCAAGTTTCGGTGGCAAGAGATGTTGTTTTGTATTGGTTGATGATTACTCTAGATACACGTGGATATATTTGTTTATCTTACTGCTTCTGGAACTGACACTATGTTCACTAGTTTGTTTATGTGCACGGTTTCAGTAAAATCAAAAGTAATCACATTTTAAAAGCTGTAAAAGGATTATAAGGTATTTGTTGCACACCTTAGGGTTTTGTCTATGATATCTATCTAATGATAACTTCAAGTCAAAGGTGAATTCAGATGTAGATTACACTGGTAGCCTAGTTGATAGAAAAAGTACTAGTGGAACATGTTTTATGTTGAGACATTCATTAGTTGCATCACATTTCACAAAGAAAATATCTGCATAAAATTCATTTCAATTGATTTTCAATTGGCAGACATTTTTACAAAACCCCTTTTAGAAAATATTTTTTGGTTGACTTTATCTCATTTTAGGCATTTTAGAAATTTGATTTACATGCCTATATAAACTAATCTGACTCCCTTTATATTATCTAAAAGGAAAATAGTGACTGAAAAAATGTGATGAGTGTTGATACTAATCATATATTATAACTTGAGACAGTATATGTAGTAAATTTCTTTAAAAATTTAAACAAAATTTGTAATAACTTTGATTGGTAAAAATTCCATGACCATCTATATCTCTATCATATTTCTAACGACCATCACTTATCAAAATTCAATATAGTATGTCAAAATGTGGTATTTTAAATGGGAAATTATTTGTTTTTTTAAATTTTAATTAGTGATAAAAACATCTAAAGTATTCACTCTCATTTAAAAGTCCTGATGGTTATGCATACGTGAATTACTTGAAATCTTTGATTATGTGCTTTCATGCTCAATTAAATGTCCTCACGATTATGCATGTATGAAACACATATCAAAATCGATTATTAATAGACGAGTTGATCCTAATCTCATTTAAAAGTCCTCATGGTTATGCGTGGTTAGAAGATACTTGAAATTCATTTTTTTTTAAATTGGGAATACTACTAATCTCATTTAAAAGTCCAAACGGTTATGCATGGTTAATAAGTATTCAAATTCCTGTCATAAATATACCACAAATAGATACAACTATATGGTTTAATATACCGTCATCACCCCTTCACTCTAAAGTGGAATATGCGACTAACTGAGTATTTATGATTTTTGTTTGATTTTTTATTGAAATTTAATATTTATACTCGATTAGGTATTAATGTTGTATTAATGTCTATCACTTTATCTCTATTTTTCTAATACTATTACTCTTTTGCTGATAACAAAAAGGGGAGAGAGAAGTTAAGATTTTGGAAAATAAGTCGTCATATTTTTTATTTGCATATTCCCATCTAGATTCATTTGCATATTTTTTATTTATTTTCATGCATATGTGAAGGGGGAGCTTTGTTGTAGGGAGAGCATTCAAATAGGCAGAGCTAATAGAATTCATCAAAACAAAATACATCTAATAGAGTCAAAATCTTAATATATATTTATTATCATCAAAAGGGGGAGATTGTAGAATACAATAGCTTATGATTTTTGTTTGATGATAATAAACATATATATAATCGTTTAAATGTATTTGTTATTGTACTATTTTATTTTTCACATAATTAAATAAATATTTGTTGAATAAAATAAATAACACATAATTCATATTCAAACAAATATTTTATTATAAATTAAAATAGTACAAATTTGAGCTCTCACTACATATATACATTTTCAATTACAATATAATTTCGATTACATCACAAATTTCAATTTACACTTTTTTCACCTCACAAACTATTCACTCAACACTCGTAGTTTTATCTTCAACTCTATTCCAGTTTGTATCCAGCATCTGAATTATCTGCAAAATAAACATTGATGTGGTAAAATTGAAAAAGAAATATTTTTGCAGTGTACAATGAAGTGTACGTTTTGAAAATATTGTTTGCCTTAGTTATTTGGGTTGTTCGTCATCATTTTTCTTGTTAATCCATCTTACACGAACAGCTTGTAACATGCACAGTGTATCACTGTACATGTCACAAGGCCATGCACACCGATATACACTTGTGTGTTAAATAGCAGGGACAAGTGAGCACAAGGTCAAACCCAAGCCTAGGTCGGATTCAACTCAAGTGCAAAAACTTTCGACACAGCTAGTCTAGCATGCAACATGAAAACTAGCCAACCAAGTGCATAAGCACACAAATCACACACGTATATACATACATGTATGCATATATATACATGGAGAAAATTGAAGTGCATCATGCCAACAAACAATGAACATGGAAGTTCAAAATAAAGTAACTCAAAGCACACTGCAAACAAGATCAAAGCAAGGATGCAAACCATGGAACAAAAAGCTTCAGAATGCAATGACCAAAGGCAACAACACCTCACAAGACCATACTCAAGTTCAATAAACATGAAAACATGTGAAACCAAACTCAGGGCAGAACAACATGATCCAGACCAGCACACATGTGTATACATGTACAAATATGCAGTAACATTCACTACACATATATACATACATATGTATGCATGTATATACATGAATATGTGCGTATTTTCCAAAATCAATGAGCTACAGTTCAAGTCCACAACAACAACATGCTACCACACTAGACAGACCCAAATAAAACCCATGCACATGAACACAAAGAAATGCAATAAGACTTCATAAGGCATCAGAGCAGTTCGAATGCATGGACACAAGCATGGATGGTCGAGCTACAGAAACATCAAAATCAAGATCAACATGAGTGCAGACTCTAGAATGAATAGTACATACGCATACATGAACACAAGGAACAAGACCACTTCAAGTAACAGTGTGAACCAAACAAGAATGAGACCATACCAGATTTCCAGTGAATCAAATGTACAAGCCAGTGAAACAAGGTCAGAAAAGGTCATCAAGCAATGGGTCATCAAGGCAACCCAGTTCAAATAAATGCAAATGAAAATGTACACCATATCAACCCAACATGATGATATGAATGCAAATGGAATGCAAAATATGAATCAAAGGAAACAACAAGTCCAAACTGCAAATGTACAAAGCTCAACCAAGACAACAGCAGCTAACCCAGTTCAATGAAATACTCGAATGCACCACACAAGGGATGCAATAAGGACTGACTCAAGTGGTACTACCAGTGTGACATGAAACAAGACCAGACTACAATACAAACAAACACCAGCAATACCAAAGACTTAGTCAACAAGCAAAGACCGTGATAAAAATCAACAGGGGTAAAAAATATTTGAGGATATTTCAAAGAAATTGTTATATTCGTACATATATCGAACGAAGCCAAAGTCGTAGAAGTTGAACAAGTTGAAGACAATTTTTATCTCAAAGTCTGCAAATTCAAATGCCAAAATCAATGGAGCAAAAGAAGGAACCGACTTCAAACGTATTCAATAATAATATGATCAAGTCAGAATTCATCTCAATCATTAAATCCAAAATCAATGTCGAAGCACAGAAACGTGAAATATACAACTAAAACTTAGGGTTTTAATCCCTATAAATTACCCATTAACATCATCGGCTAGGTATTAGAGTTCGAAATAGAAAATCCAGAAAGCATAGTTTGAACAAAAACCAAAAACTCCAATCAAGTTCGAAAGCATGTCGAGTTCAAGCATATCAAACAGAGAAATCAAAGCAAAATTCACATACCAATTTCTATTCAGTCGAACTCAAGAAATTGAAGCAGCCGAGTGAAGTCAAAGCCAGAAGTCGATTGACAAAGCAAAGCAAAGCAAACTCCTCAAATCAATCGAATAATTATCAAGCGGCAGTTCAATTTGAAGAACCCTAGTTTTTGGAAGAGGAACGAAGAAAGCATCGGCCACCAAAATAATAAAAGAGAGACGTCTCTTTGGTTTAATTTTAATTAGGCCGGCTCTATCATATATGTGTTTGGGCTTAGAGTTTTTAATTAGGATTTTTATTTTGTTTAGTTTTATTTTCAGTTGTAATTTTCTTTTCTTTTTAAACTATGTAACTTTCTAGTCGTGTGACTACGTTACGAACTACGGTGGCGTAGTTCGAGAATTCACAACTCAGTAGCTAAGTTGTGGCATAGTTTTGAGCGTAGAGTTAGGTTAGTCATTAACGGGTGTCGCAATTTTACGTGTGTAAGCGTCTGACTACTTAATTTCTAGTAGAAACCTTGGGGGTAGCACGTAGGCAGGGTTTTGCCGAAGATGGGTAAATTTGTCTGTGATCTCTTCTGCATTTTTATCTTTGATTGTTTTTATTTCCCCATTAATTTTTATTATTAGTAGTATCACCCTATTCACCCCCCTCTAGGGTGAAAATGATCCTACATTACTGACGATAGTTATGGATTATTGGGTTGTATTAGTAACTATTATCGAATTGGAATTAGAAAAGTGTAACAACCCTGTATTTTGTGATTATTTTAATTGTATATTTTAATTATTTTAAATTGAATTTCCTGATTTGAAAACTTTATTTTATTTATTAAAATGGATAAATTTTGTTATTTTAAATATAAATTTTGATTTTGATGTGAATTAGAATTCCAAACAGGACTAAATAGAATATTTTCCAAAAAGTGAATTTTTGGTCAATATGATCAAACTTTGACTTTTAAATTTAAAATTTTGAAAGTTTGAAAATTTTAATTTTATCTTTTATTGTGAAAGTAAATAAAATTTTAAGAATACTGCTTTTCGTTTCGTTGAAATCCGATTTATATTGTGAATGTTATGCTTTTTTTTAACTATTGTGTGAAATTTGCTGTATTTAACAAAAAATTTTATTTTAAATTATAAAAATAATATTTTATTTGGTCATGTAATGTTCTAATTTATATTGATATGGGTAAAATAACATGTTATGTATATATTTTGGTTTTAAAACATTTTTTAAGTGTAGTTGTTATTTTTCCAAAAACTAGTTATATTTTGTTTTCAATTTTCAATACTAGTTTACATATAATTAACTATATTCTTATATTTTTCTATATTTTCCTAAAATTTATTTATTCATTTCATTTTCACTATATTTTGCATTCAGTTTTATTTTATTTTTCTGGATTTTATTTTGATTTATTTGCATAAAGAAAAGGAAATATTAGGAGACTTTGGTCTTTAACCTTTGACCTTCCACCTTCACATCTCTTCATAACTTTGGGCCGTTCTTTCTCTTGCCTATAGCCGTGACTTTCTTTATGCATTTCATGTGAAAACATCACTTTCTTATTCCTCATTCACGTATGATTTCAGATCAGAAGAAAAAATGATAATGTCTTCCCCTTTTCTATTCTTTTTAACCTTCTTTTATTGATTTTCCTTTGTAAATTGCCTTGAAATCTTCATGCTTTGCTTGGCCATACTCCTCCACCACCTCCTCCGACCAATGCCACCACTGTGCATGGCCACTCCAGCATCCTTTCCCTCTGACTTGACCAGACCGTGAGCCCCCTTGAAGCTATCATCACCAAATGTTGCAAAATCACCTTGAAACTAGCCTAGCCGAACCCTTTATGCACATACCCTTCATTTTTCACCTAAACCACCTCCTTGGCCGCCACCACCAGTCTCTCCAGAACCTCTTTCTGACACTCCAGACCCCACCTAACCTTCCCCTAGCATGGCCATGCCCACATTACCTCAGGCCGACCCTAAAGTTTGCAACAATATCCACTTATTTGCCTTAAACCCTTTGTATTCCCACCTTGTAACTTCCACCACTTCACCACACCCCTTAGCCGCCCTTTGCACCACCTTCTCCAGCCCATACCTGAAGCAAAACCACTGCCACACCATCTCCTAGCCTCCATCAGGTCTGGCCATGCCATTTGCAGCCTTGCCCAAAGCTTGAAATTGTACAAAAAATACACTTGTTTGCCTTGTACTTTTATTTTCATACCTAGCAACTTCCATAACTTCATATTATAGCTAGGCCGACCTTGGCTTGACCATACTTGACCAAATACACCCCATGGTCGTGCCTTATCACTCTTTGGCCGAGCATAGTGATGGTTAAAGCAAGTGCAAGCCATTTAATTATTTTTTGTTCCTTAGTTCTAGCTTGTTAGTGTGATATTTGGTGTTGTATATTCATGTTATATATATTGTTTTGTTTCTATGTACAAGGCAAATAGCTATGGCTCTCCCCTCACTTGAATCCGCATTCGTGCTTTTGAGCTTTCCGGATCTTTGTTTGTGTGTCTTGTTGTGCTATCTCCAGTTTGTAGAGGTGAGTATTTCTCACCAGATGTAACGACCCCGAATTTTAATCTATTTTAAATCGATAATTAAATTTATTTTTGAATGAAAATTTGTGAAATAGATGGTTAAAATGGATGCGAGTATCCCCGAACTCAAGTAAATTCTGTATGAATCATTTAAATTTAAGGATATTGTATATATATATATGTGTATGAGAATATATATATATAATAATAAAGCATAAACTGTAAAGTCAAACAACGTGTTAATATATTATGTAAAATATTAAGTGAATACATTAGAGAATTTTAACTACCTAATAATTATAGAAATTCATTTGAATTACAAAGTAAATAAATAAGCGAACGCTAAATAAACAAACAAAATTTTCAACTACATTTCAAAATATAAAATAACATCTATTACCTTTCAAAATTTTTGTTAAATGTTCATTTGATTCTGTACCAATTTAAAGATGAAATGCTTTAATCCTTAGTATAAATGATAAAGTGATTAGTGGAAAATTGATTACAAAGGTTATCCTTAATTAAGTAATAAATTTGGATAAAATGATTATCTTTTAATTTGATTAAGGTCTTAAATGATTAAAAGATTAATTACTTGATTTGAGTCATTAAAGATAGTTATTTAATATAAGAAAATTTTAAGGATAATTATCTAATCAAAGATTGATTTAGGTTAATGAATTTCATAATTAAGAATAACATTTATTAGAAGATTAATTAATGTAAGTAATTAGAGGGAATTAACTACTTATAGTTAAAAGTAATTTACTAATGGCTAAAGTTAATTAAGTAATTAGGGGTAATTACTTATTATAAACCAATTAAGGATGATTAGTTAATAAGTTAAGGATTAACTAATTTATTATTAATTAATAAATGATTAAAGAATTTTTTTTTATCAAAGTGAATTGTAATTAATTAACTTGGATTTGTGGTTTATCTGATTTAGATTTATCAGATAATAAAAAAGATCTTATCTATGAATGTTTGGATTCTATTGGATGATTAAAATTGTTTGATATCCCTGATATATGATACTTTGTGATATACCCTGATTTATGTTGTGATCTGTAATTTACTTATCTGTGATGTATATATGGTTATATGAATGTGCAAACCTTTGGCCCGTAAAACGGCATTTAAACTTCGATGCGATAGGGAGTCAGATTCCAGTTGGTTATCCGAAACCCACATCGAACTGTAATAATGAATTTTTGTGACTGATAAATTTATTTTATCTATGAATCTGTGAATGAAGATAAGCGTTATCGATTATACCGCTTATCGATATTGATATATCTGTGATGATTGATGATGTTGCACTATTGTATAAAACCCCTGGACTACACCTTTACACACACAAATATGGATTTCACGTGGGAATCGGTTAAGTCACAGATAATTTAAATTTGATGTTTTTGAAATTGAAATTTTAATTTCAATTGATTTTGAAATTGGAAATTTGGGTTTAAAGTGAAAAGCTTTTGAAATGAGTTTCAAAGATAAAAGTTATTTTGAATAACTTAATCGAGTTTTGAAAATTTAAATAATTTGATTTAAATTTAAATTCAAGTTTGAAATTGAATCCTATGATTTGAAACTAAGGATTAAAGATGCTGTACAAGTTATATATGGGTTAAACCATTTTAAAGGTATTGATTTGGGAATTTGAATTTAATTCAAGAGTTTTAACTCCTGTAAATATAACTGGATTTTTCTGAAACGAAAACTACTTGTTTTCAAATAGTAAAAGCTTTCACATAAGTAATGAACTTCCAATTTGTGTTGAAAGAATTTCAAGTTTGAAATAGAATTGAAATGTTTTGAAAACTATGAAATGAGTCTTTGATTTCAAAGACCGAACGAGTTAATCTAACTTGAAATGGAATTGTTTTGAAAGGCTATGAATGAATCTTTGGAAACGAGTTTTGAAAGCTATAAGTTAAATCTTGATTTAAAGATTTAATGAGTTAATCAAGTTGAAATGGAAATCGATTTGAAAATCCATGAATGAATCTTTGTGAACGGGGTAAACTTTGTGAATTGAATCTTTTTGTTTAAAAGATTAAAAGTGTGGAAATTGTTTAAACCATTGAAGGTTTTTGAATTTAATCTTTTTGTTTAAAAGATTGGAAATGGTAATTTGTTTTACCATTCGAATGAAAAGTTTTGGGTTTTAAGCTGTGATTTAACTGAGACTCCAGTATCCATATGATTTTTAATTGCGCTCGTTATTCGGTTTAGCCAGGAGAGGACCTTTGTGTCATATAACCCATTCCGAATAGTGATACGACGATATGGATCGCATTTGCTATATTACAGCATGATAGGGGGTTCTCGCTTCGTAGTTTGGTGGCGAACGGGAGACTCTTACCCCTACATGTCCCTGAGAGGGATGGGTTGGTTAGGCGAAGGCCGTGACAGTCGAGAGGCTGGCCGTAAAAGTAAATGCGAGGTGCCAGTGTAAGCCACGGCGGGACTGAGATGGTTGCAAAGCCTACCGGTGGCCGCCGCCGACGGCAGTCGTTACATGTGGTATCAGAGCTGAAGGTTGAACTTTAACTCAGGAGTATAACACATTAAGTAGCTCATTAGAGATAGGGTGAAGTATACCCTAGAATGAGTATTCCTCAGATATCCGTTCGAATGCATCAGTAAATTTTCTTACTATCCACCGATAGTGAGTATGAGTGCAAGAAGAGGATGAGATAGGGGACAGGGGAATACGACTATAAATGGTCGATACTCTGTAACAACAAGGAAACAATCTTTTCTCTATCAATCTCTTTCGTTCGTCATCTTTTCTCAATTCTTCGATAGTTTCTGGTAGATCCAAAAAGGAAATTCGATATACTAATATGGGACGTAAACTCCGAAAAGGCCAAAATTGTTTGTATGGATGTATGGGTTGCTTTGATTGCTATGGTTGATAGGTATGCTTTAGTTCTAAACTGAAAATTTTGAAATTGTATCCGTATATCTATCTATTCTTTGGGTCCGGATATATTCTATGAATGGTTAGTTATCCCTTCGAACTAACCGATGTCACTGCATATCTCGTAGATCTGGATAACCTGAGTATCGTGTAAAAGAATTCAACAGATTCGTTCTTGTATCTGTTATTGATATTCTGATTTGGTAGGCCAAATGCAGAATAGATGTTCAATTTGATTAGATGAAACATTCTTCATCTGTTTTTGTTTTCGTGCCTGTGAATTTCGAGGACGAAATTCTTTTAAGGGGGGAAGTCTGTAACGACCCCGAATTTTAATCTATTTTAAATCGATAATTAAATTTATTTTTGAATGAAAATTTGTGAAATAGATGGTTAAAATGGATGCGAGTATCCCCGAACTCAAGTAAATTATGTATGAATCATTTAAATTTAAGGATATTGTATATATATATGTGTATGAGAATATGTAACAACCCTAGACTTTGCATATATTTTAATTTTGACTTTATTTTTATTTTTAAATTATTTTAAACTTTTTATATTTCAAACATTTCATTTTAAAAATATAAATGTTGATTATTAAGTGAATTTTTGTTTCAAACTAGTATAAATTGGATATTTCACTGAAAAGTGAAATTCTGTTCAAACTGGTCAAACTTTGACTTTTGAACTTTAAATTTAAATATTTCAAATTCTTAAATTTTATCTTTTATTATGAAAATAGATTTAAAAATATGAATACTGCTTTTCGTTTCGTTAAAAACGGAGTTAAAATGTAGAAGTTATGAACATTTCAAATTTTAGTATAATTTGTTTTATTGTGCAATTTTGCCTATTTTAAATTTTATAAATCATATTTTCTTTCTTATATTTTTTTATATGTATCAATATGTTAATTTATGTATATTTTAATCTCTAAATATTTTTAAAAATAATAATCGAATTTTCCAAAATGTACTATGATGATTTCCTATTTTTAAAAGCTGTTTCTATTTTTCTGCTATTTTCTTCATCTAAACTATATTTAAATTAAAATTTTATTTATTTATTTTATACATTCACTTTTATTTGCTGTGTTTTAATTTATTTTATTCATTTTACATGTATTTAAATCAAAATATAATTTTTCCAAAGTTATAGAAGTTATTTCTAATTTTTAAAGCCTAGTTTGCATTTTTAAGCCATTTTCTTAATTTAAATTCTATTTAATCAAAATTTAATTATTTATTTTATATTTATTTTTTTCATTTCTGAGTTGTTATCTTTATTTATCAGTTTTACATGTAATTATAAATTACAAAATATATAAGAAGGAAATTTGAAGAGACATAAAGGCTTTAAACCGATGACTTTTCATTTGCTAGACCTTTCACATTTTGACCGTTCCTTCTTTATTGATAGCCATATGTTTTATTTTGTTTTTCAACTGAATACACTTCTCATTTCATCAAATTTTCGGCCAAAACACCTCTGAAAACATTTGGTAATGGCCTCTTCTTTTTCTTCTCTTCCTTCTTCATTTTTACTTTGTTTTGCCTTGATTTCATCCACAATTGCTTGGCCAAACTTTCCACCATCTCCACCATAGCCTCCACCACCTTCCTCCTCATCATTCTTGGCTTCAACCACCTCACATCCCCTCTGACCAGATCAGGCCATGGCCTTTAGATGATGAAAACACCACAAACAAATGTTGAAACCCCTTAAAAACAACACTAGCTGACCTATATCGCTTCACCACCACCATACATTACCTTGGCCACGTCCTATTGCTCCACCACCACCTTGATACCACCTCTGGCCATCCACCTACCCACTGTCCAGACCTGAACCATGCAAGGGCCAAGCCCCACTTGCCTTTGGTTGAGCCAAAAATGCACCAAAACTCCACTTATTTTGCCTTGACCCTTTGTCTTATTCATATGTAACTCCTACCATCATCATCTCTTTGTTGCCATGCTATTTTGATGTCATAACCTGAGATTATGTCCAGCTATGGCTGAGAAAAAGATCCCCTTGGTCATGCTCTTGAATGGTTAAAGAAAGGTCGAATCACTTTGCCCTTTGTTGCTTTTTATTTCAAGTCATTTCTATATTGTTTTGTGTTACATATTTACGTATACATTGTCTTGTTTTGTTTATATGTATACAAGGCAATTATATTTGGCTCTCCACTCTCATGTTGTCGTGCCTTCAAAGATTATGTGTTGTGTGTTTGGTCGTCATCTCCAGCTTAAACAGGTGAGTCATTCTCACCAGACAATATGTACCTATATAACTAGTAAATTGACACCCTGCGAATCTGTAAAAATATATTATCATGTTATATATGCTTATATTATTATCATATGATGTTCACACCTGTTATTACACCTGTTATATCATATGTTACTTTTATTTAATGTTATTCTGTTATTTATATCTATTATCATCATTGCAAGTTCCCTGTAGACTAGAATCACTATGGGTTGAAATGATACATACCCGAACGGACTTTAGAATAGGGAAAAATCGTTATGGGCTGAAATGATAGGCCTGAACGATTTTGATTTAATTTATTTTAACTTGGGATTGCGGGTTTGAAATGATAGAACCCGGATTTTTCTTTTTTAACTGCGGATTGAAATGATACATATCCGTATCACTTGACCTAAGTTAGAAAATTATATACAGGCCCGTGGTTATTTTATAAGTGTTTTGGATATTTTTAAGTATTTTAAAAATTATAAATTTATGAAATTTGATTTAAATAGATTTTGAAATGTTTTAAAATAATGAAATTATGATTTTTCTATGTGTTAAAAATGTAATTAATGAAAGGTTTAACTGGATTTTTGAAATATAACTTAAGTTGGAAATTTGGAATTTTGGTTAAAAATGATATTTAAGTTATATAAATAAAATGGATATAAATTTTTTTTTTGGAAATGGTAACTATGATAATTTTATTAAATTTGAATTTAAGTGATTTATTAAAGTATTATTGATTTTTCTATGAATTTAAGTGGTTAAATAAATGAATGTTTAAAAGTGATCTTTTAAAATATAACTTGACTTGGAAATGTGAAATTTGGTTTTAATTAAAAGTTTAAGTTAATTAAATAAAATTGGAAATTTAGTTAAATTTGTGAAATGGTAATTTAAATTTGAAGTGTTAAGTTTATTTGTTGAAATGTGAAGAATTGGAAACTTTTACACTTAAACTTATTAAGTAAATTGTTGAAAATTGGATTTTATTATAAGAAATTTATTGTGAAAGAAACGTGTAAAGTTCTAATTAATGAAAGAAATATGTAGAGTTTTAATTTATGAAAGAAACATGTAAAGTCTTAATTAATGAAAGAAACATGTAAGTCTTAATCAGTGTAATATTGAATAAAATAATAAATGCCCTTTTTGTAATAAAACGTAAATTAAAACGTACATTTGATAATGTAAGTTTAATTAGTGTAATATTGATTAAATGATAAATGCTCTTTACTGTAATAGAAATGTAAGTTAAAAAGTACATTTAATATGTAAGTTTTAATTTATGTAAATGACACATTTTAATGACTAAAATAATAAAGTTTCTTTATTGTAATGATAATGTAAGTTAATAAGGTACTCTTAACTTAACATAAGAATTTCAGCATTTAATTGGATATTACAGTAACAAAGTTTATTTAACTATAAGGCTATGATAAAATGACCATGTTAAACATTTGTAAGTATATAAATACTTTGATTATATAAAATGTTAAATTGGAAAGTATTACATTCCAAAAATGCTATGATTACTTAAGGTTACATTACCAAAATGCTATGATAATTTAAAGGAAGATTTCAAGTTTAGTAAATTAAAGGAAATATTCAGTGATTTTGAAATTTGGGTTTTATTGAAATGATATATTATTGAATTGGTTTTGAAATGGAAATGATATATTTTTGAATTGGTTTTGAATAGATATGTTTTGGGTTTGAAAGTATGTATTAGTTTGAAATAAATGATATGATTTTGAAATGGTTTAAAGGATGTATTTTGATTTGAAACATAAACTATTTTAAAAGTTATAACCACGGGTTATAATAACGATTGGTTGGCAAAGAGACCGGGATCGGATATGGACATACTCTCTGTCGATACCGAAAACCACTTTGACAACCGTGTACGCGGTGGAGATTCCAAAATGAAGTAGGATGGTGGCGACGTTCTTAAGGTATGTTACGTGGACCCAACTCCCGTGAGTTGGCATAAGGTGGCTAAAACAGGAGCGATCTCGGACCAGTGAGGTAGCACCTCTTCTCGGACACATTTCTTCGATATTATACTCTTACTTGTGATTTGACTAGATGGCCATCCTCCGATTTGGGAGTGTTGTTCGAGGTGGAACGGTAGTGGCTGCTATGCGTATCCATCAGTCCGTGTGCGTAATTGGTATATCTACCCTGGCATTGCCTAGTTGTGCCGTGTCACCTACCATATCGAGCTTTACTACGATTATGATTTTAAGATCCGACCGCGTTAAGGTTCTCCATCCCCTTAACGCTATTTTCTATATGATTATACTTTACTTATTTAGACACTATTATAATAGCGAATATTACTACATAGTAGATAGTTTAACGGATCCTTAGAGGATGGGCGGTCCCAAGCATCTTCTAAGTTACTTGTACCTTTATTACAGTTCACTTGAGTTGGTTTACATTATATAAGTATATATTGTCCTGACTCGAGTGTTTTGTGTTTTGCTTTACGCTCGGGTCAGCTTGAGTTATTCACAGATTTGGATTTCCACTCTCTTGGAGATTTGAATCGCTGGAGATTATCTGCTTGTCATGTCCTATCTATTTCAGTTCCGTTGTTCTACTCAGCTTGTACTTGGTTATTTTATTGAGACTTTTGTTGTACTCTATTTCTTCTGTTGTATCTTATGTAACTCTGATATATTTATATAGTAGCTTCATGAACTACTATTTCTTTTACTTCCGCTGCATTATTTTACTCTATGTCTGTGATCTGTGATTATATTTATTTACTATATATTCTGAGATTTGCCAAATTTTATTTACAACGTGGTATTTTGAGCAATTCAACTCCGGCATGAGTGTCTACCTATACACTTATAATGGATGCGAATGGTTGAAAATATCGGGTCGTTACAGAATATATATATATAATAATAAAGCATAAACTGTAAAGTCAAACAACGTGTTAATATATTATGTAAAATATTAAGTGAATTCATTAGAGAATTTTAACTACCTAATAATTATAGAAATTCATTTGAATTACAAAGTAAATAAATAAGCGAACGCTAAATAAACAAACAAAATTTTCAACTACATTTCAAAATATAAAATAACATCTATTACCTTTATAAATCTGCATAATCAAAATTTACAAAAGTAAGCATAATCAACTAATGGTTCGAATAGGAGATGCAAGCCTAAGAAACAAAAAGAATTAAAAAGCAAAGTAAAATATGTGTGCATGTGGCTTGTAGGTGAAGTCTCAGGTAACTGTAAAGAGAAAATAGGATAAGTATATATGAAACATAAAGTACACAATGTAATACTTACCAGCCACCAAAATGTTTCCAGCCTCCATACGCAAGAGAAAGATCTCTGAATGATTGTACAAAGAAAAAAAAATATGTATCATCACTTGTACAAACAATATATATATTCACCTGTTAACTCAAATGCATTTATATCAGCCTTCTACTCTTAATTCATCCATAAAAGCTAAGGCAAAAATCTAAAGTAAATATCATCTTAAAACTGAAACAAAGATTTAACAACAATTCAAACCAACTCGAACCAGATATTCAAGAAGAGGATTCCAGTTTGAAATTGCACAAGCCTGTTTTCAACAAAAGAAGTGCTCTGTTCTTTCTTTTAACCACGGTGAGCAACTCTTCTTATTTACCTGTGAGCAAACTCCTATTTTTAGCCTGTTTGATATCTTGAAGCTTTTGTGAGTAAACTTAATCTTTGAACAGTTTTAAATTTATTTGAAAACAGTTCAAACTTCATCTATTGATTGTTTGAATATGCTTCAGTTTGCATATGATGTTGGATGTTCAGTGTTTCTCTGCCAAAATTTTATACAGGGTGTATATTTGTTTTAAAACCCAAAAGTCATTTGCTGTTAAACATGGTAAAGCTTTGGTTTTTCAGTTTGATCAAGATGTTTTAACCCTTAAAACAAGATTTTTGCAAAGCTTATCTAAATATGCAGAGGATTATCGTCACTGTAACTTTGGTTTACAGGTATTCAACTGATTTTTGATAAAAATAGAATGTTATAAAATATTGATTCAAGATTATAATCTGAATTTATACTTCAAATTATGATTTTTAAAACTTGAATGAAGATTTTTAGTCCAGTAACTCAAGAACAGTTCGCATTTGAATAAAAATGGAATTTTTACAAATTTCTCGTGATTGAAACAATAACAAATGCTTAAATTTGAATTGAAGTTAGTATAAACATCAGGGATGTCACGAAAATTATCAGAAATTTTTTCCATCGCGTGGATTGGGAGTTCGAGATCGAAGTAGGGTTTAAACCCATACTGGAACGTGGTTGACAAACCAGATCGCGGCAACATCGTCATTGCACCAGAGCTGATCGCACCAGTGGCGATCGATGTAGTGACGATAGGTGGAGCTCGAGTCAAGTTTTCATGGCCTCTGATGGCCAGAGGAGGTGGCACGGATTCGATTTCTGGTGGTGACGATGAGTTCGAGTTTCGAATTAAAAGCTCGATTTCGTTATGGAGTCGTTAGCCTCGAGTTGATCATTGCTAGCGAGTGTAGGGTAGATGAGTAACTTGCGGAGGGGAGCGAGGTTCGTCGGAGCGTCGCCATGGTGGTGTGCACGTGCACGTTTTATCGTGTCTGGGTTCTATTGATTTGGGAACGAAGGTGTTCTTCGGGTCGAGCTCGAGTCAATTGAGGGGTTTCCTCGAAGTTAAGAGGCGACGTGAAGTTGCTCGAAGTTTTAGTTAGTTTGCTCGGGTATTTTTGAATCTGGCTCGGGTTTTGGTTAAACAGTTACCAGGTTACAAAATTAATAAGGGAAGATGTTTCCAGGCTTTTAAATTTTCAAATAAATCAAGATTTTAAATTTTAAGGCAACCAAGTTTGGTGTAATTTGATTTAAACTATTCGAGTTTAAGGTTTTTCAATCTATATATTTATAACATTTTTGTTAAATGTTCATTTGATTCTGTACAAATTTAAAGATGAAATGCTTTAATCCTTAGTATAAATGATAAAGTGATTAGTGGAAAATTGATTACAAAGGTTATCCTTAATTAAGTAATAAATTTGGATAAAATGATTATCTTTTAATTTGATTAAGGTATTAAATGATTAAAAGATTAATTACTTGATTTGAGTCATTAAAGATAGTTATTTAATATAAGAAAATTTTAAGGATAATTATCTAATCAAAGATTGATTTAGGTTAATGAATTTCATAATTAAGAATAACATTTATTAGAAGATTAATTAATGTAAGTAATTAGAGGGAATTAACTACTTATAGTCAAAAGTAATTTACTAATGGCTAAAGTTAATTAAGTAATTAGGGGTAATTACTTATTATAAACCAATTAAGGATGATTAGTTAATAAGTTAAGGATTAACTAATTTATTATTAATTAATAAATGATTAAAGAATTTTTTTATCAAAGTGAATTGTAATTAATTAACTTGGATTTGTGGTTTATCTGATTTAGATTTATCAGATAATAAAAAAGATCTTATCTATGAATGTTTGGATTCTATTGGATGATTAAAATTGTTTGATATCCCTGATATATGATACTTTGTGATATACCCTGATTTATGTTGAGATCTGTAATTTACTTATCTGTGATGTATATATGGTTATATGAATGTGCAAACCTTTGGCCCGTAAAACGGCATTTAAACTTCGATGCGACAGGGAGTCGGATTCCAGTTGGTTATCCGAAACCCACATCGAACTGTAATAATGAATTTTTGTGACTGATAAATTTATTTTATCTATGAATCTGTTAATGAAGATAAGCGTTATCGATTATACCGCTTATCGATATTGATATATCTGTGATGATTGATGATGTTGCACTATTGTGTAAAACCCCTGGACTACACCTTTACACACACAAATATGGATTTCACGTGGGAATCGGTTAAGTCACAGATAATTTAAATTTGATGTTTTTGAAATTGAAATTTTAATTTCAATTTATTTTGAAATTGGAAATTTGGGTTTAAAGTGAAAAGCTTTTGAAATGAGTTTCAAAGATAAAAGTTATTTTGAATAACTTAATCGAGTTTTGAAAATTTAAATAATTTGATTTAAATTTAAATTCAAGTTTGAAATTGAATCCTATGATTTGAAACTAAGGATTAAAGATGCTGTACAAGTTATATATGGGTTAAACCATTTTAAAGGTATTGATTTGGGAATTTGAATTTAATTCAAGAGTTTTAACTCGTGTAAATATAACTGGATTTTTCTGAAACGAAAACTACTTGTTTTCAAATAGTAAAAGCTTTCACATAAGTAATGAACTTCCAATTTGTGTTGAAAGAATTTCAAGTTTGAAATAGAATTGAAATGTTTTGAAAACTATGAAATGAGTCTTTGATTTCAAAGACCGAACGAGTTAATCTAACTTGAAATGGAATTGTTTTGAAAGGCTATGAATGAATCTTTGGAAACGAGTTTTGAAAGCTATAAGTTAAATCTTGATTTAAAGATTTAACGAGTTAATCAAGTTGAAATGGAAATCGATTTGAAAATCCATGAATGAATCTTTGTGAACGGGGTAAACTTTGTGAATTGAATCTTTTTGTTTAAAAGATTAAAAGTGTGGAAATTGTTTAAACCATTGAAGGTTTTTGAATTTAATCTTTTTGTTTAAAAGATTGGAAATGGTAATTTGTTTTACCATTCGAATGAAAAGTTTTGGGTTTTAAGCTGTGATTTAACTGAGACCCCAGTATCCATATGATTTTTAATTGCGCTCGTTATTCGGTTTAGCCGGGAGAGGACCTTTGTGTCATATAACCCATTCCGAATAGTGATACGACGATATGGATAGCATTTGAAGACCGGTGGTGAAGACCGGGTATTTGCGAGAGCGATAGGATGACCTATCGATTGTCTCTGCACTGAGTCGCGCCGATATAGAGATTTCCTAAGTGATGGGAAATCCGATCGAGATTGTGAATACCCGGATTTGCAAGGGCTTCTTCGAAAGTGCCTTCAGTTCTGTTCGAACCCGGAACAGACTTGTATGGATGTGTGTCTGACATTACACTTTGAGATGTAAAGCCGGTTTCTATCAAATACATTTCTGTTGGTGGCGGAGAATTTATTCTCTTAGCTTAACACCCTTCTCTGAGACGTACGAGCTCAAAGGTTATGTAGTTGATGGTTACTAGTGATACATTCCCAATTTGGTAATGTGGCATACGAAGTGCTGTTGATCAGTTGTTGGTCAAAACGTGGCTTTGTGAAAAAGCGTAGTGTATGTGGACGAGACTTCGTCGATCCTCACAACCCGGTAATGGTCGAAACAGGAATGTTGCGGCAAAGGTTTGTAGGGGTAGCGCCCCTAGGGTATGTCATTTCCTTCTGGATAAAGGGTGGTATCATGGTATGGAGCCCAGATACTTAACTCGTGTGGACACGGTAATTTATTACTGTATGATGTTGCTTTATTGGTTTTCGGGATCCCGGGATAAAGGTCGGTAACGACCGGGGGATGACATGACTTGTGTGTTAGTTACCTAGTTACAGCTGTACAGCGTGAGGTAGCGTCAGTGTGTTAGTTACCTAGTTACAGCTGTACAGCGTGAGGTAGCGTCGGCCTTTTGTTTGCAGAGATCCGGTTAGGATCCGGGGCGTCTTTCCAGAGGCGTTTCTATTTCGGTAAGGAAGTTCCTTTGCCTGATCATTTGTTGGAAATCCAAAGAAACAATACGAACCCTGTACGGTTTTAGTTGTATTACCTGCTATGGAATGTGGCGGTAACCTACTATTGAACGTAGTAGCTATAGTAGGCATACAACAATGGTTTTATGCTGGCTAAGATTAATATTATATTTTCGAAATGGTTTTCGACACTATGCACTAATGATAATAATATCAAAAGAGTTTTGATTTTGCGTAGTAAGCATGTTTGACTATCATAAGGAGAAATCTCCTCCAATTCTGCGATTGCATTGTGTGTGTGGCGGGAGGCCTTATGGTAGTTTCATTTTCGAAAAGCATTGCGGATTTCAATGTTTAAAAGCCTTTTTGTTTGTATTAAAGATAAACTGTTTTTTTTGCTCACACCAGTCCCATGACTGATCCGGAGTTTATTGTTCCCTTCCTAAACTCTGGGTGCCCACTATTTTCCACACGGGCAGTCTAGAGTTGGGTTTTCTCAGATATTCAGGTTTGGTAGATTATCTAGAGCTAGTCAGTTCTTGGAGTTCATGGATTGACGTTGCTTATCTTGGAGCATTCTATTGGGGATATTCTATCCGCTGCTGATGTTATCTTTTCTTTCCGCTGCTATTGTCATTGTATCATATCTCTGATATTGTTGTATCATATTGATATCATTGTTGTATATCATTCTGGATATTGTATTCATTGGAGTTGTATATGATATCATTGATTTCTTTATTCCACTGTGTGTTATTTACTTAATTGTGTTATAGCTCCGGCGAATCCGATTTGAACGGTCGAATCTACGGCATTCTAGTACAATGTGAAGTACGGATGTCGATTTTTGAGCGGGCAAAACCCAAGTCGTTACACCAGACATTCCGTACTTATATAAGTAGTAAATTGACATCCTGTGAATCTGTAGTTCATATTATCATATTATACCTGACTATGATATTATTTATATGATGATCACCTTGTTTATTCACCTGTCATATCATCTTTTACTGTTATATAATGCTATTCTATTTATTTATATCAGTTTATCACACTGCAAGTTCCCTGTAGAATAGAATCACTATGGGTTGAAATGATACATACCCGAACGGACTTTAGAATAGGAAAAAATCATTATGGGCTGAAATGATAGGCCTGAACGATTTTTATTTATTTTATTTCACTTGGGATTGCGGGTTTGAAATGATAGAACCCGGATTTTTCTTTGTGAACTGCGGATTGAAATGATATATATCCTTATCACTTGACCTAGGTTAGAAAACTATATACATGCCCGTGGTTATTTTATAAAGTATTTTGAATAATTTAAATATGTTTAAGAGTGTAAATCTATGCAAATTTGATTTAAATTGGATTTTTAATGTTTAAATAAAGAAATTCTGATTCTTCTATAAGTTAAAAATGCAATTAAATGAATGGTTAAATTTTAATTATTGAAATATAACTTAAGTTTGGAAATTTGAATTTTTGGATTTAAAAGAAAATTTGAGTTATATAAATAAAAACGGAAATTTAATTATATTGGAAAAATGGAAATAAAAATTTAAGTGTTAAGTTTAATTGTTAAAATGAAGAGAATAGAAATTTTACACTTAAATTTTATTAAGTGAATTCTTGAAAATTGGTTTTATTTATAAGAAAATTTATTATAAAAATCATAAGTTAAAAGTATTTTAAATGAACATTTTGAATGTTAAAGTATGATTTTTATAATGTTTAATAGTTTAAGTTGGGATTTATTGTTTGCTGGAAATACACTAAAATCTGGAAATACTTTTAATAGCACTTCAGAAATGCTATCGTTTCTGAAATGAACTAAAACTTAAATAAGAGGCTATTACAGCAGTTCTGTAAATGCTGTAGTTGCTGAAGTAAACTAAAAGACTAAAAACTTAATAAAGGGCTATTGCAGCAGTTTTGTAAATGCTGCAGTTGCTTGATGTCTTTACTGAATTTAATGAAAACCTTTAATATGAAACCTGAGTTATTAAAGCATTTCTGGAAATGCTGTCTTTGCTGAATTGAACTAATTTTCAACTAAAATTGAGATTTTACAGCAGTTTTAAATGTTGTATTTGCTGAATAAAAATGTTTTCAAGTATAACTTATAACAGCCTTTTCTAAATGTTGTGAAAGGCTGAAATTTTCAATGTTTATGGTTTTTAACTAAGAAATGAGCTCAGAATGGTTCGAAACTTTGGAAATTTAATACTTGACTTGAAAGAATAATAACTTCACTTTTAAATGGTTAAATGAATTAATTTAATTAGAATATAAACTATTTAAAGGGTGATTTGATAGAAAAATAAATGAATGATATTTTGGAATTTTAAAAGGCATTTTATTTGATAAATTGGATTTGAAGTCAAATAATGATTGAAAGGAAGGTTTGAAAAGATATGATCTTTTGATAAATTGAAATGGTTTGGAAATGATTTAATCTTTATTTTGATAAATATTTGGGTTTGAAATGATATTAAATTTTGAAGTATAAAATATTATTCTGAAATATTATAACCACGGGTATACTTCTCTGTATGTCATTTGATTTCCTGATGATGGCTGTGATGCACATTAACATTGTTAGTTGCATTGTTTACTTCGATATGGACATTTCTGTGATATTGATATTACTGTTTAATTTATGGTTTTATGGATCCTTAAAGGATGGGCGGTCCCAAGCATCCTTTAAGTTATTATGCATTGCCATTACAGTTCACTTGAGTTGGTTTACATTATATAAGTATGTATGTCTTGACTCGAGTGTTTTGTGTTTTACTTTACGCTCGGGTCAGCCTGAGGATCACAGCTTTGGATTCACCTCCTGGAGCTAGAGATCCGTTGGAGCTTATTTATCTATCGGTTCATCGACTTCTATTCCAGTTATTTCCTATTCAGTATTGTCTCAGTATTATTGATTTATGTATCCTGACTTCTATTATATTTATTTTGACTATGAGATTTTGTATATGTTTTGAGAGTTTGTATATAGTAGCTTCATGAACTACTATGGTATTTTATTTCCGCTGCGAGTTATTCTGATATTTCTGTGTATGTGATTCTGTGAATGATTTTATTTGCTCCAAATTTTATTACAATCTGTTATTTTGAATTATTCAAGTCAGACATGTGTGTCTACCTATGCACTTGGAGGGTTTTGCATGATAGGGGGTTCTCGCATTTGGTTTGGTAGCGAACGGTTGACTCTTACTCCTACATGTCCCTACGGGGTTGGTGCAATCGAGAGGCTGGCCGTAAAGGCAGAACATAGGTACAGCTGTATGCTACGGTAGGCGTTACCCCCACTGACGCGGTCTGTTACATTTAGTATCAGAGCTTTGGTTTTAGGCAAACCTTAGCCTGCGGAGCAAAAAAAAACTCATTAGAGATAGGGTAGAAATACCCTAGAATGAGTGAAATCAATCTCAGAATCATTCCTTTGTGAGAGAACGTATTTTCGAAGTATAAAATGATTTTCAAATGATTTTTAAAGGATTTTTAAAGATTAATATAAAATTTTCTTGTTTTGAAAGAAAATTTTCTGGACTTTATCCCTTTTGTATCCACCTTGTTAGTAATTTCTTTGATTAGGATTTCCTTAAAATTCTGGACTTCTATCTTAGTTGGGATTTCTTCGATTAGGATTCCTTTGAATTTTGGAACGCTCACACTTGTTCTGAAATCCATTCCTGTCTCCCCTAATTGTATTATTTTGATTTTTGGAGCATTCCTTAACTCCACTTTGAATGACCTCTATAAACACCGGCGATTCCGCCAAACTTTGAATTGATGTGTAAAGGGGTGAAACTCCTTTACAATTGGCATTGATTCACCGGAGATTTCTATATCCTCGGTTTACGATGTTTTCTATCTTCTGCTATATTTAGATTCTATCTCTAGCGATCGAAGGTCGATTTGCCTTAGATTTTCGCATCCATTATATTCCCGAAGTCACGGTTGACCCTTTTAAGGTCGCCCGTGATTTATATAGGCTTATCCATCTTCTATTTGGTAATTTAATGATCTTATCTTCATTTGTGCTTATCTTTGAATCAGAATTTTATTTGATTAGAGTCCCTCTAAATTTGAATCTCTGTTTTGTTTTGAAATCCATCCTTGAATCATCCCTTGAAAAATTTGTGGTTGATTGTCTTTTGAAAATTGTGTATTAATCAAAGTTATTATTTTGATAAGGATGACCATATTTTATATATAAAGGTGAAATGTTTTCTATAAGGATCTATATACCTTTTAAATGAGAATTTGAAGTTTTGAAAGGATTAGAAAATTTTGAAAATTTATAAGGAATGGTTTCATATAAAATAATTTATAACTGAAGGTTTTGAATCTGAATTTGAGTGATTGAACTCCGGCATTTTGGAACTGGTTTTAAGATTTTGAAATAATAAATATTATGATTTGAAAGTATTTTCCGAATATGAAATGTTACAAATGATTTTAATGAGTTTCAAATGATTTCGAAGAAATTCAAAAGAAGTTTGAGAAATAGAAGTCCAGAACCCACTTATGTCGCTGGAAAATAATTTCGGTGATGAATGCATGCATCATCGAAATTGATTTTCGAGTTTCAAAGTGGGGTAGAGGCCACTTCGTTAGATTTGCTATGCGATTGATTTGTGAAACCAGTTTTTGATTTCAAATTCCGAAGTGTGATGGGATATTCGAAAGATATATGTATATATATTGAACAATTTGAAATGAGCCGGTGTTCAGTCCTTGAGTTTTGGATTTGATTTGATATAACCCTCTCTTTTGGAATTGATTTACTGATTTGTTGGTGATTTCCAACTCTTGGATTGAAATATGATTTCTTCGACTATTTTGAAGGTTCGAGTACTTCCAAATCAAGGTTAACTTTCAAAGCTAAGTAATTTTGAAAAGTATAAAGTATATAAGTTTGGTATTTCTGTTTAAAATATGTAGTAATATAATTTAAATAAGTTGAAACTGTTTTGTTAAGTAAATGAATAAGGCTATTTTGAATTTTCTAATATGGAATTTAGATTTGAAATGTTTTGAAAAGAATTTGGTCTTTAAAATATTTTGAATAAAATTTAGTTTAAATGTTTTAACTGGGTAACATCTTTATAAAACTATATATTTATAAAGTTGGAATAGATACATAAGTTGTACGTATGCTGTTTTATTCGCATAATTAAATTGATCCAAGTTTGAGTACACAAGTTCGAGGTGAACTACACCATTTCGTGTTAGGATTTTTCATTCGATTCTTGACGGCGAATATTTGATATGGATTTTGGGCTTGATTCTAGAATTCTCTATCATAGTATATGGCTATGCAAGGAGACTGATGGTTTCTAGTCGAGAAACCATATCAAAATCTGCATTAGGGAAGTCGAATGGACAATACTAGTTCAAAAGCGAACTTGTGTGATCGAGCGGGTAATCGAATGTGATTTTGCGAAATGATGACATATGTACATCTTATATTCTAATATCATTGATATACTTGACGTTGAAATTGGAAGTTGTTGGGTTGGATATCTTTGTAATTTAATTGGAATTCTTTCTTTTATGAAAAACTATATCAATTTAAAACCATTTTTCAAAACTATTTTTCTTTTATTCTTCTCAAACAAACTGTTTTACTCTATTTTACATACAAACTACTTTATATACAAAACTATTCTAAAAAAATCTTTTAGTAAGCAAAGATGTTCAATCCCATATGGCTCTTCATGTAGTGAAATTTATTTTTAAAAATTTTGATCCTTATATAAGATGGACTTTATGTAAATATAAGATGATGTTGAAAACCGTTGATGTTGGAAATAAATTGTTTGACTTAAATTATATTGATTTGGAAATTTGGATTTATTTTCCAAATTTATTATTTTGGAAACTTTGGAACTGAAGCTATTTTATTTGAGTAGAAATAATTTGGTGGAATTGTATATGATTTTGAAATTGAACTGATATTGAAACAAATTGAAATTTGAGAACCTTGTGTTACTAAATACTTGATTCGGGAGTTATCGAACTTATATATATAAATTGGTTTGTATAAGTATGATGTTGACTCGAAAACTATGGATTTGAAAAGGCACTCAATTTGAAAAGTGAAATCTTATATAATTGAAGTCTATATAATTGTGATTTGATATACTATTGATTTTGGAAAGTATTTGATTTGAAAATGAAATCTTATATATAATGGACTTTATATAAGTATGATATTTGAAAGAGATTTGAAAAGGTACTATATGATACATATTTTCGAAGTAAAGATATGGAAAGTGCCTTCTGCTTGATATCCGCTTTGTGGCCACATTGTGGATTCATTCTATCGATATTTCTCTGATTTTTGGTTTTTCGGATATGATACTCGAGTGTCCATTGAATTCCATGGCATTACCCATGGTCTTACGAGCGCGACTGCATAGCGTAATTCACCTGGCTGAGATGGCCTAGGGGTACGGATGTTTCCTAGGGGATTCAGGCATAACCATTGTGTATCCTGTGATCTATGTAGGTCGTTTTAGTAGCAAAATCCGCACGGCTGAGAAAGCTTACGGATACGGATGTTTCCTGGGGGATCCAAGCATAACCTTTGTGTATCTACGGTTTACTAGTCATCATGGCGTAATTCGCAGGGCTGAGAAAGCTTACGGATACGGATGTTTCCTGGGGGATCCAAGCGTAACCTTTGTGTATCTGCGATCCATGGTTAGACAAAGGTTTTGTTTGTTTTTGTTTGGATTGTACTTTCCATATCTGTTTTTAAAAGTTTTCCAGTATTTTCACTGGGTGTTGAAACAAGTCTACTAAGTAACTGGAGAATTCTAGCTTTGCGCCTGATCAACGCACTGCTAGAGTCTACAGGAACGAGGATAAACTTGTTAAGACATCGAGTTATAAAAGTATTTTGATAAAATATTATATAAAGGATACTTTGATCAGTTATTTCCTTTCTACAGAATTTTAAAGTGTTTTAAATACTTTTTACCTCTTTAACCAACAATTTTAATTAATGGCTCGTCCTTGTCTTTCGTCCTATTTTCCCTTCTAGCTATTCCTATTCTCCACCTTGTTAAACTTACCTATAACAACAGTTATCAGGTATAATTTTAATCTTCTTGTCATCTTGTCTTAATCCTATTCCATTCTATTTTCTTCTGTGTTTTCTGTACCTTATTCCTTTTCGAGGACGAAAAGATTTGAGTGGGGGAGAGTGTAACAACCTTGTATTTTGTGATTATTTTAATTGTATATTTTAATTATTTTAAATTTAATTTCCTGATTTAAAAACTTTATTTTATTTATTAAAAAGGATAAATTTTGCTATTTTAAATATAAATTTTGATTTTGATGTGAATTAGAATTCCAAACAGGACTAAATAGAATATTTTCCAAAAAGTGAATTTTTGGTCAATATGATCAAACTTTGACTTTTAAATTTAAAAATTTGAAAGTTTGAAAATTTTAATTTTATCTTTTATTATGAAAGTAAATAAAATTTTAAGAATACTGCTTTTTGTTTCGTTGAAATCCGATTTATATTGTGAAAGTTATGCTTTTTTTAACTATTGTGTTAAATTTGGAGTATTTAACAAAATTGTTTATTTTAAATTATAAAAATAATATTTTCTTTGGTCATGTAATGTTCTAATTTATATTGATATGGGTAAAATAACATGTTATGTATATATTTTGGTTTTAAAACATTTTTTAAGTGTAGTTGTTTTTTTCCAAAAACTAGTTATATTTTTTTTTCAATTTTCAATACTAGTTTACATATAATTAACTATATTCTTATATTTTTCTATATTTTCCTAAAATTTATTTATTCATTTCATTTTCACTATATTTTGTATTCAGTTTTATTTTATTTTCTTGGATTTTATTTTGATTTATTTGCATAAAGAAACGGAAATATCAAGAGACTTTGGCCTTTAACCTTTGACCTTCCACCTTCACATCTCTTCATAACTTTGGGCCGTTCTTTCTCTTGCCTATAGCCATGACTTTCTTTATGCAATTCACGTGAAAACATCACTTTCTCATTACTCATTCACGTATGTTTTCAGATCTGAAGAAAAAAATGGTAATGTCTTCCTCTTTCTATTCTTTTTCACCTTCTTTTAATGATTTTCCTTTGTAAATTGCGTTGAAATCTTCATGCTTTGATTTTCCATACTCCTCCACCACCTCCTCCAACGAATGCCACCACTTTCCATGGCCACTCCACCATCCTTTCCCTCTGACTTGACCAGGGCGTGAGCCCCCTTGAAGCTATCATCACCAAATGTTGCAAAATCACCTTGAAACTAGCCTAGCCGAACCCTTTATGCACATACCCTTCATTTTTCACCTAAACCACCTCCTTGGCTGCCACCACCAGTCCCTCCACCACCTCTGGCCGACACTCCAGACCCCACCTGACCTTCACCTAGCAAGGCCATGCCCACATCATCTCAGGCCGACCCCAAAATTTGCACAAATATCCACTTATTTGCCTTAAACCACCCTTTGTATTCCCACCTTGTAACTTCCACCACTTCACCACACCCCTTAGCCGCCCATTGCACCACCTTCTCATGCCCTTACCTAAACCAAAACCACTTCCACACCATCTCCTAGCCTCCAGAAGGTTTGGCCGTGCCATTTGTAGCCTTGCCCGAAGCTTGAAATTGTGCAAAAAATACACTTGTTTGCCTTGTACTTGTATTTTCATACCTAGCAACTTCCATAACTTCATACCATAGCTAGGCCGACCTTGGCTTGACCATACTTGACCAAATACACCCCATGGTCGTGTCTTATCACTCTTTGGCCGAGCATAGTGATGGTGAAAGCAAGTGCAAGCCATTTAATATTTGTTGTTCCTTAGTTCTAGCTTGTTAGTGTGATATTTGGTGTTGTATATTCATGTTATATATATTGTTTTGTTTCTATGTACAAGACAAATAGCTTTGGCTCTCCCCTCACTTGAATCCGTACTCGTGCTTTCGTGCTTTCCGGATCTTTGTTTGTGTGTCTTGTTGTGCTATCTCCAGTTTGTAGAGGTGAGTATTTCTCACCAGACATTCCGTACTTATATAAGTAGTAAATTGACATCCTGTGAATCTGTAGTTCATATTATCATATTATACCTGACTATGATATTATTTATATGATGATCACCTTGTTTATTCACCTGTCATATCATCTGTTACTGTTATATAATGCTATTCTATTTATTTATATCAGTTTATCACACTACAAGTTCCCTGTAGAATAGAATCAATATAGGTTGAAATGATACATACCCGAACAGAATTTAGAATAGAGAAAAATCATTATGGGCTGAAATGATAGGCCTGAACGATTTTTATTTATTTTATTTTACTTGGAATTGCGGGTTTGAAATGATAGAACCCGGATTTTTCTTTATGAACTGCGGATTGAAATGATATATATCTGTATCACTTGACCTAGGTTAGAAAACTATATACAGGCCCGTGGTTATTTTATAAAGTATTTGAATATTTTAAATATGTTTAAGAGTGTAAATCTATGAAAGTTTGATTTAAATTGGATTTTTAATGTTTAAATAAAGAAATTCTGATTCTTCTATAAGTTAAAAATGCAATTAAATGAATGGTAAAATTTTAATTATTGAAATATAACTTAAGTCTGGAAATTTGGATTTTTGGGTTTAAAAGAAAATTTGAGTTATATAAATAAAAATGGAAATTTAATTATATTGGAAAAATGGAAATAAAAATTTAAGTGTTAAGTTTAATTGTTAAAATGAAGAGAATAGAAATTTTACACTTAAATTTTATTAAGTGAATTCTTGAAAATTGGTTTTATTTATAAGAAAATTTATTATAAAATCATAAGTTAAAAGTATTTTAAATGAACATTTTGAATGTTAAAGTATGATTTTTATAATGTTTAATGGTTTAAGTTGGAATTTATTGTTTGCTGGAAATACACTAAAATATGGAAATACTTTTAATAGCACTTCAGAAATGCTATCGTTTTTGAAATGAACTAAAACTTAAATAAGAGGCTATTACAGTAGTTCTGTAAATGCTGTAGTTGCTAAGTAAACTAAAAGACTAAAAACTTAATAAAGGGCTATTACAGCAGTTCTGTAAATGCTGTAGTTGCCTGATGTCTTTGCTGAATTTAATGAAAACCTTTAATATGAAACCTGAGCTATTACAGCATTTCTGGAAATGCTGTCTTTGCTGAATTGAACTAATTTTCAACTAAAATTGAGATTTTACAGCAGTTTTAAATGCTGTCTTTGCTGAATAAAAATGTTTTCAAGCATAACTTATAACAGCTTTTTCTAAATGTTGTGAAAGGCTGAAATTTTCAATGTTTATTGTTTTTAACTAAGAAATGAGCTCAGAATGGTTCGAAACTTTGGAAATTTAATACTTGACTTGAAAGAATAATAACTTCACTTTTAAATGGTTAAATGAATTAATTTAATTGGAATATAAACTATTTAAAGGGTGATTTGATAGAAAAATAAATGAATGATACTTTGTAATTTTAAAAGGTATTTTATTTGATAAATTGGATTTGAATTCAAATAATGATTGAAAGGAAGTTCTGAAAAGATACGATCTTTTGATAAATTGAAATGGTTTGGAAATGATTTAATCTTTATTTTGATAAAGTTTTGGATTTGAAATGATATTAAATTTTGAAGTATAAAATATTGTTCTCAAATATTATAACCACAGGTATACTTCTTTGTATGTCATTTGATTTCCTGATGATGGCTGTGATGCACATTAACACTGTTAGTTGCATTGTTTACTTCGATATGGACATTTCTGTGATATTGATATTACTGTTTAATTTATGGTTTTATGGATCCTTAAAGGATGGGCGGTCCCAAGCATCCTTTAAGTTATTATGCATTGCCATTACAGTTCACTTGAGTTGGTTTACATTGTATAAGTATGTATGTCTTGACTCGAGTGTTTTGTGTTTTACTTTACGCTCGGGTCAGCCTGAGGATCACAGCTTTGGATTCACCTCCTGGAGCTAGAGATCCGTTGGAGCTTATTTATCTATCGGTTCATCGACTTCTATTCCAGTTATTTCCTATTCAGTATTGTCTCAGTATTATTGATTTATGTATCCTGACTTCTATTATATTTATTTTGACTATGAGATTTTGTATATGTTTTGAGAGTTTGTATATAGTAGCTTCATGAACTACTATGGTATTTTATTTCCGCTGCGAGTTATTCTGATATTTCTGTGTATGTGATTCTGTGAATGATTTTATTTGCTCCAAATTTTATTACAATCTGTTATTTTGAATTATTCAATTCAGACATGTGTGGATTATTGTCGATTTTAATGGTCCAAAATAATGGGTCGTTACAAAAAGCCTTAGGGCTTAAAGTTGGGAAGACTAAAGTTAATATATGGAAGACATATTCCTATTTAAATTATATTGTCGAAGTACTGTTATGGTATGGCTCAATATTTTTATTAACCGGACATATGTTGTTCTGACTCTCTCTCATTAATATATGTTAGGAAAGCCGATGCTTAAGGCAATGGAAAGGAGGAAACTTACGGAAGTTTATCTATTTATCTACTCATGTTATTTCTGATGTACGCTGTGAAGAATAATGTTGTATTCTAGAAATGTTGTACTAGGATATGTGATGGTTGTTATTGTGTTATGGATTTTATGACATTTTGATTTTAAATGAAATGGGTACTGTTTCTGTTATCATATTTTATCATTCTGTTGCGAGTTCTAAATATGTAGATAAATAGTTGTGTATTATTCTTTATACCAACCAATAGCCAGCTTTGGAATGGGTCTAAGTTTCAATGGGAAATTTCTAGGTCAAAATTTAGGTCTGTTTCATGGTTGGTTGTTAAAACTTTAGTCAAGTCAAATTCAAAATATCTGGCTAAAGTAGTTTGGTTAATAATAAATGATATTATTGAACCAAGGATTTTGCTTATGGACTAACTGAGTTGATTAAGAAATATATTGGATTTTTGACAAAAACCAGATCTTGTAAATCTTAAGTGATATAGTGTTGATGAAAAAATGTGTGTAAGGTATTGTTACTAAATGGTACCGCTTTAGATAACCTAAAATATTATTTTACTTAAAAAACCATAAGCAATGAATTCATCCAAACCAAAAAACCAGCTAAAAAGGCATCAATGACCAATCATATGTTTAGAACTATGAGGGGTGGGGAAAGAAAAAAAATTAAGGAATCAATTATGGAAGTTTTAATTAAAAGAAAGGGAAAGATTTGTTTCTTTTAAATAAAATTAATCCACTAACTTTGTTTATTTTGTTTTCTCTCCTCCTCTCCTTAGTCGTAGCCAAAATTTCATTCGTGCCTTCCAAAACAAAATCAACTCTAAATTAAATGAAAAAATAAAATAAATCTATGTGGTTCTCTCTTCTCTTGCAAAGCTGGGTGTGGATCTACGTAGAGATCCAAAGAGAACTTTCAAACCAAGATTTTACAGAGGGGCAAGAAGTTTTAAGTTCAATTCTTTATTATTTATTTATTTATTAATGATGTTTATCCCTAACTAAATTCTTATATATGTGTATATTAAACTACCACTTGTTGAATTTATGTTTGAAACCTCATGTATATTGCCATTCAGTTGTAAGATAAATTTATGTATAATTATTTTCTATTTTTATATTATATGTTTGAATGAAGTTCTTAGTTATATAGATTTTTTTGTCGTAAAATTTCATTTGTTTTCATAATTTAATTCACTTAACGTTTAATTTAAATCAAATCATGCATGATTCATATGCTTTATATATGCTATCCAAAATATAAATTAATATCAAGTGATATCTTTTAGTTAAGTCAACTTTTTTTAACTAATATATTCAAGTCTTGTTATTTTGTTAATTAATATATTTGAAATATAAATCTTAAATTACAATTTTCACATGTGTGTATATGTATATATGTAATTTTCAAAAGAAAATAATAATCATTTTATTAGAGTAAATATTAGTTATGACAATAATTTCTTTTAACAACTTTGTTTACATGTTGGATATGTATTTTTAGATATGTAATCTTAAAGCTTGGATATTTTGTTGTGGTTTACTCATTGGATATTTATGGTATTGAATCTATTATTAATTAGTGGTTGTAAAGGAGGAAATGTAAAATAGCACCTTATTTAGTTTCCTCTTAATTCTGATTTGAATAGGTCCAGATTTAATGTGAAACTTCATTTTCTTCTTCGCTTGCAATTAAGCATTCTTTAACATTGAAATCATTTGATTTATTACATAGATTTGTTTTAATAATTTTACATATGTGTGTGTGTGTTTATATATTAAATATGCATAAATGGAAACATATTATTACATATATAAATGATATTTATTGTAACAACCCGTATATTTGGACCATTTACATTGACAATAATCCACACATGTCAACTTAAATAGTGCAAAACACGAATCATTAATGGAGTATATGTATATAAATGAGAATCATCACAGAATCACAGAAAATATAACATCATAGAATAGTGCAGCGAAATTACAACATAGTCATAAGAGTAGTTCATGAAGCTACCCATAAATACAACAATGTCTCAATAAAAGAAATAGAACAACATAGATGTCCAATAGTCCAAATAGAAAGAACAATACTGATAAGATAAGATAGTGATAGTCTTCGGTCTTCAGCTCCAAGTAGAACAGCAACAACAATCCTCAGTCTGATCCGAGCATATGCACAAACAAACACTCGAATCAGGACATATATTCTTATACAGATAATATGGTTCAAAATTTGAAATAACAATAACTCAAAGATGAATGGAATAAACAACTTTCAGGATCCGATAAACTATCTATACATAGTCGTGTACGATAAATAGATAATGTCTAACAGTAAAGCAAAATATTAAGATAGTGTTAAGGCGTCACCATTTTCCCCTTAACACATTTTATATAGCATTATAGACTATACAGCACTGTAAACTCCACCGTAAACTAGTGGGATATCAGGGAGTACTCCATAGGTATAATACAAAACAAATTCGTAGTGGTCGCGTATATGGGAATACAAGTATGGCAAGGCACATGAGGCAATACCCAAGGTAGTGAAACTACCGTTTGCCTGATCCGGACCGGTGAGAACGCATCGCCGCAGCGATCGCAACACCGCGAAACAACACTCCCAAATCAAGGGTGCGCACCAATCAATCACAAAGTAATGAGTAGTTTACGAAGAAGTGTGTTCGCTCGAGGTAGCTAACCCTATTTGGGCCGACACGGCTCCTGTTTTAGTCATTTCCAATTTGACACAAGTGTCAAGGCTATCCATTATCGTTCTCTTTCTTCAATCATCAACGTACATCATTCCAACCACTTCATTCTGGATCACGCTCCGTACATAGTTATTAAAGTGGTTTTCGGTTTAGACAGTGAGTATGTCCCTAACCGATTCTGGTTCCTTTAATAACCTTCGTAATTATAACACCGATTGGTCGTTAATATATTTCAAAACCAAATCAATTTCAATTTCAGTTAGAATTCGTAAATCAACATTTCGATAGTCTTTCTAAATCAATTTCCAAAATTACATCTCATAACTTCCCAATTTCATTTTAAAATTTCTATAATTCAATTTCAAAGTTTCAATTTTAAAACAATTCAAATATTCATTGAACTTCGTATATAAGTTCATTCCAAAATCATTTAACTTAATTTAACGTTCAAATCGATTTAAACTCAATTATCGATTTCATTCGATATTCATTCAATTAATTTATCATTAAAATAATTTCAATTAAATTTCCAATCCATTACATTACTTTCTTAAGTTCAACTTATTATATCAAGCTTACAAATTTATTTTAGATTAAATTTGTTGAATCCAATTCTTTAAATTACAAGTCTTCCATTTGTTTCAATAAAACGCATTTTACTTCTTATCAAAGAAATTCATTTCATTTATTATTTACTTAGTTACAAGTTTCAAAACTCAATTAAAGAAACTTAGCTTCACTTATTCAAAAATTCACTTTCTCTTAAGAAGAAAAAAAAATTTCAATTTAATTTAATCATTAAATAATTCAATCTTATTCAATTATCAAATAATTTCAAATCTTAATTATTACTTAATTATTAACAATTTCAAAACTTAATTATTTCTAATTTCAACTTAATTATTAATAATTTCCAAAACTTAATTATTACAAATTTCAAAACTTAATTTTTAACAATTCCAAAACTTCATTATTAATCAATTTAAATTTAAACAATGTTCTTCGTCAATTACTACGTTAATATTTGTTTCAAATTACAAATATTCACATTTTTCATTCATTCGAATTTAAATTCCAAATTTTATTTGAAACCATATTATTAGTCAAATAAAACTTTATTTTATTTTAAATCAAAACATTGACCAATCGGGTTTAATTTAATTTTCTATTCTAAGTCAAGGTTTATTTGGGTATTTATCATTTCAACCCGATTCCATTTCAATTCAAAAATCAAAGCATACAAAGGGAACTTGCAGTGCGATATCTGGGATGGTGTCAAAGTAAATAAACAAGCAATAGCATTCATACATAAGAATTCAACAATTATTTTTAAATAATCCCGAAATAATCGTATTAATTTGCATTTGTTATTTATGCAAATTAATATAATTATTTCTAGAATCTACACTATCATTTCATGTAGATTAAAGATTATTACATTACGGTTTCACTTGTCGTTCAATTTCAAATTTTTATACTACAACAATTATTCCAATATATGTTCAAAGGTTCAAAGTGTAATTTATAAAATTCTACGTGGCAATTAACTTAACAATTAAAGGGTCAAGTTTTACAAATCAAATTTACATATGAAGGGGGTCAAGTTTAACAAATCAAAGTTCGACATATATAATCCAAATTTTAATTCGTTAACTATCCTATATCAAATTTAACTTGCAATTTATTTGTCACTTAACAATAACAATCATCATTCAATTTAATCAACAATCATTCAATAATACAAACTGGCATAAGAATATATGTCGTGAAAATTTATTTCACCTTTCGTGGATAAAGAAATTGACGGCGAAGCGAAAAGAAGTACGAATGAGGTCGGAACAATACGAACAACTGTCACTGCAATATCGACAAAAGAGAGACGATATTAATTCGATGAACGTCATATATAATTTATAAATTAAATAGATGTGCTTATTGGTAACAAAGAAAGAACAGAAGCTGAAGATCGATGTTGCTGCAAAAAGAAGCTCAATCGGTTTCTGCAACAACAGAGAAAAACGGTTACTCTACTTCAGTAACAAAAATAAATGTTGCGTAAATATTCTTTTTAGCAACCAATGGAAGCGATAGTGCACCGCTACTATTTCACAAAGCAGTAGTACGCTGTCTCTTCATCCATAAATTTTTTCACTTCTTTTTTTTTCACACACAACTAGTTCTCCCACAAAATGCAGCAGTCCTTCCATACACACATGAATTCCATGCGCACATCCCCTGCATGCACAGTTTCACACTACACACACACTACCACCCTGATACGCACACAACTCTCCCCTTACAGAAAAACAAGACCAAGACTCACGTATCCATCACCCTCACCCTCAGCATGCCATAACACACATGCACTTGCCCTTTTTTTAACGCATGCTCGCATCTATCTCCAATCATGCACTAGAGGTGGTACATGTCTGGGTATTGGTGCAGGCGAGCCAAGGTGAGGCAGTCGGTTGCGAGGTGCGTGTTGGAGTAGGGGCAACGCATAGTTCCTGATTTGGGTGTGGTGGAAGGCGTAAGCGAGGGTAGGTTGCAGGGGACGGTCAGCCATGGCAAGGCGGTTCAGGCGGTGATAAATGGTGGCGCGCGGAGGGAAAAAGTGGTGCTGGACGGTGAGGCAGTGCACAATGTGGAGGTGATGGCGTCAGTCAGGGAAGGGTGGCCGAAAGTTCAATGGATGGCGGGAATGTGGGTGCGCGCATGCGGTTCCAGCGGCTGGAGAGGTGATGGGTGGAACAGAGCTCGGTGGATGGGTAGGTGCGGTGTGTTTTAAATTTGTTTGTAGAAGGCAAAGCAAGAATGAAAAAGAAGAAGAAGGAAATGAAATTTTTGGAGAGGAGGACACACGTACCTGTAGCTTTGGGTGAGAAGTAACAGTGAAACAAAATAAAGCGATATATCCTTTTGAAATTCTTAAATTTTCGTGACCGTAAATTTTTGTTATGGTGTCGATGAGTCACCGCACTTCCCAATGCCAACTACCAGCTGCTTATTAAATACACCAGCTAAATTTGATTTTCAAATTTCTTTTGGATACGGGCTACAATTTGGGTTGAGTTATTATTTAACCGGTCCGTCCGGCACGGTTAAATTAACGCGACAATCTTTACGACGGCCCCCGATTAGCACGAATATATATATCGTTTTGATCAGCGCGGCGAGGCGCTTTCAACGGTACACGGATAATTTCGATACGACAAATTTATAAAAACTCGAATTTACGCCACTTAAATTGTACGATTTGCAAAATAATTTAAACGGAACAAGCGATGACAGTTTTTGACGAAACGAATTACATCATCTCGATCAGAATAATTTTTACAACATAACTGTGTAAAAATATTTGGATTTGAAAGATAAATTTTACGCAGCTTTATATGAACTGATATACAGTAAAACGCGAACGAAATTTACTGTAATATTTTACGACGAAACTTTTTCTATATTCATATCTAACTGGATGCATCTATAAATAAAGTTTGGACGTTAATTGAGATCGTTTAGAAATTTTCAAAATTTTATATTAAAACGATGGATTTAAAATTAAATTGCGCTGAAAAATCAGGGTCATTACAATCTCCCCCACTCAAAACTTTTCGTCCTCGAAAAAGAACGAGACGAGTGAAGTAGGAATGAAGTAAGCAGAAAAGTCAAGATATATATTGAGAAATTTGAATTATACCTGAAATTAGTAATTCGGGGTTTGAATCCCGAATACTATCCTCAGTCTCCCATGTGCAATCTTGCTCGTCTGCACTCCACTGTACTTTGACGAGATTTACCGACTTCCTTTTGAGTTGCTTCGTCTCACGATCGACTATTCGAAGCGGCTTTCGCTTAATAGTCAAGTCAGGCTCGATAACTATCTCATCTAATTGAGCAGTAGGGATGGTCATAGATGGATCGTGCACAACTTTACGAAGATGTGATATGTGGAACACGTTGTGCTCACCGGAGAACTTCTCTGGTAATGCAACTCTATATGCTAATGTTCCGGCTCTTTCCGTAATCTCAAACGGACCAACAAATCTGGGAGCTAGCTTCCCTTTCCTTCCAAATCGAACAATATTCTTCAAAGGCGACACTTTCAGAAATACTTTGTCTCCTATACTGAATTCGAGATCTCTTCTCCTTTTGTCAGCATAGCTCTTTTATCTATCCTGTGCCGTCTTTATCTTCTTCCTGATTTCTTCGACTTTTTCAGAGGCTTCCATAATTACTTCTGGACCAAGCACTAATCTATCTCCAGACTCAATCCAACAAGCTGGCGATTTGCACGGCCGTCCATATAAGGCTTCGAACGGTGCCATACCAATGCTTGCCTGGTTTATTAAAGATCATTAATTCAAATTTAACTATACTTATTCAAATTTGAAATTTAATTTCTTTACCCGGTAACTATTATTATAAGTGAATTCAACCAAGTGAAGATGGTCTTCCCAGGATCCACCAAAGTCAATAATACAAGCTCGAAGAAGGTCTTCCAAAATTTTATTCACCCTCTCAGTTTGGCCATCTGTCTGAGTATGATAAGCTGTGCTCAGATTTAGTTTTGTGCCCAAAGTATCCTGAAATGCTTTCTAGAATTTACTGGTGAAAATAGGACCTCGATCGCATGCAATACTAGATGGTACACCATGAAGTTTAACTACTTCTCTCATGTATATCTCGGCCAAACTCGAAGCAGTACGAGTGGTCTTGACTGGAATAAAATGAGCGGATTTCGTCAGTCTATCAACAATCACCCAAATGCTTTCGTTACCCTTTCTAGTCCTTGGTAGCCCATCTATAAAGTCCATAGAAATTTGCTCCCACTTCCAACCTGGAATCTCTAGAGGTTGAAGCAACCCTGCTGTCTTCCTGTGATCAGCTTTGACTTGTTGGCAAGTTGTGCATCTGCTGACATAGGTGGAAATATCACACTTCATTCCACTCCACCAATATAGCTTCTTCGTATTTTGGTACATCTTTGTAACACCGGGATGAAATGAAAGCGAAGATTTATGGTTTTCCCTCAGCACTTCCTGTCTTAGACCATCAACATTAGGAACACAAATACGATTGTCAATCCTCAACACTCCATTACCATCGACTTGTGCGCCCAATTTATTATCAGCATTTCCAACTCTTCCGAGAACTATTTCTTTGATGCGATAAAGTAAAGTGTCGTCGTATTGCTTGGCTATAATATGATCCATAAGAACTGGGGAGACGGAAAGCTAGAATAACATTCCCTCAATAAGATTACAACATGCCATTGCTTGGTTTCTGCTCAAAGCATCGGCTACGGCATTTGCTTTCCCCGGAGTGTAGTTAATATCAAGATCATATGCAGCTAGAAATTCGAGCCATTGGACTTGTCTCTGATTCAAATCCTTTTGCGAGAAGATATATCTCAATGACTTATGGTCAGTGAATAACTCGAATTTTGTTCCCAATAGATAGTGCCTCCATAGCTTAAGAGCAAATACAACTGCAAGAAACTCTAAATCGTGTGTTGCATAATTTGCTTCATGGGTCTTTAATTGGCGACCAACATAAGCAATGACTTTTCCATTCTACATTAAAACTGCTCCTAATCCATCCCGGCATGCATCAGTATAGACGGTCAATCCTTCGCTACTGTCAATAACTGTAAGAACTGGGGCAGAGGTCAACTTCCGCTTCATCTCATTGAAATCTGTTTCGCACTTTTCACTCCAAATAAATTTTACATTCTTTCTGGTCAGTGGGTAAGTGGTGCGGCAATTCGGGCAAAATTTTCTATAAATCTCCGATAATAGCCAGCCAAGCCCAAGAAACTGCGAATATCTGTAGGAGTTTTGGGAGTCTCCCAATCCTGCGAATGTAAAGGATTCGAATTTAGATAGAGATAAGATGTTCAGATAGAAATGACAAGTAAGGATAGAACTTACATTGATTACGGCGATATTAGATGGATCGACCGAAATCCCATTCTCCGAGACAATATGGCCAAGAAACCGAACTTCATCCTTCCAAAGTGGCATTTTGAAAACTTGGCTTTAAGCTGATGACTGCGAAGAGTTTCAAGAACAAAAGCCAAATGTGACCTATGCTCTTTCTCATCCTTAGAGAAGACGAGAATATCATCGATGAAAACAAGAACGAACTTGTTAAGAACATCCCGGAAAACTCTATTCATTAAGTCGACGAAATAAGCTGGTGCATTAGTAAGGCCGAACGGCATAACCAGCCATTCAAAGAAACCATTTTCAGTGTGAAATGCTATTTTAGGAATACTCTCCTTAGCAATTCTGAGTTGGTGAAAGCCAGTAGCCAGATCGAGTTGAGAGAATACTTTAGCTCCATGGAGCTGGTCGAATAGATCGTTGATGCGGGGCATTGGATATCTGTTCTTGTGTGTGAGCTTGTTTAGCTCTCTATAGTCCACACTCATTCTGAGAGAACCATCCGATTTTGTGACGAATACAACTGCAGCACCCCATCTTGAATGACTTCGCCGAATCAAGCCTTTAGCAAATAAATCTTCAATTTGAGCATCCATTTCAGCCTTCTCTTTAGGAGCCGTTCTCCTAGGAGGGAGAACTACTGGTCGGGCACCAGGAATAAGATCAATGCGGAATTCGATTTCCTACGGAGGTGGTAGAGAATTTACTTCTTTAAATACATCAGAAAAGAATTGAACCACTGGAGTAGAGCTTAGTTCATTTGGATGAGAGTCAAGAGAGAATATAAAACTCCCAACACATTCTTGAGGTGATTTACCTTTAATAACTAAAGGTATACTCTTGTCGTCAATTAGAGAGACAGTTCGATCTTTGCAAGTGATGACAGCTTCGAATTTTTGTAGCCAGTCAACACCTAATAGGATATTGAATTCCTCGAATCCAAGGACATAAAAATCCCAAGTGAAACGGCGCATGCCATGCATAAGCGTGACATATTTGCATACCCTTTTGAGGTTAGTAGGTCCTCCAATGGGATTTGAGACACATAAGAAAGTAGATGCAAGGATGGGTTCCAAACCAAGTTTATTGCGCAAATCAATAGATATGAAACTATGTGTTGCTCCGGTATCAAATAGAACTTTAACGGGTAAAGTATGCAACATAAAAGTACTCTATAATGTACCTTGGTTATCACTAGGAGCAGGTGGGGTAGGTGGATCACGGGTGGAGGAATTCATAGCAAATACCCCAGCTGTCTTTCCCTTTTTATACAAAGGACAATCCTTCTTGAAATGGCCCGGCTGCAGACATACGTGACAGAGGTCGTTCCTAGTATTTTGAGGTGGTGGAATAGCAGCACTGGCAGATGTTGGACAACTGTTGGCGTAGTGACCCCTCTGGTCGCACTTGAAACAAGTGATGGAGGATAAGTCAATGGGCTTTTTCTAAGAATAGCCAAGCCCGGTTGTCTTCTGCCAGTTCTTCTTCTGTTGCTCAAAGTTTGGCTTCCTCTTCCCAGTCTGACTGGAAGATGGCTGATTAACTGGTGCCTTGGTGGCTGGTGTTCCCTTAGGCTTTCCCTCATATCGAAGAGCAAAATCCATCAACTCAGTGAAAGTTCCATGGACATGAGCGGTGAGGAGCTCGTAATACTCTGGGCGTGCGCCATGTATGAACTTCTCATTCTTAAGCAGAGGTTTGTCAATCAAACCCGGTCCGAACTTAGATAGTTCATTGAATTTCCTTTCATACTCAATGAAGGTCATGTTGCCTTGCTTGAGATCCATAAAAGACCGATAGAGTTGGGCCTTCCCAGCAGCTGGCATCCACTGAGCCGTAAAGGAATCCCTATTACACATGATATGAAAACGAATCAAAATTTTGACGAGATAAGAGGAATTTTATTTAGTTGGAATTTAGATAGATTACTACCTAAACTGGGCCCAAGTGATGGTTTCCTCATCAGTTCAAGAAGTGACTGACTCCCACCAATCATGTGCAGCGTCCTGAAGCTGCCAAGTGGCCAACTTACGCTTCTGAGCATCTGTGATCTCCAAGCTAGTAAAGATCCTTTCCAAACTCTTTAGCCATTGTTGTGCTTCGATAATACTCTCGGAGCCAGTAAATTTGACTCCTCCAAGCTGAGTGTACTCCTTGCTAAGAGTGGAGAATCAGATTGCGGGAGCTGGAGCATGTGGACCAGGAGCATTTCCACCCTTCCTCCTCTAACATTTCTTCTGGTAGCCATCCTGGAATACTAAAAGTGATTTAGAATCAAAGATAGGAATTTATAGAACTTAAGGAAATTCTACTCAAATGAATTCAATAAGAAAGATGAATCAAGGGTGTGGATTCTGAAATGATTCCCCTCATTCTAGGGTATATTACCCTATCTCTAATGAGATTTAAAACTCCACAGGCTAAGGTTGTCGGGAACCAAAGCTCTGATACCAACTATAACAACCCGTATATTTGGACCATTTAAATGGACAATAATCCACACATGTCAACTTAAATAGTGCAAAACACGAATCATTAATGGAGTATATGTATATAAATGAGAATCATCACAGAATCACAGAAAATATAACATCACAGAATAGTGCAGCGGAATTACAACATAGTCATAAGAGTAGTTCATGAAGCTACCCATAAATACAACAATGTCACAATAAAAGAAATAGAACAACATAGATGTCCAATAGTCCAAATAGAAAGAACAATATTGATAAGATAAGATAGTGATAGTCTTCGGTCTTCAGCTCCAAGTAGAACAGCAACAACAATCCTCAGTCTGATCCGAGCATATGCACAAACAAACACTCGAATCAGGACATATATTCTTATACAGATAATATGGTTCAAAATTTGAAATAACAATAACTCAAAGATGAATGGAATAAACAACTTTCAGGATCCGATAAACTATCTATACATAGTAATGTACGATAAATAGATAATGTCTAACAGTAAAGCAAAATATTAAGATAGTGTTAAGGCGTCACCATTTTCCCCTTAACACATTTTATATAGCATTATAGACTATACAACACTTTAACTCAACCGTAAACTAGTGGGATATCAGGGAGTACTCCATAGGTATAATACAAAACAAATTCGTAGTGGTCGCGTATATGGGAATACAAGTATGACAAGGCACATGAGGCAATACCCAAGGTAGTGAAACTACCGTTTGCCTGATCCGGACCGGTGAGAACGCATCGCCGCAGCGATCGCAACACCGCGAAACAACACTCCCAAATCAAGGGTGCGCACCAATCAATCACAAAGTAATGAGTAGTTTACAAAGAAGCGTGTTCGCTCGAGGTAGCTAACACCATTTGGCCCGGCACGGCTCCTGTTTTAGTCATTTCCAATTTGACACAAGTGTCAAGGCTATCCATTATCGTTCTTTCTTCAATCATCAACGTACATCATTCCAACCACTTCATTCTGGATCACGCTCCGCGCATAGTTATTAAAGTGGTTTTCGGTTTAGACAGTGAGTATGTCCCTAACCAATTCTGGTTCCTTTAATAACCTTTGTAATTATAACACCGATTGGTCGTTAATATATTTCAAAACCAAATCAATTTCAATTTCAGTTAGAATTCGTAAATCAACATTTCGATAGTCTTTCTAAATCAATTTCCAAAATTACATCTCATAACTTCCCAATTTCATTTTAAAATTTCTATAATTCAATTTCAAAGTTTCAATTTTAAAACAATTCAAATATTCATTGAACTTCGTATATAAGTTCATTCCAAAATCATTTAACTTAATTTAACGTTCAAATCAATTTAAACTCAATTATCGATTTCATTCGATATTCATTCAATTAATTTATCATTAAAATAATTTCAATTAAATTTCCAATCCATTAAATTACTTTCTTAAGTTCAACTTATTATATCAAGCTTACAAATTTATTTTAGATTAAATTTGTCGAATCCAATTCTTTAAATTACAAGTCTTCCATTTGTTTCAATAAAACGCATTTTACTTCTTATCAAAGAAATTCATTTCATTTATTATTTACTTAGTTACAAATTTCAAAACTCAATTAAAGAAACTTAGCTTCACTTATTCAAAAATTCACTTTCTCTTAAGAAGAAAAAAAATTTCAATTTAATTTAATCATTAAATAATTCAATCTTATTCAATTATCAAATAATTTCAAATCTTAATTATTACTTAATTATTAACAATTTCAAAACTTAATTATTTCTAATTTCAACTTAATTATTAATAATTTCCAAAACTTAATTATTACAAATTTCAAAACTTAATTTTTAACAATTCCAAAACTTCATTATTAATCAATTTAAATTTAAACAATGTTCTTCGTCAATTACTACGTTAATATTTTTTCAAATTACAAATATTCACATTTTTCATTCATTCGAATTTAAATTCCAAATTTTATTCGAAACCATATTATTAGTCAAATAAAACTTTATTTTATTTTAAATCAAAACATTGACCAATTGGGTTTAATTTAATTTTCTATCCTAAGTCAAGGTTTATTTGGGTATTTATCATTTCAACCCGATTCCATTTCAATTCAAAAATCAAAGCATACAATGGGAACTTGCAGTGCGATAACTGGGATGGTGTCAAAGTAAATAAACAAGCAATAGCATTCATACATAAGAATTCAACAATTATTTTTAAATAATCCCGAAATAATCGTATTAATTTGCATTTGTTATTTATGCAAATTAATATAATTATTTCTAGAATCTACACTATCATTTCATGTAGATTAAAGATTATTACATTACGGTTTCACTTGTCATTCAATTTCAAATTTGTATACTACAACAATTAATCCAATATACGTTTAAAGGTTCAAAGTGTAATTTATAAAATTCTACGTGGCAATTAACTTAACAATTAAAGGGTCAAGTTTTACAAATCAAATTTACATATGAAGAGGGTCAAGTTTAACAAATCAAAGTTCGACATATATAATCCAAATTTTAATTCGTTAACTATCCTATATCAAATTTAACTTGCAATTTATTTGTCACTTAACAATAACAATCATCATTCAATTTAATCAACAATCATTCAATAATACAAACTGGCATAAGAATATATGTCGTGAAAATTTATTTCACCTTTCGTGGATAAAGAAATTGACGGCGAAGCGAAAAGAAGTACGAATGAGGTCGGAACAATACGAACAACTGTCACTGCAATATCGACAAAAGAGAGACGATATTAATTCGATGAACGTCATATATAATTTATAAATTAAATAGATGTGCTTATTGGTAACAAAGAAAGAACAGAAGCTGAAGATCGATGTTGCTGCAAAAAGAAGCTCAATCGGTTTCTGCAACAACAGAGAAAAACGGTTACTCTACTTCAGTAACAAAAACAGATGTTGCGTAAATATTCTTTTTAGCAACCATTGGAAGCGATAGTGCACTGCTACTATTTCACAAAGCAGCAGTACACTGTCTCTTCATCCATAATTTTTTTCACTTCTTTTTTTTTTCACACACAACTAGTTCTCCCACAAAATGCAGCAGTCCTTCCATACACGCATGAATCCCATGCGCACATCCCCTACATGCACAGTTTCACACTACACACACACACACTACCACCTTGATACGCACACAACTCTCCCCTTATAGAAAAACAAGACCAAGACTCACGTATCCATCACCCTCACCCTCAGCATGCCATAACACACACGCACTTGCCCTTTTTTTAACGCATGCTCGCATCTATCTCCAATCATGCACTAGAGGTGGTACATGTCTGGGTATTGGCGCAGGCGAGCCAAGGTGAGGCAGTCGGTTGCGGGGTGCGTGTTGGAGTAGGGGCGATGCACAGTTCCTGATTTGGGTGTGGTGGAAGGCGTAGGCGAGGGTAGGTTGCAGGGGATGGTCGGCCATGGCAAGGCAGTTCAGGCGGTGATAAATGGTGGCACGCGGAGGGAAAAAGTGGTGCTGGACGGTGAGGCAGTGCACAATGTGGAGGCGATGGCGTCAGTCAGGGAAGGGTGGCCGAAGGTTCAATGGATGGCGGGAATATGGGTGCGCGCATGCGATTCCAGCGGCTGGAGAGGTGATGGGTGGAACGGAGCTCGGTGGATAGGTAGGTGCGGTGTGTTTTAAATTTGTTTGTAGAAGGCAAAGCAAGAATGAAAAAGAAGAAGAAGTAAATGAAATTTTTGGAGAGGAGGACACACGTACCTGTAGCTTTGGGTGAGAAGTAACAGTGAAAAAAAATAAAGCGATATATCCTTTTGAAATTCTTAAATTTTCGTGACCGTAAATTTTTGTTATGGAGTCGATGAGTCACCGCACTTCCCAATGCCAACCGTAAATTTCTTTTGGATACGGGCTACAATTTGGGTTGAGTTATTATTTAACCGATCCGTCCGGAACGGTTAAATTAACGCGACTATCTTTACGACGGCCCCCGATTAGCACGAATATATATATCGTTTTGATCAGCGCGGCGAGGCGCTTTCAACGGTACACGGATAATTTTGATACGACAAATTTATAAAAACTCGAATTTACGCCACTTAAATTGTACGATTTGCAAAATAATTTAAACGGAACAGGCGATGACAGTTTTTGACGAAACGAATTACATCATCTTGATCAGAATAATTTTTACAACATAACTGTGTAAATATATTGGGATTTGAAAGATAAATTTTACGCAGCTTTATATGAACTGATATACAGTAAAACGCGAACGAAATTTACTGTAATATTTTACGACGAAACTTTTTCTATATTCATATCTAACTGGACGCATCTATAAATAAAGTTTGGATGTTAATTGAGATCGTTTAGAAATTTTCAAAATTTTATATTAAAACGATGGATTTAAAATTAAATTGGGCTGAAAAATCAGGGTCGTTACATATTATTACAGTAAATTACATATGTGTGGGTGTATTTATATATTAAATATGCATAAATGGAAACATATTATTACATATATAAATGATATTTATATATGGTACTATAAGTATCTGCATACAAACCATATGCACAAATTATAGTATTCAAACATATGTATGTACTTTGGCATTTATATTATCGATATTGATATGAAATTGTCATAAGTACAAGTATAATATATATGTATGTACAATAGATATAAGTGCTAATATCTATATGTATATACATATGTAGTTATACACATGTTTACATTTCATTAGTTATGTTGTTAAATTATTGGATGTATACATGATACATTCGAATAGAACATTTACTAAAATTAATTTATACATATAAGATAATGTTAAACAAAATATGATTTTGTTGAATAACTAGATTGGATCTAGTAAAACCTATAGGCCCACTATGGTGCTAATAGAAATTTTATTTGATATCCACCTATTTCACCCGTTCCAAATCTACCTTGTTCCTTCAATAGAACTTAAATGGTCTATAGGGTTCAGTTAGCAGCTTTAGGGATAATTTGGTTAGGCCTATTTATATGATAGTTGTGTAGGCTTAAGGTTGAATAATTAAGTATTCTCCTCTCCCTAGCTATCAAGCTAGCTCAATGGGTACAGTAAGTCGGAAAGGTCAACCTATTTGTAATGGCCTAAATTGAGTTCGGGCTTGGTCTAATTTTCAAACTAGGATTTCAAATTTGACATATATTTTAAATTTAAATTTTATGTTTAAAATATAAAATGACAAACTATAAATGTTATAAATTAAATATAAAACTTTTCAAAATTATTTTGAAAAATTAATTTAAATTATTTAAAAAAATTAATTTAATATTTATCAAAATTTTATAATATCTAATTAATTTGATTAATTAAATAAGTAATTAATTAAATGATGAATTAATTAAAAATTTTGTAAATGCATCGATATATGTATATGTAACTATAAAGGTAATAGTTAAAAATTTATTTTAAATTATCTAAGGTTAATTATTTTTTTGAAAATTTTGAACTTTTGAAATTATACTGTCTAATTAAATGAATGATTTAGTTGATAAATAATAGTAAAATGTTAATTAACTAAGTTATATATGCTAATATATATGTAAAAAAACCATAAAGGTTATGGTCCAATAACTCAAAATGTTTGGTATTCTCAAAATTGTTTTGAGAAATTAAATTAAAAATTAATTTTGAATTATTAATTAAATGTTCAATCAATTAATTAAAAAATTAATTAATTAACATGTATACAAATATTTGATATATATCAATATATGAAACTATATTGATTATAGTTGAGTATTCTTCTTAAATTGTTTAAGATGACCAAAATAAAAAATGTGTAATGTTAAATAAAATCTAATCAAACTAATTATTACATTAAATAACTGAAATTAATTAAATATGATTTAATTAATAAGGTAAAATTAACGAAATATGAATTATTAATCATATGCATATAAATATAATATGAGTAACTAAATTATAAATGGGTATAAGTAAATTAAACTTATATAACTATATATGTATATATAAATATAATGAAAGTGTAATTTAATAAACCAACTTAGGTTTATGGAACGAGTACATGTGTATTGTACATATACTGTGATTTCAGATGTGTCCGACACTTGAATTGCAATGATATTTCATTGAGTAACATTGTTCCCTAAATTGAATGACTCAATTTGTATGTGTATTAAATATTATGAGCTCTTAATATATAAGTTGTCCTTTACAATTTTTATATTAGTTGATTACTTACACATTCCTTAGTTATTGAACAAACTCATGCTAGAGATGTTATGTGTAGTACTATTATTATATTGACTAAACAAGGTAAGATAAATGCACTTATTTTTTGAGCTTCCTCAATGTCATGCATTATTCTCAGGACGTCGTGAAATGGTGGGTACGAGCGAATAAGCATTTTTGATTTGTTCAGCATCGTAAAGGTCAATATGGGATTACGAAAAAGACTGCGGGTTAGGAGTTGTATAAGATACATCTGATAAGGTATTATCCATTACATGTAGGTATAAGATTCGTTGAGCAGGTCAGAATCCTAAGACAGATGAGTTCCAACACCCACCAGGGAAATCAAAATATTTCTACATTTCTTTTAAGCTTTTATGAAATATAATAAACTAGTGGGAGCGTTATCAAAAAAATAAAATTAACACATTTAGCATTTCTAATATTGTAAGAATATATGATAATCTACCTCGATAAATTTGTGCAACTAATATTACTGATAAAATGTTTATCAATTAAATATATACAAATGAACTGAATTATGTATAACATAGAAATATAAAATATATACTTACTAATTGTTAACTGGGTTTTTAAATAAGCAAAAATTAGTAGAAATTATAACGTCGGTAGGAAGTCAAAACCAACCTGAAATTTGGAAAAGACACTCAGAAGGACTAAAGGAAGAGCTCAAGGAAGTATAAGACCCAAAATAGGCAAAGTCCTTAACTCGACCTGGGTCAGCACCTAAACTCAGTACCGAGTTTAGGTGCTAGATCATGGTATCTTCGTACTTTTGCCAAGTGATCCCCTAGTCTTCTTAAGCATGTCCAAGAAGTTTCATGGAGTTCTAGTGAGACAATCGTGAGAAATGAAGACGTGACAGTCCAAACGACATGATAATCCAAGTCATGGAAGAATGATCATCAGAAACTTGTCAAAAACCTACCAAGTTACATAGAGGACATCAAAACTAACCAAGGAGTACAAAACAAGAAGACTCAGCCAAAGATTGGCTAAGGGTTAAACTCGGCACCGAGTTAAGGCCTTAACTCGGTACTGAGTTTAGTTGTTAAGTCGGGTCGTCTTGGTATTTTTATGTTATCTTGGACTAATCTCCGGACTACTCTAGTAGCGGGCTTCTAATCCAATATGACTGCTACCCCTATAAATACAAACTGTATAACAACCAAGAAAGGATCCGGTTTCTGCCATCACTACAAGGAAGCCTTGTCTCTTCTTCAACTCTCATCTTTACTCCATAGTCACCAAGTCAGTTTCTCTAGGAAATTATAGGAATTTAAAATATGTTTAACACTTGTACTTGTGACTAATTCTTTCTCAATCACCTTGTAATCTCATTCAAACTAGATCAAACCAATAATAAAAGTTATAAAGTGGACATAGGCTTAGTTTACTGCCGAACCACTATAAAAATCTTCGTGTATCATTTAATTTTATGTTATTTCTGTTATACTTGCTTTATTCTAATAGTGTTGGTTCTTTCACATCATATTCCAGGGTGTTAATCTATTGTTTGGGTTAACATTTTGATGCTTTCACTGAGAACCAGTGAACCCAGGCTTAGATCTAGCCCTCAACTGTGGATTGGATAGGCCTAGAAGTTAGATCCACAAATTCTACTTTGAAAAGAGTCTGAAGACTTGCCGTCGAAGATCAATAGCGGGTAGAAAGAAAAGTGCTTATGGGAGACCAACAAGAGCAACATTTGGTGGTGTGGTAATGAAGCCAACCCCCAACAAATTGAAGTAAACAATACTGATAATGCATCTCCAGGATCTTCTACTCACCAAGAGGCAATGACCGAAGGAGAACTTAACCACATGGACAATGAGCTCAATCAGAAAATGGCTGATAGCCAAAAAGGTCTTATGGACAAGGTAAACACATTACTTGCACTACAACCATCAACTACTCCAAGAGCTAGGCCAGAAATTACCGCTGCTATGGAATAGGAAAATTACTCCATCTCAGGCTTGCATAGGGTGGATGGCAAGCAAAACAAAAGGAGATAGTTGGCGAAGCTACTGGAATTGTTATTGAAGGAAATGGAAGTAATCCACCTGTTGGAGCACAACCTGCTGTAAACCCTAACCTAGGAGGGAAAAGGTTAGGAGGGAAAACTCCACAAGGGAATGTTGCAATGCTCCTCTCTGATTTTGAAGATGATATGCAACTTGAAGACAAAGGATTGAAATTAAATGTTGATGCAAATAGACAGAATGCCAAAAAAGAAGTTAAAACTGTCGCTATAAGACCACCCGCGCGCCAATGGGATTCTGTAGGAGTGGTTCTCCTTGAGAATGGAGAACCTTGGCTTAAGTTGGCAAACCAAGGCCATTTGCAGAGTCAAACACTTGGCGTAACCCTTAACAGTTGACCTATGGACTACCGGACTAGTGAGGCATTCATTGCCGATATGGTCAAATGCTTGATGGAAGAAAATAAGGGCGGAAAAGACGACGATGGGCTCTACACTAAGCCGGACTCCATTTACTGAAAATATCTCAAGGAAAGAGTATCTTAATAAGTTTACTATGCCTACTATACCATCATATAATGGGACAATAGACACTAAACCACACTTGTACAAATACAGTTGGCATGTGGATGGAGCCAAGGCAACGGATGTTGTCCGCTGCAGATATTTCCCTATCTTCTTAGAATGAGTCACTACAATGTGGTTTATCGGACTCCCACCAAGATCCATTTTGACCTTTAATGAGTTGTCAAGGAAATTCTTGGATCAATTTATACTTCATACAACTCAACCAAAAGACGCTATGTCTCTATTCGGGTTTTTCCAAGGACCCAACGATCATCGGAATCCTTTATGAATTGGTTCAACATTGTAGTCACTAAAATGAGCAATCCAAATGAGGGTATTGTTTTCATGGCTTTGGTCCAAGCTATCCATCTAGATACAGACTTTAGAAAGTAGATTAAGATGAAATAACCAACTACCATGATGGAATTTAACCGAAAAGCATCTAAGGTTGGAAGAGGTAGACGCATTGGAAGGCAAGACCGACAATATACAATCGAAAGAGACAGTTTAGAGCAACGTAGCGGTCAATCAAGATGGAAACAACTCTGGGGCCACTACATGAAAAGCTGGGAAAGATGGAAATCAGAAGATGAAGAACTAGAACTCTAGTAGGCGTGACTTGGGTGGAAAGCAAATCAGAAATCTAAGACCCGAAGAGTATGCACTATTGAATGACATCTTGGAGAACATCTGTTTGGCAACATAGGGAACTGAGCTATACAAGAAGCCTGCCAAAAAGGAAGAGTTCGAACGATAGAAGCAATTGGGAAAGTTCTGCCGCTCCATGAAACTCATGAGCACAACACGAATGAGTGTTGACATTTGAAAGACCCGATTGAAGAGTTGATATAAAACAACAAGATCCAACAGTACATAAAGAAATCACAAAATCTCGATCAACCTGCTGGCCCCAAGCCCTAAGTACTCAAATAAACCAAACTGGACCCAGTGGAGAAGGATTTAAATAGATAGAATCAAGACTTATTATTAATACTATTTTTGGAGGAACTCACTCAGCACAGCAGAGCTGGGGCGAATTGGAGCGATACATGAGCTCATTAAAGCATGCTCTGAAAGAAGCTTGTTTTGTAGTCAATGATGGCACTCTGGCTAAGAAACAAAGGACACTCAATGATGACATAGTGTTTCAAAACTGAGACGTCGAAGGAGTAGAGGTGTCTACTCTCAACCCGATGGTAGTCACAGTTGGAATCAGACCAGTAGTTGTACGTCGAGTCCTGGTGGATAGTGGAAGTTCTGTTAACATCTTGTTTCAACACATGTTCAATCAAATGAAAATCAGTATGAAGGACGTGCCCGCTTGCTGAATGAAGATTCAGGGGTTCACAGGCAAACCAAGGCAACCGGTCGGGATGACTGACTTGCCCGTCGAAACCGGAGAAGGAAAACGAAGGGAGTCCTTATCAAAACCTTCGTGATTGTAGCTGAAATGTCAGCTTATAATGCTTTCTTGGGTCAACTGGCCCTTGCTAATTTCAGAATTACTTTGGTTCCATGGTGCCTTACTATGAAATTCCCAATGGAGAATTGGGTTGGAGTTATAAGGGGAGACCGAAGTGCCGCTAGAGAATGTTATGTCGTTGAATTACGTGAATAAAAAATGAAATGAGAAGGGGAAGAATGTGGGAAGGTCTCTCCACATTCGCGAACCGTTAGCACAGAAATTACATAGCTGCCCTGGCTCAGGGACCATAGCCATTTCGACAAGGCTTTGGACTATAGGAAGAAGAGTTCAGGGAAGGAACGAGTGGCACCAGCAGAGATTACCGTGTCTATCTCCATTGACATGGATGACCCAACTTGAGTGTTGAAAATAGGGTCACAACCTAGAATCAAAATGCAACAAGAATTGATTAAATTTCTTTATGCCAATCTAGACGTGTTCTCTTGGACCCATTACGATATGTATGGGATATTATCGGAGATAGCGTGTCACGCACTCAATATCGATCACAAGTTCACCCCAGTGAGGCAAAAGAGACATAGTTGGGTCCGAAGCGATCTGTTGCGCTGAAGGAAGAAGTGGATAAGCTGTTGGATAATGGCTTCATCCACGACGCAACCTATCTTGAGTAGGTATCAAATCCAGTCCGGGTTAAGAAGTCAAACGAGTAGTGGCAATGTGTTGATTATTTCGACCTAAACAAAGCTAGCCCGAAAGACAGCTTCCATTACCTAGAATTGACCAGCTTGTAAACGGAACAACAGGTCACGAACTACTCTCATTCATGGATGCCTACTTAGGATATAACCGGATTATGAGGCATAAACCCGATCAGGAGAACACTAGCTTCATCACTAACCTCGAATTGTACTGTTATCGAGTGATGATGCCCTTCGGCTTAAAGAATGCCGAGGGAACTTATCAATGGTTGGTGAACACAATGTTCAAGGATCAAATTGGACGAACAATGGAATTCTATGTGGATGACATGCTAGTCAAATCACGTATGTCTGGAAATCACTTGGATAACCTCTTGGAAATGTTTGAGATTCTTTAAAAGTGTGGAATGAAGCTTAACCCACTGAATGCTCTTTTGGTGTGGCTTTTTGGAAATTTCTAGGTTTCATCATGAATGCTAGGGGCATTGAAGCTAATCTCGAGCAAATTACAGCCTTGTGGAATGTCACAGCTCTTACAACAAAAAAGTATTTACGGAGTCTGAATGGAAAGGTTGCAGCATTGAGCTGATTCATTACTAAGGAAATAGACAAGTGCATACCATTCTTCGACGTGTTGAAGAAGGGTAAGAAAAACTTCAAATGGAATCAGGCCTGCCAAACCGCTTATGAGGAATTATTATGACATCTGGAGACCCCATTGGATCTCTCTAAACCGATGGATGAGGAAGACCTATTCATCTACCTGGCAGCGTCAACTCATGCTCTAAGCGCAACACTGGTACGCGAAGAAGCTAGGATCTAGCGGGGCGTTTACTACATCAGTAAGCAATTCACTAGAGCTGAGAATAAGTATCCAAAGTTGGATAAACTAGCTTATTACCTACTAATCACATCAAGAAAGCCACGACCACATTTCCAAGCTCACCCAATCAAAGTATTAAACAATCAACCCTTGAAATAAGTGTTGTACCAACTAGAGACACCAGGATGACTTCTAAAACGGAATATTGAGTTGAGTCAGTACGACATCACTTATCCCCCCAAAAGGAAATCAACAGATTGGCATTTGGCAAATTTCATTGCCGAGTTCACAATACGAGATGGTGAAGAAGACGATACTATGGAAGTGGTGTCAGAAGGAAACTGTTTATCGATGGTGCGTCAAATAATTTATACTCAGGAGCGTGAGTTGTTCTCGAGATCCCCAAAGGACGATTTGTTTGCTAAGCTCTAAGGTTGGAGTTCCCTGCTAATAACAATGAGGCGGAGTACAAGGCATTAATAGCAGGACTGAAAATTGTGAAAGTGTAAGGAATAAAGGTTGTGCATACCTATAGTGATAATCAGCTAGTTATCTGTCAAGTGAAAGGGGAATACCAGGCTAAGAGAGCAAACCTTGCCCCTTATCAGTCAAAGGAATAGGATTGTTGAATGACATTAAACACTATACCATAGACCATATTCGAGGGAACACAGTATGAAGGCAGATTACCTAGTTAAACTAGCCAGTTTCGGAGAAGCGAAATCAATGAGACTGGTTCCAGTGGAGACACTGACAACTCCTAGCATAGATCAATGGGACGTCGATTGCATTTTGGAAACTACAGAAGAAGAAAAGTCGTGGATGTCGCCAATCAAAGCCTATCTGCTTAGAGAAACACTCCCCATGGATCGGAATAAGTGGAAAAAGCTTCTTTGAAAGGTGTCACAATTCGTATCACAAGACGAAGTGCTATATAGGAGAGGATTCTCCTCCCTCTTACTTAGATGTGTGACCAGCGACAAAGCCAAGAGGATCCTCGGGGAAGTTCACAAAGACAGCTGCGGAGACAACATCGGGGGGTAGATTTTGGCAAAGAAGATCCTCTATTACGGATACTTCTGGCCATTAATCAACCGAGATGTGGTGGGCTATGCTAAGCATTATGACTAGTGCTAGAGGTTCATGAAGGTCCCTAGAACCTCGTCCACATAGCTTATGCAAATGGTCAGCCCATGGTCATTTGTAATTTGGAGAATCGATCTAATTAGCGTGTTATCAATAGCCAAAGGAGGAGCCAAATATGATATCATCACAGTTGACTACTTTACCAAATAGGTTGAAGTGGAACCGCTTGCCATGATTACCACTAAAAACGTAATTAAATTCATTACTAAAAATATTATTCGCAGGTTTGGGGTACCGCAGACAATCATCACGGACAATGGAACTCAGTTCAAGAGTCTTGAATTCAAGAGCTTCTACAAGCATTACCAGATCAAGAAGAGATTTTCAGCGATAGCGCACCTGCAGACAAACGGGCAAGTGCGTGCAGTAAACAAAATCATCAGATCCACCATCAAGAAACGGTTGAAGAAGGCTAAAGGAAACTGGGTGAAGAGCTTCCACTTGCACGATAGGCTTATAGAACGACACATAAATCTACGACCAGGCACTCAACGTTCGCCTTGGTATATGGTTTAAAAGTGATGATCCCAGTGGAACTTGAAGTTCCCTCTCATCAGAGACAACATTTCAATCAAAGAGAAAACGAGCAACTCCTGATTAAGTCACTTGATCAGATCGATGAGAGAAGGAAGGAAGTCAAACTAAGGACCGCTGCTCACCAGAAAGAAGTATTATGACACTTTAACACAAGGTTCACAACCGTATCTTTGAAGTGGGAGATCTCATCTTGAAATGAATATTCTCGGGCATGGGGGCACTTGGCCCAAATTGGGAAGGACCCTATGTTATAAGCCAGAATCTTGGAGATGAAACATTCATGCTCACGACGGTCGATGGAATTCCAATTCCCTATGCTTGGAACAAAGAGTCACTTCAACATTATTTTATTTAGTACTTATCTATGAATTTCTTATTTCCACAAATAAGCCACCTAGGGATACTGATGGAATTATAAATAGGTAGGATTTTCCTTTCTCTTTATTTTATCAATAAAGTCATTTCGCTTCTTGAACCGATGGAACCACATTCTTGTAAGCAAACTGACGAGTTGGTTGCATAATCAACTCAAACTACCTGATCAACGAGGAAAATTGATCCCTACCTTCTAAGAATCGGTGTTGCTCCGACAACATAGGGAGGCCCAAACCCTAACGTGCATTTATAAGTCGTGCCTCGCTTCTTGGACCGATGGAACCATGTCCACATATGCATCTATTCTTTTGCTACTTGAACCGATGGAACTGCATTCAAGTGCACTCCATTCCCTCGCTTCTTAGGAACCATGTCTAAGTAAGCATCCATTCTTTTTCCACTTGAATCAATAGAACTATGTTCAAGTGTGCTCCATTCCCTCACTTCTTAGACCGATGAAAACCGCGTCCAAGTAAGCACCATCCTTTTGCAACTTGAACCGATGGAATGACATTCAAGTGTGCTCCATTCCCTCGCTTCTTGGACCGATGGAACTGCATACAAGTAAGAATCCATTATTTGGCCACTTGAGCCGATGGAACTACGTTCAAATGTGCTCCATTCCCTTGCTTCTTGGACCGATGGAACCACGTCCAAGTAAGCATCCATTCTTTTGGCTCTTGAACCGATGGAACCACGTCCAAGTAAGCATCCATTCTTTTGGCTCTTGAACCGATGGAACTGCATTCAAGTGTGCTCTATTCCCTTACCTCTTGAACCGATGGAATCACATCCAAGTAAGCATCTATTCTTTTGCCACGTGAACTGATGGAACTGCATTCAAGTGCACTTCATTTCCTCACTTCCTGTACTGATGGAACCACACCCAAGTAAGCATCCATTCTTTTGCCACTTGAACCGGTGGAACTACGTTCAAGCATGCCCTACTCACTTGCTTCTTAGACCTATGGAACCACGTCCAAAGTAAGCACTTGTTCTTTCATTGCTTGTACCAATGAAACTACATTCAAGTATGCTCTGAATCATCAATGTTACCCTAGTAATATGGACAATTTTTCAAAATTTACTAAGAACCATCATTGCTTCGGCAAAGTCGAGGAATTTACCACTTGCACGATCAGTAGAAATCAATCCCCACTTCTCGAAACTCAACATCCCCCAAATATCAGCAACGTTGAAGGAAAGTCCAAGGGATTGAGCTATGCACTGGTCTCTAGAAATAGAAACTGATATCCAGATAGAACCTCAATACCGAGCTAGGAGAAAATCAACCATGGTTAAGGTAAAAGGTGCTCAGAATTGAGCATTCAAATTACAAGTTCTTGGTTATAAGAACTGCAACACATCTTGTACTAGGGGCAACCAGAGTGTTGCCCAGGGCATCTAGTCTCATATCAAGTGTTCGAAGTAAGTAGCCCTGTGGAGTGGAGGGAACACACACACTAACACTTGGTCAAAATAAAAATCACACCACATTTTTGTTATGCCGAACAAAGAATTTTTGCAACTACAACAAAGCTAATTAAAGTAGTACGCTAAATAAATACAAGTTATACTACTTACACAATTTACATGCATAGAATTGCGATAAATAAACGCACCATATATAACATGGTACAATAGTATATAATATGGAAATTACAAGATGGGCAATCATGTTGTGTACACACATAGTGGTATATGAACAAGCATAATACATAGAATATAGAGAAGTACACCTAAGAGATTACAGTGGAAATGCTATTCTTTTCATTACTTATATCATTTTATGTACAATATCAAATAGTGTGGGTCGTATCCGCAAAATATCGGTCCATTAAGACACAAAAAAACACAAGCTAAAAAGACCAAAAAACCCAGTTCCCCCATCACTTCTTTCCTCCTTTCTCAATCCTTTGCTGCCCTTGCTTGGGCGAATTGGGTACTTCTTCTTATCCTTCCCAATCTCTCCTCCAACAGGGGCCCAGACCCTTCTGACCCTCCAGTAGCCGCACTTCCCTACTTCAGCACCTTCAATGTAATGATAGTGGGATTCTTACTCCTTTGCTCCTCCTTTTCCTTCTTTATTTGCAGACCTTATCTTTCCTCCTCTAGTCTACGTGCCATGAATGCCTTATCTGTTGGTCCCGACTCACTGGTGATCATCACCTCTTCATCCATAGATGTTGAGATGTCTTCCAAGTTCTTTAACGTCTCTATTTGTTTAGAGATGGGCCACGACCCAGAGCAAGAAAGAGGAATGATGCTAGAAGCTGCTTTAGAGATAGTAGTGGAAGCAGTGAAAATGGCAGTAGGTCCCGAACTCTATACAGTTGGAGGAGGAGGCAGGATTGTTGGCTGACTTTTAAGTTGGGAGAGAAAGGTGCATAGTTTAGAAAAGGAGTCCAAAGTAAATCGAATTGTCTGGAGCATTGGGAGACGAGAGAAATACCTGATCCGGGAGTGTGGTCGTGAACTTCAACTTCGAAGTCTTCGCCACTAGTCCACATCTCTGAAAGTTGCAATATAGTTGGAGCTAGGTGTGGCTCACCTAAGGCTTCAGACGTTACATAGGCACGGGTGGCTTCCGAAACAATAGTTGTGGATACCGGAATGAACGTCGCTTTCTCTTGAGAAATAGGAAAAAGTTTTTGATCCTGAATCAAAGAGCTTGGGGGCAAGCATGAGCTTTCACAGCACTGTCGATGACACCTTTCTCCATCTCCTCTCTAAGAATCTCTTTGTCGGCAGCCAAGAAGTCTATGTGCTTAGGACTAAGGTAGGCAACCTTTAGTTCCTCATCAGAGCATGTATCCTTGGCCTCCTCAGACCTAACCAAAATCTCTTCTCAGACTATGGCAAGAGTCTAGGGATAGTCATTACCTAGCCATCTTAAGCTGCACTAGTTCATCACGTAGTTAGTATAGAGGTGGAGAATGTTGGCACCCATTCCGCTTATCATGTCATCATATTCTGCTCAAAGCTTTGTAAGCTCAGACTTTGTGACCAAGTGGTCGATCTCTTTGGCTAGCTTAGCAGAGGTAATCTGTTTCTTCTATTTCACCAATTGCTCATTCTCCTCACGAAGACGAGCTCGCTCAGTAACCTATTCAACAATAAAAGAAGGTTGACCAACGATGGTTTGGTCCTGGGATTTAATGTTGTTTTCTGCTTCGGTGAGCTACACTTTCAGTTTCCCATATTCGATACAAGCATCTTTGGTTTGGTTGTTTGTCATGATAATGGTTTTATCATGAGCCTGATTTGCCTTAGTCAATAAATTTTTGTTGGTATCCTTTACTTTTAGGGTTGCATCTCTCTCAGTCCTCGGCTGGGTCATCTCATCATCATGATCCTTGATCGCCTAAGTATGATCTTCCTTTTCGACCTTAAACGAGAGGATCTCCTGATAGTTAATGTGGTTTAAATTCAAAAGGCGTTCACTGAATGCTACATATCACATCTGGCTTCCAAGTCTTTGCAGACTATCTCGAGATTGCTAATGGAAGCGATTCTATTATGGGTTTATCAAACTTGACTTCCCTTAAGGACATATTTGGAAAGGTAGCCTGAAGCATTGGTGGACCTAGTGGAAGTATGAATCTCTTGGTTCGTCTAGAAGAAGTAGGGGCCACTACAACGCTTGTTGCTTGAGAAGATGGAATTATTGGTATTTTAGCAGTCCGAGCAGCAGTGTGGGTAGGAGTAATAGATAATGAGGTCCCGTAGCAACCATGAAAGTCTCTCGAGCACTTGTGTGAGTCGCTGGGGTCACCACTTTGGTCATCTCCTTTTCTTTTCTCCTTTCTGGTTCTCTCACTCCAAGTGGCGAGCCTTGTCCTCTTTTCTTTTCCTTCTCCCTCATCTTTTTTGCAAGGAGGATAGTAAGCTAGATCAAAGGTTTTACTTTTTACAAGAGCTGGTGCCTTGGCGTAATTGATGATATAACCCACGTCCCATAGAATTTGAAATGAAAACAAAGGCAAAATTAATAATCGAACTTAGGAACTTGGTTTAATGTAGAGATGTGTATCTGTAATCCTAAAGTGAAGTGTGTAGTGCCGATGACCCCTTATGTACCCTACCAACCGTATCAGTAGGGTTTAAGGGTCAGAGTTTTTTCACCACTGCTCATAAATGCGCTTAAGGAAATGTCGATTCCTGAGCCGTTTTTAGTTATCATTTCATTAATGGAGAAATCCCCATGTTCATTTATATAGATGGCAATGTCTCTCGCGAAATCAGAAGACGATGTGGTCCCAATATGGGTCTTAGTAACCTAGCTTCTATTAGATCTTGGGATTTCAATAGCTTGTTGTTCTTGAGGAGGAGAAATCGAGAGTTCGGGGCTTAATGTATCAATAGTTAACAAGTTTGGAGAAGGCAACTTAGGAAGATCAGGATTCATTTCCGGCGACTCATCGAAATATTCATCCCTTTCTACGGAGATGTGAAAGTCGCTATCATCATCGTCTGAACCCTCTTCCTCCCCTTCTCAACCTTATGTTGCTTCCCATCTCTCCTTTGAAACATTTTGTCTTCTTTCTTGAGGATCAGAGACATCCTGTGGGTCATATCCCTATACCCAGTAATGGCCTCTCCGGAGGGTTAGTCTATATCAGATCTAGGAATCTCTTCAGGCCGTGCCTCCACTGACAGACCAACCACTTCTTACTGAGCCTCTTCACTAAAGTCACGAGCACGGGTTAAGGAACTAGTATGTTACCTAGGGCTACTTGATGTTGACGGCTCATTATCTACAACAAATCTATCGGGATGAAGCAATTTGAACCACCAAAGGTTCTCATTCGTCGAAAGGAACTCTATTGTATGCTCGGAAGCACTCATAACCTTAAGAGTTTCGAGCATCTCATCAAGCTCTTCGTTGCTTTCCCTCTTTGGGATACTATAATTAAACATAGGAAAAGTTATGAGATTGGAGAATCATTTGGAATAGTGAGAACCAAGGAATCGGAACTTACTTCTAGAAAGCCAGAACCGATTGAAGCCCTCTGGACGTTGGATGAAGAATAATTCTTCTTTGAAAGCTGAACATTTGTTGTGCAGATCTTTTATCAACTTACATCCCCTCTAGGCTTCTATAATTATAAAGGATAAACAGTCCTACCTCCTCTTGAAGTGTAGGAGATATATGAGCTCATTTAACCTTGGAGGTCATTCAAGCCTAGTCATAATTAAGATGTATAGGTAACTTTAGAGCGCATAACCATTTGGGTGGATTTGAAATGGCGCTATCCCAATTCTTGAAGCATCACAGACAAGAACCGATTGTATGGTGGCATGGCACCACTCATGCATATGTATCAATTACAAGTGGTGAAGCCTTCGGGAGGATTGCATGCAAATTCAACTTGAGTAGGTAGATGATGCTGTATACATATCTTTCCAAGCATTTTAGCTTTTAGGATTGAGGGCACTTACTCCGGAGTGTCAGTTAGAATTCTCAGCCCAGGAGGCAGCTGCTCAAGTACAAGTCCTACTGGAACTAGTGGGCCATAGAAATCAAAAGTCACAGGTTGACTTGGCCCATGGGAATGGATGGAGAGACTTGGGGCAGTGGTTGACTCAGCTGTGATGGCGTGGACGATCAACCAATGGACTTGCGGCATGTCAACTGGAATGTCATTCTAGATAATAAAACTTGTTGACCACAGTCAGGTGCGTTTTATTTCTAATAAAAATTCCCATGTGATTAATGTTTTAAATCCAAAGGAAGTCGACGTGTGCTGACCAATCAGATTCCAAGTGTTGACTGGGGCAGGTGAAGTGTGTTATCTATATGGAATGAGTCCAATCTCCTAAATACCATGAACAGACCATCCTGTGTAGATAGCTCGCTCATATTAGGAAAACGATCTGTATCGTCCTTTGAAATCATTTTTTCTATACTTACCCGTTATCGATCAACGATCGATAACAGATCTACTATCCAAGGCAACATGTAAAGTTAATTGGATGTGCAGAAATGTAAAGCAATGAAGGACGTCTAAATCTAAAGTGAATCATCATGTCAGAATCAATTCACTGATCTAGCTTTAGTCAATTGCATGGAAAATTGATGGTTGAAAATAAGAAGCGTAGCTTGTCTCTCAAGTCATACACATCCAACGTGAAATCAAACACTAACTACATCACTAACTAATCATGTTTGAATTCAACCATCCCCATTCCAAAATTGCAATCAACTAAAGAAAATCACCATCTCCATTATCACCTAAGCATACGTCCACCATTGCCAACCTTCACAAAAAGAGGCTTTGACCTAGGGTTTGCCTTGAATTGGGTCCTGGTCTTCCACACATCGGCTATAGTGGTGGAAACTGGCTCAAGTGGCGGCGAGTGAGCATGGAGGTGGGGGAGCTCGACTGTGAGGCTGGATGATACGGTGGAGTCAAAGCTTGAATCGTCTTGAGTAAGTGAAAACTTGGGTTTAAAGTTTACAAACTCAGGTTGGAAATGATATAGTGGAAATACTAGTTAAGTGGAATAGTTTAAGTAAGGAAAAATCTTCATAAAAAATTGTCTAAGTCCTTAACTCGGGATGAATTAAGGCTTGACTCGGTACCGAGTTTACTGACTCAACTCAGATCATCTCCAACTCACCACAATAAACATATATACCGACTTAAAGCCTCATGTGAATTTTGAAGTAAATATTGCATTATCAGTGCAGAGAATTGGAAATTTAAACTGAAATAATAACAAATAGAAAATAAAAAAATCAGCTAGTTAAAAACAAATGGAATTCGACGAACGGTTCAAACTTATAAGATAATAGTTCAAGACTTACCGCGTTGAAGAGCACACTTTATTTTCAACGAAAGCACACTCGAGGCGGGAGGGGGGCGGGGGCAAAATGTTAATTAGGTTTTTAATCAAGTATAAATCAATAAAAGCTATAACATCAGTACGAATTTAGAACGGCTAGAAATTTGGCAAAGACACTCATAAGGACTAAAGGAAGAGCTCAAGAAACTATAGGACCCAAAATAGACAGAGTCCTTAACTCAACCAGAGTTAGTCCCTTAACTCGATATCATGTTTAGGTGCACATTATGGCATCTTCATACTTTTTCCAAGTGATCCTCTAGTCTTCCTAAGCATGTCGAAGAAGTTTTATGGAGTTCTGGTGAGCCAATCGTGAGAAATAAAGACGTGACAGTCCAAACGGCAAGTCTTGGAATAATGATCATCAAAACTCATCAAAAACCAACCAAATTACATGGAGGACATCAAAACTAACCAAGGAGTACAAAAAAAGAAGTCAGCTAAAGATTGGCTAAGGGTTAAACTCGACACCAAGTTAAGGCCTCGGACCAAGTTTAGCTGTTAACTCGGATTGTCTTGGTATTTTTTATGTTATCTTGGACTAGTCTCTGGACTTCTCTGGTGGTGGGCTTATGATTCAATATGATTGCTACCCCTATAAACACAAACTATTAAGCAACCAAGAAAGGATCTAGATTTTTCCATCACTATGCAGAAGCCATGTCTCTTCTTCAACTCTCATCTCTACTCCACAATCACTAAGTTAGTTCCTCTAAGCAATTTTAGGACTTAGAATCTATCTAGCACTTGTACTTATGACTAATTCTTTATCAATCACCTTATAATCTTATTCAAACTAGATCAAACCAATAATCAAAGCTATAAAGTGGATGTAGGCTTAGTTAGCAACCGAACCACTATATAAAATTTCATGTCTCATTTACTTTTATGTTATATTTCTCTGTTCTAATAGGGTTGGTTCTTTCATATCATACTCTAGGGTATTGATCCATTTTTTGGTTAAAACTAATAAATTCTTTGGTATATTGTCACTTCAAGACACTTGCAAATGCCTAATTATACAATTCTATATATGTTTGTAACTTGGTCACTTAAGTTCTACTTTCCCAAGACAATGTATTATTTTCTATGAGTTTTAAACTCTTGAGTAATATAAGAATATGCATAATTGATCCAATTCGATCACATTTAAATGTTATATGGTGAACAATTGCGATTTGTAGTGTACGAAATATCGATGAAATTAGTTCAATCGAAAAGAGCAAGTAAACCATGATGTGAGCTCATATATATGATAAGATTGATTGCATTAAGAATCTTGTTGTGTTAGATGTAGCACTACTCTAGATAAATATCAAAATGAACCTTGGAATTTGATCATCGAAATGCCATTTGATTGATTTACGTAAAGCACAACTTATCTAATATCCTTAAATGTTAAAGGTGACCTAATGCATTTCATAAAGAGCTCGGTACAGTTAAGCAGTAAGGATTTCCTTTTGAATGGTTTGACCATTTGAAAAGGGAAATGAATTTAAAAGAGTGGTTGTAAATTAGGCACAATTGGGATGAAGAGAGCGAATATCCACCTCTACTTCATGGAGAAATAATGTAAATGAGAATTGTATAAAATACTAGAAGATATTTAATATAGAATGATAAATGTGGTCCAAATGTATTTTCTTATTATTATGGGCAGTTTTACCCACTAGAGGTGATATACTGAAGGAATATGCAGATGATTGAGTTAGGGTGGCCAGATGAAGGCAGGTGGGAAAATAAGGCAAAAGAGGAGTTCAAGTATGGCCACAACCATGCCCATTATCTGAAAAAGCAAACCCAACACCAAACATATTTCTCTTTTCGATACCTTAGGAACAGAACAAGAATTCTTGTTCGGTAGCCTTGGCATTGAATGGAGTTCATATTCGATGAGTAAGGTTCTACCGAGCACACTTCGCTAACACCAACCGGACACACCCCCATGACATCATCAAAGTCTAGCTTCCCAATTGACCTACCGAACCGCATACCTACCAAACCAAGGGAGGCCGAATAGAATAGTAGAGCATATGAACTTAGCCAGTAACTTGTCCATATCCTTCCTAGCCAAACCAACATCCTCCAAACCAAGTTCCCAACCGAGACGAGCATTGTAAATATGGAAAGAAGTGTGCATATATTAGGAAATTAATCAGTATATTCCAAATTCCCAAGAATATTCCTTCTGGGTGAGATATACATGGAAATACCAATAATTAGCTTGACTAAACACACCATCCATTCATCCCTATAAATATCCAAATATTAGAAATTTACAAGGACAAGTTTAAGATCTGAAAACTCCCAAGCAACTACATTTATCTGATCGGAGCATCCAGATTCACTATTTTCAATTGCAAATACTTATACTCAACATCATACACATATAATATAAAAATTTATAGGAAAATCAATAAAAGATGAACAACAGATGTAGGCCCATTACGGTCAAACCACTATAAACCTTGGTGTTCTTTACTTTTTCCACATTTTGATTCCTAGTTAATTTCTTGCAATAATCAATCTGAGGTGTTTTCCTTATGCAAACATCTTTTGTGCTTTCACTAAGAATGAAAGTCTTCAGCTTTTTTCGACATGCCCCCTACATCTAAGAGAAAATAACGCGATTCTAGTAGATGTTCCAACCGCACAACCACTAAACAGGATAACCAATCCTCTAGTATACTAGCTCCAGATGCAATCACTAGTGGTGATCTAGATAGAGTTATAGAAGATCTTGATACATGGTTCGCTGCCAACAACATGCTATTTTTTGACTAAATCATGATACGCCTAGGACAAACACAGCCAACCATGCACAACACTGGAACTAGAGGGAGAACTAGAACTCGAGGACGTGGGAAAGGAGAAGATCACACTCTAGTGGTGAATCAAACTAGGAGGATTAGGGAGTTGGTCGAGTGGATGAAGGTTATGTAAGAGTTCAACTAGCTGTCACACCTAAGGAGCGGTTCGGTATCAAACCGATTAGGGGAAAGAATGAACCATGGGCGAATGCAGTTGGACCTTCTCGATCTAAACAACACTCTTTGGTGTTTGTGGAAGTAATAGTTGATGGAAGGTGGACCCATCGCTGCGAGCAATCTTGGAGCAAGGAGCATATCTAGGATCGCATAACAAGTCATAATGAGACATGAAAGTAATCTTTCACTAGACAAGAGAGGTTGATCCACTCTCGTCTGTTCCCCAACCAAGAGGACCACATGTCATGATTTTTTAAGATGTGTGTTCGTCGTGAGTAGATAGAAAGGGGAATTGTCATGTGTTAGAATGTGGATTAAAGATCTTAAGGCTAGAATTAACACTAGAGGGGGGTGAATAGTGTTTTAAGAAATTTGTTAATCTTTTTGAGTTTATCTTAATTTGTTAACAATGTATACACTAATCAGACACAGATATGAACACAGAATCAAACACAGATGCAAATATAAAGTAAAAGCAGTAAAGGAAAGAACACATCGGATTTTATACTGGTTCGGAGTTACCCTACATCCAGTCCCGCAACACAAGTACGGATTTCCTTTCAAAAACAATTCTTACAAATACAACCCTCGATTTCAAGGCCACGAGGTACACCGCTCCAGATTCACAATCCTCTGGGTAGAGATACTTGATTTACCGGGCAACAAGTTCACCCAATTGATTTCCAGGGGCTACAATCACACCTTTTCTCGCTTAATTGATTACAAAAAGTCTATAATTCAGATTAGCACTTGGATCTTGTAGAGATAGTGGAGAGAATCAAAACCAGAAATTATCTAGTTAGGTTCGATATTGATTTCGGCAGAGTAATGGTGTAATTTGTAAATAAGAAAGTGGAGAAGAAGAAGAGAAGTTAAATCAGAGAAAAAAGTGATTAAAATTCGTTGAAAACACCCTTTATTTATAGTAGATCAATAGCCATGTCCATTGGTGAAGGGATGTGGCGAATAGACACATCTTTTAAAAAACAATTTAACTGTCACCATGTCGACAGGGGTACATGTGACCATGTCGACATGCCCTTGTATTTTTTGGTGATTTTTTTTCTTTGAAAATAATTTCTATATTATATTATACTTATATTTAAACTTTAAAATATACTTATATATAGTTATAATACATAAATAACTATAGAGAACAATATTAAAATATATATAATAATTTTCTATACTTTTATATTTAAATCTTAAGTATAAATATATGAAACAACTAAATATATTAATATCAGAATTATAGTTTAAAAACTTAGGATAATAATTTAAAATCAAAGATATTTAAAATTAAGGATATTTAAAACTAAGGATATTTTTGAGGCTAAAATATATTGAAAAACCAAGACAGATGATTTTGGTTTTTAAACAGGAATATTTAAAATCATTTTGAAAAACAAGCTATATATATTTTGAAAATCATTTTGAAATAAAAGTAAGTGGATACAAAAAGATGTTCCACTAGATTTTTCGTAGGTTCCATCCTACTTAGGGTTCCATCCCTTTAACGAGCACGAAGTGGATTCCATTCCACGAACAAAATAGATTTTAAGATGTCAGTGCCTTTCTATGAGTTTTAACAATATTCCTAACTATATAACTTATCTTGGAAACATGAACTCTTGAAATTCTTGATACTCATGAGTCTTGAATCTTGATATCTTCAATCTTTGATCTTGAATCTTTATACTATACAGTTCTTCATTCTTTGGTACCTACAAACATATCTATATATATCTACACAATAATGTTAGTATTATATATTTTATAATCTAATTCTAAGTAAGGTTGTTGTCATCAAAACCAACTCCTCAGGGACTAACAGCATGATGGTCGGCAACCCATTCTCTATGGAAATAAAAACTGTCTCAAATCCAAAGAGCTTTCGAATGCCAACTATGGATCTTTATCAAGGCTTGACTGATCCCGTAGTAAATCTGCAATGATATACTCCACACATGTTGATGAGTGGAGCAACAGAAGAGGTATGTGTAAGTGCTTCCCTTTGTTTTTAACAGGTCTAGAAACTATATGGTTTTGCCGTCTTCCTTCCATGTCAATCCACTCATGGGAGATGTTAAAGGACAGATTCATTAGTTAGTTCTGGGTACATATAGAGCAACCCATGGACCCAAATTCTCTTATAGACATGAAACAAAGGGAGGACGAGACTCTAAAGCAGTGCTTGACTCGTTTCAATGCTGCAAATGTTCGCTGATATACGGTTGACTTTAATGGAAATATGTTGAGGTGTGCATCCTCACACGAAGATGGCCCGAAGATTGACCAAAATAAAGCCAACCTCTCTTCAAGATTTCTATTATGAAGCCGCAAAGTACAAGTGGCTAGAAGAGGCCGCCTCCGGGCAGCAAGCCAACACTAAACCTTTGGAAGCCTTTAGTAGTGTTAATTCTATGGTTAAGAATAGTGAAGTGGTGGTACAGAGAAGAAGAAGAACAGTATTCCTATAAATTCTAATTGGAAGAAAACTGACAGAAAGAGGTTCAAGCATGGACTTACACAGACTTGAATGAAACCATTAAGAATATCTATCTTGCCATGCAAGAAAAGCTCAAGTACAGCAAGCTAGATCCAAGGAAGGAGAATAAGGAGGAGAGAAATATTGTGAAGTATTGTAGATTCCACTATTCTTACGAGCACAACACTAATGAATGCTGCCATTTACAGGATGTGATTGAGGATCATATAAAGAAAAGGAAACTAGAATGATATGTCAAGAGCCCGAAAGCTCTTCCTACCCCTGAGGTATAGGCCCATAGACAGCCTCCCCAGGGGAATGGAGGTGAAGGACATAGCGCCAACCGTGGGAAAGGTGGGAGATCGGTAATGGTCCTCGTGTGGTGGATAGAAGTTTGGGAGAAATGGAGGTGTGCAAAGTTCTTAAAGAATGGAGATGCCTACGTATATGCAGTCTGTAAGTAGCAAAGAGCTAAGACTCCTTGCCAGGAGTAGGTGGTAATAAATTTTGATGAAAATGACTTTCGTGGAAAGCAGTACCCACATACGGATCCAATGGTGATTATGGCCATGCTTGGCCTAGCAGAGGTGCATAGAATTTTGGTGGATAATGGGAGTTCATTAAAAATTCTTTTTGAAGATGTAGTTGACAAGATGAGATTGTCCATGGAGGATGTCATGCCCTACAACCAGTGGTTACATGGTTTCATGGGAAAAGACACCATGCCTTTAGGAGCGTTGAATTTGGTCGTTGAGATAGGACCCCATCCTCGATCAACCATACAGAAGCAAAATTTCATACCAGTGGATGGATTCTCAGCTTACAACGCCTTTCTAGGCGCCTAGCCTTGTCCAATTTTTGTGTCGTAATGGCCTTGTGGTGTTTAATGATGAAGTTCCCAACATCCAATGAGATTGGAGTGATGGAAGAAACCTGAACATGACTAGGGAATGTTATGTCATGGAGCTTGGGGAGAAAAAGAGGAGAAAGAAGGGTAAGGGCGCAGAAGTTGTCTTTCGTACTAAGAACATCCTCTCATAGCAATTAAAGGAAGGCCCCTCTTTAGCTTACAAGTTATCCTTATAATGTGCTTGACCCGAGGGACGGAGGAGAGGGGCCATGGCCAAGCTTGGAGAGGAATTAGAGTTTGTTAAGGTTAATGATAGAAATCCTACAATTCTTATGAAAATTGATCTGGATTGGAGCAGGATTTCAAGAAATAGTTGATTGGATTTCTGAGGGACAACCATGATGTATTCACTTAGTTTTATGCAGATATGTGTGGAATTTCTTCCTGATCACTTGCCATGCTTTGAACATTGATCCAAGGAAGCCTCATGTGAAGCAAAAGAAAAGGAGCATGAGGCCAGAATGGTCTGTGACAACGAGGAAGTGAAGACTTTGATGGTAAATGATTTCATTCGAGAACCATTATACCCTGAATTGATAGCTAACCTAGTCCTAGTCAAAATGTCAAATGGAAAATGGCGAACCTGTATCAAATTCTCAAACCTAACTGATGCATGTCCCAAGGATTGCTTCCCAGTCCTAAGAATTAATCAATTGGTGGATGGGACTGCTGGTCATGAGCTTTTGTTATTTAAGGATGCTTATTCTAGATATAATCAAATCGCTATGCTTTTCCCTAACTAGGATCTTACCTATTTCATTACTGATCTAGGCCTCTATTGCTATAAGGTTATGCCCTTTGGGCTCAAAAATGCAAGGGCAATGTACTAGTGTCTGGTGAATAAGAAGTTTGTTGAGAAAATTAGCAAACCGTGAAAGTATATGTCGACGATTTATTGGTAAAGTCAAGGAAGACTGAGGATCAGATCTTGGTCGTGGAAAAATTATTTTAGATTCTACCGAAGTGCGAGATAAAGTTAAACCCACTAAGGTGCTCCTTTAGAGTGGCAGCTGGATGGGTTTTATCATATATGTGAGAGGTATAGAGGCTGATCCAAAATGGGTCCAGGAACTATGAGACATAAAGATCCTTGGAACTCTGATAGAGATGCATAGTCTAAATGGGAGGTTGTGGCTCTAATAAGTTTCATATCAAAAGCCACCGACAAGTGCATCCCATTCTTCGAAGTGCTTGATAAAGAGAAAGACAAGTTCGTATCGATGGATGAATGTCTAGATGCATTCTTAAATCTATTGGAGCACTTACAAAAGCCACCAGTCTTATCCATACCAATTGAGGGAGAAGATCATTATAGTTACTTAGCAATGTCACATCATGTGTTGAGCGCAGCTTTGGTCAGGAAGGAAGACCGAGTTCAGTGTCCCGCGTTCTACATAAGCAAACGTTTCACTGGGCCAAAAACTAGGTATCTAAAGTTAGAGAAGTTGGCATATTGATTGTTAATTGCATCTAGGAAATTGAGGCATTACTTTCAATTTCATCCCATTCTAGTACTTCCTGACCAACCCCTGAGGCAGGTTCTTTATAGACAGGATACTTCAAGGAGGCTCACCAAATGGAGTATTGAAATAAGTCAATATGAGATAATCTACCACTCATGGACTGCAATCAAGGGGAATGCACTAGCTTATTTTCTGGTATAGTTTATCGTTTGAGATGATGAAGTGAAACCCCTAGAGGACGAGGCCCTTAAATAGCGGGTATATGTCAATAGAGCATCAAATGATCACCATTCTAGTGCAAGAATAGTGTTTCTATCCCATAAAGGGAAGAAGTTGACCTATGCAGCTAGACTGGATCAAAGGCAATGAACAACGAGGCAGAATTTGAATCATTGATCGCTAGATAGGAATTAAAAAAGGAGCTAGGGATCAGATCATTATGCATTCATGGTGACTCTCAATTAGTGGTGGACCAAGTGTTTGGAGAATTCTAAGGTAAGGGAGAGCATTTGAAATTCTATTTGGGGAAGGTGAAGGTTTTGCATGTTGAAATACAGTATTGCATGATTAGGCATGTTGTAACGTCCCTCATTTTGAGGTCCAAAAATAAGCGCTATTGATGCTAAAGTCATCAATAGTATTATTCCCTGGTGACAAAATGAGATCAATTGATAGTATCAATAACATCAGAAGCACATGAATATGAAAATTTCAAAACATGAATCATTAATAAACTTTCATGTTTATTGCATAATCCCATCGATCCAAAGTTTAGATAAAATATAATAATTACAAATTATTTTCCATGAGCAACATATGATGATGCCCCCTTGGATGATCAAAGCCTAAATATTGAGGTTATAAACCCTGCCATTACATCCATTCAAACATAGAAAACAACATAGTGAAAAATAAACTTCTAATACTACTTGCTTCCTACACGTTTCTGGAAGCTTATTCGTCAAAACCTGAAAACTTGAAAACCTTAATCCCGACCTATTCAAATTAGCAACCGAGAGTTTAAGGGAAAAAACAAAAATTTCAGGTCAGACAAAAAGTCTGGTGTGAATAATAATATACCATCTCGAACCAAAACAGACATCTAGGGAGACCATGTCATTGAGCGAAATGGGTTGTCCCCTCACTAGTATCTTATCAAAATATGTCAATAACAACATAAGTCCTACACTTACAACCACAATGGTTAAAATAAAATATGATATGATCATATGCATGCAATAGGGGTAAATGTGACTAGCTTGTCTTCAAGGTTATGCATTCCCAAAATTTACCCATGCCATATAATAGATTATCCATATCAATCATAATTTCTTAGGGTCACGATGACTATATTAGTTTTCATAGGCTAACTAGTAACCCATCAGGTTGACTCAGGCCAAAACATAACCAAATGTCCACAAATCTCCAAATACGTTTTGGAGTAAAACAACTTAAATAATTTAGTAAGCCTATAGAGCTATGAGTTCCTATCTGTGTATAAACATCCTTTTAGTCTCACTACTGACAAAGCCCTACACGCTGGAATCGTATCCCTTTACCAACCGAGGGCCAACAACTGAAGCATAGGGCATAGCCCTACACCAGTCCCACCAAAAATCTTACCTGGTTAAATCCATGAGTCATATCTTTTGATATATTCAGGGCATCCTAACATAATTGATCCGTCTGAGCTCTTAGATGCAATTCTACTCACTTAGGAGTTTAGTCTGACCATACTCACCATTGGAACAACCTAACTGGTAATTCTATTCCTAAATCCTAAAATGAAATGGTGGGTAATGCAGATGTGAGTATATGGTAAATGGTAAAACATGTAAAATTTAACTGATCCTACGATAACAAGAACATATAATATCATTCAACAAAATATGTTCAATCGTAGTCACATCCTTACATAGCTTCTAAAACATCTGCTATCAAAAAAGGGCTATTGAGCCTCTAATATACATGAACAATATAAGGGAAAGAACCTCTAGAATATGGAGTGTCGAGCCTCTGAAGTATGAGAAAAATAGTCAAGGTTTCATGCCTCAAAAATAGCGGTTTCATAACTTTAAAACAGGGGATAAAGAATCACTAGATATGAGGTTTTATTCCACTAAAATAGGGGTTCTGTAACTCTAAAACAGGGGATAAAGAGTAACTAAATATGAGATTTCATACCGCAAAAACAAGGGCTTCGTAACTCTAAAACAGGGATAGAGGGTCACTAGATATGAGGTTTCGCACCTTTAAAACAGGGTTTTCATAACTCAAAAATAGGGGATAGAGAGTCACTAGATATGAGGTTTCATACCTCTAAAACTAGAGTTTTTTAAGTCTAAAACAGGATAAAAAGTTTCAATAGCATATGATATCATAAGCATAGGATGTAGTAAGTTTAAAATAGGTTAAAGCGTTTCAACAGCATTGGATGTCATAAGCCTAGGATGTCGTAAGTATAAAACAGGTTAAAGAGTTTCAATAGCATAACATGTAGAGGTTAAAGAGTTTCAACAACATAATATGTCATAAGTCTAAAACATGGAATGACATTTCTATAAATAGTTTGAAAACAGAATTATTTCCTTTTAAAAATAATACTTTCCACCAAATCTTTCCACTTGTCAAATTTTTATTGGATAAAATATTTCTTTTCATATTCTTTTCAGAATTGTTAGAAGATCATATTTTACTTTCTCAAAACAATTCAAAAACTTTTATAATTCATATCATTAACTAATATTATTTAATAGCTTTTCTATTACCAAAAATTCATAGAAAATCATAAACACTTGGGAAAAATCCCCAAAAATCATCAAACATCTAAACTTCCATCTTCTTCCACATATAAAAATATTTGGGCCAAAATATTAATTTTATTATTTTAATAATTTAAACCCAAAATAAACACTTTTCCTTCTTAGGAAATTCATATGAACTTGAAAAATTATGAAATTAAAAATCCATCTCCAAAATAATGATTTACACAACATATTCAAATTTCAAGTCAATTGGTGATGAAAAAATAGGTTTTTACCTTTAAAATCCTTAAGAATAATTCCACAAAAATTCCTACAAATTATCATTCAATAAAATAATGATATAAACTATCCAATCATGACATATCATCACAATGATTCAGAAATCAAACACAGATCCAAAATTAAACATAAATGAGATGAGTATTATTATTCACCTTAGATTTGATAAGAGAGATTGAGATATGATGTAGATTAATTTGCCTAAGCTTTTCCTCATGATTTCCTTAGCTTTCTTCTTTCTTTTCCTCTAAGTAATGGCTGACGTTTTTAGTTTTAGTTTTGATATTTTTGAAAATGAAATGAAAATGAATGAGAGAGAAAGGATTCAGGGAATGAATAAAGGAAATATTCTCAATATACCCTCTCACTACTTTCTTTCTATTTTATGTTCAAATCAACCTCATTAATTGATTACTTAAGACAAGGCCCAAATTAATTAAAAATCTCATTTTCCGTATCACACCACACATATTATTCTATTTAATTTTTCTAATTAAATCTCTTGAATAATGTTAATAAAAATTATGGGTGATACAGGCTATCCTCCTTAAAGAATTTTGTTAATCAAAATTGCGATAAGGAATACAACAAGCATATTAATAATGCAAACATATAACAACAATGCTAGCATATCCTACTAACTTAATGCCTATATAACAAATATAGGTCATACCATCAAAATAGCTCAGGATAAGTATCTCTAATCCTATCCTATGTCTCCCAAGTATAGTCTTTCTTATTGTCGCTCCATTGGACTTTCACTAACTTGATTGTCTTGTTACTTAATCTCTTCTCATCTCTTGCTACAACACGAACTGGTTGTCCAACAAAAGTCATATCTTGTTCCATTACCAAATCTTCCAATGCATTTAGAGCAATTATAATCACTGAATCATGCACACTCTTTCTAAGATGAGAAACATGAAAAACATTATGGACTACTACCAAACTAATTAGTAACTCATCCGATAAGAAAATTTCCCGATCCTCTCTATGATAAAAAACTGACCAACATATCTTGGTGCCAATTTCCCTGACTTTCCAAATCATACCAATCCTTCATCGGTGATACTTTAAAAAAACATGGTCTCAACTGAGAAGTATATGCCTCTTATCTACGTAGCTTTTTTGGCTAGACTGATCTTCCTTCATCCTTGTTCGGGTCAACTCCATCTTTTTTTGGGCTTCTCTCACTATATCTGGATCAAGAATCGATCTATCTCCAATCTTCAACCAACATGATGATGATTTGCATGGCCTTCCATACAAAGCTTCGAAAGTGCCATTCTTATACTAGTCTAATAACTATTATTATAGGAAAAAACTCGATTAAGTGCAAATGGTCTTCCCATAATCCTCAAAATTCTAGTACACAAGCCCTTAAAAAGAACTTTTGTTAACTCTTTCTGTTTGTCCATTTGTTTATAGATGGTAAGCAGTACTCATCCATAGCTTGGTACCTAAAACTTCTTGTAGAATCTTCCAGAATTCACAAGTGAACAAAGTATCTCTGTCACTAACTATAATGATAACAATCTCCTGTAGTCTTACGATAGTCTTCATAAATAACTTCGCTAGAGTAGGTGTCGTCCTTGTCGAGTTAACGGGAATAAAGTGTGCACCCTTGGTCAATCTATCTACCATGATCCAAATACTTGCATTTCTCCTATTCAACCTTGGTAACCTTCCATCAATGAAATCCATGGATATAGAATCTCATTTCCAAACTGGTATACCTAAAGGCTGAAGCAATCCACTCGACTTTTCATGCTCGGCTTTTACTTATTACAAATTCAAACATTGCTTTACTCATAAGCCTACATCCCTTTTCATACCTTCCCAAAAGGAACTCCTATTCATATTTATGATACATCTTAGTTCCTCTAGGGTGAATAGTAAACTTCAATCGATGACACTTCCTAAGAACTTCCTTCCTTAGATTTCCAACATCTAGAACACATAACCGTCCTTTCTTCCTCAACCATCCGATCTGGTCAAGACTTAAATCCTTTAAATCACCAATCTCAGTTCCATCCTTAAGTCTTCTAACCCATTTAGTAGGTAATGGATCTTCTTTCTACTTGGAAGCAATTCTTTCGATCATTACCGATCGAACTTCCAAACATGACGACATTGCTATATCCTCACTAGAACTAGCCATCAATCTTAATTGTACATCACAAGTAACCAATGCCTCTAAATCTTTCCATTATTCTAACATAGATAATATCACATTCTAATGTTTCCTGCTAAGTGCATCAAGAACTTTATTTCCTTTCCATGGTATATACTCAATACTAAAGTCATAAGCTACTAAAAACTCTAGCCACCTTTTTTGTCTCACATTCAACTTCTTTTGAGAAAATGAACACTTTACGGACTTATAATCCATGAATAACTTGAATAGTACTCCTAAAAGATAGTGTCTCTATTCTTTCAAAGAAAAGATCAGCACTGCCTACTCTAAATCATGAGTCAGATATCTAACTTCATGAAGTCTAAGATGTCTAGAAGCAAAGGCAATCACATTACCTTTTTGCATTAACACAACTCCTAACCTATCCCACATGCATCGGTATACACCACACAATCTTGGTTTCCATTCGGAACAACTAACATGGATGCATTAGTCAATAAATGTTTTATCTTTAAGAATGCTTCTTCACATTTATCAGTCCAAACATACTTTACGTCCTTCCTGGTTAGTTAAGCCATTGGTGTAGTTATACAAGATAAATCATTGATGAATCTCCGATTATAGCCAGCTAACCTCAGAAAACTTATTTCGGTTATAGTCTCAGACCTTTTCCAATTATTAACATCTTCAATATTAGTTGGATCTACTGACGACCTATTCTATGAAACTACATGACCAACCAAGGAACTTCACTTCTTTCTTACAAAAGTGACATTTTGAAAATTCGCTTTTAGTTGATGTTGCCTCAACTTTTTTAGAACTATTCTGAGATGAAGTTCATGATCCAGTTTATTCTTAGAATATATTAGAATTTCATTTATAAATACTAACATTAATTTGTCCAAATGCTCTCGAAAGACCTGGTTCATCAAATCCGCAAAGTAAGTTGGCGCATTGGTTAGTCCAAAGGGCACGACTAATCATTCATACGAACAATATCTTGTTCTAAGTGCCATTAATGGAATGTTATCCTCCGCCACTCTCTATTGATAGAACCCTATTACTAAATCCAATTGGGAAAATACCTTAGCCCCACTCAACTGATCAAATAAATCATCTATTCTCGGCAAAGGATACTGTTCTTTATCATCTTCTCATTTAAGTTATAATAATTAATACACATCCTTAACAACCCGTCTAGTTTCTTCATGAACACCGTTGTCGCTCCGCTAGACGAACTACTTGGTTTAGTAAAACTCTTTCCTTCTAAGTCAACCAGCTGCGCCTTTAACTCTTTCATCTCAGTAGGTGTCATCTGCTAGGCGGTCTACTTAAGGGTTCATCTCCAGTTACAATATCTGTTCGAAATTCTACTTGAATTTTCTAGTGAGTATATAATTCAATCATAGCTATTAGGGTGTCTTAATGATATATACCTATCTTGGCAAAATATCCTAGCATCATATTTGCTTAACCAATCCATACACAAAATAACTCCAAAACCCAAAAAATCAAACACATGAATATTGCAGATAAATGAATGATCTAATAGCTCAAATTCCAAACGGTCAGATCTCATCCAAGAGTTGCATAACCTCCTATCGGATTTGCAACCCTAAAGGAAGTAATAAGGTATGATGGTTCCAAATTTAATTTATCTACAAAACATTATGAGGTAAAAGAATATTATGTGCCAGTATCAAATAATACTTTAACAGCTATACCATGAATCAAAAGCATACCTCCCATCATGGACTTCCATTGTCTTCTGCGGTTGGTCTCGAAGCTGATGGTTCCAAATTAAAGACTTTCCCTTTATCGGCCTTGGCCTGTACTAGACATTCATTCTTATAATGCCTCATCTGGTTATAGTTATAGAACTTCACGTTCTTCTTCCCTGCAGCTTTCTTTCCATCACAAGATCAAAACTCATTAGCAAAGTTCTCCTTCTTATCACACTTATAGCAAACAACTTCAGCCTTCCTTTCCTTGACTGCTCCACCCTTCTAAGATCCCTTCTTATGAAAGAACTTCCTCGTTTTGCTTTAACAACCTCAAGTCTCCACATGATTGTTACTTCCAAACGTCGAAAGCATTTCCTCATTCCTTAATGCCATCTCCACCACCACATTACATGGATCTTTAAGGTACGACATAGTTTCCCAGGCAATCTCTAGCTTCAACCCAAGAATGAACTTCTCATTCCTTTTTATCACATTATCAATAGTAGCATATCTATATCTAGCCAACTCATTATACTTAGTTGCATACTCCAGTACAGACATCTCTCCCTGTTCCAATTAAGTGAACTTCCTGAGAAAAGTTGACTTAGCTATCTCGGACAAAATCCTTTCCTCAAATCTCCTTCTACATTCAACCTAAGTCAAATTCTCCTCTAGTATTCCTACAGTCACACTGTTCCACCAATACAAAGAAGCTTCTTGCAACTGTCTAGATGACAATCTCCTTTTCTGTTCATCATTCATGTCTAAGTTAGCAAAGATCATTTCACGGTACAAAAGCCAATTCTCAACCTTAATATTACTTTTCATTCCATGAAAAGGCTTTCCTCCAAGACCGGTATAATCACGACTCAACTTGGCAAAATTGTTTTGAGCAGGCACCTCAGGATCTGCACCTCTTGCATTATCCACGTTCCATTCATCCAAACTAGCTACAGCTCCAACATGCATTATATTCATGAAAAACCGATACATAGTCCCCATATTTACTGGTGGGGTCCCAGCAGTCACTTTGGCATTTGCATTTGGATTAGCATTTACTAGTCGACCGTGATTTCTTATAGTATTAGGTCAAACATTTCCATTAGTTGTGGTGCTTCCTCTACATAGATTCACTTTTCTATTCCTTGCTTCCATATCTTGCTTTCGCGTAATCGTCATACGAACCTTAGTGAGATATAGAAGAATGGTCTAAGAGAGAGGGAAGAAAAGAAATAGAATACATACTTTTATATATAGCAAATACAAGTACATTAGTATAGGGTTATCTCGTACCCCAATCTTATTCTATGATTTCTATGGATTATGTTTTCAAAAATTCCAAGTTTTACATAAATCTTTGCTATAATACCAAGTTGTAACATCCCCCATTTTTAGGCTCGAAAATAAGCACTACTAATGTCATAGTCATCAATAATATTATTCCTCGATGACAAAAATGAGATCAGTTGATAGTATCTTTAACATCAAAAGCATAGGAATATGAAAATTTTCAAAACACGGTTCATTAATAAACTTTCATGTCCATTGCATGATCCCTCGATCCCACATTCAAATGAAATATAATAATTACAAATTATATTCCAAGAGAAACATAAAATTAATGCCCCCTTGGATTATCAGAGTCTAAATACTGACAGTTATGAACCTTGTCGTTACATCCATTCAAACATAGCAAAAACAACACAATAGAAAATAAACTCCTAATAAAGCTCTCCTCCTACATGTCTCAAGAAGCTTATTCATCAAAACTTGAAAACCTTAATCCCGACCTACTCAAATGAGCACCTGAGAGTTTAAGGGGAAAAACAAAAACTTTAGGTCAACCAAAAAGTCTGGTGTGAATAATAATATGCCATCTCGAACAAAAATAGACATCTAGTGAGACTACGTCATTGAGCGGGATAGGTTTTCCTCTCACTAGCATCTTATCAAAATATTCCAATGATAACATAAGTCCTACACTTACAGCCACAATTGTTAAAATAAATTATGATATGATCATATGCGTGCAATATGGGTAAATATGACTAGCCTATCATTAAGGATTATCCATTCCCAAAGTGTACCCATCCCACAAAATAGACTGTGTATCTCAATCATAGTTTCTTAGGGTTACGATGAATCTATTAGTTTTCATATGCCAACTAATAACCTATGAGGCTGACTCGGACCAAAAAATAACCAGATATCCACAAATCTCCATATACGGTTAGGAATAAAACAATTTAAATAATCTGGTGAGCCTATAGAGCTATGAGTTCCTTTCTATGCATAAGTATCCTTTTAGTCTCACTATTGACAAAGCCCTATGCACTGGAATCATTGACTTTTACCAACCGAGGGCTAATGGCTAAAGCATAGGGTGCGACCCTAAACCAGTCCAACCTGCAATCTTATCTAGTTTTAAATACACGAGTCATATCTTTAGATCAGTTCAGGGCATCTTAACATAATTGATTTGTCTGACTCATGGATGCAATTCTACTTATTCAAGAGTTTAGTCTGACCATACTCACGATTTGAACAACCTAACTTGTAATTTTGTTCCTAAATCCTAAGATTTAATGTTGGGTAATGTAGATGTGAGTATGATAAATGATAAAAACATGTAAAATTTAACTGATCCTATGATAACAAGAACATACAACATCATTTATCAAAATATGTTCAATCGATAGTCACATCCTTACATAGCTTTTAAAACATTTGCTATCAAAACAGGGCTATTGAGCCTCTAAGATACATAAGCAATATGAGGTAAAGAACCAATAAAATATGGAGTGTCGAGCCTCTAAAGTATGAGAAAAATAGTCTACAAAATATGAGGTTTTGTACCTCAAAAATATGGGTTTTGTAACTCTAAAATAAGGGATAAAGAGTCACTAGTATGAGGTTTCGTACCTCTAAAACATGGGTTTTGTAACTCTAAAACTGGGGATAAGGAGCCACTAGATATGAGGTTTTATACCTCTAAAACATGGTTTTGTAACTCTAAAACAAGGGATAAAGAGTCACTAGATATAGGGTTTCATAGCTCTAAAACAGGGGTTTCATAAGTATAAAACAAGATAAAGAGTTTCAATAGCATAGGATGTTGTAAACATAAGTGTAACATCCCCCATTTAGAGGCCAAAAATTAACCAATACGGATGCTATAGTCATCCATAATAATTAATTTCTGGCGACCAAATGCGGTAATGTTAGATGCATTGATAACACAGAAGCATATGAATATGAAAAATTTTAAACATAATTTAGAGCAAAATTTTCATTTCATTTCAAATAACTTTTAAGATTCATAACATAATCCCAAGCGTAAACCACGTCCAGGGAAATTACAACTTATTAAAAAAATACACCAAGAGCGACATATGTGGATGCCCCTTGGTTGATCAGAGTCTAAATATAGGTAATAAACAACTTTGCCAATACATCTAAATGACACGGCGAAAAACAAAAGATAAGGACTCCTAATAGCTAGTTTGCCTCCTGCACGTCTCTGGAAGATTATTCGTCTAAAGAGAACTTGAAAATCCCTTACTCTTGATCTACTCAATTAAGTACCCAAGAGTTTAAGGGGAAAGACAAAAACTTCAGGTCAGACAAAACGTCTTGTGTGAATAATAACCTACCATCTCGAACCAGATAGACATCTAGCGAGACTACTCCACTAAGCGAAACGGGTTTTCCCCTTACTAGTATCTTAACCATAAAACAATAACTACATACTGTGCACCTGCATCCACAATAGTTATAACATAACATAATATGATATGATGATATGTAAACATGCAATATTCTCTGGATTTCTCATCCTCATTTATCTATCTGTCTCAAGATATAGTTTCTAGAGTCATTATTAACCTATTGGTTCTCATGGGCTGACTAATAACATGTTCACCACTTATGGACTATCTGTCCAATTTCATAGTTTTCATGGGGTCACTATGAACCTATTTTGTTTCTACCAGCATTATTCAATTATTGTTTTCATGGACTGACTATGAACCTATTGGATTCTCCAATAACAACTCTTTACTCATAGTTTTCATGGGCTAACTATGAACCTATTGGTCTCTATCAATAACATATTCCGGACATAGTTTTCATGGGACTATGAACCTATTGGCCCCCTCCAATAACATTTCTCATAACATAGTTTTCAAGGGCTTACTAAGAACCAGTCTAAATCAATAATCTTTGATTAGTTCTGGGAATACTATATTTTGGTTTGCCTGTCCTCCTAGATGCAATTCTACTCACTCAGGAGTTAACATGGTATAGATCATTATTCACCTTGTTTGGATAAGGGTTTTAGATTTGTTCTTGCTTTAATCTTCCTAGCTTAATCTTAAGCCTCTAATTGATTTCGTGCTCCTATTCTTCCTAGGGTTTTGTCCGGCCTTGTTCTTTCTTTGTTTTGGATGAAAATATGGAAAGTGAAATAAGAATGAGCTAAGGGTTTAGGGGTTATGGGATACGGCTATTCCCATTTTGCCCTTCTCTTATTCTCATACGTTTCTAAGTTATAAATCTTTCTTATTAATTAACTTAGTTAAGGCACACCCTTAATTAGTTTCAAATCTCAATTCCCTTATCACACTAGACTCCACATCATTCTATTTAATTTATCTAATTAAATCTCCTAAATAATGTTAATCAAAATTAGGGGTGTTACAGGCTCCCCTCCTTAAAAAATTCATCCTCGAAATTCAGTAAGGACTTCATACTAAGCATAGCAAACTTGCTACCATCTGTAACATCTCTTCTCAGCAATAATAGCCTATCTGATAAGCAAACAATCCATATATAACAAATATAGAACATGCCCTCACAACAGATAAGGATAAGTATCTCTAATCTTGTCTTCTGTTTCTCAAGTATAGTCATTATCGTTGTCACTCCACTGAATTTTCACCAACCTGACTATCTTGTTTCTCAATCTCCTCTAATCTCTCGCTACAATCGAACTAGTTGCCTAAAAAAAGTCGCTTTTCGATTCTACTACTAACTCTTCCAATGCAATGCAGTAGGAGGGATAGTAGTCTTCAGATCATGTACATACTTGCGAAGATGAAACATATGAAATACATTATGGACACCTGCCAAACTGCTCGGTAACTCTACTATATATGCAAGATTTCCGATCCTCTCTATAATTGGGAACGGTCCAACATATCTCGATGCTAACTTTCCTGTTTTACCAAATCTCACCACTCCTTTCATTGGTGATACCTTAATAAAAACTCTATCTCTAACTGAGAACTCTAGGTCGTTACGCCTCTTATCTGTGTAACTCTTTTGTCTAGACTGAGCTCCCTTCATCCTACCTTGGATCAACTCGATCTTTTCCATTGCCTCTCTCACCAGATCTAGACCTAAGACTGATCTACCTAGTTTCCAACCAACATGTTGGTGCCTTGCATGGCCTTCCATACAAATCTTCGAAAGGCGTCATTCCTATACTAGTCTAATAACTGTTATTATAAGAAAACTCCACTAAATGTAGGTGGTCCTCCCATGATCCACCAAAATTTAGCACAAAAGCTCTCAACAAATCCTCGATTACCATGCTGACTCTCTCTGTCTGCCCATCTACCTAAGGGTGATAAGCAGTACTCATCTTGAGCTTGGTACCTAACACATCATGTAGACTCTTCCAGAAATCACTAGTAAACAAAGTATCTTTGTCACTGACTATACTACTAGGAATTCCATGTAGTCTAACTATGTTCTTCATAAATAACTTAGCCAAAACAGGTGTTGTCCTAGTTGACATGACTAGAATGAAATGGGCACTCTTGGTCAATCTGTCCACTATGACCCATATACTTTCATTTCCCTAATTCTATCTTGGCAACCCGTCTATAAAATCCACGGATATCGAATCCCATTTCCAAACTGGTACCTCTAAAGGCTGAAGCAACCCACTTAGCTTTTGATGTTCGACTTTTACTTACTGATAGTTTTAACACCGCTTTACCCATAAACCCAACATCCCACTTCATACTTTCCCAGAAGAAACTTCTCTTCATATCTTGATACATCTTGGTTCCTCTAGGATGAATCGTAAACTTCGATCGATGACATTCCCTAAGAACTTCTCTCCTTAGGTCTCCAACATTCGGAATACACAATCGTCCCTTCTTTCTCAACCATCCCCTTTGGTCAAGACTAAAATCTTTCAGATCATCAATCTCGGTTCCAACCTCTAGCCTTTTAATCCTCTTAGCTAACACTGGATCATTTCTCTGCTTAGAAACAATCTTTTCGATCAAGACTGGTCGAACTTTCAAGCAGGATAATATAGTGATACTCCAACTAGAACTGGCAATCGATCTTAACTGCACACTACAAGTAATCAATGCCTCTACATCCTTCCATTCTACTAACATAGCTAACACCACATTCTTATGTCTTCGGCTAAGATCATCAGCTACCTTATTCCTTTCCCCGGTGTATACCCTATACCAAAATCATAACCTGCTATAAATTCCAGCCATCTCTATTGTCTCATATTTAACTCCTTCTGAGAGAATAAATACCTTAAAGACTTATGATCTATGTATAACATAAATCCTTCTCCAAAAAGAAAATGTCTCTGTACCTTCAATGCAAGGATCGCCGCTGCCAACTCTAAATCATAGGTCAGATATCTTACTTCATGCAGTCTAAGATGTCGAGAAGTATAAGCAATAACTTTACTCTTCTGCATCAACACAACTCCTAATCCCTTCCATGTGCATCCGTATACACCACTAATCCTTGATTCCCATCTGGAACTACTAACACTAGCGCATTGGTCAACAAATGATTTAACTTAAGGAATGCCTCCTCCCATTTTTTGGACCAAGTAAACTTTACATCCTTTCTGGTTAGCTTAGTCAAAGGCACTACTATCTGCAAGAAATCCATAACGTATCTCCAATAGTAGCCAACGAGTCCAAGAAAACTTTTGATCTCAGTCACTGTCTCAGGTCTCTTCCAACAGTTATCTGCTTTAATCTTAGTTAGATCAACTGACAACCCTTTCTCTGAAACCACATGACTAAGAAACTTAACCTCTTTTTTTAGAAATGACACTTTGAAAACTTCGCTTTCAGTTGATGTTGTCTCAGCATCTCAAGCACTATTATAAGGAGAACCACATGATCACTCTCATCCTTAGAATATACGAAGATGTCATCTATGAAAACCAATATGAACCTATCCAAGTGCTCTCGACAAACCTGGTTAATCAAACCCATAAAGAAGGTTGGCACATTAGTTTGTCCGAATGGCATCACTAACCACTCATACGAACCATATCTAGTCCAAAATGTCGTCAATGGAATACAATCCTCTGCTACTCTTAGCTGATGGAAACCTGTCGCCAAATCCAATTAGGAAAACACTCTGGCTCCACTCAACTGATCAAATAAGTCGTCGATTCTCGGCCAAGGATACATATTCTTGATCGTCCTCTCATTCAACTTACGATAGTCGATACACATCCTTAACGACCCATCTGGTTTCTTCATGAACAACATGGCTGTGACAACCCGGGTTTTCTGACGTTGTTATTATGTAATTAACTGATTTTAATTATTTGGATATTAAATTTTATTAGTCGAACAAATAAATTTTCTGATATTTAAATATCTGAATACATATAAAATTGATTAAAAACTATATTTAATATTGAATTATAAAATCTCTGGATATGATAAATTTTATAGAAATATAAATAAAACTCCACCACTAAAATTCAAGGTAGAATATATTTGTGTAGATATATATATATATATAAATGCATACAAGTTAATGAAGTTCATATATATGTATATATATAGAAGCATATAAGAGTATATATATGTGTGTGCCATATAAAGTAATGTATATGGAAATTTGCATAAATGTATACACATATATAGGAGTGATGACAAGATATACATAAGTATATGTATATATATAATAGTGAATGAGTAGAATGTAAATACATATGTAAATAAATGTGTACATATCTACAAGGAAGCACAAACTTTATGATAACAATTAAATGTATATATGTAAAAATATATATGTAAAAATATATATGTATATATGTATATATGTATATATACACACTACTATAAAAATGGAAAGGCAAACATATACACATAAGGATATATATATATATATATATATATATCAATCCATATAAATGTACATGTAAACACATATGGGAACATAGCAATTTAATACACATCATCTCAAGCATACAATAAATCAAATCCTTCACTCAAAATTCAAATCAACTCAACAATTTATCAAAATCAAATCAGGTCTACATATTTTCAAATCAAAACAAACAAAAGAAAAATAAAATAAAAATGAAAACTTACTGTACCGATAAGAAGCTACAACCTATTTTCTATCTATAAGTACCACTGCCTTGCTTTATATTCTTTCATTCGAACAAGATAATAAAAGAGAATACAAGCTGCTAGTTAAAAGCTTAAAGAAAAAATTAAAACCAAACACTCAAGCTACAACAAAAGATCAACAGAGAGGATCAAACCAAAGCAGTGCTCTGTTTCAAAAGAAAAACAATGAGTAACTTATTTCTTTTATACTGATATTTGTGTTATCTGCTTGGATATAGGAATAGTAGTGCTGTTTGGTACGTATGCTTGTACACGAATGTATATATACACTCATACATGAATATATGTAAGTGTTATAACCAGAGAAGCCAGGCATGTTCATCATTTCCTTTTAAACACTACTCTATATATTTAAAAAGAATGTTATGATTGACTTCAAAAATTCCTATCTCTCAATCTAATTAGATTTAGGTTATGATGTTAAAGTAAAGATGTTTGTTTTTGATAATACTTTGCTTTAAAATTTGATTTATTAAATATTATCAAGTGTAAAGGAATAAAAGTGTATTTTACTGTAAGTTAACTAATATTAAAGAAAATTCAAACATCATTTTTTATGCTTTTACTTATATGAATGTGATCGGCACTTGAAATGATGAATTTTGGTGGTCGTTTCACGATTTTTAGTTTCGTATGTGATGAGATAATAGAAGATGATCGTTTTGTGGTCTTTGGTCAAATTACGGTGAAGCAGTCAATGGGGGAGGTCGGGGTTTGGTCAGAAGGTGTCTCGGAGGAGGGGGAGCGTGAGAAAAATGGCGTTTGATTTTTCTATTTGGTGGGTTGCCTGGTCGAGGTAGATTTAGGATTAGAGATGGGTTATGGTATGGTTATGATTTTGAGGAGATGGCAGAAAAAGGGAGGAGAACGAGGATTATGCACTGGGGGAAAAGAGTAGAGGAGGACAAGCAAAGCTGGAGGCGGAGTTTGAATGGGAACGGTGGTCGTAGGTGGCTGGCCGAGGCATTTTTACGGGTGAGGATTTGTTCTAGTTTTCGGTTGGGTAATCGAATTTTGAATCGTGGGATCAGGTCGTGTTCCAGGTGGTTAGATGTGACAGGATGGTCGAGGGTGGTTTGCGGGGGTGGTCGGCGGCGTGGTTGAGTGACCGGAGAGGGTGTGCACGGATACATGTGCATGCACGGTTGTTTGTACTTCTAGGTGAATAAAGAAAAGAGTGGGGGAAAGAATCTGGAAAGAAGAAAAGAAGGAGGAAGGGAAGGGAAAATGGGCCGGAAGAATAGATGGGCCAGAAAGGAAAAGATAAAAGAAAGGAAAATAAAGAAAGTAAAATAGAAAGAAAAAGGAAAATAAAAATAAAAAGAAAAGAAAGAAAAGGGAAAGAAGTGAAACTTATATATTTATATAATAACTTAAAATTTTAAAACTCTAAAATCTATTTTTCAATTTAAATCCAAACCAATATTGAAGATTTTTGCATCCTAATCCTATCACTGATGGTATAAATTAGTATGGTGGATTTCTCTATAACTTCGAGATTGGTGATATTTTAAAATTAAAATGGGTAATTAATTAATTATATTATTATTATTTGACTTAAAAACTTATAAAGATTAACAAATAAAATGTTAGATAGAGTTTTGATTTCGATTAACTAAAAAAAATTGTCTTATAATTTCTTTAGTTTGCAATTAATTTGGATAAAAATATAAATGGGTTCGGTTAATTAAATTAATAGAATCCTAATTTGAAAATTGTTAATATTGACTATTGATCGTTAAAATTAGTTAACGATTTATGTCTTGGATTAATTTTATTGGATATTTTTTTATTATTCTTGTCGATGCCATCAGGTGGTCAGACGAGTTAAATAGTAGATTAAAATGACGATACAGTTTATTTGAGTAAAATTCTATAATAAGTTCCCATATTTGAATATTGTCACCCTAAATAATAAATTGTTTATTTTAAACAATTTACCCTTTTAAAATTTATTACTTGGATTCGAAGAGACCGTAATCGGATATCGATGTTATCCGGAACCGCTTTAATCTAATAATCACTACGAACCTTCACGGGTTGATTTTAGAGTTTAATATGTTTAAGTTGGATTAATTTCAAAAATTCAACTATTTTAGATAAGTGACTGTACTTTGACATTATTATAATATCAATGGATTTCTGTTAAAGTGTTTTGGTAATAATCAGATAAAAACTCGTCTTGTTGTACGAGTTACCTTTGTTCAAAGAATTTTCATAACTTAAGTATTTCAAGTTAAGTAGGTTTACTCATGCTGGTTCCCAGCCTGACTCGGGTGTTACTTTATTTTAATGCTCGGGTCAGACCGAGTATTATAGAATTTCAGGTTAGGTCGCTTGGAGCTCAGGAGATGAGCTGGATGGCAGAGACGTATTGCACGTATTTGTTTATATTCCACTGTGTATTATAGGCTGTATATTCAGCATTTGAGGACAAGTTATGATAACTGTCCAGTTTTATTTGTTGATGATTGTACTCTGATAACATGTATGTATATTAACAGTTACAGTTTTCCTTGTATAAAATGTTGTTATTGTATATTATATTTTGTTCTGCTGCGATTGTGAGATTCTGTGCCGTTATTCTGTTTTATTCTTCTATCTTTTTTTCTTCTTAACCCTAACAACCTGGTATTTTCGGCACTCGTTTGCTCGGCACTATATACAGTTAGCGTATTAGTGTCGATTTTCGGGGGTCGAAAATCGTCCGGTCGTTACACGTAGTATCGGAGCTAAAGGTTAAGCGAGAACCTTGGCTCTGGTGGGGATTACTCATTAGAGATAGGGTCAGTAGTACCCTAGAATGAGTTGAGTGTATTATATATGAGGGCGTACTTGTTATTTTCATATATAATGATTTTAAAATTATTTTTATATAAGATTCTATTTTGATATAAAAGAAATAATTTTTGTAGATTATTATAGTATATCAAGGTGATTGTTTGTAACTATTATAATCAAATAAGATTATAAGATTTAAGTGGTAAAACATATATATAACCAAATAAAAATTGGATAGAATGAACTATACAAATAAATTAAGCCAAAGATAGATTCAAACCTGAATTTAAAATTTCGGAAGTGTTTTTCAAAGTGTTTGAAATAAAATAAATTTACCCTGATTATATTTTATATATAGAAATAATTTTTTTAAGGAAATTATTGTGGAAAATAAAGTATGTTTGGTTTCTAGATATGATAATATTGATTATTATTATAAAATTGGTTGGTGTGCCTTAATAAAGGATGTTTATTATAGAATAAACAATGATAAAACATTTTGAAATGTTTTAAGGAAGTGAGATTTTATGAGCGTAAGTTACAGATATAACTTATAAATAAAGATGGATCTAAATTGTGGGGTTTTGAATCTATGTCCCGAAAATTTTGAAATGTGTTTCAAAGTTTTTAAGGAAATAATAATATTATTCAAAATATTTTGACATAGAAATTTTGTTTTGGAAATTCCAAAGAAAAATTGTTTTGGATAGAAACCCAGGTTGGTTTAAAGTGTGACTTGGCATGTAAATGGGATAGATATGTATATACGGGGATATATATATATATATATATATGTGTGTGTGTGTATATATATATATATATATGATTTCAAGGTGAATTGAAATAAATACCAAATGTTGAATTCTAGAATCCCTTTGAGAATGTGAAGTATAACCCAAAGAAAGGTAAGTTTTGAGCTTATAAGTGGGAAGTGGTATAGATAAGATATTTAAATTTGGAATGTGAAAAAAATTAAATTGAGCAAGTTTAAATGGATTGAACTTATAACCTGAATTAGAAATTTCAGGATGGAATTAAAATTTAACTTATGAAAGTTAAATAGGTTAAATTGTAAAAGAAAAGGTATAGATTTGATAAAGGTGCAAAAGAAGTTAAGTATGTGTAGATGATCTCAAAACGATTTTTGAAATAAAAACGGGTTTCGAATTCTGAAAATTTATAGTGGATGCCATTGATTGATGTCATAGATAATTTGGATGTTTGTTTGCTTTGATATATGCTGCTATCATCCTGTTTGTTATCTACAGTATATAAAACTATAAATTGGATTATTTCGAATAAATTAAGAAGTGGATTGAAATGATATATATCCATTCCTGAAATTAAATAGGAATAAAACTTTGATTTGAAACTAATTAAAAGATCTTGATTTTAAGAAATAAAAATTGAATTTATGGAAACAGAATCATTTTGAACTTAAGATTGAATGTTAAAATGAACTTGTCAACCAGAATTGTTTAAATAATCGGGTTTAAAATTTTGAAGCTATAATTGGGAAATCAATTAAATTCCAAAAATTGATTTGTCCTAAAAAGATTTGAACTCTTACTCGAACCTTAAAATAAATCCAAGTAAAAAGTAATTTAATTGAATATTTCGACAATTGGGCTCGGAATTGGATTATTTTTGAAGATTTGGATCTTTAAATTGAATATTAAGGGTTAATTTGAATTAAGTGATTAAATCAACATTTTGAAAACCGAACTCGAATTTATATAAATCAGAATGGTTTAGAATTGTGAATGGAATTGAAATTAATTCAAATTGGAATTGAATTGAATTGAATTGTAATCGGAACTGAATTGATTTGAATAGGAATTAAAGATAATTCGAATTGAAATCGAGATTGAATCAATTTCAATGGGAATGGAAATTAAAATCTGATTTGAATTAGAAGATTGAAATTTAAATTAGTTTGACCTTGAAACTATTTTCGAATAAATTATTTTGATATAAACTGTTTAAATCTATCTTCTTAAATATCCAAATTATTTTGATTTTTCAAGCTATTTACTATACAAACCATTCTCTTTAAAGACTCAAACTATCTTATATTAACTATTTAACTATTTTAAAACTATTCAAGCTATTTTCTAATTCAAACTGGTCAGAGTGGAAAATATTTATATTTGAATCATGGATTTAAATACGAATTGGGATAAATTGAAGTTATGACCCAAAATGAAACTCGAAGTAAAATTTGAATTTGAACCGAAATCGGAATATTAAGGCAAAGATGATTTTGAGGTGAAATAGTACAGTTTGAGTAAATGTGATGACTTAAAGATGAAGATTAAGTAGTTACTATAACTGCAACTCACTTTATAAGAAGTAAGAAAATTTACAAATAACTTTGAAAGCTAATCGAATTTGGAAATTTGATTGGGCATTAATGAGAATAAAAATGTTTGTATATATTTAAAACTCCCTTATTGAATTTATAACCAGGAAGAATTGATCTTTGGAAAATATTGAAATACTAAATAGAGTTTATATAAGTATGAAGTGGACTCAGAAATTATTGATTTGAAAATTATTCGAGTTGAAAAGAATGATCTTATATGAGAATGGAACTGAAATAGTTTTGATACCCATTGATTTTAAAAGACTTGATTTTGGCAAAAAGTCAATTTTGGAAATTTGGTAAACCAAATTTAAAAACTATCGATTTTGTATAAATGAAGCTTATATGTGATACATATAAAGAGTATGATTTTGAAAGGTACTATATGTATATAGTATGATATGATTTGAGAAAAGTATGGAAAAGCACCACCATGAGAGTCGAAACTTATAGTAGGAGATCCACTGGTGGTTCTGCCTAGGAATCCTAAGGGTGGGTTCAATGAAATTAGGATCCCAGAGGATGTCCGGACAAAACTCATGAGTTCTTGATGATCATTTATTGGGTAGCGTAAGTCGAGTGGTGCTGATGCCTATAGTTACATTGAGTTTTGCTGCGATGGCAACGTAACCTTTGTTGTAACTGCGATCTATCGCAGTTCCACATTGTAAGTCGGGTGGCAGTGATTGCCTACAATCTACATTTGATTTCGCTGAGATAGCGACGTAACATCAGTAGATTGTGATCTATGTGGTTTGGTTCCATAGCGTAATTCGAGTGGCAGTGAGTGCATACAGTCTACACTGGGTTCCACTGGAACAGTGTCACAACTTTGTGTAGCCTGCGATCTATGTGGTATAGTTTCATTTAACAGCGTAATTTGAGGGGCAGTGATTGCCTACAGACTACTTACGGTTTTGTTGTGATAGCAACACAACCTTGTTGTAGCTACGATCTGTGGTGTTCCTATGGCGAAAATCGAGAGGTGTGGATGCCTACGGTTTCCTTATGATTTCGCCGAGATGGTGACGCAATTATCGTGTTAACTTCGATCCATGGTGGTGGAAGGGGGGATGATACTTTCCATAGCATTTTTGAAAAAGGGTTTTTCAAGTATTTTCACTGGGTGTTGAAAATGGGTCTACTAAGTACTTATAGATCTTCAGTCCTACGCCTGATCAACGTATGACTAAATTTCTGTAAGAACAAGGATGGACTTCTTAAGACATCAAGTTATGAAAGGTATTTTTATATAAAACTAATTTGGTAATGCTATATAATTTAAAGTGTTTTAAAATGTAAGATAAAAAAGTAAGGAGTTTAAATGTTTTAAAAGAATGATTTAATTAATAATAAACATCAAAACCAAAATTTTCGCTTCGTTCTTCTCGAGGACGAAAAGTTTTATGGGGAAAGGAATGTGACGACCCAGGTTCTCTGACGTTGTTATTGGGTAATTAACTGATGTTAATTATTTCGTTATTAAATTTTATTAGTCGAATAAATAAATTTTCTGATATTTAAATATCTGAATACATATAAAATTGATTAAAAATTAATATTGAATTATTTGTAGAATATATTTGTATATAAATATAAATGCATACAAGTTAATGATGTTCATATATATGTATATATATAGAAGCATATAAGAGAGAGTGTGTATATATGTCTGTGTGTGTGTGCCATATAAAGTAATGTATATGGAAATTTGCATAAATGTATACACATATATAAGAGTGATGACAAGATATACATAAGTATATGTATATATATATAATAGTGAATGAGTAGAATGTAAATACATGTGTAAATAAATGTATACATATCTACAAGGAAGCACAAACTTTATGGTAACAATTAAATGTATATATGTAAAGATATATATGTATATATGTGTATATATATACACTATTATAAAAATGGAAAGGCAAACATATACACATAAGGATATATATACATATATATCAATCCATATAAATGTACATGTAAACACATAAGGGAACATAGCAATTTAATACACATCATCTCAAGCATACAATAAATCAAATTCTTCAGTCAAAATTAAAATCAACTCAACAATTTATCAAAATCAAATCAGGTCTACATATTTTCAAATCAAAATAAACAAAAGAAAAATAAAATAAAAATGAAAACTTACTGTACTAGATAAGAAGCTACAGCCTATTTTCTATCTATAAGTACCACTGCCTTGCTTCAGATTATTTCATTCGAACAAGATAATAAAAGAGAATACAAGCTGCTAGTTAAAAGCTTAAAGAAAAAATTAAAACCAAACACACAAGCTACAACAAAAGATCAACAGAGAGGATCAAACCAAAGCAGTGCTCTGTTTCAAAAGAAAAACAGTGAGTAAACTTATTTCTTTTATATTGAAATCTGTGTTATCTACTTGGATATAGGAATAGTAGTGCTGTTTGATATGTATGCTTGTACTGGAATGTATATATACACTCATACATGAATATATGTAAGTGTTATAACCAGAGAAGCCAGGCCTGTTCATCATTTCCTTTTAAACACTGCTCTGTATATTTAAAAAGAATGTTATGCTTGACTTCAAAAATTCCTATCTCTCAATCTAATTAGATTTAGGTTATGATGTTAAAGGAAAGATGTTTGTTTTTGACAATACTTTGCTTTAAAATTAAAGTTATTAAATATTATCAAGTTTAAAGGAATAAAAGTGTATTTTACAATAAGTTAACTAATATTGAAGAAAATTCGAACATCATTTTTTATGCTTTTACTTATATGAATGTGATCGACACTTGAAATGATGAATTTTGGTGGTCGTTTCATGATTTTTAGCTTCGTATGTGATGAGGTAATAGGAGATGATCGTTTTGTGGTCTTTGGTCAAATTACAGTGAAGCAGTCAATGGGGGAGGTCGGGGTTTGGTCAGAAGGTGTCTCGAAGGAGGGGGAGCATGAGAAAAATGGCGTTTGATTTTTCTATTTTGGTGGGTTGCCTGGTCGAGGTAGATTTAGGGTTAGAGATGGGTTATGGTATGGTTACGAGTTTGAGGAGATGGCAGAAAAAGGGAGGAGAACGAGGATTGCGCACCGGGGAGAAAAGAGTAGTGGAAGACAAGCAAAGCTGGAGGCGGAGTTTGAATGGGAACGGTGGCCGTAGGTGGCCGGCCGAGGCATTTGTACGGGTAAGGATTTGTTCCAGTTTTCGGTTGGGTAATCGAATTTTGAATCGTGGGATCAAGTCGCGTTCCAGGTGGTTAGATGTGACAGGATGGTCGAGGGTGGTTTGCGAGGATGGTCGGCGGCGTGGTTGAGCGACCAGAGAGGGTGTGCACGGATACATGTGCATGCACGATTGTTTGTACTTCTAGGTGAATAAAGAAGAGAGTGGGGGAAAGAATCTGGAAAGAAGAAAAGAAGGAGGAAGGGAAGGGAAAATGGGTCGGAAGAATAGATGGGCCAGAAAGGAAAAGATAAAAGAAAGGAAAATAAAGAAAGTAAAATAGAAAGAAAAAGGAAAATAAAAATAAAAAGAAAAGAAAGAAAAGGGAAAGGGAAAGAAGTGAAACTTATATATTTATATAATAACTTAAAATTTTAAAACACTAAAATCTATTTTTTATTTTAAATCCAAACTAATATTGAAGATTTTTGCATCCTAATCCTATCACTGATGGTATAAATTAGTATGGTGGATTTCTCCATAATTTATAGATTGGTCATATTTTTAAATTAAAATGGGTAATTAATTAATTATATTATTATTATTTGACTTAAAAACTTATGAAGATTAATAAATAAATGTTAGATAGAGTTTTGATTTCGATTAACTAAAAAAAATTGTCTTATAATTTCTTTAATTTGCAATTAATTTGGATAAAAATATAAATGGGTTCGGTTAATTAATTTAATAAAATCCTAATTTGAAAATTGTTAATATTGACTATTGATCGTTAAAATTAGTTAACGATCTATGTCTTGGATTAATTTTATTGGATATTTTTTTATTATTATTCTTGTCGGTGCCACTAGGTGGTCAGACGAGTTAAAAAGTAGATTAAAATGATGATACAGTTTATTTGAGTAAAAATCTGTAATAAGTTCCCATATTTGAATATTGTCACCCTAAATAATAAATTGTTTATTTTAAACAATTTACCCTTTTTAAATTTATTACTTGGATTCGAGGAGACCGGAATTGGATATCTGTGTTATCTGGAACCGCTTCAATCTAATAATCACTACGAACCTTCACGGGTTAATTTTAGAGTTTAATATGTTGAAGTTGGATTAATTTCACAAATTCAACTATTTTAGATAAGTGATTGTACTTCGACATTATTATAATATCAATGGATTTCCATTAAAGTGTTTTGGTTATAATCAGATAAAAACTCGTCGTGTTGTACGAGTTACCTTTGTTAAAAGAATTTTCATAACTTAAGTATTTCAAGTTAAGTGGGTTTACTCACGCTGGTTTCCATCCTGACTCGGGTGTTACTTTATTTTAATGCTTGGGTCAAAACGAGTATTACAGAATTTCAGGTTAGGTCGCTTGGAGCTCAGGAGACAAGCTGGATGGTAGAGACGTATTGCACGTATTTGTTTATATTCCGTTGTGTATTATAGGCTGTATATTCAACATTTGAGGACACATTATGATAACTGTCTAGTTTTATTTGTTGATGATTGTACTCTGATAACATGTACATATATTAACAGTTATAGCTTTCCTTGTATAAAATGATGTTATTGTATATTATATTTTGTTCCGCTGTGATTGTGAGATTCTGTGCCGTTATTCTGTTTTATTCTTCTATCTTTTTTTTTCTTATTAACCCTAACAACCTAGTATTTCCGGCACTCGATTGCTCGGCACTCTATACAGTGGGCGTATTAATGTTGATTTTCAAGGGTCGAAAATCATCCGGTTGTTACAATGGTTGCTCCCCAAGGCGAACTGCTTGTTCTAATGATACTCTTTCCTTCTAAGTCCACTAGTTGCACTTTCAACTCCTTCATCTTGGTAGGTGTCATTCTGCTAGGTAGTCTAGTTACGGGTTTTGCTCTTGGTACAAGATCTATCCGAAACTCTATGGCTTGCCTCGATGGCAATCCTGTAATTGGCTCGAAAACATCTGCAAACTTTTTTCTACCAAAACTTGATTCAATTCTTCTTCTACTTTCGTGGCACCCAACAAAGCACAAACACTCAAATTCGAACTCTCCACTGAGTATATGATTCGGTTATGACTATTAGGGTGTCTTAATGATATTTCCCTATCTTGGCAAAAAATCCTAGCATCATATCTATCTAACCAGTCCATACCTAGTATGATCCCAAAGCCTACTAAATCAAAAACATACAAATTGCATGCAAACTTATGACCTAACAAATCAAGTTCTAACTGGTCACATCTCATCCCTAGAGTTGCATACCCTCCTATCGTGTTTGTAACCCTTAAGGAAGTAACTAGGTATGATGGTTCTAAGCATAACTTATCTACTAAATACTAAGATATAAATGAATGTGATGCTCCAGTATCAAATAGTACCCTAACTGGTATATTACGAATCAAAAGCGTACCTTCCATCACAACCTTTCCTTTTTCAGTAGTAGTTGGTATGGAAGTTGTTGGTTCCAAAGCAAAAAAATTTCCTTTATCCGCTCTAACCGGCTCTGGACACTGATTCTTATAGTGCCCTATCTAGTCATAGTTGAAGCATTTCACTCTTTTCTTGTCAGCAACTTTCTTACCCTTGCTAGACCCACACTCATGAGAAAAATGTCCCTTCTTATCACAATTGTAACAGAACAGATCAACCTTCCCTTTCTTGGTAGCTCCACCCTTCTAAGACCCTTTCTTCTTAAAGAACTTACTCTTTTTGCCCTAAGAATCTTGAACCTCAACAAGTTTCTCTTTTTCAAAAGTAGAAAGCATCTCTTCATTTTGGATCGCCATCTCCATTACCATATTATTTGGATTTTGAAGATGTGGCATAGTCGCCCTAGCAATCTCAGGCCTTAACTCTCTAATAAACTTCCCATTCCTTTTGATGATGGTGTCAATCGTAGCGTATCCGTATTTGGACAGCTCATCAAACTTTGTAGTATACTCAATCACCAACATCTCTCCCTGTTATAAGTCAATAAACTTTTTAAGCAAAGCCGACTTGGCAACTTCATATAAGAACCTCTCTTCGAATCTCCTTTGAAATTCTACCTAAGTCAACTCCTCCTTGGACACTCCAGTGGTAATTCCATTCCACCAATAAAGTGCTGCTCTCTACAACTGTCTCGAAGCAAGTTTTCTTTTCTGCTCATCATCCAATCCCAAATCAGCAAAAATCTTTTCACAGTGCAACAGCCAATTCTCAACTTCTATAGCATCCTCTGTTCCAAGAAAAGGCTTTCCACCAAGACTAGAATAATTCCTGCTCATCATGGCATAATTATTGCCAACTAGGGCTAGGGATTTGCTCCTTCAGTATTCACAGCATTCCCTCCAGCTACGCCTTCAGCTGCTCCTGCTCCTTCTTGCATCAGGTTAACAAAAAACTGATACATCATCCCCATATCTACGGGTGAGGTTCCAGCACTATGTTGGCATTTGCATTTTGGTTAGCATTTGTCGATCGACATGGTATCTCCTTATAGCGGGTTGAGCATTTCCATTAGTAGTGGTGCTTCCTCCACCCAGATTCACTCTTTCGTGTCCTACCTCCATATAAGATATAGAATAACGGTCTAAGAGAGAGGGTAGTGCATACTTACATATATAAAATAAAAATACGTTTCTATAGCATTAACCCAAACCCCAATCTTATTTTTAATTCATTGGATTATGTTCGAAAATCATTTTAGGTTTTAAATTCCTTTTGAGTTTACACAAACCTATGTTCTGATACCAACTTGTAACATCCCCCATTTGGAGGCCCAAAGCTAACCGCTACTGATGTTGCAGTCATCCATAGTTATTAATTTCTGGTGACCAAATGCGGTAATGTTAGATGCATTGATAACACAGAAACACGTGAATATAAAAAAAATTAAACATGATTTAGAGCAAAATTTTCATTTTATTTCAAATAACATTTCAGATTCATTACACAATCCAAAGCGTAAACCACGTTCAAAGAAATTACAACTTATTGCAAAATATGCCAAGAGCGATATATGAAAATGCCCTTTGATTGATCAAAGTCTAAATATAGGCAATAAACAACTTTGCCAATACATTCAAATGACCCAACGAAAAACAAAAGATAGGGACTCCTAATAACTAGTTTGCCTCCGGCATGTCTTTGGAAGCTTATTCGTCTAAAGAGAACTTAGAAATCCCTTACTCTCGATATACTCAATTAAGCACCTGAGAGTTTAAGGTGAAAGACAAAAACTTCGGGTCAGAAAAATTGTGTAGTGTGAATAATAACCTACCATCTCAAACCAAATAGATATCTAGCGAGACCACGCCGTTAAGCAGAATGGGTTTTCCCCTCACTAGTATCTTAATAATAATACAATAACCTTATACTATGCACCTGCATCCATAATGGTTGTAACATAACATAATATGATATGATGGTATATAAACATGCAATATTCTATGGATTTCCCATCCCCATTTATCTGACTATCCGTCTCAAGTTATAGTATTTAGGGTCACTACTAACCTATTAGTTTTCATGGGTTGACTAATAACATGTTCAACTCTTACAGATTATCTGTCCAATTTCATGGTTTTCATGGGATCACTATGAACCTATTGGTTTCCACCAATAACATTATCCAATAATAGTTTTAATGGGCTGACTATGAACTTATTGGATTCTCCAGTAACAAACTCTTAACTCATAGTTTTCATGGGTTAATTATGAAACTATTGATCTCTATCAATAACATATTCCAGACATAGTTTTCATGGAATCACTATGAACTTATTGGCCCTTGCCAATAACATTTCTCATAACATAGTTTTCATAGGCTTACGAAGAACCAGTCTAAATCAATAATCTTTGATCAGTCATGGGCATCCTATATTCTGGTTTGCATGACCTCCTGGATGCAATTCTACTCACTCAGGAGTTAATTCAGTTTATATTCACTAATAAGTCAACCTAGCTGGTTCTCCTACCCTTAACACCCCAAATGCAGTTATGTGTTATAAATGAAGTAAATATGATACAATAACATATATAATGCTTGATCAAATGCCTACATAATATAAACATTGATAGTTTAAGTCTTTGTAATCATTCTCTTAAGGACATATGGTTAATACCCTTAACCCAAGCTTCACATAAGGAAATCATCACTTTATTTAATGCCATTATATAAACACCTCTTTGAGTTTGGCATGTGCTAGTTTGAGAATGTGATTGGGTTTACCATTTGTAAAAATTAGGCTTCCGCTTATATCCTTTGGATTTACTATGGCTTCATGAGTTCCCCTCCGCCGCTATCCCTGCCGATGTCCTCGAGCACATTAACTCTCCGCCTTTTTACTGAATTTAAGATTTAAAATAAGCGGCAAGGTCCTTTTGACACTCTACTATAGCGAAAGGACCATTCCGCCATCATTGATTAAGCAATGCGGAAGCCCTCTTCTACTTCTTTTAAAGAAATGCGAAAGGACCCTGTCGTCACCATGGATTGGTGTGACCCAACCACTCCACTTCCCTTGGATAACATACACGCCTAAGGATCCCTTTGACACTATCTACTAGTGCGGAGGAACCCTTCCATCGCTGTTGTAAATGAATGCGGCAGACCATAGCGGGGGCACACACATAGGCAGAAAGACCCCTTCGACACTATTGACTATTGCGGAGGGACTCTTCCAACACTATTGGATAATTGCGGCACGATAACTACGACGACACGACCTTCTACCTTATATTTAAAAGAGTCGGCAGTGCAAACTTGCGGGGGGAATAAGTACAACAAGGAAAGTGACATCACTGTAACTAATGTGAAAACTGGATTATTACTAAACAAAGCATATTCTTTTTACCTAATCCATGTGTGTGTCCAATTCCTATTGGCTAGACTAATCTTTACAATTTCCCTATTTTAGTAGTGCAGCCACACTTCAAGTTCCAAAGCTCAAAACACATGTTTAAAACGTTAATTTATATAATTAACTAATTAAATATTTAACAATAATCTTTCTTAATAAATCCATATCTCTTCCAAAATAATTGGGAAAAATCCCAAAAATTCATATAAATTCTAAAATGATGATTTCTTCATCATATAAAAATCTTAACCCAAAAACAATAGTTTAATTGCCTAATTAAATTTAAACCCAAATTAATCAATTCTTTCATTCAAAAATTCATAATAAATTCTCCCTACTTAGGAAAATTTTGAAAATTAAAACCCATCTCTAAAATAATGCTTTACATAACATATTCAAAAATCATGGTATTTGGAAATGTGAATCTAAAGTTTTAGCCTTAAACCGAACTAATACATTCCACAAAAATCTCCAAAATCATTACTTAAATCATAACATGGCAACTATAAATCAAAACAAATCATCATTCATCAAGCATTCGGATATAGATTTAAACCCGAATTAAGACATTCAAAGTAACCAATATGAGTTAGTATAGATCATTATTCACCTTGTTTGGATAAAGGATTTGAGATTTGTTCTTGCTTTAATCTTCCTAGCTTAATCTCAAGCCTCCAATTGATTTTGTGCTCCTCTTCTTCCTAGGGTTCTATTCGGCCTTGTTCTTTCTTTGTTTTGGTTGAAAATTTGGAAAATGAAAGGAGAATGGGGTAAGGGTTTAAGAGTTATGGGATAAGGCTATTCCCATTTTCCCCTATTCTTATTCCCATATGTTTCTAAGTTATAAATCTTTCTTATTAATTAATTTAGTTAAGGCACGTCCTTAATTCATTTCAAATCTCAATTCCCTTATCACACTAGACTTCATATCATTCTATTTAATTTATCAAATTAAATCTCCTGAATAATGTTAATCAAAATTAGGGGTGTTACAATAAGTTTTCGTAAGATAGAATAGGTTAAAGAGTTTCAACATCATAGGATATCATGAGCATAAGATGTCGTAAGTCTCAAACAGGCTAAAGAGTTTCAACAACATAGGATGTCATAAGTCTAAAACAAGTTAAAGAGTTTCAACACTATAGGATGTCATAAGTCTAAAACATGTTAAAGAGTTTCAATAGCATTGGATTTTTCATAAACATAGGACGTCGTAAGTCTAAAATAGGTTAAAGAGTTTCAACATTATAGGATGTCGTAAGTATAAAACAAATTAAAGAGTTTCAACGATATAAGATGTCGTAAGTCTAAAATTGGAATGACATTTCTATAATAGTTTGAAAATTAAAATAATTCCTTTTAAATATAATACTTTCCACCAACTCTTGCCTCTTGTCAAATTTTTATTGGATAACAAAATTTCTTTTCATATTCTTTTCAGAATTTGATAGAAGATCACATTTTACTTTTACAAAACAATTTGCAAATCTTTATAATTAATATCATTAATTTATATTAATCAATAGCTTTTCTATCATTGAAAATTCATAGAAAACCATAACCACTTGGGTAAAATCACCAAAAATCAAAATTTCCATCTTCTTTCACACATATAAATTTCAAGGCCAAAATACTAGTTTTATTATTTTAATAATTTAAACATAAAATAAACACTTTTTCCATCTTACAAAATTCATAAAATATTCATATGAACTTGTAAAATTATGAAATTAAAAAACCATCTTCAAAATAATGTTTTACACAAAATATTCCAATTTCAAGTCAAATAAAGATCATAAACTAGGCTTTTACTTCTAAAATCCTTAGGAATAATTCCATAAATATTCTAATAAATTATCATTCAATCAAACAATGATATAAACTATCTAATCATGACATATCATAAAAAAAATTAGTGATCTAACTTAGATCCAAAATTAACATAAATAAATGAGATGGATACTATTATTCACTTTAGATTTGATAAGGGAGATTGAGACGTGGTGTAGATTAGTTTTCCTTCGCTATTCCCCTTAATTTCCTTAGCTGTAACATCCCGGAATTTTCGACTTTCGAAAATTCGACATCGATACTCACTTTATCGACTGCCGAGCCATCGAATGCCGGAAACCCGAAAAGTTATGGTTTTAAAAAGAAGAAAAAGGTAGAAGAAGAAGAAAAGAGTAGAACAACAGAACAACAATAGAAACAGAAAACAATATCAGAATCTTACACATCGCAGTGGAACAATATATAATAGATAACGCTAGTCTTTTAAAACAAAGAACTATATCAGTTTATACATACATCAATCATCAGAGTAAATATACAACAATGAACAGTTATATAAACTTGTCCTCATACAGAATACACAGCAGAATAATACAAAAATATAGGTGATACGTTTCGCCATCCAACTTGCTTCCAAAGCTCCAGAATATCCAGAATATCCTGATAACATAACTCTAGGCTGCCCGTGTGGAAATTGGTGGGCACCCAGAGTTTAGAAGGGAAACAATAAACTCCGAGTCAGTCATGGTAACTGGTGTGAGATCGTAAAACAGTTTATCTTTAAAATAAACAACAGGAAAACTTTAATGTCAATTCGCAATGCTTTTGGAAAATGAAACTACCATAAGACCTCCCACCACACACACAATGCAAACGCAGACTTGGAGGAGATTTCTTCTTATGATAGTCAAAGATGCTTACTACGCAAAATCAAATCATTTTTGATATTATTATTAGTGCATAGTGGAAAACATTTCAAAAGTAGAATATAAATCTTAGCCAGCATAGACATTTCGAACTATGCCTACTATAGCTACCATCCAAACAGTGGGGCGCCACCATAAGTGAATGATAGGTTCTACAACTAAAACCGTACAAGTGTCGTATTGTTTCTTTGGATTTCCAACAAATGGTCAGGCCAAGGAACTTCCTATGCCACGATGGGTACGTCCCTGGAATAGACGACCCGAGAACCTAACCGGATCTCTGCCAACACAAGGCCGGGTTACCTCTGCAAAAATAGGTAACTACTGACACGCGTATGCCATCCCCCGATCGTCACCGATCTTCCCGAGGATCCCCGATTCGCAACAACCACAAAGTAATAAATTTGCAGCAACCACAGAGGTTAAGTATCTGGGCTCCATACCATGATACCACCTTTATCCAGAAGGAATGACATACACTAAGGGGCGCTACTCCCTAGAACCTTGTCGCATCCTTCCTGTTTTGACCATTTCCGGGGTGTGAGGCTCGACGAAGTCTCGTCCACAAAGCTACGCTTTCTACAAAGCCATGCTTTGGGTCAAACAAATGATCAACCTATGATCACAAAGATATAAGATCAAACAAATGATCATATCACAAATGATCAAACACTGATCATTTCACAGCAACACTCAGTATGCCACGTTACCAAATTGGGAATATATCGCTGATAAATTTCAACTACATAACCTCTGAGCTCGTACGTCTCAGAGAAGGGTGTTAAGCTAAGAGAATAAATTCTCCGCCACCAACAGAAATGTATTTGAAAGAAATCAGCTCAATATCTCAATTTGTAACGTCAGGCATACAATCCATACAAGTCTGTTCCGGGATCGAACAGAACCGAAGGCACTTCTCACGAAGCCCTTGCATATCCGGATAAATTTCTAATCACGTCCGGACTTCCCGTCACTAAGGGTGATAAAACCTCTAAATCGGAGATCAGCCGATGTAGAGTAACTCGACGGTAATCCTTCCGTTTTCAAAAATATCCGGTCTTCAACACCGGTCTTCGAATGCAATTCATAACGACGTATCACATATTCGGAATGGGTTATACGACCCCATGGTCCTTTCCCGGCTAACCCGAATAGTGAGCGATTATTCAAAAATAAGTGTGGCATTCAAATTCATCCAATTCACAACAAATACCTATTCAAGGTAATTATTGATAGTCGGTTATTTAACTATCAATAAAGATGCGTAACATCATCAGATTCCAAATAATTTTCCTAAATATTTATTTTCCAAAAATATCTTTACTAGATATAAAATTTCCACACTTCAAAAATAAATCAATATTTATTTTCAAAACGAATTCCCATTTCTTTTATAAATTCCATAGTGAATTTATATTTCAAAATATCTAGTGATATACGATTTTCAAATCGTTGTCCATATTCACTTTCGATTTATCTTTACAAAAATAAATCTCAAAACGTTCATTTCATATTGGAAAAGTAATTCCATACTTATTTAAAAATAAGTGATTCACAAATCTATTTATTTTCAACGTTAGAAAATATTCAATATACTTAAATCAAATTAAGTATATATTTCATTCTTTTAAGGAAATCATTCTCTTAAGCACCTTTATTTGAGTCAAAACGATGTTGCGTAAAACATCGTTACGATAACTCAAAATCACTAGTATAGGGATTCAAAATTAAGATAGATGTATAAATCCCAATACTATATAAAAACATTTCCTTTCGGAAATCATTTACTATAACAACAGTGTTATAGTCCACCATTTCCTTATTTCTCGAAAACGTCTATTTCAACAATGAATGTTGAAATCTATGATTTCGATTCATAATACATTTTAAAACATCTTTAAAACGTTTAACTTTATTTTTAATATCCCTTCTTCGAAAATAAGTCCATTTTACTTAACAATATATTCACTGTCCCAAAATCGTGAATATACTTCACTAACCAAATTTCAGTCTTTTCTACACATTCAATTTAAGGATAATTCGCTATCCAAAATCGCGAATATATTTCCTTTAATAACCTTCTACATTTAATTTATCAAATTCAATTGATTCCGAATTTATAAACACGTTTATAAATTCTATTTCTGTTTTATAACAACTTTTATTTATAAATCTCCTTTATAAATCAATTTGATAAAATATTCCATTTAAAGGCAAAAATCCAATTTCTAAGTGAATTTCTTATAATCTTTTATTATACAATTTCATTCATTTTATAACTTCATACTTTATAAATCTATAAACTTCATATTTTCACAATTTATAATTCTATAAATTTTCTATCTAACACTTATAAAAAAAACTTGTTTTAAATTCCAATAATTTTAATTGATAATATCAATTTTGTACATCTTTTACATACATCGTTTTTAATAATTCAAAAATCCAAATTTAAACTATTTTATAAATTACTTAACTATTTATTTCAAAAATCACACTTTGATTTTATTTCACAAAAATCTTAACTTTTATAACTTTAAATTTGAACGTTTATTTATTAATTCAAAAATTAAATAAATCGTCTACTTTCAAAAATCACTTTAAAATCCTTTTAAAGTAAAGGTCGTTATGTTTAAACTTCAAAACTGAATCCGATGATGCAACAGCACCAATTAGTCAATCACAACAACAACATCATATATCAACATATGATAACAGAATATACATCACAATATCTATAAATAAATAAATACTGTTGAGGAATCCAGTTGGATCCCTCCAACCTGTTTCCCTGCATCCACAGACGTTAGCACAATACCAATTCCACTTCGAGGTGGAATATCGCGGTATATGGGTTTTATAAAAATATCCGCTTACTAACGGCGCAATAGGGTCTCATCCGCTATACGAGGCGGGAAATCAATCAATCCAATATATACATATGCCAATATGTATATATTGCTATATATATAGATATATCCTACTATATCTAATATCACAACTAATAACAATCAATCAGTCAAAAACTGCAATTAATTTTGAGTGAGAAAAATCTCACCTTTGCTATTTAATTTGCCATCCATTTTCCAATTTGACCATTTCTCTAAATTTTGACCTTGTATAAATAATTTTATACAATCGATTAATATTTGAAATAAATCAAACTATTAAATTTCTAACTTGATATGTTTTAATTATACAATGACCTCATTTTTAACCCAGTTTTCTTTAAATAAACTTAAAATTATATTTCTTTTTATATAAACAAAATAGGATTTCCTTTTATTTCTCTTTAAATAAATCTAATTAACCAAAAACTAAATTTTAAACTAATACTTTTAAATACTAAACCAATTTCTTTTTAATGGAATTATTTAACAAAAAATTAAATTTAAAACTAATTTCTCCTTTAACAGATTATCTTTATATAAAACTTTCCAATATTCATATATTTCCTTCTCTGTATCTTTTTCTGTCCAATGTGTATATATATATATATATTTCTTTCTGTAATTATATATACATACAAGTCAAGATTTAAATCGAGAAGAAATGAAGCTCGAATACCTTCAGTCGCGACTGCCCACACTGCCGAAGTTCGACTACTACCTCCACCTTCGAATCGAGCAAGTCGAGCTCCAAGCCCTTAACTGTCGAACGCGAAACCACCCTCGAGTCGTTGCTTTGCCTGACATCGCGACGAAGTCGCCACGCCTTCCACTCCTCGAAGTTCGTCGCCTGCCGCCATCGCCTGTTCATCACCCCGCTCGCGTGAAATCCATGTACAGTGTTGACCTCTGCCACCAACAGATATCGCGAGACTCTCGAATTGATTGCCAGCGATAGGAACCCCAATTCGAGACATCCCAGGCGAACCACCTCCACCTTCACGTCGACCTAGCGCGAGCCTCCACATGCGCCTACTAACCCTGCCTTGCCTCGTCGCCGCGCTTGAGAATGGCTCGCGAGAGTGCAAGCAACCATGCGCAAATCGATCGCATGCCGCACCCTCTATTTTTTTGTATTAGATTTGATTTTCCTCCGGTGATTTGAGAAAAGTCATTATTTTTCTTTTCTGAGCTTAAGAGAAGAAGGAGGAACGAGGCTTGATTTCGTTTCTCTTTTTATTTTCAAATAGGAAGTAGCTCAACTGTTTTAAAACGAAAGAAGAGATGGTTGGCACGATTTCGTTCGTGATTTTAGGCAGAGACAATGGGGCGTGTTTTAAGGGAGAAAGGAAAACTGATGTTGACCAATTTGAATTTTAAAAATTAAATTTAATTTGATAAAATTTCAATGCGTTTATCTATCGTGTGCACACATAACGACTCTGAAAACTACAAAATTGGAAATCCGACAATAATTCAATATTACGGACCCAATGGAACTGGTTTCGTCGAATTCCGAGACTATTTGAAAAATGACTATTTTTAAATATCGACTGAACGATTTAATTTCAAAATCGAATAAATCATTTTCAAATTCGATTCTGAAGCTTCTATTATCTTCAGAAATATCAATATGAATTTTAAAAGCGTTTGAAATATTTTTCTTCAACTTAAAATTGAAGATATAAATTTTTATTCAACACTATATAGATTAAATTTTAAAATTTAATCACCAAATTCAAGGTTATATCGGGGATTCAAATTAAATTATCGTCCAAATATTTAAAATTAATTAAATATTTTCAATTTAATTTGTTCAAAATTCTGGGTCGTTACATTAGCTTTCTTCTTTATTTTTCTTTAAGTAACGACCGATCTTTCTTAGTTTTAGCTTTTTGTTTTTGAAAATAAAATGAGAATGAATAAGGGAGGAAGGGTTCAAGGAATGAATATAGGAAATATTCCTAATATGCCTCTCTCGTTACTTTATTTTATGTTCAAACCAAACTTATTAATTGATTACTTAAGGCAAGACAAAAATTAATTAAAAATCTCATTCTCCTTATCACACCACACACATTATTCTATTCAATTTATTTAATTAAATCTCCTGAATAATGTTAATAAAAATTAGGGGTGTTACACATGTCCCGTTGGAAGAAAATCATGATGCGACAGGCTAGCAAGGATGAAAAGTTCAGGAGATGAGTCTCTATTGGATTCGGTTCCCATAATGACCATATGCAGATCCAGCTTTGAGGAAGTAAGCATGGTTATGGATGTCAATGGCGAGGAAATGTGGAAGACTCCATTGGTGAGGTATTTAAATGAAGGAACGCTACCTGATAATCAAAAAAAGGCCAGAAAGATCTTGAGGAAGGCACCACATTTCTTCATTCAAGGCGAATTGCTATACCAGAGAGGCTATTCAAGTCCACTACTGAGTTGCGTCGCTGGACAAGAAGCTGAGCAAGTACTAGGAGACATACACCAGGGATGTTGTGGAGCCCATACATGTGGAGACTTTGACAAAGAAGGTGTTGCGATATCGAAATTTCTGGCCAACCCTGAGCCGTGATGTAATGATGTATGCAAAGATGTGTGAAAAGTGTCAGAGATTTAGTAAAATTCCTAGGCTACCTTTAATTGAAGTAACTCATATGGTCATCATTTGGCCTATTGCGATCTGGGAAGTAGACCTGATCGGAGAACTCCCAATGGCATGAGGCGGAGCTATTTACGCTATAGTGGCGGTTGACTACTTAACTAAGTGGGTGAAGCAAAACCTTTTGCTACATTGTCAACAGCTAAGGTTATAAACTTCTTAATCAAAAATTTGATAGGCAGGTATGGGGTTCCCTTCCACAGTATCTCGGAGAACAGACTGCAGTTCGACGGTGAGAAGTTCGTTGATTTCTTCCAACGGCATGAAATAAAGAAGATCTTTTTAGTCATAGCATACCCACAAGCTAATAGCCAAGAATAGGAAATTAGGAAGGGTTTGAAGACTTTGATAAAGAAGCGGCTAGAGAAAACAAAAGGGGCATGAGTGGATGAAATTCCTCTGGCATTATGGGCCTATCATACTTCTTTCAAGAGAACCATAGGATGTACTCCTTTCTCATTAGCTTATGGATCGGAGGCGATGCTACCTATAAAGACTACAACACCCTCATACCTAAGAATTCACTATGACGTAAATGAAAATGAAGAACTACTGAACATGTCCCTCGATCTGATCGACGAAAGGCATGAGGAAGCCGCCCTAAAATTAGGGTCTCACAAACAAAGAATAGCTGCTCGGTACAATGCTAAGATTAAGCACTGCCAACTAAAGGAAGGAGATTTAGTGCTGAGACAGGAATTCCTTAGACCGAAGGCATTAGATCCAGTCTGGGAAGGTCCATTAGTTGTCCAAAAAGTTGGAGCTTTCATCCTCAGTATCATAGATCGAGCTATATTCAGGAAAGCATGTAGTGCACATCATCTTCCTCATTACTTTATTTAAATTTTTATCATAATCATTATATGAAGCTTTGTAATTAAGATCGTTAAAAGATGAATTCTAATAAAGTGTTCTTTCCTTGAAATTTTTGTTTCCTGGATAATTATTAGGAAGTATGGCTTTATTTCATCAACAAAATCCATAGGAATAACCTTAGCATTTATGGGGAGGTCGTCTGGATTAGAGACCCATTCCCTTAATTCAAAAAACCAAACTGCCTTGTCATTTGTCTTTCCTCGAGACTTAAGCAAGAAGTAGCGAGCTAGATCAGCCCATGGTCAGGACATGACTGCCAAATGGATGCTTACAACTGACACTTAGCCACCAACCATCTTGGACAGCAGTGGTGGACTAGAGTGATCCTTACTCACGTATCCGCAGCTGACGAGCGACCCTAACCTTCTTGGCTGACAGTGGTGAACCGAAATGATCCCTATCAGGTGTTCACAGCCAATGAGCAACCTAACCTTCTTGGTAGACAGTGGTGAACTAGAGTGATTCCTATTTAGTATCCAGAACTGAAAAGTGGCCCTAACCTTCTTGGCCGGTAGTGGTGGACCAAAGTGATCCTTATTCGAGTGTCCACAGCTGACGAGTGGCCTCAAACTTCTTGTCTGACAGTGGTGGATCGGAGTGATCATTATTCGGTTGTCCATAGCTAACAAATGACCCCTACCTTCTTGGCTAGTACTGGTGGACCATAGTGATCCTTATTTGGGTGTCCATAGCAGATGAGTGGCCTCAACCTTCTTGACCAGCAGTGGTGGACCAGAGCGATCCCTATTCGGGTGTCTGCAGCTAACGAGCAGTCCCAACCTTCTTAGTCAGCAATGGTGGACTGGAGTGATCCCTATTTGATTTTCCACAACTGACAAGTGGCACCAACCCTCTTGGGTGGCAATGGTGAGCCAATTAATCCATGGCCAAGGCATGACTGCCACATGAATGTTCACCATTGATGGCCGGCCCCAAGCTTCTGACTAGTGAAGGAAGACATAGTAACACTAACCATTCTCTCACCCTCATCAAACGACTTCAGATTCATTGGGTGACAAGGATAACCCGACTTAACGACCATTGAGACATGACCTCTACCTAGTTGGTTCTCCCCCACCTGCATACAAATAAGTTCAAGTAAAATACACAATCGTAATGGCATAAAAATAATTTAAGGTGCATGAAGCATCACATCATACTAAGTAAAGGGAAAAACAAAACACACAGTAAGAGCCAAACTACGGTCTGCACACACTAGTCACGCTCATTTAACATAATCAAGTGTTTATAAACCCAAGAAAGAGAATCATAAAGTGCAGGAAACACTACGTGCTTGACCTTAACAACACATCAAAATTGGTCAAGCATGAACGAGAATGGTTTATACTACAAAAAATCATGTATACATAACTGTTTTAGTTCTAGCAAAAAAGAAATGCAGGTGAGCAGTAGGTATGGTTTTCACTTTTCCTTGGAGCACTCTTTTTTGAATAGCACCTCATCTCTTCGGGTCATGCGAGGTCTTGTCCTCGCCCTCTTTCTTCCTCTTTGCTTCTTCCTCTTTCCCCTTAGCAACGGTGGGAGCATCGAGCTCAACTTGTTTCTGGTGCTGTTGTATAGCCACCTCCCTATCAAACTCCTCAATCCGGTTGAAGCCCCGATAATCTCAACATGGATATCCCGAAAAGCTGCAATCATCTCATCATGGGATCTATCACCTGGAGGATCAAAAGAGCCTAAGGGCACGGTACTCGATGGTGGAAGGTCGGAGGTAGCCCCTACGCTAGTGGGGCCATCTATGTACATGTCACCTTTAAAAGATCGAAACTGACAATCAGACATGGGCTTATTCAAATGAGCATGAATGTGCTAGGCAACTGCCCATCGACTATAGAGAAAGATCCTACCTCCTTTAGAGGATCCAAGGGAAACCACATAAGGCTATGTGTGGTCCTGAAGAGGAGACTTTTCCAGAGATTGTCTTCCAACGTGTGGATCTAGAGAAATGTGAAAAAACGTTAGTGGGATTTCATGCAAGGGAGCATAAGTCACTGGTCTCGAAGCCTCACCTTGAGTAGCTTATTCAGAAGATGATCCTTTTTTCTTGCCTTTCTCTACTTCTTCCTTGCGGGCCTTCTCAACATTAGCCAGTTTTATATAGCCTAAGCGGATTACTTCCATTTCTTCTGCTATGAAGCGAGAATCGATGGCTTCAAAATTAAAGGGAGAACACCCCCATACACTAACTGCCTTTGACTCTTGAACTGATCGTTTGTTAATAGAAGCCATGACCTCTGGCTCTAGGTAGTCGCCCTTCTAAGCTAGGCTCTTTTCCCTAAACATTCTATAATAACTCTTCTCTTGAAGCCCTTCGACCTGGTCTAATTGGTTATTCATCTCATCACATTCGCTTGAAGCTTTTCCACTTTGGAGGATTTGGCGGCTTTGCTCACGATTAAGGTTTCAACTTCCACCCGAAGAGAAACCCGCTTGGCATTGCATTCTATAACCTTCAAGTCAACAATGTTGGGCTCCACCCTATCAGCCACCCACCGGAGCTCCTCCAGCTTCATGTATAATTTTTCCATGACATTCTTGTAATCTTCAAAGAAGCAGGTGGCGTTATCATTGTACTCCTTCTTAGCATCATAAACCTGGTGGAATACTCTTTCTTTATCCCTTTAATTTCTATGGCATGAGTGACCTTGAGATCTTCAATCTCCTTAGAATTTCTACCGCTCTCCTCAGCCTGTGACCACCCTAATGCCTCCACTACCTAGTACCTTCTGATGGTTCAGATCCTTTTTGTGCAGTTTCTTTTTTAGGTCAAAATTTTCAAGGCTCCACTCCACATTTTTCCTATCAATCCCTTCTCTTGCATTAACAACCTTAGCGTGGAATTCTAATAGGGCTTTGATGCCGCCCAACCTATCGACAAGAAGGTCGATTATCTCGACGAAGGAAAGATGAGGAGCATCGACAAGCAACCACGCCAAGGATCCCATGGGTGGTAAGGTTGCCAAAACTCATCATAGCATGGGTTGGAAGGATCGATGATAATGGTGGTTCCCACTAGATCTTTCATCTTGTCTTTCTTCTAGGGGCAGGGCCATTGCTCCATGCTTGTTAGTTTTCTCATGTTGTTTGGAAGCTTTGGAATCAGATAGCGTGAAAGGGGAAAGCCGAGGAGACTTAGAGGGCTAGGATGGAGTCTGGGATCTCGATTTGCTATGGGTGAGTGAGACCTTTTCCGTGAACCATCATTGGGGTCCTGGTCGCCTGCTTCCCCGGCCAGGTGATAACATACAAGCTTGCTAGTCTTCAGCTCTTCCGATGGTTGCTCAACATTTTCACTTAGACTAAACTTGGAAGCAACCTTTTTTACATCCTTTCAAGGTGCCTTGGACCCAAGCTATTTCATCATGCATGCCAGCATTTCTCTTCGAATTCATACAACCTGCAATGACCAGAAAGCTTTTGGTCAGAGACAAAACTAGCATTCATAGGATTGAATGTGATGTGAGTGCATGACTGTGCTAATATGAGTGTGATGGGATGTGAATGACTACACGAATCCTTGGGGCCATCGTGGGTTGCCAACTGCGCTGGATTCCTATTAGGGATTCAAAATCCCCATAATCAATCTTAAGCTAGGTCCAAAAGGGAATTGAGAACGTTGATGTTTTTGGGTACAAAAGCCTCTCCCTTTTCCTCCTTAAAGCAAAAAACTAGGCATATGGCCTCATCCACATCCAGATTAGGTAAGGTAATTGAGCTGATAACCCTATACGAATGTGTTTCATCCTCATGATCTGAGGTGGTGTGATTACTCTCTTGGGAATGAGAGCTTACCCCTTCCTCCATCCTTGTTCGGATACTATCATCTTCCCACACCCTTGAGGACTGCAGTCGACCAGTTTTGTTAGGAACAACTTTAAAGAAGTCTAATTCTTGCCCCTTAGGACCTATTATCATAGTGGGTCATGCTCTAGATTGGTCGAAAGTCGGAACAACACCAGATACAAATGGTTGAGAAGATGGTGCCTTGTTCGCTTCGTCGATTGTAGAACACTTCTTTTCCTTGGCCTTTGCAGGCCTTTGGACAAAAGGTTGCCCACCTCTTCCATGACCGGACGCCAGTGGTCCGAGTTGCCTTAAATTATCATTAATCATGAGGCGAGGCACTTTCTAGAGTTCTTTGGGAATTTGCTGAAGCCTGTGCAGCATGTCATCTAAATCGTTCCCAATAGTCACCTTTACAACACCTAGAGGAATACCTTAAAGGCAAGAAAGTTAACCACTAGGCTATAAGTTCATTAAACTACAAGATAAGGTGAACAAGGGACACTTACACCCCGAGTGCTATTGATGAAAGCATGGTGGGTTGTACCAAAAAAAAGTATTCATGCTTGAAAATGTTGTATTTAAAGTATTAATCCTCTACTGGTTTGAATTTGCACCATGCATTGAGATAAATAAAAGAGGAGGCCTCTAATTTTCTCTTTGTGGCACACAAAAACCTGTTTTGGCGGTGAGTCCAAGGCACTTGGAACTCTCTCATAAATATGGAATACAGGCTGGCATGCATAGCATAACCATTGGGATGCAACTGAAATGGTTCAATCTTCAGTAAACCAAAAATCATGCAATCCATAATGGAATAGGAGGAAAACTCCAACAGTGTAGTGATAACAAGAGTAGGCCATGTATACCTCAGAAGGAGGATGTGCATGTTGTTACGGAGTAGGTAGAAGCAGATCCTTCTTAGGAATGCCATGAGTGGCCACAATAAGATCGAGTTTCTTAACGATCAAAGTTGAAGCCTTAGATTCTATCAGATTTACTAGAAGGTTAGATAGTCCATATCCAAGGATAAGAGAGTGAGTGGAGCTAGGCGGGTTGGAGTGAAGTCTTGGATGAACAGGGCCTAAAGGGACAAAAATAGAAGGAGTCCGATCCTTGGAGGAAATAAAAGAACGAGTATTGCGACACCTTGAGATAACTACCTAACATTATAAGTTATCTTATGCGTAGTCTCAAAATAATGGAAGCTCTGATGTGTACTTATGATGAGTAAATAAATTCTTAAAACTTTGGTCTGGCTACTGGACAACAAGGTTTGACATTGGTTCCGACCATAGGGAAAATGAACCAAAAACAGTGCATTTGTGATAATTTTGACAATTATTGATATCTGACTTCATGCGATAGGTTCTAGATCGAAATAAAGATCTTACTTAAGCAGCGAATCGACATTTAAACAAAAGTGGATTGAATAGAAGGTGAGAAGGCTCGGCATGGCTATGGTAGCTCGGGGGAGACAAAGAGCACATGAGCTTGGAGGTTTGGACAAATGAAAGAAGGCGTTCGGAAGAATGAGCTACAGGAGCTTATATAGGGATGGGGAGCACCCGCTACCAAACCGTCCAATTACCAAATAACCTAGGCATCAGACTAACATACCTTCATCTAGTCCTTGCAATGGAGTAGTATAAAGGTACCGAACCAAGAGCTTCGAGGGAAAGCAAAAGTTTGTGATCATCAAAGTACTCCTCCAAGTGATTTATTCAAACAAAGCCCATCTTGTAATCTACATGGTAAGCTTTGAAGGGCGATTGTTATGGGTGGATTTCCCCATTGGAGTTAATATATAGAAGGAACATGCCAAGGATTAAGATATGGTGACCAGATGAAGACAGATGGGAAAACAAGGCAAAAGAGGAGATCAAACAAGGCCACGACCAAGCCCAGGATCTGAACAAGCATGCACAACACCAATAATATATCTCTGTTCAATACTTTAGAAGGCAAACAGGAATTCTTGTTTGGCACCCTTATCGTCGAACATGAGTTCCTGTTTGGTGGTTGGGGTTTTACTTAGCACACTCTCCCAACACCCACCAGACACACCCTTAAGAGATCTTCGGAGCCCAATTTCCCAGCCGACCTACTGAACCACATACCAACTAGACCAAGAGAAGTTGAACCAAATTGAAAAGCATATGAACTTAGCCAACAACTTGTCCACATCCATCCTAGTCGAACCAACATCCTCCTAACCAAGTTCCCAACTAACCCGAGCTGTGTAAATATGAAAAGAAGTTTGTATATATTAGGAAATTAATCAACATATTCTAGATTCCTAGAAATTTTCCATCTACGTGAGATAAACATGGAAACAATATTAATTGGTCGGAATAAACAAACCATCCATTTACCCTTAAAAATCCAAGCATTTGACATTTACAGGGCTAAGTTTAAGATCTAAAAACTCCTGAGCAACTACATTTACCTGATCGGAGCATCTAGATTCATTCTTTCAATTACAAATCTTTATACTCAAGATCATATGCTTGTAATATAAAAATTTATTAAGAAAGCAATAAAAGATGAATTGTGGACGTAGGCCTATTATTGCTAAACCACTATAAGCCTTGGTATTCTTTACTTTTCCACATCTGTTTCTTGCAATAATTAATTAGAGTTGTTTGCCTATTTTCTGTGCAAACACTTATAGAAAATTATTTTCTATGAGAGTTATTTCTTTGAGTTTAAAATATTTGATCTGAAATTCTCAATGGTAAACTAATTATATTAAATGAAATAAATATCACATAAGTAGTGGTTGAATGGTACGTAGTTATAGTAATGGCATAAATGGTGGGAGAATACCATTTAACACTTATTAGTGGATGCATCAAGATACAAATTTTTTTTTCATGAATATGCAAAATAATATTTATGAAATAATAACTGCTTTCAATATTGACTGAAAATAAATATAGCCTTATTTTGTCATGAATATTGTGAACATTCATTATATGATAAATCTATAATAATGGTATTTGTTTTCTCAAAAATGAAATGCAATAAAAATATATAGAAGTATATGATTTTTATATTTATTTTGGAATTATTAACAAATTTTTTGAAAAATAATTCTTTTATCATATTATTATGAATCATATGGTACTAGTGAATTATATTTCAAGTGATTAAGTGCAATGCACTCATTTAAATGGAGTGAAGTAAGAGTTAATGAACTCCTTGAATTAGTACATATAGATGTTTGCACTCGAATGTCTAATGATACCCAAATAGATCCATTTACTTTGTTGAATTCATCGATGAATTATCACATAAATAACATGTGCATTTGATAGACAAGTAGCACTATATATGTTAAGTTCATAGAATATCATACGGAAGTAGAATACTAACATACAAAGGAAATAAAAGAATTAAATTTGATCGAATAGGTTAGTGTATTGGAAAAGGGTTCGAAAAGTACCTAAAAATGAATAAGATTCAATCTCAAAAGTCACTCTTCCCTATGATTCATAATGATGTATCGATAAAGAGTAATCAAAATTTATTGGACAAAGCAAGATTAATGATGAGTGAAGTTGAGTTAACTTTATTCTATAAGAACATATACTTAAAAGTAAGAATATAACATAAATTTAGTTTCATCTAAAGCATAGTTTATAAGTTCATACTCGAAAGGAGTTGATAAGAAACCCATACAAATCATAGGTCAAGTAATTATAGGTTGTATAAGTCGAGAGGCTGCACATAATATTCGTTTGTGAGGGATCTTGTGCGGACCCTATAATTTCGAGTTGACCATATATGGGTTGACTAATTTATGTTATGAACATAAATTTTCGTAGACTCAGAACTAAATAATTTTTTTACATACTTAAAAGAAGTTCATAAAATTTTTATGAGTACATATTCCATTAAACTAAGAAATAATTACTTTTTCAAGAAAAGCCAACTACGTGAGGAAGGAATTTCTTTTATACATGACTAGTAATAAATGAATTTATATATGAATTAAAGATAAAATTGATTATAAAGGATGAAATAAAATTAATCAAATCTAACTGGACACAGTAAATTATAATGTCTAATAAGAATTCTTGCATATTGAAGAGAAACTATGAGTTTCATATCAATGTCAAGAAAAGAATTTCCTTTGTTGTCACCATAAAGATTATTTTTCTGAGAAAGACGGTTGTGTAGTGATAAACTACACAGCCGGTTAATAATAATAGTAGAATAATAGGAAATAAGGTCCGGTTGACAAGCCCAACCGGTGGCCAAAAAAATAGGCTAAGCTAATTAATAAAATAATGTACATAAGAGTTAATGGATTACAGGATGGGACACTATCACCGTAATCGATGATTCAACAGACAAAATGTGGTCAGACAGAATCGCTTAGGAGTTGCTACCGTGGGTTAGTGCTGGTGCTGGCCATTGATTCCGTAGAGTCAGCAGGAGCGGACCTCAGTCGAAATCTGAAGGGGGCCGAGTTGGTACCTGTCCAGTAATTGAAAAGTTGTGAGATTCGACTACAGATGGCCGTGGTTGAAGATCTAGGTTTGTTGAAGACATATGCATTTCGTTCTTTCTAGATGCACCAACAGTAAATGGTGATAAAGATGTCGAGATTGTGATTTCCGAGGTCTTGCTGCCAGTATTCAAAAAATGAAATGAGCTCCGGAATGTAACCCAATAGATGCGCGCTGGTTGGGGCCCAAATTGCGAAAGAGAAATCACAGTCTAAGAAAAGGTGGGTAATTGTTTCGACTTGAGAGGAGCAAAGTACGCAGAGAGGATCAGTGGGGATGTTTAAGCGAATAAGTCTGTCTTTGGTGTTGATGCGGTTACGAATGAGGCACCATTGGAAGAAGAGGAATCTTGGGTGTGAGTGGCAATTCCTAATCCTGCTGTAGGGGAAAAGACGGCCAGGGTGGATGAGGAAAGAGTAGCAAGATGATACAGAGAAGCCTTTGGATGGATTGAGTGCCCAAGTGAAGCGGTCTGGTGAGTGGGATAGGCGAAGGGATTGTAGGATTTTCGAAGCTACGAGAAGCTCATTGAAAGTTTCGATGGAAAAAAGGGAGGGGGGATGAAGGCTACTGGGGCCCAGGTGACACAGGGTATAGGTGGTGGCAAGTTGTAGATTTGAGGAGGAGAAGAGGTTAGGTAGTGTTTTGGCTAGGGGGGAAGAGGCCACCCACGTGTCATGCCAGAATAGGCAGTTGTTTCCATTGCCTATTAAGACTTGAAAGAGGGATTTGACTCGGGGGATGGTGTGGAGGACATTGGACCAGAATGGAGAAGGTCTGCAACTGGGGGGAGGTGTAGGGCTAGGTGTGGATTAGAGTAGTGATATGAATGTAGGATCCAATCCTTCCAGAGGAAATTATCAGGGGAGAGAAAACGCCAGAGCCATTTTGTTAATAGGGCAGTGTTGAGCGAGGGGAGATCTGGGACAAGAAGGCCACCATGGCGTTTTGGGAGGCAGACTGAGCGCCAGTTGATAAGGCATTTTGCTTTGGAGCCATTCCATAAGAAGGTCCTGCGAGATTTGTCAATTTTATTGGAAACCCAAGGGGGGAGTTTGTGGAAGGAGATCCAGTAGGAGGGGATGGCAGAGAGGACCGATTTAACTAAGATTAATCTACCAGCTGTCGAGAGGGAAGCAGCTTTCCAGGATGCGAGGCGGGATTCAATTTTGTTGATGAGGGGTAGCCAGTCAGGACGCGTGAGTTTGGTGGGCCGAATAGGTAGGCCCAGATAGGAGATTGGAAACTGGGAAAATTTGCAGTTGAGGACGGTAGCGGTTGCGGGACCAAGGTGGTTGGTATTGCCAAGCATGATAAGGGAGCTTTTGTGGAAGTTGATGGAGAGGCCAGAGATTAATTCGAAAACATAGAGGAGAACTTTGAGGCAGTGGAGGTGATTAGGATTGGGTGAGGCAAAGAGGATGGTATCATCAGCAAATTGTAGGTTGGATATTTGAAGGTTAGATGTAGGGATGCTAATTCCGACCAAGTGGTTGTTAGAGATGGACAGTTTAATCATGCGGTTGAAGACATCTGCAATAAGAACGAAAATTAGGGGGGAGAGAGGGTCTCCTTGACGTAGACCTCTCGTAGACTTGATCAGACCACCAAGTTCACCATTGACTGATACAGAAGACATGCTGGAGTTCAGGATAGAGGATATCCAGGAGCACCATCTCGGTGGGAAGCCTCTATGTCGTAATAGTGCGAGAATGAAGTTCCAATTGACTGAGTCAAAGGCTTTAGAGAAGTCAAGTTTAAGTAGGATTCCTGGGGTGTTGGTTCTGTGACAGAAAGACACCACTTCTTGAGTGGCGGCCACACAATCTAGGATATTGCGACCGAGTATGAAGGCCGATTGCTCCAGGCCAACTAGAGGGGATATTACAGCTTGAAGTCGGTTTGCAAGGATTTTTGTAATGATTTTGAAGGTGGTGTTGAGGAGGCTGATAAGTCGAAAGGAATCAAGGGAGGAAGGGTCATCAGTTTTTGGGATGAGGGAAATGATGGCATAATTGATTCGTGCAACCGAGCTGGGATCATTTTGAAATTCGAGGCACATGTCCATAATGTCAGATTTCACTGTACTCCAGAAGTGTTTGAAGAAAAGGGGGCCAAAGCCGTCAGGTCCAGGAGCTTTATTGTCCGACATATCTTTGACTGCAGTCCAGATTTCTTGTTCCGTGAAGGGGTGATCTACTTGCAGACTTTGAGGGTCAGGGTAAAGGAGACTCCAGTCTATGACTGGTAGAGGGGTGGAAGGTTTGCCTAGGATGTTGCGGTGATGGTTGGTGAAGAGGTGGAGGAGATCGGATTGGTCAGAGTAGGTGATGTTGTTGTGTTGAATGTTAGAGATGGTCGAGGATCTGCGACGCCCATTTGCTAACCTGTGGAAGTAGGCCGTGTTTCTATCTCCTTCTTCAAGCCACTTTGCTCTGGATCGTTGTTTCCAACCAATTTATTCCTGTTTAAGGAGGCTGTCCAATTCCTTTTCAAGGAGGTTCAACTGTTGTATTTCTGGTTCGATTAGGGGTTGAGATTTCGCGAGGATATTAAGGTTGAGGATTTCATCTTGGACTTGTGAAATCCGAAATTTAAGGGAGCCCCAGATGTATTTGGCCCATGGTCTTATCAATTTTCTGAGCGAACGGAGCTTGGCCACAATACGAGCAGTAGGAGATTCTAGATTGGTGGGTTGAGACCAGGCCAACTTGACAAAATCATCAAAGGATGGCTCTAGAAGCCAGAGTTGTTCGAATTTAAATGGTTTGTGAATGGTGTTCAGAGAGCCAGAGTCAAACAGGAGGGGGCAATGGTCCGAGATCGTGATTGCCAATCCCGAGACAGATGAGAGGGGATGTTGGTCTTCCCATGCTGTGTTGAAGAGGAATCTATCTAATTTGGCCAGGGATGGGTGGTCTCTACGGTTAGACCAGGTAAAGAGGCGGTTACTGATGGGGGGATCAATTAGCACACAAGAATTGATGAAATTATTGAAGGCGGTTGAATCTTGGGAAAGGTTACCAGAGTTTCTTTCGGTGGGGTGTCTAGTGGTGTTAAAGTCTCCGGCAATAATCCATAGGCCATTTATTCGGGCTGCGAAGTCCATGCAATGATCCCACAAGACAGCCCTGCCTTGTGAGTCGGAGGGTCCATACACATTCGAGAAGAAGTAGATTATGCCTGATTCTGAGTTTCGCAGAGCGACATTAAGTATTGAGGGGAATTTGATAATTTGATGTAGGGACCATTTATTTTCATTCCATGTTGTTATGATCCCACCACGGGATCCAATGGCATCAATGTGGGCCCACCCAGATAAAAGTGTACCAACAGTTTGTGTCAAGTGTGATTGTGTGGGGTCAGCTAACTTAGTTTCTTGAAGCATTATAATATCAATTTTGTGGGGGGGCAGAATAGTGTTAACAGCGTAACGCTTAGATGGGTCCCCCAACCCACGAACATTCCAAGTGATGAGTTTCATTGGGATTGGGAAATACGCTCTTGTTCTAGAGTTTGCATGCATGTGAAGTGTTCATCGTGCAAACTCACACCCACGCAACGTGATAAAATTTTATTAAGCCTTTTATTTGCGGAGGAAAAAACAACAGGCAATAAAAAACTACCAGTTTGTCCAGGATCTGAAGCTACCCCAACCAATCTGGAGCTACGCCTAACCAGTGTTGGGGAGAAGAATTTCGCTGGGTCTATCTGGGGAGTCTGAACTTCCACGTCTTGATTGAGTTCAAGTGGAGGGGCCACGGTTATGGGGGAGGTGACGTCAATGGGGTGTGTGTCGGCTTGGGCAGGGGCTGTGATAATGGGGGAGTCAGGGAGGATGAGGTTGGAGGGGGCGAAACCAGGTTCGGGAGGCTGGATAGGTTGTAGGTAGAGAGGGACTGAAAGATCGAGGTCTAACATTGGGTCCCATCTATCGAATTGGGCTGGGATCCCTCTTCTAGGACCTGAAACTTCAAAAGAGGCATCTTGTAGTGGCAAAGCTGGAAGAATAGGGGGTGGCAAGGTGGCTTCGTGAAACATGGCATCAAATAGGTCGTCTTGGTTTAAGAGTATTTCAGGGGTAGACCATTTCTGGTCGAGAAAGTTGAAGTTTTGTTCAAGGTTGTAGTCCAGGCCAAGGTAGGTGGTGTCAGGGGCACGGTACGGATGAGAGTGTTGCCAGCGGTTAATGGTTAGGAGGAAGTCAGAGTTGTTGAGGGAGGCCACGAAGGAGCAGGGGGTGGAGATGCCCTCGAAGAATTGGAATTTAGCATAGAGAAACCCGTGGTCAATGAAGGCCCAGTCACAGTCATCCAAGGCAATGAATCTGCCCATGGGTTTCAAGGCTTCTCTAATGGCATCTGAGTTGTCCTTGAGGAGTTCGGGGAATCCTTCAACTTTCGCCCATGACTCAGGTTCGAGGGAGGGGGTGGAGAAGTTATCATGATCAGTCCAGGGTCTCAGAAAAACAGTACCACCTGGTTTAGCTAAGGAGCCAGTCGTGACGAAGACATTTCTCTCGATCTCAGAGTCGCAGCAGATGAGGAAGCTGTTATCGGTCATCATCCAGATTGGTCTTTCTCGATACCCATGTTGGTTAAGGGCAGCTTGGATGTCCAGCACTGTAACGACCCGCTATTTTGGACCATTCAAATCGACAATAATCCACACATGTCTGACTTGAATAGTTCAAAATATCAGATTGTTAATTTAAAATTGGCAAAACTCAGAATATACAGTAAATAAATCAATCGCAGAATCACAGACACAGAGTAATACAATAATACGCAGCGGAATAGATAAAATAGTAGTTCATGAAGCTACTATATAAACATCAGAGTTAGAAATAAAATACAACAGAATATCTCAAATGTAGTGAAGTCTCCAGTACAACAGATGACTTCTCTGAACAAATCAACTAGAAGAGCTGAAAGCTGAGGCGATAGTTGGATCTCCAAAGGAAGCTCCAAACTCCAAAGGTGAGTCTCAAATGGTGTATCACTCGGTCTGACCCGAGCATAAAGCAAAACACAAAACACTCGAGTCAGGATTAACATTCTTATATCAATAAATCCAACTCAAGTGAAATATCAACTGAAATACTAGTAACTTAAAGGATGTTTGGGATAACCATCCTCTAAGGATCTGCGGAACTATCTACAAGGTGGAAATATACACTATAACACCGTGGTCATTCCAAATTAATTTATACTTCAACCAAAATATCATTTCATTTCAAATATATCTATTTTCCAAAATAGTATATATATATAGGTTAAATAATTTAAAAGTACAATATTTATAATTTCCCCAAGTCTCACAAATTGCTTCAAATCAACTCAAATTCCAAATTCAAATTTATTCAAAGCTCAATTTATCAATTCAATTCAATTCTAAATAGATCATTTAAATTTTCAATATATTTCAAAGCTTTAATATTCAACATTTTCAAAGTTAAATTTAACAGTTTCATATAGCTCTTGATTTAACTTTATTATTATTTAATCAGGGAATATCCACTTAATAGATTCAATATCATTTAACTAGCCTTAAATTACATTTTACTAAATATTTCCTTAAATTTATTTAAACAAGAAATATTCATTAAATTACTTAAATCAAACCCAAGTTATAAATCATATCTTAAATCTCAATTTCAATAAGTTTCAAATCAGTTTAATTAAATGAAATTCTTTATTGAATACAATTTCAACTAAATTCAAATTATCTTCCCAACCTTAACTTATTCAAATTATTATCGAAACCTATTTTGAAATATACATTTAAATTCTTAACTATATTATATATATTAAATCAATCTTAATTAAATTTAATATTATTATTAAATCCATATATATCATTACCATTTATATAAAATAGGTAATAAGTTAAGGTTGATATATATGGATTTAATATAAATGGTAATGATATATATGGATTTAATAATAATATTGAATTTAATTAAGATTGATTTAATATATATAATATAGTTAAGAATTTAAATGTATATTTCAAAATAGGTTTCGATAATAATTTGAATAAGTTAAGGTTGGGAAGATAATTTGAATTTAGTTGAAATTGTATTCAATAAAGAATTTCATTTAATTAAACCGATTTGAAACTTATTGAAATTGAGATTTAAGATATGATTTATAACTTGGGTTTGATTTAAGTAATTTAATGAATATTTCTTGTTTAAATAAATTTAAGGAAATATTTAGTAAAAATGTAATTTAAGGCTAGTTAAATGATATTGAATCTATTAAGTGGATATTCCCTGATTAAATAATAATAAAGTTAAATCAAGAGCTATATGAAACTGTTAAATTTAACTTTGAAAATGTTGAATATTAAAGCTTTGAAATATATTGAAAATTTAAATGATCTATTTAGAATTGAATTGAATTGATAAATTGAGCTTTGAATAAATTTGAATTTGGAATTTGAGTTGATTTGAAGCAATTTGTGAGACTTGGGGAAATTATAAATATTGTACTTTTAAATTATTTAACCTATATATATACTATTTTGGAAAATAGATATATTTGAAATGAAATGATATTTTGGTTGAAGTATAAATTAATTTGGAATGACCACGGTGTTATAGTGTATATTTCCACCTTGTAGATAGTTCCGCAGATCCTTAGAGGATGGTTATCCCAAACATCCTTTAAGTTACTTGTATTTCAGTTGATATTTCACTTGAGTTGGATTTATTGATATAAGAATGTTAATCCTGACTCGAGTGTTTTGTGTTTTGCTTTACGCTCGGGTCAGACCGAGTGATACAGCATTTGAGACTCACCTTTGGAGTTTGGAGCTTCCTTTGGAGATCCAACTATCGCCTCAGCTTTCAGCTCTTCTAGTTGATTTGTTCAGAGAAGTCATCTATTGTACTGGAGACTTCACTACATTTGAGATATTCTGTTGTATTTTATTTCTAACTCTGATGTTTATATAGTAGCTTCATGAACTACTATTTTATCTATTCCGCTGCGTATTATTGTATTACTCTGTGTCTGTGATTCTGCGATTGATTTATTTACTGTATATTCTGAGTTTTTCCAATTTTAAATTAACAATCTGATATTTTGAACTATTCAAGTCAGACATGTGTGGATTATTGTCGATTTGAATGGTCCAAAATAGCGGGTCGTTACAGTTGGTATCAGAGCCAGGTTCTAGGAAAAACATAGCATATATAGTAAATTTATTTACATAATCACTTTCGTTCGAGTTTGAATCTCTTCCTTTTGACTCGATTTCCTTTGAACTTTAGAACGTTCCTTGTGGTTCCAAAATTCATTCTTGTCTCTCCCTATTTGTATTCTTTTGATTCTGGAGTATCCCATAACTCCACTTCGAATGATCTCTATAAGAATAGGCGAGCCCACCAATCTTCGAATGATTTGTAAAGGGGTGGAAATCCTTTACAATTGGCATTGATTCACCGGAGATTTATATATCCCATGGTTTAGATGCTCCTATCTCTGGTTATGCTGAATTCTATCTCTAGCGATCGAATGACGATTTGCCTTGGAATTCTGCATCGATCATATTCCTGAAGTCATGGTTGACCCGGTTAAGGTCGCCCGCGACTTGTATAAGTATATTCATCTTCTATTTTGAAATTAATTATCTCATCTTCGTTCGAACTTATCTTTGAATCATAATTCTATTTGATTAGTGCCCCTCTTATTTGAATCTCTATCTTTGTTTTGAAATCCGTCCGTGAATCATCCTTTGAAAATCGGGTTTGTTTGTATTTTAGAAATTGTTTTCTAAACCGAAATTATTATTTTGATAAGTATGATTATATTCTATATATAAAAGTGAAATGTTTTTGATAAATATTATATACCCTTTTTAAAATGAGAATTTGAGGTTTCGAAAGGATTTGTAATTTTGAAAAATCATATAAGAAATTGATTTATCTAAAAATGATTTATGACTGAAGGATTTGAAATTTGAAATTCAAGAATTGAACTCCGGTATTTTGAAATTGGTTTTAAGATTTTGAAATATATAATAATAATATGATTTAAAGGTATTTTCCGAATAAGAAATGTTTCAAATGATTTTAATAAGTTTCGAATGATTTCAAAGAAATTTCAAAAGAAGTTTGAGAAAAATTTGCATTCTTTTGTACAGATCTTGTTATATGTGAAAGTAAATAAGTTATGTAGCTATAAAGGTTTACTTATACAAGATTTATATATATAAGAGTGTTATATAAATGAATTTTATACTATGCGTTAACTAAATACATTGTTATTTATATGATCCAGTTTTTGAATATATGTTTGAAACGTTTTGATTTTTATATATACAAATATTTTATTTTATACATATATTTTGTTATATATAAAGGTTTAATAAAAAAATGAAATAAAATAAATAAGAAAGAGAAAAAAAAGGAGTAAGTTAACAATGTATTATAAAGAATATTGTTTATCTGCACATATATGTGCATAAGTTTGTTTGATTTCTTGTTGGATATTTTGAAAAGGAAAGTAATAAACTATAATAATTATATATATACATAAGTATTCATTTCAAAAGATATTATATATATGTGTGTTGATCTTTATTATATGTGTTTTATGTTAGAACATTGATTTTTTTAACTATACATATATATTATTTTAATATTGGTTTAAAATGAATATTTATTACATGGAAACGACAACCATAAAATGAATATACTATATATGTGACATTTTGAATAATTATCACTCCAGAAACCTTGGGTTATTGTGGCAATGAGGTAGCGGGCTGAGTTCTCCATGAGGAATTGAGGGCTTGGAAATTTTTTTGCGAAGAGAGGAGCTAATGGGTTTTGTGGGGAGATTTTAGGAGAGGAAGGGCTTAAGTTGGCATTGGAAAGTGGAGATAGGGCTGATGATGACGATGGGATGTGAATCGCCTTTGTATCAGGATGTGGGACCCTCGCTTCTGTGGGACCAGGGGAAAGAATAGGTCTGGGAAATCGGGTTTGGGGTGCGGAATGGGGATTATTATTTGGAGGGGAGTGTTTTTTGGCATTATTAGTCTTGGAAGATGAGAGGACGGACTGCACAGGGAACGAAGCCTGTCTCTTCGAGGGGCAGGTGGATGAAAAGTGACCAAAGAATCCGCAATAATAGCAAATCTTTCCATTTCTGCATGATTTTGCCACATGTCCAATACCCGCACATTTCAAGCACCGCCCTCTGGAACACAGGAAATTGACCGTTTCCCGCGTGGATTTGAATTTTGGGACGAGTTTGGGACGCTTGGGTTTGGGAAGGAGATGCGGAGGTTGATGAGATAACATGACTTGAGCGTAGATGGGACCGCCCTTTTGGTATGTGGGGTTTTTGCGGGCATAGCAGTAGGACACATCTGGCGAGGCAAGTATCGGGTCATCGGGGGGGAGGCAAACAATGGTGGTGTAGGGAGGATGGGGGGTTGGGCAGAGGCAGGATGACGGAAGTGTGGAGCATATCTAGGAGGAACAAAGGAGATTGGAGGAGGATGAGGGGTGGAGGAGGTGTTGAGAGCAGTGGGCAGGGCAGTGGTAGACGCCATTGAAAAGGGCTCTGGAACCATAAAGATTATTGACTCTGCAATATGGCATAATGCACAAATCCAAGATGGATTCCAAGTACATTATCAAAATATTATTTGGACAATGTAGCGGAAGGGATATGACCAATCGATGCAAATAATTCATCATGAAAAAGACCAATGCAGTTGAAATATAGTAAACAACATTGATAAAAAGAACATCGAAAATTTCAATATTTGAAATTAACATAATCATCATTTGACATGCTTAGATTAATTTGGATTTTACTCTTAAATTATCACTCAATATGATTTTGAATTTTGGTATATATACGTTGAAATAGAAATTCTAAATAATGATTTAGAAAAGAATGTTTGAATATAATAACCAATGTGTCTCGAAGTCAGTAAGAGCGATATTGCATTTGTGGATTTTGGATAAAATCCAGGAATTGATATGAAAGTATTATCTTAAAAGTGTTAAAATTAAGCAAATATTTTGATTGAGAAATCAAACACTTTAATTTTCTATCAAAATGTAGAGGAAGCGCATGTCTGTAAGAAAGAACATTATAAGATACTAATATATTTCGTAACTATAAGTTAGAAACATAATGTTGATTATTAATGATGTACCCATGTTAAAATAAATTCTAGTTTGGTTGTTTAATTCTTGATATAGGATTTGACAAGACATCATTTATAATTATTATAATTGTATAAAAGGATGTTTGGAATGTCCCAATTGATACACAAACACCATATAAATATGTTTAGTATGGAGCATGTTCCTTATGCATTGAACAACAAGAATTGTCATATATGCTATAATGGCTACAATATCACATTTTGCTTATGTATTTAATACATGAAACAAGTATCAAATTTGAATTAAGATCACTAAATAATAGTTTAGAGTATTGTTAAGTATTTACGAAATACTAGAGAATTGTTTATTGAAAGAATGAACTCCTTATGAAGGTGAATACTCAAACTTCTTAAATAATATCGAGCATATTATATCAACCTTATACTCATTATCATTTTTATTTAGATATTCAAACAAGAGGTTGTGACTAATTCAACAATTAAGTTATGTACATTGCCTTGAATCAGCATAATGATAAAAGCAATATACATATATACATGAATACATTTACATATACATACACACATGCACACACATACACACACAAATGCATATGCACAAATTTATAACTAAGCTAAAGGTGATTCCGAATGTGGATAATCCCATGACATTTTTATATGATAACAATGTTGCGATGCAGCTCGCAAAAGAACCTAGAGCTCGCTAGAAGTCAAGAAACATACTTCGAATAGTTTCAAATGATAAAAGTAGTATATCTGCATCATAGAGAGTTGATTGACATGGTAGGTAGTTAAAACAATATTTACCATACCTATTCAAGAAGGAACTAGCCTATCAATTCTTAATAGATCAGAGGAAAGGGATTTAGGTTCCATAATTGATCCCAAGTGCAAGTAGGAGATTGAAAGAGTCAGTGGCATGCCCTAGAAGGATAATATAATTTGTTATATATACCTAACTCTATAGTCATGTTCGTAATAAAGGCGTTTGTTTTTGTTTATATAATTTTTATATTGTGATATAATTAATTGAGTAATTAATGTAAAATATATAATACGAAATTCCTTAAATAATATATTATGCGATGATAACTGCAAATAGTTGCAATTTGAAAAATTAATCATAAAATAAAATTGCTTTTTGTTTAAATGTTCTTGGCCAAGATGTTTTAATAAAAGTATATCGATTTATCCATTGAGACAAGAATGCATAATGCTCTCTAATATTGCACAGTGTATTACTCATGGCTACTAGAGTGTTAAAGAGCTACATACGTGTAGTTACTGCTTAACTATGGAATGACTCATCCGAGGGTGTCTTGTTGGTTAATAACAACCGGGTCAAACATGAAATCCTAGGGTGATAATGTTAAATAATTCCCTCAACTTTAGAACACATTGGAACTTTAATATGTAAACTCCACTTTCATTATAGTTAAATCATGCCATGATGATCCATCGAGCGACAATAGTTGGGTCTAAGGTAAAGCATTGGAGGTGAAACACTATTCAATATAAATTCATCTCCTTGGTTGTATGAGGTTAATATTACGATCACCTGTAGCTAACTCAAAGTCAAAATCTATAACCATAGTAGTTTGGTTAATAATAAATGTTACTATTGAACCAAAGACTTTGTTTATGGACTAACTGAGTTGAATAAGGATGATATTGGAATTTTGATCAAAACCAAATTCTATAAATAAAAAGTGATATAATGTCGACAAAGAGAATGTATGTAATTTATTGTTTCAGACCTTTATCTGGAGTCTGCTCCAACTCTTCTCCTAACTCAATATGACTGCTACCCCTATAAATACAAACCGTAGAGCAACCAAGAAAGGTTCTGGATTCTGCTATCACAATGCAGGAATGTTTCTTCTTCAATCCTTACCTTTACACAATAGTCACCACAGTAGTTATTATATGAAATTTTAGGATATAGAACTTGTCTAACCTTTGTATTTGTAACTAATTCAATCTCAAACACCTTGTAATCTCATGCAAATAAGATTAAATAACTATAAAGTGGATGTAGGCTTAGTTGACAACCGAACCACTATAAAAATTTCGGTACCTCATTTACTTTCTTGCTATTATCTTTGCTCTATTCTAATAGGGCCGGTGCTTTCATATCATACTCTTGGGTGTTGATCCATTTTTTAGGTTAACATTTTGGTTCTTTCACTGAGAAAAACTGAACCAAGGCTTAGATTTAGCTTTCTATTTTGGGATTAGAAGAGATCTAGAGATTAGATTTAGGAAATTTTATTTGAAGATTTGCAGGCTTGTTGTTAGAGACCAATGGCACCTAAAAAGAGAATTGTTTCTGGAAGATCCATAGAAGCAACAATTACCGGTGAAGAAGCAAACCCCCAGCAGATAGAATTCAACAACAACACCAACCGACAAATGGAGGTTAATGCTGGAAATCAAGCGCTAGGATCCTTCATTTAGTAGGATATTGTGACTAAGGGAGAATTTAATAAGATGGTTAGTGAATTAACCATAAAATGGCTGATAGTCAAAAGGATCTTATGGAAAAATTGATGCTTTACTAGCACTGCAGCCACCAAGTGCTCCAAGATCCAGGCAAGAAACCGTGGCTACTGTAGAATAGGAGCATTCCTTTGCTTCTGGCTTGAATAGGACGAACAATAAACAAAACAGAAAGGAGTGGTTGGCAGAGCAATAAAGATTGTTGTAGAAGACAATGGAAGTACTCCTCCTGTCGGAAGGCAACCTGCCGTAAATCCTAATCATGGATTGAATGCTCCAAAGGATGATATTGCAATGCTTGTCACTGATTCAGAGGATGACATGCATCTTGATGCTATAGGATTAGAATTGAACGCTGATGTAAATAGACAAACTGCCAGAAAAGGAAGTTTTAACTATTACTGTAAGGTCAACGACACACAAACAGAATTCAGCAGGGGTGGTTCTCCTGGAGAATGGAGAACCTAGACTTCAACTGGCAAACCAAAACCGTTTGCAAAGTCAAACACTCTGTGTAGTCCCTGACAGGCCACATATGGACTACTGGTCTAGTGAGTCATACATCGTGGACATGGTCAGGCATTTGATGGAAGAATGTAAGGGTAGGAAGGACGACGACTAGGGTTCTGCACCAAGCCGGACTCTATTTACTGAGAACATTTTGAGAGAGGAATATCCCAAAAAGTTTACTACACCTACAATGCCATCTTACAATGGGATGACGGACCCTAAATAACATTTGTAGAAGTACAGTTGGCATATGGACGGAGCTAGGGCAACAGATGCAGTTCGTTGTAGATGTTTCCTTATCTTCTTGGAGGGGGTCGCATCCATGTGGTTTCCTAGACTCCCGCCAAGATCTATATCTACTTTTGACGAATTAGCGAGGATATTATTGGAATAGTTTAGACTTTACAAGGCTCAGGCAAAAGATGTAATGTCTCAATCTTGCTTTTTCCAAGGACCCAACGAGCCATTGAAATCCTTTATGAACCAGTTTCGGTAACTGAAGCAAGCAATCCGAATGAAGATATGGTATATATGGCATTAGTCCGAGCTATTCATCTGGATACAAACTTTTGTAAATGGATTAAGGTGAAACAACAGACTACCACGAAAGAGTTTAACCTAAAGTCAAGTTAGTATCTAAGGTTTGAAGAGGAAGACGCATTGAAAGGCAAGACCACCAATTTGCCATCAAAGGAAGTAGTTCAGAGCAATGTAGCGGTCAAGCAGGATAGAAACAGTTTTGGTGCTGCAATAGGAAATGTAGGAAAAGATGGAAATCAGAAAAGGAAGAACCAAAACTCTAGCAAGCGTGATGGGAATGAAAAGAAAATCAGGAATATGAGACCCGAGGAGTATATACCATTTAATGACAGCTTGGAAAACATTTACCTTGCTACTTAGGGAACTAAACGATACAACAAAATACCCAGGAAGGAAGAATCTAAATGACAGTTGCAATTAGGGAAGTTATGCCACTTCCACGAAATGCATGGGCACAACATGAATGAGTGCCGACACCTAAAAGATCTAATTGAGGAATTGATAAGGAACAACATTGCTTCAGCAGTACGTAAAGAAATCGCAGAACTCTAACCAACCTGTTGGACCCCAATTTCTAAGTACTCAAAGAAACTATTTTGGACCCAGTGGCAAAGGGCCCAGACGGATAGAACAGAGACTCGTTATCAATACCATTTCTAGAGGACATCACCTAGCATAGAAGAGTTAGGGTGAGATGGAGCGATACGCTAGTTCACTAAAGTATGCTCCTAAGGAAACTTGTTATGCAACCGAGAATGGAGCTCTGGCCAAGCAACAAAAGACACTCACTGATGACATAGTGTTCAGGAATCGAGATACTGAAGGAGTAGAGGAGCCAACTCTCAACCCGATAGTAGTAACAATCAGAATCAGACCAGCAGTTATGCGTAGGGTATTAGTGGACAGTGGAATTTCAGTTAATATTTTGTTTCGACATACAGATGAAAATTAGTATAAAGGATATGACTGTATGCCAGACTGAGATTTAGGGATTCACAAACGAACTGAGATAGCCAATCAAGATGATTGACTTGCTAATGGAGCTTGGAGAGGGAGAATGAAGGGTGGTCCTTATCCAAACCTGCGTGATAGTTGATGAAATGTCAGCTTATAACGCTTACTTGGGTCGACCAGCCCTTGGTCATTTTAGGATTGCTTTGGCTCCAGGGCGCCTTACAATGAAATTACCAATGAAGAATGGGGATGGAGTGATAAGGAAAGACCAGAGCGCCACAAGAGAATGCTATGTCACTAAACTATCTGAATCAAAACAATGTGAGAAGGGTAAGAATGTGGGGAAGTCTCTCTACATTTGTGAACCATCAGCATAGCAATTACAGAGCCACCCCTTGCTCGAGGACATAGCTGTTACGACAGGGCTTTAGACCTAAGGAAGATGAGTTAGAGGAGAAATAGGCAGCACCGACAAAGATTACGGTGTTTTTCCTTATTGATATGGATGATCCAACTCGAGTCTTGAAGATAGGGTCACAGCTTAGAATCAAATTACAATGGGAATTTTTTAAATTTCTTCGTGCCAATCTGGACATGTTCGCTTAGATGCATTTCGATATGTATGGGTTATCGTTTGAGATAGCATGTCACGCACTTAATATCGATCCCAAGTTCACTTTAGTGAGGCAAAAGAGATGCAGTATGGGTCCAAAGTAAGCTGCTGCATTGAAAGAGGAAGCAAATAAGCTATTGGCTAACCACTTCATCCATGATTCGACTTATCTAGAGTGGGTATCAAACCCTATGCTAGTTTGAGGGTTGAAAGGGAAGTGGCAAACTTGTGTCAATTATTCAGACCTAAACAAAGCCCCCCAAAAGGACAACTTCCCCTTACCTAAATCGACCAGCTTGTGGATGGAACTGTTGGACACAAACTACTCCTATTCGTGGACACCGGCTCAGGATATAACCAGATCATGATGCTTAAACCAGATCTGGAGAACTTTGCTTCATCACCGACCTCAGATTGTACTGTTAATGAGTAATGCCATTCGGCCTGAAGATGGTTGGAGCAAATTATCAAGGTTGATGAGCATGATGTTCAAGAATCGGATCGGATGGACGATTTACATATATGTGGATGACATGCTTATGAAATAACAAGTACCTGGAAATCATACAGATGATCTCTTAGAGATATTTAAGATCCTTTGAAAATACAGAATGAGGCTGAAACCATTGAAATGCTCTTTCGGCGTGGCTTTTGGAAAATTTCTGGGTTTTATCCTAAATACAAGGTGTAACGAGGTAAACCCGGAGCAGACCACAGCCTTGCGAAATGTGATAGCACCCATGACATAGATGGAATTGCAGAGTTTAAATGAAAAGATCGCAGCATTGAGTCGATTCATTTCTAGAGAAACAAATAAATGTATACCATTCTTCGACGCACTAAAGAAGGGTAAGAAGAACTTTGAATGGAATCAAGATTGCCAAACTGCTTTTGAAGAGTTACTCTAACAAATAGAAACTCCATCGTCATATCTAAACTGGTGGATGGAGAAGACCAATACATCTACCTAGTAGTATCTGCTTATGCTTTGAGTGCAACACATGTGCAAGAAGAAGTCATAATTCAACGACCCATCTATTACATCAGTAAATGGTTCACCGGAGCCGAACGTAACTATCCAAAGCTAGAGAAGTTGTAATACTGCTTACGAATTGCATCATGGAAGCTACAACTATATTTCCAAGCTCACCTGATCAAGGTATTGACGGATCAACCCTTGAAATGGGTATTATACTACCCGAAGACTTCAGGTGAACTTTTGAAGTGGAACATTGAATTATGCCAGTACGATATCACTTATCATCCCTGGAGAGCGATTAACGGACAGGCGTTAGCAGATTTCATCACCGAGTTCACGATCCGAGATGACGAAGAGGAGGAAACAACGTTAGTGGTGTCATAGTAGAAGTTGTTTGTTGATGGTGCATCGAATGAATTCTACTCAGGAGTAGGAGTTGCGCTTGAAGCTCTCGAAGGAAGATCGATTTTCTACCCTTTGAGGCCGTAATTCCCTACTACTAATAACAAGGTAGAGTATAAGGCATTAATAACATGGTTGAAAATCGTAAAAGAATTGGTAATAAAAGCTCTGCATATCTACAATGACTCACAGCTAGTCATTTGTTAGGCAAAAAGAGAATAAAAAGCTAAGGGGGTAAAACTTGCTCCTTACTTGTCAAAGGCATGGGAATTGCTAAATGACATCGAACATTACAATATAACTCATATTTCCAGAGAATAAAATATGAAGGCCGGCCTCTTAGCCAAACTAGCCAGTTTTGAAGATGCCCAGTCAATGGGATTGGTTCCAGCTAAGGTGCTAACATTTCCCATTATATACCAAATGGACGTCAATTGGGTGCTGGAGATAGCAGAAGAAAGAGAATCATGGATGATGCCAATCAAGGACTACCTGCTCAGAGGGATACTCCCTAGAGACCTGAATGAGCATAAGAAGCTTCTTCGAAAGGCGCAATGATTCATAATGCAAGATGGAGTGATATACAGAAGAGGGTTCTCTTCCCCTTACTCACGCGTGTAGCCGAGGATGAAGCTAGGAAAACCCTTATGGAAGTTCACAAAGGCAGCTGCGGTGACTATACAGAGGGGGGCAGATATTGGCAAAGAAGATCGTATGTTATGGAAATTTCTGGCCAACGATCAGTCGAGATGCAGCGGATTACTCCAAGTACTGTGATCAATGCCAAAAATTTGAATAGATCCCAAGAACCCCATCCTCGAAACTTACGCAAATGGTCAACCCTTGGACATTTGCAATCTGGAGGATCGACTTAGTCGATGTATTACTGATAGCTAAAGCAGGAGCCAAATATACTATTGTTGCAGTTGATTACTTTGCTAAATAGGCCAAAGCAGAACCGCTTGCCACGATTACTACTAAAAAGTAAATTAACTTTGTAACAAAAAACATTATTTGCAAATTTAGAGTACTATAGAAAATCACTACAGACAATGAAACTCAGTTCGAAAGTGCTTAATTCAAGGACTTATGCAAGCGTTATCGAATCGAGAAGTTCTTTTATATGGTGACCCACCCACACACAAACGAGCAAGTGGAAGTAGTGAGCAAAATCACAAAATCCACCATCAAGAAGTGAAGACAAAAGCTATAGGAAATTGGGTTGATGATCTCCTGCTTGCACTATGGGCTTACAGAACGACTAATAAATCTGGGACCGGACACTCACCATTCGCCTTGGCATATTGTTATGAAGCGATATCCCAATGGAACCAGAGGTACCCTCTCATTGGAGTTGACACTTTAATCCAACAGCAAACGAGCAGTTTTTGCTCGAGTCACTTGACTAGATTGATGAGAAAATAAGGGAAGCTGAGTAAGGACTACAACTCACTAGAAAAGAGTGGCATGACACTTCAACACCAAGGTTCGCAATCGCAACTTCGAAGTGGGAGATCTCTTCCTAAAACGAATCTTCTTGGGTGCAGGGTTAGTTGGCCTGAATTGGGAAGGACCCTACGTAATCAGCCAAAAACATGGAGATGGAACATTCAAGCTCACGACAGTCAATGGAATTCTGATTTCCTGTATTGAAACAGCGACTCGTTGCGACACTATTTTATTTAGTACTTATCTATGTATTTCCTATTTTCTCAAATAAGCCACCTTGGGACATTAAGGGTATTGTAAATAGGTAGCATTTGCCTTTCCCTTTATTTTATCAGTAAAGTTGTTTCACTTCTCGAACCAGTGGAATCGTGTTCTCGTAAGCAAACTGCTGACTTGACAAGAAAATTGGTTTAAACCGCCGAATTGACAGGAAAAATCAATCCATGCCTTCTGAAAATTGGTGTTGCTCTGGCAGCATCAAGAAGGTCAATACTCCCTCAAAAAGCCTGGTTGTCGCTCCAACAACATTGGAGATCTTACCATTCTCCTCGTACGCATCTTATAACCCATGCGTTGTTGCTTGGAACCACATTCAAGTACACAATATCTCCTTGTGCGCATTTCTTAAGCCACACGTCGCTGCTTGAACCAGTGGAACTATGTTCAAGTATGCAATATCTCCTTGTGTGGATCCCATAAGCCACACGTCGCTTCTTGGACTGATGGAACTGTGTCCAAGTAAGCATATCCTCTTTGTGTGCATCTCATAAGTTACATGTCGCTTCTTGAATCGATGGAACTGCATTCAAGTATGCACTATTCCCTTACGTGCATCCAATAAGTCACGCGCCTCTTATTTGACCAATGGAACCACGTCCAAGTAAGCATAATCTCCATATGTGCCACACCATAAGCCACACAAATCTGCTTGAATAGGTGGAACCGCATTCAAGTACATAATATTCCCACTCATCATAAAATAAACAACATGGTGCTTCTTTAAACAATGGAAATGCATTCTTAACAGCAATATGCATACACCCATATAGCTGAGAAGGCACTTCCTACTCTTTGGATAAGAAGTGTCGATTCCCAGAAACTCTTGAATACCAACGTTTCCCCAACAACACTAGGAAATCCCTATGTTTTTAAGTTATCAACATTACTCCAGTAACACTAACAACTTGTCAAAATCTCCTATGTACTGGCATCGCTTTGGCAACATTGAGAAATTTATCTACCGCTGGATTGGTAGGAACCAATACCCACTTTCCAAGAAGATGGCGCTGCCCCGGTAGTGTCATGAAGACTACAAACAACAGGATTGGCGGTGAAATTCGATCTCTGTCCTTTAAGAATTAGCGTTGCTCCGACAACACTATAAACTACCAGGCTAGTTGCAAAATTATCGTACACTTGCTAAAATGCAATATCGCTCAGAGATAGGCAACGTTGAAGGAAAATCCAAAGGATTGAGTGGTTCATAGGTTTTCGAAGATAGAAACTGATAAGCAAACGGAACCACAACACCAAACTTGGAATGAGTCAATCATAATCAAAGAGTAAGATGCCCGAAATTGGGTATCCAAACTATAGGTTCCGGGAGATAGGAGCCATAGTACATCTCGAACTGGCGGCAACTTGAGAGTCTCCCAGATTACCTAGTTTTTCAACAAATGTTAAATCAAGTATTCAGAGCAACCAACCCTGTTGAGTGGGGGGCACACACATACTAACACTTGGTCGAAATAGGTCAAATCACACACAGTTCTATTACGTCGAACGAAATTTTTTTGGCAATCACAATAAAGTTAAGTAAAGTAGTATGCCATATAACTATAGGTTACACTACTTAAACTACTTACATGCAAGGAATTGCAGTAAATGAACACATCACATCACATAGTGCAACACTATATAATATGGAAATTGTAAGAACAAGCAATCATATTATATACACATAAAGTTGCAAATAAACTGGCAGAGTACATAAAGTATAGGAAAAGTACACATGAAAGTTTACAATGGAAACATTAATCTTTTCATTATCAATATCATTCTTTGTACAATTCAAACAGCGAGGGTCGTACCTGCACAGAATCAACCTATTTGAACACAGAAAAAGAAAAAATTTAGACTCTATTGATGCGACGAAAAAGAAAAAGGAAAACACCGAGTACAGACTTTGTGCTTGTACAAGACTCGATCATCAAATTATACCAAAAGACCACAAGTTTCCTTCTACACTGGTGCTAGAGCTCATCGTGATTTCTTTCCACATTTCCCTCCTTTGCTTTCTTTGATTGGGCAGATCGAGATTTTCTTCTTACTCTCTAGGCTAGGGGTAGTGCTTCACTACATGGGTGTGGACCCTCCTCCAATAACAAGATTGTAGAGGGAAGTAGCCATGTTTGTAGGCTTTATATTCTTGTCAAACTTAACTCCCTTCAATAACAAGTGAGGATAAGCAACTTGGACCATATGTGGACCTGATAGAAGTACAAACTTCTCCTTTCGGCTAAAAGAAGCAAGGGCCACTGTAGTAGTTATGGCTTAGGAAGATGGAACTTCCTGCATTGCAGCAGTCTAAGCCTCAGTATGAGGAGTAATGGATAGCGAGGTCCCGCGGCGGTAATGAGAATCTTTGTGACGCTTGTGCACGTCGTTGAGGGCACTACTCTTATCATCCCTCTTTCTATTCTCTCCCCTTTCATGCTCCCTTTCCAAATGGCGGGCATCATCATCTTTTCTTTTATTCCTCTCCTCCTCAGTTTCATGATGGGGCCGATGGGCTGGATCCGAAGTCTTATCCTTACGAGAGATAGATTTTTTACGGAGTTGGCGGTAAATTCCACGACCCATGGTATCTAAAACAAAAGGAAGAAAGAAGTTAATACTTGAACCATGACAATAAACTCAACGCAGAGATGTATGTTCATGATTCTAAACCGAAATGTGCAGTGCCAATGACCCATTATGTACTATACCAACCATACCGGCATGGTTTAGGGATATGAGTCTTTCCACCTTCGCTCACGAAAGCGCTGGAAGAAATGTATATGTGTGAGCCAATCTCACCTACCATCTCACTAACCGAGAAATCCCCAAATTCGTTAACATGGATGGAGATGTCTCTTAGAAAGTCGAATGTTGACGTATCTCCAAAGGAGGTCTGGTAGCTTGGCCTCCAACCGACTATGGGGATTCAATCACTGGTTGTTTTGAAGGAGGAGAAATGGGAAGCTCTAGGCACAATACCTCAGTGGTCAACTCTAACATTCCCCATTCTAAGGACCGAAACTAATCGCTACAGATGCTGCATTCATCCATAGTATTAATTTCTAGTGATAGAATGTGGTAATGTTAATGGTCTCCATAATATTAGAAGCACATGAATATGAAATAATTTAAATACATTTCAAAATAACTTTTCCCATTACATTCCAAATGGGCATTTCATATTCAATATATAATCCCATAACGGTGCCGAGGTTCAGATAAAATATAATTATTAAAAAATACGCCAAGAACGATATATGAAGTGCCCTCTTGGATGATCAGAGTTACTAATAGACAGTTATAACATCTGTCTTTACATACATTCCAAAATAATATAGTGGATGATAAATAGATAGATATACTCCTATATAGCTAGATCTGCCTTCTGCATGTCTTTGGAAGCTTTATTCGCCAAATCTACTAGGACTGAAAACCTTCATTCTTCACCTACTCAAATTAGATTTTGAGCACCTGAGAGTTTAAGGGGAAAACATAAATTTTGAGTCAAACAAAAAGCCTAGTGTGAATAATATTATATAATCTTAGTTAAATGATATTTAGCGGACCACAAGGCTTAGCAGAACGGGTTTTGAACGGGTTTTGCCCTCCCCAGTATCTCTTTTAAATTATATCTTTGGCAATTCAAATTCCTTCAACCAAATTGATTAAAATAGACAATATAAACAATAATATGCATGCATCCAACACGAGCAATCATAATTTTTTTTCTAAATTAATAGACTATCTATCCTAACTTCATAGTTTTCTTAGGACGACTAAAAACCTATGGCTAACTCGGGCCAACCAAATATATGAAATTATCTAACCTACTATAGGAAAACAACTAGACGATCTGTCCAAAACTTCCTAGGGTCAACTGATCCTAATGGATTTGCGGGCTCACCAATAACCTATCTCAACTTTTTGTATTCCTTTCTATGCATACACCTAATTTTAGTCTTACCCGTGACAAAGGCCTACACATTGGAATTATTAACTAATATCAGCTATGGGCTAATAGCTGAAGCATAGGACGCGACCCTACACCAGTTCCATCTGGTTTTATAATCTCTAGGTCATTTCATCCTACCATAATTTACCTAATGGTGGTAAGAACATTACTCTCTTTAGTAAAATTCTAGGCTAAAATACTCTTTTTAGTTCCTTAAAAATATATCCCTTTATAAATGATTTAACCCTTGAAATCATATACTTAAAACAAGGAAAATGTTGGCCTTTTTTACTTTATTCAAAATACTTATGCCATGAAATATGCTTTACAAAACCATTTCAAAATAGTTTGAAGTCAATGGGGTCTTCACCCCTTAAAATCATAGGCTATAGAGCCAAAACAATATAAATCTTTTTTTTGGGTATATAAATGGCAAGGGTATAGCCAAAGATGGTCTTCACCACTCAAAACAGTTAAAACCTTTAACTTTCAAAGCACAAAGCCATAAGGTCGAAGACATCATTGCACACTTCAGTATAGTGTCAAAGTCGAAGAACGTTTACATAGTTTAAAACCTTTAGAAGAATAGGGTCAAAATCATTAGCTTCGGCCTCACTACCTTAGAGAAAATGGTTGCCTCATTAGTGTCGAAGACAATAGGAGCGGCATCAATGCCCTCTCTGAAACATTTAAAAGGATTAAAGTCGAAGTCATAAAAACACAACACTTTATACTGCTGAAGTCGTAAGTAGTGGCATTATGCCTATGGGGTCAAAGTGGTCTCTTTGAAAGCATTGGGGTCGGAGACATTATAAAAACGTATGGGCATAAACATATGCAACATCAACCACTTCGGAGTCCATGATGTCGATTATATGGTATGTCTTCGTGCTTTGACCTGGTTTGATCCATTCCACACCAACCAAGCTTGGTGTCTTATGTATCACACTGGATCAATGGCATGAAGAGCATAGAAGCAGAACCGTAATTAAAGAGAAAACTGTTTTATTTCATTCAAAAGTAGTTTCTTTTCACCAAACCCCAATTATTTGTCCAAATATTATTGAATAACATTATTTTTGCTCATAATATTTTCAAAAACCTACTATGGACCAGTATTATCATTTCCAAAGTAATTACTAACCCCCTAATTTATAAAAATACCTTAATAATTAATTAAGCATTTCTAGATTAAATAAATCATATTAAATCATAAATACTTGGGAAAAATCCCAAAAAATCACAATAAATCATATTAACCGTATTCTTCAACATATAAAATTTATGGGCCAAAAACTTTATTTAATTGTTTTTAATAATTAAAACCCGAAATATACCAATTTCTCCACATAGAAAATTCATAGAAAATCCAAACTTGCTTGGAAAATTATGGAATTAAAAACCCACTTCCAAAATAATGTTTCTAACATCGTACTAAAATTTCAAGTCATTCGAGTATCATACGATAGATTTTCCAACTCAAACATATCACTAAATTTCATATTTAATTTATGAAAATCACAAATAAGAATATAATCCTTCAAATCTCCAAAACATGGCATAATACTAGCAAAAGAAACGACATAAAATCGAAATAATCACATAAAAAAATGAGATACATAGTTATTATTCACTTTGAATGGATTAAGAAGGTTGGGATTGTTAGTTGGTTAATTTCCCTTAAGCTTTCTCTTGGTTTCCCTAGCTTTTTCTTTCTCTTGGAATCATAATAATGGTCGGCCTAACTTTCTTTTGGTTTTTGAATGTGTAAAATGAATAGGTGAGAATGGTGGTGAGGATTTGTATTAGGAAATATGGGCATTTTCATATTTTACCCTTAACATATTTACTTCTTCTTATTTAAGTTCAATTCTCTTCGTTTATTCATTCATTAACGGATTGCCCATACTAATTACCAAATGTCAATTTCCTTATCCATTTGCATTATTTATTTTATTTACCCATTTAAATGTTCTAAATACTATTAGTCAAAATTAGGGTTGTTACAATCTCCCCTTCTCAAATAATTTCGTCATCGAAATTACAATAAGGTACATAACAAACATATAACAAAGGAATAAAACATACCATCAAAACAAATCAGGATAAACGTCTCTAATCCTGCTCTTGTCTCCCAAGTACAACCTCTCTCTTCGTCACTACACTGGACTTTAACTAACCCGACTGTCTTGTTCCTTAACTTCTTCTCGTGTCTAGCTATAATATGAACTGGTTGTCTAACTATAGTCATGTCAGGTTCTACCACTAGGTCTTCCAATGCAATCGAATTAATAATGGTCTCTAGATCTCAAACACACTTCCTTAAATGAGAAACATGGAAAATATTATGGACTCCTGCCAAACTATTGGGGTAACTCTATCCTATAAGCGAGTTTCTGGATCCTTTCTAAGATAGTAAATGCTCCAACGAACCTAGGTGCTAATTTCCTTGATTTTTTTGAATCTTACTACCCCTTTCATCGGTGATACTTTGATGAAAACATGATCTCTAACTGAGAACTTTAAGTCCTCCCATCTCCCATATGTATAACTCTTCTGTTTAGACTGAGCTTCCTTTACCCTTGCTCAACTTAACTAAACCTTTTCTGTTGCTTCTCTCACCTTATCTGGACCAAGAACTACTCTGTCTTTGGTCTCTAACTAACATGCTGGTGATTTACATGGTTTTCCCGACAATGCTTCAAAAGGTTCCATCCCTATGCTAGTTTGATAACTATTTTTATACGAGAACTCAACTAAGTGTAGATGGTCTTTCGACGATCCTCCAAAATCTAGCATACAAGCTCTTAACAAATCTTCTAAGATTTAATTAACTCTTTTCATTTTCCAATCGGTCTGCGGATGGTAATCCATACTCATCTTGAGCTTGGTACCTAAAACATCTTGTAGAGTATTCCAAAATTTTCCAATGAATAAGGTATCTTGGTTGCTGACTATACTACTAGGAACTCCATGTAGTCTAATAATATTATTCACAAACAATTTAGCCAAAACAAGCACCGTCCTTGTCGATTTAATAGGAATAAAGTAAGCTCTCTTAATCAGTTTTTCCACTATAACCCAGATACTTTCATTTTCTCTACTTGACCTTGGCAACCCATGTATGAAATCCATAGATATAGAACCCACTTCCATACTGGAATATCTAAAGGTTGAAGCAATCCACTTGGCTTTTGATGCTCGGTTTTTATTTATTGACAATTCAAGCAATTCTTCACCCATAAGCCTACATCCCTTTTCATCCTCTCCCATAAGAAATGTCTCTTCATGTCCCGATACATCTTAGTTCCTCCAGGATGAATAGTAAACTTCGATCGATGAAACTCCTTAAGAATTTCTTTTCCTAGGTCTCAACATCTGGTACACACAATCATCCCTTCTTTCTCAAACATCCATTTTGGTCAAGTTAAAAGTCTTCCAGATCATCAATCTCAATTCCACCTTCCAATCTTCTAATTCTTTCACCTAAGACTGGATCATCTTTTTATTTAGAAGCAATCCTTCAATAATATCGGTCGAACTTCTAAACAAGATAACATGGTAGTACTTTGACTAGAACTAGCAGTCGATCTTAACCACACACTACATGCAGTCAAAGCTTCCATTACTTTCCACTCTGTTGTCATTGCTAACACTGCATTCCGATGTTTTCTGATAAGCGCGTCTGCGACTTTATTTCCTTTCCCTAGTATCTACTCAATTCTAAAATCATAAGCAGCTAAATACTCCAACAATCTTTGTTGTCTCATATTCATCTCCTTCTGAGAGAATAAGCATCTTAGTGACTTCTGATCCGTATACAACTCGAATCATTCTCCCAAAAGATTATAACTCCACACCTTCAAGGGCAAAATCACTATAGTTAATTCCAAATCATGGGTCAGATATCTAACTTCATGTGGTCTGAGCTGTCGAGAAGCATAAGCAATCACTTTACCCATCTGCATTAACACAGCTCCTGATCTAGCTCCGCATGCATCCGTATACACCACTAAGTCTTGATTCCCATTCAAAACAACTAACGCAAGTGCATTGGCCAATAAAAGTTTCAGCTCTTGGAATGCCTCCTCAGATTTATCGGTCCAAACATACTTCACGTCCTTCCTCATCAGTTTAGTCATCAATGCTGCTATGCGAGAGAAGTCCTTGATAAGTCTTCGGTAGTAGCCAGCTAATCCAAGAAAACATTTTATCTCGGTCACCGTCTTGGGTCTCTTCCAATTATTAACAGCATCAACTTGGTTGGATTTACTGATAACCCTTTCTCTGAGACTATATGACTAAGGAACTTCACTTCTTTCTTTCAAAAATGACACTTTGAAAACTTCACCTTTAACTTATGCTGTCTCAGCATCTCCAGCACTATTCTAAGGTGAGTCTCGTGATCTTGCTCATTCCTAGAATATATCAAAATTTCATCTATAAACACCAACACGAACATATCTAAATGCTCTTGGTAGATTCGGTTCACCACATCCACAAAGAAAGTAGGCGCATTTGTAGTCCGAATGGCATTACTAACCACTCGTATGAAACATATCTTGTCTGAAACATCGTCAATGGAATACTATCTCTGCTACTCTTAATTGATGGAACCCTGTCGCTAAATCCAACCGAGAGAATACTTAGGCTCCACTTAATTAATCAAAGAAATCATTAATTCTTTGCAAAGGATACCGATTCAATATCGTCTTCTCATTCAACTTACGATAATCGACATAGCCTCAACAACCCATCCGGCTTCTTTACGAAAAACACTACTTCTCCCCAAGGCAAACTGCTGGGTTTAACAAAAAAATTTCCTTCTAAGTCCACTAGTTGTACCTTTAACTCCATCTCGGTAGGTGTCAATCTGCTAGTTGGTTTCAGTGGTAATCCTGTAACAGGCTAAAAAACATCTGTAAATTCCCTAACAACTAAGACTCATTTCAACTCTTCTTCCTCCTCTATCACACCCAACAAGCCACAAACATCCAAACTTGGATCCTCCACTGCGTATATAATCCTATCGCTTCTACTTGGGTGTTTGAATGATATTCTTCTATCTTGGAAAAATATCCTAGCATCGTATTTACTTAACCAATCCATACCTAATATAATCCCAAAACCCATAAAATCAAACACATGCAAACTTCAAGAAAAAACATGGCCTACCAATGCAAACTCTAAGTGGTCACATCTCATCCCAAAGTTTCATATCCTCCTATCGGATTTGCAACCCTTAAGAAAGTAACTATGTACGAGGGTTCTAGGTTAAGCTTATCTACTAAACAACGAGATATAAATGAATGTGATGTATCAAATAATACTCTAACAGGTAAGCCATGAATCGAGAGCGTACCTCACATCACAGCCTTTCCTTTTTCCTCTGTTGTGGGTCTTTAGGCAACAAGTTCCAAAGCAAACATCTTTCCTTTCTCCACGTTAGCTGGTTCCTTCCATTGATTCTTATAGTGTCCGATCTGGTCATAGTTGAAGCACTCGATGTTCTTCTTGCTAATAACAGTCTTTCTATCTCCTAAATGACATTCGTTTGCAAAACACCCTTTCTTATCACACTTATAGCATACAACTTCTTTCTTTCCTTTCTTAGCAGCCCCATTATTCTGAGCTCCCTTTTTCTAAAAGAATTTCCTCTTCTGGCTTGGTCCATCCGAAAATTCCATTGCCTTATTAAGACCAAAGAAAGCAAACATTTCGTAATTCCTTAGTTCCATCTCCACTACCACGTCACATGGACCACTGAGATGTGGCAAGGTTGCCCTCGCAAGCTCTGTCTTAATCCACGGATAAACTTCTCATTCCTTTTAATCATTGTATCCACGGTTGCATACCCATACCAGGATAACTTCTCAAATCTAGTTGCACACTCAAGCACAGTCTCCTTGCACCAGTTCAACAAACTTCCTCAACAAGGTTGACTTAGCAATCTCTGACATGAACCTCTCTACGAACCTTCTTTTGAACTCAGCCCAAGTCAAAGTATCCTCTTGCACCCTAACCGTAACACTATTCCACCAATACAGTGCATCTCCTTGCAATTGTCTGGATGCCAATCTCCTCTTTTAGCCATCATTCAAACCAAGATCAAAGAAAATCCTTTCACAATTAAGCAGCCAATTCTCCACTTCGATTGCATCCATAGTTCCAATAAACGGCTTCCCTCCCAGTCTTGCATAATCTCTACTTAGAACAGTATAATTGTTGTCAACTGGGTTGTTACACCAGCATTTCCACCGACTAATCCAACTACAACACCTGCTTGCATCATGTTGACAAAGAACTAATACATGACTCCCATATCAACCTACGGTGTTCCAGCACCTAAGTTAGCAGTAGTTTACCAACCCAGGTATCTCATAGTATTGGGCCTGGCATTTTAATTTGTTATGGTACTTCCCCCACCGAGATTCACTCTTCCGTTTCCTGCCTCCATATCTTGCTTTCCCTTAAATCTACATTCGAACCTTAGTAAGATAAGGAAGAACGGTTTAAGAGAGAGGGAGAATAGAGATAAAGCGTATATTTATATATAGCAAATACAAGTATGTTATAATAGCATTATCCTACCCCCAATATTATTCTCTGATTCGTTAAGATTATGTTTTCAAAACTCGTTTTATGTTCAAAATCTTTTAGTTTTACATAAATCTATGCTCTAATACCAAATTGTAACATCCTTCATTACGAGGCCCGAAACTAACTTCTATAAATGCTGCAGTCCTCTATAGTATTATTTTCTGGTGACAAAATGCGGTAATGTTAATGGTATCCATAATATTAGAAACACATGAATATAAAATTATTTAAATACATTTCAAAACAACTTTTCCCATTACATTCCAAATCACTATTTAATATTAAATACATTATCTCAGAACATTGCCTAGGTTTAGATAAAATATAATTATTAAAAAATACGCCAAGAATGACATACGAAGATTCCCTCTTGGATGATCGGAGTTAATAATAGATAGTTATAACATTTCTCTTTACATAGATTCCAAAATAACACAGCGGATGATAAATTGATAGATAGACTTCTACATAGCTAGATCTGCCTCCTATACATCTTCAGAAGCTTTATTTGCCAAACCTACTAAACCTGAAAACCTTCATTCTTGACCTACTCAAAACTGATTTTGAGCAACTGAGAGTTTAAGGGGAAAATATAAACTTCGAGTCAGATAAAAAGCCTAGTGTGAATAATATCATGTCATCTCGGTTAAAAGATATTTAGTGGACTACGCTGCTTTGCGGAACAGGTTTTCGCCTCACAAGTATATCTTTTAAATTATATCGTTTGCAAATTAAATTCTTGCAATCAAACTGATTAAAATAGACAGTATAAACAATAGTATGCATGCATACAACATGGGTAACCATAAACAAATTTTCTAAATCAATGGACTATTTGTCCCAACTTCATTGTTTTCTCAGGATGACTACAAACCTACGGCTGACTCAGGCGCACCACATATATTAAATGGACGATCTGCTTGAAACTTACTATTCCTAGGGTCAACTGATTCTAATGGTTTTGCAAGCTTACCAATAACATATCTCAACTTTGTTTGTTTCTTTCAGTGCATATACCTAATTTCAGTCTTACCCATGACAAAGCCTTACGCATTGGAATTTCGGATTAATATCAGCTAAGGGCTAATAGCTGAAGCATAGGGCGCGACCCTACACCAGTCCATCTTGTTTTCTAATCTCTGAATCATTTCATCCTACCATAATCTACCTAAAGGTGGGTAAGGACATTACTCTCTTTAGTAAAATTCTGGGCTAAAATACTCTTTTTAATTCCTTAAAAACATATCCCTTTACAAATAATTTAACCCTTGAAATCATATACGTAAAACAGGGAAAAAATTGGCCCTTTACTTTATTCAAAATACGTATGCCATGAAATATGCTTTACAAAACCATTTCAAAACAGTTCGAAGTCAATGAGGTCTTCGCCCATCAAAACCATAGGCTAGAGAGCCAAAACAACATAAGTCCTTATTTTGTATATAAGCGGCAAGGGTATAGCCAAAGAGGGTCATCGCCTATCAAAACAGTTAAAACATTTAACTTTCAAAGTGCAAGGCCATAAGGCCGAAGTCATCACTTCACACTTTATTATAGTGTTAAAGTCGAAGAGAATTTAAATAGTTTACAACCTTTAGAAGAATAGGGTCAAAATCATTAGCTTCGACATCACTACTTGAAAATAGTGGCCTCATTAGTGCCGAAGATGATAGGGGCGACGTCATTGCCCTCTCTGAAACAATTAAAAGGATAAAAGTCGAAGTCATAAAAATGCGGCACTATATACTACCAAAGTCATAAGTAGCAGCATTATGCCTATGGGGTCGAAGTGGTCTCTTTGAAAGCATTAGGGTCAGAGACATTATAAAAACATGTTGGCATTAACATATGCAACATCAACCTCTTTAGAGTCCATGACGTCGACTATATGGTATGCCTTCGTGCTTCAGCCCAGTCCGATCCATTCCACATCAACCACGCTTGGTGTCTTATGTATCACACTAGATCAGTAGCAAAGAGCATAGGGGTAGTGAAATGGAGTGCGACATCATGTCCTTCGGAGAGGCAAAACCATAATTAAAGAAAAAATTGTTTTATTTCTTTTAAAAGCAGTTTCTTTTCACCAAACTCCGATTATTTATCAAAATACTATTGGATAACATTATCTTTTCTCGAAATATTTTTAAAAATCTGCCATGGAGCATTTTTATCATTTCCAAAGTAATTAACGAACCCCCTAATTAATAAAAATATATTAATAATTAATTAAGCATTTCTAGCTTAAATAAATCATATTAAATCATAAACACTGGAAAAAATCTCGAAAAATTGCAATAAATCTTCTTAACCATATTCTTCAACATATAAAAATTTCAAGGTCGAAAACTTTATTTAATTATTTTTAATAATTAAAACTCAAAAGATACCAATTTCTCCACTTAGAAATTCATAGAAAATCCATACTTGGTTGAAAAATTATGAAATTAAAAACCCACTTCCAAAATAATATTTATAACATTATACTATAATTTAAAGTTGTTTGGGTATCATATGATACTTTTTCCAACTCGAACATATCACTAAATTTCATATTTAATTCTAGAAAATCACAAATAAGCTTATAATTCTTCAAATCTCTAAAACATAGCATAATACTAGCAAAAGAAATGGATTTATACTTAAAACCAAAATAATCACATAAAAACGTAAGATATATAGATATTATTCACCTTGAATGGATTAAGAAGGTTGGGGTTTGTTGTTGGTTAATTTCCCTAGCTTTTTCTTCCTCTTGGAATCCTAATAATGGCCGGTCTAACTTTATTTTGGTTTGTGAATGTGTAAAATGAATAAGTTAGAATAGTGGTGATGGTTTGTATTAGGAAATATAGCCCTTTTTCTAGTTTACCCTTAGCCTATTTACTTCTTCTTATTTAAGTTCAATTCTCTTCATTAGTTCATTCATTAAGACACGACCCATACTAATTATCAAATCCCAATTTCCTTATCCCATTGCATTATTTTATTTAATTTACACAATTAAATGTTCTAAATAATTTTAGTCCAAATTAGGGTTATTACATCAACATATCCGAAGAAGGAGGGTCAGGAAGGACAGGGCTCATCTCTGGTGATTCATCCTAGGATTTTTCTTTTTCCTTCTCAGTGGCATGAAACTCACTGTCATCCTCATTGTCTGAGACCCCTCCCTCCTTCGTGACTATCAACTGTTTCCCTTCTCTCCTTCTAATTGGCTCATCTTCCTCTAGGATTATAGGTATTCTAGCGTTTCCATGCTCATGATTGGTGGAATCTTCTTTCATGGGCTTGTCGGCCTATATTTCAACATCCTCTTCCTCATCATCTCTTACATGCTTGTCATCCTCCATATCGGTAGCTTCCTTTTCATGTTCCTCGCCTAAAGCGCTTTCTTCTTCTTCCACTTGTGAATTCACATCGGAGCTACAAGAAGGGGCATTGGAACAAGTGTGCAATCTAGAACAGCTCTTTGACAAAGCTTCAGGGTCATCTACCCTTCCTGATGCGAGCACCATGCTCTCGTAAGTTGTCGTTCGTCAAAAGGAACCTGACGGTACATTGGTTCTCTCTAATGGCTCTTAGGACTTCAACCATTATCTCATGCTTTAAATTCTTGATATGTTTCAGAACACCTGTAGGAGGTACATTAAGTTAGAGACTCGAAGGTTCCAACATGGAAAAACTAGCAGGAAAAGAAGCTTACTTCCATTTAACCAGAAGCGATTGAATCCTTCTGGACAACGAATGAAGAAATATTCATTTTTTAACATAGATCACTTATTATGGAGTTTTTCAATGACATTGCACCTTGTCCAAGCTTCGATGATAACGAAAGACGGGCATTAATTTCTCCTTTTAAACTTGAGAAGGTATGTGAGCTTGTTGAATTGAGGAGGGCAACCAAATCTTCGCATGAATATGACATATAGTGAATTCAATAAGGCATATCCATTCGGATGGACTTGGAACAGTGCAAGTCCAATTTCTCCCAGAGAGTTCCCGAAGAAAGGAATAAAAGGAAGGACAGAACCACTAAGACACATATATCGACTATAGATTGTGAAACCAAGCGAGGGATAATGGCCAAATTTATTTCCTACTAGCAAATGAATGTCTTCTTCCTAAATACCGTATGGCAGGAAAATATTCTTAAGCATCTTAGCTGTCAAAATGGAAGGCCCTTGTTCTAGTGGATCATTTATAATCAACCCTAAAGGCAACGAGCATGGAACTAAATCAATCGGAACTATATGGCCCTTAGACTCAGAGGTCGTAGGCTAATTGGCTCTAGCCGGAATGGATGGAGTGACAGGAGTCGTAGTAGATGTGGCTTCAGAGGGCGTGGATGATCCTTTACCGGGTTTGGGGAGAGACGATTGATGAGTTATTATAAATAGGAGAACTTGGCATTCAACACAGTCAGGTAAATTTAACCTAGAACAATGTGCCCGTGTGACCAACAATTGGACTTCAATGGAAACTGACGTGTGGCCAACTGATCGAATTCTAAGTATTGATCGAGGTAAATGTAGTGGGTTATCTATATAAAGTGAGTCCAGTGTCCCGAACACTACGAACGAACCAACCGAGTCATTCACATTTGAAAAATAATCTGCATCATCCTTTGGAATTATCTTTTTACGCTTACCTTTTATCGATCAACGATCGGTAACAGATGCGTTGTCTAGAGTGATGCAGAAAGTCTTTCTTTCTAGGGATCACTAGAATTGCATAAATAGAAAGGTGAAATGATGGAACCATCCAATACACCCAAGTTCAAAATATATCGTCGCATTGGAGTTCATTCGATGGTTAAGCTTGGTCGATTTCACAAGGGTGATAATATCAACCTTTATTTTGAAATCACATGTGTTTGATCGGAGCAAATCCAAGTCCCTAGCTTCATCATCGATCGAACCCATACAATTTTGACCGTTTCCCATTATTTTCGAGATCAACCAAGCCTAAGCCATCTTCGCGGCCATTATCACCATGCCGGCATCAGTCATCATCTACCTTCGAACCGAACCAAAGTAGGACTCCACCTAGGGTTTTAGAGGGATTCAAATTTGTGAACTCTAAGAAAGGAGTTTGAAGGCAGCGATTGTTCTTGTCGACGACGAGCAATTTGAAGGACAATGGCGAGTGGCAATGAAGGTTAGAGGCAACTGTGATGTTGGAGTTTGAGGGAGGAATGTCAAGGTCAACACTAGGAAACTCGGTGTGAAGGATTGAGAAACTTGGCAGCAATATGAAGAAGTGGGAATGAGAGATGTACACGAAGGCTTATAAAAGAAAAATTCTTAAATTTTTTCTTAAGTATTCATGTTGGTACCAACATCAGAGCACGATACCCACATGTCACGTCTCCCTTATTTTTGCTTGAACTCCTATGATGAACCTATTCAACTATATGAAGTTGCATGAAAACCCGATAACCACATCGTATCGACAATATTGAGAAGATAAGTTCTAATTCAAGTTCATGTAGACAACGAGTAGAAATTAATCAAATAAAAGCAACGTCTCAAGAAGGCACTTACGCGGTCAATTGGAATTCACAGGATAGAAATCCAGGACTTGTCTCATTCCAAGGCACACTTTATTTTCAACGAAAGCATACTCCGGGACGAAAATATTAATTGAGTTTTAATCAAGCATAAATCAACCAAATTTAGAACATTGAGACAAAGACGAAACGACTTGAAATCTTAAAGGCACGCCTAGATAGGGCATAGGAACACCTTAAAGAAAATTAAATCAGAAACGAGCCAACTGTAGAAGTTGGCACCGACCTCTCATGTTGGTGTGGACTTTACACACCTTTATATTTCTCACTCAAACTTTGCATGAGTCCTTCTTTTCCTATTTCATGTTTACCCAAGAGATATCAAAGGGTTCTGAATAACCGATTACCAGAATTGGAGAGCTAATAGTCAGAACAGTAGAGCAAACTAAGTGATGAAGGAACTATCACAAATATCAACCAACTACCCATAGAAACATCATGGGACACTCAAACATGAGGTAAGAAGGGGTACACAAAAGAGCTCAAGTCCATTGGAGTCAACTGCTCATGTCGGCACCGACATAAGAGGTCAGTATCGATATGGCACATTAACTTCGTGGCACTTGAGACTTTGCACATTCCTTTGGGCTTTCATCTGAACTCTTCTCCAACTCTTCCCCTGGCCCAATATAACTGCTACCCCTATAAATACTAACCATAGACAACCAAGGAAAGATCTGGATTCTGCTATCACTATCCATTTTTTGGGTTAACAATAAGCCGGTGGAAGAAAAATTGAACTTTCAAGTTCTAGGCCATGTCTCGGTTGAAAGATCAAATAGTGAGGAGATGGACGCTAGTTCAATGGAGATAGTTAACAAACCAAAAGACTCAGAAAAGGTTGCAGTCAATATAGACCAGGCGATAGAAGATTTTCTCTCTACTAAGAGGGATTTGATAGCGGAGTTAAATGATAAGGAGGTTAAGGTTCTGTGTGAAGATAAGGATCATCCAGCGGAGGAGCCTACCCCAGATGTAGGAATTGTAGGATCGATTTCACTCTAGAGGGGGTGAATAGGGTGATACTATTAATTATAAAAATTTAATGTGGAAGTATATAAAATAATCGCAGCACTGGTAATAGCAGAATAATAGCAACACAGATAATAACAGAATATATAAAGCAGAAATAGAACACGGAATTTACCCAGCTTTGGCAAAACCGTGCCTACGTGCTGCCCCCAAGGTTTCTACTAGAAATTAAGTAGTCAGACGCTTACACACGTAAACTCACGATACCCGCTATCGACTAACCTAACTCTATGCTCAAAACCCTTCCACAACACAGCCACTGAGTTGCGAATTCTTGAACTACACCACCGTAGTTCGTCCCCTAGTCGCACGACTAGAACTTACAATAGTTTAAAAGAAAAATACAAATTAAAAACGACTTAAAAACAATAAACCCTAGTTTAAAAATATTAAAGCCCAAAGTAATTTAGAGAGGCCGGCCCAAAAATAAATTAGGTGATAAAAAAATTGTCCCTCTTCTCCTTTTATTTCTTCGGCCTGGTATCTCTTTCCTTGTGAAAAAATGGTGGCTTCCTTTATCTCGTTCGTTCCTCTTTATTTCGGATAATTAGGGCTTCGTGGGAATTGAAAGGCGCCGACTTCAAATTGATCGATTGAATAGATACTCTCGTGTAACTTTGTTAATCGATCATTTTCCCTTTTTACTACACTCGGCTGCTTCAATTCTTCGAGTTTGTTTCGAAAATCTGGTATGTATTTTGCTTTTTTATTCTCGTTGATATGCTTGAACTCGATTGCACTTTGAATGCCGATGATGATAGGGTTTAAATAGGATTCGAATTCCTATAATTTCGTTCTTATGATAATTTGTTTTGCCGTTCGATTTTGCTTGAATGCTTGAGATTTGTACTGACTTGTTCAAATTTGTATTTTTTGTGAATACTTGATTGTTACGGCTTTGATTTTGAACTTGCTCGATTCCTTGGTCACCACGGCTTTGAATTCTCTGGCATTTGTTTTGTTCTTTTTCCTTTTGACTTCAGCATGTCTGTTCATGCCTGTAGCATACTCGACTTGCACTTCGAACTGTACCACGGTTTTGATTCTCTGGCATTTTAAACTTGACTTTGTTATTTTGAAACTGCTGTTACAATCACTTGTACTGTTACAATTTTTGCAAATTGACTTCGGCCATTTGGAAATTTCTCTGTGATATTGTTTTGTACCTTGTTTCACTCCAAGTTGTTTATGTATATATATGGTTTACTGTCTGGACTGTTTGGTTGCATCTGTAGTTTGAAGTTACCACTGTCCACTGGTGTTGGTCTTCATGTAGCTTGTCTACACTTGGTTTCACTGCATAGCTTTGCATTTTGTGAGCTGAGCATTTCGACTTGTAATCAGTTGTATGCATGAAGTTATGTGTGATATTGGTTGTTTGGAACATGTGACTTGTTTGCAGTGTTGTTTCGTTGAGTCTGTACTTGATAGTTGCAGTGCATTGTTGCTTATGTACATTCGAGCTGGTCTGGCCTTCACTTAATATCTTCACATTATGTATAGTTGTTTGGTTCAATGTGTACATCACTGCTAACATTGTGTTGAGTTGCTGTAGTGTTTCCAGTCATCATTTATGAGTTTAGTTGATCCTTCTTGTTACTTCAAGTCTGAGTCCAATTTGGTTCACCATAGTTCATATCATGTGTATATACATATGCCATTTTATTTTCTATTTTGGTCTTGTTCATTTGAAGGCATTTGACTTTGATTGAGCCTGGGCATGTTTATGTGTTGTTTTAGTTTGACTGTGCACTGCATTTTGATGTTTCCATGCATCTACTATGTCCTGTTGATAAGTACATCATGTTTTGGTCGAGACTGTGTTGTGTGCCTTTGTGCCATGCTACTGAACTTTGTATTTACAGTCTGAGTTTGTATTCATATGCTTGCATTTGACTGTGCAGTCCGACCTTGGTTGATGTTGTTGCCTTTGATCATATCATACACGTTGCCATGTTTTCACTTCAGTTGATTGCATTTGATTCATGTGTAAAAAAAATTAAATGATGACGAACAACCCAAATAACTGAGGCAAATAATATTTTCAAAAATCATTTTATTTTACACTGCACAAACTATTTCTTTTTCAATTTTACTGCATCAGTGTTTACTTTGCAGATCGCTCAGATGCTGGATTCAATCTGGAATAAAGTTGAAGATAAATACGAGTGAATGAGTGATATGTAGTGAGGTGCAAATGTAGATTGAAAATTGTATAGTGAAAAAATGTGATGTAATTGAAATTGTATTATAATTGAAATTTTGTATATATATAGTACGAGCTCAAATTTGTACTATTCAAAAATTTTAGTTTGAGTAAAATATCTGTTTGAATTTAAATTATGTGTTATTTATTTTATTCAGCAAATATTTATTTATTTATTTAATTATTTGAAAAATAAAATAGTACATTAAAAAATACATTTAATTGAATATATATATATGTTTATTATCATCAAACAAAAATCATATACTTGCATATTCAACAATCTCCCCCTTTTGATGATAACAAACATATATTTAAGATTTTGAATTTATTAAATGTATTTGATCATTGATACACTCTATTTGCTCGCCCTATTTGAATGCTCCCTCTCTACAACAAAGCTCTCCCTTCATATATGCATGAAAATAAATAATAATATGCAAATGTACCTAGATGCAAATAAAAATAAAATATTTGACCTTTATTTGCCAAAATCTTAACTTTTCTCTCCCCCTTTTATTATCAGCAAAAGAGTAATAATGTTAGAAAAATAGAGATAAAGTGATAGACATTAATACAACATTAATACCCAATCGAGTATAAATATTAAATTTCAATAAAAAGTCAAACAAAAATCATAAATACTTTGATTGATGCATATTCCACTTTAGAATGATAGGGATGATGTCGGTATACAAGACCATATAGTTGTGTCTATTTATGGTATATTTATATTAGGAATTTGAATATCTACTAACCATGCATAACCGTTGGGACTTTTAAATGAGATTAGTAGTATTCTTAATTTAAAAAAAATGAATTCAAGTATCTTCTAACCACACATAACCGTGAGGACTTTTAAGTGGGATTAGAATCAACTTGTCTATTTAATCAATCAATTTTGATATGTGTTCCATACATGCATAACCGTGAGGACTTTTAAATGAGCATGAAAGCACATAACCAAAAATTCCAAGTTATTCAACCATGCATAACCGTGAGAACTTTTAAACGAGAGTGAATACTTTGGATGTTTTTATTGCTAAAAATGTAATAAAATGAAAGTGAATAATTTCCCGTTTAAAATACCACATATTGACATTCTATATTGGATTTTGATGAGTGATGGTTGTTAGAAATATGATAGAAATAGAGATGATCATGGAATTTTTACCAACAAAAAGTTTTTATAACTCTTGTTTAAATTTCTAAAGAAATTTACTAATATACTGTCTCAAGTTATAATATATGATTAATATCAACACTCATCACTTTTTCAATCACTATTTATCTTTTTGGTAATCAGTAGGGAGTCAGATTAGTTAATATAGTCATTTAAGATCTAATCCAAAAATAATTATAAAGTCAAATTTTCTAAAATGACTAATCTGAAATAAGGTCAATAAAAACTATTTTCTGGAAGGGGTTTTATAAAAGAAAATGTCTACTAATTGAAAATTATTTGAAATGAAAAATATGCAGATATCTTCTCTGAAAATGTGATGCAGCTAATAAATGTCTCTACATAAAACACGTTCCACTAGTAATTGTTCTATCAACTAGATTACCAGTGTAATCTACATCTGAATTTCTTGTTGACTCAAATTTATCATTAGTTGAATGTCATAGACCAGACCGTGTAGTATGCAACAAAATACCTTAAAATCATTTTTAACAGCTTTTAAATGAAATTCTTTTGAATTTGAATTGAAACCGTGCAAACAAACAAACAGTGAACATAGTGTCAGCAGTAACATAACCAACTATATCCATGAATATCTTGAGTAATCATCAATCAATAAAAATCCATCATTAGTCCATATAAATCTATATGAAATAGTTCAAAGATGATTGGTCAACAATTTTGAATAAGTCAGAATAAAAATCAACATTCATTTCTTTATAACATAACCGGCTGATTTAAATCAAATTATGGTGCAGATTATCACATTTAATAAATCGTTTAAGATAAATATACTGTTACCTATTTTACCTTTATGATAATTTTTCGTTGGTGCCCATTGTAATCCTGCCACCTTTGTACTAGGCTGAGGAACTTTGATTTGTCGCCCGTTGTGTGCCTGGAATAGCCAGAATCCAGGTAACACTGTTGTTCCTTAGCCTGCCACCACACCTTCACGATAAAAGATTTTTGTGACCTATTTGTTTTTATAGGTCCATGGTTGTTAGCTGCAAAAGATTTTGAAAAATATGGTTGAGTAGACCCAAAACTATTTATATATGTTCCTTTCGGCATCCAGATTTGTTTAACTTTGAGGGATTTTATATTCGTGCCTTTTGGAACCCAAATTGGAATTGTTTTCACGTGTTTGGGTCTATACCAACAAATATTTTGATTGTGTCTAATTTTTCTACAAATTGTGCATTCGAATTTGACTTGATTAGTTTCGCTTTTAACAAGTTCAGATTGAGTATATCCAAGTCCTTGTCTATCAATATCGACTGTTTCTTTTCCTATTAGCATATTTAGTGATTTTTCTCCTCTGGAGAATTTTCCTAAAGTTGTAGACAATTGTTGGACTTGCATTTTGAGAGATTCATTTTCATTCAATAATTGTGTGCACTTTTTAATAGAATTTTCTCTCCTCGTGTTTTCACTCTCTTTCAAAATCAGAATTTTATTTTCAAGCGTTTTAATTTTAGTTTCTAATTTTTTAATTTCTTCTCCGAATGTTGGACACTTTTCGCACTTAGGGCTCTTGCTTTGATAGTTTTTGACCAATTTATCAAGGTGTTTATTTATATCTATCAAAGTATCTCTTTGTGATTCAATTTTAGTGTATTTCTCCCTAAGTCTTTCAAAACAGCCATTTACCTCGTGAAAATATATAAGTAATTCTGAATGAGTAAGTTTTGATACCACACTTGGCTCATCATCATCACCGTTAGTTATATCACCTCGAAGGCACGGATCTGCCTTTTCGCTCTCACTGCCAGTGCTTTTATCATCTTCATCTGTTTCATCCCAAGTAGCTGCAAAACTTCTCCTTTTCTGTTTCTTTCCATGGTTGAATCGATTTTGAGAAAAATTAGGCTTGATGTGACCAAGTTTATTGCACTTGTGGCATATGATCTCCTGCTCTTATGGGTTGTCTAGAACTTTAACTATTCTACTTTTCAGTTGTTGATTTAGAGCTAGATTTCCATATCTACGATTCCAACTTTTGAATTTCTTTATTATCAATGCCAATTTAGCTGCTCCATCATCATCATCATCACTTTCTGTTGTTCCCTTGAGAGCTATTGATTTCTTTCATGTATCACATCCTTCGCGTTCTTCTTTGAATTTCATTTCTAGCTCATAAGTGGTGAAATTTTCGATGAGTTCTTCCACTTTGATTTGTTTCAAATCTTTTGATTCTTGAATGGTAGTAACTTTTGCTTCAAAATTCCGTGGAAGGACTCTGAGGATTTTTCGGACTATTTCCAATTCTGTGTATGGTTTTCCAAGAGCTTTTGATTTGTATACAATATTGGAAAGTCGTCCATACATCTCTTTGACTTTTTCTTCCTTGGCCATTGTGAAATTCTCGTATTCGCTACTAGCATGGCAAGGCGAGATTCTTTGACTTGAGATGTTCCTTCATGAGTCACTTCAAGTGTATGCCATATTTCCTGCGCAGTTAGACAATGTGAGAAACAATTAAATTCATTTGATCCAATGAACAAATAATAGAATTCATAGCTTTAGCATTAACATTCTGTAGTTTATTTTCTAGATCTATCCATTGATCCATCGGTTTTTCAATTTCTTGATTATCTACCATTATAGTTGGTGTCTTATATCCTGTCTCAACTATATTCCAAGCATCAATGGTTTTCAGAAAAATTTTCATTCTATTTTTCCAGTAAGTATATTCACCATTGAACATTGGTGGTCTAACTATGGATTGACCCTCAGCAAAAGTATTATTAAAAGAAGCCATTTTAAAAATTCATTTTTTTTTAAAAACAAAAATTGGTTTTTGAAAAATCAAAAATTTAAAACAAAAATTGACTTATGTTCCTTGCACTGATACCACTTGTTGGATCGATTTCACCCTAGAGGGGGGTTGAATAGAGTGATACAATTAATTATAAAAATTTAATGCGGAAGTATATAAAATAATCGCAGCACTGATAATAGCTGAATAATAGCAACACAGATAATAGCGGAATATACAAAGTAAAAATAGAACAACACAGAATTTACCCAGCTTCGGCAAAATCCTGCCTACGTGCTGCCCCCAAGGTTTCTACTAGAAATTAATTAGTCAAACGCTTACACACGTAAACTCACGATACCCGCTATTGACTAACCTAACTCTACGCTCAAAACTCTGCCATAACTCAGCCACTGAGTTGCGAATTCTCGAACTACACCACCGTAGTTCGTCCCCTAGTCACACGACTAGAAATTACAATAGTTTAAAAGAAAAATACAAATTAAAAATAACTTAAAAACAATAAACCCTAATTTAAAAATATTAAAGCCCAAAGTAATTTAGAGAGGCCGACCCAAAAATAAATTAGGTGATAAAAAAATTGTCCCTCTTCTCCTTTTATTTCTTCGACCTGGTATCTCTTTCCTTGTGAAAAAATGGCGGCATCCTTTTGCTCGTTCGTTCCTCTTTATTTCTGATAATTATGGCTTCGTGGGAATTGAAAGGCACCAACTTCAAATTGATCGATTGAATAGATACTCTCGTGTAACTTTGTTAATCGATTGTTTTCCCTTTTTACTACACTCGGCTGCTTCAATTCTTCGAGTTTGTTTCGAAAAATCTGGTATGTATTTTGCTTTGTTATTCTCGTTGATATGCTTGAACTCGATTGCACTTTGAATGCCGATGATGATAGAGTTTAAATAGGATTCGAATTCCTATAATTTCGTTCGTTTGATAATTTGTTTTGCCGTTCGATTTTGCTTGAATGCTTGAGATTTATACTGACTTGTTCAAATTCGTATTTTTTGTGATTACTTGATTGTTACGGCTTTGATTTTGAACTTGCTCGATTCCTTGGTTACCACGGCTTTGAATTCTCTGGCATTTGTTCCGTTCCTTTCCCTTTTGACTTTGGCATGTCTGTTCATGCCTGTAGCATACTCAACTTGCACCTTATTTTGTTCGAACTGTACCACGGTTTTGATTCTCTGGCATTTTAAACTTGACTTTGTTATTTTGAAAATTCTGTTACATTCACTTGTACCGTTACAATTTTTGCAAATTGACTTCGGCCATTTGGAAATTTCTCTGTGATATTATTTTGTATCTTGTTTCACTCTGAATTTTTTATGTATATATATGGTTTACTGTTTGGACTGTTTGGTTGCATCTGTAGTTTGAAGTTACCACTGTCCACTGATGTTGGTCTTCATGTAGCTTGTCTGCACTTGGTTTCACTACATAGCTTTGCATTTTTGTGAGCTGAGCATTTCGACTTGTATTCAGTTGTATATATGAAGTTATGTGTGATACTGGTTGTTTGGAACATGTGAATTGTTTGCAGTGTTTATTCGTTGAGTCTGTACTTGATAGTTGTTGTGCATTGTTGCTTATGTACATTCGAGCTGGTGTGGCCTTGACTTGATATCTTCACATTATGTATAGTTGTTTGGTTCAATGTGTACATCACTGCTAACATTGTGTTGAGTTGTTGTAGTGTTTCCAGTCATCATTTCTGAGTTTAGTTGATCCTTCTTGTTAATTCAAGTCTGAGTCCAATTTGGTTCACCATAGTTCATATCATGTGTATATACATATGCCATTTTATTTTTTGTTTTGGTCTTGTTCATTTGAAGGCATTTGACTTTGGTTAAGCCTGGGCATGTGTATGTGTTGTTTCAGTTTGACTTTGCACTGTATCTTGAAGTCTGCATGCATCTACTATGTCCTTGTTGACAAGTACATCAAGTTTTGGTCGAGACTGTGTTGTGTGCCTTTGTGCCATGCTACTAAACTTTGTATTTACAGTCTGAGTTTGTATTCATGTGCTTGCATTTGACTGTGCAGTCCGACCTTGGTTGATGTTGTTGCCTTTGATCATATCATACATGTTGCCAGATCTTCACTTCAGTTGATTGCATTTGATTCATGTGTAAAAAAAAATTAAATGATGACGAACAACCCAAATAACTAAGACAAATAATATTTTCAAAAATCATTTTATTTTACACTACGCAAACTATTTCTTTTTCAATTTTACTTCTTCAGTGTTTATTTTGTAGATCGCTCAGATGCTGGATTCAATCTGAAATAAAGTTGAAGGTAAATATGAGTGAATGAGTGATATGTAGTGAGGTGCAAATGTAGATTGAAAAGTGAAAAAATGTGATGTAATTGAAATTGTATTATAATTGAAATTTTGTATATATATAGTGAGAGTTCAAATTTGTACTACTCAAAAATTGTAATAAAATATTTATTTGAATAAAATATTCGGTTGGATTTAAATTTTGTGTTATTTATTTTATTCAGCAAATATTTATTTATTTATTTATGTGAAAAATAAAATAGTACATTAACAAATACATTTAATTGAATATATATATATATATATGTTTATTATCATCAAACAATAATCATATACTTGCATATTCAATAGGAACTGTTTCATCAGAGAAAGAGGAAGGTGCTAATAAGTCATCTTCATTTAGGGATGAGGGTTCGGTAAGGCCTTTAGGTAGGTTGTCGTTTGAAGTGTGTTAGAGTATAGAGAGATTTGGTAAGATTAAAAGTGGTAAGTTAGTAATGAGAAACCCCGAGTTTGAAGCATTGGATGCTAATGAATTGATTGAGAAAGATAAGTACTTGTCGAGTAGAGTACTTAGAAGCCACCTTAAAAAGAAATAATGTGTATTATTTGATGGAGTAGTTGGTCAGTAGTGTTTCTCGTTCATAGTATTTATTATAGGATATTTGGATATGTGTTGAATAGTTTGGTAAGTTCAGAGATAATTAAGTTGAATGGGCTTTTGCGGTAGTTGTTTATACTTGTTTTACTCTAAGGCATATGGTGGTCACATTGCCAGGTTTTCATGACCTGGTCTTTAATTTTTGGTCAATTTTAGCCAGTAGAAGATTTCAGGTGGTCTCGTTGGCAAGAGTTGTTAGAATACTTGCTACTGTTTTCTTTATTTCATTATTTGATTAGCCACGTGGCATTTGTAACGTGTAGTATATAAGCTCATCTATGAGCCATTAGATGTTAACTTTTTACAGAATACATTTTTCACAATACAACTTCTGTTTTCTTCCTATATTTCTTCAGATCTAATTTTATCCATTATCAATTTTTTTCATACTTTCTACTTAGATCTAATCAGATTTTAACATGGTATCGGAGCATCCGTATTAGATCTGAGTTTGTGTTCTTCGGTCGATCGATCGATTCGTGATTTGGGAAGATTCATGGCGATTGGAGAAGAGCAGGTACAAGCTCAGAACGATCCTTTGTTTTTGCATTCGAGCGATCATCCTGGACTTTCTCTGGTTCCAGATGTATTCGACGGACAGAATTTTGGAGAATGGAAGATCTCCATGAGAACGACACTCTCGGTGAAGAACAAGATCCATTTCATTAATGAAGACTCACTGCGACCAGCGAAAACAGATCCGAACCATGATCGATGGAATCGCTGCAACGATATGGTTCGCTCCTGGCTATTGAATGGATTGAGCAAGGAGATTCATCGAAGTGTGCTATACGCTGAAACAGCACAAGGAATATGGGAAGAATTGGGGATTAGGTTTGGACAATTGAATGGCGCACAATTGTACGCTGTTAAGAAAGAATTGAACACTTTGACGCAAGGATCTGACTCAATTTCATCCTACTACACAAAGATGAAGATCGCCTGGGGTGAATTGAGCAGCTTACGCAAATTTCCTAGATGCAGCTGTGGTTCGGTGAGAGAATTCATGAATTTTGAGGATGATGAGCGGTTAATCCATTTTCTGATGGGATTAAACGATGTTTACACAGGAATTAGAGGATCAATTCTCATGCTAACGCCGTTACCTAGCGTGGCTCGAGCTTATGCAATGCTTTTGCAGGAAGAAAAGCAACGTGAGATGCAAGGAGTTAGCAACGCTCAGTCATTTCAATTTTCTGCTTCCATGAATGTCGTAGCAGCTAAAAATCCTGGCCAAAATTATTCTCAGCAGAAGAACAATGGAGATCGCAAGTCATTTTATTGCACAAACTGCAAGAAAACAAATCACAATGTTGATAGGTGTTATTTTCTCAATGGATTTCCTGAGAATTACAAGACCAAAAACAAGAAAACAGCAGAGAAGAAATTTGCAGGCTCAGTTTCCACATCTACAAGTTCAATTGATCTTACTTCAGAGCAATTGGCTAAACTTCTGAGTCTCATTGACGACAATGTCTCACCAAACAAAACAGTTCAGCAAGATGATTTTGCTGGATTTGCAGGTACAACTTTTACTTCTCATTTTTTCAATAATGCTTCCTGGATAGTTGATACTGGGGCCAGTTGTCATATGTGTTGTGACTACTCTTTATTTGAGAGCACACACATTATTGAAAAGCCTTTCATCATCACATTACCAACTGGATACAGTGCAACTATTGATACAGTGGGATCAGTCAAAGTTTTGCCTGAATTAGTCTTGAGAAATGTCTTGTTTGTTCCTATTTTCAAGTGCAATCTCCTTTCAGTTGGAAGACTCATCAGGGACATGCAATGTAAAGTTTTATTTACTCCCACAAGGTGTTTATTACAGGCTCCTTTTATGAAGACACCACTGGAGATTGGTAAGGCACATAAGGACTTATACCTGCTAGCATCAGAGGCAGAGAAGGAAGTAAATAAAGACTTAGCAGCAGCTGTTACTTGCAATAATAGTACAGTTTTGTGGCATGTCAGATTAGGACATTTACCATATTATAAGCTTCACTATTTGCCTTTTTTAAATACTGAACAGTTGAATAAAACAGAAGTTGTACCTTGTGTTGTCTGTGCTAAGTCAAGACAAACAAGATTAAAGTTTCCTTTGAGTTCTATTACTACTATTTCTCCTTTCCAATTAATACATGTGGATATGTGGGGACCATACAACATTACCACTTATGATGGTTATAAATATTTTTTGACTATAGTAGATGATTTTACAAGGTCTACTTGGGTGTACCTTTTATCTGTGAAAATCAATGCTTTCACCTTACTTAAAATTTTTATTGCTATGGTGACCACTCAGTTTGGTAGAAAGGTTCAGACTATGAGGAGTGACAATGCTCTTGAATTAGGGACTAGCAGAGAGTTTGCTTTGTATTTGACGGCTCAAGGTATTGTGCATCAAACTTCTTGTGTGGAAACTCCTCAGCAGAATGGGATCGTTGAAAGGAAGCATAGACATCTTTTAGAGATAGCAAGAGCACTTATGTTTCATTCCAAGTTACCTTTGAAATTTTGGGGTGAAAGTGTTCTTACAGCCGCTTATATCATCAATAGGCTTCCATCTGCAGCTCTTAAGTATAAAACTTCATATGAAATTCTTTATCATAAAGCACCTTCTTATGTTCATATTAGGAGTTTTGGATGTTTGTGCTTTGCATCAACTCTTAAGGCAAGGAGAGATAAATTTCAAGCTAGGGCATCAGCTTGCATATTCCTTGGTTATCCTTTTGGAAAGAAGGCATACAAACTTTACAATCTAGAAACTCATTCAGTTCTCATTTCTAGAGATGTGGTGTTTCATGAGAGTGTTTTCCCTTTCCATTCCACTACCACATCTTCACCTCTTGTTTTTCCCCCATTATATCCTACTACACCCCTGCCTTGTGATGATGAGTGTGATAGTTCAATCCCTTATTCTATCCCTCCTATTTTAGAAACACAAACCTTAAGGAGGTCTTCTAGAATTACTCATGCCCCTGCTCATTTGCAGGATTATGTCTGCTCTTCAGTTGATGCTCATGCTTGTTTTTGTGGTCATACATTGACTTCTTTGGTTCAATTTCCAGCAGCTTCCATGTCTTCTGATGTGAAACCTGATCATGAGCCTTTGTCGTATGAGCATGCTTGCAAATATGTCGTTTGGCAAAAGGCTATGGATGAAGAGTTTGCAGCTCTTCATTTGAACAATACATGGGAGATTAGTGAACTTCCTAAAGGCAAGAAGGCCATCAGCTGCAAATGGGTTTATAAAGTCAAAAGGAAGGCTGATGGGGGCATTAACAGATACAAAGCAAGGCTAGTGGTGAGAGGGTTTACTCAGCAAGAGGGGGTTGATTACAATGAAACTTTTTCTCCTGTCATTAAGATGACTACAGTGAGAGCTTTGATTTCTGTTTCTTTGAAAAGACATTGGTCTATTTTTCAACTGGATGTTAACAATGCATTTCTGCATGGAGATTTGGATGAAGAAGTTTATATAAAGACACCTCCAGGACTTACAATTGATGATCCTGCAAAAGTATGTCGTCTAAGGAAGTCTTTATATGGTTTAAAGCAGGCTTCAAGACAATGGTATGCCAAATTATCTCATTCCCTGAAGACAAGAGGATACGTTCAATCACTGAATGATTATTCCTTATTCCATAAAAAGGAAGGATCATCTATGGTTTTCGTTGCTATTTATGTTGATGATATACTATTGACAGGGAATAACTTGGATGAGATCATAGCACTGAAACGTTTCCTTGATGCTGAGTTCAAAATCAAGGATCTTGGCTTACTGCATTACTTCTTAGGGATTGAGTTCACTTCTTCTCCTCAAGGAATGTTAATCAACCAAAGAAGATTTATTTGTGAGCTTCTTCATGATTTTCCTCCAACTGCTAAGCATGATTGTGCGAGCCCACTTGAGTTGAACACCAAGTTGCTGCCAAACTCTGGTGTTTTGCTCGATAATCCAATGATTTATAGAAAAATAGTTGGGAAGCTTAATTTTCTTGTTCACACAAGACCTGATTTGGCGTACTCGGTTCAACTTTTAAGTCAATTTAATCAAGCTCCTCGCCAACCTCATTTAGCAGCAGCATATCATGTGCTTTCTTACCTCAAAGGCACACAAAATAAAGCTTTGCTCTTCAACAAATTACCAGATTTGAGCCTCAAAGCCTACTGTGATGCAGATTGGGCAACTTGCCCTTATTCTAGAAAATCAGTTTCAGGATTTGTAATTTTTCTTGGTGGGAATCTCATTTCTTGGAAATCAAAAAAGCAGCAGAGTGTGTCACTTTCATCGGCTGAATCTGAGTATAGGTCTCTCCGCAGAGTTTGTGCTGAATTGGCTTGGCTTAGCAGGTTGCTTGGTGAGTTTGAAATTCCTAATATCACTCCTATCTCTGTTAAGTGTGATAGTCAATCAGCCGTTTACATTGTGCGCAATCCAGTGTTCCATGAGAGGACCAAACACATTGAGCTTGACTGCCATTACACTCGAGAAAAGTTGCTTGAAGGTCTTATTACTCTTTCTCATGTTCCTACTCAGGAACAGTTAGCGGATTTTCTCACTAAAGTCTTGCCTGGTGTTCAGTTACAGAGTGTTATCTCCAAGACGGGGATTGTAGACCCTCCTCCATCTTGAGAGGGGGTGTTAGAATACTTGCTACTGTTTTCTTTATTTCATTATTTGATTAGCCACGTGGCATTTGTAACGTGTAGTATATAAGCTCATCTATGAGCCATCAGATGTTAACTTTTTACAGAAAACATTTTTCACAATACAACTTCTGTTTTCTTCCTATATTTCTTCAGATCTAATTTTATCCATTATCAATTTTTTTCATACTTTCTACTTAGATCTAATCAGATTTTAACAAGAGTTGTGCATGCAGTTGTTAATTTTTGGCTTCTTTGTCAATGTTCGCGTACCTTTTTCTCCAATTCAAGTGTTGTTTTGTTGGTAGGTCTTGCTCTTATAGTATACCGATAGTGTGCTAGAGTGTTGATGACTGGGTTATTGACTTAAAATATATTCAAAATTGGTGTCATATCTCTAACTAGATGCAAACTCAAGGTATTAAAGTATAATGATGGAGTTAGTGCATTATGAGACAGTTGGTTATGATATTGGTAGGCTAATATCTTACCCATGTGTGCTTTCTTGTTGCTGTTTGCATGAATCTTGGTGTTGTATTTCTACATTTTTATTTCTTGGAATTTTATTTTTGGGTCAACCTTTATAGCTTCATGTGGTACCATTTAGGGGAATGGTTTCATCATTTTGACTAATTTTCTATTGAAGGTTGTGTCTCGCAATGATGGATGTTATGCTCTTCAGTTCGCAAATGGTTTTGTTGTGTTATTTGTCCTATTGTTTTTTAATGTGTGCATGGTTTCGAATCTATGTTGTCATTCTTGCATGATAGCATGCACAACGAGATACATGTCCCAAACAAATCTATGCTAGCATTTTGAAGTATTGGAATAAATTTTCGGTGGATTCATGCATGCCTGTTTTGGGGAAGGTGGGGAGCAGTGCTTATAGAGTTTCAGTTATTAGGGTATTAGCAGGAGTATGCTTTATTTTTTTATTGCTTGTTTGCGACTCGTGCTTTGAAGTATTCAAGTTTGGGTGTCTTGTTGGGAATTTGGGCTGCCAAATAAGTTTATATTTAGTTTATTCCTGAGGTTTGGTTTCATTTGAGTTTGTTTTAGTGTTTTTTGGTTGTATATATTGGGATTGATTGCACATTTGTACAGTTTTTTGTTTTGGTTTTATATAAAGGCAGTTTGAATCTTATTAAAAAAATGTCTGTGTTGTAAACAACTCTTCTAATGCTGACATAAATTAAATGTTTATGGCACATATAAGTGAGAAATAACTACACAAGTTGAAATTCGAAGGTTTTCAACCATCATTTGATTCAGAATCATTTGAAACATGTGAGTTCTATCTTAAGGAAAAATGAAAAAGCATCCATTTAGAGGTAGTAATGAAAGAGTTAATAAACTTTTAGGCCTCGTACATGTTGGTGTACATGTTCTAATGCTTATAGTTACCAAAGATAATTCTTCTTACTTTATAACCTTTACGGATGATTTCTTAAGACTAGGATAAGTATATCTTATGAAGAACAAATCCGACGTATGTGAGAAATTTATTGAATATAAAAATAAGGTCAAAAATTAGATGAACCATGAGATTAAAATACTTCGATCTGATTGAAGATGTGAGTATGTTGGAAAACAGCTCCAATAATGCATAAAAGATAACGGGATTATCTCTTAGATTACTCCATTTTATAATCCGCAAAACTACTGTATTTAAGGGAGAAGGAATAGAACCTATTATATATATGGTTCATTCCATGATGAGTAATGCTGAGTTACCTCTTTCACATTAGGGATATGTGCATGAAACTACATAGCATATGTTTAATTTGGAACCCATAAAATCTGTTCCTAGGTAAGATGTGGCATGGAAGAAACCACACCTCCATTATTTGGTGGTGTAGGGTTACTCAGCCTACATTAAGAACGTCGGCTCCAACAAACTAAAGGCAAGATCGACCTTGAATATGTTTATTGGAAATCACAAGAACACTAGTAGATATATTTTCTACAACACCAAGGAGCAAAGTTATTATTTTCCCAAACCTTATCTTTTTAGAAAAGGAAACTCTATTAAAATAAATTAACAACGAAGTTGCGACATGGATGAGATCCGAGAAATTAACAATGAGACTAAACCAGTGGGAGAACCAAATTCACTCATGTATGAAAACACGTAACCTATCACAAGGTATAATAAGGAATTTTGTGCACTAGAGACATATTATGGTTTTCTCATGAACGATGAGAAAAAGGATTGCGTATTAGATGAAGACATAGCTTTCTCATTCCAACAATAGAGTAATAACTCTACATTATGGCTTGGAGCTGTGAAATCAATATTGAAACACCCCACGATTTTTGCGATAATTAATTTAAAAGAAATTAATTAATAAATAGTACACGGTTAAAAATGAAATTTTTGTAAATGTCAGAACTTGGCTATGAAATTTACACCATTAGGATCGAAACGGTTTCTGATTAATTTTCATATATAAACATTTCTGCTCAAAGTTCAAATGAAAAAGTTACTGACGTTTAAAGTGTTAGCATCAAAAGTAATTATATATGTAAATATGGTAGTAAAATCAATTAATGTTAATTAGTAACGTTAATGGAAGTTTAAAATGTTAAGAAAGTTAACATGAAAATTAGTTCTAACATAATATAAACGAGGGGAAACAAATCATAGCAATCGATGTTAATAAGGAAAAAAACTGACGAAATAATAAATAAATATAAATAAATTAACCAAATAAATTAATGTTAATTATTTGGAAAATTTATACTACTCGAGTCGACCCAAGAAGAACGTTGACTGTTAGCGGTTGACCCAGGGCATCAAGTGGACAACCCAAGATTTGTAAATAACGTAGTAAATTATTTTCTAATGGCCCAGATTTAAAATAGTTTAATCGAGCAGTTGGCATTGGTTTGAAACTCTATAAATACTAGGCCTTCACTTCCAACTCATAATTTTCTAATGAGTGCGAAACCTCTGTCATTTTCTCTTCTTCTCCAAAGCTCTTAATTGATAAAAATAGTCTAATTTGCACGTATACACCACCGAAGGAATGTAGAAGATGATAGAGATATAAAAATTGGTTCAAATAAAGCAGCTACAACCAAGGTAAACTGTAAACCCAGATCTAAATTTATAATCAACCTAAATCTCTTCTTTTTAATCCAAATTTTGATAGATATGTGTGTGTTATGGGAAGCCAAATAGGGGGTCAGAAGTTGTAATACAGATAACATGGATTAAATCTGGAGATTTGGATACACTTGAGAAAGGTGAGTGGGAAAAATTACATGTTTTGCAATAAAATTAGATTTATTTCATTGTAATCTATTTCAATTATGACTATTTATAATCGATTTGGATTTATATTTGCAAGTGCGTAACGATTAGATTTATATTTGCAAGTGCATAATTATTAGATTTATATATATTGTTTACGCGTGATGAATTAAATGGAATAGATCTAATAAAATAATTTCGGAATGAATTATAACATGATTTGATGAAATTTAGAAACTTGTAAAATCTTATTTTTGAATAAATTTTAATGTACTACATAATAATTAAAAAATGTATTTATGCGACGGATATGAATTGAATTAAAAGAAAGGTTTCTTAAGATTTTAGTGGTTTTAGTGATATTTTAATTCATTGGAATTTGGAATGTTGCAAATAGATTTCGATGTATTATCATGTTTAAATATTTTAAAGTGTGATGTTTGAGATAAGAAGGAATACACCTAAAAAAAGATATGTACAAAATAGGGATATTTACTGTATTTTTGTACCGTATATTTCAAATAAAAAAAGATAGTTTTTTGTAATTACAAACACTACAAAAATCTCTCTTTTGGATAAGATATGGAAATTTATGGTTTTAGCATTTTATGATAGAAACGTAGTTCCAACACATTAAAATGTGGTAAACCCCAAGAGTTAAATATAAAGATATGAATGCAGTGAGAATATCCTAAGAAGATAAAATAAGAAATACCAATAAAAATGAAAAGTAAATAAAAAAATTGAAGGATGTGCAAGGAGGAATAAAAAGATAAAATGGGAAAATGGATGAAAGAATGGAAAATGATATTATGAACTTGATAGGAGGGAAGCGGTAATTGAACTTAAAGTAAGAAAATGATAAATGCATAATGAAATGAAGACCTAGGGTCAATTATAAAACTATAAGGATGTGATGATTAAGTAAATAAGATACATATATGAAAATGTAAAAGTAGTCTCAAATATGTGTTTATGACGGGAATGAACTATCATATTAAAGTATAGTTAAATGAATAATGGAACCTATGGAATATATATGTTTGCATTTAAATAAAGGAATACCCCTAATAGATTGATTAATCTGCTTAAAATATAGTTTTTGGGGTTATTGCCTTGATTGCATTAGGCAATCTAAATACGATGATGAGCGGTATCGGGTACTGTACGACAACGGTTGTTACCAAAATTCAGGGGTAGGGCCAATATAAGGTGATACGTCATCAAGCCTTAGGGATTAATGGGAAAGATAGGGTTACACCTAACTGGTCTTGGCTGAGGTAGGCCATGTTGGGTTATGCATCTCCATAGTTGCTTGCTAGTTTGTTTGTTATGGCGAGGCTAGTTAACCCAAAAGGAGTTCTATCAAAAATGATTGGGGTGGTCCGTGGATCCGAGTCCACAATAGGAAGCAAACAAAGTAGTAAATCCCCAAAAGTGAAATAATTACGACAAAATGTATGAAATGTCATCACTTGGCAATATGGGAATCCTTCGAGTTATACGGTAATGAGATCATGACAAGGCAAGGGTGATGGATCCTGACGGGATGCTGATTTAAAGATACTAGCAGGGATAGTATCTTTGTCCATTTGGGGACCATGGGATATATATAATTATTTATATATACATAGTTATGATTCTATAGAAGGTAGATAGGAATGGATCATACGCGGACGTGGAGTTAAGGCGACTAATTAAAAGTGTAAACAAACATAACATGAGATAGATGATAATCAGCATAAACTAGTGTTATGTACAAAATATATAATTTTACCAATCACCAAAATGTTATTCTGACCCCTTCATCATTGAAACCCACATGATAGATTAAAGGGAAGGTACCAATGTTTGGCGTGTTCGGTGCTGATAAAGGCACTTGAATTTGGAAGCATCTAATCTTGGTCGGTACATATGTGACTTATTATATTTTGTTATTCTACTGTAATTTATTGTTAGTGCTCTGATATTCATTCTTTTTTACCGATTGTAGGATACCAATCGAACGATCCATACTTTGGTGGACTTGCATTTTCGATTTAACGAAAATTCAGGCCCACTAGGGGGCGGGTTGTTACATTTGGTATTAGAGCTTAGGTTAGTCGATCTTGAAAAATTAGGAAATGTTGAGTGAACATATTTGTATTTTGCCTATAAATATAATATACGTTAAATAATTTCAACTATAGAGTAGATGCATATGGAAAGTCCCTGAAGTTGAATGGTATGTGACTACTAGTCGGGCCTTGATAGCCTAATGATTGTAGATCCCTATATGATTGCCAATTTATGATGTACAGTAGGTCCAGATAAGTGGAAAATAAGAATCCATATGTTATAGAAATCCACTTTGGTTCCAACTCAATAGAAAATAGTTTTTAAAGTTGAGAAAGATATATATTTGAAAAGGAAGCAAATACTAGACTTAAAAATATACAAATATTTAGTTAAATAGAAAAGTTTTCATAAATGAGTTTTACAAAAACCAATGGTTAAAAATTTATAGAGGATATATAGCTCGCTAGTTTCTTTATAAATAGAGAAAAGAGTAAATAAAAAGTTTTGGTAGAAGTAAAAATTTGTTAAAAACCAAAATTTCAATAAAGGAAATTTTGTAAAAAGCTATTTATTTTAAAAGAAAAATGGTAGAGCAATGTAGCTCATGGGTTTCTGTATTTTTAAGCTTTAACAACATTTTTAGGGGTGGACAATATAAAGTGCTACAAATCTGGAATAGGGTAGATAATACAATTTGAACCCTAAAACAAAGCTATAGGCAAACGCATTACAATGGCTCAACTAAGAAGACAGTAACTAAGAGAAAAGCAATTGGACTAAATGCAGTTTAGGTAAAGGAGTTGAATAGTAGAAAAATTATGGAATATAAATAGAAACAAGATTTGATTTATGGTAATTAGGTTAGGATTTGACATATTTTAATTCATTGGAATGAAAAGAGATAACTATATAAGTTTCCATGAATCAATCAAGTTACAAATAAAGGTTTATTGTGTGAAATAACAAGGAATGTAAATGTCAAGAAAGAGATGTGCAAAATAACGAAAATCCTATATTTTGTACCGTCCATTTCAATAAAGAAATGAAGTATAATTTCTTGTAATTTCACACAAAACATGAATCTTCTTTTAAGTGATTCACAGAGAATTATAGCGTTAACAATTCCTTTTGAATGGGGAAAAGTAGTTCCTATGCATTAAAGTTTAGGATCCTTATGTACAAAAAAAGTGAAGTAATTAGAAATTATGTAGGAGATCATTAAAAGAAATTTTTCTAGTAATCTAATTAGAAACAACATAGGAAAATGAATATTTTTCATAGTTGTGCACATTGGTTGCACATATCTTTTAGAAGTCCCCTTAACATAGAGACTCCAATGAAGATTGGCAGTGGAGATAGAAAGAATAATAGCGTGAAAGTTGTGCTTACCCACTCTAGTTTTATTGTTTAAAAATTGATAGAAGATGTTTTAGAAATACTGTAAATAGCAGTTTTGAAAATAAATGGTTTGGTATGACAATAGATGTAATGCCCTACACCAAGACCCACAGTAACAAAGGATATTACAGAGTAATACAGTCTGCTAGTGCAGAGAACATGGCTTGTTAGGAGCAACCATTCATAAGTTTGCTTTAAACGAGCATTGATATGTCGATTAAATGCTACCATTTTTTTTCTTTCTAGTGAAATCGACATATACAGTTCAGGTTAACAAATTCATGGTGGGTATAAAATTAATCCATAACAAAAAAAATATACACAGAATCATAGAATCACAGAATTTATATAGTGGAGTACACAAATATATACAAAGCTGAATTGATCATATAGATAAACAATGTCAAGCTAAAAAATATGGTCATAAAGATCTACGAGATACAAGACTACATAAGTACATACTCACAGACATGTACAATATGGAAAATACTACTAAACATTATTTAAGAAGAGAGATCCATCTTAGAAGCATTATGTAGCAGAACTTGAAACATATCGGTCTGACCCGAGTATTATAAATAATAAACGGGTCAGTCTAGACTATAATAAATGATCAATAAATGTGGGCAAACATGGTGAAAAGCATTTCAATATAATCCATAATGACATATAATAACAATATCTCATGAATGGACATGTCAAATTCCCAACATATGTATCCACCATGCAACTCATAAATGATTCTAAAATTAGCATATCCCAAAAATGCATAAGGTGGAACATAAACATATAAATCTAGAAATCAAGAAATGAAATCCAGAAAGCATATAAATCAAAAATGATATTTTGCACAAATCCCCAAATTGGTAAGCCTGTAAACTCATCAAACATGCATGTCAACAAAAATTGGCATCCCGCTACAATTGGGTTCGAAACCCGCACACTTCATATGTAACGGATGCGTCTACATAAACGAGATTACTCTCAATTGCCAACACGGCACAATCAGGTCCGAAACCTGCACGCTCCGAATGAAATGGATGCGTCAACCAACACGCTCTGTATGAAATGGATGCGCCAGCATAAACGAGATTAAACTCATCAATAAGTTTCATAAACTTCCAAATGATAACCGATTAGGTTCGACCGTGCATCCCATACCACACGGTTTTACCCAAAAGTTTACTATAATTAGTAAACTTCACTCGTGCTTCAAAATAGATCGATTGGACAAGTCGGGGAATTAACCGGTAAAATAAACGCGAACGTCCAATACCGCTCGTTTTATTAAACCGTTTAAATCACCATTCTCATTTAACCGATAAAGTGCAATTTTGATAGAAAAATACATATTTTTATATTAGACTTTTGAAAATACTTTATAATTAGAAATATGGATTGTAAGCAAGTTTGAAGTCAATACTATAAATATTATTTCAAATCATCATTTTAAAAGCATTTAGAAATCACTTTATTTAATATTATTATTAGTCTATCAAAAATAACATTCATATATAAAAAATTATTTAATACTATATAGTATAATAAAATCCATTTTTGCTCTTTGAAATTATCTTTTGAAATCATAGTTTGAAATTGTGCAAAAACGCGTGTATTTCCCAAAAATCCACAGAATAATTCTATGGCATAAACATCAAATGAATTCATCAATCCAAAGTTCGGAAATATCAGTAAAATTGACATGAAAGGCAACACCAAGATCAAGAGTTTAAATTTCGAAAGTAACATGGATAAATCGTTGAAATAAATCATCAACTCATGCCTAAAGGAATATAATTCAATCCGAGCAATCATATAACCAAAACGGATCCATAGATTTTAATTCTAATTCATCTCCGACTCAATTATCCATATAAATCATCAAACCAAAAATGTAAAACTGCTCAACAACACCAATAAAAACATTAGGGATAAAAGTAATAGATATCTAAAGTCAGATGGGCGACCGGAAGGCCTAATATACTTGGAGTTTTGCATACAGGTCGTAGACCAGTGCACCGGTCCACTCAGACCGGTCCACCGGTTGAATCGCCTGGAGCAAAACTCCAGGTGGATACCGGCTACTCCGGTGGTCCGTTGATGCTGGAATTTTGCCTGAAGGTGTTATATGATTTATAGATGATTACAGAAGTCTCAAATAACATGCATTGCATCACAAACTTATGAAATTGATGATTAACATCAAATCATATACCAAAACAGCAACTATATTCACTTAAATCATAAATAAAACCAAAAATCATTTCATGAAACTCAACATCAATACCATAATTTACCCAAACAGTAACATGTACATGTTTATAGTCTAGAAGTGTGAGGAAAACTCCCCTTAATCTTCAACTAGCAAGCAATTGACTCAATCCCTAAAACCCGAAAAACCCAGATTTTTGCCCTTATTGAAGAAGAGATTTGTCATAGGAAAACTCAATATTTTCCTATGAAATTTTTATAGTAGATGCAGACATGAGTTGAGAACAACATATCCAAATTTTGGAATTTTTTGATTTACTACAATTTATTATGATTTTTATACTAACCTGCATTTTCTGCCCAAATTTAACCGGAAAACTACTTGAGAAAAGATCACCTTTGACTCATCAAAACTCAACCAAATTGAATGAAATTTGTATCCTTAGTGCTGGAACATGTTAGCAACAACATATCCAAATTTGAGAATTTTTTGAATTTTATTTGATTGGTTATGGATTTTTGAATTGGGCTAGGGTTTAGGGAAAATGATTGAAGATGATGGAGTTTGTGATTTGTTTTCAGGTTTTAGGAGAGGAGAAATGAAAATGTACATATCTTTTTATTTCTCCTTTCTTATTCTAATGGGCTTGTTTGGGTTTTGAGTAAATATGAAATAAGAAGTGCTGCTAAAATTCTCTTATTACAAAGTATTGTTAATTGCAACTTTTAATTATAAAACCCTTTTATTTTGTATTTTAACAACTTGTATATTTCATAATCTTAACCACTAAACTTTTAACAAGTACTATAATATAAAATCTCCATTTTATAATCTATAACATTTTTAAATCTAACTAAACAAAATTTCATAATAAAATTTGTCGTTATTATTAATGTTATAAAAATACACCGTTTATATTCAAAAATCATATTTTAAATAAAAAATTTCATTTTATCACTTTACTATATTTTACAACATCCCTTATAATAATTTTGAAATAATGAATATATTTTATTTCCAAATCCACACTTTATTTTATTTAATCGTATAAAACACAAAATTACACATTTTTATCAAATTTAAATACAACTATTAAAATAAAAGTTATTCTTCATGTTTTAACCAAAAATAAACTATTAATGTAAATTTGTATTTCAAATAATGAAATTATCTCCATTAAACCTTATTTATTCATTTCATCAAAAATTGCTCTTATATAATTAAATATAAGGGTTAAACAACATATAAGGACAATTCATTAATTTCCCAATTATATTATATTCCAAATCCATTTAAATTTAGAAATACAATATTTATAAATTCTCTAAATTTATTCAATTAATTACTTAAAAATTAATTAATCCATATTTTAGATTTTAATTCCAGGTAATCCTGACCCGAGTTGTTATAGACTCCATAGTAACAAAAATTGCGTCCCCGCAATTTTCTTAAGGGAAAGTCGATAACGCAACAACAAAGATGCATTTCTCAAAGGAAATTAGCTTGAGCACGTAGCGATTCAAAGCAAAGATCTCTCTACTAATGACCTATAGATAATAACACAAGATATGTTCATTCAATGAACGCTCAAACTTCTCAAGAATAGTTATATGGCTTGCTAGGCCATTAAACTAGGGCGGGCGAAACACCTTTATTTCGAAGGTATTTAACCTTTGAAGTTACAACACGAATATGTCATTACTATGAACAAGATATGGTGGGAACTTACGTTCTCCGAGAATTTGAAGCCAAAATATAGAATCAGAATTCTATGGCATTCCAACGCTAAGATACTCGAAAGGTACCATAAATACTCGAGAGCGAAATGGAAAAAGGAAACATGACCAGCAACTGGCCACTATGTCCAAAATACAGTTCAATCCATTAATTAGTAGCTAACCTCCCAGACTTGAACCATCAAATGGGGAATACACGCACACACACAACCACTTATAGGATACTCCCAAAAGACCTTGTGGAAATTAGATCGGGATCAATATAAAAGATCAATTTGACATGGTAGATAGAGTTTTCTCTATCTACCATCAAAGATGGGGATACAAGCACGAAGGGATTTTTTTTCTTCCAAAAATGTTACTCATTTTCAAACCTTTATGTGTTCCCTTATTGTTTACATATAAGATGCATTTTTCTTAATTCCCTTATTCATTATGATATATATATATATATATATATATGTACGTGTGTGTGTGTATATATATATTCAATTAACAAGGTTTGAATTCATAAAATCTCTTAATCACTTAGCTGAAAAACTTATTCAAATAACACATGCTTATATCTCATTATAGGTTATTATATAACTTATACCAAAAGTTTTAAAACTCAAAATACCTTTATTCAAACTCTAAAGTTCATGATTTTCTTTTACAATTATAGGGCTGGTGTACAAAACCAAAATTTTCACCCAGTAAAACTCAAAATTTTCTAAAACACTTAAAATGAAAGTTGATTTACTCAGTCTAAGCTTTCCGGCGAGATAAAGATCATCAAAATCGGATTTACAGTTTGAAAATTATTCCCAAAATATTTTCAACTTTTAATCTTAGAAATTATTAATAGGACAGAGCTGCCTATTCATTTTCAAACTCATTTTAGACCAATCAAATTTCAAAATTTTCAAAAGTGGTAAAAATGAAACTTTTAGTTTAAAATAAGAAAAAAAATTCACAAATATATTGACTCCATTTGGTGCAATAAATCTCAAGATATCCTTATTCTAGTACAGCGCATTTTTAATCAAAGTTTCAACACTAAGGCCATTTTAAACTATTACTTTCAAACCATTTTAAAATCCAAAACCATTTATTCTCACATGAAATATTTACATTAAGTTATTTATTACAGGATCCACCTTTCGAAAAGCTAGAGACTTCAAAATTTTGAAATTTATCCTATTTAACCAACTTTCAAATACAATTCATCCAACAAAAGCACTTTTACTAACTTTTTATGTAATATCCCGGAAATTTTAACAATATCAATTTAATAATCTGTTAAATAATTAAATTGATATTGATGATCTTTGATAATAAGATTTGAATTTAATTTAATAATCTGATTAAATTAGTATTAATTGGTGATTTTATCTTTTAAAAGTTAATAAGATATTTTCTATTTGAATATATATATTTATTTATATATATATTGAAAATAGAAGCTTTGGGTAAATTGGGAATTTAGATTTAATTTAATATGACTTTTCAAAATTATTTAAATTAGTAAATTTATAGTTTTAAAATACTTTAATTGCTTAAGATATTTTTACTTAAGTTTAAAATTATATAAGAGTTAACAAAAAGGCTTGTTTTGTTTCTTTTTAAAATATCACTTGATAATATAATCTCTTATATAAATTATTTAAATATCAAATATGTTAATTTCAAATAATAAGTATAATGTATTATTTTTATTAATATGAATGGATTTTATAGAATATGGAATTTTTATTTAATTGAATGAATAGTTATATATGTATATATATAACTTAAATTTTAAATTGAATCTTAGGATTTAATTAAAATTGAATTTGAAATTAAGTTTTGAAATTCAATGGAATAAATATTTAAATTTGTTGTAGAGTTTAGAAAATTGTATAAACTTTTAGTTATAAATAAATTTAGTTTTCTTTCTTTAAAAAGTAATTTGTATATATATAGATAAGTATTTTATAAATAAGAAAAGCCATTTTATATACTTCTAAAATAAATAAATATGTAAAAATTACTTAAGAGACATGTGTTATTTTCTAAAGTCATTGTTTTAACATGTGTAATTTAAGTAACCAATGTTTATGACAAGTGTCTTCATTTATTTTATTTTCTTTTATTTTTATTTATTTATCATAAATTCTCCTATTTACACATATGCATTTCTTTACTTCATCTTTTCTATTTCCTTCTCAAAAACAAGATAAACTCAAATCTTTCCTCTAGAACAAATCTGATCAGTAACCATTTCTCAAACAAAATGTGATCATGTTCAAATCTGATTTTCAAATACTCAAACTCCTCACAAAACTACAATTTCAAAGCCTGCAAAATTCTTCTTCAATCTGTCATCCTCTGATCAAAACTTGTAGACCAGTTTCAAATTCAAAACTGAGATCATCAAACATATCTTCTCTGTTTTGAAAGCCAACCTGTAATCAAAAATCAAAGACCCCTGTAATTCTTTTCAACATTCAAGGCCTGACTGCATTTTTCAAAACCTGGAAGCAAATTCAAACTGTCTGCATTTTTCTTTCTGCAAATCTGGAATCATTTCAAACCTGTCTGCATTCATTCTTCAAAACTAGAAGCAGCATGCATGTAGATTAGATCAAGTCTAAAGGCCAGCAAACTCAAGTTTTAAAATCAAATTCAAGAAGCATTCAAGTCTAAGGTTTCAAAAGCTAAAAACTATCCCTGTTCAATGCAAATCTGGTGAGTAACTTTTAAACTTGAAATAAAATTATAACTTGTTGCTTGTGAAAATCCTTATAAATTGTTGATGCTTGTATGTTAACAATTTTGTGACATTCAGTTTAAAATTTGAATTATATGATGTGATATAAGTATGCATGTCATAACAGGATGTTCTTCTCTGTTTGGATACAGGAGTTTAAAATTTAAAACTAAATCTGAATTCTTTTTACCTGATCCTTATTTAACTTGGACATCAAATAAAATTAGTTAGGCTTGAACTTAATCTAAGACTTAAAAATAGATGCAAATATTCTAAGTTTAAAAATATGCTGTTATCTGGAAATTCAGTAGCAAGCTATAATAATTTGATAAAACCAAATACTGAATTGAATTGATTCAAGTTGATATCTTGAATCTTCTCTGGAAATTAGGATTTTTAAAACAGAGATCAAGATTTTAAGCTTTAGAATGATTGTGTAATTTGAGTTTGTCTGAATTTGGATGTTTGAGCAACTGGGAATGGCCAGAAGGACTAGGGTGGTCGGAGCTTTGCCTGGAGGTGAAGGAGGGTGTAGTGGTGCCAGGAAAAATGTGAAGAAGGGTGTCTGATCGACGTGGCGATTGCGGCGAGGTGTTTTGGGTTTCAAGACCTAATTTTGTCAGGTCTGGTAACTAGGGCAGCGTGGAATCTAGAGTTGATCGAGTTGGTCGGGGATTTGGCAGATGGAAACTTGGTCGTAGATGAGAGCATGGCCGGAGTTGCAAAGTTTTTGGTGGTCGGAGGATCGTGGTCGTGGCGTTGCCAGGTGGGATAGGAAGCTCCTGTTGTTCCAGTTTTTGGGTGAGGATACTCGAATTTGATTTTGAGTATAGATCGAAGATTGAATGATCGAAATTAGGTTGGGAGATGATCGCCGACTTGCGTATGTAGTCGTGGATGATCGGAGACGTCGCTGGAGGCCGTGCACGTGCACGCGGTCGTGAATGTCTGGGTGAAGTCTGGAATTGTAGCAGTGGACAGGTCTCGGGTAAATTGGAGGGATGCTCGAAGTTTTTAGCCAGGCGACTCGAAGTGATTAAGGGTAGAGCTCGGGTAGATTTGTGTTGCCAGGGTTTTTTAATCTGTCTGTTTTTAAATTTAAATTTGAATTTAAATTTGGAAAGTAAAATTTAAACATGATTTAAATCAAGTTTAAAATAAAGATTCAAGTTGGTTTTGAATCTTAGGATTTGAAATAAATAGGTTTTATAAATTTAAATATTTTTAAATTGTTTGTTTATTTAAAAGTTTGAAATTTAAAATGAAATTTAAAAAGAAATTTAAAAATGGATGTAAGCATTCCAGCTATTTCATATTTATTTGAAAACCCTAGACCTATTATAATACAATCGAATTTCCTATCAAATGTTTTGGTTAGCGTAAGGTAAAAACTTACCCATATTTATTGGTGGGGAGTCTTACGTGATACCTTTTCTTTCAAAAGGTTTTGAAGTTAAACAAGTTTAACCTGTTACTCACACCAGACCCATGTCTGACCCAAGTTGTTTATTTCTGTTTTATAAACTCTTGGGTACTCAAATTTTTACGAGTAGCCAAGGGATTCAGGTTTAGCTTTGACGAGTAATCTGGAGGAGCAATGGAGCAGGAGGCTTCGGCGTTGTAGATATAGATAGTAGTTTTCCGCTGTGTTGATCTTTGTATTGATCTGTATTGTGTTGAGATGTAATAACTAGACAGATGTTTATAACTGTCTAGTATGAGATGTGTAATCTGTGTAACTCTGATAGATGATGTATATGATACTATGTAATATTTATGTGATATATTATATTTCGTTTCGTTTCCGCTGTGAGTATCTGTTGTTGTTTTCTTTTCTCTTCTTCTCTTTTCTATTTCTCACCCCTTTCTTTCTTTCTGTCGATGCGATTTTCCGGGAGTGGAAAGTCGGGTCGTCACACGTGGTATCAGAGCTTAGGTTGAGCGAATGCCTAAGCTTTTGGTTAAGTGAATATCAGAGCAGTAGGTTGAGTGAATACCTAGCTCTGGAGTGGTATCTATCGTGAGAGAGCGTATTTGTAATTTTTATATAACTATATATATATTCTACCTATATTGTTGGGTTACCCGTACAGGTTCTCCAATATAAGATATAAAGGTAGATAGGGTAGTAGTGTATGAAACACGACTACCAATGGTTGGAGTTAAGGTTGGAAGTGTATTTATCGAGACTGTAGACCCAATACTGTCTCGAGTAAGTTTTGCTGTGATGAAGGATTTCATCGAATCTCTGAAGGAAACCTGTTAAGGTTCGGAGTTTATCTGTAAAGTTGGATGAGTAGAGTTTGGATCTATCGGTTGAACAGAAGCAAGTGATGGTATCTTGATACCTCAGGTAATAGTAGCTGTATGATGAGATACAGTGACGATGGATGTTCCCGAAGATGTTTTCTTTGGAACGAGTTTAAGGAAGTGTGTCTGTTTCAGTGTTGTGGCTGAGTTCAGCATGGTATTTCTGTTGGTTTGGGGTTCGAGTTTCTCGAAGATCTTTGGATAGAAAGTCCTTGGCATCAGTATCAGCAGTGCAGCTCGGAGTATTCTGTGATGGTAGGAAGTTTTCTGGCTGAACAGTTTTCTAGAGTGAAGTTCAGAAGCAGCAGAGTGGATCCATTTCTTTGATAGATTGGATAGTTAAGTATGGGCTGTTCTGATTTGTTAAGAGGAACAGTTTTCTTTGGAAATAGGCTGGGTTGATCGCAAAAGTGACTTGCGATAGTTTGAGGGTTCTCTTGGGTTATCAGAGTTTTTCTGAGTGTCTTCAGAGAAGTCAGGAGTTGTCCGCATCTGAAGGTTGAGTTTTCTTATCAACTGGATTCCAGGAGTAGTACCGGTAGTTCAGTCTAGTTGAAGGATGTTTCCTAGAGATGGAGTTGGTGAAACAGCTCAAGTTTTGATAAAGTATCCGAGTTTTATTTATGGATCAGTGAACCTTATTTCTGGAATGAGTTGTCCAGTCTGTGCTTGTGTTCTACCTCAGATCAGAATTGAGCAGCGAAAGCAGTTTGGAGTATATCTCTGGATAGGAGAAGTAAGTTTGGAATCTACTGATGTTGTGAAGTAAAGTTATGTTTGGATCTCTTCTGTGTTCTGATTTGGATAAGTATTGGGTTTTCAGGATTGAATTGTCAGTTTGGACAATTAGAATTCATTGAGTTTTATGTATCTCTGAGAGGTACGTATAAGATCTATCTCTGGTTTTAGAATCAGCAATTCTGGAAGGTTTAGTTGTTGAGTCAGACTCGTCTGTAGTCTGATATTCTGTTTAGTTCTGTAGATCTAGATGAGTAGGAGATCTATAGCTTAGTAGTTTAGATTGTTGTAGAGCGAGTATCCCGGTATATATATATACTTGGGGAAACTCGAGGAATTCTATCTAGAATTTTGTCTGGATAATTAGATTTGATTGATTGGATGAATTGGTTGCTATGGTAGTTAGCATATGGATGATAGTATATGCTTGTGTTTTAAAATTTAAAATCTTTAATAAGATTATTAAATTACCTTTGTTTAAATTTCGGGGACGAAATTATTTTAAGGGGGAAGGAATGTAATATCCCGGAAATTTTAACAATATCAATTTAATAATCTGTTAAATAATTAAATTGATATTGATGATCTTTGATAATAAGATTTGAATTTAATTTAATAATCTGATTAAATTAGTATTAATTGGTGATTTTATCTTTTAAAAGTTAATAAGATATTTTCTATTTGAATATATATATTTATTTATATATATATTGAAAATAGAAGCTTTGGGTAAATTGGGAATTTAGATTTAATTTAATATGACTTTTCAAAATTATTTAAATTAGTAAATTTATAGTTTTAAAATACTTTAATTGCTTAAGATATTTTTACTTAAGTTTAAAATTATATAAGAGTTAACAAAAAGGCTTGTTTTGTTTCTTTTTAAAATATCACTTGATAATATAATCTCTTATATAAATTATTTAAATATCAAATATGTTAATTTCAAATAATAAGTATAATGTATTATTTTTATTAATATGAATGGATTTTATAGAATATGGAATTTTTATTTAATTGAATGAATAGTTATATATGTATATATATAACTTAAATTTTAAATTGAATCTTAGGATTTAATTAAAATTGAATTTGAAATTAAGTTTTGAAATTCAATGGAATAAATATTTAAATTTGTTGTAGAGTTTAGAAAATTGTATAAACTTTTAGTTATAAATAAATTTAGTTTTCTTTCTTTAAAAAGTAATTTGTATATATATAGATAAGTATTTTATAAATAAGAAAAGCCATTTTATATACTTCTAAAATAAATAAATATGTAAAAATTACTTAAGAGACATGTGTTATTTTCTAAAGTCATTGTTTTAACATGTGTAATTTAAGTAACCAATGTTTATGACAAGTGTCTTCATTTATTTTATTTTCTTTTATTTTTATTTATTTATCATAAATTCTCCTATTTACACATATGCATTTCTTTACTTCATCTTTTCTATTTCCTTCTCAAAAACAAGATAAACTCAAATCTTTCCTCTAGAACAAATCTGATCAGTAACCATTTCTCAAACAAAATGTGATCATGTTCAAATCTGATTTTCAAATACTCAAACTCCTCACAAAACTACAATTTCAAAGCCTGCAAAATTCTTCTTCAATCTGTCATCCTCTGATCAAAACTTGTAGACCAGTTTCAAATTCAAAACTGAGATCATCAAACATATCTTCTCTGTTTTGAAAGCCAACCTGTAATCAAAAATCAAAGACCCCTGTAATTCTTTTCAACATTCAAGGCCTGACTGCATTTTTCAAAACCTGGAAGCAAATTCAAACTGTCTGCATTTTTCTTTCTGCAAATCTGGAATCATTTCAAACCTGTCTGCATTCATTCTTCAAAACTAGAAGCAGCATGCATGTAGATTAGATCAAGTCTAAAGGCCAGCAAACTCAAGTTTTAAAATCAAATTCAAGAAGCATTCAAGTCTAAGGTTTCAAAAGCTAAAAACTGTCCCTGTTCAATGCAAATCTGGTGAGTAACTTTTAAACTTGAAATAAAATTATAACTTGTTGCTTGTGAAAATCCTTATAAATTGTTGATGCTTGTATGTTAACAATTTTGTGACATTCAGTTTAAAATTTGAATTATATGATGTGATATAAGTATGCATGTCATAACAGGATGTTCTTCTCTGTTTGGATACAGGAGTTTAAAATTTAAAACTAAATCTGAATTCTTTTTACCTGATCCTTATTTAACTTGGACATCAAATAAAATTAGTTAGGCTTGAACTTAATCTAAGACTTAAAAATAGATGCAAATATTCTAAGTTTAAAAATATGCTGTTATCTGGAAATTCAGTAGCAAGCTATAATAATTTGATAAAACCAAATACTGAATTGAATTGATTCAAGTTGATATCTTGAATCTTCTCTGGAAATTAGGATTTTTAAAACAGAGATCAAGATTTTAAGCTTTAGAATGATTGTGTAATTTGAGTTTGTCTGAATTTGGATGTTTGAGCAACTGGGAATGGCCAGAAGGACTAGGGTGGTCGGAGCTTTGCCTGGAGGTGAAGGAGGGTGTAGTGGTGCCAGGAAAAATGTGAAGAAGGGTGTCTGATCGACGTGGCGATTGCGGCGAGGTGTTTTGGGTTTCAAGACCTAATTTTGTCAGGTCTGGTAACTAGGGCAGCGTGGAATCTAGAGTTGATCGAGTTGGTCGGGGATTTGGCAGATGGAAACTTGGTCGTAGATGAGAGCATGGCCGGAGTTGCAAAGTTTTTGGTGGTCGGAGGATCGTGGTCGTGGCGTTGCCAGGTGGGATAGGAAGCTCCTGTTGTTCCAGTTTTTGGGTGAGGATACTCGAATTTGATTTTGAGTATAGATCGAAGATTGAATGATCGAAATTAGGTTGGGAGATGATCGCCGACTTGCGTATGTAGTCGTGGATGATCGGAGACGTCGCTGGAGGCCGTGCACGTGCACGCGGTCGTGAATGTCTGGGTGAAGTCTGGAATTGTAGCAGTGGACAGGTCTCGGGTAAATTGGAGGGATGCTCGAAGTTTTTAGCCAGGCGACTCGAAGTGATTAAGGGTAGAGCTCGGGTAGATTTGTGTTGCCAGGGTTTTTTAATCTGTCTGTTTTTAAATTTAAATTTGAATTTAAATTTGGAAAGTAAAATTTAAACATGATTTAAATCAAGTTTAAAATAAAGATTCAAGTTGGTTTTGAATCTTAGGATTTGAAATAAATAGGTTTTATAAATTTAAATATTTTTAAATTGTTTGTTTATTTAAAAGTTTGAAATTTAAAATGAAATTTAAAAAGAAATTTAAAAATGGATGTAAGCATTCCAGCTATTTCATATTTATTTGAAAACCCTAGACCTATTATAATACAATCGAATTTCCTATCAAATGTTTTGGTTAGCGTAAGGTAAAAACTTACCCATATTTATTGGTGGGGAGTCTTACGTGATACCTTTTCTTTCAAAAGGTTTTGAAGTTAAACAAGTTTAACCTGTTACTCACACCAGACCCATGTCTGACCCAAGTTGTTTATTTCTGTTTTATAAACTCTTGGGTACTCAAATTTTTACGAGTAGCCAAGGGATTCAGGTTTAGCTTTGACGAGTAATCTGGAGGAGCAATGGAGCAGGAGGCTTCGGCGTTGTAGATATAGATAGTAGTTTTCCGCTGTGTTGATCTTTGTATTGATCTGTATTGTGTTGAGATGTAATAACTAGACAGATGTTTATAACTGTCTAGTATGAGATGTGTAATCTGTGTAACTCTGATAGATGATGTATATGATACTATGTAATATTTATGTGATATATTATATTTCGTTTCGTTTCCGCTGTGAGTATCTGTTGTTGTTTTCTTTTCTCTTCTTCTCTTTTCTATTTCTCACCCCTTTCTTTCTTTCTATCGATGCGATTTTCCGGGAGTGGAAAGTCGGGTCGTCACATTTTACACTTCATACTCCATTCGTATATAATTTTATCTTTATTTCCACTACACCATAATTTACATTATCTTCCAATTTATCACACAAAAATTCATTTAATATGCATCAATGCATATATATATATATATATTTGTGTATGTAATTCCCAAATGCTAACAATACATGATTATCCAAAATCTTATAAACAACAAATATAAATTTTATCAAAATATCTTTTAAAAAAATCTATGTTTTACAAAAAATAGAAAGCATAATTTAACAACACTTGTAAAACAAAGGTTTTTCCATACCGATGTCTCTTTTTATAAAGCACAAGTTTACTAAAATCGGATAACAGTTCAAAAGTTATGAAAACAAGTTTAGGTTAAAAATTCAATATCTCCGTTGTTCATTCTCATGACTTCGACAAAGAAGTGTAATTTAGACTAATTTAACCATGGAATTTTACAAAACTCAAAATATGAAACATATTGAATAGAGTCTAAACTTCTCAATACATCAAAAATATACAAATTCTGATAAGAAATGAGAGAGATAAGGCCAAATTACTAACAATGTTAAGCTTAGGAAATTTGATAGAGAAGAGTTTATAGCTCTATTTAAAACATTTTGGCCTAGAAAATTTAAAAATCAGGAGAAGTGATCAATAAAAAAGCTCTTTCTTATGGAATTATCTTTCAATCCTAAAATGATTCAACCCAAACAAATTTTCCAACAAAAAGATATGGCATTTTTACTTCAGCACTTTTCCAAAGAAAATTTCCAACACTAATTTACTTGATAACTCTAATTTGGCCCAAATTTAAAATTTTAAAACCACAAGTCTTCTTTGGTTATACTTATTAAACCAAGTTGTTTATTCATGATTTCATTTTTGAAAAACCCAAAGGTTATGATAACTAAATTTCCAATAATAATTTCTCACAATAGAAATAAACTAAGTTATAAGGTTAACAATTGCTCCATATAAAAATATACAATTCTCAATAAACAAATTCATTTTAATTTAATTTAATAATTTTTTTTCATCATATAATTTACCAATGCTTCTAATGTATGCCTCAAGCATTAATATATATTTTAAAATTATTCCTTAAACTCTTTTTAAATGAACCAAAGTGCTCCTTTAAAAATTTGAAACATAAATAAACATTCTTCTTAAACAATATTGTCTTATTAAAAAATGTACTATTAGATATAAAATAAATTTTGATTTTTACCATGTCTCATAGCCTCGTTTAAGTGGTTAGGAAATCTCTATCGATCCGTGTGCACCCGCATCGCCAAGTTCCTTAACTACTCAATGGACAATTCGACACTAAAATAAATTTAACTTACAAAATATTTACTAGCTTTTCTCAAATTCATAGTCAAATTCCACCTATATGTATATTCCTTTTTGGCTTATTTAAAGCGATATATCAAGTTCATATACAAGATAAATTTGACAGTTTTCCAAAATGTCTTAATCATACATATATATTTTATTTCTTCTTTATTTATTCAACAAATGCCTCATCCATTGGTTGCGGTGTTGATTACAAAATCAACAGTGCCTCGCCATTATTCTCGACAAATACAAATGTTAAACACTTGATTTCATTGTTGAATTATTGGCTCAAAAGCTCATCTTCATTAATATTTCATTTCTTTTATAATACTAAAATACACTTAAATTTCTCCAAAATCATAATATAATCATACCCTTATATGTAGTTCCAAAAATTTTTTATTTCCCCCTTGAATCATAATATTTCCAAAATTTGAATTTCCAAAATAACGTTCAACAAAGAGGCATGTCCAATTATCTCGTGGGATGTTTAAGAACCTCTATCGAGTATGTTGGCCAGACGTCCCAACTGGACATTTTAAAGCATCCAATGGGCAATTTAACACTCATAAATTATTTTGATCTTAAAGCACTCACTTTAAATCCAAAATTCTCAAGAGACGGTTTAAGTTGAACTAGTACAGTCACTAGGAATAGCCAACGATTAACCATCCAAACAAGCAATCAACAAGGCACGAAATTCCAAGATAATGTGCCCAGTGGAAACAATCCACCTGCCTCTATTGCGCAACTCTGATTATTAAGAGGATTAAACAAACTTTAAGATTTGTTCTGCGGGTATAAGTACTATGTCCCGACTAGGTCCGCCGGATTGCCTAATACAAGGACAAGTAACTTATCCGCCAACTGATTCTAATTTTGAAATGGGTAAGATTGACAAGAGACTACTCAATGGTCACAAGATTTGATAATAGATATTCCAAAGGAGGGGACTAGAAGGACGGGTGCCAAGAATTTAAAGGAAATTCTTTATGTTTCAATAGAGATGAATCCTATATCCTACCCCAAGAACCTAAGGAACGATTTGTAACAACCCAAACATTCTGAACATCTGATTTCAAAAGTTTAATTAATTTTAAATATTTAAAAAATTGGATTTTTGAATTTAATAACTTATAATTTAAATATAAGGAATAATTAAATATTTGAATATTGAATTAAATGCTAATTAAATGGATTTAATAATTTTATTTAAATCCTTTCAATTAATAAATAATATTAGTGTATCCAATTTTTAAATTAATTTACAAACATGAATAGATCGGATAAATATCGATAATTAAACGTAAAAAATGATATTTAAATCCGTAAAATTGTCATTCCAGGGCACTATCTCGGATTTTGACGAAACCAGTTTCATTGGATCCGTAATAATGAATTATAATATGTCGTCGAATTTCATGGCATTCAGACAAATTATTTGGTCGTGCAAGTTTGAAACGCGTAAAAATTAATATCGAAAATTTAATATAATAATTGGGTTTGAAAAGCTATCTTCTACATATGATCAAATCAGGGCTCAAGACTAGTTCCATTGCATTTGGAATAAGGGTATAACATATAGAACGCCAGACGACACGTCTCGTTTGAAGGTCGAGAGTTTCGGGTATGTTTTGTTGAATATTTTAAAATTTAAATAAAATATATGCACATACCCACCATTCATGCCATACAATTAGCCCATTCCCCATCTTTTCTAGCCCATGCTTCTCCCATACCTATCTCCACTCTATATAAACAATGCATGTAAACATAGACAGGGCCTTTTCTTTTAAAACATGGAATTCAAAAATCAAAATATGGTGATATACTTATCTAAAAATCATGGAAAAAATATATGTTTTCTCTCGTTTGTCCATATGCTTCGATCCGAGAGTGCTTTGGTGATGATTGATCACTGATTGGGGGATGGTTGAACTTGCAAAGCAGCTGGGGTTGGAGTTTTGCATCGTATGGTCATCGATTGGCGAATCGGAGCTCGAATTTGAACTCGTGGAGGAATTTCTCACTTAGGCGTGAATTTTTGAAGGGATCGACGAAAACTTTTGTCGCACGACCTGATGGGCGATGTTGGGATATTCCTACAGGTTGCGATTGATTGAGGCGTGTTGGAATTAATCCGTGGTGGCCGACGATTCAAGTTTGTCGAGAGATAACCGTAGGTGAAGATGGAATCGAATTTTATTGAGTAATTCTCCATACCATTGCTTTGCCGTGCACATTTATTGTTGGGTTCTTTTCTGTGTATCATTATGCATGCTCGGTTGATTTGGGGAAGATGAGTGAAGGGTAGAGTTGTAATTTTTATAAAGTTATTTAATTACAAATCTAAATTTATCGATAACTTATAGATCTTGTATCTCACTCATATGAGGTCGGATTCGAATGTAGTTTTTTGTGTTGGACTCATGTCATCGAAATCTTCGCAATGGAGTTGGTTTGGTTTGATTTGGAGCTCATTTGAATTTATGCTAAAATCGGACGACCGCTCGGTTTTAGTCCAAAATCGGAACGTTTCATGGAAAATGGATACTAATGTGAGTTTAACTCACATAAAATTTTATCATATCATATCTATGATGTTACAACATTTATTGATTGTTTGAATGTTAGTTAAATTGTTTGATTGCTTGTTTGGTTGAATTTTAGTTTGGAAAATGGATGACATATTGATTTTATCGTTATGAACCTATATGATTATATATATTATCCATAACCATTGTTTTGCAGGGTAAATCTGTAGAGAGACGCTGAGGAGTTTCTCATCAATAATTATTATTTACATCCTTATGATATTATATTGATGGTTAATTAAAATCACTACACCATACTGCACATTTTGCCACACCCAAATGCGGAAAAATTGCCACGGTCTTAAGCCGTGGCAATTTTACCATGGTCTTGAGCCGTGGTAAAATAAATTACCATGGTTATTGACCGTGGCAATTTTGGAACAGTCCTAGATCGTTCCAAAGTTATCAAAAATATTTCACCCCTTGCCGTGTATACTTCTCAACAACTCTCACACCCTTCTCAAAAAAAGAACGCCCCTTCCAAAATTAGCCCCTTCTCAAAATCCTGATCTACGCCCCTTCTCAAAATCCTTGTCGATGCTCCTTAAATCGCCCTGAACAAACATGAATCTCTCTGCTCTCACTCAAGCCATGTAAATCCAAGTTTGCGCTCAAATTATTCTTCTTGGTTTCGAGGTATTCATACGAAAATAGAGATAGTTGATTTGTTAGATTTTTCTGGTTTTTATTTGATGTCTGAGATTAATGCTTTGCAAGGTTGCAGATTTGGAAACGAATTTGTTGAAATAGAAATCGTTCTTCTTTTTTCTATTTGGTGTCTGATACGAATTCGTTGAATTTGATTTGGAAACAAATCCATGTTTCTGTTTTCTCCTTAATTGGTAGTGCCAGTTACTATAATTTGTTCACTATAACTAAAAATGTCAATATCTTATATAGGTCTGAATACCTTGATTCAGGGTGATAAACCCATCTCCTTAAGTTCTGATCATCAACCCACGGTATATGTAATTCCTTAGCACACAGTGTAAGGCACTTTGTTCCAGTTTCCTTCTCCAGTGAAAAGACCTAAATGGTTGAACTTATTCGCATCAAATTTGAAGTGAAATATACATACTAATAGTATATATATGAGCACTCAACACCTCCATTTGCTTATGTTCAAACTACCATTGTTCTTACAATCAAAAGGTGATTAGCGATTTAAAATGAAATTTGATTGAAAATTGGTTTTAAAAGAATCCACCGAGATAACGTAATCATCCATAGATTTGAAGTCCTAGAGAACAAAATACGCTTGAATTTGAGTCCTCTATCAATATTACCTTTTTACCACCATCAATAAGCACTGAATCACATAGCTTGAAATACAGTTCTTTACAAGACGAGAAGCTCACAGAATCAATAGTTCAACAAACGTATGTTGTACAATAATAGTAGCTTAATTCTCCAAACTTGTGGTATTTCATATGCTCAAAACCTGTTTTAGTTATAAGATTTAAAACTAATATAACAAAAAATAACTAAAAATGGTATGTTGGCTATTAATCAATGTTATGTTCACTTACAATCTTGGAAACCTTGTTCACTAAAAATAACTAAAAACGATATGTCATTTGTCAGTTCCTTTTTTGTTCCTTGATTTTCTAAACTTATATCTTGGAAACCTTTTTTGTTATTCATAAATAAAACATTGTATTACACCATATAAATGAACCTTCTTTTCTTGATGAAAGAGTACTAAATGGATAGTATTGCAATTTTTCCTACCATATGTTCATAGTTCAGAGTTACACTAATTGTACATAGAAGAAATATTATAATTTTTAGGAAAAAGAAAAAATAGATTATTTTAGTATGCATATATAGTTGGAATTTTTGAAGCTTGGACTTTATAAAACTGACAGCCCATAGCATGTACCATTGCCAATTTTTCATTAGTTGATTCATATTCATGGTTTGGTACATTGAGTAAACTGAATAAATAAATTGGTTCTTATATGATTAGTCATAATTAAAACTTTAAAACTTTGCAAAAAATATCTCATTCATATCTTAAACATGATAGTTTAGGAAGAACTAACCTTTTAGAAGTGTTTCATGGTCGCAAAGCAATCAATTTTGATTATTAGTTTCGATTATAGTATGGCCAATGGAAGAGCCAGAGAGTTTTATTTTTTAAACTTCTTTCAAACACAAAGAATTTATTATTAATCATTTAATTTTGTTTGTGAGAATTAAATAGTATTTGTGGTGACTTATTGGTTAACTTTGGTAGAATAGTTTATTTGCATTACTTTAGCATTTATATTATAATAAAATTGGACTAGAATTTTATATGTTTGCTTGACAAATATATTGTTCATAATTATGTGTTTTTATCTTTGATCTTCTTTATTACTGTATGGATGTATTTTGATTATAATTGTTGAAACAAAAGAATATAAATTATTTGGATTTTACCTATTTCATTTCATATTATAATTGTTTATTTCAAATGCGAATAAAAAATGACACAATAAAAATAGCTAAGATTCTTTGGCAACTAACACATCTTATTTTTTTTATGAATACATATTGAAAATAAATTTGGCAAAATGCTTGTATTACTTACATACAACTACTTTGCCCTTCCTAGAGAATGCTGTTAGCAGCAATTTCTAGACTGAAATTGAGCTTCAATTTTAGGACTTAAACTACATTAACTATATATTATCATACTAATTATCAACTAAACCGATTCCATTAACTTTTCAATTGTTTTGGATGATTCTGCAGGTGATTTGCAAAGAAGGCAGACCCCATTCCTCCATTTCCTAACCAACATTTGTGCAATACAGGAGGTACCTTTTATACAGGCCTTTCTTACTCTCAATGCATTTTCATTTATTTAATCCCATGTGATATACTATTTATCTTATTGTGCCTGAGTTTTGTGAAAGTCTGGTTGCACATTTCCTTCTTCAAACAAATTTTGTGTGCGAGCTCAATAATGCACTAATAATCTTAATAAACCATGAATGATTAGTGGGAATTTCATATAATTGTGTTACTGTTTGAGTTTAGCAAATTATAACAGCATAGCGTAATCTTTTTCTAAAAGGAATTTGTATTAGTCAAGGCTGGATTTTTTAAATTATACTTGCATTGTTTAAAGAAGCAAACTGTTTTAGAAAGTGTATTTATATATAATAACAAATTCAAGAATCGTTTGAATCTACCCAGTTGCGGCCTGAAAATTTACACTTCTTTAGAAACTAAAAATAAATATATACATTTGGTCAAAATTGTTATACATTTTGATTAAAATTGTTTAATATATAGCTGATGGCTGTTGTGATTAAATGAACAAGATAAATCACTATTTAAGCATGTATGCAGTCCCTAGAACCAAAAATTTTGTGGTTGCATGAGTCCATAACCAACTGAAAATAAAATATGAACACAAATCACTGTTTAAGCATGTATGTAGTCAAGAACTGAAGATATTCAAACATATATGAAAACGAAAATGAAAAACCGACTACTTGAAATGTACATAGTCAAAACTTGGAGAGTTGAGCATATATAAAAATGAAAATGAGTCGAGCTCATTATTTAAGGCTAAGGGGATGGCTTATGCACTCAACTAAGGAAATCCAAACATCATGGTAGCAACAATGTTCCATGTCCAAATTTGGGTAGATAATTGCGAGATCTAGTACTATAGAAATTAGCAATTATTAAAAAAGATTCTGATTTGCAACTATAATTCAGTAGATTAAGATGGAAATAGAATTTATTTGTATTCAAATAGAATTTCCATGCACAATGTATATGTATATCATTTATATATTTTAATGATTAATTGTTTTCTACTACGCACGCACAAACACACCTTCGGGATAGTTATTTTGAGCTTGTCATTTACACTTTGGTTTCCAACATGATCAACTGTGTCTTCTACAGATGCACAAGTACCCTGTTTTGAGCTTTTATATGACGAGTTTTGATTTTTGGTGCAGTCATTTTCAAATAGAAATAGAGTTTTGATGCTTGTCATTTACACTTTGGTTTCCAACATGATCAACTGCATCTTCTACAGATGCACAAGTACCCTGTTTTGAGCTTTTATATGACGAGTTTTGATTTGTGGTGCAGTCATTTTCTTGAGTAGCAATTCTATAATCCGATATTGAAACTGATACATTAGTTGTTGAGGCATCCTTTTCTATATTGTTTTTATTTGCTAGTACTAAATGTGCTTCTGTGTTGTTGTGTAAGCTCTGTGGTTCTGAATAGACATTTGCTGTTTCAACATTAAGAAAATTATTTATTCCCTCTACTGAACTTCCATTTTTTATTATAAATCTAATCCCTTTTTGTTGGGTTGAATTAGTTTATTTAGAATCGCGAACTTATAATAAACTCTTTTATCTTTAATAAAAAAACTCTTTATTTTATTAGTAAGATAGAAAGAAAGGACGGAAGGATTTATAAATTTCGTAAACTTAAAGTGGATTATCATACATATTCATGTACTTAAAGTGGGTTATCATACATATTCGTGTAGAAAGATGAATAGGTACACTAAATTTCATTTAGTGTTATTGGATGCAAGTAGTGAATATGATCACATTACCAATACAGATGCAAAAAAAATCAAATGTTGAAAGCTGTGAAACACTTGGCCCCTCGTCACATGGGTAGCAAATTGTAAAAGCAGCCCATGTTTGAATCGTTAAGGACCCCATTCACATGCACATTCTCCCTAACCAATTAATTAATGCGTCTGTTGTTAATAAAATTTGTTGTTCATTCGGTACAGTGTGGAAACTCATCCGGCAAATTAACAAAGTCTGATTAGCATGCAAATTAACAAACTCATCCCTAATCAGATTGATGCAAATTTTATAAACGTGACCTGATGGTGTTGATGATGTACCCCACTGATAATTTTTTGTGAATACACTTCAAAACAGTTATACACACGTACCCCACTGAAAGAATAATTTATGAAAGGGATTTTTAGATGAAGAAAGTAATCGTAGGTGGTATCTTTGACACACATTATGCATCTTATTTTTTCATGGTGATGTTTCTTGAATTCATACTATTTCTTCTGTATTAATTTATGAAAGGGCTTTCCCTTTTTAACACAGTTTTAACTCCTTTTCAACCTTCCCTTAATTCATGCTCTTTGCCGTTGATTATATGAAATTTATCTTATAACTGGGTTAATTTCTGAAAACACTTTTAATCAAAGCATATTACTATTAATAAGCAGATTTGTTGTGGAAGGAATTAATTAGTAAAATACTTTTTTATAGAGTAAGCCTAAGAATAATAATTCTTTGATTATCTTGCAGCCTAAGGCGTTTCCAGAAATCATTTCTTTTTAGAAAATAATGCATACTCATGTTAGAATACATATAATTTTCTTTTTCTTTTTGAAAAATTAATTTGGAAAATCTAGTGTTTGCATGGGGGCTACAATATTAGCATATATATTATACATTATGCTAATTGGAATGCTTCTTTTCTTTATTTTTTTAAAATCACTTGGATATTGTACTTCTTGAATGACCACATTTCCCAAGATAATGATTGCCTGGATGAAAAACATATCACAGCTGGAAGTCACCAAAGATGGGACAGAGTTAATTTAAGATTTTTAATATTCATACCCGGCCATATCACAAAATATATACAAGTTTCGACCAGTTTCTAAATGCAAGTTGTTTTGATTAATTTGTTTTTATTTTTTATTTCATAGTGTAAAATAAGAAATGATATTGTTTACACTCATAATGTTGTATATTATGTATGATATAGCAGGGCAATATGTCGTCTAGTATAGACAAACAATGGATGAAAGAATCCGATCGAAGAACCACACGATATATAGAAGGAGTGCAGAAGTTTATTGAATTCGTTGTGGAAAATGGTGGTGATAAGGAAATCTATTCTTGTCCTTGCACACAGTGCAAAAATATGAAAATGAAGATTAAAGTAGATGACATTCATTATCATTTACTCAGATGGGGAATTGTCCAGTCATATACCGTTTGGCATTTTCATGGAGAAGAATCGACAGAGAAGCAAAAACAATCTATTAGTCAAGCCATAAGTACTGATGAGGCTGAACATCTTAGGATGGAAGACTTGGTCAATGATGCTAATAGATTTCATCATTTTCAACCTACCAATCCGTTGCTCGATAATATTGGGGAACCGTCTACGGTTGATGTTGATCGGTCGACCAATCAAAGGAAGAAGTGCAAATCACTTTTTGGTAGTGCAAAAGAGCCATTGTATCCTTCATGTTCTAAAGGTATAACAACATTGTATGCCATTGTGAAACTGAATAGCTTGAAAACTCAATACGGCTTTTCCGACAATGGTGTGACTGCACTCCTCGAATTTATAAAGGAGTTACTCCCTGAAGGTAACACACTACCGACAAAGTACCTCGACATGAAGAAGATGATTAAACAAGTTGGGATGGATTACAAGACTTATGATGCATTCATTAATGACTGCATGTTATGTTATAAAGATGACGCAAACAGAGTTTCTTGTACAATTTGCAATGAACCAAGATATAAGACAACATTCAACGAAGAGAGAAGAGCTACCAAAGTACCTCAAAAGACGTTGAGACATTTCCCTTTAATTTCTAGATTGAGGAGACTATATACCATACCATGGATAGCAGATGCTATGACTTGGCATGCTCGTGCCAAGTCCGATTCAAATGTGATGCGTCATCCACGTGACACTTCTCAATGGCGAGCTGTAGATTCTTTTGATAAAACATTTGCTACTGAACCACGAAATATCACACTTGGAATAGCAACTGATGGTTTCAATCCACACGTGTCTCTAGCCAGTCGTTGTAGTTGTTGGCCAGTAATTATAGTACCATATAATCTTCCTCCATCAATGTGTATGAAAAGAGAGTTCTCAATGTTGACATTGTTGATTTCCGGGCCAAAACAACCAGGGAAGGATATCGATGTTTATTTACAACCGTTGATAGACGAGTTAAAGCAGTTATGGGAAGGAGTCAATGCATTTGACTCATTTAATAATTCCGAGTTCACAATGAGAGCTAGGATGTTGTGGGCAATTCATGATCATCCTGCGCTCGGTACTTTATCGGGGTGCACAGCTCACGGCTATTTTGCATGTCCTATTTGTAGGGAAGATACTTGTTCTTATTATCTTCCTAAACATAAGAAGATGTGTTACATGGGACATCGAAGATTTCTTCCTTCCCAACACAAGTTTCGACACGATAAGGCAAACTTCAATAATGAACAAGAATATCGTCGTCCTCCATGGCCATTGAGTGGTTATCAAGTTGAAGAAAAGGTAGCTAATATCAAGATGAAAGTTGGTAAAAACAAATAAGAAATTGGTCGAAAACGAAAAAAGAAAACCGATTATGAAGACCTTATCAATGTTCCTACATGGTATAGGAGGTCTATCCTCTTTGATTTGCCATATTGGAAAGCAAATTTGGTCCAACATAATGTTGATGTTATGCATATAGAGAAGAATGTCACTGAGCATCTCATCAGTACAATTATGGGTCATAAGGACAAGTCAAAAGATGGCATCAATGCACGGAAGGATTTGAAAACCATGGGTATAAAACAAAAATTGTGGGTGAGGGAAGATCATGAAACAAATAAAATAACTATACCAGAAGCAACTTTCACTTTGAGCAAAGAAGAAAAGGTTCGATTTTGCACCATTTTGAAAAACCTTAAAGTACCTAGCAAATTCTCTTCTAACTTCCACAACAATGTGAGCATCAATCCTCCCGAGCTAACAAATATGAAGTCACATGATTATCATGTCATAATGCAACAATTACTTCTGGTATTGCTTCAACATTCTTATCTACAACATAAGGATCTGCGTAATGCTATACACCGTATAAGTCTATTCTTTAACATTTTGTGCTCAAAGGTAATCAATAGGGAACATCTTTTAAAAGTAAAGGCTAGTTTGGTAGAAGCAATGTGTGTGTTTGAAAAACATTTTCCACCTGCATTTTTTGATATCAGTATCCACCTTATGGTTCATCTAGCTGATGAAGCATTGACTTGCGGCCCTGTTAGATATAGATGGATGTATCCTTTTGAACGGTAAATTACTAATTTTTGTTTTATTCTTCATCATTCGATTTAAATAGCTACCAGTTATTACAATTAATTACCTACATAGGTTGATGAAAACATATAAAGGATATGTGCGCAATAAAAGATATATTGAAGGATGTATTGCAGAAGGATATATTGTACAAGAAGCTAGTTATTACTGCATGGAGTATATGCCAAGAGGAGGTGATGGCACTCATAAACATACCCATGAAGCGTTTTTAGACGAGGATGATGAGTTTGCTGGTGAGATGCCTCTAGATAGTGGTAAAGATATAACTTTGACCCAAGTACAGTTTGAACAAGTTCGTAGATGGGTCCTTAATAAGTACGATGGATTGAATGAATGGGAGAAGTAAGTTGACCAATTTATCCTGAATTCCCATTATTGTAAAATAAATTAACTCATATACGTATTGAAATGTCTATCGCAGGAGGTATAACATCTATGTGAAAAGTACTAAATCTAAATCTCGAAGTAGGGTTACATCCGTGGAAACTTGTCAAAATTTCACTCTATGGTTACGTGATGAGGTATTACATCTTCTTAGGTATTCATGTGTATTTAAGTGGATCATACACCATCACGATCATGTTTTTTTTAATTATTGTGTTTTTTTAGTTGGTCAAGACAAATGAAGTTGATTCAACTCTTTTGCGGTTGGTGAACGGGCCGAAGTTCAAGGCGCGTAGTTATACGAAGTACCTAGTGAATGGATTCATATTTTCTCTAAAAAGTTATGAAGAACGGATGGTAACACAAGATAGTGGTGTTTGTATGAGAGCAATTACAAAATTTAGAGCGAGCGGGAAGGATAAAAATTACAAGGAAGCGGAAACAATGTATTATGGAGTTATTCAGCAGATAATTGAGTTGGATTATATTGACTTCAAACAAACGGTTTTTTATTGTGATTGGGTAAAGGTCAAAGATAAGGTCAATGGTTGTAAGATAGATCCCGTTTCAAACTTGATTACTGTTAACTTAGAGAAATTAAAGACCAAAGATAGAGTGAATGATGAGCCATTTATTCTTGCATCAGAAGCAAGTCAAGTGTTTTACTCAAAAGATTTAAAAAGTAGCGGATGGTTTGTGGTTTTGCATACACCAAAACGGTTGACTACAACTGTGGATGACACCGAATTTCCTATTTTCTATCAATCAGCTTTCGAAGACAATAAAAAATTAGAATACCTTACCAAATGCATATGTTAACATAAGATGTATTTCTTACTTGAAATGAATTGAATTTCAAGTGTGATTGAATTTAGAATTTCTTCACTATTATGTTTGCTTGTGTTTCATTTTCGTTTTATGCACCTACTCTGATATTTATGTTGCATGCCTACATGGACATGTGCGCGTTGTAGTTTGTTTATCCTGCTATTAGTCTTGCCACTTTGTAGTGATACATTCATTTTTCTGGTAATCATTACAATCTTCTTCTATATCATCCATCCCTTTATTACTTTGAAGCTGCCCATCACCTTCTGCTTATCTATGTGTCTTGCATTAAATAATTTTTCGTAAATATGATGTTCTAATATTTCTTTTGATCATTGATTTTAAAAATAACCCAAAATCTTATGAAGATGATCTATCTAGTTAGAACATCATCTCCGAAAAGAATAGCATTGTCTATGGCACATAAATAGGAAGAAAAAAACAAAAATGGAAGAATTTTGAAGGATAAAGATGTGAATTTATAAATAATCAGACATTCATACAGAAAATTGTCAAAATTTACTATTAATTAAACAAAGCCACATCTGGACAGACTAATTATAGCAACACATTATCAGATAACACGTATCTGAATTCCTGAATTTATTCATATACATAGATCTATTCTATAATATCATGTAATCAAGAAGTATTATTATTGTAGTTTTCATCTTTTATTTTTGCTGCATAAACAATTGTCTTACATATTAAGGGTGCTGTAGCAGATAATTTGACTATGTCCTAACGTTTAATCCATATTACTACTTGTTAATACTTCAAATTCTGATTTATAAATTGTCAGCCATACAAGGGTTCTCACATTATGGTTTTACTCTCAGCCATACAAGGGTTCTCACAATAAACCAGAATTGACAAAAACTGCATTAAATGGATAGTAAGTTATAAACAATAATAAGGTGATGAATAAATATAAAATAGACGCTGCAGTTATTGTGTTTATGTTTCAATGTTATATTATGTTTAATCATGTACAACACGCCTTGATTATATTTTGCAGTCCTGTGTAATCTTGTTCAGATTTTGAAAGTTTAATGCAGTCTTGTGTATTTTACTGCAGTTTCAGTGATACTTTGGCATGTATTTAAGTTTTAAGTAGTAACCTTTGTGTTTGTGCTTCAATGTTGTGTTATATTCTATTATCTGTGTCATATGATGCAGTTCTTATGTTATACAGGTTTTCAATAGTTGTCTTGAATACAATGAAGCTACTAAAATAACAGTAAGTTCTACTAGCTTAAAAACATTTTCCATAATATATTGTGGATTAGATGTGAACTATATAAACTTGCAACAAACTCAAACTGAAGCATATAGTTTTCACGAACAGTATGCAAGGGAATATAGTCTAAAAAGCATCTAGTTTAGGGTTACTATGTTTAATTGTTGGATGATATTCGGTTTTCATTGCACTACTATATGAGTTTTTTTTCTCTCTCTTCAATTTATATCTTTGAAGTTGTATCATATGATCTGACAATTTATTCCCCAATGGACTGTGTGCCACATGTTACATCTACCAGACCTCAAGTTTGACTGATAAGCAGATTTAGTTATACATTGATTGTAATTTTTTCTCCTTGCTACTTCATTAGCTATAGCATGTAGGCTCTTACTAGCTGTTATTAGATTAGCTCTTTTCTTTCTACTTATATATTCTTAAAATGCCTCAGAATTTTCTAAGGCGAATGCCTCAGATTTCTTGAGGTAGGTGGATAAATAGATGAGTATCAACAATTATATGAAATACCATTGCTTTTATGTGGTTTATTCAAAGGTTAGATAACAAGAAGCGGAATTTTGCTCAGTTGACAGTTTTAAATTATATTTTAGTGGATGAACTGAAATTTATATGTCAAATTATATTTGATTTTATTGATGCAAGAACTAAGTTGTTTCAATCAATGATGATTTTTATGTCAAATTTATATGTCTGGGGTTAACCAGTCGTAATTTTTATTATTTGTTTCTTTTTATTGTTTGTTGCAGGTGGTCTTGGTCATTTGGATTGCAACCAAGAAGATAGTAGCAATGTCAGAACCTACAGAAGCGTCAACCCATTCAATTACACAGTCATCCTCTACACAACCCGAAAAAGTTAAGATAAATGCATTAGGTGCTCCTATTTCAAAAAATGCTGGAAAAGTAAGCAGTCGAGTCGGTAAATTGGTACGAATTCATGTGCCGATCTCATATGAAAGTTGGGATAAAGTACCTGAAAAATACAAGATTGACGTTTGGAATGAATTGCTGGTAAGATAAAACTGATTTGTACCACTTTCAGTTTTTTTATAAATATATATATATATATGTATATATACATATATATATATATATACATGTATATATACATATATATATACATGTATATATGTATTGCCACATAATTTCTTTTCTTACGTAAACAACTCTTAATTTTACAGACATCTTATGATATAGAGTCGGATTCAAAAGACTTGTTTTTAAAAAAAATGGCCGAGTCATTTAGGAAACACAAGAGCGAATTGAGGACAAACTATTATGACAAACATGATAATGACAAAGATAGGCTGAAAAATTGTCCACTAACAATCGCCCAAGAAGATTGGACTGAGTTTGTGAAAAATGAAGCAAAACCCGATGCTAGGGAAAGAAGAGAGATAGGCAAAAAAAACAGATCGCTGTACAACTACGGTCATCATACTGGACGTACAAGTCACGCTGTAGTAGAACATGAAATGGTATGTTTGTTTAATTTTTATATTAAATATAAGTAAACTATCACGAATTGACACTTAAATCTTAGATGCAAAGTCGCCAAAAAATGCAACTTTGTTCTCTTGTTATGTGAATGAAATAGTTCTTTAGATATCTTGAAATTGGGGTAATTCATCATTTAGCAACATTATGTTGAATCATTAATTATGACAATCAATGTACTGCTTTCAGCTAGCTCTCACTTTCGATAGAATAATCATGATGTATAGTGTTAGTCGTATATAAGATTATGAAATTTTGTTTCATGAGGAGGTTGCACATAACTTAGGAACCTCATTTGCAATTTGTAGCATATCTGCAATTTGTAATTAGTTCTAACTTTTTTTCAAGCAATAGCAAAATTACACTATTAGCTAATGAATACTTTCTCTCTGTGAATCACTTAAGCTTTTTAATATCTTAATTGCTGAACTGGATGCAGTTGGCAAAGTTGTAAATAGAACAAGTCCGTGTATTGTTATTTTAACTATCATTTTAGTTATTATATTTCATGTTAAAGGTAAAGTACCAGATGACTTATATATTATAATAAAAGTGCATTGTATGCATACTGTATGCCCAGATAATCACACTAATAGGCTTTGTGTATTTATGTTTTTCCAGAATTATATGCATATAGACTCTGGCCTTGTCTGTTAAGCTTGCGTCTCATCTATATCAGCTATATATATTTTACCTTGCTGAAAGTTGTTTAGCCTTTGAATTATCTTCTCTCCTTGTTGCTAGGCTCTGTCTATTTGTAACCTATGTATATGCGCCAAACATATACAATTGAAAAAAATCATGTTACGTAATAGGTCACCTGGTTGTTAGCCATGACCTAGTACATTTTGCCTTGTTCTCGGTTAGAATTTAGCATACCCAGTATCATATTTGTTGAACGCATATATTGGATTTTGATATATATGCTACAAGATTTTCAAACCGTGTATATATCTTGCATAGGTTGTGTTCATTTTTTTTTTTTGCTTCCAGCCTATAGTTTTGTTTCAGCAAATCACCTAGCCATGTATATATTACTAACTGGATGTTTGCCTCTGTGTGTTTCGCGTATATGACCATGCTTATCACCATTGTTATACCCATGTCTCCAGTAATTGTAGCTCCCTCTGAATGTATCCTCATCTTTGAAATAATTTGCTGCCGAGGTATAATAAAGAGGCAGGTCTGGACAAGGCCAAAACTCTGCCTTTTTGCCTGAAAACTGCTCTATGTTTTCTTTCAGAGAGTTGATGCCTGAAATTGGAAACAAATAGTACAACATATATTGTAACTAAAATGACAGTTAAAGAGGAAGTGTTTGATTATTTTCTTACCAAACATCAAATTTAGGAATTAAGATGTTGACATTTTGTGTTGTTTATATATTGCATGCTCATATACTATTTATTTACCGGTTTACTTTTAGATGACCGATTTGTATTTATTTTACTGTACTTTTTTCTCTAGATTAATATTGCATATTGTCAAATAGATACACTCAAATAGTATCCATTTAAAATTAACGATCTCTTTATCTTCTTGTTGTTGTAGGCCAGTGCAAATCCGACAAAAGAAATCACACGTCATCAAGTATGGGAGAAGACTCACACCAAAAAAGACGGTACCATATCAGATTCGGCTTTTACGTACTTCGTAAGTTAAAAAGATAATAATTCAGCTATTCTATAAAGTCTTTGTAGTAAATAACATCTCAAGTATTACCATATTTTAGGATAAAATTGCAAAAGCAAAGGAATCAATCATCGGTAGTGATGAAGAAGACTTGCCATTGGATGAAGATATCCTATCACAAGTGTTTGGCAGGGATAAAAGAGGTCGGACTCGAAGTATTGGAGCCAAAATATCAAGGACTCAAGTTAAGGCTTGTACTATTGCACGTAAACAACTCAAAAAGGCTCAAGGAGGAACAGAAGACTTGAAAGCTAGAATGGGTGATATGGAAGGTACATTGAAGTCATTGGTCGACTTGTTGAAAGGACAATATGCAGGTCAAGAAAATCATTTACCGCACATTGCTTCAAATGAAGGAGGAAGTGGTACACCACGTGGAAGTGTTGGAAGAATGCTGAATAATGACTTGGTAAATTCATTTAATTCGTCTGGTTTAGCCAATCAAAAATGCGAAATCCTGAACATTGGCCTTGAGGTCATTGCAACAGCCACTGTCTGTAAAGATTCGACAACATCCATTATACACGGAAAATCATTACCTCCAACACATGAGAAGTTAGTCGTGGACAATATACTGCTACCAGAAGAGAAAACATGCAAACAAAATCATCCTCTTGCTATGACCTTTGGTGAAGTTGGAATCGGTGGTTATGTGTGTCATCCAAAGAGTAATATTCGATATCTATAGACCCATAAGCAGGTATGTATTATTATAATTTGGCAATTTTAACTGGGTTAATTTCCGAAAATACTTTTAATCAAAGCATCTGAAATGTGTCTATAGTAACATCTGCTCAACACTAACATAATTTCTGTTTATTTTCCACTGTTGACTTTCTGCATATTTTCTGTTTATTTTGCAGCTAGGGATTTTGCTTAGGGAGAGAAGCATCTAAAATATCTTTAATTTGCGTCTGCACGTGGGCTACTGAGTTCAATTTGTTGCCTTCACTTATATATTAGATTCTACAGTTAGCTTTTAGTTGTCATTGCTTCACTAAGAACTGCAGCCGTTTTACTATGATGAGCCGTGGCGAAATATTTGCCACTGCCAATTTCGCCACGGCTCAAAACCGTGGCAAAATGATCCACCTTTCGAAAAGCTAGAGACTTCAAAATTTTGAAATTTATCCTATTTAACCAACTTTCAAATACAATTCATCCAACAAAATCACTTTTACTAACTTTTTACACTTCATACTCCATTCGTATATAATTTTATCTTTATTTCCACTACACCATAATTTACATTATCTTCCAATTTATCACACAAAAATTCATTTAATATGCATCAATGCATATATATATATATATATATTTGTGTGTGTTATTCCCAAATGCTAACAATACATGAATATCCAAAATCTTATAAACAACAAATATAAATTTTATCAAAATATCTTTTAAACAAATCTATGTTTTACAAAAAATAGAAAGCATAATTTAACAAAACTTGTAAAACAAAGGTTTTTCCATACCGTTGTCTCTTTTTATAAAGCACAAGTTTACTAAAATCGGATAACAGTTCATAAGTTATGAAAACAAGTTTAGGTTAAAAATTCAATATCTCCGTTGTTCATTCTCATGACTTCGACAAAGAAGTGTAATTTAGACTAATTTAACCATGGAATTTTACAAAACTCAAAATATGAAACGTATTGAATAGAGTCTAAACTTCTCAATACATCAAAAATATTCAAATTCTGATAAGAAATGAGAGAGATAAGCCCAAATTACTAACAATGTTAAGCTTAGGAAATTTGATAGAGAAGAGTTTATAGCTCTATTTAAAACAGTTTGGCTTAGAAAATTTAAAAATCAGGAGAAGTGATCAATACAAAAGCTCTTTCTTATGGAGTTATCTTTCAATCCTAAAAGGATTCAACCCAAACAAATTTTCCAACAAAAAGATATGGCATTTTTACTTCAGCACTTTTCCAAAGAAAATTTCCAACACTAATTTACTTGATAACTCTAATTTGGCCTAAATTTAAAATTTTAAAACCACAAGTCTTCTTTGGTTATACTTATTAAACCAAGTTGTTTATTCATGATTTCGTTTTCGAAAAAGCCAAAGGTTATGATAACTAAATTTCCAATAATAATTTCTCACAATAGAAATAAACTAAGCTATAAGGTTAACAATTGCTCCATATAAAAATATACAATTCTCAATAAACAAATTCATTTTAATTTAATTTAACAAATTTTTTTCATCATATAATTTACCAATGCTTCTAATGTATGCCTCAAGCATTAATATATATTTTAAAATTATTCCTTAAACTCTTTTTAAATGAACCAAAGTGCTCCTTTAAAAATTTGAAACATAAATAAACATTCTTCTTAAACAATATTGTCTTATTAAAAAATGTACTATTAGATATAAAATAAATTTAGATTTTTACCATGTCTCATAGCCTCGTTTAAGTGGTTAGGAAATCTCTATCGATCCGTGTGCACCCGCATCGCCAAGTTCCTTAACCACTCAATGGACAATTTGACACTAAAATAAATTTAACTTACAAAATATTTACTAGCTTTTCTCAAATTCATAGTCAAATTCCACTTATATGTGTATTCCTTTTTGGCTTATTTAAAGCGATATATCAAGTTCATATACAAGATAAATTTGACAGTTTTCCAAAATGTCTTAATCATACATATACATTTTATTTCTTCTTTATTTATTCAACAAATGCCTCATCCATTGGTTGCGGTGTTGATTACAAAATCAACAGTGCCTCGCCATTATTCTCGACAAATACAAATGTTAAACACTTGATTTCATTGTTGAATTATTGGCTCAAAAGCTCAACTTCATTAATATTTCATTTCTTTTATAATACTAAAATACACTTAAATTTCTCCAAAATCATAATATAATCATACCCTTATATGTAGTTCCCAAAAATATTTTTATTTCCCCCTTGAATCATAATATTTCCAAAATTTGAATTTCCAAAATAACGTTCAACAAAGAGGCATGTCCAATTATCTCGTGGGATGTTTAAGAACCTCTATCGAGTATGTTGGCCAGACGTCCCAATTGGACATTTTAAAGCATCCAATGGGCAATTTAACACTCATAAATTATTTTGATCTTAAAGCATTCACTTTAAATCCAAAATTCTCAAGAGACGGTTTAAGTTGAACTAGTACAGTCACTAGGAATAGCCAACGACTAACCATCCAAACAAGCAATCAACAAGGCACGAAATTCCAAGATAATGTGCCCAGTGGAAACAATCCACCTGCCTGCTCTATTGCGCAAATCTGATTATTAAGAGGATTAAACAAACTTTAAGATTTGTTCTGCGGGTATAAGTACTATGTCCCGACTAGGTCCGCCGGATTGCCTAATACAAGGATAAGTAACTTATCCGCCAACTGATTCTAATTTTGAAATGGGTAAGATTGACAAGAGACTACTCAAGGGTCACAAGATTTGATAATAGATATTCCAAAGGAGGGGACTGGAAGGACGGGTGCCAAGATTTTAAAGGAAATTCTTTATGTTCCAATAGAGATGAATCCTATATCCTACCCCAAGAACCTAAGGAACGATTTGTAACAACCCAAACATTCTGTACATCTGATTTCAAAAGTTTAATTAATTTTAAATATTTAAAAAATTGGATTTTTGAATTTAATAACTTATAATTTAAATATAAGGAAAAATTAAATATTTGAATAGTGAATTAAATGCTAATTAAATGGATTTAATAATTTTATTTAAATCCTTTCAATTAATAAATAATATTGGTGTATCCAATTTTTAAATTAATTTACAAACATGAATAGATCGGATAAATATCGATAATTAAACGTAAAAAACGATATTTAAATCCATAAAATTGTCATTCCAGGGCACTATCTCGGATTTTGACGAAACCGGTTTCATTGGATCCGTAATAATGAATTATAATTTGTCGTCGAATTTCATGGCATTCAGACAAATCATTTGGTCATGCAAGTTTGAAACGCGTAAAAATTAATATCGAAAATTTAATATAATAATTGGGTTTGAAAAGCTATCTTCTACATATGATCAAATCAGGGCTCAAGACTAGTTCCATTGCATTTGGAATAGGGGTATAACATATAGAATGCTAGGCGTCACGTCTCGTTTGAAGTTCGAGAGTTTCGGGTATGTTTTGTTGAATATTTTAAAATTAAAATAATATATATGCACATACCCACCATTCATGCCATACAATTAGCCCATACCCCATCTTTTCTAGCCGATGCTTCTCCCATACCTATCTCCACTCTATATAAACAATGCCTGTAAACATAGACAGACTTTTTCTTTTAAAACATGGAATTCAAAAATCAAAATATGGTGGTATACTTATCTAAAAATCATGGAAAAAATATATGTTTTCTCTCGTTTGGCCATATGCTTCGATCCGAGAGTGCTTTGGTGATGATTGATCACTGATTGGGGGATGGTTGAACTTGCAAAGCAGCTAGGGTTGGATTTTTGCATCGTATGGTCGTCGATTGGCGAATCGGAGCTCGATTTGAACTCGTGGAGGAATTTCTCACTTAGGCGTGAATTTTTGAAGGGATCGACGAAAACTTTTGTCGCACGACCTGATGGGCAATGTTGGGATATTCCTACAGGTTGCGATTGATTGAGGCGTGTTGGCATTAATCCGTGGTGGCCGACGATTCAAGTTTGTCGAGATATAACCGTAGGTGAAGATGGAATCGAATTTCATTAAGTAATTCTCCATACCATTGCTTTGCCGTGCACATTTATTGTTGGGTTCTTTTCTGTGTATCATTATGCATGCTCGGTTGATTTGGGGAAGATGAGTGAAGGGTATAGTTGTAATTTTTATAAAGTTATTTAATTACAAATCTAAATTTATCGATAACTTATAGATCTTGTATCTCACTCATATGAGGTCGGATTCGAATGTAGTTTTTGTGTTGGACTCATGTCATCGAAATCTTCGCAATGGAGTTGGTTTGGTTTGATTTGGAGCTCATTTGAATTTATGCTAAAATCGGACGACCGTTCGGTTTTAGTCCAAAATCGGAACGTTTCATGGAAAACGGATACCAATGTGAGTTTAACTCACATAAAATTTTATCATATCATATCTATGATGTTACAACATTTATTGATTGTTTGGATGTTAGTTAAATTGTTTGATTGCTTGTTTGGTTGAATTTTAGTTTGGAAAATGGATGACATATTGATTTTATCGTTATGAACCCATATGATTATATATATTATCCATAACCATTGTTTTGCAGGGTAAATCTGTAGAGAGACACTGAGGAGTTTCTCATCAATAATTATTATTTACATCCTTATGATATTATATTGATGGTTAATTAAAATAAATCCCGATATTCCATTTAATTTGTTAAGTGTCGTTATAGCAATTTCGCTATATCGTCATTTATTCAATTTCATCCCCAAAACCATGTCGTATGAACTTGAGCTTGTGTTTTTGCTAAACACAATATTAAAATTTATCAATCATTTTGATTAATGATAATTTAAAATAATTAATCATTTTAACTAATAATTTGAGATTAATAAACCAATTTCATAAATGATGTTTAAAATTGGTTTATCTTTGATTTATCATTTTAACTAATGATTTCTTGAGTTTAATTAATTATTTTAATTAATGATAATTAAAATTAATAATCATTTTAAGTAACGATATTTAAAAGTAATTAATCATTGTAAATAATGATATTTGAATTTAGTTAATCATTTAATTAATGATTATTTTAAATTTAACTAATTGTTTTAACTAACGAGGTCTGAATTTAGTTAATCCAATTAATTTATTGAACTTAATTAATGGCATTTAAAATTATTTAATCATTTAGTTAATGATGTTTGAGATTAATTATTCATTTAATTGATGATTATTTGAATTCAATAAATCTTTTAACATATAGTACTCAAGTTAATTAATTGATTTAATAAATGAGTTTAAAGTAAATTAACTGATTTGTTTTAAAGATAAATTACCGATTTAATGGAAGTGTTTTCGAAATAATTAACTATTTTATATAAAGATAAATGATTGTCTATTAAAAGAAAATTCAGATACCTATCAAAGATCACATAAAAGTTTTGACAAGATAAGGGAAATTTTGGGTAAGTTAAAAAGGAATTGGAACTCGATTATTGGAATGTTAAGTTGGATAATCTTCTGTGTGTCGATCTGATGTTGGTTTAGGCCTTTGGGGTCGAGCACTTGAAAAAAAATTATTCTCTTAACATTTTAAAATCAAGAACTAATTCTAATAGGAAAGCAAGGGGTTAAGCAATTAATTGAGTGAGGCTTAACAATTCTGTATACATTTGAGATAATAAATATTGTTTAAAATTTATAAATAATAATTTATAAATGAGAAAAATCCTTTAAAAGGGATTATTTTTAAATAAAGCTAAGTGTGAATTGTTTTTGGGTTTATAGCAAATAATGTTTTAACGACATTTGTTTTGACCTTGTTTTAATACACTTAGTATTATAAATGTTGTCTTATAAAAGAATGGTTTGAAAGAGTATGTCTAAAAATGTTTTACCAATACTATAATATGGAAATCAAGCACAGGTTTAGTTCTTTTGAAAAGAAAAGTTTGAGTCATTTATGGAAATGGATTATTTTCGTAAAGCGAATCACTTATATGGAAACGATTTATTTGTATAATTAGCATTAAATATCGAAGAAGTAGACTTGTTGCTATTTCAAAAGTTAAGAATAATAGTTGGACATGACTTTGAGGTAACACTACCTTGACTTGTCCGGTATTATTATTAACCAAGAAATAGTATAAGTTTAAATTTAATGAGTGGTGATAAGTATACTAGACTTAGTTTCCATATACGATCGTTTTATATCCTCGATAGTTGGTATCTCAGCTATCAGTTACTTCAGCTACTTTATTATCGTCTATCTAAGACGATTTATTGCTCCGTTCAGCGTTGCTATCCTTTGATGGAAATGACTAAACCAAAGCGCATGGTTTTTGGGGGTAAAGTTATGTGGGGTTGCTCACATTAGGGTATTTCACATCTCATTTAGATTTTTGTGTACCGTCACGTGAGAAACGGTTTGAGTTTGGATGTGAAGTATTCGGATTCTCGGTAAGGTTTGGTGGGGTCCGGCTTGGAGTTCCCGGGGTTTTCAAGAGTATTTCTAGAGGTATACTTCTTTTAAGGGGGATTTATCCCCTTGTCATTTGTTGGAAAATTTCCTTTCCTTATTTGATTCGAAAACCTAGAATCTATTTATCTTTAAATTGCCATGAGTAGAGCCAACTCCTCTTTAAGGCATTTAAGTATTGATTTAGTCCATTCTATCAAGTTGGATGGTTACCTTATTCTATCCATTCTATCATGTTTTGACTGCTACCTAATTTAGCTCATTCTATCAAGTTTAGACCGTTGTCTTATTTTGTCCATTCAATCGAATTTGGACTGTTCCCTTGTTTTATCCATTTTGTCTAGTTTGGATTTTACTTGGGTTATTTCCATTCTTTCAAGTCTGGTTCTATTATTAATTATGCCTATTCATATTTGGATTTGTTTCCTGATATTTATTTCTACTCTTGCCTGTATGGATGTTATTCTTGTGAGGTAAAACCCATTCCACGTTAGTGGCATGATCTCACAGAACTTTTATATGTTCCCCATTATTTGAGTTATCTCACGCTGGTATTTCCAGACTGATCTGGGTGTTATTTTATTATAATGCTCGGGTCAGACCGAGTATTTTCCCAAGTTGTCCTTAGTGTTATGGAGGTCTTGTAGGGGTGCTGAAGATTCACCTATCATAATGTTTTTATTTTCCGCTGTATTATATAGTATCCCTATCAGCATTTGTAAGATCAGGATTTTATAACTATCCAGCCGATAAGGTTTGTTTTTAACTCTGATATACTCTGTATTTTGGAGTAACGGTTTCTACTGTCCTTGTTATATTATATGTTGTCGATTCTGCTGTGAGATTTTGTCCTCTATTCGTTGTTCTTTTCTTTTATTTACCCTAACAATTTTCCCTTTTGTCTATTGGATGCACGACATTGGAACATAGTGGTAGTGTTTGGTGTCGACTTTCGATGGTCAAAATGGCGGGTTATTACACAATTCCTAAGGCTTGACTAAGGTAGGTTTTCCGTCCATAATATCATATCCTGTTCCTGATCTGCTCTGATACCAAGCTGTAACATCCCACCCCAAGACCCACACTAACAAAGGATATTACTAAGTAATACCATTTGCTAGTGCAGAGAATATGGCTTTTTAGGAGCAACCATCCGTAAGTTTGCTATAAATGAGCATTGATATGTCGATTAAATGCTACCATTTTTTCCTTTCAAGTGGAATTGACATATACAATTTAGGTTTAAAACAAATTCATGGTGGAAATAAAAGCAATCCAGAACAAAGATAAATATATACAGATCACAGAATCACAAAACACAAAATTTATACAATGGAGTACATAAGTAAATACGATGATGAATATATCATATAGATCTACAATGTCAAGCTACAAAATGTGGTCATAAAGATCCATAAGATACAAGACTACATAAGTACATATACATAGACATGTACAATATGAAAAATACTATTAAACATTATCTAATAAGGGAGATCCATCCTAGAAGCATCATGGAGAAGAACCTGAAACATCTCGGTCTGACCCGAGTATTATAAATAATAAACGGGTTAGTCTAGACTATAGTGAATGATCAGTAAATGTGGGTAAACATGGTGAAAAGAATTTCAATATAATCCATCATGGTTTATAATAATAATATCTCATGAATAAACATGTCAAATTCCCAAAATATGTAACCACTAAGCAAATCATAAATGATTCTAAAATCAGTGAATCCCAAAAATGCGTAAGGTGGAACATAAACATATAAATCAAGAAATCAATGAATGAAATCCAGAACACATATAAATCAAAAATGATACTATGCATAGATCCCCAAATTGGTAAGTCTGTAAACTCACTGAACATGCATGTCAACAAAAATGGGCAACACGCCACAATCGGGTCCGAAACCCGCACGCTCCATATGAAATGGATGCGTCAACATAAACAAGATTACTCTTAATTGCCAACCCAACGCAAAATGGTCTGAAACCCGCATGCTCCATATGAAATGGATGCGTCAACCAACATGCTTTGAATGAAACACATGCGTCAACATAAACGAGATTCAACTCATCAATAAGTGTCATAAACTTCCAAATAGCAACCGATTAGATACGACCGTGCATCCCATGCCATACGATTTTATCCAAATGTTTACTATAAGTTAGTAAACTTCACTCATGCCTTAAAATAGATCGATAGGACAAGTCCGAGAATTAACCGCCAAAATAAATGTGAACGTCCCATACCGCTCGTTTTATTAAACTGTTTAAATCACCATTCTCATCTAACCGATAACGTGCAATTTTTATGGAAAAATACATATTTTTATATTAGACTTTTGAAAATACATTATAATTAGAAATATGGATTTGTAAGCAAGTTTGAAGTCAATACTATATATATAATTTCAAGCCATCATTTTGAAAGCATTTGGAATTCACTTTTATTTAATATTATTATTAGTTTATCAAATTTAACATTCGTATATAGGAAATTATTTAATACTATATAATATAATAAAATCCGTTTTTCTCTTAGAAATATTCTTTTGAAATCATAGTTTGAAATTGTGTAAAAATATGGATATTTTCCTAAAATCCATAGAATAATTCTATGGCAAAAACATCAAATGAATTCATCAATCCAAAATCCAGAAATATCAATAAAATTGACATTAAAGGCAACATCCAGATCAAGAGTTTAAATTCCAGAAATAACATGGGTAAATTGTTGAAATAAATCATCAACTCATTCCCAAAGGAATATAATTTAATCTGGGCAATCATACAACCAAAACGGAACCATAGATTTTAATTCTATTTCATCTCCAACTCAATTATCCACATAAATCATTAAACCAAAAATGTAAAACTGCTCAAAAACATCAATAACACCATCAGGGATAAAAGTCAGAGATATTGGAAGTCGAAAGGGCAATCGAAAGGCCGTAATATACCTAGAGTTTTGCATCCAGGTTGTAGACCGGTGCACCGGTCCACTGGTTGAACCTCCTGGTGCAAAATTTCAAGCGGGTTCCGGCCACTCCGGTAGTCAGCTGACACTAGAATTTCACCTGAAGGTGTTATATGATTTATTGATGATTATAGATGTAAAGACCCGTTACTTCGACCCTTGAAAATCGACACTAATACATCATTGGTATTCACGTGCCGCAAATCCAAGCGCCCAAGACCCGGTTCTTTAAGGGTAAAAGAAACAAAAGATATAACAGAATCTCACACGAATGGAATAACATATATAATTTCAACGTATAATCATTACAGTGGAAATTTTAAATACATTTATCAGTGTTTAACTTAACATTAACCTGGACAGTTATAAATCTCTATCAATACAAATGTGGAATACAACAATACTTGAGTGTGGTGGAAATGGATAACTATCTACTAAAGAATCTTCTAACTCCATGCTCCGAGCTCTTCCAAAATGCTCCAAACTAAACCTGACTACTAGGCTGCCCAAAAAAATAGGGCATCCAGAGTTTACGGGAAAGGAAATAAACTCCGGGTCAGTCATGAGATTCGTGTGAGAAACTCAAAAATGCGGATGTTTTAAAAACAAAAGGGTATCTCATAAGACCACGTCGCACATAAACATGGAACAGGTTTTTACCTTATGATTACCTAAATCTTTGATATGCAAAATTTTGAAATGTTATTTTTAATGGCATTCTTTTGAAAACAACTATAAGTAAACTTATGAATCTTAGCCGAAATTGTTACCATATTAAATTCCAGACATAATCATTTAAGGTTCTACAAACAAAACCGAAGGCACTTAATGGGGATTGGATTTCCAACTGAATAGCGAGGTAAGGGACTACCCGGAATTACATGAATAGCACCGAGTATTACATCACCTGGCCGTTACCGACCTATCCGGGATCCCGAAGCATACACCACATAATTTAAACCCAAAGTTATGGTGGGTAGAAATTTTATAGATCTAGAAGGTGATTTCATACCCTGATGGCTGCGAGCCACCTAGCCTTAATGCATCCCCAGTTTCACTATTCTTGGGTGTGAGGCTTTGAGGTGATGATTACCTTTCATATAGAACATATTCCACTTTGAATGCCACTTTGCCCTTTCATAATCACACAACTAATCTCTACAAACGTATAACTCCCGATCTCGTATGTCTCAGGAAAGGGTGTTAAGCTAAAAGAAGTTGCCTTTTCCACCACCAAACATATGATATGTTCATAGAAATCAATCAATATGATCCAAGATGCAACGTAAGACATTCGTCCATACAAGTTGTCCAGGAACACGACAAACCAAAGGCACTCTCCTACCACATCCTGTTGGACATTACCCTTAGGATTAGTAGCAAGTTACTCTTTGCATACGAAGATCCCAAAATGAAGGAACCACTGCTATTTATTTATCTCGGGAGCAAATCCGAATATTGTCAACATGTAGTCCTTCCATTGTGAAGATCCCTGCCTCCAAAATTAAGGTCTTCATTATATATTTTCTTCACTTTCCAAACGTAAATTGGTTCGAAGTGGTTTTCGATAGAATCACCCAAACTCCAGTTCCCTCAAACCAACTATCGAGAAAATGATGTTTTATAGATAGGTGATTATCATTTCATTTATTAATTTTTTTTGTCGAAAAATATCTTTGAGAGATATATATCTTTAAAACATTCTTGTTGGTATATACGGAATCATTAAACCACTCTTTATTAAATTCTTTGGTTTAATTAAATAATTCCAAATCATTTTACTTAAATCTTGACCAAGGTTTCTTATTTTCAAAACTTAACTTTTTAATAAGTTGAAACCATGTTATCTAAGATGGTAAATCCGAATTTTTTTAAATTTGGAAATTTTAATCTTTTATACTTAACTCGTTTTCGACATTTTGACCTTATCTGTCGCTCACCAGGGGGAGGCCTAGTGAGCCAGGGCACTGGTTGCTCTTGAACATCTCCTTTGTTTAAGCACCTCACCCGGATCTCACGAATAGAAAAATCAGGTGTACTTAATGGCTTATTAAAGCCAAGATTAACACATTTATTTTATAACAGTTTTTCTTTAAATCATTTATTTTAAACTCTTTTGCATAAATTATAAAATCTCCAAATTATTATTAAAACACTTAATTATTCATTTAAAATATTTATAAAAGATTTGGAAAAGAATTGTTAAATTTAAAACCATATTTCAATTGCAGATAGTGTTTTAAAAGTTATATTGATTTACAACGACTTTTCTATAATTTGGAAATCATTTATATAACTCAAATAACTTTTAACACATTTTAAAATATTTATAAGAATTATTTCATATTTTGAAACATTTAAAATATCCATTTTAAATCATTTTCAAACTTTGGTCATTAAACTGCAAAACTGCAATATATTTGAAAACTTGTTTTTGACTTACTAGAAAATCTATAAGATGAAAACTTGATTTTATTTCATTGATTGATAACTATGGATATAATAGTTTAAAAAATTCTTGTTACAAAGAATTCCAAGCTATATTCCACTTTATATACTCATTTAAATTTTACGGCACGAAATCGCGAGCTACCATTATGCGACACGCCTAGTGTTGACTTGTTTTTCATTTCTTATTCAAACTTCACCAAACTTGTTTTTAGTGTTTACAAAACATATTTAAATCATTTTAAACCATTTCAAAGAGTTTTAGTGATTCTATATGCTTTTATAACTTGATTCAAAAACTGATTTCCTTGTGTAATATCGACATGTATTTAACGTGACTTGTTAAACAATCAAACAATTATATCATTATCATCAAACATGATAAACAACCATAATAAAAAAGCATAGAAACCTTATTATATCATCCAATATATATATATATATATAGTTTCTCACCATAATCCAAACCGATACTTCCTACCAACATTCATTCAAATCAACATTTCACTATACATTTCCTAAACACCCAAAGCTCACGGCCATGCCCCTCTACCTTGCCCTTTCTCTTAGCGAAACCTCCTCTCACTTGCTAATCATGCTTCCCATGATGTCTTAGGCTCACTACAAGAGTTTAGAAGATATTAGAGAAGATTTGGTTAACTTTTGAAAAAGTTAGAGAGTAATCAGTGGATTAGTGCTTAAGCAGTTCCACTATAAACCCTCCTACTTTTTCTAAAGTTTTGTGAAAGAAGAGAGCCCTCCATGGAAGCCATTAAAGAGCATATAGAAAGGTCAAGAATGAAGAAGAAGAAGAAGAAGAAGTGAAAGGTGTGCGAAAATGAGAAGGTATGCATGGGTATTTATAGGATTTTCATCAAGTAAAACCTTGTCCACATCCACCCTCCCTATTACATCACGCACGCATCACCCCCGTTATATCACCATACACGGTATCCCCCCTTCCATTTGGTGATGATGGTGGTGGTGGTGATGTGATGTGGTGTAAGATCATTTGATGTGGGGTGATGTTTGCTTTTTAAGTTAATATTTACTTTAGATATTTATTTTATTACCTTAATATATATTTATTTTCTACTCTTATTATGTGTATATGTATATGTTAATGTGTGTATGTGCATGTCACAAATGTGTACAAGTCATTTGAACGACGTTGTATAATTTATATACGTCAAACCGTTACAAATTCGGATTCCAATCTTCGGTCATATTTTCATTTATTAATCAACGTACATGTATTTGTAAACAAAGTTTGAAAAATATTTTCTTATTATTATACATGAATTAAAATGATCATATTTGATTTATAAAACCCTATAAAACAATATTAAACGATTGTTTACAAAAAGCGTTATTATATCGATAAACCAATATCGATTTTCCTTATATTTTCAAATCAATTATATATCTTTATAAAACTATTATAAATGATTCATTATCACTTTAAAACTGATTAAAATGAATTATTACCATTTCAAAACAATAATTTTGATAATTATAATAATTATTAAATCATTTAATCTTAATTTAAAATCATTAATTAATAATTAAATATAATGACATTACTGATGATGTTATATATATTAAGTTCCCAGAAGTAAAATAGTAAATTGTATTTCATATTCTTATTAATCATGAAAATAAGTGTATATATCCAATCCCGTTCGCGACTTTGGATAATTATATAGTCGTTTATTGATAAAACAATTTTCGATTATTTATCGATTTAGATCCCGAGGAAGATATTTTTGTAAATATCTATTCATACTAAGATTACCATTATTATTTATTGTTCCAAGCATCATATTTCATGTTAAAAAATCTTACATTTGAATATTTTAAAAATAAATTGAATTTATCAAAGTGATAAATTTGCAGGTCGTTACAGACTCCCCTTCTTAAAGGTATTTTGTCCTCGAAATTACAATGCAAAACCCAAAAGTGTTTGTCCAGAATATTTATTTTTACACTTATACCCGTATGATGTATATAAATCATTTGTATGCAATATCTGATTTGATATGCTATTCGAATCCACAACTTTACTTCCAAACTAGTATTGGTCGCCCGATCCTCTAGTGCGGAGCTTTCCGATCAGAACTTTAGTCTTCCTTGCATAGCTCTCCACTATGATAGAAAACTTAAATACCCACCATAAACCCTCATCAATGTTTGTTGTCAAGAATCGAGTGATAAATCCTTTTTTGAATCGGTGTAAACAACTCAAAGTTCCATACTCGAATCTTAGATCAAAATTGTGTGATGAAATGAACTATGCACAACATACGTACTTATTAACTTCCCAAAATCTTTATGAAAAACCTTTATTTATTAAGTTTCACTCAAAAAACTACTTCTTTATAAAATCTCCTTGATAGCACTTATTACTTTTATTTATAAAAATGTCATTTATAAATATATCCCTTTGTTTATAAAACTTTGTTGATAAATTTATTACTTCGAAATATTTATTTACAAAATATTTCTATCTCTTTTCCAAAGGAAACCATTAAAAGGTAATTTATCCTTATTTTCCAAATTTACAATAAACGTCTCTTATTATACTATATTCCATTTTAACTTTAGAAAATTATCTAGATCGAGTAACTCTAAAATAATACCAAAGAACTAGGTACTGCCAATAGTATCACATATCCTCTTAACCGGAAGAGCAATACTTAAGAAAAGTGCTTGCCATCTGAACACAACTCCTACCCATTTTTAGTTACTTTCGAGCCACTCGAACTAGTTAATCTTTAGATTCTTTTTTTCATATCCATTTATTACTCTGTATATTTTCTGAAATACTAATAATAATTTATGAACCATTCTATAAAATCATTACTTAAGTTTATTATAAACCCCATTTTTTATACAATACAACTTATGTTTTATTATCACTTCAAAACTTAAGTTTATATTTATAATATTATTTCGTTTAACTTTACTTAAGTTAAATTTTCATTTCATGGTGCAATTTCAAATTTTGTTTTTACTTAACCAAAATATTTAACCATTTTTAAAATTTGGTTTTACTTTCCATTTTCTCAAATTCATAAGTTATACAAACTTATTTACTTAAAATTTTATAAAGCCTTACTTAAGTTTATTCACATTATATGATTACAACTTATGGTTATATAATCACTTTACAACTTAAGTTTATATTTATTTCACACTCTTTTACATCCTAAGTGTATAAAATTTCCAATTTACTTTACTTAACCTGAATATTTAACGAATTACAGTTTTTTTAATTATTATTTTCGAACACCCCATAGTCAAATTGTGAAACTAAATTCAAGAGATCTTCGTTCTTAAACTTTTAAATCAAATAATTCATTAGATTGAAGAGAACTAATCTTATTGTTATTTCAATATTACTTTGTTTTTTATGAAACACATCATACAAAATGCATTTATATATTTTATTTATCTTAATCAAATTTCTTGACCTAATGTTATTTATCAAACACCATATAGTCAAATTGTGAAACTAAAAATATGAGGTGTTTGTATTTAAATTTTTAAACAAACAATCGATTTATCAAAGGTAATAATTGAATACTTATTACTATCAACTTTCAAAATTCTTTGAAATTTTTTTCTCAAAATCCTTCTAGATTAAGATCCCCATTTTATAAACATTTTTCAACTTATCAATTTTTATTTATATCCCTTAATATTCTTAGTATTATTTGTTAAACATCTTATAGTCAAACCCTGAAATTCAAATTACAAGATGTTTGTACGTAGATTTTACAAATCTTGATTTCCGACAGTCATTTAAGTTATAATAGATCTAACTATATATCTTTTTAAAATATATTCTTTATATTCATAATATAATTCTAAGTAAAATTATTTTATTTACCATTTTTTTTTCAAAATGAAAATCATTTATATATATATCATTAACAAATACATGCTCATATATATAATACTCTCAACTTATTCTAGGGTGTTACTAACCCTATCTCTAATGAGTTAATCATCCTAGGATATTACTAATCTTATCTCTAATGAGACTCTACCCCGATCGGGCTCAGGTGTTCGCTCAACCAAAGCTCTTATACCAAATGTAAAGGCCCATTTATTCAACGCATGAAAATCGACACTAATACATCCTCGGCATTCACGTGCCGCAAATCCAAGCACCGGAGACCCGGTTCTTTAAGGGTAAAAAAATAAAAGACATAACAGAATCTCACACGAATGGAATAACATATATTATTTCAATGTATAATCTTTATCGTGGAAATTTTAAATGCACTTATCAGAGTTCAACTTAACAATAACCTGGACAGTTATAAATCTTTGTCCATACAAATACTGAATACAATAGTACAAGAGTGTGGTGGAAATGGATAACTATCTACTGAAGAATCTTCTAACTCTATGTTCTGAGTTCTTCTAAAATGCTCCAAACTAAACCTGATAACTAGGTTGCCCAAAAAAATAGGGCATCAAGAGTTTAAGGGAAAGGAAATAAACTCCGGGTCAGTTATGGGACTGGTGTGAGAAACTCAAAAATGGAGATGTTTTGAAAATAAAAGGGTATCTCATAAGACCATGCCGCACATAAATACGGAATGGGTTTTTACCTTATGATAACCAAAATATTTCATACGCAAAATTTTGAAATGTTATTTTTAATAACGTTCTTTTGAAAACATTTGCAAGTAAACTAATGAATCTTAGCCGAAATTGTTACCATATTAAATTCTGGACTTAATCATTTAAGGTTCTATAAACAAAACTGAAGGTACTTATTGGGGATTGGATTTCCAACTGAATAGCGAGGTAAGGGACTACCTCCCGTATAGTGCATTTCTAGAGGAATGCACCTGAGGCCCCTAGGTTGGTGCTCATGCGAATTAAGACCGGCCTATCCAAAAGTTACACGAATAGCACCGAGTATTACATCACCTGGCCGTTACTGACCTATCTAGGATCCCGAAGCATACACCACATAATTTAAACCCAACGTTATGGTGGGTAGAAATTTTATAGATCTAGAAGGTGATTTCATGCCCAGATGGTTACGAGCCACTTAGCCTTAAAGCATCCATGTTTCACTATTCTCGGGTGTGAGGCTTTGAGGTAACGATTACCTTTCATATAGAACATATTCCACTTTAAAATCCACTTTCTCCTTTCATAATCACACAACTGATTTCCACAAATGCATAACTCCTGAGTTCATACGTCTCAGGAAACGGTGTTAAGTTAAGAGATGTTGCCTTCTCCGCCACCAAACCGATGATACGTTCATAGAGATCAATCAATGTGATCCTAAAATGCAACGTCGGACATTAGTCCATACAAGTTGTCCAGAAACAGAACAAACTGAAGGCACTCTCCTACCACATCATGTCGGGCATTACCTCTAGGATTAGTAGCAAGTTAGTCCTTGCATACGAAGATACCAAAACGAAGGGACCACTGTTATTTATTTATCTTGGGAGCAAATCCGAATATTGTCAATAAGCGGTCCTTCTATTGTGAAGATCCCCGCCTTCAAAATCAAGGTTTTCATTATATATTTTCTTCACTTTCGGAACATAAATTGGTTCGAAGTGGTTTTCAGATAGGAATCACCCAAATCCGACCCCGGTTCCTTCAAACCAATTATCGAGAAAAGGATGTTTTAAAAATAGGCGATTATCATTTCATTTATTCATTTATTTTTATCGAAAAATATCTTCGAGATATGTGTATATATATATATATATCTTTAAAACACTCTGGTTGGTATATACAGAATCATTAAACCTCTCTTTATTAAATTCTTTGGTTTAATTAAATAATTGCGAATAATTTAACATAAATCTTAACCAAGATTTTATTTTCAAAACATAACTTTTTAATAAGTTGAAACCATGTTATCTAGGATGGTAAATCCAAAAAATTTTAAATTTGGAAATTTTTTAATCTTTTATACTTAACTCGTTTCTGACATTTCGATCTTATCTATCTCTCGCTTGGGGGAGGCCAGCTGAGCCATGACACTGGTTGCTCTTGAAAATCTTCTTAGTTTAAGCACCTGTAACACCCCTAATTTTAATAACATTATTCAGGAGATTTAATTAGAATAAATTAAATAGAATAATGTAAAGTGATAAGGGGATTGAGATTGGTAAATGAAATTAGTGGCCGTGCTTATTTAAAATGAATAGGATATAAAAGGTTAAGTGTTAACTAATTTATCATAAGGGCATTAGGGTCATTATCACCCCCATTTTCCCACCCTTATACTATTATCTCTAGGCCATACACGTTCATTTTACCATAAGCAAAATTTTAAACGAAAGAAAGATAAACCCAAGCTGGCCATTAGGAGAAAGAAGAAAAGAGAAATCAAAGTAAATCTTAGGATTCAAGCTAGAAGAAATCAATCCCAATCAATCTCTAATTTTCTTATCCAATCTAAGGTGAATAATAATCATAGCATCTCTATTTTATTATCAATGATTTTTGAATTTAAGGGTAAATTCGTTTTTATGATATATTGGATGATGATATGCTTGATTTATAATGTGTATAGTTCAAACAAGATTGTTTAGAAAGGGATATGAACGGTTTTAGGGAAAAACCGAGATTAAATAATTTTTTAAGTGCCATGGAAAATTTTTATGTTATGAGAAACATGATTTTGGAGTTGGGTTTCAATTTCATAATTTTTCAAGCCAGGGAGAATTAATTATGAGTTTTCGAAGGAAAATATGGTTAATTGGGTTTATAAATTTATTTCGGAAATTATATTAAGAATTTGGGTCTAAAATTTTGATATGTTAGATAACAGGATTAAACTGAATTTCGGGAATTTTTGGGGATTTTTACCAAGTGATTTAGTATGGAAATTTAATTATTTGGTAAGGAGAACCTAAATGATTTAATTACTTATGGGAAGGGCTTATTTGTTAAAAGTTATACAGTTTTTAGATCTGAGAAAATGCGACAAATATTAGCAAATAATTTGAAAGTTTAATGTAACCAATAAAGTGTTTGCATGTGGGCAAGTTAGTTACAAAAAGTTTGCTTTATTTAATAAAAACAGCCTTTTTGCTCAGAAAAGTGGGTTCCGCCTCCTTTGGAAGGAGCTTTCAACCTAGAGCTTCCGCCTTTGACCTAGTCGAAACCTTTTACCAAGAAAACAATACACATGGTATCACTTAGTTGGTACGCAGTGGATTGGAAGAAGGCGGAAGGTAGGGCGTCGAAACATGGCTTCCAAAGGTGTCGATACCTTTGTTTTGTTTTTAAAAGAAAACGCACTTGCCTATTTACAAAGTGGTTTCGAAGTAGTTGAAACCAATGGTTGTGAAAGGGTATTTGAAAAGAATCTTTCGAAGGAGAGATGCCGCTTTTTTAAAGTAGTAGCTTTCGAAGGAGTTACTTAGTTTTTATTTGAAGCTTTCGGAAGGGGTAGTTTCAACCTAGTCGAAACCCTTCTGTGATTAGATGCCTTTTGATGGTATTAAAGACATCAATGATGTCGAAAGGTACTGTTGTTTGAATAAATATAAACCACTTCCTACTACTTTCGAAAGGGGTTAGGGGTTTCGAAGGCAATGGTTTCAGAAGAGGTTTTGGAGCCAGCCTTCAATTGTTTTACCCAGATGATTTATGCTTTCGAAAGGATGGTTTCGACACCACCAAGTTTCCCCAATCCTTTTATAAAATAAAGAATGGTTTCAAAAGAGATGCTTTCGCTTATGTTCACTTTGCCCCCAAAATGATGTTTTAAATATAAACCCAATGATTTTGGAAGGAGTCTTTCAATGGTTTCGGAAGGGGTACCTTCACTTGGTTTGAAGAAATGCTTCTAAAGTAAAAGGTTAATGCTTTAATACAATCGAAAGTTTTCGAAAGAGAAGTTTTAAAGTATTCAAAAGGCAAGAGCCTAATGTTTTGAAGATATATTTCAATGCTTTCGAAGGAGGTCTTCCTATGAGGTCGAAAGCAAGGTTTCGAAGGTGTCGAAAGGTTTCATAACCAAAACTCATTTTTAAAGGAAAAACCCATGGCTAAATAAAGGAATTTTTAAATGATTTAAGTATGTAAATTTGAAGAAGAATTTCCTTGATAAAAGTATAGGTTAAAGGGATTAACCATGTTTTAAATGAAAAGTATTCCAAGGACATTAAACCCACAGGAGTGGTATTGTTTTGTTATTATGGTTGCTTCTTCAAGTATAATTATATTCACATGACAAAGGACCCATAACTATATATTGGAGATAATGGGGTAGAAGAACCAGCTAGGTTAACCCAGTAGTGAATATAAATTGATTAAACTCCTGAATGAGTAGATTTGCATCTAGGAAGTTAGGGAGATCGGAATATGGGGTGCCAAAATCCAAAAGTTGCCCGGGAGACAGGTTCATAGTAAACCCATGAAAACTATGATTGGTAAGTTATTGGGGTAACCAATAGGTTCATAGTGATCCCATGAAAACTATGATAAAGGATAGTTGGTAGGGGCCAATTGGTTTGTAGTGAACCCATGAAAACTATATTCGGATTAAGTGTTGACATCAGTCAATAGGTTCCTAGTCAACCCATGAAAACTAGGATAAGAAAGAAGTTATTTAAGGAATCCATAGGATCCTAGTCAGCCCATGAAAACTAGGATAAGAGAGGAGTTATTGGAATGATCAATAGGTTCAGGTAAACCCATGGATTAATTAAGTTAATTGGCAGGGGCCTATAGGTTCTTAGTGATCCCATGAAAACTATGAAATAGGACGGGGAGTCCATAAGTTGAGAAAAAGTCATTACTAAGCCCATGAAAACTAATAGGTTAATAGCGACCCTAGAAACTATGAATATGACAGGAAGTCAATTAAACCGGGGATGGGAAATCCCAGATGTTTTATGTATGCATATCATCATAATATTTTGAATTGCTATGTTTTTAACCATTGTGGATGCAGAAGCACGGTTTATGGTTTTAAAAAGGTTTTAGGATACTAGTGAGGGGAAAACCCGTTTCGTTAAGCGGTGTAGTCTCACTAGATATCCAAATGGATTAAGATGTTAGATTATTATTCATACCAGTCTTTATGTCTGACTCAAAGTTTTTGTTTTCCCCCTATACTCTCGGGTACTCAAATGATTTTGAGTAGTTTGAGATTTGAGATTTCCAGGTTCTCTTCTTAGACGAATAAAGGTTCCAAAGGCGTGTAGGAGGCTGTTAGTTATTTAGAGTTATCTTTTTCCGCTGTGTAATTCGGATGTAAAGGCAGACTTATTAGCCTTATTATATACTCTGATCTACCAAGGGGGCATCTTCATATGTCGCTCTTGGCGTATGTGTAGTAATTATATTTTTCTGAACGTGGTTAACGTTTGTGGGATTATGTAATGAACATGAAATATTTTGAATGGGATGTGGAAATATGTTTTTGATTTGTTAATTTTTTTTCCATATTCTTGTGATATATGTATCAATGTATCTAGCACTGCCGTATTTGGTCGCCGAGGATTAATAACTATGAATGACTGTAACATTCTTAGCCATTAGTTTTGGGCCTCCAAGTAGGGGGATGTTACCGCACCTCACCCAGATCTCACGAATGGAAAAATCAGGTGTACTTGTCGGCTTATTAGAGCCAAGATTAACACATTTGTTTTATAACAGCTTTTCTTTAAATCATTTATCTTAATCTCTTTTGGATAAATTATAAAATATCCAAATTATTATTAAAACACTTACTTATTCATTTAAAACATTTATAAAAGATTTGGAAAAGAATTGTTAAATTTAAAACCATATTTCAATTGTTATTAAAAAGTGCTGCAAATAGTGTTTTAAAAGTTGTATTGATTTAAAACAACTTTTCTATCATCTGGAAATTCATTTATATAACTCAAATCTCTTTTAAAGCATTTTAAAATATTTATAAGATTTATTTCATATTTTTAAACATTTAAAATATCTATTTTAAATCATTTTTAAACTTTGGTTATTAAACTACAAAACCATGATATTTTGGAAAACTTGTTTTTGACTTATTTGAAAATCTATAAAATGAAAACTTGATTTCTTTCTTTAATCAAAAACTATGGATATAATAGTTTGGAAAATTATTATTACAAAGAATTTCGAGCTATATTCCACTTTATTTACTCATTTAAATTTTACGGTGCGAAATCGCGAACTACCGTTATGGGACGCGCCTAGTTTTGACTTGTTTTTCATTTCTTATTCAAACTTCACCAAATTTATTTTGAGTGTTTACAAAACATATTTTAGTCATTTTAAACCATTTCAGAGAGTTTTAATGATTCCGTATTACTTTTATAACTCGATTCGGAAAGTGATTTCCTTGTGTAATATCGACGTGTATTTAACGTGACTTGTTAATACAATCAAACGATTATAATATTATCATCCAAACATAAAAAACCAAAATAAAAAAAGCATAGTAATAATATTATATCATCCAATATAATATATATATATATGTATATGTATGTATAAATAAATATAGAGTTCCTTATCATAATCCAAACCGATACTTCCAACCAACATTCATTCAAATCAACACTACACTAAACATCTCCTAAACACCCAAAGCTCACGGCCATGCCCCTCCACCTTGCCTTTGCTCTTCGCCCAACCTCCTCTCACTTGCTAATCATGCTTCCTATGATGTATTCGGCTTACTACTAGAGTTTAGAAGAGATTAGAGAAGATTTGGTTAACTTTTGAAAAGTTAGAGAGTAATCAGTTGTAACGACTCGGGATTTTAGTCTTTTGAATTTCAAATATTTAATTCAGTTAAATATTGTATTATTGATTTAAAAAGCTAAATAACTCAAATTATCAAATATAGGGATTCAATGTTGGTAATTCGACTTCAATTACAGAGATTATTTAAAATATTTGAATTGGAGAATTTATATTGAATAGTGTTTCAAATAACTGAATTTGAGTATTAATTTGTTAATTTTATAGACTTATTTAAGTATTTTAGATAAATGAACAGTAACAGTAAATTATATTGTATATTCAGTTGCAGTAATAATAGTACAAATAAATAATCAAAAAATAAATTATTATATTTTACAACTCGATTTCTATTGACGTATTTTTAATTTATTTTGTCTGATTTTTCCATAATTTTTAATTTAGAAAATATTTAAATAATCTGTTGACATTTTATCATCAAAAAGCAGTGTTTTATGATTTTACGGAATCCAATAAACAATGTATATCATTACTGTTTCGAAATCACATCGCTATTCTAAGCGCGACCGTATTTTTATTTTGTCGATCGGAGTCCGTATGCAAAAAAAGAAAACAGTACCGCGAGATACCGACATTGGCACTTTACACACACACACACACATATATATATATATAACTCTTATCCAACCAACTCGTATCTTCTTTTTCTCCTTTCACTTCTCTTGTACTATTCTATTTCAAATGTCAGACAAAGAAATAAATGAAAAACAGCTTCCTTAGTACTAAAAAAAGCATGGTCGATCTTATAAAAATTCAAACAAATTCAAGAAATTTGCAGAAAAATATAAAGCAAATGCCTTTGAGTCTGGAGTGATGAGATCTTCATGTAGATGGATTTTTAAGGGTTGCGGCAGCCTTTGGGAATGATCAAAAGTTGATAGTCTTGAGGCTTTATGGCTAGGGTTAGCACTTGGGGTTAAAAGAGAAGGAGTTACATTGTGAGGTAGGTATCTTGGGACTTGAAGTGAGGAGCAGCTATATTAATGGAATGGTGGAGTGTAGTGAAGCTTGGGGTGGTCCGACATATTCACGAGGCCGAGGTTTCGGGTACGGTCGCTTTTTGGTTGGTGATATCATACATGTTCTGTTTGGGTCAGTGGCGAGGAGGAGGTGTAGACGAGTTGATCGGAGGTAACGTGGCATGATTTCATGAAGATTTGAGCATGAGAGAGGAAGAGAAGGGATCAGAAATGGTGAGGGAACGCTTCGGGATGAAGAGGTAAGAAGAAGTGATGAGGAAGAAGGGTTAGGAGTAAAAATGGTAATTAAGAAATTTTAAATTGTAATTAAGGTTTTTAATTAAATTAAAAATCGAAAAACTTATCAAATTCATAACTTGTTCATACGAGGTCCAATCGAGACGCTGGTTTTTGTGTTGCGCTAGTGATGATGAAAGCTTCATGATGGAATTGGTTTGGACGCATTTGGAGACAGTTGAAATTTGGGTTAAAATCGGACGTCCTTCGATTTTAGTTCCATACTGAAACGCTTCGGCGACAACTGGAATTTTGGTGAGTATAACTCACCTTTCTGATTTATCAATGTGCTAGATAGTAGATAAAATTTTACCGTTTGTGTTTGGTTGAAATTATTGGCTATTTGGTTAGAATATCTGTTTAAAAGCAATTGACGGTTAAAAATAGAAATAACAGTAAAATTTGTTGAGAAATCCGAATATTTGTTAAATGGATTGTTAAATGTTGAACTTGATTGTTTGGCTGTATTGGATGTGACATCGACATATGTGAAAATTGAACCCTTTTAAATAGGGTAGTTATAGCATTTGTTAAGTGCTATAGTGACTATGGGCCTTGATATAGTATTTTGAAATACTATAAATTTTTGATTTGGTTTGGTAATGATTCCCGTTGAAAATGATTTTTTAAAATTTGACGGTGTTGAAATTTATTTGATATTTTAATAAGTTCTAAACACTTTTCTTTTTTTCAAATTTTAATGTATTCTTTCTAATATAATATATATATCTAAGTAAATGTTTTAATTGATTATTTTGAAGTATTGTTTTTATAGAAATTATTATTATAATAAATATTTATTTTTAAAAGGAATAAAAAAGGGATTAGCTTTATTTCGAAAAGGAGATTGGCGGGTTTAAAGAAAGTAGCGGTTTTTGAAATAATAATTTTGTAAATGGTTTGTATAACATGATGCAGATTTATGAATATTAGTTTAAAATGAAGGATAGTTTCATAAAAAGTGTTTTATAAAAATATAGAAATGTTTTCTTAAGTAATACCTTCTAAAAGGGAAAATCAATATTATTTGATGGAAGAAAGAAATAAATTCCACTTGGAAATTTATTGAAAATTTATAAAATGGTCATGTTATGAAAACTAAATGATTTTTATAATTATATTGTGGAACTTTGTTTTTTTTGAGAAGGAAGTTGTAATTTTATTTGGTAAATTTATAAAATAATTTATAAATGAATTTTGGAAGTTTTTAAAAGAGTGAAAATAAGATGGGAATCTAAAATAAGTTACAAATGGTATTCATAACAAGTATGGGCTATAAATAAAACAAAGTATGAGTTTACAGAGTTTTAAATTAGATTTAGAAATCTGTAAAAAAGACTAAAATTGAGTTTCGAATATCTATCAATGAATTTATAAACATGATTTTATTGAAGGAATTTATAATTATTTCTTTTAGCTCATATATATAAAAAGGAATTTTATGAAAGAGTTATTTATAATATAGATTGATTTTCCGAATTGACATTCTTAATTATGGTGGTAGGAAATATTTTTTCCCTACTTAACACCGAAGGGATATTGTTTGGATTATTATTATCTCTAATATAAATGATTCTGCTTAACCCAAAATTTCAAGTGCGATTTGAAATAAAAATCTTTCTTAAGATTTTTAAAGTGGTTTAAATTAATGAAGATTAATTTAAGAGGCCTAGAGTTGCTTTGTAGTTGACTAGTTTTATTTTCCTTAGGGAATTAAATCATTTATGGTTGAATTGTTTGTTATTTGATAATTAAATAACCAACTATCGAATATGGACCGGAATTATAACTTTGGAAATATATAGGAGAAACACAGGAATTATATGGTACAGTTACCATCCGAGGTGATATAGTGTACTTATAAACTCGTTTCATTCCTCTAGGAAAAATGATAAGGAAATCCGTCCACATATGGTTAGGAGGTGATCTCTGGTCTTATCTATTATTTGTTTATTTCCTAAAGAACCGGGATTGAGTTTACCCGAATTTATCAAAAGTTGTTTTGAAGAGTCCGGGATCAGATATGTTATCTGAAAACCACTTCGATCCTACTCAAGCGCTTCGAACTGAAGACATCTTGAAGAGTATGGAATCGAAGACGGAGTTTGAAGTGCAACGGAAATTTTCTATTAACTTTGGAAGGGATTGCCCTAATGGTCGTAATAGAAGTAGTGCCTTCGTTTTCGTTCAGTCCCCGAACGAACTTGTATGGATGAATGCTAGCATTGCATTTATGCTAGGAGGACAATGTTAGCAATCCAAGTGGGAAGTGCTTTTCAAAAGGTAATCAAGACCTCACAAGCCTCATCAATCGAGAATGACAAAAATAGGGAATGCAGCAGGGCCAAGTGGGTCGCTCCCATTAGGGTGTGGTCATCCTAGATCTAGAGCAATTACTATCTACTCATGTATGTTTCAGGTCCCAAAGTGGGATGATCATATTCGTTGCTATCCACTAAGGGGTAGGCCAGTCCTATGAGGCAGGGGTACAAAATGTTCTTGTCAGACCACGGTACAAAATGTTCTTGTAGAGCCTAGTATGCTGAAATTTACTAATGTAACAATTTCTATTATTATTAATAAGCATTTGTGCTCTAGACACTATTATAATATTACTGGATTTTCTATAGAATTAAATTTTTTTGTTATCGTAAGGTAACAACCCATCCGTGTTTATATGCAGTGTGGTATTATGAGATACCTTTGTTTTGAAAGATTTTATAACAATAAAAATCAAATTGGGTGTGTTTTCTCACGCTGGTTTTCCAGACTGACTTGGGTGTTATTTCATTATATTGCTCGGGTCAGACCAAGTATATTTACAGATTCAGTTTGGATGCTTTGGAGCTTCAAAAGACGAGCTGGAGTTCCAGAGGCATATTCACGTACATGGTTATTTTTCCGCTGCATTCATTGTTGTATTTATCAGCAATTACGAGGACAGGTTGTTATAACTGTCCAGGCTGATAATTTATTTAGTGCACTTTGATTTGTTGTCTACATGTATATTACAGTTTTCTTTTGTAAAGATCGTTATCATATTATAGATTTTGTTCCGCTGTGAGATTCTGTGTTGTTTAGTTTCTTCTTCTCTTCTTTCTTCTTTCTTCTTTCTTTCCCCCGACAATCTGCCTTTCCATTCAATTTGAGTTGGACATGTGTGGTTTATTGTCAGCTTAAACTGTACGAAAAAGCAGTATGTTACATCAGTGGATTAGTGCTTAAGCACTTCCACTATTTTTAACCCTCCTACTTTTCTCAAGTTTAAGAAAGAAGAGAGGCCTCCATGGAAGCCATTAAAGAGCATTTAGAAAGCTCAATAATGAATAAGAAGAAGAAGAAGAAGTGAAAGGTGTGTGCAAATGAGAAGGTATGCATGGATATTTATAGAATTTTCATCAATCAAAGCCCTTTCCACATCTACCCTCCCCTTACACCACACACCCATCACCCTCCGTATGCCAACATACACGTTAGCCCCTCATTCCTATGTGGTGGTGATGATGGTGGTATGGTAATGTGGTGTAAGATGATTTGATGTGAGGTAAGGTTTGCATTTTAAGTTAATAATTACCTTAGATATTTATTTTATTACCTTATGTAAATATATATTTATTTTTTACTCTTATTGTGTGTATATGTTAATGTGTGTATGTGCATGTCACAAATGTGTACAAGTCATCTGAATGACATTGTATAATTTATATACGTCAAATCATTACGAATTCGGTTTAAAATGGAAGTTTGTAACGTTAATGGAAGTTTAAAATGTTAACAGAAGATTGACGTGAAAATTAAATCTGAGAGAATATAAATAAGGGGAAACAAATGATAGCAATCAGTGTTAACAAAGAAATCAATGAAATAATAAAGAAACGTAAACAAATTAACCAAATCAAGTAACAATAATTACTTAGCAAATTTACACTACTCAGGTCGACCTAGGAAGTGCTTAGCTTGACCGATAGCGGTCAACCTAGGGAACCAAGCGATTGACCTGAGATTTGTAAATGACGTAGTAAATTATTTTCTAATGGCCCAGATTTAAAACAGTTTAATCAAGCAGTTGGCACCTCTATAAGTACGACCTATGACTTCAATTCTGACTCATAATTTTCTAATGAGCGTGGAAGCTCTGCCATTTTCTCTTCTCCTCCAAAACTCTAAACTAATATAAATAGTCTAGTTTGCACGTATACACTACTAGAGGATTGTTGAAGATGACAGAGACAGAAAAATAGCTTCAAATCAAGTAGCTACAACTAAGGTAAGCTGCAAACCCGAATCTAAATTTATAATCAACCTAAATCTCTTCTTTCTAATCCAAATTCTAATATATATATATATATATATCTGTGTGTGTGTTATATGGGAATCCAAATAGGGATTCAGAAGTTGAAATACAGATAATAGGGATTTGGTCTGGAGATTTGGGAACGCTTAAGAAAGGTGAGTGGGAAAATTACATGTTTTGTAATAAAATTAGATTTATTCCATTGTAATTTATTTCAATTAAGTTTATTTATTATTGATTTAGATCTAAATCTAAAAATGTGTAATGATCATATTTATATTTGTAAGTGTGTAATGATTAGAGTTATATTTGCAAGTGCGTAATGATTAGATGTAAATATTTGATTACGCATAATGAATTTAAATGTAATAGATCTAATAAAAATGATCACGGAATGAATTACAGCAAAATTTGATGAAAATTAGAAACTTGCCTAAATGTGCTTTTGAATAAATTTTAATGTATTATGTAATGATTAGAATTGGTATTTATGCAACGGATATGAACTGAATTAAGAGGAACGTTTCTTAAGATTTTAGGGGTTTTAGTGGTATTTTGATAGTTGAGATTTAAAATATTGCAAGTAGATTTCTATGTATTATCAAGTTTAATTGATTGAAAATGTGATGTCTGAAATGATAAGGAATGCACCTAAAAAGAAAGATAAGTTCAAAATATGGATATTTATCATACTTCGTACCATCTATTTCAAAAAAAGAGAGTTCCTTGTAATACGAAGACTGCAAAAATCTCTCTTTTGGATAAGATATGGAAATTTACGGTGTTAACATTTTATGATATGAGCGTAATTCCAATGCATTAAAAATGCGGCAAACCCCAAGAGTTAAATAGGAATATATGAATTCCGTTAGAATATCCTAAGACGATAAAACGAGAACTACCAATAATACTGAAAAGTAAATAAAAAGAAAATTTGAAAGATAGGAAAGAAGGAATAAAAAGGTAAAATGGGAAAACGGATGAAAAAATGGAAAATGATATTGAAAACTTGATAGGAGGGTAGCGGTAATTAAACTTAAAGTAAGAAAATAGTAAATGCATAATGAAATGAAGACCTGGGGTCAACTATAAAAACTGTAAGGACATGATAATTAAATAAATATGAAATACATATATGAAATACGTATAAGTAGCCTCGGATATATGTTTGTGACGGGTGTGAACTATCATATTAAAGTATAGTTAAATGAATTGTGACGACCGCCCATGACCCCTGCACTGAACATAGAAATAGTGCGTTGTAAAGTGTGCCAGGCAGCCATGGACGATTGCCAAGGTTAAGTTAAAACAGAAGAATCTATCATATAACTCACAGCGCATGGATAAAATACAATAGAAAGTATATATAGTGAAGCTTTACAGAACAGAATCTCTATTAAACTTCATAATAGTTTGGTACAACATCTGAATAGTCAATACATCAAGCCTCACTACATATCACTCAGAGAATATACAAGCAGCGGAACATCCAGTACATATAGTAAGAAAATAATATGCAAGCCTCCAGCTCGTCTTCGTCATCAGCGTCGTCGGAAACTAAGAACAGCACCTGTCACCTGCTACCTAGTCTGCCCATCCCAAAGCGGATGAACAGCCCAAGGCAATAAGAGTTAAACATAAAGCCTTGAGTCAGACAACAGTCTTAGTGAGCGGTAAATTAACTAACAACATACCAAAAGAGCATAAAGGAAAAAGGAATAGGAATCCAACCCTCCCACTCCAGCTCTTTCTACAGTGATAGCCCCTAGACACACTAAGTAGAAATAAACATAGCAAAGCAGACATTTAAAGTAAAGCAATTATCACTCGAGTCAAGGTCGGTGTTTTCCAAGTACAAACCCCCAAGGCCTAAACCAAGATCAGATAAGCACCTAGAAAACATCGCCCTTGAGACCGAATGATGATACAACCAAACATCCATGACTCTGGCTATCACTGTTATCATTGCTTCGATACCACCGTTAATTGAATGACCGGCACATTCTTTCAGCCGTCCGTCAAGGGTTAATGGCAACCCCGGTTCTAAACAGAACCCCACACGTCGTCGCAGCCCGTGCCTAGGACTATCGAATCTGCCCAGAGTACTTGACTACAATCATAGTCTTTAGGGACTATCGAATCTGCCCAACGTACTCTTGCTTTGAGCCTGCTAGAACCTTCAACAACGATGAAATCTCAGCCTTCTAGTCATCCTCCTCGACGACTATTTCCATACTAGCTCAAGCGCCTCTCGAGCAAACCATTATCCTCTAACTCGAACCATTTCACCGAGTCATCAACATGCTTGGAGTGATCCCATCTGGATTAAACCAAGGCTATCTCATATCATGCCTCGCTTCATCTCATGATAGCAAAGCCTCATCTCAACATCATCATCATCAAATCTATCCATATGAGCTTCATCATCCGCCACATATGCCACGAGCAGCTTTTCCAATTCAAGAGCCTTTCCCTTAGCTTTTGAATCATCTTCGACCATCTTGTCTAAATCAAATCATCAATCAACTAATACATAATAATCAATCAAGTCAACCATTAATCCAAGTAATTAAGCATTCAAATATGATCTAATTAACAATCATAACAATAATGGCAATTCTGTAAATAAAGAGTCCAAATCTAACAAGCATGAATTATGAGCAAATATCTCTACAACTTGATGAATGAACTTGCATAGGTTAACATATAGTAAAATGGATGTCAAATCATCATGAACAATAGATCTACACTTAAGTTTATGAAAATGCATGGAAATCACTATTTTAACACCAAATCAAGCCAATAATCCGATATACTCCTTTGGATCCGTGTGAGAGATAATCACCACTCACCAAATCACCTAAACACCTCAAAAGCAACACACTTCAGATCTGGACAGTGAAGAATCTAACTTGATCTATCAAAACTCCGCTTCAAATGATGAAATCTCTCTTCGATGGATGAAGATCTTCAATCTAAGCTCTTGGATCTTCGATTTGGATGGAAGGAATCACAAGATTAGAGTGGAGAAAAGAAGTGAAGAAGTGTAGAACTCGAGCTCTCAAAATGGCAGGACTTCGTCGCTTCAAAATTCGGATCCCAAAAAGTGAAGAAATAGACGTGTATTTATAGGCTGAAATCCCTAAGTCGTTTGCTCGCTATTAGGGCGTCCACGACCTAAGAAACCCCACGACTTAAGAACTACGACCTAACACTCACGCGACCTAACAACAACGCAAGTGCGCGACCTAACACTCACGCACGGCTTAGCGACTTAACAAACCTCTCCGACCTACGACTTAACAGATCAACGACCTAACCTTAGCCTGCTCCTAGGTCGCTCACGACCTAACACCCAGCGACCTAACCCTTTAAGCCTTCACGCGACCTAACCACACACACATGCGCACGACCTAGCGACATATGCGCTTCCACGACCTAAAAATGTCACGACCTAAGACTTAACACTAATGCGCGACCTACGACTTAAGCCCTTGCGCGACTTAACACCCTACGACTTAACCCTTAGCAACTTAACGCTACACGACCTAACAACTTAACTAGGATACGACCTAACATCCACGCGACCTAACGACTCATCCCACTTATCTCCTTAACTCGTCCACAACCTAACCTTGTTAGGTCGTTAACTCGCTTAGTTCCTTAGGTCATTAACTCGCTAACTCCCTTAGGTCGCTGTCTTTCCTTAAGTCGCTCAAACCTTAGGTCGTCTACTCCTTAAGTCTCCAATTCCTGTAGGTTGCTAACTCTTAGGTCGTCCACTACCTTAAGTCGCCAGCTTCCTATAGGTCGCTCCAATCCTTAAGTCGCCAACTTCCTATAGGTCGCTCAAATCCTTAGGTCGCCAACTTCCTATAGGTCGCTCAAATCCTTAAGTCGCTCACCCGACCTAACCTACCCCACGACCTAAGCTACCACACGACTTATCTTCCAGACGACCTAAGCTACACATGGCTTATCTTCTATACGACCTAATGACAACTGTTTTACGATGTTTTAATCCGTAAAAATACGGGTCTTTACATTCTCTCCCCCTTAGGAATTTCGCCCCCGAAATTCCAAACAAACAAAAGCAATCAAATGCTATTCTGCATGCCTACCATCCATAACAATCAACAAACCATGCATCCAATTCTAGCCTAGCATGCAGAATTCTAAAACTAGAACAAGTTACAATATCGTGAGATGACACGACACCTTATGGCCATACCTCGAAGAGTTCAGGATGAGCTGCCTTCATCCTCTCTTCCACCTCCCATGTACAGTCGTTAACATCATCACTCCATTGTATCTTGAGCAACCTAACTACCTTCCTCCTAAGCTGTTTCGTGTCAGTTTCCACAACACGAAGCGGCTTACAAGGTCTCTCAACAACTGGATCTACCTCAAAATCTTCACAGCTATCGGCAAAAACTACTGTATTCGAGTCGTGCACATACTTCCGTAGATACGATACATGAAAAACATTGTGCACACCCGACATCTTTTCTGATAACTCCAATTTGTAGGCGAGCTTTCCAATTCGTTCGATAATCGGGAATGGTCCAACAAATCTCGGAGTCAATTTTCCTTTCTTCCCGAATCGAATAACATTCTTCAGTGGAGAAATCTTCACAACAACCATATCACCTACGTCGAATTCCAAATCCTTACGACGCTTATCGGCATAACTTTTCTGACGGTCTTGGGCTGCCTTCATTCGTTGCCGAATGATCTCTATGCAATCTGAAGTCTGTCGAATCATTTCTGGCCCAAGTATCAGCTTTTCTCCTGTTTCTAACCAACATGTCGGAGAGTTACACGGTCTTCCATGCAATGCTTCATACGGTGCCATACCAATGCTTGACTGGTAACTATTATTATACGAAAATTCCACCAAATAAAGATGATCTTCCCATGATCCTTCGAAATCCAAAACACAAGCTCTAAGGAGATCTTCCAAAACTCGATTGACTCTCTCGGTCTGACCATCTGTTTGGGGATGATAAGCTGTACTCAAACACAACTCGGTTCCCAAAACTTCTTGGAAGCTCTTCCAAAATCCACTAGTGAACAATGGGTCTCAATCGCTCACTATACTCTTCGGAATACCATGGAATCGAACTATCCACTTAACATACAGCTCAACCAACTTTGATGCAGTCCTAGTTGATCGAACAGGAATGAATCTTGCACTCTTAGTCAGACGATCTACGATGACCCAAATCCCTTCATTCCCCGTTCTTGTTCTAGGTAGCCCATCAATAAAATCCATCGATACTTGCTCCCACTTCCATGTAGGAACTTCTAATGGTTGAAGCAATCCACTTGGCTTCTTCTGTTCGGTTTTTACCAACTGGCAGTTCATGCACTTGGAAATAAAATTTCCAACATCCTTCTTCATACCTTCCCAGTAATAGGTTCTCTTCATATCCCGATACATCTTATTTCCACCTGGATGAATTGTCAACTTCGAGTGATGACTTTCCTTCAGAACTTCATTTCTCAATTCATCTATATCGGGAACAACTAGTCGTCCTTGCTTCCAAAGCCAACCCTCTCGATCGACCTCGAATCCTTTATCCTTTTCTGGGTCCAATCCAGATTCCAAATCACGGATAATCTTGACAAGCTTATCGTCTCGCTTTTGGCTCTCGCCAATTCTTTCCACAAGAGTAGGTCTTATTGATAAGTTTGCCAACATCTCAGGTTCCAATTTACATCTAGGCCTGAAGTCAAATCCAGCCAAATACTCGAGACTCTTCCATTCTGAAAACCTGGCTCCCAATCCTGCATGTCTTCGACTTAACGCATCTGCCACTGCGTTACCCTTTCCCAGAGTATAGGCTATACCAAAATCATATGATGCCAAAAACTCTAGCCATCGTTGCTGCCTAAGATTCAAATCCTTTTGGGAGAAAAGATACCTTAACGACTTATGATCTGTAAACAACTCGAATCGAACTCCCAATAGATAATGTCTCCACACCTTCAGAGCAAATACAATCACCACTAACTCCAAATCATGAGTCAGATAATTCCTTTCATGCGGCTTCAGTTGTCGACTTGCATACGCAACAACTTTACCCTTCTGCATCAGCACTGCTCCAAGTCCAGTACCACATCCGTCGGTGTAAACCACCATCTCATCATTTCCACTTGGAATAGTCAAAACAGGAGCACTTGTCAGTCGCTCTTTCAGGATTCCGAAATCTTGCTCACACTTAGCATCCCATCTGAATACTTGGTTCTTTTTCGTCAATCCTGTTAACGGTGCAGCCACCTTGGAAAAGTCTTTGATAAATCGACGATAATATCCTGCTAATCCAAGATAACTTCTCACATCAGATGCATTCTTAGGTCTACCCCAATCTTGGATTGCTGCTACCGTAGCGGGATCAACCGCTATTCCATTTCCAGAGATAATATGGCCTAAGAACCTCACTTCACTCTTCCAAAAGTGACACTTCAAAAACTTAGCCTTCAGCTGATGTTTCCGTAAGATTTCCAAAACAATACGCAAGTGCGTCTTGTGCTCTTCTTCAGTTCTGGAATAAATCAAAATATCATCCACGAACACTAGTACGAACTTGTTCAACTGATCTCTGAACACTCTATTCATAAGATCCACAAAATATGCTGGTGCATTGGTCAATCCAAACGGCATTACCAGCCACTCAAAGAAACCGGATGGTGTCCTGAAAGCAGTCTTCGGCACACTATCCCTAGCCACTCTTAACTGGTGAAATCCCGTTGCCAAATCCATCTGAGAAAACACCTTAGCTTCGTGAAGCTGATCAAACAAGTCGTCTATTCTCGGCAATGGATACTTGTTCTTCTTAGTCACTTTATTCAGCTCACGATAATCCACACACAACCTCAACGATCCATCTGCTTTGGTTGCGAACACAACTGGTGCACCCCATTCGGACACACTACGCCGAATGAATCCTTTCTGTAAAAGATCGTCAACTTGCACCCTCAACTCTTGCTGTTCCCTAGGCGCCATCCGCCTAAGAGGCATCACAACAGGTCTGGCTCCTTCAACTAGATAGATACGAAACTCGATCTCCCTATGCGACAGTAACCCTTTGACCTCATCAAAGACATCCTCAAATCCATTAGCGATTGGCACAAATGACAGTCCATCCCGTGGAACAACTAGCGAATACATGAAGCTCATGAAGACGCCTTCCTCATGCTTACATCGTATCATAACCTTTCGCCCCTCCACATTCTCGACTGTCACCTCCAACCTTTCACAATCAACCTTTGCCGCATACTTCCTAAGCCGGTCCATACCCAAAATAATTCTGAACCCCGCAAAGTTCAGAACAAAACAATCATAAACAAAAGAGCAATCATGACTCGATACAATCAGACCACGGCATAGCATACACAAACAAGACGAACCCCCAACTGGATTAGTCACAACCAATGGCCTATCAACAATATCCGGTTCTAAACCCAACCGGCCTACAAGCTCATTACAAACAAAAGAATGCGACGCCCCAGTATCAAATAACACTCTTACTGGAACACCACATATGGAAAGAGTACCTTGAACCACCACACTCTTTTCTTTCTCTTCAACGGTAGGAGCTTTCGAAGATGATGGAACAGCCCCCAAAGCATAAGCTTGCACAATCTGCTTGTCCTTCCGCGGTTCCGGACAATTCTTCCTGATATGCCCCGGCTTGTCACAGTTGTGGCACTTAACCGGCACCTTCAGATTCTTGCAATCTCTGGAGAAATGGCCCTTCTGCTGACAATTGTAGCAGGTCACTTCGCCCTTCGGCTTCTTCTGGCCATCCTTACCCTTCTGCTGCTGCTGCTTCCTCTTCTTGTTTCCACCCTGCTGTGGTTTAGACTCTTCCTTGGTCACAGCAACAATAGATCCTTCCTTAGGAAACAGATTCTCGTGCCTGAGAGCTTTCTCCACAAGCTTCTCAAATGGATCGTCCAAATGATCCACCAACTGCCTCCCAAGATAACTGTCCAAGCCTGTCACAAACTTCTCATTCTTCTAGTACGAAGATTCAATATACGACCTGGCATACTTGGACAAAGCTTCAAACTCAGAAACATACTCAAGAACTGGTCTCTCACCCTGCTTGAGCTCCACAAACTTCTTGAACAGAACAGACTTCTGAGCCGTAGAAATGAACTTAGCTTCAAATCTGGCTTGGAATTGCTCCCAAGTAATTTCTTCCTCCGGAGTATCAATGGTGATAGAGTTCCACCAGTCAGAAGCTCTCCCTTGAAGCTATCTTGATGCTAGCTTCCTTTTGGTTGCATCCTTGATTCCCAAGTCACCAAAGATCCTTCTACAAGCATCTATCCATCTCTGAACTTCAATGGTTGACTCTGTTCCCAAGAAAACCTTTCCTCCAAGAGCAGTATAGTCTTTACACAGCTTGGCAAAATCCACTGGTTTTGGAGTTTGAACTTGAACTCCAACATCTACTGATGGCCCCGGAGCTGGCATCCTTCTCATGATCGAAGTCATCATAGCTTCGAACATAGCAACATAATCAGCAGTCCCCTCAGTAGCACGGCCTTCCCTAGCAGCTGGTCTCCCTCTTCGACTCATTCCTAATATCTATAAAAGAAATGATTAATGCACCTTGAGAACAACTGCATAGAGGACTCACACACTTCTAAAACTATATTATATATAGTAATCATCCATCAAAATACAATTACGTCTCTCATACGTAGTTACGTCAGCGAGCGTTGGGTAAAATCGATTAACCAAAGCTCTGATACCAAATGTGACGACCGCCCATGACCCCTGCAATGAACATAGAAATAGTGCGCTGTAAAGTGTGCTAGGCAGTCATGGACGATTGCCAAGGTTAAGTTAAAACAACAGAATCTATCGTATAACTCACAGCGCATGGATAAAATACAATAGAAAGTATATATAGTGAAGCTTTACAGAACATAATCTCTATTAAACTTCATAATAGTTTGGTACAACATCTGAATAGTCAATACATCAAGCCGCACTACATATCACTCAGAGAATATACAAGCAGCGGAACATCCAGTACATATAGTAAGAAAATAATATGCAAGCCTCCAGCTCATCTTCGTCATCAGCGTCGTCGGAAACTAAGAACAGCACCTGTCACCTGCTACCTAGTCTGCCCATCCCAAAGCGGATGAACAGCCCAAGGCAATAAGAGTTAAACATAAAGCCTTGAGTCAGACAACAGTCTTAGTGAGCGGTAATTAACTAACAACATACCAAAAGAGCATAAAGGAAAAAGGAATAGGAATCCAACCCTCCCACTCCAGCTCTTTCTACAGTGATAGCCCCTAGACACACTAAGTAGAAATAAACATAGCAAAGCAGACATTTAAAGTAAAGCAATTATCACTCGAGTCAAGGTCGGTGTTTTCCAAGTACAAACCCCCAAGGCCTAAACCAAGATCAGATAAGCACCCAGAAAACATCGCTCTTGAGACCGAATGACGATACAACCAAACATCCATGACTCTGGCTATCACTGTTATCATTGCTTCGATACCACCATTAATTGAATGACCGACACATTCTTTCAGCCGTCTGTCAAGGGTTAATGGCAACCCCGGTTCTAGACAGAACTCTGCACGTCGTCGCAGCCCGTGCCTAGGACTATCGAATCTGCCCAGAGTACTTGACTACAATCATAGTCTTTAGGGACTATCGAATCTGCCCAACGTACTCTTGCTTTAAGCCTGCTAGAACCTTCAACAACGATGAAATCTCAGCCTTCTAGTCATCCTCCTCGACGACTATTTCCATACTAGCTCAAGCGCCTCTCGAGCAAACCATTATCCTCTAACTCGAACCATTTCACCGAGTCATCAACATGCTTGGAGTGATCCCGTCTGGATTAAACCAAGGCTATCTCATATCATGCCTCGCTTCATCTCATCATAGCAAAGTCTCATCTCAACATCATCATCATCAAATCTATCCATATGAGCTTCATCATCCGCCACATATGCCACAAGCAGCTTTTCCAATTCAAGAGCCTTTCCCTTAGCTTTTGAATCATCTTCGACCATCTTGTCTAAATCAAATCATCAATCAACTAATACATAATAATCAATCAAGTCAACCATTAATCCAAGTAATCAAGCATTCAAATATGATCTAATTAACAATTATAACAATAATGGCAATTCTGTAAATAAAGAGTCCAAATCTAACAAGCATGAATTATGAGCAAATATCTCTACAACTTGATGAATGAACTTGCATAGGTTAACATATAGTAAAATGGATGTCAAATCATCATGAACAATAGATCTACACTTAAGTTTATGAAAATGCATGGAAATCACTATTTTAACACCAAATCAAGCCAACAATCCGATATACTCCTTTGGATCCGTGTGAGAGATAATCACCACTCACCAAATCACCTAAACACCTCAAAAGCAACACACTTCAGATCTAGACAGCGAAGAATCTAACTTGATCTATCAAAACTCTGCTTCAAACGATGAAATCACTCTTCGATGGATGAAGATCTTCAATCTAAGCTCTTGGATCTTCGATTTGGATGGAAGGAATCACAAGATTAGAGTGGAGAAAAGAAGTGAAGAAGTGTAGAACTCGAGCTCTCAAAATGGCAGGACTTTGTCGCTTCAAAATCCTTATCCCAAAAAGTGAAGAAATGGACGTGTATTTATAGGCTGAAATCCCTAAGTCGTTTGCTCGCTATTAGGTCGTCCACGACCTAAGAAACCCCACGACTTAAGACCTACGACCTAACACTCACGCGACCTAACAACAACGCAAGTGCACGACCTAACACTCACGCGCGGCTTAGCGACTTAACAAACCTCTCCGACCTACGACTTAACAGATCAACGACCTAACCTTAGCTTGCTCCTAGGTCGCTCACGACCTAACACCCAGCGACCTAACCCTTTAAGCCTTCACGCGACCTAACCACACACACATGCGCACGACCTAGCGATATATGCGCTTCCACGACCTAAAAATGTCACGACCTAAGACTTAACACTAATGCGCGACCTACAACTTAAGCCCTTGCGCGACTTAACACCCTACGACTTAACCCTTAGTGACTTAACGCTACACGACCTAACAACTTAACTAGGATACGACCTAACATCCATGTGACCTAACGACTCATCCCACTTATCTCCTTAACTCGTCCACGACCTAACCTTCTTAGGTCGTTAACTCGCTTAGTTCCTTAGGTCGTTAACTCGCTAACTCCCTTAGGTCGCTGTCTTTCCTTAAGTCGCTCAAACCTTAGGTCGTCTACTCCTTAAGTCGCCAATTCCTGTAGGTTGCTAACTCTTAGGTCGTCCACTACCTTAAGTCGCCAACTTCCTATAGATCGCTCCAATCCTTAAGTCGCCAACTTCCTATAGGTCGCTCAAATCCTTAGGTCGCCAACTTCCTATAGGTCGCTCAAATCCTTAGGTCGCTCACCCGACCTAACCTACCCCACGACCTAAGCTACCACATGACTTATCTTCCAGACGACCTAAGCTACACATGGCTTATCTTCTATATGACCTAATGACAACTGTTTTACGATGTTTCAATCCATAAAAATACAGGTCGTTACATGAATAATAGGAGCCGTGGAGCATATACTGTTGCATATAGATAAAGGAATACCCCCAATAGATAGATTAATATGCTTCAAATATAGTTTTAGGTGGATATTGCCTTGATTGCATTAGGCAATCTAAATGGGATTATGAGTGGTATCGAGAACTATACAACAATGGTTGGTACCAAAATTCATGGGTAGGGCTCGTATAGGGCGATATGTCATCAGGCCTTAGCGATTCACGAGAAAGATAGGGTTACACCTAACTGTTCTTTGCCGCCTACCTGGGTAGGCCATGTTGGGTTATGCACTGCCATAATTGTTTGCTAGTTTTTTTTAGGGCAAGGCTAATTAACCCAAAAGGAGTTCTTTAAAAAATGGTTAGGGTGGTTTGTGGAGCTGAATCCACAATAGGAAGCAGACAAACTAGTAAATCCCTAGAAGCAAAATAGTGTAGGGAAAAATATATGAAAAGCCATCATTAGAAACTGTGGGAGTCCCTCGAGTTATACAGTAACGACATCGTGACAGGTCTAGGGTTATGGATCCTAACGAAGAGCTGATTTGGAGATACTAACAGGGATAGTATCTTGATCCATTTGGGGACCATGGGATATATACACATATTTATATGTACATAGTTATGATTCTATAGAAGGTAAGTGGAAACAAATCATACGCGGACATGGAGTCGGGATGACTAATTAAAAGTGTAAATAATCATAACATGAAATAGAAAATAATCGACATAAACTAGTATTATGTACAAAATGTATGATTTTACCAGTCACCAGAATGCTGTTCTGACCACCTCATCATTACAACCCACATGATAGATTGAAGGGTAGGTACAAGTGTTTGGCATGTTCGGTGCTGACATGGACACTTACTTTGGAAGTGTCAAATCTTGGTCGGTACATATGTGACTTATTAAATTTTGCTATTTTGCAATATGTTTATCGTTAGTGCTCTGATATGCATTCTTTCATTCTGATTGTAGGATATCAAACCAACGATCTGTACTTTGGTGGACTTTGGTTTTTGATTTAGCGAAAATTCAGACCTACTAAGGCATAAGGTATTACAAATTCCATCTATGAAAACAAATGACTTTGGTTGACATACCAAAAGGGATAAAACCCATTGACTGTAAATGGATTTTTAAGGAAAACCTAAATGCAAATGGACAAGTGGAGACTTAAAAGCAAGGCTAGTTGCAAAAGAATTTCATTAAATTCAAGGTATTAATTATAATGAAACGTTTTCACATGTATCAATGTTTAAGTAGATTTGGATATCGCTAGCTATTGTTGCATTCTATGATTATGAAATATGGCAAATGAGCATAAATATGACATTTCTAAATGGTGATTTAGACGATACCGTTAATATGTCGTAGCCTAAGGGTTTCAAGGTCGGTAGGAGTAAGGGAAAAGTTTGCAAGTTGTTAAGATCCATTTATGGATTTAAACAAGGTTCAAGGAGTTAGAATAAGTATTTTGATAAAGTTATCAAATAGTTTGGTTTTTATTAGAATGTGGAGGAAGGTGCATATAATGAAAGGAACAAGGAAGTGTTATCATGTTTTTGTTTTATATGTCGATGATCTACTATTGCTTGACAACAACTTTTCGTTATTGCAATTAGTGAAAGCTTGGTTATCCAAGAATTTCTCCATAAAGAATTTAGGGGAAGCAGCCCATATACTAGGTGGGGGCAACATTTTGACTATTTTATTCATATTTATAAAGCTTGTGTTGAATTATTAATATGTATGCAAGTGGAAAAGTGGTTTGCCTTCTGTGTTAAGAAGTTTGCCATTGGAGTTCTATTCCTACTTGGGCGTATATTTGCTAGTTTTACTTCTTTCATTTCTTTGTTTCTTACTTGGACTTAGGCATCCATATTGAACAGGTCGGCCTTGAGTATGGCACATACACTTATATAGATACACACACATGTGTGAGGGGTTGTAAGTTGATGATATGATATTACTCTAACATCGATATACAAGATAAATATTACATGTTATTTTCCATAATTAACGTGTGCTCATATATTATGTCACATGCTTAACCATTATGGTTACAAAAAAGAGCATGGATAGGTGTGTCTTTGAAGTCTATATGCATTAACGTTAAATTAATTTATGTATTTATATATACCTATTATTATATAGATAGTGTTAACCGCTATTTCAAAGCATATTTCAACTGGACTTAAAAGATTCAAACGAGAACAAGACGACTTGAAAACTTGGAGGCACACTTAAAATGACTAGAGAATTGAGCTTAAGAAATTTGGACAAAAAATACAATAAAGAGAGAGGTCATCACTGATCTCTCAAGTAGGTACCGACCACTCTTGCTAACTCCATAGATGTTGTGGCCTCTTTGGGACACCTCCATATGGAATTAGAAGAGTGCTGCAAAAGAGTACAAGTCATTTCGAGCTAAGGAAAAAAGTCACTACCGACCTCTTAGGAAAAAAAAGCTGATACTGAGTTGTTTTGGAGAGAGGTGGGTACCAACTCATTTTGCACGACCAACATTTGATGGAAACAACATGGGACATTGTAAATGTAGTAAGAAGAAGGATGCAAGAAGTTTCAAAGTGATTTGAACTATAGGGAGAAGTCATCAACGAGTTGAGAGGTCAGTATCGACTTTTGTGGTTAACTCGAGAGATCCTGCAACTTTGCACAATACTTCAGCTTGATATTTGAGCTCTGCCCCAGGTGAATTTCTAGCCCAACATGACTATTTTCCCTATAAATACAAGTCATAGAGTAACCGAAACAGGATTATAATTCTTTAAGCATGGAGACTTTGCTATTTCTTTACTTCTAACCTTTTCTTCATTAAAGTCCTCTGGCTGCACATTAAAGTCATAGAGATAATCAATTGTAATCCTGAGAGAGAATAACTAATAAAAATATTTAAGTGGACGTAGGCTAGAGATCATGCGGAACAACTATTAAAATTTCTACGTGTTCTTGTCTATTTTTTGTTTTTCTATTTATTTAATCTGAACTGGTGCTTTCATCTGATTTCTGGGTGCTGATCCAATTTTTGGGTTAACATTTTTATGCTTTCACTAAGAACAAAGCTAGATATGAAAACTTGAAGCTTGAATATGAGATTTGGCAAAGATGAAGAGGCCTAACACTAGATCTAAAATCAGAACAAGTCAACCAGAGCCTGGGGCAGGCAAGAGGTGTCCTCAAATTCTTATCAGTCTAACTACATGACCAAAGAAGAGATGGAGAGAATGATAAAGAAGATGCAAGATGGAGTGATAACTAGGAAGCATGAAATAATTGAAGAATTCTTCCAAAGGATGAGACAACATGAATAACTCGAGTTGTAGGAATTCGGAACCTAGGACAAGGAGCTAATGTAGGAACATCAGGAGTTGGAACAAAAGAAATTAGAATGATGCCCCCACTATCTGAACAACTCGATACCGATCTAAATCAACTCGGTACCGAGGGAATTACACTTGGGGGAAATGTAGGTTTGACTACTGGAATGCCGAGAATAAAAAACGCTGGAGCTAGAACGCAAATTGGAATGCGAATGCACAACAACCGAAGGAGTATTGCCAGAGCTATCTCGTAGGAACAGAGGAAAGAATGAAACTAAAAGAGCAGGACAAAATGCTAATGTGCAGCCAGAGGAGTATGTACCAGAATATATTCCAGAACTACAATACGTGAGCAGGGAGCAGAATATCGCTTTTGGACGAAGACCTTCATTGTACGGCGAAAATTGAATTTCTGAGTTGGTAAGAAGAATAGTTAGAGGAGGACCCCTAGATCATGGTTTAGAGGATGTGAACAGGAATTCGTTCACTTTTAATATCTGGAATGCAAGAAACCCTTCCGATTTCAAGCATCCGACGCTGGAAATGTATGATGGAAAGACAAATCCGACGATTCATCTAATGAGATACATCCAACATATGGAGATTTTGGGTACTTCTTAAGGGGTAATGGGATGGTGTTTCCCATTATACTTAACGGACTTGGTAGCAATGTGGTTCAGAGAGCTGGAGAATGGTTCCATTAATAAATGGACCAAATTGGTAAGCAGATTCTTAAGATAGTTCAGAGTTCACATCTCACGACTAAAGAATGTGATGACGCTATCGAGCTTAAGACAAAGGCTCGAAGAGACCTTTAGAAGCTATTTGACAAGATTCAATGCAACAGCAGTTGCAGTCGATAGGCCGGATGCATCAGTAATCTTGATGGCGGTAGTATCTAGAGTCGCAAATAAGATTTACTTCAAAGGTGCGCTGGAAAGATATCCACCTATGGATTTTGCATAATTCTACTATGAAGGTGAAAGATATTTGCATTAGGAAGACGTTGAAGCTGAGGATGCTGAAATTAATGTTGTGGATAATGTGGGATTATCTGCAGTGGGAATTGGAAAAGATAAAGAGAAAAGAAAAGTTGATAATGACTTTGGAAAAAAAGCAACAAAGAAGAGAGCGGAAATTCTCTTCCTTCACTGATCTGACTGAGACTCTAGAGAGGATATATCTAGGCACTAAGGGCAAATGCCCTACTAAAATCCTGCACAAAGAGAATCCACTGATTGAGAGAGAAAGTCTGGGAAGTTATGCATCTTCCATGAGCTGGATGGACAAGAAACGAATGAGTGCCGACACCTTTGTGATTTGATAGAAGAACTGGTTCAGAGAAACCAACTACAATAGTATGTGAGGAACTGAACTATAGTGGTGTGGCCGAAGCAACCACCATCTGCAGCAAATGCATCACGGAACAACCAGGGATGTAGTTCAAGGCTCAAAATCCCATGATTAGGATGAACGAGGATCAAACCCAAGTCCTACGCTCTTCCTTTTCGTTTATTTCTTTCACTTTAATTGTTATATTTAACAATAAAGACGATAATAATCTCAGGCCACGCACAAGTATGTGGGATCCTAAAATGTCTTTAGGCACACTCTGAGTTTGATGCCTGAGATGACTATTTAGGACAATAATAACCTCAGACTGCTTACATGTGTACGAGACTTAGATTGGTCTCTAAGCATGCTCTTAGTCGGATGTCTGGGATGAACACTTATGATTTCTACTTATTTGCTCTGATATGATTTGCATATTTGGAAAATCCACATTGAATGTGATAACTAATATTGGTCGCTTTATGTCCCGTCCGGAGAGATGAGACTGAAGTGCTAGGTGTAAGCTCCCTTGCCGAAAAGCGAGTGGATGGGCTTTTTTGTAATGTAAGTCCCATCACAAAAGAATGAGCTGATGTGTTTACTTGGTCGTTAAGTTCCTTTTTCGGAAAGCAAGCAGACTCAGCAAGGATCCAGAGAGATCGAAACCCTAGATTGGGCGATAAACGATCTGGAGAGATCGTTACCCTTAAATTAAACACTAAACGATCCAAAGAGATCGTCCCCTTAATTTAAACAATAAATGATCTGGAGAGATCGCGCATTAAACTGAATATAAGACGATCCAGAGAGATCGAACCTTAGAACAGATATAGATTTGAGAAGAGGATTTGAATGCCTTGCAATTAGATTAGAACTGATAAATCTCGGATGAACATGGGATGATTTTGATATGTGGTGTAATAATATTGAATAAAATCGGAACGATGATGATGTATAAACTACACTTTGGCAGAATTTAGAGTCTTAGCTTGTAGCAGGTTTGGAACGACCTATGATTGACAAGAGAATACGAAGGAACTGGATGATTCTCCAAGATTTAAGTAGCCGAAGAGCTCAACTATCGAAGACTGATGTCTGGAACTTGTTCTTGAGCAAAGCACACCTTACATTTGAAAGGCGTACTTTGGGGGGCAAAGTGTTTACTCGAATTTTAGTAAAGCAGATTTCAACTGGACTTAGAAGATTCAAACGAGGACGAAACGACTTGAAAACTTGGAAGGACGCTTAAAATGACTAGAGAATTAAGCTTAGCAAATTTGGATGAAAAATACACTAAGGAGAGAGGTCATATAACGACCCGTATTTTTGGGTCCTCGAATTTGAATATTTAATTTGTTTAAATATTCGAATTTGAATTAAAGAATAATAAAAAGTATGTTTCAAATTTAGACTCGATTTTCAATGACGTATTTTTAATTTAATTTATAAAAGATTTCCACAATTTTTAAATTGAAAAATATTTAAATTACCATTTGACGTATTTACATCGAACGTCGGCATATTCCAATTTAATAGGATAAATTAACTTGCCTATTTTATTTCTGTTATGTAATCATGTTACATTTCTGTACATGATCGTATTTCATTTTCTATCATCCGCGGCTCGTATGCGAACGCGATATGGTGGGATGGGGTACCTAAATATTTTCTATTCAATCCAAGAAACAATGTATACACATATGCACTAACCTGTACATCTATGTACAACAAGTACACAACATATCATTCCTTTTTTCTTCTGCTCAGCCACATCTTTGTTTCCCCTTGTTTGGATGCGCCTTCCTATCTCCATCAATTGTGATTTTTATTTAATCTGGGTACTGATGAAGATGATCAAGCATATATATATATACATAGGCATATGTATAGAGAGCTGAATCTTTTCTCTCTTCTTCATTTTGCTCTGTACATGTTCAAGAAACTCATGAAAACCAAACATTTTCATCACTCAAAAATTAAATCCTCTCTAACCATGGAGAATTAGCTCGTACGGTCAACTGGAAAGTTGTTCGTATTAGTCCAAAGTATTTTTAGAAATTAATGGAACTCTATTTCATCGTATATCGATCGAGAAATCGCGAAATATCAGAAAAGGGAAATGTTTTGTTCTTATATTTCAAAAAAAATCATTTCTCTCAATCCAAGTTGAATTGATCGTCACCGCTAGCACTGTCAAATTCGTATCGGGACGCATTATTTTTGTAGAGATTTCGACGGATTTTCTTGTTGATGATCGACGTTGGTCGAAGACTGGGGTTAAGGTTTGCTGAAGATTTATGCTACGATTGGCGAATTGGAGCTTGGCATGTTATCGGGATTGGAGAGTGCATCAACGTGGCAAAGTTTGGTAAGTTTTGACGAAAATTTATGTCACGTCTTTTAGGGCTTGCAACGACCTGTAGCTTACGAGATGGAGTCGGGTTATAATGGAGGATGCACGCACTTGAGGTGGTGGGGTGAGTTGGATGAGCACGGGGAGGGAAACTCATCAGCGGCGGTTCGTAGATTGGTGGGGTGGTTTGCGTGTGCATGTGCATACGGTGGCATGCATGAATTTTGGGAGCAGGCATTTAAAATGGATAGGGGAAGAAGAAAGCACTGTTCGTATTGGGTGGGTTGCGGGTAGGGTTAATGGGCTCAACACGTTTGCTTGCGATGGTGAGAAAACTTTTTAACTATTTTTTTTGTAATTAAATATAAATGGATGTGTCACCTTAAAAACGTGATAAGTTGCTCATTTGAAATCTGATAAATCTATGGATTGTTGCATTGGACTCGTGTTGACAAGTACTATGCTATGGCATAAATTGTTGGTTGTTTTGAAGTAGTAAAATTTAATGATAAATTAATATTGTTCGATAATAATTATGTTAAATTGGATAATAACGTAGTTTAATTAATTTTACTTAAAAGGTGTTATTTATTTGGCCAAATAAACACCGAACTGCTTAAGTGAATTGAATATGGTAACTCGACATATGTTTAGTGGAATAAAACACCGTTCCGCTAGTTAAATTAATTTGACATTTAATTAGCAGAATAAATCCCCATTTTGCTATGTTATAGATTTGGACATTTGATTATATATCGTTAATTAAAATCCCGCTTTGAATAAGTGATATTTTAACCAATGATTGTTAAGTGTTGGATTTATTTTACATAGTTGTGGATGATGTAAATATTTATTATTAACTTGGGAAGTTAAGTTGAATAATATGGTAGCTTGTTTAAGTACCATGGTGATCGTTAAGACTCCGAATTTGAAAAGTAAATTATTGATTTGAAAGTTATTTTAAGGTCAATTATTATTTACTATAGGGTTTTTAATGGTAATTATTATTAGCAATAAAATTTAAAAGGTAATAACTATTTATCAATAACGTTTTAAAGATAATTAATAATTTTTTAATAATGATTTAAAGTTAGTTATTTTATGACCATAATTGTTAAAGGTTATTTCTTAAAGTTATTTAAGAATATTTAATATTAGTTTAAAGGTATTTAATTATTGTTTTAAATGTTTAATTTAATTAATTATTTAACTATACTATAATTTTAATTAAAGTTTATATTGATTTAAGTTAGTTAATGCTATTTATAGGTTAATCAATTATCATAATTAATATTGGTTTAAAGTTAATTTATTATTGTTTTAATAACATTTTAAAGTTAAATAATTATTATCTTAATATTGTTTTGAAGTTAACTTATTAATACAATAATAGTGTTTTAAAATTAATTTAATATATTATTAATGAGATTTTAAGTTATTATTTTAGATGAGATTTAATTTAAATGAGAAAGAAGGATGTTTAAATAATAACTTATTATTTTAAGTTATTTTAAATAATATATGGTTCGTCAAAGGAACCTTATTGACTTAGAGAGTTATTTAATAAGTTTGTTAAATATGGAAAGAGTTTATAAATGGTACTGGATTTTTATAAAAGAATTTTATCAATGAATTTTTTTAAGATATGAAAAGGAGAAGTTTTATAAATGGGATTTGAGATTTATTAAGAATGTTTTATAAATGGATTGGAGATTTATAAAGAAGCTTTACAAATAAATTTGGAGATAATTATAGATAAAGAAATTTGGAAAGAAATGGTTGATTTCATGGCGTAATTCGAGGGGTGGTGATTGTCTACATTTTACTATGGATTCGCTGGGATAACGACGTAACCATTGAGTAAACTGCGATCCATAATTGATACTGAAGGATACTTTCAAAAATTTATTTATAAGAGTTTTCATGTTTCTAAGATTTGAAAATGAAATCGTTTATGATATACTTATACCGTTAGATTTTTTTTCATGGCGACCTAATCTGCGAATTTTTGGCTTTCAAATCTGGCGATTTTTTTTGCTTTCGTGACTTACTTCGTCAACAACCTTTTCGCCGTTCCTTTCTTCTTTATTGGCAGCGATGCCTCATCCTATGAAGCTGCCGTCGCCAGCACTTTCCACGTTGAGGTCGGAGACCAGATCTGGCAAGAATTTTTCTCGATCGAACCCTGTACTGCCTCTGCAACATCCTTCAGTTGTCGTTCCACTGGCCTTCGAACAGGCCTCTCCTCCATCACAAGGCGTTCCAGGTCCCCTGAGTGAACATGCATCGGAACTTATTCCTTCGATCAATGCTAAATCTGCTCCTGCCCTACCGAACACAATTCCCAAGTCTTCTGTATGCCTGCCGATCTCAGGTATTTCCATTCCAGTATTGAGTTCCCTTCTATCGCCTTTGCTTGGTGCTGTAACTAGTCGTGCAACTAAGCAATGGTCTGAAAATTGTGTACCTACTTTTGGGTTGTCTTATGAAAATGGCAAACGATTGTTGTATGGAGATAATGTGGAGTCTCTTACTGTTGAACCCATTGAGAATGTGGCGGATGTTCTTCCTGTCGAAGCTGACAATTTAAAACAATGTGAATGCCCTAGAACTGCTTGTGAAAATGTCTATGAATCTGTAGATGCAATTGGCCGATCTACGTGTTTTCCTACTACCCCTATTGCTCCACCAGATGTGTCGACAAAATGGACTTCTCTTTTTACTAAGTTGCCCAGCAACGCGGGTGTTCATTCCCCGAGAATGTTTGAGAATGTTGAGCTTGAAGGAGCCATGGTTCCTCCTTCCAAAGTAATTCAAGCGGGCAAGGACTATTGGAAGGACTACTTGGTTGGTTTTTTCTTGGATTTCAAACCGGACTATCATTTTGTTAAAGCGAGATGCAATCAAGTATGGAAGCCCAGCGGAGGTCTTAGTGTGCATTTTGATAATTCTATGTACTATTTCAAGTTCCCCCATTCTGATGAGAGACAATGTATCCTAGAATCTGATCTGATTCTAATTGCTGGGAAGCCTTTCATTATCACTTCCTGGAATCCATCGGTTGACAGGGCGGTTGAGCAGGTATTATCTATTCCTATCTGGGCCCATCTTTCTCGTATTCCTTCAGTGCTTCAGCCTTTGATCGGTATTGACTGGCTGGTCGGCCTTGTTGGTAAGGTCATATGTTATGACACGAACACAGTGTCAAGGAAGAGACTAGTTTATGCTAAAGCCTTGATTGAGATAACTCCGAATGGTCATGAAGCCAAGATTCTTGTATGCTATAGCTGAAAGCCGGATATTTGTACGTCCTATCAGTCTTTTGGGCATTCCACTGATTCTTGTGCACATGGGACAGCTGCTACTCCTATGTCCTTGCGGGTCCCGCTTCCAAGACCTCCTGTTAGAAAATGGGTTTCGAAAGCTGCCCTAGATATCCCTACCCTTCCACCTGTTGACTTCATTCAGGTCGCTCCTCCTGTTATTCCTCCACCTGTTATTAACCTGGCCGTGGATGATTCTACTAATCCTTTGAGTGATGGTCTTACCTCTGATATTATTATATAGGACCCTGATGAGCGTGCTTGGCTACACCTACCTTCGAACATGAGGTTCTCGCCTGAGAGTAATACCGTTTATGCCTACATCAATGACTCAGTTGAGGATACGAGGAGTCTTATTTACTATATTGATGGTGAGGGCCTTGCCCTCACTAGGGAGGGTGAGATTGGTAGGTGAACAAGAGTAAGTTATATGATGTTACATGGGATAGGAAGTTTATTCACTCTTCTGCTTCTGTTGGTTATGCTTCAGACATGGCTCTGCTTTTCGTTGGGTATGATGATGTTTCTAGTCCAGTGTCAGAAGACGGTAGTGATTGTCCTTCCTCCACTTCGGGGGGTTAGGCAAGTTCTTATGTAGTAGTATAGGCCTTTTTGTCTCTCTCCTGTTCCTAGTTGTTGTCAGTGGCTTGTCCACTTTAATCAGCTGCTCTATGCATGTACAGACCACATGTTCTTTATTTATATACAGTGGCACGGCCCACTATAAAGCCGGCTAGCCTTGCTAAAAAAAGTGTATAGTTATATTTTCGAAGTATCGAAATATAGTGTTTTGTCAATATACTTATCCTGTTGAGATAAGTATATGGAAGTGATTTCCAAGTCTTTGAAAAGTGATTTTAAGAAATAAAGATTTATTTTGGAGAGGCTTGGTGATTTCCATGGGAAATGTAATCTTTATTTTGAATGTTTGATTATTTGACAGTTAAATAACCGACTATCAAATCTTGGCCTCAATATGTAATCCTTCTTAATTTTTGTGGTAGGGAAATATTCCCTACTTAACACCAAAGGATTTTAACTCTGGAAATATCTAGAGGAAACATGGGGATTAAATAGTACAGTTACCATCGGTGGTGCTATACTGTACGTATAAATTCGTTTTGTCCTTCTAGGACAAATGATAAGGAGATCCATCCACTTAAACGGTTAAGGAGTGATCCCAGCCCTTATGCATTGTCTGATTATTTCCTAAAGGACCGGTATTGAGTATTCCGGAAATCGGCTTTTGGTTTGTGGAGCATCCGTGAAGCGGAAGAGTGTACTCGTAAGAGATGACTCGAACCCGTAACCAATCCAAAAAACATATATGGTTCTATAAAGAAGATTTGTGATATATTGAGATGTTGGGTTCTATGTGTGATTCCGAGACCCGTTGGGGTATGAGAATCCAAGTGTGATTCCAAGATCTAATGGAGATATGGGAATCTATGTGTGATTTCGAGACCCGTTGGGTTAAAATCCATACGGGATTCCATATTCTAGTGGCGGTGCGTAAGCTGGAATGCCGGACGTAGCCTCATCAGCGGAAATGACTAAATCCAGAGATAGGAGGCATGGCCAGTTGGGTTGGCAAACCCATAGGGTGTAGTCGGCTTCTCCTAGATGTCACTTAAAGTTGTTATGCATGCATGGGGAAATGCACTCGGTCTTAGCGAGACCAACCATGTTTTTCCTATGGTACATCACTATGGATGTATGCTGCTTCGGAAGGATATCTCTGATCCTTGTGTAGGAGGACCGTTCTCGAAGTACTGAGGGCACCTCCATGGAAATCCTACACAATTAGCGAATGTGCCTTATCGATTTTCGGTTATATACCTAGTACTGTTGTGATGTACACTCACGAGCATCACAGCTACTTGATTATTATTATTTTCGCCCTTAAACATTACTATAATATCACTGAATTTTCTATAAAAAGGTTTTGGTTATCGTAAGGTAAAAACCTGTCCATGTTTATGTGCGGCGTGGTCTTAAGAAATACATTTGTTTTCAAAAGGTTTATTTAAACTTTAAGAATCCATTGGATTGTGTTTCTCATGCTAGTTTTACCAGACTGACCCGGGCCTTGTTTTCCTATAATGCTCGGGTTAGACCGAGCATATTTCCAGGTTTAGTTGGATATTTTTGGAGCTTCAGGAGACGAGCTGGAGGCCCAGAGACGTATTCACGTACATGGTTATTTTTCCATTGCATTCATTGTTGTATTTATCAGCAATTGTAAGGACTGATTGTTATAACTCTCCAGGCTGAAATTGGTTAGTATACTCTGGTTGATGTCTGTATATATATATATATATATATATATATATATATATATATATATATTACAGTGTTTTGTGTAAAGATTGGTTTTATATTATAAATTATTCATTCCGCTATGAGATTCTGTGTTGTTTAGTTTCTTCTTGTCTTCTTTCTTCTTCTTTTTTCCAAACTATCCGCATTTCCGTTCAATTTGGGTTGGACATGTGTGGTTTATTGTCAGCTTAAACTGTACGGAAATGTGGGTTGTTACAGTTGGTATCAGAGCTTAGGTTAAGCGAACACCTAGGCTTGGGTGGGGTTAACTCATTTGAGATAGGGTAAGCGAGACCCTAGATGAGTTTGAGAGTATATTTAAGAGCACGTATTTGTTATTTTCATAAAAACGTTTTATATTGTGTTGTTTGATATGTTGGGTAGCTTAAGAGTTCTGGTCGATGCGTTTGGCCAAAGTTATCGATAGGGATTTCCTAAACACTCGAACATGGCCAATTGACACATATTATTTTAAAATGGGTAACTGAAATAATTTTACCTGAGTTTATATTATTTATATAAGAATAAATTTTCAAAGGTTTAATATAGTTATTCTTGGTTGTGCTTGGTTGTTAGGAAGGATAACATTCCATCATTATCATCTAGGATTTGATCGGTCATGCTCGCCCATTTCTGAGCATTGACAATTATCGATTAATCTACCTAGAATCTTCCTTTTTGAAATCTGGGTGGGGTAGATAGGAAATTTAGGAACATTGAAATGAATACCTTGTGAATTAAGTTTCACTATTTGAATATAAGGCATTCGTTGATAATGTTGGGTTAAAATTTGATTTCTTAGGGTTGTTTATTTAAAAGAAATTTGGATATTTTGGAATGAATATTCTAGAAATATAAAGGATTGATTTGATAAAAATTAATTTTTAATAACTTTGTTTTATTAAAAGGAATTTGGAATATTTTGAAATAAATATTTTGGAAATGATTGAATATTAAAGTTGGTTATTTTTAAATTATTTATAAAAGAAGTTTATTAAAAGGAAACTTAAATATTTCTGAAATGATACTTGAAGAATGATTTATATAAGGAAGCTAGATTATTTTCGTAATAAATATTTGAGATTGATTTCCTTTAAAAGGAGATATTTTATAATTTGATTTATAAAAATGTTATTTATAAATAAAAGGAATTTGAGAATTTAAATCCTGGTATTTTGGAAAATGGTTTTCAAGGTTTATAAGTAAATAATTGTATTTTAAAATATTCTTGGAATAAAAATAGTTCTAAAGATTTTTCAAGGGGATATAAGCACTGAACTCGCTTCGGTCGCTAAAAAATAATTTCGACGATGACTACCACATCGTCGGTGTTCATTTTCGAGTTTCTAAATTAGCAATTGCTACCATTAGGATCTTGCTATATTTTTTTGATAAAACAAATTTTGATCTAATTCCAAAGGTATGATTTGATTTACCATAGAATAAATATGTATATTATCATTAGAATTTATTTGCGAGAAAAAAAAGAAAAAAAATAAATAAAAGATTTATTTAAGATAGTTTTGAAGTATGAATTATTTTGAAAATGGTAATAATAGTTTTCTTAAAGGGGATTTGGTGTATCATTATTTTGGAAAATAGTTTGTTTAGAAATATATTTAAGTATATATATCGTTGAAAAGGAATTTAATAGAAAGATGGGTATTCTTTTGGATTTTGTTTGAGAACGAGTCCCGATTTGTTGTGTGATGATCAGAATAATCTCCTAGGTGATGATCGGATGTTTGCTTAGGCTAACGGTATTATGCACTTAGTAAATTATATCCTTTGTTATTGTACGATCGGGACGAGTACGAATCCAAAGTAAGTTGGAAATTGATAGTTTGATGAAAACTATTTATTTGGAATATATTTGGTATGGTTTCAAAAAGGGGGTTTTGAAAAAATAAATTGTTTTTAAGTTAACTAGTGCGAGTGGCTTGAAAATAACTAAAAATGGGTGAGAGATACGTTCGGATGGTGAACATTTCTCTTAAATATTATCCTCATAGTAAGGAATATATAATATTGCTTGGTAGTACCCAGTTCCTTGGTATAATTTTGGGGTTACTCGGGCTAATTCTATATATAATTTTCTATGGATTAAAACATATAGTATTATTTCAAAAAGGTGTTTTGAATAAAACCTGGGTGTTTAAAATTCTTAAGTGAATTCCAAAAATAAAGTTTTGAATTGGATGGTTGTGTATGCCTCTGGAGTGTGATAGGATATTATATAAATTTGGGAGTTTAAGTTGGATTTATGAGATGTTCTCACAAATATGGAAATGAAATTGGTATTAGGAATAACCAATTAAAATAAGTAAATAGAATGGATGTAGATCATTTCTCTCTATATATAGTTTGATCTAATATTCTAGTACAAGGCTCTGAGATGTTCCACACTATTCCGAATAATGATCTATTACACGATTTTTGACGGCAAGCACTTGATGAGGGTTCTTGATATGGAACCAAGGTTTTCTATCATAGCTACATTTATGTAAGGAGAGCAGAGGTTCCTAATCAAGGAGACTGATCAGGGTCGGCACTATTAAATCGGGTGAACGATACTGGTTTGGAAGTGGAGTCATGTATTTGAGTAGTTATCGAATCAGATTCTGTATATAAATGATCTATGAACATCATGCAGGCTTATGAATAATATTAAGGATTCTTGTGCTGGAATTTCGAAGACGAATTTCTTTTTAAGGAGGGGAGTGTAACGACCTATATTTTTAAATATTCGAATTAATTTAGACTTGATTTTCAATGACGTATTTTTAATTTAATTTGTAAAAAAATTCCAAAATTTTTAATTTGAAAATATTTAAATTACCATTTGACGTATTTACATCGAATGTCGGCACATTTAAAATTTAACAGGCTAAGTTAACTTGCCTATTTTATTTTGTTATGTAATCACATTACATTTCTGTACAAGACCTTATTTCATTTTCTATCATCCGCGGCTCATACGCGGATGCAATATGGTGGGATGGGGTACCTAAATATTTTCTATTCAATTCAAGAAACAATGTATGCAAATATGTACTAACCTGTACATCTATATACAACAAGTACACAACACCTCATTTCTTTTTTCTTTTGCTCGGCCATATCTTTGACTCCCCTTGTTTGGCTGTGCCTCCATATCTCCATCAATTGTTACTTTTATTTGATCTGGGCACTGATAATATGATCAAGCATATATATACATAGGCATATGTACAGAGAGCTGAATCTTTTCTCCCTTCTTCATTTTGCTCTGTACATGTTCAAGAAACTCATGAAAACCAAACATTTTCATCACTCAAAAATCAAATCCTCTCTAACCATGGAGAATTAGCTCATACGATCAACTGGAAAGTTGTTCGTATTAGTCCAGAGTATTGTTAGAAATTAACGGAACCCGATTTCGTCGTATATCGATCGGGAAATCGCTAAATGCCAGAAAAGGGAAAGTTTTGTTCTTAGATTTCAAAAAAATCATTTCTCTCAATCCAAGTTGAATTGATCGTCGCCGCTAGCACCGTCAAGTTCGTATCAAGACGTAGTATTTTTGTGGAGATTTCGATGGAGTTTCGTGTCGATGATTGACATTGGTCAAAGACTAGGGTTAAGGTTTGCCGGAGATTTATGCTACGATCGGCGAATAGGAGCTTGGCGTGTTATCGGGCTTGAAGAGTGCTTCATCGTCGTGAAGTTTGGTGAGTTTTGGCACTAATTTATGTCCCGTCTTTTAGGGTTTGCTGCGACCTGTATCTTGCGAGATAGAGTTGGGTTATGATGGAGGAGGCACGCTCTTGATGTGGCAGGGCGAGTTAGATGAGCATGGGGTGGGAAACTCGTCAGCGGCGGTGGTTCGTAAATTGGTGGGGTGGTTTGCGTGTGCATGTGCACACGGTGGCATGCACGAATTTTGGGAGCAGGCAATTCAAATGGATAGGGGAAGAAAAAAGCACCGATCATATTGGGGTGGGTTGCAGGTAGGATTAATGGGCTCGGCCCATTTTCTTATGATGGTGAGAAAATTTTTTAATTGTCTTTTTTTGTAATTAAATATAAGTGGATGTGTTACCTTAAAAATGTGATAAGTTGCTCGTTTGAAATCTGACGAATCTCCGGATTGTTGCGTTGGACTCGTGTTGATGAGTACTACGCTATGGTATAAATTGTTGGTTGTTTTGAAGTAGTAAAATTTAATGGTAAATTAGTATTGTTCGATAATAATTATGTTAAATTGGATAATAACGTAATTTAATTAATTTTACTTAAAACGCATTATCTATTTGGACAAATAAATACCGAACTACTTAAGTGAATTGAATATGGTAACTGGACATCTGTTTAGTGAAATAAAACACCGTTCCATGAATTAAATTAATTTGACATTTAATTAGCAGAGTAAATCCACGTTCTGCTATGTTATAGATTTGGACATTTGATTATATATCGTTAATTGATATCCCTCTTTGAATAAGTGATATTTTAACCAATGATTGTTAAGTGTTGGATTTATTTTACGCAGTCGTGGATGATGTAAATATTTGTTCTTAACTTGGGAAGTTAAATTGAATAATATGGTAACTTGTTTAAGTACCATGGTGATCGTTAAGTCTCCTTCGAATTTGAAAAGTAAATTATTAATTTGAAATTTATTTTAAGAATAATTATTATTTATTATAGGGTTTTTAATGGTAATTATTATTACCAATAAAATTTAAAAGGTAATAACTATTTATCAATAATGTTTTAAAGATAATCAATAACTGTTTTTAATAATGATTTAAGGTTAGTTAATTTATTACTATAATTTTTAAAGGTTATTTCTTAAAGTTATTTAAGAATATTTAATTATTATTTTAAACATATTTAATTATTATTTTAAAATGTTTAATTTAATTAATTATTTAAAGTGATTAACTATAATTTAATCTTAATTAAAGTTTATATTGATTTAAGTTAGTTAATGATATTTATAAGTTAATCAATTATCATAATTAATATTAGTTTAAAGTTAATTTATTATTGTTTTAATAACGTTTTAAAGTTAAATAATTATTATTTTAATATTGTTTTGAAGTTAACTTATTAATACAATAATAGTGCTTTAAAATTAATTTAATATATTATTAATGAGATTTTAAGTTATTAGTTTAGATGAGATTTGATTTAAAGGAGAAAGAAGGATATTTAAATAATAACTTATTATTTTAAGTTATTTTAAATTATGTATGGTTCGTCAAAGGAACCTTATTGACTTAGAGAGTTATTTAATAAGTTTGTTAAATATGGAAAGAGTTTATAAATGGTACTAGATTTTTATAAAAGAATTTTATCAATGAGGTTTTTTTAGATATGAAAAGGAGAAGTTTTATTAATGGTGTTTGAGATTTATTAAGAATGTTTTATAAATGGATTGGAGATTTATAAAGAAGCTTTACAAATAAATTTGGAGATAATTATAGATAAAGAAATTTGTAAAGAAATGGTTGATTTCATGGCGTAATTCGAGGGGCAGTGATTGCTTACATTTTGCTATGGATTCGCTGGGATAGCGACGTAACCATTGAGTAAACTGCAATCCCTAATTGATACTGAATGATACTTTCAAAAATCTATTTTTAAGAGTTTTGAAGTTTCTAAGATTTGAAAGTGAAATGGTTTGTGAATATACTTATACCATTGTGATAAGTATATGGTTATATTTTCTAAGTATCGAAATATAATGTTTTGTCAATATACTTATCCTGTTGAGATAAGTATATGGAAGTGATTTCGAAGTTTTTGAAAGGTGATTTTAAGAAATAAAAGATTTATTTTGGAGAGGCTTAGTGATTTCCATGGGAAATGTAATCATTGTTTTGAATGTTTCATTATTTGATAGTTAAATAACCGACTATCAAATCTTGGCCTAAATATGTAATCCTTCTCAATTTTGGTGGTATGGAAATATTTCCTACTTAACACCGAATCATGTTAACTCTGGAAATATCTAGAGGAAACATGGGGATTATATGGTACATTTACCATTGGTGGTGCTATACTGTACGTATAAACTCGTTTTGTTCTTCTATGATAAATGATAAGGAGATCCGTCCACCTAAACAGTTAGGGGGTGATCCCTGCCCTTATGTATTGTCTGATTATTTCCTAAAGAACCGGTATTGAGCATTCTGGAAATCGGCTTTTGGTTTGTGGAGCACCCAGGAAGAGGAAGAGTGTACTCGTAAGAGATGACTCGAACCCGTAACCACTCCAAAAACCATATACAGTTCTATGAAGGAGATTCATGATATATTAAGATGTTGGGATCCATGTGTGATTCTGAGACCCATTGGGGTATAGGAATCCAGGTGTGATTCCAAGATCTAATGGAAATATTGGAATCTATGTGTGATTTAGAGACCCGTTAGGGTATTGGAATCTATGTGGGATTCTGTAGTCTGGTGGTGGTGCATAAGCTGGAATGCCGAATGTAGCCTCATCAGCGGAAATGATTAAAACCAGAGATAGGAGGCATGGCCAGTAGGGTTGGCAAACCCATAGGTTGTAGTCGGCTCCTCCTAGATGTCACTTACAATTGTTGTGCATGCATGGGGCGATGCACTGGTCTTAGCGCGACTAGCCATGTTTTTCCTATGGTACATCACTAGGGATGTATGTTGCTTCGGAAGGATATCTCTGATCCTTGTGCAAGAGGATCGTTCTTGAAGGACTGAGGGAACCTCCATGGAAATCCTACACAATTAGCGAGCGTGCCTTATCGATTTTCGATTATATACCTAGTATCGTTTTGTTGTACACTCACGAGCATCACAGCTACTTGATTAATTATATTTTCACCCTTAGATATTATTATAAGATCACTGGATTTTCTATAAAAAGGTTTTGGTTATCGTAAGGTAAAAACCCGTTCGTGTTTATGTGCTGTTGATTTTAAAATAGATCTTGTACCAGGAGTTGAACATGTCAGTAGACCACCTAGAAAAATGGCACCGACTAAGATGAAGGAATTGAAGGTGTAACTAGTGGATCTAGAAGGAAGTAATTTTATCAAGCCAAGCAGTTCGCCTTGGGGAGTGGTCGCGGTGTTCGTGAAGGAACCAGATGGGTCGTTAAGGATGTGTATCGACTATCATAAGTTGAATGAAAGGACGATCAATAATAGGTGTCCTCTATTGAGAATAGATTATCTATTTGATCAGTTAAGTGGAGCCAGAGTGTTTTCCCAATTGGATTTGGCGACATGGTTCCATCAGTTAAGGGTGGCAGAGGACAACATTCCTTTAATAGCATTTCAGACTAGGTATGGTTTATATGAGTGGTTACTGATGCCATTCGGGTTAACGAATGTACCTGCTTTCTTCATAGATTTGATGAACCAAGTTTTCTGAGAGCACTTGGATAGGTTCGTACTGGTATTCATAGATGCCATTTTAGTGTACTCGAAAGATGAAAGAGAGCATGAGGATCATCTAAGAGTAGTGCTTGAGACACTGAGGCAGCATCAGCTGAAAGCGAAGTTTTTCAAGTGTCATTTCTAAAAGAAAGAGGTTAAGTTTCTTAGTCACGTGGTTTTAGAGGAGGGCTTGTCAGTCGATCCAGTTAAGATCGAAGCTGTCAATAATTGGAAGAGACCAAAGACAGTAACCGAAATCAAGAGTTTTCTTGGACTATATGGCTATTCCCGGAGATTTATTAAGGATTTCTCACGGATAGCAGCACCTTTGACTAAGTTGACCAGAAAAGACGTGAAGTTTAATTGGTCCAAAAAATGTGAGGAAGGGTTCCTTATGTTAAAGCATTTATTGACCAATGCACCAGTGTTAGTAGTTCCAAAAGGAAACCAAGGGTTGGTAGTATACAATGACGCATGTGGGACTGGATTAGGATCTGTGTTGATGCAGAAGGGTAACGTGATTGCCTACACTTCACGACATCTTAGACCGCACGAAGTGAGATATCCTACTCATGATTTGGAGTTGGCTGCGGTGATCTTTGCATTGAATCTTTGGAGGCATTATCTCTTGGGGGAGATATTTGAGCTTTACACCGATTACAACTCTTTAAGATATTTATTCTCTCAGAAGGAGTTGAATATGAGACATTAGAGGTGGATGGAGTTTTTGGCTGCTTAAGATTTCGGTATAGAGTATACTCCTGGGAAAGGAAATAAAGTAGTAGATGCTCTTAGCAGAAAACATCAGAATGTGGTGTTAGCTATGTTGGCAAAGTGGGAAGATCTAGAAGCTTTGACTACTTGTAGTGTGCAGTTTAGATTGACTGCTAGTTCTAGTCAGGGTACTGCCATGTTGCCCTGTTTAGAAGTTCAGCCGATGTTGATTGAGAGGATAGCTTCTAAACAGAGGGATGATCCAGTATTAGTTGAGAGGATTAGAAGGCTTGAGGTAGGATCAGAGATCTATGATCTAAAGGATTTTGCAATCGACCAGAAAGGATGGTTGAGAAAGAAGGTACGATTATGTGGTCCGAATGTAGAGAACTTAAGGAGAGAAGTTCTTGAAGAATGTCATCGATCCAATTTTACGATTCATCCTAGAGGAACCAAGATGTATCAGAAATGAAGAGGAGCTTCTATTGGGAAAGCATGAAGAGAGATGTTGGCTTGTGGGTTAGGCAGTGTGCAAACTGTCAACAAGTGAAGGCCGAACATCAGAAGCCGATTGAATTGTTTCAGCCTTTATAGATTCCAGTCTGGAAATAGGATTCAATATTCATGGATTTTATAGATGGGTTGCCAAGGTCGAATAGGGGAAATGAAAGTATATGGATCATAGTGGATTGGTTGACCAAGTGTTCCCATTTCATTCCAGTTAAGTCAACCAGGACGACACCTATTTTGGCGAAGTTGTTCATGAAGAACATAGATAGACTTCATGGGATTCCTAGTAGCATAGTCAGTGACAGAGATGCATTATTCACTAGCAAATCTTGGAAGAGTCTACAAGAGGCTTTGGGTACCAAGCTTGATATGAGCATAACATATCACCCACAGACGGATGAGCAGACAGAGAGAGTTAATAAGGTACTCGAGGATTTATTGAGAGCTTGTATATTGGACTTTGGTGGATCTTGGGAGGATTGCCTACATTTGATTGAGTTTTCCTATAATAATAGTTATCAGACTAGTATAGGAATGGCTCCTTTTGAAGCTTTGTATGGAAGGCCAAGCGAATCGCCAGCATGTTGGTTGGAGACTCGAGACAGATTAGTCTTAGGTCCGGATTTGGTTAGAGAGGCATCAGATAAGATTGAGCTAATCCAAGAATGGAAGAAGGAAGCTCAATCCAGATAGAAGAGTTACGTAGATAAGAGGGGTAAAGACCTAGATTTCTTAGTTGGAGATAGGGTTTTCATTAAAGTATCACCAATGAAGGGTGTAGTATGGTTTGGAAAGTCAGGGAAACTAGCCCCAATATATGTTGGTCCAATCTAGATTTTAGAAAGGATTGGAAAGCTTGCATACAGAGTAGAGTTGCCAAGCAGTATGGGAGGTGTCCATAACTTATTCTATGTGTCTCAGCTTCACAAGTTTGTGCAGATCTAGAGACTACTATTCGTCTGATATGGGTTGAAACACTTGGTAGTAGAGCCTAATTTGACTATTGTTAGACAATCAATTCGGGCTGTAGCGAGAGATGAGAAAACATTGAGGACCAAGACAGTCAAGTTGGTGAAAGTTCACTAGAGCGACCACGAGAAGGACTGTACTTGGGAGACTAAGGACATGATACGAGATACTTATCCTGATCTTCTATGATGGTATGTATATATTAGATTTGTATAGATATGATACTAGTCAGGTGGGCTAGTATGGATGTTAGGAGTCGTTATAGATGATTGCTATGTTTAGTATTTAGTTCTTACTGAATTTCGAGGACGAAATTCTTTAAGGCGGGAACCTGTAACACCCATAATTTTTTATAACATTATTCAGGAGACTTAATTAGATAAATTAAATAGAATAATGTAAATGTAGAGTGATAAGAAGATTGAGATTTGTTAATAAACCTAGAGGTTGAGCTTAATTAACTTGAATGGGTTTATAAATGGTTAAATGTAAATTAATTAACATAAGGGCATTAGGGTAATTAACGAACCTATATTTCCTTACCTTTATTCTCTTATTCATACCATTCAAACTAAAACATAAGGAAAGAGAAATAGGAGCCGACCATTAGGAGTAAGAAGAGAAGAAGAAATTTAAAATTTTAAGCTTAGGATTCAAGCTAGGGTAATCAATCTAAAACCAATCTCTAATTTCCTTATCCAAACTAAGGTGAATAATAATCCAAACATCTCTAATTTGGTTTTTATATGATCATTTGATTTCGGATTTAAGATTAAATCTAATACGATGATTTTTAATGATATGCTTGGATTCGTAGTATGTTTGATTTAAATCCAATGGTTTAAAAATGAATAAACACGGTTTTTAGGGTAAAATCGAGTGCAAATGATTTTCAAATGCCATGGAAAAATTATATGTGATGAAAAATATGATTTTGGAGATGGGTTGCAATTTTTATAATTTTCCGAGTTATGGAGAATTTGTTATGAATTTTCAAAGGAAAACAAGGTTAATTGGGTTTAAAATTAAATTTCGGATATTATATGATGAATTTGGGTCTGAAATTTATGTATGTTAGATAACATATTAAAAATGTCCAAAATTAGCTAAGTACATGGATCGCTAGCGATTGATACCACTTCGCCAGATCGCCATGGACTTTGTGGTAAAAGGTAAGGGAAGCATCTCAAGTCGTTGGGTCACCACCGAGGGAGAAGCTATGGATCACTAGCGATCCATAGCCTATGGGTCCTTGGTGATTAATCAAGTTAGCTCGGTTCGAGATGAAACTTGCAGTACGTCTTCCTGCAGTCATTTGCAAGCATATGCCAAGAAGTCCTAGCCCAATGGCTGTCCAACCTCCACCTATCTGCAACATAAAGAGGATCCTTTGGACTAGCTATTGGAACTCTACAGAAAACCATCTTCAATCTTCGCCTCCCTTACAATAGTCATCCAAGGAGTTCACTATGATTCTACAGTGAACTCTAGCCTTGGGGACTTAGTCTAATTTAAGATATTCAACTACTTTGTAATCCAATTCACCTTGTAACAACAATTAGTCAATAATAAAAGTTATAAAGTGGACGTAGGTTTCATTAACAGCCGAACCACTATAAAATCTTCCTGTTTTCCTACTATTTATGCTCTTTCTGCATTTATTCTTCGTAATATTTCTCTGTAAGAACAGAGCTGGTGCTTTCACACTCAATCCAGAGTGTTAATCCATTTTTTGGGTCAACATTTCGGTGCTTTCATTAAGAGCTCTAACTCAGGATTAGATCTAGCTATCTACTTTGGATCAGATAGGTTTAGAAGTAAGATCCTTAATCTCCGCTCAAAAGATCTACTGCTAGAAATCAATGGCTTTGGGAAGAAAAAGAACAGCTTCTGGAAAATCTATAGTGGCAGTAATAGTCGGAGAAGAGATGAATCATCAACAAATTGAAGCAAATGGCGCTAATGCAGGAGATCAAGGGCCAGGATCCTCCAATCAACGTGAAGTCATTACAAGAGATGAATTGAATAAAATGGTTGATGAAATCAATGAGAAAACGAAAATCAGTCAGAGAGCTCTTATGGATAAGCTTAATGCCCTCTTGATCTTACAATCACAGCCTGCTCCAAGAACTATGGCAGCACCCACAGTTGCTGTAGAACAAGAAAATTCTTCCATTTCTGGTCTAAACAGAAGCAACAAAAAGCAGCCGCAAAGAGGAGTGATAGCTGGAACCGTGGGAATCAACATAGAAGGAAACACAGGTACTCCACCGATCGTAAGGCAACCAGGTATAAACTTAAACCAAGAAGCGCAGACCCCACAAGAGGATATATCCATGGACCTCTCTGACTTAGAAGATGGAGAGCAATTTAACGACGGTAAGTTGGAAGGAAATGCCAACACGTTCGACAAAGCCAGGAATGTCCAAACTGACCCAATCAGGCAAACCGCAAGCCAACGGGATCCCGAGGGAGTGGCTCTTCCAAAGACCGTTTGCAGAGCCAAACACTCGGTGTAGTTATTTTAAATTATGTATGGTTCGTCAAAGGAACCTTATTGACTTAGAGAGTTATTTAATAAGTTTGTTAAATATGGAAAGATTTTATAAATGGTACTTGATTTTTATAAAAGAATTTTATCAATGAGGTATTTTTTAAGATATGAAAAGGAGAAGTTTTATTAGTGGTGTTTGAGATTTATTAAGAATGTTTTATAAATGTATTGGAGATTTATAAAGAAGCTTTACAAATAAATTTGGAGATAATTATAGATAAAGAAATTTGGAAAGAAAAGTTTTATGGCGTAATTCGAGGGGCAGTGATTGCTTACATTTTGCTATGGATTCGCTGGGATAGCGACGTAACCATTGAGTAAACTACGATCCATAATTGATACTGAACGATACTTTCAAAAATCTATTTTTAAGAGTTTTCAAGTTTCTAAGATTTGAAAGTGAAATAGTTTGTGAATATACTTATACCATTGTGATAAGTATATGGTTATATTATCTAAGTATCGAAATATAGTGTTTTGTCAATATACTTATCCTGTTGAGATAAGTATATGGAAGTGATTTCGAAGTTTTTGAAAGGTGATTTTAAGAAATAAAAGATTTATTTTGGAGAGGCTTGGTGATTTCAATGGGAAATGTAATCATTGTTTTGAATGTTTCATTATTTGATAGCTAAATAACCGACTATCAAATCTTGGCCAAAATATGTAATCCTTCTTAATTTTGGTGGTATGGAAATATTCCCTGCTTAACACCGAATCATGTTAACTCTGGAAATATCTAGAGGAAACATGGGGATTATATGGTACATTTACCATTGGTGATGCTATACTGTACGTATAAACTCGTTTTGTTCTTCTAGGATAAATGATAAGGAGATCCGTCCACCTAAACAGTTAGGGGGTGATCCCTGCCCTTATATATTGTCTAATTATTTCCTAAAGAACCGGTATTGAGCATTCTGGAAATTGGATTTTGGGTTGTGGAGCACCCAGGAAGCGGAAGAGTGTACTCGTAAGAGATGACTCGAATCCGTAACCACTCCAAAAACCATATACGGTTCTATGAAGGAGATTCATGATATATTAAGATGTTGGGATCCATGTGTGATTCTGAGACCCATTGGGATATAGGAATCCAAGCGTGATTCCAAGATCTAATGGAAATGTTGGAATCTATGTGTGATTTAGAGACCCGTTAGGGTATTGGAATTCATGTGGGATTCCGTAGTCTGGTGGTGGTGCATAAGCTGGAATGCCGGATGTTGCCTCATCAGTGGAAATGATTAAAACCAGAGATAGGAGGCATGGCCAGTAGGGTTTGCAAACCCATAGTTTGTATTCGGCTCCTCCTAGATGTCACTTACAGTTGTTGTGCATGCATGGGGCGATGCACTGGTCTTAGCGAGACTAGCCATGTTTTTCCTATGGTACATCACTAGGAATGTATGCTGCTTCGGAAGGATATCTCTGATCCTTGTGCAAGAGGACCGTTCTTGAAGGACTGAGGGCACCTCCATGGAAATCCTACACAATTAGCGAACGTGCCTTATCGATTTTCGATTATATACCTAATATCGTTGTGATGTACACTCACGAGCATCACAGCTACTTGATTAATTATATTTTCGCCTTTAGATATTATTATAAGATCACTGGATTTTCTATAAAAAGGTTTTGGTTATCGTAAGGTAAAAACCCGTCCGTGTTTATGTGCGGCATGGTCTTACGAATATATTTGTTTTCAAAAGGTTTATTTAAACTTTAAGAATCCATTGGATTGTGTTTCTATAATCCTGGGTCAGACCGAGCATATTTTCTTGTTTAGTTGGATATTTTTGTAGCTTTAGGAGACGAACTGGAGGCTCAGAGACGTATTCATATACGTGGTTATTTTTCTGTTGTATTCATTATTATATTTATCAGCAATTGTGAAGATAGGTTGTTATAACTGTCCGGGCAGAAATAGCTTAGTATACTTTGATTGATGTCTGTATATACATATATTACAGTTTGTTTTTGTGTAAAGATTGGTTTTATATTATAGATTATTCGTTCCACTATGAGATTCTGTGTTGTTTAGTTTCTTCTTGTCTTCTTTCTTCTTTTTTCCCTAACTATCTGTCTTTCCGTTCGATTTGGGTTGGACATGTGTGGTTTATTGTCTGCTTAAACTGTATGGAAAAGTTGGTTGTTACAGGTCATCACCGACCTCTCAAGTAGGTACTGATCACTCTTGTTATATGTTGTGACCCCTTTGTGAAATATCCATATGGAATTAGAAGAGTACGGCAAAAGACTACAAGTCATTTCGAACTAAGAAAAAAGTCACTACCTACCTCTTAGGATAAAAGGCGGTTACCGAGCTGTTTTGGAGATAGGTAGGTACCGACTCATTTTGGAAGACCAACGATCGATGGAAACAGCATGAACACTTTAAAATGAAGTAAGAAGAAGGATGCTAGAAGGTTCGAAGTGATTCGAATTATAGAGAGAAGTCATCACCGACTTGAGAGGTCGGTACCGACTTCTGTGGTTAACTCGGAAGATCTTGCAACGTTGCACACTTCTTTGGGCCGATATTTGGACTCTGTCCCAGGTGGATTTCTGTTCCAACAATGACTGTTCCTCTATAATTACAAGCCATAGAGTGACCAATATAGGCTCGGAATTCTTTAAGCATGGAGACTCCGCTACTTCTTCCCTTTCAACCTTTCCTCCATTAAAGTTACCTAGAAAACAACTATTTGTTGTTCTAGAACTTAGATCAGCAAATTCTTAGTATTAGTGACTCTCAAATTCTTTAGAAACAACATTGTAAATTCGAGATACTCAAGATTGTGGTCATATACGAAATAATTAGTTGTAATCTAGAGAGAGAATAACTAATAAAAATATTAAGGAAGACGTAGGCCGAAAATTACGCCGAACCACTATAAAAACTTTTGTGTGTTCTTGTTTATTTTTGTTCAATTTGAGTTGATGTTTTCATTTGATTTCTAGGTGTTGATCCAATCTTTGGTTTAGTAGATAGTACTATAGCATGCACTAAAATTAAGTAAAGTAAAAAATATTGAAATGGACAAAATCTATAAAGCATTAAATTACACCCAAGATTTAAACTATTTTGGATATTCTATCCTATCTCCAAAGCTTCTCTTTGAAATTTCTGCTAAATAAGATGTTATCTTAATATGAATGGGTTCACAACTTTGCCTCAACAACCGAACAAGGCTTCAAATTTGCTTGATAACACACATGGCACGTCTTCCTAACGTCAACCAACCTTCAACAATGAAGAAGGTGGATTCAATAACAATATATCTTAAAATATTGATTTGTATATTTGGTCCAATATCTAATAACCCTTCCAAGATAGCGATTTGAACATGCATATGGTTTTAAAGATTTCAAGATAAGTAAGTATTTACTTCGATATAAGAAAACTGATCTTGAAATCGTTCAGAGTATGTATGCAATAACTTTTAGAAAATATGAGCAATAAAGAGCAAAAGATTGTTTTCATAGAACGTAAAAAGATTTACTGTAAATCTCATGAATCAAGTCTATATCTATATAAAAAATTTACTTTGTTTTAACAGAAAAGACTAAGAAGGGCTGAGATTTATTGTTGATAAAGATATCAAGTGGATGAAAGTTGGCCAATCATCAAACTAAGTAACGTCGTTGACTCCGTTAAAAATTAAAATTCATTTCTCCCTCTATGCTTTCTCCTCTCACCCATTTCCTCCACTCACACATTATTTTTTAGCAAAAACCCCAGTTACGGGCAGTTGCAACGCAGTAAATACACATCTATTTATTCAAGCTTCCTTAGTTTAAATTTCATAGGTCGTGATTTCTCAATAAAAGAAATAATATATGGAATCAAGCGGTGAAGAAATGATATTACAGTTGACATAAAGCAAGCAAATCCTAAATTTTGAATCTGCATCCATCCATTTCTTTGTAACTTTATCCTCCTTTATGAATCAACATCGAAGCACTACTTTACCATTATGAGCTTTTTCAGAATTCAGCTTTAAATGGTTTATTGTCATTTGTTCGGTGGCAGAATGCATGTTGTGAAGGTTAGATCTAAGTTTTATATTATTTTTCCGAAGTTGATTTTGTATTTTTCAATCTTTGAACTAATGTATGTTTTCAATAGTGTAGGTGAGATGAATTTTTGATTTTTGTTTAATATTACTGTACATATTGCTCGGTTATGGATCTTTCGATAGACTTTCTTTTTTATGCAAAATAACCTAATTTATCCTTTTTACTAATGCAATTAATGTGTTTCTGGAAATTATATACAATTGTTTTCACTCTCCTTTCACAGTTGGTATATGTTAGCAAAGATAACATTGTAGAAGTATATATCTGCACCTATAGAATCATGTACATAGGTTATGGATGTGTGTGCCATGATGCTTCAATAATATATAAGATACCTACATACACTACCAAAAATGAAAGCAGTAAGGGCATTTTGAAATGTCCCTAACATTTTAAGTAAAGGCCAAAAAATGCATTAGTTTGCCTCTATGATTATGAGAGGCAAATTAAAATTTGCCTTTAAAAATCAAGTCCCTAAAGGTAAATAGGGGCAAATAGTGTTTTTTATCTGCCTCCAATAAAATGCATGCCACGTAAGAACTAAAGCTCAAAATATACTAGGGACGGATGAAAATGCCTCTATTGCTAAACTTTGTTAAAACCATGAATTTAAATAGTGGCAGAACTATGTGCCCCTAGTGAGTATTATAAATAATACACCCTACAACCAACGTGTCAAAACCTAAATACAGTAAAGTATATACACTTCAATATTATACAAACAGATGATACTGCAATATAACATCATACATTTCATTCAACAAAAAGAAATTTGTGCCACAACATACCATTCTATATATATGTCATTCAAAAGAAAAAAACAAAGTGAATATCAACATTGGGTGCATATAACTAGCATCCCAAAAAATATTACACATTTTAATCAAGAAGAGCATTATAAGAAAAACATAAAATTTACACTGTTATATGACACAGAACAAGAAACTTCATAAAAGCAATTGAAATTTTTTGTTGATACCGCTTCAACCTCACTCTAATCAAATCGTTCAAGAGGACCAAAATAGTACGTTATAGCGTTGATGCTAACACATTACTTATCCCATGTGGATGCACACATTGTTGTAAGGAATCCATATCATTGAGAGTGCAGTAATATCTCAAATAGTGTGGGATATTGGTGCACATAAGCTGGATGATGTTGCTGAAATAATAAATGTAGTCAGACATGGATAAAATCAGGTTAATAAAAGTTAAAAACAATATCTATTTTGTTACACATGGAGGTATGTCATGGATGACCAAAGCAGATATCCTAGACATGGGTTAATGTACATAGTTTTAATAATATTTTTTTATGTCAAATGATTCAATAGTTTAGAAATAAATAATATTCGCTGTAGTAGGTGGACTATTCATCTAATATCAAAGGCCAAGTAACATAAAATATTAGAAATTTTGCATTCATAATACGTGCATATGCATAAAATATCCTCTTTTTTTTCAATATTGACTCTAATGCATGTTTAGTGGACGAATCCATGAGTTCTACTAACAAATCAATCTAGAAAATCTACCACTAAAGACTGGTCATTGGCAGATATCCAATATTATAGTAAGTATTATATTTAATATTATAAGTAATTTGCATAATAAATGGGTAAGAAAGAGTAGTAATAAATGGGTACGAAAGAGTACTGATACAATTAATTTACTAACACTACAACCTATAATGTTATCCTACAACTTCATTAGTAAAATGATAATAATTCACTATTGATTAGATGTATATTATGAGGAAACAGGTTATATAGCATACGTTTAAACTGACATTATGCAACTATGTATAGGAGATATACTTATCATTCTAGAAAACATCTCATTAAAAATTAAAAGATAGTGCCAAAAGGATTCGGTCTTACCATGTTTTCTATGATAAATTATTAACCCAACTTCAATGCTCATCCTTTCTTCTGAGAACCCAAACATATACCTCTATAAGATGATGAAAGCCGTGTTTTTATTTCTATTCCGGTGATATACGGAGAATATCAAAATTGAGCATGGTATGTCAAATAAAGAGATATTATCAAAATTTTGAAATAACATAAGATTCATTAGTTTATATCTAGAATTGTTCTTTTATTTACAAGTCATGCACTTCTTGTGTATCCTAAAACAAGACGAGTACTTAAACCCTACTAGAATTTGAGTTATCATTTACAAATTTAATTATTAGCTAAACTGGTAGCAGCAACTAAACACCTATTTTGATTTCAATTAGTGTATATGCAGTAAAATCGTATCTTATTACTATGTTGACGATAGTCCTCGTGTATTCCTTGTTCGTGTAAGGATGATAGCAAACTAGTAACAAGATATGTAAGCATTATTTGCACTTGCTGTGATTAAACTAAATTGTGTATCATTTAAACATAGCTAGGATTGGGCATTTTAAAAAAAAATAAGTGTATGACGGCTATAAAAGTTTATAACATCCAATAATTGAAGATTATAAATATGGATATTGCACATTAACTTTTATTAATTGATTTGATATAATAATGAATAAATTACTCCAATTATTGAAGAAGAAAAAAAAATATTCATCCATGGAAAAGTTGACACATAAGAAAAGTTAGTTTCTAACACATTTTGCATTGGAGGAAATTTGTATACATCATTGTCATGTGCATTTTATATCGTTAAATGGCCTATGACACATAAGCTTCATAAGATAATATATCATGTAGGCGTTGAAGATACTATCTTGTGACTTTTTAGGATTTGGAGAGTTTTCAGGATTCAAAAGTTTAGACTACAATTTTAGATTCACAAGATATATACTTGGAGATTTTTCAGGAATCAAATGTTTAGACTGCAAATTTTAACGGCCAATGCCAACCGTATTCAATATCTACATTATTGCATGATGCTTTTCATAATCATAATTCAATGCTAAACAATATATAAGGAGAAGTGAAAAAATATTGGTCGTAAATGTAGGGACAAATATCGGGGGACATGTTAAACTATGCATTTGTTAGAACAATGCATAAATTGTAAATAATTAAACATAAACAATGTGATTTACTGGTCAATTGTTATTAAGTTGGCTTGCTTGTGGTTTTGTAACTAAAATGGAACAAATAATGTACGTTAAAAAACATAATACCCATTGTTTTAGGTCGGTCATTTTACTTTTTAGTTGCGAAAACAAGATAAACCAAGTCAAAAATGTAAACTCTAAATTACTCTCCTTATACGAAACAAATAGTCTGATATTTGGCAAGAAATAAACTGAACTATTAAATTATTTGTTGAAACAGGATTTCAAACACTGGCCTAATATTTGGTATCTTGATGTATTTGGCTAAAACATTGCAATCGAAGATTACGATAATTACTATTGTTTCGCGTGGGGTCGGGGGGGAGGGAGGGCGGTGGTTATGCGTGCGCATGCACGAACGTGCCATACCCCTTGGGGTCCAAAATTTGATTTATCAGTGGTCCCTAATCTAAAAGTTGAAGCTAACTGGATGAAGAATGGGCTTTCTCTTAGCAACTATAATTGTGGAGTAATTTAGTCAATCATAACAAGTTTGCGAACCCAAGCACTTTAACTATATATCTAATACTGTTGATCTGTACGTTATTATTTTATGCAAGGCAATTTTAATCATAATAAGCCTCGCATATAGAAAAATTGCTGATAGTGTTTCGTTTAGTTCAGTGATTAAGAAAAATGATTAGCATAATATTTTTGATACCAAAAACAAATGCACATAATCAACTTGTATGTTTCTTGGTGCAATCATTTGGCTTTGCGGTATTAAATTTTAATGCGCATAAGATGTTCATATATCCATAACCTGAGTTTTTTTAAATAAACAAATTAACTATACCTTGAATAATTTATAACCTATCACACTGGGGCTAAGAGGCCCAAGACTACAAAGATTTAACCAATAATGCTTAAGATGTTATAGCATGAATACCTGTTGCTGAAGAGATACGGTCAGCTCTGGGCAAATAGCACGGATGGCCTTTGAATCTGGAACTTGAGAATTGTAAAGTTTCTCTAGTAAACAAGCATCACCAAACACAAACATTGAACCAGAAGGAATATTTATGTGTGCATTTAACCTCGTCAAATCAAAGACAAATCTTTGAAAGTTCCCGTGTTGAGCTGAAAATAAAAGGGCTGCAAAAAGATCGGCAGAAAGATCTAAATTTTCATCCCTGCACAAACTAAATTCCTTTGAAGTCATGTGTCTATTTTCCACAAGAAGCCTAGCAGAATTATCACCAAAAGATATAATTGCTGTTGCACCTGTAACAAATAATTAACAGTCTTTAAATATAACATTGAAGTAGCATTATAATTAATAAATAATCATGTTCAAATATGAAGAAAGTCTTTATTGTAGGTTTAAAAAAAAAACTAAGCTAAGACAAAGTGTTAAAAGTAATCAACCAATGATACAACATGAACATCAACTAAGGTGGTTAATTGTATCATATCGGTGGAGTTAGTAGAGCAGTGTTAACAGACTAATTTCTCACCCCCAAAATCTTGGATATTGAAACTTTGATAATAAAACAGTTGAATTTCAAAATTAAAGTTTTTGACAATTTCAAAATCAAAATCATAGCAAGCCTCGGTACCACCAAAATAAGAACAGTTGAACTTAACCCTCGCAATTAAGATTAAAGTGCAATAAAATAAGAACTACTTTTATATGATCAATTATATTTTTATACTTCTATCTATAATAAAATAAAATAAGAACTTAAATATTCAAACAACTTAGACATCATGATAATTTTCTTTTCCAATTACATATATAAACCACATAAGAATAAGTGGAAATCTAACACATTGTAGTTGCTTATAGATAAATAGAATGACATACATTTGTTGATATTTCAGGTGGTAAAAGAGCTATAAAACTAATATATTTAAAAGGTGATAAATAACTTTGATAAAATGAACCTCAAGCACTGCAAAGTTATGAAAATAACTTTCCCATGATGATTATTTGTTTATGGAAACTGATAGCAGCTCGAAAGTGGATCCAGATGTATGATGATTACCTTAGATATAACAAAAGATTTGCAATGTTCAAGCCATAAAATCATTAGACAATTTAATTATTCTTAACATTTACTGTCATAAGCAAATTGGGAGTTCAAATAATATAGTAAAAAAATGCAGAATTGTGTCATATAATTGAAACCGAGGCTTGCTTAGAACTTATTTTATAAGTAAATAATAAAGCAAAAATGTAACCAATGGCACCTCATTTATATGTAAATGTGATGTTTAAGAACTTCAAATGTAGGCAATAGTGCCTCATTAATTAAAAAGAATGAATTCCCAACTTCATTCAAATTCTTAGAAAAAAATCAACTTCATTAAAGCAACAAAGACTACAATCATACCAAAATCAATTTAAATATAGTAATTAGGAAAATAATGAATCAGGGACAAAGTTGACGAATGTAAGGCTTCTAAAAGAGTTGGAAACATATTGGAAGATAAAAATGAAAATAAACTGGAAAAGTGGAAATTGAGTTTGCACCTTTAATTTCATAGCTAAGCACATCAGATTACATGCTTTATTAAGTATTAGTTCAGAGCATCACCACTAGCATTCACTTTTTTAGCTAAGTCTTTTTGGTAAAATGAAAAGCACTCTTCTTAACCTGAAACAAAAATGTAGTCAACACGATGAAAATTATGATGGAATGGTTCTTATATTTCTATGTGCTTCTTGGAAGATTATTTTTGTGAGCTCGGAAACATGATATATAATTTGTAAGTTTTTTATTAGAAAATGAGACTTGAAAATTTTTCTATGATAGTTTTTAGTTGTACTTATCCAGGAAAAGAGTTGATGAATGATCATATTGCTTTTATTTTGAACATATACATATAGCTAAGTGTCAACATATCTCCAACCTATTAGTACATGAAGCATGTTGATTATTACTTGGAATATACGAATTCATTAACCTACCGATAATTTGTGAGACATTGATAAAATTATTAAGAAATCGCCCTAAGATATTTTGGAAAACTTTAACTTTTTATTATGTAAAAAGTTGGATTACAGTTCCGATCTCGCTTGCAACACGTGTATTGGTGTTAGTATAATAAAATTTGCAGTCCACATTACCTATACCATTTTAAAATTATTTTTTATAGGAATTTTGTATATATAATATGACTCAATATCTATAGAGATGAATCACTTGAACGTTAGTATAAAACTACTCCAATATAACCACACCCAATTCTAGAACATAAAAAGTTCAATACTACAATCCATTGATTTATTTGCTCACAGCTCAGACGTAAGCTTCTTTCCATTGAGCAATTGCTCCTGAATTGAGTCGCAATTGTCACACTACTTCTGGACAAAATTGAGTTGAGTTTGAAATTGATGATGAAGATGATGGTAAAGAGGTGGAGTATGATAAGTTAAAATTTTCTTATCAAGTGACAATTATTTGGACATGAGAATGATTTCCCATATTTACAATGTTTTATTGTGTATATGTTGAAGGAAACAAAAGTTTATTCTTTCAGATCCTACTAAGCGATGAAAGAATTTAAGTTAAGTAGACAACTCCAAAGTTAAGTATGTATAAACTTATACAATCGCTTGAAAACTGATATTATGAGTTTTCATGCAAAGACCTATTTACAAACAATCCTGAATATTAATACCACCAACAAAATAGTTACACCAATTGGTAACTGTCTTACTTTTGATTCTACAATTGACCTATGAAGTATTAACCCAGAAAGAAATACAGTTCATGATCAAATAATACATAAAGTTCTCAATGACAAATTTATGTTATAACTGATTTAATATATGAACCTTGTAAATTAAACACAACATTTAGTGTGGGTACCAATAGTAATGATGAAGCTATTACAAAGCAGACCATATACCAAGGAGGGAAAAACATCAAAATTTTAGGTTAAACCAAAATAAGGAAGAAAAAAAGCTTTATGGCATAGAGGAGCTATCAAAATCAGAAGAAAATACAAAGGCAGGAATGGAAGACACCTAGTACAAGCTAAAAAATTTAGCAGTAAGCTCGATTGCCATTAGAAATACACTGGAAACAAATTGCGCAAAGCAATGACACCTCGATGCCATGAACCTTGACATAAGCCAGTTGTCAAATTCAAACAGTAATTATTTTAGGTAAAGATAGAGCATATCCTTCCAGGTAAACATGATGTCATTATTCTCATTGAAAATGGTAAGCCAAAAAATTGAAATACTATTAAATTACCTTTTTAGCTCAAGTGGTATCATCGAAAACACATTTCTTTATAATGAAAACCCATATATAAGTATATAACACTTTTACAACTATATAAATAAATGCATATTATCTTGTCTAAGTTAAAAGCAACTATCTAGTTATGCCTAAAATTGAACTACATTAGATTTCCTTAAACAAATTTGAAGAACTTGAGAACAAAATGATAAATATCTAAAATTAAGATTATATCAATCATATATAAATTGTACAATACCAAACATACATAATTAGTTTTATAAAAAATTAGGTTATCATTGAGATTTACTTTATAGTGCCAAGTTATAACAAAAAGTCTCATAAATAGGTTTTATGGTATATATTTTAATACAATATTCAATTGTAAACTTGGCATACCTAAATCTGCAATTGGTAAGTCTCGCTTCCCCATCTTCTTGTCAAGCCAAATAGTATTCATTAGATTTCTTCAATACAATCGAGAAGGATTACGATTGAAACTTCCTGAAAGAGAAAACAACTTTGAGTTGCAGCAACATAAATTGGTAAAAAAATTCACAAACACCAAATTGTTAGGGTTGTCATCAAAGTAATTTGACTAAGATATTTTTTAGAATAATACGGATTTCAATTTGGAGGGAGGTTGGACATCAATCGATTTAGGGTTTAATTTTCACTTTCCTAAATTTACATTGCCGCCATATTAATATGAAGCTAAATTAAATTACCGCATTTATTTCAAAACCCAGCTAAAAAATCCACGTATGTAAAAATGACTTTGAGGGAGCAAACTACCAAATTATGTTAGAGGCATTTGCATAGGTCGGTAATAGTATCAATAGAGACGGAACATTTTATTGCCCTTAATCAGCTATTGGTAGAGGCGCATAATTTATTTTGCCTCTCCTAAGGGGCCTCTAATGCTTTATTTTCTAGTAGTGATATCAATAGTTCTCAGTATTAATTATATGCTATAGTTTTCAGGATACATACCCAATGGTGTTGTAAATAATATATAAGCTACCTACATATCAATAGTGCAATATAGTTACTTTAGGCGTACCAAAGATACTAAATCAAATAAATAACTTTTCATTTATACGGGACTATTATCACGACTGCAAGGAATGGAACGACTATGCTTGAAATGTGACATGAACGGGCTGAAGATCCTAAATTAGCTTGAATGAGAAACTGCTGAAGCAAATCCAAAGCATGGACGTTCACTGAATAAGGTCACTTGAACTGAAACCTGTTTTGAACTGTTGGATCAGAAATTGAATTATGAAGCATGCTCCAAATCTGGACAAGAGTATACATAGGATATGAAATGGTACATGTAAGGTCTGAAGTATGAGACTGAAATGGGCCAACAAAGCATGAACCTGAACTGGAAATGCTGCCAATTCTATCAAGTGCTTTTGTTGCTAGAATTTGGTACATGCAGGTTAGAATGCGTTTGATTTAGTGCTCGATTGCCCATGCTTGCTAAAATTTGAAGACCAAGATCCTTGAAGTACCTTCAGCAATTCATTGGAAACTTGCAATTAATATACAATGGGTGTTTGTCTTGAGACTAGAAACAATAGTTATTCATTTTAATACACAGCATTAATACATAATAAAAAGATAAAACCAACTGTTGAGTATTAACAAACAAAAATCTATCAAATGAGTCTGTACATCTACCAGCTATAGGTTGTAATCAATTAGCAACTTGCATTCTATTTAGTAACACATCAGTACTTCTGATATTAGTTAGGAGGTTGTTATTGATGCTTTATACTATTATTGATAAAATATCAAAATTTTACTAACTTATATCAGTATATGATAATCTAAGTCACACTATCTTTACTAACTTGCAAAGATTCTCCTTTGTATTTGGACTAGGCTGCTACCGATGTGTTGTACCTACATCTGAACATAACAAGAGGTTGTTACATGAGAAAGTTTTGGACGGAACAGTGATGAATGAAACTGATCCAAATAGAATTGGCGTATGACATTAGCTTTATTTTAAGATTCATCTTTCAATTTTGGGAACTATATTATTTGCATATTCCTTTTTTCATATGATATATTTACCATACCGGGTAGTATTTTAATAAAATGTTACATGTAGCAAAACTCTATCCAGATTTAGAAATGATTGAAGTCCAATTTTTGTTCAAGAGTCAATTGATATATGAATTTTAATCCATAAAGTTGTTTCAGAAAACTAAATGCAAGCTCCATGTCTTAGGAAAGGTTAATTCTTTAATAATATATATCCTCATTGAATGCAGCACCTTGCTCATTTAATAAGTTTACCTTTCTAGATTTCTTTTCTAGTACCTAAGGTTATCTAACGGTCATTGCTGCTTGATTATTTACCAAAATATTTCTATTATGAGTATCCACGAATAATGAAAGTAGGAAATCCATTGTTGGTTGGATTGCACTGATTGAAATGGTCATCTTTTAAGTAAATAATAACAAAGTTGTCGAATAAATGGATAGTTTGCTACTAAGCGATTTTTCATGTTATTGGGGTTTTAAAAAGGAGGCAATAAAAACTAATGAAAATGGTAACTAAAAATTAAAGTGGCGGCCTATTAGTTGAACTCGGACGTGGATAGGCACATGATGATAAAACTGATAGTTTTAATGAAGAAATTTACGTAATATTTCATTTCAACAAATGACATGTTGTACATAAAGTACCATTGTTCAAGTGGTTAAGTGATTCGTTTTTGGTGCGAGAGGTCACAAGTTCGAAACTTGTGTAGCGTGATTCGAACGTATATTGACATGTGATATGTTGTTCCAGTGACATGTTGTATATAAAGTACCATTTCAAAAAAAAAATTGAGCACATGAAAAAAACTACCACTTAAATGTCCTCATGTATTAACATAAGTTACACAAGGACCGCTATCATTTATAATGACTATTCTCATACCAAATTATATTTAATTACGTATATAACATCGATTAAACACATCTGTGCAACATGTATTGACACAAGTTGCAGGAGAACAGAAAAATTCATAGCCACTTAACAACTCTGGTGACTAGGACAAAGGGAAAAACATAAAGAATGGCTTAGGTATTACTTTATCATGCATATCAAGCGGTTGAAAATTTATCAACTCACCTACTTAATGTGTCTGTTAAAATTGAAACATGTAATGACATTAGTTTTGATGAATCATTTGTGATTTTGGATGAAGATGACACATGGTTTTTAATTTTAATTTCATCACCGTAAATGCATTGAAACTTTTTTTTAGCCCACAATTTATAAATGTACGGAAAGAGCAGCCACATGCATTGCATTATTTTAAGTTGGTAAGATTTTGGTAAAGAAGGAATGCATTTAATACTTGGGGTATCGTTGTTAACATTTCTTATTCTATGTGCCAGTAAATCGTAAGGGGCGTGTTAGTGCAATTTAATATCTTAAGAAATAATTGTTCATTATTAACTCTGTAAAATATTAATGTATGTTTAAAGACTCCATGGTTATATTCCAAATTATGTCCCTTCATAGAATATGGGTGCATGAAATATAGTTAACTCATTGGTATTTACCCTTTAACTGATCTTTAATGTGTATCTATATTGAATTGGTAATAATAAAAAATTTCAACGGAAGAAAAGTCTTTGTACTTGCTTATTTCATATAATGTTGCCCATAAATTGATATAATTTCTCTTTTAAGTTTCCATAATTTTCTTTTCGGTGTTTTGCATGGTATGTATTATTCATTGCAATATCAAACTCATATATTGTTCATTATTATGATATTTTGCAGTTTGGAGTACAAGAGAAGCATCTATATACTCTGCCCTGTAGTTGGAGTGGATTACTCTCTAGTACAAATGCAAGAATTGAATGAACAACTAGATAGTTAAAATAATTTGAGACTGCTCTAAAGTAGTTGTACATATAGTATTAAATGAATGAGGTGCTCCAAATGAAAAAATATCTTTGGCATTGGTATTGCCTTAACTTTTCTTGAACATGAACATCATACTAATTTATGTAGAAACAAATGTACTCTTGAAAATAAAATGCTAAAAACATATGTTTATGTGGATTATGTATTTGGATAATTCACCAATTGATTTTAAAGTTCATGTGCTTTTACTTTACTGATCAACTCCACTCATCCCTTGATATTCTAAAATAACAAATCAAAGTACAGTTGAATTACTATTACATTATAAAAGCCTTAGTTTGTGATAAAATCATTCCATGTTGAGTTTTCAACATGGGTTATTTGTATTTAAAAACATTTGCTAGTAGAAATGTTTAAAAGAACCTAATTCCAATTAGATTCTTACCAACCAACTCATAACGGTGGCAACACTTAATATTATGAATATAGTATCTCATCCTTATTATGTTCCAACACATATCTTCAACTGATCTGATTGTTTATCATTACTTTTAATCTCATTATCTTCAAGTTATCAGATGGTGTCAGTTTCACTTTTAACCAAGTCATAAATAAATCTACTTATATGTTTTCATTTCTTAGTGAAATGTATAAATTACATGGAATATAATGTTTGCCGATATCGTAGTTTAATAAGAATCCTATAATGTAATAAAGTTCTGTTCATAATTATATGTACTGTGCCACATATTAAACTACCATACTTATGAAATAATGAAATTTTAAGCATTACCAAAAACATTTCTTATTCCACTAATCTTAAAATATTATCAAGCAGTAGGAGTAAAAGTCAATTCAAAAATGCTATAATGATAAAATCTAAGTCTTATCAAATTATACATCTAAAAGAAATTTCTAAACCCCATATCAAATTACCAAAGTGCTCATTGAATTTCATCAATTACATTATTCTTACATTTTAACAAAACTATATTTCATTATATTTTTTATAAAAAAATACATAAACATAACATCGCCAAACACATCCGTGTAACATACAACGACATTATATATATTTAAACTTGTTACTTTATTATAATATATTAGTTATATAAGTTTGAAATTTAATTAAATATAATAATTCAAATCCTAAAAATTTGTAAAATAGTTTTATTCAATTCTTCAAATTTATGATATTTTTTATTAATTAAATTAATGTTGTCGGTAATCTTTTTTGTTGTATAATTATATGTGATAATTAACTTTACTGAAAATCAAACACAGACAATCATTTTTTTCAACTTTCAGCCTATCAATTATAAAAAATTTGATGAAATTTATAATACGTAATTGTTTTATGAATTTATTTTGTAAACATTGTGTAACTATAGTTTGAAAATTTTAAATTAATTTGAAATGGCAAGTGAGAGGTTGTAATAATTAATATTTATTTCATATTCATTGATAACTAATATAAACTATTCAATTTTTTCTACAAATTAAATTTTTCTAACAAACTAATTTATATTAAATTTATTTTAGAAATTTTAAAATTTTAGTAAAAAATATATAATAGCCGTCGGTAGCCGTTGGAAGCTATCGCCAAAACTTGTCGTCGACGGCCGTTGGAAGCCGTCAGCTGCTTTTGGAGACGATCGGGAGTGATAAGTATGATTTTTTTAGTTTGTGTTGGGATGTTGTACATATATGCATTTGAAGATGATGAAGATGATATGTTTTGATATGTTTGCTACATTTTTGAGGAGATGTTGGATGTTTGAGGTTGATTTGGGTTGTTTTGATATGTGTTGGGTTGTTTGACATGATTGATGTAGTTTGAGACGTTGGAGGCTGATTTTCTGCATGTCGTTAGAATGTTTTGTTGTATGGTTGATTGTTTGAGTTTGATTTGTTGTAAATATTGATGTTTTTTAGTGTTGATGTTTTATATATGAATTGGGCTTACACACACACATATATATAATTTGTATGTGTGAAATTGAGCTGCAATATATATTTATATATATGTGTGTTGTATCGTAGATGAATAGTAGCAGAAATAAAAAAACAGTTCAGATTTCCAACGACCGCCGATGGCTTTCGACGGCTAATTGGTCACACAATAACCAACAGTTACCGACGGCTTCCGATATAAATGGGGTTAAACCGAGACTTTCCACACACACGGTGTAACAACCCTAGATTTTTGCATATATTTTTAAATTTGACTTTATTTTATTTTGGAATTATTTAAACTTGTTTTATTTCAAACATTTAATTTTTAAATATAAATGTTGATTATTATGTGAATTATAATTTCATTTCTGTTTATTTTGAATATTTTCCTGAAATGTTGATTTCTGGTCAAACTTTGACTTTTAAAATTTTAAATTTAAATATATAAATTCTTAAATTTTATCTTTTTTATGAAAATAGATTAAATAACTTGAACATTGCTTTTCGTTTCGTCGGAAACGGACTTAAAATGTGAAAGTTATGTAATTTTCAATATTGAGTGTAATTTGTTTTATTTAACAACTTTGTCTATTTTAATTGATATAAATTTTATTTTCTTTGTCATATTTTTATTTTAATATGTTTTAATATGTTATTTTATGTATATTTTGTATTTTATTAGTTTTAAAGTAATAATATAATTTTTCTAAAGTTTATTTGAATTTATTTAGCCTAGTTTCCATTTTTCTGCTATTTTCTTCATTTAAATTTTATTTAATTAAAATTTATTTATTTATTTTGTGCATGAATTTTTATTTTATGTTATTATTTTATGTTTAAAAATATATTACAAGCTCATATGATTTTTCCAAAATTTATTCCAATTAATTTCAAATTTTCTAGAATAGTTTACTAATTTTAGCTATTTTCTTATTTTAACTTTATATAAATTATAAATAATTTTATATATTTTTATATTTTGATAGATTTTCGAATTTTTATCTGGTATTACTATTATTACCAGAAATATAAAGTTATTTAAATTAAAATAAGGAAATATGAAAGGGTTTTGACCTTTGAATTGCCTTTTGCCTTTTTGAATTCCACCTCTTCATTTCCACACAACTCTTCATTTCTTTTGACATAACTCCCCACACCTTCTGCTGGCCATCATTTCTCATTCACGTAAAAAAAATTCTCCTTCCTGAAAAAAAAAATTCGGCCATCATTGCTTGGGAAAGTTTGGTAAAAACTTTTGTTCTTTCATCTATTTTCTACTTATACTATCCATTTCTATTTGATTTTTGCTCTTGCTTCCACCTCTTTAGGTTCGGCCATGGACCCCTTGGCTGCCTAGCTACCTCCACCACCTGATGGCACACCACCACCACCACCTCCTCACCAGCCACCCATGCCGTGACCCCCCTTGGTTGATGAGTATTCATCAATTTATCAAAACACCACAAATACTTGCATGGCCGAGCACTACCTCACATCCACCACTTCACCACCTCCTTAGCCACCCCCTACATCACCTCCACCACCCCCAGAACCTCCAGCACTCTCGGCCACACCATTCCAGTGGACCCCACAGTAGTGGCCGTGGCATATAGGGCCTTGGCCGAGCCTCAAAAATCAAGACAAATCCATATATGCATGTTTTGTGATATTGTTTGCCTTCACCCACTTTTGCACCATCATCCAAACTTGTTGGCCGACCCATACCCAACCCAAACCTGATCCAAACACCTGTCATTCTCTTGTATTTACCCTTATGACTGAGCCTAGCAAAGGTTGGAAGCAAGTGCAAGCATTTCAATTTGATTCTGTGCAGTTTATTCTAGTGTAGTTTTAATCGTAGTTGGTTTGAAAACTTATCGTTATTATATTATTTTGTTTGATGTGTGTCCAAGGAATTTGACATTTGGTTCCTCCATTCGAATCTGTGTCGTGCTTTCGTGCTTGTGTAGATCCCGTTTGTGCAATTTGTCGTTGTGTCATCAGCTCAAACCAGTGAGTTATTCTCACCAAACAGTTTTATACTTATATTAATAGTAAATTGATCACATGTGAATCTGTAACTGCACCACCATATTATATTTGCTATGTCACTATTATATGATGTTCACACCTGCTTAAACACCAGTTATATCATATGTTATTGTTATATTATGCCGTTTTGTTATTTTCATCAGTTAATCACACTGCAAGTTCCCTTTAGATTAGAATCACTATGGGTTGAAATGATACATACCCGAACGGACTTTAGAATAAGGGAAAATCGTTATGGGCTGAAATGATAGGCCTGAGCGGTTTTCAAATTATTTCATATACTTGGGACTACGGGTTTGAAATGATAAAACCCGTATTTTCTTTGTAAATTACGGGTTGAAATGATATATTACCCGTATCACTTTTCCTAGTATAGAAAATTATATACAGGCCCGTAGTTAAAATATGTTTTCTAAATTTTTTTAAAATATCTTAGAAATATAAATATTATAATATTTTGATTTAAACTTAATTAAAAATGAGTTTTGTAAAATATTATTGATTTTCTGAATATTTACAAGTGAAATAAATTAATGAAAGTTAGAAAAATTTGAATGTAAGTTATTTTGGAAATATTGATTTAATTATAATTGGAAACTTAATTAAATATGAAAATATGACAAATTTATGATAATTGATAATTTAAATTGATTTTATAAGATATTATGATTTTTGAATAAAGCTAAAATGAGAAATGAATGAATATTTGAGTTGAAATTTTGCAATATAACTGAAATTTGGAACTTGTGAATTTGGCTTAAAAATGAAATTTAAGCTAAGTTAATAAAAAAAATGGAATTAAGTTATATTTGAATTTTAAAACTTAAGTGTTAAGTTTAAATTTAATTTATTGAATTTTAAAATTTTGAATGTTGAAATTTAATAAGTGAATTATTAATAAATCCTGATTTTTGAATGGAAATTAAACTTTATAAAAATCCTGAATTTAAGGAAAGTTAAATGATGATTATAAAGTGAAAATGTATGATTTCTTAGTTAAAATGATTTAAATGAAATTATAATTGGTTGTGAAATTATATTGAGTATTTGAAGTTAATTAACGACATTTTTGAAATGCTATTATTTCTAATGAATAGATATTACAGCATTTTGTTAAATGCTGTAGTTGTTTTAAATGAACTAAAAAGTTAATTTGAAATAAAGGCTATTATAGTACTTTATAAGTGCTTTAATGGTTAAACTTAACATTAAAGTTTAGTTGAAATTATAAGAAATCTATTACAGCACTTAAATGATGTCTTTTGTAAAATGAACCGTTTTAAAGCATAACTTTCCGCAGCATTTTCTAAATGCTGCGAAAATTGAATTTTCATTGTTTTAATGAATTTTTAATGAATAAACGATCTTTGAAAGGTTAAAACTTGGGAAATTTTAAATATTTAATTTTTAAGTATAATGAATTGACTTTAAATGATTTAAATGGAAATATTGATTTAAATGATTTAAATGGAAATACTTGTTTAAAAAAATAACTATTTTGAAATTGTGATTCCATTGGTATTTAAATGAATTAAAATGAATGATGTTTTGAATGATAGTTTATTTAATTTATTTAATAAATAAATAATTGAAGTATATATTATTTAAGTTATTTAAAAGATATTGTATTTATGAAATGTGGTATATTTAAGTTTTGAAATATACTAAAGATTGAATATTGTATTTTGTAGATTAAATCTATATTTGAAATTGATAAGATTTGAAATGGTTTGTTGGTAAACTGTAATTGAATTGAAATTGATGGTTTGAATTAATTTAAAATTAAAATTTGGAATTTGGGTTTAATTTAATAAATTTGTAAATGTGTAGAATTAAAAAGATGATTTCAAATATATGATTTCGAAATGTTGTGATTTTCAAAGTATAATGATTTCAGATGTTTTAGTTTCAAAAGAGTTATAACTTTGAAAGTATAAACTATTTGAAAGGTGAATATATGTTTGAAATGGAAATGATATAGTTTTGAAATGAATATAGTTGTGAAATAAAAATGATTTTTGGTTTCGAAGTATAACTATTAGAGATATGATGTTTTGATATTAAATGATTTGAAAATGAAGTTTGAAAGGATATGATATTTTGATATATTAAAATGATTAAAAGGAAGTTTTGGAAAGGTATTATATCTTAATATATTGAAATGATTTAGAAATGATTTAATCTTTATTTGGATAAAGGTTTGGATTGGAAATGATATTTTATTTTGAAGTATAAAGTATTATTTTAAAATTATAACTACGGGTTATAATAGCGATTGGTTGTTAAAGAGTCCGGGATCGGATATGAACATACTCTCTGTCGATACCGAAAACCACTTTAACAACTGTGTACGCAGTGGAGATTCCAGAATGAAGCAGGATGGTGACGACGTTCCTAAGGTACATTACGTGGACCCAACTCACGTGAGTTGGCTTATGGTGGCTAAAACAGGAGCGATCTCGGGCCAAAGGAGGTAGCACCTCTGGTCGGACACACTTCTTCGATACCATTCTATTACTGTTGTGATCGATTGGGTGCACCCCTTGATTTTGGAATGTTGTTCGGGGTGGGTGTAGTGGCTGCTACGTTACCACCAGCCCGTATGCGTAATTGGTATATCTACCCTGGCATTGCCTTGTGTGCCGTGTCACCTACCATACCGAGCCTTTACTACGAGTTTGTTTTTCTCCCGTAGCCCATGTGGTATCCTCTGACAGTCCCCCGGAGTGGAGATGGAATGATATTGGATGGACTACTGGGACTATTATGTGTGAAGGGTGATATGGGTAGCCCGGAACGCTATTTAAAAGTATGTTTATTTTACTGTAGACATTATTATAATAGCGAAATATTACTATATAGTAAATAGTTTAACGGATCCTTAGAAGATGGGCGGTCCTAGGCATCCTTTAAGTTACTTGTACTTTATTACAGTTCACTTGAGTTGGTTTATATTATATAAGTATATATCGTCCTGACTCGAGTGTTTTGTGTTTTGCTTTACGCTCGGGTCAGTCTGAGTATTCACAGCTTTGGGTTTTCTTTCTGGAGTTGGTCTTTGCTGGAGATTCTGCTTATCTATCTACTTATTTATTCCAGTTCTTTATTCTATTCAGCTTGTACTGGGTTATTGTATTGAGACTTCTATTGTACTTTATTTCTTCTGTTGTATCTTATGTAACTATGATATATTTATATAGTAGCTTCATGAACTACTATTTCTTTTACTTCCGCTGCATTATTTTACTCTGTGTCTGTGATCTGTGATTATATTTATTTACTGTATATTCTGATATTTGCCAAATTTTATTTACAACGTGGTAATTTGAGCAATTCAAGTCCGACATGTACGGATGCGAATGGTTGAAAATATCGGATTGTTACACACGGCGGCTGTCGGAAGCCGCTGGAAAGGCAGTTAGGAGCCATCAGAAACAAGTCGACGACGCCGACGGAAAGCCGTTGGAAACACTGTTTGGTGACGACCTTATTTCCAATGGATTTTTTGATGGCTATCACCGGTTTTCGAAAGCCGTCGACGATTTAAAGCCAATGAAAATTGGCTTCTTCCTTACAGTGGATGTATCTACTAGACATGATTCTCAGTGAAAAGTTCAAAATTTTCAACAAAAAGTTGTTTTAGTCTGTTTTGAAGAAACAAGAGTATTTTTGCAACTGTTAAAAATAAATCAGCTTAAATCATTTTATGTTGAATTAATATATTTTATGTTAGCTTAATATAAAAATACGCTAACTTGAATTAAAGGCAGATAACATATAAAACAAATATACTGTAGCGATCCTGACTCGGCCTTCGAAAATCGGCACCCGTACTTCACTTGTACTCGAATGCCGCAGATTCAAACGCCGAATCTGGCTCGCCGGAGCTTATAACACGTTAAGTATAACAGCACAGCGGAAAAAAGAAATGAATGATATCATATACATGACAATGATACAATATCGAGAATATGATATACAACAATGATATCTATATGATACAAGAATATCAGAGACAAATAATAATGTTACAGCGGAAACAACAGAAGTGATAACTCCAAACGAACTTTAAAAGAGAACGAGTCCAACAACTCCAACATCAAGCTCAAACCCCCATCACATTCCACAAAGATAAGCAAGGCCGGTCGTCCGTGAACTCCAAAAACTGAACTAGCTTCTGATAATCTACTAAACCTGAATATCTGAAAAACCCAACTCTAGACTGCCCGTATGGGAAATTGTGGGCACCCAGAGTTTAGGAAGGGAACAATAAACTCTGGGTCAGTCATGGGACTGGTATGAGTAAAAAAAAATAGTTTATCTTTAAACAAACAACAAAAGAATTTTAAACATTGAAATCCACAATGTTTTTTTGGAAAATGAAACTACCATAAGGCCTCCCGGCACACACACAATGCAATTGCACACATGTGGGAGATTTCTCCTTATGATAGTCAAACATGCTTGATACGCAAAATCTTTTTTTAATATTATCATTAGTGCATACTTTCGAAACATTTCGAAAGTATAATATTAATCTTAGCTAGCATAGGTACCATTATACTATGCCTACTATAGCTGCCATGCTAAATAGCGGGTTCTACAACTAAAACCGTACTGGGTTCGTATTGGGAATTGGATTTCCAACAAATGGTCAGGCTAAGGAACTTCCTATGCCACATGGGAACGCCTCTGGAGGGACGTCCCGAGAACTTAACCAGCTCTCTGCCAACACAAGGCCGGGTTACCTCTTACTAGGTAACTACTACATGAATATGCCACCCCCCGGTCGTTTGCGACCTTTATCTGAGGGCCCTCAATCACAAAGCAACAATCACACAGTAAATGAGATTGGAGCAACCACACAGGTAAATATCTGGGCTCCATACCATGATATCACCTTTTTCCAGAAGGAAATGACATACCCTAAAGGGAGCGACCCTTATAACCTTACCGCATTTTCCTGTTTCGACCATTTCCGGGATGTGAGGTCTGATGAGGTCTTGTCCACAAAGCTACGCTTTACACGAAAGCCTTGCATTGATGTTATAAAGATTATTTATTCATCTATTATATATTGTTCCGCTGCGAATGTGAGATTCTGATATTGTTTCTGTTTCTTCTTTATTCTTCTATCTGTTTTCTTCTACCTCTTCTTTTCAACCCTAACAATTCGATTTTCCGGCATTCGATAGTTCGGCAGTTGATACAGTGGTTGTATTGATGTCGACTTTCGGGCGCTGAAAGATCGAATCGTTACATATACTCGTATAAACTGTCTTATTCCAATAATATGCTGACTTAAATATTATAAGTAGGCTTAACTTTGCAGATATGTCGGCCTAAACTGTATAAACCAGCTTAAAATTGAGATATGCTGACTTAATAGAGCACCGAGAGCTAATAAGAATTTGCAGTGTTCGTAAGCTGACTTATCATCAAAATTATGCCAACTTAAATAGTTATGGTGGATAATTTTCAATTTATACCCACGTAAACTGTTGAAAATAGATTTTATATAAAATACTTGTAAATTTTGAATAATTACGACATAACACACTGTACTAGAACTACACTTTAAAACACATTCACTAACAAATTATACTATAAAAATACGTAAACATAGAACATGAACACTTAAATTTGGAAACAAATGCATACTGTAGATAAACACTTTGACAAACACTTAAACTTACTAATATCCCTAAGTACTAAAAATAGGATAATTTTTCATAAGAGACGCCCGAAAAAACAAATTTCGCATTTAGTCTTCTGCAAAAATTCGTTGCAAAATTAGGCCTCGTTTTGTTTATTACTTGCGCAAATATGGAGTGCGCAAGTAATAAAATTTTTTTTATACGTAGAGCTTGCGCAATCCATAAATGCGCAAGCTCTACCTATAAAGCTTGCACAATCCATAAATGCACAAGCTTTATATTTAAAGCTTGCGCACTTATGGATTGCATAAGCTCATTTTCGAGCATTAAATAGACAGAGAGCACATATTTGTTTCATAATTTCCATTTTCAACTTTCTTTTCGAAACCCTCTCCATTTTCCATTCCAAACCTATTCCAAATTCATTTTTTTACCAAATTCAAATCCTCAATCACCTTGTAAACCAAATAGTTGCTAAACTATATATGGAAAACTCTTCTTCATCGTTACAAAACAAAGGTAATAATTAATGTTGATGAAAACTAAGATCAAATTTTGCTATTTTTGATGGTGTTGAAAATGAAGAGTTATTGGTGTTAGTAATGTTAATTACTATACAATGGTGTTGTTATTGTTGAATCGGTTGTTAATGTTTAATGAAATAGGAAACCCTATTTAAGTACTAGTAAATTGGAAACCCTAATTAATATGTTAATGTTTTATTGTTTATTTTAACGGTAGACATGAATGTTTGGGAGATAGACGATGAAAAGTTGATGAAACATTATGATGAACTTGAAGCGAAAATCGGCGTTGTAAGCTCAAGTCATATTGACGTTAATGTTGATCATGTTCCGGAAACATAGTTCGAAACAATACCGCGTAAATTCCATTCTGAACCATCAACCTTACACGCTCGTTTATGTGAAGTTGTTTCTACCGAAAGACCCGGTCATCAAATTCAAGTTGACGGAAATATGATGACGCTTATACATCCTGTTACTCCATCCATGCCACGGAGACAACGACCATATCCAAATTGTTATTGTGGCGATATGTGTGTAGTGGTCATTTGCGGAAAGGAAAATGTAACAACCCGATATTTTGGACCATTCAAATTGGCAATAAATCCACATATGCCGGACTTGAATAATTCAAAACAATGGATTGTAAATAAAATTTGGCAAAACTCAGCATATACAGCAAATAAAATAATCACAGATCACAGACACAGAGTAATATAACAATAATGCAGTGGAAACCAAAGAATAGTAGTTCATGAAGCTACTATATATATAACAGAGTTAAACAATATACAATAGAAGTCTCGAATACAATAGTCAAATACAATATCAGAATACATCACTGGAATCAACTGAATATCTGAAAGCTGGATAGATAGCTGGATCTCCAAGCGAAGCTCCAACTCCAAACATGAGTCCTGAATACTGGTACACTTAGTCTGACCCGAGCGTAAAGCAAAACACAAAACACTCGAGTCAGGATTAACATTCTTATATCAATAAATCCAACTCAAGTGAAATAACAACTGTAATATAAGTAACTCAAAGGATGTTTGGGATAACCATCCTCTAAGGATCCGTTAAACTATCTACTATGTAGTAGTGTGCGCTAAGTAGATAATGCCTATCGGTAATATAAAGTATCAAAATAGTGTTAAGGCGTTACCATTATCCCCCTTAACACATTTTATATAAGCGTCATAGTCTATACAGCACTGTAAACTCCACCGTAAACTAGTGGGCTATCAGGGAATACTCCATAGGTATAACACGAAACAAATCATATACGAGTATGACTAGGCACATAAGGCAATACCCAAGGTAGTGAAACTACCGTTTGCCTGATCCGGACTGGTGAGAACGCATCGCCGCAACGATCGCAACACCGCGAAACAACACTCCCAAATCAAGGGTGCGCACCATTCAAAAACAAGTAATGAGTAGTTTACGAAGAAGTGTGTCCGCTCGAGGCAGCTAACCCCATTTGACCCGGCACGGCTCCTGTTTAAGTCATTTCCAATTTGACACAAGTGTCAAGGCTATCCATTATCGTTCTCTTTCTTCAAATCCAGCAACGTCATCATTCCAACCACTTCATTCTAAATCACACTCCGCATATAATAGTTATTAAAGTGGTTTTCGGTTTGGACAAAGAGTATGTCCCTAACCGATTCCGGACTCTTCAATAACTACGTAATTATTACACCGATTGGTCATTAATAAACTTTCAAAATAGTTTATATTTCAAAACCGAAATATCATTGCCATTTCAAAACCATATCCATACAATATCATTTTCACTTCAAATAAATCCATTTCCAAAATCATATCACTTTCCAAAGTTATATCGCTTTCGAAATCGTAAGTCTTTTAAAATCAAACACGTTGGAAATCAAAACCTTGAAATTCATAACACTTGAAACTATAGTTTGAAATCATAACATTTTGGAATTCATAACATTTTCCTCTTAAACAGTTTAGATATTGAAATTAGTGTATATGATAAAATAATTTATAAAATAAAATAGTTTATATAAAATGGTTATAAGTTAAAAAAGTTTATAATAAAATAATATGTATTGAAAATGATTTATATAAAATAGTTTATATTAAAATAATTTATGAAGTAAAATATAAATAGTTGTAGATATAGTTTAAAAATACTTTATAAAATAAAATAGCTTCCATAAATTCACAAATCGATTCAAATTAACTCAACTTCCAAATTCAACTTAATTCAATCTCAATTCATAAATTTCAACTCAATTCAATATCTCAGTAAATCATTTCGAATTATAACGATTTCAAATACAGATTTGAAACACAAAATAAACCATTAAATTTCAATATATTTCAAAGCTTTAAATATTCCACATTTCAAAAACTAATTTTGATAATTCCATTTATATCTCCATTTAATTTCATTTCATTTAGTTTCTGAGATATTTCTTTAATCATTTCAATACATCTAAATACGACTTCAATTTAAAATTTTAAATAAACAAAATATCCCATTTAAATTTATATAAGTTTGAAATATTCATTTAAGTCACTTTTAATCAAATTCAAGTTATAAAACATATCTTTTCAATTTTCAAATTTAATAAATTTCAAATCAATCTTATTTAAGTAAAATTCTTAAATAAATATAATTTCAAATCAATTTCAAATTTATCTTTCCAACCTGAATCATTATAAACTCTATATTTGAAAATATAAATTTACATAAATACTTAAACATTATTTTATATTGATTAAATCGACTTTATTGAATCGACTTTATTAGATATTTAAAAATCAATATTTATTAAAACCATATATTTCCTTCAAAACCATAGAAATCATTTTTCAAATATTTATATATAGACCAACGGTGTCTGTATATAATTTTCTACCCTATGGTCAAGTGATACAGATATTTATCATTTCAATCCATAATTTAAATATATATACGGGTATATATCTTTTCAACCCGTAACCCCAAATTCAATTCAAATGAAAATCGCTTGGGTTTATCATTTCAATCCATAACGATTTTCTCCTATTCTACAGATCGTTCGAGTATGTATCATTTCAACCCATAGTGAATTCTATATTAACAGGGAACTTGCAGAGTGATAACAGATATGATAAAAATATAACAACAGTAACAGGCATATATCATCAGTGATAAATAACAGATAATGGTGTCAGATGTCACAGGTGAACGGATACAGATAATGGCATATATATAGCAATATAAATAACAAATAATGGTGTCAGATGTCACAGGTGAACAGATACAGATGATGGCATATATATAGCAATGTAAATAACTAGCAGCAGCATATTTCAATTGTCGTTTCAATTGAAATCAAATTTAATAAATAAAAGAACGTTAATCGTGAGTGATTTCTCACCTTTCGAGGCTCGAGAAGAGTAGATAAGGAAATGAGTTACGGATCCAAGCATGAAATCCAAAGCAAAGCTAGATGGATACAGATTCGACGGACACGCTGATAGATAAGGAATTGACGAAATCAAATCAGAACTGGATCGATGAAGATAATTGATATAAGTGAACTTATATATATAACTATATATAAATATTTACATATATAAAACATATTATAAAGACAAACACATTTTATATTGAAATATATACGCATTTCAAATCATTGTTTTAAATTAAACAGACATATCTACATAATAAATTTTGAAATAAATACTTGTATTCATACTTATTAAAAATGCAAAATGCTTACATATATATATATATATATAGTCTTTTAAACATAAATTTTATACTTCAAATCTGAAATACCCAAAATATTTTGAAGTTATTATAGAACATATATATACACACATACATACTTCATAGCAATTACTTTAAAAACATAGCTTGATATCGAAATATGTAAAACTTTAAATACATTACACATATATCTACATATATATAATACTTTCTTTTATAATAAAATGTACTGTAAGTTATACATATTGCACTAGTAGATAATATCTGTCTTCATTATACATAACACAGAACAAATATTTGTATACAATTCATGTATAAATGAACATATATGAAGATCTTTAACAATGTAAATAAATTTATATACATATGTGCTTGCCAACAGATTATATATATAAGATTCTTATATAAACTTGCACATAAACATCAAAATCGCTGTATATAAATAAACAGTACAAAGTAACATTTTTAAAACAATGTATATATATACACACTTAACCAAAAATATGCAAGCTTAGGAAACTGTGCAAAAGAAAAAGAAAATAAAATAAATTATGCATGCAACCTGTAAGCTTGATACATACTACATGTATACATATCATATTATTATTAAAACTATTTTCAAATACAGCATAGTAATATATAACATACATTATCAATATACCAGACTTTTCATATACTAGTAACTAACTATAAAGAGCTTTAGAAACAAAACCTTTTATGTATAACAGAACATAATTTATATAATATTTATACATAACAATAGATCAAAACCTTTATAACCTGATAACTTTGTAACTGTATAATAGAGGACAGCTATATATATGATATATATAACAAACACTTGTGATGTAATCAAACTAACCTATACAAAGAAGAAGAAGGCGACACTACTGGAGAGAGGCGGGCATAGCATCAGGTTGGGCTCGACTATGGAGTTTGCTTGCTGTTAAGTCCAGGGGAAAATGGCTTCGGCCTATGGGTTTTGAGGTGAGGCTCACGGATCGGGCGGAGCTGCTGGGTAGCTGGCCAGAGAGGTGGAGCCAAAGCTCGGTTGTGATGCATTCTCGGCCGAGCAAAAGAAGGTGACCGAGCTTGGAATAGTGAAGGAGTCACAGGCCGTGGATTGTTGCGTGTGTGGTGAAAGTGGGATGGAGGATTCTATCGGTTGGAGGGGAAAGCTGGAAGGCGGAGGTCGGAGGTGATGTGGGTTTGCATGAGGGTCGAGCCGATGGAACAATTCATTTATATTTTATTTTTTTCGAAAATGAAACAGCCAGGGGAGGTGAGAAAACATGAACGAACTAGAATAGGAGTAATATGAAAGGGATAGAGTGGACAGAATGAATCACAAGAAGGTAGAGCGCCAGAGAAAAATAAATGAACAAACCAACGTAAATTTACTGAACAGGTTGGAATAGTAAAAGTTTGGAACAAATTTTTAGAAAAATATTTAATAGCAATGACTATTGGACAACTCGGTGGGAAAATAATGGTCACACGAAACCAAAAGTCTCGATTGCGGAACCGTTACACAAGGCGTTTCGCAGATTGCACCGCACACTGAACTTCGAATTACACAAATAAGTATACTACGAAGATCAATACGACGAGATGATCAAAACAGTATAAAGATATCAGTGGTATGATTGAATTATAAAAATTCGAATTTTCTACTAGTGGAAAATGCAGCAAAAACGCAGAAAAATATGATCGACGGAGCTAAAGAAGTCCGAATTTGGAAAAACGAAAAATGACGTCTTAGTCAGAAGATGAATTAGAATTTTTTTATGTAAAAATATTCAGGTTTGGAAATCATTTTATTATCATCAATTTTAACTGATATAATTTGGAATAAAATTACACTAGAAAATAAACTTCCAAATTATCTGATGAAAATTTACCAGTTGCTATGTTAAAACAGACGCATTTCAAATATCAAATTTAAATTTCAAAATTTTATTGTTTAAAGTTTTACAAAATTTCAATTAAATATATAAATAAACAAATAAAATTATCTAAAATTTACGGGTCGTTACACTCTCCCCACTCAAAACTTTTCTTCCCTGAAAAGGAAGGAGGTAGGAGAATAAAACCAACCAGAAAGAAAATTGGTTTTGAAAACAAAATAAACAACTGATTTTAAAACCATATAAATTCCAAATTAAACTAATTAATATCCAACATTCTGGTTAAATCCCCTTGAGTTCACTTAAGTTAAATCAATCAATCTATTTCTAAATTCATTATCTTATTATCTAGTCATCCTCAATTAACAATTTCTAAATCATCAATTTGTATAATCATTTATTATACTCATATTTTATTCAACAAATTTAATTCTTTTATTCCAAATTATTATTAATTTTATTCCACTTAATATATCCTATCACATATATTTAAACCATATAAATTAATTTAAACCATATAAATTCCGATTTAAATTAATTTATATTCGATAATTGATTTTAAATTCAAGGTATTTCATAAGTTAATCTAATTCAATTTATTAATTCCTTCAAACAAATTTATTTGTCTCATCCATTATTCAATTAACTTATTATTCTATTTATCTCTATTAACATCTTTATAATAAAATTTAAGTGTATAACATTAATTATGATACTCCAATCTTTCCTTATAAAGTCATTTTATATTGCACATTATCCAATTACATATTCAACTTCTGAATGATTTAGGTAAGTTGTATTAGAATGCAGTAGAATAATATACAAATAAAATTTTCCCAATTCAATTATTCAAGTTTAAATATTTATTCCAAATTTTGGTTTCATCTTAAATCATAATTTTAAGGATTTTAAATTTCTGATTAACTTCAAATAATTTAGAGATAAATATATATAGATATGCTATATATATCAAATCAGATTTACAACCCTATACCTATATATTATAAATCAAGCCATACTTTAAAATTTTTGAACCAAATTCAATTTCCAAAACAAAAAGTGTAGCAAAGCTACTGAATGGCTTCTCCACTTCGAAACTCGAAAATGAATGTCGATGATGCGGCCGCTATCACCGAAATTATTTTCCAGCGACAAAAGAGAAGAGTACTGATTTAAACAATTAAAATTGTTTGGAAATAAATTTCTATTCGAAAATACTTTAAATAATAGACATTTTAAACCTTAAAACCAGAGTTTGAAATCATCGAAAATTAAATTCTCAAATTCCTGATTTAAATTCATTTCAATTCCAAATAAATTTATAAACCACTATTTATAAATTCATTTATAGAACAATAAATGAAAATCAAATATTATCATTTCAAACAACAAATTTAATTAACTTATTAAATTCCAGGAAATTTTACTTATATATATAATATACAAAAAAATTATTTCATTTACCATTTGAAAAATAATATTATGTCAGCTTGCTCTGTTCAAGTGTTTTGGAATTCCTATCGATAGCGTTGATCAGACAAATCGATCGAAAATCCAAATCTACATCAACAACTCAAACAACACAGTATATAAAACAGTTTATATTAATTACAAATACACTCCCTCACTCGACGATACAAGAATAGATTCCAAAACTAGGATAGAGATTCAAATTTAGAGGAGCACTAATCAAAGAGAATCCTAACTATAATAGATAGGCTTGGAAGGGAGATAAGACAATTGAATTTCAAATTGGAAGATGAATAAATTTATATAAATCGCGGGTAACCTTAACCGGGTTAGCCGTGACTTCAAGAATACGATCGATGAGGAATTCTGAATCAAATTGACCTCAGATCACAAGAGATAGAATTCAAGTAAAACAAAAGATAGCCGCATCTAAATCGAGGATACAGAAATCTCCGGTGAATCAATACTGATTGTAAAGGAGTTTCACCCCTTTGCAGATCATTCAAAGATTGGCGGGACCGAATAAGGGAGACAAGAGTGGACTTTGGAACCGAAGTGAATGTTCCAAAATTCAAAGTAAACCGAGTCAAAGAAGAAGGAATTCAAGCTTGAATGAAAGTGATTCTGTAATTGCATTTTACTCTATATTCTGAGTTTTGCCTAAAACTAGAGCTCTGATACCAACTGTAACAACCCGATATTTTGGACCATTCAAATCGGCAATAAATCCACACATGCCGGACTTGAATAATTCAAAACAATAGATTATAAATAAAATTTGGCAAAACTCAGCATATACAGCAAATAAAATAATCACAGATCGCAGACACAGAGTAATATAACAATAATGCAGCGGAAACAAAAGAATAGTAGTTCATGAAGCTACTATATATATAACAGAGTTAAACAATATACAACAGAAGTCTCGAATACAATAGTCAAATACAAGATCAGAATACATCACTGGAATCAACTGAATATCTAAAAGCTAGATAGATAGCTGGATCTCCAAGCGAAGCCCCAACTCCAAACGTGAGTCCCGAATACTGGTACACTCAGTCTGACCCGAGCGTAAAGCAAAACACAAAACACTCGAGTCAGGATTAACAGTCTTATATCAATAAATCCAACTCAAGTGAAATAAAAACTGTAATATAAGTAACTCAAAGGATGTTTGGGATAACCATCCTCTAAGGATCCGTTAAACTATCTACTATGTAGTAGTGTACGCTAAGTAAATAATGCCTATCAGTAATATAAAGTATCAAAATAGCGTTAAGGCGTTACCATTATCCCCCTTAACACATTTTATATAAGCGGCATAGTCTATATAGCACTGTAAACTCCACCGTAAACTAGTGGGCTATCAGGGAGTACTCCATAGGTATAACACGAAACAAATCGTAGTGATCGCGCATAGGGATACGAGTATGACAAGGCACATGAGGCAATACTAGAGGTAGTGAAACTACAATTTGCCTGATCTGGACTGGTGAGAACGCATCGCCACAACGATCACAACACCGCGAAACAACACTCCAAAATCAAGGGTGCACACCAATCAAAAACAAGTAATGAGTATTTTACGAAGAAGTGTGTTCGCTCGAGGCAGCTAACCCCATTTGGCCCGGCACGGCTCCTGTTTAAGTCATTTCCAATTTGACACAGTGTCAAGGCTATCCATTATCGTTCTCTTTCTTCAAATCCAGCAACGTCATCATTCCAACCACTTCATTCTGGATCACACTCCGCGTATAATAGTTATTAAAGTGGTTTTCGGTTTGGACAGAGAATATATCCCTAACCGATCCCGGACTCTTCAATAACTACGTAATTATTACACCGATTGGTCATTAATAAACTTTCAAAATAGTTTATATTTCAAAGCCGAAATATCATTGCCATTTCAAAACCACATCCATACAATATCATTTTCACTTCAAATAAATCCATTTCCAAAATCATATCACTTTCCAAAGTTATATCGCTTTCGAAATCGTAAGTCTTTTAAAATCAAACACTTTGGAAATCAAAACCTTGAAATTCATAACACTTGAAACTATAGTTTGAAATCATAACATTTTGGAATTCATAACATTTTCCTCTTAAACAGTTTAGATATTAAAATTAGTGTATATGATAAAATAGTTTATAAAATAAAATAGTTTATATAAAATAGTTATAAGTTAAAATAGTTTATAATAAAATAATATATATTGAAAATTATTTATATAAAATAGTTTATATTAAAATAATTTATGAAGTAAAATATAAATAGTTGTAGATATAGTTTAAAAATTCTTTATAAAATAAAATAGTTTCCACAAATTCACAAATCGGTTCAAAATAACTCAACTTCCAAATTCAACTTAATTCAATCTCAATTCATAAATTTCAACTCAATTCAATTTCTCAATAAATCATTTCGAATTATAACGATTTCAAATACAGATTTGAAACACAAAATAAACCATTAAATTTCAATATATTTCAAAGCTTTAAATATTCCACATTTCAAATACTAAATTTGGTAATTCCATTTATATCTCCATTTAATTTCATTTCATTTAGTTTCTGAGATATTTCTTTAATCATTTCAATACATCTAAATACGACTTCAATTTAAAATTTTAAATAAACAAAATATCCCATTTAAATTTATATAAGTTTGACATATTCATTTAAGTCACTTTTAATCAAATTCAAGTTATAAAACATATATTTTCAATTTTCAAATTTAATAAATTTCAAATCAACCTTATTTAAGTAAAATTCTTAAATAAATATAATTTCAAATCAATTTCAAATTTATCTTTCCAACCTGAGTCATTATAAACTCTATATTTGAAAATATAAATTTACATAAATACTTAAACATTATTTTATATTGATTAAATCGACTTTATTAAATCGACTTTATTAGATCTTTAAAAATCAATATTTATTAAAACTATATATTTCCTTCAAAACCATAGAAATCATTTTTCAAATATTTATATATAGACCCACGGTGTCTGTATATAAATTTCTACCCTATGGTCAAGTGATACAGATATTTATCATTTCAATCCGTAATTTAAATATATATATACGGGTATATATCTTTTCAACCCGTAACCCCAAATTCAATTCAAATGAAAATCGCTTGGGTTTATCATTTTAATCCATAACGATTTTCTCTTATTCTACAGATCGTTCGAGTATGTATCATTTCAACCCATAGTGAATTCTATATTAACAGGGAACTTGTAGAGTGATAACATATATGATAAAAATATAACAACAGTAACAGGCATATATCATCAGTGATAAATAATAGATAATGGTGTCAGATGTCACAGGTGAAGGGATACAGATAATGGCATATATATAGCAATATAAATAATAGATAATGGTGTCAGATGTCACAAGTGAACAGATACAGATGATGGCATATATATAGCAATGTAAATAACTAGCAGCATCATATTTCAATTGTCGTTTCAATTGAAATCAAATTTAATAAATAAAAGAACGTTAATCGTGAGTGATTTCTCACCTTTCGAGGCTCGAGAAGAGTAGATAAGGAAATGATTTACGGATCCAAGCATGAAATCCAAAGCAAAACTAGATGGATACAAATTCGACGGACAAGCTGATAGATAAGGAATTGACGAAATCAAATCAGAACTGGATGGATGAATATAATTAATATAAGCGAACTTATATATATAACTATATATAAATATTTACATATATAAAACGTATTCTAAAGACAAACACATTTTAAATTGAAATATATATACATTTCAAATCATTGTTTTAAATTAAACAGACATATCTACATAATAAATTTTGAAATAAATACTTGTATTCATACTTATTAAAAATGCAAAATGCTTACATATATATAGTCTTTTAAACATAAATTTTATACTTCAAATCTGAAATACCCAAAATATTTTGAAGTTATTATAGAACATATATATACATACGTACTTCACAACAATTACTTTAAAAACATAGCTTGATATCGAAATATGTAAAACTTTAAATACATTACACATATATCTACATATATATAATACTTTCTTTTATAATAAAATGTACTGTCAGTTATACATATTGCACTTGTAGATAATATATGTCTTCATTATACATAACACAGATCAAATATTTGTATACAATTCATATATAAATGAACATATATGAAGATCTTTAACAATGTAAATAAATTTATATAAATATGTGCTTGCCAACAGATTATATATATAAGATTCTTATATAAACTTGCACATAAACATCAAAATCGATGTATATAAATAAACAGTACAAAGTAACATTTTTAAAACAATGTATATATATACACCTAACCAAAAATATGCAAGCTTAGGAAACTGTGCAAAAGAAAAATAAAATAAAATAAATTATGCATGCAACCTGTAAGCTTGATACATACTACATGTATACATATCATATTATTATTAAAACTATTTTCAAATATAACATAGTAATATATAACGTACATTATCAATATACCAGACTTTTCATATACTAGTAACTAACTATAAAGAGCTTTACAAACAAAACCTTTTATGTATAACAGAACATAATTTATATAATATTTATACATAACAATAGATCAAAACCTTTATAACCTGATAACTTTGTAACTGTATAATAGAGGACAGCTATATATATGATATATATAACAAACACTTGCGATGTAATCAAACTAACTTATACAAAGAAGAAGAAGGCGACACTACTGGAGAGAGGCGGGCATAGCATTAGGTTGGGCTCGGCTATGGAGTTTGCTTCCAGTTGAGTCCAGGGGAAAATGGCTTCGACCTATGGGTTTTGAGGTGAGGCTCACGGATCGGACGGAGCTGCTGGGTAGCTGGCCAGAGAGGTGGAGCCAAAGCTCGGTTGTGATGCATTCTCGGCCGAGCAAAATAAGGTGACCGAGCTTGGAATAGTGAAGGAGTCGCAGGCCGTGGATTGCTGCGTGTGTGGTGAAGGTGGGATGGAGGATTCTATCGGTTGGAGGGGAAAGCTGGAAGGCGGAGGTCAGAGGTGATGTGGGTTTGCGTGAGGGTCGAGCCGATGGAATAATTCATTTATATTTTATTTTTTTCGAAAATGAAACAGCCAGGGGAGGTGAGAAAACATGAACGAACTAGAATAGGAGTAATATGAAAGGGAGAGAGTGGACAGAATGAATCACAAGAAGGTAGAGCGCCAGAGAAAAATAAATGAACAAACCAACGTAAATTTACTGAACAGGTTGGAATAGTAAAAGTTTGGAACAAATTTTTAGAAAAATATTTAATAGCAATGACTATTGGACAACACGGTGGGAAAATAATGGTCACACGAAACCAAAAGTCTCGATTGCGGAACCGTTACACAAGGCGTTTCGCAGATTGCACCGCACACTGAACTTCGAATTACACAAATGAGTATACTACGAAGATCAACACGACGAGATGATCAAAACAGTATAAAGATATCAGTGGTATGATTGAATTATAAAAATTCGAATTTTCTACTAGTGGAAAGTGCAGCAAAAACGCAGAAAAATATAATCGACGGAGCTAAAGAAGTCCGAATTTGGAAAAACGAAAAATGACGTCTTAGTCAGAAGATGAATTAGAATTTTTTTATGTAAAAATATTCAGGTTTGGAAAATATTTTATTATCATCAATTTTAACTGATATAATTTGGAATAAAATTACACTAGAAAATAAACTTCCAAATTATCTGATGAAAATTTACCAGTTGCTATGTTAAAACAGACGCATTTCAAATATCAAATTTAAATTTCAAAATTTTATTGTTTAAAGTTTCACAAAATTTCAATTAAATATATAAATAAACAAATAAAATTATCTAAAATTTACGGGTCGTTACAGAAAAGAATGCTAGGCAAAGATTTTTTGGTTATAGTTCATACAACGAACACAGACTAAATCCTCGTGAAGTGGATTGTTGTAATTATTTTAAATGGATTAATCAACCATTGTGCGAAAGGGGACTCGAGTATGCCTACGAATTGCAAGATGAAATCAGTCGTCTGAAAAAGGTGAATGAAGAACTAAGGGAAAGCAATGGGAAGCCAAGATTTTGGTAGATGTTTGGGACTAGATTAACGTTGTCATATTTGGTTTTAATGTTTTAATGTAGTATTGTTAATATGATGTTCCAAAAATGTTTGTTTTGTTTTAACCCGTACTGTGTGATAGCTAAGCGGTTGAACATGTTGGTGAAGTACATTTGGTATTGTTGATTATGTTTTTGAATTATATTGGTCACCTTATTATATTGAATTTCTTATTTGATTTTTCTTAAAGATTGATTTGACTACTTTTGGTTGGAGATTGCCTACGGTAGCAAAATCTACTTGGGAAAAGATGGTACTAATTCAACAATTTCTATGATTAGAATTATGTCACAAAATCAAGATTGGGAATGTGGTATTGCAACTGATTTTGTAGATAATGTCAAAGCTTTCGACTATATTTTACTTTGATGGGGAACTGTTGGTTGATGATGAAGGTAAACCTAGATATGTTGGCGGAAAGCGAAAAGGATCGACAATAAAAAATCATTGTAGTTTTGAAGAGCTTAAACAAAGGGCATTTGAAGTGACAAAAGTCAATCATGTGATTTATGATTTAAAAGTAGCGGTGAAATGGGTTAGGATAATGGTGCATCTGCTATTGATTTAGAAGACGACGATGATTTGAACTCTACGTTTTCGGTTGGAATGAGAATGAAGTAATATATGTTGCGAAAGTGGAACATGATAATGTGGTCGAAACACAACCGACAGCAATTTCTGCGGATGAGTATGTACCCACCACACAGTTACAAGAAACACAATGGTCGGTGTATCTTTCATATCTTCCAAGTCATCAAGGTGGAGAGTTTACAAACATACTTCATAGGTACAACGGAATGGTTGGAGTCTCTTCTAGTTAGGAACAAAATATGATGCATAACTCTATACATCCAAATCAATCGCAAGCGTTCGAAAAGTGAGTAATATTATACTTTGACACTTGTATTTTGACTTACGTTAATGCAAAATATCTTACCGTTATTTTTTGTATTTGTAGTGTCGAAGAAGCATTAATTGGTTGTTATGACGATGACAGTATGATCATGTTAATATTACAAATGAGATCGGAGTGCAATTGGATAGCATGGAAGTAGCTTGTGCGGATGATGTAGATAGAACTTGGATCTATCAAATGGAAGTTAACAATGATGCAACCATATATGCAGACAATGAGGAGGCTGATGATGTAAATGTCGAAGAAGAACAAATCACTTATGAAGAGACTCTCGCCAATGATTTATGCACGGTATCAATGATGGTGAAATCGATAATGGAAAATTGTCAACTAGATGTGGAAGTGTTTGGAAGAGAATGTGCTGAGAAAGGACCACGAGTTAGGTTAATTTTTGAAAGTAAGCAGAAGCTTATTGAACAGTTATGTGAATTGGCGATTAAATGTTCAGTTTCATTTCAAGTTCTGAAATCCCGTGCAAATCAGTACACAGTCCGTTGTGATGTGGATGAAACATGTCCTTGGCGAGTGCATGCAAGCCTTTCGGTTAGAAAAAATTCAATTGGTGAAAAATAACTACATATAGCTGCGATCACAGTTGTTTAAATGCAACAATCAACTCAAACAATCGACAGGCAACTTCAAAGTTTATATGCAGCAAAATACTTCCGTTGATTAAAGCTGAAACAAACATGACCGCAAGAACTGTTCAAGAGACAATTTCCAATATGTTTCATAGTAAAGTGAGTTATTCTCAAGCCTGGCACGGACTACAGAATGCTATCGCAATGATTTATGGAGATTGGGAATCGTCGTATGCGGAATTGCCAAAATATCTTCGAGCCCTACAAAGTACCAACCCCAAAACCGTATATGATGTTCTTTAAAGTCATGGTGTTTTTGATGGTGCGTTTTGGGTTTTCGGACCTTCTATTCATAGTTTCAACCACCGTCGACCTATATTGTCTATTAATGCCACTTATTTATACGAGAGGTATCTGGGTACATTACTAGTAGCTACTGGGGTGGATGCAAACCAAGGTCTATTTCCGTTAGTCTTTGCTATTGTACAAACAGAGTCGTGGAAAACATGGAGTTGGTTTATTCGTTGCATATGGAATTATATTTCATCCGTACATACCAGATGTATTACCTTTATCTCAGATCGTATGAAAGGAATTCCATGTGCGCTTAGAGAAGCTTGGCTAATTGAACATCATCATCGCTTTTGTATTCGTCATATTAAAGCATATTTCAAGAAAGCGGGGTTTGGCACGGATGAGCTACAAAATTTGTTACATGCATGTGCCATGGTATCAGAGGTTGTAAAATATAACGATCAAGCTGTCGATGCGTGGATTGAAAGAAGTTTGAAAAACTAGGAATCAAGCAGGACTCTTTGTCACGACGGCGGAGTAAGATTCAATACGATGACGACTAATGTTTCTAAAAGCTTTAACGGTGTGCTGAAAGGAACTGGGAATTTATCTATTAGATCACTGGTTGCACGTACGTTTCATCGATTGAACCATTACTTTGTCGAACGTCGAACTCAAGGAGAAGAGTGGACGTTGCAACTCACACCGAGGTAGGAAGCATTAGCGCGGAGAAGAATGGAAGAATCGAGGCTCATGTCCATAGATAGATATAGCTTCATTGAATGGCAGGTGAAAGATGTCCATATGTTTGATTATACGGTGAATATTGAAGATAATGTTTCCAAATGTTCATGCAACATGCCAACGTTAGATCATTTTCCATGCTCCCGCATATTAGCATCTTGTTCACGTGATTCGGGTGGTGCTAATAGAGCGTATTTTGACTTAATCTCAATGTGGTACACGACAGCTAAGTATACCGCGGCTTATGCTCCTTTATTCCACCCTATACCAGATAGTCGACATTGGGATGTCTACGATGGTCCAATTATCTAACCACCGCCAGTGCCAGAAATTCAGGACGTCCGCGGTCTACTTGAATCAAAGGTTTCATGGATCCTCCATCTTCATCCAGCCATAACAGATGTAGCAAATGTGGTTCTATTGGCCAAAAGAAAAAACTTGTCCGCATTGAATTATATGAGTTGCTGTATGTCTTTGTTATTCAATATTTTTACGTATTTGTGACGGAAGAAGTGTGTTAACTTGCTATTGCATGTGTTTGTTTTTTACTTCACATGTTAATTTTTAACTACAAACCTTTATGTCTATGCATTGTTAATATCTTTGCATTGCTAATTTCCACTTCTATGATTTTTGTTGGGTGGAATGGGTTGGAGCAGCTCTTTGTCTTTGACAGAGAGCAAATACTGCTTGCACACTTATCGAATGCGCAAGCAGTATTTAGCAATATAGCTTGCGCATTTTAAATACTTCTTGCACACTTATGGAATGCACAAGCAGTATTTAGCAATATAGCTTGCGCATTTTTAAAATGCGCAAGCTATATTGCTAAATACTGCTTGCTCATTCCATAAGTGCGCAAGCAGTATTTGCTCTCTGTCAAAGACAGAGCTGCAACCGAAGCCATCCCACAAAAAAACATATATTGCTTGCGTAGTTATGGAATGCGCAAGCAGTATTTGCTCTCCATCAAAGACAGAGAGCTGCCGCAACACAATCCACCCCACAAAATCCAACATTCACCACAATCAACGAATTTATATAGCATGCAAAATGCAATCAAATATCAACACCAATACTAAACATCGTCAACAACATAAAAAACATCCAAAATGCAATTGAAAATTAACGAAACTAGGTTCAACAATATATACAACCAACCAACGACATATACATCCACATCCTCTTTTCTTTCCAAAGGAAAAACAACAACATATGTCGGGTAAACAATAATACACCTCAATCGCGAATTCGTCTAAGATTAACAAGTGTGTCTCTCTTCTTCTTCCTCCTTCTATACACGATAAGAGCCAATCCTTGGCCTTCTTCAAATGTAGGAGCGGTTGTTGGAAGTAGGATTTCTTGTTCTTGACTCGGCTTGAAAATTAGTTCTTTTTGTTGTATTTCCCACTACGGCTGCTCTTCCGTCTGATCGTGTGTGGATTGACCAATATATCTGAAGTGTTGTTCTCCTTCATGCTAAATGGGCCATTGAGCCTGAGTTTCTCCACCGGCGTATTGTTGTTCTACTTCAGGCCAAGCGGGCCATTGAGCTTTTGTTTCCCCGGCGGCGTCTTGTGAACCATCCCCCTCCGTATGTGCCTCCCCCCATCTCGTTTGTCCTCCCACTAGTGTAGTATGTGTCTCCTCCGTAGAACATGGTCGTTCTTCTTTAATGCACAATGGTTTGGCCGGCCTTCTTAGCTTATTTCAACCTAGAATTGTATCAAGTATACGTCGTAGGTCGATGCACTTGCTTTTCACCTTGTCCGGCTCCATATGTGTAACGACCCATATTTTTAACTATTTTAAATTATAGGATTTGATATAATTATTGAATAAAAATGGTTAAAAATAAAATTTAATGAATTATTAGTATTGATGTATTGGGTAATTAAATTGTTTAAATTTATGTTGCAATTATTTAAATAATGGAATTTTGGATTTAATGTGAATGAAAATGGCATCGGAAATTGATTCAAATTTTATATAAATATGAATGAAGATCGTTTACTTTCAAAATTGGATTTAAAATGTGAATAATCAGAATTTGGAAATTTTATATATTAATTAACGAGTAAAAATAGCCATTTTGGCCACTGTCTCGGATTTCGACGAAACTTATTTCATCGGATCCTTAATAGTGAGTTATTGTATGGTTTCAAGTTTCGTAGCGATCGGACTTGTCGTTTGACCGTGCGAGTTTGAAATGCGTAGAAATTTAATTAAAATAATCGACTTTGAAAAGCTATCTTCCACATATGATTGAACTAGGCCTCGAAACTCGTTCCATTGCGTTCGAAATGGAGGTAAAAAGTTTTAAATGCCAGGCGGCATGTTTTGTTTGGAGATCGAGAAATTTCAGACGTTAAACGTCGGATATTTTTCAAATTAATTAATAATATTAATATCTTCATCCAAGCCACGCTTCCTATCAACCCGTACCCACTTACCTTTTCTCTAATTCAATAAAACCAGCCAAAACAAAATCGATCGAAGAAATCAAATAAAAAGAAGAAGAAAACGCATAACTTTTGATGAAAATAAATAAATCAATCGAGCAAATCGATTTCGAGCATGAGGGTGACGCTAGCGGAGGTGCGATGTGGTCGCGGCCTGGAGGCGCAACCCAGGGTTCGAAGTTTGGTCTCGACGTGGGCTGTGGAATCGCAAGCATGTAGCTCGAGGTACCACGACTGGCGGCGGCGGCGGTGGCGTGTTGTGGTGTGGGCCGCAGCCATGGAACGAAAAATAGGAAGTCGTGAGTCAACAGGGAGGAGGAACGACAGTGAGCAGTGAAGAAGAAGGTTATTTTTTCTCTCCTTTCTTTAGTCAATTGTTTTGTTAATTAATTTTAATTACAATCGAATGTTGTGTAACCCGTAAAATTTTCATACGAGGACGGATCTGAGTAAAACAAATTGCATTGGAATTGTTTTGACGGTGTCTATGCAATGGAGTTAAATTTGTCACAGTTCGCTTCATTCGAATTTTCAGATTCGAACGAAGGTGAGTGTTTATATGCTCATAAGTACTAAAATATATTTTTTATGTAGTTGAATCATATCGTGAAGTAAAACGAATTTATTGATTATTGCTTGATAAATTAAATTGACATTTAATTGACATCTGAATTTATTGATAGAATTTAAATTGATAGTTAAAATTGAATTAGAATTTAACTATTAGTGAAATACCCAATTTATCGGTAATTGGTTGATTGTTGTGATTATTGACTATTTGGATGATGGATGGTGATGGATGGAATTTGATTGATATTTTGAATGTTTGGATGTTTATTTATGTTTAATATATCATGTTATCATCTTGTATATTATTTACAGTATATAAAACTGTAAATTGAATTATTTCGAAGAAGTTAAGAAATAGGTTGAAATGATATATACCTATGACATTTATTTTGGATTGAAATGATATATATCCATTCCTGGAATTAAATTGAAATAAATTGTGTCACTTGGCCATAGGATAGAGAAATTATATACAGACACCGAATTGGTTAAATTAAATGATTTTAAAATTTTGATTTGAAATTATTTAAATGATTTGGTTTTAAGAAATAAAAATCGAATTTATGGAAATCAAATTAATTTTAAATTGGAACTCGGAATGTTGAAATTTATATTTGAAATAGGAATTGTTTAATTAATCGAAGTTGAGATTTTTAGGTTATAATCAAAATATGACGTGAATTTTAGAAATTTATTTGTTTAAAGGATTGGACTTTTTATTCGAACTTTGAATATTGCTAAGAAAAGGTGATATAAAAAGATATTTTGAAATTGAGCTCGGATTTGAATTATATTTAAAGGTTTGGATTTTTAAATTGGATATTGAAGAAAATTTTGATTTAAGTATTTTGAATCGATATTTGGAAATGGACTCAGAATTGATTTAAATCGAAATGGTTTATTGGAATTGGTGTTGAAATTAATTTGAAATTGAAATTTAAATTAATTTGGGATTGAAGTTGAAATTAATTCGAAATTGGAATTTAAATTAATTTGGGATTGGAGTTAAAATTAATTTGAAGGTTGAATTTGAATTAATTTGAAATTGGAAGTGAAATTAATTTGGAATTGGAATTTAAATTAATTTGGAATTGAAATTAAAATTCAACTTGAAATCGGATTTGAATCGAGTAAATCGAAATGGAATTGGAAATTTTGGAATTGAATCAGTTTGGCTTGGAAACTATTTTTAAAATTATTTTAGTATAAACTATTTCAAATCTATTTTCTTTAAATATTCAAACTATTTTAATTTTCCCAACTATTTTACTATATAAACAATTTTTAATACTCAAATTTTTTCTATTAAACTAGTTTAACTATTTAACTATTTTTAAACTATTTAAACTATTTTTTAAAATTCAAACTGGTCAAAGGTTGGAATGTTTATATTTAAATCTTGGATTTAAATGCGAATTGGGTTAAAGTGAATTATTACCAAAACTGTAATTCGAATCAAGTTTTGAAGTGAAATCGATATATCGAGTTGAATTAACATTTGAAGTAAAAATATAGGTTTTTGAAGCGAATATGATGATTTCGAAATGGATTTGATTTTGAAGCGAATATGATATTTTGATATCAAGTACGAATTGTTTCGAAATATAAAAGAACCAACCAGTGTGTAAAATGACATTTCGCTGTTAAAGAGATCGGGGCCTCTTATTGGCATACTCTCTGTCATTATTGGAACTACTTTGACAACTATGTACGCGGTGGATGATATCCAGAATGTAGTGATTGAATTGGCGAACGTTACTGGAATGAAGTAAGAGAACGATGACGGATAGCCTTGACACTTGTGTGACTGTGTCATAATTAAAATGACTAAAACATGAGCCTATGTCTGGTCAATGAGGTTAGCTACCTCTAGCGATGTTGATCACTCGTATTACTATTGTGATTTTTGACTCGATGGGTGCACCTTTTGTTTAGATTGATAGTCGGCCACGGATGGGTTACGACCAGTCAGAAAGGGTAAATGGGTAGAATCCTACCTTGGGCATTGCCTCACGCGCCTTGTCATATTTATCCCTATACGAGCCCACTACAACTTTGGTTTAGAACTGTAAAAATGTGTTAAGGTGGATCGATATAAAGCCTTAACGATATTTTGATATTTATTTTACTGATTGACACTATCTATTCTAGCGTATACTATTATATATAAATAGTTTAATGGATCCTTAGGAGATGGAAAATCCCGTAACATCTCTTAAGTTATTGCACTCGTATTTTGTGATTGATTTGACTTACATAAGGGTATTTTAGTCCTGACTCGAGTGTTTTGCCTTTTCATTACGCTCGGGTCAGTCCTGAGTTTTTTTCCAGTGCATTGAAGATCAGTTTCTGGAGGACGAAAATAAAGTTGGTATATTATTACTATTACTATCCCCTATATCATGCTATTCTACTGTATCGTTTATTTATCCCAGAGGTATAGATATAACTCTGATAAATGTGTAGAGTTATAATCAAATGTATGATATAAACAGATTCATGAACTGTTATTTGATTATTATACTTTATCGTTTCCGCTGTGAGATTCTGTGTTTGTTTTCTTCTTCTTCTTTTCTTATTCTTCTTTTCTTATTCTTCTTATTTAACCCCATTGATTATACATTCCGGATAGTTTAAGTTGGACATGTGTGGATTGTTGTCGATTTAAACCTTTCGAAATATGGGTCGTCACAATACGACTATCTTCTATTTCGTCGACCACATCCAAAGCACTGTATATCCCGCTTACCTACGCCATAATTCATAACAATGTATCAATGAATATGAGCTAAAAAATTGAACTATCAAAATTTAGAAATTACAATACTTACCACATCACGTTCGAGAGGTGCCCGGGGGATGTACGCAACCAACTTCCTTGCTGACTTTTTAGAATATAACGGCGAGTAATTTGCCAATACCAATACTCGTACTCGCTCAATGGTGTTAGGGGCTCACGTGCTCGTTCGGAAGATCAATTCTGGAATTCCAAATAGTAATACTTTCCTGCAGAAATGCCATCCAACTAATGGGTTCTGGGTCTAAGGGCACAACAAGATCGGGAATGTGCTAGTAGTCAAAGCCAAACTGTCTCATTACTCGGTCAGGAGCATACAATTCAAAGTCCAAAAATAGAATCAGTCGGCTCTTAGCGATCCAACTAGCGAACATATACTCAATGTCTGGATGCCCAAATTTTTTCAAAAACGAATATGGTTTCCATGTAACGGCGCCATCCGCTAACAAGTCCAACTCATTTCAGTAAAAATGTATATTTTTTGGCGTCTCACGCCAACTCCTAGCACAATTCTACCTACACCCGAATGGAAGATACAGATCTAAGTCGATAGGAATTCTTACAGACGGCCGTCCAATAGCAATATGCAACCATGACCATATTTGCAACAACGTTCCAAAACCCCTTAAAACTTTTCTTCGTTGCCAGGCAACGTTTGACAACTCACTGTACAAATAGCATAGTACAGCACTGTCCCAAGAATGGTAACCACAGTTTGCTAAATCATCCAAAAATGGAAAAAACTTCAAATTTAATCTACCTTTCGAATGATCTGGAAAAAGTCGGCAACTTAAAAAGTACAATATCACAGCACGATTGTGATGAAGTATATCTAAATCGGTCGCACCTTCTGGTAGTGGTTTAGAAAATTCCCTTTTAAACCACATAATTGATAGTTCACTATTAGACTTAACGGCCTCTCTAGGCAGAAAAATACCAAGAAAGTCATGACACAATTCCAAATAATCGATATCCAAATTTTGTGAACATACCGGGAAGCTGTCTGTGTTAATACCGAAAAGAAAATAAACATCGGCTAGAGTTACCATCATTTCACCGACTCTCAAATGGAAAGTATTTGTCTCCGGCCTCCATCTATCGCACAAAGCCGTAATAAGGTGATGATCGAGCCGAATGTAGTCAATTTGCATAGCTTTCCAAAATCCAGTGATTCTTGGGTTTTACTCCAACCTTGGATCTTTAAAGTCGATTTCCTTAAGCTTGCTCGAATGGTCGCATAGCTTAACTGTTTCCACATCCTAATAATTATCAACGAATTTAAATTAGTATTTCATACTTGCATTTTGGTTTACCATTAACGCATTGTACGTAGAAAAATTATCTCCATTAGCGCATCGTTTTGGCTTCTATAATGTTCTTGAAGATAGAGAACACTTCTATCTTCGGGTCCGGGAGTCAATTCTACATTATAAATAACAACAAGCAATTAGCAATCATGCATCTATTTCAACATTTAGGGTTTTGGTTTTAGGATTACTTCAATACTTTTTGCATTTTCAACAAAGAAACCAATCATAAGAGTAAATTGTCATCGACATCATCAAGACTACTTCTTCCATTAACAACAAAAATCACTTGTAAATTAGTAATCAATTTACAATCAAATTATTATTACCTCTAATCGACGTAGATGAAGAGCTTCCTTCCATTTTATGCGTAATCAAGTTGTTGCTTGAAGGAATAGATGATAATGTTGTTGAGGCTTTTGATTTGGATTTGGAATGGGTTTGGAATGGGAAATGGGGAGGGTTTTGGGAAGAAAGTTGAAAATGTAAATTATGAAACAGATCTGTGCTCTCTGTATATTTGATGCTTGAAAATGAGCTTGCGCAATCCATAAGTGCGCAAGCATTAAATACAAAGCTCGTGCACTTATAGATTGCACAAGCTTTGTACGTAGAGCTTGCACAATTATGGATTGCGCAAGCTCTACTTATAAAAAAAAACTTTATTACTTGCGCACTCCATATTTGCACAAGTAATAAATAAAACGAGACCTAGTTTTGCAATAAGTTTCTACCGAAGCCTAAATGCGGACATTGTATTTTTAGCGCCTCTTATGAAAAATTGTCCACAAAAAATATCTTCAAACGCTGAAATCTTCAAACGATCCACAGTAAGCCTCACACTATTGTTGAGTGGTCTTCAATCACCTTCCTCTTTACGATTACTTCTCTCATAATTATCATTGTTTATGACTACCAAAAAAACATCTAAAGATTGAAAGTTAGAAACTTAGGCCCCATTTGGTTTGCTTTTTTTAGTTTTGTATTTTCGTCTATACAAAATGTGCCCTTCTTATGTGTTGTTGGAAAACAAACAATTTTGAAAAATAAAATTAATATAAAAATAGAAAAAACTTTATTTGATTTTTCATGTTTTAGGATATAACAAAAGAACGGAAAATAATTCATCTTCACAATCGTCCATCCATCGCAAAATGGCTAAGAATTGTAAAAGAATTTCTCAAATTTTCTTGTATTTTGTAGTGACCGTTGAAAACAAAAAACTCAAAGCGAAATCAAACATACCTTTAACATTTTCAGTGTCTAGCTAAAGATAAACCAAAGATAGAAAAAATCAGCATTAAAGACACAATAATTAGTGATTGAATTTCTGTTTTAAATAGATTGCAAAAACTTACAATGCATAAAAACCAAATGTTTGTCTATAATCCAGTCAATGACCGTAGTTTAGATGAATGAATCTACAACTCTTAGAGATCTTTATTCTATTTTAAAATCTAAAAGTTAGATTCGTCATCCACGTGATAATGTTTAAAACTATTAAAATTCAAATTATATTTCAGTATAAATAATTTTTAAATTCACCAACGTTCCCACTTTTTCCTTAGATTAAGGATGCTACAAATTCACTCATTTGCTACCACTCTTTCTTTTCTCTATATTTTCTGTTTTCCCTCAGAATCCATATTGGTTCCTCCATATCACTACCTCCTCCATATCATATTCGCTACTGCACTGCTGCAAATTACCTACAAAATCCCATGCAAACAAAATAAAAAACAAACACTTCCTTCTTTGTTCTATAGCCAAGTCTCGTTCTTTAAGCAGCTTTGTTCTGTACCCAAGTACCCTACTTCATGTAAAATAAACAGTGAAGGATCGGAGCTAAATCAGGTTTTGAGGTATGCAGACGCTTTTCTTAAAGCAATATTTGCCCCCACTCGCTCAGAGTTTGCTGATGGGTTGATGACAAACTGCTTCCCAAGATACAACAAAACCCGAATCCAGAGGGCATGCCAAGTGCTAAGTGCTTTTCGAGCGTGCGTGTTATGGCAGTGCCCCTTTCCCTTCTCCTTTAGTTATTCCAATTGATAGAGCATGTGAGGTTTCATATATATACATAAATATTAAAACAATTTTCCCGATGTGGGACTAATATATTTATTCCCATCTTCAATAATAATCTACCTCAATAATCCCCCACTAGATTGTTTCATTGGCGATAATCAGTTTTATCTTAGCTTAAGATTGCACATTATATATGGTATCTATTCGATTAAACCACATATTAATGTAAATTTTTCAAGACCTTAAAGAAGCGCTGGGTGGTCTTAACTTAAACCGAGTCTCCTTTGACTTATAAAGTCGAAAATATTACACACATAACTTTATTTTACTAATAAGTTTTCCTTCCCGTGAGCATCGTTATGGCCATGTTCTCCATCCTAGCTTAATGAACTCTTACAAGAGTAAACCCAATGAACTCTTGCTTAGAAGCGGCACCACTTCCAAGTTCATAAAGGTAAAACTCTATCCCTTCCAATGTCTCTGTTACCAGACTACCTAGAGCTTTATTAAGAGTTTCCAACTCAACCTCTTCATATCTGTAACAGTGTGCACTAAATTAAATTAATGCCTCCCAATCATATGATAGGTTGTTGTTACCCGTTAAACCTTAAAATTAAGTTAGTTAATGTTAAGGTTGGGTTACCACTATCTTTGATTATTCATAAGACAGGGTTTAAGACCCATTCCGACTGATGTGGACCTTACCATTTCCCTGGTCATGGCTTTTGTGAATGGGTCCACCAAATTATTTCTAGACCTTATATATACAATGGTAATTATTCCATCATTAATTATTCGTTTTACATACTCATGTCTGAGGCTTATATGTCTCGACTTTCCATTGTATACATCATTATATGCTCTAGACATAGTTGCTTGACTATCCCAATGTAAAGCTATGGTTGTCATTGATTTCGGCCATAATTTAATATCCATTAACATATTCCGTAACCATTCAGCCTCTTTTCCAACGGCCGCAAGTGCTATAAATTCAGATTCCATGGTAGATTGTGTAATACATGTTTTTTTCTTTGATGCCCATGAAACAACACCTACCCTAATGTGAAAATCCAACCCGAAGTTGATTTATTATCATCGGCACTAGTTATCCAACTTGCACCAGTATAACCCTCTAATACACTTGGAAATCCATTATAAAAGAGTCCTAGAGTTTTGTTATTTTTAAGATAGCCAAGGAGTCTTTCAATTTCTTTCCAATGTTGTATTCCAGGGTTGCTGGTATATCGTGCAAGTCTGCATACCGCATATGCTATATCAGGTCTTGTACAATGCATAACATACATTATACTTCCAATAGTGCTAGCGTACTCAAGCCGAGTGATGCCTCTTCCGTCAATTTTACTTAGATTGATACTTGAATCTATTGGGGTATTTGCATCCTTGATTTTTAGGTGCCCAAATTTCTGAAGCATTTTTTTTTCAATATAATGCAATTGACTTAGTGCATAATTTCCACTAGTTTTGTTAACTTTTACCCCAGAATTGTGTTGACTTCATTTAAGTCTTTCATTTTGAATCGCGCGGATAAATATTCTTTGGTATCTTTTATGCCTTTGATATTTGTGCTAAATATTAATAGATCATCTACATACAAACAAATGACGGCTCCATATTCTTTGGTGAACTTAGAGTAAATACATTTGTCTGCACTATTATATTTGAAACCATAATCTAAAATCGTCGAGTCAAATTTTTCATGCCACCGTTTGGGTGCTTGCTTTAGTCCGTACAGTGATTTAGTTAATTTGCAAACCTTGTTTTCATTACCAGGAAGTATAAACCCTTGAGGTTGCTCCATGTATATTTCTTCATTTAGCTCACCATTTAAGAAGGCTGTTTTCACGTCCATTTGATGTATGTGCAACTGATAGATTGACGCTAAAGCTACCAATACTCGAATGGATGTGTTTCTTACCATAGGAGCATAGGTGTCGAAGAAATCAATTCCTTCCTTTTGTCTAAATCCCATGGCTACCAATCTAGCCTTAAAAGTTTGAACACTACCATCATTATTATGTTTTCTTCGAAACACCCATTTGCAGCCGATCGTCTTTGATCCTTGAGGTAAGTCTGTTAATTCCCACGTATCGTTTGACAAAGTTGAATCCATTTCATCATCGATTGCTTCTTTCCAAAAAGCATAATCTCTAGATATTAAAGCCTCTTTATACGTTTTTGGATCATCTTCTATATTTAACACTATAGGTATCTTATTAAGAACTTCGGTTCTAGTTCCTTCCACAAGTAATGCTATAGTTTGTGAAGATACAAAATCTGGACCAAAGTTTTTCTCTTTTCTAATTCTCTATGTCCTTCTTATTTCTGTTCGTTCTTCTATCACCTTTCTTTTATTGTTAGTAGAAGGCGTAGGAGCATCTATTGGTGTTTGAATGATATTGGGGCTTGGTGATTGAATTGTAGTTGAATCGTCTTTGAATTTATTTTCCATAAACTCAAAGTCTTTTGATTCAATAACCATGTTAGATGATAAGTCTAACAGTCTGTATGCTTTGGAGTTTTCAGCATACCCTACGAATATACTTTTCAAGGCTCTTAGACCTAGTTTAGTTCATTCTGGATCAGTCACCCTGTAGAAGGCAATACACCCCCACACCTTTAGATATCTTAGATTTGGTTTTCGACCATTCCATAACTCATAAGGGGAGATTTTGGTTTTCCTTGAGGTGATTCTATTATGTAAATGACATACAGAGAGTAATGCTTCACCCCATAAATTAAGTGGTAATTTAGCATTTAACAGCATAGAATTCACCATATCCACCAAAGTTTTGTTTTTCCTTTCTGCCAAGCCATTTTGCTATGGCGTGTAAGGAGTTGTGTGTTGATGAATAATTCCATGTTCTTCGCAGAAGTTAGAAAATTCGATGGAGAAATATTCTCCTCCTCCATCACTTCGTAAGATATTTATTTTCCTACATTTTTTATTTTCAACTTCTGTTTTATAGCGTTTAAACATATCAAAGGCTTCATCCTTATTTCTAAGCAAATACACACAAGTGTATTTAGAGAAATCATCAATAAAGGTGATGAAATACCTTTTTCCACCTCTGGGTAAAACTCCATTTAATTCACATATATCAGAGTGAACTAAATCCAAGAGTTTCGAATTTCTTTCAACACTTGGAAAAGGTTTCTTAGTAATCTTGGCTTGCATACATATTTTGCATTTTTCATGCTCATTATTTGTAACAGAAATAAGATCATGATTAGACATATATTTAAGAGATTTATAATTTAAATGTCCTAAACGTGCATGCCACAAAGATAAAGAACCAATAGTATAATCAGAATGTTCCTTTATTTCATTAATACTAAGTTTGAACATCCCATTACAAGCATAACCTTTACCCACAAACATGCCATTTTGGATAGAATAAAATTATCAGCCTCCAAGACTGATTTGACACCGCTTTTGCATAAGATCGATGTAGGGACCAAGTTCTTCTTGATATCAGGAACATGTAGCACATTAGTGAGAGTGATCTTCTTATTGGAAGTGAACTGAATCTCCATGTTTCCTTTCCCATAACTTTTGCACCATTCCCATTTCCCATAAGCACTTCTTATTGATCTGCAACCTCCTTATAAGTTTTGAAAAGATCTCTATTGTTGCAAACATGAACCGTTGCAACGATCAAACCACCAGCCTAAAGTTTTGTTTCAGCAATAGTCATGTGCAAGTCGATTATCATGCCAATCTGTAAATCTGAAACCATATCAATGATTTCTTGCATTTCCTCTGAATCAACCATATTTGCACTAGTAGAGTTTCCATTATTCTGTTTTGGAGGAGCCCTACACTCTCGCTTGTAGTGCCCAAGTTTACCGCGGTTAAAACATCCCTTATTCCTTTTGTCTTTTGGATTAGAGTTGTTTCCCTGCTTGATCTTCTTGTTTGGCTTAAAGTTCTGGTTTTAACCGCTCTTTCTCTTCGTTCCAGAATTCACATTGTTCATGTTAGATGATGGAAAAACACCAACACAGATTCTATTTTCTTGTTCAATTCGTATGTGTTTTCCTATCTTTTCTAACGATAATTCCTCAATCATGTGTAAAAGCTTTTTGTGGTAGTTGTTCCAACTTGGTGGAAGTTTTGCAATTATAGACCCTACTTGGACAGATTCTGGAATCTGCACTTTCAAATCTCCAAGTTTGCTAACTATGACTTGTAAGTCATGCATTTGATCCATTACAGAAATATCTTCTTTCATCTTAAATTCAGAATAATGTAAGGTGAAAAACTTATCTGTTCCAATCTTTTCAGTCTTGTACCTTTCTTCTAGTGCATCCTAGATCACCTTAGGCGACTTCATTGGAGTGTAAAGGTTGTATAAATGATCAGATAAGGTGTTAACAATGTGGCCTTCGCATAGCAGTTCATCTTCTTCACGTTGCAATCTCTGCTGCTTTAATTCATCAGTGTCATTTTCGGTTGGAGGAGGAAGCGCCGGAAGGTTTTCATCCAGTATGTAGGAGACCTTCATAGTGGTAAGAAGGAACTTCATTTTGTCTTGCCAGCGTGAGAAGTTGGTTCCATCCAGTCTGTCCAGCCTGACGAAGTCCTGGTTCATCAGTTTGAATGCAGATTTTGATCCTTTTTCCATGGCGAATATTGCTTTAAGAATGTAAAATAAATGGTGAAGGATCAGAGTTGAATCAGGTTTTGAGGCGCACAGACGCATTCCTTAAACCAATATTTTCCCCCACTCACTTGGAGTTTGCTGATGGGTTGATGGCAAACTGCTTCCCAGGATACAACAAAACCCGAATTTAGAGAGCAGCAATGTACGTGGATTCGTGGAAAACTTATTGTTTAAGAATTGAGAAGTTAAAAATAAAAATAATGTTGGACGCCTGTATATAGCGCACGGACAGATGTCAGCTGAAGAGGCACGAACATTTGAAAACGGTCGCAACTGTTTGCAACTAACAGTTCAAATTTGAAGAGGAAAAATAGGTTCAAAAATTACAACAATTTCCGGTCCCCTTCTAGCACACGGGTAAGTGCCAAGTGCTTTTCGTGCGTGCGTGTTATGGAAGTGCCCCTTTCCCTTCTCCTTTAGTTATTCCAATTGAAAGAGCATGTAAGGTTTCATATATATATATATATATATATATATATGTACACATATACATTCATACATAAATATTAAAACAATTCTCCCAATGTGGGACTAATATATTTATTCCCATCTTCAATAACAATCTACCTCAACACTTCAAGCAATTGTATGCCTGCATCTCCATGCCATAAAAGGCAATTTAATTCCACCCAAATTAGTAAAAGAAAACATGAAGCACCAATCACTCCACAATAGAAAGGCAGTAGCTAGCTAGTAATGGTAGCCAATGAAACTGAATGTGGGTAGCACCCTTCATGAGATGGAGAGTTTCAATTTGAAGTTGATATGATAGTAGGGAGAAAAGAATTGGATTTGGATTTGTTAAAGATATTTTACTATTTGGATCATGTTAAAAGATATGTAGATGTGACAAGATTTGCTTATGTACTCTATTCTCAACCACTTTTATAATAAACGCAAAGCAGTTTACTTACACATGTATAATATGAGTTGGTTAATTGTGGAAAAATATGATCTCTAGATATATATATCTGTGTGTGTGTGTGTGTTGTGTGTGTGTTGTGTGTGTATACACACACGCATACATACATACATACATACATACATACATACATAACATAATTATTTTTAAATTTTGAATAAATAAAGTGAAACTATTACTATCTTAAATTTATATAATTTTGAGACCAATTAAAAACTGCATTTTAATCTTTAATAATATTGAAGACTGAAATTTCAGTTTTTAACATTTAAGACAAAATATTCGGTCCTAAAATTTTTCTGAAATAGAGAAATATACGAAATGTTTTAAAACTGAATTATTTAATTAAAAACTAATATCTTAAGTCTCTATTTCAATCTTTTTGTAGTGTATATCCCCTTCATCGTCTCCTTCGTCATTTTCTTCATCACCACTTTCTTCTTTGGCTAATGCTTTAGAAGTTTATCACTTTTATAGGGATGGAGTTCGAATACTGAAAGATTTAGAAGATGATAAGTTGATCTTGATGGGTTGTTTTGGTGGAGGAAGTTGATTTTGTGGAGACTAAGATTTAGATCCGCCACTAAGTTTTTCATAAAGATTGTTGAACATTTCTTTGTCTTAACTTTTGACAACCAACACACGTCTTTATCTCTTTTTGGATTTTGCCAACTATTCAATGAGTTATAGTTATGGAGAAGTAATTCTGCTAATTAGATCAATTCCTTTGGTTGAAGTGTAATGTAACACCGCCACCTCTATACCCATATTATCCAAGAGTGTTACAAAGTAACATTGTCAAATAATATAAAGAATAAAGCGATATGAGGTACACACGTGAATACTCTCTTGGGTTAACACTCGTACATATTAAAAACAACAAATATAAATCACCAACAAATGTACAGAGTATCGACACAAAGTGATAAACACGTGTGCCTCCAGGATAGAACAATACATAATATATATAGTAAATATCAGAGATCATAGAGTCAATCACAGCGATAATATATAATATACAATATTCAAAATATATCCAATACACATCACAATGATATACATACAAGAGAATATACAATACAAAATAATAATCTACAATACCAATTATCTAGTCTCCTCTATGCCCACAATACCAACTAGTCTAATCGTCTCTATACCTAAAATGTCTCGAACTGACCCGAGTATTATATAAATAATAAACGGGTCGGACTATATCTAAATCAAGGATTGTACATATATATAAATATATAATATGCATAATATAATGGTTATGACATACAAACAATAGTATAATAGGATAGCAATAACCACAACACCCAATATAAAGATGTCATCACCCATATAAATCACATCAAATATTATCTCATCGAAACAATAACAAATAGGTGAATCATCCATATCTAAAATCGCCAACAAATCTAGAAACCATCAATGATGAGATATCCTCAAATACATTAGTCAATGACAAAACAGTGCCCACAATATCTCTTAATTTCATATTATAAAATACCCTTTTTAAATTTCTAAAATCAATAAGAAAGATTTGAGCCAGCTCAGAACAATATCCAAATAGAATCAATAATAAGTAGGTTGTCTATCTGTAAAGAATAGATCGTCTCCCTAAGAAGGATACGGGGTTGACCATACTCCGAACATAGTCTCAGGTATAATCTCATCTCATATATGCCTTTCTACTAAACATGAACTGAAACCGGATAGGAGACTAATGGTCGTATGCTCGCTCCATGAACTCAGGGTCTACTAGGCCGTATGCTATGTAGTCGGATCTATTCTTATAACATTAGTTCATGCAGACCGAATCTAGACAAGAAACTGATGGATGTATGCCCGCTCTAGGAGCCCAGAGTCATCTAACCGGAGTTGCCATATAGTCTTCAGTTACCTCAACGGACAATGTGACACATATCCACCTGTGGCTCGTCAATGTGTAGCCTTGGCATGACCCTGCTTTGCCCCTATAAGTAATAGACTACTGGCCTATGCGACATAACAAAGGGGTTTTAGGACACCTACCCTATGGGTCACCTAACCCAAACCTCATGATTTTAGAGAACCTACCCTATATGTAACACCTTGGGTATTTTCGAAAAATAAACAAGAAAATATAATTAAAGTTAAAGATGAGCTTAAAAGTAAATTTTCACAAACGTCCGAATTTTGCTATGAAACCATTACCATTATGTTTGTAGCAATTTTCTGTACAATTTTCATATATAACTTGTCGTAATTCGAGCTAGTATGAGAGAGTTACAGAAATAAGAAGATTTGGATTAATAAATAATAAATATAAAATGAAAAGAAAAAGATAGGGTGGTCGGCGGTGGGTGATCGACCGATGACCTAAATGATTGATCCAACCTTTGTTAATTGGTGCGATTATGAGCCTGGGCTGATGGAAATAGACGGACGCGATTGATAGCTTAGGGGTGAAGAATGAGATGTGCGAACCAAATTAGATCTAGGGTTAATCTAACGGTAACTAGACCTTGAATACCCCTATAAATACAGCACTAATTTATCCCTAATCTCCATCTAAGAACATTGTAATGACATGCTGTCAGATTCTTCGCTCTAACCCTAATTTCTTCCCCAAATTCTTAATTAAAAGTAAATCTTCCAATTAAACAGCATCCAAATAAAGTTAAAAGAAGAATCAAGAGGAGAGGATAGCTAGGGGAACACCTACACCTCTGAAGATCATTTTCTTGTCAGAGCTTAAGCTAACTGGTGAGTGGGAATTAGATTTGGTTTAAAATAATTAAATAAATTAGTGTTAGATTTATTCTCAAATGATTAGATGCATAAACACCCAATTTTGAATAATTAAATCTGATTATTTGAGAAGTTGAATTAGATCCAATTTGAAATTGTTCAACCTGTTTTATCACTAAACTGCAAACCTTAATCTGAATCTATAGAGGTTGAAATTGATAAATAAAAATGAATTAGGATAAAAGATTAGAAAAGAAATCTAGGTTAAACACTGTTAATGGCATGAACTGAAAATTGAAACTGAAAGGAAGGAGAAAACAAAAACTGGAATAAAGCAGAATGATGATGAGTGGACGAAAACAATTTCCACGGTCGACCATGGGCGGTCGGCCGCCAAAAGGTCGACCATCGGCTCATGTTATGGGTAGAGAAGTTTGGGCTGGTGGTTGCACTGTTTTATGCATGGATATGGATATTGGGTTGTAGGATCCTTATCTGATTGGTTAGGCGAACTTATTTCGTAAGGCAGAGTGGAATTTAGTAAATCTGTAACGTAGGCGATTGAGGCAATCCATTAGCAGATGAGCAAGGTGAAATCTAATAGATCTATAACGTAGGTGATTGAGGCAGTCTTTAGCGGATAAGGAAACTATGTTAGGTATGATATATTAATTAGGGCCCAGTTCTGGCGATGATCAGCAGTGGTAACATCAAAGTACGCAATAAGTGGTCATAGAATAAGATACGAGACAAGGGGAGTCCGGTCCTGGTGATGGTCAACAGTGGTATCATCGAAGTAGGCAATAAGAGGCTCTAGGTCTCATGGCGATGTTAGATGGAGGCCCAATCCTGGCAATGATCAATAGTGGTATCATCGGAGTATGAAATAAGAGGCAGTTTGTCACTACGTACGGAAGAGGAGCACGGGTGTATATGGTGGAGTAGATAAAGGGACACGAGATCCTGGTTTGGCCAATTGATTTTTTAGGTAAACCTTTATATCAGACCTTGTGAGTTAGATGAGTTCCCTTAGGAAGTTGGCCTTAGGGATGCACGGCCACTTTGTACACTATATGATACTTAATGTGGATTCGAGTCTAATTTTATTTGATCATTTTATCAGTCTTGTTCTCATTCACTAGACTTTATGTCTGACCCATTTCATTTTTCCCCATTTCCCCCACCACTGTGGACAGGGTAGCAGTTGACTCGTCCATCAGTGCTTTCAGATTATCTTGCTCAAAGTCTAGCTTGTCAGCTCCATCTTTATCATGTATCTTCTATTAGTAATTTATTTTTGTATTTTCTTTCGAGGGATTATTTATGATATACTCCGATTTTGGGATTTGTACTAATATTTTGTGAGACTATGGTATTTCTACTTTGAGACTATTATTACTGTTTTCTGAGACTATTTTTGTTTATCTGATATTATATGGTATTATGTTTCCACTATGATGACCTTTGGATTAGATAGTTTTATCTTTTGTTGATATCTTAGTCCCTATGATACTATTTTTGTTTCAACGGATGATCTGTATTTCTTAATATGACTGCTTTTCGGTGTGTCAAGGGATTCTGGTTGTCATAGTTGGTATCAATGCTAGGTTTCAATAATCCTAGGGTTAGGAGCCTATGGACCCATATTATATATAGATGATTTTAAAATAAAAGAAGAGATTTTCCAAATGATTTTCAAAGTGGACTCTTTTAAAAACATATATATGTATGTATGTATGTATGTATAAGTATTTTCAAAAAGAAATCCATCGTATTCGTTCCAACTCTTGCCTGTATTATCACTTAACCTTGTTGAGCTATCTGTGGAAGCGACTAATTAGATCTTTAATATCCACATATAGAGATAACCGACCCTACGGGATTAGGCCTTACCGATATCCCTGAGATTTCGGGCATGAAGATTCCCGTTTAGTTCCGCCGTTACCTACAAGCTAGGGGACCGACTGAGCACCCATGCGGAGAGCCTACGGATGTTATGTCTGGTGAAGTCCCTGCTTGTCCACCCGTTGCTCTTGACTTTGCCAAGTTGTCTAAATATTTTGCTAATTTGGGAGGCAATCCATTAAGAGGTACAGAGCCCTACATTGATGCTTGAGCTTAGATCCGTAGTTGTGAGCGGATATTTGGACTTATTGGTTTAGCGGATGGAGCTAGGAGGCAGCTTGCTACATGGCAGCTGTAGGAGGAGGCTTTGAGTTGGTGGGAGATTCCAGAGGCTGTGGTTGGTGAGATGCGTGAAAGGAGTTTCGTAGGAGATTTGAGAGGAAGTTCTTGTCTCTGGCTGAGGAGGGTGTTCAGTTAGAGAAGTTTGTTTAGATTAAGCATGGTGATATGTCAGTAAAGGAGTATGTGAATCGATTTAATGAGCTTGCAAGGTTTGGTTTGGAGTTGATCAATACCCCACACAAGAAGGTGCTCAAGTTTGCTAAGGGTCTAAATCATCCATTATAGGATTTAGCGGTAAGTCATATTCCAATGGAGGCTACGTTCGGGGGACTTATCGAGATGGCTTTTCTTACCAATGTTGAGAGGAGGAGTAGCTGAGGAGTGAGGCGAATAAGTTTTGGAGGAGTAAGAATAAGGGAGGAGGATCTGGGGTGAAAGGGAAGATTCAGAAGAAAGACTTGAAGTGCAATAAGTGTGGCAACCCTGGTCATTTTGCAAGGGAATGCAAGTCAGAGCGTCCCAAGCTAAAGTGTTTCAATTATAATCAGGGTGAGCACTTCAAGAGAGATTGTCCAGCGCAACCTAGAGCTCCATCTTAGGCAGTTTAGGCTTATACTCTAGATGCAGTTCCTTCTTCCAGTGTGCAGCCAGCATAGGATAAGGGTAAGAAGGTGGTTATAGAAAGTGTGTTATCTCTTTTCGGTCTTTCCATTCATACTTTATTTGATTCAGGGGCTTCTCATTCTTTTATATCTAGTACACTTATTGAGAGTTTGCACCTAGATGTTAGTATTGTGACGGACCCTATAGTTGTGTCAAACCCGTATGAGGATTGACCCATTTGTCCATGTTGTGTCAGGGTTTGAAATTGCTGATATTAGGGGTCGAGTTTGATTGTGATGCCTATGTATTGGAGTTTTCCGGATTTGGATTGATTTTAGGCATGGACTAGTTCGCCATATATGGGGCTATTTTGGACTGTGATAAGAGGGTGGTCAGGTTGGGTACTTGTAGTGGGTGTAGCTTGGAGGTTTTCTGTGATCCGTGAGGATCAGTTATGTTGAGCTACCTATATTTCCTAGACCTATCATCGGATGGTCTTAGTTCAGTACCGATAGTTAGAGATTTTTCAGATGTATTTGAAGAGGTTACCGATCTCCCACCCTAGAGAGAGATCGAGTTTAGGATCTATCTTGTTGATAATGCTCAACCAGTTGCTTTTCCTTTGAGGCATATGGCTCCTAAATAATGATGCGAGTTTAGTACGCAAGTTAAGGAGTTGTTGGAGAAGGGTTTCATCAGAAGGAGTATCTCTGAGTGGGGAGCGCCAGTCATCTTTGCCACCAAGGCGGATGATTACCTTAGACTTTGCAGCGATTACAGAGAGTTTAATAAGCTAACAAAGAAGAATCGCTATCTCTTGCCCTGCATAGATGATCTCTTCGATGAGTTGGTTGGAGCTAGAGTATTTTCCCAGCTTTACCTAGCCACAGGTTTTCATCAGTTGAGAGTGGCTAAGGATAGTATAGAGAAGACTGCATTTAGGACTCCGGATGGGTTCTATGAATGGTTAGTCGTGCCTTCTGAACCAACAAATGCCCTGGCTTATTTTGTGGATTTGATGAGTCAAGTGTTTCGTGGATTACTAAACAAGTTTATCACAGTGTTTGTGGATGACATCTTGGTTTACTCTAGGAATAGGGAGGAGCATGCTTTGCGCTTGGAGGAGGTGCTTAGGACCCTCTGAGCACATAAGCTTAAGGCTAAGTTTTCCAAGTGCCACTTATAGATAGAGGACGTCCGCTTTTTGGGACACATTGTCTCAGAGAGTGGTTTGGCAGTAGATCTGGGTAAAGTGGCGGCAGTTCAGGATTGGTAGGTTTCTAAAAATGCCACAGAGGTGAGGATTTTCCTTGGTTTTGCAGGTTATTACAGGAAGTTCATTAAGGATTTTGCTAAGATATTTATCCCGTTAACTGGCCTTAAGAAGAATTTGGCTTTTGTATGGGATGATAAATGTGAGGATGCCTTTATTAAGTTGAAGGGGGCTTTGACTAGTGTGCCTATGTTAGTGTTACCTGATAAGAGTAAGCCTTTTACAGTTTATACTGATGCTTGTGATACGGGGCTGGTAGCAGTATTGATGCAAGAGGGTAGAGTGGTATGCTATGCTAGTAGACAATTGAAGACTCATGAGAGGAACTACCCAACACATGATCTTGAGTTAGCGGCTATTGTTTTTGCCCTCAAGTCTTGGAGGCACTACCTTTTGGGTGAGAGATTTGAGCTTTTTACTAATAACAAGTCTTCGAAATATTTGTTCTCCCAAAAGGACTTGAATTTGAGGCAATGAGATGGATGGAGTTTTTAGCCTCTTATGATTTTGGGATCTCTTATACCCCTCTCAAGGGTAATGTAGTGGAGGATGCTTTGAGTAAACGTAGGTGATGTTGAGTTCTCTATTTTTGGAATGGAGACATTAGGAGTATATTCTACTTTTGATTTTAGGCCATCATCAGATATTACCCCTGGACTGTTAGTAGCTCTCGATGTTTTGCTGAACTTGATGGAGCGGATAGGGTCTAGGTAGATAGAGGATAATGAGGTGATAGACATTTTGGATAGTTTGAGTAGAGAAGAGTCGTCGGGACATCTTAGACGTATACCATAGACTCGAGGGGATAGTGAAGGAGAGATGGTAGACTTTGTGTTCCCCGCAGCGCAGACTTGATAGACACTTTATTGGCAGAATCTCATCACTCTAGGAAGATATTCATACCGGTGGAGATAAGATTTATCAGGATATGCGGAGAGTTTTCTTTTGGTCTGGGATGAAGAAGCAGAGTATGTAGCTAAGTGTATGACTTGTCAGAGAGTGAAGGGGGAGCAGAAGAAACCTAGAGAGTTATTGCAGCCATTAGATATTCCGCAATGGAAGTGGGAGAGCTTCTCTATGGACTTTTTGATGGATTACCCAGATCTAGGAGAGGGAATGAGAGCATTTGGATCATCGTAGATAGACTGACCAAGTGAGCTCGTTTCATACCCGTTAGGAGTACTAGGACAGTGGTATCACTAGTTGCATTATATGTAAGGGAGGTTGTTATACTTCATGGAGTTCCTACTAGTATAGTTAGTGACCAAGACCCACTTTTCACCAGTTAGTTTTGGAGGAGTCTACATGAGGCTTTAGAGACTGAGCTGAATCTGAGTGCAGCATACCATCCACAGACTGATGGCAAACGGAGAGAGTGAATCGAGTTTTGGAGGATTTGCTCAGGATATACATCATAGACTTTGGAGGTTCTTGGGAGGATCAGTTACCACTGGTTGATTTTTTCTACAATAACAGTTACCAAGCTAGCATAGGGATTGCACTATTTGAGCCTTATATGGTAGAATCTGCAGATCACCATCATGTTGGTAGGACATGGCTGATAGGATTATTCTTGGACCCGATATGATTAGGGAGACATCGGAGAGGGTAGATTTGATTCGTAAGAGAATGAAGATGGCTCGGGATAGGTAGAAATTTTATGTGGATAGGAGGCATCCAGACTTGGAATTTGAAGTGTTGGACATGGTGTTTGTGAAAGTTTCACCCTTGAGGCATGTTAGGAGATTTGGTTCGATGGGGAAGCTAGCACCAACGTTTGTTGGGCCCTTTCCGATTTTGGCTAGGATTAGGAAGTTGGCATATAGGGTAGAGCTTCCAGAGAAGTTGGCTAGGGTACATGATGTTTTCCATGTTTCACACTTGAGGAAGTGCTTGCGTGATTCCACTACTATAGTTGAGCTTAGTCAGTTGGAGGAGGTAGAGGTTGAGCATGAGTCACTCATTCGCCATGCAACTACCCGCATTCTAGAGCATGGCATGAAGCGACTCTGTAATAAGTAGGTTAGACTAGTTAAAGTTCAGTGGGTAGACGATCCAACGGAGAGCACGTTGGAGCCTGAGGATAGGACTCGGACTTCTCACCCACAACTCTTTTTTGGTACGCCTTAAATTTTCAATCTTGAAATTTCCCTTAGTTAGGATTCTTGGGTAAAATTCGCTAGAGGGTAGACCATTTTAGGTTAAGACCAATGGATGGTAGGAATGGTATTAAACATGTCAATAGGACGTGTTATGGATGTTGGATGCTAATGGACATACATGGATGCTTGTGGATGCAAATGGTTGCATTTTATGCACTAGGGTATTGAGTACTTTAGGCACCCATTAAAATGATCGGCCAAATAGGTACACACTCATTTCATGTGCATATGGTTGCTTGTTTTCTGACTTTTGATTGTTATCCGTGGATGTTCTTCATATGGATGTCGCATATAGTCGTATGGTAGAGCATACATGTAGAATTATCAGTTAACATTAGGATTTAACATACATTTGGATGCATGGCATAAGCATACTTGAATAAACAGGAGGTCGACTGAATCAGTAGACCGACTACTCTTTTGCATTAGATAGGTTCATGTGCATTTCACGTTGCATAAAAACATAATTGCATTAGAAATTATTAAGAACAATGGACGCTATGGATGATGGATGAGTAGATGGATGTAGACATTGGATGCTTGTTGTTAATACATTCTTCTATCCATGGAGATTTCATGGACGAAATCCTTTAAGAAGGGGAGAATGTAACACCCCGAGTATTTTCGGAAAATAAAAAAGAAAACATAATTAAAGTTAAAGATGAACTTAAAAGTAAAATTTTCACAAACGTCTGAATTTGGCTATGAAACATTCGCCATTGTGTTCGTAGTAATTTTCTGGAGAATTTTCATATATAACTTGTCGTAATCCGAGCTAGTATGAGAGAGTTACGAAAATAAGAAGATTTGGACTAATAAATAGAAAATAAAAAGAAAAAAATAGGGTAGTCGACCATGGGGTACGGCCGTTGATCATGGGAGGGCGACTTGACCTTTGTTAATTGGTGCGTTTATGGGCCTGGACTGATGGAAATAGACGGATGTGATTGATAGCTTAGGGCTGAAGAATGATGTGTACTAACCATCTAGGGTTAATATATTGGTAACTAGACCTAGAATACCCCTATAAATACAACACTAATCTAACTCTAGTCTCCATTTGAGAACACTATAACGACATGCTGTCAGATTCTTCACTCTAACTCTAATTTCTTCCCCAAATTCTTAATTAAAAGTAAATCTTCAAATTAAATCACATCTAAATCAAATTAAAAGAAGAATCAAAAGGAGAGAATAGCTAAAGGGAAGATATGCACCTGTGGAGATCATTTTCTTGTTAGAGCTAGGCTAACAGGTGAGTGGGAATTAGATTTGGTTAAAAATGATTAAATAAATTACTATTATATTTATTCTTAAGTGATTAGATGCATAAACACCCAATTTTGAATAATTAAATCTGATTATTTGAGAAGTTGAATCAAATCCAATTTGAAATTGTTTAACCTATTTTATCAATAAACTACGAACCCTAATCTGAATCTAAAGAGGTTGAAATTGATAAATAAAATGGATTAGGCTAAAAGATTAGAAAAGAAATCTAGGTTAAACACTGTTAATGGCATGAAATGCAAACTGGAACTAAAAGGAAGGAGAAGACAAAAACTGGAACAAAGCAGAACAATGAGGAGTGGCCGAAAACAACAACCATGGTCGACCATTGCCTTCGGTGGTCGACTGTGAGCGGTCTACTGCCGAAAGTGACGGTCGATCGTCGGCTCATGTTACGGGCAGGTAAGTTTGGCCCTTAGGACTAAACGAAATGGTGAAGGTCGGGGTGCAATCTTGGGTTGTTGGTTGCACCGTTTGATGCATGGATAGGGACATTGGGTTGTAGGATCCTTATCTGATTAGTTGGGCAAACTTATTTCGCAAGGCAGAGTGGAATTCAGTAAATTCTTAATGTAGGTGATTGAGACAGTCCGTTAGCGGATAGGGAATGTGACATCCAGTAGATCCATTACATTGGTGATTGAGGCGGTCTATTAGAGAATAAGGAAATTGTGTTGGGTACAATATATTGGTTAGGGCCCGTTCTTGGCGATGATCAGCAGTGGTATCATCAAAGTAGGCAATAAGTAGTCATAGAATAAGATACGAAACAAGGGTAGTCCGGTCCTGGTGATGGTCAGCAGTGGTATCATCGGAGTAGGCAATAAGAGGCTCAAGGTCTCATGGTGATGTTAGGTGGAGGCCCGGTCCTAGTGATAATCAATAGTGGTATCATCAAAGTAGGCAATGAGGTAGTTTGTCACTATGTATGAAAGAGGATCACGGGTTTATACGATGTGTCCCTTTGTGCGAGTTTATATCATATGTTCTTCTTCGCTAGGCATAGTGGAGTAGATAAAGGGATAAGAGATCTCGGTTTGGCTGATCAATTGTTTAGGTAGACCTTTAGATCAGACCCTGTGAGTTAGATGAGTTCCCTTAGGATGTTGGCCTTAGAGATGCACAAACACTTTGTACACTCTATGATACTTAGAGTAGATTTAAGACTAATTGTATTTGATCATTTTATTAGTCTTGCTCTCATTCGCCAGACTTTATGTCCGACCCATTCCATTTTTTCCATTCTCCTCACCACCTTGTGAACAGGGTAGCAGTTGACTGGTCCATCAGAGCTTTCAGACTAACTTGCTCGGAGGCTAGCTTGTCAGCTCCATCTTTATTATGTATCTTTTATCAGTACGTTTATTTTCGTGTTTTCTTTCTACGGATTATTTATGATATAATCCGATTTTGGGATTTGTATTGATATTTTGTGAGACTATGGTATTTCTGATTTGAGATAATTATTATTATTTTCAAAGTCTGTTTTGTCTATCTAATATTATATGGTATTATGTTTCAGCTGTGATGGCGTTCTGATTAGATAGTTTTATCTCTTGCTGATATCTTAGTCTCAGTGGTACTATTTTTGTTTCAACCGACGATCTGTATTTCTTGATACAGATGATTTTGGGTGTGTCAAGGGGTTCGAGTTGTCACACCATGGGTTACCAAACCCAAACTCGTGATGCACATAGAATATAATATATTGAACAAAGGTGTCGTAGATCAGGGCGCGACCCACCAGGGTGGATTCTGGCCAATCTGTTTTACTCCTGAACCATAAGGGAGCTGGACAAAAGGTAGTCAGACACAAAATATATATAATAGCCAACACATGGCTCTATTTATAAGTCACTATATGACTATCAAATACTCAACACTGCTAGTATCACATACAACAAACCCCATATTGAGTGTCATCCATGAGCAAAATAATAAACAAATAAATAACACAACGGCATCTATACCATCGAGTGTTACTAGTCCATTTATTTAGTGCTCATACATCACACTCGTGCTTCTTTATTCTATATCATGAGTCCAAAGAATAATAGGAAAAGTGTTATTGAAAGTTTCATACCAGACAATAACTTAAACCATTTATTCATATTTCTTGACATACAGAATAAAGATCATCACAAAATCACATAGAAGGATGTCATCACCGTATCATCTCGAATCACCAATTAAATTTATATTAACGATGAATCATTCACAATGTCTAAATCTGTATGGGAAATGAGAAATCATAAGACATAGAAATCTAGGATTCAATTACTCACATTTATTTCCAACTCCTTTTATACATAATTTTCCAAAACATCATAACTCACTTTACTAATTAAAACTAATTATATAAACTATTCTATAATTTTCCATAACTAGATAATACTTTAAAATAAATTTATAAACTTAAAAATAATTCTTCTTATTCCAAACCATACATTATAACTCAAAATTTTCACCATATGCTCAAAAGCTCTAATAGCCCATATTGAAAAATCACCTAAATATTGCTTTAAATTCATTTCATAATCTTTTATAATAATATACTATTTCAAAATAAATTTATAAATTACAAAATAGAATATATTTATTTCAAACCATAGGATCTAATTTTAAAACTTTTTAGTATATAAAATATCTCATAATTTCAATAAATCAAATTCAAACCACCAAAAAAATACGAAAAAAGGATTTATATTATAATACTCTTTAAACCATTCAACAATATTTCAAAATTAGTCCATCTTCAAAATAGACTAATATATTTAAAAATACTTTTTCAAAAATACCTCTTAAATACTGTTTATTAAACATACACTTTACAAAATAAATTCCTTTTTCGAAAATATTATTAAAACCCTTCAACTACACAAAATCATAAAATAAACTAATTCTATTTACTTAGTACTTTTGAAAATCTCAATTTTCATTATCAAAACCACTATTATTTCTAAAACCATTTCCAACAATTTATTATATTCCTTAACCACAAATATTTATTTAAAAAAATATACTTTAAATTATTTTAACATACTATAATTAGTTTCCCAAAACTTTTATACATATTTTAAATAAGGAAAATTAATAAATCATCCAAAATAAAAGCCATGGAGCAAAATTCTCCTAAATCAACAATAAATCATCAATATAAATATTATGTTGTGGTAGAGTCAATTCCATCGAATTTTGACCATTTATAAATTGTACACACAATATAGATAAATTTCAAACACCAAAATGAAAACAGAGAGCATTTTCTTTGCATTTTTAATAATCCAACAAACACAAAACTCCACTATTAACCACCAAAATAACATCTAACAATTCTATTTCACACAATTCATCCAATATCCAACCAAATATTTCAACCAATATATCAAGCAATTCGTTCAAGCAAAATAATCTAACCCGGATGAATATTTATATAATTAATTGATGATGAATTAGATATAGTGTTAGTGAGAGACTCGGCTTAAAAGATGCAAGAGTTCCATTAATTAGCACTAGACGTTTCGATGTCATGGCCAACCAAAGCCCATACCACACATTAATGCTCGCTACTAGGCTCAAGAATGCACGCAAACCATCGTCGCATCCACAGCATCGAATGTTGTCGTTGCCCTTTCAACTTCGCTGCCAAACCCAGAATTTATCGAAGCATGAAATCTAGCATCCGAGCTCGTCACGACCTACCAACACCACACACACAAGCACTCCTCTTCCAACATCAGCCACCAACAATATCGTGATACCTAAATCGTCCTCCTCTCAATCGAGCACGAACTAGAAGTGCTTACATTCTCCAACACCAAGTTTGCATGCACAAGTGCCACCATCCAAGTCACGCATCACCAGTCCACTGCAAGTATCGAGGTCGTCATCTTGATCTCCTCAAGGTGCGCACATGTCTTTGGCCATCGAAACCAAGACCGCGATTCTCTTTTTTACATTCTATAAAATAATGATTTCTTATTTTATTTAATTAGGGCATAGGTTGAGAAATGAAAATAAGGGTCGGCTTTTGTCAAGAGAGAGTATGGACAGTATTCTAGAAAGAATAAAAATGGGTTTTGGTCCAAAAGAATTTGGACTTAGTTTTAATCAATTATTTTTTTTCTTTTAGTAAACTCTTTTTAATCTTTTTGTAAATCAATTCTAATTTACTTTGAATTAATTTAAACTTCATTATACATAATATATTTTGATAACCATCTAATTTAATTCAATTTATAAATCATCACAAATTGAATTCAATCACTTTTATTTTAATTAATTTTATTTATTTATATGGCATAGAAAGCATTGTTGTTACATGTAACTTCATGCATGGGTAGAATATTTTCTTCATCTCCTGATAACTCCAGATATTCCCTAGCTTCCAAGCATCGAAATCATATGTATATGATGTTTATCGAGAATTTTAATGAGGTTTAAGGTCCTGATGCCGTAAGTCCGTATCTTGAGAAAATCAAAACTTTTGTTTTCTTCGATTTATAAATAACTCAACCTATTTGTGATTTGAGCTCCATGAAGTAAACAATTGGTCATATTATGGTTGTTTTAGCATATACTTCATGAAGACTAATTTTTTCTCAATTACTTTAACCCTACATACATGAAATACATAATTTAAAAATATATAGTGGTTACTAAAGAATTTCATCCAGTTCAGAGTAAGACAAATTATTAAAGGATCTTGTTTACGGGTCTATCTCTTGCTCAGAGACCCTAAGATGTCATGTTGTTCTTAAAATTTCCTTTATCCATGATGTCAAATACTAATCTTTTAATCATATGTATTAGGTTTATCTTTTTATTTCAGTATCAAAATTAGACACATGTTCCTTTACATTAGTGTAATCCTTCTCATTACCTTATATTTTTTGGAATTTTCCATTCATATTTTTAGCAACTCTTTTTAAAAAACATATAGACAAGTTTAGGATTGAATTTACATCCCTTAAGCTATAAAGGCCACTCCTTAAAGCTAGATTCATGAGTCCGTATGAAGAGTAATCACTTCACTTGATGAATTTTGCGATGTGTATTTTAATGTTGTTATAAGATTTTAAGATCTCAATCCTTCACCCATCATTTCATGGCATTTATTGATTTAGCTTTGATTATAAATATCTTTAGGATTGTTTGATTTAGGTGTATAGGAAGAGGTTCCTTTGGTAGTGTTTATCCCCAACCTTTTGTCAAGATTTGCTACTTCTTTGCCTATGGTGGAAAGGGCTTTCTTTGGTCGCTTGTTTTTCATTTTGAGATTTTTGGTAGGAATTTTATGAATTAAAGTATTAGTTTGTGAAGAGAGTGGATGTGAGATTTTATTATTATAAAGGGAGAGATGCCATTTGAAATATGGAATATGCCTTTTGAAATTTGAAAGGCTATATTCAGATTCAAAAGAAGACGTGATCTCAAGGGTGATGTGGTCTTGAAGCTTACATTTAGTAAGCATGGGGAGGATGAATCATTTTTGAAAATATAAGGAATATCCTTTTATAAAGAGATTTTGAACTGACCATTGGGTGATAATGTCTTCATTCAAAATTTTATGACATTGGGTAGCTACAAAACAAGTAATGACAAAGCATGGTAACCTATGTCGTAGGGTCCTTAAGGTTAGATTTTAGGTACCGAAGTGGGATTGTTTAGGCCTCTGATAACAAAATTATTATTATTTTGTACCTTATTTATAAATTCATTAACATATCTGTTTTAACTTGGCTGTTGTTCATTTTAGGAATCCAAATACTTATATTTATATTATTGTTACTAACATCAGACCTACATTATGTAACATGTGTACAAACATGTTTATTTCATTTATAATTCATATTCTTTTATATGGATTTAGTATCTTTAATAGATTTCCAAAAATTTGTATATAAAGTGTTATATGTCTAGCTCCTGTTTGGTGTACCAGCACTATCACTTAATGGTAAGCAATATTTATCAAAGTTGTTAAAATTACTTTGCCTTTATTAAATATTATGACATTAATAGATAATTTATCCAGTTTAGTCCTAAGGTCACAAATATTGTTTTTGAGTGATTTCTTCGTGGATTGTAGTTCATATTTTTTCCTATCTTAACATTCTTATCTCTAAAACTTTTGATGTTATAGTTAAGCACATAGGTTTGAGAAGTTAAACTATCATAACAATTTTGTGATTTTTAATTCTTCTTTAAGAATCACTTTTTCAACCTTTAGCATAGATATCACCAATTAAATTCTAATTTATTTTCCTATAATATCCTTATGTGTTTCCTTATAGTATTTAAATTTAGCATCTACTTCTTCCTTTATCTCTAACAAATCTTCAAGGAAATTTTCTAAAGTTACTCCATTAATTATGTTCATGAGGCAAATGTTTTCATATTTTGAATCATTATCGCATTTTGATGATGATGATTCCTTTGAGACATTCTATGTAGCTTAGGATGCTTACCTATTTTCCTAGTGGAAACTTTCATTTTGTTTTAAAAGCTAAGATTATCATTATTTAACACTACGCAATATTTTTTGATATGGCCCATCTTCTCACACTCAAAACACTTTAATGTGGATGTATTGTCATTATTACTGAAAAACTGTTTTTTATTTCAATTTCTTGATTATTTTTTATTTTTGGCAAGAAACAGTATTGCCTTCATTGAGGATCTAAGTCTTCCTTCACTTGAAATTCTATGGTCTTCTTTCCCTATATCTGATCTCCTATATCTTGTAAATTTACATCATTGGGCATTAAATTACCAATTAACTTTTCAACTTTGATTTGTGAAATATCAATGGCATATTCTATTTTGAGTAAATTTCTTTCCCACTCACATATTATAGAGTTTATAATTTTTTAGATTAATTTGAAATTAGTAATAAAGAAATCTGGTACAATAAGAGCATGTTGTATGTCCTGAAATCTTGCATACATATCAACAATACTCTTTATTTTAAATATTTATAATGAGTTTTTAAGTATTGCTATTTTGCTTAATTTGTTCCTTCGCAGTTGACTTGCAAAGTAAACCAAATACCATATGCAATTTTAGTAAATCCATTTTTACCATGTGTGCAAAATAAAATAAAATATTTTTAGAGTCATTAATAGTTGTGACCATTTAGTATTTGTCAATTTACTTAAGGAAGTAGTAGGAGCTCCATATGTAGGTTAAGTAGCATTACAAATCTTGAGGTCGTTAGCTTCCACAAATGTTTTCATATAGGTTTACTGATAAACATACTTTGATCCAGTAAATAAAGGTGGACTTGTGGTAGACTAGCCTTCTTAAAAAGTATTAAAACTTGTATTGGAAATATTAGTAAAAATTTCAAAATTTTGTTACGATCTTTGAGAAATCATGCTTTGATACCGATACTAATAAAAGTCTATATGGATCAACTATCTCCAAGATTATATATTTATTTACTTATGTGATTATATGGATAATGTTATACACAACAATATAAATAGTACAGTAAATTAAGTGTGCAATAACCCGCCTTTTCAATCCTCAGAAGGCGACACCAATACATCCATAGTATTCATGTGCGAATATCCAAGTACCAGAAAGACATATTATTAGGGGTGAAAGAAAGGACAGAACACAATTTTACAAAACATGATGAGTAATATATAATATAAAACAAGTCTTTACAAAAGAAAAGGAACTTTTCAATACATACATACACATATCGGAGTACAATACTAACCTATCATCAACCCTGGACAGTTATAACAACATGTCCTTACAAATGCTGATAACTACAATATGAATAAACTGCGGAAATTAAAAGAAAATATGAAAGTACATCTTAGAGACATCCAGTTCGTCTCCTAAAACTCCAACGTATCCAGTTAAACCTAGAAAAATATTCTCCTACTGACCAAAGCATTATAGGAAAACAATGCCTAGGTCAGTTTTTTAAAACCATTGTGAAAAACACAATCAAATAGATTACTTAATGTTTAAATAAACCTTTCAAAATAAGTAAGACCACACCTATGATAACCAAAACCCTCTATAGAAAAATCCAATGATATTATAATAATGCCTACGGGTTCAAAGTATAATAATCAAGTAGTTGTGTTGTCTGTGAGTGTACATCACAACAATAATAGGTATACAACCAAATATCGCTAAGGCGCGTTCGCTAATTGTGTAGGATTCCATAGAGGAACCCTCAGAACCTCTGGGAACGGTCCTTCTAAACAAAGACCAGAGTTATCCTTCCGAAGGGTCGTACCTGTCTAGCCGAGGTACATATGGAATACATATCTTGCCACCTAGGCCGAGTGCATCGCTCCTAGCATGCATAAACTATAGATATCACTAGAATGAGAGATGACTACACCCCCATGGGTTAGCCAAACCTCATGGCTATGCATCCTATATCTGGTTTTAGTCATTACCATTGATGAGGCTATGTCTAACATTCCAGCTCATGCATCGCCACCTAAATAGATCTCAAAACCCCACATGGATTCCCACACCTCTATAGGTCTCGAAATCACACATGGATTCCCACATCTCAACAGATCTCGGAATCACATATGGATTCCCATACCTCAACATGTCTCGGAATCGCATATGGATCCCCACATCTCAATAGATTGGGAAACTCCTCCATAGAACATGTATATGGTTTTTGGAGTTGTTACGGTTTGAGTCATCTCATATAAGTAACTCCCCTACTTACCAAGCGTCCCAAAAACCAATCGACGGTTTTCCAGTGAAGTCAACTCCACGTCTTTAGAATAAACAAAAAATAAATAACGGGGATCACCCCTTAACCGTTTATGTGGATGGATCTCCCTATCATTTGTCCTAGGAGAAAAGAACGAGATTTACATGCACATTATAACATAATCGAAGATGAATGCGCCATGTAACTCATGTGTTTCTTCTAAATATTTCCAAAGTTATATCATTCGGTAATTGTAGGAATTACTTCCCTACCCCCAAAATTAATGTAACGACCCACACTTATATCACTTTAATAAATTTATTTATTTAAATTAATTTGAGATTAAAATGATTTAATAATTATTATTAAGATCTTGATAACTCATTTTAAATAGTTATAGAGTAATAATTTATCATTAATTTTATAAAGATATATACTTGATTGAAAATCATAAGAAATTTCGTTTTTCTTTATCGATATAATAACTATTTTGTAAATAATTATTAACATTAACTTATATGGTTTTATAAATGAAATACGATCATTTTAATTAATTAAAAATGATAAGAAATTTTTTTTTCAAATTTTGTTTAGAAATGTACACATGTTAACTAAAAAGAGAAAATATGACCAAGAATCGAAATCGGGATTTGTAATGATACAACCTATAGAAGTTGTGCAACGTTGTGGAGATATATAACATACACATACACATGTACATGTGCATACATAAGAACACATGCACATAAACATACATATACACATATATTTAAGTATATAAATATTATATAAAATATATAGGATATTTTTAGTTTTCTTACTTCTTAAGTATACAAAAGTCAACATATGCATGCTTTAAAGTGATGGAAGTGATGGGCACATGGGTGATGGGATCCTAGTGTGCTTAAAGGGGGAGGAAGTGATGATGAAGGAGCATGTGATGGTGATGAAAATGGTGATGTATGCATAGATATTTTCACTCTCTACTTTGCCAATAAATACCCTACACTCTCCTCTTCATTTTCATTCATCTTCTTCTTCATTTCCTAAGCTCTCTCTCCACATTTTCCTGGCTTCTAACCTAAATGAAATGATGCCAAAATATTTCTCAAAAATAATTTAAATTTACAATATATACTTATATACACGTAAGCACCTCAAAACAATTCCAAAACTTTACTCTTCCTCTTTACATTCACGGCCTCCACCTCATCCATTTGAAAGCCGAGCCTTCTTCTTCCTCTACCTTAGGACGTGAGTTCATCAAGCCGTCCCAAGCTTAGGCCAAGTCACCTAGAAGCTTAAGTTCAAAGGATTGTGAGCTTTGAAAACCAAACAGCGGAGCTATAGTGAAATTTTAGTTAATCGTTTAACACCAAGGTGAGAAACTCCTAACTATAATATTATATTCTATTGGATGTTGTATATGTTTGATTTTGATTGTTAATGATGGTTGTTTAATATGGACCTATATGGATGAGAAGGTCCTGTTGCAGAAGTTCCAGTCAGATTGGTGGTTGCCTACACCTATAAATACAGGCCTAGGGGGTCATTTTGAGGATCTTTACACTGTTGGTTAAGTAGCACTATTATTGTAATCAACTTCCTCCATTATTCTCTTGTCTTTTGTTGTTTCTTACTGTAATCAAGGTTATTGTGAATCAATAAAGAGAATATTCAAAGTGGGCATAGTCAATCAACACCAAACCACTATAAATCCCGTTGTTCTTGTTTTCTGCTGTGATTTTCTTATTAATTTGGTATATTCCTCAGTTTTAATTTAGTTTCTTCATTTATTTCACTACACAAATCTATTCTTGGGTGTTTGTGGCTAATTTGTTTGCAAACAAATACACCGTTTAACACCAAGGTGAGAAACTCCTAACTATAATATTATATGCTATTGGATGTTGTATATGTTTGATTTTGATTGTTAATGATGGTTGTTTAATATGGGCCTATATGGATGAGAAAGTCCTGTTGCAGAAGTTCCAGTCAGATTGGTGGTTGCCTTCACCTATAAATACAGGCCTAGGGGGTCATTTTGAGGATCTTTACACTGTTGGTTAAATAGCACTATTATTGTAACCAACTTCCTCCATTATTCTCTTGTCTTTTGTTGTTTCTTATTGTAATCAAGGTTATTATGAATCAATAAAGAGAATATTCAAAGTGGACGTCGGCAATCAACGCCGAACCACTATAAATCCCGTTGTTCTTGTTTTCTGCTGTGATTTTATTGTTAATTTGGTATATTCCTCCATTTTAATTTAGTTTCTTCATTTATTTCACTACACAAATCTATTCTTGGGTGTTTGTGGCTAATTTGTTTGCAAAAAATACGCTGTTAACATCAAAAATGGTCATCAATATCCATAAGCAATTTGAAAGCACCGGTGCAGATAATCAGCCGAACAGATCACAGATAAACAACAAATAAAAAGCAGAAATAAGAAAAGAAACACATAATATTTATAGTGGTTTGGCCGATTCTAGCCTACGTCCACTTTAATCAAACTTTTATTAATGATACTAGTTGGATCTCTCTGGATCTCAACAAGTTAGTCCTTAAATCTAGGTTACAATGAGTTAGATTAAGTCATAAGTACAAGGGTTGACTGAAAAATCACAGTAACCCCCTTGATGATTGTTGTGAGGGAGGAGAAGGGTGAAGAAGTGAAGGAATTCCAGTAGAGTAATGACAGCGCTCTCTCTGGAAAAGATACGTCTCTAGTTGTAGGTAGGTGGGTATTTATAAGGGTTAGAGAGCACTTGGGCCAGAGCCGCTTTACCAGAAGCCTTCTCTTGATGTCACGTGGAAGCCTAGAAAACATGGTGATCATAGGAGCAATCTCTATGACTGGGTACCGAATCATAGGCTATGACTCGGTATTGAGTCATAGACTTAGCTCCTATGACATTGATTCTTCTTGCGTTGTATTTCTATCTTCTATTTGAGTGCCTTGTCCAAATATCAAGTTGTTTGGAGCTCGTTTGACCATCCGTCTTAATAAGTCGTCCAATCCACCCGTTCATTGATGAGTCATCCATAACTCACTCGACACTTAACCAAATGACATGAAACTTCATACATATAATGTAGATGAAAAGGGGAGCCTCTCTGTGCAGTTAATGCCCCGCTATTACCCTGTTATTACCCCGCTATAACCCCGCTATATCTCATAGCGGATTTCTACCGCTTCGATTTTTTCGTATAGCCCCTAATATAGCCTTTCCACTTTAAGCCCTGCTATTTCCGCTATATTCCGTTATTCCCGCTATATTTCGCTATTTCTGCTATATCTTCTTTAAAAGAAATGAATTGAAAAAAGACATTTATACATTATAAAATTATGAAATTAATTTATTTAATTGAATTTTTATTATGTTTTCAGAAATGAAAATTCTCTAATATTCTACTAAATTCAATTATGTTATATAATAGTTTTATGTTTATTTATAGTATATTCACACATGTTTTTATCTAAAATTATTTATGCATTAATTATAATTCAATTGAATGTTAATTTTTCATTTAATTACTATTTATATATTTGTAAAAACATCAAGTACGAGTTTTATATGCTATTTTAGAGTTATCCGCTTTATCCCGCTATATCCTTGCTGTATCCCCACTATGACTTTTTGCACCTCCACCGCATTGAATCTACCGAGCGCTTTAACTACACAGCTTCCCATATGAGTCGCAGGTAATGCGGCCCATGTCTCATGGGTCTTACCCAGTCTATCAAACTGGCTCAATTTGGAGAAGAATCATGCATAACTTGCTCAATACTTATCAGAATCAGACAAAACTTTGTAGGTAGCTTCAAGACGTGGAGTGGGACCCACAAAATGAGTCGTAGATGGTGGGGCTCAGCTTAAATGGGTCGAATCCAATTCATAGTATGAGTCAGTACCGAGTCAAATTTGCTTAGGAAAATGATCCCATTTTCTGTGTAAACCTTCCCTTATGTCTTACAAGTGTTCTCTCAAAATTTCAAGTCAATCCGAATCTGTATGTCTTTTGTAGGTCCGTTTTAAGCTGTCCTAGTCCAAAGCGGGTAATTCTATGAGTCGATACCGACTCATAGGCTATGGGTTGGTGCCGGCTCATAGACGTAGCTTATTTTGGGCTTATCTTTCTTGAGGTCCATTCACGTGTTCCCTTGAGCGCTTTGGTTAAGTTTGAAGTCATTCTGGCTCAATCTCGATGTTCTGACTCCTATTGAATTCTGCTGGGTTAAAAACCCGATTAACATTTGCCCCTCAAAGTACACCTTTTGAATGAAAAGTATCCTTTGCTCCAGAAAAAGTTCCAGTAATGAGTCTTCAATTTTTGAGCTTTCCAACTACTTTAGTCCTGATGAATCATCTAGTTCCTTCGGATTCTCTTTTCAATCACAAATCATTCCAAACCCGTTGCAGCCTAAGACTCTAGACTTTACCTAAATGTAATATATACATCACAATCATTTCGATTTCATTCGGCGTTATTACATCACATATCTCTAATTACATCACATATCGAAATCGCATCATATATAAAATCATCCTGTATTCATCCAGGATTCATCAGTTTTATTCTAATTACAATGCATTCATATCCATTTAGCGAAATCAAAATTGTTTTAAGGTTTTATCTCTCCGGATCATTTATATTTGGTTTAACGCATGATCTCTCTGAATTGATTAGTGTTTTAATTTAAGGGGACGATCTCTCTGGATCGTTTGGCGATCTCTTCGGATCATCTAATCTTTAAGTTTAAGTGAGATATTGGTTTAGGTGAGCTCATGGTCTCTCTAGACCAATGAGCTCATTCTTAGTTCGAATGAACCGATTCATAGCCTGTCTAGGCCAATCAAGGTCTATCTTCGAACCGTTGTTCTCCGCATAGCCTCTCCGGGTCGATCATGTTCTATCTCTAAACCCTTGCTAAGTCCAATCCAGTTGCTCTCTGATGAAAGGGACTTAATGACGAGTAAGCCGATCCAGTCACTCTCTGGTGATGCAACCTACTCCATACTTTCTTTATCACTGATGCACTCCGATGGGGCAAATCGCGATCCTTGCTGAATTCCCTCGCTCTCCAGGTAGAAATCCAACGACAATAAGCCGATCCTCTCACTCTCCGATGAAGCGCCTTACTCCTTGCCTTCTCCGGTCCACAACACTCCGAAGGGACAAATTGCGATCCTTGCTGAACCCTTCGCTCTCTGGGAAGGAATTCAAAGATAATAAACCAATCATATTGCTCTGGTCAGGATTAATCATTACCTTCAGATGGATCTGGTCATCGCCTTGTGGCGATTGGTTTAGTTATCGCCTTATGGCGATTTTATCTAGTCATTGCCTTGCGGTGGATTGGTCATCACCTTTCGATGGATCTTTCAAATCAAAGCAAAGAGAAATCCTAGATAGCCATCGGACATCCGACTCAGAGCGTGCATAGCGATCTCTCCGGTTCTTGTACACATGTAAGCAATCCGAGGTTATTGAAAGCAGAAAAAGAAAAAGGTAGAGAGTGAGGAACGAACCTACCCCTAGTCTATCTCGATCATAGGATTAGGGGTCTTGAGCTAGATCCCTGATTGTTCCTGGCTGCTGCATAACCTGTAAGAAAAAGGTAGAGTACGAGAGACGAACCTTCCCCTCATTCATCTCGATCATGGGACTATCAGTCATGAACCAGACCCTGGTTATATCCATTCCAGCATTACCAATGTTGATACCAGCATTAGCCACTCCATCACTAGCCCTAAGGTTAATTCCAGCAATGCCCGGCATTAGTTCTAGCGTTGATTCCAGCATTATCCCTGGTGTTAGTTCCAACGTTGATTCTGGCGTTGCCCCCGAGTATCAGTTGCGGAGGCAAAATTCCATCTTGTTCCAATCCAACTCCAGCAGCTCTTATGTTGTTTCCTAAAGTTTGATTCCTATTCCCTGCAGATCTAGCCATCTCTCTCTGCTCCATCATCTAGAAGAAGCTCTCCATCATCTCTTGTCGACTAGTTATCATCCCATCTTGCATCTCTTTCATCATTCTTTCTATCTCTTCCCTAGTCACATAGTTGGATTGATGGGAATTTGATGACACCTCCTAGCTGCCCCCAGGTTTTGGTTGACATGCTCCAGCTCTAGATATCGTTCAAGGCTTAGGTTAAAACTTTAAGTCTTTAGATCTCATTCAAGGCTCTCGGTGAAAGCACCAAAATGTTAACGTCAAAAATGACCATCAACACCCAAAAGCAATTTGAAAGCACCGGTGCAATAATCAGCCGCACAAATCACAAATAAACAGCAAATAAAAAGTAGAAATAAGAAAAGAGACACGGATGTTTTATAGTGGTTCGGATGACTTTGGCCTGCATCCACTTTAATCAAGCCTTTATTATTGATACTAGTTGGATCTCTCTGGATCTCAACCAGTTAGTCCTTAGATCTAGGTTCAATGAGTTAGATTAAGTCACAAGTATAAGGATTGATTGGAGAACCACAATAATCCCCTTGATGACTGTTGTGAGGGAGGAGTAGGGTGAAGAAGTGAAGGAAATCCAATAGAATAATGGCAGCTCTCTCTACGAAAAAAAGATCTATCTCTAGTTGTAGGTAGTTGGGTATTTGTAAGGGCTGGAGAGCACTTGGGCCAGAGCCGCTTTGCCAGAAGCGTTCTCTTAATGTCACGTGAAAGCCCAAAAAACATGGTAATCATAGGAGCAATCTCTATGACTCGGTATCGAATCATATACTTAGCTCCTATGGAATTATTTTTGTGCATTGTCTTTCTATCTTCTATTTGAGTGCCTTGTCGAAATATCAAGTCGTTTGGAGCTCGTTTGACCATCCATCTTCATGAGTTGTCCAATCCACCCGTTCGTTGATGAGTCATCCATAAATCACTCAATACTTAACCAAGTGACATGAAACTTCATATATGAAATGTAGATGAGTAGGGGAGCCTCCCCTATCAACTGCAAGTCATGGGGCCCACACCTTATGGGTCGGACTCAGTCCATCAAATTGACTCAATTTGGAGAAGGGTCATGTATAACTTGCTCAATACTTATCAAAATCAGATGAAACTATGCAGGTAGCTTCTAAATGTTTTGTGGGACCTACACAATGAGTCGTAGGTCATGGGGCACAACCTCGATGGGTCGAATCTGTCTCATTGTATGAGTAGGTACCGACTCAAATTGGCTTGGCCAAATGAGTCCATTTTTTGTGCGATCCTTCTTTTATGTCTTCTAAGTGATCACGAAATTTTTTGACGTCAATCTGATTCATTATGAGTTCTGTAGGTCCATTTTAAGCTGCCCTAGTCCAAAAGTGAGTAATTGTATGAGTCGGTATTGACTCATAGGCCATGAGTCGGTGCCGACTCATAGATTTATCTCATTTTGGGCTTAGAATACTTGAGGACCATTCACTTGTTCCCTTGAGCGCTTTGGTTAAGTTTGAAGTCATTCTGGCTCAGTCTCAATGTTTTGACTCCTATTAAATTCTACTGGGTTAAAAACCCGGTTAACATTTTCCCCCCAAAGTATGCCTTTTGAATGAAAGGTGTGCTTGGCTCCAAAACTAGTTCCAGTAACGAGTCTTCGATTGTTGAGATTTCCAGCCACTTTAGTCTTGGTGAATCGTCTAGTTCCTTCGGATTCTCTTGTCAATCACAAGTCATTCCAAACCTGTTACGGTTGAAGACTCTAGACTTTACCTAAATGTAATATATACATCACAATCTTTCCAATTTCATTCAGAGTTATTACATCACATATCTCTAATTACGTCACATATCGAAATCACATCATATTATGAAATCACATCATATATCAAATCATCCTATGTTCAACCAAGATTCATCTGTTTTATTCTAATTACAAGGCGTTCAAATCCTTTTAGCAAAATCAAAATTTTTTAAGGTTCGATCTCTCTGAACCATTTTATATTTAGTTTAACGTGCAATCTCTTCGGATAGATTAGTGTTTTAAGTTAAGGAGACGATCTCATTGGATCATTTGGCGATATCTTCGGATCGTCTAATCTTTCAGTTTAAGTGAGATTTTGGTTTAGGTGAGCTCATGGTCTCTCTATGCCGATGAGCTCATTCTTAGTTCGAATGAACCGATTCACAGCCTCTCTAATCCGATCAAGGTTTATCTCCGGACCATTGTTCTCCGCATAGCCTCTCCAGGCCAATTAAGGTCTATCTCCAGACCCTTGCTAAGTCCAATCTAGTCGCCCTCCGGTGAAAGAGACTTAACGAGGAGTAAGCCAATCCAGTCACTCTCTAGTGATGCAACCTACTCCCTGCTTTCTTCGTCCCCAATGCACTCCGGTGGGGCAAATTGTGATCCTTGTTGAATTCCCTCACTCTTCGGGTAGAAATCCAATGACAGTAAGCCGATCCTCTCGCTCTTCGGCGAAGCACCTTACTCCTTTCCTTCTCCGGTCCTCAACACTCTGGGGGGACAAATTGCAATCCTTGCTAAACCCTTCGCTCTCCAGGAAGGAATTCAATGATAATAAACCAATCCCATTGCTCTGGTCAGGATTAAACATTACCTTTCGATGGATCTGGTCATCGCCTTTACGGCGAATTGGTTTAGTTATCGCCTTACGGTGGATTTATTTAGTCATTGGCTTACGGCAGATTGGTCATCACCTTTTGGTAGATCTTTCAAAGCAAAGCAAATAGAAATCCTAGATAGCCATCAAACATATGACTCAAAGCATGCATAGCAATCTTTTTGGTTCTCGTAGACGTGTAAACCATCTGAGGTTATTTAAAGCATAAAAAGAAGAAGGTAGAGAGTGAAGGATGAACCTACCTCCAGTCTATCATGATCATGGGATTAGGGGTCTTGAGCCAGATCTCTGACTGTTCCTAGCTGTGCATAACCTACAAGAAAAAGGTGAAGTATGAGAGACAAAACTGCCCCTCGTTCATCCTGATCACCGGATTCCCAGTCATGAACTAAATCCCTAGTTATATCCATTCTGACATTACCATTGTTGATTCCAGCATTAGTCATTCAAGCACTAGCTCCAAGGTTAATTCCAGCAATGGACCCCGTGTTAGATCCGACGTTGATTCCGGCATTGTCCTTGGTGTTGGTTCCAGTGTTGGTTCCGGCATTACCCCAAGTATCAGCTGCGGAGGCAATGTTCTATATTGTTCCAATCCAACTCTAGCAGCTTGTATGTTGTTTCCAGGAGTTTGATTCCTATTCCCCATAGATCTCGCCATCTCACTCTGCTCCATCCCTTAGAAGAAGCTCTCCATCATCTCTTGTCGACTAGTTATCATCCCATCTTGCATCTCTTTCATCATTCTTTCTATCTCTTCCCTATTCACATAGTTGGATTGATGGGAATTTGATGACACCTCCTGGCTTCCCCTAGGTTCTGGTTGACTTGCTAAAGCTCTAGATCCAGTATTAGGCCTACTTATCTTCTCCAAATCTTAGATTCAAAATTCAAGTCTTCAAATCTCTTTTAAGGCACTCAATGAAAGCACCAAAATGTTAACGTCAAAAATGGCCATCAACACCCAAAAGTAATTTGAAAGCACAAGTGTAGATAATCAGCCGCAAAAATCATAGATAAACAGCAAATAAAAAGTAGAAATAAGAAAAGAGACATGGAATTTTTATAGTGGTTCGGTTGACTCTAGACGTCCACTTTAATCAAGCTTTTATTAATGATACTAGTTGGATCTCTTTGGATCTCAACTAGTTAATCCTTAGATCGAGGTTACAATGAGTTAGATTAAGTCATAAGTACAAGCGTTGAATGGAGAATCACAGTAACCCCCTTGATGATTGTTGTGAGGGAGGAGAAGGGTGAAGAAGAGAAGGAATTCCAGTAGAGTAACGACAGCTCTCTCTCTCTCTCTAGAAAAAGATCCATCTCTAGTTGCAGTTAGGTGGGTATTTATAGGGCCTGGAGAGCACTTGGGACAGAGCCGCTTTACCAGAAGCCTTCTCTTGATGTCACGTTGATGCCCAGAAAACATAGTGATCATAAGAGCAAACTCTATGACTCGATACGGAGTCATATGCTATGACTCGGTACTAAGTCGTAGGCTTAGCTCCTATAACATTGATTCTTCTTTCATTGTCTTCCAATCTTCTATTTGAGTGCCTTATCCAAATATTAAGTCGTTTGGAGCTCGTTGGACCATCCGTCTTCATGAGTTGTCCAATCCATCCGTTTGTTGATGAGTCATCCATAACTCGCTCAATACTTAACCAAATGTTATGAAACTTTATACATGCAATGTAGATGAGTAAGGGAGCCTCCTCTATGAGTTACAGGTCATGAAGCCCAATCCTCATGGGTCAGACCCAGTCCATTAAATTGGCTCAATTTGGAGAAGTGTCATGCATAACTTGCTTAGTACTTATTAGAACAAGATGAAACTTTGCAGGTAGCTTTTAGATGTTTTATGGGACCTACTCAATGAGTGGAATCTGGTTGGGCCCAACCTAGATGGGTCGAATCCAACTCATAGTATGAATCGGTATTGAGTTAAATTAGCTTGGCCAAATGACCCCTTTTTTGTTTGAGACTTCATTTATGTCTTCTAAGTGTTCATCAAAAATTTCAATCTGAGTTAGTATGAGTTCTGTAGGTCCGTTTTAAGCTTCTCTAGTCTAAAAGCGGGTAATTCTATGAGTATGTATCGAGGTTATGAGTCGGTGTCAACTCATAGACTTAGCTCATTTTAGGCTTAGCATTCTTGAGGTCCATTCACTTGTTCCCTTGAGTTCTTTGGTTAACTTTGAAGTAATTCTCGCTTAGTCTCGATGTTCTGACTCCTATTAAATTCTGCTGGGTTAAAAAACCGGTTAACATTTGCCCCCTAAAGTACACCTTTTGAATGAAAGGTGTGCTTTGCTCCAGAACAAGTTCCTGTAACGAGTCTTCGATTTTTGAGCTTTCCAGCTACTTTAGTTTTTGTGAATCGTCTAGTTCTTTCAGATTCTCTTGTCAGTCACAAGTCGTTTCAAATCTGTTATAGCCTGAGACTCTATACCTAAATGTAATCTATACGTCATAATCATTCCAATTTCATTCGGAGTTAATACATCACATATCTCTAATTACATCACATACACATCATATATTGAAATCATCTTGTGTTCATCCCATCTATTTTATTCTAATTACTAAACGTTCAAATCCTTTTAGCAAAATCAAATTTTTTTATGGTTCGATCTCTCTGGATCATTTTATATTTAGTTTAACACGCGATCTCTCCTGATCGATTAGTGTTTTAAGTTAAGGAGACGATCTCTTCGGATCGTTTCGCGATCTCTTTGGATCTTCTAATCTTTCAGTTTAAGTGAGATTTTGGTTTAGGTGAGCTCATGATCTCTCTAGGCCGATGAGCTCATTCTTAGTTCGAATGAACCGATTCATAGCCTCTCCAGGACGATCAAGGTCTATCGCTGGACTGTTGTTCTCTACATAGCCTCTCCAGGCCGATCATGGTCTATCTCCAGACCCTTGCTAAGTCCAATCTAGTCGCTCTCCATGGGAAGAGAATTAATGATGAGTAAGCCGATCCAGTCACTCTCTAGTGACGCAACCTACTTCCTGCTTTCTCCGTCCCTAATGCACTCTTGTGGGGCAAATCGCGATCCTTGTTGAATTCCCTTACTCTTCGGGTAGAAATCCAACGATAGTAAGCCGATCCTCTCGTTCTCTAGCGAAGCGCCTTACTCCTTGCCTTCTCCGGTCCCCAGCACTCTGGGGGAACAAATTATGATCCTTGCCGAACCCTTCGCTATCTGGGAAGGAATTCAACGATAATAAACCAATCGTATTGCTCTGTTCAGGATTAACCATCACCTTTCGATGGATCTAGTCATTGCCTTGCGGCAGATTAGTCATCGCCTTACAACAGATTGGTTTAGTTATCGCCTTACGATGGATTTATTTAGTCATTGCCTTGTGGAGGATTGGTCATCACCTTTCGATGGATCTGTCAAAGCAAAGCAAATAGAAATCCGAGATAACCATCGAACATCCGACTCAGAGCATGCATAGCTATCTCTCCATTTCCCGTACACGTGTAAGCGGTCCGAGGTTATTGAAAGCAGAAAAAGAAGTGGGCTGAGAGTGAGGGACAAACCTGCCCCTAGTTTAACCTGATAATGGGATTAGGGTCTTGAGCCAGATCCCTGATTGTTCCTAGCTGCTGCATAACCTGTAAGAAAATGGTAGAGTACGAGAGACGAACCTGCCCCTCATCATCCTAATCATGGGATTATCAGTCATGAACCAGATCCCTGGTTATATCCATTACGGCATTACCGATGTTGATTCCAGCATTAGCCATTCCAGCACTAGCTCCAAATTTAATTCCAGCAATGCCACCGGTGTTAGTTCCAGCATTGATTCCGGCCTTGTCCATGGCGTTAGTTCCATCGTTGATTCTGGCGTTGCTCCCAAGTATTAGTTGCAAAGGAAATATTCCTTCTTGTTCCAATCCAACTCTAGCAGCTCCTATGTCGTTTCCAGGAGTTTGATTCCTATTCCCTGTAGATCTAGTCATCTCTCTCTACTCCATCCTCTGGAAGAAGCTCTCCATCATCTCTTGTCGCCTAGTTATCATCTCATCTTGCATCCCTTTCATCATTCTTTCTATCTCTTCCCTAGTCACATAGTTGGATTGATGGGAATTTGATGATGCCTCCTGGCTGCCTCAGGTTCTGGTTGACTTGCTCCAGCTCTAGATCAAGTATTAGGCCTACTCATCTTCTCCAAATCTTAGATTCAAACTTCAAGTCGTCAGATCTCGTTCAAGGATCTCAATGAAAGCACCAAAACATCAAAAATGGCCATCAACACCTAAAAGCAATTTGAAAGTACTAGTGCAGATAATTAGTTGCATAAATCATGGATAAAAAGCAAATAAAAAGCAGAAATAAGACAAGAGACATAGAATTTTTATAGTAGTTCTACTAACTTTGACCTACATCCACTTTAATCAAGCTTTTAGTAATGATACTAGTTGGATCTCTCCAGGCCTCAACTAGTAGGTGAGTATTTATAAGGACTGGAGAGCACTTAGGCCAGAGCCGATTTACCGGAAGCCTTCTCTTTATGTCATGTAGAAGCCAGAAAACATGGTGATCATAGACCAATCTCTATGATTCGGTGCCGAGTCATAGGTTATAACTCGGTGCTTTGTCATAGGCTATGACTCGGTATCGAGTCATAGACTTAGCTCCTATGACATTGATTCTTCTTGCATTGTCTTTACCTTCTATTTGAGTGCCTTGTCCAAATATCAAGTGGTTTGGAGCTCTTTTGACCATCCGTCTTCATGAGTCATCCAATTTATCTGTTCGTTGATGAGTCATCTATTACTCACTCAATACTTAACCAAATAACATGAAACTTCATACATACAATGTAGATGAGTAGGGATCCTCCCTTATGAGTCACGGGTCATGGGGCCCAATCCTCATGGGTTGGACCCAGTCCATCAAACTGGCTCAATTTGGTGAAGATTCATGGATAACTTGCTCAATACTTATCGGAATCAGATGACACTTTGTATGTAGCTTCTAGATGTTGTGTTGAACCTACCCAACGATTCATAGGTGGCGGGGCCCACCATAAATGGGTTGGACCTGACTCATAGTATGAGTCAGTACCGAGTCAAATTGGCTTGGCCAAAATGACCTCATTTTTTCTGTGAGGCATATGTCATCTAAGTGTTCTTCCAAAATATCAAGTCAATCGACTCAGTATGAGTTCTGTAGATCCGTATTAAGCTGCCTTAGTCCTAAAGCGGGTAATTCTATGAGTCGATGCTGACTAATAGACTTGGCTCATTTTGGGATTAGCCTTATTGAGGCCCATTCACTTATTTCCTTAAGTGCTTTGGTCAATTTTGAAGTCATTCTGGCTCATTCTCGATGTTCTGACTCCTATTGAATTCTGCTGGGTTAAAAACCTGGTTAACATACACACTCTCTTGTATATATATACTCTAGATCCAATCTAATGTGACAACTCATAGCTTATCTCCACTGGATCACGGTATCAACTCAAGTTAATCACATGACCTAAGCTCTAATACCAAATATAATGACCGCCCTACACCACCAATGTTCATATAACCAAATAGTATGCTATTGGAGCATCCGTTCAATGTAGGACGACTGTCAAGGGAAAGAAATAGAAATAAAGATGAGAAATAGAAAAGAAAAGAGGAGAATATAAGAAAAGAGAAGGAAATAAAACAATCAGACAATCACATAACCTATCGTATATCTCATAGTGCATTAGATAAAATATAATAATCATTACATATATAAAACAAGCGAGATAGTAATAACTATATAACCACATAATCAGAGTGCACAGGCTCATACAGTTATACAAAATAGTAATAGAGTTTATACAACTGATAAATAAACTTAAATGATAAACTGTCTTTAATGATAGTAAGTCAATATTGTCTAGGCTCCACAGTGTCACACAGCGGAATAAACAATAATAAACTCAAAATATAAATATGGGAAAGCATCACCTTATGCTAGTCCATTTGCACGGCTCCAAGTGCTGTTTGTTCTGCTATCTAGTCTACTCATTTAAGAGTACCTAAGATAATAAAAGCAAAGCATAAAACCTCGAGTCAGACAATAGTCTGTTGTGAGTGATAAATAATCTCAAAACACTATATAAGTTAGTATAGTGTGTGGAACAGAGGGTATGGAGAATCATAACTGACCTGTCCCTGTATCCAAAAAGTTAGCACATAACACAAGATATATGCTACTCTATATCATAGTCGTCATGGGTGTACTATACATCTAAGTACAAAGCATGTCTAGATATTCGCATTGGTAATATCTACATCATGTGACATCTCTACGGTGACATAAAAAGTCAAACAAACATGGCATCCATCATCCATCCTCACATTCACTCACTTAGTGCGTTGGATATAAAATCACTCGAGCGACCCGTTACGGTCAAGGACTACTCAAAGTCCTAGTTCCTTGGTACTCAAATCCATGCCACTCAGTCAGCAAGGAAATAGACTAACCACCATGTTAGTTCAGGGGGTAAACAACCGTCATATTTAGAATAAGGAGCCATCACACTCAAGGGACCACCACGTCCCTAGTATACCCCGCCTCATGAGTACGCTAAGAACCCTCGAGTGTCAATGTTCCCTTTGCATACATCATCCATAGCAGAAGTCATCTAGGAACTATCCTTACAACTCTCGCCTGAAGTCATAGCGGTTGGGAACTACTCTAGACAACCATCATAAGTCATAGAGTGTCATCGTGTGTCCCATAACCTTCCTCCGACGGTTCCATCAATCTGGCTCGTCGTCACCTACTCTACATCCCGAAGTACAACTATCCGTCATTGAAGCCGTCACTTCCCATCATGGAATCATCATCGTTGAACCATGGAGTCATCGCGTTGAAGTGTCGCATCTTCGCTTCACCGCTAGAACCACTCGCCAAAGAGCAGTAACACCAAAATCGAACGTCGAACTAACAAACCATCACATCCTGCTCCTCGAAGCCGCTTTATTGTCCACGTCAAAATTGGCCAAATCAGCCATCATTAATTGTAATAGAACAATCGATAACGACCACTCTGGTCATGTACTTAACCAAAAATGGTTAAATACAAACCAAAGGAAAACATCCAACATTTATCCAAAAATCCGAAGCACATCTCTAATACATCTTCCATCTTCATATCAATCAGCATGCATGATACTCTATGCACGTAGTCCTATCCTATGGGATATTTTCTAATACTATATCGCTATTGAATGACGGTTTCAACCAAAACATTCAAACTAACGTACAAACATCCAACAAGCATATAAATGTCCATAATAGCCTACATATGTCTATAATAACACAATATAATACAATACATCCAAGCAACCAATATGGAATAATGTGGAATTAATATCAAAATGGCTTAAATATATCAATATCATCAAAATAGTACGTCAATGGGAAAAATGTGATATTTAATTTAAATTATTTTAAAACACTTTTAATTCTTTTTATAAAATAATGTATAGGTTAATTATTTTAAAAATTACACTTTAAATTTAGAAAACATTTCAAACGTCATTTTAATACTATTTTAACAATCATAGTATGGTGAGAGACAATATCACTCACCTAAATCAAATCCGGCCAAACCATCATCAAGTCATAGAGCTCTCTTTTACAAGCACAGTGCAAGAAGCTGCGTCCAAAATGGACCTCGGATGCAAAATATATAGCATTTATAAGAAACGTGATTAAATAATTAATTAATTAACCTTAATGATCCTACTAAGCACCAAATCAAATTAATACCTTCTTCTTGCTTGATGTTGTGCACCGTACATGCCGGTATAAGAAATCCACCTTGCTCCATCCTATATCTCTTTGATTTCTTGATGAAACGCCAAACGAATTTAGCCTATGCACCCCCCTACGAACGTGCTCTACGACCATCACAACCATATAGCACTCGATCGCTTGGTGCCAAACGCGACATGACCATGCTATGCTCCTCCTCAATATGATGCTTTTTGCATTGATGCACTGAGAAGCTCCAAACTTTGGGAAACGGTGCACTTTACGAAGAGAAGTTCAATGTCGCCATCGGTATCACCTAACGTAGCCTATAACAGCCTATAATCGAAACCCTAGCCGTCGAGCTCTATAAAACCATCCTAAATATTAATGTCGCACTCTTTAATGTGGATATGGGCATGGAGATCTCCTCGGTACGAGTTCAACGGGCTTGGTTTTGGAATATTTCGTTGAGTAAATCGAGAGATGTGGATTTTTGAAATAAATGAAGGGAGGCGACCATTATTTTTAGGCACGACGGTGAAATAGTGATTTGGATTGTTAATGAGAGAAGAGGGTTTAATTTAAATAATATTATATTCATTTTATTTAAATTCTCAAATAAAACGATCGTGTGTTTCGAGCTCACATGATTAAACGGTGCATCTGATCGGAACAAAAGTCGCTTGCATCCATTACCTTATTTTTCTGGTCCCGACGGTATATAATTCATCGCTATCCGAGACAGCATTCTATGATGACAATATTACGCTTTTCGAGACCGTTTCGACCATTAGATCATCCAATCTTCAAATAGAGCAATCCTTATACTAATTATAATTCGCAACGTCGATACAAATTCAATTGAAGTAGTCTCTGGCCCTAATTCAATCATATGCGAAAACTTATATTTTTGGGATGATCAATTAATTAACGATTCAATATTTAGATAAATTATTTTAATACCCAATAATTAAAAATATGGGTCATTACATCAACCCAGTTTCGCTTTTCGTTAAAAACAAAATTTCCTTTTCTGGCTTTTGAAAATTTTCATGAAAATGAGCGAACACTTTTTCGTAATTCAAACAATCTTAGCAATTAGAATTTGTAATATTCTTAATATTTTTAAGCTCATTTTCCAAATCATCATTTTTTTGAAGCAATTTAGGTTTTTAACTTTTCAACTTGTTATTTTTCATCTCAAGGTCATCAATATTTCTGTTTAATTTTTGACATAAAAGAACTATATCTTTGAATGAAAAATCACATATCTCGTCAGCTGTTGCGTCTTCGTCACTGCCTTCTTTATTATCATTGTCCAAACTATCTTTTGCAACTCTTGTCAAGCATAACTCTTTAACTGAGTCGATTTTGGCAAGTTTCTTGTTTTTGCTGTCTTTTCTGCCATATATTGCATCGAGAGTATTCTAGGTTTTTTTGCAGTTGAACAATAAGAGATATGGTTAAATTCATCTTGATTAATTAGAGAATAGAGTATATGCATAGCAGGAGCATTAAACGAAGTATTTTTTGTCTATCATATCACACCCATTTTCAATAATATTCCAACATTTAAAATTAATAAATTTTAAATAAAATTTCATTTTTGATTTCCAATTAAAAAAATATGTTCCATCAAAAATAGGGGGACCAATATAGGACTAACTCTCACTATATATGCAAATAGGATTAGACATTTATGCTAGTAACCTACTCTGATACCACTTGTAGGATCGAATTAACCATAGAGGGAGTGAATAGAATTTATAAAATATTCACAGAGTGATAAAAGTTACAGCACAGATAATAACAGAGTAAATGCGGAAATAAAAGTGGCACACAAGTTTACCCAGCTTCGGCAAAACTTGCCTAGTACTGCCCCAAGGTTTCTACTATGAATTAAAAAATCGACACTTGCAGACCCTATAAACTCATGACCCTCACTAACTTGATTATTCTAATCCTATGCTCAAAACCCTGCCATAACTCAAACTCCAAGTTGTGAATTCTCGAACTATGCCCTATAGTTTGTACCTAGTTAAAAACTAAAGTTTCAAAAATTTAATAATACAATACAAAAGAAAAATAGTTGAAATCCTATAGGACCAAAACAAAATTAAACAATAAAAGCGTGCCGCCCAATCTAATTAAAATAAACAAAGAAAGGAAATTGCATAGCACATATTCATTTCTCCCGTTCAATTTCGTTCTTTGATTGGTCTCTTTGAAATCTGAAATTAGGATTTTCTAAATTGAAAGTCGCTGCTTGAATTTGTATTCGAAGCACCTCCTTCTTCTCCGAAGACTGTGTTCTTCGATTAATAGTGATTTATAAGAACAACTACTTGGTAGTTCTTCGAATGTTGCTTTGGTATGGTTTCAAATTTTTTGTTTTTGACTTATTATGCTTTGAACTCGACTACTTTGCCGATGATGATTTTGGGTGTTATTTATAGTTGATTGATTCCATTTCGTATATACTTTTGGCTTTGAAATTTTCAAACTTCGATTTAAAAATTGACTACTGATTTCTGGTTGATGGTTTAATTCTTTTCTAACTTGTTCATTGATATGATATATACTTGGAACTTCTGATTTATATTTCAAATATATTTGCCGTGGTTGAATGATTTTAGTTTCGGTCTTACTTGGTCAATTTTACTGCTTCGGTTGAATTTTTGTTATTCTCATTTTCTCTGGCCGTTGATTCTCTAATGCCTTTTTTTGACAAACTGAGATGCACTAATTTCAATGTATATACATACATACATGTGTATGTATATATGTGTGAGATTTTCTGACATGTATGCCTTTGTTTTGGTTTGCCCTATAGTCTTTAAAATCAAACTCAACATCAGATTGTTTGCGGTAACAAAGCTTGCATTATATTCCTCATGGTATATTCCCTTGCCAACATTTGTACATGTTTGACTTTTGCTTGTACATGACTGCACCATGTTTAACTCTCCTTGAATTTGCACTAGCACCTTTGCACTGGCCCGTTGATATGCATCATTGCTACACCCGGTTTCAAGTCATGCACGTGTTTCCCTATGTGCATGTCCTTGTTTTTGTTTTGCTAGTCTTGCCTTGTACATGAGTTGCATTCCACTTGTGTGTGTGTGTGTGTGTTTGAATTGTGTTGCACCATTTTGCTGAGTCGTGTGCATGCTTGTGTATACTGTTGTCTCTGGCTTGACCCATTCTTGATTTTTGCTTCCTTGAGTCTGATTTGCTCTTGTACATGTGCACTTGTATTTTCTTTTGCTGTGTGTCCACTATGTTGAGAACTACTGTTTTACCTTCTGTGCTATATATTGCTGGTCTCGACATTTGATGTTGCAGTCAATACTTGTTGTGGTAGTTTTGTGGCGCACTTAACTCTTTAAACTTGGGGTTTCACGTGCACTTGTATATGCATGTACTTGCTTCTTTTTGGTGCATTCATGTGTTGCACCATCTTGTTATGAGTGCATGCTGGTCTTAACTGAAATGATGCCCTTGTATTGAGCTCGAGCTTGCTTGGGCTTGACCTTGTGTACACTTCTACTTGCACTATGTTGAGTCTTCAGGCTTGACCTTTGCATTTGTCCCTGTATTCGAATTTGTGTAAATGGTTTTTGTGTATGTGCATGGCCTTATGGCATGTACAGTGATAAAGTATGCATATCATATGTTGCACATTTATTTTTGGTTCTAGAATAAAAAATGAAAACAAACAACCCAATTAACCGAGGCCGCATTATATTTAATCACATTCTTATTTTTGCAATTTCAATTTGTTTCATTTCGCTTTTTACTGCATTGTTGTTTACTTGACAAGAAAAGTAGAAGACTAGAAAAGAAATTGGAGCTAGAAGATAGCAAATCAAACTCGAGTGAGTGAGTGAAATGGGTGATTGTATTGGAGAGTGATTGTTGTATATATGAGAGTGTAAAATAATATTGTATATGAATGATGTAAATATAGTGGAAGCTATATACTATTTGAATTTGAATTGAAATAAAATATTTGTTTAAATGAAATTGTGATTTGTTTATTTCAATTTGTGATGTTGCAAAAATACTATAACAAACACATTTAAATATACATATACATACATACATACATACATAGATATATATATATATATATGTGTGTGTGTGTGTGTGTGTGTGTGTGTGTTTATTATCATCAAACAAAAATCATAAACTATTGTATTCTACAGTAGCCTAGTTGCGGTGCTCCTTTAGTAGCCTAGTGATAGTGTTTCCATATCTAGTAGCCTATGGGGTGGTGTTTACATTTTAAATAGCTCTTGGAGCAGTGACCGATCAATAGTCATTGAGGTTCAATCCGTAGTTCGATCCTTGTAGTAGCTTGCGCAAGTCATAGTGTAGGTGTAAGTTAGACAAAAACCATTAAGTAATGGACCCTAGAGAAACACAGACACTTATAGTACGCCCTATGCCATTTTGGGTAGAGTTTAAGTTAACTGCACATGATTACCATATATCAAACCTATACTCATTCAATAGACTTTTGTTTGACCCACTTCCTTCTTTTTCCCCACTACGGGATGATAGGTTAGCAAATGAATAGGCATAGTATATGGAGAAAGGAGTTAAACATTGGGGTTTCCATCACTACACCAAAACAGTGATTTTGTAACATTTTATATTTCTCAATTTCTAACACTTTTAAGTGTTACAAACGGCTAACAGTAAAAAAGAGTGAGAATACTAAGAAAAGTGTTAGCAAAAATAGAGAATTTTATTAATAATTTTTGCAACACAAATAGATGTTAGAATACTCAAGGAATCCGTAAATAAGTCATGATAGTTTGGACTGTTTTGTAATTTTACAATAGATTTCATTTCCCACACTTTCTTATTCATTGGCCGCTTCTTTTTCTAATTTCTATCTTCCTTTCTTCTAGGTTTTCTAGAAACCAACATTGATTTTCTTGCGACAAATCATAGGCACGACGATGTAGTCCCCACAGCCACGGTCGCTCATCTGCTCGTCTAAGCGATGCTAAATTGATCGACAATAATATAAAGAAGCCTGAGCAAAGCGAGCATGTAAGATTATTCTCTTCTAAAATTGCAAATCAATTTGTTACTTTTTTGTACGATTTCAAACCCTAATTCACAAGATCTACCTCAAAAGACCATAAATTTAGGGTATTTGAGAATTTTGGTGTATTTTAAAAACATAATCTGAACATTATTTAATCGTTTAATCATAAAAATCGTGCTAATTGAAATTCTGGTTTACATTAGGACGAGAGTATTATCTTTGAATTCGTAAATCAGTGTTTACAGTTGATAATATATTTTTTGGCTGTTGATTTAGGAAGTCACCCACTGGTTGATAATTTTAATTAGGACAAGAGTATTATCAAAACCATATCATATTCTGGGTAGCTAATTTTTTCTTTGATTTCACCAGTTGATCCATTAACATCGACTTTATAGGCTGAAACTAGATTTACTCTAATGGCTTGGATTCAGTGTTAGTTTCCTGGAAAAGTGCAAGTCGATATTTTCATTCATAATTGAATAGTAGCAAACCCATTAGAATTTTAAACCCTTAAATTAATGCTCTAATCGTATTTGATAACATATAAGGGAGTAACTATATGTATCTGAAACATCAATTGATTCTAAACAATTTAATCCATACAACTATAACAATGAGAGATAGCCGTTTTTCAATGTATGCGATGGCTGGAAGGTCGAGAAGCTTTTGGAATTGGTATATAAATGTTATTTCTTTTCAAGCTTCTTATAGTGTTGATATTTCATCGGATGCCTTATAATTTCTACAAATTAATGGTCAATAGTAACCTTATATTGTTTTATTGGTCGTGAAAAAAGTTTACGTCTGCAAAGAAGAAAATAATCAACTGGAATTTACATTTCAAAAAGGTACCCAATTTGGTTTATCAATTAAGGTTGGATATTGCTATTGTTTAGACTTTTGCTTCATATACATCACAGTTATAAAATGTGCCATCTCGACACATGTTAACATGGGAATCATATACAAATATTAATTCAAAAACATTCTGTAACTTAAATCATGAACTTGACATAGAGAAGAAAATGCATGAACAAAAGGAAAGGAAAGATGACTATGCATCAATAATTTCATAGCAACTTGGTATGTGATCATTCCTTAGTTAATAAAGACACAACATATAGTTCAGACTTTTGACTATTATTAGTGTAGAGTTTCAAATTAATAGTTCCCATACTCAACCCTTAATTAGTGCTTCATGGCTAGAAAGAGAAACATTTGAATTGTTACTGCAGAATCTCATTGCCCGCATGTTTGTAATTTATCAGGTTTAAATTGCGTTTTATGCTTAGTAAAGGATCATAAGTTATGTATAACATATTCAGTCCTCAGTGATTGTTATCCCACAATGAACGACAGTTAAAATTTCTTAGAAACATAATAATGCTAAAAGCAAAATTTATGCAAACCGCTATCGATAAGGCATCGGTTAGATTTACATGCCCAATATTGATATAATTTTTTTATGCCATGCAAGTATGTTGTTTATTATAGTTATTTCTAGAAAATCCATGTAAATCTTGGATTCCATAATTCAGAATGTCACTGTTTCATTTAAAATCACTTTCATTTCTCCTTTAATTCATCAGGACTAGTTCAATTCCATGCAATTTTTAGAGTTGTAATCTCTGGTTGCCATTAATTTACGTTCTTTTTGTCAACTATACTTTCATGCCTTTACTTACCGCCATGATTCTAATCCTATGGCTATCATTTATGATGGGGAACATAAATTTGAATCTGTTTGTCATTTTCTTATTTTACCATCATTTATGGTTGGTATAAAGAGCATTCATATTTATTTATGATTGGTATAAAGAGCATTCATATTCATCCCGGTTGTTTTTTAATACATCTTCATATTCATTTAAGTCATATTCATACTGTGTATGTAAATTTCAGTATATTTTTCCATTGTAAAATGGGCATGACACGGTTTTGTTAATGTTACACGAAGATAAGTGTGAATGTGCTCCAACTTATTACAAATTCTTGAACTCATGATTCTCAACTCTTGCTCTGAGCTAGTATTGACCATCTATTATACATAATTCGAATTTTACAGCTAAATGATCCTTTAATTGACTGATGATTAATTATGCTTGAACGGATTTTTGGACGTTGATAACAATGCCTGGTATGGACTAGTCGCCTGCATCCAATTCCCGTAGAGTGCATAAATCCAGAAACACATAAGTTTATTCATCAATGCAAGATATTTTAAAGTGAGGTAAGTGTATCATCATCCTAAATTAACGACAAAAGTTGAAGATGATTTTATGTATGCAAACATGCTTGCTTTCAAAAATTATGTATTATGGATAAGTAATATTGCTGCATGTGTTGATTCTAGCTTAAGTTGTTACGCGTGAATAATATTATATCAATCATGACAAGATTTTTTTTCTTTGCCTATGGGAATTTTGACTGATATTTTCTCATTCCCTCCAAGCTTTCCTTTGTACTTAATTGGCAGTTCATGCACCAATTTTCTGTCCGTTTCTCTTAAATTTTGCATAGGAATTGTAGAGCGATGCTTAGAAAAAAAGCTTTGATGTCTTGCCCTTAACCTTTTTGTGCTTTAGTTTGAGTTTTTTGACATGCTCGAAACAACTTTTTTTCTTGTAGCGTGAATACTGTAGATATGATTGTTTGATATATCATGACTGTGACATTGACAAATTGGAATACTTAGGGATAATTTGTCATTGGAATCACATGGACACACAATACATCAGTTTAGCAAATGATAGTATGTAGTGATTATATGTTGTGTGCAGAAAAAAAGATAGTTAAGAGTATACTCTTAGGCATTAGGTGCTTTATCCTTGCAGGCACTCACATGTATAACAATCGATTATGAATTTATGAGCTTGCCTATCATGATGACCAATATGATTCAATTTATGATTGCAAAAAAGAAACAAAATCTATTGATCAAGAAGAATTGATGCAGGTACTTATGTATAGGATTAAAATAGATCACTATAATTGCACGTGCAAATGTATAAAATACCATTATATGGCCTTCTACTATATATAATGCACCGTTTAGTAACATTGTTTTTTATCACGACTAAATTGCTAACTGACCATTTCATAAAGCTAATTTTGTTTTAAGGAATTTTTTACATTATGCACATCCGTATAATACAAAATCACTTTTTAATATTTGACAAGTACATTTTTCTCTTAATGTAATTTAATTTTCAAACACATTTTCAAGTATGTATTTTAATCAATAATACACATCTAATATTATCACAAGGCTACTCCATCATGCATTCAAATTGTAATCAATTTAGTATGCACAACATATTTAGCTTGATGTAATAATTTAGCCTAAGTAACTCTGATAATAAAAAAAACTGCTATCTTTAAGCGACAACTTTATGTGCTCAATGTAGATATGTAACGTGAAATTGGTAAATAGTTGTCTCATTGCTATGTGAGTAGTAAAATTAGAAATACTTTTTTTTTGTATGGTTTGAATTTGTTCAGAAATTTTACCCACTATTTAACAAGATTGACCTTCATATTATTCGAATTTTTACTAACTACATCAACTCATGTTGTTATTTTTCTTGAATACTCATTTTTTGACTTATTAGTTTAGTATATATTTTTTCCATTCACAAACATTTGAGTTGAAAAGAAAATTTCGTAATCATCAGTACCATCAGCAATACATATGCACAATACTTTGAGTTGGCAAAAACAGGTAATTGGTAATATTAATGTAGAGGAGCGAGTGTGTTGGTGGCTTAGGTGATGCACAGCAGGATTGCACGACAGATATGAACAGAAGGAGCTGTCTGCCAAAGGAGATGATGCTGCATATTGGGGTGCAGCAAACAGGAGGGCGAACTGTCTAAGGAGACGCTTGTGCCTATCAGCCGAGATTAGGCAGGTGATAATTCATATGTAAAGTGTCAACGAAGATGCTGCTGCATGTCAATGAAGAATTTGAAGAATAGGAACAGCAAGCGTGACTGCTACAACAATAGGATTAGGTGGCGCTGCACTTCAGAGATGGCGCTAACCAGCTATAGCAAGGAGAGTGGACATGAAGGAGAGGTGCGGTGCTGATATTTCGGTTGCCTAAACTTTTGATAGCGTCCTTTGGATCACTCAAGCGAACTGATGGATTGAAGTTGCATGAACAAGATGCTTGGCTGGTTAGATAGTGACTCGACAGCACCTGAACAAGGTATCAAAAGGCCCTAGAGCATGATGTAGCAAGGAAGGATGCATGCCGATACGAGAGAACCCGATGAAGAGTTGTTGCTGACTTGGTTGATGAAGCTAGCAAACGTTGAAGGCAGTACGCTTCCTTACAGCAATAAGGGAAACATGACAGAAGAGTGGATGTTGTTGTGATCTAAGACAATGGCAAGTGCAGCTGGTTGGTGCTATATGAGGTTGGGATAACCGACGTTCAGGTATTTCGTTCTCTAATACTCCTATTGTTATTGTTATAGATTTTAATAGTTTTGGTTTTGTCAGTCATTTCTATAGCGGTCATTATTCCACACTGAAGTTAATCATTATTAACTGTAGCCTAAACTTTGGATAGAAAATTTTTATTGTTTAAGGTTTGATGAACTAATTATACCATGATAAATTTAATTAGTAATCCTCATAACCTAATCACTTACTCAAATAACACATGAATTTGTGTTGTTTGTGCTAATATACAGGTCTTATCAATTTCCTGATGCTCACATGATAGGAAACTATGAGGTTTAATATTGCCAATTGAGCTAATTATGACATTTAGAAAAAATGATACCAACGGTGTTGTGTGCAATCTTCCTCTGCAAAAGGGTGCTACTTTATAATTCAAACCATCAAATGAATAATTACTAGAATAAATCTACAGCAAAACTTAAAAGCCATATATAATTAGCAATGCAGTTACTGTAAAAAAAACAAATGTTTGGATGTGACAATTATTTTAAGTACATATATAATTTCTCTTTTCTCTTAATTCTCTGTCCGAGGATTTATGTGATGTACATACATATATTGTGTTGATATGTCTGCTAATATTTTACCATTTCGGGCTAATGTTGCTAGATGATTATTTATCGCACTGCTATTGAATTCTTTATTCCAGACCCCAACCCTTCTTATGCTAACAAGCTATATCTAAATCATTCTGAAAAGTTAGTTTTCTATCACTTACATCTTTATTACTACTGAAATTTAATGCCATACATGTTCCACTACTTGAATAAAAACTCTGGTCTGTTATTCAAATTTATATATACTAACATGAACTGTCATTAAAGTTTCAATCGTATTATGTCTTTGTAGCATCATATGTCCCGTGGTTAGTCGCTCTGGGTTTGGTATTAATATGCTATGTACTATCATCTAAGTATCTAACCGAATACTGAAATTTACTATATAAAATAGTTGACGAAAAAGTCTTGTTTTCATTGCAGATTCAGGCAGTATGGTTTATGGGAAAGATATGCAGAATTATATCCTTACAATGATGTAGTTTACACTGTCGGGAAAAGTGACTATACAAAAGACTAGTTCTTCGCTCAAGTTACAAGGTTTTGTTATTTATAATTTCAGTTTTCATCATATGATGGATGCTATAAAGAAAATTTTCTCATGACTGCTTTATGGTTCTTGTAGAAAGGGTGAAGGTAAAAATTACTTAAGCACAACATGATATTATTATAAGGCCAGATATGAGGAGCTAATATTTGAATGATAACGTACTCTTAGATCACGAGACATGGAGAAGTATTATTTAAAAACTCGACTTTACATGATTGTCTAAAATGTTCATATCCGGAAGGACATAACTTTAGATCTCCTTCATAACTTTATAAAATGTTGTAATAATATCTGAATATATGACATTGTGGTATTTGAAATATGTAAATAATTGTTTATGATATATTATACTACATTTGCAGAGCGTTTAAACTTTGCATTGAATATGTATGATGAATTATTTGTGATATGGAAACCATTATTTGCAGAGTGTTTATATTTAAACTTTGCGTTTAAGTTTTGGTATATATATATGTGTTACTAAATAATCATTTTCCAACACTTATAAGCGTTACCGTATATTTCTGTACCAACACATAAGTGTTACCGTGTATTTCGTTACCAACACTTATAAGTGTTACCGTATATTTCTGTACCAACACTTATAAGCGTTACCGTATATTTAGGTACCAACACTTATAAGTGTTAGTAATACGTATGTTTGTAACACTTATAAGTGTTACAAATTTGGCCGCTCCATTCCTCACAATCCATTAGTAACACTTAAAAAGTGTTACTGAAATTATTTGTAACACTTATAAATGTTAGAATTTGCTTGTTTTGGTGTAGTGCATATTCTTTATTGTTCAACATGTAGTTACTTATTGTATTAAAAGTCTGTAAAGCGTATATTGTACTTTGAGAACAATGTAAATGGAAATTAAGTATTTTGGAGACTATTTTTTGAAATTTCTATTTTTAGTACTTATATTTTAATTCCTTCCGCGGTGAAATCTGAAAGTGTAGAACATATTAGAATTTAACCTTATAGTTATGATCTGCAGTATTTCAAAAACCCAACAGCTTGTATTTCTTGGCATGACGCAAGTCCAAAAGTCACCATAAACTTTGGATCAGTGTATCGGGAAGTGCAGGTTGTTACATATGGCTTAAGAAGTGTGGTCCAATAGGAGTGAAGATGATTTTTTTTAAATATTTGAACCCTTAGTTACTCTATTACTTGGCCGCTATTCAAATCTGATTAAAATTCCACTTGAGCCATTTTAATCCAAATTATATTTTATATTTATATCGATTTTTTTATTAAAATATCAATTTTCAATAATTTTTATAAAATAATTGTTTCACTTGCAAAATAAATTTCAAAATTCCACAATAATTATTTATTTTTACCTAAATTAAATTTTCATATCGCTTTTGGAATTTTACAACACAATTCTAATTCCAAATTTGAATTTTGAATCAATATTTTGTTTTTATTATCAAATAAATCCAAAAATTCAATTATTGAATTGAATTCAATAAATTAAATTAAAATATTTAGTTTAGTTAAATTTTGGAATGGGATGTTACAAATCTTCTATCTTAATACCTTCAAAATATTATAAACATTTGTCTAATTCATCTCCAAAATTATCGCTATAAACTACTAAATTGGACCGCCCAACATCATCAACAATCACGTATTAAATAAAGAGAAATAAAATAATAGCTCGTAATTCTCAATAAAAAAATTAAAAGATTATGTAAATTCGTCAACCTATAAATTGGAAAAAAACACAAGAAATAATATTGTAGACGGTTACGAAAACAACCATGACCATTGAAATTTTTGGTTTTACAAAATCGACCGAAACTGAAACCTAATTTTTTTAAATAAAAATTACTTTAAAGACTTATCTATTGTGTGATCCAAAAATTATATTGAAATTAACTACCAACTTACATCAAAACAACGGTAAATAATACAATGAATCCATCCTTCTAATTAATGAGCTAACAACACATAAATTTCATTCATTGTGTGAATACAAACAAAAACCTTACTTTTAATTTAATGAATTGCTCAAAATAATTAAAATTGGTCTTTTCTTACATTACTTTGGATACGCTATGCCATTAATTAAAATTTTAAGTCGTTGTTTTTAATTTTGTGAATTATGGTTCAATTGTTTTTATAAGCTTCAGTAGGTTATGCCAAACCGTGTAGTTGTTTCTTCACTTAGTTTCGTATAACCTAAGTGGAATTTAAAGCTATTTTTAATAACAGGAAAATATGCACAATGACAAACTTAGAAATTTTTTTAGGCTGAATGATAGCAAGTTTATTTTTTTGACTAAAGGACAATGCTAGTTATAACTAACATTTTGTATGGTGTAAAACTGAATATAATGATGGTTACAAGTAGCATTTTGTATAGTGTAAAAGTTGAATATAATGCTAAATATAACTGGCATTTATACTTCAGTCTAAAAATAACCATGTTCTGTGGTTTAATTTTATTCAAAGTTAACTAGCATTTGGGATGGTTTGCATCTGTGTAGATACTCATATAACCTTGAATTTGATACGAGCTTACAATATTCCACTCCTATTTATATTAGAATTCAAACTCCATTCATTTCCAAACTACAATCCAGGTTAGTATTCCCGCCAAATTACCCTCAATCTAAACCCTAGATCGTAAATCACACCGGTTTCTCATCAGATTTCAAACTATTCAACGCAATGGACGACAAGGATGGCATGAAGAAAGAAAGAAAAATCCTGAAGAGAGAGAATCCACCCACTTACGAATTTATACTCGAGGAGTTGCTCGAATGGCCATCTCAAACAGTAGAATGGCTCCCAATAAAAACAGATTTCGAACAATATTCCGTCCAGAAGTTGATTCTTGGAACTAATACTTCATCTAATGGGACTAATCGTTTGATAATTAATGATGTTAAGATTTATCGTGAAGACAGATTCCCAAAAGGAGAGGTCAATTAATATCTTTCACGCTAGGATTTTCTTGAATCGATGTTATTAATTTGCTTTTATCAATTTATTTTTTGTTTTTTTGCAATGCCTTTTTATCCTGTACGGAGAGTTTGAATGTATTTTGGTTTTTCAGTTTTGAAGTGCTATTACCATGTTCATCGGACTAGTTTCTTTTATCAATTGTTGTTTTACATGTGATCAAAAGATAAATTTAACATTACTTACTCGGTATATGTCTGAATCAAGATTGAATCTTGGATGTGTTATTTTATTCCATCATTGACTATTTGTCAGGTTTCAATGATGCAATGTAATTAAAATGTATGGTTTTGGAAGTTGTTAATATATACAATTCTTTCTAGTTATTTTTTTATATATATAAAATAAAATAAAATATACACTTCTTGAAGTTGAATTTGAACATTTCTGACTAGTATATACTTGGTCAATCTGTCTATATATGTGCATGCTCATCATGATTCTTTTGTGGTGTTTGAGGACCTTAAGTGTTTACTCTAGGTTAAAATATTTGTTACACTTTATTGTGCATGTAATTTGTTTTTTTTCGTTTGATCTAAATTGACCAGAACAAAATGGAATGGTGCTCGGAAATAATGCTGAATATCCATTAACAGTTGTACTTAGGGATGAATAATATTTGGTGAACATATAAGCCATTATCTGTATTACACAAAAACCTTGATTTCCTTTTGCAGCTTATGATAAGTCAGAAAATTAATCATGAAGATGTAGTCAATATAGCTCGTCATATGCCCCAGAAACATTCTTTTATTGCAACAAAGACCAATAGTCCGGATATACTAGTGTTCGATACAGAAAAACATCCAAGCGAACCTGTTGATAATGAATGCAATCCTGAATATAGATTAAAGGGGCATATAAAAGAAGGATATGGTTTGTCCTAGAGTGCTTTAAAACAGGGTCATCTGCTAAGTTGTGCATATGATGGAGAAATAGGCTTATGGGACATCAATGCAAAACCTGAAAATAAGTCCATTGATGCTTGTCGTCTTTTTCAGGTTACATTTTAATTCTTACATCTCATCATTGTGTTGTTTGTGTTCATGGTTATATTTGAATTGTTCAACTCATTATTTCCAGTTTCTACTTTCTACATTATCTTTACCCCTGACATCAGCATATGTTACTTCCATTCCTAAACTTAAATGGTAGGTTTTTACATGTATATAAGTGCAGTAAGTCTTAGCCGAATAACCAAAATGTGAAATTTTCCAATAGTTCTTCCTAACTAACTGTAATCTGTAATAGTCATAGAAGTAAAACAGTTTCCCAAATCTAATTTCATGAATTGTTTGAATTAGGGGCATGTAGGTGCTGTGAGGGATGTTGCTTGGCATACGAAGGACGAGTTCTTGTTTGGCTCGGTTGGTATTGATAATTACTTGCGTATATGGGATACTCGAACAAAAGGAATAAACCAGTCTTTATGTGCACATAATCTTGATGTAAGTGATGCACTATTATCATAAAAGTAATAATTCATACATCACACAATGCTTCGTAATAGTTACTCTGCACAAAACATGGATCTATACTATAGTTTTTATCAATTTTAAGATAAGACAATTATGTTTGGACAGGTCAATTCCTTATCATTTAACCACATAAGAGATGACCTTATAGCAACAGGTTCTAAAGATAAGACTGTCAAGATATTTGACCTCCGAAAGCTAGATATTGCCCTATATAATTTCGCTAAGCACAAGTATGCATCTATTACTAAATTACATCTATCTAATTTTCAGTAGGCTATAGCTGAATACTGAACAATATTGTGCATAAAATAAAATGCAGGGAAGAAGTTTGGAAAGTAGCATGGAGCCCTAAGAATGAGACTGTATTGGCATCTTCTTGTCTCGGTTGGAAAATTATGATATGGGATTTTAGCAGGTATTTTGTACAAGATTCTACAATCTTTTAATGACATACATTATATGGTGATTCTTGTTTATTTACAGGGTTGGCATTGAGAAATTACCCCAAGAAGTGGAAGGCAGCACTCCTGAGTTACTAGCTACACAAGGTCTCACTGAGAAGATAGGCGATTTTTCTCTCAATTCAGAAAAGCATTTCCTACTAGCTAGCGTCGACTTTGATAAAACAATTCAAGTTTGGCAAATGATATTTTAGTACAAATACACTGATGATTAAACGTTCTTTTTAACTGAGTTGACAAATTTACCGTACTTTGTCTGGAAGAATGATTTGCATGAACATTTAATGAGTATATGTAAATATGCAACATATATGGTTTGCTAATGAATTTCTTGTTGGAATCCCTAATACTAAATTGAATGAAAATAACATAGTCCTACATTGTCAAAATTGCAAAACTATTCTAATAGCTTTGCAATGAAGGGGTTGGGGCCTTGAGGCACCCAAATGTTTGCTTTGTTGTGAGAAGAAAGATCATGCAATGAAGGGTTTGGTCTAATATGATCCTATTTTTACTACAAAACAGGGTCGGGTTTTCTAACAGTTGCAGGCTATACGAACATGTACGGATTGACTGAAGAGGCGTGAGTGCACGAAATTGTTTCGACGAGTCTCAGACGGAATTTCCTTAGTTAACCAGTCATGTTCTAGTCTATTTGTATATTCTTATACATCATTCTTTTATCTTTCCGGATTCTACGTTGTACTATTTTTTACAATAGTATAACGTTGTTGTTGTAATTTAACTATGACATACCTATTGCTTAAATTAGCTAATACAGACTTCCAAAGTAGTGGAAATCTAATTGATAAACTTGTGAGACGAGTTTATAATTGATTATTCTCTGTTTTGGTATACTAGACTTATAACATCTTAAGAATTTTTTATGTTTTCACTAAAACAGAGATGACAACAGTAGAGCTCTCAACAAAGGCTACTACACATAACAGGCCTGATCCTTTTAAAGGAGATGGTGACGACTTTCTAACATGGCATAATCAGATGTTATTTTATCTCACCACACTCGGTCTGCAACGGTATCTCGACAAGGAGGAACCAATTCCTGCACCAGGCAAGGAATCAGATGTTGATACGTGGAAGCATTCTGATTTTCTATGCAGAAACTATATTCTGAATTGTCTCGACAAGGTGCTATACAAAGTATATCAACCTCTAAAGACAGCAAAAGCACTCTGGACTGCACCTGCCACGAAGTACAAGACGCAGAATATCACTCTTAAGAAATTCATTGTAGACAAATTCATGGACTACAAGATGGTTGACTCCAAACCGGTGACTGCTCAACTGCATGAACTACAAATCATTATTCATGAACTCGAAGTGGAAGGTCATAAGGTTGGAGAATCGTTTTTGGTTGAAGCCATCACGGGAAAACTGCCGCCGTCATGGAAGTGACTAATGGTGGGTGGACACAGGAGCTATTCGTCATGTCTGCTCTAATAAATCCATGTTTTCTACATATCAGAAATTTGATCAGAAAGAAAAACTCTACATGGGTAATTCTGCTGTTTCCATGATCGAAGGCAGTGACACAATAATTCTCAAGTTTACTTCTGAAAAAACTTTCAAGTTGAATGATGTGCTCCACGTTCCAGACATACGCAAGAATCTGATCTCTGGCTCAGTAGTGTCAAAGAAATGATTCAAAATGGTGTTCGAGTCAGACAAGATGGTTATGTCCAAAGCTGGAATGTATATCGGTAGGGAATATTTATGTGATGGCCTATTTAAGGCAAATGTAGCCGTTATCGGCAATAAAACTATGTATTCTGATTGTGTTATTAATAAAATTGAAGTTTCTTACTTGCTTGAGCACGAAATTTTACTATGACATGATAGATTTGGACACATAAATTTCCGAAAAATGAAAACATTATCAAACTTGGGATTAATTCCGAAATTCCAAGTAGATAAGAACTACAAATGTGAGACATGTGTAGAAGCAAAAATGGTTAAAAAAACCATTTCAATCTGTTGATAGAAGCACCGAACCACTAGGTTTAGTTCATACAGATTTATGTGATTTTAAATCGTTACCTACAAGAAGTGGGAAAAAGTACTTTATCACGTTTATTGACGATTATACGCAATATTGCTATGTCTATCTTTTGAATAGTAAAGATGAAGCAATTACATCATTTATAAAGTACAGGCTGAGGTAGAAAATCAGTTAAATAAAAAGATCAAGATATTGAGATCTGATCGAGGTGGAGAATATGAATCACCATTTGAACAGTTCTGTGCCGAAAATGGTATAATTCATCAACCAACAGCTCCATATTCACCACAATAAAATGGTGTAGCCGAAAGGAAGAACAGAACGTTCAAATACATGATTAATGCCATGCTTTTAACCTCTGGTCTACCGACGAACTTGTGGGGGGAAGCCTTAAATATGTCTAATCACATATTAAACAAAGTCACTCACAATAAAACAGGAACAATTCCATATGAGTTATGGAAAGGACAAAACCAAGTTTTAAATACCTCAAAGTGTGGGGGTGCTTGGCAAAAGTTCCAGTTCCGCCTCCCAAGAAAGTCAAACTTGGACCAAAAACAGTAGATTGTTACTATCTAGGGTCATCCCAAAATAGCAGTGCCTACAGATTTTTGGTATTCAAGTCTGATATAGCTGATGTTCATGTAAATACAATCATGGAATCAAGAGATGCCTCGTTCTTTGAAGATGTGTTCCCACATAAAAGAAACGATGGAAACCTTGTCCCAAAGAGGACAAGAGGTAACAGAGATGAGACATATGAAGATGAAACTCATTAGGACAAAGATGAAGTTGAACCAAGAAGAAGCGTAAGGGCAAGAACTTCCAAGATATTTGGTTCGGATTTTTTAACTTATATGTTAGAACACGAACCTCAAACGTACAAGGAAGCAATGTCATCTTCTGAATCTTCATGTTGGAAAGAAGCAATCCAAAGTGAGATTGATTCAATTCTAAGTAATAAAACTTGGGAAATAGTTGATATTCCACCTGGAATAAAACCAATTGGCTGCAAATGGATTTTTAAGAAGAAAATGAAACCAGATGGCTCTATTGATAAATATAAAGCCAGATTAGTAGCCAAAGGATATCGTCAAAAATAAGGTGTAGATTTCTTTGATACATATTCAACGGTTACACGAATAACCTCTATAAGAATGTTAATAGCAATTGCATCCATATATAATCTAGAGATTCATCAGATGGATGTAAAAACAGCATTCTTAAATGGAGATCTCGATGAGGAGATTTAAATGGAGCAACCTGAGGGTTTTATTTCCAAAGGAAATGAAAACAAAGTATGTCGGTTAGTAAAATCACTATACGCTCAAACAAGCTCCAAAACAATGGCACGAAAAATTCGATAGTGTCATGATGAAAAATGGTTTTCATATAAATGAATGTGATAAATGTGTTTATTACAAACAAGTTGGACAATCATACATTATGATTTGTTTATATGTAGATGATATGCTAATCTTTGGTCCTAACACTAAAGTAATAGAGACCATAAAGAAGATGTTAATCAACAATTTCGATATGAAAGACTTAGGAGTTGCAGACGTTATGTTGGGAATCAAAATAATAAGAATACCTACTGGAATTGAATTGTCTCAGTCACACTATGTAGACAAAGTGATTGAAAAATTCCAAGACTATGGAATTAAAGGAGTGAGAACACCTTTGAATCCATCAGAAGTACTGCATAAAAACACTAATGAGAGTGTAATGCAACTGGAATACTCTCGTGTAATAGGATGCTTAATGTATCTCATGAATTGCACTAGACCAAATATCGCTTACGCGGTAAGTAGATTAAGCAGATATACAAGTAACCTAGGGAAGGAATACTGGAAAGCACTAATGAGAGTGTTGGGATATTTAAAGAATACCACTAATTTTTCTTTACATTGTGGAAATATCCTGCGGTCTTAGAAGGATATAGTGATGCAAACTGGATCGCAGATTCAGAGGAATCAAAATCCACAAGTGGTTATGTCTTTACCCTTGCAGGAGCAGCAGTGTCATGGAAATCTACTAAACGAACATGCATAGCTCGATCCACTATGGAATCTGAGTTGACATACTCATTACAATCTCATGCAGAATACGTCTGTTGTATCTTGGGAGAATTTGAATAAAAATTCTTAAGGAAATTGTTTCGACAAGTCTCAGACGGAATTTCCTTAGTTAACCAGTCAGGTTCTAGTTTATTTGTATATTCTTATACATCATTCTTTTATCTTTCCGGTTTCTACGTTGTGCTATTTTTTACAATAGTATAACGTTGTTGTTGTAATTTAACTATGACATACCTATTGCTTAAATTAGCTAATATAGACTTCCAAAGTAGTGGACATCTGATTGATAAACTTGTGAGACGAGTTTACAATTGATTATTCTCTGTTTTGGTATACTAGACGTATAACATTTCTAAAGTGGTGCTGAAATTGGTCTTCGTGATGATTTTCAATTGGTTCTTCACTTTGAACACTATTTTGTTGGTTAAGTGAACTAAAAAAGGCACATCCGAGTGTTGTGCGCGACTGTTCTCTTAATTTAATTTGGAAGTTGAATGGAAAGCTAAGTCCCAATTTTCTTTTGTTAAAGTCGGTTACATTCTCGATATATAATCAAGTTTGTAGCAATTAGTTAATCCCCTTGTTAATGCGAATTTTGGTTTGCACTAACACTCTGAGGTTCTAAGGTGAGATTCTGAAGGTGAACTAATTCTTAGACTTAACGGTTACGATGCTCAGAGAGATTGTACGAAAATTTTGATATAAGATGCATAGTCGAGAGGAGAGGTAACTATCAACATAATGAGGAAAATTGTAGAAAAGCAAATAACACCGAGATTTTTTTAGTGGTTCGGACCAAAAAATCCCTACGTTCACAGTTCTTTCTTTATTCTGTTTCACTCGGCCCGTCGAGTGTGCTATTACACTGATGACATACATTTACACCATTAATAAGTTTTACATCAAAGCTCTAATGGGAGTATAATATATTTTGTAGTTGAATTATGCATGTGTCAGAAGCCCTCTATACCTTGGGGTTTCCGCCTATTATAGCAAATGGGACGCAACGCCATTAGTGGAGAATATTGCTCTTTGGATTGCTGACATGACTCTCAACGAGTGGCTAAGATGCGCTCTCATTCTCTTCATCTAACGGTGATATAGGTGTGTTGCGGATCATAGAGTTGCTTTCCCACCTAAACCACAGCTTGAATTCTAGGTCGTCGGATGCCCCGTTCTTTGCCTTGGGCTGTTGATTTTTACCAAGGAGGATGGGAGCTTCGGCTGTCGGGCTGAGAAGTTACACTTTTAAACCTGTAAGCTTATTCCTTATCTTTGAGTTAATTCATTTGGTATTACGTGCCTTAGGTGATGTTTCCTCCCTTTATGTTCAAATTTATTGGGAAAATTTGGGGTATAACACATGCCTCTCAAAGTTCACTTTATACATTGTGTATGAAGTGGACTTTGGTATTAATGAGGATCTTGTGCTTTGCCCCATTTTGTTTTTAAGTAAGACCTTCATCATGCGATTGAAGCGGGGGGAACTTCATAACCTAAGAGTTGGGGAGGCGGCATCTGATTCGGATCGTTATATCAAAAGTAATGTTATGAAATCGTTTGAGACCTTGAGGTCGAAAATACTTGAAACTACTTTGTTGCTGTAAGACAAAACTTAATTTTGGTCGTAAGGTCGAGAGCTATAAAGTCTGATACCTTGAGGTCAAAAATGCTTGAAACTATTTTGTTGTCGTAATGCCAAACTTAACTTTGACCGTAAGGTCGAGCGTCTAAATATCTTATCACTTGAAGCCATCTGAAAGTCTGTAGGATCTTATACAATGCAACTATATAATAATGTGAGGGTATATACAAATAATTATACTAAGTAGAGTAAATTAAAAGAGTATAAATAAGATAGATAATAAAAGCAAGCACACTAGAGTTTTTATACTGGTTCGGACCTCCCGTCCTACGTCCAATCATGAAGCTCCCCTTGGTAATTTCTTTAACCAATAACTCTCACTTCACCCGGAGGAATAGTCTAGTACAAAAGTATTTCTTCGACAATCTCGTGTTCCAAATAACACGGATATTGACTAAATGTACAATTGTTCCTATAATCCCGTTTGAGTATATGAAAGTGAATGCTTTGAATTGTAGGAAGTGATCTAACTAAAATAATATTTCGATTATGATTGATTGAGGATATGTCAGCAAAGAGTGCACAAATATGAAGATAGAAAGTACTAGAAATCAAGAGAATAGTTAATCTTGTAATCTCAATCTTTGATGTATTTATAGAATCAACGAGATGTAAATGAAAGGTTGTTACTACTAGATAAAATCTATTTGATCTAATGGCTGCAACTTTTGAGGAAGGGAGGAGTTCTTTCAATTTGAACAGAAGCATCAGTTCATAATATTGCAGTTTCCTAGATCTGTTGAAAAGACCATAGACGTTTGTGGCTTCAAGGATAATAATCTCGAGCCTTGTCACAGACGTATATTGGTTTTCCACAGATGTCTATTGCTGAACATTTCAGAAATAAAACTTTTTTGTTGCAATTCTTTGTATATTCGAATGTGTATGTGTGTATGTGTACTCAAGGAGATCTTAAATTGTTTATCTAAGACTATTAAACATTAGTATGACCTTAGTATGGTCCATAAATCTTTGTTTGTCTTCGAAAATAGCAATCTCTTGTAGTGTATACATGTAAATTGATAAGATATATAATATATGTGATTGTATAGTTGTTGTCATCGAAACCATAGAATGGAGGTTCTAACACCATCCAGGCTAAGTGATGAATGGAATTGTTGGCCACCGAAAGATGGAGTCTGATTTGGACCGTAAGGTCGAGTTTCTGAATATCTTATCACTTGAAGCCATCTAGGCTAAGTGATGAATGGAATTTCTAGTCACCAAAAGGTGGAGTCTGATTTGGACCATAAGTTCGAGTTTCTATATATATCTTACCACTTGAAGCCATCTAGGCTAAGTGAAGAACGAAATTGCTGGTCACCAAAAGGTGGAGTCTGATTCAGACAGTGAGGTCAAGTTTCTAAATATCTTATCACTTGAAGCCATCTAGGCTAAGTGATTAATAGAATTACTGGCCTCCGAAAGGTGGAGTCTGATTTGTGTAATTTGTTTGTTGCTAGTCGGGATCTCGTGTTATTTAAACGCGGATGACACATGTCAGGATTTCTTTGGTTATTTCTAAAGTTTCTTTTTTGCACCAAAAAGGGGGATATTTCCTCTGCCTATTTTACTTTTGATCTATGGTTAGGATCATTCCTGCGAAATAATCTATACAGTTGATCGTAACAAAACCCCCTACTCTTTCTTCTTCTTTACTTACATTTCCTACATCTGTTGTCTTCCATTAATCGACTGGGATATCTTTAATTTACTTCTGCGGATCTTAGTTTCAAAAAGTAAGTTTTACTTCTTTCATTACTATCTTTTGGTTTGTTTACTCATATCACGAGGCATTCTCTTTTCTATGCCCATTGATCGAAAATTCAACTTTGGTTCTTGCTTTGATTATGATGTCTGATCTTGACCCTAAATACATATGGGAATTTTGATGTCCTTTACTCATAAATTAGGGTTCCTCTTTTGATTTCAATTTCTTATTGGTTGGATCTGATTGTTGCTGGACTGGATTTTTTGGGAAATTCTGATTTTAGGGTTTTAGATTTATAGGTTTCTCTAAGGCTGCTTTGGTTGAATATATCCATTTTAACCCAACACTTTTTTTAGATTTATTGATGGATAAGCCTAACGTGGATCAAAAGGAGTTGGAATGGTGGATGATCAAGTATGGGGTTGAAGGAATTGAAGTGAGGGCTCCAAAATCTAATGATACATAGGATAATCCTCCTGGCGGATTCTTCACCTGGACACTAAGCGTTTGGCAAATGAGGTTTCCCTTTCATTTTCCCTTCTATTTATCAATATTCTAGAATCTTATGGACTCAACCCGATTCAGCTTGGAGTTGTTTCCTATGGTACTTTATCTAGTATGGCATCTATATACTTGAAAATAGGGCATCGTGACATGTCCATCTTTGAAATCCATACTTATCTCATTTGCATAAGTCACCGTGTAAGACTTCCATTCCTGTTTATTTTCTTTGTTTTTAGAAGAAAATACCTCTGGGTAAACCTTTATCCAAAGTATCACCCACTCATTGGTTTTTCGTGAAGAACCATAATTCCAGAATAGTCGCTGAAATGCCTGAGGCCTGTAAGTCTTTAAGTTTTCTTGTTTTTCTTTGATGTTGATTATTCTAATCTTCTGATATCCTCTTTTTTCTAAAATCCCTCAGCCATACTGGGAAGGGATAAGACTCTTTTTCTTTGACAAGAGGTATGTGAAGCTGATGGAAATTCCCAAAGGGGAGAGGCTTAAGCATATTATTCTAACCGAGGCCAACCTCAACGCTTGTGATTTACTTCCTTCTTCTGCTAAGTTTCAGGGTTATGATCCCCCTACTTCCGAAAGTAGATCTTCGAATATAGTGGACCTGTGCAATTCTGACAAGTCCATTCAATCTGGTCCGCATAATAATGATTCTGTAAATCATGATGTTATTCCCGGGGGTAGATCTTGGTTCCTAAACACATCTTGGGATCTGCTTTTTTTAAAACTTCAATTTTAATGAACTGTTATGCTATGTGGTTTGTTCAACATTTTAACTTTACTTTCTCTTTCACATAACAGTGACTTCTGGCGACGTGAGCGAACTTGGCATTATGCTCTTGGATGATGATATTTCTGCCTCTCCCCCGAGACCGAAACTAGTTTTGGAGAACCCTATAGAGAAGAAAAAGCCTAAGAAAGGAAAATAAACTTTTTCCAAAATGAAGCTTGCTTCGAGCAGTTAAGTTGTGGCATCTTCTCCGAAAGACCTAGTGGACCAAATTATGTAAGTGACTCGTTCTACTATTGATGCACATCTTTCTCGGGTTGTTGGGAGCTCTCGGGTTGAGCTGGTTAAGGATGCGGGTAGCCTTAGGAGGATGGTGAAAGTTGGATGGAAGACCAACTTAAGGTAAGCATTTTCTCTCTTTTTTTACCTTTCCCATTCTAATTCCTCTTTTCCTCATGTTTTAGCTAACTTTTCAGTGCTTTGCCAAGGGTGCCAAGAGTTGGATGGAGCTTTGGAAAGAGCCGAGGTTACTGAGAAGCGTGTTGCTGAAATAACATCCAAAGCATAAAAGGAGGCTGCCAAAGTTAAGGTGGAGAAGAGAAGCTTCTTTTGGATTTGAAGGACAAAGTTGCCGATTTGGAAAAGAAGGCATTCGACCTCCAACGAACCAAAGATCAATTTGTCACTGCTTAAGAAAAAATCGAAACTCTTTTCATGAAGGAGGAAGCAATAAAGTTTGACGGTACAAAAATGTTTCGGGTTCTTTACAAGGCTTATGAACACAACCGAGACAAGGGTATACTAATATCCCTGGATTTCAGTGTGAATGGTAAGACGGTTGAGGAGAACTTTTCCCAAATATATGATGAAGACCGAGGTTTAGCTAATGGTGGATATTTGGTTCCGCCGAGTGGAGAGACCAATATGGGAGAGGTACCCCTTTAATCTGAACCTCTGAAGTCTCTTGCCGTTGATATCTAATTTTTTGATTTGTAATAACTTTGATATACTTTCTTTGCTCTCTTGTATGTGGTAGTAGGTAACTTTTGTTTTAACATAACCACTTATTTTGACTGCTGATATATTGTTTCTGTAACGACCCTAATTTTGACTAACATTATTTAGGACATTTAATTAGATAAATTAAATGAAATAATGTAAATGGTTAAGGAATTGAGATTTAAATATTAGAGGGTAGTCGTGCCTAATTAACCAATGAACATAAAGGAAATTAAAATGAAATAAGTAAGGGTAGTATATAAGGGCAGAATATGAATAGGTTATATTCTTATATCCTAAACCCTCATACCACTTTCATTTTACATGTTCATAAACAAAAAACTAAACCAAGCTTGGCCAGCCACCATTAGGAGAAAGTAATAGAAAGATAAGATAAAATCAAGAGAAAGAAGCTTAATCAATTTAATTCAAGAGCAAATCTCAACTCCTTAACATCAAGCTAATAATAATAGGTTACATCTCATATTTTCTTATTTCTGTTTCTAGATTAGACCCGAATATGTTTTGCAAAGTATTATGCCATGTTTTAAATGATAAATAGATATATATATATATATATATGCTTGTTGATGATTTATGCTAGTTCATATAGATTTTATGATAAGGATTAACTTGGAGAACCTATTAAATGACATCCAAATGCCTTGCGATTCTGATATAAGGTCATAAATCATATTTTAGAGATGGGTTTCAAGTTTCATAATTTTCTAAATTAATGTGGATTTATTATGAATTTTCTAGTGAAGAAAATGGTTAAATTGGGTTTAAATTAGTTACAACAATTATATGTTAGCTTTGGGTCAGAAATTTATATATACTAGAAAACATATTAAAAGTGATTTATGGGAATTTCTGGAGAATTTTCCTAAGTGTTTTAATAAGTATATAAAATTATTTAAGGTATGTGACTTAAATGTTTTATATGTTTATAAAAGGAGAAAGGACAATTTGTAAATGTTTTAAATTGTTAATCTCTGAATTTCGGCAGCATTTTTAGAAAAGGTTTTGAAAAGTATTGGCAACCAATCATATATTGATAAACAAAGCAAGTTAGTTAGAAAAAAATTACTTTATAAATTTAAAAATCAGTTTTGTAAGGTTTATCTGCTTTACCACTTATAGCAGCACTTTTCGATCTCATGCTGCCGCCTCCATCTAAGTCGAAACTAATACACATGGTATCAACTTCGGTACGCAGTGGGTTGGAGTTGGGTGAAAGGTATTGAGTCGAAACAGGGCTCTCAAAGAGGTTGAAGTAGCTTCTGAAACTTAGAACTATTTTGGTTATAAATAAGGCTTTCAAATGAGATGGCTTTCGACTTGGTCAATTTTTTTTAAAGAAAAGAGCTTTCGAAAGAGGTTGCTGCCTTTTGTTTTAAATAGAGCTTTTGAAGTGATCGAAACCCCTGCTGTCACATTCTACCTTTTGAAGTAGTGCGTTCGAAAGGGTTCTTTTGTTTTAAACATTGAAGCCGCTTCTCCAATGCTTTCGAAGGGGTTGGTTACGACACCATCCACTTCTTTTACTTTAGGAAAATGCTTTCGAAAGAGTTGCTTTCGACCTAGTTCTTTTAAGACCCTTTTTAGATTTTGAAAGATAAACCCAAAGTTTTCGAAAGGAATGGTTTAAAGGTTTCGAGTCTATGTTCCACACATTTTTACTTGAATCTAGTGCTTTCGAAAGGTTTGTTTTAAGTAAAGGACTTTAATTCTTTTGAAAAGTATATGATAAAGGTTTCAAAGGGGTAATTTCCTAATGTTTTTTAAAGGTTTACCTTTAGTATTTGAATGGAAGGTTTCTAATGTTTTCGAAAGGCAAGAGGATGTCTAAGATTTTATAAAGCTTTCGAAAGGATACTTTCAATGTTTTCGAAAGGTCATTTGTAAATGGTTTCGAAAGATATGTTTTGGCATATCGGTCTAACGTTACCAAGTAAAGTAGTTAACTTGTTTCGAAAGGGTTACTTCCAATAGTTTCGAAAGGGGTACTTTTAAAGGTTTCGAAAGGGATTGTTTAAAGATTTTAAACAAGGGTTTCGAAGGTTTTCATCAACAATGTTTTGTGTAAAGCATATATAATGGCAAAGAAATTTGAGTAAAGCAAAAGTATATTTTCCTTGTTTAAGTATGATTTAAAGGGTGAAAGGTTTTTAGGGAAAATTTAATGGGTAGTTAAACCTAAGTAAATGACTCAGATATTTGAATACCAGATGAGACTAGTATAGGGTTGCATCCTATACATTAGCTGTAGCCCCTCGCTAATTTAGTCCAAAATTCCAGTGTGTAGGGCTTAGTCACAGGTAAGACTTAAATGATGTTACACCCAGAAAGGAATATATACAGAGAAAGAGGATAGGTTATTGGTGAGCCCGCAAAACCATTAGGATCAGATGACCCTGGGAGAGGTAAGTTTAAGACAGGCCATCAATAAGTTTGTCTAACATATATTAGATTGTTTATTTTGTCTGGTAGGCCCGAGTCAGCCAATGGTTAGTAGTTAGCCAAACAAAACTATATTGTTCGGACAAATTGTCCATTTATTACCTGATTTATGAGCATATATGATATTGCTATTATTGTTTTAATCAGTTTGATTGCAGGATTCTGATTTGCAAAAAAGATATGTTTTAAAGGGATATTAGTGAGGGGAAACTCGTTCCGCTATGCGGCGTAGTCTCACTTAATATCAGTAAACCGAGATGTAATAGTATTATTCACACCAGGCTTTATGTCTGACTCGAAGTTTATGTTTTCCCCTTAAACTCTGGATGCCCAAAATTAATTTGAGTAGATTGAGAGTTAATGTTTTTCAAGTTTAGTAGGTTGGACGAATAATGCTTTCGAAGACATACAAGAGGCAAAGCTAGCTATGTAGGAGCTATTTAGTTTTATTTCCGCTGTAATGTATTTAGACTAATATGTCCATATAGTGCTCTGATCATCCAAGGGGGCACTTCATATATCGCTCTTGGCGTATTTTGTAATAATTATATTTGATCAAAACCTGGGAATCGTTTTGGGATTATGTACCAAAATATGAAATATTGATTTGAAATGTAATCAGAAAAGTTGTTTTAAATCTGTGTTTATTTTATTTCATATTCATGTGCTTCTGATATTATGGATACCATTAACATTACCGTATTTTTCACTAGAAGTTAATACTATAGATGACTACAGCATCTGTAGCGCTTAGCTTCGGGCCTCAAGATAAGGGATGTTACAATTTGGTATCAGAGCATAGGTTTATAAAAATTTAAAAGAAATTTTAAACATAAAATAATATTGAAACATAATCCTAAGGAATTAGAGAAAAGATTGGGGTTTGGGTTAATGCTATAGTAATGTACTTGTATTTGTAATATATAAGTATATGCTATATCTCTATTCTCTCATCTCTCTTAGGCTATTCTTCTATATCTTACAAATGCTCGTATGTAGATTTTACAGACGTAAGATATGGATGCTAGAAGTGAAAGAGTTAACATTGGTGGGAAAGCACCACAACTAATGGAAATGCCAGACCAAACACTAGGAGAAACCCTGGTCAGACACAAGCTGCAAATGTGGGTGTTGGAGCCGCGCAAGTCGACAAGGGAGCAGTGTATCAATTTTTCGTTAACATGATGCAAGTAGGAGTTGCTGCAGGGTTAGCTGAAGGAAATGCTGAAGGAGGAAATCAAGAAGCTCCAGTGGTTAATAACCATGTTGTTTTGAGTAGAGATTATGCCCGGCTTAGAGGAAAGCCGTTTATTAGCACTGAAGACGCAATTGAGGTGGAGAATTGGTTACTTCATTGCGAGAGGATTTTTGCTGATTTGGGGCTCAGTGATGAGCAGAAAAGGAAACTCGCTTCTAGACAGCTACAAGTGGTAGCACTGTATTGGTGGAACAGTGTTACTGTTGGAGTCAATGAGGAGACTATGACTTGGGCTGAGTTCAGGAGAAGGATTGAAGAAAGATTTATGTCGGAGATTTCTAAGTCTACTCTGCTCAAGAAGTTTGCTGAGTTAGAGCAAGGAGATATGATGGTGCTTGAGTATGCAACCAGATTTGAGGAGCTAGCAAGGTATGGATACGCTACAGTTGATGATGTCATTAAAAGGAATGAGAAGTTCATTCGTGGGTTGAAGCCTGAGCTTGGTAAGGCCACATTATCACAAACTAGAGATCCAATGTTATTGTTGAGATGGCTTTAAGGAAGGAAGAGATGCTTGCTTATCTTGAAAGAAACAAGGCAAAGAGGCTTAAGGAGGGCGGAGTCAGAAGAGGAAGTTTTTCCATAAGAAAGGAGCTCAGAAGGGTGGAGCTGCTAAGAAGGGAAAGGCAGAAGTTGTCTTTATAAGTGTGATAAAAAAGGACACTATGCTCATGAGTGACGGACATGCAAAGGAAAGAAAGCCGCTGAGAAGAAAGAAGTAAGATGTTTCAACTGTGATCAGACTAGACACTATAAGAACCAGTGCAAGGAGCCATCCAAGGATGGAAAAGGCAAGATGTTTGCATTAGAACCAGCTACCTCGAGACCAACAGTAGAGAAAAAAGGAAAAACTGTGTTGGGAGGTACGCTTTTGATTTATGCTATATCAGTTAGAGTTCTATTCGATGCCGGTGCATCGCATTCTTTTATATCTCATTGTTTGGTAGCTAACCTTAATCTAGAACCCTCATACCTAGTTACTTCCTTAAGGGTTGTGAATCCGATAGAAGGATATGCGGCACTTGGGATGAAGTGTGACCAGCTAGAGTTTGAATTGTTAGGTCATACATTTGCTTGCAATTTGCATCTGTTCGATTTCGTAGGGTTCGGAATTATATTGGGCATGGATTGGTTAAGTAAATACGATGCTAGGATATTTTGTCATGATAAGAAAATATCATTTAGACACCCTGACTGTAGTTATCAGATTGTATACACCGTAGAAAACCTAGTTTTGAGGTTAATGCTTTATTGGGTATTGTGGAGGTAGAAGTCCAGTGGAATCGAGTTTTCGTTGTTAAAGAATTCGCAGATGTCTTTGAACCTACAGTAGGATTACCGCCGAAACTAGCGATTAAGTTTCAGGTAGATTTAGTGCCAAGAGCAGAACTGATGAGTAGATCGCCAAGTAGAATGACACCTACCGAGATGAGGGAATTTCAGATTGATTTTAAAAGCTAAAGTTTATGACTTAAAAAATTTTTTTGGTATTCGATTATTTAAATAATAATAGAGGATAAGATTTAAAATTCTATCTTAAGGGAAATTAATGAAATGCTAAATTTAGATTTTTACATAAATTGGTGAGTAAACTCTTGTTTAAAATTTTGTTAGTATTAAAACTTGGAATGAAATTGTAAAACTCTTTTGTAAATAAGTTTGAGTTAATTTCAACATGCAAAGAGGTAGTACAAATCAGTTTTGAACAGAGATAAAAACATTTCAGAAATCAATATACAGAGAGTTATTTCTCACTGCTTTAAGAATTCTGGTCAATGCGCTTGATCAACGTTATCGATAGGAATTTCCTAAAGCACTCGATGGGCAATCCAACACAAAATTATTTCTAAATGATAAACATGTCTCTTATTTAATTTACAAAATACTCTTAACTTGTCCCAATAAAAGAATCCAAGTATTCTTATAAATATACCTCCAATGAGAAAGAATTGCAATTTAAATTTATTGTTTATTCAAAATAAACAATTTTAAATCTCCAATTTAATGGATTATATCTCATGACTTTTTATTTATTATAACTTACCTTCTTTAATTTAGCCTTTTATAATAAATGAACCACTTAAATTCATATTTCCTCTTGTCTCAAATTAAATTTTCATATTTATTATCAACTTTATAAAGGTGTAGTTGGTGGATTTGGAAGGCAAGAATTTTACCAGACCAAGCAGTTCGCCTTGGGGAGTAGCCATAGTGTTTACAAAGAAACTGGATGGATCGTTCAGGTTATGTATCGATTATCGTAAGTTGAATGAAAAAACGATAAAGAATCGATATCTGTTACCTAGAATTGACGATTTGTTCGATCAGTTGAGTGAAGCCAAAATACTTTCCCAGTTGGATTTAGCAACTGGGTTCCATCAGCTTAGAGTGGCAGAGATATTATTCTTTTAACGGCGTTTAGAACCAGATATGGATCGTACGAGTAGTTAGTAATGTCGTTCGGACTAACTAATGCGCCAGCATTCTTTGTAGATTTAATGAACCAATTTTTCTGATAGCACTTGGATAGGTTTGTATTGGTATTCATAGATGATATTTTAATATACTCTAAAGATGAAAGAGAGCATGAAGTTCATCTTAGAGTGGTGCTTGAGAAGTTGAGCCAGCATCAACTAAAAGTGAAATTTTCGAAGTGTTATTTCTAGAAGAAAGAAGTGAAGTTTCTTGGTAATGTAGTCTTAGTGAAAGGGTTGCCAGTAGATCCAACTAAGATCGAGGCAGTGAATAGTTGGAAGAGACTCGAGACAGTGACTGAGATAAAGAGTTTTCTTGGATTAGCTGGATATTATTGGAGATTCATAAAGGATTTTTCGTGGATAGCGGCACCGATGACTAAGCTAACGCGGAAAGATGTGAAGTTTTTGTGGAACGATAAGTGTGAGGAAGCATTCTAGAAGTTGAAACATGTATTGATGAATGCACCTGTGTTAGTTTTTGTAAAGGGGAATCAGGACTTAGTGGTCTATACAGATGCATGTGGAACAGGATTAGGAGCTATGTTAATGCAAAGGGGTAAAGTGATTGCCTATGCATCTCGATAGGTTAGATATACAACGCACGATTTGGAATTAGCTGCAGTTATTTTTGCATTAAAGGTGTGGAGACATTACCTATTGGGAGAAAGATTCAAATTGTATACGGATCATAAGTCTTTGAGGTATTTATTCTCTCAAAAGGAGTTGAATATGAGAGAGTAGAGGTGGTTAGAGTTTTTAGCCGCTTATGACTTTGGTATTGAGCACACACTGGGAAAAGGCAACAAGGTTGCAGATGCACTTAACAAAAAACATCAAAATGCAATGTTGGAAATGAGAGCTGAGTGGGAAGATTTGGAAGCATTGACTACATACAGGATATAGTGGAGATCTGAAGCTAGATCTAATAAGGAAACAGCTATGTTGTCTTGTTTAGAAGTTCGACCGGTGATGATCGAAATGATTGCTTCTAAGCGGAAGGAGGATCCATTATTAGTTGAACGTATCAGAAAGTTAAAGGATGGAACAGAGAGCGATGACTTGAAAGATTTCAGTCTTTACCAGAATGGGTGGTTAAGAAAGAAAGGGAGACTGTGCGTTCCGAATGTGGAAAACATTAGGAAGGAAGTTCTTGAAGAATGCCATCGTTTAAAGTTCATTATTCATCCAGGAGGAACTAAGATGTATCAGGATATGAAAAGAAGTTTCTTCTGGGAAGGCATGAAGAGAGATATAGGCTTGTAGGTGAAACAATATTTGAACTATCAACAGGTAAAAGTCGAACATCAGAAATCAAGTGGGTTACTTTAGCCTTTAGATGTTCCATTTTGGAGATAGGATTCCATCTCTATGGATTTTATAGATGGGTTGCCGGGATCAAATCGAGGAAATGAAAGTATATAGGTTATAGTGGATAGATTGACCAAGAGTGTCCATTTCATTCCAGTTAAGTCAACCAGGACGGCACCTGTTTTAGCTAAGTTATTTTTGAAGAATGTAGTTAGACTACATGGAATTCCTTATAATATAGTAAGTGATAAAGATTCCGTATTCACTAGCAAGTTTTGTAAGAGTCTACAGGAGACTTTGGGTACCAAGCTCAAGATGAGTACCGTTTACCATTCGCAGATAGATGGGCAAACAGAAAGAGTCAACAAAGTCTTAAGAGGATTTATTACGAGCTTGCGCGCTAGATTTTGGAGGATCAGAGGAAGAACATCTACACTTCGTCGAGTTTTGGTATAACAACGGTTATCAGGCTAGTATGGGGATGACACCGTTTGAAGCTTTGTATGGAAGACCATGCAAATCTCCCGTTTGTTGGTTAAAGACTGGGGATAAGTTGGTTCTTGGTCTTAATTTGGTAGAGAAGCTGCAGAAAAGTTTGAGTTAATTAGAGCTAGAATGAAGGATGCTCAGTCTAGGCAGAAGAGATATGTTGATAAGAGACAGAAAGATTTGATTTCTCAGTTGGAGATCATGTTTTCATCAAGGTACTAACGATGAAAGGTGTAATCAGATTTGGGAAATCAGAAAAATTGGCACCAATATTTGTTGGACCATTTCCTATTATAGAGAGGATTGGGAGACTCTCATATAGAGTGGAGTTACCAAGTAGTTTGGCAGGAGTCCATAATGTTTTCATATTTCTCATCTAAGGAAGTGTATTCGAGATCCAGAGACTACTATAGCACTGACTATGTTAAATGACTTAGTAGGGGAGCCGAATTTGACTATATTTAGGAAGCCAGTTCGTATAGTCACGAGAGATGAGAAGAGGCTAAGGAACAAGACAATCAGGTTAATCAAAGTCCAAGGTTTTGAAGGTTTTCATCAACAATGTTTATGTAAACCATATATCATGACAAAGAGATTTGAGCAAAGCAAAAGTATATTTTCCTTTTTTAAGTATGATTTAAAGGGTTAAATCAATTTGAAAGGTTTTTAAGGAAAATTTAATGGGTAGTTAACCCTAAGTAAATGACTCAGATATTTGAATACCAGATAAGACAGGTATAGGGTCGCGCCCTATACATTAGCTATAACTCCTAGCTAATTTAGTCCAAAATTCTAGTGTGTAGGGCTCAGTCATAGGTAAGACTTAAATGATGTTACACATAGAAATGAATATATACAGAGAAGGAGGATAGGTTATTGGTGAGCCCGCAAAACCATTAGGATCAGGTGATCCTGGGAGAAGTAAGTTTAGGACAGACCGTCCATAAGTTTTTCTAACAGATGTTAGATTGTTTATTTTGTCTAGTAGGCCCGAGTCAGCCAATGGTTAGTGATTAGTTAAACAAAACTATATTGTTCGGATAGATAGTCCATTTATTACCTGATTTATGAGCATATATGATATTGTTATTATTGTTTTAATCAGTTTGATTGTAGGATTATGATTTGCAAAAAAAGATATGTTTTAAAGGGATATTAGCGAGGGTAAACCCGTTCCGCTAAGCGGCATGGTCTCACTTAATATTAGTAAACCGAGATGTAATAATATTATTCACACCAGTCTTTATGTTTGATTCGAAGTTTATGTTTTCCCCTTAAACTCTCCAGTGCTCTTTCATATTCATATGCTTTTGATATTATGGATACCATTAACATTAACTTATTTTGTCATCAGAAGTTAATGCTATGGATGACTACAGCATCTGTAGCGCTTAGCTTCGGGCCTCAAGATAGGGGATGTTACAGTTTCTTTCCTGCTTTTTTGTTATATTAAACAGAAGAAACTGAATTTTGCTTCTGATTATGAGGTGTTGTGGAAAAGGAGCCAAACTAGGAGCTAAAAATTTGTTGCGACCATAGTTTCTCTCAAAGCCTAAGTAAAATCTAGTAGGTTGAGAAATGTGGACTTGTCCAATAAAATCGTATAGGTATAAAAGACTTACGATAGGACTTGTGCCAAAATGATTAATTCTTTCAGGCTTAAAGGCGCAAGACTAACCAAACAAATTTTAGACCTTAGGACCCAGGTAAAACTGTTTAGTAGGATCGAGCTGAGATTTTCCAAAAATTTGCTCGATTTTCTAAATTACACCCAAAAGATCCTCAATTAATGAATAAGACGTTATCCTTCCTTTGTAGATTTTATAGCCCAAGTCTACCTACGACTCCTGAAGCCACTCCAGGTTATCAGAGTATAACTCCATCTCCTTTGACAATAACTGAAGTGAAGACCCCTGAGACGGAATCTATTCCTGAATACGTTCCTCGGCACATTTCAAAAGCCGACCTTAAGTTGCCCCTAATGGAATCTTTCCCTTCAGAGCTTTCTATACTAAAGGGAGGTTTAGGGAAGGATATTTCCTGTTCTAATATGGTTATACCTTCAGAATCTATAGCTGATGCTAGGAGTAGAGGTCTTTGGATAATTTTGTTTACTAAGGAGATATCTTATAATCTTAGGATTTATGAACTCTGTGTGTGTGTGTATCTATTGTCTGTGTTAACTTCCTCATTAAATGAAATAGCAATTACTTTTCGTAATCTCCTTCTCGTAATTCCCACTAATTTTCCTTAGGAGATATTATGCCAAAACTGCTTAAATATGCAACGAGAAAACGTCTCCCTTGGCAGCCTTACTAGGCCAAGGTAATGAGCTTAAGTAGCTTCGTGTTACACTCGAGCCACATGAGGCCAAAAGCAGGCTTTATAAATCTTATATCGGGCTACGGGCTAATAGCCTTTTGCTCTTAAAGGAAAATGAATCCTTGAGAAAGAGCGTGGAAGTTCTGTTTAGAGGGCCTTTTGTTGCTTTATAAGTTAGACCGCTAACTAGGGTTCTTCTGAACAAATGGTTTCTGAATTGCTTGACACTGTGTTTGATCTTAGGAGTCAACAAAATGAAGCAAATAAAGAGCTATTAATGAATAAGCTTCGAGTGCTTGGGGAGGAAGATGGTAAGGCCCTCGAGGTGGCTGTTGTAACTCCCTTAACTCAAGGAAGGGGAAGAGGTCAAGGAGGAGAACGGGTAGTCACTAGTTTTAGTCCTATTCATGCAATTCGGGTAGCTTCCCGAAATGTGGATGTGCCAACTAGAACTGGGGATTTGGAAGGGACTTCTTCTGCTACTTCAATCCCCAATTCTTTTGACATTATCGTTCATGCTTTGGATGGTAGAGAGTTGACCTTAGAAGAATATCACCAGGGTTGGTTCTCTTTTAAACATATACAGCTGAAGGAGGAGTTTCAAGCCAAGGTAGATGCGGGTGTTGCGAGAACTTGAGGCCAGAAAGAGGGGTCAAAGAGATCCTTAGAAGAGCCTTTATCTTGATGACGCGATTTACCTTACGAGTGATGATGTGGGATCCATTCTTTATATTTGCCTGCTTTTCTCTTTTGTTTGTAGTAACTTTTATTATCACAAGACTCGTGTAATTTTGGTGAATGAACTTGAATTTTCTGACTCAGATTCTTGTCTTAAGGACCATTCTAAACTATTTCTAGAAAGATTTCTTCCTTTTGTACAGTAATTCTCAATTATGGCTTATTCTTCTGATCGCTTTGGATGGTACTACTTGACTATGGCTCACACTTTTGAATTTCTTGCATGGTAGTACTTTAACCATAGCTCACTCTTTTGATTTTTTTTTTGCATAGTACTACTTTAACCATGACTCACTCTTTTGATATTTTTGCATTGTACTACTTTGACCATGGCTCAATATTTTGATCTTCTTGCATGCACTCTACTATTTGACGTCTTTTATACCTAGGTGACATAATTGGCTATCTTTCATATCACGTCACTATGGGGGTGCTCTTACGGTGAGGTCTACCGGCTTGTAAGATTGGGTCCCAGGTCTACAATCGCTTATGGTAAGTGTTGGCTATCTACTACTACTTATTGGTGGGTGCCAGCCATCTACTACCGTCTTTTGGTGGGTGTCGACCATATAAACATTGTGGAATCAGTGCATACGAAAAATACACCCATTTTTAGGAGATTACTCTTAGGTAACATAGTATGAACTTCTCAAATCTTATAATTTTGTAGGGTATATATTCTATTCAAAAGATTATAAATGTTATAGCTATTTCTAGAAACATCGAAACCCTTGTTAAATTCGTCAGATTATTAACGGAATTCTGGTTGACAAGAATTATTTATAAAAAATGATTAAGTATGAATAATCAAGTACCTTTTCCGAATAAAAACAAAGTGGGAAACTTTGCACCCAAAAGGAACATTATGATTGAGATGAGATACCGCTTTTGCTGCAACAGTTTGATAGAAATTTCTTGGTTTCATAAAGAGTATGTATATATATATAACCAAACAAATTTTCATATCACATTCCTTTCCTGAAACAAGGGGACAGAGTTAGACATTTTAAAATAAAATGAAATTAATTTCTTAAAGAACTCAATCAATTTCCCTTGTTGTATGAATCTTCCACGCTTAGGGAGAAACCCCTACACCCTTTTGTTTCGTGTATGCCTAATCTAAGATTGACAGTGTACTTCTTTCCCCGTTAGTTTACCTTTTGCCATAATTTCTTTCGGGCTGCAGTGATAGGAGTGTCCGGGAAGGTTCTGTTATTAGAGTGAGATGGATCTTTATTTTTCATGACCTCGATGCTTAAATCCCTGATTCTATTTTCTATGGTTGCAACAGTCCCCTATAGTTGAGTTGTTTCATGAAGCGATTTTTGAAGGTATTCGAGAGTTATCTGATTTGGAGGGCCTGAAGCTCATAAATGGGATCATACTCCTTGTCTCGATCCTTTTTCGAGATGAGAACAACCAAATGCTCATTATTATCCTCCTCGATAAGTCTGATATAGAGATTGGAGGGAAACTCCAAAGCTGTCCCTTCATTTCCAATGTTGGTCATTTTCGGATTACTAGTTTTGCTTGTTTTTGAGATGAAGCAGTTTATGGAGGTTCGGGCCCTCCTACTAGAGCTAAAAATGCTAATGCGAATTTTGGTTCGCACCAACACCTTGAGGTTCTAAGATAAGATTCCGAAGGCGAACTAATTCTTAGACTTAACGATTACCACGCTCAAAGAGATTATTTGAGAAATTTGATTATAAGACGCTCAGTCGAGAGGAGAGGTAACTATCAACACTACGAGAAAAATTGCAGGAAAGTAAATAATGTGAGATTTTTATAGTGGTTTGGGCCCAAAAGTCCCTACATCCACTGTTCTTTCTTTATGTCGTTACCCTTGACCTGTCGAGAGTGCTATTACACAGATGCATACATTTCCTCCATTATTAAGTTTTACACCAGAGCACTAATAGGAGTAAAATATATTTTGTAGTTGAGTAATGCATGTGCCAGAAGCCCTCTACGCCTTGGGGTTCCTGCCTATTTATAGCAAATGCACCGCAGTGCCATTGGTGGAGAATATTTCTCTTCGGATTACTGACATGTCTCAATGGGTGGCTAAGATGTGCTTTCATTCTTTTTATCTAACACTATTATAGGTGTGTTGCGGATTATAGAGTTGCTTACCCGCCTAAACCGCTGCTTGAATTCTAGGTCGCCGGATGCCCCATTCTTTGCCTTGGGCTGTTGATTTTTACCAAGGAGGATGGGAGCTTCGACTCTTAGGCTGAGAAGTTACGCTTTTACACCTCTAAGCTTATTCTTATCTTTGAGTTAATTCATTTGGTATTACGTGCCTTAGGTGATGTTTCCTCCCTTTATGTTGCAATTTTATTGGGGAAATTTGAGGTATAACACCCCTCTTTCTATTTTAAAATAATTTGTAAACATGAGGGGAAAAAAGAATATTGATGCTTTTAAAAATAAGATCTGTTGGTTTATGCTTGATTGCAATAAATGGTTGAGGAATTTTAGCTTCATTGGAACACTCTCTCTTCTCTTGGTGGAAGGAGTAGGACTATGTATCTAAGTAAGGGTAACTAAACACAACAAGTAGATAAACTTCTGTTACACAATTTGTAATTTACATCTTTCCATGTAAGAGTGAGTACAATAAATCACAAATAAGATTAACATGCCAGATATATGAAGATGTCAGCATGATCACTTAATCAGTTATTCGCTACATCTAATCCCGCAATTTGTCAACTTGTAAGGGTTTTTCCATTTTGTTTCTGAAAGTGTGGGGGATGATGGAATAGAGTGAAGGGTTTAGGACTCCTACATGGGCTTGGGCCACTCCATACCATGTATGATCATAAATTCTCTAATTCGCTTCTTATCATGCTTTAAGTAATAAGTTATTATTAAACATTATCTTTAAAAAAAATTATTAAAATATATTTTTAATTACTCAATTATCAAGTATAACTAACTTTCTAAGCGTCAATATATACTTTGTTTTACATTTTATTAGGCAATATTAGCAGATTAACTCAATAATTTTACTATGTGAATTAGTTTTAGTGACATTTTTACTCACGTCCCTCTCTTTAAAAAAATTGAGAGCACATCCCTCAATATTTTGAAATGTAAATTATATTCCTAGAATTATTTATTCTATTTAATGCTCTTTCGCATATATAGTTATGTGAAATAATTATAATATTAAAAACGTGATATCTTTTAGTAGATTTATTGGATTTCAATTTTGTTTCCACCATTAAATCACAAATTTTATTATCTTTCCATTAAGATCCATATGTCACCTGTTTTGACAATTTTTGTTTTCTAGTGGTAAATATTTGCCAGGCAAATAAAACAATACCAAAAACACACATATGTATATAAACACAACCATGCATACTCGTATATATAACACTCAGCCTATTTTTAGTTTTAACTCTCATATGTACTCACCCATAAACACACACTACCACATACATTGCTACACACACAACAACAATTCCCACATTCACATTACACCCACATGCATCATCTATAACCCAACAACACCCACAGTAACCGAGCCCATAACAAAAAACACAACACATAAGAAAGGATTTCATTAGCATAATAAGCAGCAAAATAACTATTCCAAAATGAGAAGAAAATGAAACAACATCTGCAAAATAACCAAAATGAAGAATTTTAATTGCAGTAGCAAAAAAGTGAGCATAGAAAGTAAACACGCATCAACTTCGTAAGACAACAGTAGCACCAAAATGTAACTATAAAATGCAGCATCATATGATACATGTCCAGCAATAAGGTAAATCCGGAACTATTGGTCCTCATATTGGAATGGTTATAAATATTTTGGAAAATATTTGCCGACAAATGCTTGCAAATATTTGCCATGGTATAATATAACCAAAACGAAGAATGTGAATGGCAGTAGCAAACCAGTGAGCATAAAAGGTAAACATGCATCAACTTCATAAGACAACAGCAGCAACAAAATGAAACCATAAAATGCAGCATGATATGATACATGTCCCAGCAATAAGGTAAATCTAGAACTATTGGTGCTCATGTTTGAATGGTTTATCTTATAAATATTCTGGCAAACAGTTGTCGGGCAAATGTTTGCCCGACAAATATTTGTCATAGTGCAACATAACTAAAATGAAGAATTTGAATGGCAAAAGCAAACAAGTGAGCATAAAAAGTAAACATGCATCAACTTCATAAGACAACAGCAGCAGCAAAATGTAACCATAAATGCAGTATCATATGATACATGCCCCAGTAATAAGGTAAATCCAGAACTATTGGTGCTCATGTTGGAATGGTTATAAATATTCTGGCAAATATCAGCCTAGCAAATATTTATTGTGGTGCAACATAACCAAAACAAAGAATGTGAATGGCAGTGGAAAACTAGTGAACATAAAAAGTAAACATGCATCAACTTCATAAGACAACAACAGCAACATAATGTCACCATAAAATGCAGCATCATATGATACATGTCCAGCAATAAGGTAAATCGAGAACTATTGGTGCTCATGTTCATATGGTTATAAATAGTCTTGCAAATATTTGCTTGGAAAATATTTTCTTGGCAAATATTTGTTGTGGTGCAACATAACCAAAATGAAGAATTTGAATGGAGTAATAAATAAGTGAGCATAAAAAGTAAACATGCATCAACTTCATCAGCCAACAGCAACAACAAAATGTAACCATAAAATGCAGCACCATATGATACGTGCAACAGTAATATGGTAAATCCATAATTATTGGTGCTAATTTTATAATGGTTATAAATATTCTGGCAAATATTTCCCCCTCGTAAATGTTGAAAAAAATCATTAAAACATATTACATATGGATCTTAGTAGAAAAATAATAAAATTTGTGATTTAATGGTGAAAACAAAATTTAAATCCGATAAATATACTGAAATATATCACATTTTTAATATTGCAAGTTAACTTCTCATTATAGAAGATATTTGTCTAGATAGGCGGTAAAAATTATATGGACTAAATTTATAATGCTGAATTCTAAGGGGGGAAACTTACGTTAATTTTAAAAATAGGGATGTGTCCATAATTTCCACTTAGTTTTAACAATTTGATTGTTCCATATTATGTACCCCATAGTATGGGTGGTTAAAATGTCAATCCTTATCAAGTAACCTGGTAAGAACATGACCCTACCTCCCACCAATGAAAGAAAGAGTGTTTCGTGTGATGAGAGCATTCATTTAAATGGATTTTGCCATAGCCCTACTTATACATGATCACTCACGTAAACTATCAAACATTTTTTTTATAGACCACTTTTCCTACTTTAGAATAGTACCATTCAACATGGATATACCTAAATTGGACTCATCTAAAATCAAGCATAATGAGAAAAATTGTAAGGACCCATTTCTTCGACTTCCAGAAATCGACACTAATACATCCTCGGTATTCACGTGCCGTAAATCCAAGTGCCGGAGAAGAAAGAAAATAAGACAGAACAGAATCTCACATATGCTATTTCGACACAAAATCTTTACAGCAGAAATTAAAATACATTTACCAGAGTTAAAAACATGGACAGTTATAATCATGTCCTTACAAATGCGGAATACTATAGTACAAGAGTGTGGTGGAAATAGACAAAAATCTTCAGTAAAATCTTCTGACTCCATGCTTCGAGCTCCATCCAGCTTTCTTCTAAACCTGACTACTAGGCTGCCCGGGGAAAATTAGGGCACCCAAAGTTTAAGGAAAGGGAAAATAAACTCCGGGTCAGTCATGGGACTAGCGTGAGAACTCAAAATACGCGTTTTGGAAACAAAAAGGTATCTCATAAGACCACGCCGTACATTAACATGGAACATGTTTTTACCTTATGATAACCAAATCATTCTACGTCAAAATACTTGATATTATTTTTAATGACATATCTTTGAAAACATTTGCAAGTAAACTTATTAATCTTAGCCAAAATTGTTACATTGATTAAAGTCCAGCATACTAGCCCAATGGGGGTTCTATAATCAAACTCGTAAATGTGCTTATTGGGAAATGGATTTCCATACAAATGACCAGGTGAAGTGACTACCTTCCGGAAGTACATCTCTAGAGGAATGTACCAGGGACCAACACAAAGGATCCTCTACCAACACAAGACCAGCCTATCTCTATAACCAGATAGTACTGAATATATCATCCCCCGGTCGTTACCGACCTATCCGAGTGCCCTCATAGCATACATCCACAATAATTTACATCCCGAACATCATAGCGGGAAGAAATATATCTAGAAGGGGATGATCATACCATAATGGTTGCGAACCACTTAGCCTTGCTGCATCTAACCCTATTTTGGCCATTTTCGGGTGTAAGGCCTGAGGTAACGGTTACCTTTCACATAGCACATCATCTTTCCCTTTGAATGCCACATTGCCATTCCATAGTCACATGACTGAATTCTACAAATGTATAACTTCCTGAGCTCGAATGTCTCGGGAAAGGGTGTTAAGCTAAGAGAAGGTGTCTTCTCCGCCATCGACTGATATACATTATGTAGAGACCACTAAATGTGATTTAGAATGCAAGGTCAGACACTCATCCATACAAGTTGTCTAGGAACAGGACAAACCTAAGGCACTCTCCTACCACATCATAAGATTAGTAGCGAATAGTCCTTGTGTTTCTAATATTTTTCGTAACAAAGAGACCACCGCTACTATAAGTATTTCGGGAGTTATCCCTAATCAAATCAACAAGCAGTCCTTTGTTACTATTCGTCTCAATATCTTCAACTTCTGATCTTTTACTTCGAATACGTAGATTGGTTTGAAGTGGCCTTTGGATACGAATCACCCAAATCCGACCCCGGTTCCTTCGAAACCAATCGCCGATAAAAGGAGGTTTTGTGAATAGGGAATCATTCTTTAATTGATTAAGTTCTTTTTATCAAAATCTCTTTCAGAGATATATATTTCTAAAACATTCTTTCCAGTATACGAAATCATTAAACCTCTCTTATTAAATCCTTTGATTACATAAAACCTTTTTATATTCCAAATCATTTCATCTTTTGTTCGGCAAATATTCCAAATCCTTTATTTAAATCTTAACAAAGATTTCCAAATCACAACTTTTAACATGGATCAAAAACAATGTTATTCAAGACATCGTTTACTATAAATCCAAACCAATAAATTTTAAGTATAGGAATTTAAGTTAATTCCAAATCATTTTACTTAAATCTTAACAAAGATTTCTTAATTCAAAACTCTCAATTTCGATTGAGTTAAAAACATGTTATCTAGGATATTAATCCAAAACCAGTTAAGTGAGAAGAATCTATAGAAATCATCTAATTTTACTTAATACCAATCCTCGTATTCAACAAATACTATGGGTGAAATAACGACGAAATCACCTTTTAAATTCCATGGATAGTATGAGTTTCCACTTCGGGCTTTAACACCGAGTATAAGAAGATCATCTCCATAAAATCCAAGTTGTCTAAATCTTGAAAAACCTTATTCTTTATTCCTTAGAAAATTTCAATCCGAGTAAATCAAATTCACTATCCCATCCATCGGGCCAGCCCAGATAGCCAGGGTGAGCAGGAAACTGGTTTTCCAAACTCAAGCGTAGACACTATCTCACTAACACCCATAAGGCGGTCAAGTTATTTGATCGACTCTAAATCATTAAAACATTTTAACCATTTCATAAATCCTTGAAATTATCTTTAAAATGCTTTATTAATCATTCAAAAACATTTATAAAATATTTGGATAAGAATCGATAAGTTTAAAACTATATTTCAAAAGTTATAGAAAAGTGCTACGAAAAAGTGCTACGAAAGTGCATTTTAAGCTATATTAATCAAAATGACTTTTTATTATTTGAAAATCCATTTTTCTTACTCAAATCACTTTTAAAACATTTTAAAGGATTTATAAGATTTATTTCATATTTTTAAATAATTTAAAACATCATTTCAAAAAAATCCAGTTTTGGATTCTAGACTGCAAATTCGGGATTTTTTCAAATCTTGTTTTACTCATATTTCAAAATCTAATTATCGAAATCTTGATTTTATTCCTTCATTGGAAAACTATGGATATAATAGTTCAGAAATTCTAACCTCGAAGAATTCCGAGCTATTTTCCAACTTTTACACTTGTTTGACTTTTATAGCGCGAAATCGTGAACTACCGTTACGCGACGCGCTTATTTTTAACCAAATTTTCTGTTTCTTATCAAACTTCGCCAAAACAATTTTAAACGTTTACAAAACATTTCAAATACATTTTAAACCATTTTTAAGAGGTTTATCGCTTCCATATACACCATTTCATTAATTCAAGGAAAGTGATTTCCTCATGTGTTTATCGACATGTATATTCGTGACTTGCGTATATTTTCAACATTCATATGAAAACAACCAAACTTGATGATCAAAGCATATTAAACATCCATTTGCAAACATCATATCATCATTCAACATAAATAATAGTAATTTAGGAGTTGTCACTTTGTTTGGTTTTCCGAACGAAAAATTGGCTATAGCTCCGCTACTCGTTGTTTTTCGCTCACGAATCTTTGAACGCTTGGACTTGGATGGCTCAATTTGGACTTAGGGGAGGTGGAGGTGCTCACGGCCTAGGAGGAGTAGGGAGTTTGGGTGGGGGTGGAGGGAGGTTGGCCGTGGGTAATTAGGAGGAGATGGAGGAGTTTTGGAGTGGTTTTGAGGTGTTTGGATGAATATTTCCCTTACCAATTATTTTTGGGATATTTTAGCATTATTTTATTAAGGAGGGAAGCCATTAGAGAGTGGAAGAAAAGCTTGGAAAATGGAGAAGTAGTTTTGTGAAAAAATGAGTGAAAGTGGTTCTTATTTATAGAAATTTTTTGGATTAAAACAATATTTGATAAAAAGACTAAAATACCCTTACTTGTAAATAAAGTAAGCACTTATTTTTCAACCCTTAACATCATGTTTCACATCACAACTTTAAGTCACTTTCACTTAAGAAGTAAGTAAAGAATATAATGATTTTGTTTACTTTTGAAATGACATGTTTTGTCTTTATTAGTTTACTTTTGCTAATGATATTTCTAGAATTTTCTAACCTTAATTAGCAAAAGTAAACTTGATTAATCAATTGCTAATTACTTACTATATGTTATAATGTTTTTAAAAATATGTACATAAATGTGCAACGACGTTGCGATAACTTTAAATCGACAAAACATTGTTTTTCGACAAAATGTTTTACGGTCACATTTTAACGTTTTAGTTAAACCATTTATGTAATCCAAATTTAAAAATAAATTTGTATAATGCTATTTAAAAGTATAAACACTCATAAATAAATTAAAATAATTTATTAAACCATTTAAACTTACTTTTCTGAAATCAGCATTTTGTCATTTTTGTCGATATAAGCAAATGTTCCGATTTTTATGTATATTTATATTTCCAAATCCTATCTAATATTATTCGAATCATAAAATCTTATATATTTTATATTTAAAATCACTTTAAATGTTATATTTGGAGGTGGTCAAATTCTGGGTCGTTATAAAAATTATTTCACAAATGGACTCCTTATAAATCTTGGTAAAAAAAGGTTTTGGTTTTGGATATGTACATGCGTATTTTGAAAAATTATTTGTACAGATCCAAAATGAAGTCCATTTTCTTAGTTCATTTGGTTAAATAAGTTCGAACGAGGTCGAATTTTGTAATCAACTTTAAAAAAATCAATTGTACATCTATTTTTGTTTGATGAATGCGAACAAATTTACATGATTAATCTATAATTTTTTCCCTGAATTCACATCCTTATCACATAATTTTGTACATTTTATGTACATTTTCTATTTATAATACTCATATTCTTTATATGCTCTTACGATGTGTTCTCGAATAATAGTTTGCCAAACTACGAGGGTTGAACCCTAGAGTTTGGAGAATTCATGTTCTTGGTTAAAATTTTAGCCATACTTTGTTAAACATTGAGATTTGAAGTAAGGTTTTGTTAATTTTATCAATTTAGAAAAAATTAATTCATTAATTATTATTATTAATTAATATTATTTATTAATAATATTTATTAATATTAATAGAATTATTTTCAAATGATAAAATGAGATTATGTTTTCCATCAATAAGTAAAAGGAGTAGCAAAACAAAATTTTCGTTACACAATTCATATTTTACATCTTTCCACATATAAGTAAGTACAATAAAACATAAATAAAAGTGACATATCCGATATATGAAGATGTCAGCATGATCACTTAACCATATAACATACAGTGGAAAACAAAATACTGGATATGATACTAAATCACTCACTTCATATTTGCAGCTTTATTTGTCTTTAAATGGTAGCATGCCTAATTCTACAATTTGTCTGCATGTAAGAGTTTTTTCTTTTTGTTTTTGTAAGTGTGGGTATGAATGAAAAGAGTGAAGGGTTTAGGGCTCCATATTAGCTTAGGCCACTCCATAACCATGTACGATCGTAAATTCTGTAATCCTTTTCTTATCAAGTATTAAGTAATAAGTTATTTATAAAACTTTATCTTTAAAACCAACCGTTAAATTTAAAAAAAAATTACTTAATCTTAAAATTTAACTACTTTTTAAGTGTCCATATATACTTTGTTTTATATTTTATTGAGTAATCTTATCAAATTTACTCGATAAGTTTATTATGTAAATTAGTTTTAACTATTTGATTGTTCCATATTGTGTGTTCCAAAATATGGGTTGTTACAATGCATATCAATCATTATTGAGTCACTTGAAACAAACATGACTCCACTCTCCACCAATGAAAGAAAGAGTGTTTCGTGTGACAAGAGCACTCATCTAAATGGATTCTGTCATGACCCTTATCATACATTATCACTCACGTAAACTATCAAAGATATTATTTTCTTATAGACCACTTTTCCCGCTTTGGAGTGGTATGATTCAACATGGATACAACTTAAAGTGGACTCATCTTAAAATCAAGCATTGTGAGATAATTATTCGACAAACAGACTGCCCTAAAACTTTGTACAAAAATGGTTTTAGTTTTGAACTTGTAGATGCGCATTTGAAAATTTGTTTTTACAAATCGAAAATAAAGTCAATTTTCATAGTTGGTTTGGGATAATGCCTATTTGTTAAATAAATATTGACCAAGGTCTAATTTTGTAATCAAGTTTAAAAAATTAACTATACTTAATTTTTTGTTTGATGAATGCAAAGAAATTTACATGATTAATCTATGATTGTTTTCTTGAATTCACATCCTTAGCATTTAGAGCTACTTTTGTACATTTTATGTGCATTTTCTTTGTATACTAGTTATATACTTTATATGACCTTTAGATGTGTTATTAGTAATAGTTCGTCAAACTACAGAGGATGAACCCTAGAGTTTATGGATTTCACGTTCTTAGATAAAATTTTAGCTATAGTTTGTTGAATGTTAAGATTTGATCAATTTAATAAATTTCATTAATTAATTAACATTATTAATAAACAATATTTATTAATAATATTATTAAGTAATGAAGTATCATTAGTGTAAATATTCATTAAAACTAATTTACTACTATTAATAACCACAAGATGATAACACTGAAGAATTATGCAATAATGTAAAAAATTAGTTATAATTAGCATTTGCTAATTATTGTTAATTATTCATTAATATTAATAACAATTAATAAAAAATATCGATACATTTTATTATTAGTTAATACTTGTATATTTTATTAATGATATCAAATACAAAAGGTAAATCTTTTGGTCACATGGAAGAAAAAATGGATGAGTGTGGGATATCAATTTTAAAATCCATGGACATCTTCAAACACCTATATCCCAACTTTTCTCTCTTCCTCAACCTCATGTTTTCCTCCTTCCTTCTTATCACTTCCACCCATTCTTTTCCCTTTCCTCCTTCCAACATAGTTATTTACCTCTCACTAAAATCGCAAATGTCCTCTCCTTAATCGTTTATTCCTCCAATAATAATGATGGTGCGGCTCTCAATCATGAAGTCATTCACCAAAATTAAATAATATAAGTATTAAAGCAGGTACAAACTTTGCTGAAGTACATTAGTGGACACAAGTTTAGTTGGTTACATATTATCTAAGAAAAATCTTAGTTTTACTCATTTAAGCTATATTTTTATGCAATGATGCATTTTGCATGTTTTCTCTTTGTTATCCTAAATCATTTAGGTACCTAAAGCTTGATCAATGGTCAAAACTCTAGTATATTCCATATTTAATTATGATATACAATGGTTAAATCTTATAACATTTATCGATTGATCATTCTGTTTTGGCTAAAGACTTTGAGTTTAATTTGATTATCAATTACGGTGATACCAACCTTCTACATTGAAGAAGATGCATTCACTTGAGTAGTGATTCACTTCAAGCGGTACAATTAATGCCTAATTATGGATGTAACATGATCAACGATGTCATGTGACTGACCATAATCAAAGTATAGTTTTAAATAATTAAGAACCACGGTACTCTAGAGTCAAAGAAATATTGCAAATATAGTAACATTGAAGTCATTCAGGTCTTTGAGGATTGTCATTGCTAAATCATCGAGTCTAGTAGAAAGCACCATATATTTGTGCACACGATGTCGATATCCTTCAATATCAATGTCCATGAATAATGTGGATGTTGCGGTTCATGAGCAATAGGAAGCCAATGTCGAGCATTGAAGCCTCGAAGACCATTGTCAAGGAAGTGTAGTCATAAAAACTTTGAGGCACAACAATGTAGTCCATGGCGAGGCCAACAAAGCACACACTCCCAAAGCTCAATGACTATAAAGATGTCGAGATTTGTAGATACCAAGTTTCACCACCCGCCAAACCCTATAACTAGGGACCTAGGGGCCTTCATTTGGGGCCGATTCTTCATTTCCATAACTTGTACTCAAATTATACTCAAGAAAACTCTAAATTGAATTGAATTGGGGATTTTGCATATTGTAATTTTTAAAGTGATACATCACTAAAAATTTGGTCAAATAGCATCAGAACAATTTGTTTAGCAAGATTCAAACTATAGTTTAAATATGTTCATTTCATATCGAGCTCTCAAGTGAATTCATCGTATCGATGTCACCTAACACGTCATTATAGGCCTCATCGAGCCTCCCTAGTTATTCCAACCCTAAACAACCTACATATTACCACTCATTGATTGATTTCAATCTTGATATACCCTCAAACCTCGATACCCGAACTGGAATTCAACAACTTAAGGTTGAAGCTCGACAGACGTACATACCTAACCATGATAACTCCTATGTTCCCATAACCAAATCTTGATGACTCCAGCATATTCCAACTCTAACCTCAAGTTCTCTAATGACATTGTGCCAACCTTGACGACTATATGTCAAGCCTCGACGACTCGTTCTGACTTCTACAAGATTCTCTTTTAAAGCAAGTTACTATTTTTGTACTTTAGGGTGCTGACAAAATTTATCGTTTACATTTTTGGCGCTATAAGAAGGGTCTGAACCTCCAACTTCGTTGAAGCCCAAATATCCAACCTAACCTAATGGCTTTGTTCCTACCACAACCAACTCTTAGCACCATGACACAAAATCGAAATAATTTTTTTGGATAAAGAACTTTTGAAACCCGAACTGTTAAGCCAACATATCAAGACATTGCCGATTCACATTTGCTTAAAGAACAAGTTCTGAGATTGAAAGCTCTAAGGAACATAAGTGAGAATAAATAGGCAGACTGTGGTATTTCCTATGTTTGGAGCACTAATCCTTTCATATGGATTCAACTCCAATCATCGCTCTAAGGAAAGAAATTTTAGGTAAAGACGACTTATTATCAAGGCTGAGAAGAGCTATCCACTTTCGTACAAAAGGAACTAGATTTGAAAAAGGAACCATACATGATTTTGGTACATTTGCTCAAAAGTGGCATAGGATAATAAGCTACTCATTGTTCCTAAGTGAAAATCCACGAACATTAAAAAGGAAATCAATTGTCGAAGACGAAATGCCTACATTAAGAAATAAAAGTGATAGATTCCAATCAAAGACGTCAATCTCCAAATTGAAGTTTCTAAAGGACTGCAACTAGACTACTTATATTGAGCACATTTACATTTGTACTAGAGACAAACTTGATTACTGTTCGAAAGGAATCTTTGAGGGTTATATTGCTACTAACATCTGATAAATGGGCATGACACTAACTAGTGTAAGGGTCTGGTGTAACGACCTGCTATTTCAAACCATTCAAATCGACAATCATCCACTCATGTCGGACTTGAATTGCTCATAACAATATATTGTTAATTTATATTTGGAAAAACTTAGCATATACAGTAAATAAATCAATCACAGAATCACAGACACGGAGTAATACAACAATAAGCAGCGAAAATAGATAAATAGTAGTTTATGAAGCTACTACAGAACATCAGAGTCTAAAACAAAATACAACAGAAGTCCAAATACAAATGAATCTCTAATACATAAGCAAATGACAAGGCTGAATCATAAACAACTGGAAATAACTGAAAGCTGAACAGATAGAAATGGATCTCCAAGCATCTCAATGCTCCGACGGTGAGTCTCAAATGCTGTGACACTCAGTCTGAGCCGAGCATAAAGCAATACACAAAACACTCGAATCAGGATTAACATTCTTATACCAGTAAATCTACTCAAGTGAAATGTCAAGTGAAATACAAAATAACTTAAAGGATGTTTGTGATTCCCATCCTTTAAGCATCCGTGGAACTATCTACATACATAGTACACTATGCTACATAGATAATGTCTAAAGTAAAGTAAACTATTAAAATAGCGTTAAGGCGTTACCCATATCCCATTTACACATTTTTATATATTTCCGTAGTCTATACAGTACCGTAATTCCTCCGTAAACTGGAGGGCTATCAGAGGGCACTCCATTGGTAAGGTACAAACCAAACTCGTAGAGGGCGCGATAAGGCATGTGACAAGGCACGCGAGGCAATGCCAAGGTAGGATTCTACCGTTTGCACTCCCGAACTGGTGGTAACGCATAGCAGCTACTACTGCCCACCTCGAGACACACTCCTAAATCAAAGGTGCACCCAATCAAATCTGTAACGACCCGGAATTTTCGATCCCGAAAATTCCAGATAGTTAGGCAAAAGAAGAAAAGAGGTAGAAGAAGAAGAAGAAACAAAAGCACCAAAAACACAGATTCTCACATTCGCAGCGGAAAAATATAATATCAAATAATAACAGTTATACAAAGGAAGCTGTATTTGTCAGATTACACTTTAATACATCAGAGTTACAACATATACACAAATCATTGGACAAATACAATTAACATGTCCCAAACAACTACAATATATCACAGCGGAATACACTCCATACGTTCCTGCCATCCAGCTCGCCTGCTGAGCTCCTGAACGTCCTTACCTGGAAATCTGTAATACTCGGTCTGACCCGAGCATTACAACAAAGTAACACCCGGGTCAGGCTGGAAACCAACGTGAGTAAACCCGTATAATTTGAAATACTAAATTCAAACCATAAAGAAAACCCGGGAAACTCGTACTTCACTACGAGTTCATTACTTGTTATGCTCAACACTTACTTCCACAATCAATCCCTAAGTGCCTTTATTTAGTTTTATATAGTCCAGTCATTTAAATTATTCCACTTCATCCTGTTGAGATTTCACAAGTCAACCCATAAAGAATCATTGTAGGTTATCAATCGAAGTGGGTTAGGGTATTACTGATACCCGATCTCGGTTTCTTCGAATACAATATCATCTTAACCCAAGTTATTCAAATGAAATATGACTCAAACTTTAAATACAGGGTGTCACTGTTTTAACCCAACATTATCACATAACATCACACATCACATACTAGAGATATCAACTAATCTAAGGCACACAATACCATTTAATCATTCATAAGCAAGATAAATTAACCATACCATCTCTAATTAATTTAATTAACTACTATCGAATTAAATAAATTACTTTAATTACTTCTAATCCTGCTTATTAATTGATTACAAACCAATTAATTGATCATCCAATAATCATCCATTTAATTAATCCTCCTTGATTAATCACAATTAGGAATGATAATTACTTTCACTAAGTGATTATCCTTTATATTAACTACACAAAGTAATTAATCCCAAATCGCTTCCATTCTTCAATTAATTATAACTAGTAATTACCCATCTTAATTACTTCACTAAGTAATTATTCTTCATTAACTACATTGAGTAATTTAACAAATCATCTAGTGATTATCTTAAATTAATTAAACTTAATTAATTTACTTAATTAATTACAATAAGTAATTAATCCCTTAATTACTTATTTATTTTTCCATAATCATTAATTAATTAATGACTCTTTAATTAATTTCAAATCATATTATCTTAATTATCTTTAAGATAAACATTTTCCTTATTTATGACTAAATTTTCATTATCAAACTTTTGAACCATTTTACTTTAAAATTTACCTTAGAATTTACATTGTAAATTTCATTTTAAAATTTAAGATTTGAAAATAATTAACACATATAATTTTAACAAAGTTTAAAAACAATTTAAACCTTCTAAATCACATGATAGAGACACACTTATTTATAAAAGAAATTTACAAAAGTTTCTAAACTAAATTCATTTTAAATTCAAATCCTTTATAAAATATACTTTAACATTTCAAAGTTGTTTAAAACATTTAAATTTTAAAAACTTTAATTAATTCAAAATCAGGATACAAGGTAAGCTTGAATCCATACTTTAAACTTATTTAAAACTTTGTTTAAATCTGGCTTTCAATTTTTAATATCATTTTAAATTTTAAACCACTGACAGGTTTTAAAAACCTGTAACTAACAATTGACCCGAGCCCACACTTAAAACCCCCGAGCAAAAACACCCCTTACTTCGAGAAATTCACGAATCGACTCGAGGAAAAACTCGAGTAATCATTCTCTGCTCAACCCAACTTCACCCTGAACAGAAATGCACCGTGCACATGCACCGGAGGTTCCACCACCTCCGACCATCCATGAGGATCCCCACATGTCGACGATCATCTCTACACCAGAATCCGACCACTCGAACATCAAAACCAACTCGAAATCAAAATCGAGCCTTAAAGCCAAAAACTGGAAAAACCATCAAAACCTGGAACCACCTCGTACTCGAGATTCCGACCACCAGAGAGTCTGAATTTTCGGCCAAGCCTTTGCCAATACCCAATCTTCCAATTCCCAAAATATGGTAGCACTCGGTCCACCAGAGATGTCACCCCGATCATCAATGTCCAACTTATCCAAACTAGGGTTACAGACTTCAAAGATCAACCACCATCGCCACCATCTCTTAATCGCCTTCCTAATATTTTTCCCCAAGTCTCCGACCATCACTGCATCACCAGAGAAAACCCTGACCCTCCAGACCTCTGAGATCACCAGAAAACCCCCAAAACCAAATTTCTGGTCAAACCAGAACTACACATTCATCCTTAAGCTAAAAATTATGATTTTAGTTTTAGAAATCATCATTTCAGATAACAAATCAGATTATATACTTGAATACAGGATTTATTTAAATTGAGATTTCGATATGTTCATGCTTTTACTGTAATTCTTCATTTTGTTAAAAACTATCTTTAAATCTTTCCTGGAAATATTTTTAGATCGGATATCTTGTTATTACAAACAAGATTTTTTTATATATCTAAGTCTAAAAAAAATTTAGGGAAGAGATATGAAACTTTAACAAAGTTTTATAACCTGAAGCATAAGAACAGAGCAACACAGACATACACACCAATATATTCTTATATATATACATATGATCATATAAAACAATCATGCAATCACTTTTCACTAATTTACTTTAAGATCACTACATGCAACAAGGCTTAAACAGATTAAAAGCTTGTTTACTCACAGATTTGAAGACAAGGGCATTGCTTGCTCTGTTTTTTTGTTGACCTTCTTCTTTGTTGAGTTGCTTCCTGTTTTCTTGAATGCCTTGTATTTTCTTTAAGTTTTGTAATGGTAGATTGATTTGTTTATGTTTGTGAATGAAACGTATATGTGTGGAGGTAACTAGGCAATATAGAAATGTGCCTTGCTGTGCAATCCTGGCATGTCCCTGTACAGGCTGTACATTTATAAGATTTTTTTTTTTCATGTTCAATTGGTATAAGCCAGGCAGGGATGAGTTGGTACATATATAGAAGAAGTGTATGAGGCAAGAATTGGTGGCTGCAGATTTGTACTGGCCAAATATTTTCATTCTTATTTTATTCCCCTTTTGTTTATTTTGATTTGAACATATGAAAATTTGATTTGAAGTTTTTGGGGCTGATATGATACATTATATGCTTGAATTGATGTTGTCTCCCTTTTGTTTACAACCATTTTCATATGAATTTATATATGTATATATATCTTTTGTATGTCTAAATATATACTACTTATCTTATGTCTGTTTACTTTATTTTTATTTTTTTCCCATCATAAATCTTTTATATGTACATACATACATATATATATTATATGCACTATCTTTACCTAATATATAAGCAGATGTATGTAGTAGCATATGTTTGTCTTCGTATATATTTTCACACTACACATATTTTCAAGTATATTACTTTCCTTTGGTCATATATATACACTTATATATATATATATTTATATATATTATCAACAATGAAAGTTTGTATATATTTTCTATAGGATTCAGAGATTTTATAATGCAATATTAAATATAGCTTTTAATTCAATTTATATATATTTAGATATTTTAATCGTCGGAAATTTATTTATTCGACCAATCAAAATTAATATTCCGAAATTTTAAATCAGTTAATTACCCAATTAACACACGTTAAAAATTCGGGTTGTCACATTCCTCCCCCCTTTAGAACTTTTTGTCCTCGAAAAGGAACGAAACCAGAATTTATGAAAATGCTTAAAACCAGATAAATTTTCTTTGATCATTTTTTTTAAAATACTTTAAAAATTTATATAATATTACTAAAATAGTTTTTATAAAAATACTTTTATAGCTCGATGTCTCAACAAGTCCATCCTCGTTCTTATAGAAATTCGGTCATACGTTGATCAGGCGAGGACTGAAAATATATAAATACTTGGTAAACCCGTTTTCAACACCCAGTGAAAATACTTGGAAAATAATTTTATTGAAAATATAGAAAATAGTTTTTGAAAATAGAGGAAATATCTTTGGTGAGAATGCTCTGGAAATCATCACCCCCATCCATGGTCACAGTTAACACGATGGTTACGTTGCCATCCCGGCAAAATCCATAGATAACTGTAGGCCTCTACGCCCCTCGATTACACCATGGAACCCGCTACAGATCGCAGTTTTACCCGGGCTTTACGTTGCTATCACAGCAAAAACCCATATAACTATAGGCATCAGCGCCCTCGAATTTCCCTGCCAAAAGAATGAAACTCCTCCACTCGACCATAGATCATAGCCTACCGATGTTACGTTGCCATCCCGGCAAAATCAAGTGTAGACTGTTGGCACTCATCCTCTACACGATTTTCGCTATGGTCCACACAGTAGATCGCAGCGACATCGAGTTACACTGTCATCACAGCATAACCCAAATGCCCATGTAGGCATCAGCGCCCTCGACTTTCGCTACCCAATAATCCTCAGGAACTAGTTTGTCTGGACTCCTCACAGGATCAACTTTAGAACCCCCCCTTAGGGCTCAAGGCAGTACCACCCTGTGGCACTCCTGAGAAGTTCATTCAAGGGAGCGTCTTTTTCCCCAGAGCCACTTTCAAAACACTTTATACTATACACATATAGTATTTTCCAAATCATACACCTAGTATGAATTTCATATAAATCTCCTTTCTCAAAATCGATTACCCCAAAATCGATAATTCACAAACTAGGCTTTCCAAATTCCAAATTTGATTTTCCTCAAAAATCAAAAGCCTTTTCAAATTCCATTGGTTCCAAAACCTTTTTTCCAAAATCATTCTCATAAAATCCCTTATATATAGATATATATAACTTTTGAAAATCTTTGGATCACTTCATACTTGTATAAATTCCCTTTTATACTTCAAATACTTTCAAATACTTTCAAAAACCCTTTTCTTCTGTCAATAGATTCAACAAGGGGACTCTACCATATATAACCAGATATATAACTTTGTTTATCCCTAATCAAATATTCAAATTTGATTACTCTTTTATAAAGTTATTAGCCACGTTACTTTTCTTCATAAAGTGAATCTTTAATCATAGAAATTTCCAATTTCCATTCTACCTCATCATATATTTCACAAAATATACTCTTCATTTCAAAATCATTTTACAATTCTTATCCAAAAAATTTCAATATCAATTTCAAACAAACTCGTATGATGTCCACATATCATCCGTACGCAATATCAATCTGATCGCTCACTCGATCACACAATTTCACTTCCGAACTTGTAACGACCCAATATTTTGGACCATTCGCATCCATTATAAGTGTATAGGTAGACACTCATGCCGGAGTTGAATTGCTCAAAATACCGCGTTGTTAATTTAAATTTGGCAAAACTGAACATATACAGTAAATAAATAATCACAGATCACAGACACAGAGTAATAATTTGCAGCGGAAATAAAGAGATAGTAGTTCATGAAGCTACTATATGAATATATAAAATACATCAGAGTTTACAACAGAAGAGTAATATGATACATCAGAGTTAAATCAGAATACATCACTGGAATCATCGAATACTGGAAGCAGAATAGATGGCTGGATCTTCAAGCAAAGCTCCAACTCCAAAGGTGAGTCTCGAGAGCTGAACCACTCAGTCTGACCCGAGCGTAAAGCAAAAACACAAGACACTCGAGTCAGGATTAACATTCTTATATTAATAAATCCAACTCAAGTGAAATAGCAATTGAAATACAAGTAACTCAAAGGATGTTTGGAACAACCATCCTTTAAGGATCCGTTAAACTATCTACTATGTAGTAGTGTACGATAAGTAGATAATGTCTATCAGTAATATAAGAAGATATCAAAATAGCGTTAAGTCATGGCCCATTCCACCCTTAACACATTTTTATTCCCACAAGCATATACAAGACCGTAGTTTCCCCAAAACCGGAAGTCACCAGAGGGCAATACATATACTCAAGGTACAAAACAAATTCGTAGTGGTCGCGCATAAATGGAATACAAGTATGACAAGGCACATGAGGCTATACCCAAGGTAGTGATACTACCGTTCGCCTGATCCGGGCTGGTGAGAACGCAACGCCGCAGCGCCCGCAACACCGTGAGACAACACTCCCAAAATCAAGGGTGCACCAATCGACAATAAGTATAAGTAGTTCGAAGAAGTGTGTCCACTTGAGGTATCAATCCTCCATTGGCCCGGCACAGCTCCTGTTTTAGTCATTTCCAATTTGACACAAGTGTCAAGGCTATCCATTATCGTTCTCTTTCTTCAGTCATCACGAACACCATTCCAACCACTTCATTCTGGATCATCACTCCACGTATAGTTATTAAAGTGGTTTTCGGTTTAGATAGAGAGTATATCCATAACCGAATTCCGGTCTCTTTAATAACTTTCGTAATTATTACACCGATTGGTCGTTTATATATTTCAAAAACCAAATCAAATTCAATTCAATTAGAATTCGTAAATCAACATTTCATTTGTCTTTCAAAACTAATTTCCAATAATTTACGTTTCAAAACTTCCAAATTATCATTTCAAAATTCTATAATACAATTTCAATTTTATTTAAAACAATTCAATATTGATTCAAGTTCGTATATAAGATTCATTCCGAAATCATTAAAATTAACTTAATTTGACATTCAAATCAATTTAATTCATTTATCGATTTCATTAAATATTCGTAGAGTAAATTTATCATTCAAACAATTTCTATTAAATTTCCAAATCATTAATCCATTATTTAAATTCAACTTCATTATATCAAAACTTACAAATTTAATTAAATTAAATTCATCAAATCAAATTCTTTATATTTCACGTCTTACATTAATTTCAATAAATCACATTTTTATTTCTTGTTAAAGAAATTCAATTTCAGTTATTTACTTTCATAAATAATTTTCCAAAACTTAATTAATAAAGAAAACTCAATTTCAATTATTTACGAAGTAAAAATTTACTTATTCAAAAGTTCAATTTCTCTTATTAAAGAATTTCAATTCAATTTAATCATTAAATAATTCAACCTTATTTAATTATCAATAATTCAAACTTAATTATTAAATAATTTCAAAGTTTAATAATTTCAAACTTAATTATAATTTCAAACTTAATTATTAAATCATTTCAAACTTAATTCAATCATTTCTCAAATTAAACAACCTTCTTTAATCAATTTCTTTATTTATATTTCATTTCAGATTATTAAATATTCATGTTTAAATTTCATTAAATTCAATTTCCAACTTCGTCTCAAAACCATATTATTTATTCAAATAAAATCTTCGTTTTATTTTAAATCAAATTATTGACCAATCGGGTTTTATTTAATTTTCTATCCTAGGCCAAAGTTCAATTTGGGTATTTATCATTTCAACCCGATTCCAATTCAATTCAAAATCAAAACATACAAAGGGAACTTGCAGTGTGATAACTGGGATGGTGTCAAAGTAAATAAACAAGCAATAACATCAATCAATAACAATTCAATAATCAATTCAAATAATCCCGAAATAACCGTATTAATTCACATTGTTATTTGTGCGAATTAGTATAATTATTTCTAGAATCTACACTATCATTTCATGTAGATTAAAGATTATTACATTACGGTTTTCACTTGTCGTTCAATTTACAATTTCAGGCATCATCAATTTAACAATATACATTCAGTGGTTCAAAATGTAATTAAACAAATCATATGTGTCAATAAATTCAACAGTTAAAGGGGTCATATTATACAAGTGTCAGTGAATCAAATTTAACATTTAAATCATCCTATATCAATTTCAATTGCATACTATTTATCATTTTAACATTAACAATTTAACGTCCAATATAAACATCAACAATCAATCAATTATCAGCCAAACTGTATTATTATTGCATAAATAATTAACAGATAATGGTGTCAGATGTCACAGGTGAACTGATACAGGTAATAACAGTGTAAATATCAAACAGCAGCATATTTCAATTGTCGTTTCAATTGAAATCAAATTTAATAAATAAAAGAACGTTAATCGTGAGTGAGTGCTCACCTTTCGAGGCTAGAGAGATGGACATGATGGAATGAGTTTCGAATCCAAGAACGAATTTCAAAGCAAAGCTAGATGGGCCTGAATTCGACGGACAATCTGATAGATACGGAAATCGATGAAGCACTTGGAATCAGCTTGATAGAGATAGAGATTTTATAAATATAAATATTATTATCTTAAAAATCAATATTTTAAAACTTGCATAAACTCATCATTAAGACATCCCAACTTCTCGTATACTATATATGGATAAAATCATATTCTAGTTTCAAATGCATTTCAAAATTTTAAACATATATTAAACTCAACATATGCATACCTTACATATCAACGTGCCCTTAATGTGACACATGCTACAATCCAAACATACTATTATACTTGTTTAAACCCACGTGTATACATGCACAAATAGGAATATACATCATTTCAGAATACATGTATATTAACAGTAGCCCAAACATATATATATTTCATGAATTTAAGTAGAACCACCTATATTCGCATATACACAACTAGATGTACATCTGTAGATTCCTATACATGCATGTGCATATAGACTGCTTATAGGCAAACAAAGCATATTTACTCATGTTACTTAAACCCATATATATATAACAGTAAATAAGAATATATTAAACTAAGAACCCAAATAATAGCAGCTTATGATAATTACATATATTACATTACAAAACCCATTATTTTCTTAAACACGTATACTTAAAATCAAGATGTACTAGTATATACATTTTAAAATCAACGGCCAACAACACGGTATCAACACTAATATATATTCAATTATATACAACTAATATGTAAACTACAGTCAAACAATACTTATATATATAAAAAAATTATACTGTCACATTTATAAACAAATATGCATATACTTTACATAACCTAACTTATATAACTACAAACATATACAAACCATTATACTTTTTATATTTTAAGGTCAGTGCTTATATCTAAATCCATATAACTTTATACACTTTAAAATATATAAAGTTTAAATAGTATAACAGAAGTGTAAATATACTAATATATAAACAAGCTTGTATAAATATATACCCACACAGTCATATACTCACATATAGCTATATACATATATAACTTAAAGATAAGCAGATCATATGGGTTTCATAAACCATACTTTATAATAGTCAGAACAAAAGAGCAGAATTGTTTAAAAAAGAAGAAGATATGTTTTAGATATGTAAGATGTAAGCTTTAAAATGTACAACCTTCTAAAGGAATAAAAATACAATACTAAAACCCCATCTTATATATATACCCACCGTATTACGCTAGAGCAAAGAAACTCATACGGCAATGGGCCACGGCAGAGAAGTTAGGAGGAGAGGGGTTTTTGAGATGGCGATCGAGTGGAAGTGGGTTGAAGTGGACGGCTTTGGTGGCTTCGAGGTGAGTGGAAGGTCGCACAGAGGTTGGGTGACTGGGGTGCGCGCGTGAGGTTGATGAGTTGGGTGGCCGAGGTATGGTGGGTCGGCAGGATGATGAGGTGGAGCTTCGGCCGCTAGAGTGTGAAGGCGTGGAATGCTTCAAGCTCAAATAAATGAATATGGATCTGATATAAAACTGAATGGACGCAAAAGAACGTGTATTATAAATGAACGATTTTACAATAAAAGAAAATTTATTAGTTCAAACGAATCGAAGGGTCAGAGAAATTGGCCAGTTAATAAACCTTGAAATCAGGAGAGTAAAAGTCAATCGTGTGAGTTCAAGGGAAAAATGAATGTTAGTGGTTACAAGAGTTATACGTTCGAGATACAAAGGTCACAAATAATAATTTCTAAAAATATTGAGTGTAGTGACCATTTGGAATCATCCGATAAATATAAATGTTCGCAAAAGAACCAACAGGTAAAGATTTGGATACCGATACGGTCATCCGTTTCACAGATTCCTTTCTGAAACGGGCTTCAAAACACAGGAACGAATATATCGCAGAGATCAGCACGACGAGACGATCAAAACTGTATACAGATATCAGTGATACGATCAGCCGATAAAATCGATATCGGTACCAGAATGCTGCTATTTTGCAGAAAATAAGAACGACGGAGCAATAGATGTCCGAATTTGGAAAAACGACAAACTGACATCTTGCTCAGAAGATGGTTTAGAATTTTTCTATGTAAAAATATTTAGGTTTCGGAAACATTTTGATTTCAACGCTTTTTAACCGATTAAATTGAAGTGAATTTACGCGCGAAATAAACTTTCGTATTTTCGGACGAAAATTTACCAATTGCTATGTTTAACTAGACGTATTCCAAATATAAAATTTTTATTTCAAAATTTTATCGTTTAAAATTTCACAAAATTTCAACTAATTACGTTATTAAAATAGTTGAAATTTACGGGTCGTTACACTCTCCCCCACTCAAAACTTTTCGTCCCCGAAAAGGAACGAGGTAGGAGAATAGAAACAACCAGAAAGAAAACAGGTTTGAAATACAATTAATTTAAACCATATAAATTCAAATTTAAATTAATTGGTATTCAACAATTGATTTAATCCCTTTGATTTCACTAAAAATCAACCTCAACTATTTTTAAATTCATTATCTTATTATCCAATTATCTTTAATTTACAATTTTTTTTTAAACCATAAACTTGAATAGTCTTTTATTATAATCATTTTCTTCAATAATTTTAAATTCTTCTTTATTCCAAATTGCTGTTAAATTTATTCTACTTAAAATATCTAACCACATATATTTAACCCATATAAATTAATTTAAAACATAAAAGTTTCGATTTAAATTAATTTATATTCAATAATTGGTTTAATTTTAAGATATTTCCTAAGTTGATCTAATTCAATTTGTTAATTCTTTCAGAACAAATTTATTTGCCTCATCTATTATCCAATTAACTTATTATTCTATTTATTTCAATTAACATTTTATAATTAAAATTTAAGTGTATAGCATTTATTATAAACACTCAAATTTTATTTATAAATCCAATTTATCTTATATATTATCCACTTACATAGTTAACTTCTGAATGATTTAGGTAAGTTGTATTAGAATGCAGTTGAACAATATACAAATAAAATTTTCCCAATTCAATTATTTCAAGTTTAAATATTTATCCCAAATTTTGGTTTTATTTATAATTAAAATCATCCTTTAACAAAATTTAAGAATTAGATTTCCGATTAACTTTAAACAATTTAGAGATATATATAATATATTTATATCAAATCAAATTAAATTTTAAAATAAGATAACTATATATATATAAATCAAATTATACTGAAGAAATTCAAATCAAAATATTTTTCAAAACAAAACCGTAGCAAAGCTACAGAATAGTATCTTCACTTCGGAACTCGAAAATGAACGTCGATGATGCGGCCGCCATCACCGAAATTATTTTCCAGTGACAAAGAGAAGAGCACTGATTTCAACATTTTAAAAATTCCTTGAAAACGATTTCTATTCGAAAAATACTTCCAATAATATATACTTTTAAAATTTTAAAACCCAAAGTTCGAAATCATCGGAAACTAATAAATTCTCAAATTTCTGAATTAAATTCATTTTAAATTCCAAATCGATTTATAAACTGTATTTATAAATTTAGTTAGAACAATAAATGATAATCAAATATTATCATTTCAATCAACAATTTAATTTACCTGTTAAATTCCAGAAAATTTTTACTTATATTTTCACAATATAATCAAACAAATTTATTTCATTTTCCAAATTTGAAAATAATATTGTGTCAGTTTGCTCTGTTCAAGTGTTTTGGAAATCCTATCGATAGCGTTGATCAGATGAATCGATCGAAAACCCAAATCAACATCAACAACTCAAACAACACAATGTATAAAACATTTTAATATTTATTTAAAAATACACTTCTTCGCTCGACGATACATGAATGGATTCTAAAGCAAGGATATAAATTCAAATTTGATGGACTCAAATCAAAGAGAATTTTGATTCAAAGATAGGTTCGAAACAAGGATAAGATGATTAAATAGCGAAATAAGAAGATCGATAAGTTTATATAAATCGCGGGCAACCTTAACCGGGTCAACCGTGACTTCAAGAATAAGATCAATGCAGAATTCCAAGGCAAATCTACATTCAATCTCAAGAAATAGAATTCAGGTATAGCAGGAGATAGATAGCATCGTAAACCGAGGATATTGAAATCTCCGGTAAATCGATGCCTATTATAAAGGAGTTTCACCCATTTACAAATCATTCGAAGTTTGGCGAGACCGTCGATTCATTATAAAGGTCATTCGATGTGGAGCTATGTGATGCTCCAGAATTGAAAGAAGGCAAATAGTGAGGGACACGAATGAATTTCGGAACCGAGGGGAACGTTCCAAAATTCAAAGGAATTGAGTCCAAAGGAAGAGATTGAAACTCGAATGAGAGTGATTCTGTAAATACATTTACCCTATATGTTAAGTTTTGCCTAGAGCTACCAAAGCTCTGATACCAACTGTAACGACCCAATATTTTGGACCATTCGCATCCATTATAAGTGTATAGGTAGACACTCATGCCGGAGTTGAATTGCTCAAAATACCGCGTTGTTAATTTAAATTTGGCAAAACTGAACATATACAGTAAATAAATAATCACAGATCACAGACACAGAGTAATAATTTGCAGCGGAAATAAAGAGATAGTAGTTCATGAAGCTACTATATGAATATATAAAATACATCAGAGTTTACAACAGAAGAGTAATATGATACATCAGAGTTAAATCAGAATACATCACTGGAATCATCGAATACTGGAAGCAGAATAGATGGCTGGATCTTCAAGCAAAGCTCCAACTCCAAAGGTGAGTCTCGAGAGCTAAACCACTCAGTCTGACCCGAGCGTAAAGCAAAAACACAAGACACTCGAGTCAGGATTAACATTCTTATATTAATAAATCCAACTCAAGTGAAATAGCAATTGAAATACAAGTAACTCAAAGGATGTTTGGAACAACCATCCTTTAAGGATCCGTTAAACTATCTACTATGTAGTAGTGTACGATAAGTAGATAATGTCTATCAGTAATATAAGAAGATATCAAAATAGCGTTAAGTCATGGCCCATTCCACCCTTAACACATTTTTATTCCCACAAGCATATACAAGACCGTAGTTTCCCCAAAACCGGAAGTCACCAGAGGGCAATACATATACTCAAGGTACAAAACAAATTCGTAGTGGTCGCGCATAAATGGAATACAAGTATGACAAGGCACATGAGGCTATACCCAAGGTAGTGATACTACCGTTCGCCTGATCCGGGCTGGTGAGAACGCAACGCCGCAGCGCCCGCAACACCGTGAGACAACACTCCCAAAATCAAGGGTGCACCAATCGACAATAAGTATAAGTAGTTCGAAGAAGTGTGTCCACTTGAGGTATCAATCCTCCATTGGCCCGGCACAGCTCCTGTTTTAGTCATTTCCAATTTGACACAAGTGTCAAGGCTATCCATTATCGTTCTCTTTCTTCAGTCATCACGAACACCATTCCAACCACTTCATTCTGGATCATCACTCCGCGTATAGTTATTAAAGTGGTTTTCGGTTTAGATAGAGAGTATATCCATAACCGAATTCCGGTCTCTTTAATAACTTTCGTAATTATTACACCGATTGGTCGTTTATATATTTCAAAAACCAAATCAAATTCAATTCATTTAGAATTCGTAAATCAACATTTCATTTGTCTTTCAAAACTAATTTCCAATAATTTACGTTTCAAAACTTCCAAATTATCATTTCAAAATTCTATAATACAATTTCAATTTTATTTAAAACAATTCAATATTGATTCAAGTTCGTATATAAGATTCATTCCGAAATCATTAAAATTAACTTAATTTGACATTCAAATCAATTTAATTCATTTATCGATTTCATTAAATATTCGTAGAGTAAATTTATCATTCAAACAATTTCTATTAAATTTCCAAATCATTAATCCATTATTTAAATTCAACTTCATTATATCAAAACTTACAAATTTAATTAAATTAAATTCATCAAATCAAATTCTTTATATTTCACGTCTTACATTAATTTCAATAAATCACATTTTTATTTCTTGTTAAAGAAATTCAATTTCAGTTATTTACTTTCATAAATAATTTTCCAAAACTTAATTAATAAAGAAAACTCAATTTCAATTATTTACGAAGTAAAAATTTACTTATTCAAAAGTTCAATTTCTCTTATTAAAGAATTTCAATTCAATTTAATCATTAAATAATTCAACCTTATTTAATTATCAATAATTCAAACTTAATTATTAAATAATTTCAAAGTTTAATAATTTCAAACTTAATTATAATTTCAAACTTAATTATTAAATCATTTCAAACTTAATTCAATCATTTCTCAAATTAAACAACCTTCTTTAATCAATTTCTTTATTTATATTTCATTTCAGATTATTAAATATTCATGTTTAAATTTCATTAAATTCAATTTCCAACTTCGTCTCAAAACCATATTATTTATTCAAATAAAATCTTCGTTTTATTTTAAATCAAATTATTGACCAATCGGGTTTTATTTAATTTTCTATCCTAGGCCAAAGTTCAATTTGGGTATTTATCATTTCAACCCGATTCCAATTCAATTCAAAATCAAAACATACAAAGGGAACTTGCAGTGTGATAACTGGGATGGTGTCAAAGTAAATAAACAAGCAATAACATCAATCAATAACAATTCAATAATCAATTCAAATAATCCCGAAATAACCGTATTAATTCACATTGTTATTTGTGCGAATTAATATAATTATTTCTAGAATCTACACTATCATTTCATGTAGATTAAAGATTATTACATTACGGTTTTCACTTGTCGTTCAATTTACAATTTCAGGCATCATCAATTTAACAATATACATTCAGTGGTTCAAAATGTAATTAAACAAATCATATGTGTCAATAAATTCAACAGTTAAAGGGGTCATATTATACAAGTGTCAGTGAATCAAATTTAACATTTAAATCATCCTATATCAATTTCAATTGCATACTATTTATCATTTTAACATTAACAATTTAACGTCCAATATAAACATCAACAATCAATCAATTATCAGCCAAACTGTATTATTATTGCATAAATAATTAACAGATAATGGTGTCAGATGTCACAGGTGAACTGATACAGGTAATAACAGTGTAAATATCAAACAGCAGCATATTTCAATTGTCGTTTCAATTGAAATCAAATTTAATAAATAAAAGAACGTTAATCGTGAGTGAGTGCTCACCTTTCGAGGCTAGAGAGATGGACATGATGGAATGAGTTTCGAATCCAAGAACGAATTTCAAAGCAAAGCTAGATGGGCCTGAATTCGACGGACAATCTGATAGATACGGAAATCGATGAAGCACTTGGAATCAGCTTGATAGAGATAGAGATTTTATAAATATAAATATTATTATCTTAAAAATCAATATTTTAAAACTTGCATAAACTCATCATTAAGACATCCCAACTTCTCGTATACTATATATGGATAAAATCATATTCTAGTTTCAAATGCATTTCAAAATTTTAAACATATATTAAACTCAACATATGCATACCTTACATATCAACGTGCCCTTAATGTGACACATGCTACAATCCAAACATACTATTATACTTGTTTAAACCCACGTGTATACATGCACAAATAGGAATATACATCATTTCAGAATACATGTATATTAACAGTAGCCCAAACATATATATATTTCATGAATTTAAGTAGAACCACCTATATTCGCATATACACAACTAGATGTACATCTGTAGATTCCTATACATGCATGTGCATATAGACTGCTTATAGGCAAACAAAGCATATTTACTCATGTTACTTAAACCCATATATATATAACAGTAAATAAGAATATATTAAACTAAGAACCCAAATAATAGCAGCTTATGATAATTACATATATTACATTACAAAACCCATTATTTTCTTAAACACGTATACTTAAAATCAAGATGTACTAGTATATACATTTTAAAATCAACGGCCAACAACACGGTATCAACACTAATATATATTCAATTATATACAACTAATATGTAAACTACAGTCAAACAATACTTATATATATAAAAAAATTATACTGTCACATTTATAAACAAATATGCATATACTTTACATAACCTAACTTATATAACTACAAACATATACAAACCATTATACTTTTTATATTTTAAGGTCAGTGCTTATATCTAAATCCATATAACTTTATACACTTTAAAATATATAAAGTTTAAATAGTATAACAGAAGTGTAAATATACTAATATATAAACAAGCTTGTATAAATATATACCCATACAGTCATATACTCACATATAGCTATATACATATATAACTTAAAGATAAGCAGATCATATGGGTTTCATAAACCATACTTTATAATAGTCAGAACAAAAGAGCAGAATTGTTTAAAAAAGAAGAAGATATGTTTTAGATATGTAAGATGTAAGCTTTAAAATGTACAACCTTCTAAAGGAATAAAAATACAATACTAAAACCCCATCTTATATATATACCCACCGTATTACGCTAGAGCAAAGAAACTCATACGGCAATGGGCCACGGTAGAGAAGTTAGGAGGAGAGGGGTTTTTGAGATGGCGATCGAGTGGAAGTGGGCTGAAGTGGACGGCTTTGGTGGCTTCGAGGTGAGTGGAAGGTCGCACAGAGGTTGGGTGACTGGGGTGCGCGCGTTAGGTTGATGAGTTGGGTGGCCGAGGTATGGTGGGTCGGCAGGATGATGAGGTGGAGCTTCGGCCGCTAGAGTGTGAAGGCGTGGAATGCTTCAAGCTCAAATAAATGAATATGGATCTGATATAAAACTGAATGGACGCAAAAGAACGTGTATTATAAATGAACGATTTTACAATAAAAGAAAATTTATTAGTTCAAACGAATCGAAGGGTCAGAGAAATTGGCCAGTTAATAAACCTTGAAATCAGGAGAGTAAAAGTCAATCGTGTGAGTTCAAGGGAAAAATGAATGTTAGTGGTTACAAGAGTTATACGTTCGAGATACAAAGGTCACAAATAATAATTTCTAAAAATATTGAGTGTAGTGACCATTTGGAATCATCCGATAAATATAAATGTTCGCAAAAGAACCAACAGGTAAAGATTTGGATACCGATACGGTCATCCGTTTCACAGATTCCTTTCTGAAACAGGCTTCAAAACACAGGAACGAATATATCGCAGAGATCAGCATGACGAGACGATCAAAACTGTATACAGATATCAGTGATACGATCAGCCGATAAAATCGATATCGGTACCAGAATGCTGCTATTTTGCAGAAAATAAGAACGACGGAGCAATAGATGTCCGAATTTGGAAAAACGACAAACTGACATCTTTCTCAGAAGATGGTTTAGAATTTTTCTATGTAAAAATATTTAGGTTTCGGAAACATTTTGATTTCAACGCTTTTTAACCGATTAAATTGAAGTGAATTTACGCGCGAAATAAACTTTCGTATTTTCGGACGAAAATTTACCAATTGCTATGTTTAACTAGACGTATTCCAAATATAAAATTTTTATTTCAAAATTTTATCGTTTAAAATTTCACAAAATTTCAACTAATTACGTTATTAAAATAGTTGAAATTTACGGGTCGTTACAGAACTAGTATTGTCCACCCGACTTCCTAGTGCGAACTCAGATTTGGTTTCTTGATCAGAAATTGTCATTCTCCTTGCATAGTCACAACTATGATAGAGAATATCCAGAACCAATCAAAAATCCATATCCAGGTTCGCCGTCGAAAATTGAGCGAAAAATCCCAAATCGGATCGATAATACTATCTCGAAATTCTGTGCTCGAATCTGGATCAAATTACTATGCGAATAGAATAATATACGTACATCCTACGTATTTATCTTCATTGATTATCAGTTAAATCAATTCCCTTTCTATTCATCCTCACTTTGATTTTATTCACTTATTCAAATTTTCCTTAATCCCCATTTGGATTATCACTTTAATTCTTATCTCAGTTGGGTATTTAATCAATAATAGTTTGAACTTCGACCAGTTTATATTTAGAAAATAGCTTGAAATTTTTTATAATAAATAAGCAGTTGAAAAATAATTATTAACTGTAAAAAGCTGTAAAATAGTTAAGTAATTGTAAATAGTTGAAAAATAGTAATTATTTATAAAACAATTGAAAAACAGAAATTAGTTTATAAATCAGTTGTAAAATTGTTAATTAGTTCCAAAAGTAATTGTAAAACAAGCTTAAGATAGTTTAAGGTTTAAAAAGAAAAGTTGTATAGTAAATAGTTTGGAAAAATAGATTTATATTAAAACAATTTATTTTGAAAATAGTCCAGAGTCAAACTGTTCAATTCCCCATCAATTCGATTTAAATTTCCACTTCCATTTAAATTGACTCACTTCTAATTTGAATAACTTCAATTTCCCTTGAACTTGATTTATCCCCAATTCAAATTGAATTAACCTCAATTTCTCTCCAAATTCAAATCAAATTCCATTTGATTTTAAACATATTCACTTTAATTACAATTTCAAATTATTCAAATTAATTTAGACTAATTTCAAATTGAATCCACTTCAATTTCAAATCATTTCAATTTCTATATGAATTAATCCCAATTCCCATTTGAATTTGAACTCCTTCAATCTTAAATTTTATTTTAAATTACTCCAATTCAAATTTCCCATTCGAATTTTATACTTGTCCATCTTCAATTCTAATTAATTCAAACTAAATTCAATTTGAAATAATGAAATATGAATCTCAACTTTAAACCATCTCAAATTATATAAATTCGAGTTATAAATTTTCAAATGTTGATTTAACCCCTTAAATCAAATTAACCTTTATTTTTAAATCAATAATCCCAATCTTTAAATAATTTAATTCTAAGTCCAATTCTCAAAATTCCATTTTAAATTATCTTTATTTAACTTATTTCAAAGTTCAAATAAGAGTTCAAAACAAATTTTATCTTAAAAATTCAATTTATTACCCAATTTTATCTTCCAGTTTTGAAACCAGTTCTTAAACAATTTTAATTTACAAATTCAATTATTCAAATTTCAGTTCAAAGTAATCCATATCCTTAATTTCAAATTAAAGTTTAATTTCCCTTTTATCTCAATAATGGATATATTACCACACTTCATTCCTCATTCATTTAAACAAATCCAATTCACAATTTAAAGATTATTAATAACAATAGGATGATATCATCCAATTTATTTTAAAACATCCACCCATTTCCAATTTCCAGATCTCAACCCATTTTGAGATCACACAAACTCCCAATTCAAATTAACCATTTAACTCCCCAAGTTAAATCTCAATTTCATCTTGAAATTTCCAATTCAGGTTGCTTGTTAACTTATTTAACTTTCCCAAAGTTAAATTCAATTTAATTAATCCAGCCAACCTTACCCAATTTGGATTCCCATTTCAAATTTTAAACCTCACATTAATAATCTTATAAGTTCAAAAAATTATCACCTTGGGTATCACATCTCATTCCAAATTTAAAACTCAACATTTAGAGTTTATTTCAAACCATCTTTGATATTATGTATATTCCTCATATATGCATATTATTTTCTTTACACATCAAGTTATCCTTAAATTTTAACCCATTTTTGGTTCTTTAATTCAAAACAAATTTTCAAACAACCCTCATTTGCAACAAGCCCCTTTTATTCAAATAATACTTATTTATTATTTCTTTTAGCACTTTGAAACAAATTCCAAATTTTCTGGATTAGATTTAAAACTTCACAATTTAGATCACCTTCAGTTCCAATTTATAAGTCATACTTATCTAAAACATTTCATTTTTCTTACTCATTAATACACATCTTATTATTAAACACAACAATCATTTATGATAATAACCAAGATTATCATATCTGGAAACCAATTCATTATTATCTTTATTCTGAAAACACTTCTACAAATTCAGGATTTTAATTTCAGTTTGGATCCATTTCAAACTTATCTTCATTCAATTTCAATTTGGTTGTATTACTATTACCACTTAATTCTCATTATTTTATTTAATTCCAATGATTCAACAACCAATTTCTTATATATATTTAATAATTAGAAAATTATTTCTTTATATATCAAAAGATAAACTTATATAAAAATCATTAAATTTTAAAATCATTTTAAAATCTTTATATAAGAAAATAAGAAGTACGCTCTCATATATAATACTCTCAACTCATTTTAGGGTACTATTGACCCTATCATTAATGAGTAAACCCACCAGAGCCAAGGTTCTCGCTTAACCTTCACTCTGATACCAACTGTAACGACCCAGAATTTTCGAACCCGAAAATTCCAGATAGTTAGGGAAAAGAAGAAAAGAGGTAGAAGAAGAAGAAGAAGAAACAGAAGCACCAAAAACACAGATTCTCACATTCGCAGCGGAAAAATATAATATCAAATAATAACAGTTATACAAAGGAAGCTGTATTTGTCAAATTACACTTTAATACATCAGAGTTACAACATATACACAAATCACTGGACAGATACAATTAACATGTCCCAAACAACTACAATATATCACAGCGGAATACACGCCATACGTTCCTGCCATCCAGCTTGCCTCCTGAGCTCCTGAACGTCCTTACCTGGAAATCTGTAATACTCGGTCTGACCCGAGCATTACAACAAAGTAACAACCGGGTCGGGCTGGAAACCAACGTGAGTAAACCCATATAATTTGAAATACTAAATTCAAACCATAAAGAAAACCTGGGTAACTCGTACTTCACTACGAGTTCATTACTTGTTATGCTCAACACTTACTTCCACAATCAATCCCTAAGTACCTTTATTTAGTTTTATATAGTCCATTTAAATTATTCCATTTCAGCCTGTTGATTTCACAAGTCAACCCATAAAGAATCATTGTAGGTTATCAATCGAAGTGGGTTCGGGTATTACTGATACCCAATCCCGGTTTCTTCGAATACAATACCATCTTAACCCAAGTTATTCAAATGAAATACGAATCAAACTTTAAATACAGGGTGTCACTGTTTTAACCCAACATTATCACATAACATCACACATCACATACCAGAGATATCAACTAATCTAAGGCACACAATACCATTTAATCATTCATAAGCAAGAAAAATTAACCATACCATCTCTAATTAATTTAATTAACTACTATCGAATTAAATAAATTACTTTAATTACTTCTAATCCTGCTTATTAATTGATTACAAACCAATTAATTGATCATCCAATAATCATCCATTTAATTAATCCTCCTAGATTAATCATAATTAGGAATGATAATTACTTTCACTAAGTGATTATCCTTTATATTAACTACACAAAGTAATTAATCCCAAATCGCTTCCATTCTTCAATTAATTATAACCAGTAATTACCCATCTTAATTACTTCACTAAGTAATTATTCTTCATTAACTACATTGAGTAATTTAACAAATCATCTAGTGATTATCGTAAATTAATTAAACTTAATTAATTAACTTAAATTAATCACCTTAAACTAAATTAATTACAATAAGTAATTAATCCCTTAATTACTTATTTATTTTTCCATAATCATTAATTAATTAATGACTCTTTAATTAATTTCAAATCATATTATCTTAATTATCTTTAAGATAAACATTTTCCTTATTTATGACTAAATTTTCATTATCAAACTTTTGAACCATTTTACTTTAAAATTTACCTTAGAATTTACATTGTAAATTTCATTTTAAAATTTAAGATTTGAAAATAATTAACACATTTAATTTTAACAAAGTTTAAAAACAATTTAAACCTTCTAAATCACATGATAGAGACACACTTATTTATAAAAGAAATTTACAAAAGTTTCTAAACCAAATTCGTTTTAAATTCAAATCCTTTATAAAATATACTTTAACATTTCAAAGTTGTTTAAAACATTTAAATTTTATAAACTTTAATTAATTCAAAATCAGGATACAAGGTAAGCTTGAATCCATACTTTAAAATTATTTAAAACTTTATTTAAATCTGGCTTTCAATTTTAAATTTCATTTTAAATTTTAAAACACTGACAAGTTTTAAAAACCTGTAACTAACAATTGACCCGAGCCCACACTTAAAACCCCCGAGCCAAAACACCCCTTACTTCGAGAAATTCACGAATCGACTCGAGTAAAAACTCGAGTAATCATTCTCTGCTCAACCCAACTTCACCTTGAACCGAAATGCACCGTGCATATGCACCGGAGGTTCCACCACCTCCGACCATCCATGAGGATCCCAACATGTCGACGATCATCTCTACACCAAGAATCCGACCACTCGAACATCGAAACCAACTCGAATCAAAATCGAGCCTTAAAGCCCAAAACTGGAAAAAACATCAAAACCTAGAACCACCTCGTACTCGAGACTCCGACCACCAAGGAGTCTGAATTTCCGGCCAAGCCTTTGTCAATACCCAATCTTCCAATTCCCAAAATATGGTAGCACTCGGTCCACCAGAGACGTCACCACGATCATCATTGTCCAACCTATCCAAACTAAGGTTACAGACTTCAAAGATCAACCACCATCGCCACCATCTCTTAATCGCCTTCCTAATATTTTTCCCCAAGTCTCCCACCATCACTGCATCACCAGAGAAAACCCTGACCCTCCAGACCTCTGAGATCACCAGAAAACCCCCAAAACCCAATTTCTGGTCAAACCAGAACTGCACATTCATCCTTAAGCTAAAAATTATGATTTTAGTTTTAGAAATCATCATTTCAGATAACAAATCAGATTATATACTTGAATACATGATTTATTTAAATTGAGATTTCGATATGTTCATGCTTTTACTGTAATTCTTCATTTTGTTAAAAACTATCTTTAAATCTTGCCTGGAAATATTTTTAGATCAGATATCTTATTATTACAAACAAGATTTGTTTATATATCTAAGTCTAAAAAAAATTTAGGGAAGAGATATGAAACTTTAACAAAGTTTTATAACCTGAAGCATAAGAACAGAGCAACACAGACATACACACCAATATATTCTTATATAGACATATGATCATATAAAACAATCATGCAATCACTTTTCACTAATTTAATTTAAGATCACTGCATGCAACAAGACTTAAACAGATTAAAAGCTTGTTTACTCACAAATTTGAAGACAAGGGCATTGCTTGCTCTGTTTTTTTGTTGACCTTCTTCTTTGTTGAGTTGCTTCCTGTTTTCTTGAATGCCTTGTATTTTCTTTAAGTTCTGTAATGGTAGATTGATTTGTTTATGTTTGTGAATGAAATGTATATGTGTGGAGGTAACTAGGCAATATAGAAATGTGTCTTGCTGTGCAAGCCTGGCATGTCCCTGTACAGGCTGTACATTTATAAGATTTTTTTTCTTGTTCAATTGGTATAAGCCGGGTAGGGATGAGTCGGTACATATATAGAAGAAGTGTATGAGGCAAGAATTGGTGGCTGTAGATTTGTACTGGCCAAATATTTTCATTCTTATTTTATTCCCCTTTTGTTTATTTTGATTTGAACATATGAAAATTTGATTTGAAGTTTTTGGGGCTGATATGATACATTATATGCTTGAATTGATGTTGTCTCCCTTTTTGTTTACAACCATTTTCATATGAATTCATATATGTATATATATCTTTTGTATGTCTAAATATATACTACTTATCTTATGTTTGTTTACTTTATTTTTATTTTTTTCCCATCATAAATCTTTTATATGTACATACCTATATATATTATATGCACTTTCTTTATCTAATATATAAGTAGATGTATGTAGTAGCATATGTTTGTCTTTGTAACAACCCGAAATTTTCGATCCCGAAAATTCCAAATAGTTAGGAAAAGAAGAAAGAGATAGAAGAAGAAACAGAAAACAAAACAAAGAATCTCACATTCGCAGCGGATCAAAATATAATATCAAATAATAACAGTTATACAAAGAAATATATACTTGTCAATTTACACTTTAATACATCAGAGTTACAATATATACACAAACACTGGACAGATAAAATCAACATGTCCTAGACAAACTACAATATATCACAGCGGAATACACTCCATACGTTCCTCCCATCCAGCTCGTCTCCTGAGCTCCAGAACGTCCTAACCTGGAAATCTGTAATACACGGTCTGACCCGAGCATTACATCAAAGTAACACTCGGGTCAGGTTGGAAACCAGCGTGAGTAAACCCATCTAACAAGAAATACTAATGCATAAAACTTATTTTAAACCCGGGGTAACTCGTATCAATTTACAAATTCACAATTTGATATAGACATCACTTATTCCACACATCAATTTCTAAGTACCAAAATTTAGATTAAATGTTCCAATTCATTCCATTCCAGTCTATTGATTTCACATATCAGTCTATAAAGAATCGAAGTGGTTTCGGGTATTTACTAACACCCGACTCCGGTCTCTTCGAATTCAATGTCATCTTAACCCAAGTTATTCAAGTGGATACAATTTTAAATTTAAATACTGGATGTCACTTTTACACAGCAATTCACCATCGATAAACAACCACATTATCACTGTCTACCCAAACATATCATATCATAAAACATTTCATGTAACAACCCTGATTTGGAGATTACCGGAATACATAAAATTATAACGAAAGTTATAATTTAATATTGTAAATTAAAGTATAATTGGAAATTTTAAATTGTTTATTCGGAATAAACAATGAATTTGTAAATAAAATGAGAAAAATAAAGTTTGGAACTTTATTTTGTTTATTTGGGTATAAAAATGGAATTAAATATTGATTAGATAAGTACTTGGTTTAAATAAATTGAAATATTGGGTATTTATTAGTTAGGAGCTAATAAATTAATTAGGTGATGTATTTCAACATTAAATTGTTGAAATAAATCAAAAGTGATGAAAATAAAGTTTGAAAAACTTTATTTTGAGAATTAGAGTAGAAAATAATCAAATCGCAATTTATTTGGATAAATACAACAATATTGATAATTATTGCCAATATTAGCCTTTTATTGAATATAAAAGGAAAATTATGAAGAAAACCTGTCTTTTATTAAAATAAAAGATGAAGTATTGTTTGGAAATATTATTTTGATGATTTAAAAGTGTTAGAATAATTTGTTGCAACTTATTTGACAAGAAAGAAACTTTAGGTTAAGTTATTGCTTTAAAAATAATGTTTTTACACTAAAATAGTGTAAGGTTTAAAATATTGTCAAAAATAGGGTTTTATTTAAAAAATAACTTTTTATTGGTTAAGTAAATTTTATTTTGTTATAATAACAATTTTAGTTACATACATTTGTTGTATAGATTTTTCTTTGACTTTAAAATGTGCAAATTGATATATATGGTGTTAAAATTGGATAAATATGTACATAGCTTTATATTTTCACTAAGTATTTAAGTCTTGGGCTAATTGGGTAAGGTTTTAGAACCCAAAACCCATTATCTAGAGATTACGTTAATTTCTTCTTTCTTCTCAAAACATCCGTATATAGAAAACAGAAAAAGAAATAGGGGAAATCAATGGCTACCCTCTTCAATAAAATTAAATTTTCAAGCTAAATCTTTGCAAATTTAAAGCCTAATTTAAGTTGGAATAATAAAAGAAGGTAATCTCCAACCTAATCTATCCTTCAATCCATCTAAATCCTATAATTTTTTTACTGTAAATTTTTTTTTGATCAGCTCCTTCTTTGCATGTATTGTACTTTTCTATTTTCAGGTGTTTAGGGCTCCAATCTTGTGCTAAAGGCTAAATCTTGCTTGCAAATCCTCACTTATTTGCTGTAAATCAATAGGTAAGTGTAAAAGCTTACAAATGCTAGCAAAAACAAAATTTCGAGTTGAATTTTCGTATTAATAAGGTTACATTTCGTCTTTGTTTTCCTGTTTTCTGTCACCATATTGTTTTATCCATATCTTTTGCATTTCTTATTGGAATTTGATAATTTTTAATGTTCTGGAAAGCTTAGACTTTGTTCTACAACTTTTATGTTTGGAGTTTCACGAAATTTTGAAGTTATCTTGGCCAAAAATGTGATTGTTTGTCACTGTCCCGAGACAAAATAACAGAAGTTGTGAAATTCAAATCTCAGAATTGTTTTATCCATATCTTTTGCATTTCTTATCGGAATTTGGTAATTTTTAATGTTCTGGAAAGCCCAGACTTTGTTCTACAACTTTAATGTTTGGAGTTTCACGAAATTTTGAAGTTATCTTTGCCAAAAATGTGATTGTTTGTCACTGTCCCGAGACAAAATGACAGAAGTTGTGAAATTCAAATCTCAGAATTGTTTTATCCATATCTTTTGCATTTCTTATCGGAATTTGGTAATTTTAAATGTTCTAGAAATCTTAGGATGTCGTCTACAACTTTTATGTTTTGTGTTTTCTCAAATTATGACCTTAAAAGGGGCAAACTGAACAAACAAAACACAGGTCTGGGCAAAACGCCAAAGTTATTTCTGTGTATCTTGAATTGTTGCACCAGCTTTTGGTGCTTTCTTTTATGTTTTCCGAACATGGTTTTGATGCTCATTTCAGTGCAAATATTGAGAGCTTTATATCATATATGCTATAGTATTGAATCATTTATTTTCTTAAATTGTTCGAGCAAGTCTTTGATGATAAATTTTAATATAGATTTTGAGTATTGTATTATCTTATTCAAGGGACAAAGCATGATTCTTTTGATTATTTTTGGGTTGCTTCTACTATATAGTAGCCTGGATTTTCATGAATCCTTCATTGGGATTTTAATGGATTTTAATGATTCATTATGTGATGTTTTCATTGTGATTCCGAGCACATGTGCACGTATTTTCAAACTATTTTTCCAAAAGTGTTCATATTCTAGCTATTGTTCTAAGAAATATATTTTACAAAGTGATTTCATAAAAAAAATGATACAATTAATATTTCTAAATTATAAAGAGATTTTCAAATCGATTTCTTAAATATTCGCTGTAATTTATTTCAAAACCCGATTTAGCAAAAAATATATTTTCTATATAAAGATACACGTTTTTGCACTTTTCGGACGTATGAGAACGAGAATTAAACGATTTAGTAAAACATGTGGTATGGGACACATGAGTTTGCTTTTTTGGTTAATTCCGGACTTGTACGATCGAAACCTCTTGAGTATTGTATCTTGAGTTAATATTTAAGATTTTCAATTCTTATTATAGGAATTTTTTGAGTAGCCAATATTTGGCGAGTTGAGACGTTCGAGATCTCCTATTATAGGAGTAAAAATCGATGAGAACCACTTAAAGATGTTGTTTTACTTGCCGATGATATGAGGTGAGTCTTGAGATGAGATTTCTCTTTTCAGAGATTATGGTTTATGAGAAACCATTATGAGATTTATTTGCATTTGCCGATGATACGAGGTAAGCTTCTTTATGATGATTTTATGATGTTGAGATGTATTATGATAGTTTTTACTTGTCGTTGAGATAAGACAGGTCACGATGCCACTAGTACTCGTCAATGAGATGAGACGAGTAGGGCATTGTATTTACTCGCCAATGATTAAGGCTGAGTATGTTTTCATGACGTTTATGATGTTTTACTAGTGTGGTACCAACTAACGGCTAGTAAACCGTTAGGTGTGAACGTATGGTATAGGACATACGTTAACACCTATTGGGTTCCTATCCGAGAAGTTGAGACACATTCACGATGTTTACTAGTACTACAGACCACGAGTACTCGATTGGAGTCATTACAATGTAGTTGCTACTCCGATCATCACGATGTTATTAACTCGTTTTTGTGACTGGGAGTTGTTATGATATTATAGACTATAGTCATTCACGATGTTCACGATGTTAAGATGTTATTTAACTCCAGTCATCACGATGTTTATGGTACCAAATAGTAGTACTAGTCACGATGTAGCGCGCGTAGCATTGCTTCGGCATGCGATCGAGGATCTGGCCAATCCGGGATTTCTTTGGGTTTTGATGTTTTAGACTTCACCGTCCTTAAACGATTATTACATTGATAGCCTAGTTCCAGATGAGATGTATACATATATAGTGAAATCATTTATGATGTTACTCTTTAATTGAGTTATTTGCATTATGGATTGATGATTTGATGATTTTGTAGACTTCTTGATGTTAAGATGGAGTTGAGATGTAATTATATATTATACCGATGAGATGAGGTATAAATGATTATGAAGAATCTTTTATGATGAGTTTTAGTGATGGATTTGAGATGTATCTATATTCATACCGATGAGATGAGGTATGAATATGTATGATGCTTCTTTTATGATAGGGTTTTATATTTCCTTGAATGATCCTTGGGATGTGCCAATGAGATGAGACACATCCATATGCGTTTTGTTCTATGTATGAAGGATATGTACCTTTGATGTATTGTTATATTGATGACCACTTCTAAGAAGATAGTTGAATCATTTGAAGTCATTATCCATATTCTTTTATACTGTTTATGATATGAGGAGAAAGCGATGTTTATTGAGTCTTATCTTTAAAACTTTACTCGTCGATGTTCATTTGCTTAAGTGTCAGTTATGCCACTTAAGTATGACTTTATCATCATTTTCTTTTCTACTTGCCAAGAAAAGATGTTGTTCTTTCTTATGATGTTGAAGCCCCATTTAGGTCATAGCATCCTTTAAGAAAAAGGATACCATAGCTTCCACCTACTTATCCTTATCGATTATTCTATTTAACTGATGATTTTAGCTAGCCTGACCCGTGTGTTTTCACTTGGGTCAGACCGAGTTGTTTCATGTATCATCTATTGGACTTAGCTTGAAGTTGATGTTGGATATCAGCTCTTCTTTCACTTAAATAGTTTTTGTTCTTTCGCATACTCTGATGTATTTATATTTAATTCGATATTTATGGTGTGGTTGAGTACCACCTTTATTGAATTTATATTGTATTGTACTAAACATGTATCAGTGTATATGTATATATATGATGTTGATTACTGTTCCGTTAGCCACTTATAGTTTTGGATTAAGCATTTACTGGGAACGTCGATCCACTTGAGATAGAAAAGAAAATTTATATTGCAATTATCGACGTATTCAGTAGATGTTTAAGACAAAATTATAGGTGGTCGCCCTTAACCAACCCTATTCTCCGCTTTAGTAGACGGAATTACACATTAATTCTCTTTACTAAGGTGGGTCTCGGGGTGGGGCGTTACATTTCATATCAAATATATCAACCAATTTAAGGCATTTAACATCGTTCAATCATTCATAAGCAAGATTGATCACTTTCAAAATTAATTAATTACAATCCAATTAATTAATCATCTTTAAATTATCCAACTTAATTAATCATTTTGATTAATTATCCTTTAATTACAATAATTAATTAACTCTTAATCAATTATACAAATTAATTATCCTTTACCCATCCATATTAAGTACGTTGATCCTTAATTAATTACTCAAATTAATTATCTTATAACCACTTCATTGATCAATTATCCCTTAATTAATTATACTCATTATTTAACTAATCCTTGATCAGTTTCCTTAATCAATCAATCCTTAATTAATTACGCTAAGTAATTAGTCCTTTCATTAAGTAATTAATTAGTCACAAATTACAACTTAATTACTTCATTAATTAATCACCAATTATTAATTAATTATCTCTAATTAATTAATTAATTCTTAATTACAAACTAATTAACCTCTAATTACTTAATTAATTCTAGATTAACACTTAATTAATCCCTAATTAATTAATTATAATCTTTAATTATAAATGTATTAACCCTCAATCATTAATTAATTAAATTAATTAATTACTCTTAATTACTCTTAATTACTTCATTGAAATAAATTAGTCATTAACTATCAAATCTTGATTAACTTTAAAGATAAATCTTTATCTTTATTTATGACTCACTTATCAAAATTTAAATACATTTTAAATCATTCCACTTTTTAAATTAAACTTTTAAATTTAACCTTAAGATTAAAATAACTTTCAATTTGACTTAACAAATTTTAAGTAAACGAATTACAAATCTTACAAATCAATTGTTTTAAGGAACATTTATTTTACAAAATAGTTTTAAAATTAGATTCAATTTAAATTTAAAAAAAACTTGTTTATAAAACTTTTAAGAACTTGCATTTTCTCCTGCTACAGGTTCTACCCTAGTTTAGCTCGAGTCCATACTCGAGTTTTTTCCTCTTGCAAAAGCTTTGCCATATTTAAAACTTATATTTGGTTTAAATAAATAAAACTAAGCCAAACTACTCTCTCGCGAGCAACTAAAAATAAACTCGAGTAAATGACCCTCGAACCCGAGCTTCAACCCGAGTAAAACTCCTTCATTCCCAAACATTAATGCACACAGAGACCAGGTGCACGTGCACCATCGCCAACAATGCTCCGGCACCCCTTGACCATCCTCAACAAGTCACCGATCGTCACGACAGTCCATTCCAGCCATCGATTCGATACGATAAAACCCAAATCAAAATCGAGCCTTCTTGTCGAAACTTGAAAACCCAACCTCCTCTGAAACCCACCTTGACAGGGACATTCCGACCACCGGAAGCTCTGGAGCTCCGGCCACACTTCCGTCCACGACCCAATCATCTTTCCCCCACGTTTGGCTTGACTCGACGTTCCGACGTCATAGCATTAACCCAAAACCCAAACTCGACTAACAACCATCCTTAAACCCTAGTTCTGGCCACCGCTGACTCCATGACCTATGATCGACAATTCCACCATTTTCCCCACGTCCCAATCACCAAGCTTGCTCTGACCAAAACCCCGACGATCCAAGATCGCCCAATCACCAAATTTTGCCCAAAAACACATTTCTGGTCATCACAGAAATGCAAACTCAAACCCAAACTAAAATCCATGATTTTTGATTTAAAAATCATAATTTCCAAAGGAGATTTAAGTTATATAATTTGATCCACAATTTATGATACTTGATTTTAACATGAATCTAAATTTTCTACTGTTCTATCCAGATTCCAGAAGATTTTCAAATTTTCTTTCCTTAAATAAAATTTTAAACTTTAAATTATGTTTAAACAAACACATTGCATTTGAAACTCAAGCCTAACATTGACTAGATAAAGATTTATTGAATTTTGGCTTAATTTCAAACTCTGTAACCAAGAAAAACAGAGAAGAACAGGCAAATTCAATATGCACATAACAAATACATATATATACAGAGATTCACACATAAAAATTCACATGCAAAACACAAATATAATCCACAATCACATGCACAGATTCAGATCTATTTAAGCTTTTAAAAATATATGTTTGCTCACCTGTTAAATGATGAGCAGAGAAGTTTGAAACTGGGTATTTTGAAAACTTGAAAACTGGAACTTGAAAATGCTTTTGAAATGGCAACCCTTCTACTCTTTTTTTTGTTCTTCTTTACTTCTAATGACAGATTTATACTCTGCTTTATTTAAAATGGGAATGTTGCTTTATTTTTTCTGGTATTAGTTCGAATAAATGAAAGAATGAGGCAAATGTAGAGGCATGTATAGAGAAGTAAGCTGCCTTCCACAGCAAGCTTCTGTTTGCTTTTTCTTTTACATTTTTATTTTATTTCTTTTGACCAGAGATTTTTCTCAGTTTGCTTTGAAAAAAGATGTTTCGACCTGACATGATTTTATATTTATAACTTGAAATGATGTATTGTATGCTTGAGTTGAACTGTGCAATAAATGCTTGTCCCCCTTGTATGTTTACATGTACATTCCTTGATGTAGATATATATATATCTTTATGTATACATTCATGTCATTTTCATTTCCTGATAGTGTACAATTACACGTATGCCTCTCTCATTATTATAATAATGTTTATACTTATTTACATCTGTATTTATATTCTTCATGTATACTATTATATGTATATACTTATGTATAAATTGTTAGGCATATAAATTTTTTTATCCTATTGTACTTGCATTTACATTCACACGCATTTCTTTATATTATATATATTTATTCATATTCATACAACTTTCCTGTATTTTATTCCACATAGGCATATACATACACTTATATTCTTGTTTAGGTATATACTTATATATGTATATATTTTATCATTTTATAAATATACATATGTACCTCCACATTTATTGTTATTTCCATATATATTATTTCATATGAGTATATACTCCTATATTTGTATATTTATACACTTATATTTACACACACACACACACACACACACACACACATATATATATATATATATATATATATATTCAGATATTTTTAATTATCAGAAATTCATTTGTTTGACCTATCAAAATTAATATCCCGATATTTTAAACCAGTTAATTACCAATTAACAACCGTTGAAAATCTAGGTCGACATTCCTTCCCCCTTAGAACTTTTCGTCCTCGAAAAGGAACGAAGCATTAATATTAATTTACTGTGTATTTTAGTTAAATTATTCCTTAAACATTTTTAACTCCTTTACCCCTTTTATATTAAAATTTTAATACACTTCAAAATCTACATAATATTACGAAAATATTTTTATACAAAAATACATTTTATAACTCGATGTCTTAACAAGTTCATCCTTGTTCTCATAGAAATTCGGTCATACGTTGGTCAGGCGTAGGACTGAAAATCTATAAGTACTTGGTAAACCCGTTTCCAACATCTAGTGAAAATACTTTGGAAAATAATTTTATTGAAAATAAAAAAAACAGTTTCGAAAATAAAGAAAATATCTTTGGTGAGAATGCTCTGGAAATCATCACCCCCATCCATGGTCGCAGTTAACCCGATGGTTACGTTGTCGTCTCGGCAAAATCCATAGATAACTGTAGGTCTCTGCGCCCCTCGATTATGCCATGGAACCCGCTACAGATCGCAGTATACTCGGGCCTTACCTTGCTATCACAGCAAAAACCCATATAACTGTAGGCATCAACGCCACCGAATTTCGCTGCCAAAAGAATGAAACTCCTCCACTTGACCATAGATCGCAGTCTACCGATGTTACGTTGCCATCCCGGCAAAATCAAGTGTAGACTGTTGACACTCATCCTCCACACGATTTTCGCTATGGTCTACACAATAGGTCGCAGCGACATCGAGTCACACTGTCGTCACAGCATAACCCAAATGCCCCTGTAGGCATCAGCGCCGTCGACTTTTGCTACCAAATAATCCTCAGGAACTAGTTTGTCCGGACTCCTCACAGGATCAACTTTAGAACCTCCCCTTTAGAGGCTCAAGGCAGTACCACCCTGTGGCACTCCTGAGAAGTTCATTCAAGGGAGCGCTTTTTTTTTCCCAGAGCCACTTTCAAAACACTTTATACTATACCCATATAGTATTTTCCGAATCATACACCAAGTATGAATCTCATATAAATCTCCTTTACAAAATCGATTCCAAAAATTGATAATTCACAAACTAGGCTTTTCAAATTCCAAATTTGATTTTCCTCAAAAATCAAAAGCCTTTCCAAATCCATAGGTTCCATAAACCTTTTTTCCAAAATCATTTTCACAAAATCCTTTATATATATGTATATATAATAATAATAACCTATGGAAATTTTTGAATCACTTTATACTTGTATAAATTCACTTTTATACTTCAAATACTTCCAAAACGCTTTTTTTCTGGCAATAGATTCATTAAGGGGGAGTTTACCATATATAACAAAGATATATAACTTTGTTTATTCCAAATCAAATATTCAAATTTGATTTATCATTACTTTTCTTCATAGAGTGAATCTTTAATCGTAGAAATTTCCAATTTTCATTTTACTTCATCATATATTTCACAAAATATACCTTCAATTTCAAAAATCATATTACAGTCCTTATCTCCAATTCAATATCAATTTCATTCAAACTCGTACGATGTCCACATATCATCCGTACGCAATATCAATCTGATCACTCACTCGATCACATAATTTCACTTCCGAACTAGTATTGTCCACCCGACTTCCTAGTGCGGACTCAGATCTGGTTTCTTGATCAGAAACCGTCATTCTCCTTGCATAGGTCAGAACTATGATAGAGAATATCCAGAACCAATCAAAAATCCATATCCAGGTTCGCCGTCGAAAATCGAATGAAAAATCCCAACTCGGATTGATAATACTATCTCGAAATTCTGTGCTCGAATCTGGATCAAATCACTATGCGAATAGAATAATATACGTACATCCTACGTATTTATCTTCATTAATTATCAGTTAAATCAATTCCCTTTCTATTCATCCTCACTTTGATTTTATTCACCTATTCACATTTGCCTTAATCCCCATTTGGATTATCACTTCAATTCTTATCTCAATTGGGTATTTAATCATAAACAGTTCGTACTCTGACCAGCTTAAATTTAGAAAATAGCTTGAAATTTTAAAATAGATAAATAGTTGGAAAATAATTATTAGTTTGTAAAATAGTTACAAATAGTTAAGTAATTATAGAATAGTAAAAAAAATAGTTAAATAGTTATAAAATGGTCAGATAATTGCAAAATAGTTGTAAAATAGTAATTAGTTTATAAACAGTTACAAAATAGTTAAATAGTTTCAAAAATAATTATAAAACAAGTTTAAGATAAATTTAGGTTTAAAAAGAAAAGTTGTGTAGTAAATAGTTCGGAAAAATAGATTTATATTAAAACAATTTATTTTGAAAATAGTCTAGAGTCAACTGTTCAATTCCCCACCTCCATTTCAAATCAATTCAATTTCTATATGAATTAATCCCAATTCCCATTTGAATTTGAACTCATTCAATCTTCAATTTTTATTTCAAATTAATCCAATTCAAATTTTCCATTTGAAATTTAAACTTATCCATCTTAAATCACAATTCCCATTAATTCAAATCAAATTTAGTTTGAACTAATTCAATTTAAATCTCAATTTTAAACCATCTCGAATTATATAAATTCGAGTCAAATTTTCAAATGTTGATTTATCCCCTTAATCAAATTAACCTTTATTCTTAAATCAATAATCCAAATCTTTAAATAATTTAATTCTCAGTCCAATTCTCAAAATTCCATTTTAAATTATCTTTACTTAACTTATTTCAAGGTTCAAACAAGAGTTCAAAACAAACTTTATCTTTAAAATTCAATTTATTACCCAATTTTATCTTCCAGTTTTGAAACCAGTTCTTAAACAAATTTTAATTTACAAATTCAATTATTCAAATTTTCAGTTCAAAGTAATTCCATATCCTTAATTTCAAATTAAAGTTTAATCTCCCTTTTATCACAATATTGGATATATTACCACACTTCATTCCTCATTCATTTAAACAAATCCAATTCACACTTAAAATTTTTTAAAAACAATAGGATAATATTATCCAAATTATTTTAAAACATCCATTTTCAATTCCCAGATCTCAAACCCATTTTGAGATCACACAAACTCGCAATTCAAATTAACCATTTAACTTTCCAAGTTAAATCCCAGTTTCATCTTGAAATTTCCAATTCAGGTTGCTTGTTAACTTATTTAACTTTTCCCAAAGTTAAATTCAATCTACTTAATCCAGCCAACCTTACCCAATTTGAATTCCTATTTCAAATTTTAAATTTCACATTAATAATCTTACAAGTTCAAAAACTTATCACCTTGGATATCACATCTCAATTCCCAAATTTAAAACTCAACATTTAGAGTTTATTTCAAACCATCTTTGATATTATGTATATTCCTCATATATACATATTATTTCCTTTACACTCTAAGTTATCCTTAAATTTTAAACCACTTTTGGTTTTAGTTCAAACAGTTTCCTTTAATGTTTTCAAACAACTTTTATTTTAAAATAAGATCACATTCAAAATATTCTGAATAATACTCTTTATTAATTCTATTAACATTCGAAACTATTTCAAAGCTTTTCAATTTATATCCTTTCTAATTTACAAGTTATTCACATCTAATGGTTACTCCCTTAAACATTTATTTGTTTATTGGAAAACAATCATCCTATTTAAACTCAATAACCCTTCTATTTCTGGTTGGGAACCATTTTAATTCATCTTATTTGTATAGTTCATTTTATCCAATCCTTATTTGGATATGTATATATATGTTTTCCTTAATTTCTTATTTTATAACCAATTATTTCTATATATATAATATAAGCTTTTATAAAAATCTTTCATTAAAACCACTTTTAAAAACATTTATATAAGAAAATAACAAGTACGCTCTCTCATATATATATATATATATATATATATATATATATATATATATACTCAACTCATCCTGGGGTAGTACTAACCCTATCCCTGATGAGTAAACCCACCAGAGCCAAGGTTCTCGCTTAACCTTCGCTCTGATACCAAGTGTAACGACCCGAAATTTTCAATCCCGAAAATTCCAGATAGTTAGGAAAAGAAGAAAGAGATAGAAGAAGAAACAGAAAACAAAACACAGAATCTCACATTCGCAGCGGATCAAAATATAATATCAAATAATAATAGTTATACAAAGAAATCTGTACTTGTCAATTTACACTTTAATACATCAGAGTTACAATATATACACAAACACTACACAGATAAAATCAACATGCCCCAGACAAACTACAATATATCACAGCGGAATACACTCCATACGTTCCTGCCATCAAGCTCGTCTCCTGAGCTCCAGAACATCCTAACCTGGAAATCTGTAATACTCGATCTGACTCGAGCATTACATCAAAGTAACACCCGGGTCAGGCTGGAAACCAGCGTGAGTAAACCCATCTAAAAAGAAATACTAATGCATAAAACTTATTTTAAATCCGAAGTAACTCGTATCAATTTACAAATTCACAATTTGATATAGACATCACTTATTCCACACATCAATTTATAAGTACCAAAATTTAGATTAAATGTTCCAATTCACTTAAATCATTCCATTCCAGTCTATTGATTTCACATGTCAGTCTATAAAGAATCGAAGTGGTTTCGGGTATTTACTAACACCCGACTCCGGTCTCTTCGAATTCAATGTCATCTTAACCCAAGTTATTCAAGTGGATACAATTTTAAATTTAAATATTGGATGTCACTTTTACACAACAATTCACCATCGATAAACAACCACATTATCACTGTCTACCCAAACATATCATATCATAAAACATTTCATATCAGAGATATCAACCAATTTAAGGCTGTTTGCACAAAAAATGGACAAACACCTCAAAGTTGTATGATTTAGTAGATCTTATGTTGTTCTTAGTGATTTGGGTGATTTATGCGAAAATATGAAAAGCAGGGACTAAACTGTAAAAAGACACACAGATTTATAGTGGTTCGGCCAGAACGTGCCTACGTCCACTTTATATGTTATTTCTCCTTTAGATCTCAGATTACAAGTACAAAGCTTTGGTACAAGTATCTAAAAGTGTTTGAAAGTTCCTTCCGTGCTTGAGCTCTCAAACTTGTCCCCCATTGTTGTACCCCTGCCCCTCTATTTATAGAGTGAGGCTGGGGGTAGGGGTCTTGGATGTAGATAGCTGCTAGTGGGCTTGGCCTGATGCAATCTGGCCTGGCAGTGTTGGTCCGGTATTCCTTGGTTCGGTGGTACGTTGGTTCGGCAGGCATGGGGAGTAGCTTGGTTCGGCAGGTATGGGGAGTAGCTTGGTTCGGCAGGTATGGGGAGTAGCTTGGTTCGGCAGGTATGGGGAGTAGCTTGGTTCGGCAGGTATGGGGAGGTAGCTTGGTTCGGCAGACATGGGGAGTAGCTTGGTTCGGCAGGTATGGGGAGGTAGCTTGGTTCGGCAGACATGGGGAGTAGCTTGGTTCGGCAGGTATGGGGAGGTAGCTTGGTTCGGCAGTGAGATGCCGAATGAACTTCTATGTTCTGGGAGTGCCGAATGAGCTATTGTACTGGGAATGCCGGATGAACTATAGGCATCTTGAATGTCGAATGATATTGGGAAGGTGAATGCCGAATGACCTTGGTGATGATACGCTTGCTGGCTGCTTCTTCTTGGTTCAGTCGTGGAGGAAACGCACCCAACACTGATATTCCAGTTTTGACCAAAAATTGGGATAACACTTTGCCCCCCAAAACATGACTTGCGGTAGGAAGACGTGTTTTGTAATGCCATGAGCTGGATGTTCGTATCCTGTTAACAACCTGCAAAGAGTTTGATAGTTTTATATGGCCCCAAATGACGACCGTTCGGGATCGAGCTACTTGGGATGAAGCGCGGCCGTTCATGGTCAAGCGCCTAACTTCAAATGACGACCGTTCGCGATCGAGTCATTTGAGGTGAAGTGCGACCGTTCGCGGTCAAGCGTCTAAATCCATGCGACGATCGTTCGAGACCGAGTCATTTGTGGTGGAATGTGATCGTTCACGGTCAAGCGCTTTACTTCAAATGACGACCGTTCGGGGTCGAGTCATTCGAGGTAAAGTGCGACCGAGCCCGGTCAGAAGGCGGACCTCGAATGGCGACCGTTCGTGACCAAGCCCTTGGGGCGAAATGTGACCGTTCGCGGTCAAGCGCCTTACTTCGAATGACGATCGTTCGAGATCGAGCCATTCGTGGTAAGGTGCGACTGTTGGCGGTCAGGGGGTGGACCTCAAATGGCGACCGTTCGCGATCGAGCCACTTGTGGCGAGATGAGTTGTGCCGTTCGAGGCGAGTTTGTGACTGTTCGAAGTCGGGTGCCGTTCGAGGCGAGTTGTGACCGCTCGAGGTCGGGTGCCGTTCGAGGCGAGTTGTGACCGCTCGAGGTCGGGTGCCGTTCGCGGCGAATTGTGACCGTTCGCGGTCGGGGTGCCGTTCGAGGCGAGTTGTGACCGTTCGAGGTCGGGTGCCGTTCGCGGCGAATTGTGACCGTTCGCGGTCGGGGTGCCGTTCGAGGCGAGTTGTGACCGTTCGAGGTCGGGTGCCGTTCGCGGCGAATTGTGACCGTTCGCGGTCGGGGTGCCGTTCGAGGCGAGTTGATGTGTGCCCGGGGGGGACTTAATACCATCCAAACCAGATTCACGTTCGGGTGAGTTTCTGGATTGTCTGTTGTGGCGGTTTATCACTATCTCAGAGCATGCCTAGGGATCGTTCGCGATCCCGTACATGTGTAAGTAGCTTAGCCATTTTAGAATTATCAAAACCAAATATCCATTCAACTGATGAAATTTAAAATAGAAATGTTCAGCAAAGTCAAATCCAAATTTAAGAAATAAAGAACAAAAGCAAAGTAGTGACGTCGGAGTGCAAACGCCTATATCGATGTGGTTTATAGTTGTATCAGAGCATGCCTGAGGATCGTTCGTGGTCCTGTACATGTGTAAACAACTTAACCGTATCAGTGTGGAGTTTGCTGCTCGTTCGTCGTTATCTCGATCAACGGATAATAAGATGACATCTCGATCCTGAGCCGTCTTCAGTTGGTGCGGGCGGTGGTCGTTCTTGTCCCACCGTTGTGGCCCTCCTTCTCACATATTGTGATAGCAAACCATTCCGAATATGCCCCTCTACCTCATCCTTCAGATGCCTGCAATTGTTGGTATGATGACCATTCAGGTCGTGGAACAAGCAATATCTGTCTGATTTCCTTTCGTTAATAGTCGGATCCCTTCGCATTGGCCTACGGTAGGGAACCTGCTCTCTTGTATCTTGATAGATTCGCTCCAAACTCTCATTCAGCTCGGAGTAAGTGGTGAATCGCGACTCTTTCCGTGGCCGCTTTGACCTGTCATCATTATCCTCAGCCTTTCTCTTTCCTTTACCAGTCTCCGCACCCCTTCCAGGTGGGTTTCCGCTCTTGATTGCGTAAACGTCAACTTCTTCCTCTCTTTCTGCACTAGCATCTTCCAAACGCAGAAACTTTTCAGCCTCGTGATAGAACTCTCCCAGATTCATAGGCGGATCTTTAGTTAACGAATTCTTGAACTCCGTACTATCAGCTATTCCAGATACAGCCGCCATCATGACCATAGATGGATCTGGTCGATCCACTGATGCTGCTGCCGCATTAAATCGTGTTAGAAAACTCCTCAAAGTCTCTCCAGTTTTCTGCTTCAAGGTTGCCAAAGTCATCACATTCTTGGGTCTTGCAATATGAACCCTGAATTGCCTCATGAATCTCTCAGTTAAATCTGCCCACGTTCCTATGGAGCCGCTTTCCAGTTGTCTGAACCACAACGCCGCAATATCTGCCAAGTACAATGGAAAGCACCGGGCCATAACCTCCTCTGATGCCCCCAGCACTTCCATATGCCTTATATATTTTGTCAGATGAACCGTGGGGTCTGTCCTTCCATTATACATATCCAATGATGGTAGCTTAAAATCTGGTGGGTTCCTAGCTCGCCTGATTGTTGTGGTAAAAGGACTCCTATTCACATCCTCCAGGTCCCTATTCACTAGTCCGCCTCTCATGGCCCGTCTGACCATCTCCGCCAGTCTGTCACTATCTCCAAGTTGTAGTCCTCGTTCACTGCCTTCGACCTGCCCCCTGAGTCCGTGGGAGCTTTCAGGTGTATGCCCCTCTGGCGGAGCGTTCATTCTTCTATTGTTACCAGGTTGTTCGGATGCCCCCGTCTCTCTCGTCGGGATTGGATCAACATGTTCTGCGTGTGTGTACCCTAGCTCTGGTGCTACGCCAGATGGCCCTGCTCCGTTCTGAACTCCAGTTGCGCCTTGGTTCCGTGCTCCAAGTTGCCCAATCTGTTGAAGCAAGTTCTGGATCATCTCTTCTTGTCTTCTCATCATGGCCTCCATCTCATCCCTGGTGATGAAGACTGAAGCTTGGTTTGCTCCTGAGGAAGCCTCTTGACTCCCTTCCTGTTGACTTTGCTCTGGCCTCGGCCTTCTGCTTGATTGTCTTGCCATGATTCTCCCAATCTGAATCTATTCAGCTTCCAAGCGGTAGAATCCTTGAGTTTAACTTCTCAGTGAAAGCACCAAAAATGTTTGCACAAAAAATGGACAAACACCTCAAAGTTGTATGATTTAGTAGATCTTATGTTGTTCTTAGTGATTTGGGTGATTTATGCGAAAATATGAAAAGCAGGGACTAAACTGTAAAAAGACACACAGATTTATAGTGGTTCGGCCAGAACGTGCCTACGTCCACTTTATATGTTATTTCTCCTTTAGATCTCAGATTACAAGTACAAAGCTTTGGTACAAGTATCTAAAAGTGTTTGAAAGTTCCTTCCGTGCTTGAGCTCTCAAACTTGTCCCCCATTGTTGTACCCCTGCCCCTCTATTTATAGAGTGAGGCTGGGGGTAGGGGTCTTGGATGTAGATAGCTGCTAGTGGGCTTGGCCTGATGCAATCTGGCCTGGCAGTGTTGGTCCGGTATTCCTTGGTTCGGTGGTACGTTGGTTCGGCAGGCATGGGGAGTAGCTTGGTTCGGCAGGTATGGGGAGTAGCTTGGTTCGGCAGGTATGGGGAGTAGCTTGGTTCGGCAGGTATGGGGAGTAGCTTGGTTCGGCAGGTATGGGGAGGTAGCTTGGTTCGGCAGACATGGGGAGTAGCTTGGTTCGGCAGGTATGGGGAGGTAGCTTGGTTCGGCAGACATGGGGAGTAGCTTGGTTCGGCAGGTATGGGGAGGTAGCTTGGTTCGGCAGTGAGATGCCGAATGAACTTCTATGTTCTGGGAGTGCCGAATGAGCTATTGTACTGGGAATGCCGGATGAACTATAGGCATCTTGAATGTCGAATGATATTGGGAAGGTGAATGCCGAATGACCTTGGTGATGATACGCTTGCTGGCTGCTTCTTCTTGGTTCAGTCGTGGAGGAAACGCACCCAACACTGATATTCCAGTTTTGACCAAAAATTGGGATAACAAAGGCATTTAACATCGCTCAATCATTCATAAGCAAGATTGATCACTTTCAAAATTAATTAATTACAATCTAATTAATTAATCATCTTTAAATTATCCAACTTAATTAATCATTTTGATTAATTATCCTTTAATTACAATAAGTAATTAACTCTTAATTAATTACACAAATTAATTATCCTTTACCCATCCATATTAAGTACGTTGATCCTTAATTAATTACTCACATTAATTATCTTATAACCACTTCATTGATCAATTATCCCTTAATTAATTATACTCATTATTTAACTAATCCTTGATCAGTTTCCTTAATCAATCAATCCTTAATTAATTACGCTAAGTAATTAGTCCTTCCATTAAGTAATTAATTAGTCACAAATTACAACTTAATTACTTCATTAATTAATCATCAATTATTAATTAATTATCTCTAATTAATTAATTAATTCTTAATTACAAACTAATTAACCTCTAATTACTTAATTAATTCTAGATTAACACTTAATTAATCCCTAATTAATTAATTATAATCTTTAATTATAAATGTATTAACCCTCAATCATTAATTAATTAAATTAATTAATTACTCTTAATTACTTCATTGAAATAAATTAGTCATTAACTATCAAATCTTGATTAACTTTAAAGATAAATCTTTATCTTTATTTATGACTCACTTATCAAAATTTAAATACATTTTAAATCATTCCACTTTTTAAATTGAACTTTTAAATTTAAACTTAAGATTAAAATAACTTTCAATTTGACTTAACAAATTTTAAGTAAACGAATTACAAATCTTCCAAATCAAATGTTTTAAGGAACATTTATTTTACAAAATAGTTTTAAAATTAGGTTCAATTTAAATTAAAAAAAACTTGTTTATAAAACTTTTAAGAACTTGCATTTTCTCCTGCTTCAGGTTCTACCCTAGTTTAGCTCGAGTCCATACTCGAGTTTCTTCCTCTTGCAAAAGCTTTGCCATATTTAATACTTATATTTGGTTTAAATAAATAAAACTGGGCCAAACTTCTCTCTCGCGAGCAACTCAAAATAAACTCGAGCAAACGACCCTCGAACCCGAGCTTCAACCCGAGTAAAACTCCTTCGTTCCCAAACATCAATGCACACAGAGACCAGGTGCACGTGCACCATCGCCAACGATGCTCCGGCACCCCTTGACCATCCTCAACAAGTCACCGATCGTCACGACAGTCCATTCCAGCCATCGATTCGATATGACAAAACCCAAATCAAAATCGATCCTTCTTGTCGAAACTTGAAAACCCAACCTCCTCTGAAACCCACCTTGACAGGGACATTCCGACCACCGGAAGCTCTGGAGCTCCGGCCACACTTCCGTCCACAACCCAATCATCTTTCCCCCACGTTTGGCTTGACTCGACGTTCTGACGTCATAACATTAACCCAAAACCCAAACTCGACTAACAACCATCCTTAAACCCTAGTTCCGGCCACCGCTGACTCCATGACCTATGACCGACACTTCCACCATTTTTCCCCACGTCCCCAATCACCAAGCTTGCTCTGACCAAAACCCCGACGATCCAAGATTGCCCAGTCACCAGATTTTGCCCAAAAACACATTTCTGGTCATCACATAAATGCAAACTCAAACCCAAACTAAAATCCATGATTTTTGATTTAAAAATCATAATTTCCAAAGGAGATTTAAGTTATATAATTTGATCCACAATTTATGATACTTGATTTTAACATGAATCTAAATTTTCTACTGTTCTATCCAGATTCCAGAAGATTTTCAAATTTACTTTCCTTAAATAAAATTTTAAACTTTAAATTATGTTTAAACAAACACATTGCATTTGAAACTCAAGCCTAACATTGACTAGATAAAGATTTATTGAATTTTGGCTTAATTTCAAACTCTGTAACCAAGAAAAATAGAGAAGAACAGGCAAATTCAATATGTACATAACAAATACATATATATATATATATATAGAGATTCACACTTAAAAATTCACATGCAAAACACAAATCTAATCCACAATCACATGCATAGATTCAGATCTATTTAAGCTTTTAAAAATATATGTTTGCTCACTTGTTAAATGATGAGCAGAGAAGTTTGAAACTGGGTATTTTGAAAACTTGAAAACTGGAACTTGAAAATGCTTTTGAAATGGCAACCCTTCTACTCTCTTTTTTTGTTCTTCTTTACTTCTAATGACAGATTTATACTTGCTTTATTTAAAATGGGAATGTTGCTTTATTTTTTCTGGTATTAGTTCGAATGAATGAAAGAATTAGGCAAATGTAGAGGCATGTACAGAGAAGTAAGCTGCCTTCCACAGCAAGCTTCTGTTTGCTTTTACTTTCACATTTTTATTTTATTTCTTTTGACCAGAAATTTTTCTCAGTTTGCTTTGAAAAAAGATGTTTCGACCTGATATGATTTTATATTTTGTAACTTGAAATGATGTATTGTATGCTTGAGTTGAACTGTGCAATAAATGATTGTCCCCCTTGTATGTTTACATGTACATTCCTTGATGTAGATATATATATATATATATATATATCTTTATGTATACATTCATGTCATTTTCATTTCTTGATAGTGTGCAATTACACGTATGCCTCTCTCATTATTATAATAATGTTTATACTTATTTACATCTGTATTTATATTCTTCATGTATACTATTATATGTATATACTTATGTATATATTGTTAGGCATATAATTTTTTTTATCCTATTGTACTTGCATTTACATTCACACGCATTTCTTTATATTATATATATTTATTCATATTCATACAACTTTCCTGTATTTTATTCCACATAGGCATATACATACACTTATATTCTTGTTTAGGTATATACTTATATATGTATATATTTTATCATTTTATAAATATACATATATACCTCCACATTTATTGTTATTTCCATATATATTTTTTCATATGAGTATATACTCCTATATTTGTATATTTATACACTTATATATATATATATTCAAATATTTTTAATTATCAGAAATTCATTTGTTTGACCTATCAAAATTAATATCCCGATATTTTAAACCAGTTAATTACCAATTAACAACCGTTGAAAATCTGGGTCGTCACAGTCTTCGTATATATTTTTACACTACACATATTTTCAAGTATATTACTTTCCTTTGGTCATATATATATACTTATATATATATATTTATATTTATATATATTATCAACAATGAAAGTTTGTATATATTTTCTATAGGATTCAGAGATTTTAAAATGGAATATTCAATATAGCTTTTAATTCAATTTATATATATTTAGATATTTTAATCATCAGAAATTTATTTATTCGACCAATCAAAATTAATATTCCGAAATTTTAAATCAGTTAATTACCCAATTAACACACGTTAAAAATTCGGGTTGTCACAAAATCACAAAGTAATAGAATGGTATCGAAGAAGCATGCTCGATCGGAGGTGTGACCTTACTTGGCCCGGTATAGCTCATGTTTTAGCCACATCAAGCTGACACGCAGGAGTCAGGGTTGCGTTAATACCTCATATAGAAACGTCGCCAACCATCCTACTTCGTTTGGGAATCTCCACCATGTACATAGTTGTTAAAGTGGTTTTCGGTATTGGCAAAGAGTATGACAATATCTGATCCCAGTCACTTTAACAGCCAAACACTTATTTCACACCGTGGTCATTTTCATTTCAAATAGTTCATTCTTCATATCAAAATATCATATTCATTTTAAATCATATTACTTTCAAAATCATATTCACTCTCGAAATCATATCACTTTCGAAATCATATTCACTTTCGAAATCATATCACTTCCAAAATCATAACCACAAAATAGTTTAAACCTTCATATCAAAATATTCCCATTTAAATCCATTAAATCTAAATCATAACAGTTCCAACTTAAACAGTCTAAATATTGAAAATAGTTTATATATATTGAAATAGTTATAAATTAAAAATAGTGTATATATATTTAAAATAGGTTATAGATTAAAATAGTTTATATATTAAAATAGGTTATATAATAAAAAGAGTTCGTATCGAAATTATTTTCAAATTAGAATTGTTTTTTCCGATTTCACAAATCAATTCAAATCAACTTTAATACCAAAATTTAATTTAAATCAATCTTAATTCAATTCCCATTAAAACCATTTTTAACCGATTTCAAATCCAGGTTCGAACTACAAATTTAAACCACTTCAAATTCAATAGGTTTTAAATTTTAAATCATTCAAACATTTACAATAACTAAATTTAATGAATTTCCTTTATATTTCAAAATTCAACTTTAGTCCTATTAAAATTTCAAAATATTCACCTAATCATTTTTAATAACACTTAATAAAATCCCATATTAAAATTTTAAGTTAATATTAAATATTCAATCTCCAATTTATTTAAAGTTGAAAATATTCATTTAATCACTTTTTATCAAATCAACTTATAAAATCATACCTTTCACAATCTAAAAATCAATAAGTTCAAATCAACCCTTATTTAAGTTCAATTCTAAACAAATTTAATTATAAATCAATTCTTATTTAAATTCAATTCTTAACTAATTAAATTGCAAATTAATTCTTATTTAATTTATTGACCAATTAAAATGTCAAGTCAACTTTAACTTATCTTTCCAACCTCTATTTTAAAAAGTTATTACAAAAATCTATTTTAAAATATTAATATAAATATTTATAAATATTTAAAACATGTTATATCTATATTAGTTAAATTAAATTTTTATTAAATTTATTATATTAATTATTAAATTAAATCTAATTTAAATTTTATTATATAGATTTTAAATAATAAAGTTATATGTAAAATTTTATAATTTACATTTTTTAAACTTAACTTATAATTTTAAAATTTCCAAAACATATATAAAATCTAAATATTACACACATATTAAAATTAAAATATCTATATATTATATTTTATAAATCAATAATTTTAAAATCAATATTTATTAAACCACATATACTCTCTTCTCAAAATTCAGGAAATCATTTAAAAATAAACCAACGGTGTCCGTATATAAATTTCTGTCCTATGGTCAAGTGATACAGATATATCATTTCAATCCACAATAATTTAATATTTATGGGTATATATCATTTCAAACCGCAATCCCAAAATTTCACAATCAATGAAAACCGCTTGGGTTTGTCATTTCAACCCATAACAATTTTTTCTTATTTATAAGATCATTCGGGTATGTATCATTTCAACCCATAAGGAATTCCTAACTAATAGGGAACTTGCAATGTGAGAACAATAGGATAATCATATTATAAAATGACATTCATATCAATAGCATGCATATATCATAATTAACAATTTAAATATAATATATTCAACAGGTTATGGTGTCATATGTCAATTAATACAGGTAAACAATTTTAAATATCAACATATCATATTCAACAATTAAATAACTAACAATTCAAATTTAACAACATATTTCAATCGTCATTTCATGGGAAACCAATTTACTAAATATAAAAATGTTAATCATGAGTGATTGCTCACCTTTCAAGGCTAGAGAATTAGACAACACGATAAGCCATGAATCCAAACAACAAATTCTAAAGCACAACACGAAGTCTACGAATAAAGCAAAGCTAGGCTGGAATTCGATAACTGATGAAAACAAAATATATAAATCTAAAATCTAAATTTTTCTCATGCATTCAAAATGAAATCTTTATATTATATTTTTAAAATCAATATTCAGTTTAAAACACAATTTTAAAATAAAATCTTTATATTTACATTTCAAAATCATCATTTCTTACACCATATATATTTCAAAATCAAAAACACATATTAAAATCAAACTCTTTATATATATTTTTCAAAATCAAAAACACATATTAAAATTAAAATAAAACCTTTATATAATATTTTTGAAAAATCAAACATAATAATAATAGAGAAGAACTAGGGAAGAGAACGATGCGGCCAGGTGATGCGGCTGTTGGCTGCACGGCGCTTGGGTATTCGGTGCGTCTACACGCTCGGGGAGGAGGATCAGAGGAGGTGTGAGGCCTAGTAAGGAGGCTCGGCGGAGCATAGCAGAGGTGGAAGAAAGGACTGTCGAGGCTGAGTATGAGGCTACTGCGTTGGAGGGTGGAAAGAGATAGCGGGTTGTGGCGGTTCTGGTGGCAGGTTAGAGGAGATAGGTGGGTAGTATAGAGAAGTTGCTTGGTCAAAAAAGGAGTAGTGCGGTTGTGGGAGAGGGCGAAAGTAAGGGATGATGGGTGCTTGGATGCTATGGTGGAGCGATCTGAAGTTGAGGGCGGAGGCGGATTGAGGTAGTAGAGCTGGTCGCTGGTGGGTTTGGTTGTACGGAGCTGTTTGGTGGAAGAAATACTGGCGTGGGTGGCGGTGAGGTGGGCATGAGAAGCTTCGGCTCGAAGGCTGTCGTTGTGGTGTCGGAGCATGGCAAGGTGGTGATGGCATTAGGTATGTGAGAGATGGTCAGTGTGGTGTGGGATTTAGGCAGCGGCCAGAGGAAAAAGTGAAACGACCCGGAATTTTTGTTGTCTTGGGTTAGGAATATTTATTTTAAATATTCAATAACACGGTCTTTTAATCAAAATAAAAGTCTCTGGTAAATAACAATTGGTGAAAATAAATAGTTTTTAATCCAGATAATATTTTGAATTTTCCAGATTTTATTTATAAAATAGAAAATTGATTAAAATGGAAGTTCTTATATATATTATAACAATAGAATTTTTATATATTATGACAACAATAGAATTCATATATAAAAAAGTAAACAAATTCAAATTAATATAAAATGAACAAAAATATGATCCATGAAGAATAGAAATGAATATGGCATATGAAATTATAATGTAGTATAAATAGAAAAGAGTTTTAAATTGGGATTTTCTTATGTGTGTGTGTGTGTCTATATATATATATATATATATATATATATGTTCAAAAAGAAATATGAAGTACTTACAAACTAAATAAAAATAGTATGTTAAAAACAATATATAAATGGTAAGTGAAAAGAAGAAATATATATGAGAATATTATATTATAGAAATTAGAAGATTTAATAAAATCATTTAAACCATTTTCAATAAGAAATCTTTTAAAAGAAGTGTTAACAAAAATGTTATTTTTATAGAAATGGAATAGCAAAACTTTTTTTGCTTTGATTTATATATTTTTAAAATAGGAATAAATATGAATATGAAGACTTAAATTTGTTTTTATTACATACCACTTTACAAATTGTCTTCAACATATATATATATATATATAAGTATATTTTAAATCAAGGGAAGTAAAAGTAAAAACAAAATTTACAAGTAAAAATTAAAACATTGCTTGGTCAAATTAAAGAAAAAAATAAGTTGCCTGGTCAAAGAAGGAAAGAGAATTCAAGCATATAAATTACCTGGCTAAAGAATTGAAAGTATCATTTCATCTCAAAACTTCAAATCAACCGTATTTCATTTCAGCCACCAAGAAATCACCTCAATCTATCACAACATGGTACAAAACATTTTACAGCAACCTTAAAAGATTTTAAATCTTTCTTGAGCCAAAACCCTGTACAAATTTCACGTGCAAACTTGTGTGTGTATATATATGTGTGAGTGTGTATGTAGCTTCAGTAGTTAAAACCTGTAACAAACAACTCCCTGTAAACAAAGAAGAAAAAAAAGCATCCTGCTCTTCAAACCCAGAAACAAGACAAGAAATCAAGGCAAGGATTCAAGTTTTTAGATTATAAACTAAAGCCAAGTGGAAGTTTCAAAGATTTCAACAATGATTAAGGTGAGAACTTTAAATTTGAAACCTGGAATTTGCTTATCATCACTCTGTTATGTTAACAGAGGTATAATTCTATGTATGCTTTAGTTTAAATCAATATCTCTCATTCTAATTTGAATTGGCTGATGATGTTAACTAATGAATTGTTTGTTTTTGAATATAGTTTACACTAAAAATAGTTTGAGGTTGATCCATGCTATATATTGTACGAAATGTTGAATTTACAGTCAGCAATCAATATTTGGCAATTTTCAGTACCTATAAACCATTGATTCATGTATATATTCATGATCATCATATGGAAATAGGAATTTTAGTGAAGAAATTGTAATTTTTAGTGGCTTATATCGCGAGAAATCGAGAGATGATCAAAATTTGGTTAAAAATTAATTTCCGGCGATACGATTGACGATAGGTGGTGCGGTTTGGCCGAGGAGGAGCATTACGACGAGGGTGAGAGGTTCACGTGCCGAATTTTTGAATTAGGCTTTGGTTTGAGGAGGAACGGTGATTTTAGGGTTTAGGACATTATTTTTCTTCGGTTCAGATTTTTGGTCGTTGGCGAAAGGAGGAGGCATCGGACTTGGCCGCGCTTGGCATGGAGGAAGCGCAGGCGATGGGGTTCACGGTGGAGGTGGCGGCGAGTGATATAATGGTTCGTGGTGATCGTAGAACTGTGGTTTCAGGTTGCTGTGGTGTTCGGCAGTGTGAGGTTTTTGTTCGTTTATGATTGGAGGTGAGTGGAGGCGAGTTTGAGGATCGAAGATGATCGAGCAAGCGAAGGCGCGTTTGCTAGTGGGTTCGTTTGGGGAAATGGCAGTTTCGGTCGCTTGTACACATACACGCGCACATGTATGCGTGTATGGTGGAGCTCATTCAAGCTGCAGGTGAAAATGGAGAAGGGCATCGGTGCATCGTGATTGATTTTGGGTTTGGGTTTCGAGTCTTGCGTATGGATGATGTGGTTACCGGAGAAGGAAGCATAGGGTCGATCGAAGAAATGAGGTATGGTTTGTTTTTTTTTTGTTTCGGCTGGGATTGGGGAAGAAAGGGGAATCGGCTTTTGGGGTTGTAGAGGTTTGGGCTTTGGCCTAAAAGAATATGAAGGTGGTAAGCTTTAAAACTTAAAAATGTTTTAAATTATACATATATTTTTAGTAAATTTTTTGAAATACTATAACTTTCTCATACAAAACCCGATTGACCCAAAACTGGTTGTGTTAGGTTTGTATCGACGAACACTATGTCATCATGCGATCCATTGTCGGGTTTAAGGAAGTGGAATTTTTAAGCAATTTAAAACGGACAGAATTTAATTACCGATTTAAAACAAATATCGCCGTTTAAATTTATATGACCTGTCCATTGAAGTTATTTGCCCAGATAAAAATAACGAAGAGTTAATTCATGTTAATTACAATGTTTTGACATCAGTTTAGCGGAATAAAACACCATTCCGCTAATTGTATTAATTGGACCCCCATTGGTAGAATAAATCACCGTTCTGCCATTACTACTGAATATGTGTGTTTTTGTACATTCATTAGCAGAAATAAACCCCGTTCTTCTATCACATTTGTGTGGACACCTAATTATTATCCTGTTGATTATATTGTGCAATGTGATGGATTGATTATGTGAATATCTGAATCTGTTATTCTGGATTGTTTATGAAATAAATGGTGACTTGATTAAGTACCATTGAAATTAATAAGCCTCTTTCCGAATTCGAAAATTGATTTTTAAACCAAAGTTATTTGAGAACGATTATTATTTATTAATGATATTTTAAAGATAACTAATAATTATTTGATAATGATTTAAGTTAATTATTTTATGATTCTTAAAAAGTTATTTAAAAATATTTAATTATTGTTTTCAAGGTTATTTAATTATTTAAATGTTTAAAAGTACATATTAATTATTTATTTAAGGTTATTTTGAATAATTGGATTTAAAAGTTAATTATTATTTAAGAATTAATCAGTATTAAAATATTATTATTTCAAAGATAATTTGTTCAATATTAATATTGTTTTTAAAAAAATAATATATTATATAGTAAAATCGTTATAAAAGAGTATTTCCTAAATTAAATTTGAAATTGTTATAGAAACTTTGTAAGTTTTTTTTGAGATGATTATTGAAGTAAAAGTTTTCGGGAAGTAATGGTATAATTTCATAGCATAATTCGAGGGGCAGAGATTGCCTACAGTTTGGGATGTTTTCGCTGGGATAGCGACGTGACCATTGTGCAAACTGCAATCTATGATTGATTGCCTGGCGGAAATCGGGAGGCAGAGATTGCCTAAGTTAAGTTTGGTTTTTCTGGGATAAATACGCAACCATCGAGCTGTGATCCATGGTCGATACCGAATGGTGCTTTCCATATTTATTTTAAAAGGTTTCAAGTATTTTTGGAAGATATGATTTGTTAATATACTTATTCCAGTGAGATAAGTATATGACTGTTTTTGATAAAAAGATTTTATTTATTGAAATTAAATTAAATGAGGCTTAGTGATTTCAGTGGAAAATGAAATCTTTGTTTGAATGTTTGTTTATTTGATAGTTAAATAATCGACTATCAAATCTTGACCTAAATATGTAATCCTTCTTAATTTTGGTGGTACAGAATTATTCCCTACTTAACACCGAAGGATTTTAACTCTGGAAATATCTAGGAGAAATGCGAGAACTATATGGTACGGTTACCGTTCGAGGTGTTATACTGTACGTATAAACTTGTGGATCTTCAAGGACAAATAATAAGGAGACCCGTCCACTTAAACGGTTAGGGGTGATCCCCGATCTTATGTATTGTCTGATTATTTTCTAAAGAACCAGTCTTGAGCATTCCGAAAATCGACGAATGGTTTTTGGAGCACCAAGGAAATGGAGAGTGTACTTGTAAGAGATGAATCTGAAATCATGAACTACTCCGAAACCATATACGGTTAAATGGAGGAGATGCATTATATTTTGAGATGTTGAAATCCATATGTGGTTCCATGACTCGTTGGAGTGTGGGAATCTGTGTGAGATTCCAAGATCAATTGAGATGTGGAATTCAAGAATGATTCCATGACCTATTAAGGTAAGGGAGTCCATATGGGATTCCGCGATCTATTTTGGAGTGGGGCGTAAGTTGGAACGCCGGACGTAGCCTCATCAGTGGAAATGACTAAAACCAGATATAGGAGGCATGGCCAGTAGGGTTGGCAAACCCATAGGGTGTGATTGGCTCCATTCTAGCAATACAGATACCTTTAGTTGTTTTGGCATGCCGGAGAGATGCACTCGGTCTTAGCAAGACCAGTTATGTTTTTCCTATGATACCCCGGCTAGACGAGTATGATGCTTCGGAAGGATAACTCTGATCCTTGTGCAGGAGGACCGTTCTCGAAGTACAGAGGGCACCTCCATGGAAATCCTACATAATTAACGAACGAGCCTTATCAGATTTTTATTGTATGACTAGTATTGTTGTGATGTACACAGCACATGCATCACAGCTACTTGTTATTATTACTTTGGCGATTAGACACTATTATAATATCAGATGATTTTCTATAAAAGAGTTTTGGTTATCGTAAGGTAAAAATCCATCCATGTTTATTTGTCGTAAGGTCTTACGAGATACCTTTATTTTGAAAAGGTACTAAACTTTAAGAATCAAGTTGATTGTGATTTAAATTCTCATGCTGGTTTTACCAGACTGACCCGGGCGTGATTTTTCCTAAATGCTCGGGTCAGACCGAGCATATTTCCAGGTTTACTTGGATATTTGGAGCTTTAGGAGAGGAGCTAGAGGCCCATAGATGTATTCACGTAGATGATTATATTTCCATCGCATTTTAGTTGTGTTTATCAGTAGTTGTAAGGACAGGTTGTTATAACTATCCGTGTTGAATAAGTTAGTATACTTTGATTGATGTCTGTATATATATTACAGTTTGGTCTTTTTTGTAAAGATTGTTATATATTATAGATTATTCGTTCCGCTGTGAGATTCTGTGTTGTTTAGTTTTCTTTCTATCTTCTTTCTACTTTCTTTTTCTTAACTATCCACCTTCCCATGCAATTTGGGCTGGACAAGTGTGGTAAATTGTCAGTTTAAACTGTACGGAAAAGTGGGTCGTGACAAAAAGGCGGATGGGTTACTCGATAGAGGAGTCTAGGGGAAGATGACAGGGCGTGATGGATGGGCTGGGTGTAGTCGCCGTTGCTCAATAGAGAAGGGGTGGTTACATGGCAATCGGTTGAAGGTGGCGGAAGCACGATAAGAGATGAGGGCGGCGGCGAATAAAATGCATGGAGTAGGCTTTGATTATACGTGAAATATAATATATTATTATATTTTCTTCTTTAGAATAGAATCAAGCATGGAAAAATGTACAAACCAGAAGAAATGGAAGGAACTAGAAAAAATATTGAACAGTGGGAATATTGACAGACCTATCTATTAAATTTCTGGAAATATTAAAAGTTATGACCATTGGTTTTCAACCGGTAGACAATTAAATGGCTATAGGGAAACAAAAGGTTAAAAAAATTGGGTACCGATACAGTTAACCGTTTCGCGGTTTTCGCTGCATACCGGACACCAAAATGCACAAATGAATATACTACGGAGATCGGCATGACGAGGCGAACGGAATGGTACACATATATGAGAGATACGACCGTCCTATCAAAACTCGATATTCGTTGCCACACTGCTGCTAATTCGCCGAAGATAAGGTAAACGGGGCTACAGCAGTCCAAATTTTACGAAACAAAATATGACGTCTCACTCAGAAAAGGATCTACAATTTTATTATATAAATTATTTAGATTTTGCAAACATTTTATTTTCATCAAATCAACTGATATTTAAATTGAAATTGAAAGTTATACAACAGAACTAACTTCCATATTTTCTGATGAAAATCTGACATTTGCTGTTTAAATAAACGCATACCAAATATCAAATTTTCATTTCAAAATTTTATTGTTTAATTTCATGAAAAATTTCAGTTAATTACATTATTAAAATTCGTTAACATTCTCGGGTCGTTACACTCTTCCCCACTCAAAACTTTTCGTTCTCGAAAAAGAACGAGATAGGAGAATAGAAGCAACAGAAAGGAAAGTTGGGTTCGAAATAGATAGTACCAGATACAACAATTAATTCAAAACCATAAAATTTTCATTTTTTCACCTAGTATATTTCCTTAAATGTCAATATCACTTAATGAACCCTTCAACAAATTATTTAAGTTTAATATTAACATTCCATATTTATTTACTTAAAGAGCATTCTCTTTTATTATTCATTTTATTTCACTTAACATATCTTACAACATATATTAAGTGTATAAACATTTAATATAACCACTCAATTTTTATTTATAAATTCTCTTAACAAAATTTCATTTTTGACATCTTATCACTTGCTTTTTATATTGTATATTATTCAATTACATTCAAACTTTTCCCAGGTAAGTTTTATTAATGTTTCGGACTAGTGGAATTGAGCACTATACAAGTTTAACTTTTATTAACAACATTTCTATTAAGAAAAATTTAGTTTGAACATTTTTATTACTTAAGTTTCTCTTGTATATCCTTCAATTACATATTCACTTTAACATTTTAACTTTTTGAATATTTCAGGTCAGTTATATAAGTTTTAAAATGCAATTGAGTATTACAGAAATAATTTTTTTAATCTTAGTTCAACTGTTTCAAGTTATTTCAATTCCATTTCCCATTTTAAACACTCCAATTATTCAAAAAAATTCTTCATTTCAATAATTTAAAACCATTATTTAACATAAAATTAAGAGTTACATTTCCTGTTCCACTTCAAATCATTTTGAAATAATTATATATATATATATAATACATCAAATCATACTCAAGTAATTCAAATCAAATCCATTTTCCAAAACAAACTATAGCAAAGCTACTAAGTGGTCTTTCCACTTTGAGACTCGAAAATAAATGTCGATGGTGATGTAGTCATCATCAAAATTATTTTTTAGTGACAAGTGAGGAGAGTACTGACTTACTTCCTCTAAAATTCTTTGGAAACAATTTTGGTTCGAAAATACTTTCAAATAATATATTTTTCAAAACTGTGAAAAACGAATTTTGAAAAGCACCGGAAATATAATTCTCAAATCCTTAATTTTAAATTCATTTCATTTGCAAATCAAATTTATAAACCATGTTTTAAAAATTTCATTTCCTTATAACAACAACAATAGTTAATGGTTTAGGATTGTTGACAAAACAATAAATGATAATCCAGTATTATCATTTCTAACACCCAATTCATTTGATTATCTAACTTCATAAAATTATACTTTTATATATAAAATATAACCATTTACAAAATTATTTCATTTACCAATTTCGAAAACAATATTGTGTCAGTTTGCTCTGTTCAAGTGTTTTGGAATTCCTATCGATAGCGTTGGCTAGACGAATCGATCAAAACCCAAAATTCAAACTTAACAACTCAAACAACACAATATAAAACATTTTTATATCAATTGCAAATACGCTCCAAGATGATTAAGAATGTATTTTAGAACAAGGATAGAGATTCAAATTTAGAGGGACCCTAATCAAAGAGAATTCTAACTAAGAAGGTAGGCTCGAAAGGAAGATAAGATAATTAAATTACAAAAGAGGAAAGATGGATAAACTTATATTAATCGCGGCGACCTTAACCGGGTCAACCAAGACTTCGAAATACGAGAATATCTTCAAAGAAAATGGAAACAAACTGGTTGAGAACATCGCGGAAAACGTGATTCATGAGTTCAACGAAGAAGGTATGATCATTGGTTAATCCAAAGGGCATGACTAACCATTCATAGAAACCATTTTCCGGGAGGAAGGACAAGGTTGAGCTCCAGTAATAAGATCGATGCAGAATTCAATTTTCCACTTAGGAAGAAGAGAAGTGACTTCATCAAAACATCAGGATAATCCCTGACTATCAAGGTAGAGTCCAAATCACTAGACTGAGCATCTAGCGAAAAGATAAACTGCCTGCATAATCCTGAGGCATTCGACATTCGATCAGAAGAGAATTACCCTGGTGGTCTACTAAAGAAACGATTCGGGCTTTACAAGAGATAACAGCATCAAAACCGAGGACGTAGAAATCTCCGGTAAATTGATGCCTGCTATAAAAGAGTTTCAACCCTTTACAAATCATACAAAGGTTGGCGGGACCACCGATGGAATCAGTCACACATAAGCATGAAGTTGTCAATAGAGGTTGCAAGATGTGCTCAAATTTATTACAAAGAGCAACAGGAATGAAGCTATGGGATGCTCCAGTATCAAGAAGAACACAAACAGGAAAAGACAAGAATGGATTTTAGAACCAAGGGATACTTCCAAAATTCAAAAGAAATCCTAATCCAGGAGGATGCTAACGAAGAATTTCAAGCTCGAACGAATATGATTCTATAATCAATTCCACTCATTCTAGGGTATTACTACCCTATCTCTAATGAGTTTTTACTCCATATGCTAAGTTTTTCCTAAACCGGAGCTCTAATACCAACTGTAACGACCCGCTATTTTGAACCATTCAAATCGACAATCATCCACTCATCTCGGACTTGAATTGCTCAAAAAAACAGATTGTTAACTTATATTTGGCAAAACTCAGCATATACAATAAATAAATCAATCACAGAATCATAGACACGGAGTAATACAACAATAAGCTGCGGAAATAGATAAATAGTAGTTCATGTAGCTACTATAGACATCAAAGTATGAAACAAAATACAACAGAAGTCCAAATACAAATGAATCTCTTATACATAAGCAAATGACAAGGCTGAATCATAAACAACTGGAAATAACTGAAAGCTGAACAGATAGAGATGGATCTCCAAGTAAAGCTCCAAACTCCGACGGTGAGTCTCAAATGCTGTGACACTCGGTCTGACCCGAACATAAAGCAAAACACAAAACACTCGAGTCAGGATTAACATTCTTATACCAGTAAATCAACTCAAGTGAAATGTCAAGTAAAATACAAAATAACTTAAAGGATGTTTGGGATTCTCATCCTTTAAGGATCCATGGAACTATCAACATACATAGTACAATACGCTACATAGATAATGTCTAAAGTAAAGTAAACTATTAAAAAAGTGTTAAGGCGTTACCCATATCCCCCTTAACACATTTTTATATATTCTCGTAGTCTATACAGTACCGTAATTCCTTCGTAAACTGGAGGGCTATCAGAGGGAACTCCATAGGTACGGTGCAAACCAAACTCGTAGAGGGCGTGATAAGGCATGTGACAAGGCACGCGAGGCAATGCCAGGGTAGGATTCTACCGTTTGCACTTCCGAACTGGTGGTAACGCATAGCAGCTACTACCGCCCACCTCGAGACACACTCCCAAATCAAAGGTGCACCCAATTAAATAACAAAGTAATAGAATGGTATCGAAGAAGCATGTTCGATCGGAGGTGCGACCTCATTTGGCCCGGTATAGCTCCTGTTTTAGCCACATCAAGTTGACTTGCGGGAGTCAGGGTTGCGTTAATACCACATATAGAATCGTTGCCAACCATCCTACTTTGTTTTGGAATCTCCACAACGTACACAGTTGTTAAAGTGGTTTTCAGTATTGGCAGAGAGTATGACAATATCTGATCCCGATCTTTTTAACAACCAAACGCTTATTTCACACCGTGGTCATTTTCATTTCAAAAAGTTCATTCTTCATATCAAAATATCATATTCATTTCAAAATCATATCACTTTCAAAATCATATTCACTCTCGAAATCATATCACTTTCGAAATCATATCACTTCCAAAATCATAACCACAAAATAGTTTAAACCTTCATATCAAAATATTCACATTTAAATCCATTAAATCTAAATCATAACGGTTCCAACTTAAACAGTTTAAATATTGAAAATAGTTTATATATATTGAAATAGTTATAAATTAAAAATAAGATATATATTTAAAATAGATTAAAATAGTTTATATATTAAAATAGTTTATGTAATAAAAAGAGTTTGTATCGAAATTAGATCAAATTAGAATTGTTTCTTCCAATTTCAAAAATCAATTCAAATCAATTTTAATACCAAAATTTAATTTAAATCAATCTCAATTCAAATTCTCATTAAAACCATTTTTAACCGATTTCAAATCCAGGTTCGAACTACAAATTTAAACCACTTCAAATTCAGTATTTTTTAAAGTTTAAATCATTCAAACATTTACAATAACAAAATTTAATGAATTTCCTTTATATTTTAAATTTCAACTTTAGTCCTATTAAAATTTCAAAATATTCACTTAATCATTTTTAATAACACCTAAATAAAATCTCATATTACAAATTTAAGTTAATATTAAATACTCAATCTCCAATTTACTTAAAGTTGAAAATATTCATTTAATCACTTTTTATCAAATCAACTTATAAAATCATACCTTTCAAAATCTCAAAATCAATAAGTTCAAATCAACCCTTATTTAAGTTCAATTCTAAACAAATTTAATTATAAATCAATTCTTATTTAAATTCAATTCTTAACTAATTAAATTACAAATCAATTTTATTTAATTTATTGACAAATTAAAATGTGAAGTCAACTTTAATTTATCTTTTCAACCTCTTTTTATTAAAGTTATTACAAAAATCTATTTTAAAATATTAATATAAATTTTTATAAATATTTAAAATATAATATTTCTATATTAGTTAAATTAAATTTTTATTAAATTTATTATATTAATTATTAAATTAAATCTTATTATGATTAAATCTAATTTAAATCTTATTATATAGATTTTAAAATAATAAAGTTATAAGTAAAATTTTATAATTTACATTTTTAAAAATTAACTTATAATTTTAAATTTTCCAACATATAATTTTAAAATCTAAATTTTACACACATTTTTAAATATCTATATATTATATTTTAAAAATCAATAATATTAAAATCAATATTTATTAAACCACATATATTCTCTTCTCAAAATTTAGGAAATCATTTAAAAATAGACCAACGGTGTCCGTATATAATTTTCTACCCTATATTCTAGTGATACAGATATTTATCATTTCAATCCGTAATAATTTAATATTTACGGGTATATATCATTTCAACCCGCAATCCCAAAATTTCAAAATCATTGAATACCGCTTGGGTTTATCATTTCAACCCATAATGGTTTTTCCCTAATCTATAAGATCGTTCAGGTATGTATCATTTCAACCCATAGGGAATTCCTAACTAACAAGGAACTTGCAATGTGAGAACAATAGAATGATCATATTATAAAATGACATTCATATCAATAGCAGGCATATATCATAATTAACAATTAAAATATAATATATACAATAGGTTATGGTATCATATGTCAATTGATACATGTAAACAATTTTAAATATCAACATATCATATTCAATAATTAAATAACTAACAATTCAAATTTAACAACATATTTCAATCGTCATTTCATGGGAAACCAATTTACTAAATATAAGAATGTTAATCGTGAGTGATTGCTCACCTTTCGAGGCTAGAGAAATTAGACAACACGACAAGCCACAAATCCAAACAACAAATTCCAAAGCATAGCATGATGAACACGAAGTCTACGAACAAAGCAAAGCTAGGCTGAAATTCGATAATCGATGAAAACAAAATATATAAATCTAAAATCTAAATTTTTCTCACACATTCAAAATGAAATATTTATATTATATTTTAAAAATCAATCTTCAATTAAAATCACATTTTTAAAATAAAATCTTTATATTTACATTTCAAAATCATCATTTCTTACAACACTTATATTTCAAAATCAAAAACACATACTAAAATTAAAATCTTTTTATATATTTTTCAAAATCAAAAACACATATTAAAATTAAACTAAAACCTTTATATATATTTTTGAAAAATCAAACACAATAATAATAGAGAAGAGCTAGGGAAGAGAACGCTGCGGCCAGGTGATGCGGCTGCTGGCTGCTCGGCGCTTGGGTATTCGGTGTGTCTGAACGCTCGGGGTGGAGGATCTAAGGAGGTGTGAGGCCTGGTAGGGAGGCTCGGCGAAGCACAGCGGAGGCGGAAGGAAGGACTGTCGAGGCTAAGGACGGGCTACTGCGTTGGAGGGTGGAAGGAGATAGTGGGTGGTGGCGATTCTGGTGGCAAGTCGGAGGAGATAGGTGGGTAGGATAGAGAGGTTGCTCGGTCGGAAAAGGAGTAGTGCAATTATGGGAGAGGGTGGAAGTAAGGGATGATATGTGCTTGGCTGCTATAGTGGAGTGATCTGAAGTGGAGGGCGGAGGCGGATTGAGGTGGTAGAGCAGGTCGTTGGTGGGTTCGGTTGTACGAATCTGTTTGGTGGAAGAAATACTGGCGTGGGTGGCGTTGAGGTGGGTGTGAGAAGCTTCAGCTCGAAGGCTGTCGCTGTGGTGTCGGAGCATGGCAAGGTGGCGATGGCATTAGGTATGTGAAAGATGGTCAGTGGGGTGTGGGATTTATGCAGTGGCCGGGGGAAAAAGGCTGATGGGTTACTCGATAGAGGAGGCTAGGGGAAGATGACATGGCATGATGGATGGGCTGGGTGTGGTGGTCATTGCTCAATGGAGAAGGGGTGGTTGCATGGCAATTGGTTGAAGGTGGGGGAAGCATGGTAAGAGATGAGGGTGGCGATGAATAAAACGCATGGAGCAGGTTTTGATTATACGTGAAATATAATATATTATTATATTTTCTTCTTTAGAACAGAATCAAGCATGGAAAAATGAATGAACCAGAAGAAATGGAAGGAACCAGAAAATATATTGAATAGTGGGAATATTGACAGACCCATCTATTAAATTTCTGGAAATATTAAAAGTTATGACGGATAATTTTTAACCGGTAGACAATTAAATGGCTACAGGGAAACAAAAGGTTAAAAAAATTGGGTACCGATACGGTTAACCGTTTCGCGGGTTTCGCCGCATACTGGACATCAAATTGCACAAATGAATATCAGCATGATGAGACGAACGGAATTGGACACAAATATGAGAGATATGACCATCCTATCAAAACTCGATATTCGCTGCCAAACTGCTGCTAATTCACCGAAGATAAGGTAAACGGGGCTATAGCAGTCCAAATTTGGCGAAACGAAATATGACGTCTCACTCAGAAAAGGATCTATAATTTTATTATATAAAATATTTAAATTTTGAAAACATTTTATTTTCATCAAATTAACTGATATTTAAATTGAAATTGAAAATTACACAATAGAACTAACTTCCATATTTTCTGATGAAAATCTGAAATTTGCTATGTTTAAATTGACGCATAACAAATATCAAATTTTCATTTCAAAATTTTATTGTTTAATTTCATGAAAAATTTCAGTTAATTACGTTATTAAAAATCGTTAAAATTCTCGGGTCGTTACATCTGGAGAGGATGATTATTAATTCATAAGACAAGGCAAACTCAATAATTTTATGAGAAGATGCTAAGTAGATCCAGCAATAAAAGTTCTTTAATAAATTCTACATAGTCCGCAGTACGATTCTCCATAAACATTGCAACTACCTAAGATGGTGGAAAAGCCTTTGACCATGCCAAGATAGCCAGGTCAAAGCGCGTCCTAGAGGGAGGTCTGAGAAAGTCTTTAGTCCCGCTAATAGCCAAGCTAAAGCTTCTGCAATCCCTTGATAGCGTATACGTTCCTATATCAAGTCACCTCCTTGAGGAGGATGGAGTAAGCCTTTGACATCGCCTTAACCAACCAGGTCAAAGCACCGACCATCCTTTATTTCTACCTATAAGGCCTGTTTGAAGCACCTCTTAGAGGGAGGACAAATTAAACCTTTTGTCCCGCATAACAATGGTCTGGCCAAAGCATTGAATCGGCATTTACTACCACCTATAAGGCTTGTTTGAGGCACCTCCTAGATGGAGGTCGGGTAAGTCTTCAGTCCTTGTTTGATGAAAGCTAATCGAACGCACTGGACAACCAGATTCATCACCTAAGATGGTGGTAAGGGGTCAAAAACTAAGGATTAACAACATCCAATTCAAAACCCAAAGGTGGCACTGTAAGGACCCGTAATTTTCGATAATTAAATTTATTAATTAAATAAGTTTTGGAATTTATTGTTGTGAAAAGTTAAAAATTTAAGATTTATTAAGGAGAAGAATAACTAGAATGAAATATAAAAATGTTAATTTAAGGTAATTGATAACTATTTTAATGTAATTCTAATTAATTGAAATGATTGTAAAGTTATAATTGGTTATAAAGTGTAAATAAGGAAATAAACCAAATGTTGTATTAATTAGTGAAATAATATGTAATTAATTGAAATTGAGTATAATCAGTGCTGTGTAGGTAGTTATAACATTTGTTTGTAGATAATAAGCTTATAAATGCGATTAAATTAAGTAAAAGGTAACAATTGTCATTTATCACATATTTATGTAATCCATTGAAATTAAATTGGAAATCAATTGCAATTAATCTATTTAAATATTGTAGTTAAAATGAATTAAGACGATAACTGTAAAATGTGAATGTAATAAAATGTAAATTTATGTTAATTATATCCACAAGGGGATAATTGATTAAATAATAAGAGTGTAAATCAAAATAAATGAATTTATTTGAATTTTAATTTTAATTAATGAATTCATTTCAATTGAAATTGAACACTGTAATTAGTGAAATATTTAACATTGGATTTGACATGGAAATTCATTCTAAAAGATTGTAAATTACTAGGTAATCAATGATGATAAAAATTGTTAACTTTTAAATTTAAATTTAAAAGGTGATTTATTTAATTTAATAATAATTTATTTAATTAACGTGAAAATAGCCATTTTGGCCACTATCTCGGATTTTGACGAAACCAGTTTCATCGAATCCGTAACTGTGAATTATTATAAGGTTTTAAGTTTCGTAGCGATCGGACTTGTCGTTTGATCGTCGAGCCCGAAACGCGTAGAAATCAATTTAATGAATTCAATTTGAAATAAGCTAATTTTAAAAGCTAACTTCTTCATATAATGGAATTAGGACTTGAAACCTATTCCATTGAATTTAAAAATATCGAAAATATCTATTTTGATATATGGGATGACCCAGTTTCGTTTCGAAAGCGGAACGGGCTTTTCGGGCCGTTATTGTCGTTTTGAACCAATGCGATATATTCATTCATTTTATCGAGCCTTGTCTATATAAATAGACTTTGTTTCTCAACCCTAGCAGTCTTTCAGTTTATTCTGTACGTACATCAACTTTTGTCTGTTCCTTTCTTTAATGGCAGAAACCAATTCCAATTCAAAACCCTAAATTCAATTTTCAAACCAATTTCAAAAATTCAAACGCCTCAACCTATGTCATATTATATATCGTTGGAAAGCACTCAATGAGCACAATTTACTGCAGCAATTCATTTTTCAATTTGATGCATCGTTTGGCCAGAAATCGTCGATGAACCTCGACCGTCCATTTCTAGGGTTTACGATCCAGACATTTTGGAACTAGTTTGATCGAATTCTGAGACTGTTCAAATTTGGGCCTTTGTTTGGGTTTTTAATCATCGGAAAATCAAAAGTGAGTGTTTTAACCCACTCACAACTACTAAATTATCTTATGTTTGTTAAATTAAATTTATAATATGATTAGAAGTTGATTGATTGTTGTTTGATATATTTAAAATTGTCATTCCAGTTAAATCTAATTTTTATTGAATTTAATCGCCATTTAATTTAATATTGAAGTTTAAATTTCCAGTTAAATACCTGTTAATGATAACCACTTAATTTTTGCTACTTATTGGTTGATTTGAGTGGTGATTGTGATGGATGTTTTGGTTATTGATATTGGATGACTGGATGTTATGTTATTATATATATATATATATATATATATATATTGATATCACACTACAAGTTCCCTTAGTTATCGATAGGAAAATTACTATGGGGTTGAAATGATACATACCCGAACGATCTATAGATTAGGGAAAAATCGTTATAGGTCGTAATGATAGATTCGAGCGATTTTATGGGTTTTGAATTTTAACTCGGGTTTGCTGGTTGAAATGATATATACCCGTAAATTTTAAATTATTGCGGGTTGAAATGATATATATTCGTATCACTTGACCATAGGGTATAAAATTATATACGGACACCGGATTGGTTAAATTAAATGATTTTTAATCCTTAAATTTTTGAATTCAGTTAAATGATATTTTGAAATGAAATTTGACTTATATAAACTGAATTATTTTCAAAATCTAAGCTTTAAAATGTTAAATTGGAAATTTGTTTAACGGAATTGTTAAAGGAATTTAAATTGAAATTTCAAAGTTGAATTGTGAAATATAAAAGAAATTTATTGAAATTGAGTTATTGAAATGTTTGATAATTAAACTTTGAAATCTATGAATTTGAAGTGCTTTAAAATTGTAGTTCAAACATGAATTTGAAATCGCTATAAATTGAAATGTTTTTTGGGAATTTGTATTGAAAGAAAATTTAGTTTTGTTGAAATCTAGATATGGTCCAGATTTGTTAAAATGGAAAAAATAGTTTAATTTGATATTAATTTCAAATTAATTATTTTAATGTAAACTGTTTAAAGATATATTATTTTAAATTCAGATTTATTTAGATTTTCAAACTATTTACTATATAAACCATTTCCAATAATCAATCTATTTTATACTAACTATTAAAACTATATTTAATCTATTTTTAAACTATTTTAAACCACAAAACCATTTAAAAATATTTTAAACTATTTTAACTATTTAAAACTATTTTAATCTATTTTTAAAGTATTTTAGCTATTTTAACTATTTTTTTTAACTATTTAAATTACGTATGACTATCTAAACTATTTTCTAAATTTCAGACCGTGTAAAGTTGAAGTGTTTACATTTAAATCCTTGATTTAAAAAGCAAATATGGTTAAATGAGGTTATAACCTAAGTTGGGATTTAAAATAATATTTTCTGAAATGACATATTTGAGTAAACATGGTGATTTTGAAATGAGGATTTAACCTATTTTGTCGATATGATTTCAAAAGTGATATGGTTTGAATTGAATATGATATTTTGATATCAATTATGAATCGATTTTGGAAATGCAAAAGAACCATCCGGTGTGAAATAAGCATTTGGTTGTTAAAGAGATCGGGATTGGATATTGTCATACTCTCTGTCAATGCTGAAAACCACTTTAACAACTGTGCACATGGTGGAGATTCCAGAATGAAGTAGGATGGTTTGGCAAACGATTCTGTATGAGGTATTAATGTAGCCCTGACGCCCTCGAGTCAGCTTGATGTGACTAAAATAGGAGCTATACCAGGCCAAGTGAGGTCGCACCTCCGATCGGACATGCTTCTTCGATACCATATTATGACTTTGTGATTGATTTGGTGGCCACCCCTCGATTTGATTATGAGAGTGTGTTCCGAGGTGGGCGGTAGTAGCTGCTATGCGTTACCACCAGTCCGTGAGTGCAAATGGTAGAATCCTACCCTGGAATTGCCTCGCATGCCTTGTCACATGCCTTATCGTGCCCACTATGAGTTTATTTTGTACTGTACCTATGGAGTACTCCCTAAGTAATCCATCGGTTTGGTGGAGCTTACAGTATCTGTATATACTATGGGAATATATAAAATGTGTTAAGGGGGATTTGAGTAACGCCTTAATGCTATTTTAATACTTTACTTTACTATAGACATATTAGAATAGCATATTGTACTATGTATGTTGATAGGAGATGGAATCCCAAACATCTCTTTAGTTATTGCACTCACGTTAGACACTGGATAGGAGATGTCAAACCCCGTAAACATCTCTGAAGCCTTTACACTCATATTTATTTACTGTTGATTTGACTTACATAAGTTCTTTTAGTTCCAACTCGAGTGTTTTGTCTTTTCGTTATGCTCGGGTCAATCTGTGCTTTTCAGTGTATTGAAGACCTTATTTCTGGAGGATGAAGACGAAGATTTTGTGCTATTATTATTTATTATATTTATCCACTGCATCTTGTTGTTCCATTGCATTATTTATTTATTCTTGCTGTATGTACTCTGATTTTGTATTGTAAAAGTATAATCGAATGTTATTTGTAAAATAGCTTCATGAACTGTTTATTTGATTATTATATTTTGTCATTCCGCTGTGAGATTTTGTATTTTGTTTTCTTTCGTTTTTCTTCTTTTTCTTATTTACCCCATAAAAATCTTCCCATTTGAATGGTTTGAGTCTGACATGTATGGGTTATTATCGATTGAAACCGTCCAAAAAGGTGGGTCGTTACAGGCACACTAAAGAATCAACAACATCTGATGCCCGGAGAGTGGCATAAAACAAAAAGAATCACACTAATAGTCTTCTAGAGGAAGATCAATCTAAGTTAAGAATCAAATAATGTTCCGAGCGAATTAACTTCTATTATCACTAGATAAAAGTTCTCAATCATTTACTACTCCTACCAGATCGGATTTTTGATTATAATTCATTGATGGAATTGCTAAGAAACATATCCAAGCTCAAATAAAATAGAAATCAATTCAGAAACCGCAATCAAGGTGATATTTATTTAGACTACAAAATAATTTATAACATATTACATTATGTGTAAAGTTGCAGGTACACAAGATCAAAATAAAACAAGCCCTTGACTTAAAAGCTCTATGCTACCGTATCTAAATCCTTAGAAATTAAAGGATCGATAATATGACAGATTGCTACACTAAGAGCTTCTTTTAGCTCTTCTCTTATTTTTGAACCATGTCGGCATCATTGATAGCTTCAATACGATTTTCCAACGCATGATTAAAAGCTTTATTAGCACTTTTTAAGGCTTTAATCTCGTTGTCCAACTCCTTGATTTTCTATTGGGAAAAGTATTCTTCTCGTTCAAATTTCTAAACTTTGGCTTCATAATCGTTAAGGCGCAGATAAAATCTTTCTTTTTGCTGTTTTTCAAAATATTGCATGAATTCAAATTTAACCTTATGACTCCACTTCCTGATTACCTCATCGCTTATTCGAGGAGGAGGGCTTATAAAATTGGGGAACTCTTTTATTGCTAAAGTGAGATACCTTGTTGTCCTACCAATATTTTGTGGTAACAACAAGAGTTGAGAGTTTTGGAATATCTTCCCCTAATAAGCTCGAGAGATTCACGATAAGCCTGACTTTCTGATAATTCATTCTCAAGCTCACTAATCTATTCATAGAGTTTTGCCATCTTAGCATCATAGTCGACCGAGGACTTAGACTTTGTGTGGTCCTCTAATTTTGAGATTGTTTCGCTCTTCTTCTTCGATTTAATTTCTAAGCTAGAAATTTGTTCTTTAAAAACTTTAACAATAATTCTTTGGTACAGAAATTTTCTATGCCACTCTTTTACTTCTAGATTATTTGGAAACTTGATAGAAGAAGCATCCTTACTGGAACTCCTTTGCTCTAAATCAGCAACTAACCTCTCTTTAAGCTCGTTTACATGAAAAGGAAAATCTAAAGAGACAAGTGCATTTGATAACTGCACTTCCTATTCAAAAATTATATAAAACAAGAATTAATACATGTAAAAGCAATTCTTTTCATCACAACAATGGAGTTTACAAATCAAAGAGAGTAAAATTACAATTAGATCACATCTTTATCAAAGATAAGTCACATTACAAATATCACTGGTATTTAAAGCTTTGAGACTGCAGATTTTGCTTTATTAAGTAATCTAACAGAAAATGTAAGCAGAATTAAAACTAGCCTTAACACCTTCCGGGGTATAAACAGGGGTTATTGATGGTGATCCCTTTCACCAGCTAGAGGACTATCGAAGCCACATGTCAGTTTTGAGTGATATGATCGGATTTTCTCAAGTATTTCATCCTCTTCATTACCTGGACAATCAAATTGGAAGTGAGGATGCTGCATGTAAACTTACTAGAAATCTTGAAGAAATCAATGTCTAGTTAACTTCAACATTTTGAAAATGGAGGTTTTCTTTGAGAAATCTCTTCTTAATTTGACATATTTACTCAAAATCTCTCTAGGAGCGGGGCTATTTGAAAGACCTTGATTATGTGCAATATGTTAAAATTAAACTAAGAACTAAAAGACTAAAATGGTAACATTTGCAAAGTAAGTCCATCAACATACAGTAGGCATACAAGTTATTCTAATTCATACAAAATAGAATTCTTATACACTTTGGGAATAAATTTCTCTTTACTATATTTAAGTTTTTTTAGGAAGAGATTAGTGAAAAGGGAATAGGATCAACTCATGGAAGATTCTAGCATTACCCAGGATGAGGATCAAGTGGTCCAAATTCATCTAGGTATTTGCGAAGAAGTTGCCTAATTAGTCCGCCACTTTTGTCTCCTAAAGAAAAGAAATCGACAATTAAAAATCTACAATACGTTTTATACATAAAATCCATGTGTGTATCTCTATCATCAGCAAGAATCCAAAAGAGGGTCATTAGTTCAGCGCCCTCCTCCAAAAGCTTTCCCGATGAAAGCGAGCCTTTTTCATTCGTGAAGCAACTTCTTGTTCCTTAAATTGCCTCAACTTCAATGCACTCCCTGCAAGGTCATGGTTGTTTTTAGTCAAAACATTATATTCCTTTTCCTCTTTATCCACCTCCTTTTTTAATTGGTCTATATCCATTTGTTTCATCTCAAGTAGAGTATTAGAGTAGTATTTTGACTTTCTCTTTAATTAAAGTGACTGACGAGTTATCTAAAATAGATAGAAATTGAAAGTACTTGTATAAACTAATTTATACCTGAGAAGAGGAGACCGGAGGTGGCGAAGTTCTCCTCTCTATTGAATTCTAGCTTTGAGAAGCGTGGCCTTTACCAAAAGGATCTTTTTGGGTAGGATTAGTAGTGGCAGCAGTCTCAACATCTTAAGTGGATGAAATTTGGTTCACACTATCAGTTCCATCTCTATCGCATGGTTGGTTGAGTGGATTCATTTCACCACTTACACCATCACCACTTTAGTCAACATGACGATCGTCATCACCATCATTCCCATTCTTGTTATTGTTATCATCACCAACATCATCATCATAGTTGTAGTTATCATCATCATTGTTATCATCCTCGTTGTTGCCATCACCTTGACCTTTAAGTTGAAGTTCATCATCGTTGGGAGCATCATACAAAGTTAACCATTCTTCATATTTGATCCTCTCTGCTTAAGGAAATTCCCTTTCAAGGGTTTCTTTATTTTTCTTCATTTTCATGCTAAAATTTCCATTGCACATGTCGTTAATGGTGGGAAGAGAGGTAAAATCAAGGTCTGGATATTTTCTGATGTTGTTGGCATATGCGATAAATAAAGCATCTTTAAAGCACTCTTCCATGATTCTCGAAAGAGAAACATTTAGGAATTTGACTACTTTATATTTGGCATCTTGATAATGTTGTTTGAATAATCTAGGAGGTGGGATTTTTTTTCAAGCTTTTTGCCAAGTAACTCATTCTTTGCGACTAATTCGTCATTCTTATTGACCAATTCAGCATTTTATTTAACCAACCATTTTGCATCTTCTTTAAATGTGGAGGATGACTTTAAGTTCAACTTTCGAAATTTTCACCTTCTCCTCCAACAGCTTCTTAGAAATTTTCTCTTCAGTAAGTAAAAAGGCTAGTTTGTTCTTTTCAGTAGTGGCTACATCGCTCACGCCAGTGATATTGATCATCCCAACTTGAAGAGTAGAAATAAAATTGTTTTTCTCAAGAAGAGTGACATCACTTTTAGCAGTGATATCCTTTATTTCATTTTGGAGCAAAGAAATTTTCTCATTTAATGCTGCGACTTCCTCAGAAGACCTTAAGAGACAATTCGAAGAAGGAGCACATGTTTTCCCACCTAAAATATATAATTGTTTAAGTCAAGAAATAAATTCACAAATTTTAAAATCTAACTAAGTTAGTAAGAAAGCACGCTGATTGGAGCTAATCGTAAGGAGATAATCATTTGAGTAAGTTGGTGGCTATGATGAGCCCGGAGAAGCAATAGATGGGGATTGCAAGGCCATCTTGACAAGTTCTTCAAAGATCAGTTGAGAAGACTGAGCTTGATTTTTAGAAGGAAAAGGTTCAATCAGAGAAAAGATGCTTGCCTCGAAATGACCCGGCCCAATAGGGAAATCCCAATTCAGTGGACCTTTCGATACAATCAAATAGATTACCACAAGGGCGCCATATTCTTGGAGCCCAAACTATGTGAGTGAATAAATCCTCCTCTACCTGTTGCGGGTCGAAGGCCCCTTCCCCTTCTTTAAACTCCGATTCGTATTTTTCATAGAAAAATCTCTGATCAACGATAGAAAAAGATCCATTTTGCATCATATCTAACGGATTCCTTGGTTCGGACCGAAGAAGTAATGTCGCTCGATTATTATCAAACTACTGCAATCCTGCACCAAACTCGGCATACATTTGACTGATAGCAGTTAGGGGAGTATGAAACAAGACATCATTGAGAGGATTAGTAGCTTGAACTTTTTGAGACTTCTCAATTGGAAATTCTTTTGGTTTCTCCAAGGCCCCATCAATATTAGCCAATCCAGGTGTGAAACTAATATGTACTTTTGTTGAATCATCAATAACGGGAAGAGTAAACTCACTTGGGGGAGGGATATCAGTAACAACATTACTACCAGCCAACTCTTTATTTAAGTCTTCGAAGGCTTGTGTGATTGAATCTGTATAGGTATTTGGACCAGATGGCTCCATTGTGGTCGAGGTTTTCCTTTTCCTCTATTTGGAGACTATGGCTTTAGTTTCTGAAGGAATAGGAGTGGGCAAAGCTAAAATGATAATAATAAAGATTTAATAAGAAAGAAGGATTAAAGACCCCATTCTCAATTGTACTAAAACTTTCCATCAATACCCTGTTGAAACAGAGAGTTCTCGGTAAAAGACGACGGTTTCCCCAATACCAATGTGTGCCCACCATTAAGTTTAAGCCGGACTTTTGGAGGCTCCCCAAGAATCTTGAGGCAATTCAAGATAATTGAATGTTGGTGAAGTCTTGAAGAGGTTAGCAAACTGATATCGTTTCCTATGCTTGGTGCTGCTGTGGTTGAAGACCGAACAATGTCTTGATCTTTGAATTTTAAAGTCTTACAAGCCTTATCTAATATTAATGATAATTTTGATAATGAATAAGCATTAAAAGGAAAGAAGAAAAACCTACTTGGAGTTGAAAAAGTTCCCTTGATATTAGGAAAACACTTGACGAAAAAGTATTGCGTTTCCCATTCCTTAGCCTTGTTAATGCTTTTTGAAATTAGGCTGCTTAGTTGAGGGCAAACTCGAAATAATCAGCAGTCTAAATGATCATCAGACTTGGTCGTAACTTCCGTGTAGTGGAAAACTTCCACACCAAGATAGGGAAGACCTGTTTCACGCGCCAAAACCTCTAGGCAGGTTAGGTATGTGTACGAGTTGGGTAATAACTGAATGAGAGCGACTCCAACTCGCTCTAAATATCTATGAAGAAAACCAGGAAATGAAAGGTAGCCGGAATGCCAAATACGCAATGCGGTCTATGTAGTTAATATCGGAAAATATCGATGATATATCACCAATATATCTCATATCTCTCCTGAACCGATATTTCTTCCAAAATATTGCTTAAAATATCGTTACTGATATATCTTCTGATATTTACTGATATATTGCTCTAATATTTAGTGTAGAATCCTCGATATTTAAGAATATCATTCAGAATTTTACGTCCAGGAGATAATAAATTAACAAATAATATCTTCACATTCTCAAATTTTGTTTTTAACATATGGTGAATGAAAATACATAGAATCCTAATGCGCTAATTTTTTTTAACCACAATTTTTTTAGTCTATTTCATTCATCCTTAAACAATAAAAACACCATTTATTCCATTATTTTAATTTATTTTATTTTGCGTGAAGACAATGACACTAAAAACTAGATCATTTAAGAGATACTTCTTTCTTTAGTTATATTTTGGTTCAACGTTCCTAATTGGTAAGTTAGGTTATGAAGATCAATTGTATTAGTTATTATCACGCACCAAGAACTAAAATTTTGAAGTGTATCAAAGTAATATATTTGAAAATTTGATAATGAACAAGCTAGAAGTTGTAATCGATCTCAAATCAACATCACTTGTTTGATAAATTAAGTGAAAATGAAAACGAAGAAACTATATATATGGAGAAAATTGCAAATTTATATAGTTGAATTGAAAACGAATATAGTATAAAAATGAATAAAATAATAAAAATGCACATTATAAAAATTTCTCAATTTTTATAAGCTTGTTCTCTGACTTGTGTTTAATAAAATATCCTGGTAAACTTATTTTAATTTGTAAACTATATGCAGTCACTCTTTAATAGTAATTTGGAATATTGATCCAATATTTAAGAACATAACCACATTATAACATTATTATAGTTTATAACATGTTCTACACATTTTTGATATATCACCAATATTATCTGATAATATCACTATATTTTAAGATATCTCATATCAATACTTGACCGATACATAATTGATACTGATATTAACTACTTAGATAAGGAAGATTAGATATGATGTGCGAAGTATCTGCCAGAATAGCTTCCACGCCAGTAATGGCAAACTTACCCAAAATAGCATGAACTTCTTCCTTGGAGGCAATATATGATGACTTTGGACCGTTGTCTTCTTCTTTTCCAGTAGAGGAGATAGTTTAGGTCCCATGCCAAGTTTTACAGAAGATTTCTTGCCCACTTCTTTACTTTCCATAAATCTGCGAGGTGATATGGTTCTAAACTTGGGAATAACAATTATAATTATGCCATTTAAAATATCATACCTTGAGAACGTAGAGTAAATCCTTTTTCCTAATTAATTTATGTTCCACAACAATGTAAGAAGTGATATGTAACTAAAGTCATAATAGAGTCACAATACAATTTTGATAAAAGGATTGAAATGGGATGATGATGTACTTAATTATTTTTGAACTAACTTGATAATAAAAACCTTCTAAATTGGGGGGTTATCAAGGTATCCTACCCTCATCACTTGAACATGGTTTTGAAAACACTAATTAATCTGAGCATCACCATTTTAATGAGGTCGGGGTCATGGTGGTTGTTCAAGTACCAGCGAGGTTCATTGCGTAAAACCATATGGTGATGTCAAGGATGAAAAAACATCATCGATATCGAGTTTAGTCAAGTTCTAATATATTAGTTATGGACATCTTTATAGATCTATTCTTACCATAGTGCTTACATTTGTCACTTGATCCCCCAAACGACAACAAAAATCAAAGTAATAACTTTTTATTTCTAATTAATATAGTAATGTCGAGTTTTGCCATGTCGAGCTTTGAAATGATGTCAAGGATATAGCAATCCTATTGATGTCGAGTCTCGGAACAACATAGTGATCTCGTCGATAATTAGATAATCTAAGTTCGAACCATCATTTAAAATTAATTACAACTTTTAAAAGCTTTATTAGCACTTTTTAAGGCTTTAATCTCGCTGTCCAACTCCTTGATTAGAAAAAGTATTCTTCTCGTTCAAATTTCTAAACTTTGGCTTCATAATCGTTAAGGCGCAGATAAAATCTTTCTTTTTGCTATTTTTCAAAATATTGCATGAATTCAAATTTAACCTTATGACTCCACTTCCTGATTACCTCATCGCTTATTCGAGGAGGAGGGCTTATAAAATTGGGGAACTCTTTTATTGCTAAAGTGAGATACCTTGTTGTCCTACCAATATTTTGTGGTAACAACAAGAGTTGAGAGTTTTGGAATATCTTCCCCTAATAAGCTCGAGAGATTCACGATAAGCCTGACTTTTTGATAATTCATTCTCAAGCTCACTAATCTATTCATAGAGTTTTGCCATCTTAGCATCATAGTCGACCGAGGACTTAGACTTTGTGTGGTCCTCTAATTTTGAGATTGTTTCGCTCTTCTTCTTCGATTTAATTTCTAAGCTAGAAATTTGTTCTTTAAAACCTTTAACAATAATTCTTTGGTACAGAAATTTTCTATGCCACTCTTTTACTTCTAGATTATTTGGAAACTTGATAGAAGAAGCATCCTTACTGGAACTCCTTTGCTCTAAATAAGCAACTAACCTCTCTTTAAGCTCGTTTACATGAAAAGGAAAATCTAAAGAGACAAGTGCATTTGATAACTGCACTTCCTATTCAAAAATTATATAAAACAAGAATTAATACATGTAAAAGCAATTCTTTTCATCACAACAATGGAGTTTACAAATCAAAGAGAGTAAAATTACAATTAGATCACATCTTTATCAAAGATAAGTCACATTACAAATATCACTGGTATTTAAAGCTTTGAGACTGCAGATTTTGCTTTATTAAGTAATCTAACAGAAAATGTAAGCAGAATTAAAACTAGCCTTAACACCTTCCGGTGTATAAACAGGGGTTATTGATGGTGATCAGTGGCGTAGCCAGGACATAATATTGGAGTGGGCACAAAGTGAGATGTGATTCAGGGACAACAACCATTTAGGCTTTTTTTTATGTCACTGATATTTAACAAAATTTGCACAAGAAACTTATATGATTGAAATAAGACAAATAGTAACTTTAACATAATAGACTTCAGATTCATTACAAAAGCGATCAATAATTGATCTTCCAAAAAAAATTAATCATAACATACATATCTTAAATTTGTTCCCTACGAGTTCTCATATTTTGAAAACGATCGATAATTGCATCATTGTCAATGATATCAAAGACATCTCTTTCAATATAAGTGATACAACTATCATTTAGCCATTCATCCCCCATTCGATTTCGAAGATCCGTTTTCACTATATTCATAGCTGAAAAAGTCCTTTCAACTGTAGCGGTTGAAACTGGTAGAATTAAAGATAATATGATGAGTTTATAAACTAAATTATAGACAATATGCTTTCCCGTCAAGACCATCTTCTTGGATAAATCACTAATGCTTTTCACTTCTTTGAATTCAGTATTAGATGTCATATCCATCACATAAATCTCTAATTGATTGCAAAGATCCATACGTTCCGCTTCGGAAAAATCATTTGGATAAAGTTCAGATAGACGAACTAGTTTCATGACATCAAAAGAAGCAAATAAATCATTAGGATTCAAAGAATCCATGCATAGAAGCAATTCTGTGTTAACCTCATCAAAACGATTATTAAGCTCGACAAGTTGTTTATCCAAACAAACGTAGAACAAATCAATTTGATAATGATGCAAGTTTGTTAACTTTGGCCCTCGTCTTGATCTACCTAAAAGAAGATAATTATCCTCCATATTTGGAATAAGAATATTTTGCTTCGTGCAAAAAGAACTTACTTCAACAAATAGGTTATCACATCCATCATTTCTCATTTTTTGTAGTCGTTCCTTAAATAATTTCACCAAAGTTATAGCATTGACGATATCTTGATCTTTTCGTTGAAGTGCTTTTGAAAGATCATTGGTGATTCCAAGTACATTTTTCATCAAATATAATGTGAATACGAAATCAAAATTTTGCATCACTTTTATCAAATTTAAAGATTCTCCTTTTTTATCTCCAGAGACATCTTCCACCAAATCTGTAAGAACATCTATTATAGAAGAGAACATAACAATTAAATTAATTAAGGTTCCATAATGTGAACCCCAACGCGTGTCTCCTGGTCGTTTCAAACTTCTCTCTTGATTCAATCCTCGGCCACTACATAATTCTCCACTCTGTAATTGATTGAATACCCTTTCTGCTTCTTTTTCTCGTAGGATATCTCGACGCTTACATGACGCTCCAGCAAGATTCACCAAATTGTTAACTAAGTAAAAGAATTCAGCAATGTGGTTTATATCTTTCGCGACACGAACAAGTGCTAATTGAAGTTGGTGTGCAAAACAATGCACATAAAATGCAGAATTGTTCTCTCTCAATATAAGTGTTTTGAGGCCATTGAACATTCCTTGCATATTACTTGCCCCATCGTAGCCCTGACCACGCAACTTTGTAAAGCTCAATTTGTGTTTGGAAAAAAAGGCTTCAAGTGATGTTCTAAGTGAAATTGCAGTTGTATTGGGAACATGTATCATGCCCATAAATCGTTCAATGACACAACCATTTTTATCGACAAATCGTATAACTATAGACATTTGCTCTTTAATTGAGTTATCGCATGCTTCATCAATTAAAATTGCAAATAGGCCACCATCAAGTTGCTTCAAGATAGCATTGACAACTTCGATAGCAATTGAGTTTACAACATCCTTTTGTATATCGGGTGATGTCATTTTGGAATTTTGTGGAGCATTTTCCAAAACAACAGCATTAATAGATGAGTTTTGATTTGCAAGCCATTGTAGAAGTTCTAAAAAATTTCCCTTATTCATGGAGTTTGCAGATTCATCGTGACCACGAAAAGCTAGTCCTTGACGCAAAAGATATCGAATGCAATCTATGGTAGCATTTAGTCAAACTCGATAGTCAATTCGGCATTGTTGTGTTTGCCTCACAATTAGTGGTTCAATGTGTCTGGCTTGAATCATTAAATTTTCAGCTTTCATACAAGCGGTGTTATGTGCTTCTGATTGAGCGTGTTCTTGGAATCTTCTACAATTTTTCCAATTTTTGTACCCACCCGTTATAAAAACCTCACTCATATTTCTGTTCACCGACTCTGGACGAAATAGATAACACTTCAAACAAAAAACTGAATCTTCTTTTACACTATATTCTAACCAAGTCCCAAATTGACTAAACCAATTTGGATTAAAGCGACGGGCTTTTTCTCCAATGATAGTTTGTGGAAATACTAATAAAGAAGGTTGACATGGACCTTTCTGTAAATAAGCTCTTCGAACTATATCTTGATCATTTGGGTCAAAGTCCGAAATTCGGTTTCGTAAGCTTGGATCAGAAGGAAGATTTAACAAATCAACATGAACGCGATTTCGAATCACTGTTTTTGGAATAGCTTCATTTTGAATATCATTATCTACAATGTTGGAAGAAGATCCCGCATTGTCCGAAATAGTATCATGAGCTCGTTTATAATATTTATGAAAATCTGAAAAGGGGATTAACAATATTTAGATAATCTAACGATTACAAAACAGTCTAAAGTATATTCAATTTTTCTTATGCATTTTGTTGTTGAAGAATACTTTGATGGTTTTTTTTTCATCAACAAATGTGTAATATCATCTGAATATGTTCTTGCATTTTGAAAATCAGTTGAAAAGGTGGATATCGATAGAGAAAAAATCTAGCCAATTAATTTCTTTCACTCCAAACAACCAGATACCACTCATATTTTTCACATTAACAGCCTATCCTCTTTATTTTTGTTCAACTTCCTATCCACCTTCTGGGTATAAAAATAAGGTAATGGAGTCACGCACAGCCTCTGTAAACAAGAAACCCAAACAAAAAAAGTAAAAGGGCAACCATGGTGTACATGCTGCTTCATATCTTCATCTTAAAGGTACAAAATTCATCATCCTCCATATTCTTTTTTTTCAGCATATATTGAAGAATTTATACATAAAACGCACACTAAATCTATCCCCACCTCTCAGAGCGAACCTATCCTCCAACCTCACATTTTCCAACAGCTTGATCAATTTCAAATATCACAGCAAAACTTCATCTTCTAAAATCCTATTGAATGGGAGGTTTCACTTTAAACCCTTCACCGGTAGGTACACAAACATCACTAACAAAAGAATTTTGATGTAAGGATTCTTAATACAAGTCAGGAAAGCCACTTTTCAAAGTAACGTTCAAGATCAGAATAGAGTAGAAGTGTAGAACCATCATTGCCCACTACTCTGATTAAACCAATGCCAAACACTTGTTGTTGCTCCAAAATAAAATTTCAGAACTTAGAGCCAAGGCTAGGCATAGAAGCATATGATACAAAACCGCTAAATCAATTATGAAATCAAATCCTTTCAGCAAGAAATGTGTCTAAATTAATCAAATTAAACTATCTAGCTTAATCCCTAAAATATGCACATCACAAGAAATCAAAGAAAAACCAAAATAAGATTACCCATTTTACAGAATTTCTGATCTAGGGTTTTGCTTTCAGAAAATATATCTCGGCTGAAATTGACGTTCTTACTTCTTAGCTGATGGAGAAGAAGAAACGTGGTCCGTGCTTGATGAAGCTTGGAGGAGCAGGCAAGCGGCGTCTCTTTTCTTCGTTCGTTCTTTTGTTTTTTTCGTTCGTTCTTTTGTTTTTTCCCCCTTTCTTCGTGGCTGCTTCTATTCGTGGCTGCTTCTATTTGCTGCTGGTGAGCAATTGTTGCCGCATCTCTCTGATTTTTTTTTAAATACCGGGGTAGGCATGTGCCTACCCCATATACACGTGGGCTCCGCCCCTGATGGTGATCCCTTTCACCAGCTAGAGGACTATCGAAGCCACATGTCAGTTTTGAGTGATATGATCGGATTTTCTCAAGTATTTCATCCTCTTCATTACCTGGACAATCAAATTGGAAGTGAGGATGCTGCATGTAAACTTACTAGAAATCTTGAAGAAATCAATGTCTAGTTAACTTCAACATTTTGAAAATGGAGGTTTTCTTTGAGAAATCTCTTCTTAATTTGACATATTTTAAAATCTCTCTAGGAGCGGGGCTATTTGAGAGACCTTAATTCTGTGCAATATGTTAAAATTAAACTAAGAACTAAAAGACTAAAATGGTAACATTTGTAAAGTAAGTCCATTAACATACAATAGACATACAAGTTATTCTAATTCATACAAAATAGAATTCTTATACGCCTCGGGAATAAATTTCTCTTTACTATATTTAAGTTTTTTGGGAGGAATAAAGATTAGTGAAAGGGGAATGTGATCAACTCATGGAAGATTCTAGCATTACCAGGATGAGGATCAAGTGGTCCAAATTCATCTAGGTATTTGCGAAGAAGTCGCCTAATTAGTCCGCTACTTCTGTCTCCTAAATAAAAGAAATCGACAATTAAAAATCTACAATACGTTTTATACATAAAATCCATGTGTGTATCTCTATCATCAGCAAAAATCCAAAAGAGGGTCATTTGTTCAGTGTCCTCCTCAAAAAGCTTTTCCAATGAAAGCGAGCCTTCTTCATTCGCGGAGCAACTTCTTGTTCCTTAAATTGCCTCAACTTCAATGCACTCCCCGCAAGGTCATGGTTGTTTTTAGTCAAAATGTTATATTCCTTTACCTCTTTATCCACCTCCTTTTTTAATCGATCTATATCCATTTGTTTCATCTCAAGTAGAGTATCAGAGTAGTATTTTGACTCTCTCTTTAATTAAAGTGACTGATGATTTATCTAAAATAGATAGAAATTGAAAGTATTTGTATATACTAATTTATATCTGAGAAGAGGAGACCAGAGGTGGCGAAGTTCTCCTCTCTATTGACTTCTAGCTTTGAGAAGCGTGGCCTTTACCAAAAGGATCTTTTTGTGTAGGATCAGTAGTGGCAGCAGTCTCAACATCAAATTTGGTTCACATTATCAGTTCCATCTCTATCGCCTGGTTGGTTGAGTGGATTCATTTCACCACTTACACCATCACACTTCAGTCATCATGACGGTCGTCATCACCATCATTCCCATTCTTGTTATTGTTATCATCACCAACATCATCATCATAGTTGTGGTCATCATCATCATTGTTATCATCCTCGTTGTTGCCATCACCTTGACCTTTAAGTTGAAGTTCATCATCGTTGGATGCATCATCCAAAGTTAACCATTCTTCAGCTTTGATCCTCTCTTCTTAAGGGAATTCCCTTTCAAGGCTTACTTTATTTTTCTTCATTTTCAAGCTAAAATTTCAATTGCACATGTCGTTAATGGCTGGAAGAGAGGGAAAATCAAGGTCTGGATATTTTCTGATGTTGTTGGCATATGCGATAAATAAAGCATCTTCAAAGCACTCTTCCATGGTTCTCGGAAGAGAAACATTTAGGAATTTGACTACTTTATCTTTGGCACCTGTGATAATGCTGTTTGAATAATTTAGGAGGTGGGATTTTCTTTCAAGATGTTTGCCAAGTAACTCATTCTCTGCGGCTAATTCGGCATTCTTGTTGACCAATTCAGCATATATTCTTTAACCAACCATTTTGCATCTTCTTTAAATCTGGAGAATGACTTTAAGTTCAACTTCCAAACTTTTCAACTTCTCCTCTAGCAGCTTCTTAGAAATTTTCTCTTCAGTAAGTAAAAAGGCTAGTTTGTTCTTTTCGGCAGTGGCTGCATCGCTCACGCCAGTGATATTGATCATCCCAACCTGAAGAGTAGAAATAAAATTATTTTTCTCAAGAAGAGTGGCATCATTTTTAGCAGTGATATCCTTTATTTCATTTTGGAGCAAAGAAATTTTATCATTTAATGCTGCGACTCCCTCAGAAGATCTTGAGAGACAATTCGAAGAAGGAGCACATGTTTTCCCACCTAAAATATATAATTGTTTAAGTCAAGAAATAAATTCACAAATTTTAAAATCTAACCAAGTGAGTAAGAAAGCACACTGATTAGAGCTGATCATAAGGAGATAATCATTTGAGTAAGTTGGCGGCTATGATGAGCCCGGAGAAGCAATAGATGGGGACTGCAGGGCCATCTTGACAAGTTCTTTAAAGCTCAGTGGAGAAGACTGAGCTTGATTTTTAGAAGGAAAAGGTTCAGACAGAGAAAAGATGGCACCAAACTCGGCATACATTTGACAGATAGTGGTTAGGGGAGTAGGAAGCAAGACATCATTGAGAGGATTAGTAGCTTGAACTTTTTGAGACTTCTCAACGGGAAATTCTTTTGGTTTCTCCAAGGCCTCATCAATATTAGCCAATCAGGTATGAAACTAATATGTACTTCTGTTCACTCATCAATGACGGGAAGAGTAAACTCACTCGGAGGAGGGATATCAGTAACAACATTACTACTAGCCAACTCTTTGTTTAAGTCTTCGAAGGCTTGTGTGATTGAATCTGTATAGGTATTTGCCTAATTGGACCAGATGGCTCCATTGTGGTCGAGGTTTTCCTTTTCCTCTATTTGGAGACAGTGGCTTTAGTTTTCAAAGGAATAGGAGTGGGCAAAGCTAAAATGATAAAAATAAAGATTTAATAAGAAAAAAGGATTAAAGACCCCATTCTTAATTGTACTAAAACTTTCCATCAGTACCCTGTTGAAATAGAGAGTTCTCCGTAAAAGACGACGGTTTCCCCAATACCAATGTGTACCCACCATTAGGTTTAAGCTTGACTTTTGGAGGCTCCCCAAGAATCTTGAGGCAATCCAAGATAATTGAATGTTGGTGAAGTCTTGAAGAGGTTAGCAAACTGATTCTGTTTCATATGCTTGGTGCTGCTGTGGTTAAAGTCCGACCAATGTCTTGATCTTTGAATTTTAAAGTCTTACGAGCATTATCTAATATTAATGATAATTTTGATAATGAATAAGCACTAAAGGAAAGAAGAAAAACCTACTTGGAGTTGAAAAAGTTCCCTTGATATTAGGAAAACACTTGACCAAATAGTACTGCGTTTCCCATTCTCTAGACCTGTTAATGCTTTTTGAAATCAGGCTGCTTACTTGAGGGCAAACTCGAAATAATCAGCAGTCTGAATGATCATCAGACTTGGTCGCAACTGTCGTGTAGTGGAAAACTTCAACACTAAGATAGGGAAGACCTGTTTCACGCGCCAAAACCTCTAGGCAGGTTAGGTATGTGTACGAGTTGGGTAATAACCGAATGAGAGCGACTCCAACTTGCTCTAAGTATCTATGAAGAAAACCAGGAAATGAAAGGTAGCTGGAATGCCAAATATGCAATGCGGTCTATGTAGTTAATATCGGATAATATCGATGATATATCACCAATATATCTCATAGCTCTCCTGAACCGATATTTCTTCCAAAATATCGCTTAAAATATCACTTAAAATATCATTACCGATATATATTATGATATTTAATGATATATTGCTCTGATATTTAGTGTAGAATCCCCGATATTTAAGAATATCGTTCATTATTTTACGTCCAGGAGATAATAAAGTAACAAATAATATCTTCACATTCTCAATATTTGTTTTTAACATATGGTGAATGAAAATACATAGAATCCTAAGGCGTTAATTTTTTTAGTCTATTTCATTCATCCTTAAACAATAAAAACACTATTTATTCCATTATTTTAATTTATTTTATTTCGCATGAAGACAATGCCACTAAAAACTAGATCATTTAAGAGATACTTCTTTCTTTAGTTATATTTTGGTTCATCGTTTCTAATTGGTAAGTTAGGTTATAAAAATCAATTTTATTAGTTATTATCACGCACCAAGAACTAAAACTTTGAAGTGTATCAAAGTAAAATATTTGAAAATTTGATAAAGAACAAGCTAGAAGTTGTAATCGATTTCAAATCAACATCACTTGTTTGATAAATTAAGTGAAAATGAAAACGAAGAAACTATATATATAGAAAAAATTGCAAATTTATATAGTTCAATTGAAAGCAAATATAGTATAAAAGTGAATAAAATAATAAAAATGCACATTATACAAATTTCTCAATTTTTATAAGCTTGTTCTATGACTTGTGTTTAATAGAGTATCCCGGTAAACTTATTGTAATTTGTAAACTATATGCAATCACTCTTTAATAGTAATTTGAAAATATTGATCCAATATTTAAGAACATAACCTCATTATAACATTATTATAGTTTATAACATGTTCTACACATTTCCGATATATCACCGATGTTATCACTATATTTTAAGATATCTCATATTAGTACTTGACCGATACATAACTGATACTAATATTAACTACTTAGATGCGCTAAAGGCAAAATATCCTTCAGGAGGATTAGATATGATGTGCAAAGTATCTGCCGGAATAGCTTCCACGCCAGTAATGGCAAACTTACCCAGAATAACATGAACTTCTTCCTTAGAGGTAATATATGATGACTTTGGACCGTTGTCTTCTTTTTTTTCAATAGAGGAGATAGTTTAGGTCCCATGCCAAGTTTTACAGAAGATTTCTTGCCCACTTCTTTACTTTCCATAAATCTGCGAGGTGATATGGTTCTAAACTTGGGAATAACAATTATAATTATGCCCTTTAAAATATCATACCTTGAGAACGTAGAGTAAATCCTTTTTCCTAATTAATGTATGTTCCACAACAATGTAAGAAGTGATATGTAACTAAAGCCATAATAGCGTCACAATACAATTTTGATAAAAAGGTTGAAATGGGATGATGATGTACTTAATTATTTTTGAACTAACTTGATAATAAAAACCTTATAAATTGGGGGGATATCAAGGTATCCTACCCTCATCACTTGAAGATGGTTTTGAAACACTAATTAATCTCAGCATCACCGTTTTAATAAAGTAGAGGTCATGGTGGTTGTTCAAGTACCACCGAGGTTCATTGCGTAAAACCTTATGGTGATGTCAAGGATGAAACAACATTGTCAATATCGAGTTTAGTCAAGTTCTACTATATTAGTTACGGACATCTTCATGGATCTATTCTTATCATAGTGCTTATTTTTGTCATTTAAGCCCCCTAACGACAACTAAAATCAAAGCAATAACTTTTTATTTATGATTAACATAATAATGTCGAGCTTTGAAATGATGTCAAGGATATAGCAATCCTATTGATGTCGAGTCTCGGAACCAACATAGTGATCTCGTCGATAATTAGATAATCTAAGTTCGAACCATCATTTAAAATTAATTACAACTTTGTTTCACATGATAAATTCTTTAACAATATTGATCGATGGGCAGTCGGGTAGTAAAAATCTTTCTGGTATCGAGAATTATAGTGGTATCAAGGATAGGCATGTCGAGTTTCATGATGGTGGTGTGAACGTCGAGTGTCGAGGTTAATATGTTGATCGGGAATCAGATGGGACATCTTCATGGATCAATTCTTATCATAGTGCTTATTTTTGTCATTTTGTAACGGTTATAACCGTTGGTAATCTAATTCCCAACGGTTATAACCGTTGGTAGCAGGTACGTTATAATTTTTTTTACTTATTTTGTAACGGTTATAACCGTTACAAATTTTGGTCATTCCCAACGGTTATAACCGTTGGGAATTACTTCACATTCCCAACAGTTATAATCGTTGGAAATTACTTCACATTCCCAACGGTTATAACCGTTGGGAATTTTTTAATTTCCAACGGTTATAAGCGTTAGAAATTCCTTGTATAAATAAATAGCAAAATTACCAACACTTATAAGTGTTACAAATTTGGTATAGCAGAACCATCTTATTCAGCATCTAATAGTATTTCATTCAACTATATCTATACGAATATATAACAATAAAAAACACGAAACTAAAATTCAAAACTAACATATCATCAAATTGTTAAAAAGAATCAAACTTATGAAATAGTACATATCAAATTCTACAAATTTCATTGTGACAACTTCAAATTTTACTACTACAACATATCTAGAAGCTTACAAACAACGAATACGACACTCCGACCAAACTACAAAACCACCATCAACCAACTCGGACAATGTATAATGACCATTTTGAGGTGCATCAAAAAGTGGATCGTCCGGATTAAGAACATCCTCCACCCAAACAACCTTTTCTCCATCTCCAACCTTTCTACCATGACAAATCTTTTGCACTCCAAGATGTTCTTTAGCCGGTTTAAAACAAAACAATGCTATATCAAGGTATATATAAAGATAAAATGTAAATTACACTTGGACGATGGTTCTAAAGTCTTATATCATATAGAAAAATTAAAGGGAAAATTGATACCTAAGTCATCCATAACTAAAGTACTTTATCCTTGCCTCTTGATGCAACTTTCTCACCATCTGGACTCCAGTAGCGAAAACCTGTAATCATAAAAGAAATATAAAAGATATTTACATATAATCAAAGGCCAAATGGTACTTTAAAAATTCTAGTGAATACCTCATCTGCATGCCCAGGTAGATTTTGCTTCAGTTTTTGTCCAAATATCCCACACCTGAAAGCCATGCTTAAATTAGATACACATAAAGGAAAAGGAAGAAAAAATTAATTTGATTATGTTGATAAAGAATTTTTGCTTGGAATAAAAAATCACAGGTTCACCGCTTGACATAACCTAGTCTTATTATAGTTTGTAGATATGATACTAATGTGGTAATTGTTGTATTTAGTTAAATTGATATACTCAGCATACCACATAATGGACCAAGCTTGTAATCATAGGATTGAAAAGTAAATTCACAAAAAAGAGTAGTCGGCACAAATAAATTTAGTGTACTACAAAGGATGCTAACTGATCATGAATGAATAACTCCTATGCATGAAAACAAAGGTCGTAGGTTACAAAAAATATGGGCTGTAATCAGAAAGATTACAAATTTTGCAAGGTTGAAATAAAGTAAATCTTAAAGAAACTTTTGTTATTAAGGGAAGTTATTATCATAAAAAACCACAATCAATTACAATCACGTGTACAAGTATTGCATATGCTAATGCATATACAGGCAAATCCATATGCGGGCATTGCATATGCTAATGCATATACAGGCAAATGCATATGCCTTGCATTGCATATGCTACTGCATGTGCGTTGCATAGCATATGCAGGCAAATGCATATGCCTTGCATTGCATATGCAGGCATATGCTACTGCATTGCATATGCTAATGCATATGCAGGCATATGCATATGCATTGCATAGCAAATGCAGGCATTCCAATATGTTATTGCATTGCATATGCATATGTTGATGCTTGCATATGCATTTGGTAATGCATTGCAAATGCACACATATGTTAATGTTGCATATGCATTTGCAGGCTGTTGCATATGCAGGACTGCATATGCAATGTAGCAGCCAAGTTTTTGGTTACATTAGCTTGTAACCAAGTTTAAAAAGCAATTGCAAATACGTCTTCTTGTTTTGTTTTTTTGGATAAAATGTGAAAAAAGCAATTTTAATATTGGTTTTTATTTCTCATTTGGGTAAAAAGTCAATGCAAAAATAAAATCTATATTGTTTGATTCCATATTTTTTCCTATGGATGTCCAAATAAACAAAGATTCCAAAGCAAATTGGATGAAAAAAAAGAGAACTACTCACCAAATTCGTCAAAATAGTTTTGCACTTAAGCTCTTATTACTTTTTGGGAATTTCAAGATGACACTATTAGATGATCTCATGGATGAATAGTGGTTTGGTATACATATTTTTTACAACTTTCCTCAAGCCAGGATTTAGAAAAATAATATAGCTGTCACGTTCCAGTAACATACACTTAGTTTCCTACTTTTTTATACTATATTTCCCATAGTAAATTCTTACTGCCGTGCATGCAGTTTCCTTCCAGCTGCCGATTCAATACATCTTCCAACTTATTCCTTTGATCATGCTGTGGATTTGATTTTACCCAACCGTTTTACTAATCAAAATTTCACATACAACCATGTGCATGGCACGGGTTCGAACTCGTTAGTTTAGAATATTCACTAACGCTTCCTCTTTCTAAAAAATGAAAGTGTTTTCACTTTTTTAATTCAATTTTATAGTGCAATAATCAACAAAATATTATATATATATATTATTCTACTCTTATAGTCAAAGATAAATAAATTTTATTAAAATATAATTAGTGTATTTTTGTTATAGAAAGCTGACAGTTTCTAATATCATATTTTTTGTAAATTGATAAACAAATATCATGAAGTGTTACTGCATTCATGGAAGCACGAACATACTATTTTCCATATATTGTACAGTTATAATAAAAGTATCCATAACAAATACATGTATTTCAGTATAGTTCTATTATGTTAATTAAATACATAAAAGCACCAGCATACCTTGACCCAAAGGTTTTCCCTTTCCATTATCTTCTTTGCTTCTGATGCTTTCATGCCTACAAGCTCTTGCAACCTTGACTTACCTACATCATAAATTTACGTATAAATCTCCCTTTTTCTAATCATTACCACCCTCAATGATAACTGTATGTGTAGATCACGTATAAATACTAAGTATTTAGTGTTATAATTATAGCAAAGAAGTATGAAAATAAAAGCAACATAAGGGTTTAAATTACCTGGGCATCTCGATCCATAACACACCAGACATGAAGCCATTGCTTTTTTTTCTTTCTCTTGCTTGATCGTTTTGTAGTTGATTCCAAAGAAAAATGAATGGCCAAATCTATTTATAGATGTACACTGATGATAGAATGAATTGGGCATAAAATCTGTAATTAATTTGTAGCTTAACAAACCTTCATTTGCATATTTATGAGTTGGTCATGCAAATTGCACCTCTACAAGACTAGAAAAATAGTTTACCAAGTGATAAGATCATATGTTCTGTTTAAAACTAGTATTGGAGTTCACCAAGTGATATGGGCCTTTAGATCTAAGAGTTATTGTTTCTAAAAAGCTATTACATGTTTTAGTACAATTAAAGTTATAAACTGCAAATTAATTTTACTGTTTCATTAATTTACTTTCTTATGTCATGTGGGATTCATGCCAAGTGGATGGCTATTTTCACTCATTTATTTAGCATAAGCATTGACACTTGTTTTTATTGGTGGATAAATATATCAAACCTTTTCCTTTCATGCAAATTAATTGTTTTATTATCATCATTCAAGTACATGGTATGCAATATTCAAAAGTAGTTTACATTTATTTAATTACAAATGCATTAAAACGTCGATCACCAGCAGAAAAAAGTGGTAAAACCAGGATATATTTTATCATCAAAATTAGGTACAATATTTTGCACAAAAAAAAACGGAGACATGGAGATGTAGAGAAAAGGAAAAGGAAAGAAAGGAAGAAAGAAAATCTTGAAATATCTTTGTACCTTCACTGAATTTTTCTATAAAATTAAGATTTGTAGTCACGTATACAAAAATAAACTTCATCACTTTTTTACATTAACAAAAAGTACAACTGAGAATAAAAAATTCAGATTCAGATGTGGGAAGGTTTTATATAAACATTGAATTACATCATTATAGGTCAATAGATTCAGGATAGAATCTCACCTTTGCATATAATGACGCTGCCCTGTAAAAATCCTTGGAAGAAATGGCAGCATCCGCCTGTAATGCACCAGGTTGATTTCAAATTATTGCTTAAAGTGATGATATATAAACAACAACCATAGAAGAGGAAGATGTGTTTATCAAATAGGAGCACCAGTGAGATAATTTCATGAAATATTCTTATTAAAAGATTAATGAGACAGTCCACATTACCTGGACCAAGTAAACTTGATCCCTTTGAAAAGGATTCCGACAGAAGGTTAAAGCAGTAGCATATTCCCTCATATTTAAACAAATCTCCCATATGTAACATTATTCCGACAGAAGGATTTCTACTTACCATTATTTACGTATAATATAATTAATATTTTAATTTAGAAACTTAAACGTATTTTTGTCAAGCTGTATTATGCATGTTGCATATTTTGTCAAGTAACTAATATATACTAACCATTATAATTTGCATGCATTTAATAGAAATGGAAATCTATTGTTGTTGCCGAATATACAAAAGTTGATTTTACAAAATTGCCTTAAATGAAGAATAAAGCTCCATTGATATAATAAAAATTTCCGAAGAAAAAGGTAAAACTATGACTGCATATAACCTGTTATGAATAATAAATATCACAATTTGAAACCTTTATGTATATATTCAATCTGAAATGAATATATTCCTTATTTTACCAGCTAGTTAATATCAACTTGCCACTATCTAGTGTGTGCGCATCTAGTAGAAATAGATTAATTTTCTATTTTTTACATTGACAAAGAAGATATTTCAATTTTAAATTTATTCTATACTAACACTTTTATGCTTGTTACTAAATTTTGATTCATTTTGTTATATTAATCAATAAAGCTTTTCTTTTATCCGTTACATTCAACTACCAATGCAATCTGTAATCTTTTGCAAATGTTAACCAAAATTACATCAATAAATTATCTAAGATAAAAGCACAACCGACTAAAGAACTTATAGCATAATTACCATATTACAACTTCAGGTAATAAGACGAAATGAAAAAAGTATGTTCACATGTCCAACATTACATGAAAAGAATTTCAACAAAATCAGTAAAAACTAATTTCGAAACTAAAAATGTGTGATGAAAGTTACCAAATATTACATTTAATAAAACATATCGATTGTTATTCTTTGGAGTTATCCATGATATTTGTAATTGAACTTGCCAAAAAGGGATATACTGTTGCAAAATGACTTATTTGGTGTAGTGTTCCAAACATCTAACCATTCAATATTCGCATTTTCAACTAATTATCATTAACTTTCAAAAAGATTTGATTTAAGTATAAAAGCAAATTTTAATCACTACCATACAAATGAGACACACATCTGTACTTTTTAAGCCAAATTTTGATGAAAAACCAACTTCTAGAATAATAAGCTAAAGAGAGCATCTAATATCTAAATGAAAACATTTGGAAAATTACCTTACTTAAATTTTTTTTGACTATAATATGTTAAGCATCCCACGAGTGTACTAATCCACAATTCAACATTTCAAAATGTTAGTTGATATAAAACACACGTTCTCTGCAAGCTTTCTTCTTTTTTCTTTTAACTCAACTATAATGTAGTATTTTGAATGTCAACTATGAATTGTCTTTGCTACCTTTTGCTATTTATATAATACCACTTCCACACTCTACAATAAGGAAAAGTTTTGTTGTGTCATATAAAGAAACATGATCTCATGCTTGAAAACTTGCTTGCAGAGAGGCTATGATCATTTATGCAGTTAAATTTCTACTGTGTCTAATTGCAGTTCATTGATAACATATGAATATTTAATTACCTCAGTGCGATATGTACTTAAAAAATAAAACAAAATAAAAACATCATGCATAGTATGAATATCATGCATCATACTCATCAATTCTTGCATATTTCATTTATATACGTACAATAGCAATGATTGCAACCGTATTTAGGCCGAGTATCAAGCAATGTCAGAATAGCAACAAATAATAATACACCTTCAGTTTAATTTTTCTGAAAGCTAACTAACTTAAGAAAGGAGTAGATATACCTCATTTTTCTTGATTTATATTTCATGATTTCCACATAGCAACTCTGAAAAGAGAAAAAATATGTTGTAAACAAGACCATAATAACATCTGAACCGAACATGAGATTAAGCAAACCTTTTCTCTTACTTTTCTTATTAATGCTGCTGCCATTGAAATGAATATGAATAATCCACAATTGCACATTCATGTTTGTAAATATTGTATACTTTTCTTTAAAGGCAGAGGCAAAGATAAATATATAAACTGTTCTTGAAAAAATAGTCACACAACATACTCAAAGACAATAAATTTGCATAACAGAAATTAAAAAAAAAAACATGTATTACCAAGATTGATAAACCACTAATAACATAACCTTTACTGTTAAGGCTGTAAATAATACTGATAATGCAATCAAAAATTGACTATATCCTGCAAATTTCACTAGCATGCTTCATTCTAGATTCTTTTAAATCAAGGTTAGTTTATATGCCTACCCAATTTAAGGTTCCAAATTCTCAAGATGAATTAGTTGCAAATCAACCATTTATTCAATCAAATTTCTCACACCACTACGATTTACTATTCCATTCCATTACTCTAAACTTTCCATTTATAAAAATCAAGTTTCTATGAAGAATGTTACTAAAGTTAACAACACAACTTCTACAACAAAGAAGAGGAAAATTTATGAAAGAAGAAAATCTTTTACAGATGAATTCCTATACAAAATAAATAATATAGGAAAAGACAGCAAGGTTTGGTCTAAGAGGGATAATTTGGTACTTGTTAGATGGTGGATATATGAATATGTGGTTACTAAAGGATGAGTGAATGACTGTTAATTTTATGAATGTGTTAATATAACTTATAATTCTGATCCAGAATGCCAACTTAGATGAAGTTGTTAATGGATAGAAACCCAGTGGAATAAAAATTATAGAACGTGCTTTGTGTATAAGGGATATACAACTTAAATTGGACATATTACTGTAGGTGGTCAAACTCCAAATCATAGAGAAGATCTAATCAAACCTATAATGAAATGGTTGGGATAAATTTTTATGTTCACAAAGCTTACAAACATCTATCAAATTAAACTAAATGGGCTGATTTGTCAATACATGGGCTGAATTATGGAGACGAAATTTCAATAAAGGATACAGTTCAACTTCATTCTCTAACTCATTTACAGCCTTTACAGTATCTAAATCAATGTCTTTAGCTGCATTTCAAGAGGAATACATGAATTACGCTTATATCACACCATGACTGAGAGCAATTTGACAACAGAAGTTCAAATTGAGAGCTGAACGAAAAAGATAAACAACACTACTTGAATCGAAATTCAAATATCAATTAGCGAAAAAAATAAACAACACTACTTGAATCGAAATTCAAATAGCAATTAGCAAAAATCCAAGCGCAATATAAGATAATAAAACAAAGAAAAATACCTAAATGCGGCGGAGCATTGCCAGGAAGAGTGTTGCCAATATGAGGTCGAGGCGAAGCATCGCCAGTACGAGGTGGAGGCGGAGCGTCGCCAATACGAGGCGGAGGCAGAGCAAGCGGTAACCCTAAAACGCGAAAGAGGAACAATGAAAAGGCGAAACATCGAAGCGTTAGTAGTGAGATCAGTAAAAATAAAAGATAAAATTACAATTTTATCCACTTTAGTTTTGTCCATTTACGAATGTACTGTAGTTCTTGACGGTAATAACGGTTGGAATTTGTTTCTAACGAAATAACCGTTGGTAGCTTGTAACAGTTTTAACCGTGACAAATCGAAAACAAAAAAGTGTTACAAAATGGCCTTTTTGGTGTAGTGATTCCTTAATCACTTCAGTTAGGATAATCAACAATCGGGTTTAATTTCAAACCTATTTCAACAAAAATCCTCAAATCCAAAAAATAATTTAAACCTAAAATCGATTAACTTCACAAGATTTAATCATTAATCATAACAATAGATTCGAGTCGAACCAACAAACTTGTAATCTGGAGTACATAAACGATCGAAATAAAATCTAAAGAATTCCCAAAACTAAAACCTAGAAAAGTCTCAGAGATTTAATTAAAATCGAACGATTAAAATAAAGCAATAGGGATTATACTTGAATAAGGATCGATTGTTTGAAAATAAGAAATGGTAAAGTTTTTTTTGTGAAAATTTTGATTTCTTGTTTGATTTTTTAGTTGTAGGTAAAAAGAAGGAGAAGGAAGAGATGAGTATTTATAGGATAAATTGGAAACATAGCAGCCGTCAGATTTAATTTAAATGGACGACGGATCTACTTAGGATGATCAATAGGCGACAATGAGGGAGGTCAAGATTGTTGACTTGAAAAGTAAACACTTTTTCTTATACTAGGGGCAAATGTTACTACCATATCGTCATTAGTGATCTAGCCTCAACATTGTAGAAAGCATTGATGTCGAGGACAGATTGGAAGCATCAAATACTACTGCATTAGTGTCATCGAGGAAGCTTCATACGACAACCAATCTCGACACCATTAACACAATGATGTAGAGGTCAATAAGCACAACCAAGAAGACAACATAGTAGTCATTCAGCTCATCGAGGATCATTGTTGCTAATTCATCGAGTCTAGTAGAAAGCACCATATATTTGTGCATGCGATGTTGATATCCTTCAATATCGATGTCCATGGATGATGTCGATGTCACAGTTCATCGGCAATAGGAAGCCAATGTCGAGCATTGAAGCCTCGAAACCATGTCGAGGAAGTGTAGTCATAAAGACTTCGAGGCACAACAATGTAGTCCATGTCGAGGCCAACAAAGCACACACTCCTGAAGCTCGATGACTATAAAGATGTCGAGATTGGTAGATACTGAGATTCATTACCCGCCAAAACCTATAAATAGGGACCTAGTGCCTTCATTTGGGGGCCGATACTTCATTTCTCTAACTTGTACTCAAATTATATTCAAGCAAACACTAAATTGAACTGAATTATGGATTTTGCATATTTCTGAAGTGATATATCAATAAAAGTTTCGTCAATTAGCATCGGAACGATTTATTTGGCATGATTCAAACTGTAGTTTATATATGTTCAGTTCATATCGAGCTCTCAAGTGAATTCATCGTATTGATGTCACCTAGCACGTCACTATAGAACTATCCTACATATTAGCAACTCATTGATTGATTCCAATCTCGATATACCCTCAAACCCCGATACACGAACTGGAATTCGACAACTTAAGATTGAAGCTCAACGTGCGTATATACCGGACATTGATAACTCCTATGTTCCCATAACCAAATCTCGACGACTCTAGCATATTCCAACTCTAACCTCGAGGTCTCCAATGACATTGTGCCCAACCTTGACGACTATAAGTCGAGCCTCGATGAATCGTTCTGACTTCTAAAAGATTCTCTTTTAAAGCAAGTCCCTATTTTTATACTTTGGGATGTTGATGAAATTTATCGTTAACAATAATCATAAGTAATTAATCAACATATACCAATAACTATTTAACCTTAAATATTCCCAGTCTAGGTGATTCGAGAAAGGGATGTCAAATCACTCACGAGACTAGTATTTGTCATACTCTCCATATAATGAACGATAATTTATTCATGATCGTTAGGGACACAAAGAGGTTACATTATTTACTAGTCATGAATCAACTACAGAATGACTCACCAAGAGTCATCTATAATTTAGTTATATCTAAGTCAAAATGGAAGATCTCTCGTGATGATGTGCAACGCTCTTTTTACTTGAGAGCACCATGGATCATGATTATCGATGCTCTACTTGATAGTTAATCATATGATATGATTTCATGTTAAGATCATAGTTGTATTTGAGATTTGTTGTTCAACGTGAAATATACTCAAAGAGAATTAGTCACCTTCGATGTAAAAGGTCTCTGACTCCATAATTGGTTTTTGATTTGAAGATAGAAACATCTAACCAGGGTAAATTTTTGTTAATCGATAATTATTATCAATTGAACTAAGTAACTTTGGAGTTCAAGTTCACAAGTAAATAAGGATAATATTAGTGCTTTGACCAATGACCTAACCCTAGATGTCTAAGTGACATAATTTTGACAAAGAGACAAAACATGCACAAATATCGTTATATAAGGGTGCAACTTTAAAATGATTATGAATTAGAACCTCATTTAGAAGATTGATAAGTGTATGATTTCTTGACCTTTGTAGTGTTTTAGCAAAGTTCGCATAGACTCAAGATTTAAATAATTTAAATATTAACTAGGGATTGAAGTCATAACTACGAGTCACACAATAAAAAACTGTAGCGCTTGACCAAATGTTATAATATAATGATTTAGATATGGTACAAATTATTATAGATTGTTACATATACATATACGTATAGCTGTTATTTTTATATATTTATGTGAATGATTTAATTTATTAGATCATCAAAATTAATAGAGTTAAATATGTTTTGTTATTGTATATATTTAATTTAATATAAATGTCCAATTTAATTTATTGGAAAGGGTAACAAAAATATGTAATGATTATCGGCATAATTTAAACGGTTAATTTAAATTACCAATTTAATTAACAAAAATGGTAGTTTAATTAATTTAAATGGGTGGTTTAATTAATTTAAAGGCCAAATTTCATAATTAAAACAAACATTGCTAGAGTGTTGTCCTCTCATCAAGCTCTAGAAGTTAGAGTGATATAGTGATGATAAAGAGATATAACATACACAACATATCATTGCTTATGTTGGATCTGGTGCATTGGTAGTGGGGTGTAAGGGAAACTTTCCAAAAATAAATCTTTGTTAATTATTACACGATATATAATTGTGTTATCGTGAATAATTTGGTTACATTAAAAAACGCACAACATTAGTTTGAGATGATGAAATTTTACGGTTCAAAATTTAGTAGTATTTTGATTAAATTTATGTTATACTTAAATTGAACGTCACCTATGTATAATATATATATATAGTAGAGATGCATAAGCAGTTGATATTTAATAGTCTAATCGGTATAAACATAGTATTAAATATGTGCATTATTGTATATGTGGTTATTGGATTTATAACCAAATTACACATAGGCGTGCGCATAAGATTAAAAATCTGACACACACACAGATATATATATATATATATATATATATATATATATGTCACACCCATATTTCCCAAACCCCGTTGAAGGAAAGGTAACGTGATACCCAGATAAGAACGGGATGCCCTTACGATAAAAGTTGAACCGTGAAGGAAAAACAAAGAATAAGGAAAAGTCAAAAGAATACTATGTTTGGAAATTGTAGGACGACGATGGAGATTCAAACTGCATCGATCCCCCTAATCCCAGTATTACACTACAACGTTGAGCCTAAAACCGAATATAGACATAGGGGGTAGTGAATGATCCAAAACTATGATAAATACAACTATAGTGCAACCAAAACCCCAAAATAAGAATAAAACATTAATGATGTGCTACAACATAAGAAGATATATAAATGGCATCAAAAGAAAACAACTTCACTTAAAAAGTCATGCCATCAACAACATACTGGACTCACAAGCCAATATATATACGAATAGTAGAAATGTGCTAATAATCTAGCGGTGAAGGAAAATATGGATGTGCTGCCCTAGATTTCTTTTAACACTGGAAAAGAGTGAAATAGCACAATGTGTCATTATCAGGATGAGTCAATAAAGAAATACACCACCATCAACACATGAGCGCAAACAGAAGGACTACAGTGCAATCAAAGGGCTGAATAAGCCTCGGTACCATTCCTAAAATACATTGCTAATATCTCTAAAAATAGATCTGCAATGCATTGACTAAGGGCTACCTAAGCAGTACCATACTGAGTCAAAAGTAGTCTATGGGCTGCACATAGGTACTCAACAAAACAAATTAATAATATAGAATATTTTTATAGCACTAACAAATGCACACTCTCGTGTGTGTATATATACACACACATATATATACTCAAACTCATTCTTTTGAAAAGCAATGGGCTAAGGGAGCCCTGCCCAACTATATTCATATATATCAGAAATGTACAAAAGGAGTTACAAACAGATGCATACATTCATCAAGAAAAAGAATAATAAAGAAATATATTTCATACAAACAAAACCATCACTCAACAAAACCAGACTCGTAATTCTCTGCAAAAAATCACCTCAGCCTTCCAACTCTCCTGCTAATCTTCTTATGCATTAGACTAAATAACACATTAGCATTCTCCATTTTCTGATCAAAAATCCTTTTATTTCGCTCATTCCAAATTTCATAAACAAAAGTTTTTAAGATGATCAACAGAATTTTAGTATTTGAGCACTTCCATCAGGTAGCCTTGAAGATATTATACCACTCTACTCTAGAGTTTTTCACTGGTCTGTAAAAATTTCCATTGGCAAGCAATCTGCTCCAAACTTCATATGTAATGTCACATTCAAAAAATAAATGTGTATTTGTTTCAGGATAGGAATGACAGAAAACACAATCCTCATTGTTAAGAATGCCAAGCTTAGTCAATTTCTACTTTGAATTAATTGCATTTGCCATGATTTTCCATAAAAGAAGATTTTCTTTAGCAGGTGAATTACTTGTCCAGATTCTTGATGCCCAAGGGAAAGTTTCCACTATTGAATTAGATAACAGAGCTTTGTACACAGTTGATATAGCATGCTTCTTCCCCTTTATTGTCCAAAGTACGTTTAAATCTGAAGAAATCAGTGGTAAAGTTGATAGATTTTGCCATAAATCTCTGACTTGTTTAGAACTGCAATAAGGTAGGTTAATAGAGCCATCACTAATGTAAGAATTAATTTTAGCATTTAATGGAATTCCAGTAAGAAGTTGCAATGGATAAGGGAGGATTTCCTGAATTCTCAAACCAGTCTTGGCCCAAGGAGAAGTCCAGAAGTTTAGATCAATATTAACCAGAGGGTTGCATTGTATAATAGGTAGAAATGTTGATCTTAACTTCAGAATATTTCGCCAACTCCAGCTGCATATGTTTGGGGTGCTGATAGTTCAAAAATCCTTGCCTTTTAATAAGTTTTTTAAAATCCATTGCGTCCAGAGATCCTGATTTTTACATAAAATTTTGTCAAAGTATAATGACACAGCAACAACATTCCATAATCTGATATTTGTTATACCCAGACCACCCTTGTTCTTAGGTAATTGTATCATCTTAAAAGAGATTGGAATTAACTTTTTTGAGAAAGGGTCACCATGCCATAAGAATCTATTCAAAGCACTGTTTATCATTAAAACAAGTTTACATGGAAGAATGTAGTGTCTCATCCAATAATTGACCATTGCAGTAGCAATACTCTACACAATAACTAGTCTCCCTGCTTGTGAAAGCTTTGTATTAGGCCATATTGATAATTTCTCAATAATCTTTTCATAAAGTGGCAAACAATCTGAAGTTGTGATTCTTGCAGTGATGATAGGAAGACCAAGATATTTTTCATTATGTTGCATTTCACCAAGACCAGAGAAAGATATAATTTCACTCTTTAGAACATCATTAATACCTGCTATCAGTATGTGAGATTTGCTGAGATTTATCTTCAATCCAGTGATTGTATAGAATTTATCCAGAACCTCAATTATAGTAGTGATATTTGATTTAGTTGGTTTTGTAAATATGACAAGATCATCAGCAAATAAAAGATGAGTAATTTGAGGATCTTTACATTTTGGATGCAACTCAATCTTCCTGTTATTTACTTGCTCATTTATCAAAGAGTTAAGTACTTCCATTACAGTAATGAACAAATATGCAAAGATCGGGTCAGCTTGCCTCACACCTTGAGTTCCTTTGAAAAATCCTCTGGAACAACCATTCCTAATTATTGAATAGTGAGGTGAAGAAATACAAGTGAATATCCATGCAAGCATTGGTTTTGGAAAGTTCATCCGAGAAAGAATTGCTATAATAGAGCACCAAGATACTGAATCAAAAGCTTTTTGAATATCAAGTTTGATCATACATCTAGGAGAAATACTCCCAATACCGTAACCTCTTGTAATCTCCTGTGTAAGTAAGATATTATCACCAATGTTTCTGGAAGGAAGGTAAGCAACTTGGTTGTTGGATATAACTGAAGGCAGAACATTCTGAATCCTATTAGCTATAATCTTGGATATAATTTTATACAGTACATTGCAACAGGAGATAGGTCTAAAATCAATAACACTTCTAGCATTTGGGCATTTTGGAACAAGGGCTACATTAGTTGCATTTATTCCAATAGGCAATTTATTATGAGAAAAGAAATAAAGGATAGCTCTGTTGACATCATCCTTGATTATTTTCCAAGTATGTTGAAAGAAAAAAGCATTGAAACCATCTGGACCACCACTACTATCAGGCTTTAAGGAAAAGACTGCCATCTTTACCTCCTCAGGTAAGACTTCTCGAATTATTTCACTTGCCTGTTCATTACTCAAAAAGGAAGCTTCATTGAAAACAGTGGTGAAAGGTTAGGGATCATTGGACATGGATTGGCAAGTATAGAAGAGAAGTAGTCAATGAAAGCTTCAGTGATAGAATTATCATTCTCCTGTAATACTCCATTCCTATCATATATACTCATAATACTTCCTTTGCATTGTTTAATCTTGATAGAGTCATGGTAAAATTTTGTATTCCTATCACCTTGCTTATCAATTGTCTTATGCAGTATTTCTTTTTTGATCAATGCTTCAAACTCTAATGCTTCAAGTAGTTCTTTTGACAAAGCAGATTCTTGACTAGCCAAAGATGAATTCAGATTATCATTCTGTAATTGCTGTTGAATAACAGATAATTTTTCCCTAATACCATCAGAGATTTTAGAACCCTTCCCAAACTTTTCTTTAGCCCAGATTTTAAGCTTTCCTTTTAACTTCTGCAACTTAGTCTTAAGAATATAAAGAGGATTGCCAAAAGTTTTTTCCTGCCAAACCTGCATCACAAAATTTAGAAAGTCTTTATGATTAGTCCAAGTTTTATAAAATTTAAAAGATGGATTCCTATATAATGCCTTCTCCCCCCATGATAAAATAATAGGTGAGTGATCAGAAATTAAGGGATTAAGGAATTTACAATAGAGATTCGGCCATAGATTGATTGAGTGGATATTATAGAATGCATGACCAAGTTTGCAATAAGTTCTAGGACCAAGTTTACTTTTATTATTCCAAGTAAACACTGCTCCAGTAGATGGTATATGAGCAAGAGAAGATTTTATCAAAGCTTGATTAAGAGGAGAAATTTCTTTTAAAGAGAGAGGGATTCCTCCCTTTTTTGATCGGATGAGAACATATAATTGAAATCACCAAGAACAATCCAAGGTAAATTAGAGTGAGAAAGAGAATTGAGATTAGAAAGAAAGGATAGTCTTTTATCAAGATTGTTTTGTGCATAAACAAATGTAATCAGAAAAGGACAATTAGAAGAAAGTTGAATAGCACTAAAATGAATAAATTGATCATCCTCCTGTAACTTTGTCAATTTCAAAACATTTGAATTCCATAAAACCAATAATCTGCCATATGGAGCACTTTGTAAATTATCTGCATGAGCCCATACAGGAGCAATATTCTTACAAGCTAAATCAGTTTGCAGTTTATTTAACTTTGTTTCACTGATAACAATGAGTTGCAGTTTCTGATCTTTTATTAATTGCTTTACTTCAGCTTGTTTAGATGCTAGATGCCCTCCTCTTATGTTCCAATATGCTATGTTATTGCTTAACATCATAAATGATTGGGTAAAATGATATTAGAAGGGTGCTTCCTTGTATGCCTTAAGCCACTTGTCTGAGAGGATGAGACTGATTCATTATTGTTTCTTGGCTGAATTTCTTCTAATTTATAGTTTTTGCCATTGTTTAGATCCTCTGATTTCTCATGGAATGAGACTTTCCTTTTACCTTTTTTACCTTTTTTATTAGATATAGTTTGTTCCTCAATAGCATCCTTTGAATAACATGGGGGAGGTAAAATCAAATGATTGGGAGGAGAAATATTGATATAAGGGGAGACTTGAGCAAAGGAGATATCATTGTTCATAGGTTCATTGTTGATATCCTTAATGAGAACTGAACTAGTATCTAAGTTTTCAGAATGTTCCAGTGATGCAGAAGGTAGAGATGAATTCTTAAGTACAGATTTATTATCAGCTATGAAATCTTCAACAGAGGAACAATCTTCAGATATTGCTTAATCAATATTTTCATCAGTGATACCATTTATTTTCTTGATTCCAGATTGAGAGGATGAGATACCTTTATCAGTTATTAACTCATTATTAAAAGTTCCTTCATCAAAATCAGATAAAATCTGAAAAGAGTTAGTAGTAACAATATTTTCCTTAATACATTCCACATTGCCATCAGCTTCTTTTTGTTTATTCCAATTTTGATCCAAATTCCTCACTTCATCATCTGAAATTGTAATATCAGGACTTTTGTTCAATTTAATATTTTCTTTAGGAGTACCTTGAACTAAATCTTTTTTTTTCCTCCATACTTTAAATGAATTCCTATTAGAAATACCAACATAATGAGACCTCTGCACATTATCATTCAAGTTACCCTGTTCCATACATTCCTTATAATCATTTTTCCCATTGACACCAAAAACATCAAAGTCTTTCATATCCAAACTTTTCATTTTATTGTTACTTGAACAGTATAGAGTTTCATGGCCAAATACTTTGCATCTACTACAGATTTTAGGCTTCCAGTCATATTCAACTTTAACATATGGACAGCAATCACCTAAACCATCAATTGCAATAAATTCAGGGAGCTCCTGATCTGGTGACACCTCAATCAACGCTTTGGCATACTTAAATCTAGACATTCTTTCAGTACTTTCATCAAGACAAATCAACTTTCCCACATGACATGCTAACAATTGATACCAATTAATGTCTAAGCAATCAATGGAACTCTATAGAAATGAACCCACACAGGCACTTTTTTAACTTGCTCTTGAAAATATCCATATGAAGGGTCCCATGTTGTAATAATGAACATCTTACCTTTAATGAAGATAGGTTCAGATTGCAATATTTTCATCCGATCGAGATCATTCGAGAAATTAAAGAAGAAATTCTCATTATCAGATTTGATATCAACTTCACCTTTTAAACGCCAAATACTTCTCAAATGCTTTGAAACAGTTAAGTAAGAGAGTGGACCATCTAAGAAGAAACCAACTAACTGATCAGCCCAGTATTTAATTCCTTCATTTCTAACTTTATCAGGTAGTGCATTCGGAAACCCATCCTTCTTAATGTCAAATTGCATTGGCACAAAAACTCCAACATTCCTAGGCTTCTTCTTGAACAAGGAAGACCACTTAAAATCAGAAATAGATGACCTTTCCTGCTTCAGACCTGAATTCACATTAAAAGGAGGAAATTGCCTATCAAGATTCAAAGATGATTGGTTTCTAGAATTCAAACAAGAATCAAAATCAGACAAAGAAGAAGGAGGGAGTGAAGGAGGGACCAAAGAAGAGGAAAGATTCAAAGCATAAGAAGGGTTCAAGGAGTGAGGGGGAGAATGGATCGGGGAAGAATGAGTATGGGGGATCGGGGAAGAGAGAGAAGGGATCGGGGAAGAATGAGTATGGGGGATCGGGGAAGAGAGAGAAGGGATCGGAGAAGAGTGAGAAGGGATCGATGAAGAAAGAGAGGGAGGAGGAGGGGGAATCGGGAAAGGAGAAGGAGGAGAAGAGGATGCCGCCATTATTCTAGTTCAAAATCCATCTTTAAAAATTTGGACCATTTCTCGATTTGTGCGTGTCATCCTTGCGCAGGGGCCATGCTAATCTTCTCTGTATCGTTCCAATTTTATCGGATGTCCCCGAAGGGACACTCAAACTCATTCTTAGTTATTACTAACCCTATCTCTAATGAGTTAAACCCCACCAAAGCCAATGTTCTCGCTAAACTTCACTCTAATACCAACTGTGACAACCCACCTTTTTGGAAGATTCAAGTCGACAATAAACCACACATGTCCAACTCCAATCGTTTAAAAGATGGATAATCCATGGGTTTTATTTAAAGAAATATTAGAAAGAAGGAAATATTACACATAATCTCGCAGCGGAGTGACAAAATATAATAATTACTTAAACAGTTCATGAAGCTAGTTTACAATATACATTTGATTTCATTACAATACAATCAGAGTTATACATTTTACATACATAACAGAATAAATGCAGCAGAATACATACTAGTAAATATAGTGTACAAAACTTAGTCTTCATCTTTAGAAATAATGGTCTTCAAAATACTGAAACGCTCAGGTTAACACGAGTGTAATGAAAAGACAAAATGTTCGAGTCAGAAGTAAAAGTTGTTATGTAAGTCAAATCAATATCATGTGAAATATGAGTGTAATCAGTTAAAATATGTTATGGGATTTTCCATCTCTTACCAGGTGTGCCACGTGAGTGCAATAACTTAAGAGATGTTATGGGATTTTCCGTCTCTTATGGATCCGTTAAACTATCTATATATAGTAAGATACGCTATATATGTAATGGCTATTAGTAAAGTAAATATTTTTCTTAATGTTAAGGCTTTAAATTGATCCCTCTTAACACATTTTTAAGCATGTGGTCTATGCATGTTCTGTAATACAACCAGTAGAACGTTTATAGCCAGTAGTCCCCTATAGTCACATGCTAAACCAAAAATGTAGTGGTCTCGTATAAGGATAATTGTATGACACGACATGCGAGGCAATGCCCAAGGTAGGATACTACCGTTTTGCCATCCTAGACTGGTTGTAACCCCTAACAGCCAACCACGAACATCCAACCCTTAATCGAATCAAGGGGACATCATCCCACAATCAAATCAAGGTGCAAAAATTAAATCAAAATCAAGATAGCACTACGGCTAATCGGGTCTAAAAATAAGATAGTAATACGAAGAACAGATGTCCGTTAGAGGTAGCTAGCCTCAATGGCCTAGTATAGCTCTTGTTTTAGTAATTTCAATTGACATAAGTGGTGGGGTCATCCATCATCGTTTTCTTTCTTAAAATACAGTAAACATTTGCTAATCTTGTCACTTCATTTTGGAATATCCTCCGCCTACGTAGTTTTTAAAGTGGTTCCGGTGTTGACAGAGAGTATGCCAATGCCCGACCCCGGACTCTTTAATAACCAAATGTCATTTTACACATCGATTTGTTTCTTCTAAATTTCAATAAACCATGTCATACTCCATATCAAAGTATATTCACTTTTAAACAGTATAAATCATACTTTGTATCATTATTTAAATTAAACAAGCTTAATTTAGATCAGTTTCTACTTCAAATTAGTTTCGAGATTAAATCAGTTTGAAATTAAATCAGTTTCGAATTTAAAATTAGTCTCCTCTGTTTCTCAATAAATAAAATCAAATTTAGATTCGAATTTCAATTTGAAACAATTTCACTTTAAGGTCGAATTTGGAAACAAAATTTGAATTTAAAAATTCGATTTAAAAAAATTCATCTTTGAACTTCAGTTGAAGACAAATTCATATTTAAACGATTTCAAATCGTTAAAATTAAACTTAAATGTCAAATTTTAAACCTTTCAAATAATTCAACTTAAATGGCTTCAAATGAAATTCCAACCTCAACCTTAAAAGTTTACGATTGATAAATCAAGTTAAATTCTTAAAATAATTTCATTTAACAAATTTGAAATTAAATTCTTCAAACCATTTTATTTAAGTAAATTTAGATTTAAAAGTTGACTTTCAAAATAATTAATTCTAGATAAATTTAATTTTCAAATTTAAAGCCTTTAAAATAATTTAATTCTAAATAAATTCAAAATTTTAAACTAATTTTATTTAAACAAAATCGGTGCTTAATATTTAATTTTCTATCCTATGGCTAAGTGAAAAATTTATAAATTTTAGTTACATGGATATATATATCATTTCGATCCATATTTAAATGACAAAGGTATATATCATTTCAACCCATTTCTTAATTCAGGTATTCAGGTATGCAATTTTCAAATAATGTATATGACAATTTATATAATTTCAATAATATAGGATATATCATAATCAATGATCATCAACAATATAAACGACAAATCATCCATCATATTAACCAGTAGGCATACACATGCAATCAACATCCAAATCGACCAATATATCACAACAGTCACTAGTTATCATACATCGAGGTGTTTAACCGGCCACTCAATTTTATTAATTTAATTTCGATGTCAATTCAATTCAATGTCAGTTCAATTTAATGACAATGCAATTCAATCTAAATGTCAATTTCAATTTCCAAATAGCAATAAATATAATTTATCACTTTATGAAGTTGATTTAACTTGCATTAGAAATTTTATTATTGCATGAGTGGGTTTAATCACTCACCTTTGATGAATCTGAAAATTCACACGGAAGTGAATAACAACAAATTCAACTCCAAAGCGTAGACAATGTCGATACAAATCCAATACAAAGACGACACCAAATCCGGCCTCATATGAACGACTTACTGATTAATAAACATTTGAATATAATTTAATTAAGTAAACTCTTATTTACCGCTAATTACCTTGTTTAATCATGTTTAGCCCACTTAATCACTCCCGCTAATCCCACTTAATGTGTTTCCTACTCGTATAACTCAAATCGCGAAATCCGCTTGCTCGACGTCCGTTATTTCCCTGATCGCTGCCACCTTCGCCCGTCGGACACCACTACACTTCGACCGCCACTAGCCCTAGCCCTCAGCTTCCTAATGCAGCTGACCTCTCCTCAAACCATGCCGTCGTTCATCGACACGAACCCATAAATCATTCCCGTTCAACTTCAAATTCCAACCACCGCCGTTTGCCATTGACTACCAAACTTCACCTGGAGGTAGCCCCAATCTTCCTCTACAACTTCTCTTCAGGTTCTGCCACCTATATATTAACAACGACGATGAAATCGACAAACCTAGCTGCGACATTCATCATCGATTTCCCACCACCTCGCTTCACCGTTCGACGATCCAACCGATTGCCTTCTACATTTCGCCAAGCCGAACAAATTCCATGTTGGACACTTCGGCTAATTCAGCTTCTAGTGGCGTCGATCGTCGAAGGCCGTTGGATAAGAGTAATTGATTTCATTTGGTATACTTAAACGAAGAAGAGACGGTCGTCAAATAGATATTCTTCGTTCATCACGGACCTCAATCGAGACATGCTCACCAGCGTTTTTAGCCAAATACCCTTATTTCGAACTCAATGGAACTAGTCTCGAGACCCAATCCATTGTATACAAAAGTTAATCTTTTTGGTCGCTCGATTTATGCATTGAATTCGACCTTCTATCTAAAAATTTATCGGTCTAAATATATCGATGCGTGAACTCATTTTAATTATCTCAGACCATCCAGGCTCAATGAAAGTGGTCTCGAGTCTTAAAAGTCCATTTGTGAAATTAGAGTTTTCAATTATCGATAAAATCAATCAATCAATTTATATTTAAATATTTCCCCAATTTAACAGTTATGGAAAAATCTTACATTTTTTAAATTACGTTATAAAAACCAAGTCATTTCATATTCAATTGATTTTCTTTTTAATTTATATTTGAATCAAATTTGAATATTTACATTTCAAAGAATAATATTTCCATTTAAATATTTATCGTTTCTAACTAAATTTGAAATCGAGTTGATTTTTCGAAATATGCAAATTTAATTAATTCCCTTACATATTAATTTATTAAAACACGCTTAAATCATATAACTTCATTTTAATTTTAAGTTACGTGTTACAATCACTGTCTTAAGGCTTACACTATTATTTAGTGGCTATAAATCTTTATTTAAATTCAATTATTTTCCTTTTTTAAAATTTATAATTATATCCAAAGTGAAAATGTTCATCTTATTTTCATCAAAACATGCTTTTATTAATTAAAATACTCTTTCCATTTTAACACAAAATGCATATTCTTTATTTTAACTTATTTATTACAATTCACTTCCTTTTTCCTTTTAAATAAAATATTTCAATAAATTAAATTATATTTAGTTTCAATATTAAAATTTAGATGAATTCTACTATTAAAACAAATGTTTTCTCTTTATAGTAGTTTAGAACATAATCATGAAATTATTGTATATACATTACTTACTAAATCAATATTTTCTTATTTGAGACTAAACTTGTCAAAATACATTCTTAAATAAATAGACCAATTTTTCTCCTTTAATAAAACATTCATATTATTTCAATTCTTGTTATCAATTATTTACAAACCAATATTATAAAGTGTATTCTAGTATATGTTATCATTATTTTGTCTAACTGATATTTTGTTATTTAAGAAATTTAATTTAAGATCACAACTTATTCAAATAAATTACATATATAAATCATAAAAATTTTGTTTGTAATAATTTTTATCCAAAATTTTATTTAATTTAATATTTTTAAATGGTTAAAAATATGGGTCGTTATAGAAAGACACATGAACAAGATCATTAAACATGAAAGCGATAGGTAAGACATTTTCCACTGACAAAATGAAAGGAAGGAATGGGTAGAAATGATGGGATGCATAGACCAAGTGTGAATAAAGACAAGTCTACACTGATAGACGGTCGCCGTAGATTTAGAGGGCAAGTGTTACACCTATATTTCCTATTAGCAATAAAAATTTCTAACTCCAAAATGCTCAGTAAATTTGGTTATTTATATAAAGGCATTGGAGAGGCTCGATGAGGTCATTGGCTCGAAGAGAGTCTTCAAAGTTATCCTTATTTCATTCATTAGTGAATCCATTTAACTAATTAGATATAAGTAGCTCGAAGTAAATCATATCAAATATAATAGTATTCAATTTCAGTTTATAAAGCAAAGTCATATTTTCAGTAAATATGAGGCTATATATGCATAACAACTTCAAATTCAAAGTCATATGTTGAGGGTATGACTGAATTCGAAATCGTTTATAGGCCCGATATCCTTATATTGAAGTTGTTTAAATTATAGTAATCACAAGTCATAATCAATTATGCTTTGCTAGTTCGAAGTCATTAAAAGTCCTTATATGCGAAGTCATATGCATATTCGAAGTCAATGAGTCAAGTCAATTATAGTACGTCAGTCACAAAGTCATAATAATTTATCTATTCAAAGTCGGAAGTATACTTTATTCATGAGTTCGAAGTGAGTACAAATTATCCAGGCTATGTCCTTGTTTGATGTTCAAAGTCCTATGTGAACAAAGTTCATAAGTCATAATATGCTCTAAATCCTCAAATTGATTTTGGGTTACAACCTTCTATTTCAAAATTAAGAAAGGGAGAAAAGAAAATTCAGCCCCTTGAATAGGGAGCCTTGGGTCCTATTCATAGGGGTTTGCAGTGGTCATTTCAAGCCTAGGTTCTTCGAGGCAGCACTAAAATAGACCAAGTGTGAAGTCACCATCGAGCAGTAGCACATGGGATGGTCTTTAAGCTAGCTTCGCTTTAGTCTCTTCATATATGCGTGTTCGAGCTAATGACCCCAAAAGAACCAAGTGTGGGCCTCTTAGAATGGTGGTAACATAATTTGCTTCAGAGATGTCTTCATGGATGTAATCATCACCCCTTTATAGCACCGCTTGATATAGGTTTGCAACAACTTCGAAGTTCCACATGCATTTGACATATGAAGTGGTCTCTTTGAGATTCTGTGTTGAATTATGATTCGAAGTGACCTCTTTGAAGTACCGCTTCAAGCCATGGTCACTTCGAGGTCTTCATTTGGATGTGGAAAAGGGATATGTCTTTTGGTGCCTTATCAATCTTTATCTCTTTAAGGCTTCACGATCCTAGCCCTTCAACTTATTTCAATGTATTTTTTTCAACATGGTATCTCTTCGACGTTGTGACCTCGACGTTGTTTCGGCATCAAAATTATGTGATGTTGGACTTCTTTGATGCTGCTATTGCCTCGAAATCGTCATGAACTAGATCTCTTCAATGTGAATTATTAGTGTAACATTAGCCCCCTAGTATAAGAGAAACCTTGACTTTTCAAGTCAAATGCATCGATGACACCTTTTTCCTACATATTAGCCTTCGTCTTTAACGATATGACCATTCATTTAAATCAAATCAACTATCCTCGTGTTTCTCCTCCTTTCTATATATAGTTAGATCTGCTCCAGTTCCTCTTTTACCTGCAAACAAAATTACTCAAGTAAGGAATTAGATTTTTTATGATTGCTGCAGAAGTCAAATTCCTTCCATCAATCATCAAGGATTTGGTACGATTCTCTATTTAATTTTATCAATAACTCGATCTTTGCTTTTTAAACCATTATTATAATGTGTCGTGATTTTTAGTCCGGCTACTAGATTTGTTTACTTAGCCTTTGATATATTAATCTTGTCATTGACTCCAATGATTGATTTTCTAAATTGGTTAATCAATGAGATCGATTTATGGATTAAGGTTCTGAAGGCGAATCAGGTCTATACCTGCTTTGGTTTTAGTTAATTTTTTTAGAATTTCCCTTATTGTTAGGAGGCTTATTGTGGGAGGTCTAACAACATTTCGAATTCTTTCGATTTTAATTTTCTAAAGTACTACAGATCCATTAATAAAATAATTGACTTTGATCCAAAATGATCCATGAATTAGCAAAACTAAAGTGACTTTGAGCCTTAGTCATGTTGATCATAACTCCTATCTATATTGTTTTTACCCTCGAAGTCGAAATGGCTTTTCTTCATAACAAAAGTTATATTGGCATTATAGTGCATGGGGCAATAGTAAATCGAGTAATATATTGAATAAAGTAAATTAACAAATACTCCTTGTTATTGACCAATACATCTTGGTTTTATTAGGGTTCGAAGGGCTTTACTGTAGTGATCTTTGACATCGAAGGATCTATTGTTCGGATATCAAGATTGAAATCATATCAAACTCCTTCAATAAAGTCGAAGAGAAAATATTTTTGCTGTAGAATTATAAGTCAATGCCAATATCGATTTTAGTTAAGTATATGACATTGTGCTCAAAGTCATGGGCTCGAAGTCAAGAGAAGAGAAAACTAGATATTACCAAAATTAAATGAGTTCAAAGTCGCATGAGTATTCTTTAACCCTAACTGCTCTCCTACTCATATAAATACAATCTTACCTGCAACATAAACGAGATCTTCTGGACTGGCTACTGCAATGCTACTACAACTATTCTTCAACCTTCTTCTCCTACACAACAGTCATCAAGGAGGTTACTGTGATTCTCTAGTCAACCCTTGTACTTGTGACCAAGGTTTTAGATCTTTAATTTCAGTCGAGTTTCATGTCAAAAATTTTACAAACAATATCTCATATCGGACGAGATCTCGGGTGAGATAAGTGTATCTCGGATGTATATCTCAGATCTTTAAGTCCATCTGTGGACTATCTCGAACGTAACCTAACCATCCATAGTTGATATTTTAAAGATTTTTATAATTATTATTATGAAAATATAAACTTTTAACACACATAATTTATATAAAGCGATAATATTAATTTTTATGTCTAGAGTGGAGTGGTAACACGATTGATTTATATTGATTGAATGAATTATACCAATCTGAGTATTAAAAAAAAGACTATGGAAAAAAATTACTTTTTAAATAATGAAACACAGAATTAGAGGGTTAGTAAAATGTCATTAAAGTGCAATTTATTTTTGATCAACATAAGAAGTAAAAGATATAAGTAAATGAAAAATATAACTTCGTATGAGATTTTATATTGAAATCTTACCCCCAAAATTTCGGTTGAGATCTCAATATCTTGAATGAGATGAGCGTCAATTAAGATACAAACAAAATTTAATGTCTCATTTCGCTAAATCATGTCTCGCACAAGATCGGAAATGAGATCTCGAGGGAGATCTCGGGTGAGATAAATGAGATTTGAAATAGTGCTTGTGAATTAGTCCAGTTTGCACAAATTGTAACCTGATTCAACTTCTAATAGCAGTCAGTCAATATAGAAGCTCATAAAGTGGATGTAGACTTCGTTAACAACCAAACCACCATAAAAATTCTATTGTCCATTTCCCTTTTCTACTCTTTTTTTCTATTTATTTGCTCAGATCGAACAGGGTTGGTGCTTTCACACTTAATCTAAAGTGTTGATCCATTTTTGGGTTAACATTTTGGTGCTTTCACTTAGAACCAGTGAACCCAGGCATAGTTCTAGCTCTCCACTTTGAGTCGGATAGATTCAGAAGTTAGATCCATAAAGTTAGTTTTAAAAAGTTTGAAGCCTTTCCGTTAGAGATCAATGGCAGGATGGAAGAGAACTACCTTTGAAAGATCCATAGGGGCCACCATTTGGAAAAGAAGAAAATCCCTAACAACTTGAAGTTTATAACACCAAAAACCTGTAATTAGAAGCTAATATAGGAGATTAAGCACCAGGATCCTCCATCCAATAGGATGTGATGATGAAAGGAGAATTGAACAAGATGGTTGATGAAACTAACAAAAGAATGGAAAACAGTCAAAAGGCCGTTATGGACAAGATTGACGCTCATTTAGCACTACAACCACTCATTGCCCAAAGGTCTGGGTCGGAAACCATAACTACTATGGAACAAGAACACTCCTCCACTTTTGGCATGGATAGAAGAAACAGAAAACAGAGGCAAAAAAGAGTGATGGGCGGAGCTACAAGAGTTGTCATAGTAGGAAATGCCATTACTCCTCCATCCACAAGACCACCTGGTGCAAACCCAAACTTAGGAGTGAAAACTCCATGGGAAGATGTTGCGATGGCCGTCTCCAATTCCGAAGATGATGAATAACTTGAGGAAGATAAATTGGATTTGGATGCTGATGCACAAAACACAAGAAGGGAAGTCCAGAATGCCCCTATAAGACAAACCGCATGCCAATGAAATTCTATGGGAGTGGCTCTCCCAAAGAATGGGGAGCCTAGGCTTTAGCTAGCTAACCAAGACCGTTTGCAAAGTCAAACACTTGGCGCAACTACTAATAGTTGACCCACGGATGCTGAACAAGTGAGGCATATATCGCGGACATGGTTAGGTGCTTGATGGAGGACAACAAGGGTAGGAAGGATGATGACTGGGGTTTCGCACCAAGCTAGGCTTACCAATAATATCTTGAATGAAGAGTATCCTAAAATGTTAACCATACCGAATGTGCCTTTATACAATGGAACTACTGACCCCCAACAGTATCTATACAAGTACATCTGGAATATGGATAGTGCTAGGGCAATAAGTGCAGTCCGCTGTTGATGTTTTCCTATCTTCTTGGAAGGGGTCACGTCTATGTCGTTTACCAGACTCACCCCAAAATCAATTCCTACTTTCGATGAGTTGGCTAGAAAGTTCATGGAACAGTTTAGGCTTCACATGGCTCAGCCAAGGGATGTGATGTCTCTGTCAAGTTTCTTCTAAGGACCCAATGAGTCATTGAAATCCTTCCTGATCTGATTTAATACAGTGGTAACTGAGGTAAGTAATCCCAAGAAAGCTATGATTTTAATGGCTTTGGTCAGGGATATCCATACAGACATGGGTTTTGGAAAATGGATCAAAATGAAATAGCCTACCACCATGAGGGAGTTCAACCAAAAAGCAAGCCAATACTTGAGATTGGGAGGCAAAACTGCTAACGCACAACAAAAATAGATAGTTTAAAGTGATGTGACTGTTAACCAAAACAGAAGCAATTCCGGGATGACTGTAGCGGATGCAGGGTAAGATGGGAATCAGAAGAGAAAGAATTAGAACTCCAACAAGCAAGACAAAAGAGGAAAATGACTCAAGAATTTAAGACCCGAGGAATACACTCCATTAAACAACAGCTTGGAAAACATTAACCTTGCAACTCAAGGAACCAAGTAATACACGAAACCTCCACTAAAAGAAGAATCTGAACAACAAAAGCAATCAGGAAAGTTTTGCCTCTTCACTGATACCCATGGGTACAACATGAATGAGCGCCAACACCTAAAGAACCCAATCAAAGAATTGATTTGGGACAACAAACTCTAGTAGTACGTGAAGAAACAACAAAACTTTGACCAACCCGATGGACCCCAATTTCTTAATACCTAAGGGAACCAAACTAGAATCAGCATAGAAGGATCCAGGAGTATGGATCAGAGACTTTTCATTGGAATTATTTTTGGAGGACCTCATTCGGCATAAAAGAGCTGGGGCGAGATAAAGTGATAAGCGAGTACATTGAAGCATGCTCCAAAGGGTACCCGCTTTGCAATCGAAGATGGAACTCTTGCCAAGCAGTAGAGGACTGTTGTGAGTATTGTTTGAGTTGTTTTCATGTTTGTGTTTTACATATTAGTACTGTTGCATTTCGTTTCTTTTTGTATTTTGTTTTTCATTTTAGTTTGGGCTTTGGTCTTCTCTGGCGGCCCATTTCTCTTTGTATATATTGACTTCGTGAATAATGAGAAAGTAGCTTTTCCCTCTTCTACATTTTTGTATCTTTGTGTAAATAACATGGTATCAGAGCCACGAGAATCCAAAATTCAAATCGATTAGGGATTTAGCTCATATCAGTAAAGATGGGAGAATCTGGAGAAGAGAGTAAGAATAAGATTACGATGGATGCGATGCAGTTGATGCCCAAAATCACAGATCACAAATTGAATAATATGAATTTCTTGAATTGGAGTAAGATGATCCGATTATACCTTCGAAGTATGGATAAAGATAATCATCTAGTTGAAGATCCACCGATGCCAGATTCAAAGGAGGAGAAGGATTTGATTTGGCTCAGATCTGATGCTCGATTATTTCTGCAAATCAGAAACTCAATTGATAGTGAGCTAATTGGTTTAGTTAATCATTGTGAATTTGTTAAGGAGTTAATGGAATACCTAGAATTCTTGTATTCTGGAAAGGGAAACCTAACACGAATGTATGAGGTGTGTAAATCATTTTATCGAGCGGAGAAACAAGAGCAAACTCTTATGAATTACTTTATGAATTTCAAGAAAATTTATGAGGAATTCAATATGCTTTTACCAATCAGTCAAGATGTTAAAATTCAACAACAACAACGGGAACAAATGACATGTATGAGCTTCTTGGCAGGTTTACCATCGGAATTTGAGTCTGCAAAGTCTCAGATCTTATCAGGATCGGATATCTCTTCACTGCAAGAAGTGTTTAGCAGAATTCGTCGTTCAGATATTGCTCATACTCAAGCTACAAGTACTAAAGTTGAAGGAGCTTTGATCAGCAACAATAGAGGTAATATACAAGGCAATCAAGGTCATAATAATTCATCAAGGCCAAATTACAATTTACCAAGACCAAATGCTCCAGATGTTAGATCCTGAAATCAGGGAAAATTTTGTACGTATTGTAAGAAACCAGGTCATATGAAGTTCGAATGTAGAAAGCTTCAATATAAAAACTCACAAATGAATAAGGAGGTGAAGTCTGTTCTCATGACAGCAGAAGATTATGGTCAATATATGAAGTTCCAAGAATTATTGAAGAAAGAATCAACTAATAAGGAATCAGAATCAGCATCATCAGTTTCATCTATTGCCAACACTTCAGGTCAATCAAAATGGATCATAGATTCTGGAGCAACTGATCATATGACAGGTAATAGTAATTTGATTTCGGATATACAATATAAATCATCAACCCATGATGTTACATTAGCTGATGGTTCACAAGCATCTGTACAAGGTACTGGAAAAATGAGGTTAAGTTCAAATTTACCACTAACTTCAGTGTTATATTTGCCTAACCTATCATTTAATTTGATATCCGTGAGTCAAATTACTAAGAACCTGAATTGTATCCTATCATTTTTCCCTGACCACTGTGTATTTCAGGACCTAACAACCAGACAGATTATTGGTAGAGGTGAAGAAAGGGAAGGTTTATATGTGCTTGATGATGTGCCATCAAAATCTGTAGGTTGTTCAAGTGTAACATCATCTGCATTTCAAATGCACTGTCAGCTAGGCCATCCTTCATTGTTCCTATTCAAGAAATTGTGTCCACAATTTAGCTCTTTATCAACATTGTATTGTGAGTCTTGTCAATATGCAAAGCATCATCGTGTCAGTTTGTATCCTAGAATTAACAAAAGGTCTAATTCAATTTTTGAAGTTGTACACTCAGATATTTGGGGTCCATCAACAGTTACATCTGAGCAAGGATATAGATATTTTGTCACGTTTGTTGATGATTACTCATGTGTAACTTGGCTATTTCTAATGAAGAATAAATCAGATTTGTTTTCTATATTTTGTGCTTTCTATGCTGCAATACAGAATCAATTTAATGTTTCAATCAAGACACTGAGGAGTGACAATGCAAAGGAATATACAAGCAATCAATTTAATTCATTTCTGGAAAGGCATGGCATCATTCATGAGACTTCATGTGTGGATACAGCAGCATAGAATGGAGTAGCTGAGAGGAAAAATAGGCACTTATTGGAAACTGCAAGAGCACTTCTTTTTCAAATGAATGTTCCAAAGAGATTCTGGGCTGAAGCAGTAAGTACTGCATGTTTTCTGATTAATAGAATGCCTTCTACTATTCTAGACTACCAAATACCTTATCAAGTTTTATGCCCAAATAAATCAATTTACCCAGTGAAGCCAAGGGTGTTTGGATGCATTTGTTTTGTTAGAGATGTAAATCCACATTTAACAAAATTAGACCCAAAATCTTTGAAATGTATATTTCTTGGTTATTCGAGAATTCAAAAAGGATACAAGTGTTTTTGTCCTAGTCTTCACAAATATATTGTATCAGTGGATGTTAGTTTTGTTGAAAGTAAACCATTTTATTCATCATCATTAACTCCTCCAGTTCAAGAAAGTCATGATGAACAAATAGTAGATGAAGATGATCAATTTTTGGTATATCCTCCTATATTCAAATTGAATAATGATCAACATGAAAATGACGTGTTGAATCCAAGTACCTCATCTGTAGCTGCTCCTGTTTTGGAAAGTGTTCAAGTACCAGATTCAAACATTAATTTAACCATTGCTTTGCGTAAAGGGAAAAGGAAATGTACATACCCAATTTCATCTATTGTATCATATAGTAACATAGCATCAGAATCTTCTACTTTCATATCTACACTAGATTCAATTTCAGTTCCAAGAACTGTCAAAGAGGCATTATCAAATGAAGGGTGCTATGAAGCTATGATTGAGGAAATCAATGCATTGGACTAGAATGATACATGGGAACTAGTGCAGTTACCAGAAGGTAAAAAGGCTATAGGCTGCAAGTGGGTTTTCTCAGTGAAAATGAAAGCAGATGGTTCTCTTGAACGGCTAAAGGCATGCTTAGTGGCAAAAGGGTATGCTCAGACATATGGGGTTGACTACTCAGAGACATTCTCACCAGTGGCTAAAATAACTTCAATAAGAATACTTATATCATTAGCAGCACAGCATGACTGGAGACTTCATCAATTAGATATTAAGAATGCTTTTCTTCATGGTGATCTTGCTGAGGAGCTGTTTATGGAGCAACCACCTAGGTTTGTTGCTCAGGGGGAGTATGGGAAGGTGTGCAGATTGAAGAAAAGTCTTTATGGTTTGAAGCAAAGCCCGAGAGCTTGGTTTGGAAAATTTAGTCAAGCCATTGAGAAATTTGGTTTAGCACAGAGTAAAGCAGATCATTCAGTGTTCTACAGAAATTTACAAGGTAAGCTAATTTTGTTAATTGTGTATGTCGATGATATCATCATTACAGGTAATGATGTGAAAGGAATATCTGCTCTCAAATCATTTATTCATTCTCAGTTTCATACTAAGGAGTTAGGGGAGTTGAAATATTTCTTGGGTATTGAAGTGATTAGAATGAATGGTAAAATTTACTTGTCACAGAGGAAATATGTTATGGATTTGTTGAAAGAAACTGGGAAATTAGGAGCTAAACCTTGCAATACACCCATGTTAGTTAACACCTCATTGATAAATGAAGGAGTATTATTTGAAGACCTTGAAAAGTATAGGAGATTAGTGGGTAGATTGAATTACTTAGTCGTAACAAGGCCTGATATTGCTTATTCAGTTAGTATGGTCAGTCAATTCATGTCTTCACCCACTGTTGATCACTGGAATGCTTTGAAACAAATATTATGCTATTTAAAGGGTACTGTTCGGTAGTGTATTGAATATACAAATCAAGGGCATAGTAGAATCGAAGCATTTGCAGATGCTGATTGGGCTGGTTCGAAATTGGATAGGAGATCTACTTCAGGATTTTGTGTAATGATGGGTGGTAACTTAGTGTCGTGGAAGAGTAAGAAACAAAGTGTGGTTTCAAGATCGAGTGCGGAGTCAGAATACAAGGCAATGGCAAACACAGTGTGTGAGTTAATGTGGATTAAACATTTGATGGATGAAGTGGGAATGAAGTGTGAATTACCTATGAAGTTGTGGTGTGATAATCAAGCTGCTATACACATTTCTTCTAATCCTGTGTTTCACGAAAGGACAAAACACATTGAGATGGATTGTCACTTCGTAAGGGAGAAAGTTCAGCAAGGAGTAATATGTACTGGTTATGTGAAATCAGAGGATCAAGTTGCAGATCTTCTTACAAAATCTTTGCATGGCAACAGAATTAAATTCTTATGTAGCAAGTTGGGCATATATGATTTGTATGCTCCAACTTGAGGGGGAGTGTTGTGAGTATTGTTTGAGTTGTTTTCATGTTTGTGTTTTACATATTAGTACTATTGCATTTCGTTTCTTTTTGTATTTTGTTTTTCATTTTAGTTTGGGCTTTGGTCTTCTCTGGCGGCCCATTTCTCTTTGTATATATTGACTTCGTGAATAATGAGAAAGTAGCTTTTCCCTCTTCTACATTTTTGTATCTTTGTGTAAATAACAAGGACGCTCAACGACGATATAGTATTTCTTAATTGAGATACCAAAAAGAAGTTCCAGCCCTCGACCCGATGGTCGTGAATGTCGAAATTGGACCACTAGCTGTCCGCCGGGTCTTGGTAGATAGTGACAGTTATATCAACATCCTGTTCCGACATATATTTGACCAGATGAAGATCAGCATGAAAGATATATATGATTACTGAACAAAGATTCAGGGATTCATGGGTGAGCCAAAACAACTAGTCGGAACAATTTACTTACTCGTGGAGCTCGGAGAAGGTGATCGAAGGATGGTTCTCATCCAAACTTTTGTGACAGTCAACAAAATATCAGCCTACAACGCTTTCTTAGGTTGGCCAACCCTGGGAGACTACAAGATTGCCTTGCTAAATGGTGCCTCGCTATGAAGTTTCCTATAAAAATGGAGTCTGAGTGATAAAGGGAGACCAAAGCATCGCTAGAGAATGTTACATCGCTGAATTGCATGAATCAAGAAGGAAAGAGATAAAGAAGAATGTAGAGAAAACTCTCCACGTTCATGTACCGTCAGCATAGCAACTGCAGAACTGCCCCTAGATTGGGTACTATAGTCGCTTCGACAAGGCTTTGGACCCTAGAAAGAAGATTTCAAGGGAGGAACGAGTAGCACCAGCAGAAATTATGGTGTTTTTCCCTGTAGATATGGATGGCCTGACCTGATTTCTAAAGATAGGGCCACATCTGGGAATTAAGATGCAACAAGAATTGATCAAGTTTATTCATGCTAATCTGGACGTGTTAGCTTGGATGCATTCCAATATGTATAGGATATCGTCGAAGATATCATGTCATGCAATTAATATTGATCCCAAGTACACTCTAGTGGAGCATAAGAGGCGCAGTCTGGGTTTGGAGTGATCCATCATGCTAAAAAAAGAAGTAGATAAGCTGTTGGTTAACGGCTTTATCCGAGACACAACCTACCCCAAGTGAACATCCAATCTAGTCCGAGTTAAGAAGTCCAATGGAAAGTGGTGAACCTGTGTTGATTACTTAGACCTAAAAAAATCCTGCGAAAAGGATAGCTTCCCACTGCCTAGAATCAACCAGCTCGTAGATGGAACTGTAGGACACGAATTGCTTTCATTCATAGACGCCTATTTAGGATATAACCAGATTATGATGCAATGAGCCCAATCATTAGAATACGAGCTTTATCACTGACATTGGGTTATATTACTACCGAGTAATGTCATTCGGCTTGAAGAACGCTGAGGCGACTTATCAACGACTAGTGAACACGGTGTTCAAAGATCAAATCGGGCAAACCATTGAAGTCTATGTGCTGATATGCTAGTTAAGTCACGCATGGTAGGAAATCAATTAGACAATCTCTCAAAAATGTTCAAGATCTTTTGGAAATACATAATGATACCTAATCCGCTTAAATGCTCTTTTGGTGTACCCTTTGGAAAATTCCTAGGTTTCATTGTGAATGCTAGGGGCATTGAAGCTAATCCTGAACAAATCACTGCTTTGCGAAATGTCACGGCCCCTAGAACCAAAAGGGAATTGCAAAGTCTAAACGAAAAGGTCGCAACATTGAGCTGATTTACTTCTATAGCAATGGATAAATGTATACCGTTCTTCGATGCCTTGAAAAAGGGTAAGAAAAACTTTGAATGGAGTCAGGTTTGTTAGACTACTTTTGAGGAATTGTTACGACATATTGATACTTCACAGATCTTATCTAATCTAGTGGATGAGGAAGACTTATTCATCTACTTAGTAGTGTCATCTCATGCCTTGAGCGCTGCACTAGGAAGCGAGGAAGCAAGAATCCAGTGACCTGTCACTACATCAGTAAGTTATTCACTAGAGCCGAGAAAAACTACCCGAAGTTGGAAAAACTGGCCTACTGCCTTTTGATTGCATCAAGGAAACTACATCCATATTTCAAGGCACACCTGATCAAGGTGCTAACAAACCAACCTTTGAAACATGTGCTGTACCGCTTGAGATGTCAAGATTCTGAAATGGAACATCGGGTTGAGTTAATACAAAATCACCTATCACCCTCAAAGGGCGATCAATGCGCAGGCATTGGCAGATTTCATTGTGGAGTTCACAATATGAGATGACGAAGAAGAAAGCCCTTTGGAAGTGGTGTTATAGTGGAAAATGTTTATCGATGGTGCATCAAACTTTTTTGCTTGGGAACGGGAGTTGTACTCAAAACTCCTAAAGGACGATCTATTCGTTATGCTCTAAGGTTGGAATTCCCTGCTACTAATAATGAAGCGGAATACAAGGCGCTGATAGCAGGATCGAAAATTGTCAAAGAGTTGGGATAAAGATTGTACACATCTACAACGATTCTCTGTTGGTCATCTATTAGGTAAAAGGCGAATACCAGGCCAAGGGGTAGAACTTCACTCCTTACCTGTCAAAAGCACGGGAATTGCTGAACGACATTGAACATTATACCATAACCCACATACCAAGAAAAGAGAACATGAAGGCGGATTACTTAGCCAAACTAGCCAGTTCTATAGAAGCTCAATCGATGGGATTGGTTCAGTTTGAAACTCTTACTTCACCCAGTATAGATGAAATGGATGTTGATTGGATTCTAGAGACAACCAGGGTACAAGAATCATGGACGATGCCGATCAAAGACTATCTGCTCGAAGGAACACTCCCTAAGGACCGGACCGAGCAAAAAAAAGCTTTTTCGATAGGCACCAAGGTTTGTGATACAAGACAGAGTACCATACATGAGAGGATTCTCCTCCCCCTTTCTCAGGTATGTAACCAACAATGAAGCTAGGAGAATACTCAACAAAGTACACGAGGGTGACTGCGGTGGACAAACCGAGGGGCAGATGTTAGCTAAGAAGGTTCTCCCTTATGGATATTTCCGACTGATAATCCACCGAGATGCCGTGGAATATGCCAAGCATTGCAACCAATGCTAAAAGTTTGCAAAAATTTAGGTAACCCCATATGATGAACTAATGCAGATGTTCAACCCCTTACCGTTTGCGATCTTGGGGATTGATCCGAATGGTGCACTCTTGATGGCCAAAAGAGGAAACAAATATGTTATCTTCGCAGTTGATTATTTCACCAAATGGGCTAAAGCGAAACCGCTAGCCACTATCACTACTAAGAAAGTAATTAACTTTGTCGCTAAAAATATAATTTGTAGGTTCAGAGTACTATAGAAAATCATCACGAATAATTGGACTCAGTTTGAGAGAGCAGAATTTAAAGACATTTGCAAGCATTTCTGAATCGAGAAGAGTATTTCTATAGTGCATATCCATAAGAAAACATGCAAGTGGAGGTAATGAACAAGATCATCAAGTCCACCAACAAAAAGTGACTAACAAAGGCTTAAGAAAACTGGGTTGATGAACTTCCACTTGCATTATGAGCTTATAGGACAACATACAAATTTGCAACTCGGCACTTACCATTCGACCTAGCATATGGTTTAGAAGCAATGATCCCAGTGGAACTGGAGATCCCTCTCATCGAAGATGACATTTCAACTAGAAGGAAAACAAGCAGCTTCTGCTTGAGTCGCTCAATTTAGTTGATGAGAAATGGGAGGAAGCATAACTAAGGACTGCTGCTCACCAGAAGAGGGTAGCACGACACTTCAACTCTAAAGTTCGCCACCGCACCTTTGAAGTAGGTGATCTTGTCCTGAATTGGATCTACCCTGTCCTAGGAACATTCGGATCTAATTGGGAGGGGCCCTACATAATTGGCTAGAAACAAGGAGATGACACTTTCAAGTTGATAACGGTCGATGGAATTCAGATTCTCTGTGCTTGGAACAGCGAGTTTCTACGATACTACTTTATTTATACTTACGTATGTATTTCCCATTTTTGCAAACAAGCCACCCGCGAACATCTGGGGCAAACTTGCATTTCCTTTTATTTTATCAATAAAATCATTTGGCTTCTTGAACCAACAAAACTGTGTTCATATAAGTAATCTACCGAGTCGATGGGGTTAAACCGACTCAAACCACTGAGTCGATGGGAAAGCTCAATTCCTGTCTTCTAAAAATCGATGTCATCCTGACGACATTGGGAAGGCCTGATCTCATTGCACGCATCTCTTAAGCCTCGTATTGCCTCTTGGATCAGCGAAATCACATCCAAGCAAGCCCAAATCTCACTATGTGCATTTCGTAAGCCGCACATCTCTTCCTGGATTAGTGGAATTACGTCCATGCTAGCAAAACCTCATCGGCGCATTTCAAACCCACATATTGCCGCTTGGATCAGTGAAACTATGCCCAAGTGGGCCCAAATCTCACCGTGCACATTTTGTAAGTTGCACATCACTTCTTGGATTAGTGGAATCACGTCCAAACTAGCTAAACCTCACCATGCGCATTTCTTAAGTTGCACATTGCATCTTAGATTAGTGGAATCACGTCCAAGCTAGAAAAACCCATCATTCGCATTTTGTAAGCCCTGCAATATCGTTTCTTGGATCAGTGAAACCACATCCAAGCAAGCACCAATCACATCGTGCGCATCTCATAAGCTGCACAACATCGCTCGGATCAGCGAAATCACATCTAAGTAAGAAAACTTACATATACAATTTGATAAGCCAGCATCACTTTCAGAGCCCACAAAACTACGTTTCTAAAAATAATATGCGTGCATCCAAACTCCTAAACCCCAACATTGAACCGGTTTCACCGAATATCTTTTCACTCCCAATATTTGATGTGCTCCGGCAGTGTCAACGACTTGGTGATATTTCCTAAGTACCGGCGACGTTGCCCCGACAATGAAATGAATGTCTTAATTTAAGAAGACAAATAGAGAATCGTGATTCTTGAACAAAGTCAAAACACAAAATGCCAAAAACCAAACTGTTAAATCAAGAGTTATCAAAGATAGAAGCTGTGACACAACTTTGATTGAGGGCATACGAAGGATCGCTCAGAACACCCGATTTCATACCAAGCGTTCGGAGTAAATAACCCAATGGACTAGGTAGCACAGACGCACAAAAACATTAGGGCAAGATAAAAACAAACACTTAGAAAAATAAAAGTTACTGCATAGTCCTGTTACGCCAAACAAAGAACTTTGGCAAAGATAACGGAGCCAAGTAAAGTGGTAAAATAAAAGCTGCAAGTTGTACTGCCGAGGTCGACACTATTTACCTGCACAGAAACACATTGAATAAAAAGCATCATGTATCATATAGTATAGTGAAATATAAATAGGCACAATGCATAAAATATAAGTGCACAAAAGATATTACAGTTAAAGTGCTGATCTTTTCATTACTTATATCATCTTATGTACAATATCAAACAACTAGGGTCATGCTCGCACAATATCAGCCAACAAAAGAAAAAGTACGAACACCACTGATACTACAACAAAAAGAAATGTTAAGTGCAGACTTTGCACTTTTATAAAAACAAAAAACAAAAAACCATAAAGGCCCAGCTCTACTGATGCATGAGGCCATCTTCTTCCCACTGCCTCCCTTGTTGTCTTTTCCGCCCCTAGTCGGCAGTTTCTTCATCTTCTCGGAGTCCCCACAAGGAGTAATTTCACTCTTTTAAATGGTGCCACTAGCATCATCTCCTTTAGTATTGTGCTTATAGGACTTTTTGAAGGCTTTGTTTGCTCTTCTATCTTCTCTTTCTCCACCATTATCTCCCGTTTCTAAACCTCTAGATTATCCACCCTACAAGCTTGGTCCGTTTGTTCCCAAGTGTCGGCAGTTGTTATGTCTCCCTCCTGAGATAAAATCAGGTCATCCAGAACTTGTAGTGCTACAATTTTTTAGAATCTGGTCCATGTTGTAAGCTGGATATGGAATAGTGATAGAGGCGCCTATGGAAACAGTGGTCAATGCAGTGAAAATAACAGCAGACCCGGTAACTTGGGAAAAGGGAAGCATAGTAGATAATGAAAGCTGATGTATAATACTAGAAAAGAAAGCATTCAACTCAGTGACTTTATCTGGTGTGAACTGAAAGTCTTCAAGCTCAGGAGAAACATGAAAATTACATGCACTAGGAGTCTAATTATGGACTTCAACTTCAAAACCCTCTCTGTTTCCCTCCTTCGTTGGTTGTATGATTATAAGAGACGCCGAAAAGGGAACAATTCTTTCACGAGCATGGGGCCATGAGGATGATTCGCCAGGGCCAAAAGGGAATGACTTGGTTAAGGCTTTAGCGGCAGCTGCAGCATCGAGAGCTTCCTACTCTCTTTCAACCCTCATGATCTCCCGACCTTCTACCAGATCCTTATGGGACTCCTCATCCAGGTAGGAGGACTTCAGCTTCTCTTCAGTGTACAGATGCCCGACATCAGCAAAACGAGCCAAGACCTCCTCCTATACTAAGGCAAGTGTTCTCAGAAATTTGGGATCCAAGGAACTAATGATACCTTGGTATAGCAGAGAGTTGTGGTAAAAATTCAAGATTGCGGTATACAAATTTTCCATTTTCTTGTTGAAGGTTTCTTGAAGCTCCAAATAGCTAGCATCTACCTTAGCCTTCTTAAGCGCATGCTTATTCTTCTCGATCCCTATCTGTTAAACTTGCTGTTGAAGCGAAGCAACCTCCCGGGCTTGTTCAACAATAGTCTTGTCCCAGGACTCGACTATTCTCACATACTCAGCGGTGGTTTTCTTTCAGGTATCAACGACCTCATCTCTGGACTTGAGCTGCACTTTGAGTTTCTCTTCATCTTCATGGGCCTTCTCGATTTCGGCCATAAGTAGAATCTCAACTCTCTCACCGACCTCTTTCACTTCCTTTAGCAGAGAAGCACTACTCTCCTTATCTTTGAGAGTGGCATCCCTATCTTTCTCCAACCGGACTATCTCCACGTCATGGTCCACAAGCTGCCTGTCACGGTCGTTCTTCTTAGATTTAAAGGATATAATTGCTTGACAATTATTACGGTTTACATCTAAGAGTCGCTTGCATAACTTTTTCCATGCATCAACCTACTCCAGGTCACTTTGAATTGCCTAAAGTTGTGGTGTGTACGACTCTTTGTGGACCATTCTCAACTCCGGTCAAACATGACCCCCTTTAAAAAGAAACCAGGGAGTGCAGCCTGCAGGCGAGGGGTACCAGGTAGGAGAATATAAACAGGTCTTCTTTGAGGACGAGATGAAGCAGCGACGGTTACAGCATGAGTAGAAGGGATTTGTGTAGATGGAGCAACTGGGGCAGTATAAGTCAGAACCTTTGTTCTGGAGGAAGTCAAAGGCAGGGAGGATACGTGACCCCTAAATGGGCCGCATTCCCATCTATGCCTCTTTGATGGTTCCTCCTAAACATTGGAGGTTTTTCATTTCTTCGAACCACCTTTATCACCCTTGCCTTGATCCTGATCTAAATGGTGACTCTGTTCAGCCTCTCTTTCCTTCATCTTCTTCCTTTCCTCCTTCTTTTCTCGGGTAATGTGATGCCTTGGAATGTGTCTTTACTTGTGTTGTAAGTCCGAGAACCGCACAAAGTCGTCATAAAAACCATGATCCATGGTACTTGAATAGGAGACAATATGGCCCGAGAAACATAAATTTATAAAGCCAAGCAGTTCGAATATGAGCATTTATGGTCCTAGTGAAGTGTGTATCGTGTCACTAGCACCTTAAAAATTCTACAAACCGTATCGGCAAGCAACAAGAGTTGGTGTCTATCCACTTTTTGAAATACCCCGATCAGAATGTAAGGAGAGCTCTTCTGATCCAAAGTCACATCCTATGAGTTTACTCATGTTGACATAAATATTGCTTAAGTCGCCAAAATCAACACCGGCATTCTTCAGATGGGAACTGTGAGACTGTTTGCTTATTGAAGGAGCATCCATGGCAATGTCTTCTTAGGAAGGCATCTTCGAAAGATCGAGACTCATCTCTGGTGTATCGGCACATGACTCAAAGTCTTCTCCATCGGTGCTCGAGTCACTTTCTTTCTTGTTAGGAAGGAAATTGTCATCATCCCCACTACTAATCTCACTCTCATCTTTATATTCGACCATCCCAGCCTTACCCTCTCACTGCATAAGCTCTTCTTCTTCCCTAATTGGAATCGAGGGGCATCCTGGCTTGACTATCAGTTCTTGTCGAAGTTTCAGCTCTTCCACGAGCCTCTTTTGACTCTTCAGATGGACCGCCCTTTTCCTTTTGGCTACCCTCATTAGAATCTTGAGATGAGGAGGTTGAGCGGGTTTGAACTCTGGAACGAGTAGGAGATGAAACTTCAGCAATAATGAAGGACCTTCCAAGATGTAACAGCCCATACCGATGGAGATTCTTATCCGTCAAAAGGAATCGATTTCTCCCTGACATTGATTGCCTTTAGAGTCTCAAAAAAAACTTGAGTGCAGGATCTTTATTCTATCTTGGAATGACTGCAAGAGAATGTTCAGCTAATTAGAAATTAATAATACTTTTTTTAGAGTCAAGGGTAGAAGCAAAGAATTACCTCCTATCGTCCAAAGACGGTTGAATCCTTTCGGACACCGAACAAAGAAGTACCGATCCTTGAATGTAGAGAGTCTGTTCTGAAGCTCCAATATAAGCTTGCAATTCCTCCAAGCTTCTATAACCACAAGGGAAGGACAATCACCCCTCTTCTTGAATAAAAGAAGGTATCTCAAGTCATCGAAGCTTGGAGCGCGGTTGAATGTCAGCATAAAAAGAACATATAAGCAGGTCGACACGGCATATCCATTGGGGTGGACTGGAACGAAGCTAACCCCATGTTCTGAAGGGTAGTCATTAGGAAATGATTAAACAGAGGCACCACACCATTTAGGCACATAACTGATGTCAAGTAGTAAATCTAGAAGGTGGCCTACGGGCATAGTCATCATTCAAAGGAAAAAGCACGTCGCCTTTCGGGATGCCATATTATAGGCAATTACTTCGAGGATCTTAGCTGTAATAATTGTAGAGGCTCTCTCTGGAGGATTAAACAGAACTTTAAAGTCAGGAGGAGTACAATTGATATCAAGATTGATTGGGACCAGCTGATCGTACTGTTCCGAAGTTGTAGAAGTGGTAGGATAAGCCGGGATTGTTGGCGGAGGCATTGCCATTGACGATTCTGCTTTCGAAAGGGGCAAACTTCCTTTGCCGGACTTAAGCTAAGATGATTGAGGCTTAATTCTATACAACAAACCCATGTTTGACATAGTCAGGTACATTTTATTTCTAGCTATAAACCCTCGTTTAGTTAACACTTGAAATCTAGTAAATGTTAACATGTGCCAACCTATTGGGTTCCAAGAGTCGACTAGGGAAGTTGCAATGTGTTATCTATGCGAGATGGGTTTGATGTCCTGAACATTGCGAATGATCCATCCTATGTAGATAGCTCATTCACAATAGAACAATGATCTGTACCATTCATAGAAGTAGCTTTTTTGTACTTACCTATTATCGATCAATGATCGATAACATATCCACTATCTGGAATGTCATAGAGAGTTCTTTCTCTTTCAGGTGCAACGAGTATGTATAAGTGCAATATCCGATATTTTTATCAAATATGCATCAAATTTACATATCAAAATCAATTCAAAGTCAAGTACTAGCCACTTCTGATTCTGTAAATAAAGATGGCAGAATATGCCAAGTATCGGGCAAAACCTTAGTCTTTTTATTTACAAACCAAGACCTAATTCTACTATCGCCTTCCATTAAATCATAATCGGCCTGACTCATTCACCATCCTCATTGCTAACTATAATCAAATTAACTATCAACCACCGCCAAGTTCAATGCTATCGACCTTTGAAAGTGAAGGAAGAAGAGTTGGCTCAATTTAAGGCTTGTTATGGTCCAAATCAAGGTTCCCAAGGCAAGGATCGTCATGATTCAAAATGGTGATGCTTTAGGCAATGAAGCTTGGTCTGAATCAATGGTAGTAATCATTGGAGGCGGCGGAGATGAACATGGGTGATGGAGCTTGAACGGAGAAGGTTCGGTCGAGGGTTAAGTTCGAATTGGCTAAGGTTTAAGGGAATGAATCGGTTAGGCACGAATACAAGAGTGAAATGACTCGGTTCGAAAAAAGGTTTATGTAAAAAAAAATTCAATGAAAAATTATCTAAGTACTCGGTAGCTATCCATCTCCTATGGATTGGTACCAACCCAAATTTATGCATCCAAATCATGCCAAACTCGTCGAGCACGACCTGCTTTCCATTCCTTATCATTATGGAAATTATTGAGTCAAGATTTCTTTGTTATCACAAACAATGAAAATCCACATCAAAAACTGAGTAGTTAATCGATGAGTCAAAGGCAACTTCTCAAAGCAGTTCAATACAATCAACTAGATTTCTTGATATATAGAAGTTTAAAGACCATTAATTCCATAACACACCTTGTTTTCAAAAAAGGCATGCTCTATGGAGCAAATGTTAACCAGGTTTTTAACCCTGCAAAATTCAATAGGAGTTAGAACATTCAGATTAAGCCAGAATGACTTGAAACTTGACCGAAGCAATCAAAACAATAAGTGAATGGACCACAAGAGAGATAAACCAAAAATAAGCTAAGAGATGGATCGACACCGATACATAAGCATCACAAGTCATCCAAACCTCTTGCATCATGATCTACTATCTCTTCTAAGCACATTGGCCAAGTTTCATAGCATTCTAAGCAACCTAGTTCAAAAGGTGAAGACTCTTTTGATTCAAGCTAGGTTTAATCTAAATCAAGTTTGAAACATCACCAAAACAAGTCAACAAGCTACAAAATTACATGCGGAGCATCTAAATGGAATAGGGAATGCAATCGAACATGAATGATCCAAAAATACTGTATTTGGATCGGTACTGAACCATCCCTTATGGATCAGTACCGATCCATCATATTAAGTTGGATCATACCCTAACTCTCTGGACTCCTTCGTAACTCTAAGTACAGGCTTTTGACAAAGCGGCTTTGGCCCAACTGCTCTCATGCTCCTATAAATATAATCTTACCTACAACATAAATGGAATCTTATAGTCTAGCTACTGCAATGCTGCTACAACTATTCTTCAACCTTCTTCTCCTATACAATAGTCATCAAGGAGGTTATTATGGTTCTCTAGTCAACCCTTATATTTGTGACTTAGTATAGTTAGCATAATTTGTAACCCGATTCAGCTTTTAATAGCAGTCAGTCAATAAAAAAGCTCATAAAGTGGACGTAGACTTCGTTAACAACCGAACCACTATAAAAATTTCTCTTATCTATTTACTTTTTCTGCTCATTTTTTTCTGTTTTATTTGACCAGATCGAACAAGGCTGGTGCTTTCACACTCAGTCAGGGGCGTTGATCCCTTTTTTTGGGTTAACATTACCTAACTTTGAGTTTTTTTTATTCATATGTACGTATGTTCAAATGGTATCATTCTTATCCTTTTTTGTTATTCCTACAATTGTTTTTAGTTTAAGTTGTGTTCCATATGATACCAACACTATCAATGTTCCAATCTCCATTGTACCGTAGATTTCATCTAGTTTGCCTCTGAACATTTAATCCACTCCATTATTGCATTTTAGAATGGGAATTCTCTTAATCATGAAATTTTGAGCCTCTTATTTGAGTAAGTTACATGCTCATCTATTTATAGAAATAAATAACTACTCTTAATTAATTAGATTCTTATTTTGTATGTGTTACACATACTACCATAATTAAATTCTAAATATGGAATAACATCACCTGCCAGCTTAATGGAGAGCAATTAGCCTACTAAGAAGTCAGGGAAGAAAACTAGCACAAAGCCTAAACCTTCTCCTTTAACCGAGCAGAAAGAGAGGTATGTTACCAAACCGTCGTATATCACTCCTACGACCGAAGTTGATTCCATTCTTACTCAATTCAAATAACTAGTACTGAAGCTATCCCCGCTACTTGTTTCGATAATATCTACAATCCTCCGAAGAGATATTTTGCCTTTTCACCCATTCATATTTGGCATACGAGCTGCCTACCTTTCCTGGACTTTCTTGCAAAATATTTAGAGTTTTTGGACATTGCACCGATCCATCTCCTACCGAACAACTACACGTATCTCACTTGCTTGGAAGTTCTTGCTCGTGAATCTGGACTTCCCTCTCTCGGCCCTGAAATTCTTTACTACATGGGTGGTCTTGCTAAAATAGGTGAACAGCCAGGCCATCAATTGTACTGAGTTCATCCTTATCAAGAAGCTTAATTTCCAAATCCACTAATAGAACAAGAGCATAGGAAACATAATTTTTCTTTGTTAAGCGCTTTTCTAAGATCAAAGGCAAATTTTATGATATTAGTAAGTTACCCATTCTTATTCATGATTGCTTATTTAACATTGTTTACTAAAAAAATTCCTTTTATATATATTGGCTTCAAAGGTCTCAACTCTGATGATCAGAAAAATGTTGATGCTTTGCTATCCCATTGCAAAGACAACAGAAGGAATAGGCTTGCCCTTCTATCCCTACTGAAGCTCCTTAATTATTCCATTATTTTAAATCATAATAACATTCTAGGAGAGCCACGATCAACGTGGCTCCTTAGTTGGATGATTCTAGGACCTTTACTGCTAACTCACCAATGTGACCTGATGTTGATGGTAAAAACTTTGTAACTAAAAAGAGATATTTTCAATGCTTTTAATTTTCTAATCTTATCACCGCTTTAGATTCAACCACTCTTGTTACTGTTCCTAAGGAACCAAAGCACAAAGCTACCGTCTCGAAGAAAAGGAAGAAAAAGGATGAAATCCTAACTTTGTCCCAACAAGTAAAATCTGTCTCCTTTAAGGATTCTATTTCTGATGTTCTTATGGCATCTGAGGCAGGAAATATAGCTGCAATGTTCAAGAGGATGAGCCTTCTTATCCCAAAGACAAGAGACATAAAACCGTGGGTGAGTTTAACCCAACTACCATAGAAGAGATAGAGCAATTTGACATTGACATGACCCCTGCAGCAGTGGCTTTTGAGAATACATCAGAGAAGCTTAAAGAAGTTCAAGTTGAAACAACTCAAGAAGCTCAAATCTCTGACCCACTTCTTAATGTATCATTTTCTCACTATCTAGCATCCATCGATGGTATATGTGCTGAGTTTGGCTTCACGCTCTCCCCGACCGATCCTCTTCCTTCAAAGACCCAACCTCACTCTTTGACAATGAGTTTTGAAGAACTGGCCCGACTGGTTATTCAATCTCCATCTATTGCTTCACTTGGATTGTCGCACGATCCATCTTATTCTGTTGACCACTTATTTCTTATCCTTAAATAGCTTTTCTCTGTATGTGACTTAATTTGTTTTATTAATTTTTTCCACTTGGATTTCACTTCAACTTTACCAAGTTATAAAATTTCAGGTTGGAAAACACATGCTCCTTCTTAGAAGCACTTCTCAGGGACAATCTACTGAAGTGACCGAGCTTCAAGAAAAGGTTGTTTTCCTTCAGAAGGACATGATTGGCATTGCTTCAAAAAGAGATGAAGCTGTTGCTGAAAAGAACATGTTGAATTCTTCTTTGGAAAAGGAAATGAAACCAAAGATGCTATTGGAGGGAAAAATAAAAGATTTAGAAGTTGAAAATGCCAAGTTATTGGAAATAAATTCTAAATTAGTTGAGAAGAACAGGGATGTTGAAAGTCATCTGGAAAGGAAATCCGAACTTCTGAAGTGTTCATACTATATTATCAAAGATGCTATAAAGAAAGCCGATCCCTTTAAGAAATTTGCTCTTTCTAAGATTATCGAAAAATGCTAAGAGGATGCGTTGTTTGTAGCATATCTCAACAATATACGCAAATTCCCGGACTTGGACTTTCCATCTATTCCAGCCTTAAATGAAAGATGCTAGAGAAAGTTTGGCATGAAATTGAAAAGAGATAAAGAGACTCTCGTAAAGGAATTCCTTGAAGAGTAAGAAATTGACATGGGGAAATGGTTGACATTGGGTGATGCACTTGGTGATGAGAGTGATCTTAGAGATAATGACAATGACGATAAGGAGGAAGATAATGGGGGAACGATGATGGTGGGAGTGGAGATGACGACAATGATGATCATGATGATGATACTGGTGGTGGTAATAAAGGCAGCAAAATGGGTCCACCAAGCCAGCTGGATAATAAGGACGATTCCGGTGGTGCCAACCTTAATATGCCCACTCTAGACACAACGACGGCAGATGACATTAACCTTCCATAGAAGAAATCCCCAAGAAAGGATAGCTCTTCTCGGAAGCCTGCTAATGAGAAGAAATCTTCGTCGCCTTCCATCCTCATTTCTCATGTATAGACATCACTATTTAAATGTCCTAGGTTCTAAAGTGATTTTTGGTTAATATGTTAGTTGTTCTAGTTAAGGAGAAAATCAAAATATAGTTACGACATCATACTTGAAAAGAAACAAGGAAGAATCGATCAGCTAAATAGGGAGCTCGACAACCAAGAAAAAGATTATAATGCATTATCCGAAAAATACAAAAAGCTCGCTAAAAGTGCTTCTATAGTTAGAAACTCCATAGAAAAGGAGTTCGCTCCCCAAATGAAGAGTGCATGCCATCACCGAGAGATACTCATAAAAGAAAATCATGAATTAACCACACTCTTCTACATGCTGATTAAAGATAGGGACACTTTGGTGGAATTCTTATACGAAGTTTATTGTAGGGGTTTAATCATCGATTTCTCATATTTATGTGATAATGCTGGAGGCTTGCTTAGACATTTTCACCATAGATATCGAGATGAGTATGGACCTGATCCAAACCCTGAAGAGTGTTGGAACCTCACTTGGGTCACCCATTTCCTCTTTCCATGCGCTCTCTCCCCCCTGAAAAACTTAAATATAATTGGAAGAAATTTATCTCTGAAATTTTTAAGAGGTCGATTTTGTATGAACCTGGTGAACCTGTGTTACTGTATCATGTGACAAAACTTGCTTATGAATTTTAATGTCTTTAGTTTTTCTTACACTTGATTTTTATACTTAGTTTAATTTTAGTACAGAATGTAGTTGCTCTAGTACCCTGATTCCTAAGAACCTCTTAAGTAAATATGTCCAGCTGAAGAAGGATTTTTTGGAGAAATCTTCACTTTTTAAGACATCATGATTAGCAAGGCGAGAACTTTAGAGACTAGCAAGAAGTTTACATGTGTTGCCCTTATTTCTATATTGATTTTCTTAGCAATGAAAAAGATAAACTTCTTAAGGAAATTCTGACCTATCATACTAAGCTGATATATGGTCAAGATAGCCCTCCAATGGGAGAATGAGATTATCATCAGTTTCCCTCGGTTTACACTTCGGATGGATTTAATGCTCCCTTTGATTCGACGCTCATTTTATCTGTTAAGTCATTCGAGAAGGCTAGGGTTGCAGTTTCAAAACTTTGAATTATTATTTTGATGTACTTGTGTAATCTTGATTCTCGTTATTCCTTATAAAACTTTGTTTGTTATTAATGGAAAATTTTATTCTTCATACATTGATTTGTTATTCTTTTATTTTTAATAGGAAATTCAACTAGCATGCCCATTTGGTCCTTTAGGCGTTTCACAAATTGTTAGTATTAAGGACCGGTTACTTGCCTATTCAAAGGGGAAACAATTGTCATGGGATGACTCAACTTTATAGTTTCCTAATAACCCCGAAGCACAAGCATGGCACAATAATTACTTTTTGCTGAAATCCTCCTTTAGTGCTTACAAGGAAATGACCATTCTTGTTGAATCAAAACTCAAAGAAATAAGGAACAAATTGTAATTATTGAAAAAGAAGAATAACTCGAAGGTGGGATCCAACTTCCTTATTGAGGCTGATATGGACATAGGTAAAATCCACTAGAAAATAAGAAATCTCGAATTAGAGTTAACAAAAAGTCAAGTCTCGAATCAATCGCTGAGACTTATCTTAACTGAAGGTGAATCCAGCCTTCCCTCTCCTACCCCAAAATGAAAAACGAGATCCATGTCTTCCAGTGATCATGAGTTTACCACTCTATTAAACCCTTATAAGGCTTGAATAAAGCGGTAATTTCTAGGTGGAGCAATCAAGTCAAGTTTGAGATAATGCAATATTTTAACAAAAAATGGGAGGAGAAGATTTCTAATCGCATTAATGAATATGAAGCCAAACTCCAAGAAGCTGATCGTGAGAAATTTAACCTCAATAAAGAAATCAAGGGTTGAAAGGTATGATTCAAGCTTTGCATGTGACCAATAAAACCCTTCGTCATACCTCAAAAGAACAGATCGAATCAATTGACGATGCATATGCCATTCGTCTTAAAGAGAAAAAGCTCAAAGAGCTTATGGATGTGTCTATTTGGCATATTATCGATCCGTTACTGGCTAAAGATTTAAACAAATCAGCAAAGAATCTCTTGACTTATCTTGGATAAAATTTTCACCTTTTATACCTACAAATTTATGTATAGCATTTTTATGTTACAAATTTGTAATTAAATAATATTACCCTAAGTACTACTTTTTGAATTTAATTACTGCTTCACTTATTGGAAGAATTTTGTTGCCTGAGAGTTAGAAAAGTAAGATCACTTGAATCTAGAGATTAAGAGAGATGATTAAAGAAGTAATTGCTTTGTTATTATTTTTATCAGAAGTACAAAATGAATTACAGACTGAACAAACTATTTATATGATACATAATGTTTGGGCTTTAGCCCATGATCTCAGACTAAACAATAAAGAGATGCAGACCGTTGAGATAAGCGGTTGATATCCTCTTGAGAAGCCTATGCGGATCAGTAAGTTACACACTTACTTTTACTTCCCCCCTCAAACCCGAATACCTTAGGGTTTGTGAAAAAGAAAGCAAATGGCGGCTGCTTCCCTCTTGAGAAAAAATCAGCTGAATCAGTTCTTACTTCTCTCAGAGGCTAAGAGTATCATATAAATCTCTAGTCTGGTATGAAGATTACTCTCTTGGATCTCTGACTTGAGTTAGCAACATCAATGTTGAGCTCTTCCCTTAATCTCGTGAAGCTTGGCTTCGATATAGGTTTAGTAAGTATATCTGCTTTTTGATGCAGAGATGGTATGTATCCAACTCTTAATTTTCCTTTGATTACTTGCTCTCTGATAAAGTATAGATCCAATTTAATATGCTTAGTTTTAGAGTGAAGAACTGGATTTGAGGTTAGGGAAATTGCGCTAACGTTGTCACACCAGATTGTTGGTTTATTATCAGTTTTGATATTGAGTTCACTTAGAAGTGACTCGAGCCATATAACCTCTGCTGCTGTACTTGCCACACACCTGAATTCGGCCTCTGTGCTGGATCTTGACACTGTGCTTTGTTTCCTTGAACTCCATGATATAGGATTTTTTCCTAAGTAGATGCAGTAGCCTGATGTTGATTTTCGATCATCTATATCGATCCCTCAGTCAGCATCAGCATAGGCATTTATATTGAGTGTGTGACTTGATTTTAGGATAAGACCATGATCTATTGTTGCCTTGAGATACCTGAGTATTCTTTTTACTGCCTTCCAGTGACTATCCAGGGGATTTTGCATGAACTGGCTAACTTTATTGACACAAAATGATATGTCTGGTCTTGTTATTGTAGCATATTGAAGTGCACCCACTATGCTTCTATATTACTTTATATTCTGAATTGCCTCACCCTTGTATTTTGATAGTTGATGATTTGTAACCATTGGAGTTGGTAAGGGATTAGCCTTGTCCATTTTGGCTCTAGATAATATTTCTGAAATGTACTTCTTTTGATTGAGATGCATTTCTGATTTAGAAGTTCTTTGAACTTCAATACCAAGGAAGTAATTCAGGTCACCCAGGTCTTTAATTGAAAATTCTGAGTTAAGCATTGCAGTGATTTTCTTGATTTCTGACTCACTGCTTCCTGTAATAATAAAATCATCAACATAAATTAGAATATAAGTGGTGGCAAATTCATTAATTTTAGAGAATATAGAGTTGTCAGATTTTAGTGAATTGTAGCCAAAATTCATAAGTGTTGTCTTGAGCTTGTCAAACCAGACTCTTGGTGCCTGCTTCAAGCCATAAATGGCTTTATTAAGTTTGCATACAAGTTCTTTGTTTGGTTTCTGAGTAAACCCTTCTGGTTGCTCCATGTATACTTCTTCCTGCAATACACCATTAAGAAAAGCATTATTAACACCAAACTGTCTGATGCTCCAATTTTTGTTTAAAGCAATGGTTAGGATGACTCTAATTGAGGAGGGTTTCACAACTGGGGAAAATGTTTCTGTGAAATCAAACCCATATTGCTGTGAATATCCTTTAGCAACCAACCTTGCTTTATACTTAGAAATTGAAGCATCAGCATTTTTTTTCAGTTTGAAAGTCCATCTGCACCCAATTATATTTTTGTTTTCTGGTTTTTTTACCAGATTCCAAGTTCCTTTGTTAATTAGAGCATTGTATTCTTCCTGCATTGCAGCTCTCCATTTATCATTCTGAGCAGCTTCTATGTAGGAAGATGGTTCTTCCTGAACAACCATGTTGTTGATAATTTTTGGTTTATAGACACCACACTTTGCTCTAGTTAACATTGGATGAGTGTTGGTATTATTTCTGACAGTATTGTCATGACAGTTGTTTGAACTGCTGCTGGCCATGGTATCATTTCTGGTGATTTGTTCATGGCTTGCTCTGCTTAGTTTTGGACTCTGAAAAATCTGATTGTTGCTATCATCTTCATGTGGAGCTTGCTCTTGACCTGACTCTTTAGCAGTCATGGTATGTTGAGAGCTTGTACTGATGTCATCCCTTGTAGGCTGTGTTGGTGGCAGGATCTCAATCTCTTCAGGTAAATCAGGAATCACAAACTTTGGATTCCACACTTTTTCAGTAGTTTTAATTTCATTATTGCTGTATGGAAATACCTGCTCATTGAATCTTACATGTCTAGATATATATATTTTTCCCTTGTTGTCTAGACATCTATACCCCTTTTGTTTATTACAATACCCTAAAAAGGTGCAAGGGGTAGATCTAAAGTCTAATTTGTGTTTGTTATAGGATCTTAAACAAGGAAAACATTGACACCCAAAAACCTTCAGATGTTCATAGTCTGGTTTAATTGTAGTTAACACTTCTTGTGGACACTTGAGTTTAAGGGTTTTTGTTGGTAGTATATTTATCAAGTGTACAGCAGTGTTAAATGCCTCTAGCCAAAATTTTAAGGGCATAGAGGCTTGAGCTAATAAAGTTAACCCAGTTTCAACAATATGTCTATGTTTTCTTTCAATGATTCCGTTTTGTTCAGATGTGTATGGACATGTAGTCCTGTGATTAATACCTTTCTTTTCAAAGAAAGTTTTTAAAGGAAAAAATTCTTTTCCACCATCTGACTGGAATGTACAAACACTATTTCCAGTCATATTTTCAACTTTGTTAATGAACTGCATAACTATATTACTGGTTTCAGATTTAGACTTTAGCATGTATATCCAAACAAATCTTGAGTAAGCATCTATAAATGATATGTAATATTTGTATCCATAATCAGAGCTAATAGGTGCTGGTCCCCAAAGATCACTAGCAATTAACTCAAGTGGTCTTGTGTAAGTTGTGTGTGAATCTGGAAATGCAAGTTTATGACTCTTTCCCAATTGGCAATAGGTACAAAAATAAGATTCAGGAATATTACTACATTGAATGTTATTGTTACTCATGATATGTTTTACAATTTGTAAACTGGGATGTCCTAGTTTACAATGCCACAAATCAAATTTACTACTATTCTTAGAATCACTAGTAACATTCATTACATGGGTATTTTCCATATTCACACTAGTTTTTGAATTTGAAAAGTCAAATTTGTATAACCCATTGTTTTCTTTACCCTGCAAAACAACTTCTTGTGTCAGTATATCTTTGACTATACATGTGCTGGGATAAAATTCAAAGTATACTTTATTATCTTTTGCAAATTGGGAAACACTCATTAGATTTTTTTTGATTGAAGGAACTCTTAACAAGTTCCTTAGAATAAGTTGTTGTTTGCATCCATGTATACTTGCATTTCCAGTGTGTGTAATGTGTATAGTTTTACCATTACCAACAGAAAGATTTTGTGTACCTTTGTACTCTTTGTTTCCCAGGTTTAGATTGTTGAGATTGTTGGTTACATGATTTGTAGCTCCTGAGTCTGGGTACCAGCAGTCATCTCCAGTATCATTGCTTGTTGTATTTTCAGTGTTAAGAACTTCTGTTTGATTTGAGTTGCTGTCTTTTGTCACAGTGACTATGTTTACATTTGCGCTGCTATCTTGTTGTGATGGAGTGTAGTTCTTGTTGAATCTAAAGTAACATTTATTTGCTCCATGACCATACCTCTCACATATTTGGCACCTTATTTTATTGCTGTTAACTAGAGCAAAGTGTGGTGTCTATAAACCAAAAATTATCAACAACATGGTTGTTCAGGAAGAACCATCTTCCTACATAGAAGCTGCTCTCTTGTTGTGATGGAGTGTAGTTCTTGTTGAATCTAAAGTAACATTTATTTTCTCCATGACCATACCTCTCACATATTTGGCACCTTATTTTATTGCTGTTGTTACTTCTGCCTCCCCTTCTTCCTCTGTTGAATGGTCCACCTCTTTGAAAGTTGGACCGACCTCTGGCATTTGAGCTTTGTTTGCCTTTGTTGTATGTGTAGTTGACATAGATGTCAGAACTTATTGTTTTGTTGTGTTCTATCCTTCCTTCATGGGAAAGAAGAGTAGAATACACAAACTGCAAATGTGGTGTAGGTTCCATAGTGGAAATAATGGCCACAACTGCTTCATACTCACTGTCTAACCCACTGATTATGTATAGAACGTGTTCTGACTCAGATACTTTGTGTCCAGCTGAAGCTAGTTGATCACATAAGTTCTTTACTTTGAGTAGATATTCATTCATGGTCATATCATTCTTTCTGATATTCTATAGTTGTCTTCTGTGATGCATAATTCTTGTAGATGACTGAGAGGTGAAGTTTCTTTCAATTGTTGTCCATATTTCTTGAGCAGTTTTACAGCCTATAAGTTGAGGCAGAATAGATGCACTTATGGATGACATCATCCAGGCACATACAAGGCTATCTTGCCTTTGGTGTGCTAAGTATTCTTGATTTGGTACAAGTTTATCTTCATTATTTTTAATAAATTTTGGTGGAGTAATTCTTGTACCAAGAATATAATCTTCTAACCCATAGCCCCTAATGGATGTTTCCACTTGTAATTTCCAAAGCAAGAAATTTGACTCATCAAGCTGGATAGATATCATTTGACTCTGAGGCTTGATTATGGCCTTCATCAGATCATTTACTAGATCTGACTGTGGCTGGTTTTGAGAAACTCTTGTGTTTGATGATTGAGGACTTACAGCATCATCATCCAGATTTGCCATGATGATTACAGGAGTAATTTTCTAGGAGAAAGAATTCAAGGAACTGGTATGTGAATTCTAAACTTGAGCTTGCTTTTGAATTGGGAATTTCAAGAAAATTTTCTTTGTGGTTGAATCTTGACAGTATTATACAAAACTTGAATGATGATTTCTTGATTATTTGTGAATGGATTGCTTTCTGATGAGTTTTCTTGATACTCTTGATTCAACTGGAAGTTTTCTTGGTCTTCTTGATCAGTTTGCTCTTTTTTGTTTTGGATTTTGCATACCACACGCTTTCTCTAGTACTCTGATGCAGCCGATTCAAATCTGGCAAGGCACTGAGTATTGGAGAACAGCCTTAACTCTCAAGTGAAGGGGGATCTTGAATCCTTGATGAGAGGAGTCCACGTGATGAAATGTTTCTGATGGACTCACAACTGTTATTGATGCAGTTAGCACAACAGTTTGCTCTAATACCAAGTTAGAAAAGTAAGATCACTTGAATCTAGAGATTAAGAGAGATGATTAAAGAAGTAATTGCTTTGTTATTATTTTTATCAGAAGTACAAAATGAATTACAGACTGAACAAACTATTTATATGATACATAATGTTTGGGCTTTAGCCCATGATCTCAGACTAAACAATAAAGAGATGCAGCCCGTTGAGATAAGCGGTTGATATCCTCTTGAGAAGCCTATGTGGATCAGTAAGTTACACACTTACTTTTACTCTGAGCTTTCTTGAGCTTCGGCATAAGGACTCGTCTTTTTATTAACTAATACTTTGTAGTTCATCCAATAATGGAGATTCCTGTTATATGAATTTGATTCATTGGCTGATAATAGTAAACCAAGAATTCTTATTTAGCAATAGAAGTTCCAAGATCTCTATCTGATAAGTAGAGACCAAAAATCTAGATGTGATAATGAGATAAGATCATAAATTCTCTTTTGAGAAACAATGGAAACCCCAAAATTCAAATCTAAGAAAACTAGAAATTCACACAAGGAAGTCAAACAATAAAAAATCCATATAAGAAAAGTAGGAAATAATAAATTAAATAGGAAATTAGAAACCTAAAATAGAAAGCCAAAAACCCATAATAGAAAACCAATCCATAATATAAAATAGCCTTGAGGACTTTCTTTAATTTGGAGCACCACTTGCTCTGATATTTGAGTGATTCAGAGCATTACTTGGCTCCTGAGTTTGATTGATTTGGTGCATTACCGCCCTATGTTGGCATTTCATCCTTGATAAGTAGTTTTTTTTAATGTTCTCTGATTTTCAACTGAAGTTAATGAATGATGCATTACTATATGCCACTTTTGAGCAAATGTCTCAAAATTAGTTGTTATCCCCTTTTCAAATATATTTCCTTTAACCCAGTGTTGGATGACCATTCTCATCTTCAGAAAAATTATCTTTCTTAAGACTTCCTCTTTCTAAAACAAAGAACGGTGTGGGGCCTACATGAAAAGGATTGAGGCTTCAGTTATTCGGGACACAAAGATCTGCTTGTTTCTTTTCATTTATGATTTGTAGAGCCTTTATTCTCAAAACTTATTCTTCATGCAACCGTGCATCCATGGTGACTTGATTAGTTTGTTTGGCTATAAGGGGTTCAGAAGATCCCTGTTCAGTTAGCATAGCTAGAACACATGGTGTTAGAATTTGGGTTGGTTATCTTGAATTAGGATATGCTTGGAAAGAGAGGTTATCTACATCCTAAATTGCAAGTTAAAATGGTCCCACTTTAGGTTTTAACGTAGTCGGAGGTTCGAGCCCACCTTCTAGCGCCAAAAATGTTAGCAATAAAACTTGCTAACCCCAAAATTCTCAGTAAATTTGGTTGTTTATAAAAAGGCTTTTGAGTGGCTCGATAAGGTCATTAGCTCGAAGAGAGTCCTCAAAGTGATCCTTATTACATTTATTACTGAATCCATTTAACTGAGTAGATATAGGTAGTTCGAAGGCAGTCATATCAAGTATATATAGTATTCGATTTCAATTCATAAGGGAAATTCATATTTTCAATAAATATGAGGCTATATATATGCTTAACAACTTTGAAGTCAATGCCATAATTTCAGGGAATGACTGAATTTGAAATCGCTTATAGGCTTGATAACCATGTATTGAAATCGTTTAAATTATAGTAATCACAAGTCATAATCAATTATGCCTTGTCAGTTCGAAGTCATTAAAAGTCCTTATATGCAAAGTCATATACATATTCAAAGTCAATAAGTCAAGTCAATTCCAATACATAAGTCATAAAGTCATAATAATTTACCTATTTGAAGGTAGAAGTATGCTTTATTCATGAGTTCGAAGTGAGTACAAATTATCCAGGCAATGTCCTTGTTTAATGTTCAAAGTCCTATGTGAACAAAGTTCATAAGTCACAATATGCTCTAAAATCCCCAAATTGATTTAGGGTTACAACCTTCTATTTTAAAACTAAGAGAATGAGAAAAGAAAATTTGAAACCTCGAATGGTGTCCCTTGGGTCCTATTTATAGGGGTTTGAAGTGGTCATTTAAAGCCTTGGGTCTTCGAGGCGGCAATGAAATAGACCAATTGTGAAGTCACCATCGAGCAGTAGCACACGGGGTGGTCTTCGTGCTAGCTTGGCTTTAGTCTCTTCATTTATGCAACTTCGAGGGTAATGATCCTGAAAGAACCAAGCGTGGGTCTCTTCGAATTGTGGTAACATAACTTACTTCAAAGATATCTTCATGGATGTCGTCATCATCCCTTGATAACATCGCTTGAAATTGGTTTGTGGTCTCTTCGAAGTTCCACATGCATTTGACATTTGAAGTGGTCTCTTCGAGATGTTGTGTTGAATTATGTTTTGAAGTGACCTCTTCGAAGTACCGCTTTGAGCCATGGTCACTTCGAAGTCTTCATTTAAATGCGGAAAGGGATATCTCTTTTGGTGCCTTACCAATCTTCAGTTCTTCAAGGCTTCGAAGTTCTAGCTCCTCAGCTTATTTCAATATATTTATTTCAACACGATATCTCTTTGACGTTATGACCTCGACGTTGTTTCAGGATCAAAATCATGTGATGTTGGACTTCTTTGATGCAACCATTGATTCGAAGTTGTGATGAACTAGAGCTCTTCAATTTTAATTATTATTGTAACATCTCTCAAACCATATTGAAGGGAAGGTGACGTAACACCCAGATAAGAATGACCTGTTCTCACAATAAAAGTTGAATTGCAAAAAGGAATAAAAAGAATAAGGCGAAGTCAAAAGAATACTAAGCTTGAAATTGCATGACGACGGCGAAGTTCCAAACTGTGCTGATCCCACTATTTCCATTATTACACTACAATATTGAGCCTAAAACCTAATATGGTCACAAGGTTCAGTAAATAATTTACATCCATGATAAATAGAACTACAATGTAACCAAAATCCAAAATAACAATAAAACGTTAATGTTGTGCTGCAACACAAGGAGTTATATAAATGGTGTCAAAACAAAATACACTTTACTTAAAAAAGTCATACACCATCAATAACATACTATGCTTACAAGCTAGCACTAGCACAAAACAGGTCCTTTGCTTTGGTCATTTAACCTCTATTGCTTCCGTTCAACGACCAAAGCAAATGAAGATGATGCAAAAGAGCAATGTCTACTGCTTCAATTGTTGAACCAAAGTAAATGACGCAATTTACTTCGGTCGTTTGGTAGCGACCGAAGCGAATGACACTCTTTTGCTTCAATCGTTTGGTAACGATCAAAGCAAATGATGAACGACTGAAGCAAATGTTGGTTGAAGCAAAAAAATTTTTAGGTAAAATAATTCACGATGAGTTGGGGAACAAATTAAAGGCGATGACTCAACTCCAAGCAAGCACATTATAACACGAAGGCATGTATATATATTTATCGTGACATCATTTATAAACTAAAGCAATATATAACTCAAGGCGACAACTCATAAATATCTCGCGATGACTAATAAAGGTGACAACAAAACATGTATACGCGAAGATGTGTACAAGTAGGCATGCACGTGAAGGATTCGACATGGGAACAACTAAATAATAATAAAGAAAATAATGAACAGATAAGTTCACGATGGCTCATGTACTTTGCTCATGAAGATTTGTGGTGTGCGATGACTTAGCATGGAAAAAAAGAAAAGCAGGAAAAATTTAATACTAGAAAGTTTATTCACATGGCCTTTAAGAAGGTGGGAATTGCTCATGAAGATAGCACATTACAAAATTAAAATGCATATTGGCTTTAGTTAAATAACATTCGATAGAGGCAATGGCTAATTGTACCCGAAATAAAAGCCTAAAATATATGCACCTGCCTGCACACGTTGCAATAATAAGAGCACAAAAGCTAGAAAATTAGCCACTGAAACTTGTTGTGGATAGCACATATAGCACAGCTCATGAGATGGAAAGTTGAATTTGAAGGTGATAAAGAAAGCATGAAGAAAAGTTATTTATGGTTTAGTGATGTTAATGTGTACCTGTGATAAGATTAGATTATGATTATGTACTCTATTCATGATCATTTTTGTAATCTCATGTTGAACAACAATATACAACAATTTTTTACACATATATAGTATATAAGTTGGTTAATTGTCAGATGTGATATAGGGTGTGTGTATATATATAGTATGCAACTATTTTTAATTTGTTAATAAATAAATAAATAAATGAAATTAAATACTTTTAAAGTATATATCATTTGTGACTGATTTAAAACTGTGTTATAGTCTTTAAAATTCGGTCTTTAACAGTATTTAAAACCAAAATTTCAATATTTAAATTCTAAGACTGAATATGCAATCTCAAAGCATTTTTGGAACTTGACAAATAAAGGTGGAAACTTCAGTCTTTGCTCGGTCTTTACATATATTTTTAAGGCTGAATTGTTCATATAAAGACTGAAACCTTTTGTCTCTATTTCACTGGTTTTTTTAGTGAATGCATGCATGCGAAACAAAAACACGTTTTCGTTCAAGAATGTCACATAAGTCACATAATGTTGGCACGTAAATGGAATACTAATAAGTACCTATTCTCAGTTTTTGTTCAAGAACCCGTCACAACGATGATAGCCTCTAACATGACAAGCATAAATACAAGCACCGTATATTATTTTATCAGCCATGCATTAAAGTTAAGTGTACAGAAATAAGAATAACAAATGTCTCAGTGTATTGGTTGTATAAGGAAAGAGTAATATGATATAAGGTAGGATGCTCAACTCAATATATCCAACGGCTCAGACTGATGGGCCTTAACAGCAGCCCACTATAAAAGCCTTGTTACTATATAAATATTAAACACTTGTATGTGATTGCTGTAACATTTTTTTATATCAGTTTATCAAGAATAAAGAAAGTTTCATTTCATCAAAATTTCAATTTGGTATCAGAACAAACAAATTAGTTAACAGCAACAAAACACCTTGCCAATAATCTCATTAGATTGAGTATCATCATCTGAGATTAGGCTGCGTTCAGAATCATTTGAGAAATCAAAGATTCTCATCATCTATTTCACTGCATATGTAGTTATTCTTTTTCTTACCTGAATCTTGATCAAGAAAGTGATCAGTTCTTCTCATTCTGCATCAAATCTGAAGTTGTGCCATGCCAAGAAATCCTCTGTCAGAGAAATCATCATCACCCAGAGAATCTCTGGCTGCATAACTTTTTTTCTTCTTATAATCTCATACCCACTGACCTCTCTGAGATATCATCTCTACACCATGGCTGAAAGGAATCAAGATAGTTCGAATAATACTTCAGCAAACTCAAACTCAAGTAATTCTACTGTAGTTCAAAACAACACTTAAGATTTGATTAAGGCCATCATAAAGCCCCAAAGCCAATTGATCAATATACAACTGGATGACTCAAATTATCTTCTTTGGAAATTTCAAATTGAAACTGCAATAAGAGGATATGGGCTCGAAGATCATGTTCTTGGAACCCTTGCCATACCACCTAAATATATCACAAATCAAGAAGGAAGACTTGTGAGCAATCAAGAATACATAACTTATGTAAGATAAGACAGTTTAATCAGTTCCTGGCTTTTGTCATAAGTAAGTGCAAATATACTACCACAACTAGTTGGATGCAAAAGTGCACGTGAAATATGGTCAACAATTGAATAGGTTTTCAATACACAATCTGCAGCCAAAATAATGTACTATAAAAGACAACTACAAAGTTGTAGGAAGGAATACTTATCTATGAGAGATTACTTGACCAAGATCAAGACCATCTGTGATCAGCTTGCCTCTGTTGGCCATAAGATCACTTACACAGAGCAAGTTTTATGTACATTAGGAGGTCTTGATGATGAATATGAGTCAATTATTGTTGTGATATCATCAAAAGAAACCACACCATCCATTCAATATGTTCATTCTATTCTTCTTGCTCATGAAGCAAGAATAGAGCAAAAGAAACCTGCAATTTCAGAATTCTCTACCAACCTCGTTAGCAATAGCAAAAGCAATAATCAAGAAAGAAATATTCATGGCAGAAATTAAACAAACAACTACCTAAGAGGAGGCATGCAATTTAGAAGCAGAGGAAGAGGAAGGTGGAGTAACAACAACAGCAACAATAGACTTAGATGCCAAATTTGTGAGAAATTTGGACACAGTGCCAACAAGTGCTACTTTAGGTTTGATGCAAGTTATATACCATCACAGCAAAGCAACAACAACTCAAGGAATTATACTCCAAATGTTAATATGATTAGCACACAATAAGATGGAAAAAATCACTCAGATGTCCTGAATGCAGAATCAACAAAAATGGAGGAAATCCAAGATGAAATCTGGTATCCAGATACAGGGGCAACAAATCATGTGACTAATAATCTCAGCAATCTAAATCTTGGCAATAAAGAGTACAAAGGTATGCACTCTTTACATATGGGAAATGGTAAGCCTATCACCATTACACACATTGGATATGCATGTATTAAGGGCAAAAGACAATTTTATCTCAGCAATTTATTAAGAGTCCCTCTAATTAGAATTTTTAATAAGTGTATCTCAATTTGCATGAGATAATGACGTTTACTTTGAATTTTATCCAAAATACCGTTTAGTTAGAGATATTCTAACTAAAGAAATTCTTTTGCAGGGTAGAGAAGTTAGGGGACTTTACAAATTCAATGTTGCTAATTCAAGAGTGCAAATAAGGAGTATAATGTTTCTGAAATCAAACAAAAAGAAAACGGTAAGAAATTTGATATTTGGCATTGTAAATTGGGACATCCAAGTGTAAAAATTATAAAACAAGTTTTAAATGATAATAATATCTCTATTGACAATGTTTCCATACCATATATTTGCACTTATTGCCAAATGGGCAAAAGTCATAAGCTTCCATTTCCAAATTCAGATATTGTATATAGTAGACCACTTGAATTAGTTGCTGTAGATTTATGGGGACCAGCCCCAATTACATCAGATTATGGATATAAATACTATATTTCATTTGTTGATGCATATAGCAGGTATGTGTGGATATATTTTTTGAAAAAAAAAATCTGAAACTCACAATGCAGTTCTACAATTCATAGTCAATGCAGAAAAACAAACAGACTGTCAACTAAAGATTATTCAAACTGATGGTGGGTTAGAATTTATGCCACTAAAGGAGTACTTGCAAAAGAGAGGAATTATTCAAAGAATTACATGTCCATAAACAACAGAAAAAAATGGACTCGTAGAAAGAAAACACAAACACATTGTTGAGACGGGTCTTACTTTATTAGCACATGCATCAATGCCACTAAAATTTTGGCCAGATGCATTTGCAACTTTTGTATACTTGATAAATAGGCTACCCACAAAAGTACTCAAGTTTAAAAGTCCATTATAAATATTATACAAAATTAAGCTCGATTATCATGGTCTGAAAGTCTTTGGATGTCTGTATTTTCCTTATTTAAGATCTTATAATACTAACAAGTTGAATTTTAGATCATCATCATGTACCTTTCTAGGTTATACAACAAATCAGAAAGGATACAAGTTTTTAGACAGCAATGGCATAAACTATATATCTAGACATGTAGTATTCAATGAGCAAGTGTTTCCCTTTAGTAAGTCAGAAATTAAGACCACACAAAAAGTATACAATCCTAAGTACTTCTTACCACCAATACCTACTCAACTGGATGAAGTTGTATCAGCTCAAGATGAAGCAAAACATGGAAGTGAAAATAATCAGTACTCACCAATGTCAACTCAAGATGATTTCAACCTACAGCCCTTTATGTCCAACTTAGAGTCCAGCCATGAGTCAAACAGACCATCAGAAAGATCAAACTATGTCTCACAACAAGACAACAGTGCTCAATCAGGTTCTTATCAAGTATTGGATGATCCATTATCAACCAATAATCAAAAGGAAACCACAACAAGTGACAGAAATCAACAACCTGCAAGAGCTGGACACCATATGATAATAAGAGCAAAAAGTGGCATATTTAAACCAAAAATATATAATGCGAACTTGGACACTGAAGAGCCAAGCACATATTATCAAGCTATCCAGGATGAAAAATGGATGATTGCTATGAGGGAAGAATATGATGCACTTATGAGAAACAAGTCATGGACTCTTGTTTCTCTACCAGCCAACAAAAATATTTTTGGTTGCAAGTGGACATATAGATTAAAGAAAAATGCTGATGGTTCAATCTCTAAATACAAGGCAAGATTAGTTGCTAAATGGTATTCACAACAACATGGTTTTGATTTAAATGAGATTTTCTCACCAGTTGTGAAACCCACATCCATTAGAATAATTTTAACTATTGCCTTGCAAAGAAATTGGACCATTAAGCAATTAGATATAAGAAATACTAGGGCATCACTCTAGGCGACATGCAAGCATCAAACAACTTCAATTTGATGATTTAAGTGTTCATATGATAAGGGTTTGCAACATACAGAAAATAGCATAATTCAAATCGCAACCAACTCAAGTGATTGAAATCAATTCAATTCTAAATTCATTCTAACAGCAGCTAGTAATCACACATTTGGTGAATTTAAAGATAGTGATGAGATAAACTCACCTTATAGCCTTGCTACTACACTACTTGGCCTTTATCCTCTAGCTAGTACTCAATTTCTTCAATTTTAAGCCTAGAACCCAATTTTAACAAAAATATGAAATTACAATCAACTAACAACTAAACGAATTTCAAAAGCGGTGTAGATAGGAGTGAGACATCACTTTAATTTTTCTTAGATTTTACTGAATTTCATTTGATTTTATTTTGGAGGATTTAGCTTAAGTTTTCAAGAGACAAGGTCTCTTTTTTTTCTTCGTTTCTGGTTCCTTGATTTTGTACACACTAGAGATAGAGAATGGGAAGAAATCAGTTCTCTTTTCTTTTATTTATCTAAGAGTTGTAATTGGGCTTGTCCCAATTGCCCTTTATATTAACTTTCTTTTTGTTATAAAAGAATTACACTTCTCTTATTAAACACAAAGCAACTATCTTTTTATACAATCAAACTTTTTATAAATTTTCCAAAGTCTATACACTTTATTTAGCTATAAACTTTTTTTTTCAATTTGATGATTTAAATGTTCATATGATAAGGGTAGCTTATAAACCAATTTAACCCTAAATAAATTCTCATTTTTACTCAACTTTAAACACCATTTTAAAAAAATGAATAAAACATATAAAAATTTAATATGGATACACTAAATCTAAGTTCATTGCCTAATCTTGATGATTAGATAATAAAACCAAATTTTTATAATTGTTTAAACCTTTATTTTTACTATTGAAACAAGGTGTTTCACATTTTCAAAAATATGAAAACATATCCATAAATCATGTTGCAACTAAATTTATCATTTAACCCTCAAAATAAAATTGCCCATCATTTTGAAAACACTAACACACTTATATACATGTTCTATAACATTGATTTACTCGCTCAAAATCCATTTTACACAATATTTTCTCCGAACTTCTTTATTAAAGAAAATACACAATTTTATTAGTTTAACCCATTCTCTAAATTTATTAATTTCATAAATAAGTTCTAACACTTTATAGTTCTCCACTAATCTTTAAAAGATTATATTCTCTAACTTACACAAAAACACAAATTAAAACCAAATTCCCAAATACATTAAAACATCAAAAATCTAATCACCCAATTTATCAAATCATTAGATTTAATTTCTTACTCAAATAAATCTGGTCTGTCTAATTTAATAAGTGATAAATCAAGGTGAACTCAATTCATTTGTTATAAAATATCTTTACGTACAGCTTTTAGGATAACATGAAGAATATGTCTAAAATATCCTCCCAAAACCACTATAATGCCACCGAATGGCTTTGTACTATCTCGAATATCCCTTAACGAACGATCAACTGTTTCAACACAAAACCTATGTTGCATAGGCACTTCATTCCAAATAATTAGACTTTTTTTCATAGGAGTTCAACTACCATGGATTGTTTTGTAAATCTACAAAGTGACTCTTCTAAAATATTTAACAGAAGGGAGAATGTTGAACATGCAGTTCTACCCCCAAGCAATAACAAAGATGCAATACCTGATGAAGCAATGGTTATGACAAAGTGGCCTAAACTACGACGTTTTTTAGCAATCGTGTTATACAAGTATTTTTTCCCAGTACCAGCCCCTCCATTAATGAAAAAAGTAGTGCCATGTTCATTATGTATGGAGTTAAATATCTTCATATAAGCAACTTGTTGGCCTCCATTGAAAGAAAGGATATTCTTTTCTTTCATAGCATCTTGTCCCACATATTGCAATTGTTTCTGCTCTCATATGAGTCTATTCTCGAAGACAACGTTCCAGTTTTCAATAGGTAACATCATCGGTGGAAAATCTAGTAAATTTTTCTAGATTCTTCTAGTTGTTTGTCTATAAGATGTAAACCATAGTCTTTAATTTTATAGTCTAAAGGGTTAAGAATTAGGAAGTTTTCCTTAATGTTGCGACTTAGATCATCACAAATGTTCATAGAAAATTTGTTCCATGGAATGTGTGGTTGTAAAGGGGAACGCTGAGTGATAATTATACAAAAAAATTCTTCTTAGTCGATACCCTTCTATTCATAACCGAAGCCTCCTCTAGACATGTAACCCATTCATCATTGTCCTCTAGCATGCCTCGAGCAATGCAAGCATCTTTGAATGTTTGGTGAATCCCACCGTTTATTGTTCTCAAATCCTCAAATGATGTTGGACGTTTAGTAATAGTTAATAATAATATGAGATAAAATGGTGCTATGGAGTTTGTACTTGTAAAATACATTTAATCAATGGCAATGGATTTCGTACTACGGAGGGACCACATGTGTGTACTTTGTTCAATGGAAAATGCTCTAGAAATTCTTGATGTGTAAATTTTCGTGCTTGAGGGCGTGCTCCACAATAATTAAAAAACTTAGTAAGAGTCGATGTTTTGTTTTATGCCCTTATTTTAATAGCTTCAGCTGATTCCTTCTGATCGAAAGTAAGTTGATGCATTCCTGGTAGATGAAGTTGTAAGCGGATAATAGGTGGTTTCTCCTTGTGCATATGGTAACTAAAAATTGTGCCATGTAGTCTTGAGTGGTCCTATATATCTTGAATCAAGATATTGTTTGATTTCATCTCTTTCACCCACTGCCATTGTTGTACGATCGTGACCCTTGTATATGTATTTATGTATATATTTTACAGCATGCACACTTGCACATCCTTTTACGTTTATATGGCAGTTGTACATTTTTGAAAGCTTAGGGTTACGTGGTACAACATCTCTATTATCAACATTCATACCTTTAACTACATAAGTTCATCCATCGTTTCATTGAAGGTAGATAGGGTATTCATCTTGATCCGTTGTGGTCACTTTAGACCAATCACGGGGGTAGCATTTTGAACATTTTCCATGCATGGAGCGTGCTTGTTTCTCTTGCATGGTCCATGTACCATACACTTTTTAACTGTTTCAAATAGTAGTGGTCGCTCTATTTCACTTGGAATTTCTGTACAAATTAGTCTGTTTACCAGTTCAATTGTCCTTATTTTGTTAGAAGATTTTAGGAAAAATAAGGCATGTACATGTTATAGACAACACTTTTGGAATTCTATAATGTAAACATGTGCAACTACCGATCCATACCATTTTTTGTAATTTCTTCCATCAAACTTCTTCTTTTAAGTTCAATAGCTCGAGCTATAATATCTGTAAAATCGTGTAGCTTATGGTTTGGGTTGATGCTCTATAGTATTTCTGGCCAACTTGGATTTTCTGTCGTTGTTAAGAATATATCTGGAAGTTTATTGTAATGTGTGATAGCTAATGAATCTTGAAATATTTTGTACATATGTCTTGGAGTTCCAATGAAACTGGATGGTAAGATGTATCTTTTACCAATTTGATTCAGCTACAGCATATCTAATGCAATATCTGTAACACCACAATAAAGATCCCGTCTAAGATTAGGTAGATGGTTTCTAGCCCACTACAACTTGTTTTGCTCGGTACATGCCCATCCATCTATGATAAATTCCTGTAATAACTTTCATGCAAGTAGAATAGTTGAATATTCATATTTTCTTTCGAATAGTGGATAATTATAATATGGCTATTGAGTCAATCTTTTGATTGAAGGACAATTTAAAGTTGGATTCCATTTAGTATGATTAATATCCCAACATAGATCACCGTACGGAAAGAGGAGAATACAATGAAGTGGTAAATAAGAGGGATAACTTTCACTAATCCTTTCCAAATCGGTTCCTCCACGAAGATGTATCATAATATCTCTACTTCCACTTATTTAAATTCCATCTCCTGGTATTACAATTGCTATTTCATCAACTATAGGCATATTGTACACCCGTTTATCATTCTTTTTACTGTATTGAAGGGAAAGTGGTAAATCGTAATCTTGTTTGGATGATTATTGCAAAATATCATATACTTGGCGACATAATTCAGTAAATTAGTTGTCTCACGGTAGAGCCATTTGAATAATTTACAATACCCGTTTTTCAAATGTTTATTTCTTTTATAATGGAATTTTAAGGCAGTTTTTGGGTCATAGATGTAAAATTGTGAATAGATAGGTGTAGTTCCAATATATGGTAGGATTGCACCTATCATATGCCGTAAGTCTCCATGTATTGTAAATGATTTGATTCCACATGTACCTATAGTTATATTATCTAATTAACATCCAAGGCTTGTGAACGTATTTCCAGCATTATATTCACGAATATATTTGAGGAATGAAGTAGAAAGCAAATCATTACCTTCGTATAACTGACGAAGTTCCAATGAAGGTGGTTTTAGTGTGGGTAGCCTAACCTTTCCAGTTTTGTAGCATGTTCCAAATATAGTGTTAATTATGGAACTATCTTTTAAATGCTCATCGATCCAATGAAGTGCTTTGTAGAATGGACACAATATATTCATCAATCATAAAAAATGGCATTCTGTGGGTTGAGGCAGTACTTCAGCGTTATACTATGCCATAGTTGTGGGTTGTGCTTTGTGATCACTGTCATCGTGCAAAGCTTTGTAGGTAAAGGTAAGTAGAAAAGTTAATTCATGTTATCTTATGTCAAATATATAATTATATAACTTGTGTATTAAAGTAATAAACAAAGTGTACTTTCAAAGAAGCATGGGATATGTTATTTGTGGTATTATTAACTTTTTGGATGATAATGTCTTCATCGGTCCGTCCACTATTAGTTGGCAGAATGTGGATAAGTTGCTATTGAGCTTAAAGATGCATGATTATATATAGCAAATAAACATCATGGTCCATAAAATGGATGGCTATCTCTTTTTTGGTTTTCACCTTGAGTGGTTAAATTTTATGAATTTCTAGCTCGTTTTTCCATTTGTCATCTCGTTGCTTGAGCAATTTATCGTTTTGATATGATGCTGAATGTGTATGTGATATTGCCCGTTGTCAATGTTCATCGTAGATGTTTGTATGTCATTAGTTTTATTGGTCATCGTAGTGCTAGAACTGGAACATGCATCGTTCACTACACTGTTTTCATTTTTGATGTTAAAACTTGTTTGAATCTTTGACATCCTTTATCTTTGTCAACGTAATGATTGTGCAACCAAATGGTTTGACCTCTCTCTTTGTTGAAGATTCCAGCTTGTATTTCAACGATTTGATTCTTTATTCGATATTGTAGTGGCTTTGCTATTGATTATGGAAAATGTTTTGAAGTTAATAGCGTGTTAGTAAAAACTAAGATAACAATGAGCATTAGGCATGGGTTAAGTACTTATTCTTCACAGCATTGACTTTTTTAAATGAACATGTAGGCAATGTGTGTATGGTGGATGTAGCAATGAATATCAAATTGTGTCGATCAATGTTGAGCTAAAAAGTGCACTGAATGTCCACTCCATTGTAATTGGCAATAGTAGGGTAGTTTCTACCATTTTTCATAGTAGTTGGCTAGACACCTGAGATGTAATTAAGAAATGATAAATGGTGTGGTCGATTAATTTAGTTTACATTAAGTATAGAACAAAATAAGTTCATTGAAAACCATTGTTTGTTTTCCATTATTGGTGGTATATGATATGTAATATGTAGTACAATATGAATCATGGTTGATTCTACATAATAGATAATAATTGTATTTCAACCATTTTGTTAAAAAATAATCATAAGTATTTGAAAAAAAGAATCAGTATAGTAGGGCCACTAAATCGCATAAATTGGTTATACAGTTCATATGAAATTAAAACTTAGCCTATAATCATTGAATATTGATGTGTGTACAACGAATGTTTGATTTGAATAGGGTATAGGATTGCTTATGTTTAATAGGTGATTTGTTGTTGAAACGATGGAATTAGGAGAAAATATTGTTTTTAATACCATGTAAATAGGAATGAACTTCTAATTTCTTTTTATTATTTCGCATGAAGATTATAATAAATATTTGCATGATAGGAAGAGCTACATGTGATTAGAAGTCAAAGCAAAACATTTGAATCGATGAGATGGGTATGTAAAAGATAACAATGATTTGTGGGTGTCTAATATTCAGTGTTGTTGGAATGAGGTTGTGAAGAATGATATAAGGGATATGATATTCAAAAATGGAGATGATCCATGGAGCCTGTGGATGGTTAGTCATGGGATCTTTATAAATTTGGAAAAAATAGAAATGAATTATATTACCTTGTCCAAGCTAATGCAAGTGTGGTTATAGTAAGTAATCATTGTCCTTAGTTTTCAGAAAAAAGGATTTGAGAAAGGGAAGCAAGTGCTAAGAATGATAGAGGAGATGGTGGTAGTTATTTATTTTGCAGTAGTTGCAAGAAGTTGTCAAATAATTGCATGCCCTCGTATATACAGAAATAATTGTTGAAATGGGTAGTAGAATATTCTTTATTAAATATAGCATGAAAATTTATTGATTTATTTTATGAGGGTAATGTCCGTATGAGGGGCAATGACTCTATATGCATTCAACTATTTGGAAAGTTAAGTTTAAGTTTTGGTCGGTGTTATAACTACTAGGGAATGCCTGATCTTCATTTCATTAAAAGACCCAAAAAGCTATATTATCATTTATGTAATAAGTATGTTTCAACAACAATGAAAAAGATATATAATTTCCTTTTTTCAATTTTTTATGTATCATTAATAAAGTATTCTTATACTTAGTTATGTGTCATTTATTTTGTTTTACTATTGCTACTTTTGCCTCTCCATTACTTAATGAGATAATTTAAAATTAAGTCCACAACTGCAATCATTCAAAGCAATCTCATATTTCGTTGTTATTGGATTCATAGTATAGACAATACATAGTTGGGTTTAACAAATGCACTTAAACTTGTTCAATAACTCAAACAAAATAAATAGATGGATCAAAATTAGCAGACTCTACATTACAACATCAAAACAACAACAGTACATTGTAATTTATTTTGAATAACAAATATTAGTCCAAATAATAGAACAATACAATACCATTAATTTTTATGTTACAGATATCATGTCCAAACAACTGTCTGCTACATCATATAGTCCTAGTAATCCAGAAGTTGTTATAATGAAGAGTTGTAGAATATTTGGCTAACTATGTGTAGCAATGTGTAAATGTCGATTACAATTTCCTTACTCTAGCGATAAGTCCCTATCCATAATTAAAATAAACAAAACACCCTTACCTAATAATTTATGTAAATTAAGTCCATGCGCATGCATTTCTTTACACGTGGTTGTTATTCTCACACTTATTTAAAATATGCACCCATTAGTTATCAATCTTTAAATTGAAATAACTTGTTCTAGGAACATTGGATTAACAATACGGTTTAACCGTAAATCACAAATTTTATTATCTTTCTAATGATATGCATTATGGCTATAAAAATCTAAATTTCAAAACTCATTTATTTAAAATCGAATTTCAAAAAAATTTGCATTATAGTAATGTGGTTTTGGACTGCATATCACATATGCAGCCAAAAACTGCAGCACATTAAGTGCTGCAGTTTGTTAGTGATATGTAGTCAGAATGCAGCACTTAAAATTTTTGCTGTCTTTTGCTACATATCAGTATGTAGTCAAAAACTGCAGCGCATTTAATGCTGCAGTTTGTGACTGCATATGCGATATGCAGTCAAAAACTACAGCCTTTTTAGTGCTGCTGTCTTTAGCTACATATCACATTTGAAGTCAAAAACTGCTGCACAATAAGTGTTGTAGTTTGTGATTGCATATGTGATATGCAGTCGTTAGCTACATATCACATATCCAGCCAAAATTTACAGCACATTAAGTGCTGCAGTTTGTGGCTGCATTTGTGATATGCAGTCCAAAACTGCACTTAAGTGAAATTCAGTTAAAAGCTATAGCATATAAATGCAGTTTTTAACTGTATTTGTTAAATGCAATTAAAAACTGCACTTAATAGCTGTATTTTTTTGCTGCATCATCAGAAAAACTGCTCTAAAATATTATTATTTTGTAAATTTTAATTTTAGATATAAACAATGGATACCAATGGAAAGTTTATTAAGTTTGTATTTTAATGGCGAAAATGACTTTTAATCCAATTAACCTACAAGTTATCATATTTGAAAGATTAAAAATAAATGAGTTGTTGAATGCTAATAATTGTCGGGTGTGATGTTAAAGAGGCGATGACCTAATTTACATAATTAGTGAGGCAGAGACCCATTTTCAATTCAATTATGGAATAGGGATCCCAAATTAATATTCAGTTAAGTAAAGAAATATAAGAAGTCATGCACAATGTATATCTATTTATAATTATGCATCAGTAGGTAGAATAGATAAGTACTGAGACAAGTAATGAAGTAAAGAGGTGGGAGAATTAATGCATAACAAACATATAAATACAAATATGCATCAGTAGATAAACAAATAAGTACAAAGCACAATCATGTAAAGAGGATAATTAATGCATAATAAATACATGAATACAATTATGCAATAGTTGAGGGACAACACAATTAAGTAAATAGCCATAAGAATTAATGCATTATAAACATCTGAATAGAACATAGAAAAAGAAAACCATTAAGATAACTTAACATGGGGAAAAAATTATAAACTAATATGACTATAACATAAGATAAAACCTATGAGGTGAACATCAAATACAAACAAAGACAACAATTTAGCCAAACTCGATGTCCATTTAAAAGCAGTAAGCTTAGACTCGACAACAATCAAAGAGCGGCAAAGGCTCGATGACCATAAAATAGCATAGGCTTGATGACTTAGTAAATCACACAGGATCGATGACTTAGTAAACTAACATAAGCTCAATAACTTAGTAAAACGTCATAGACTCGATGACTTAGTAAAACGACATAGGCTCAATGACTTAGTTTACGAGCGCCATCGACCTGTCCATGTCGAGTCCCTTCTCCGACTTTCCACCCTCGACGAGGTTCCAAACCATCCACTTCATGCCAAGCTTGTTGACATCATGCGACATTGGTTAGTTCCGCATCGATGACACTTAAATGCGGTGAGTTGGGGCTCGATATGGATGCTAATGTGGCAATATGGTAAATAACTTGAAAACTGCAATTTTACTATAAAAAGATATTACTTTTCACCAAACCTCTATAATTTGTCAAATTCCTATTGGCTAGTAAAATATTTTCAATCTCTTTCCTGAAAATCTGTAGCACTTAGTAGATTGAAATATTAAAACATTTTACAAATTAACCTGTAACATCCCTAATTTTGGATTACATTATTCGGGAGATTTAATTAGATAAATTAAATAGAATAATGTAAATGTAGAGTGATAAGGAAATTGAGATTTGTTGATAAACCTAGAAGCCGAGCTTAATTAACTTGGGTTTATAAATGGATAAATATAAGTTAATTAACATAAGGGCATTATGGTAATTGTCGCACCCATATTTCCTTACCGTTATACTCTTGTTCATACCATTCACGTTCAATTTATCATAAAAACTAAAACGTAAGAAAAGAGAAATAGGAGCTGACCATTAGGAGTATGAAGAGAAGAAGAATTTCAAGATTTAAAGCTTTGGGTTCAAGCTAGGGGAATCAATCTCAATCCAATCTCCAATTTCCTTATCCAAACAAAGGTGAATAATAATCCAAACATCTCTATTTTGGTTTCTATATGATCGTTTGATTTTGGATTTAAGATTAAATCCAATATGATGATTTTTAATGATATGCTTGGATTCATAATATGTTTGATTTAAATCCAACGGTTTAAATATGAATAAACACGATTTTATGTTAAAACCGAGTGCAAATGATTTTCAAATGCCATGGAAAAATTATATGTTATGAAAAAAATGATTTTAAAAATGGGTTTCAGTTTTTATAATTTTCAGAGTTATGGAGAATTAGTTATGAATTTCCAAAGGAAAATAAGGTTAATTGGGTTTAAAAAAAATTTCGGATATTATGTGATGATTTTGGGTCTGAATTTATGTATGTTAGATAACATATTAAAGTGAATTTCTTTGATTTTTGCTAAGTGATTTAGTATGGAAATTAAATTATTTTGAAAGGAGGACCAAAATGATTTAATTGTTTTACTCAATGGAAGGGCTTATTTGTAAAATTAATCATTGTTTAGATCTGAGAATATGCGGCAAGCATTTGGAAAATAATTTGAAAAGTTAAGGCAACCAATCAATTGTTTATATATAGGCAAGTTAGTTACAAGGAAATTACTTTATTTGGTAAAAACGGCCTTTACCTAGAAAAAGTTGGTTCCGCCACTTTCGGAAGCACTCCTTCGACCCAAACCTTCAGCCATTAATCAGGTCGAAACCCAGCAGGTTGAAACCAATAAAACCGAAACCAATACACATGGTATCGCTTGGTTGGTACGTAGTGGATTGGAGAAAGGCGGGAGATAGGGTATCAAAACATAGCTTCCGATGGGGTCAATACCATTGTTTTGTTTCTAAACAAAAGCACTTGCCTATTTTATTAAAAGCTTTCGAAGGAGTCGGAACAGATGCTTTCAATTTCAAACAAGCTTTCGAAGGAGGGTTGCCTCCTTTTTAAAGTAGTAGCTTCCGAAGGAGCTACTTAGTTTTCAAATTAAAGCTTCCGGAAGAGGTAGTTTCGACCAAGTCGAAACCCTTCTATAACCTTATGCCTTCCGAAGGCATTGAAGATATCAATGCTTTTGGAAGGTAATCTTTGTTTTATAAATGTAAGCCACTTCCTATAGCTTTCGAAGGCGGTTAGGGGTTTCAAAGGCGGTGGTTTCAAAAGGGGTTTCGAAGCCAACCTTCAAGTGTTTTACCCAAACGTCTTATGCTTTTGAAAGGGTGGTGCCGACGCCATCAAGTTTTCCCGAATACTTTTATATGGTAAAGAATGGTTTCGAAAGAGATACTTTCATTTTATATTCACTTGGCCCAAATGATATTTCAATATAAACCCAAAAGTTTCAAAAGAGGGACTTTCAATGATTTCGAAAGGGGTACTTTCAAATGGTTTCAAAGTTATGTTTCTATAGTTAAATGGTAATATTTTAATACATTCGAAGGTTTCAAATGAAAGGTTTTAAATTGTTTCAAAGAGCACGGCCCTAACGTTTGAAAATAGATTATTATGCTTTTGAAGGAGGTTATCCAGGGAGGTCGAAAGCAAGGTTTCAAAAGACTTTGTTTTTCAAAACAAATAACCAAATCTCATTTTAAAGAAAATCCATGGCTAAATAAAGGAGTTTTGAAATGATTACAAGTATAAAGATTTGAATTAGCTTTTCCTTGATAAAATGGTAGGTCAAAGGGATTGACCATGTTCTGTATAAAAATGATTTCAAGGATATTAAACCCATAGGAGTGGTATTGTTATGTTATTTTGATTGATTCTTCAATTATAAGTGTATTCACATTATAACGGACCCATAACTGCATTTTGGGGATAAAGGGCAGAAGAACCATCTAGGTTGACCCAGTAGTGAATATAAATTGATTAAACTCCTGAATGAGTAGAATTGCATCCAGGAGGTCAAGGAGACCAGAATATAGGATGCTTAAACATGAAAGTTGTCGGGGAGGCAAATTCATAGTAACACCATGAAAAATATGATTAGGAAGTTATTGGAGAAACCGGTAGGTTCATAGTGATCCCATAAAAACTATGATTTTAAGAGTGGTTGGCAGGGGCCAATTGGATTGTAGTGCACCCATGAAAACTATATCCGGATTAAGTTATTGATAGAAGATTAATAGGTTCCTAGTCGACCCACGAAAACTAGGATAAGAAAGAAGTTATTGGAGTTACCAATAGGTTCAGGGAGAACCTATGAATTAATTGAATTATTGGCAGGGGCCAATAGGTTATTAGTGATCCCATGAAAACTATAGAATGGGACGGGGAGTTATGACTATGAAAAGGCTATTAGTAAGGCCATGAAAACTAATAGGTTAATAGCAACCCTAGGAACTATAAATATGACAGGTAGTTAACTAAACAAGGGATGTGAAATCCAGAATGTTATAATATTTATGCATATCATTGTAATATTTTGAATTGCTATGTTTTAACCATTGTGGATGCAGGAGCACAATATATGGTTTTATGAAGGTTTTTAGGACATTGGTGAGGTTAAAACCCATTCCGCTAAGCAGCATGGTCTCACTAAATATCTAAATGGGTTGAGATGTTAGATTATTATTCATACTAGGCTTTATGTCTCACTCGAAATTTCTGTTTTCCTCTTAAACTCTCGGGTACTCAATTGATTTTGAGTAGCTTGAGGTTTAGGGTTTCCAGGTTCTCTTCTTAGATGAATAAAGCTTTTGGAGACATGAAGGAAGCATGCTAGTTATTTAGAGTTTTTTTATTCCACTGTGTATTTTGGATGTAAAGGAAGACTTTTTAATGCTTTATTATATACTCTTATCAACCAAGGAGGCATCTTCATATGGCGCACTTGGCGTATGTGTAATAATTATATTTTTCTAAACATGGTTAATGTTTGTAGGATATAATGAACATGAAATGTTTTGAATGGAATGTGGAAATGTGTTTTGATCTGTTAAATTTTTTTTTCCATATTCTTGTGATCTGTGTATCAATGTACCTAGCATTGCTGTATTTGGTCGCCGAGGATTAATTACTATAAATGACTGCAGCATCCGTAGCCATTAGTTTTGGGCCTCCAAGTAAAGGGGATGTTACAAGTTGGTATCGGAGCATAGGTTTATGAAAACTTAAAAGAAAAGTTAAACCTAAAGGCTTTTTACATAATCCAATGAATTAGAAATAAGATCGAGGTTTGGGTTAACGCTGTAGTAACGTACTTGTATTTGATATATATATAAGTACGTAATTCCCTCTCTCTTAGACCGTTCTTCTGTATCTTACCAAGGCTCGCATGCAGATTTATGAGAAAGAAGATATGGAATCAGGAAACGGAAGAGGAAATCTCGGTGAAGGAAGCACCACAACTAATGGAAATGCTCGACCTAATACCAGGAGGAACCCGGGTCGACCGGCTAATGCTAATAACCAAAATGATGATGACAATGTGGGTGCTGGAAATCCGCTAGTAGATGCAGGTATGATGTATTAGTTTTTCGCCAATCTTATGCAAGCAGGAGTTGCTAGAAATGTTGGAGGAGCTAATCTTGTAGCTCCAGTTAGGAATAATTAATCTAGGCTAAGCAGAGACTACACCAATCTAGGTGGAAAGCCGTTTATTGGAACAGACGATGCTATTGAGGTAGAAAATTGGTTGTTGCATTGTGAGAGGATCTTCACTGATCTAGGTTTGGATGATGGGCAAAAGAGGAGGCCGGCCTTTAGGCAGTTGCAAGGGGTTGCGCTTCACTGGTGGAATAGTGTGATTACCGGAATTTCGAAGGAAGAGCTGACATTAGCTGATTTCAAAAAGAGATTTAAGCAGAGATTTTTATTTGAAGTTGCTAAGTCGACATTGATTAGGAAGCTCATGGATCTAGTTTAGGAAAAGATGTCAGTAATCAAATATGCTACTAAGTTTGATGAGCTGTATCGATATGGATATGCAACTATAGACACTGACATTAGAAGGAATGAGAGGTTCATTCGGGGATTGAGACCGGAGCTTGCTAGAGCGACCATGACACATATTCGTGATCCTTATAATGTGGTGGTGCAGATGGCCATTCGCCATGAAGAGGTGCTTTCTGTTTGTGCTAGAGAGATGCCAGTTGAATCCGAGGGTCCTCAGGGAAAGAAGAGGATGTTCTTTAAGAAGAAGGGAGTCCAGAAGGAGGATGCTGCCTAGAAGGTAAAGGCTGATTTAGTGTGCTTCAAGTGTGACAGGAAGGGTCATTATGCTCATGAGTGCCGATTAGGAAAAGGGAAGAAGCCTGCATAAAAGAAGAATGTGAAATGCTTCAACTACGACCAAGTTGGACATTATAATAATCAATGTCCAGAGTCAGTCAGGGCAGACAGAGGGAAGTTTTTTGCTGTTGGACCACCATCTTCTTCAAGACCATTCGCAGCTGAAAAAGGGAAAACTATGATGGAAGGTAAGCTTTTGATTCAGAGTACAATAGTTGGGGTACTATTTGATACCGATGCATCACATTCATTTATATTACAATATTTGGTTGATAGGTTATGCATAGAACCCACATACCTTGCTACTTCCTTAAGGGTTGTGAATCCAATAGAAGGTTTTGCAACTCTAGGGATGAGATGTGAGATGTGACCAGTTAGAACTTGAATTGTTAGGTCATAATTTGCTTGCAGTCTGTATGTTTTTTATTTCGTAGATTTCGAGATCAATTTGGGTATGGATTAGTGGAGTAAGTATGAGGCTAGGATATTTTTCCAGGATAGGGAAATATCATTGAGACACCCTGATAGTCATAACTGAATTATCTTCTCAGTGGAGAATTCCAGCAGGAGTGTTTGTGCTTTGTTAAGTGTTATGGAAGTTGGAGAAGAGTTATGTTAGGTTTGAGTAGCAAGAGAAATTGCAGATATCTTTGAGCCGGTTATGGGATTACCAACGAAACGAGTTGTTGATTTTCGGATAAATCTTGTACTAGGAGCTGAACATGTCAATAGACCACCTAGCAAAATGACACCGACTAAGATGAAGGAATTGAAGGTGCAACTAGTGGATCTAGAAGGAAGTAATTTTATCAGGCCAAGCAGTTCGCCTTGGGGAGTGGTCACGGTGTTCGTGAAGAAACCAGAAGGGTTGTTAAGGATGTGTATCAACTGTTGTAAGTTAAACGAAAGGAGGATCAAGAATAGGTATCCTCTATCGAGAATAAATAATCTATTTGATCTGTTAAGTGGAGCTAGAATGTTTTCCCAATTGGATTTGGCGACATGGTTCCATCAGTTAAGGATGGCAGAGGACAACATTCTTTTGACAACATTTCGGACTAGGTATGGTTTATATGAGTGGTTAGTGATGCCATTCGGTTTAATGAATGCACCTGCTTTCTTCATAGATTTGATGAACCAAGTTTTCCGAGAGCACTTGGATAGGTTCGTACTGGTATTCATAGATGAAATTTTAGTTTACTCGAAAGATGAAAGATAGCATGGGGATCATCTAAGAGTAGTGCTTGAGACACTGAGGCAGCATCAGCTGAAAGCGAAGTTTTTCAAGTGTCATTTCTAGAAGGAAGAGGTTAGTTTCTTGGTCACGTGATATCAGAGAAGGGCTTGTCAGTCGATCCAGTTAAGATCGAAGCTGTCAATAATTGAAAGAAACCAGAGACAGTAACTGTAATTAGGAGTTTTCTCGGACTAGATGGCTATTACCGGAGATTTATTAAGGATTTCTCGTGGATAGCAGCACCTTTGACTAAGTTGACCATAAAAGACGTGAATTTTAATTGGTCCGACAAATGTGAGGAAGGGTTCCTTATGTTAAAGAATTTTTTGACCAATGCACCGATGTTAGTAGTTCCAGAAGGAAACCAAGGGTTGGTAGTATACACTGACGCATGTGGGATTGGATTAGGAGCTGTGTTGATGTAGAAGGGTAAAGTGATTGCCTACGCTTCACGACATCTTAAACTGCACGAAGTGAGATATCCTACTCATGATTTGGAGTTGGCTGCGGTGATCTTTGCATTGAAGATTTGGAGGCATTATCTCTTGGGGGAGAGATTTGAGCTTTACACTGATCACAACTCTATAAGATATTTATTCTCTGAAAAGGAGATGAATATGAGACAGTAGAGGTGAATGGAATTTTTGGCTGCTTATGATTTTGGTATAGAGTATACTTCTGAGAAAGGAAATAAATTAGCAGATGCTCTTAGCAGAAAACATCAAAATATGGTGTTAGCTACGTTGGCAGAGTGGGAGGATCTAGAAGCTTTGACTACTTGTAGTGTGCAGTTAAGATCGACTGCTAGTTCTAGTCAGGGTACTACTATGTTGCCCTTCGGCCGATGTTGATTGAGAGGATTGCTTCTAAATGGAGGGATGATCCAGTATTAGCTTAGAGGATTAGAAGGCTTGAGGTAGGATCAGAGATCGATGATCAAAATGATTTTGGAATCGACCAGAAAGGATGGTTGAGAAAGAAGGGATGATTATGTGTTCCGAATGTAGAGAACTTAAGGAGAGAAGTTCTTGAAGAATGTCATCGATCCAATTTTATGATTCATCCTGGAAGAACCAAGATGATCAGAATATGAGGAGGAGCTTCTATTAGGAAAGCATGAAGAGCGATGTTGGCTTGTGGGTTAGGCAGTGTGCAAATTGTCAACAAGTGAAGGCCGAACTTCAAAAGCCGAGTGAATTGCTTCAGCCTTTATAGATTCCAGTCTGGAAATAGGATTCGATATCCATGGATTTTATAGACGGGTTGCCAAGGTCGAATAGGGGAAATGAAAGTATATGGATCATAGTGGACTTATTGACCAAGTGTGCCCATTTCATTCCAGTTAAGTCAACCAGGACGGCACCTGTTTTGGCAAAGTTGTTCATAAAGAACATAGATAGACTTCATGGGATTCCTAATAGCATAGTCAGTGACAGAGATGCATTATTCACTAGCGAATTTTGGAAGAGTCTACAAGAGGCTTTGGGTACCAAGCTTGATATGAGTACAACATATCACCTACAGACGGATGAACAGATAGAGAGAGTTAATAAGGCACTCAAGGATTTATTGAGAGTTTGTGTATTGGACTTTGATGGATCTTGGGAGGATCGCCTACATTTGATTGAGTTTTCCTATAATAATAGTTATCAGACTATTATAGGAATGACGCCTTTTGAAGCTTTGTATGGAAGGCCATGCAAATCACCAGCATGTTGGTTGGAGACTCGAGATAGATTAGTCTTAGGTCCGGATTTGGTAGAGAGGCGTCAGATAAGATTGAGCTAATCCAAGAACGGAAGAAGGAAGCTCAATCTAGACAAAAGAATTACACAGATTAGAAGCGTAAAGACCTAGATTTCTCAGTTGGAGACAGGGTTTTCATTAAAGTATCACTAATGAAGGGTGTAGTACGGTTCGGAAAGTCGGGGAAACCGGCCCCAATATATGTGGTCCATTCCAGATTTTAGAAAGGGTTGGAAAGCTTGCATACAGAGTAGAGATGCCAAGCAGTATGGTAGGTGTCCATAACGTATTCCATGTGTCTCAGCTTCGCAAGTTTGTGCAGATCCAGAGACTACTATTCCTCTGATAGGGTTGAAAGACTTGATAGTAGACCCTAAGTTAGACAACCAATTCGGGCTGTAGCGAGAGATGAGAAAAGATTGAGGACCAAGACAGTTAAGTTGGTGAAAGTTCACTGGAGCGACCACGGAAGGACTGTACTTGGGAGACTAAGGACATGATACGAGATACTTATCCTGATCTTCTATGATGGTATGTCTATATTAGATTTGTATAGATATGATACTAGTCAGGTAGGCTAGTATGGTTGTTAGGAATCGTTACAGTTGACTGCTATGTTTTGTATTTGGTTCTTACTAAATTTCGAGAACGAAATTCTTTAAGGAGGGGAGCCTGTAACACCCATAATTTTTTATAACATTATTCAAGAGACTTAATTAGATAAATTAAATAGAATAATGTAAATGTAGAGTGATAAGAAGATTGAGATTTGTTAATAAACCTAGAGGCCGAGCTTAATTAACTTGAATGGGTTTATAAATGGTTAAATGTAAATTAATTAACATAAGGGCATTAGGGTAATTACCGCACCTATATTTCCTTACCTTTATACTCTTATTCATGCCATTCACGTTCAATTTATCATAAAAACTAAAACGTAAGAAAAGAGAAATAGGAGTCGGCCATTAGGAGTAAGAAGAGAAGAAGAAATTTAAATTTTAAAGCTTAGGATTCAAGCTAGGGGAATCAATCTCAAACCTATCTCCAATTTCCTTATCTAAACTAAGGTGAATAATAATCCAAACATCTCTAATTTGGTTTTTATATGATCATTTGATTTCGGATTTAAGATTACATCTAATACGATGATTTTTAATGATATGCTTGGATTCATAATATGTTTGATTTAAATCCAACGGTTTAAATACGAATAAACACGGTTTTAGGGTAAAATCGAGTGCAAATGATATTCAAATGCCATGGAAAAATTATATGTTATGAAAAATATGATTTTGGAGATGATTTTCAATTTTTATAATTTTTCGAGTTATGGAGAATTTGTTATGAATTTTCGAAGGAAAATAAGGTTAATTGGGTTTAAAAATAAATTTAGGATATTATATGATGAATTTGGGTCTGAAATTTATGTATGTTAGATAACATATTAAAAGTGAATTTCAATGATTTTTGGGGATTTTTGCTAAGTGATTTAGTATGGAAATTAAATTATTTTGAAAGGAGGACCTAAATGATTTAATTGTTTTGCTTAATGGAAGGGCTTAATTGTTAAAATTAATTATGGTTTAGACCTGAGAATATGCGGCAAGCATTTGGAAAGTTAAGGCAACCAATCAATTGTTTATATGTAGGCAAGTTAGTTACAAGGAAATTACTTTATTTGGTAAAAACAGCCTCTACCCAGCAAAAGTTGGTTCCGCCACTTTCGAAAGCACCCCTTCGACCCAGGCCTTCCGCCATCAATCAGGTCGAAACCCAGCAGGTCGAAACCAATGAAGCCGAAACCAATACACATGGTATCACTTGTTTGGTACATAGCGGACTGGAGAAAGGTGGGAGGTAGGGTGTCGAAACATAGCTTCCGATGGGGTCAATACCTTGTTTTGTTTTTTTAAAGAAAAGTGCTTGCCTGTTTTATTAAAAGCTTTCAAAGGAGTCAAAATAGATGCTTTCAAAAGGGTATTTTAAACAAGCTTTCGAAGGAGGGTTGCCGCCTTTTTAAAGTAGCAGCTTTTGAAGGAGCTACTTAGTTTTCAAATTAAAGCTTTCGGAAGGGGTAGTTTTGACCAAGTTGAAACCCTTCTGCAACCTTATGCCTTTCGAAGGTATTGAAGATATCAATGCTTTCAGAAGGTAATCTTTGTTTTATAAATGTAAGCCACTTCCTATAGCTTTTGAAGGGGGTTAAAGGTTTCGAAGGAGATGGTTTCAAAAGGGGTTTCGAAGACAACCTTCAAGTGTTTTACCCAAACGTCTTATGCTTTCGAAAGGGTGGTGTCGATGCCATCAAGTTTTCCCCAATACTTTTATATGGTAAAGAATGGTTTCGAAAGATATACTTCCATTTATATTCACTTGATCGAAATGATATTTTAATATAAGCCCAATGGTTTCGAAAGAGGGACTTTCAATGATTTCGAAAGGGATACTTTCAAATGGTTTTGAAGTTATGCTTCTATAGTTAAATGGTAATACTTTAATACATTCGAAGGTTTCGAATGAAAGGTTTTAAAGTGTTTCAAAAGGCAGGAGCCTAGTGTTTTGAAAATAGATTATTATGCTTTCGAAGGAGGTTATCCAAGGAGGTCGAAAGCAAGGTTTTGAAAGACTTTTTTTTCAAAACAAATAACCCAATCTCATTTTAAAGAAAACCCATGTCTAAATAAAGGAGTTTTGAAATGATTATAAGTATAAAGATTTGAATGGGCTTTTCCTTGATAAAATGATAGGTTAAAGGGATTAACCATGTTTTGTATGAAAATGATTTCAAGGACATTAAACCCACATGAGTGGTATTGTTATGTTATTATGATTGCTTCTTCAATTATAGGTGTATTCACATTATAACAGACCCATAACTGCATTTTGGGGATAATGGACAGAAGAACTAGCTAGGTTGACCCAGTAGTGAATATAAATTGATTAAACTCCTGAATGAGAGAATTGCATCTAAGAGGTCAGGGAGACCAAAATATAGGATGCTTAAACATGAAAGTTGTCAGGGAGACAGGATCATAGTAACCCTATGAAAACTATGATTAGGAAGTTATTGGAAAAACCAATAGGTTTATAGTGATCCCATGAAAACTGTGATTTTAAGAGTGCTTGTTAGTGGCCAATTGGTTTGTAGTGCACCCATGAAAACTATATCTAGATTAAGTTATTGACATAAGTTAATAGGTTCCTAGTCAACCCATGAAAAATAGGATAAGAAAGAAGTTATTGGAGTTACCAATAGGTTTCGGAAGAATCCATGAATTTGATTGAGTTATTGGCATGGCCCAATAGGTTTTTAATGATCCAGTGAAAACTGTGAAATGGGATGGGGAGTCCATAAACTATGAAAAGGTTATTAGTAAGCCCATGAAAACTAATAGGTTAATAGAGACCCTAGAAACTATGAATATGACAGGTAGTCAACTAAACAGGGGACGGGAAATCCAGAATGTTATAATATGTATGCATATCATCATAATATTTTGAATTGCTATGTTTTAACCATTGTGGATGTAGGAGCACAATATATGGATTTGTAAAGGTTTTTAGGATACTAGTGAGGGGAAAACACGTTCTACTAAGCGACGTGGTCTCACTAGATATCTAAATGGGTTGAGACGTTAGATTATGATTCATACCAGACTTTATGTCTAACTCGAAGTTTCTGTTTTCCCCTTAAACTCTCGGGTACTCCATTGATTTTGAGTAGTTTTAGGTTTAGGGTTTCCAGGTTATCTTCTTAGAGGAATAAAGCTTTCAGAGACGTGAAGGAGGCATGCTAGTTATTTAGAGTTATTCTATTCCGCTGTGTATTTTGGATGTAAAGGAAGACTTTTTTTATTGCCTTATTATATACTCTGATCAACCAAGGGGGCATCTTCATATGTCGCTCTTGGTGTATGTGTAATAATTATATTTTTCTGAACGTGGTTAACGTTTGTGCGATTATGTATGAACATGAAATGTTTTGAATGTAATGTGGAAATGTGTTTTGATTTGTTAATTTTTTTTCCATATTCTTATGATCTGTGCATCAATGTATCTAACATTGCCGTATTTGGTCACCGAGGATTAATAACTATAGATGACTGCAGCATCCTGAGCCGTTAGTTTTCGGCCTCCAAGTAGGGGGATGTTACATAACCCCTTTTCATAAATATTTTAATTTTACAATCAAGCCCTTTGGACTTAAACAAATTATCTTTCGTTTCTGAACACTTAGGAAAAGTCCCAAAAATCAAAATAAATTAAACTAATCATTTCCTTCGCCATATAAAAATTTCAGGGCTAGAATTGTATTTTTATTGTTTCATTCCTAAATTAAAAATTTAATTAAAACTTTTACCTTTAAAACCAAAAAACCTTTTATACAAATGTATATACACATATACCATATGCTGCATTGTTTGCAAATATATGCTTTTAGATCCAAATTATTAAATTTTAATTATCAGTTATATGTAATATAAATGTTTTGCTTAAATTAAATTTGTACAAAGATTATGAGCAATAATGTAACCCTTTTTTTTGGTTAAACGTTTTCTCAATTGGAATTTTTTCTATTAGTGTTAATTTAGGATTTCAAATTATTTAAAACAACCAATTGGTTTTCACTTTGTATGTATGTATGTATGTATCTATAATTATTATGAATGTATGCATCCATAATTATTGTGAATGTATACATATATTTCATTAAAAAAAATTAGACAACGAAGGCATGTGTAGATTTGGTTGATAAGTAATCAATGTCATTTAATGTATTAATTGTTATAGCTAAATGGTGAAAGAAATGAAACTTTTTCCTTTTTTCATATTCTATTATATCCATGTGTAGATTTGATTGATAAGTAATAAATGTAATTTAATGTATTGATTGTCCTATTTAAATGATGAAAGAAATGATAAGTTTCCCTCTTTTTATATTCTATCATATTAATGTTTAGATTTGACTGATAAGTAATAAATGTCATTTAATGTATTAATTGACATAGTTAAATATTGAAAGAAATGATATGTTTCTCTCCTTTCATATTCTGCAATATCTTCCCTTTATTAATTGAATATAGTAACAGAGGGAAACTAATAATTTCCTTCTCTTTAATTATTTTTACATGTTTCATTTATACATATATACACCACTTATACACCGCATTTACACTTGACATACATGAATGTATTTGATACATTCATCATATCACATACACTTGTATATTTAAAGTTCCTTAAATTACCATATTGAATAAAATATTGATTTTATTTAAAAGAAAATTTAGAGAAGATCTAAATGCATTCAGACTTCACAGGCCTGTTAATGATCTGAAATGGTAATATTTTTGAAATTCACCCATTTCTTCCGCTGCGGGCTGGCACAGATCTAACAGATCAGCATATATGTATGTCAACCGCTCTTTTGGATTCAGGCTAACGGGGATCGGTGAGCTTTCATGTCGATCGCACTCTCCACGCTATGTACCAAGGGCTTGGGCCGATCCCTTCCATCCGCATATATAAAACAACTTTCCCACCCTTTCATTCTCACTTATCTCATTTTCTTGTTTCCTTCATCAGAACGAAGTTTCTTTCCATTCCCATCCCCCGAATTTCGAAACAAAACTTTTTTGTGACTCAACTCGCGTCTACAACCTAACTTCTCAGATTTTCCATTTTTATCGTCTTTGAACTCATCACCGATTTCCTTAAGTTGGTGACCCTTCTTGACTTCATTTTTTGATTTCATGGTAAGATAAGGCAGACGTTAACGATTTCGATGGCGCTCAAGGCTTTAATGTTACAATAATCGAGGCGGGTTGGGGATGATGAATCACTATTGGATAAGGATCAGCCAAATAAGGAAGGAGAAGCAAAGAAAGGAGGATAAAGAAGGGAAATGTTAGAATGGAGGAGGGATCGACGTTGGATGTTTGGTTCTATGCCGATCCCTCGGCGTAGAGGCTAAGTGAGTTGAGGATGAAGTAGAAGGGGTCAGTATGTTTCGAGTTTGGTAATGCTTACTGTGAAAGAGGGTTTGGTTGAACATGTGAAAGAAAAAGGATCGGTGGGATTAGTTAAAAGAAAGGGATCGGTCGTGAGGCATTGAGAATGGGATTGGTATAACCATATGGATTGGTATAAACATGGGGATCAGCATAAACATAGGGGTCGGTATAAACATAGGGATCAACATTCAAATAGGGATCGGTATAAGGAACTTTTCTAAACTTGCAATCTAATCCAACTTTATTTGCTCGGAAAATCATCACTAATTCACCTTAGAGAACTTGGATATGCGATGATGAATGAACCCATACATTGATAGAATGCAGCCACTCATGAGCAAAGTTAACGGAGGGACTCCAACGAGTACGGATAAAGTTTTAGCCTTCAATGATAGTGGATTCAGCTTTTAGAATCTTTTGCCTATCTTCAAGAGAAGAGAACTCAAAGAAGAAGAGCGAGTTATTAAACCACATCTTAATCTTTCCCATAAGGCGCCAATGAAAAATAAGTTGACTCCTACTCCATGAGTAAGAAGGGTCCTTATCAAGAAAGAAACCACTAACTATTCACACCATACGGAACACACACACACACACACACACACACACACACACACACATATATATATATATATCTGTGTGTGTGTATAAAATCTTAATCAATCAATTAATTATTGAACTAAAATAATTTAGATATTATTATTATAGCCATAATTATTTTCATGTATAGGTATATCTTTATTGACATCGTCATTGGCATATGACCTTTGTCAATATATATATATATATATATATTAACGGTAAGTCACAATGGTTAAGTATAAAAATGTTCTCAGAGTAACCCTAGGTTTTGAACTCTTTTAATGTAGTTATAATGTTTGTATTATGAGTACGAATGCATTATAACATAAATTAATTTAAAACTAAATTAATGAATTCAATTTAAATTAAATTTATAATAAAATATTATTATTAAACAACAACAAATAAATATAATAAACATAAATAAATAAATTGAAAATATAACCCGAACTCTTCTATTAATAAATACTAAATATGATTTAGTTTAAATTTATTATACATATAAACACAAAATACAATGTAATGCAATTTTAAAGCTACTCGATGGAAAAATGAAAAGGGAACTGTTTTAATTAGGGTGCAAAAAAAGTTTGCCTATTTCATTTGGATGGAAAGAAATTCAAGACTGTTCACTAGCAGGCGGTGCTATGAAGAGTCCATGTTTCTCTGACTTGCAAGATCTCTTTAGGCTTTCTATTCTTGTTTTGTTAGTGATATGTGCTTGTCATGTTGCTGTTTTTTTCCTTTTCTTTCTTTTTGATGGATATGCCCATCCTTCTTTATATGTCTCTGTTTTTCAATAAATGGTAGGGCCCCATTTAACCCCGTTGGCTTTGCCAAAAAAATAAAAAATTAAATTTTGAAATTTCCTTTTTTTACCCCCACCACCTATGCACAAGATCCAACGATGGTATCAGAGCCCTTATTGTGTTTATATGGATAATTAACCAACACGTAGGGCAATCACTTTGAAACTCCATCAAGATGGGTGTCTAAGGAAAATGTGTTTAATTAAGAAGAAGTTTACTTAATAAAGGAACGTTCTTATGAAGTAAAACCTCCCCATTCATGGTCTTGATGTAGCTCTTCAAATTGGTCCTCTTTCGAGGGTATGCCCTGGTGGAAGTGGCAAAAAAGTGTTTTATTCTTTAAGTTTATTCAAATAAGCATATTTGAATAATATTAAAAAAAGAGTTTTATATTAGTTTAATTCAAATTTAAATTTAGAAAGTACAAAAATTAATTAATTTAAAATTGTTTTGAATTTATATATGAATATAAAGGTTGTATTTAGTATTAATTAAAATGTTTAATTAATAAAAGGATATATACATACATACTTACATACATACATACATACATATATAATTCAAAGAATTATACATGTTATAAAAAATTAAGGTATATATATTATAGGCATAAAGAAAAGAGGGAAGTTTAAATGAAGTAAAACCCATGAAACTTAAGGGAGTATACGTTGGATCTATGTAGGATATATGATATCTTGATTTATACTCATCACCCTTAAACATTCTATAATACTCTATAAAATTATTTTGAATCAATAATTTAAAATAATACACCTGTAACGACCAGCCTTTTTGGACGGTTTAAATCGATGATAAGACACACACGTCAGACTCAACCATTCAAAGGGGTAGATTGTTGTGGGGTAAATAAGAAAAGAAGAGAAAGAAGTAAAACAAATACATAATCTTGCAGCAGAATGACAAAATGTAATAATCAAATAACAGTTCATGGAGCAGTTTTATAAATACATTTGATTATTCTTTTACAACACAAAATCAGAGTTACAGAAAATGGGAATAAATAAATAAATGCAATGGAACAACATGATGCAGCGGAATAAATAAAACAGATAATAATAGTACTATATCTTCGTCTTCGTCCTCCAGAAAGCAGTCTTCGATAATTGAAAACCTCAGACTAACCCGAGCGAATTGAAAAGACAAAACACTTGAGTCAGAACTAAAAGATCTTATGTAAGTTAAATCTACAGTATATAAATATGGGTGTAACGGCGTTAGAGATGTTTACGGGTTTGACATCTCCTATCCAGTGTCTAACGTGAGTGCAATAACCTAAGAGATGTTCGGGATTTCCATCTCCTAAGGATCCGTTAAACTATCTACTATGTAGTACAATATGCTAGTATAATATGTCTACAGTAAAGTAAAGTATTAAAATAGCGTTAAGGCGTTACCCATATCCTCCTTAACACATTTTATACAATGCCGTAGTCTATACAGATACTGTAAACTCCACCCGCGGGTGGGCTATGAGGGAGCACTCCATAGGTACGACACAAAACAAACTCGTAGAAGGCGCAATAAGGTATGTGACAAGGCACTCGAGGCAATACCCAGGGTAGATATACCAATTGCGAATCCGGACTGGTGGTAACGTATAGCAGCTACTACCGCCCACCTCGGAACAAACTCCCAAATCAAATCAAGGGGTAGCCACCAAATCAATCACAAAGTAATAGAATGGTATCGAAGAAATGTGCCCGATAGGAGGAATGAACTCACTTGGCCCGACGTAGCTCCTGTTTTAGCCACATCAAGCTGACTCATGGGAGTCAGGGTCACGTAAATAGCTCATATAGAATTGTTCGCCAAACCATCCTACTTCATTTCTGGAATCTCCACCACGTACACAGTTGTTAAAGTGGTTTTCGGTATTGGCAGAGAATATGACAATATCTGATCCTGGTTTCTTTAACAACCAAACGCTTATTTCACACCGGACGGTTCTTTTAAATTTCAAAAGCCAATTCATACTTAATATCAAAATATCATATTCGATTTCAAACCATATCCCTTTCAAAATCATATTCACTTTCAAAACCATATTCACTTTCAAAATCACATTCACTTTTGAAATTATCGATAAGATAAGTTAATTAAATCCTCATTCCAAACCGTTATATTTACTCAAATATGTGATTTCAAAAAATGTATCAATTCCAAATTACAACTTAGGTTGTATCATCATCAAGGATTTAAATATAAATACTTCAACATTACACAGTGTGAAATTTTTAGAAAATAGTTTTGACAGTCATAAATAGTTTTAATAGTTTAAATAAATTAAAATAGTTGGAATAGTAAAATAGTTTATATAGATTTAAATTTGATTTAACTAGATTTAAATTGATTTAAATAGATTAAATAGATTTAATTAGGTTTAACATGTTTTAAATAGATTAATTATAGATTAAATAGGTTTTAAATTATATTAAGTAGATTTTTAAATAGATTAAATAAATTTAAAATAGATTAAATAGATTTAAATTATATTAAATAGATTTAAAATAGATTAAATAAATTTAATTGGTTTAAAATTGGTAGAAATAGATTAAATTGGATTAAATAGGTTATATTATATTAAATAAATTAAAGATAGTTTTTAATTGCTTAAAATAGTTTAAATTAATTTAAAATAGTTTAAATTAAGTTATAATAGATTTCAAAGTAATATCCAAACATTTCCAATAACTAAATTTCCAATAAATTCATTTATATTCGACAGTTCAACTATGAAATTCCAATTTAACTCCTTTGAATAATTCCTTAAATCAATTCCAATTTCAACATTTACGCTTGGACTTTCGAAAATAAATCAGTTTATATAAATAAAATTTCTATTTCAAAATATCAGTTAACTGAATTCAAAATTTTGAAGATTCAAAAATCACTTAATTTAACCAAGCCAGTGTCCGTATCTAATTTTCTACCCTAGGGTCAAGTGATATGGATATTTATCATTTCAATATGCAATTTAAATTTTTTACGATTATATATCATTTCAAACCGCAATCCCAAATTAAATATAGTCCATAAAATCGCTCAAGTCTATCATTTCAACCCATAACGATTTTTCCTAATCTGTATATCGTTCGGATATGTATCATTTCAACCCATAAGGAACCTGTAGTGTTATAACAATATAAAAATACAATAAACAGTCATCCAATACCAACAATCAAACATCCATCACAATCATCATCCAAATCAATCAATAAACATCAATAGATAACTGATCATCAATAACAGATATTAAATTGACAATTTAAATTCAATTTTAAATTAAACGATGATTAAATGTAATAAAAGTCAAATTTAACTAGAATGACAATTTAAACATAACAAACATCGATCAATTAATTTCTAATCACATCATAAATTTAATTTAACTAACATAAGATAGTTTAGTAATTGTGAGTGGGTTAAAACACTCACCTTTGAATTCAAATTGATTTGAAATTCAAAACAAGGCCCAAATTTCAACAGTCTCAGAATTCGTCCAAACCAACGTCAAAATGTCCAAAATTTCGATACGATCGCAGCGGAACAAACCGCGTGTAAATTGGACCTCATATGCAACAGTTATAACTATTAGAACGATTTAAATTTAAATTTAAATAAATAAAAGAAACAAAACCATACCACGTCACAACACACGTCTCTCCCACGTGCCCTCTCAACCCTAGAATCGAACCCAGACCACGATGCCTCTGTCGTCGATGATCACCAACCAATTACCGCACCTACACGCTACCGCGGGCCACGACACAACCGCCCAGACCTCGTCTCGTTGCCCCCCATCAATCGGACCCAAGTTCTATCGCCAAAACGCCGATCGCCGCCGATAATGGAGCAGCCGCCGCCATTTCAACCAAACCCTAATTGAATTTTCGAGCCTCATCCAACCGTCACTTCGTCAAACAAACCACACCGATGCACTGTGTGCGGCGATCTCCACAACCTGGTACCTTCGATTCGTCGATCAGACAAAGTTGATCACGACATGACGGCCGGCCGAGAATAAGTCACCCAATTCTGGCCATACGGAAATCCGAATCGTAAAAAAAACTACAGATTTGACTTGCACTCGTCGAGAGCTTCAAATCGGTATATAATATGTTATAGTTTGAGGAGGTTTAATTTTTCGATTTGATTTTGATTTGCAATTGAATTTGGAATTGGGAATTGGTTTTGGTTTGTCTACCATTGAAAAGAGAGAAGCAGATAGAATTATACGTACAAAAAAATGGAATAAGAAATAGCTAGGGTTTATAACATGCTATATATAGGCAAATCAGAAATAGGAATGAATGAGCTAGATCGATTTGAAAGTTGAACGATAAACGACCCGAAAAGCCCGTTCTGACTCCGGAACGAAAATGGGTCATCCCATATATCAAAATAGATGTTTTTGATAATTTTAAACTCAATGGAACAGATTTCAGGTCCTAATTCCGTCGTATGAAGAAGTTAGCTTAAAATCAGCTTATTTCAATTAAATTGATTTCTAGGCGTTTCGAGTCCGTTTGATCGAACGACAAGTCTGATTGCTACGAAACTTGAAACCTTAAAATAATTCACTGTTATGGATCTGATGAAACTGGCTTGGTCAAAATCTGAGACAGTGGCCAAAATGGCTATTTTCCCGTTAATTAAATAAATTAATATTAAATTAATCAAACACTTTTTAATTCAATATTTATAAACTGAAAAATTTCATCATTTTTTATTACTTAGACATTTATAATAACTTAAAGCGAATTTACATATCAATTCAATGTTGAATATTATACTAATTACAGTGTTTAATTTCAACTGTAATTAAATCTAATTAATTAAAATTAAATTCCAATAAATTGTTTTAAATTTGACTCAAGTCTTTTATTCAATCAATTATTACTCTACAAACATAGTTAAAATTTATTTATCTTATTACACTAATACTTTACCATTGTCATCTTAGTTTTCATTAACGTAGTATTTAATTACATTTAATTGCAATAAATCCATTTATTATAATATAAGTTTCAATAGATTGATCAAACTTGATTTCAATTCTTTTTATTAAATCAATTGTCATATTATGAATAAAATTTACATTGGTTGCCTCTTATAGAATTAATATTCTACAATTGTCAATTTAATCTACATTAACTGCACTAATTAAGTGAATTAGTAGCAATTGATTTCCAATTTAATTCAGCAGGCTAAATAAATAGGTAACATATAATAATTGTCACTATTAACTTTTTATCACATCTTATAAGTTTAATATCCCCAACAAGTGTTATAATTACTACCACAACACTAATTTTGTTCAATATACAATTTATTACATACTATTTAATTAATACAACATTAAAATTATCTACTACTCTTATAATCCAATTATCAAATAACACACATTATTAAAATTAATTTACAATCTATATCCAATTATAACTTTTTAATCATTTCAATTAATTATAATTATATTTAAAGCAATCATAAATTACCTTAAATTTATACTATTACATTTTAATCCAGTTACATTCTTATTATTTAACCATAAATTTTTATTTCTTCCAACATTAAATCACAAAACCTTATTAAAATAAATATTTTTAATTATCGAAAATTACGGGTCGTTACAATCTCCCCCACTCAAAACTTTTCGTCCTCGAAAAGGAAATAGAAGGGAAAAGAAGGAATTAAGAAATCAATATATCTTATTCAAAATATTAAATTTATAAACAATTAATTTACATAATTAAATAATGTAAATAAAATATATCAATTTATAACAATTAAATCCTTTATACTCAAGTTAGCAAAAGTTTGGAAAACATTTCACAAAATTTTCTAAGTCCAGAATTCTCGGAAAATTTCGGCAGAGTCTCCTTTGTACGGAGAGGTCTGGGGAAATAATAATATCAATAATAATAATATATATCATATTTTTCAAAATAATATATCCCAAACCATGGGAAAACAATATATTGTCGCTATAAAACCGTAATCTGAGAACGTACCTATTTGTCGGGCAAACAACGCTTAATTTATGAAACCAAAAACAGTAGCCATTGCTTCCATAAACCTGTATTTCACTTATATAATCCAAAGAGGTTAATAATTAAGAAAAAGAGAGAATATTTAAGTTGTTTCAATTAATGACAAACAAAACATCACAACATAACAACAATTTCATACAAACAAATCATACAATCATCACATACAGTCAAAATATTGATTTTTCATCCATAACAACCAAAAACAAATGGTTTGTTCGGGTTCAGGACTTCTAATCATACAAAATGATAAATAAACTATGAAGTAACCATACACTCAGCAGTCGTAGATAAAACTTGTAGATTATTTATACATATTTATACAAAATAGAAGTATCATTTTCCAACCAATCTGTAAGCCAAGCAACAAAGAATTCAACACATTTTAAGTTTACTCTATTTATCTTTCCACATCATTTATCGTTCATTTTTTTCATACAATGATTTTCTTTAATTCATGTTCATTACATACAAAATTTTAAATTTTATTCATTCATGTAAGGCTTATTTCATTAATTTACATTCTTTACTTACATAAGTTATATCCATTTCAATTATTTGGATCATAATTGAATTCATCATTGAAGTATTGTATACATTTTATTTCAGTTTACTTCACATTTACAATTTAGTTTGATTTTTTTTTCTTTCTCTTATCGTTTACTTTTCTTTTCTCATTCATATAATGTTTATTTCCATTAATTTACATTCATTATTACTTACCAAAGTTCATTTCTCCTATATTCATACAATGTCCTTTTCTTTCATCTTATTACTTTACATTCATTGCTTAAATAAGTTATTTTTTTTATTTCAGTTATTGGATTGTACATTATTAGGTAAGTTTCTTTACAATTCACTTCACCATTTATAGATTATTTCTTTTTCACATACATTCTTCCATATATAGTATTATTGAATATTAACTTCATTTCTAAATCATTTCAATGGTTTCTGAAGTTATAACTATTCAATTAATATAGTACTCACTTTAATTATAAATGGCTTCAACATTAATTCAAGTTTATAATTATTTACTTACAGTGTTCGCCTTTACCATATCTGATTATAAATAGCTAAAAAGGTTAACCTAAGTTTATAATCATTTTTCTTACATTATTCACTTTTATTATATTTAATTAGTAGCATTTAAAACTATTAACTTCAGTTTATAACAATTTATAACATTAGTATTCTTATTTATGGGTGTAATTCCATTGAACACTTTCATTTTTTTTTCCAAGTTTTACTTGTATAATATTCTATTACATATTCTTATCAACATTACAACTTTTAACATTTTGGTAAGTTATATATATATATATATATATATATATATATGTCTTTAGAATGAAATTGAATATTACCCAAGTTTCTCTTATATATTTTATTAACAAAATGTTCAATAGTTACATTTCTTACTTTCATTTCCTTTTTATTTACAGTTTATAAAGTTTCTCTTATATAACACTCATACCTTATATATATATATATATGTATATATCTAATCAAACTTTATAAATTTAAAATTAAGATTCGTTTATCAACACGGGTGTGCAGTAAAACTACTACAACAGTCTTCCCACTTTGAAACTCGAAAATGAAGATCGATGATGCATGCACTCATCACCGAAATTATTTTCCAGCGACAGAGAAGGGAGTACAGAACTTTCCTTCAAAATTTCTTTTAAAACATTTCCTTCAAATCATCTTGAAATATTTATATCGGAAAATACTTCTAAATACTACAAATATTTATATTCCAAATCCCTTTGAAAGAAATTTCAAAATTCCCGGAACTACAGTTCTAAACTTCCAATTTATATTTACTTTATTTGTAAATCCTATTTTTCAATCAATAATTATAAAATTTCACTACTTAACCACAAACATATTACCTCCAACTATATCATTTAAAAAATTATTCTTTTATATACCAAATATAATACTAGGTAAAACTATTTCATTTACCTATATTTCAAAACAATATTGTGTCGGTCTGCCCTATTAAGTGTTTAGAAATCCCTATCGATGTCATAGCATCTCATGCACCGACAAGAATTCATAAATACAAAACGGAACAAATTAACACAATACAAAAACCTTTTATAACACTAACAAGTACACTCTCTCATATATATACACTTAGCGACTCATTCCAGGGTATTACTACCCTATTTAATATGAGCCGGACCCCACAAAGCTAAGGTTATCACTAAACCAAAGCTCTGATACCAACTGTAATGATCAGCTTTTTTGGAAAGTTTAAATCGACGATAAGACACACACGTCAAACTCAAACCATTCAAAGGGGTAGATTGTTATGGGGTAAATAAGAAAAGAAGAGAAAGAAGTAAAACAAATATAGAATCTCGCAGCATAATGACAAAATATAATAATCAAATAATAGTTCATGAAACTGTTTTATAAATACATTTGATTATTCTTTTATAACACAAAATCAGAGTTATAGAAAACATGAATAAATAAATAAATGCAATGAAACAACATGATGCAGCGGAATAAATAAAACAGATAATAATAGTACTATATCTTCGCCTTCGTCCTCCAGAAAACAGTCTTCGATAAACTGAAAAGCTCAGACTGACCCGAGCGAATTGAAAAGACAAAAGACTCGAGTCGGAACTAAAAGATCTTATGTAAGTTAAATCAACAGTATATAAATATGGGTGTAACGGCGTCAGAGATGTTTATGAGGTTTGAGATCTCCTATCCAGTGTCTAACGTGAGTGCAATAACTTAAGAGATGTTCGGGATTTCCATCTCCTAAGGATCCGTTAAACTATCTACTATGTAGTACAATACGCTATTATAATATGTCTACAGTAAAGTAAAGTATTAAAATAGCATTAAGGCGTTAACCATATCCCCTTTAACACATTTATATAATGCCGTAGTCTATACAGATACTGTTAACTCCACAAGCGGGTGGGCTATCAGGGAGCACTCCATAGGTACGACACAAAACAAACTCGTAGAAGGCATGATAAGGCATGCGACAAGGCACTCGAGTCAATACCCTGGGTAGATATACCAATTGCGTATCCGGACTGGTGGTAACGCATAGCAGCTACTACCGCCCACCTCGGAACACACTCCCAAATCAAATCAAGGGATGGCCACCAAATCAATCACAAAGTAATATAATGGTATCGAAGAATTATGCCTGATAGGAGGTATGACCTCACTTGGCCCGGCGTAGCTCCTGTTTTAGCCACATCAAGCTGACTCACGGGAGTTAGGGTCACGTAAATACCTCATACAGAATCGTTCGCCAAACCATCCTACTTCATTTCTGGAATCTCCACCACGTACACAGTTGTTAAAGTGGTTTTCGGTATTGGCAGAGAGTATGACTATATCTGATCCCGGTCTCTTTAACAGCCAAACGCTTATTTCACACATGTTTCTTTTACATTTCAAAAGCCAATTCATACTTAATATCAAAATATCATATTCGATTTCAAACCATATCACTTTCGAAATCATATTAACTTTCAAAACCATATTCTCTTTCAAAATCACATCCGCTTTTGAAATTATCGATAAGATAGGTTTATTAAATCCTCATTCCAAACCGTTATATTTACTCAAATATGTCATTTCATAAAAAGTATCAATTCCAAATTCCAACTTAGGTTGTATCATCATCAAGGATTCAAATATAAATACTTCAACTTTACACAGTCTGAAATTTTTAGAAAATAGTTTTGATAGTCATAAATAGTTTTAATAGTTTAAAATAGTTTAAATAAACTAAAATTGTTGGAATAGTAAAATAGTTTAAATAGATTTAAATTTGATTTAACTAGATTTAAATTGATTTAAATAGATTAAATATAGATTAAATAGATTTAATTAGGTTTAATGTTTTAAATAGATTAATTATAAATTAAATAGGTTTTAAATTATATTAAGTAGATTTTTAAATAGATTAAATAAATTTAAAATAGATTTAAATTATATTAAATAGATTTAAAATAGATTAAATAAATTTAATTAGTTTAAAATAGGTAAAAATAGATTAAATTGGATTAAATAGGTTATAATAGATTAAATAAATTAAAGATAGTTTTAAATTGCTTAAAATAGTTTAAATTAATTTAAATTAGATTTCAAAGTTATATCCAAACATTTCCAATAAATAAATTTCCGATAAATTCATTTATATTCGACACTTCAACTTTGAAATTCCAATTTAACTCCTTTGAACAATTCATTAAATCAATTCCAATTTCAACATTTACACTTGGACTTTCGAAACTAAATTAATTTATATAAATCAAATTTCTTTTTCAAAATACAAGTTTGCTGAATTCAAAAATTTGAAGATTCTAAAATCACTTAATTTAACCAATCTAGTGTCCGTATATAATTTTCTACCTTAGAGTCAAGTGATAAGGATATTTATCATTTCAATCCGCAATTTAAATTTTTTACGGTTATATCATTTCAAACCGCAATCCTGAATTAAATAAAATCTATAAAATCGCTCGAGTCTATCATTTCAACCCATAATGATTTTTCCTAATCTGTAGATCGTTCGGGTGTGTATCATTTCAACCCATAAGGAACCTGTAGTGTTATAACAATATAAAAATACAATATTCAGTCATCCAATATCAACAATCATCATCCGAATCAATCAATAAACATCAATAGATAACTAATCTTCAATAATAGATATTAAATTGGCAATTTAAATTCAATATTAAATTAAACGATGATTAAATGCAATAAAAGTCAAATTTAACTAGAATGACAATTTAAACATACCAAACATCGATCGATTAATTTCTAATCACATCATAAATGTAATTTTACTAACATAAGATAGTTTAGTAATTGTGAGTGGGTTAAAACACTCACCTTTGAATTCAAATTGATTTGAAATTCAAAATAAGGCCCAAATTTCAACAATCTCAGAATTCGTCCAAACCAGTGTCAAAATGTCTGCAATTTCGATATGATCGCAGCGGAACAAACCGCGCGTAAATTGGACCTCGTATGCAATAGTTATAACTATTAGAACGATTTAAATTTAAATTTAAATAAATAAAAGAAACAAAACAATACCACGTCACAACACACGTCTCTCCCACGTGCCCTCTCAACCCTAGAATTGTACCCAGACCACGATGCCTCCGTCGCCGATGATCACCAACCAATTGCCGTGCCTACACGCTGCCGCGGGCCACACCACAACCGCCCAGACCTCATCTCGCCGCCCCCATCAATCGGACCCAAGTCCTATCGCAAAAATGCCGATCGCCGCCGATAATGGAGTAGCCGCCGCCATTTGAACCAAACCCTAGTTGAATTTTTGAACCCCATCCAACCGTTACTTCGTCATACAAACCACACTGATGCACTGCATGTGACGATCTCCACAACCCGGTACCTTCGATTCATCGATCAAACAAAGTTGATCACGACACGACAGACGGCCGAGAATAAGTCACCCAACTCTGGCCACACAGAAATCCGAATCGAAAAACAAACTACAGATTTGACTTGCGCTCGTCGAGAGCTTCGAATTGGTATATAATATGATATAGTTTGAGGAGGTTTAATTTTTCGATTTGATTTTGATTAGCAATTGAATTTGGAATTGGGAATTGGTTTTGGTTTATCTGCCATTGAAAAGAGAGAAGCAGATAGAATTGTACGTATAGAAAAAATGGAATAAGTAATGGCTAGGGTTTATAACAGGCTATATATAGGCAGATCAGAAATAGGAATGAATGGGCTAGATCGATTTGAAAGTTGAACGATAAACGACCCGAAAAGCCCGTTCTATCCCGGGAATGAAAATGGGTCATCCCATATATCAAAATAGATGTTTTCGATAATTTTAAACTCAACGGAACAGGTTTCAAGTCCTAATTCCATCGTATGAAGAAGTTAGCTTAAAATCAGCTTATTTCAATTAAATTGATTTCTAGGCGTTTGGAGTCCGTATGATCGAACGACAAGTCCCATCGCTACGAAACTTGAAACCTTACAATAATTCACTGTTACGGATTTGATGAAACTGGTTTCGTCGAAATCCGAGACAATGGCCAAAATGGCTATTTTCACGTTAATTTAATAAATTAATATTAAATTAATGAATCGCTTTTTGATTCAATATTTATAAACTAACAAATTTCATCGTTTTTTATTACTTAGATATTTATAATAACTTAAAGCAAATTTACATATCAATTCAGTGTTGAATATTATACTAATTACAGTGTTCAATTTCAACTGTAATTAAATCCAATTAATTAAAATTAAATTCCAATAAATTGTTTTAAATTTGACTCCACTCTTTTATTCAATCAATTATTACTCTACAAACATAGTTAACCTTTGTTTATCTTATTACACTAATACTTTACCATTGTCATCTAGTGTTCATTAACATAATATTTAATTACATTTAATTGCAATAAATCCATTTATTATAATATAAGTTTCAATAGATTGATCAAACTTGATTTCAATTCTTTTTATTAAATCAATTGTCATATTATGAATATTATTTACATTGGTTGCCTCTTATAGAATTAGTATTCTACAATTATCAATTTAATCTACATTAACTGCACTAATTAAGTGATTTAGTAGCAATTGATTTCCAATTTAATTCAGCAGGCTAAATAAATAGGTAACATATAATAATTGTCACTATTAACTTTTTATCACATCTTATAAGTTTAATATCCACAATAAGTGTTATAATTACTACCACAACACTAATTTTATTCAATATACAATTTATTACATACTATTTAATTAATAGAACATTGAAATTATCTACTACTCTTATAATCCAATTATCGAATAACACACATTATTACAATTAATTTACAATCTATATCCAATTATAACTTTTTAATCATTTCAATTAATTAGAATAATATTCAAAGCAATCATAAATTACCTTAAATTTATACTATTACATTTTAATCCATTTACATTCTTATTATTTAACCACCAAATTTTATTTCTTCCAACATTAAATCACAAAACCTTATTAAATTAACTATTTTTAATTATCGAAAATTACGGGTCGTTACACTCTCCTCCACTCAAAACTTTTCGTCCTCGAAAAGGAAAAAGAAGGGAAAAGAAGGAATTAAGAAATCAATATATCTTATTCAAAATATTAAATTTATAAACAAATAATTTACATAATTAAATAATGTAAATAAAATATACCAATTTATAACAATTAAATCCTTTATACTCAAGTTAACAAAAATTTGGAAAACATTTCACAAAATTTTCTAAGTCCAAAATTCTCGGAAAATTTCGATAGAGTCTCCTTTGTACGGAGAGGTCTGGGGAAATAATATTATGAATAATAACAATATATATCATATTTTTCAAAATAATATATCCCAAACCACGGTAAAACAGTATATTGTCACTATAAAACCGTAATCCGAGAACGTACCTATTTGTCGGGCAAACAATGCTTAATTTATGAAACCAAAAGCAGTAGCTATTGCTTCCATAAACCTGCATTTCACTTATATAATCCAAAGAGGTTAATAGTTGAGCAAAAGAGAGAATATTTAAGTTGTTTCAATTAATGACAAACAAAACATCAATACATAACAACAATTTCATACAATCATCACATACAGTCAAAATATCAATTTTTCATCCATAGCAACCAAAAACAAATGGTTCGTTTGGGTTCAGGGCTTCTAATCATATAAAATGATAAATAAACTATGAAGTAAACCATACACTCAGTAGTCATAGATAAAACTTATAGATTATTTATACATCTTTATACAAAATAGAAGTATCATTTCCCATCCAATCTGTAAGCCAAGCAAACAAAGAATTCAACACATTTTTAAGTTTACTCTATTTATCTTTCCACATCATTTATCGTTCATTTTTTTTCATACAATGATTTTCTTTAATTCACGTTCATTACATACAAAATTTTAAATTTTATTCATTCATGTAAGGCTTATTTCATTAATTTACATTCTTTACTTACATAAGTTATATCCATTTCAATTATTTGGATCATAATTGAATTCATCATTGAAGTATTGTATACATTTTATTTCAGTTTACTTCACATTTACAATTTAGTTTGATTTTTTTTTCTTTCTCTCATCGTTTACTTTTATTTTCTCATTCATATAATGTTTATTTCCATTAATTTACATTCATTATTACTTACCAAAGTTCATTTCTCCTATATTCATACAATGTCATTTTCTTTCATCTTATTACTTTACATTCATTGCTTAAATAATTATTTTTTATTTCAGTAATTGGATTTTACATTATTAGGTAAGTTTCTTTACAATTCACTTCACCATTTATAGATTATTTCTTTTTCACATACATTCTTCCATATATAGTATTATTGAATATTAACTTCATTTCTAAATCATTTCAATGGTTTCTAAAGTTATAACTATTCAATTAATATAGTACTCACTTTAATTATAAATGGCTTCAACATTAATTCAAGTTTATAATTATTTACTTACAGTGTTCGCCTTTACCATATCTGATTATAAATAGCTAAAAAGGTTAACCTAAGTTTATAATCATTTTTCTTACATTATTCACTTTTATTACATTTAATTAGTAGCATTTCAAACTATTAACTTCAGTTTATAACAATTTATAACATTAGAATTCTTATTTATGGGTGTAATTCCATTGGACAGTTTCATTTTTTTTGCATGTTTTACTTGTATAATATTCTATTACATATTCTTATCAACACAACTTTTAACATTTTGGTAAGTTATATATATGTCTTTTAGAAGACAATTGAATATTACCCAAGTTTCTCTTATATATTTTATTAACAAAATGTTCAATAGTTTCATTTCTTATTTTCATTTCCTTTTTGTTTACAGTTTACAAAATTTCAGTTTCTTATCTATTTCATTAATCATTTTAACATCAAATTTCTTATTTTCATTTTGGAAGTTTCCAATTATTAAATAGTTAAATTTCATTTCATTACAATAAATAAAATCTCTAATTTATAGAAATTTAAGAACTAAATGCCGGGTTCCATTTCAACCCTTTTGAAAATAATATATATATATATATATATATATATATATATATATATATGTACACACTCATACCTTATATATATTTGTATATATCAAATCAAACTTCAGAAATTTAAAATTAAGATTCGTTTATCAACACGGGTGTGTAGTAAAACTACTACAACAGTCTTCCCACTTCGAAACTCGAAAATGAACGTTGATGGTGCGTGCACTCATCACCGAAATTATTTTCCAACGACAGAGAGGGGAGTACAGAACTTATTTCCTTCAAAATTTCTTTTAAAACATTTCCTTCAAATCATCTTGAAATATTTATATCGGAAAATACTTGTAAATACTACTAATATTTATATTCCAAAACCCTTTGAAAGAAATTTCAAAAATCTCGGAACTACAGTTCTAAACTTCCAATTTATATTTACTTTATTTGTAAATCCTGTTTTTCAATTAATAATTATAAAATTTCACTACTTAACCACAAACATATTACCTCCAACTATATCATTTATAAAATTATTCTTTTATATACCAAATATAATACTAAGTAAAATTATTTCATTTACCTATATTTCAAAACAATATTGTGTCGGTCTGCCCTATTAAGTGTTTAGAATTCCCTATCGATGTCATAGCGTCCCATGCACCGACCATAATTCATAAATATAAAATGGAACAAATTAACACAATACAAAAACCTTTTATAACACTAAGAAATACGCTCTCTCATATATATACACTTAGCGACTCATTCTAGGGTATTACTACCCTATTTAATATGAGTCGGACCCCACAAAGCTAAGGTTATCGCTAAACCAAAGCTCTGATACCAACTGTAATGACCAGTCTTTTTGGATGGTTTAAATCGACGATAAGACACACACGTCAGTCTCAAACCATTCAAAGGGGCAGATTGTTATGGGGTAAATAAGAAAAGAAGAGAAAGAAGTAAAACAAATACAGAATCTCACAGCGGAATGACAAAATATAATAATCAAATAACAGTTCATGAAGCTGTTTTATAAATACATTTGATTATTCTTTTACAACACAAAATCAGAGTTACAGAAAACATGAATAAATAAATAAATGCAACGGAACAACATGATGCAGCGGAATAAATAAAACAGATAATAATAGTACTATATCTTTGTCTTCGTCCTCCAGAAAGCAGTCTTCGATAAACTGAAAAGCTCAGACTGGCCCGAGCGAATTGAAAAGACAAAACACTCGAGTAAGAATTAAAAGATCTTATGTAAGTTAAATCAACAGTATATAAATATGGGTGTAACGGCTTCAGAGATGTTTACGGGGTTTGACATCTCCTATCCAGTGTCTAACGTGAGTGCAATAAACTAAGAGATGTTCGGGATTTCCATCTCCTAAGGATCCATTAAACTATCTACTATGTAGTATAATACGCTAGTATAATATGTCTACAGTAAAATAAAGTATTAAAATAGCGTTAAGGCATTACCCATATCCCCCTTAACACATTTTATATAATGTCGTAGTCTATACAAATACTATAAACTCCACCCGTATGTGGGCTATCAGGGAGCACTCCATAGGTACGACACAAAACAAACTCGTAGAAGGCGCGATAAGGCATGCGACAAGGCACTCGAGGCAATACCCAGGGTAGATATACCAATTGCATATCCGGACTGGTGGTAACGCATAGCAGCTACTACCACCCACCTCGGAACACACTCCCAAAACAAATCAAGGTGTGGCCACCAAATCAATCACAAAGTAATAGAATGGTATCGAAGAAATGTGCCCGATATGAGGTATGACCTCACTTGGCCCGGCGTAGCTCCTGTTTTAGCCACATCAAGCTGACTCATGGGAGTCAGGGTCACATAAATACCTTATACAGAATCGTTCGCCAAACCATCCTACTTTATTTCTGGAATCTCCACTACGTACACAGTTGTTAAAGTGGTTTTCGGTATTGGCAGATAGTATGACAATATCCGATCCCGGTCTCTTTAACAACCAAACGCTTATTTCACACCGGATGGTTCTTTTACATTTCAAAAGTCAATTCATACTTAATATCAAAATATCATATTCGATTTCAAACCATATCACTTTCGAAATCATATTCACTTTCAAAACCATATTCACTTTCAAAATCACATTCACTTTTGAAATTGTCGATAAGATAGGTTAATTCAATCCTCATTCCAAACCGTTATATTTACTCAAATATGTCATTTCACAAAAAGTATCAATTCCAAATTCCAACTTAGGTTGTATCATCATCAAGGATTCAAATATAAATACTTCAACTTTACACAGTCTGAAATTTTTAGAAAATAGTTTTGATAGTCATAAATAGTTTTAATAGTTTAAATAAATTATAATAGTTGGAATAGTAAAATAGTTTAAATAGATTTAAATTTGATTTAACTAGATTTAAATAGATTAAATTAGGTTTAACATGTTTTAAATAGATTAATTATAGATTAAATAGGTTTTAAATTATATTAAGTAGATTTTTAAATAGATTAAATAAATTTAAAATAGATTAAATAGATTTAAATTATATTAAATATATTTAAAATAAATTAAATAAATTTAATTAGTTTAAAATAGGTAAAAATTGATTAAATTGGATTAAATAGGTTATACTAGATTAAATAAATTAAAGATAGTTTTAAATTGCTTAAAATAGTTTAAATTAATTTAAAATAGATTTCAAAGTTATATCCAAACATTCCAATAACAAAATTTCTGATAAATTCATTTATATTCGACACTTCAACTTTGAAATTCAAATTTAACTCCTTTGAACAATTCATTAATTCAATTCCAATTTCAACATTTACGCTTGGACCTTCGAAAATAAATCAGTTTATATAAATCAAATTTCTATTTCAAAATATCAGTTAACAGAATTCAAAAATTTGAAGATTCAAAAATCACTTAATTAAACCAATCCGTTGTCCGTATATAATTTTCTACCCTAGGGTCAAGTGATACGGATATTTATCATTTCAATCAGCAATTTAAATTTTTTTACGGTTATATATCATTTCAATCCGCAATTCCAAATTAAATAAAATACATAAAATCGCTTGAGCCTATCATTTCAACCCATAATGATTTTTCCTAATCTATAGATCGTTCGGGTATGTATCATTTCAACCCATAAGTAACCTGTAGTGTTATAACAATATAAAAATACAATATCCAGTCATCCAATATCAACAGTCAAACATCCATCACAATCATCATCAAAATCAATCAATAAACTTAAATAGATAACTGATCATCAATAACAGATATTAAATTGGCAATTTAAATTCGATATTAAATTAAACGATGATTAAATGCAATAAAAGTCAAATTTAACTAGAATGACAATTTAAACATACCAAACATCGATCAATTAATTTATAATCACATCATAAATATAATTTAACCAACATAAGATAGTTTAGTAATTGTGAGTGGGTTATCAAATTGATTTGAAATTCAAAATAAGGCCCAAATTTCAAGAGTCTCAAAATCCGTCCAAACCAGCATCAAAATGTCCGAAATTTCGATACAATTGCAGCGGAACAAACCGCGCGTAAATTGGACCTCGTATGCAACAGTTATAACAATTAGAATGATTTAAATTTAAATTTAAATAAATAAAATAAACAAAACAATACCACGTCACAACACACGTCTCTCCCACATGCCCTCTCAACCCTAGAATCGAACCCAGACAACGATGCCTCCATCACCGATGATCACCAACCAATTGCCGCGCCTACACGCTGCCGTGGGCCACGCCACAACCGCCAAGACCTCGTCTCGCTGCCCCCATCAATCGGACCCAAGTTCTATCGCCAAAACTCCGGTCGCCGCCGATAAAGGAGCAGCCGCCGCCATTTGAACCAAACCCTAATAGAATTTTTGAGCCCCATCCGATCGTCACTCTGTCAACACAAACCACACCGATGCACTGCGTGCGACGATTTCCACAACGCGGTACCTTCGATTCGTCGATCAGACAAAGTTGATCACGACACGACGGACGGCCGAGAATAAGTCACCTAATTCTATCCACATAGAAATCCGAATCGAAAAACAAACTACAGATTTGACTTGCGCTTGTCGAGAGCTTCGAAGCGGTGTATAATATGATATAGTTTGAGGAGGTTTAATTTTCCGATTTGATTTTGATTTGCAATTGAATTTGGAATTGGGAATTGGTTTTGGTTTGTCTGCCATTGAAAAGAGAGAACCAGATAGAATTGTACGTACAAAAAAATGGAATAAGAAATAGCTAGGGTTTATAACAGGCTATATATAGGCAGATCAGAAATAGGAATGAATGGGCTAGATCGATTTGAAAGTTGAACGATAAACGACTCGAAAAGCCCGTTCTGTCTCCGGAACGTAAATGGGTCATCCCATATATCAAAATAGATGTTTTCGATAATTTTAAACTCAACTGAATAGGTTTCAGGTCGTAACTTCATCGTATGAAGAAGTTAGCTTAAAATCAGCTTATTTCAATTAAATTGATTTTTAAGCGTTTCGAGTCCCTATGATCGAACGACAAGTCTGATCGCTACGAAACTTGAAACCTTACAATAATTCACTGTTACGGATCCGATGAAACTGGTTTCGTCAAAATCTGAGACAGTGGCCAAAATGGCTATTTTCACGTTAATTAAATAAATTAATATTAAATTAATTAATCACTTTTTAATTCAATATTTATAAACTGACAAATTTCATCATTTTTTATTACTTAGACATTTATAACAACTTAAAGCGAATTCACATATTAATTCAGTGTTGAATATTATACTAATTACAGTGTTCGATTTCAACTGTAATTAAATCCAATTAATTAAAACTAAATTCCAATAAATTGTTTTAAATTTGACTCTAGTCTTTTATTCAATCAATTATTGCTCTACAGACATAATTAACATTTGTTTATCTTATTACACTAATACTTTACCATTGTCATCTTAGTTGTCATTAACGTAGTATTTAATTACATTTAATTGCAATAAATCCATTTATTATAATATAAGTTTCAATAGATTGATCAAACTTGATTTCAATTCTTTTTATTAAATTAGTTGTCATATTATGAATAAAATTTACATTGGTTGCCTCTTATAGAATTAATATTCTACAATTATCAATTTAATCTACATTAACTGCACTAATTAAGTGAATTAGTTGCAATTGATTTCCAATTTAATTCCGCAGGCTAAATAAATAGGTAACATATAATTTTGTCACCATTAACTTTTTATCACATCTTATAAGTTTAATATCCACAACAAGTGTTATAATTACTACCACAACACTAATTTTATTCAATATACAATTTATTACATACTATTTAATTAATACAACATTTAAATTATCTATTACTCTTATAATCCAGTTATCGAATAATACACATTATTACAATTAATTTACAATCTATATCCAATGATAACTTTTTAATCATTTCAATTAATTAGAATTATATTCAAAGCAATCATAAATTACCTTAAATTTATACTATTACATTTTAATCCAATTACATTCTTATTATTTAACCACGAAAATTTATTTCTTCCAACATTAAATCACAAAACCTTATTAAATTAACTATTTTTAGTTATCGAAAATTATGGGTCGTTACAACACCCTCCATCTTTTATATACAAGTAGAGTACCTTACATACCTATGATCGTCAAGCACTCTCAAACCATGGAATATCTAAGGTAACGTTTATATTATCTCAAGAAAAGTAAGAATGGTATGTAGCTTTGTCGACCACACTCAAGGATTACATAGCCCCCCCAAAGATATCGTGGAATGATGGGTTTATGGTATATAATGTACTTTATGATTTGTTGAACACCCTTAGTGTCATAGAAATGACTAGGAACATAATGAAAGTATGGATAGGAGTTATATACGAGATATAATTAGCAAGGAGTTACTGTTTATAGGGACTATAACCTGTTGAGCATCCTCAAAGTTGTAATAACATGGTAAACAGATCCTAATGCTCACTAAAGGAATGTATGAAATTTCAGTGTCTCTTTAAGGCTTTTTGAGGGATGTGGAATTCAGTGGAAACATTAATAGATAAATATAATAAACCAATTTAATAAGTATATTAACATATGTGATATAATGATAATCTACTAAAATAACTTTGCATATTTAATATAATTGATAATTTTGTTTATCGATTAAAATAAACTAATTGTACGGAATTAAAGATTAATAGAGAAACGTAAAACATACTTACCAATAAATCTTTTGGCATGTTGTCGCTTTGAGACCCATGCAAGAGTCAAATTATATAACCATTAAAAACATTTGTGTCTTGGTTACTTAAGTGTTAATTTGCCCAAGATTATATATTGTCTTCTATGAGTTTTGAATTCCAAAGTAATACAAGAGTATGGACATTTGACCCATATTAAATCACATGAAAAAAGCTGTATAATGAACAGTTGGATTTATATTATATGAAATCTCAATGAAAATGTTTCATTCGAAATAAGAAAGTAAACTATAGTGCAAGATCATGTGATCGATGCAACTGAATACAATAAGGATCTTGTTGTGTTAGATACAACACTAGATCAAGAACTGTAGACAGACTTTGGATTTTGATATCTGAGAAGGTAGTTTTGACTTTTCTTAAGTGTAACTTATTTGATATCCTTAAAATGTTAAGGATGGTCAAATGCATTTTGGTAAAGAAATTTAATGTAGTCTTAAAGTAAAGGATTTCTTTTCTGAACAATTTTCCTTTTGAATTAGACAGTTAAAGTCTGATAATTGATAAATGGTTGTATGGTTAGGATGAAGAGAACAAATTGACACTTCTGCTTTGTGAAGAGACATTGAAATGTAGTTGTTTAAAATAGTTATAGATGGTTGATAGAGAACAAGAAATATGATTTTCATTCCAAATGCATTTTTCATATAGAAAATATATATTTGTGTATAAGATCCATTTCTTGAGTTCGGGATATTGGTGGACTAATGGAGCTTCATATTTTAAATGTTGTGGTTGTAACAACGCAAAACGCAGGTTATACCACATGACACTTTCAATGAACGCATCAAGTTTTAAAAGATTATTTGCATGTATGTCGAATATTATTTATGAAATAATAACTAACTTATGTTGATAAAAAATAAATGTAGTTTTTTTAATATAAATATTATGTATTTTCATTATAAAATAAATATGTACTTTGGCATTTAGATTATGGTATTTGTTTTCGTAACGATAGTGATGTGTTATCTATAGGAAATACAAAAGTATCTGAAAAAATTAATATCAATTTTGTAATTATGGACTAAACTGTATCATTGAGAGAAAATTCTTTAATTATATGATTATGAATCAAACAGTACTTGCGAATAGTACATCATGTGATTAGGGGAAAAAATACCCACTCGATGGGAACAACAGAAGAGTTAACGAACTCTTTGGATTGATGCATATAGATGTATGCAGTCCAAAGTCCAACAATATCGAAAATGAATCCACTTACTTCGTTAAATTTGTAACAATGCTGCTTTCTACGCTGTATAAATTAAATAAAATAAAACCATTCAAATTTGATTTTTTGTAATTAATATTTTTGAAATTTAATATTTATTTAATTAAAGTATATTTAATAAAGGATTTTTGTGTAAATAAATTGAATTAAATTAATAAATTCTTTTTGGATAATTTTTCATAATTACATAAATAGTTTTAATTGAATATAAAATATTTTCGAAGCGTAAATAATTTTTATATCATTGTAGTAGTGGGAAAATAAATTTATTTGCTTGAATATTTGAATGATTAAATATAATGAAATAATATTAAGTTGAATGAAATTGTGCAATTATCGAAATTTAATTTTTAGAATGAAGTATAAATTAAATTAGAATCGAATTTATTTACAAATAAATAAAAAGTGTTCTTCAAGGGAAAAAAAGATAAATAAAATAGATAAATGAATGATTGCCCAAATAATTAACTAGCCCAAGCATACACCTCATTCATGGATCCAAACCCCTCTTACTATGCTCAATACATGTTCCAATTTGCCATAGCCATAATGGCATATTCTAGAAATGGGTTCGAAAATGAATATATATATATATACATATATATAACAAATTATGATGCGTGGAGGCTGGAACATGGGATGGCGAAGCACAACATGGCCAGTCGAAGGCGAAGAAGATGAAGGCCGCTTGCAAGCTACAACTCTTAGGGAGGCATGACCTGGAAGGTGCCGCACATGAAAGGAAGCGGCGACTTAGAGATTGTCGTGATCTTTGGTGACGGTGATGAAGGGCCGCGATGAAGTCCAGATGCATGATCATGTGGGTTAGATAATGAACAGGTTAAGAAGCTTTGATGAGGGGAGTTGTGGGCATGTGTGATTTCCTGACATTGATGGAGTGGTTGGTGGGTCTAGTTGCAAAACTGGGATAGCATGCTGTGACAATGAGGAATGGGCAAGGGGCTTATCTTGGTCACTGAAGTTTTTTTCGACATTAGCAAAGATTGGAGACGACTTGTGCTTGAAAGTGGCTATTGGTGGCTACTGAATATGGAAGTGTATTTTTTTTCTAGTGCTTTTAGGATAGTTAAGTCTTCGGTCGGAATTTCAGCGAGTTTTATAAACTCATAACTTTATTTATTTCCTATTGCTTGATAGATAATTATCCCATATATTTGATGAATTGTTTGGTAGTTATCATATTGGATTGACTACATGGTTTTGGATTAGACGATGGAATTCTGTGTATGTTGGAATGTCCAAAATGCAAATAAGATGTCGTTTGATTGCATTTCGATTTGTAATTTATTTTATATAGGTATGTGCATTGTACGGATGGTTGGAATTCGTTATAATTCAATTTTGGCCAAACGATAAAATTTATTTTGATAATTGGTTGATGGTTCAGGAGAATTTCGCTTCATGGATATATTTTTGAATTTATTGATTTTCTTATCTCTAGAGGTTTTGAATAGCTTTGTAAAATAGTTTATAGTGGTTTAAAATTAAATTGAAGTATATTTATAAAAAAATAAACGTGGTCGAAAAACGATAAAATGATTTATCGAAAGTTGTGTGGATATAAAAGTTTATTTGGAAATAAAAATAGAAAATTCTCAATATATTGGAATGTATGGAATTTTGTAAGTATAAATGAGGGATTTTTAATAATACTTCCGAAAGGGAAATTCTTTTGTAAATTTAATATTTAGGAAAAAGGATTAAATGGGAAATTTTAAAAGGGGATTTTCATTATAAAAGTCTGTTTTTAAGAATATTAAAATATATTCCCCTATTTATAAGTATATTGGTTCGGAAAAGGGTTATTTGATTTGATTTTATAAAATGGATTGAAGAAATATTTGCAATTGAGGATTTTTAAAATATACAATCTATTTTGAAGATATATTAAAATGTGAAATATTTAATGGATTTGAGAGTTTTGAGTTATAATTCCCTTTGTATATGGTTTGATTTGAAATGATTTATATTTGATGGTTTTGCTATTTGATTTTATATAATGAGGATGTTGAATAAATGGATGAATAATATCGTTTCGGATGGGGCATTCATATTATTTTTTTGGTTATTCTGTTGACTCATATTATAGAATAACTATTGTTTAATTAGTGTAGTTAACTAACTTCTAGTAAATGTTTAAGTAATACCGAGTGGTATAGGACGCTCAAGCAATACTTGTTTGATTTCTATTAGTGAGAAGATGTCACTTATATTTTGGAGATGGTTTAGGAATTTGTGATATCGTCTAGAGGTAACTTCTTATAGCTTATTAGTCAGGAGTTCTAATACTCTCCAAGGGCTATAAGCTGGAGATATGTTGGGATATATAGATTTATCCTTTTAGGACCAACTAGCTGGGTTATATACATTACTCTCAAGGCTAGTGTTATCCCGCCTTTTGGCAAGGCCGTGACACCAAGGAATTGATTGGTAACCAATGACGGCACGTCCTAGAGATCAGTTATACACAGGCTCACTATGGATATCAACGAATTTTGTCCGAGTCCGGATCGAGCTAAAATTGATATGACATGACAACCTAAGCTATGAGAGTCAACGTTCCAACTCTCAAGTCAATCCGAGTTTGTATGCTCAAGTTGTGAATGATACAAAATTGGTTAAGAACAGCCTTCTTCGACTCGCTCCAGTTCGAATCCATAGGAGGTGCACATTTCGACTCACTTCGCTTCGAGCCATACTTCGACTCGCTCTGTTCGCAACCATCAGGGAAGCCAACTTCGACTCGCTCCCTTCGACTTGCTTCGCAACCATTAGAAGTGACTCCCTTCGACTCGCTTCGCAACCATCAGAAGTGACTCGCTTCGCAACCATCAGAAGTGACTCCTTCGACTCGCTTCACAACCATCAGAAGTAACAACTTCGACTCGCTTCGCAACTATCAGAAGCGACTACTTCGACTCGCTCCGCCTCGAGCCATACTTCGACTCGCTCCGCCTCAAGCCATATTTCGACTCGCTCCACTTCGTCGACTTCGCATCCATCCGAAGACTTCTACTTCGTGTCCATCGATGTGGAGCAAAGCACAGCAGTCAATACAAGTTAGCGCCACGTCACTGAGTCAAACAAGACCGAGTTGAATGAAAAGCGAGTCGAACCAAACAGCCTACCGAGAATTCCAATTCGTATCGATCATATCTCCCAATCTACAAGTCCAAATGCTATGAAATTTTCACAGAAGACTACGTGCATGCTAAAGAATGCCCACGCCAAATTTCGACTCCATTGGATGAAATCTTGATCGATACGAAATCTGTTTGTATCGATCACGGATCGGACCGAAACTTTACGGGCTTGGGTGCGCGGGCCTGGTCACATGCCAGAGAGGGTCTCTCGAGATCTGAGCGAAATATCAGCCTCCTACACCTATAAATAGACCCCCAAAGCCAACAGAAAAGGGGGTTCTTCTTCCTCTTTGAGATCTTCAACGCCCAGACTCTGCCAGATCCAAATCTGCACTCCATTGCTGCTGCTACCAACGAATTTCATTGCTGCAAGTCATTGTTATTCGCTGTAATTTGCTGAAATCAATTGTAAACATCAAAGAAATATCAATAAAGCAAACTTCTTCATAGTGGACGTAGGCAATAGGCCGAACCACTCTAAATTTTTGTGTCTCCTTGCTTTTTAATTATTTTCATCTCTGAGATTTGGAGTTTTTGTTAGATAATTCCTCTTTTTCCATTTAATTTCTTCACTTTATCTCTTCAAAGACTTCCGAAGAGTGTTGTGCCCAATTTTGGTACAAACACTTTGGTGCTTTCACTGAGAGAAAACTTAATTTTTCTCCTACTCTTTGGATCTCCTATCTATATCGGATTGCATAAATCCAAGAAGAAGATCCATATCTAGAACTTTGAAGCCCTTCCATTCTATTCAGATTTGTATCAGATCTAGGAAAGGACTTTCATCACCTCACCATGGTAAGTACACGGACTACCTCTACAGCTGCTGATCAAGGAGGACGGGATAGGCAGAATCCCACGCAATTGCCTCCATCAAACCAAGATGCCGCCAGACCTTCAGATCCAACAGGTCCGGTTACCAGACAAGAGTTCTAGACGCTGTTCCAAGAATTGACCCAGAGTCGACAACAGCTAACTGAACAACTGCGCGCCAACGCAGAGTTGACCAACCAACTAAATCGCCAAAGGCGAAGAAGATCCAGAAGAGACCAAGGTTCCTATTCTTCCACAGAGAGTTCAGCCTCCTTCGATGGCCAAACCAGATCCACACGCCCACGGCTAGGTGTAAGCTACACCCAGGCCACGGGACACCAACCTGCTCCGAATCTTGGGCAACCTAGAGCTGGACCATCCGCCAGTCTTCGTACAAAACCTTCAGCTCGAGGAGGTGCTGCTCCTTACCATGTCACCGGCAACATTACTACTACCACCATAACCGAACAAGGAGGAGATGCTGGAAACCAAGCTGATCCTCGACGTAACCGACGGGAACAGACTCCTGAGCCTTATGTCCCTGAGGATGTTGAACCAAGGAGGCGAGGCATGGACCGTCGACCGCGTCTGGTCCAGACTCGCGCTGTGGAACTCGACCACACCTTGGCACAACATGCTCCAAGTATCCGAGTGCCGGATGTTTGTACCAAAAATAGGCACAACACTCTTCGGAAGTTATTGAAGAGATAAAATGAAGAATGTAAATGTAAAACAGAGATTATCTAACAAAAACTCCAACAAACAGAAATGTAAAATGCAATGACAAACAATTTAGAGTGGTTCGGCGTATTGCCTACGTCCACTATGAAGTTTTAATGATTTTATTGATTCTCTTTCAATGATTACAAGCAATTACAGCGAACAACAGCGAATTACAGTTTATATTTCGAATTCATTAGCAAGAGTGGGATGCAAGTATAAATCTGGCAGAGTCTGGGCGCTTGAGAATCAAAAAGATCCCTTTTCTGTATGCTCTGGGGCTCTATTTATAGGCGTAGGAGGCTGAGATTTCGTTCAAACTCCGGGAGATTTGGTCTGGCACGTGAGGGGGCCCACGCGGCCGTTTCCAGAAAGTTTCGCCTCGATTTGCAATCGATGCGAATCCATTTCGTATCGATCAGGACGATATCCAATTAAGCTGAAATTTGGCAGGGACATTCTTCAGTGTGTATACAAGCTTCCCTGAAAATTTCATTGGATTTGGATCAGTGGATTGCAATATATCGTCGATACGAAATAGATTTCCTCAGTGGCTGTTCTGCTCGACTCCAGGGTTTCGACTCGATCCCATCGTATCGATCACCGCACGTGTTTCTGAGATTACGTGGCGCATGTACTTCGTTTCGATCCAGTATTCACTCCGCGTTGACCGCTTCAACTCCATGGATCTCGCCTCGTTTGCTTCGATGGATTACACGTCACCTTAGTTGGTTGGCTTGTTGGATACGAATAAGTCATTGGTCATGGATTCGAAGTAAGGTTTTCTGGTGGATACGAAGAACAGTGGCCCGATGGATACGAAGTAGATATTGACTGATGGTTGCGAGGCACGCCATCTGTTGATGGATACGAATCCGATCGATGCGTACTCGATGGGTTCGAATGTTGCCAACCTGATCGTTACGAAGCCACGGGGACTTGCCGATATAAAGCGAATGATGGACACGGGTTGGATGGATACGAAGTAAGGTAACCTCTATCGATACGAAACGATGTTCCCTGATGGATACGAAATGAACATCATTGATGGGTACGAATACATGCTTTTTCCTCCAACTTGCATCCATCATAACTTGAGCATATGAACTCGGACTGGCTTGAAACTTGGAACGTTGGCTTCCTTTGCTCTCCTGGTCATGTCTCATAAATTGTAGCTCGATCCAGACTCGGAAAAAATTCATCGATATCCATAACTAGCGATATTTGGAATCCAATCAATTCCTTGGTGTCCTGGCCTTGCCAAAAGGCGGGATAACATTTGCCTCCCAAAGTACGTCTTGTGAAAACATGACGTGCTTTGAAAAGCTGCAGGTCCTCTCTGGACAATTTGAAAGTTGTACTCTGTATTGCTATAATTGATTGCTGTGTGTTAATGATTAGCTGACTCTCGTTAATGTTGCAAGTTCGCAAGTCGTTGTCAGTTTTACTCACTATTGAATTTTGTATCGATCCTCTCCTGAACCGATTTGAAATTCAAGTCGAAACAACGTTCGATGGTTGCTTTCGAATAGATCCTTCATATCGATCCTCTCCTGAATCGACACAGAAGGTTGAAAAGTAGTTTTCCATAGCGATGTAGATCAAGTTGACGGATACGATACAAAGGTTTAAATCGATGTCCACAAGTTATGGTGGACCTTGTTTCGCATCGATTATCTCCAATGGGTACGAAATGGTCGTTGGTGTTGATGAGCACTTGATGGACACAAACTAAATGTTTGCATCGATTGATTTGTACCGCTGTGATTTGAAGGTCGCAAAAATAGAAACTTCGAATCGATGGAGCTCAGTGTCATTATCGCAGCCATCGTTGCACGCTTCGAATAAATGAAATCCAATGGCTGCTTCATCTCGGTGAGAGTACAGTCTAACGGGTTCGAAGAGGGCATTCGCATCGACCCATTCCTTGACCGATTGCGACCGGTCATGCTGACTGGGAGACGAATCGACCCAGTCTACCTCTAGGTTTCATATAAATACCTGGGACTTACCTCATTTTCACTTTTTACTTTCTATTGCTGTTTTCTACTTTCGCATCGATTCAGGAGCTTGGTAAAAAAGAGAACTGCGCTCTACCTTCGAATCGATCAAATATCATTTCTTTAATCCTTCGAATTCCAACTTTAATCTAGGTAATTAATCAATTATTACTAAATTCGAGCGACGAAGTTTAGATCTCAGATCCATCATATCTCCGTCAATTATTGATTTTGGTAATGCCAAGGCCAGATCTGGGCCATAGCTTGGTCGAGGATGGCTATGGCGATGCCTGTGTTGGTTGGAGAAGAAGGAGTTTAGGATACGGAGCAATCTATCGATGGTCGCTCGGCCTTTATTTCGCATCGAGGGAAAGAAGGGGTTGCCTTGTTCTCGTATCGATCATAGGGCGTAGAGTTCGCATCGAAGCAGAGTCTAGTGAAGAACGATGGAGTTCCTATCGGTCCGGGGTGGAGGCAATTCGTATCGATTTTTTAACACGAAACCATAGGGAAAATAATCGATACAAAGTGCTGGGTAAGCGACCGATGTGGACCTCATCAGCTTCGATCGATATGGAGTATTGCCTTCCCTGATCGATACGAGGTTGCCAAGCAGTGATCAACACGAAGCCGCCACGAATCAATCGATACGAAATGTATCGATTCGAATCTGCGCGGCACAAAACACATCGATTCGAATTTAATCGATACAAAATGTATCGATTCGAACGAGATCGATACGATGATGGGGCTTCTCTGTCTCGATACGAATTTGAACTGTGGCGATCGTTTCCAACCCGAACTGTTATGAATTTTAGAGAACTCCTGCATATCTGAACATTTGACTCTGACGAGCCTCTACCTTGCATAATTAGACTTAACAGTAGAACTGCATATTTGACTGCCCTTCGAAGCTCGTCGATGGAACTATGACTCACTTAGGCAATAGGAAACTTCAATTGGGATCGATCGCCAACATTTGGGTGGTATGGTGGTGACGGTCAGCGATGACGGTCATTCCTACTAGACCTCGAAACTTTGTTGTTTGCATATTTTCTTTAATTCTGCAGAATTTTGCTCAAATCATGCACAACACTTGCACTGCACAACTCATTCATACACTTTACACTGGGGAATGCATGGGCTTTTTATCGTCTAATGATAGTTTCTCGTGAGTTAGCTAGTTATGGAACCGTCAAGTTCGCAGCAGCAAGAAACTCAGAATCTAACCCCTCCCAGACTTGAGATTCCGGACATCGAGGCCGAGGTCATTGGTCCAGCTCCGGACGAGTTGCCTGACGTGTCCTTCATCAATAGTCCACCTGACTCGGTCCTGTCAAATGTTTCCGAAGACATGCTTGGGAGAATATGCTTAAGGCACGGTCTGTCGTTAAACGACGTATTATTGCCGAGACCAGACGACAGACCGCATAATCCCCCGGAGGGATATACAGCATTCAACCGATATGCGTGCGCAGCTGGGACACTTCCTCTGTTTAATGAATATATAAGAGAAGTGTTGGCTTATCTGGGGATTGCTCCATCTCAGCTACACCCGAATGGATATGCTTCACTCAACAGCTTGTTCATTGCTTTCATGGAGTACCTTTATCGGCCTCCTCGTATGACCGACATTAGATACTTGTTCAATTTCAAAAGCCGATCTGACAGTCCATCTTTCACATTCTTGGAGTCTGTAAGAAACTGCCAAGTGGTCACGCGGTCGTGGACTAGACTAAGCTACTTCAAGTCGGAGTGGTTCTACGTCCGATGTCCTCCGGGGTTTGCTAGAAGATGGATGTTCAGACGTGAGTGTCGTCTCTTTCCTAAGTAGTTGACAGGGTAATTCATGAATGAAATTGAACTCATATTTTCTATTTCTTTTCTTCCAGCAATAATCCAGCGACCTGAAGGCGGTTACTATAAAGAGATAGTCCGGGTCCTCCAAGAAATTCCAAGTGAAGAGAGGAATATTGAATTGCTGTTGACGGACCGGAATCTCAGAATTCTCGGGTTGATTGGGCGGAGACAGAGCATAAGGCTCGATGGCACGCTAAAGACTATCTCCAAAGAAAAAGTCAAGTGGAAGAAACCTAAAGTCATTATAATCGAGGAACCTGACTACGAAAGAACTCATACCGATGAGGAGCCGTTGGTCGAGCCTACCGACGGGACCCCGGATTCTGATGAAAAAAGAAAAGGCAAGGCAGAGGCTTCTAAACAGTCTAAATCAGGGAGACAGAAGTCTGTAGTCACAAACCGCCCCCTTTCTGGAGTTAGAATCTCAGAACCATCCCCCTTGCAGACGGAAAGCTCCTTCGAAGGGCTCGCTGACCTTCCGATCCCGGACCTTGTGTTCACACATCATGATGCCGGGTTGGATGAAACGCTACATACTTTCGATGTTAGCGAGTCCCTTACTACCAGCGTGGTCGACACTTCCGGTTGGTCTGGGGGGTTACACATCCACAAACTCTTCACGGCATAACACAGTTTTCTAACTGTAAATAGTATATCATAAACGGTTACTGATCTTCCGTATTTTTATTTTTCAGGTACGATGTCTGGGCAAGGTTCTATGCTCGGCAGTTTGCGCAACAAGCGTCGTTATTATGAGCCACGAAGGAAAGAGGGAGACAGAGGTTATGAGTCGGGACATTCCGGCCAGGAGAGGTCTGACAGAGATAGGGGATACATACGTCGATCTCGATCCCGCTCTCCCCCTCCCAAGACCTCTGTACCGCCCACGGTTGTAGTTGCCCGTCCTCCTGAAATCTCACGGCCTAAGCCGCCTTCTCAAGTTCCAAGGTCTGACCCTCCACGCAGGACTAAAATAGCCACCTCCTCAACTACCACACCGGTCGCGACTGATCCAACCAGTGAAGGAGCACTTAAACTAGCACAGATGAGGAAGGAATTCCCCGACATCTGCTTTGACGGTTATGTCTTCCCTCCGCACTTGAGGAGAATTCCGCCAATAGCTGAAAATACCATTCATGATTACGTCACAGACATATTTTTTCAGTATAAGGAGTGGGCAATGGCCACGAGGAAAGCGTCCAGAGTAGCATTCGACCGGGCTGTCATCATTGAGAAACTGGAGAAGGAGCTAGGTCACAAAGACCGAATTATGAAAGTGCTCAACACTAAGGCCGAGTCTTCCCGTAAGGCTGAAATGGAAGCTCTGAAAAAGGTCGATGAGGTAAACTCGGCCATGACCAGGATGAAACAAGAGCACTATACCGCAATCGAAGACATGAGTCACAGGAATACCACCATTACTGCCGAAAGAGATGCCGCTCTCAAGGAGCTTAATGAGCTAAAATCAAAGTTCTCTGAAATGGCGAAGGAGAAGGATGCGGCTAATGTCTCTGCACAGGAGGCCCGTGATCAGGCGGTGGCGCTTTGGAAGGAGAAGGATGCGGCTATGGAAAAAGTCCGCGAAGCTGAAGCCGGGGTTGATGAGAAAGTACGACAGGTGGAAGCCCGGATTGAAGCTGAGGTAGAAGAGCTACTTGTCACTTACAATGCCAACGTGCTAAGGCACCGAGATCTGACTTGGCTTGACGACTACCCAACACATCTCTACAATGTCTGGAACCTATTGTTTGAGGAGGAGAAAGCTGGGCACCCTGATGAAGCCATCGACGAGTTCGAACTGGAGAACCGCATTCTTAATGATGATGAAAAGAAAGTTCTCCATGGCTCCATGATTTCTCACGAGAAGGAGAGGCTTGGTGCCCAGTCTTAGGAAGTTGGAGAAAGCTCTGGTGCTGAGCATCATATTTCGAGTTCTGAGATTGTCGTGTCATCTCAGCCCGAGCCAACTTCGATGATCGATTCCCAGCCTATACCGGCATATGATCCTGACCGACCACCTCTATCTCCTATTAAGGAGCATCCTTCTGAAATCGTTCAGACGACCTCGAGCCAATCCGAGGAAGGTACTCTGAACTAATTTCTTGTACATTTGGACTGAAGAGCTTGTATAGAAGTGTATACTAACAAAATGATTCTATCTCTTTGATCAGTGACTGAAGCGGCACCAGCTGCGCCTTCCGTATCCCAGGAATCATGCAAAGTGCCGGAGGCCATCATCTCTGAGGCGATCTCGGTTGTGACAGTTGCTCCGGCCGAGGTAACTCAAGTGATCTCACTTTCCTTAGATGAACAAATGATAAACGAGCTCCTTGGCCGACCGAGTGATCCTTTTGCAGACTTACCGTTTGGCCCGGGTGGATTCTCATCTGCTTCTGATATCTCAACTCAGACCGCTACGGCGCATAGTGAGGCCCGAGCACAGCGAGAAGCAATGATGTTGGCTGAGATTAATGCCGAGATGGCGGCGATGGCGCACGGTGACAGCTTAGATGGCGGATCAGCAGCGCAAGGCCCTACTCCCCTTATGATTGTATCTCCCGGGGGCACGCTCGTCGATGTTAGTGCACCGGTCCCGTCCCCGGTTATAGATCCTATTCCTCCAACTCCTCCTGCGGGAAGTATCCCCATAGGCTCTAGCTCGGAGGATGATGTTGACATCATGCTTCGTCCGAGGGAAGCCCGCATAAGGAGAAAGGCTCTAAATGAAAGATCATTGGTGGTTCCAGTAGCTCCTCGAGGAAGAAGAAACTGAGGAGGCAGAAAGATTAGACAGACCTTTTTTAGGCATGTGTTTTCCCTTTTTGCAGTCAGGAATTTTGTTGTCCTTTTTTTTTGTAGGCCGTGTTTAGATGCGGGTTCGGCCCCTGCTAGTAGGAATTTTTTTGGAAAGGCTCGTGTATGAACCATTGCTTTTGATTAGTTGAAATAAAATTTTGTCTTCTTGTTTCAACTTATATTCCTTTTACGCTTAAATGTTGCAGTGTTCGAACTTCAGTCCGATGTACTTGCATTATTTTGATGCTTAAGCATAGCTTGTTTTATCTGTCAAGTCTGGAAATTTCGGACTTGATTTATGGTCGGAGATCGAATCGAACTTGAACAACATGCAGTTTCGGGTAGTGATTAATGTTCGAACCTGCCCCCAGTTCTGGGGTTAAGTTATGATGATCAACTTGTGGTCGCAAGGAGTGAGGATCGAGCGAGCGAACCACACTCTTTTCCTTATGAATCGTTTCATCCACACCCTGGGATATAAGTCATTTCGTGAGCGATTGTTCACACTATGACTCGCACTCCGGGAGTTCGGAGTTGACTGTTTATACTCCGTTTCGCACTCTGGGAATACGGAGTTGAATGTTTATTCTCCGTCTCGCACTTTGGGAATACGGAGTTGAATGTTTATACTCCGCTTCGCACTCTGGGAATACGGAGTTGATTGTTTATACTCCGCTTCACACTCTGGGAATACGGAGCTGATTGTTTATACTCCGTCTCGCACTCTGGGAATACGAAGTCGAATGTTTATGCTCCGTTTCGCACTCTGGGAATACAGAGTTGATTGTTTATACTCCGTTTCGCACTCTGGGAATACGGAGTTGATTATTTTATACTCCGTTTTGCACTCTGGGAATACGGAGTTGGATGTTTATGCTCCGTTTCGCACTCTGGGAATACAGAGGTGATTGTTTATACTCCGTTTCGCACTCTGGGAATACGGAGTTGATTATTTTATACTCCATTTCGCACTCTGGGAATACGAAGTTGGATGTTTATGCTCCGTCTCGCGCTCTGGGAATACGGAGTCGAATGTTTATACTCCATTTCGCACTCTGGGAATATGGAGTTGATTGTTTTATACTCCATTTCGCACTCTGGGAGTACGGAGTCGGTTATAAGATTGTTGTGTGCCAACCCTTTTTAACATTGGTGTAATGACTTGCCCCCAAGCTCGGGTTTCGTTTAGCGAGCGGCCGGTCGTATCACAGCCACTCCCTATTTGAATAAGTCCCATTGCGTTATGGGATTTAGCTCTCCGTGCATCGTGACGTCGTATATTGTTTTTAATGAATCACAGCTCTGGCTCGAAGAGATGGCATTTTATTGCTGAAATAAGAAAATGCGGCAAAGTCAGTTGCCTTATTATAGGATTCAAATTTCGAAATGTAGAAACAAATTACTAAATGGAAAGATATAATGAAACAAATAAAGCTTGTCATGTGTAATAGCGACGGAGACTTTCGCTGTTCCAAGCCCTTGGCAAATCAAGACCGTCAACGGTCGATAGTTTGAATGTGCCATCCCCGAGTCTTCGTGTAATCACATACGGTCCTTCCCAATTTGGTTTCATGTGTGAAGGAACTGGATAGATTCTTTTGAGAACGAGGTCGCCGAGTTCAAAAGTTCGAGGGCGAACTTTGGTATTGTACAATCGGGCGACTCGACTTTGATATGAGTTGTTCGATAAGCCCACAATGCCATAGGAAGTTCATCAACCCATTTTCCCCCGGCCTTTTCCAGCAGTTTCTTTAGGATGGATTTAATAACTTTATTGACAGCTTCAACCTGTCCATTTGCTTGGGGATGTGCGACTACCGAGAACTTTTTATGGATATGAAACCGTTGACAAAAATTCTTGAATTCTGCGCTTTCGAATTGGGCTCCGTTATCGGTGATGATGGTATGCGGGAGCCCAAATCGACAGATGATGTTGTGAACCACAAAATTTATCACTTTCTTTGTCGTAATGGTTGCGAGGGCTTCAGCTTCAGCCCACTTCGTAAAGTAGTCAACGGCGACGATGGCGTACTTCGCACCACCTTTTGCCAAAGGTAGAGCGCCGATGATGTCGATGCCCCACATCACGAATGGCCAGGGACTGACCATTTGAGTTATCTCGGTAGGCGGGGCTCTTGGAATTCGGGCATGTTTCTGGCATCTATCGCACTTTCTGGCATAGTTTGCTGCATCTCGGTTCACTGTCGGCCAGTAGTACCCATATCGGAGTATCTTCTTAGCAAGAGCTTGCCCACCGGTGTGATCGCCACACGCTCCTTCGTGTACGTCATGTAACACTCATTTGATTTCATCGTGTGCGATACATCGGAGGAGAGGAACATAATAACCTCTTCTGTACATGACTCCGTCCTGAATGACGAACCATGAAGCTTTTCATAGAATTTGTCTTTTCTCATTCCTATGTTCGGGCAACGTCCCATTCTCAATGTAATTTCGATACGGAGTCATCCACGATTCCCTACTAGGAGCGGTTTTGAATACAAAATCCGTCTCCACTTGATCAATACTCGGGGAGGATAAAGTTTCAACGGGGACAAGTCCCATTTGTTGTGCTTCACCTGTGCTAGCTAACTTTGCCAATGAATCGGCTTTTTGATTGCGTTCTCGAGGTACGTAATAGATGGCATAATAATCAAATTGATTCAGTACTTTCTGAACTTGAGCCAAGTAAGCAGCCAGCCTTCGATCTCTCGCTTGATATTCTCCCCGTACTTGACACACCACTAATTGTGAATCACAATAAACTTCCACAGCGATAACCCTCAAATCTCTGGCAAGCTTTAGGCCGGTTAAGAGGACCTCATATTCAGCTTCATTATTGGTTGCATGAAAATCGAACTTCAAAGCGTAACATATAGATCGGCCTTCGGGCGTTTCAAGTACAACACCAGCGCCCGAACACCGGTCGTTTGATGCACCGTCAGTATACAACTTCCAGTTGTATTCGGGGGATTTACTGGTTTCGGGCAAGTCCTCCGGAACGGTAAATTCGACTATGAATTCTGCCAGGACTTGTCCTTGAATGGCTCTCCGCGGAGCATAAGTGACATCGAATTGGCTTAGTTCAATGTTCCATTTGAGTAACCTACCAGACGTCTCAGGCCGCGTGAGGACCTGTCGTAACGGCTAATCGATATACACAGTGAGAGGATGAGCTTGGAAGTAAGGGCGGAGCTTTCTTGAGGCAATGACCAGGCAATAAGCCAGTTTCTCCAGTCTTGGGTAATTTCTTTCAGCTCCTGTTAGCCATTTACTAACATAGTAGACCGGTTTTTGCACTTTGTCTTCCACTCGAACTAAAGCGGCACTGATCGCATGCTCCGATACTGCCAGATAAAGGTACAGTTGCTCATGGTCGACTGGTTTTGACAAGATCGGAGGCATAGAAAGATGTTGAATCAGTGATTGGAACGCGCCTTCACATTCCGTGGTCCATTCAAAGTTTCGATTCCCTTTCCGGATCAGATCAAAGAAAGGAATGCATTTATCGGTGGACTTTGAGATGAACCTGCTCAATGCTGCTACTTTCCCGTTTAAGCTCTGGACTTGCTTTATGGTTCTTGGGGTTTGCAGGTTCCTTATTGCCCAGATCTTTTCGGGATTCGCTTCTATCCCTCGAGCGTTGACGATGAACCCGAGGAACTTTCCAGATGCAACGCCGAAGTGGCACTTTAATGGGTTAAGCTTCATTCCATATTCCCGGAGGATGCGGAACATCGAATCTAAATCCCTGACGTGACCCATGGAGAATCGAGATTTTACTATCATGTCATCCACGTAGACCTCCATGGTCTTCTCGATCTAGTTGGCGAACATCCGGTTGACCAAGCTTTGGTATGTTGCTCCGGCGTTCTTTAGACCAAATGGCATGACTTTGTAACAGTAGAGTCCTAGATCGGTTACGAAGCTGGTATGCTCTTGATTAGGAAAATGCATGGGTATTTGATTGTAGCCAGAATAAGCATCCATAAAAGATAGTAATTCATGCCCAGCCGTCGAATCTATAAGCTGGTCAATTCGAGGAAGTGGAAAGCTATCTTTCGGGCAAGCTTTGTTTAAGTCAGAGTAATCGACGCAAGTTCTCCATTTCCCGTTCGGCTTTCGCACCAGCACGGGGTTGGACACCCATTCTGGGTACAAGGCATCTCGGATAAACCCATTTGATTGTAACTTATCGACCTCCTCTTTAAGGGCGGCAGATCTCTCTGGATCCATACCGCGTCTTTTCTGCTTGACCCGGACATACCGTGGATCTATATTCAGGGAGTGGCTTGCAATGTTCGGCGAGATCCTGCACATGTCAGAGTGTGTCCAGGCGAAGACATCGAGATTCGCCCGGAGAAATTTGACCAATTCCTGTTGTGTATGTTTGCTCAGATGAGACCCGACTTTTAGCATCCTTGAATCATCATCCTCACTGATTGGGACGTCCACAGTCAGTTCGGCCGGAGAAGCTTGATTCTCCTTGGACTCATCTTTATCTTCATTGTCCCTAGGGTCGATGTCTTTCAGGAATTGGTTGTGGTGCCCGGGCCGAGGCCCAGGCACCAATTATCAATCATCAATAGAGTGGACGCAGAGAGACTCCTCTACGTCCTTTCCTTTTTCCTTTCGCTGCGCCCCGCGCAGCTCAGCAACATAGCATGCTCTTCCCGTTGCTTGATCTCCTTGGATGACTCCAATCCCGCGATCGGTGGGGAACTTCAGAGTCAAACACCATGGGGCAATGGCTGCCCTGAACTCAGCAAGGGCCGGTCGGCCCAAAAATGCGTTATAAGGTGAATCAATTTCTAAAACAACAAACTGTAACATTCGGACTCTCCGGCGTTCTCCAATTCCCAATTCCACCGGTAGTTCTATTATTCCAATGGGTATTGTAGCACTCCCGTTAAAACCGTGGATTCGGGATTGGCAGGGTTTCAAATCCTTTGCTTCCATTTTCATTAAGTCGTAAGCTCGCTTAAGTAAGATGCTTACAGAGCTCCCACTGTCAACCAGGATCCTCTTCACCCAAGCAGGACCTACCTGGGCAGATATGACTAGTGGGTCGATTGTAGGGGCTTCGACCTTATCAACATCTCGGCTCCTGAATATGATATCATCAGACATTATCTTCTGTTGTTTGGCCGGAGTTCCATCATCACAATTACTGTAACACTCGAAGTCTGCATGCCTGATCGAACTAGCATACGACTCCATTTCCCCCCAGCTTCTGTCTGCTGGGTGGGGACCACCACTTATCGTGTTAATAACTAGCCTTCCGCCCATACGAGCGGGTTCTTCCTGTCTCTCTTGATTTTGTGGACGATTTTGATTTGAAGGGCCCGCACCACCAGACTGCGGCGCCCGCACAAACTGATCTAACTTCCTCTCCCTGATCAACTTCTCGATGAGGTCCTGCAAATGCCGACACTCGTTGGTATTAAGGCCGTAGCTCTCATGAAATCTACAGAACTTTTCTGTTTGGATTTGCCTCTCCGATGAGGGTTTCGGAGCAGGCTTCTTATATTGTACAGTGTTGCAAGTCTGTTAGTATACGTTTTCCAATGACGTATTCAATGGCGTGTAATTGTCAAACATTGGAGCCCTACGTCGTGGGCCTTGGTTCTGATCTATTTTCTTATCTTGGCCATTGTTGCCTCTCGGCTGGGTTTGCTTGTTCTGTATATTCAACTGAACTTTTCCGGAACTCTCACCGGACTGCTTAACCGCTACGTTACTCTGTATTCCCTTAATATTGGGCCTCACATCGTCCTGCTTCCTAGACTGTTTCGCGTCCTCTTGCCGCAAGAATTGAGCGGTTTTGGAGTAGAAACGGTCCAACGATGCGGGCGGTTTTCCGGCTAACCAATTTCCAAACTTAGAATCGGGGTCGATCCCTTTGGTTAATGCCATCAAGATCGAGTTATTGTTGGGATTACTGATCTCAATACATGCTACGTGGAATCTCTCTAAATAACGCCTGAGTGTCTCTCCATGAGCTTGGGTGACACTAGACAGGGCGTTAACGTCTTTCGGTCTAGCAACATGCATACGAAACTGTTCCACAAATCTCTTAGCCAGTTGATCGAACGAAGAGATAGATCTGGGTGGCAACCTTGTAAACCACATTGTCGCGATTCCTCCCAGAGAGATGGGGAAACTCCGGCACTTCACCACATCATATGCTCTTGCAGCACTCATTGACCATTCATATTTCAAAATATGCTGATTCGGGTCACTATTTCCTTAGTACATCGGGAGAGTTGGCATTCTGAATCGCCGAGGGGGTTCAGCATATAATATCTCGTCCGTAAAAGGGGTATGACTACGGGAGATTCCCCAGTCGTCATTAGTGAGCCCCTGACTCTCGCGAATCATCTGATGTATCATGGTCGAGATATCTGACACTGGCGCATTCTGGGCATGCTGAGCTAAGGTGTGGTCGGGTTCCACAGTGCGAGTTTGGACCGGGCGCTGTCGACGGTCCGTGTTTCGCCTCCTTGGCTCAGCGTCTTCTGGGACATATGGTTCAGGAGTATGTTCGCGTTGCTGATTGTTCGGCTCTGACGGATTCCGGGCATGAACCCTCGTTTCTACCGCGGCGATTGTAGCGCGGTTGTCCGTGGTGTACTGTGGAGCCGTGCCTCCTCGTGTCAAGGGTCCTGTTTGGAAGCTGGTCGACGACCCTATCCTTAACTATCCAACGGTCAAGGCGGGTTGATATCCAGTAGTTTGAGCATGACTCCCTTCTAACCGGGGACGGGTAGACCTGTGGTGATAATCAGATGAGGCGGAACTTTCAGTAGACGCGTGGGAAACATCATCCCTCCTGGACCTTCTACGGCTTTGGTGGTTTAGTTGGTTGGTCAATTCAACATTGGCGCGCAACTGTTCAGCCAACTGTTGCCGGCTTTGGGTCAGTTCTTGGAGCAACACTTGGAACTCTTGTCGGGTGACTGGTCCGGACGGATCCGAGTGAGCGGTGTTGTCTTGATTGGACGAAGGCTGATGTGTAGGATTCTGTCTATCCCGGCCTTCTTGATCGGCGGCGGTAGCGCCAGTTCTTGTACTAACCATTTTCAGCGATGGAGTCCTTTCCTAGACTTTATGCAAACCTGAATAGAATAGAAGGATTCCGGATCAGATATCTGGATCTTCCTCTTGGATTTATGCAATCCAATATCAACGGTAGATCCAAGGAGCAGGAGAAAAAGCTGGTTTTCTCAGTGAAAGCACCAAAGTGTTTGTACCAAAAATGGGCACAACACTCTTCGGAAGTTATTTGAAGAGATAAAATGGAGAATATAAATGTAAAACAGAGATTATCTAACAAAAACTCCAACAAACAGAAATGTAAAATGCAAAGACAAACAATTTAAAGTGGTTCGGCGTGTTGCCTACGTCCACTATGAAGTTTTGATGATTTTATTGAATCTCTTTCAATGATTACAAGCAATTACAGTGAACAACATCGAATTATAGTTTATAATTCGAATTCAGCAGCAAGAGTGGGATGCAAGTCTCAATCCAGCAGAGTCTGGGCGCTTGAGAATCAAAAAGATCCCTTTTCTGTATGCTCTGGGGCTCTATTTATAGGCGTAGGAGGCTGAGATTTCGTTCAAACTCCGGGAGATTTGGTCTGGCACGTGAGGGGGCCCACGCGACCGTTTCCAGAAAGTTTTGCCTCGATTTGCGATCGATACGAATCCATTTCGTATCGATCAGGACGATATCCAATTAAGCTAAAATTTGGCAGGGACATCCTTCAGTGTGTATACAAGCTTCCCTGAAAATTTCATTGGATTTGGATTAGTGGATTGCAAGATATCGTCGATACGAAATAGATTTCCTTAGTGGCTGTTCTTCTCGACTCCAGGGTTTCGACTCGATCCCATCGTATCGATCACCGCACGTGTTTCTGAGATTACGTGGCGCGCGTACTTCGTTTCGATCCAGTATTCACTCTGCGTTGACCGCTTCGACTCCATGGATCTCGCCTCGTTTGCTTCGTGGATTACACATCACCTTAGTTGGTTGGCTTGTTGGATACGAATAAGTCATTGGTCATGGATTCGAAGTGAGGTTTTCTGGTGGATACAAAGAACAGTGGCCCGATGGATACGAAGTAGATATTGACTGATGGTTGCGAGGCACGCCATCTGTTGATGGATACGAATCCGATCGATGCGAACTCGATGGGTTCGAACGTTGCCAACCTGATCGTTACGAAGCCACGGGGACTTACCGATATAAAGCGGATGATGGACACGTGTTGGATGGATACGAAGTAAGGTAACCTCTATCGATACGAAACGATGTTCCCTGATGGATACGAAATGAACATCATTGATGGGTATGAATACATGCTTTTTCTTCCAACTTGCATCCATCATAACTTGAGCATATGAACTCGGACTGGCTTGAAACTTGGAACGTTGGCTTCCTTTGCTCTCCTGGTCATGTCTCATCAATTGTAGCTCAATCCAGACTCGGACAAAATTCATCGATATCCATGACTAGCGATATTTGGAATCCAATAAATTCCTTGGTGTCCTAGCCTTGCCAAAAGGCGGGATAACATCAGATATACCAATGATGATCCGTTAAATGATCCGTGAAAGTCAGGGTCTCAGTAATGACGACTGGGGAATCTCCTGGAGTCATACCCTTTTCACCGATGACGTATTATATGCTGAACCACCTCGACACTTTAGGATGCCAGCTTTGCCAGTTTATGAAGGAAGTTCTGATCCCAATCAACACGTCCTGAAATACGAATGGCTGATGAATGCTACGAGAGGGGATGACGCAGTAAAATGCCGGAGTTTCCCCATTTCCTTGGGGGGCATTGCAACCATGTGGTTTACTCGTTTGCCACCACGATCCATTTCTAGTTTTGATCAGATGGCCACCAAGTTTGTTGAACAATTCCGCATGCACATAGCAAGGCCTAAAGATGTCAACACTCTGTCTAGTGTTACACAAGCTCTCAGAGAAACACTTAGACGTTACTTGGAGCGATTCCATGCTGCGTGTGCAGAAATAAGCAATCCCAATGATAACTCTATCCTGATGGCATTGACTAAGGGGATTGACACTGATTCCGAGTTCAGAAATTGGTTAGCTGGAAAACCACCTGCGTCATTGGACCGTTTCTATTCCAAGGCAGCCCAATTCCTGAGAAGGGAAGATGCGAAACAGTCTAGGAAGCAGGATGACGCAGGGCCCAACATCGACGGAATACAAAGTAACATCGTCGTTAAACAATCCAGAGATCGTTCTGGGAAAATTCAGTTGAACGTACAAAATAAATAGAATCAGCAGAGGGACAATGGAAATCTAAACAAAAGGCGCGATCAGAATCATGGTCCGCGGCGTAGAGCTTCCATATACGATAATTACACTCCATTGAACACGTCGTTGGAAAATGTGTATTTGCAGACCTGCAATACCATGCAATACAAGAAACTTGCCCCTAAACCACCAACTGAAATACAAATCCAAACCGGAAAATTTTGTAGATTCCATGAGAGTTATGGCCACAACACTAATGAGTGTCATCACTTACAAGACCTCATTGAAAAACTGATACGTGAACGGAAGTTGGATCAGTATGTGCGGGCGCCGCAATCTGGTGGTGCGGGCCCATCAAATCAAAATCGTGCACCGAATCAGGAAAGACAGGAGGAACCCGCTCGTACAGGCGGGAGGTTGGTCATCAATACAATAAGTGGTGGTCCTCACCCAACAGATCGAAGCTGGAAGGAAATGGAGTTGTATGCCAGCTCTATCAGGCATGCGGACTTCGAATGTTGTAGTAGTTTTGATGAAGGGGCTCCGGCCAAGAAACAGAAAACGATGGCAGATGACATCTTGTTCAGGAACAGAGACGCTGATAAAGTCGAAGCCCCCACTATCGATCCACTGGTCATCTCAGCACAAGTAGGTCCTGCTTGGATGAAGAGGATCTTAGTTGACAGTGGAAGCTCTGTGAATATTTTGTTCAAGTGAGCTCATGATCAAATGAAAATGGAAGCCACGGACTTGAAGCCTTGTCAATCCCAAATCCATGGTTTCAACGGAAGTGCTACTATACCCATTGGAATGGTGGAACTACCAGTAGAGTTGGGAGTTGGAGATCGTCGGAGAGTTCGGATGTTGCAGTTCATTGTTTTGGACATAGACTCCCCTTACAATGCTTTCTTGGGCCGACTGGCCCTCGCTGAATTCAGGGCAGCCATCGCCCCGTGGTGTTTGACTTTAAAGTTTCCTACTGATCATGGAATAGGAATCATTCAGGGAGATCAGGCTGCTGCCAGAGCCTGCTATGTTGCTGAGCTGCGGGAGGCGCAGCGAAAGGAGAAAGGAAAGGGCGTGGAGGAATCTCTCTGCGTCTGCTTTGCCGATAATTGACAATTAACGCCCGGGCCCAGGCCCGGGCACCCCAGCCAATTCCTCAAAGATCTTGACCCGAGAGAAACTGAAGACGAAGGAGAATCTAAAGAAAGTCAACCATCCCCGGCCGAGCTGACGATTGATGTCCTAATCGACAGTAACGATGATTCGAAAATGGTAATGATTGGATCTCAGCTGAGCCAGCAAACTCAAGAGGAATTGGTTGAATTTCTACGGGCAAATCTTGATGTATTTGCCTGGACACATTCTGATATGTGTGGGATCTCGCCGGACATCGCGAGCCACACCCTAAACATTGACCCGCGGCATGTCCCGGTCAAACAGAAAAGGCGTGGTATGGATCCAGAGAGATCTGCCGCCCTTAAAGAAGAAGTAGAAAAGCTTAAAGCGAACGGGTTCATTCGGGATGCTCTATATCCCGAATGGGTGTCAAATCCCGTGCTCGTCCGAAAGCCAAACGGGAAGTGGAGAACATGTGTCGATTATTCCGATCTGAATAAAGCGTGTCCTAAAGACAGTTTCCCGCTTCCCAGAATTGATCAGCTAGTAGATTCGATGGCTGGGCATGAACTCTTATCCTTCATGGACGCATATTCAGGCTACAATCAGATACCGATGCATTTACCCGATCAAGAACATACCAGCTTCGTAACCAATCTGGGACTTTACTGTTACAAGGTTATGCCATTCGGACTCAAGAATGCCGGGGCTACTTATCAGCGATTGGTCAATCGGATGTTTGCCAATAAAATTGGGAAAATAATGGAAGTATATGTAGACGACATGCTTGTGAAGTCGTGACTCTCCACCAACCATGTTAAAGACCTGGAAACTATGTTCAACATACTTCGAGAATACAAAATGAAGCTCAACCCACTGAAATGTCACTTTGGAGTTGCATCCGGAAAGTTCCTTGGGTTCATCGTTAACGCCCGGGGAATCGAAGCCAATCCTGAAAAGATTTGGGCAATCAGAAATCTTAAAACTCCCAAGACTATAAAGCAAGTCCAGAGTCTCAATGGAAAGGTAGCAGCATTGAGCAGGTTCATTTCAAAGTCCATTGACAAATGCATTCCCTTCTTCGATCTGATCCGAAAAGGGAAACGAAACTTTGAATGGGCCACGGAATGCGAGGGCGCTTTCCAAGCACTAGTCCAACATCTATCCACACCGCCAATACTGTCAAAGCCAATTGATCATAAGAGGTTGTATACATACTTGGCGATATCAGAAAACGCTATCAGCGCTGCCTTGGTTCGAGAAGAAGGCGGGATACAAAAGCCAATATACTACGTCAGCAAACGATTGACTGGGGCTGAGAGGAACTATCCAAAGCTGGAAAAGTTGGCCTACTGCCTTGTAATTGCATCAAGAAAACTCCGACCGTATTTCCAGGCACATCCCATTGTTGTTTACACCGACCAGCTGTTACGACAGGTCCTTTCGCGGCCTGAGACGTCTGGTAGGTTACTCAAGTGGAACATCGAACTGAGTCAGTTTGATATTACTTACACTCCAAGACGAGCAATCCAAGGACAAGTCCTCGCCGATTTCATAGTTGAATTTACCATTCCAGAGGACTTGCCCGACACCAGTAAATCCCCCGAATACGTCTGGAAGCTGTATACTGATGGTGCATCAAACGATCGGTGTTCGGGCGCTGGTGTTGTACTCGAAACCCCCGAAGGCCGATCCATATGCTATGCTATGAAGTTCGATTTTCATGCGACTAATAATGAAGCTGAATACGAAGCCCTCTTAGCTGGCTTAAGACTTGCTAGAGATTTGAGAATTACCGCAGTTGAAATTTATTGCGACTCACAATTGGTTGTGTGTCAAGTACGGGGAGAGTATCAGGCAAGAGATCGAAGGTTGGCTACTTACTTAGCTCGAGTTCAGGAAGTACTGAATCAGTTCGATTACTACGCCATCTATTGTATACCTCGGGAGCGCAACCAAAAGGCCGATTCATTGGCAAAGCTAGCCAGCACGGGTGAAGCTCAGAAAATTGGACTCGTTCCCGTATAAATGCTATCTTCCCCAAGCATCGACCAGACAGAAATAAACTGGGTATGCGAAACTGTTCCCGAAAAGGATTCATGGATGACCCCACTCAGAAATTACATTGAGCACGGAACCCTTCCGGAGCGCAGGAGTGAAAAGAGACAAGTCCTTCGGAAGGCCTCACGATTTACCATCCATAATGGACTCATGTACAGAAGGGGGTACTCAGTCCCCCTACTCCGGTGTATCGCTCATGATGAAATTAAACAAGTATTGCGCGATGTGCACGGGGAGAATATGGCGGTCACACCGGGGGGCAAGCACTTGCCAAGAAAATACTTCGCTACGGATATTACTGGCCTACCGTGAATCGTGATGCGTTGGACTATGCAAAGAAATGTGATAGGTGCCATAAATATGCCCGAATTCCTAGAGCTCCTCCCACCGAGATAACGCAAATGGTCAGCCCATGGCCGTTCGCAATGTGGGGCATCGACATCAACGGTGCCCTACCTTTGGCAAAAGGTGGTGCGAAGTATGCCATTGTCGTAGTGGATTACTTTACAAAGTGGGCTGAAGCCGAAGCTCTCGCTACCATTACAATGAAGAAAGTAATCAACTTTGTAGTTCGCAACATCATATGTCGATTCGGTCTCCCACACACCATTATTACAGACAACGGAACCCAATTCGACAGTGCTGAATTTAAAGATTTCTGCAAACGATTCCATATCCAAAAGAAATTCTCTGCAGTTGCACACCCTCAGGCAAATGGACAGGTCGAAGCTGTTAATAAAGTTATAAAATCCATTCTGAAAAAACAACTAGAAAAGGTCGGTGGCAAGTGGGTTGATGAACTTCCTATGGCTTTATGGGCTTACCGAACTACCCACAAGACTGCGACCGGTCACACTCCATTCTCTCTTTCTTACGGTTCAGAAGCCGTTATTCCGGTCGAGCTAGAAGTACCTTCTCATCGTGTGACATACTATGATCCAAAGACAAATGCTATATTACTTGCTGAATCTCTTGACCTACTAGATGAGAAGCGTGAAGAAGCTAATTTGAGGGCAGCTGCACATCGAAGTCGAGTCGCCCGATTGTACAACGCCAAGGTCCGCCCGTGAACCTTTGAACTAGGCGATCTCATCCTCAAAAGAATCTATCTGGTTCCTTCGCATATGAAACCGACATGGGAAGGACCATATGTTATTGAACGAAGGCTCGGAGATGGCACATTCAAGTTATCAACCGTCGACGGTCTTACTCTGCCAAGAGCTTGGAATAGCGAGAGCCTTCGCCGCTATTACACATGACAGGCTATCTTTATCCATTTAGTTTACTTTCCTTTTTTGCAATTTGTTTCTGCATTTCGAAATTAGAACTTGTAATAAGGAACTGACTTTGCCATACTTTCTTATTTCAGCAATAAAATGCAATCTCTTCGAACCGGAGCTGTGATTTACTTGAAATGCTTCATATGACCATCACTATGCACGGAGAGCTAAGTTTCACCATACGGTGGAATTTATTCAAATAGAGAGTGGCTGCGATGCAACCAATCACTCGCTAAGTGAAACCCGAGCTCGGGGGCAAGCCATCACACCAAATTCAAAAAAGGATTGATACATGACAATCCTTCATTAACTCCATATTCCCAGAGTACGAAGTGAAGTATAAACATCAACTCCGAACTCCCAGAGCGTGAGTCGGAACATAAACATCAACTCCATATTCCCAGAGTGCGAAGCGGAGTATAAACATCAACTCCGAGTTCCCAGAGTGCGAACCGGAGTATAAACACCAACTCCGTATTCCCAGAGTGCGAAGCGGAGTATAAACATCAACTCCGAACTCCCAGAGCACGAGTCGAAGTATAAACATCAACTCCGTATTCCCAGAGTGCGAAGCGGAGTATAAACATCAACTCCGAGTTCCTAGAGTGCGAACCGAAGTATAAACACCATCAACTCCGTATTCCCAGAGTGCGAAGCGGAGTATAAACATCAACTCCGAACTCCCAGAGCGCGAGTCGGAGTATAAACATCAACTCCGAGTTCCCAGAGTGCGAACCGGAGTATAAACACCAACTCCGTATTTCCAGAGTGCGAAGTGGAGTATAAACATCAACTCCGAACTCCCAGAGTGCAAGTCGGAATGTAAACATCGACTCTGGGCTCACAGAGTGTGAAACGGAGTGTAGACACCAACTTCAAGTTCCCGAAGCATGAATCAAAGTATAGATATCAACTCCAAACTCCCAAAGCGCGGGTCGGAGTACAAATGTCAATTCCAAGTTCCCAGATTGCGGACATATGATTAAAGCTTAAGCCGGCGTAACCAACCGCCGGTAAACAAATGAGAATCCCCGGAGTGCGGATATGATCATCGACGATCAGACAAGCGCGGAAAAACCACTCGGTCTCCACTTGACTCAAACATTCGTTCATTGGAACTAGGCTCAACATGACAAAGACGAGAAGCAATCGCTGACTGATGTTTTACAACACACCACCAAGACTGGAGGGCAAGACTTAAGCATCAACCATCGACTGAAGCAATGCGACGTCAAAATTCAACTCGCTTCCCGGTCGCAAACCATGTCCACAGTTTCCGAACTTAGCGAACAAAAACAAACTTGATTTGAAAGCTAAAACTTCACAAGTACACTTCAGATATTGAAACACTTGGACAAATACACAATGACAGAAAAGAAGCCAAAAAAGAGAAGTTTCATTTCTATTGTTTATAAAAGAAGTTCGTGTACAAGTTTCCAAAAATTTCCACTAGTAGGGGCCGAACCCGCATCTATACACGGCTAATAAAATGCAAGTCGAAATAAACTAGGGAAGCATGTTTAATCTTTCTTCTTCCTTGGCTTCCTTCTCAACGTAGACGCGCTGGATCCACCGCTAATCTTCCTCTTCGAGCCTTTGCTTTTCGGCGGTTTGTCTTCAGGCGAGGGCATTATATCAGCATCCTCCTCCGAACTCGAGTGGATAGGAATGCTCCCTGCGAGCGGAGTCGGAGGGATAAGATCAAATGTGGAAGATGGCATGGCCACACTAGTGTCAGAAAATGTACCGCCAGGCGATATCATTCTAAGCGGAGCTGGACCAAGTGCCGCCGTCCCACCTCCAACATTGCCACCATGCACTGCAGCATCCATTTCAATGGAAATTTGTGCTAAGATATCCTCTTCAGTACCCGAACGAGCCTCGCTGGGAGCGTCAGTAGTCGGCATCGAAGAGCTTGTGGCAGAAACTCCTCCGCCCATGACGAATGATAAGTCAGCTAAAGGATCGCCATGACGGCGAAAGAGTTCTTCCATCAACTGCTCATCAAACACAAGTGTGCTTCCCTGAACATCGTCGGGTGGTGCAGCTGCACTCACGGTGATTGCTTCGATCACGATAGCCTCCTGCGTTTGATATGATTCTTGAGTAGCAGGAGGCATGGCTGGTGCAGCATCAATCACTGGACAAAGAATAAGAGAGCTGTTAGACCTTAACTCGAACGAAGATTTCGACTTAAGAAAGATATGTGAAATCTTCAGAATACCTTCCTCAGTTTGACTTGACGGTGGCGGAACAGCTTCAGTCACTTGCGTTGTAGCCGGAGACATCTGCGGCTGATCTGGATCGTAAGCAGGAACAGCCTGGGGATCAACCGTAGACGAGGATTCGGGCTAGGTTGACGCGGGAACTTCAAGACTTGCTTCATGGTGGTCAACTCCTGAACCCTCTCCTGCTTCAAAGTGCTGGGCGCCAAGTCTTTCCTTCTCACGCAGAATCATTGACTCGTGAAGAATCTTATTTTCATCTTCAGTCAGAATGCGATTCTCGAGATCAAATTAATCCACAAACTTGCCCTGATGCGCCTCCTTCTCTTCCTCAACCAGTCGGCCCCAAGCGTTATAAAGATGCGTTGGGTAATCGTCGAGCCAGGCTAGACTCCTGTGCCTCAGCATGTTAGCATTATAAACTACGAGGAGGTCTTCGATGTCAGCCTCTAGCCTGGACTCGGCCGACTTCACTTTCTCCTCGACCTCAGCCTCCGCCTTGTGGAATTTAGCCACAGCTGCATCCCGCTCACCCTTAAGCAGAATAGTCTGCTCGCACGCCTCCTAGGCTGCGCTGTTTGCATCATCCCTTTCCTTGGCCATGTCGGCGAATTTAGCCTTGAGTTCATTGAGCTCCTTGATCGCCGCATCCCACTTGGCGGTAACTGTAGTGTTCCGGTGGCCCATCTCCTCCACCAAGGCAACGTGTGTCTGCCTCAGCCTCTCCATGGCCACATTCGCTTCATCAGCTTTTTTGGTGGCCGCAATTTCAGATTTCCGCGAAGACTCGGCCTTAGCAGTGAGCACTTGAATGATCTGGTCCCTTTGGGCAAGATCAGATTCCATTTTCTCGAATGCTTTGGCTCGCTCAAAGGCCACATTAGAAGCTTTCTCTGCAGCCTTTGCCCACTCCCTGTACTGGGTATAGATGTCATGAACGTAATCATGCATCGTGCCTTCCACTCTAGATGGAATTCTTTTTAAGTTTGGCGGGAAGACATAGCCATCGAAGTAAATGTTCGGAAAGTCCTTCCTCATCTGAGCCAATTTAAGGGCCCCTTCTCCTGTGGGATCAGCTGGGACCTGCTCTGCAATTATGGGAGCCATGGTCTCAACTCTCTGAAGATGAGTCTCAGATCTAGAAGTATGGGAAGATGGCCTGTGATGGGAAGGCTCTGGAGGGTGTGGAACAATAATAGGGGGTGAAGATGGGAGTCTAGGAGGAGGAGAGCGTGATCTAGACCAATGTCTTTGTTCCCTGTCCCTATCACACCCATACCTATCCTGATTAGAATACTCACGATCGCGATCTCTGTCTGAATCCCTCCTGCGGGAATCGTAATAAGAAGAGGCCTTTCGGGCCGAGCGGAGATTCCCGAGCATCGATCCCCTTCCAGACATAGTACCTGAAAATGAAAAACGAAAGAAGAGTTAATGATTTCCTAAGTTGGACGATTTACAGTTGTGAATCATGTAGTGTAGTGAAGTGTATGCATGTGCAGCCCCTCGACCAACCGGAAATGTCAGCCGCACTCATAGCAAGCGACCCGCTCAGTTAGAGAGCATTATCAAGCTCCTCCATCCCGACGTCATGTTGAGACGACACAAAATCCGGAATCGGAATATCAGCGAGCCCTGCAAAAGGACTCTCTACTTGCGGGGGAGGAGCCTCCGAAATTCTAATCCCCGGGAAAGGTAATGACACGACCATGGATTTAAATCTCTCAGATTTAGAGCGTTTGTAAGCAGCAGCCTTGCATTTTCTTCTTCCTCCCGAATCCTGGACATCGGCAGAAGGCCCAGCTGGGAGCTCGGTATCGGTAGGCGTTCTTTCTGGATCAACTTCTTCGGCTATCACGACTGCGGGCGCTTTGTGCTTCACCCATTTCTTCAGGACCACTCTTTATGTCCCTTCCAGATGTATTGATTCAAGAGATAAAGGGCAACACTTACGTCTATCCAACCACCGCCTAGCGAATCCAGGGGGGCACTGAACGTAGAACCATTTGGTTTTATAATAACTTAGCCTTCCCCAGGAGCCCAGTACAATGTGGCAGTTTCTGACCGCTTCTAGGAAGGTGAAAGAAGGGTTGTCTCCACGGCTCTTGACGTTGAATAAATATCTGATTTCGATCGGCTTCGGCGGTCGAAAGAGGATCTCCATAAACAGGACAAGGTGTTGTTCAACAAGGCATACCCGTTGGGATGTAGCTGAGATGGAGCTATGCCAAGAAACGATAACATCTCCCTTATATATTGGTTGAAGGGAGGGAGTGTCCCCGCTGTGCAAGCGTGACGGTTGAAAGCAATAAACCCCTCCGGGGGATCGTGCGGCCTATCATTTGGCCCAGGAAGTAGCACGTCGTCGAGCGACAAACCGTGCCTCAAGCAAATCCGTCCTAGCAATCTTCGGAGATACCCGACGGCACTGAATCTTGCGGATTACAAATAAACCGGGCACCCGGATGATCGTCCAGAGCTGGGTCTATAACTTCGGCTTCAATAACCGGTATCTCTATGGTTGGAGGAATAGAACTCGGGAGTTCCTGCTGCTGTGAACTTGAGGGTTCCATGAATAGCCCGCTTATGAAAAATCATTGTTAAACAGACAATAACGCTCGTGCATCCCCCAGTGTAAAGTGTGTGAATGTGATGTGCAGTGCAGTATTGTATATCACTTAAAGAGATCTACGGGATTGAAGAAAACATGAAAACGACGAGACTTCGGAATTCAGTCGGAAGGACCGTCATCGCTAACCGTCACAACCATGCCATCCAGTTATTAGCTATCAGTCCGAGTTAGATTGTGTTATCATTTTGGTAAGTTCCAGTTCCATTGACGAGCTTGGATAGGCAATCAGATATGCGGCGAAATGATTAAGTCCAGTTATGCAAGTCTGAAGCTCGTCGGAGTTAGGTGCTCAAATGCACTGGAGTTTTTGGTATCGTCAAAATTAAGTTCATTGTCAATCATCAAAAGTGCAAAGTCGAATCGCTCGCTAAGGTACGAGTTCGAATCGATCACTTAGGGATGCGTTCGTATCGGTCCCAGGGCTGCACAATTCGACTCGCTTCAGGGCCTCCGCCTCGACTCGATCCAAGGCTGCAGTTTGACTCGCTTCGAAGCCTCCGCTTCGACTCGATCCAGGGCTACAGCTTTGACTCGGTTTAGAACCTCCGCTTCGACTCGATCCAAGGCTACAGCTTCGACTCGATCCAAGCCACACGCTTCGACTCAAACCAAGGCTGCCGCTTCGACTCGATCCAGTGCCATCCACTTTGACTCGGTCGAAGGCCATCATTTCGAATCGATCAGACGCAACCCCTTCATATCAATCTACGTATTCGATTCGATGCGAAGCTGCACCATTGATCGATACGAAAGCCTCCGCCTCATCATCTCGAAACCCCTACTCAGATCGACACGAAGCTGAGGCCATGGAATTTTCGATCGATCACAACTCTGTTTGATTTGGTGTTAAAAACCGAGTCTCATCGCTTATGCGTTGGGTCTGCTTAGAGGATTACCTAAATCTGTCAGTTAGTTCGAAGCAATTGAAGGGATGAATCAGTTCAATGGCAAGATTGTTTTCTTCTTTCTTCTCGAGTTTATGAGCGATACGAAGGTAAGGAAGGATAGCGAAAGGTAAAAAGTGAAAAAACGGCTAAGTACAAAGTATTTATATGGACTCGAAAGAAAAGGGAATAAACGTTTCGAATCCCCGTGGATTCGAACACGCGTTTCGACTCCCTCTTCAGTGCATCGATGCGAAGCTCCCCTTCGTATCGCTTGTCTTCGACTCCGTCTCCGGTGCAAAAAAACAAGCAATCATTTCGACTCCGTCTCCCCTTCGACTCACTCACCTGTCCAGTTCGACTCTATCGATACAAGACCACACTTCGTATCGGTCACCCTTGACTCTGTCTCGTGTGCAGATCGACTCCATCAAATCACTGCTTCCAGAGGCCAACTCCATAGATACGAATTGCCTGTTCGTATCCAGTGACTCCATCTATATCGATTCGAAATACTTACTCCGTATCCATAAATTCTATAAAAAAATCGTCTTCAATGATTCAACCCTTCACATCGATTTAGGAGAGGATCGTTACGAAGGAACATTCAAAAACAACCATCAAGCGTTGTTACCACGAATTTCACGTCGGTTCAGGAGAGGATCGATACAGAATTCAATATAAAATAAACTAACAATGACTCGTGAACGTACGAACATCAACGAGAGTCAGGTTAGCATATATGCATGTATGTCGGACCAATATTCGATGTTCTAGATTTATAGTAATCAAAAGCTCATCTAATAACGATTACAACAGCAAACAGCTAATCACTAGCATACAGCAATCGGTTGCAACAATACAGGGTATAGCAGTTGACGGTCAACAATTTACATTATCGAGAAAAACAGTCGAAGATTACAGCTTTCATCAAAAAGACGTTAATTGCTCAGAATAAAGATTGTAGCACTTCAAAGCACATCATGTTTTCACAAGACGTACTTTGGGGGGCAAATGTTATCTCGCCTTTTGGCAAGGCCGTGACACCAAGGAATTGACTGGTAACCAATGACGGCCTGTCCTAGAGATCAGTTTTACACAGGCTCACTATGGATATCAACGAATTTTGTCCGAGTCCGGATCAAGCTAAAATTGATATGACATGACAACCTAAGCTATGTGAGTCAACATTCCAACTCTCAAGTCAATTCGAGTTCGTATGCTCAAGTTGTGGAACTATACAAAATTGGTTTAGAACAGCCTTCTTCGACTCGCTCCAGTTCGAATCCATAGGAGGTGCACATTTCGACTCGCTTCGCTTCGAGCCATACTTCGACTAGCTCCGTTTGCAACCATCATGGAAGCCAACTTCGACTCGCTCCATTCGACTCGCTTCGCACCCATCAGAAGTGACTCCCTTCGACTCACTTCGCAACCATTAGAAGTGACTCCCTTCGACTCGCTTCACAACCATCAGAAGTTACTCCTTCGACTCGCTTCACAACCATCAGAAGTAACAACTTCGACTCGCTTCGCAACTATCAGAAGCGACTACTTCGACTCGCTCCGCCTCGAGCCATACTTCGACTCGCTCCGCCTCAAGCCATACTTCGACTCGCTCCACTTCGTCGACTTCACATCCATCCGAAGACTTCTACTTCGTGTCCATCGATGTGGAGCAAAGCACAACAGTCAATACAAGTTAGTGCCACGTCACCGAGTCAAACAGGACCGAGTCGAATGAAAAGCGAGTCGAAACAAAAGCGAGTCGAACCAAACAGCCTACCGAGAATCCCAATTTGTATCAATCATACCTCCCAATCTACAAGTCCAAATGCTATGAAATTTTCACAGAAGACTACGTGCATGCTAAAGAATGTCCACACCAAATTTCGACTCAATTGGATGAAATCTTGATTGATACGAAATCTGTTCGTATCGATCACGGATCGGACCGAAACTTCACGGGCTTGGGTGCGCGGGCCTGGTCACGTGCCAGAGAGGGTCTCCCGAGATCTGAGCGAAATATCAGCCTCCTACACCTATAAATAGACCCTCAAAGCCAACAGAAAAGGGGTTCTTCTTCCTCTTTGAGATCTCCAACGCCCAGACTCCGCCAGATCCAGATCTGAACTCCATTGCTGCTGCTACCAACGAATTTCATTGCTGCAAGTCATTGTTATTCGCTGTAATTTGCTAAAATCAATTGTAAACATCAAAGAAAGATCAATAAAGCAAACTTCTTCATAGTGGACGTAGGCAATAGGCCGAACCACTCTAAATTTTTGTGTCTCCTTGCATTTTAATTATTTTCATCTCTGAGATTTGGAGTTTTTGTTAGATAATTCCTCCTTTTCCATTTAATTTCTTCCCTTTATCTCTTCAAAGACTTCCGAAGAGTGTTAGGCCCAATTTTGGTACAAACAGCTAGCAGTCGAGGAATTAATATGTTGTGACACTTTCATTCAGGCATGTGGAGTCGGGAGTACTTATTATTACTCTCATTAAGACCCATCTCATCAAGGGTATATTTTTTTGCATCATCTAAGGACTAACTAGTCGAGTACCATTATCTACTCTTAGGGCTAGTATTCGAGGATTTGTTATGTTGATATGCTCTCATCAGGACCATATAGTCAAAGGCAATTGTTGTTACTCTCATCAGGATTCCTAGAGTCGAGAGTGCTAATTATTACTCTTATTAGGACTTATATAGTCAAGATTATTTGTTGGGAATCTGTGTCATAAGGTTCAAACCACTGTGGAGGGCGCGTGAATTAGGCACACCAGATAGGCTAGTTATCCATCCTAGTAGTCCTGATTGCTGGGTCGTGCCCCGGATCCGTGATGTAATCTTGTTGACTTTGTAGGTTGAGAGTTATTTCTCTCATCAGAGCCATTTCCCCAATGTCACTTAAGGACTAACAATCCATTACCAAGGGCAAGTAGGAATCGTGGCCAATGCTCGGCGTAGCCCAATGCTGTGTTTTTGACATGCGATGATACAATTGTCACGATTCTGGGAGTAACTAAGGGATTGTAGGAAACGGGATGTGGTCATTAGCATTTCCTGGAGTTGTACTGCAGTACATCTATCTCCTATCTGGATGACTTGGGTAGATCCATTATATTTGATATATTTGATATTATCACCTCACTAGAGACGATGAATATATGACATTAGAGAATGATTGCGTGTTAGTTTGTCATTTGAGTTAGCCTAACTCGAGACAGCTGCGTGTTTTCTATTTATGACATTAGAGACATGTTGTGAGTTTTTCTATCATTCTCTCATAAGAGCCTATAGCTGAGAGGTCTCCTTTTTATATGATTTGTTATTTCTATCTCTTAGGACCATTCAGTCGAGAGTTTTGCCTCTCCAAGGACTATGAGATATATGATTTTTTATATTGCATATTTAAAATGACTTTGATATTGATTTGAGGTTGTGTTTTTGGACGTCTCCACGGGACTAACAATCGGAGGCTATCACTTCCACTAGAGATGTAGGTTGAGATAAATATTTGGCTATTGTTTCCAGTATTTTGTATGAGTAGTGCTTTTGTTGGAATTTTACTTCTTGCTGTCTCCTAGGACTAATGGTCAGAAGTTTTGACATTCATTAGGACTACAAGTCGAGATAGTATTCTCAAATATAGATTTCTATATTTGGTTTGAATTTCATTCTGTTTGGGTTTCCTATTCCCTAATTTAACTTTTATGACTTTAGTAGTCGGAAGTTATTACTTCCATTATGGCTGTAAGTCGAGATTTGATGTTTTGATTATTTATTTGGTATTACACTTTCTTATTATATTTTAGAGCTTAACAGTCGGAAGCCTTCATTTCCATTAGGACTGCAAGTGATATTTTGGGTTGTTGACCCTTGGATTTTTTTTTAATTCTGGATTTATTCTTCTATTGTGGATTCATGGATACGCCACGTGCTTATCCATAGTATTTTGAGATTTCGATGGATTTGATTGCTATCACCCTATTTATAGTTTGTCATGATTCTTACTTACTTTTACATATTTCATGAGTGATAATGACATTTGAGGCATGGTATATTCTTATGATATGATGGATGTTACTTTGTGTCGTTTTTGTACTTTTCCTATTATTAGCATGCTTATTGTTATATACCCATATTGGATTTAGATATAGTCTGAACCGTTTTTATGTATATAATACTCGGGTCAGTCTGAGACTTTCCATGTTCAGGAACATTAACCGTTTGGATGTTGGGCTTTAGAGGAGACGGTATATATTACATTGATATTTTGAGAGGTTGACTATGTATTTTATATTTATGTCTCCTTATATTTGTTTGTATTGAGATGGCTATGAATTTTTGCATTGTAAAATTGACTTGTATATACTATCATAGTGAGGCAAACATTATAGTTTTTGATGTATTATATTTTTCTGCTCCAATCCGACTCTGTATACATTTGTATATATTATATATTATTCTATCCTGGTAAGCCCATGTGTTTATTGCGTTGTGCCGATATCGGATACATATATTGTTGATATATTTCAAGGTGAGATACATACTGGTGTTAGCCCAATGGAATATTCATGAGTGGTCACTCCTAACAAGTCTCATTTTCATTTACCAAACAGGATTACCTAGTAATTATCTTTGGTAGTATGGGTATAGATGTGGGGTGTTACAGTTTGGTATCAGAGTAGGGTCAAAACAATATAGAATATTTGTGACATGAGTCTTCACCTTAGTGTGACCTTAGAGTCCCTGTTCCCCTTGGGTGTGTGGTAGTTACCCTATACTAAAGGGATATAGGAATATACGATGATTACCGGGGTAATCATCTGGGTACGTACTTGTTATTTTTTCTACTATATATATATTCCATATCTCTACCTCTTCTATATGTATTGTTTTCGAGTGAAATGGAAGTTATTAAGAGAGATAGTGTAGTAGGGAATGGTTAGCCTGACGAGTAGTGTTGACATTAGTGATGATGAATAAACCTCTGTATGACTATATGCGAATGGAGTAGCTTGGTTAGGGAAGCTATATGTAACATCCCGCCTTTTTGGATGCTTTAAGCAGACACGCATGCCGACTCAAACCATACAGAAGAGCGGATTGTTATTGGGGTGAATAAGAAAAGGAGAAAGAAACAAAAACAAAACAGAATCTCACAGTGGAATGACAAAATATAATAATCAAATAACAGTTCATGAAGCTGTTTACAAAACATTTGATTATACTTATACAATATAGAATTAGAGTTACACATATCAGAGATAAACAAATAATGATGCAGCGGAATAGTATGATGTAGTGGAATAGTGTAGTAAATAATAATACAATCTTCGTCTTCGTCCTTCAGAAATAAGTCTTCGAATCCTGAAATGCTCAGGCTGACCCGAGCAAACTGAAAAGACATAACGCTCGAGTCAGAACTAAAAGATCTTATGTGAGTCAAATCAACGGTAATTAAATATGAGTGTAAATGGCGTCGGGGATGTTTACGGGGTTTGACATCTCTTATCCAATGTCTAACGTGAGTGCAGTAATTTAAGAGATGTTCGGGATTCACATCTCCTAAGGATCCGTTAAACTATCTACTATGTAGTACAATACGCTATTATAATATGTCTACAGTAAGATAAACTATTAAAATAGCGTTAAGGCATTACCCATATCCCCCTTAACACATTTTATATGTTCTCATAGTCTATACAGTACCGTAATCCCACCCGGAAACTGGGTGTCATCAGAGGGCACTCCATAGGTATGGTACAAACCAAACTCGTAGAAGGCGTGCTAGGGTAGGTGACACGGCACAACTAGGCAATGCCAGGGGTAGATATACCAATTACACTTCCAGACTGTTGGTAACGCATAGCCGCAACTACCGCCCAACTCGAAACACACTCCCGAGTAAAAATCGAAGGGTGGCCACCAAATAAATCGCAAGTCAGAATATAGTATCGATGGAATGTGTCCGATCATAGGAGCTACCTCATTGGCCCGGAATCGCTCCTGTTTTAGCCACCTTATGCTAACTCATGGGAGTTAGGTCCACGTAAATATACCTTTCGGATCGTTGCCACCATCCTACTTCATTCTGGAATCTCCACCGCGTACATAGTTGTTAAAGTGGTTTTCGGTATTGGCAGAGAGTATGACAACATCCGATCCCGGTCTCTTTAACAACCAATCGCTTATTACACATCGGATGGTTCTTTTACATTTCCAAAATCTTTCATAATTGATATCAAAATATCATATTCAATTCAAACCATATCACTTTCGAAATCATTACTTACTTTCGAAATCATATTAACCTTTGAAATCATATTGCATTTGAAATCATAGTTCGATAATTTTATTTCCTTTCAAAAGTCATATTCACAATTTATACCAAATTATCGTATTCTCAAAACCATAATATTTTCGAAGTCATATTCACTTTAAAAATCGAGAATTTGAATATAAACCCATCCATTTTACTTAGTTTGGAATTTGAAAGAAAGTAGTTTAAATAGTTATAAATAGTTAAAATACTCCAAAATAGTTTAATTCTAGGTAAAGTACCTTTAAATTGATTTAAGATAGTTAAATAGATTTAATTTAGATTAAATATAATTAAAATATATTAAATAGCTTAAAATAGATTAATTAGATTTAAAATAAATTATAATGGTTTAATTAGTTTAAAATAAATTAAATTGGTTTAAAATAGTCAAATAATTTATATAGTTAATATTAGTTAAATAGTTTAATAAATTTGAAAATCTTAATAATTATAAATATATTTTAAAATAGTTTATATTAAAATATGAGTTTGGAATTTATATCAGTTTAAACTACTCATTTCATTTCAACATATTTGGACCATTTCAAATTTCCAAATCAACAAACTAAATTTCAATAAACTATCGAATTTCATATCGTTTAAATCCATGTTCAAAATACCAATACAGATTACTCCAACTTCAACATATTTCAAAGTTATTTTCAAAAAAATTCAATCACTCAATTTCGATAGAATTTCATTTATACATAAAAGTTTAACTTTAAACTTCCGATTTACTCTCTTAAAGAAATTCCTTTTTATACCAATTCGCATTTCAACACAAACTTAATTTTTCAATAATACTTCAATTTACATAAATCAAATTTTATTTCAAAACATCAATTGATTAAATTCAAAATTTTGAGGATTTTAAAATCATTTAATTTAACCAATCCGGTGTCCGTATATAATTTTCTACCCTAGGGTCAAGTGATATGGATATTTATCATTTCAATCCGCAATTTAAACATTTTACGGTTGTATATCATTTCAAACCGCAATCCCGAAATAAATAAAAATCCATAACGAACTTGAAGTTTATAACGGTATAAAATACAACATCCATTCAACCAACGTCAACATCCATCACAATCATCATCCAAATCAATCAATAAATATCAATATAGAACTGATAATCAATAGCGGGTATTAAACTAGCAATTTATATTCAATAATAAATTAAATAACGATTTTATTAAAATAATTTAAATTAACTGGGATGATAATTCAAAATAAACCAAACAGTCATAAATAAATTCCTAATCACATCATAAATTAAATCTAACAAACATAAGAAATTTTAGAAGTTGTGAGTGGGTTGAAACACTCACCTTTGAATTTAAATCGAATTTAAATTCAAAATAACCCCAAAATTTGAATGGTCTCAGAATTCGTCCAATCTAGCGTCAAAATGTCCGGAATTCCGATACGAACCCAACAAAGTAAACCGCGTCCAAAACCGATTTCGTATGCAAAAGTTATATGGATTAGAACATTTAATGGTTTGAATTATAAGATAAATAAAATAAATAAATAAATAAAAGAGCCACCTCACTTTACAGACATGTGACCGAACGACTATAGTAGCAGCTTGAACCCGATACCCACGCTCGCAAGCCCTAACCTATCCCTACAGCCGCCACTCAGAGTACGATGTCTCGCCTAGGCCGGCCATCGCGGCCCCTCCGCACGTCGCCGACCACCCCCGCGCGACCCTCCTTTCACCATCGATCGCCTAAAAAAGTCAGCCGCCACTAAGAAATCGATGCCCTAATCGAATTGTTGCATGAAATAAAACCATTGAATCAATGCATGACCTACGCCGTTGCACTCCGCTAGGCCCCCTACACGCCGTGGTATCGTCGATTTGACGATCCATTGAAGTCCATCACGACGAAACGAACGCCGAAAATGATCTAGCCAATTTCGACCACACAGCAACCCAGATCGAGAAACGAATCACGTAATTGACTTGTGCTCTTTGAGAGCTTCAAATCAATATATAATTCGATATATATTTAGGAGTTTGAATTTTTTTGATTTGAATTTGATTTGAAATGGCAATTGGGAATTAGGGTTTTATCTGCCATTAGAATAAGGAGTGGACTGAAAAGTACGTATAGACAAATGGTAATAGAAACAACCTAGGGTTTATAACAGGATATTTATAGACAAAAGCTGAAATTAGAATGGATCAGATTTACTTGGATTGAAAGTTGAACGATAAACGACCCGAAAAGCCCGTTCTGACTCCGGAATGAAAAAGGGTCATCCCCTATATCAAAATAGATGTTTTCGATAATTTTAAAATCAATGGAACAAGTTTCAAGTCTAAATTCCATCGTATGAAGAAGTTATGATAAAATCAGCTTATTTCAAATTGACTTCAATTAAATTGATTTCAAGGCGTTTCGAGCCCATACGATCAAACGACAAGTCCGATCGTTATAAAACTTGAAATTATACAATAATTCACCATTATGGATCCGATGAAACTGGTTTCGTCGAAATTCGAGTCAGTGGCCAAAATGGCTATTTTTCACATTAATTAAATAAATTAATATTAAATTAATTAAGTCACTTTTTCAGTTTAAGTTTAAAAATTTACAACTTCTATCATTTTTTATTTCTTAATCACTTACAATAATTTAAACAAATTTAGATGCCAATTTAAAGTTGATTAATCCATCAATTTCAGTGTTTAATTTCAATTTCATTAAATTCAGAAATTATAAATTAAATTTTCAATAATTCCATTTAATTGACCCTTCATCCTATTATTCAATCCATTATTATCAAATAGATAAAATTAACATTGGTTCATGATCTATTACATTAATATTCTCAAATTTCATCTTAATCTCTATTAACGTAATATTTAAATATTTAATTTCATTTATTTGCAATAAATCCAATTATTATAATTTAAATTCAAATAAATTAATAAATCTCGATTTCCATTCTTTTTATTAACCAATCATCATATTATAAATAAAATTAACATTATTTCCAATTATTACCTTTATTTGCATTAACGTAATATTACATTAGATTTATTGCAATTGATTTCAAATTCAATTTAACGGATTAAATATATATGTAACTTATAATAATTGTTGCCATTCACTATTAATTACACTTTTATAAGTTTATCATTTCCAACAAATATTATAATTACTCACAAAACATTGATTTTATTCAATTACCACTTATTATATATTAATTCATTAATTAATTCGATGTTTACGTTTGTTTTCTTATATTCAATCTATAGCCAAGTATAACATTTACACCATTTCAATATTGGGGTTTCATTCAAATTGTTAATAGTCAACTTATATTAATATTAATACCTGTAATTCTAATTATTATTTCATTCTTAAACCACCAATTTTATTTCTTTCAATGTTATATTACCAAAATCTCATTAAATTAACAATTTTAAATTATCGAAAATTTACGGGTCGTTACACTATAAAAGACCATAGTTTGAACCTTGCATTTTTTAAAATACTTCAAAATCCTAAATTGTGATGTGGTGATTTGAGTAAGAGGAGCCAGTAGTGATCAGAGTTGCATAGTGGAAACTGATAGATAGCTTTTCGTCGAAGGCGTTTGTTTGCTTGTTTGAAAATGTGTGAATTGTTGTTTAATACTTGCTTGATTTCATAGAAGTTTTGATGATTTTCATTATTGTTAATAATGAATGAATTGGATGTATATACGAATTTTTATTCAAACAAGCATACGATTTAATTAAATATGAAATTGGTTTTATAAAGTGAATGAAAGTAAAAGAGCAGTTTATTTTGGTGTTAATTTTTTCGTCGAGTGCTTTAAGAATTCTGGTCGATGCGGGTGCACATGTATTCGATAGGAATTCCTAAACACTAGGACGAGACATCTCGACACAATAATTTAAAAATAATTACTATATTGAAAAAGAAGTTTAAAGATTTTGGATGTCTTATAAATAATATTTTGGAAAGGAAAATGCTTTTAAAGAATATTTTAAAAAGCATATAATATTTTTGGAAATGAGCTATTATTTTGAAAAGTAAGTATTGTTTATGATAAGCGCAATATAAATTAGGAAGAAATTGAAATTTTGGAAAATGTTAGTAATGAGTTTGTAAAAAAAATGTTAATGAAATAAAATTCATTGGAAAAGAATAGTATTGTTTCACTTTTTGGAAATTGGTATATAATTGAGTTGTGAATGATATATTAGTGGAAAAAAATATTGTTTCTCAATGAGAAATGTTTTGTGATAGGCATTAAACAAATTTTGAGTATTAAGGATTTAGAAACCAACTTTGAAAATTTGTTTGATAAAAAGTGGCTTTAAATGAGTAACAAACATAAAAATTTGGTGTTAGAGCTATGATTTATTTCAACCACGAATTTCAAACCGTCGTTGCGTTTTCAACGATTTTAAATTTATTAAAAAATAAGTCTTTGGAGAATAAATTTCCTTTTTGTATAAAGAAAAACCATGTGGTTTGAAAATGTTAAAATATGAATTATGAATGAAGTTTATATGATTATGAAAGAAATATAAATATGAGAAAAAAAGATGAAGGACGTGTCTTATATATAAGTTTATAATTTCAAAAAATATGATTTGTTCTGATTATAGATTTCAAACTATGGATCTGTTTTCAACGATATTGAATTTGTTAGAAAGTTAGCTATTAGAGAGAGATTTTTATTTGAAATGCAATTTGAAAATTTGACATTAACTATAATTTGAACATGAATTAAAATCGACGTTTATTGTGGTCCTAGAATTGAAAATTGCGTGAAACACCATTGAAATTCATTTGGTCATAACTTTTGATTCTTTAATCCGATTTGGGCAAATGTTCTTTCGTTTGAAAGATATTTTATTAAGAAACAACTTTCTTGTTAGTCATATTTTAAAATTTTGAAGTTAACTTTTATCTAAACATTGATTTAAACTTATATATGTTGTTGTTTTAAAATTGAAAATTTTATGTAACATCGCTGAAACTCATTTGACCATAACTTTTGATTGGTTTATCTGATTTCAACGATTTTGCCCATTCTGAAAAGCTAAGAACCTAAAAAACAACTTTTATATTAAGTGTTTCTCCAAATATTTCCTTTTGTTGGCCAAAAATGTGAATTTCCTAAGTGGGCCTACACGCAAGTTAATAGTCTACTATGTGCATAGTTAGAAAACCCCCATAACTCAAGTTGTAATCCACATTTTTGCAATCCAAAAGATGTTTTGGAAAGCTAAAACAATAGACAACAATTTTACTTTTGATACCTTTATCTAATTCTATGATTTTAGCCTTTAAAACATTATCGAAAAGTGGTCTCGTTAAAAAATATGCATGTTGGATATGTATTAAATTTAAGCATACTTCTTATATCTTACTATATGCAACTATTATTTGAGGTTGAATTAAGTATATGTGCTTGGAAAGGCTTAGTGGGACTAAGTGATGACTTTTAGCTCGCCTTAGCTTGCTTAAGGGAGAAATAACTCGCTTAAACGCTAACAAAAATTCACATTTTTATGACATATTGGTATATGTTTGATATATATTGTTTCCTCGTGTTTCAGGATGCCCCATTGATTGGGTTGTATATTTATATTGTTTTATACCGTGTTTTGATTTTTCGAAACGCTCACCGTACAAAGGAGACTCTGTCGAATTTTTTCAAAAATTCTAACACCTAGAAAAAATTGCACAAATTATCGTATGCGAAAATAGAGAATTATTGAATGAATTTATAGCATACGAATAGAGAAGTTTGTGAAAAAGCCACATAGAGAATTTTATTAATTGCTAGAAAATTGTAGAATATGAAAAAAGTCAGGGTGTGAGTTGTGTATTACATTTTCCTATAGGAAATTGTGAGGACACAATTTTCTTAAGAAGGAAAGTCTATAACAACCCTGCTTTCTACGTTGTATAAATAAAATAAATTTAATTAAAATAAAATTATTCGATTTCAATTTTTGGTAATTAATATTTTTGAAGTTAATATATATTTAATTAAAGTCTATTTAATAAAGGATTTTTGTGTAAATAAATTTAATTAAATTAAAAAATTCTTTTGGATAATCTATTGAAATCATATAAATAGTTTTAATTGAATATAAAATATTTTTAAAGTATAAATAACTTTCATATCATTGAAATAGTGGGAAAATAAATTTATTTGCGTGAATATTTTGAATGATTAAATATAGTGCAATATTGACTTGAATTAAATAGTGGAATTATTGGAATTTAATTTGTAGAATGAATTATAAATTAAATTAGGAAGGAATTTCTTTACCAAAAAATTAAAAGTGTTCTTTAAGGAAGAAAAGAAGAATAAAATAGATAAATGAATGATATCCCAAATAATTAACTAGCCCAAGCCTATACCTCATTCATAGATCCAAACCCTTCTTCTTATGCTCAATACATGTTCCAATTTGCACAATACCTGATCCAATTTGCCCTAGCCCCAATTGTGTGTTCTTGAAATGGATTCGAAAAAGAAAAAAAAATATAACATATTTCAATGTGCAGAGGCTGTTACATGGCCAATCGAAGGCGGAGAAGATGAAGGATGCGCGTTAACTGCAGCGCTTGGGGAGGCACGATCTGGAAGGTGTCGCACATGAAAGGAAGCCTCGACTTAGAGATTTTCATGATCTTTGGTGACGGTGATGAAGGGTTGCGATGAAGTCCAGGTGCACGATCGTGTGGGTTAGGTAATGGACATTCTTAGAAGCTTTGATTAGGGGAGATGTGGGCGTGTGTGATTTCCTGACATTGATGGAGTGGTTGGTCGGTTTGGTTGCAAAAGTGGGATAGCTAGCTTTGACGATGAGGAATAGGCAAGGGGCTTTTTTTGGTTGTTGAAGTCTCATTCGACTGTAGCGAAGATTGGCGATAACTTGTCCAAATTCATTTTGGTGCGAAGTTTATTTTATTTGGGTAGGTATGTTTACGGATAGCCGAAATTCGATATATCTGATTTGGGCCGAACGATAAAATTTATTTTGATATCTAGTTGATGGTTTTGGAGAATTTCGCTCCATGGGTTATATTTTTGGATTTATTGATTTTCTTGTCTTTCAAAATTTCGAATAGGTTTGGAAAATAATTTATAATGTTTTAAAATTAAATTGAAGTATATTTATAAATAAATAAAAGTGGTTGGAAAAAATAAAATGATTTATTGAAAGTTGTTTGGATATAAAATATTATTTGGAAATAAAAATAGAAAATTCTTAATATATTGGAATGTCTGGAATTTTTGTATGTATAAATGAGAGATTTTTAATAATACTTCCGAAAGGGAAATTCTTTTGTTAATATTTAAGAAAAAGGATTAAAAGGGAAATTTTAAAATGGGGATTTTTGATTATAAAAATAAATTTTTAAGAATATCAAAATATTTTCCCTTATTTGTATGTTTATTGGTTCGGAAATGTGTTACTTTATTTGATTTGATAAAATGGATTCAAGAAATACTTGCGACAAGAATTTTAAAAATATACAATCTATTTTGAAGATATATTAAATTATGAAATATTTAATGGATTTGAGAGTTTTGATTAATATTTCCCTTCCGTATATGGTTTGATTTAAAATGATTTATATTTGATGGTTTTGTGATTTAATTCTATATAATGAGGATGTTGAATACATGGATTTGTAATAACGTTTGAGATGGGGAATTCGATATTATTTTTCCTATTATTCTATTGACTCATATTATAGAATAACCATTGTTTAATGAGTGCACTTTACTAGCTTTTAGTAAACGTTCAAGTAATAATGAGTGGTATGGGAAGCTCAAGGAATACTCATTTGATTACTATTGGTGAGTAGATGTCACTTAAATTTTGAAGATGGGTTAGGAATTTGTGATATCGTTTAGAGATGACTCCTTAGAGCTTATTAGTCGAGAGCTCTAATACTCTCCAAGGGCTACAAGATGAACATATGTTGGGATATATAGATTTATCATCTTAGGACTAACTAGCCAAGCTATATTATATTACTCTCAGGGCTAGAAGTTGAGGAATTAATATGTTGTGGCACTCTCATTAGGTCATGTGAAGTCGAGAGTACTTATTATTACTCTCATTAGGACCCATCACGACAAGATATACTTTGTTGCATCATCCATGAACTAATTGTTCAAGTATCATTATCTACTCCTAGGGCTAGTAGTGGAGGATTTGTTAAGTTGATATGCACTCGTTAGGACTCATATGGTCGAGAGCAGTTGTTGTTACTCTCATCAGGACTTCTAGAGTCGAGAGTACTAATTATTACTTTCATTAGGACATATATAGTTTAGAGTATTTGTTGGAATCAATATCATAGGGTTCACGCCACTATGGAGAGCGTGTGAATTAGACCCACCAAATAGGCTAGTTATCCATCCTAGCAGTTCTGATTGCGGGGTTGCGCCCGGATCCATGATGTCGCCGTGTTGAGTTTGTACGCTGAGAGTTATTTCTCTCATTAGAGCCAATAGTCTGTTACCAAGGGAAAGTAGGAATCATGGCCAATGCTCGGCGTAGCTCGACAGTGTGCTTATGACATGCAAGGATACGTTTCATGATTCTAGGAGTAACTAAGGGACTGTAGGAAACGGTTAGGGTCATTAGTGTGTCCTGGAGCTGTGCTGCGGCACATCAGTCTCCCATCTAGATGACTTAAGTAGATCCATTATATTTGATATATTTGATATTATCACCTCACTAGAGAAGATGAATATATGACAATAGAGAATGACTGCGTGTTAGTTTGTCATTTGAGTTAGCCTAACTCGAGACAGCTGCGTGTTTTCTATTTATGACATTAGAGACATGTTGTGAGTTTTTCTATCATTCTCTCAAAAGAACCTATGGCTGAGAGATCTCCTTTTTATATGATTTGTTATTTCTATCTCTTAAGACCATTCAGTCGAGAGTTTTGCCTCTCTAAGGATTGTGGGTCATGATTTTTTTCATTGCGTATTTAATTGACTTTGACATTGATTCGAGTTTGTGTTTTTGGATATCTCCAAAAGCCTAACAGTCGAAAGGTATCACTTCCATTTGGGCTATAGTTCGAGATAAATATTTGGATATTATTTCCAATATTTTGTGTGAGTTATGCTTTTGTTGGGATTTGTACTTCTTGCTCTCTTTTAGGACTAACGGTTGGAAGTTTTGACATCCACCAGGACTGTAATTCAAGATAGTGTTCTTAGATATTGATTTTTGTATTTGGTTTGAATTTCATTCTGTTTAGGTTTCATATTCCCTGATTTATCTTTTATGACTTAGTAGTCAGAAGTTATTACTTCTATTAGGGCTGTAGGTCGAGATTTGATGTTTTGGTTATTTATTTGCGATTACACTTTCTTGATTTATATTTTTAGAGCTTGATAGTTGGAAGCCTTCACTTCCATTAGGACTGCAAGTAGTATTTTGGGTTATTGACCCTTGGATTTGGTTTAATTTGGGATTTATTCTTTTATTGTAAATTTATGGATACGTTGCGTGCTTATCCATTTTATTTTGAGATTTCAACGAATTTGATTGTTATCACCCAATTTATAGTTGTCATGGTTCTTACTTACTTATACGTATTTCATGGGTGATATTGGATTCGAGGCGTCGTATATTCTTATGATATGATCGATGTTAGTTTGTGTCGTATTTGTGCTTTATCTATTATTACCATGCTTATTATTATATATCCATATTGGATTTAGATGTAGTCTAACCTATTCATTATGTATATAATACTCGGGTCAGTCCGAGACTTTTTAGGTTCAGGGACATTAGCCGTTTATAGGGCTTTAGAGGAGATAGTATATATTACATCGATATTTTGAGAGATTGAATATATATATTTTATTTAGATGTCTCCTTTTTTTTTGTATTGAGATGGCTGTGAGTTTTTGCATTATGAACTTGACTTGTTTATACTATTATAGTGAGGCAGACATTATAATTTGTGATGTATTACATTTTTCTGCTCCGATTTGTGACTCTGTGTTCATTTATATATGTTACATATTGATCTATCTTGGTAAGCCCATGTGTTCATTGCTTTGTACCAATATCGAGTACAAATGATATTGATATATTTTGAGGTGAGATACATACCAGTGTTGGCCCAATGGAATATTCACGTGTGGTCACTCCTAACAAGCCTTATTTTTTGTATTACCAGACAGGGTTACCTAGTAATTATCTTTGGTAGTATAGGTATAGAGGTGGGGTATTACAAAATCCATCGATAAATTATTTTGGACACAAGTCAGATATCTATGATCGGTTCATAGAATAAAAAATGGAAGTTGTTATTATAACATGCAAAGGAAATAACACAACTCGATTTGATCAAATCGGTAAATATCTTGGATAAGAGTAACAATAATGCCTAACAGCGAATAAATTCACTCTCAAAGTCACTCGTCCCTATGCAATATAATGATGTATCAATAAGGAGTAATCGGACTATGTTGGCAAAGTACAATTAACAATGAGTGGAGTTGAGTTACTTCATTCTACAAGAATATGTACTTAAGAGTAAGCACATATATAAAATTTGATTTCATATAAAGTAGAGATTATGAATTCAATGAATTGGGAAGGAACCCCAATCTTGAATAACTAAGATGTGTGTGGTTGTCTAGTTTACATTATGAACGTAAGTTTCATGAACTAAAAACTGAGGGAACCCAGTCCGTTTCGTAGCAAGTGAAATGGATAAGTTTAAGATAGATCCCTATTTGGACTTTAATGGGCCTATGAAGTCTAATGTTTAACACCAGATCCAGTCTAGTTATTTTTAATAAAATTATATGTTAATTAATTAAATATATGTCCATTAAGCATGTTATTTGGATAAGTATGAATATATCAAATATATTCATTTTCTGAATGGTATGACATACATATGAAACTAGAGTGAATATAATTGCTTGGTGTTTAAAAATGGGAGCAAACATGAAACTAGATCTTGATATAATCGCATCAAGATCTAAAAGGAAAGAGATAAATGTGAAAAATGCGACATCATTAATTGATATCACCTTCATCTTTTGCAAACATTCAATTGATACTATACTTAATTTTCATACAAAATGATATGAGATAATGATATGTTTATATGAAAAAACAAAAATAATAACATGGTTATTATTCGAGTTTTTAACCCAGTAGAATCCAAAGGAAGTTGGAATAGCTTGGTTGAGTCAGAGTAACTCATGAGCCAACCAAAAATACTGGAGCAATTAACCCAGAGAAGTCATAGGAATAGAAAACAAAAATACGCAAAGGTAATGGATCACTAGCGATCCATCGTCTATGGATCGCAAGCGACCCATAAGCTTGGCTGCTGGATTCATGAATTCACTTGCATCGGTGTCCAAATGGGTATTCTAAGGACAATGGCCAAGTCTAATGCAACCAGTATGAAGATTATCATCAAAACAAGGCAATGTGCTACGAAATTACATGGAGAGTCCCAACACGAGACAACAAATACACCCCATAAAAAAATGTCCAAAAATCAGCTAAGTACATGGATTGCTAGCGATTGATACCACTTCGCCAGATCGCCATGAACTTTGTGGTAAAAGGCAAGGGAAGCATCTTAAGTCGTTGGGTCACCACCAGGGGAGAAGCTATGGATCGCTAGCGATCCATAGCCTATGGGTCCCTGGCGATCAATCAAGTTGGCTCGGTTCGAGATGAAACTTGCAGTTCGTTTTCCTACAGTCATTTGCAAGCATATGGCAATAAGTCCTAGCCCAATGGATGTCCAACCTCCACTATCTACAACATAAAGAGGATCCTCTGGAATAGCTGCTGGAACTCTACAGAAAACCATCTTCACTCTTCGCCTCCCTTACAATAGTCATCCAAGGAGTTCACTGTGATTCTGCAGTGAACTCTAGCCTTGGGGACTTAGTCTAATTTAAGATATTCAACTACTTTGTAATCCAATTCACCTTGTAACAGTAATCAGTCAATAATAAAAGTTATAAAGTGGACGTAGGCTTCATTAACAGCCGAACCACTATAAAATCTTCTTATCCTCCTACTATTTATGCTCTTTCTGCATTTATTCTCCGTACTATTGCTCTGTAAGAATAGAGCTGGTGCTTTCACACTCAACCCATAGTGTTGATCCATTTCTTAGGTCAACATTTTGGTGCTTTCATTGAGAGCTCCAACTCAGGCTTAGATCTAGCTATTTACTTTGGATCAGATAGGTTCAGAAGTTAGATCCTTAATCTCTGTTCAAAATATCTACTGCTAGAAATCAATGGCTCTGGGCAGAAAAAGAACAGCTTTTGGAAAATCTATTGGCAGTAATAGTCGGAGAAGAGACAAATCATCAACAAATTGAAGCAAATAGCGACAATGCAGGAGATCAAGGGCCAGGATCCTCCAATGAACGTGAAGTCGTTACAAGAGATGAGTTGAATAAAATGGTTGATTAAATCAATGAGAAAATAGAAAGCAGTCAGAGAGCTCTTATGGATAAGCTTAGTGCCCTCTTGATCTTATAATCACATCCTGCTCCAAGAATTATGGCAGCACCCGCAGCTGCTATAGAACAGGAAAATTCTTCCATTTCTGGTATAAACAGAAGAAACAAAAAGCAGCCACAAAGAGGAGTGATAACTGGAACCATGGGAATCAACATAGAAGGAAACATAGGTACTCCACCAATCGCAAGGCAACTAGCTATGAACTTGAACCAAGAAGTGCAGACCCCACAAGAGGATATAGCCATGGACCTCTCCGACTCAAAAGATGGAGAGCAATTTAACGACAACAAGTTGGAAGGAAATGCCAATGCATTCGATAATGCCAGGAATGTCCAAACTGCCCCAATCAGGCGAACCGCAAGCCAACAGGATCCCGAGGGAGTGGCTCTTCCAAAGACAGGATAGCCTAGGCTTTAGTTCACTCACCAAGTCCGTTTGTAGAGCCAAACACTCGGTGTAGTGATCGACAGCCGACCCCAAGACTACCGGACATCAAGGCATTTATCGCGAATATGGTCAAGCAACTGATGGATGAGAATAAGAATAGAAGAGATGATGAGTGAGGATACGCTCCAAGTCGGACTCTCTTCGCTAATGAGATCTTGAATGAGCGAAATTTAAAAAAGTTCACTATGCCAACTATTCCATCCTATGATGTAACAAAAGACCCAAAAACCCATTTGTACAAGTGCAATTAGTACATGGACGGAGAAAATGCTTCAAACGCTATTCGGTGTAGATGTTTTCCAATCTTTCTGGAAGGAATTTCTTCCATGTGGTTACTAGGCTTCCGCCAAGATCTATCTCTACTTTCGACCAACTAGCAACGAGATTCCTTGATCAGTTTAGACTTCACACAGCGCAGCCCAAAGATGTGATGTCCATGTCTGGCTTATTCCAGGGACGAAATGAATCTTTGAAGTCTTTCATAAATCGGTTTAATACCGCAGTAACAGAGGTATGCAATCCGAATGAGGATATGGTTTTCATGACTTTAGTCTGCGTTATCCACCCCAAAACTGAGTTCGGAAAATAGATCAAGATGAAACAACCTACCACTAGGAAGGACTTCAACCATAAGGCGAGTCAATACTAGGAAGGACTTCAACCATAGCGTGCAACCAATAACGTTGGGCAGAGCGACATGACGATGAACCAAAACATGAACGCCTCTGAGACCGCTGAAGGAAGTGCAGAGAAAGACTTGAAACCAAAAAAGGAAGAACCAAAATTCCAATAAAAGAAATGGAAACAATAAATGACTTAAAGGCTTCAGGCCCAAGGATTACACCCCGCTCAATGATACTCCAGAATATATTTATGTCGCAACACAAGGGGTAGAGGAGTATAAAAAACATCCTAAGAAGAAAGCAGCTAAACAACAAAAGCGCTCGATTCTATCGCTTCCACGAGATGCATGGTCACAATGCAAAAAAATGTCGTCATCTAAAGAACTTGGTTGAATAGCTAATCCAAAAAAATAAGATTCAGTAGTACGTAAGAAAATCGCAAGATCCTAACCAACCCGTGGCTCCCCAAGTTCTTAGGGATCGAAGTAACCAAGCTAGAACCAGCAAAGAGGGATCTAAGCGAACTGATTAGAGACTCATCATCGGAATGATATTTTGAGGACCTCATCCCTCATAAATGAGTTGGGGAGAAATGGAGTGGTACACGAGTTCGTTAAAGCACGCTCCGAAGGATTCGTGCCTCGTAATCAAAGATGGAGCTCCAGCCAAGCAGCAGAAAACCTTAAATGATGATGTAGTCTTTCGAAATCGGGATATCGAAGGGATCTTAGCTCCAACTCTCGATCTCATGGTAGTGACAGTAGGGAGCGGGCCCGCCATGGTCCGATGAGTAATGATTGATAGCGGTAGTTCTGTGAATATTCTTTTCAAACGTACCTTTAATCAGATGAAGATCAGCATGAAGGATGTATATGCATGCAAAACAAAATTCCAGGGATTCACTGGCGAACCCAAACAATCGTCGGGACGATTGACTTGCCCGTAGAACTTGGGGAGGGGATATAAGAGTCACCCTCATCCAGATTATCGTAATTGTAGATGAAACATCTACATACAATGCTTCTTGGGACTCCCGCGCGGTGGATTTCAGAATCGCTCTAGCCTAGTGGTGCCTCATCATGAAATTCCTAACGGAAAACGGAACCTGGACGGAGGAGATCAATGCGCCGCTAGAGAATGTTACATTGCAGAACTGCGTGAATCCAAAAGAAAAGAAAAGAAAAGGAGGAAAATGTAGGGAGAACTCTCCACATTCGAAACCTACCGAATCGTAACTACAGAGCCGCCCCTAGCTTGGGGACCATAGCCGATTCGACAAGGCTTTGGACCTTGGAAATAAGAGTTCAGAGGAGGATCGGGCAGCATGAGTAGAACTGATGGTGTCTATTCCTGTCGATATAGATGACCCAACGTGGGTCTTGAAAATTTGATTGCACCTGCGAAACAAGATGCGATTAGAACTCACCAAATTTCTTCATGCCAACTTGGATGTGTTTTCTTGGACACATTCTGATATGTGTGGGGTATCGCCAGAAATTGCATGCTACGCACTCAACATTGACCCCAGATTTACACCGGCAAACCAAAAGAGGCGCAGCCTGGGCCTCAAGCGTTTTAAGGCATTGAGAGAAGAAGTAGACAAACCGATGCCAAATGGTTTTATCCATAATGCGACCTACCCCGAATGGGTATCTAACCCAGTTTTGGTCATGAAGTCCAATGGGAAATGGAGAACCTGCATCGACTACTCAGAATTAAATAAAGCCTACCCGAAAAATAGTTTTCCACTACCAAGAATTGACCAACTTGTGGATGAGACGGCTAGGCACGAACTGCTATCATTTATGGATGCGTACTTGGGATGCAATCAGATCCTTATGCATGAGACCGACCAAGAAAACACCAGCTTCATCACCGACCTAGGATTATACTACTACAGGGTAATGCCATTCGTTTTAAAGAACGCAGGGGAAACCTACCAAAGATTAGAAAATTCCATGTTCATGCGTCAAATCAGAAAAACCATGGAAGTCTATGTGGATGACATGCTGGTGAAATCACGAGTAGCAGCCAATCACCTAGATAATCTTGCCAAAATGTTTGAAATACTCCAAAAATATGGAATGAAACTCAATCCACTCAAATGTCACTTCGGGGTAGCCTCCAAAAAGTTCTTGGGATTCATCGTGAGCGCAAGAGGCATTAAAGAAAATCTAGATCAAATAACTGCCCCACGGGAAGTCCAAGCCCCAAAGAACAAGAAGGAATTACAAAGCTTGAATGGGAAAGTTACAGCATTAAGCCGGTTCATCTTGAAAGCCATTGTCAAGTGTATACCGTTCTTTGATGCATTAAAGAAAGGAAAGAAGAACTTCAAATGGAATGAAGCTTGTAAAACCGCATTTGAAGAGTTATTGCGACATATGGAATCCCTGCCAATCCTATCAAAGCCAGTAGATGGAGAGGACTTGTTTATCTATAGCAGTCTCATCTCACGCATTGAGCGCTGCCCTTGTGCGAGAAGAAACTAGGATTCAACGACCCGTATACAACATTAGCAAGCGGTTCACTGGAGACGAGAAAAATTATCCGAAATTGGAATCCTTGTCGAAAGCACTCAATTAAAACAAGAAAGCATCCCAATCGAAACCTTTTCTTTTAAACTATTCGACTTTGTCAAAAGCATTTAGGTCGAAAGCAACCTTGTCGAAAGCTAGCAGGCATTTTTTTAAAACCGTACAAAGCTTCATCTCTTTCGGAACCCTTTGGTTTCAACCCAATACCTTTCGACCTCTTCCAATTCACTACGTACCAGTTGCCTAACACCATGTGCATAGGTTTCGACCTTGTCGAAATGTGAGGTATAGAGGCGGAACCTAGTTCCCGAAGGAGTCGAAATAGTAAAAAGCATATTTATTTGTACTTTAAAGTTGTCCTTTTGTACCTAACCTGCCTTATTTGTCTAAATTTGATTGGTTGCCAGATTTTTATATTCAAAAGTCCTTCCAACTTTGCATTTTTGAAAATTTAAACAATTTAGAAAAAAAACCCCTTCTCCTTTATAATTATATAAAATATTTAAGTCCGATACCTTAAAATAAGTTTATATAACTATTAAAACATCTTGAAAAATCTGGAAAAATTCCAGAAAATCACTTTATATATGTTTTTCAACATATAAAATTTTCGGACCCAAATAATAAATTATTTTCCCGTAAATAATTTTATAATCCAAATTATTATTTTCTTCCTTAGAAAATTCATAATAAATCCACGAAAATTCAAAAAAATTTGAAAATTGAAACCCATCTCTAAAATATCATTTTTGATCCTCATAAAAATTCGCAAGACTAATGGATGTCATTTAATAGTGTTTTCATCTTAAACATGTCATAAAATCTATATGAACATAAATAAATCATCAACATGTATATATAATCATTTTATCATTTAAAACATGGCAAACCTTTGCAAAATATTTGGATTTAGCCTTAAAATCGAAACCAATAAAAATTAGAGATGTAACATTATTCACCTTTGCCTTATATATTAAAGAGCTTGAGATTTAAATAGGTTTGATTTGAATTTGCTTTTCCTTTAGCTTTTTTAGTTTATTCTTCCTCTTTCCTTATTAATGGTGGCCAACCTTATTTATAAAAATTTGAAATGATAATGAATGTGTAAAATTATACACGGCCTAGTTTTGGAGATATAGGAATGGCCTCTTTCCCACATTACCCCTCCTCTAATTCATTTTAAACTCTTCTTCAATTTGTTTATTTTAAATGGCACGACTACCTTAACTAAAATCAAATCTCAATCCCCTAATCAACACATTATTTTATTTAGTTTAACTAACTAAATCTCCTAAATAATGTTACTAAAAATCTGGGGTGTCACACTTAACGAAGCTAACCAATAAGGAGGCAAAGTTTGCTTAGTCCAACAAATGTGAGGAAGCATTCCTTAAGTTAAAGCATTTATTGACCAATGCGCCCGTGTTATTAGTTCCAGACGGAAACCAAGGGTTGGTGATATATACAGATGCATGTGGAACTGGATTAGGAGCAGTATTGATGCAGAATGGTAAGGTTATTGCCTACGCATCCAGGCAGCTTAGACTGCATGAAATAAGGTATCCTACTCATGATTTGGAGTTGGCAGTAGTGATCTTCGCATTGAAGATTTGGAGACATTATCTCTTAGGGGAGAGGTTTGAGCTTTATACCGATCATAAGCCTTTACGGTATTTATTCTCCCATAAGGAGTTGAATATGAGACAGCAGAGGTGGCTAGAGTTTTTGGCAGCTTATGATTTTGGTATAGAGTATACAGTAGGAAAAGGTAATAAGGTAGCAAATGCTATTAGTAGAAAACATCAGAATGTAGTGTTAGCTATGCTGGCGGAGTGGAAAGATCTAAAAGCTTTGACTACTTGTGATGTGCAGTTAAGATCAGCTGCTGGTTCTTGTCAGAGTTCCGCCAGGTTGTCTTGTTTAGAAGTTCGAAAAATATTTATTAATAGAGTTGCTTCTAAGAAGAAGGAGGATCCAATATTAGCTGACAGGATTAGAAGACTTAAGATTGGAAAAAATATCGAAGATTTAAAGGAGTTAACCTTGACTAAAGAGGATGGTTGAGAAAGAAGGGACGGTTGTGTGTTCTGAATGAGGAGGACTTGAGGAAAGAAATTCTTGGAGAATGTTATTGATCCAAGTTTACGATTCATCCTAGAGGAACCAAGATGTATCAGGATATGAAGAGGAGCTTCTATTGGGAAGGCATGAAGAGGGATGTTGGCTTGTGGATTAGGCAATGTGCAAACTGTCAACAAGTGAAAGATGAACATCTGAAACCGAGTGGGTTGCTTCAGCCTTTAGATTCCAGTTTGGAAATGGGATTCAATATTCGTGGATTTTATAGATGGGTTTCTAAGGACAAATAGGGGTAATGAAAGTATTTGGGTTATGGTGTACAGATTGACCAAGAGTGCCCATTTCATTCCAGTTAAGTCAACCAAGACGGTACCTGTTTTATCCAAGTTGTTCTTGAAGAAAATAGTTAGACTGCATAGAGTTCCTAGCAATATAGTCAGTGATAGAGATGCTTTATTACTAGTGAATTATCGAAGAGTCTACATGAGGTAATGGGTACCAAGCTTAATATGAGTATTGCATATCACCCTTAGATAGATGGGCAGACAGGATAGTCAATAAAGTACTTGAGGATTTATTGAGGGCTTGTGTACTAGACTTTGGTGGATCTTGGGAGGATCGCCTAAATTTAGTCAAGTTTTCCTATAAGAACAATTATCAGACTAGTATAAGAATCGCGCCATTTGAAGCTTTGTACGGAAGGCCATGCAAATCACCAACATGTTCGTTGGAGACTGGACATAGATTGGGCTTAGGTCCAGATTTGGTTAGAGAGACGTTAAAGAAGATTGAGTTAATCCGAGGAAGGATGAAGAAAGCTCAGTCCAAATAGAAGAGTTAGGCATATAAGAGGCGTAAAGACCTAGAATTCTCAGTTGGAGATAGGGTTTTCATTAAGGTATCACCTATGAAGGTTGTGGTGCGATTTGGAAAGTCAGGGAAGTTAGCCCCAAGATATGTTGGTCCATTCCAGATTTTAGAGAGGATTGGAAAGCTCGCATACAGAGTAGAGTTGCCGAGCAGTATGGCAGGTGTCCATAATGTATTCCATGTGTCTGAGTAAGTGCATGATCCATAGACTACTATTCCTCCTATAGGGTTGGATGACTGAGTGGTAGAGCCTAATTTGACTATCGTTAGACAACCAGTTCGGGTTGTAGCTAGAGATGAGAAAAGATTAAGGAACAAGGCAGTCTGGTTGGTAAAAGTTCAGTGGAGTGACAACGAGAAGGACTACACTTGGGAGATAGAGGATAGGATTAGAGATACTTATCCCGATCTACTTCGAGGGTATGTCTATATTATATTTATATAGATAGTTGCTAGTCAGATAGGCTAGTATCATTGTTATAGTTGTTATGAGTTGTTACAGATGATTGCTATGTTTAGTATTTGGTCCTTACTGAATTTCGAGAACGAAATTCTTTACGGGAGGGAGCTTGTAACATCCCTAATTTTTGACAACATTATTCAGAAAATTTAATTAGATAAATTAAATGGAATAATGATGATAAGGAGATTGAGATTTGAATAAATCACACATATGCAGGGTCGCGCTTAACCATAATATAAATGGGCTTTAATTGGGTTATTAAACTAATTAAATTACACATGGGCATATTAGTAAAACAGCCATACTATTATACATGGGTATACACTTCTCATTCTTGCCCACTCATGTTCCATTTTTATTTTTGACAAACGCAAATCAAAAACTAAAAAGAGCCGGCCATTAACAAGGAGGAAAAAAAAAGGAAATTTCAATCTAAAGCTAAGGATCAAAGCTAGGAAGGATTAATCAACAACAAGTCTCAAATTCCTTATCAAGTCTAAGGTGAATGATAATTAATTCCATCTCTTTTTGGTTTTTATAATCATATGATTTCGGGTTTAAGTATTTATTTCTTTTCTATGATATTTTGGATGATGACATGCTAAAGTTATTGACTGTTTGATTTAAACAATTTATTTATATGCAAGATTTGTACGTTTTAGAGTAAAAACCGTGGGTTATTGATTATAGAAGGCCATGGAAAAAATTTACGTTAAGCAAAACATGATTTTGGAGATGGGTTTTAATTTTCAGAATTTTCCAAGCTATGGAAATTTTATTATGAATTTTTAATGAAAAATATGATGTAATTGGATTTAAAATTTATTTTGAATATTTCAAGAAGAAATTGGGTCTAAATTTTTAATATGTTTAATTACATAAAGAAACTGAATTTCTGTAATTTTTGGGGATTTTTCCCAATTGATTTACTAGAGAAAATAAATTATTTTAAAAGAAGGACTTTTATGTAAATGTTGGTTTTATTTTATGAAAAAGGCTTAAACTTTAAAATCCTTTAATTCGGATCTGATTAAATGTGGAGGTTTTGACTGAAAAGTATTTGAAAAGTTATGCAGCAACCAATCAAAGGTTTACAAATAGGCAAGAAGTTACAAAGTAATTACTAAACATTGCTATATTTCAGCCTTTAATTTAAAAAAAGGTGTTCCGCCTCAAATAGTAAGCACCTTTCGACTCCATTGGTTCCGCTTCAACCCAGTCGAACAAAATACAAGGTATCACTTAGATGGTGCGTAGTGGATTGGAAGGAAGGCGGAAGCCTTTGGTGTCGAGAGGTATACTTTCGATGGGGACGAAACCCTGCTTTGTTTTCGAAAGTTAAGTTCTTGCCTTATTTACTTAAAGCTTTCGACATAGACAAAACCCATGCTTTCGTAAAAGGTTTTCATAAATGGATTTCGCAAGGATGGGTTTCGACCAAGTTGAAACCTAGCTGTAGATTTTCCTTCGACTGCATTGAAGTCATATATGCTTTCGAAGGGTTACCTTTGTTCTAACTTAAACTAAGCCTTTTTCCTGAATGTTTTCGGAAGGGATTGAGGGTTTCAAAGGCAATATAGTCGAAATGGGGGGTTTTCGACTCTACCCTTTGAAATTTCATTTCTAAAGTGTTGCTTTCGACTAGATGGTTCCGACACCATCAACTTTTCCCTAAAAAAAGTTCCATAAGTGTTTCGAAAGAGATATTTTCGTATATAACCACTTTGACCCAAATGATGTTTTTAAAAGAATAAACCCAATGCTTTCGAAAGGGGCAATTTCATTTGTTTCGAAACTATATTTTAAAAAAATGTTTCGATACCATCGAAAGGTATAATTGGTTTCAAAAGAGAATATTTTTCAAGGGCTTCGAAAGGTTTGTTTAGTATGTTTTGAAAAGTAGTTTTTGCTTCGACGGAAGTCATCCAGAGGTTTCAAAAGAGATGTTTTTAAGATCTCAAAACATAAACCCAATCTCAATTTAAAGGAATAATCATGGCATAAATAAACAAAGGGTTTTAAAATAAATAAGTTTTTTCTTGATTAAAAAGGTTATAGGGTATAACCCAAACACACACACACACACACACACATATATATATATATATATGTGTGTGTGTGTGTATAGAGAGGATTTCAAGAATAATAAACCACAGGTTTGGTGTTATTTTGTTGTTATGTTTACTTCTTCGTATACTTATTCACATTGTTATTAACCTCTAACCGTGTTTTGGGGGAAGGGCGGAATAACCAATTAGGCATACCCAGTAGTGAATATAACGTAAGAAATGTTAATATCTTAATTAAAAATATTGGTAGAGGCCAATAGGTTTGCAGTAATCCCATGAAAACTGTGTATAACAAATGATATTGGCAAGGGGCGATAGGTTCATAGTCAGACCATGAAAACTATGATTTGATACTGGCAGGGGCTACTAGATTTGTAGTTAGCCCATGAAAACTATATCTGCATTAAGATATTGACGAATAGTCAATAGGTTCCTAGTTAGCCCATGAAAACTAGGATAAGAGAAAAGATATTGTTGTTACCAATAGGTTCCTAGTTAGCCCATGAAAACTAGGATAAGAGAAAAGATATTGTTGTTACCAATAGGTTCTTAGTAAGCCCATGAAAACTATGAAAACGGACAGATAGTCCGTAAGCATTTAACGGGTAAATAATAACCCTTAAAACTATAATTGAGACAGATAGTCAGAATGAACTGGGATGGGTAACCCAGATTTGATTTACTTGTTTTGCATATCATTATAATATATTGAAATACTATGTTTTTAACCATTGTGGATGCAGGAGCACAGTACATGGTTTTATAAATGTTTTAGGGTATTAGTGATGGGAAAACCCATTCCGTTAAGCGGCGTGGTCTCACTAGATTTCCAAACGGTTTGAAATGGTTGATTATTATTCATACCAGACTTTATGTCTGACTCAAAGTTTTTGTTTTCCCTTTAAACTCTCGGGTACTCAACTGATTTTGAGTAGGCTGAGAGTTAGGGTTTCCATGTGTTCTTTTAGACGAATAAAGCATCCGAAGATGTGCAAGAGGCAAGCTTATTATTAGGGTTCTTTTATTTCCACTGTGTGTTTGATTGTAAAGGAAAATTGTTTAGTGCCTTATTATATATACTCCGATAAACCATCTTCATATGTCGCTCTTGGCGTATTTTGTAATAAGTAAATGTTATCTGAACGTGGTCTACGAACAAGGATTATGTAATCAATCTGGAATATTTTGAAATGGAATGTGGAATTTGTCTGCTATTTAAATTATTTTCCATATTCTTATGTTTCTGTGTATCAATGTATCTAATATCATCGAATTTGGTCATCGAGGATTAATAACTATGGATGACTGCAGCATCCGTAGCCGTTAGTTTTGGGCCTCCAAGAAAGGGGATGTTATAGAGATTTAGAGAGTTAGGTGTATGCGCTAGGGGAAATTCGATAATTTACCGTAAATTATTAGATCTGTAACAAAATCTCGTTTGAAATAAATGAGTTTGTTTTTTATTATATACTTTTTATAATGTGATATGTTAATTAAGAAATTAATTTCAGTACATTAAATCAAAAATACTTAAATTATATTTTACGTGAAAATAATTACAAGGAGTTGTAATCATGAGACAATATAAAATAAAAACTATTTTAAACATTCCTGGTCAAGATGTCTCGGGAAAGGATATTGATACATCCTTTGAGACCAAAGTACGTAACACCCTCTAAATATTAGGCAGTGTAATACTCACGGCTGTTGGGGCACCAAGAGGCCAAATACCGACAGTTATTGAATAACTATGGAATGACTCACCAGAGGGTTTTTGGTTGGTTAATAATAACTAGATCAAACATGAAATCTCGAAGTTTGATGATAATATATGATTATCTTGACTTGAGAATACTGTTGAGCTTCAATGTGGAAACTCCACTTTGATTATAGTCAAATCATGGCATGGTGACCATCGAGCGATTATAGTTGGATCTGAGTTAAAACATTGGAACTGAAACACTATTCAATAGAGAATTTGTCTCCTTGGTTGTATGAGGTTATATTATAGTCAATTGTAGTCAACTCAAAGTGAAAATCTCTAGGCAGGGTAGTACAGTTAATAATAAATGTTATTATTGAACCAAGGACTTTATTTATTGACTAACCTAGTTGAGTATCGATGAAATTGGAATTTTGACCAAAACTAAATTCGTTAAACCATACAGTGACATATTGTTCATGAAAAGAATATGTAAAAAATCGTTACTAAAAGGTATCACTTAAATTGTAAAATTGGATTTGTGGATGAAGATTTATAAGCAATAAATTTGGCCAAAATGTTACACCACTAGCTAAGGTGACATGTGAACATTAATATTTGAATTGCTCGATATTAATCGTTGACAAATACACCTATGTATTGCACAACCACCTCGATGATTTCTCCCAAATACCACACGACTTAGTTGATTTACAATTGTTATAAATTAAATAAATAAAATAATATTTATGACATATTATTTATTTATTTGATGTATTGGGTGTTATTAGTATTTTCTAAGTGTTATTAGTAATTAATCGGATGCATGTATACAAGTTATATATGTACGTACTATCGATACGCATTTAAATAAATTTTTTAATGATATTAATCACTAAACATGTTTAGAGTTTTTAATAGCCCATGAAGACCATTATATAGCAAGCCATAACATATGAAGGAAGGAGGGTTCTTTATTTGAATTCTAGATTTAGGTCTAAGAATTGGTAAAAGGAGAAAGAGTAAGCGGAGGAGAATTTGACTCCCTCTCCTTCCCTATTTAAATCAAGTCATTCCCTCATTAATTTGTTTCTTCTTATATCACTTCTCCATCTTGAGTGTAAAGACCACCCTACCTCCATAGCCATGTCTCCCATTGATAAAAATGCATCTATATACAAATAAAATCAATGGTGTATTATGTCATTGCAAAGTCCAAAGATCGATTCAAACTAAATCTAAGAGTTATCTCTAATTAACGAGCATTCAACGACTTTATCTTTAGGGAGTATATTATAATTAATTTACAATCATATGGTAGCTATATACATATATATACATAACAATTTTATATGTGCATATATTGTCTCACCTAAGTATGTGATTGATTTGATAACATTAAATAATTGTTATACATGTTTTAATTTATTAATACATATTTAATATCATAATATGTTTATATATATATCACCCATATGCTTTATATAATGTATATATGTTATATTTCAAATATTATATATATATAATTTAATATTTAAATAATTGTTAATCAACTTTAAGATTAAAATTCAATTAATACATGTTTAAAATTAAAATATATAAAATAAATTAACATAAACCATTTAAGCAATTATAAAATTATACTCGGCCAAAGCCTATTTTATATAATTTATATTAATTATTCTAAAACAATGTTAATATATTTAATAATATATACATGTATACATATATTATTAATTTAAAGTAGTTTTCTCAGAAAAAACACTTTTGTTGACGAAATGATTTAGATTGGTTATATATATTTATATATAGTTATAATATCTTATTTCTAATAAAACATAAGTTTACTAATATATATGTATGTATGTGTGTGTGTGTGTGTTTGTGTCTTTGAATACTTATATATATATATATAATAAAAAATCGATCGAATAGTCAAGTTATATATTGTAATATTTAAATAATGATTAGCATGATTAAATCTTGAAAATATTTACTAACGCTTTATACAATATTTTAAATTTAAATCTCGTTGACTCGGTCAAAATTAATTAGATGCTTTTAATTTTATTTATTTAATATAAATGGTTTTTGGAATTTATAAATATATATATATATAAATATTAAATATAAATATTATATATATATATTAAATAATGTTTTGACTCAGTCAATGCATATATAAATGGCGAGTGTATGCATTGTAGATGTAAATCCCAATATCTATATGCGTATACATTAACCATATATACATCACTATTTTGAGGATGAACTTTGTATCCACATGAGTATATGTAACATCCCTAATTTTTGATAACATTATTCAGGAAATTTAATTAGATAAATTAAATAGAATAATGAAGATAAGGAGATTGAGATTTGAATAAATTATATAGAGCCGTGCTTATTAATAAGATAAATGAGCTTTAAATTGGTTTATTGGTTAATTAAATTACACATGGGCATATTAGTAAATGACCATTTTATTTTACATGGCTATATCCTTTTTTAATTGTCCATTCATGTTTCATTTTCCACTTTCATAAACAAAAATCAGAAACTTAAATATAGCCGGCCATTAATAAGGGAAAAGAGGAAGAAAATTAAATCAAAGCTAAAGATCAAAGCTAGGGGAATCAATCTTCTACGAACCTCAAATTCCTTATCAAGTTTAAGGTGAATAATAATCATATATCATCTCTATTTTATTCTGTGATGATATGGTTCAGATTTATGATTTAAATTTGTTTTTGTGATAAAAATGGATGATGATATGCTTGAGTTGTATTATGTTGATTTATTTTAATTCATACGCATATGAATTTTCACGATTTTGATATAAAACCGCTAATCTATGATTTTAGATTGCCATGGAAAATTTTTATGTTAAGTAAAACATGATTTTGGAGATGGGTTTTAATTTTCAAAATTTTCCAAGATATGGAAATTTTATTATGAATTTTTAATTAAATATTGATATAATTGGGTTTAAAATTTATTTCGAGAATTTCAACAAGAAATCGGGTCTATAATTTTAATATGTTTGATTACATGATGAAATTGAATTTCTGTGATTTTTGGGGATTTTTCCCAATTGAATTAATAGAGGAAATAAATTATTTTTAAAAAAGGGATTTTCTACAAATGTTGGTTTTGTTATATGGAAAGGTTTTAATGTTAAAAATCCTTTAATTTGGATCTGAATAAATGTAGCAGCTTTGAATATAAAGTATTTGAAATTTTTTTATGACAGCCAATCAATTATTTACAAATATGCAAGTTGTTAAAAAGTAATTACTAAAGTTGCTAATATTCAGCCTTTAAATCAGAAAAAAGATGTTCCGCCTTTATTAGTAAGCACCTTTCGACTCCATTGATTCCGCCTCATCCCAGTCGAAACCATCATAGTCGAAATCCACATAGTCGAAACCAATACACAAGGTATCATCTAATCAAGATGGCACGTAGTGGATTGGAAGAAAGGCGGAAGCCTTGGTGTCGAAAGGTAGGCTTCTGATGGGGTCGAAACCCTAATTTGTTTTCATAAGTTTAAATCCTGGCCTTGTTTTACTTAAAAGCTTTCGGCGTAGTCGAAACATATGCTTTCGAAAGGGTTTTAAAATTAGCTCTCAAAGAAGGTTGTCATATTATGTTAAAGTATTAGCTTTCGAAGGGGTGCCTTTTTCCTTAAACAAGAGCTTTCGAAAGGGTAGGTTCCAACCTAGTCGAAACCTAGCCGCTATGCTACCTTTCAACTGTGATGCTTTTGAAAGGTTATCTCTATTTTAACCAAAGCTAAGCCACTTCCTAATTGCTTTCAAAAAGGTAGGGTTTCGAAGGTGATGGAGTCGAAAGGGGGTTTCGACTCTATTCTTCAAAGTTTTAATTTTTTAAGGTCTTCCCTTTCGACTATATGGTTCTGACACCATCAACTTTTCCCCAAATAAATTGTTAATTAGTTTCGAAAGAGATACTTTCGTATATGACCATTTTGATCCAAATGTTGTTTTAAAAAGTAAACCCAATGCTTTCAAAAGGGGTACTTTCATTTGTTTCGAAGCTCTATGTTTTAAAATAAGATTTGATAGCATCGAAAGGTATAATTAGTTTCGAAAGAGAATATTTATAAAGGGCTTCGAAACGTATGTATACTATGTTTTGAAAAGAAGTCATTACATTCGAATGAGGCTATCCAGAGGTTTCGAAAGAGATGTTTTTATTATTTCAAAACATATACCCAATCTCAAGTTAAAGAAATAGCCTTGGCATAAATAGACAAAGTGTTTTGAAATGAAGAAGTATTCCTTGATTTAAAAGGTTAAAGGGTTTAACCAAGATATATGTATATATATATAAAGAAGATTTCAAGGATAATAAACCATAGATGTTGGTATTATTTTGTTGTTATGTTTACTTCTTCATATATTTATTCACATTGTTATTAACCCATAAATGTATTTTGGGGAAAGGGACAGAATAATCAATTAGGTTGACCCAGCTATGAATATAGCTTTACAAATGCTAAAATTTTAATTAAAGATATTGGCAGGGGCCAATAGGTTTACAGTAAGCCCATGAAAAATGTATGATATTGGCAGGGGCCAATAGGTTCATAGTCAGCCAATGAAAACTATGATTTAATACTGGCAGAGGCCAGTAGGTTTGTAGTTAGCCCGTGAAAACTATATCTGAATTATGATATAGAAAGATGGTCATTAGGTTCTTAGTTAGCCCATGAAAACTAGGATATGTAAAATGATATTGGAGTTACCAATAGGTTCTTAGTGATCCCATGAAAACTATGAAACTGGATAGATAGTCCATAAACATTTAAAAGTTAATAATAACCCTTAAAACTATAATTGAGGTAGATAGTCAGAATAAATGGGGATGGGTAATCCAGCTTTGATTTACTTGTTTTTCATATCATCATAATGTTTTGAAATACTATGTTTTAACCATTGTGGATGCAGGAGCACAGTATATGGTTTTATAAATGTTTTAGGATACTAGTGAGGGGAATACCCATTCCGCTAAGCGACATGGTCTCACTAGAGATCCAAATGGTTTGAGTTGGTATAATATTATTAATACCAGGCTTTATGTTTGACTTGATGTTTTTATTTTCCCCTTAAACTCTCGGGTACTCAATTGATTTTGAGTAGGTTGATAGTTATGTTTTCAGGTGTTCTTTTAGATGAATAAAGCTTCCGTAGACATGTAGGAGGCAAGCTTGTTATTAGAGTTATTTTATTTCCACTGTATGTTTGGTTGTAAAGGCAAATTGTTTAATACCTTATTATATATACTCTGATCAACCAATAAGGCATCTTCATGTGTCGCTCTTGCATATTTTGTAATTATTATATGTTATATGAATGTGGTCTGCGAACTGGGATTATATAATCAATTTGAAATATTTTGAAATTGAATATGGATTTTATTTGCTGTTTAAATTTTTTTTCCATATTCTTGTGTTTCTGTGTATCAAAGTATCTAATATCACTGTATTTGGTCGCCGATGATTAATAACTATGGATGACTGTAGCATCCGTAGCCGTTAGTTTTGGGCCTCCACGTAGGGGGGTGTTACAAGTTGGTATCAAAACGTAGGTTTATGAAACTTTAAAAGAAACTTAAACCTAAAAGATTTTTCAAACCTAATCCAATAAATCATATAATAAGATTAGGGTTTGGGTTAGTGCTATAATAACGTACTTGTATTTGATATATATTTATATATAAGTACGTATCCCCAGCTCTCCTACACCGTTCGTCTGTATCTAACTAAGGCTCGTATGTAGATTTACGAGAAAGGAGATATGGAAGCCAAAAATGGAAGAGGAAATCTCAGTGGAGGAAGCACCACAACCAATGGAAATGCTCGACCCACTATTAGGAGAAACCCAGGTCGACCGGTTATGCTATTAACCAAAATGTTGAAGCCAATGTGGGTGCTGGTCTACCAGTAGATATGGGGTGATGTATCAGTTCTTTTTTGGTATGATGCAAGATGGAGCTACGGCTGGTGTTGCTGGAAATGTCGGAGGAGCTAATCTTGTGGCTCCAGTTGAGAATATTGCTTTGCTAAGTAGAGATTACACCAGTTTGGGTGGGAAGACATTCTTGGGAACGGAAAGTGCCATAGAGGTTCAGAATGGTTGTTGCATTGTGAGCGTATATTTACCGATTTGTGTCTGAATGATGAGCAAAAGAGAAGGTTGGCCACTAGGCAATTACAGGGGTCAGCACTACATTGGTGGAATAGTGTTACTGCTGGAGTGCCGAAAGAGCAATTAACTTGGGCTGATTTTAAGACGAGATTTGAGCAGAAGTTTGTATCTGTGTTTACTAAGTCTGAGATAATGAGGAATTTTATGGATTTAGTTTAGGGAGAAATATCAGTAGTCGAGTATGCTACTAAGTTTAAAGAACTGTATCGATATGGATATGATGTTTTAGATACTGACATTAGAAGGAATGAGAGGTTCATTCGGGGATTGAGGCCCGAGCTAGCTAGAATGACCATGACACATGTTCGTGATCCGTGTAATGTGGTGGTAGAGATGGCCATTCACCATGAGGAGTTACTTGCTGATCAGGCTAAGGAGAAAACAGTGGAAGCTTAGGGTTCTCAAGGGAAGAAGAGAAAGTTCTTTAAAAAGAAGGGAGCCCAGAAGGAAGATACTGCTAAGAAGTCAAATGCTGAGGTAGTTTGTTATAAGTGTGAAAAAGAAGGGCCACTTTGCAAATGAATGCCGGTCAGGAAATAGGAAGAAAGCTGTAATCAAGAAGAATGTGAAGTGCTTCAACTGTGAACAAGTTGGGCATTACAAGAATCAATGTCCAGAGTCAGTTAGAGAGGGCAAAGGAAAGGTCTTTTCTATTGGATCAGCTAGGCCTACTACAACAGATAAGGGAAAGACTGTGATGGAAGGTACGCTTTTGATTCAGAGTATTTCGATTAAAGTACTTTATGATACCGGTGCATCACATTCATTTATATCTCAGTGTTTGGTTGATAGATTATACTTGAAACCCACCTACATGTTACTTCCTTAAGGGTTGCGAATCCAATAGGAGGGTATGCAACTCAAGGGTTGAGATGTGACCAGTTAGACACTATTTGTTAGGTCATAAATTTTCATGCGGTTTATATGTTGTTGGTTTCATAGATTTCGGAATCATTTAGGGAATGGATTGAATTGGGTAGGTATGAGGCTAGAATACTTTGCCAAGATAGAGAGATATCACTGAGACACCCTGATAGTAATAACCGAGTGATATTCTCAGTCGAGAATACTGACCGGAGTGTTAGTGCTTTGCTTAGTGCTATGGAGATAGAAGATGAGTTTAGTCAGGTTTGGGTAGCAAGAGAGTTTGCAGATGGCTTTGAGCCAGTCACTGGATTACCACCTAAAAGAGCTGTTAAGTTTAGAATAGATCTTGTACCTGGAGCCGAACCTGTGAGTAAACCACCTAGCAGGATGACACCAACTGAGATGAAGGAATTGAAGGTGCATCTAGTGGATCTTGAAGGAAGGAATTTATTAGACCAAGCAGTTCGCCTTGGGGAGCGTCTGTGGTGTTCATAAGAAAAACTAATGAGTCGTTAAGAATGTATATCGACTGTCACAAGTTGAACGAAAGGACAATTAAGAATTAATATCCTTTGCCAAGAGTAGATGATCTGTTCGATCAGTTGAACAGAGCCAGATTGTTTACCTAGTTGGATTTAGCGACCAATTTCCATCAGTTAAGAGTGGTAGAGGACAGTATTCCTTTGACATCATTTCGGACTAGGTATGGTTCAAATGAGGGGCTGGTGATGCCATTTGGATTGACGAATGCACCTGCTTTCTTCGTGGATTTGATGAACCGAGTTTTCCGAAAATACTTAGATAGTTTTGTTCTGGTGTTTGTAGATGACATTCTAGTATACTCTAAGGATTGGAGAGAGCATGAAGTTCATCTTAGAGTGGTACTTGAGACCCTGAGGCAGAATCAGCTAGAGGCGAAGTTTACCAAGTGTCATTATTGGATGAAAGAGGTTAAATTTCTTGGTCACGTGGTTTTAGAGAAAGGATTGTCAGTCGATCCAGATAAGATCAAAGCTGTGAATACTTGGAAGAGACTAGAGTCGGTGACCGAGATCAGAAGTTTTCTTGGACTTGCTGGCTACCACCGGAGATTCATTAAGGATTTCTCGCGGATAGCAGCACCCTTGACTAAGCTAATCAGAAAGGAGGTGAAGTTTATTTGGTCTGACAAATGTGAGGAAGCATTTCTTAAGTTAAAGCATTTGTTGACTAAAGCACCAGTGTTAGTAGTTCCAGACGGAAACCAAGGGTTGGTAATATATACTGATGCATGCAGAACTGGATTAGGAGCAGTATTGATGCAGAATGGTAAAGTTGTTGCATATGCATCTAGGCAGCTTAGATCGCATGAGGTAAGATATCCTACTTATGATTTGGAGTTGGCCGTAGTAATCTTTGCACCGAAGATTTGGAGACATTATCTATTGGGAGAGAGGTCTGAGCTTTATACTGATCATAAGTCTTTAAGGTATTTATTCTCTTAGAAGGAGTTGAATATGAGATTGTAGAGGTGGCTGGAGTTTTTGGCAGTTTATAATTTTGATATAGAGTATACACCAGGGAAAGGTAATAAGGTAGCAGATGCTCTTAGTAGAAAACATCAAAATGTGGTGTTAGCTATGTTGGCGGAGCGGAAAGATTTAGAAGCTTTAGTCGGTTGTAATGTGCAGTTAAGATTGACTGCTGGTTCTAGACAGAGTTCCACCAAATTGTCTTATTTAGAAGTTCGACCAGTATTGATTGAGAGAGTTGCTTCTAAATAGAAGGAGGATCCAGTTTTAGCTGAAAGAATCAGAAGACTTGAGGTTGGAACAAAGATCGATAATTTAAAGGAGTTTAGCCTTTGAATAGAAAGGATGGTTGGAAAGAAGGGATGATTGTGTGTTCCGAATGTGGGGGACTTGAGGAAAGAAATTCTTAGAGAATGCCATCGATCTAAGTATACGATTCATCCTGGAGGAACCAAGATGTATCAAGATATGAAGAGGAGCTTCCATTGGGAAGGCATGAAGAGGGATGTTGGCTTGTGGGTTAAACAGTGTGCAAACTGTCAACAAGTGAAAACTAAACATCAGAAGCCTAGTGGATTGCTTTAACCTTTAGAGATTCCGTTTGGAAATGGGATTCGATATCCATGGATTTTATAGATGGGTTGCCAAGGTCAAATAGAGGTAATGAAAGTATATGGGATATAGTGGACATATTAACTAAGAGTGCCCATTTCATTCTAGTTAAGTCAACCCAAACGACACCTGTTTTAGCTAGGTTGTTCCTAAAGAACATAGTTAGACTGCATAGAGTTCCTAGTAGTATAGTTAGTGACAAAGATGCTTTATTCACTAGTGAAATCTAGAAGAGTTTGCAGAAGGCAATGGGTACCAAGCTTAATATGAGCACTGCATATCATCCTCAGATGGATGGGCAGACAAAGAGAATCAATAAGGTACTCGAGGATCTATTTAGAGCTTATGTATTGGATTTTGGTGGATCTTGGAAAGATCACCTATATTTAGTTGAGTTTTCCTATAATAATAGTTATCAGACTAGTATAGGAATGACGTCGTTTCAAGCTTTGTATGGAAGGCCTTGCAAATCACCAGCATGTTGGTTGGAGACAAATTAGTCTTAGGTCCAGATTTGGTTAGAGAGGCGTCAGAGAAGATTGAGTTAATCCGAGGAAGAATAAAGGAAGCTCAGTCCAGATAGAAAAGTTACGCAGATAAGTTGCGAAAAGACCTAGAGTTTTCAGTGAGAGATAGGGTTTTCATTAAGGTATCACCGAGGAAGGGTGTGGTACGATTTGGAAAGTCGAGAAAGTTAGCCCCGAGATATGTTGGTCAATTCCAGATTATAGAGAGGATTGGAAAGCTCGCATACAGAGTAGATTTGCTTAGTAGTATGACATGTGTCCATAATGTATCTCATGTGTCTCATCTTCGTAAGTATGTGCATGATCGAAGACTACTATTCCTCCAAAAAGATTGGATGACTTAGGGGTAGAGCCTAATTTGACTATTTTTAGACGACCAGTTCGGGTTGTAGCTAGAAATGAGAAAAGATTAAGGAACAAAACAGTCAGGTTGGTGAAAATTCAGTGGAGCGACAACGAGAAGGACTGCACTTGGGAGATAGAGGATATGATTAGAGATACTTATCCTGATCTGCTTTGAGGTTATGTCTATATTAGGTTTATATAGATAGTTGCTAGTCAAATAGGCTAGTATGATTGTTAGGAGTTGCTACAGATGATTGCTATGTTTGGTATTTAGTCCTTACTGAATTTCGAGGACGAAATTCTTTAAGGGGGGAGCCTATAACATCCCTAATTTTTGATAACATTATTCAGGAAATTTATTAATATAAATTAAATAGAATAACGAAGATAAGGAGATTGAGATTTGAATAAATTATATAGGGTCGTGCTTTTTAATAAGATAAATGGGCTTTAAATTGGTCTATTGGTTAATTAAACTACACATGGGCATATTAGTAAATAGCTATTTTATTTTACACGGTTATATACTTTTGTAATTGTCCACTCACGTTTCATTTTCCACTTTCACAAACAAAAATCAGAAACCTAAATATAGCCGTCCATTAACAAGGGAAAAGAGGAAGAAAAATTAAATCAAAGCTAAAGATCAAAGCTAGGGAAATCAATCTTCTACAAATCTCAAATTCCTTATCAAGTTTAAGGTGAATAATAATCTCATACCATCCTTATTTTATTCTATGATGATATGGTTTAAGATTTATGATTTAAATTTGTTTTTGTGATAAAAATGGATGATGATAAGCTTGAGTTATATTATGTTGATTTATTTTAATTCATACAACCGAGAATTTATGATTTTAGATTGCCATGGAAAAATTTTATGTTAAGTAAAACATGATTTTGAAAATGGGTTTTAATTTCAGAACTTTCCAAGATATGGAAATTTTATTATGACTTTTTAATGAAAAATATGATATAATTGGGTTTAAAATTCATTTCGAGAATTTCAGGAATGAAATTGGGTCTAAAATTTTAATATGTTTGATTACATGATGAAATTGAATTTTTGTGATTTTCGAGAATTTTTCCCAATTGAATTACTAGGGGAAATAAATTAATTTAAAAGAAGGGCTTTTTTGCAAATGTCGGTTTTGTTATATGGAAAGGTTTTAACGTTAAAAATCATTTAATTTGGATCTGAATAAATGCAAAAGTTTTGAATATAAAGTATTTGAAAAGTTTTTATGACAACCAAACAGTAGTTTACAAATAGGCAAGTTGTTAGAAAGTAATTGCTAAAGTTGCTATATTTCAGCCTTTAAATCAGAAAAAGGTGTTCTGCTTTTATTAGTAAGCACCTTTCGACTCCATTGATTCAACCTCATCACAGTAGAAACCATCATAGTCGAAACCCTCATAGTCGAAACCAATACACAAGATATCATCTAATCTAGATGATACGTAGTGGATTGGAAGGAAGGTGGAAGCCTTGATGTCGAAAGGTAGGCTTCCGATGGGGTCGAAGCCCTGCTTTGTTTTCATAAGTTTAAATCCTTTCCTTGTTTTACTTAAAAGCTTTTGACATAGTTGAAACATATGCTTTTGAAAGGGTTTTATAATTAGCTTTCGAAGAAGGTTGTCATATTATGTTAAAGTATTAGCTTTTGAAGGGGTACCTTTTTCCTTAAAAAAGAGCTTTCGAAAGGGTAGGTTCCGACCTAGTCAAAACCTGGCCGCTATGATACCTTTCGACTGTGACGCTTTCGAAAGGTTATCTCTGTCTTAACCAAAGCTAAGCCACTTCCTAATTGCTTTCGAACGGGTAGAGTTTCGAAGGTGATGGAGTCAAAAGGGGGTTTCGACTCTATTCTTTAAAGTTTTAATTTTTAAAGTTCTTTGCTTTCGACTAGATGGTTCCGACACCATCAACTTTTCCCCAAATAAATTTTTAGTTGGTTTCGAAAGGGATACTTTCGTATATAACCATTTTGACCCAAATGTTATTTTTAAAGAGTAAACCCAATGCTTTCGAAAGGGGTACTTCCATTTGTTTCGAAGCTCTATATTTTAAAAGATGATTTGATAGCATCGAAAGGTATAATTGGTTTCGAAAGAGAATATTTACCAAGGGCTTCAAAATGTATGTATACTATGTTTTGAAAAGAAGTCTTGACTTTCGAAGGAGGCTATCCAGAAGTTTCGAAAGAGATGTTTTTATGATTTCAAAACATAAACCCAATCTCAATTTAAAGAAATAGCCATGGCATAAATAAACAAAGTGTTTTGAAATGAAGAAGTTTTCCTTGATTTAAAAGGTTAAAGGGTTTAACCAATATATATATATATAAAGAAGATTTCAAGGATAATAAATCACAGGTGTTGGTATTTTTTTTATGTTTACTTCTTCATATAATTATTCACATTTTTATTAACCCATAACAGTATTTTGGAAATGGGCAAAATAACCAGTTAGATTGACCCAATTGTAAATATAACTTAACAGATGCTAAAATTTTAATTAAAGAATTTGGTAGGGGCCAATAGGTTTACAGTAAGCCCTTGAAAACTGTATGATATTGGCAGGGACCAATAGGTTCATAGTCAGCCCACGAAAACTATGATTTGATACTGGGAGGGGCCAGTAGGTTTGTAGTTAGCCCATGAAAACTATATCTGAATTATGATATTGACATATAGTCAATAGGTTCCTAGTTGCTCATGAAAACTAGGATATGTAAAATGATATTGGAATTACCAATAGGTTCTTAGTGATCCCGTGAAAATTATGAAACTGGACAGATAGTCCATAAACATTTAAAAGGTTAATAGTAACCCTTAAAACTATAATTGAGACAGATAGTCATAATAAATGGGGATGGGTAATCCAGATTTTATTTACTTGTTTTGCATATCATCATAATGTTTTGAAATACTATGTTTTAACCATTGTGGGAGCACAATATATGGTTTTATAAATGTTTTAGGATACTAGTGAGGGGAAAACCCGTTCCGCTAAGCGGCGTGGTCTCACTAGACATCCAAATGGTTTGAGATGGCATATTATTATTCATACTAGGCTTTATGTTTGACTTGAAGTTTTTGTTTTCCCCTTAAACTCTCGGGTACTCAGTTGATTTTGAGTAGTTTGAGAGTTATGGTTTTCAGGTGTTCTTTTAGACGAATAAAGCTTTCGAAGACGTGTAGGAGGCAAGCTTGTTATTAGAGTTATTTTATTTCTGCTGTATGTTTGGTTGTAAAGAAAAATTGTTTAATGCCTTATTATATATACTCTGATCAACCAAGGGGCCATCTTCAAATGTCACACTTTGGCGTATTTTGTAATTATTATATGTTATCTGAACGTGGTCTGCAAACTGAGATTAGGTAATCAATTTGAAATATTTTGAAATGGAATATGGATTTTATTTGTTGTTTAAAATATTTCCATATTCTTCTGTTTCTGTTCATCAATGTACCTAATATAGCCGTATTTGGTCACCGGAGATTAATAACTATGGATGACTGCAACATCCGTAGCCGTTAGTTTTAGGCCTCCAAGTAAGGAGATGTTATAGTATATAATAACATACTCAAAATTATATGAACATTAAATTAATTAAATCATGATAATTAATTAAATTAGATTTTATTTTATTTAAATAACCATACTGAATCTAGTACAACCCGTGAGACTTCACAGACCCACTACGATCCAAATTGGGGAAAATTTTGAAATTCATCCAACTTAACCATAGGCAAAAATGTCCGATCTAACACAGAAGCCAAGCATTACAATTATGCTTTTGGGTCTTAATCAATCAAAAGGTACTCCATGCAACCTTAATACTTTCTTACACATACCAGCCAAAGATTAAGTGGTCCTATAAACCTTTACCTAGAATGAAATAAGCGCTTTTCGTCAAGCGGTCTCCAATAATCCAAATGCTTTTGTTTCCACTTTTTACACTTCGAATAAGGAAAGTCCAAAGGTAATAACAAACTCTAACGACCCACAAATTCATCATTTCAAAAAAATTCAAAAAATTCAGATATAAGATATTTTGACATAAATAATATTGTTTTAAACAGTATATAATGCTGGTAATCTTATTTTGAATAAATATTTGCAAAAATATAAACTTTGGAAGATATATCGGTAAAATGACCGAAACACGTTTTATCAACAAACAGCTCTTAGACCATCCAACATCGTGCATGGAGCTGGATACATACACTCACTTATTTTAATTATTTAAAAGTATTTATGAAATCGTCAGTGATGCCCTTATATTTAATATTGATTTATGAATTTAAATTGAAATTTAATGATTTAATAATTATTTTAGTTATTTAAATAATGGTTTTAAATGATTATAATTCATTTTAGTTAGTTACAAAGTAATCAGTGAATGATTTATAATAATTTTATAAAGATATATATTTGATTTGAAAATATAAGAAAAATGGATATCACTTTATCGATATAATAGCGAATTTTGTAAATAATTGTTAATATTGATTTATATGGTTTTATAATTCAAATGAGATCATTTTAATTAATTAATAATGATTAAATATTTTTTTTTTACATTTATATTTAATTTAATTTATAAGTGAAAATGTGACCGGTAATCAGTTTCCCGATTTTCAACAGTTTAACAAACGAAAGTTGTTCAAAAGTCATTGCAACCTTGTTTATATGTCAGGTACACATATAAAACATACCTATGAACACTTTAAAACATGCACATGAACACATATTAATATACAAATAAACTTATACATATACATACATATATACATACATATATATATTACAAAATATCGAGATAGTTTCCATATACTTCATGTGACGCCCCACCTCTATACCCACGCTAATCAAGAACACTACGATGTAGTGCTTTCAACTAGCACGGAGAATAAGGCTGTTGAGGAGCGACCATCTATGTAATTTCTTTGTGCGAGTACCGATATGCCAGATAAAAATATAACTTTACATCTCAAGAGGAGATCCGACATACCGATACAAACTCAAAGCTATCACACAGTGGCTATATATAATCTTCGGAAACAAATATAGAAATAAATGTAACACAAATCAGTCACAGACAATTCATATCACATAGGCGGAAATAGATATGAATATTACACCTAAAAGTGTATATCAGAGTAGTGGTCAAATAAGATCCACAATAACACAAAAGAATAGATATTCGTGCTAGACAAAAGATTAGTTATACAACATGGAGTCTACATCTCAAATGTGTACAACCAAAAACTACTAAACTAAAGTAGTTAGCCAAAAGTCAGATGGTGGTTCCAGATAGGAAGTCATGGGGAAGCACCTGTAAAATCTCAGTCTGACCCGAGTATTATTTAGGAAGAAAATAATAAACGGATCAGTCTAACTATAATTATCAGATAAAATGAGATAGGATATGAGATATGATAATAAAACGTATGATAACAAAAAGGTGTCATACTATGATAAGTATACATTAGAAATCCCACAAAAGTCATACAATATCTCAAGAATCTCAAAACAGAGAAAAGAACGTCATATTCTTAATTTTATTCACCAAGCCACAATAAATGACATACATATAAATGCCAACTGAAAAAGGTGGTGAAACATAAATCCCAGAAATCAATAAATTAGAAATCCAGAAATCACAAGAAAGAGGATGGCCAATCCCATAAACTGAACATCGACGCACCTAGAAAGGTTCGCCCCATGTAAAGTCTAGCATCGATACATCTAGAAAGACGTACCCCATGCAAAGTCGAACATCGACGCACCTAGAAAGATACGACCCATGCTCTAGCATCGACGCACCTAGAAAGATACGCCCCATGCATAAATAAACATCGACGCAACTAGAAAGATACGCCCCATGTAATGTCTAACATCGATGCACCTAGAAAGATACACCCCATGCAAAGTCGAACATCGACGCACCTAGAAAGATACGACCCATGCATAGACGAACATCGACACACCTAAATAGATACGCCCCATGCCCCGACTTATTGAGCCGATTGCTCCACGAAGTAAATAAACATTGACGCACCTAAATAGGTACAACCCATGCGAGAAATAAACATCGACGCACCTAAATAGATACGACCCATGCGAGAAGTAAACATCAACGCACCTAAATAGATACGACCCATGAGTCTAAACCATAAAATGATCGTCATCGATCATAAAGAAGTGTCGATTACACTAAGCTAGTAAATATAAGAGTTTAGCTTCATGTCCCATAACCACTTGCTTAACTCAAATATTTACGAACAGATTGTAGATCTGCACTAGAAAATTGTCACAAGAGTTTCAATATGTGTGAATCGAAATCACACCAATGAGGTATAGACTAACCTTGAAGATAAAGAGATATGTGTGAATCGAAATCACACAAATGGTGTCTAGTCTAACCTCGCAAACATAGTGACATCGCTCAATCGCTAGTCTAAAACACAAGAATGATCATCATGATCATAAGGAAGTGTCGATTACACTAAGTTAGTAAATATAAGAGTTTAGCTTCATGTCCCATAACCACTTGCTTAACTCAAATATTTACGAACAGATTGTAGATCTCCACTAGAAAATTGTCACAAGAGTTTCAATCGAACAAGTCCATAAATTAACCGACGAAGTAAACGCAAGCGTTTCATACCACTTGTTTTGCTAAGCCGTTTAATTAGATTTTCTCATACGAATGAGGTAAAGGTTTGTATATACTAATAGATTGGAAAACGGTTTTAAGAAACGAGCTTTGATATTGAAAATAGAGTTGAAATCGTTTTAATGAAAAGGTTTTGATATTTACTACTAGTATAGAAAACCTTTATATTTTAAAGTGACAAATCATAGAAATGATTGTAGAAACAATCAAGCATTAAAATTCACATTCGAAGACGTGAATAAAATCCAAAGAAATCAATAACGAATCCATCAAATATGGATATTCTCAAAAGTCCAAAGAAAGAAGTCATCAAACTCGATAATAATTGATAACAATAGGTCGGATCGACAAAAATCGATAAACCTTGGAAATTTACTCGAAAATAGGCAAATTAGGCAAAATCAGCAGTTCAGACGTCTAAATTTTTGTGACAGACGTCTGAATTTGATCTCAGACGTCTGAATTTTTGTGACAGACGTCTCAGAGGTCTGAAATTGAAACAGAGAGTAAAAAACATTTTGAACTAAATTCAGACGTCTAAATTTTTATGACAGACGTCTGAATTTGATCTCAGACGTCTAAATTTTTGTGATAGACGTCTAAATTTATCTCAGACGTCTGAATTTTTATGACAGACATCTGAATTTTTCTGGAAGGCTAAAAAAATAGCCTAGCTCGAAAACGACGAATCCAAACCGAAATGCGATCGAACGAGCGACGAGTACTAAGGGTTTACGCCAATCGGCAACCCAGCCCTATAGGTACTTAGATGCAATCACCAAAAACATGTTCAAACATCCATAAAAGGATTTTCAAAGAATTGAACTCAAAACACTAAAAATTGGAATATTCACCAAAACAATCCAAACCAAGTGCAATTGCACAAGAATAAGTGTTAGGAATTCATACCTAACAATCGAAGATAAATATAGTTTAAGATGTGAGATAAAAATCTCACCTTTGAACCCAAACAATTGAAGAAGAAGCTTGAAGACAAGGGAAGATCAACCACACTTCAATCTCAACACAAGAAGCACGAATCTAAGCAATGGGTTCTCTTTGAATTTGGAGCTAGAACTTGATTTGCAAATGGAAACTAGGGCTTGGGAATTCTAATTTCCCATCTCTCCCACCATTTTTGCTTTAGAACTGAAATGAGGAGGAAGTGAGGGAGAATGGGGAGAAGTGGTTCAGATTTGGGGTTTAAGTTAGCAAAGGGCTGAACCCAAAACCAAACCCAAAGTGCAAATGGTCAAATTTTTGACTAGCTCCAAACATATCGAAGCTTATACTCAAAAAGATCGCAAACGACATTTTGAACTCAATGGAGGTGGTCTCGAGCCCTAATTCGACTGTTTGCAAAAAGTAGCTTTTCGGACCAAAATCCAACGAATGATGAAATATTTAAATAAAATATTTAAATATAAAATCGGCAAATATGCGGGTTGTTACAGACTCCCCTCCTTAAAGAAATTGCGTCCTCGCAATACTTAAGAAGAAAATAAAGAGTAACAACCATAGAAGCATATCAACACAAAAGAAAATTTGAAATAAGAAGTTCACCATAAAGAGCACGAAAAAGTAAACCCGGACGAGTTCGCACAATGAATTCTCTAGATTTCCCAAGAGCAATCCTTGGGTTTTGAGAACCATAGAACTTTCATAAGAAGAACATCTTTATTTCGAAGGCGCTCAACCCCCGAAGCAATGATGTGAATAAAATGTTGCTCAAAAGTCAAATAGGCGAAACTTCAATTTCCTCGATAACACAAGGCTCAAGAATAAAATCGGAATCCCTAAGGCATTCCCTTAGATGAGTGACGTGGAAAACGTCATGAATAACAGAAAAATTGAGCCGATGCAACGACGTAGTACAATAACGGTACGCCAGATGAACCAAAGCTCAAATAATTCGGAACACCGACGTAGTTTGAAAATGGTACGCCCAATGATCCGAACTCCATAAAAGAACATCGGACGCTAATCCATAAAAGAAATGAGACGAAGCTAAATAAAATGAAATACATCGAAACATCCGATGAACTTGGTATTTCATACGGACATCATCAAAGAAATAACCACTTGTTGCTTACGACAAGTGCATTGGCAGCATGATTCCCCTTCCGGGAGTATAAAGAATTCAAGACCATAAGATGTAAGGAACTCAAGCCAATATTAAGTTCCTTATGAGAAAATAAATATTCCAAAGATTTATGATCGGGGTAGAGAACAAATTTCTCACCCAAAAGTGATGATGCCAAAATTCTAAAAGCGAAATCAATAGCCGTGAGCGCTAGATCATGAGTGGCATACCTAGTCTCGATAGGCTATACCTATTTAGAAGAATAAATGATAGCACGTTCTCTTTTGCAAGTGAACGACATGAAAACCAATACGATTAGCATTGGTACAAAAGAGAAAATCTTGGTTCCCTTCGGGAATCACAAGAATAAGAGCATCGGAAAAGAGTTCTTTTAAATAATCTTCTTTTTCCGAAAAGTTAAAACTTTCAAAATTACATTTATCTCTATGTAATAATCTTTCTAGAAAAATTTACATTTTTACAAGTCAATTTATTGTGACAAATTGTCTCATCAAAGCGTTTAGGAGATTCCTATCGATAACGTTGATCAAGCGCATCGACCAGAATTCTTAAAGCACTCAATGGGCAATATAATCACAAAATCATCTTCTATAAGATAAACATGTTCTTAAAAACCTTTAAGAATATTCTTTGCTCGTTTAAGAGCAAAATAAAATTTTACTTATAAATAAATCTTATGAAAAAGATTTGCAAAATTTTAAATCGCTGTTTTCATCCAAAATCAATATATATAAGAATGGAGTCATCGAGATCGTAGAATACTCGATTCAAAAAATGGATGAAATAAGCTGGACAAACTGAATGACATGATAAGTCATTCATAAGAATCATAACAAGTACGAAATGCGGATGCTAACTTCCGCAACTCGTTGCTAATGAAAACCGGTGGTAAGGTCGAGCTGAAAAGACCTTATCACCACTCAAGAGATTGCTTAGGTGATAATCCTAAGACAAGTTCAAAATACCGAAAAATTTCACAAACTATTTAAATGAGGGAAATAATACTTTCCTCATCAGGTGGGCTTAAAGAATAAAAATTGATGCCACCAAAAATTTGAAATTGGAATCACAAAGAAAAATAGAAATCTGCTTAACAGATTGGAAATGTCGAAGATGAATAGTCCGCTCGGAAAAATAGGATATAGGCTTCACAATGATTAAGCCAATCCTTTCACAAAAATTAATTCCGAAGCCTAAGTGGAAATCGGTTCGGAAAGAAAAATCACATAAAATAAATTTCGACATCAATAAAAAGCAAATTGAGTGTTGCGGATCCACCAACTGGATTTGCAATCCTCAAAGAAGTCAACAAGCCCAAAAATGTTTAAAGAAAAAGAATCGACAAGTTCTTTTGATATAAAAATAATGAGATGAAACCCATATCAAAAAGAACTCGAATAAGATAATCACAAACAAATATCGTCAAGGATAGAAAATACCTTGACCAAGAGAAGAGTTGCCAGGAGCTTGCACTACATTGAGCTTTCCCTCCTTCCTACTTTGAAGTATGGGACATGCAGTTATATGGTGACCCGAATTTTTGCAATAGCGACAATAAAGAGGTTTCGGACAATCCCTTGCATAGTGGTCTGCGGAACCACAATTGTAGCATTGTCCACGACTAGAGGTAGGAATCTTTGCTACAGAAGTTTCTTGTTTCCCTTTCTTGTCGGGATTGGGACCTTTAAACTTAATAGGCCTCTTCATGTTATTGTTGAAGTTCTGTTTGGCACCCACAACTTCAACATTACTTTCATTATCGGCCTCTTCAAGACGAAGAGCGATATCAATAAGCTGATTGAAAGAAACTTCCAATTTCAGAAGTAATGGCTTCTTGAGATTCTTGTTCAAGCCATAAAAAAATCTCTGATTTTTCTTCAATGGGGTATTAATGTATTCAACCCCGTATTTAGAAAGAGATTCGAAAGATGCGACGTAGTCCGTCACAGAAGATTCACCTTGAACAAGGTCGATAAAACGCCGGGCCAAAGTTACTTTTTCAGCCTCCGGTACAAATTTCAATTCGAATCTTTCCCGGAATTGCTCCCAAGTGAGATCCGCTTCAACGATTTCAGAGATAAGAAGCTCATACCAATCCAATGCTCTTTCTTGGAGCATGCTAGAAGCCACTTGGACTCGGTGGAGATCAACAAGATTCATGCGAGAAAAGATGCGGTCACATGATCTAAGCCAAGCTTGAATTTCAATGACACTCTCGGATCCCCGGAATGGCCTTCCACCCAAATCGGTGTAATCTCTACACAAGCGTGCAAAACCGGATCTAGGATGAGTAGGCTCTGGAATGGGTCCGATAGCTTGAGCATTCTTGACAAGATCAAGAAGTTGTTGTGCAGACATAAATACTCCATCTTGGGGAGTAGCACTAGATTGACCGGTGCTGGGACGGCCAGATCTAACCATTTCTCTTCTTTAAGAAAGAAAGAAGAAGAAAAAGTTATTCTCAGAATGAGTATCAAACAATCTTGATTGATAAAACAAGGAATCATAAAATGAAAATAGGATAGAACGGTACAAAGACCCGAATCAAATCCTATGGCACGATTCCTAAGAAAGACTTAGGACAATGATCCTTGCTAGATTATTCTACATTGTTCCGAAGTTTGGCTCTGATACCAAGCTGTGACGCCCCACCTCTATACCCACGCTAATCAAGTACACTACGATGTAGTGCTGTCAACTAGCACGGAGAATAAGGCTGTTGAGGAGCGACCATCTATGTAATTTCTTTGTGCGAGTACCGATATGCCAGATAAAAATATAACTTTACATCTCAAGAGGAGATCCGACATACCGATACAAACTCAAAGCTATCACACAGTGGCTATATATAATCTTCGGAAACAAATATAGAAATAAATGTAACACAAATCAGTCACAGACAATTCATATCACATAGGCGGAAATAGATATGAATATTACACCTAAAAGTGTATATCAGAGTAGTGGTCAAATAAGATCCACAATAACACAAAAGAATAGATACACGTGCTAGACAAAAGATTAGTTATACAACATGGAGTCTACATCTCAAATGTGTACAACCAAAAACTACTAAACTAAAGTAGTTAGCCAAAAGTCAGATGGTGGTTCCAGATAGGAAGTCATGGGGAAGCACGTGTAAAATCTCAGTCTGACCCGAGTATTATTTAAGAAGAAAATAATAAACGGATCAGTCTAACTATAATTATCAGATAAAATGAGATAGGATATGAGATATGATAATAAAACGTATGATAACAAAAAGGTGTCATACTATGATAAGTATACATTAGAAATCCCACAAAAGTCATACAATATCTCAAGAATCTCAAAACAGAGAAAAGAACGTCATATTCTTAATTTAATTCACCAAGCCACAATAAATGACATACATATAAATGCCAACTGAAAAAGGTGGTGAAACATAAATCCCAGAAATCAATAAATTAGAAATCCAGAAATCACAAGAAAGAGGATGGCCAATCCCATAAACTGAACATCGACGCACCTAGAAAGGTTCGCCCCATGTAAAGTCTAGCATCGATACATCTAGAAAGACGTACCCCATGCAAAGTCGAACATCGACGCACCTAGAAAGATACGACCCATGCTCTAGCATCGACGCACCTAGAAAGATACGCCCCATGCATAAATAAACATCGACGCAACTAGAAAGATACGCCCCATGTAATGTCTAACATCGATGCACCTAGAAAGATACACCCCATGCAAAGTCGAACATCGACGCACCTAGAAAGATACGACCCATGCATAGACGAACATCGACACACCTAAATAGATACGCCCCATGCCCCGACTTATTGAGCCGATTGCTCCACGAAGTAAATAAACATTGACGCACCTAAATAGGTACGACCCATGCGAGAAATAAACATCGACGCACCTAAATAGATACGACCCATGCGAGAAGTAAACATCGACGCACCTAAATAGATACGACCCATGAGTCTAAACCATAAAATGATCGTCATCGATCATAAAGAAGTGTCGATTACACTAAGCTAGTAAATATAAGAGTTTAGCTTCATGTCCCATAACCACTTGCTTAACTCAAATATTTACGAACAGATTGTAGATCTGCACTAGAAAATTGTCACAAGAGTTTCAATATGTGTGAATCGAAATCACACCAATGAGGTATAGACTAACCTTGAAGATAAAGAGATATGTGTGAATCGAAATCACAGAAATGGTGTCTAGTCTAACCTCGCAAACAAAGAGACATCGCTCAATCGCTAGTCTAAATCACAAGAATGATCATCATGATCATAAGGAAGTGTCGATTACACTAAGCTAGTAAATATAAGAGTTTAGCTTCATGTCCCATAACCACTTGCTTAACTCAAATATTTACGAACAGATTGTAGATCTCCACTAGAAAATTGTCACAAGAGTTTCAATCGAACAAGTCCATAAATTAACCGATGAATTAAACGCAAGCGTTTCATACCATTTGTTTTGCTAAGCCGTTTAATTAGATTTTCTCATACGAATGAGGTAAAGGTTTGTATATACTAATAGATTGGAAAACGGTTTTAAGAAACGAGCTTTGATATTGAAAATAGAGTTGAAATCGTTTTAATGAAAAGGTTTTGATATTTACTACTAGTATAGAAAACCTTTATATTTTAAAGTGACAAATCATAGAAATGATTGTAGAAACAATCAAGCATTAAAATTCACATTCGAAGACGTGAATAAAATCCAAAGAAATCAATAACGAATCCATCAAATATGGATATTCTCAAAAGTCCAAAGAAAGAAGTCATCAAACTCGATAATAATTGATAACAATAGGTCGGATCGACAAAAATCGATAAACCTTGGAAATTTACTCGAAAATAGGCAAATTAGGCAAAATCAGCAGTTCAGACGTCTAAATTTTTGTGACAGACGTCTGAATTTGATCTCAGACGTCTGAATTTTTGTGACAGACGTCTCAGAGGTCTGAAATTGAAACAGAGAGTAAAAAACATTTTGAACTAAATTCAGACGTCTAAATTTTTATGACAGACGTCTAAATTTGATCTCAGACGTCTAAATTTTTGTGACAGACGTCTAAATTTATCTCAGACGTCTGAATTTTTATGACAGACGTCTGAATTTTTCTGGAAGGCTAAAAAAACAGTCTAGCTCGAAAACGACGAATCCAAACCGAAATGCGATCGAACGAGCGACGAGTACTAAGGGTTTACGCCAATCGGCAACCCAGCCCTATTGGTACTTAGATGCAATCACCAAAAACATGTTCAAACATCCATAAAAGGATTTTCAAAGAATTGAACTCAAAACACTAAAAATTGGAATATTCACCAAAACAATCCAAACCAAGTGCAATTGCACAAGAATAAGTGTTAGGAATTCATACCTAACAATCGAAGATAAATATAGTTTAAGATGTGAGATAAAAATCTCACCTTTGAACCCAAACAATTGAAGAAGAAGCTTGAAGACAAGGGAAGATCAACCACACTTCAATCTCAACACAAGAAGCACGAATCTAAGCAATGGGTTCTCTTTGAATTTGGAGCTAGAACTTGATTTGCAAATGGAAACTAGGGCTTGGGAATTCTAATTTCCCATCTCTCCCACCATTTTTGCTTTAGAACTGAAATGAGGAGGAAGTGAGGGAGAATGGGGAGAAGTGGTTCAGATTTGGGGTTTAAGTTAGCAAAGGGCTGAACCCAAAACCAAACCCAAAGTGCAAATGGTCAAATTTTTGACTAGCTCCAAACATATCGAAGCTTATACTCAAAAAGATCGCAAACGACATTTTGAACTCAATGGAGGTGGTCTCGAGCCCTAATTCGACTGTTTGCAAAAAGTAGCTTTTCGGACCAAAATCCAACGAATGATGAAATATTTAAATAAAATATTTAAATATAAAATCGGCAAATATGCGGGTTGTTACAGACTCCCCTCCTTAAAGAAATTGCGTCCTCGCAATACTTAAGAAGAAAATAAAGAGTAACAACCATAGAAGCATATCAACACAAAAGAAAATTTGAAATAAGAAGTTCACCATAAAGAGCACGAAAAAGTAAACCCGGACGAGTTCGCACAATGAATTCTCTAGATTTCCCAAGAGCAATCCTTGGGTTTTGAGAACCATAGAACTTTCATAAGAAGAACATCTTTATTTCGAAGGCGCTCAACCCCCGAAGCAATGATGTGAATAAAATGTTGCTCAAAAGTCAAATAGGCGAAACTTCAATTTCCTCGATAACACAAGGCTCAAGAATAAAATCGGAATCCCTAAGGCATTCCCTTAGATGAGTGACGTGGAAAACGTCATGAATAACAGAAAAATTGAGCCGATGCAACAACGTAGTACAATAACGGTACGCCAGATGAACCAAAGCTCAAATAATTCGGAACACCGACGTAGTTTGAAAATGGTACGCCCAATGATCCGAACTCCATAAAAGAACATCGGACGCTAATCCATAAAAGAAATGAGACGAAGCTAAATAAAATGAAATACATCGAAACATCCGATGAACTTGGTATTTCATACGGACATCATCAAAGAAATAACCACTTGTTGCTTACGACAAGTGCATTGGCAGCATGATTCCCCTTCCGGGAGTATAAAGAATTCAAGACCATAAGATGTAAGGAACTCAAGCCAATATTAAGTTCCTTATGAGAAAATAAATATTCCAAAGATTTATGATCGGGGTAGAGAACAAATTTCTCACCCAAAAGTGATGATGCCAAAATTCTAAAAGCGAAATCAATAGCCGTGAGCGCTAGATCATGAGTGGCATACCTAGTCTCGATAGGCTATACCTATTTAGAAGAATAAATGATAGCACGTTCTCTTTTGCAAGTGAACGACATGAAAACCAATACGATTAGCATTGGTACAAAAGAGAAAATCTTGGTTCCCTTCGGGAATCACAAGAATAAGAGCATCGGAAAAGAGTTCTTTTAAATAATCTTCTTTTTCCGAAAAGTTAAAACTTTCAAAATTACATTTATCTCTATGTAATAATCTTTCTAGAAAAATTTACATTTTTACAAGTCAATTTATTGTGACAAATTGTCTCATCAAAGCTCGAAAACGACGAATCCAAACCGAAATGCGATCGAACGAGCGACGAGTACTAAGGGTTTACGCCAATCGGCAACCCAGCCCTATAGGTACTTAGATGCAATCACCAAAAACATGTTCAAACATCCATAAAAGGATTTTCAAAGAATTGAACTCAAAACACTAAAAATTGGAATATTCACCAAAACAATCCAAACCAAGTGCAATTGCACAAGAATAAGTGTTAGGAATTCATACCTAACAATCGAAGATAAATATAGTTTAAGATGTGAGATAAAAATCTCACCTTTGAACCCAAACAATTGAAGAAGAAGCTTGAAGACAAGGGAAGATCAACCACACTTCAATCTCAACACAAGAAGCACGAATCTAAGCAATGGGTTCTCTTTGAATTTGGAGCTAGAACTTGATTTGCAAATGGAAACTAGGGCTTGGGAATTCTAATTTCCCATCTCTCCCACCATTTTTGCTTTAGAACTGAAATGAGGAGGAAGTGAGGGAGAATGGGGAGAAGTGGTTCAGATTTGGGGTTTAAGTTAGCAAAGGGCTGAACCCAAAACCAAACCCAAAGTGCAAATGGTCAAATTTTTGACTAGCTCCAAACATATCGAAGCTTATACTCAAAAAGATCGCAAACGACATTTTGAACTCAATGGAGGTGGTCTCGAGCCCTAATTCGACTGTTTGCAAAAAGTAGCTTTTCGGACCAAAATCCGACGAATAATGAAATATTTAAATAAAATATTTAAATATAAAATCGGCAAATATGCGGGTTGTTACACTTCACCCTTAAGCAAAACCAAAGTCAACACCTTACACACCAAGTATAAGCACATGAGCATGCAAATAGGGGGGGGGTTGGTTTCCGTCAACCATGATGAAGTAAGGGGAGGTAATGGTGGTGATGAGATGATGATGTATTTGCACTTAAATATCATGATATTTTTACTCCTTCCATTTGCCTATAAATACCAACCATCCATCTTCCCTTCCATTCACATTTTCTTCTTCATTTATAAGCTTCTTCCTATGTACTTTCATGTCTTCTCGCCTTAGCGAATTAATGGCAAAATATATTTCAAATATAAATTAAATTTTATATATGTATATCAAAACACTTAAAACTCAAAGCAAACTCCTCCTCTCCTCCTTTATTCTCCACGACCACCACCCTATTCCCCCAAAGCCAAGCCTTCTTTCCCTCTTAACCAAGGCCATGAGCACCTACCACCATCCCAACCAAGGGCCGAGCCACCTAGGAGCCAAGGTGCAAGAGTTCGTGAGCTTTAAATTCAAGTTAGCGAAGCTATTACCATTATTAAGTTAATCGTTTAATCCGAGGTGAGAAAACTCCACTTATATTTATATATACACTTTGGATGATGATATGATATGTTATTTGGTTGCTATGACTTGATCATCATGTTTGGTTGTGAAATATTGTTGTTTGGATGTGTAAAACAAGTCACGTTTAAATACACATCGAAATATCACAAAGGAAATCACTTTCCTTTAATAAATAAAATTGTGTATATGAGATTTTTAAACCTCTTTAAAATGGTTTATAAATGTTTTATAAACACTAAAATCCAATTCAGTGAAGTTTGGACAAGTTACGAAAGTTGAGTCAAAAATAGGCGTGTCACGTAACGGTAGTTCGCGGTTTCGCGCCGTGAATAAATTCATTTATGGATTCATAGTTGGTTGGAATTCCTTGTAATAAGAATTTTTCAAACTCTTATAATTATAGTTTATGAACAAAAGAAAAGGATTGAGATTTTTTTAGTAGATTTTGAATTATGAGCAAATCTAGTTTTCAAAATAGTCGCGGTTTGGCAGTTTGGAAACCAAGGCGATAATTTTTTTTATAAATGACATTTTTAATTTTTTTCTAAAATATGGAATAAATTATATAAATCCTTTAAAATGTTTTAAAAGATATTTGATTTGTAATAAAGAATTTCTTAATGATCGAAAAGTTGTTTTATCAACTAAGCTTTAAAAGCACTATTTGCAGTACTATTCGCAGCACTTTTTGCAATACTTTTAACAACTTTTGAAATGTGGCTTTAAACCTAAATATTGTTTCCCAAATCTTTTATAAATTCTTCTAAATAAATAATTAAGTATTTTAAATATGATTTAGTGGTTTTATAATTTATTTTAAAAAAGTTTAAATAAATGATTTGAAGAAAAGTTGTTATAAATAAAGTGATTTAATCTTGGCTCTAAAAGCCGATGAGTAGACTAGATTCTTTTATTCGTGAGATCCAGATGTAGGGTGCTTAAATTAAGAAGATGTTCAGGAGCATCCGGTGCGCTTGCTGACCTGGCCTCTTTCCTGGACAGGGGATAAATAAGGTCGAAATATCGGAAACGAGACAAGTATAAAAGATTCAAGCTTTATAAATTAAATTTAATACAACCTAGATTATATGGAGATAATCTTCTTATACTTGGTTCTAAATTCCGAGAAGGGAACTCTTACTAACCATATGAATTTAAAAGATGATTTCACCGTTATTTGATGGATAGTACTTATTGAATACAGAAATTGATGTTGAGTAGAATTAGTATAATTTTTATCGACCTTTTTTAACTCAACAAGGTTTTACGATATGGTTTATGAGAAATGATTTTGATTTGGTATTTCCAAAGTTAAAGAGAGGTTTAATGGTTTCGTATATATTGGAAAAAAAATATGATTTAAAGATTTATATCTCTAAAAAACAGATATTTTACTTGATAAAAGATATTATGAATGAAACGACAATCACCCTCAAACTTAACATCTGTTTTATAGATGACTGGTTCGAAGGAACCGAGGTTGGATTTGGGTAATCCTTATCTAAAAACCACTTCGAATTAATGTACATTCTAAAGTGAAGATGTAACGACCCGATATTTTCAACCATTCGCATCCATTATAAGTGTATAGGTAGACACTCATGCCGGAATTGAATTGCTCAAAATACCGCGTTGTAAATAAAATTTGGCAAATCTCAGAATATACAGTAAATAAATATAATCACAGATCACAGACACAGAGTAAAATAATGCAGCGGAAGTAAAAGAAATAGTAGTTCATGAAGCTACTATATAAATATATCAGAGTTACATAAGATATAACAAAAGAAATAGAGAACAACAGAAGTCTCAATAAAATAACCAAGTACAAGCTGAGTAGGACAACGGAACTGAAGTAGATAGGACAAGACAAGCAGATAATCTCCAGCGATTCAAATCTCCAAGAGAGTGGAAACCCAAATCTGTGAATAACTCAGGCTGACCCGAGCGTAAAGAAAAATACAAAACACTCGAGTCAGGACAATATATACTTATATAATGTAAACCAACTCAAGTGAACTGTAATAAGGTACAAGTAACTTAAAGAAAGCTTGGGACCGCCCATTCTTTAAGGATCCGTTAAACTATCTACTATGTAGTAATATACGCTATATACAGTAGTGTCTAATTAGTAAAGTATAATCATATAGAAAATAGCGTTATGGGGATGGAGTACCTTAACGCGGTCGGATCTTAAAATCATAATCGTAGTAAAGCTCGATATGGTAGGTGACACGACACAACTAGGCAATGCCAGGGTAGATATACCAATTACGCATCCGGACTAGTGGTGACGCATAGCAGCCACTACCGCCCACCTCGAACAACACTCTCAAATCAAGGGTGGCCACCAAATCAATCACAAGTAATAGAATGGTATCGAAGAAGTGTGTCCGATCAGAGGTGCTACCTCCTTGGTCCGTCAATCGCTCCTGTTTTAGCCACCTTATGCCAACTCACGGGAGTTGCGTCCACGTATATACCTTAGGATCGTCGCCACCATCCTACTTCATTCTGGAAACTCCACCGCGTACACAGTTGTCAAAGTGGTTTTCGGTGTCGACAGAGAGTATGTCCATATCCGATCCCGGTCTCTTTAACAACCAATCATTATTATAACCCGTGGTTATAACTTTTAAAACAATACTTTACTTCAAAATAAAATATCATTTCAAAACCATATATTTATCAAAATAAAGATTAAATCAATTCCAAACCATTTCCATATATTTAAAATATCATATCATTTCAAAACTTCATTTCAAATCATTTCAATATGTCAAAATATCATATCTTTCCAAAACTTCATTTCAAATCATTTTAATATATCAAATATCAATCTTTCCAAATCTTCATTTCAAATCATTTTAATATAATAAAATATCATATCCTTACAAATCCAAATATTCAACTTTAAATACCTTTTAAATCCAAAGATATCGTTCATTTACTATCATTTCAAATCACCTTTAAATAGTTTATATTCCAATCAAAACAATTCATTTAAAACTTTTAAAAGTGTAATTATTATATTTTCAAATCAAGTATTCAATTTCCAAAGTTTCAAACCATTCTGAGTTCGTTTACTAAGTCAAAAACCCTAATTATTAAAATTTCAGCATTTCACAGCATTTAAAAACAACTGCTACAAGTTATATTTGAAAACATTTTTAATTCAGCAAAGACAACACTTAAAACTGTTGTTAAAACTCAGTTTTAGTTGAATTATAGTTTAAAACAGAAAAGACAGCATTTCAGAAGTGCTGCGGTAGTTCAGATTTCAAAACAGGGGTTAAATTTGGTTTCAACAAAGACTGCAGACCATTATAGCATTTCCAGAGAATGCTATAATAGGCCTGAGTTCAATATTAGCCTATAAGTTCAACTACAGCAACTACAGCATTTCAGAAATGCTGTAATAGCTCCTTTTTACACAATTTTAGTTCAAAAAAGAATCTATAGCATTTCTGAATGCTATTAAAAGTTAATTTCAGGTCTTAGTGTATTTTCAGCAATTAAATAACTTTAATTTAAAACACATAAACATTTTAAAAATCATATTTTAGCATTTAAAATGTTCATTTACATATCATTTAACATATATCTTTTCACAATAAATTCCTTATAATCAAATCCAATTTCAACAATTTACTTAATAAATTTAAGTGTAAAAGTGTCCAATTCTTCACTTTTCAACAAATAAACTTAACACTTCAAATTTAAATTACCATTTCACAATTTAACTAAATTTCCAATTTTATTTAATTAACTTAAACCTTCAATTAAAACCAAATTTCATATTTCCTAGTCAAGTTATATTTTAAAAAATCACTTTTAAACATTCATTTATTTAACCACTTAAATTCATAGAAAAATCAATAATACTTTAATAAATCACTTAAATTCAAATTTAATCAAATTATCATATTTACCATTTCCAAATAGAATTTAATATAACACATAGAAAAATCATAATTTCTTTAATTCAAAATATTTCAAAATTTGTTTAAATCTAATTTCATAAATTTATATTTTTAAAATACTTAAAAATATCCAAAACACTTTATAAAATAACCACGGGTCTGTATATAGTTTTCTAGCCTAGGTCAAGTGATACAGATATGTATCATTTCAATCCGCAGTTTAAAAAGAAAAATCCGGGTTCTATCATTTCAAACCCGCAATCCCAAGTTAAGATAAATTAAATAAAAACCGTTCAGGCCTATCATTTCAGCCCATAACGATTTTTCCCTATTCTAAAGTCCGTTCGGATATGTATTATTTCAACCCATAGTGAATCTAATCTACAGGGAACTTGTAGTGTGATAAACAGATATAAAATGAACAGTATACAAAATATAACAGTAACAGATGAGATGACAAGTAAATTAACAAGTTTAACATCATATAATTAAATCATCACAGGCAGTTATAACATCATATAAAATTCTACACATTCAATTGTTGTCGTTTCACAATTGCATAAGTATAAATGTCTAGTGAGATTTACTCACCTTTTGTGCTGGAGTTATCGATTCAAATGATACAAACGGATACCAGAAAGCATGATGACACAACAATGGATTCAAGTGGAAGAGAACCAAGCTAAAGAACACGTGTTACAACCTAAAACAAAACCAAGATAAATCAAAATTCAATACAATATTAAATTTGAATAACTTTGAAATGAAAACAAATATGAATACAACGACTTTTGCCTTGCTTTCTCTATCCTTTTGCATGGCCTAGGGAATGTTTTGGTTCAGGTTTGGACATGGTTTGAGTCTGGTTTGGACCAAGGGATGCACGGCTACAAGCTAGAGATGATGGGGAAGTTACAACATAGGCATGTGAAGAGTTTTATGCAATATGGTGGAGTTTTGGTTCATCTTTGGCTCGGTCTACAAGGTCCTAGGCTCGGCCATGACTTGCTACAGGTCTGGACAGAGGAGATGGTGATGTGTAGTGGTGGTAGCAAGGTGGTGGTGGCGGCTAGAGGTGGTGGCCAAGGTGGTGGGCGAAGGTATGTTGCAACTAGTGGTGGCTATGCATTGTTTTAAGGGATTTGTGCAAGGTTTTGTGTGGTTTTTAGTCAAGAGGAGTGCATGGCCTGTCATGGTCAGAGGAGGAGGGGGTTTGGTCGTGGATGGTGTGGGAAAGGAAGTGGTGGTGGTCGGTGGAGGAGATGGTGGAGGTGTTAGGCCAAGCAAAGCAAGAGAAACATGGCAAAAATCATTGAAAATGAAGAGAAAAGTAGAAAAAAGAGAGAAGAAACCATTATCACTTCCTTTGGCCATGAAGATAAAATGAAAAAGAAGTTTTTCTCGTGAATTATGACTGAGATACTCACGGCTAAAGATCAGGTAGGGTATGGCCAAGCAAAGTATATGAAAAGACAAAGAAAATGAAAAGACCACCAGCCGAAAAGTCACACGTTATAGAGCTTTTTAGTCCCTTCAAATTTCCATTTCTATTAAATCAAATAAAACAAATAAATTTCAGTAAATAAATTTTAAAACTGAAAACAAAGTAAAATAAAATAAAAATAAATAATCCAATTTAAAGAAAATAGAGAAAGAATAAAAGAAATAGCTTAAAAATTGGAAACAGAGTCCAAAAATTACAAATAAATTATCACTATCTTTTAGAAAATTTCTACTTCACTTAAAATGGTTTAAAATAAATCTTTGAGATACAAAATAAAGTGAAAATGAAAAATAAAGTGAAAATAAATAAATAATTTTATGGAAAATAGAAAAAGAATTAAAGAAATAGTTCATTAATTTAAAACAGGGCTTAAAAATTACAAATAAAACATCACTAGTTTTAAAAAAAAAAATTATTTCACTTTAAAACAAATAAAAGTCCAATAAATAAAATAAAATGAGAAACAAAATAAAGTGGGAATGAGAATAAATAAGTTCTTAAGAAAAATATAAAGATAAATAAAGAATTTCTTTTATTAAATGAAACTGGGAATTAGAAATTATAAACATAATACAACTGACATTGGAAAATGTCAATTACACTTTGAAAAAAATGTTTTAAAACCAAAATATATACATAACAAGTTATTTTACCCATATTAGAACATTACATGACCAAATAAAATATTATTTATATAATTTAAAATAAACAATTTTGTTAAATACAGCAAATTACACACAATATTCAAAAGGGCATAACTTACACATTATAAATCAGATTTCAACGAAACGAAAAGCGGTATTCTTGAAATTTTATTTACTTTCATAATAAAAGATAAAATTCAAAAATTTCAAACTTTTAAAATTTAAATTAAAAGTCAAAGTTTGACCATATTGACCAAAATTCACTATTCTGGAAAAACTCTATTTATTCATGTTTGGAATTTTAATTCACATACAAATCATAATTAATATTTAAAATAACAACATTTTCCATTTAATAAATAAAATAAAGTTTTTAAATCAGGAAATTCAATTTAAAAATAATTGCAAAATACAGGGTTGTTACAGAAGACATGGTACAAAAATAAAAGAAATAAAGGGCTGCTTATCACTAACCCTCAGGGGAAATTTCCCATATCATGTATATGTGGCAGTAGTATCTTCATTTAATCTTCGATGAAAGGGTTATTCGCTACTAATCCTAGGTATGATTCCCGACAGGATGTAGTAGGAGAGTTCCTTCGATTTGTCCTGTTCCTAGACAACTTGTATGGACGAATGTCTGACGTTGCATTTCTGATCATATTGATTGACCTCTGTAGATGTACCATCTGTTTGGAGGAAAAGAAGACAACTTCTCTGAGCATAACACCATTTCCTATGACATACGAAATTAGTTGTGTGATCATTTAATGCAATGTGGCATTCAAAGTGGAATGCGTGCTATGAGAAAGGTAATCCTTACCTCGTGCCTCGTCACCTGGAAATTTCAAAAAAAAAGTATAGATGCAGCAAGGCTAAGTGGGTCGCTCCTATTAGGATATAGTTATCACCTTTCTTGGTCGCCCTCTATATTTCAAGTATGTTGTGTATGCTTAGGGATCCCAGTAAAGTTCGGGAACGACCAAGCTGATGGCATATTTTTTACTATCTATGGTAAAGGTAGGTTGGTTCTGTGTTGGTAGAGGTTGGAGCCTCAGGTGCATTTTTCTAAAGATGTACTATCAGAAGGTAGTCCCTCACCTTGCCATTGTATGGAAATACATTCTCCAATAAGTGTAATCGGACTTGATTATAGAACTTACTTTGTAGCTAGTATGCTGGAGTTTATACAATGTAAAAATATTGGCTAAGATTCATAAGTTTATTTGAAAAGTATTTTCAAAAGAATGTCAATTAAAATAATATCCCTAAATTTTGCATAGAAAACGTTTTGGTTATCACAAGGTAAAAACTTATTCCGTGTTTATGTGTGGCATGGTCTTATTAGAGACCTTTGTTTTCAAAGATCTGTGTTTGAGTTTCTCACACCAATCCAATGAGTGACCCAAAGATATTTCCCTTTTCCCTTAAACTTTGGGTTCCCTATTATTTTCGAGCATCCAAGTTGTTAGATTGTTTGGAGCATGGAGCATGGATCATGGAGCATGAAGAATTTTGGGTCTTTCGTTGAAGTTATCTATCGCTTTTCATTGTGTTTGTGTTTTTTATGATGTATCTAACAGCACTTGTGTGAGGATAGGCAGTTATAACTATCCTAGCTGGATTAGTACTTATTAGTACTCTGATGGATCAATTTGGAGTGACCGCGTGTACTGCTCATATGAATTATTATGTGTTGAATACGGTGTGAGATTCTATTATTGTCTTGTCTTCTATCATTATTTTCTTTTACCCCATTATAATATGCCTCACTGGCACTTGGATCTATGGCACGTGAATACCAAGGATGTATATGTGTCTATTTCTGAGGGTCGAAGAGGTGGGTCGTCATGGTTGGTATCAGAGCTTTGGCTGAGCGAACACCTAAGCTTTGATGGGGTCAACTCATTAGAAATAGGGTTAGTAATGCTCTAGAATGAGTTTCGTCAATGAGAGCATGTATTTAATTTTTTTTTAATCCAAATAAGTATATTTGATGTTTATGCCCATTCCCTAAGATAGTCTCGTCTGTATTCTAAATTTTCCATTTACTATATCCTGATCGTAAGAAATGAGTAACCAAAGAGGATGTAGAAGGGGAGGTAGCAGCACAACGGCCACCAATTTTTGAACTCCAAATGCTGTGGTAATTGAAGAAGTAATGGTTCCCTTGCAACCTCAAGTTAACTTTACCGCTCTTTGCAAAGATTATACCAACTTGGTAGAAAAGCCATTCAAAGGCACATAATATATTACTAAAGTTCAAGCTTGGCTCAAATCCTGTAAGAAAATCTTTAAACGATTAGACATTGATGTTAATAAAAAGAGATTCCTTGCCTCATGGCAATTGACGAATGGGGCTTTAGCTTGGTGAGAGTCTATTACTCTTAATGAATCTAAAGATAACTTCCCTTGGGCAAGGCTTAAGAAGCTTTTAAAAAACAATACATGCATGTCGTTGGCAAATCCCGCCTCTATAGAAGTTTCATGGATTTAAAACAAGAAGTGATGTCTGTGGAAGAGTATTTGCATAAATTCAATGAATTGTCTCGCTTTGGGCTTGGACTGATAGACATGCCTCTGAAGAAAAACGAGATGTTCATTTCTAGGATGAAGGGGCAGTATCAGGATAGAATGACCTCCCATGTAAAATGAACCTTTGTGGATTTAATAGATATGGGCTTTCGTTATGAAGCTTTGAATAAGAGGAATCCAATCGCAAACCAAACCAACAACAACAATAAGAAGAAGTTCAATAACAATGGAAATAAGCCATAGCAAGGCAAGCCCGGAGGAGGATCTCAGGAAAAACCGTTTTAAAATTGTTTAATGTTTTAACTATGTAAAGAAAGGCCATTATTCAAAGTACTGTAGGAATCCCAAGGTTCAAAGGCAGCCGTAAGGAACCATCTCACCTATGGTTTAGAATAGTCTCTACCACAACCGTCATCAACCCGGACATTGGAAAAACAAAGGCCCATTAATGAAGAAAGGAGAGCAAGTTAAGGTTTATGCTATCAAAGACGAGCCTTCAACCTCTATTGATGTAAAGGGCAATGGAGTTCTTGAAGGTAATATCTATATGAATAATGATTTAGTTAAAGTACTATTTGATACTAGAGCTTCCCATAGTTTTATTGCTAAAGGATTGGTTTATAGATTAAAATTGATCACAAAAATAGTAGATACCCATATTTGTATGTCTAATACCATAGGAGGCACAACAAATCTTAGTATGATTTGTGAAAACGTCCAACTTACCCACCTTTCTCATAATTTTTCATGCGAACTATTTATCCTTGACTTTATTGGATTCGACATTTTATTCGGTATGGATTGGTTATCTAAGAATAAAGCTATTCTTGATTGTGTTAAGCGGACAATACTGGTGGAAACAAAGTTAGGGAAGATTATTGAAATATTGTGTAAAGAACCAAGTCTAGTAATGGATAGTTTCTTGTATACACTTGAATCATCTTAAAAATGTTTAGAGACAATACCAATTGTCAAGGAATTTCAGGATGTTTTTGAGGAAGTTAAAAGTTTTCCCCCGCATCGGAAAATTGAGTTACGAATTGACTTAATTCCTGGTGCAAGACCCGTTATTCACCCTATTCGAAGGATGGCCCTGAAGGAAAAGGTTGAGTTGGCAAACCAAACTGATGAGTTATTAAAGAAAGGACTAATTAGACCTAGTCGATCAAGTTGGGGCACAGCGGTAGTTTTCGTTGCAAAATCCGATGGCTCCCTAAGGCTTTGTGTAAACTTTTGAACCTAAATAAGCAAATGATTAAAAACAAGTATCCTCTACCCCGCATAGATGACTTGGTTGATCAACTTTATGGTGCTCGAATATTCTCGCAAATGGATTTAGCCACAGGATTCCATCAACTAAGAATAGCTGAGGATGGCATTCCAGTAACTACATTCAGGGCTTCGGATTGCTTTTACGAATGGTTAATTATGCCTTTTGGGTTGACTAATGCTCCCGCTTATTTCGTAGACCTTATAAATAGAGTATTCAGAGATGCGCTAAACAAATTTGTGTTATCGATGATATTCTTATCTATTCTGAAACCGAGGAGGAACACGAAAGGCATTCGGAGATTATGTTGGAATATTGAGAATAAATGTACTTAAAAGCTAGATTCTCAAAATGTCACTTTTGGGAGAAAGAAGTAAGATTCCTTGGGCATATTGGGTCAGGAGAAGGGATCTCAGTAGATCTAGAAATGATTTCAGCCATACAAGGTTTGAAGCAACCACAAACCCTGAAGGACATCCGTAGCTTATTAGGATTGATAGGATATCACCGAAGATTCATTCAGGACTTCTCCAAAATTTCCTCCCATCTAACAAATTTGACGATGAAGGATGTTAAATTTGAAGGGACACCAAAATGTGAAGAAGCATTCCAGGAACTCAAGAAAAGGTTAACTTCCACTCCAGTTCTAGTTATTGCTAATGAAAGCAGTGATTTAACGGTATATACTGATGCTTGTGGAGAAGGAGTAGGTTTAGTACTAATGCAACATGGAAAAGTTATCGCTTATGCAAGAAGACAACTAAAGATTCATGAGAGGAATCATGCAACATATGACTCAGTATTATTATTCGTTGTCTTCGCGTTAAAAATATGGAGGCATTATTTACTAGGTAAGAATTTCTCATAGTTTATTTTGATAAACTTTGTTTGACCTTGGTAAATAATATTCCTTCTTTAAATAGGTGAAAAGTCCGAAGTCTTTATGGATCATAAATCTTTGAAGTATCTTTTCACTCAGAAGGACTTAAATATGAGACAACAACATTGGTTAGAATTTCTCGCATCATATAATCTTGATAGCTTATACACACTCGAGAAAGCCAATGTAGTGGTAGATGCATTAAGCAGGAAGGATGTCGTTATAGCTTATTTGGTAGTAACCCCAACTCTTCTAAAAAGAATTGCTAGCAAGCAAAAAGAAGATCGATTTCTAAGAGAGATTATTAGAAATATAAGCAAAGGACATAGTTCAAGCTTTAAAGTCAATAACCATGGGATATTAGGGTTAAAGGGAAGAATTTGTGTTCCCGATGTTGACAACTTAAGACAAGATGTGTTGACTGAATGCCATCAATCCAAGAGAAACATTCACCCAAGTGTTAATAAAATGTACAAAGACGTAAAACGAACATTTTGGTGGAGAAGGATGAAAAGGGACATCTCTATTCATGTTAGCAGATGTGTGAGTTGTCAGTAGATCAAGAGCAATCAACAAAAGACTACTGGATTACTTCAAACTCTTGGAATTCTGACTTGGAAATGGAACCAAATATTGCTGGATTTCATCGATAGCTTACCTCGATCAAGAAAAGGAAATGAAGGCATTTGGGTTATCGTAGATCGGTTAACCAAAAGCACACACTTAATCCTAGTAAAACGGACAAGAACTGCTGCAAGTCTTGCAGAGATATACATGAGGGAAATTGTACGATTGCACGGTGTCCAAAATAGTATAGTCAGTGATCGAGACCCAATCTTTACCAGTAAATTCGCGGAGCCATTAAAAATAGCTTTGGGAACAAAGCCGAGTGTAAGCACCGCATACCATCCCCAAACTAATGGGCAGACTGAAAGGGTAAATCGAGTGTTGGAAGATCTTTTGAGAGCTTGCATCTTGGATTTTAGAGGATCATGGAAAAATTATCTTCATCTTGTTCTCCTACAACAACAGCTATCAGGCTAGTATTGGTATGACTTCGTATGAAGCTCTATATGTTCATCCGTGTAGATCCCCAGCATGTTGGATCGAAACAAAAGATCGGTTAGTACTTAGCCCCAATATGATCTGAGAAGCTTCTCAAAAGGTAGACTTAATTAGAAAGAAGATGAAAGAAGCACAAAGTAGGCAGAAGAGTTATGCTGATCAAAGGCACAGGAATTTGGAATTCTTAGTTGGAGATTTTGTATTCTTCAAAGTCTCTCTGATGAGATGAGTGGTAAGATTTGGTCGGGCAGGGAAGTTAGCACCTCGATTTGTTGGACCATTTCCCATTCTTGAGCAGATTGGCTCATTAGCCTACCCTGTGGAATTTCCCAAAAGGTTGTCTGGCATTCATAACGTCTTTCACGTATCCCATATATGAAAATATTCGCATGATCTAGAACATATTATAGAAGATTCAGAAGTTGAACCAAATTTGGCAGTTATTAGATGACAAGTTTGAATCATGGATCATGATGAGAAGCAATTAAGAAGGAAGGTGGTAAGATTGGTGAAAGTCCAATGGAGTGGTGATGCAAAAGACTACACCTGGGAAATAGAAGATAGAATGAGGAAACCATATCCTGAGTTTAGGATTGATGTTGTATCAAGATAGTGTACTCAGCGCCTACGGTGTAGTCACTTATCATACCTTGTATATATTTCATTTTGTTAAATATATATTCATTTCGAGTTATCTTCTTCTTATCCTTAATTCCGAGGATGAAATTCTTTTAAGGGGTGAAGTATGTAACGACCCGCAAATTCATTATTTCAGAAAAATTTCAATATTAAAATATAAGTTATTTTAAAATAAATAATAATTTTTTGAACAATAAATAGTGTTTGTAACCTTATTTTGAATAAATATTTGCAAAAATATATACTTTGGAAGATATATCGATAAAATTACAGAAAAACGTTTTATCAATAAACAACTCGTAGACCATCCAACATCGTGCATGGAGCTAGATACATACACTCATTTATGTATATGAGTAAGAATATGTAATAAAATTATTTATTTTATTTTTGGAAAATAAAAGTATTTATGACACCATAGGTGATGCCCTTATATTTAATATTGATTTATGAATTTAAATTGAGATTTAATGATTTAATAGTTATTTTAATTATTTAAATAATGGTTTTGAATGATTATAATTCATTTTAATTACTTACAAAGTAATTAATGAATGATTTATAATAATTTTATAAAGGTATATATTTGATTTGAGAATATAAGGAAAATGAATATAACTTTATCAATATAATAGCGATTTTCGTAAATAATTGTTATTTGATTTATATGGTTTTATAAATCAAATGAGATCATTTTAATTAATTAATAATGATTACAATTAATTTTCAAACTTTATTTACATTTATATGTAATTTATTTTATAAGTGAATATGTGACCAGGAATCGGTTTTCCGATTTTCATCGGTTTAACGAACGGAAGTTGTTCAAAGGTCATTGCAACCTTTTTTATATGACATGTACACATACATAACATACATATGCACGCTTTAAAACATTCACATGAACACATATATACATAAAAATGTACTTATACATTTTAATATATGTATTGTACTCAAGATATTTTCCATATACTTCACCCATAAGCAAAACCAAAGTCAGCACCTTACACACCAAGTACAAGCACATGGCCATGCACATGGAAGGGGGGTTTGGGCTGAGCATGATGATGTAGAGGGATGTGATGGTGGTGATGAGCTGATGATGTATTTGAACTTAAATATCGTGATATTTTTACTCCTTCCATTTGCCTATAAATACCCACCATCCGTCTTCACTTCCATCCATATTTTCTTCTTCATTTTAAGCTTCTTCCTCTCTACTTTCATGTCTTCTAGACTTACCAGATTAACGGAAAAATATAGTTCAAATATAAATTAAATTATATAATACATACATACACACATACATACACACACACACATATATATATCAAAACACTTCAGAACTCAAAGAAAACTCCTCCACTCCTCCTTTATTCTGCATGGCGACCACCATATTCCCCTATAGTCAAGCTTTTCCTCCCTTTCTAGCCAAGGCCGTGAGCACCTACCACCATCCAAAGTAAAGGGCCGAGCCACCTAGGAACCAAGGTGCAAGAGTTCGTGAGCTTTAAATTCAAAGCGAAGCTATAGCCATTTTTAAGTTAATCGTTTAATCCGAGGTAAGAAAACTCCACTTATAGTTATACATATACTTTGGATGATGATATGATATGTTTTTGTTTGCTATGATTTGATCATCATGTTTGGTTGTGAGAAATTATTGTTCGGATGGTAAAACAAGTTGCATTTAAATACATGTTGAAATACCACAAAGGAAATCACTTTCCTTTAATAAATAAAATTATGTATACGAGGTTGTTAAACCTCTTTAAAATGATTTAAAATTGCTTATAAATATTTTATAAATACTAAAATCCAATTTAGTGATGTTTGGACAAGTTATGAATGTTGGGTCAAAAATAGGCACATCGCGTAATTGCGGTTCGCGATTTTGTGCCGTAAAAGTTTAAATCCATCTCTACGATGTATTCAGAGTCGGAATTCCTTGTGATAAGAATTTTACGAACTCTTATAATCGTAGTTTTCAAACAAAAGAAAATGATCGAGATTTCATTTGGCAGATTTTGAAATATGAGCAAATCAATTTTTCAAAATAGTCGTGATTTGGCAGTTTGAAAACCAAAGCAACAAATATTTTTATAAATGATATTTTTAATTGTTTTTAAATATACAGAATAAATTCTATAAATCTTTTAAAAGAGATTTGAGTTACAAAAATGAATTTCTAAATGATTGAAAAGTTGTTTTATCTAGTAAGCTTTAAAAGCACTATATGCATCGCTATTCGCATCACTTTTAATAACTTTTGAAATGTGGCTCTAAACTTAAGTATTGTTTCCCAAATCTTTTGTAAATACTTTTAAACAAATAATTAAGTATTTTAAAGATGATTTATAGGTTTTATAATTTATTTTAAAAAAGTTTAGATAAATGATTTGAAGAAAAGCTATTATAAATAAAGTGATTTAACCTTGGCTCTAAAAGCCGATTAGTATACTGGATTTTTCTATTCGTGAGATTCGAATGTGGGATGCTTAAACTAAAGAGATATTCAGGAGCAACCAATGCCCTAGCTCACTTGGCCTCTTTCCTGGATGAGGGATAGATAAGGTCGAAATGTCGGAAATGAGACAAGTATAAAAGATTCAAGATTTAAAAATTTAATTTGATACAACTTGGATTTATGGAGAAAATCTGCCTATACTTGGTGTTAAATTCCGAGGAGGGAACTTTCACTAACCGTATGAATTTAAAAGATGATTCCACCGTTATTCTATGGATGGTACTTGTTGAATATGGAAATTGATGTTGAGTAGAATTAGTATAATTTCTATCGACCCTTTTTAACTCATTAAGATTTTATAATATGGTTTATGATAAATGATTTTGATTTGGTATTTCCAAAGTTAAAGAGTGGTTTAATGATTTCGTATATACTGGAAAGAATATAATTTAAAGACTTATATCTCTAAAAGAGATATTTTACTTGATAAAAGATATTAATGAATGAAATGATAATCACCCTCAAACTTAACACCTTTTATCGATGATTGGTTCAAAGGAACCGGGGTCCGATTTTTGGAATCCCTATCTGAAAACCAGTTCGAATCAATGTACGTTCGAAAGTGAAGATATGGAATGAAAAAAAAAAATAAAGAGCTGATTGTTACTGATCCTAGGGGGAAATTTCCCATATCATATACATGTGGCGGTAGTATCTTTATTTAATCTTCGATGCAAGGGCTGACGCTACTAATCCTAAGGTTGATTCCCATAGGATGTAGTAGGAGAGTTTCTTTGGTTTGTCTTGTTCCGGGACAACTTGTATGGACGAATGTCTGATGTTGCATTTCGAATCACATTGATTGATCTCTATAAACGTATCATCTATTTGGTGGCGGAGAAGGCAACATCTTTTAGCTTAACACCCTTTACTGTGACATTTGAGATTAAGAGTTATACGTTTGTAGAAATCAGTTATGTGATCATGGAATGGCAGTGTGGCATTAAAAGTGGAATGTGTGCTATGAGAAAGGTAATCGTTACCTCGAGCCCCATCACCCGGAAATGACAAAAACGGGGTAGATACGGCAGGGCTAAGTGGGTCTCTCCCATTAGGATATAGTCATCACCTTTCCAAATCACCCTCTATATTTCGGGTATGTTGTGTATGCTTTGGGATCCCACTAAAGGTCGAGAACGACTGGGGTGATGGCGTATTTGGTACTATTTGTGGTAAAGGTATGTCGGTTCTGTGTTGGTAGAGGTTGGAGCCTAAGGTGCATTTTTCTAAAGATGTATTGTCAGAAGGTGGTCCCTTACCTTGCCGTTATATGGAATCTATTTCCCAATAAGTTCCTTCGGACATAATTGTAGAACCTACTTTGTAGCTAGTATGCAGGAATTAGTTAATGTAACAATTTCGGCTAAGATTCATAAGTTTATTTGAAAATTATTTTCAAAAGAATGTCATTAAAAATAATATCCTCAGATTTTGCATAGCGAATGTGTTGCTTATCATAAGGTAAAACCCCATTCTATGTTTATGTACGGCGTGGTTTTATGAGATACCTTTGTTTTCAAAGATCCATAGTTGATTTTTCTCACACCGGTCCCATGACTAACCCAGAGTTTATTTATTTTTTCTCTTAAACTCTGGGTGCCCTATTTTTTTCGGGAAGCCAAGTAGTTAGATTGTTCGAAGCATGGAGCATGGAGAATTGTGGGTCTTTTGTTGAAGTTATCTATCACTTTCCGCTATGTATTTTGTATGATGTATCTACTAGCACTTGTAAGGATAGGTAGTTATAACTATCTTGGTTGGGTTAGTACTTACTAGTACTCTGATGGAGCAATTTAGAGTAATTGCATGTACTACTCGTATTATTATATGTTGAATATGGTATGAGATTCTATTATTGTCTTGTCTTCTACCTCTATTTTTTTTACCCCATGATAATCTGCCTCTTCGGCACTTGGATTTATGACACATGAATACTGAGGATGTATTAGTTTCGATTTCTGAGGGTTAAGGAGGTGGGTCTCATGCAAACCATCGAGTTTCTTTTGTTCGACTTTGACTAGTTGACAAGTGATCTACTTCTTTACAAACTTTGAAACATGTTGTTTAATTCACTTCCATTAATATGTGCATTTGACATCATTGTACATCTTGTTGTAACTTTACCAATCAAGTCGTCTATTTTGGGAACTTACAGTCATCTATCCCTACTAAATCAACCCTTCGCGTCTATAGAATATCAACAAATGTAAGTAGATATTTAATCCTTCCCAAGCCGATTCATGATCTTTGTTAACTTCACATCAAGGCTTTGGCGAGATCCAATTTGATCTATAAGTGTAGGCATAACTTTTAATTTTGCTAAATAACCAAACAATACATCATAAGATGGTAAGAATTCAAACAACGCAATATATTTCAAATCCTTCCACTCAACAAACATAAAGCCTAACATTGCATGCCTTATACTAAATGTATCCACTACACATTTCCCATTCTAAAAGTATAAGAAATACCAAATTTAAGCGACACTAGGAATTTCATCCATCATTATTGCCTAAGGTTGAATTATTTTTAGGAAAATAGACATTCCAAATATTTTTGGTAGGCAAATAACTCAATCCTCTCGCCCGACAAACAATGCCTCCATGTGTTTAAGCAAAGACAAATGCTGCCAACTCAAAAAATGAGTTGGATAATTATTTTCATGTTTCTTGAGCTGCCTACTCATGTACGCAGCCACTTTACCTACCTACATAGAAACAGCACCGAGTCCCATACTGCAAGCATCAGTACATACAACCAATGGGGCATAACAACAATGCGACAACAGTTAATAATTGCTTTATTTTAATAAAACTGTCTTCACTACATGTAACATCCTTAAATTTTCAACCATTCGCATCCACACATGTCGAAATTGAATTGCTCAAAATATCAGATTGTTAATATAAATTTGGCAAATCTCAGCATATACAGTAAATAAATAATCACAGAATCACAGACACAGAGTAATATAACAATAATAAGCACGGAAACAAAAGAATAGTAGTTCATGAAGCTACTATATATATAACAGAGTTAAAACAAGATACAACAGAAGTCTCGAATACAATAGAAGTTTCAATACAATAGTCGAATACAAGATCAAAATATCACAGGAGTCAACTGAATAACTACAAGCTGGATAGATGGATGGATCTCCAAGCGAAGCTCCAACTCCAAAGGTGAGTCTCAAATGCTGTGCCACTTAGTCTGACCCGAGCGTATAGCAAAACACAAAACACTCGAGTCAGGATTAACATTCTTATATCAATAAATCCAACTCAAGTGAAATATCAACTGAAATACAAGTAACTCAAAGGATGTTTGGGATAACCATCCTCTAAGGATCCGTAGAACTATCTACTATGTAGTAATATACGCTATTATAATAGTGTCAATAGTAAAGTAAACTATTAAAATAGCATTAAGGTGTTACCCATATCCCCCTTAACACATTTTATAGTGCCAATTGTCTATACAGTACCGTAATACCCCGTAAACTGGTGCTACCAGAGGATACTCCATAGGTACGACACGAAAAAAACTCGTAGTGGTCTCGATAAGGTAGGTGACATGGAACAACTAGGCAATGCCATGGTAGATATACCAATTACACTTCCGGACTGGTGGTAATGCATAGCAGCTACTACCGTCCACCTCGGAACACACTCCCAAATCAAAATCAAGGGTGGCCACCAAATCAATCACAAAGTCAGAATATAGTATCAAAGGAATGTGCTCGATCGAAGGAATGACCTCACTTGGCATGTCGATTGCTCCTGTTTTAGCCACCTTAAGCCAACTCACGGGAGTCGGGTCCACGTATATACCTCATATAGGATCGTCGCCACCATCCTACTTCATTCTAGAATCTCCTTCGCGTACATAGTTCTTAAAGTGGTTTTCGGTATTGGCAGAGAGTATGACAATAACCGATCCCGGTCTCTTTAACAACTAATCGTTATTATAACACCGCGGTCATTTCAAAATATCATACTTCAAAACCAAAATATCATTTTCATTTCAAAAACCATATCAATACGATACCATTTCCATTTAAAAACCAAATCAATACGGTATCATTTCCATTTCAAATATATTCATTTCCAAAATCACAATACTTTCAAAGTTATAACACTTCCGAAATTATAAAGCTTAGAATTATAACACTTTGGAAATCATAATACATTGAAATCATAACACTTCCTTTAAACAATTTAGATATTAATAATAGTATATATAATAAATTAGTTATAAAATAAAATAGTTTATATAAAATAGTTATAAGTTAAAATAGTTTATAATAAAATAATTTATATTAAAATAGTTTATATAAAAATAATTTATAAGGTAAATATATAAATAAAGTAAATATAATTTAAAATACTTTATATAATTAAATAGCTTTCTTAAATTTCACAAATCGATTCCAATTCAACTCAAATTCCAAAATTCAAATTTAATCCAATCTCAATTCATCAATTTCAACTCAATACCATTTCAAATTATATCGATTTCAATTACAGATTTGAACCACAAAATAAACCGTTTCAATTTCAATATATTTCAAAGCTTTAAATATTCCATAATTTCAAAACTAAATTTGATAATTTCATATATATCTTAATTTAACTTCATTTTTTTTTGTTTTGAAATATTCACTCAATAAATCCACTATCATTTAAATAAGCTTTAAATTACAATTTAAACTAAATATTCCTTCAATTTATTTAAACTTGAAATATTCATTTAATCACTTTAAATCAAAATCTAAAATTTTAAACCTTTATAATTCACACATAAATTTTAAAAATCTAAAATTTAAATCTTTATAAAATAACATATATATATATAGACCAACGGTGTATGTATATAATTTTCTATCTTATGGTCAAGTGATACGGATATCTATCATTTCAATTTGTAATTTAAATATATACGGGTATATATCTTTTCAACCCGCAATCCTAAATTCAATTCAATGAAAATTGCTTGGGTTTATCATTTCAACCCATAACAATTTTCTCCTATTCTATAAGATCATTCGGGTATGTATCATTTCAACCCATAGGGAATTTTATACTAATAGGGAACTTGCAAAGTGATAACAGATATGATAATAATATAACAGGCATATATCATTAATATAAATAACAGAAAATGGTGTCAGATATCATAGGTGAACAGATACAGATAATAACATATATATAGCAATGTAAATAACTGACAGTAGCATATTTCAATTGTCGTTTCAATTGAAATCAAATCTAATAAATATAAGAACGTTAATCATGAGTGATTGCTCACCTTTCAAGGCTAGAAAGGTTCGACAAATGAAACCAGTTACGAATCCAAGCACGAATTCCAAAGCAAAGCTAAATTGGCACGAATCGACAAACGAAGCTGATAAATAAGGATAGACGAAATAAAATCAGAATCTGCTTGATATAAGTTGAATAAAAATATATATGTTATAATTTTTCTTCTAAAACATATTTTTTTAAACATATACATATATTATTATTATTTCCTTGAAATTAATATTTTTGATCCAAAATAAATGTTAAAATAAACTATATATTTAATTAAAATTTATTATAAACATCATACAAAATTATTTTATTGTAATATATGTATATATATACGAATGAAAGTGTGAATATGTTCTAAAAAAATCAATACTTTATGACAGTCAATATATAAATGAAAAATGGTACCTGGCTAAACAGTATATATATAATGAAGTGTAATACAATATATATAAAACATTCATAGACACTATACTTACTTTATCCATGTAAACTTACATAAACTCATATATATCGTAACTTTTTACGAAATATATATATACACTAATATATAACAGTAATATATAAAGCCCTATGAGAAAATATATTTTCAATACAACCGATCATATATAAACCATATATATATACTTGCATACAACTTACATACATATTATACAAAAATTTCTTTCAGCAAATCATACAAAACATGAACATCAATTTATTCAACAACAAAAGCAACTATGCTAATGGAATTATAATTTATACTTAAACTTATATACTTACAAAAGATATACTGTAAACATTCATATATATGTATAAGACCAAAAATCAAAGATATAAACAAGTTTAATATATATATACATTATACTGTATTACATAAATATGAAAACTGCAAACATTATATGCTCAAAACAGTATTACATTTATGATGAGTATATATCTTTATGTATTACATGCTAACTGTGAGAGGAAAAAAAACAAAATCAAAAACCTCATATGTAACGACCTGAAATTTTTGACTTCGAAAATTCCAGATTGTTAGAGAAAAGAAGAAAGAAGGTAGAAGAAGAACAGAACAACAACATCTCACATTTGCAGCGGATCAAAATATAATAACAAATAATAGCATTTATACAAAGAAAAGCTGTAATTGTTACTTTACATTCAATATATCTGAGTTACAACCATTTACAAAAGACTAGACAGTTATATCAACCTGTCCCAGACTAATATCATAACAACTCTCAAATATACAACGGTAAACTCCATACGTTCCTGCCATCCAACTCGTCTCCTGAGCTCTAGAACGTTCTTACCTGAAAATCTGTAATACTCGGTCTGACTCGAGCATTACATCAAAGTAACACCCGGGTCAGGCTTGAAACCAGCGTGAGTAAACCCATATAACATGAAATTCTAATGCACAAAACTTATTTAAAACCCGGGTAACTCGTACCTTACTACGAGTTCTTAACTAGTTATCTTCAATACTTGATTCACAAATCAACCTCTAAGTACCCTTACCTAGTTTCAATGATCTAGTTCACTTAAATTATTTCAGTCCAGCCTATTTATTACACATATCAAAATCTATAAAGAATTATAGAAGAATTCAAATCGAAGTGGTTTCGGGTATTTACTGATACCCGACCCCGGTCTCGTCGAGTCCCATGTCATCTTAACCCAAGTTATTCAAATGAAATACAATTCAAACTTAAAACACAGGATGTCACTTATACATCAATTCATCTCGATAGATAAACCACATTATCACTGTTCAAACCAATCATATCACAAAACATTTCATATCAGAAATATCAATAATCCAAGGCATTCAATATCATTCAATCATTCATAAGCAAGATTAATTAGTCACACCATTCCAATTAATTTAAATAAATTAAATTAAATTAATTCCTTTAATCACTTTTAATCCTGCTTACTTAACATTAATTAATTACAAACCATTAATTAATCATCCCTTAATTTTCCTCTTTAATTACATTAAGTAATTAGCCTTTAATTAATAACACAAATTAATTAACCTTCACCCATTCACATTAATTACATTTATCCTTAATTAATTACTCAAATTAATTATCCTATAATCACTTACATTAATTAATTATCCTTTACTTTATCACAATCATTAATTAACTAACCCTTAATTAATTTCCTTAATTAATCAATCCTTAATTAATCAATCCTTTAATTAATTACACTAAGTAATTAATCCTTAATTAATTTCATTAAGTAATACCCTTTTAATTACTTTCATTAAGTAATTATTCCATTGGTTAATTATCCTTAATTAATTAACCTTCGATTATTAATTAATTTAACCTTAATTACTAATTAAATTAATTATCTCTTAACAAATTAATCCTTTTATTAATTACATTAAGTAATTATCATTTAAGTAATTAATCTCTAATTACTTACATTAATTAATTCCTAATTTCCAATTAATCTCTAATTAATTTATAAGCCTTAATTATTAATTAATCCTTAATCATTAATTAATTAATTTTCCTTTAATTACTTCATTAATTTAATTAATCATTAATTATCCAAGGCCTTAATTTACTTTAAGATAAACCATTTATCTTAATTAATTACATAATTATCCTTAAATTACTTACAATAAGTAATTATCTCTTAATTACTCAAGGCCTTAATTTGCTTAAGATAAAAAACTTATCTTAATCACATACTTAATCACATCATCAAATTCTATTTGACACATTTAAAAATATTTTGAATAATCATTCCAATATAATTATTCAAAACCCAAAACAATTTTAATCATATTTTTAACTTTTAAAATCAAATCTCCGGAAACTTGTTTCATATTGCTTTAAAACCTTATTTATTTCAAAATATTTCCAAACTTAATCACTCAAGTATACTTTAAAACTTGGCTAAATAAAATTGCTTGAAACTTAATATATATTTTCAAATCTTAATCTGGTTACTTCAACTTTATAAAAACCCCGGGCCAAACAATAAAAATCTCGAGCCAAACCCCATGCTTCTCTTCACGTTCTTGACTTCGAGTCTACCTTAGCATTACACGAGCACAAACCCGAGCTGAAACTTCTCCTCCGATCCTTAACCAGTGTTCATGTACGTGTGCACATGCATGACCACTCCGATCACCACTGGTCGTCGCCGAGAGCACTCACAAGTCGCTGGTGACCTTCCCTAAGCATCCCATCACCCAGAACCCACGATCCACTCTGAAATCAAATTCGAGCAAACTCGAACCCATCAGACTTCAACCTGGAACCCACCCACCATCAAACAATCGCCACGCGCCGTCGAAACAAGCCACCATTGACCACGAACCTCCGACCAGAGAAGCATTATTGACTTACGCTACTTTTCCCCTTGGACCGGTCATCCCCGATGCCTTATCGACGATGAACTTTCCCCTGGAACCACGTCGATCAAAGCTAGGTTTAAAACCCTAGATCACCTCCGTGCCGTCACCACAGTGGCCTATAGGACCAGTCACCATTTTGCCAAACTCTCCATCACCCAGGCTACCTCCCATATCAAACGCGATTTTCGTTCTGCCGCCTATCGTCGTGAATTGATGGTAAACAAAATTCCGTTCAACTTCAAAATTCATAGCAACCACCAACTAATAAATCCCAATATTACTATTAAAATTCTTCATTTTTGAATACGAATTCGATTATATATTTCAAGCCTGGTAATCTAACACTCGATTTTTGACTTGAGTCGATTTTCCACTGTACATTTCAAATTCCAAAATATTTACACAATATCTTAACTTGAAACTGTTTTTAGGAATGATGTTACCTATATACCAACATTTTCCATTTAAACATCATACCCAAAAATTGATTAGAAAAGGAGAATTTGATTTTTGAAAGAATTTTGTGTCTGTGAACAAGAAAAGAGACTTCCCAAATCAATTCACAGGCATGCATACACATCACCTCTAAACTGTTATACATGCAAGCAAAAATTTTACATCTATACAACAATTATCACATCATTATTTCATATAATCATCATATGAAATAAGTTAAAAAGGGTATTGTTTGTTTACTCACCTAATTAGAAGAACAGAGGAAATTTTCTTCCTGAAACTTGGAAATTGCTTGATTATGAACTGGTGCTTGATAATTGTTGAGTTAATCTTGATATCGAGTTGTATTTGAACTTGAATATGCTACCAGACTTTACTGTATGCTTTTGTTTTTCATCTCCAGGTTTGATCTTCTTTTGATTTAAAACTTTTTTTTTGTTTTCAGTTTACAGGTTTGTGAGAGGAAAAAAAAAGAAATTGAGAAGTGAAGCCTAGTTTCTTAATTCATTCTTATTCATATAATTAAATCTTGAAAGAGAACAAGTATGTCACTTGTAACATCAAATTATACCATGTTAACACTTGTTAATTATGTTACAAATTTGCCTCCACTTGTAATTTGTGTGTGTAATTAGCTTACACATGTATTTATATGTTTTCAAATGTTTAAATATGATTTTATAAAAAATTTAAATATATACAAATTAAATTTTATCTCTTGTTAATTTTTTTAAAAAGAAAATGTATAAAACCCTTTGATAAAATTTAAAATTTGGATATACACAAATTATACTTACATAACTTTTAAAAAGGAAATGATTTAAAATATAATTATATACTATAAAAAATCATATATACATATAATTTTTAAATCCAATTTATTTCTAAGATATTTATCTCTTGAATTTCAAGTTCAAACTCTATTTACAATCATATTTATTTAATTAAACAATCATATTTTATATTAGAAGATTATCAAACTTAATATTTATCTCTATATATTTTTATTTTTATTTTTAACTAAATAAAATAAGTATCTCAAAGGGTAAAAATCAGTAAATTACCCAATTACCAGATGTCCAAAAATCCGGGTTATCACATTCTTCCCCCTTTTGAATCTTTTCGACCCCGGAAAGGAACGAAGCCAGAATTTATTCAATACTTAAAATCAAATAAATCACTTTTTGATCATTTTTAAAACACTTCATAAATCTATATAATATTACTAAAATAGTTTTTATAAAAATACTTTTATAACGCGATGTTTCAACAAGTCCATCCTCGTTCTCACAGAAATTCGGTCTTACGTTGATCAGGCGTAGGACTGAAAATCTATAAGTACTTGGTAAACCCGTTTTCAACACCCAATGAAAATACTTGAAAAATATTTATTGAAAATATAGAAAACATTTTTGAAATAGAGGAAACATCTTTTTGTGAGAATGCTCTGGAAATCATCACCCCTTCCATGGTCATAGTTAACCCGATGGTTACGTTGCCGTCCCGGCAAAATCCATAGATAACTGTAGGCACTCCGCGCCCATCGATTACACCATGGAACCCGCTACAGATCGCAGTTACATCTGGAGTTACGTTGCTATCACAGCAAAAACCCATATAACTGTAGGCATCAGTGCCCTCGAATTTCGCTGCCAAAAGAATGAAACTTCTCCACTCCACTCTACCATAGATCGCAGTCTACCGATGTTACGTTGCCATCTCGGCAAAATCAAACGTAGACCGTTGACACTCACCTCCACACGATTTCGGCTATGGTCCACAGTAGATCGCAGCGACATCGAGTTACACTGTCATCACAGCATGACCCAAATGCCTCTGTAGGCATCAGCGCCCTCGACTTTCGCTACCAAATAATCCTCAGGAACTTCAGTTTGTCCGGACTTCCTCACAGGATCAACTTTAGAGCCTCCTTCTTGGGGCTCAACGCAGTACCAACCTATGGTACTCCTAAGAAGTTCATTTCAAGGGAGCGCCTTTTTCCCTAAAGCCATTCTCAAAACGCTTTATACTACACACATATAGTATTTTCCAAATCATACACCTAGTATGAATCCCATATAAATCTCCTTTTCTCAAAATCGATTATTCCAAAATCGATAATTCTCAACTAGGCTTTCCAAATTTCCAAAATTGATATTTCCCCAAAAAATCAAAAGCCTTTCCAAAATCCATAGGTTCCAAAACCTTTTTCCCAAAATCATTCTAATAAGATCCTTTATATATATAAATATATATAACCTTGAAAAATCTTTTGAATCACTACATACTTGTATAAATTTCCTCTTTATACTTCAAATACTTTCAAAAACTTTTTCTTCTGGCTACAGATTCAACAAGGGGAGTTTATCAAATATATATAATTTTTTTATACCAAATCAAATATTCACATTTGATTACTCTTTATAAAGTTATTAACCATATCACCTTTCTTTATAAAGTGAACTTTTAATCATAGAAATATCCAATTTCCAGATCTCAAACCCATTTTGAGATCACACAAACTCCCAATTCAAATCAACCATTTAACTTCCCAAGTTAAATCTCAATTTCATCTTGAAGTTTACGATTCAGGTTGTTTGTTCTAGACTTATTTAACTTCCCCTAAGTTAAATTCACTTCAATTTAATCCAGACAACTTTACCCAAATTCGAATTCCCATTTAAAATTTTAAACTTCATATTAATAATCTTCCCATTTAAGTTTAAAAACTTATTTCACTTTGGATTTTCACATCACATTCCAAGTAAAAATTTAAAACTCAGCACTTAGAGTTTATTTCAAATCATCTTTGATATTATGTATATCCCTCATATATACATATTTATTTCCTTTGCACACCAAGTTATCCTTAAATTTTAAACCACCTTTGGTTTTTATTCAAAACAAATTTCTTAAAAATTTTCAAACAACTCTTGTTTGAAACAGGACCCTTTCATTCAAATACATTAAATAATATTACTTATTATTTCTTTATCACTTTGAAACAATTTTCAAATTTTTGGACCTAGATTTAAAACTCCACAATTTAGATCACCTTTAGTTCCAATTTATAAGTCATACTCACCTAAATGTTTTACTTCCCTAACACATTTCATTTTGCTTACTCATTAACACACATTTCATTATTAAACACAACAATCATTTATGATAATAACCAAGATTATCATATCTGGATACCCATTTCATTATTATCTTTTTCTGAAAATACTTCTACAAATTCAGGATTTTAGTTTCAGTTTGGATCCATTTCAAACTTATCTTTATTCAATTTTCAATTTGGTTGTATTACTATTACCACTTAATTCTGATTATTTTATTTTATTCCAATAATCAACAACCAATTTCTTTAATATATTTAATAATAAGAAAACTTATTTCTTTATATATCAAAAGATAAACTTATATGAAAATCATTTTTTAAAATCATTTTATAAGAAAATAACAAATACGCCCTCATATATACTACATTCAACTCATTCTAGGGTACTATTGACCCTATCCTTAATGAATAAACCCACTAGAGCCAAGGTTCTTGCTTAACCTTCAGCTCTGATACCAAATGTAACGACCTGAAATTTTTGACTCCGAAAATTCCAGATTGTTAGAGAAAAGAAGAAAGAAGGTAGAAGAAGAACAGAACAACAACATCTCACATTCGCAGCGGATCAAAATATAATAACAAATAATAGCATTTATACAAAGAAAAGTTGTAATTGTTACTTTACATTCAATATATCTGAGTTACAACCATTTACAAAAGACTAGACAGTTATATCAACCTGTCCCAGACTAATATCATAACAACTCTCAAATATACAGCGGTAAACTCCATATGTTCTTGCCATCCAGCTCGTCTCCTGAGCTCTAGAACGTTCTTACCTGAAAATCTATAATACTCGGTCTGACCCGAGCATTACATCAAAGTAACACCCGGGTCAGGCTGGAAACCTGCGTGAGTAAACCCATATAACATGAAATTCTAATGCACAAAACTTATTTAAAACCCGGGTAACTCGTACCTTACTACGAGTTCTTAACTAGTTATCTTCAATACTTAATTCACAAATCAACCTCTAAGTACCCTTACTTAGTTTTAATGATCCAGTTCAATTAAATTATTTCATTCCAGCCTATTGATTACACATATCAAAATCTATAAAGAATTATAGAAGAATTCAAATTGAAGTGGTTTCGGGTATTTACTGATACCCGACCCCGGTCTCGTCGAGTCCCATGTCATCTTAACCCAAGTTATTCAAATGAAATACAACTCAAACTTAAAACACAGGATGTCACTTATACAAGAATTCATATCGATAGATAAACCACATTATCACTGTTTAACCCAATCATATCACAACACATTTCATATCAGAAATATCAATAATCCAAGGCATTCAATATCATTCAATCATTCATAAGCAAGATTAATTAGTCACACCATTCCAATTAATTTAAATAAATTAAATTAAATTAATTCCTTTAATCACTTTTAATCCTGCTTACTTATCATTAATTAATCACAAACCATTAATTAATCATCCCTTAATTTTCCTCTTTAATTACATTAAGTAATTAGCCTTTAATTAATAACACAAATTAATTAACCTTCACCCATTCACATTAATTACATTTATCCTTAATTAATTACTCAAATTAATTATCCTATAATCACTTACATTGATTAATTATCCTTTACTTAATCACACTCATTAATTAACTAACCCTTAATTAATTTCCTTAATTAATCAATCCTTAATTAATCAATCCTTTAATTAATTACACTAAGTAATTAATCCTTAATTAATTCCATTAAGTAATACCCTTTTAATTACTTTCACCAAGTAATTATTCCATTGATTAATTATCCTTAATTAATTAACCTTCTATTATTAATTAATTTAACCTTAATTACTAATTAAATTAATTATCTCTTAACAAATTAATCCTTTGATTACTTACATTAAGTAATTATCATTTAAGTAATTAATCTCTAATTACTTACATTAATTAATTCCTAATTTCCAATTAATCTCTAATTAATTTATAAGCCTTAATTATTAATTAATCCTTAATCATTAATTAATTAATTTTCCTTTAATTACTTCATTAATTTAATTAATCATTAATTATCCAAGGCCTTAATTTACTTTAAGATAAACCATTTATCTTAATTAATTACTTAATTATCCTTAAATTACTTACAATAAGTAATTATCTCTTAATTACTCAAGGCCTTAATTTGCTTAAGATAAACCACTTATCTTAATCACATACTTAATCACATCATCAAATTCTATTTGAAACATTTAAAAATATTTTGAATAATCATTCCAATATAATTATTCAAAACCCAAAACAATTTTAAACATATTTTTAACTTTTAAAATCAAATCTCTGGAAACTTGTTTCATATTTCTTTGAAACCTTATTTATTTCAAAATATTTCCAAACTTAATCACTCAAGTATACTTTAAAACTTGGCTAAATAAAATTGCTTGAAACTTAATCTATATTTTCAAATCTTAATCTGGTTACTTCAACTTTATAAAAGCCCCGGGCCAAACAATAAAAATCTCGAACCAAACCCCATGCTTCACTTCACGTTCTTGACTTCGAGTCTACCTTAGCAATACACAAGCAAAAACCCAAGCTGAATCTTCTCCTCTGATCCTTAACCAATGTTCGTGCACGCGTGCACATGCACGGCCACTCCGATCACCACTGGTCGTCGCCGAGAGCATTCGCAAGTCGCTGGTGACCTTCCCCAAGCATCCCATCACCCAAAACCCACGATCCACTCTGAAATCAAATTTGAGCAAACTCAGAACCCATCAGACTTCAACCTGGAACCCACCCACCATCAGACAATCGCCACGCGCCGTCGAAACAAGCCACCAGTGACCACGAACCTCCGACCAGAGAAGCATTATTGACTTACGCTACTTTTCCCCTTGGACCGGTCATCCCCGATGCCCTATCGACGATGAACTTTCCCCTGGAACCACGCCGATCAAAGCTAGGTTTAAACCCCTAGATCACCTCTGTGCCGTCACCACAGTGGCCTATAGGACCAGTCACCATTTTTGCCAAACTCTCCATCACCCAGGCTACCTCCCATATCAAACGCGATGTTCGTTCTGCCGCCTATCATCGTGAATTGACGGTAAACAAAATTCCATTCAACTTCAAAATTCACACCAACCACCAACTAATAAATCCCAATATTACTATTAAAATTCTTCATTTTTGAATACGAATTCGATTATATAATTCAAGCCTGGTAACCTAACACTCGATTTTTGACTTGAGTTGATTTTCCACTGTACATTTCAAATTCCAAAATATTTACACAATATCTTAACTTGAAACTGTTTTTAGGAATGATGTTACCTATATACCAACATTTTCCATTTAAAGATCATACCCAAAAATTGATTAGAAAAAGAGAATTTGATTTTTGAAAGAATTTTGTGTCTGTGAAAAAGAAAAGAGACTTCCCAAATCAATTCACAGACATGCATACACATCACCTCTAAACTGTTATACATGCAAGCAAAAATTTTACATCTATACAACAATTATCACATCATTATTTCATATAATCATCATATGAAATAAGTTAAACAGGGTATTTTTTGTTTAATCACCTAATTAAAAGAACAGAGGAAGTTTTCTTCCTGAAACCTGGAAATTGCTTGATTATGAACTGGTGCTTGATAATTATTGAGTTAATCTTGATATCGAGTTGTATTTGAACTTGAATTTGCTGCCAGAATTTACTGTATGCTTTTGTTTTTCATCTCCAGGTTTGATCTTCTTTTGATTTAAAACTTTTTTTTTGTATTCAGTTTACAGGTTTATGAGAGGAAAAAAAAGAAATTGAGAAGTGAAGCATGGTTTCTTAATTCATTCTTATTCATATAATTAAATCTTGAAAGAGAACAAGTATGCCACTTGTAACATCAAATTATACCATGTTAACACTTGTTAATTATGTTACAAATTACCCTCCACTTGTAATTTGTGTGTGTAATTAGCTTACACATGTATTTATTTGTTTTCAAATGTTTAAATATGATTTTATAAAAAATTTATATATATACAAATTAAATTTTATCTCTTGTTAATTTTTTTAAAAAGAAAATGTATAAAACCCTCTGATAAAATTTAAAATTTGGATATATACAAATTATACTTACATAACATTTAAAAAGGAAATGATTTAAAATATAATTATATACTAAAAAAAATCATATATACATATACTTTTTAAATCCAATTTATTTCTAAGATATTTATCTCTTGAATTTCAATTTCAAACTCTATTTACAATCATATTTATTTAATTAAACAATCATATTTTATATTAGAAGATTATCAAACGTAATATTTATCTCTATATATTTTTATTTTTACTTTTAACTAAATAAAATAAGTATCTCAAAGGGTAAAAATCAGTAAATTACCCAATTACCAGATGTCCAAAAATCCAGGTTATCACATTCTTCCCCCCTTTGAATCTTTTCGTCCCCGAAAAGGAACGAAGCCAGAATTTATTCAATACTTAAAATCAAATAAATCACTTTTTGATCATTTTTAAAACACTAGAAAAATCTATATAATATTACTAAAATAGTTTTTATAAAAATACTTTTATAACGCGATGTTTCAACAAGTCCATCCTCGTTCTCACAGAAATTCGGTCTTACGTTGATCAGGCGTAGGACTGAAAATCTATAAGTACTTGGTAAACTCGTTTTCAACACCCAGTGAAAATACTTGAAAAATATTTATTGAAAATATAGAAAATATTTTTGAAATAGAGGAAACATCTTTTTGTGAGAATGCTCTGGAAATCATCACCCCTTACATGGTCGCAGTTAACCCGATGGTTACGTAGCCATCCCGGCAAAATCCATAGATAACTGTAGGCACTCCGCGCCCCTCGATTACACCATGGAACCCGCTACAGATCGCAGTTACATCTGTGGTTACGTTGATATCACTGCAAAAACCCATATAACTGTAGGCATCAGCGCCCTCAAATTTCGCTGCCAAAAGAATGAAACTTCTCCACTCCACTCTACCATAGATCGCAGTCTACCGATGTTACGTTGCCATCTCGGCAAAATCAAATGTAGACCGTTGGCACTCACCTCCACATGATTTTGGCAATGGTCCACAGTAGATCGCAGCGACATCGAGTTACACTGTCGTCACAGCATGACCCAAATGCCTCTGTAGGCATCAGCGCCCTCGACTTTCGCTACCAAATAATCCTCACGAACTTCAGTTCGTCCGGACTTCCTCACAGGATCAACTTTAGAGCCTCCCTCTTGGGGCTCAAGGCAGTACCAACCTATGGTACTCCTAAGAAGTTCATTTCAAGGGAGCGCCTTTTTCCCCAAAGCCATTCTCAAAACGCTTTATACTACACACATATAGTATTTTCCAAATCATACACCTAGTATGAATCCCATATAAATCTCCTTTTCTCAAAATCGATTATTCCAAAATCGATAATTCTCAACTAGGCTTTCCAAATTTCCAAAATTGATTTTTCCCCAAAAAATCAAAAGCCTTTCCAAAATCCATAGGTTCCAAAACCTTTTTCCCAAAATCATTCTCATAAGATCCTTTTTATATATAAATATATATAACCTTGAAAAATCTTTTTAATCACTCCATACTAGTATAAATTCCCTTTTTATACTTCAAATACTTTCAAAAAACTTTTTCTTCTGGCTACAGATTCAACAAGGGGAGTTTATCAAATATATATAACTTTTTTATACCAAATCAAATATTCACATTTGATTACTCTTTATAAAGTTATTAACCATATTACCTTTCTTTATAAAGTGAACTTTTAATCATAGAAATATCCAATTTCCAGATCTCAAACCCATTTTGAGATCACACAAACTCCCAATTCAAATCAACCATTTAACTTCCCAAGTTAAATCTCAATTTCATCTTGAAGTTTACGATTCAGGTTGTTTGTTCTAGACTTATTTAACTTCCCCTAAGTTAAATTCACTTCAATTTAATCCAGACAACTTTACCCAAATTCGAATTCCCATTTAAAATTTTAAACTTCATATTAATAATCTTCCCATTTAAGTTTAAAAACTTATTTCACTTTGGATTTTCACATCACATTCCAAGTAAAAATTTAAAACTCAGCACTTAGAGTTTATTTCAAATCATCTTTGATATTATGTATATCCCTCATATATACATATTTATTTCCTTTGCATACCAAGTTATCCTTAAATTTTAAACCACCTTTGGTTTTTATTCAAAACAAATTTCTTAAAAAATTTCAAACAACTCTTGTTTGAAACAGGACCCTTTCATTCAAATACATTAAATAATATTACTTATTATTTCTTTATCACTTTGAAACAATTTTCAAATTTTTGGACCTAGATTTAAAACTCCACAATTTAGATCACCTTTAGTTCCAGTTTATAAGTCATACTCACCTAAATGTTTTACTTCCCTAACACATTTCATTTTTCTTACTCATTAACACACATTTCATTATTAAACACAACAATCATTTATGATAATAACCAAGATTATCATATCTGGATACCCATTTCATTATTATCTTATTCTGAAAATACTTCTACAAATTCAGGATTTTAGTTTCAGTTTGGATCCATTTCAAACTTTTCTTTATTCAGTTTTCAATTTGGTTGTATTACTATTACCGCTTAATTCTCATTATTTTATTTTATTCCAATAATCAAAAACCAATTTCTTTAATATATTTAATAATAAGAAAAATTATTTCTTTATATATCAAAAGATAAACTTATATGAAAATCATTTTTTAAAATCATTTTATAAGAAAATAACAAACACGCCCTCATATATACTACACTCAACTCATTTTAGGGTACTATTGACCCTATCCTTAATGAATAAACCCACTAGAGCCAAGGTTTTCGCTTAACCTTCAGCTTTGATACCAAATGTAACGACCTGAAATTTTTGACTCCGAAAATTCCAGATTGTTAGAGAAAAGAAGAAAGAAGGTACAAGAAGAACAGAATTGAGAAGTATTTGAACCTAGAAATTGCTTGATTATGAACTGGTGCTTGATAATTATTGAGTTGATCTTGATATCGAGTTGTATTTGAACTTGAATTTGCTGCCAAACTTTACTGTATGCTTTTGTTTTTCATCTCCAGGTTTGATCTTCTTTTGATTTAAACCCTTTTTTTTCTTTTTAGTTTACAGGTTTATGAGAGGAAAAAAAAGAAATTGAGAAGTGAAGCCTAGTTTCTTAATTCATTCTTATTCATATAATTAAATCTTGAAAGAGAACAAGTATGCCACTTATAACATCAAATTATACCATGTTAACACTTGTTAATTATGTTACAAATTTGCCTCCACTTGTAATTTGTGTGTGTAATTAGCTTACACATGTATTTATATGTTTTCAAATGTTTAAATGTGATTTTATAAAAAATTTAAATATATACAAATTAAATTTTATCTCTTGTTAATTTTTTTTAAAAGAAAATGTATAAAACCCTTTGATAAAATTTAAAATTTGGATATATACAAATTATACTTACATAACTTTTAAAAAGGAAATGATTTAAAATATAATTATATACTAAAAAACATCATATATACATATACTTTTTAAATCCAATTTATTTCTAAGATATTTATCTCTTGAATTTCAAGTTCAAACTCTATTTACAATCATATTTATTTAGTTAAACAATCATATTTTATATTAGAATATTATCAAACTTAATATTTATCTCTATATATTTTTATTTTTAAAATAAAATAAGTATCTCAAAGGGTAAAAATCAGTAAATTACCCAATTACCAGCAGTCCAAAAATCCGGGTTATCACATCATATATATATATATATTTATATATAAGCTAACAAAGTCAAGTATGTAGACTCGATACTCATAACATATGCACGTATATATATATATATATATATACTTACATACTAGCAGCATCAATATAACACTGTAACCTTATAGACTAATGTTTATATAGACATATATACAATTGAATCCATACTTGTATAGTTTATCAACATATAAATTTATACAACAGATAGATATAATACTAATATATATAAGACGTAAACAAACTAATATAAGCTTTTATAAACTACAGTTATTAAAATCAAGTATATATATACGTATCTGTGCAGTTAATGCCCCGCTATTACCTCGCTATAACCCCGCTATATCTCATATCAGGTTTCTACCGCTACGATTTTTCCATATAGCCCCACAATATAGCCTTTCCGCTTTAATCCCCGCTATTTCCGCTATATCCCGTTATTTCTGCTATATTCCGCTATTCCCGCTATATCTTCTTTAATAAAATGAATTGAAAAATTCAATTTATACATTATAAAAATTATGAAACTAATTTATTTGATTTAATTTTTAATATATTTTCAAAAATGAAAATACTCTAATATTCTACTAAATTCAATTATGTTATATAACAGTTTTACGTTTATTTAAAGTATATTCGCACATGTTTTTTTTTAAAAAGTATTTATGTATTAGTTATAATTCAATTGAATGATAATTTTTCATTTAATTACCATTTATATATTCCTAAAAACATTAAGTACGAGTTTTATATGCTATTTTAAAGCCATCCGCTATATCCCGCTATATCCTCGCTGTATCCCCGCTATGACTTTTTGCACCTCCACCGCTTTGAATCTGCTGAGCGCTTTAACTGCATAGATACGTATTAACTTTATATATGTAATAAGATAAATATACATAAACTAACATATATAGCTTATACTCATCTAAGCAACAGCAAAAGCAAACCATCAACTTCCATAAATATATATATAAACTACTATTTTTATTAAGACTATAACACATATATATAGACTAATATATATATATATATATATATATATATATATATTTACTTACATATATAACAGTAAGATGTAAAACAAAGGAACAAAACAGCTTCAGGTAAAATAAAATTTATAATATGAGAACTAGATCCACCTTTATGAAGCAATAAAAATAAAACTAACCTATAATATATATGCATGAGCCATAAAAAAACAAGAGGAGGAAGGCTTGGCTTGAAGGTGGTAGGTCGTAGCGGGCTGCTGCACTTGGCGAGTGGGGTGGTAGCTGCCAACGAGAAGGGAAGCCGATGCTCACAGGGTGGAGGGTTGGAGGTTCGGCCTCGGGCGTGGGATGGTCGGTGGAGTTGCAAGTTTAATTGGCTGAGCAAGGAAATGGTGGGCGGTGAGAAGCTCGGTTTGGCTGCTCGCATGGGTACGGTCGGAGGTGGAGTAGGGTGGTAGCGGAGAAGGTGCGAGACAAGTGGGAAGAGGAAACGCGGGTTGCAGGCTACACGAGTTTGGAAGCTTGGGTTAATGGTAAAGGAAAAAGGAAAATTTTTGAAGAAGAAGATGGGTTTCAGGCTAATAATATGTAAACAGTTATATGTTGAAAATTTTAATCAAAAGTAAACTTGAACCGATGTAAATTCCAAAACAATGAACAGTGCTCGAAATGAAAGGACTATGGGAATATTGAAAGGCCATATGGATTTCAGAAATTATTACAAAGGAAACGGCTGCTATACGGTTGGCAATAGAAGAGACACGAGAATTCAAAAGACACAAAATACAGTACCGATACGATTTGCCGTTTCGCGGTTTCACCACATATTAGACACCGGAACACATATATGAATATATCACAGAGATCAGCATGACGGAACGATCAAAACGGTACACAGATATTGGTGGTACGATCATCCGATCAAAAGTCGATATTCGGTACCGAAAATGCTGCTAATTTGATAGAAATAAGATAAACAGAGCAATAGAAGTCCAAATTTGAAGAAACGAAATATGACGTCTCACTCAGAAGATGATTTACAAATTTTCTATATAAAAATATTCAGGTTTGAAAACTATTTTATTATCATCAAATATTAACTGATTTAAATTGAAATAAAATTACATAATAAGATAAACTTGTATATTATCTGATGAAAATTTACCATTTGCTATGTTTGAGTAGACGTATTCCAAATATCAAATTTTTATTTCAAAATTTTATTATTTAAAAATTTACAAAAAGTCAATTATTTACGTTATTAAAACCTTAAAAGTTTACGGGTCGTTACACTACATGCATCCTCAAATAAAATGTGGTTCTTCTTTGTTAGTCACGTCGAATATTGTAGCAACCTTTGTAAAGTCCTTAATGAACTTTCGATAGTACCTGCCAACCATAGAAAACTACAAGCTTCGGTCACATTACTTTGTATCTTCCAATCTTGCATCTTAGCAACCTTGCTAGGATCAATGAAGAATCCCATGCTTTAATATGCATGACCTAAGAAATGCACTTCCCAACTTCAAAAGTTACATTTATAAAATTTCTTCTTCGGTGATTTTATCATAACTCTTATTTAAAGTATAATTTATGTTCTTCTTCACTTTTAGAAAAGATGAATGTATCATTTACGAATAACACCATGAATTTATTAATTTGGTCCCAAAATGACTTAGCCCATAAGATCTACAAAATATGTCGATGCATTCGTAAGATCAAATGGCATAAGTAACCATTTGTAAGGTCTATCGGGAGGTCTAAAGGCGGTTTTCATAATATGTTCTCCAATCATCCTTAGTTGAAAACCCGCAGCAATATCGACTTGGGAGAAAATACACTCCTCTTAATTGTTTGAACAAATCATCAATGTGAGGTAAAGGATATTTGTTCTTTCTTGCTAAATTATTCAATAACCTACAATGAACAGAAAACTCAAAGAACCATCCACTTTAGTGATGGACACAACATGTGCTCCCCACTCATACATACTTCTTCAAATGAGACCTAACTTTGAAATCTTGAAATTTTGCATTTCTAGCTCTCTCTCTCTCTCTCTCAGGAGCCATGTGCCTAATAGGTAAAACAACCGACTTTGCATCTCTCCCCAAATCGATTTGGAGGTAATCATAAAACCTCTTCAAACATATTCCAAAATTCCATACCATGGGAACTTGCAACAACTCATTATAGAAAAGATCCAAAGAATACAAATAACTCAACATTATGGAACTACTGGTCACGTAAACATCGAGTACCTTACAAGCACCATCCTTCACGCTGACGTAACTGGGCCGGTTGGTAATGAGTAAATGGGTGAATTTCAGAAATTTTCCATTTTGGATCATTGTTGGGCCAATGAAGTCTAATTGATTTAATCGAATCTAATTTTTTTTTCAAATAAAAGATTATTTTATTTAATTATTTTAAAAGGAGTTTAATTAATTGATTTATTTAATTAGTTTGATATTTGTATAAAATAGAGTATATCAAATATAAATTTTTTATAACCTTACTTTTTGTATTATTATTTTAGTAGGTGAAGAGTCAAATTATTACTTATGGGGTACTATTTAATATGTCATGAATGTGCAATCAATTAAGATTACACCTACTACTATTGATTTGTCCAAATTTGTATTTGCATGTTCATGAGTATATTTTAAATACACCTATATGAGTATAGTGCAAGTGCTACATATAAATAGTGTTCATGGTTAATGTGTATGTTTATAGGTGTTGGGATTTACACCGCAATGGATAGGTTCACCCTTTATATATACCTTGATGTCCCTCGTTTCATTATGAAATTATATAAAATAATAATTTATAGATGCGCATTTTAAAATTAATTTGACTAACTTTATATGTTTTGTAATTAAAAATTAATAAAGTGAAAACTAGCTTTGACTAAGGAAGAATTCAAATCTAGACCTATGATTTTAAATAAAGCTCCTATTATAAATTTTAAATTAAAATAATATGTATGTATATATGTACATAAATAATAACAAAATATATTTAATATTTAAAATAACATATGTAATGCCCCCTACCTTGAATCCTAAAAATGGACATTGATGATGTTGCAATCATCACCAGAATTATTTTTCAAGTGACAGAGTGAGTTTAGTGTTTATTTTGCATAACATTAAGTAAATGGAGTAGCTACCCAAACTTTTGTTACATCAAATGGTTTTAAATAATTCATTACATCATCATTAACCCATCTCATTCCCACCTAGGGGTAAATATAACAAGAAACAAATATAGTGTCATGGTCGGCATATGAAGATGCCGATACGACACTTAACTATTATAATTCCTGGTGTTACGTTACATAATTTTCAAATGACTAGTATTTTTTTGATAAGTCTCATGCTTTGTCTTTAGATACATTATTCATCTTTCCAAAAGGTTCCTTTTTAAACCATAAACTTATCCTACTTGACTGAGTGCCCGTGAGTTTATGAAAAATAATAAAAACACGGGTCAAACATAAAGTCTAGTACAAGTACATCCTTTACCCTAAGCGATCATAGTGAGACCACACCATTGTAGCACGGAACGTGTTAGCAATTACATGTGTCATGTAAACAAGCATTACATCAAAAGAAAACATGTGCATTACATATAATTCATAAGTATACCCTACACTTGTCATCCAATTACGAACATGACAATTTATATTAACAATTCAAATTAAGTTTACCTTATACTTAATGTACAATCATAAACCAAGTCATTCAATCATCCATCATCCATGCAAACATCACCTAATCTCTTATTTTAGGTGTTCATGTTTTATGTTAGCATTAACTTACTTTAGTGATTATCTCCTTAGGTCTGTCTATCACTAATTTATCCTTTCTCGAACAATGTCATCTAATGAAATAGCCACTCATTCCATAGTGGAAGTCACAATGACTTTCCTAAGAAGTTGAATGTGAGCGCCCCGAATACATTCCAACAAGCATACTTATTGAGCGTCAATAGCCTCTCTTAGTCTCTAACCACTACCGTTCACATTGTCGAATTATTCATAACACCACCTTGATGTCTTAGCACCCTGCCATGGCACCCTATTAGGGTCTCAAATTTTTTTGGTTTGAACCCTATCATGATGCCATGCCATATACTATTGGACTTTAGACTTAATAGACTTGGCATCCTGTCATCATATAACAATATGAGTTGGTATATCTTTACGATCATGGTTTGACACTTTTCTTTCATTTATTTATTTTGTACCCTATAAACTCATTAGATTAACATCTTATCTTTGATTGAATGGTACTCTATCATTTCTTAGCTTCTCTAAGCCTTCTTCCATTTCAAAATAAGTTAATGCAATTTTAGCTTATAAAATTCTTTCATTATTTCATCTCTATGAAATAGTCAATAAACACTTGGAAACTGTCTTTAAAATTGTACCAAGTATTTCTTATTTTACTTAGAAAATTTTAGCTCTCCAAGCTATTGCATATCGACCCTTACCATCACATATTGGATTTCCTAAAGTCATCCAAGTCAAGCCTAACTATCACAAGTTGGATACTACCGAAACCACCGCATGTTGATTTGTCCTAGGCCATCACTAGTTGACCTTCAAACAGCCATCGCGGTTTAATAATTTATTAGTTGTTGTAAGTTAAGCTCATATGAGCTGTCGCAAGTTGATAACCCCACTAGTCATCGCACGATAAGCTCTAAGTAGCAACCAAAGTTTGACTTTCCCAAGCCATCGCAAGTTGAGCTTCCCTCATGCCATCACATGTTGAGTAATGTTTAGCAATCACAAGTTAGTAGCTGTCGCGGATCGAGCCCTTAGAAGTCATTGCATATTAGCTTCCAATAGCTATTGCTAGTTGACATCCTATTGGTTGTTGCATGTTGAAAGCGTTTGTGCCACCGCAAGTTGGCAATTTATGGGTTGTCGCAAGTTGACATGGCACTTTTGTAATTAACTTGAAAACCGTTTTGTTACTTATTGGGTAAATACTTCACACCAAACCCCGTTTGGTATTGAATTCTCATTGGATAATCTATCCCTTCATAGTATTATTTTCAGAATTATTAAATTGCATATTCTATTTATTAATTAATTATATTTAATTAATTAACTCTTCCTTTAGCCAAATAATTCATATAAAATTAGAAATTAATGGAAAAATCCCTCAACAAAAATCCAATTTATCACATTTTACCACATATTAAAATTTCAGGTAAAAATAATTAATATTATTAATAATCAATTCTCCCTAAATTAAGCATATTCTTAACTTAGAAAATTCATAATAATTCAAAATTATTTTCATAAATCATGGAATTAAGAAACCATCATTTCTTTATCATTATAAACATCATATTAAATTTCATGGCATTTAAGTATGATTGAATCATGTTTTACCATAAAACATGAGTAATTTACTTTCATTTAATTTCTAAACAAAATCAAAACAATGTTTAATCATCCAAACATTTTATTCATCAACAAAACCATTCATTCAAAATTAAATATAAACCCAAACATTTAGGAAGGGTTTTACATAAAATTTTACTCACCTTGGTTAAGAAAACCTTGATTTAATCTTCTCTCTTCCTAAAAATGAAAGTTTTAATCCCCTAGCTTTAGTTTTCCTCTTCTCTTGCTTTAAAAATGGTGGTCGTCCTTGGTATAGTTTTTGGATTTGTTTTGTAAATGAAGTGGAATGAAGGAATGTGGCTAAGGAAAATGTGTTGATGATTTTGGCTTAAACTAATATCCTTACATGCCTAATCTCTCGAATATATTTCCCTTTTATCAAACATTCTCATTCTAAAATAAAATTTAATTATTTTCATTAGTAATTCCAACCTTCATTGCCATAAATACCTTTAGTTCATTCAATTAATTTTTTAAAGTATCACAAACTTAGTTAACCAATTCTCTCTAATGATATTCTTGCGATTAAATTATTGTATTCATCTTTTTAACAGTTTCTCCTTATTATCAGTTTAATATAATTCTCATATTATTGCAATCCAAAATATAGGGTGTTCCAACATGTACACATATTCAACGCCTACCATTTAGGTGGGACTAGCAAGATTCAAAGATCCAGCTAAGGTAAGGAACTTCGTGTCACGGCTGCTCCACTCCGCTGTAGTATCTTGAACTGCACTTTATTGCCTTCCCACGTGCGGGCGAAGAGTTGAGCCTAAACTAATGCTATAAAACCTACATTCAACTTTGTAAATAACTTCAAAAAATTAGTGTATGAAGTTAACTTATATCTACATATATAATATGTTACAAATTTTTTTAACTAATTAAAATAGTTTTAAATCTGATTTTTTACAAAAAAATATATAATACAATGTTGTTATTAATATACTTTTTGCTATTAAACATTAATTTCCAAAACAATGACAAACAAAAGATTTTATAATATATGCATAAATAAATTCATTGTAGAAGATATAGGGTCTATAATATACTAACGTGACGTAATATAAAATCAAAATGAAATTGGATAATTACCTTATGAAGTGCCTAACATTCACACCTTAAATGACTGAGTAACTCCAAGATTTAACTAAATCAACATACAGATGCATGCATTAATTTGATTTGGTTTTGTTTTTCTTTACGGAATTTAATGGTTATCATGCCATGTTAATTTCGGTTGGAATGAACTAGAGGAGGGAGAGAGAAAAAACAATGATAAATAATGTGTTTAGGTAGGCATTTAAGAAGAGGAATGGTGAAGGAATTTTCTCCTTTCTTAGTCATTCATTTAATACCGTTTCAAAACAATTTTTGAGCATTTAAACTCGCCTCCTTACACCCTAATAGCCGGCCATATATTTATCTTTGAAAGTCCTTCGAAAATCCCTAAACCTATCTTGTAATTAATTGATTTTAACTCAAATTTAAATATTTATTGATTTCATATCGATACGTACATATATAACTTTTATATAAGTACTTTATTAAATACTAATAGAATTCAAAAGTAAAATAAAGTTTAATAATTATTATTTCAAAATCATTCATTAATTCAATTTATTTAGTTTACAATATTATAAATTAATTAAACTGTGTGGTGTTTCAAAGTATTCATCATTACAGCTGTGCGACTCATATGTGTAAATTATATCGACGGTTAATTTGAACAATTCAAGTATTACCATTCACACATCACCTTTGCTAGTGGTGTGATAGTTTGGCTGAATTAGACATCATTATAGTAAAATCCAATTTTACAATTTTAAGATGTGTATTTTAATAACGATTGTTTACATTAATTCTCTTTATCAAAACTGTATCACTTTAAGACTTATGGAATTTAGTTTTGGCTAAAATTCCTGTATCATCCACAGTGAACTCGGTTGGTCCAAACACAAAATCAATGGTTCAACAAATAACATTTATTATTAATTGTACTGCCCTGGCCAAAGACTTTGCCTTAGAGTTGACTATAGTTGACCGTGATACTAACTACTCATAACTAAGGAGACAAATTCTCTATTGAATAGCGTTTCACTTCTGATGCTTCAACTCTGACCCAATTATAGTCGCTCGGTGGATAATAATGTCATAATTTAGCTATAATCAAAGTGGAGTATCTATATTGACGTTCAATGGTATTCTCAAGTTGAGAAAGTTATGTAATATCATCACTTCGAGATCTCATGTTCGACCTTAGTTGTTATTAAGTGATAGGAAACTCTCAAGTAAGTCATTCCATAGTTATCCAATAACTATCAGTATGTTACCCCTTGGTGCCCCCAACATCCTTGAGTATTACACTCCCCAACATTTGGAGAGTGTTACGTACACTAGTACGAACAGATATATCGATATCCTATCTAAAAACATCTTAACTAGGAATATTTAGAATAATATGTAATTTTAATATGATAATCATGGTTACAAAAATTGTAATTACTATCGCATGACATATCAATTAACAATTTTTATGTAATATACTAAAATTAACTACTTAAATAATTATACCATCATATAACAAAGTTTATTCAAACACCTTTATTTTGAAAAAAACTGGTTATCGAGTTAGATATATGTAATAGATTACATAATTTCTCCCAGGTAATACCCCTAATTCTATTAATTTTACACTTGCACTTGAGATCAGTTATGGAACCTTTTCCAACTCCTTCATTCTATTTTCTCAAAACTAATCAGGCCAATCCTCGGTGAATGGGTATGCTATTTTATTCTAGTTATCTACTCTGTTAATTAACTTTCTCCGATGAAGATAAACTACCTTTATCATATGAAAACCTTTAGAATATGTTTTTCGAATTTTAGTGAGCTATAGGTTCTTTTGCAATATGTATAGCGGCATCGCTTATTAATTGATAATGTATTTTTTCGCAACTAATATACTGGTAAGGTCAGAAGTACTTCCATCACTAGCTAATAGATATTATTATATACATTGGTATATAGATGATCTACCAGATAATTGCATTTTAGGCCCCTTGATTCCATCTTAATAACCTAAATATTTATCACATACTAATGTTTCATGATTCTCAACATTTGGAACACCCCTAGCTCTTTATACGTTTGTGCATTATTTATGTACGTTTTGGTTGTGGTGCTACACAAGGTGATGTACTTAACCTTTTAGATGAATCAGTCATGGCTTTTGGAACATTTCCAACTTGAAGTTTCTAAACTAGGTTGACATCAATTTAGGATTAACATACTATACCCAAAATCATTTAAGAAGTTCAAGCCTGTATACTTGTTCATAAGGATTTCATTGTTTCTATAAATAGTTCTCCAATCTTTTAAAATACTCGAGGATATTCTAAACTACTATTTAACGATCTTAATTCTGATTTGATATTTGCTAAACATACCAAGTACATAAGTGAAATTTGATATAATAGCATATACTACATATGTGATAATTTATATTGCCAATGCATAATGAATTCATCTCATATGTTCCACATTGAACATTTCAATATGGTGTCTTTGTACATCGTTTGGAATAATCCCAACATCCTTTTATACTTATTATAAAAGATGTCATTTTCCAATGTAATGTCGAGTATTAAGCAACCAAACTAAAATGATTTTAACACAGTTACATCATTAACAATCATAAGTTTATTTTTTACCTATAGCTTTAGAAATATTATAGTACCTATAATATTCTTTCTTATAGATGCACGCTTCCTCTTGATTGAAAATCAAACTGTTTGATTTCTTTGTCTAAATATTTCCTCAATTCTGATGTTTGTTGAATGATACTTTTGTATCGGTTCTTGGATCATATCAAAAATTAACAAACTCAGTATTGACATTCCAACACTTTAGTTGTTATGTGTAAGTAGTTTATTCTAAATTATTATTTACAATTTTATTTCAAGGTAAATGTCTCAAAACTCAAAATCATATTGGCGATAATTTTACGAGTAAAATCTGAATTAAGTTAAGCATGTTTAATTACAAATTTGTTACATTAATTTCGAAAGTTGAAATTTACAATGTTATTCTAATCAACGTTGCTTACTATATTCCAACTGTGTTAGTCTTCTTCTCGAAGACACATTTTCAGTAGATTATATCCCTTAGGGCACAAATTTCAAAACCATATTTTGATAATATATTTGGAATCCATTTCAAAATTGTGCATCCTACCAAATAGAAGAGTCAATACTCTTAATAGTTAATTAACAATTGAGGAGATTCTTTTTTCTCTGACATATAAATGAAACTCATAATTTCACTTTAATGTATGAGTGTTCTTATTATATATTTTAATTAATTGTGTCTATTTAGGCTTGGTTAATTTCATTTCATCCTTCGTAATAGGTTTTACCATTGGATCATATCCAAATCTATTTTACTACCAATAATTTCTTAGAGAAATTCCTTTGTAATGAGAACTTGGAACAATAATTGTTTCTCAATCTGATGGAATAAGCATTCGGAAACATTTTATGAACTACCTTTATTTTTGTATAAAATCTATTTAGTTTTATTTACGAAGCTTATGCTCATAATATAACTGGTCAATCAATATTGATCCGTCTCAAACTCCATTTGGTATATTTACACAAGATCCCTTATGAGCAAATATTACGTGTAGCCTCTCGACTCACATAACTTTTTAACTCCTTGATCTAGGATATGTAAAGGTTCATATCAATTATTATCTTGTATGATCTTGTAAACTATGCTTTGGATGAAATTAAATCTAACCTATGTACTTACTCTTAAATAAAAGACCTTACAGAAAGAAGTTTAACTCAACTCCACACATTATCAATCGTTCTTTTGTCCAATAAAGTACAATTACTCCTTATCAATAAATCATTATGTATCATAGGGAGAAGGGACTTTTGAGATTGAATCTTATTCATTTTTAGGTGCTTTTTGAACCCTTTCTAATAGACTTACTTATTCGATCAAATTGAATTCTTTTATTTCATTTGCATGTTATATTTTCTACTTCATTTTTATATCTAATGAAGTTACCATAAATACACTATATGTATAGCAAATACCAATGTTTATTTCTGCTATAATTCATCTATGAATTTAGTGAATTAAATGGACCATTTTGATATCATTAGACTCTAGACAGCATGTATCTATATGTATCGATATGAACAGTTCACCAACTCTTTTGTCGCTCCCACTAAATGGGTGCTTTGAAATTAATCATTTAATGTATAATTCACTAGTACTATATGATTCATAATCATATGATTAGAGAATTATTTCTCAAAGATACGACTTAGTCTATAATTCCAAAATAATTGTAAAACTTCATACCCTTTTGTATTTTCTATAGCCAACGCATCGTTAATGTTATAAAATGAATACCTTTGTTATAGATTTATTTCGTAACTAATACTCACAATATGCATAATAAAATAAAACCACATTAGTTTTAACTAATTCTGAAGTAGTTAATATTTCATAAACAACATTTGTTATATTTACGAAAACATTTTTTCATAACTTGATGTGTCCACTAAGAATTATTGTATGGTATGCTCCCACTATTTCCACCATTACTGTAATAACATATGAAATACGAAGCTCCATCCAACCATTTATTACGGAATTTTATTCCATACGTTGTAACTAGTTTACAGTTGAGAGTTTTATGTCAAATATGTTGAACTCGAATAAATAACTTTCATATAGAATAATTTTTGGTATAAAAATACATTTTGAAAAGAAGTCACATTTCTCATCCCATATTATGTATCTTTTAGTATTTATAAATTTTTTATTTCTAATGTCTCTCAATGAAGTAGAGGTGACTATTCACTCTCTTCATCCCAACTGTGTCTAACTACATCCACTTCCATACATTCGCTTTCTTTCTAAATAGTCAAACAATTCAAAAAGAAACCCTTACTTCAAGACCATAACAAACTCTTTACATGCATTCGGTCGTCCTTAACACACAAGGATATTGAATACATTGCACTATATGTAAATTGATTGAACTTACATTTTAGTGATCGAATTTCTAGGTACATCTTGTAGCTCTTGGTCTACTGATACATCTAACAGAACAAGATCCTCAATCATATTGAATACATGATCGTGTATTATGGGTTACTTTCTTATTTCGAATGAACTAATTTCATTAAAGTTTCGTACAATAGGAGTTGTGACTGTTCACCGTAAAATTTTTATATATGATCACATATGGATCAAATATCCATATTTTTATGTTGTTTAAGACTTCAAAACACATAAAACACAATGCAGGATCTTGGAGAAATAAACAAGCAACCAAGGCATGAATGTTTTAATGTTTGTGTAAACTGGCTCTTACATGAGTCTTGAAGTAACAACATGCCAAAAGATTAATGGTAAGTGTATTTCATGTTTTATGTCTATCTTCATCCGGTTTACTTGTATATTTTAAGTAATGAACATTTTATCGATTAAATCGGTTGTAAAATTTATCGTGGTAGATTATTGTTGAGCCTAGAAATGGTAGGCACCTAAAAACAAATAGAAATATAGAGATCTAGAAAAAACTATAAGTAAAACAGAGAGAACACCTAAGTTTTTATAGTGGTTCGAAAAACCTATGGCCTACATCTACTGTATTGTTATTGATTATAGATTATTAGTCACCAGTACAAGGGTTTGACAATTCTAATAGCCTAGAACAACCAAGAGTACCAAATTTAGTAACCATAGTTGAGGAGAGATCGAAGATAAAGAAAGAAAAGTTCAAAAGTCCTTTTTCAAATTCCATAGGTGTTGTATTTATAGGGAAATCGTCTAGCATAATCGCTAGATCTCAATATACCATGTCTAACTTCAGATCCAAAAAATGGAAAGGGAAGATGGAGCCCTTTGAGTTGTAAGGTCGGTACCGACTTGCCTTTTTGAGGTTTAGTCAATCCATCTTCTTTCCTTTGATATTTTATCATTGGTCCATTATGTTTTGAGCACTTTTCCTTAGAAGTCATGTTTTTTTCGAAAGTCATGATATCAATTTTACTTGTCTGCTTTTGTTTAGAAATTTCTTGGAGTTATCAACGTACTCCTTGAGAAATAGGCCCTGAGACAATCACTCCTACTAGTAGTTGATAGATCATAGCCCCAGAAGCTAATATGGAGCATAAAAAGTGCTCGGTGCTGACCTGAAAGTACTCGTTACTGACCTTAAAGTGGTCGGGATCGATCAGTTTCCATAGCTGCAAACTTGCTCTAAATTACTGAGTCCATTCCCTTTGTCCTTACATGTGTTCCCAAGTCCTCGAATTGTTTTGTCTTCATCTTGATGTTCATACTCATTTGTAAACTGCTTAGTTAGAGCCGAATAACAATTATTTTAACAATATTGGAAAGGTTAAATGTATTCATTTCATTTTTTAATAAGGCTCCCCCTAAATTTTTTTATGTTTATCAAAATCCTAAGAAAACTATAGAAATCTTTAGATTTCTCTAGTGGGTGTCAGAAATCGTTTGCCTTGGAATTCTGGTCTTGAGGAAACTATTCAAATCATAGGATTGCATGCAATAGACAATGCCTTTATCGGTTGCATTACTACAACTCCTAACCTGCGATCTTTATCCAAATCTTGTCTTGACCTTGGGAAAACTCAACAAATCAAAAGATATTATTCACTCGTATCCACCATTTCGTGATGATCTAAGTATAATGCACATAACTTGGGGAAACTCGATAAATATATGCATGAACCTTTGCTCATCTAGTCAATACATTAACATTACTACACATAACATCTCTAGCTTGAAGAAACTCAACAGCTGAAGAGTATGGAAGTAATTTATTAATACATAAATGGTAGAGGACAACTTATATATTAAATATTCATAATCTTTTAATATATACTTTTAATTGAGTGATATTGATTTATGAAATAATGTATTTCCTATGAAATACCCTCGTGATTCAAGTGTCGGACACATATGAAATCATGGTATCCATACAATACACATATACTCATTCCTTAAACCTAAGTTAGGTTTATTACAGTTCCATTTATGTTTATACTTTCATATTATATCAATTTAAATCATTTCGTCTTTATCTTGGCGTTCAGACACATTTGTAAACTACTTGGTTAAAGAGCCAGATAACACTTCCCCCAAGAGTATGTTTCTGTTAGAAACAATGCATGCTCTGGAAAAAGACAAGTATTTCCCATTATCCATGTACGTCTGTTAGTTATCTAGGAGTTGCTTCCAAGCATCACTTCTATCCTTGGATACCAATCTGATTGCTTTATATAGTATAAATTTCATTCTCTATGTTAATAACAAGATCTACACCATGGAGATCCTTCCATGCCTTAGTCAGGTATGTACTACTCTATGTTTTCATACATTTTGATTTGAATCTAGAATTCATATCATTACTTGTAACACCTCAGACATTTACCAAAATTTAAAAAGAGAATTGATTAAAATAAAATGAGGACATAAAAGTAAATTTTCACAAACGTCCAAATTTGGCTACGGGACTTCCACCATAATATCCATAGCGATTTTCGAACAATTTTCATATATTACATTTTGAAATCTGAGTTAGTATGAGAAAGGTAAAGCGTCAAAACAATTTAAAGTTTAAAAATAAAAATATAAAATTTTAAAAGGCTTGGGTTAGAGGTACGACAGTCAGAACAATTTAAAGTTTAAAAGCAAAATTATAAAATTTTAATAGTCTTGGGTCGACCTTAAGATGGTCTGGGTCGACCGAAAGCAATCGACCTGGGCTCCTAGGTGGTCAACCCATGCTTATGAAAATTTGGACGTTCCAAATTTGGGTGACGACGTGATTGAGCAACTCTGATCATATGTGTGCGAGCGAAGCATTGAAGGATCGATGGCGATGATCTCTGTTATTGATCTGATAGACCATGTTAGATAATTACCTCTTTAAATTAATACTAACCCAAAAACCTAATCTCTAGTTTAAGACGACAAAAACTAGATGCTGACAAAATCTCTACTGAAACCCTAATTTCTTCCCTCTCAAACCAAAAATTAAACTCCAAATTAAAATCCAAAAGTAAATCCAATTAAGAGTGAGATAAAGAGGAGAGGCAAGTAATTAGAAGATCTAAAGGAATGCTATTATCCGGCCTTTTGGCCCGGCTATATTCAGACTGACTGGACAAGTTAGACCAAACGATCATCAAGGCCGATGAGTCCATAGCAACGATTATAGGACCCAAAAATCAAGTACAGATAATAATATCAAGTTGAGATTGAATTGAATTGATAGATATGCAAAGCAGAATGTTCGAAATATGAAATATGGCTCAATGCATAAGAGGGATCGGCATAGATTGGCTCCAACAAAAGAGATCAACATACTTCAAAGTACAAGAGCATTCTTGTGGAAAACAATCAATATCTCAACATCCGCACATCCAATTGACATGAAACTTGGAGGATAAGCTAATTAGAGCATGTGGAAAACCCGATAGGTGTTGAATGGAATTTGGAATAAGTTATAGGGATCGGTACCTATCCCTCCATACGGATGGGCTATAAGCAGCCTTCACAACATATTACAACAAAGATTGATCAATAACTCGAGTTCTACTAATCCATTTGGCGTGAAACTTGTAGGCTAAGCATAATACAACATGGAGTAGCTCCCCTAGAGATCACATGGCATTTGGAGGAGATTGGAGGGATCGGTACCTATGCCTCTAGAAGGATCGGCAGAAAATAGGATTCAAGCAACACTACTTCATGGAAAATGCAATATCTCACAAACCGTACGTCGGAATTGCACGAAATTAAGGAAGCAAGTAGCTAACATCATAGGGCACTCCTCATAGGGACCACAACCCATTTGGACACACTAATAGGGATCGGTACCGATCCCAATTGTGGGCCCTAATGGGCTCGGTAATTTTTGGATGGCCTCGTCTTGGTCTCCCAAACCTTCTGCCGAAGTTTCAACCGGATCCGTGCACGTTTTCCCCTATAAATACAGCAGGCATAGCTTCAAAAAAGGGATCCTTCTTTTGGCTGCAAAGGCTCTTTCATTTTTTCTTCATTCTTGCTTCTTGTACTAATGGATCCCACTTGATCCAAACATTCATATAACTAGAATTAAGTGCAAGATCAATAATAATATGAAGTGGATGTAGGCCAAGATTATCGAACCACTATAAAATTCTGCGTGTTCATTTATGATTTTAGCTCTGTTTTAATTTCATTCTTCATTTAGTCTCTACTAGATTCTATTGGGTGTTGATGCCCATTTTTTGCGTCGGCATTTTGGTGCTTTCATTGAGAAATGAATTCTCAACTTGATTGGATCTCATCATCTACTTGTGGATTCCCATATTAGCGAGATAGATCCAGTTATTTACCGACAAACTTCCTATTCTACCCAGATTTGAAGAAAACCTAAAGGAAGCGATAGCCATGGTTAGAAGAATTAAATCAACTTCGTGCGGAGTTTAAGGGAATGATGATGCTAGTGCTCTTGTTTGGAGTTGTTCATGTGTTCATGTCCATTTGAAAGGGATCAGATTCACTCGTGTATGCAAGTTCTTGGGATCGGATGTTGAAGTTTGCACTCAAGTCAGCGAAGGGCGGATCCCTCTATCAAGGCCAAAATGGCTGATCCCTCTCTCGAGACGGCTATACCGATCCCTCTACAAGGTATATATACCAATCCCTCTGAAATGGCTATACTGATCCCTCTGCAAGTTATATATACCGATCCCTCTAAAAAGTACATATATCGATCCCTCTGCAAGGTGTATATACCAATCCCTCAAAAAGTATATATACCGATCCCTTTTATGACCGATCCTCCATATGACTGATCCCTTACCGATCCCTCATATGGTTGATCCCTCCATATGACCGATCCATCACCGATCCCTCATAAGATCGATCCCTCACCGATCCCTCATATGACCGATCCCTCCATATGGCCGATCCCTCATTGATCCTTTATATGACCGATCACTTCTATGACCGATCCCTCACCGATCCCTCCATATGACCGATCCCTCATATGACCGATCCCTTCTTATGACCAATCCATCACTGATCCCTCATATAACCGATCCCTCATACGACAGATCCTTCCATATGTCAAATCCTTCACTGATCCCTCATATGACTGATCCCTTACCGATCCCTCATATGATCGATCCCTCCATATGGCTGATCCCTCACCGATCCCTCACCGATCCCTCATCTGACTGATCCCTCCATATGGTCGATCCCTCCCCGATCCCTCATATGTCTGATCCCTTATCGATCTCTCATATGACCGATCCCTCCATATGACTGATCCCTTATATGACCAATCCCTCAATATATCGATCCCTCACTGATCCCTCATATGACTGATCCCTTCTAAACCCTCATATGATTGAGCCCTGCTTCTTGGGGTCTACCGCCGATCCCTCACCAAGGCAATTCAGCCGATCCCTATACTACCGATCCCTATACCTAAAAAATATAGATTGTGTACGATCCAAATTTTAAGAAAAAGGGCTCTAATTTTTTTTTGGATGTAGGGTCCTGAGTCTACATTTACCTTTTATTATAACACTGCCACTTAAAATGCTAACATTGCCTTCCACGTGTTGACATAATGTCAGCACTCATCCATACAAGTCGTTCATGAGATGAACGAAATGAAGGCACTACTTCCACTATAACCATTTTGGGATCACCCTCAGGGTTAGTAGCAAATAGCACTTGCACTTCAAAGTCTTCATCTTGAACCTTGCTTTCAGTATTTCCAATTCGAACGCATATATTGGTTCGAAGTGGTCTTTGGGTAAAAACTGCTATATGAACCCGGTCTCCCCGTACCAACACTCGATAAATTTAAAGGGTCAACTTATAGATAATGAACAAATCCACTATCTGGATGTAAAGATTTACATATGGAATTACTTTCCATATGCTTAAGTTATCATGACCCGTTTATCTGAATTAACTCCCTTGCATTTATCACGTTTCCGAATTGCGGTCTTTATGATAAGTACAAGTCGACTTACTTTCAATAAAACATGTCAACATTTTACTATAGCTACTTTAATTTGTTTGGCTACTTAATTGCATGGACAAGAGATCCTTTATGTTTAAAACAATTTACTTTAAAAAAGAAAGTTGATTTGAAATAAATAACTGATAGAGATTATAAATTTTAATCAAAACATAATTTAAAGCTTAATTAAATCTTAATTAATCATAATTAAATCAAAATTAAATCATAATAAAACCTTAATTAACTTTAAAATTAATTAATTATTAAACTTCAATTGAGTAACATTTATTTATAATTAAACTCTAATTAATTAATAATCAATTAAATAATTAACTTTTAAATAAATAATAATCAACTAAACAAATTACTTTTATTAAATAATAGTTAATTAGAATAATTAAACTTGATTAAAATAAAAATAAATATTTTTAACTTAATTAATCATTAATTTAAACTTTCTTAATTGATTACAAATGATTAACTTAATTAATTAATTCTTAAATCCTAATTACTTAACTTAATTAATTAATAATTATTTTTAATAAATAAATTATTTATTAAACTCATTAATTAGGAGTTAATTAAGTTTTATAATAACTAATTAAGTTTTGAAATGGTTTTCAAACAATTTTAAAAGAATGCTTAAAAACTCGAAAATCGTATGTTTCTGAACTGCATCCTTAACGACTATCACTATGGATGCCGTAACTTGAAATTACCTTTCTAAGTTACCATCCAAAACTTAAACTTCCACTTATACTTTCCTTTTAAACATAATTTAAAAGATTTTTTAAACAAAACTTTTCTAGATTAGAAACCAAAGAAAACGTTTACTAATATCAAAACTAGTAAACGACTTGATTTTTAAAAAGGATCCCAAGTCCTTTTCAACAAGTCACATATCAAACTTCCAAACCATTCAACATATTGCTAAGATTATGAATACTAATTTATACCATCACAAAACATCACCAGATTACATCTCGTAAACCATACATCATCAAAGATCACAACTTTATAACCAATACATCAATTTAATCCATCTTTTCAAGTCCAAAGCTAAAAATTAAGCCATCACATTCATATATAGCCAAACCATACCATAATCCAAACATATAAACAACATTTACACAACTATATAACTACCATCAAAGTAAAGGCATCTTCCTTCCCAAAAGTTTAGAATTTACTCACCGAAATTCGACTAGACTAAAGTATTTTCTCCTCGAACTTGAGAATGACCTAGGCCATTGTATTTTCTTGGAAGAAGTCTTTAAGTGGCCTAAACTTGCACAAAGGGTTCAGCCTTAATCATATAAGGTATGGCCTTGAGGTTATAAGGAGAATGTGTGCTTGAACTTTGAAGATGAAGTAGAGAGATGGATAAAGAAGTGTTTTTGCAACCTTTTGGAATTGATTTGGAAATGGAGATTTAAGTTTTTAAGACTTTGGAAATAGGTTAGGAAGCCATGAAAGTTTGGTAAGCTTTAGGAAATAAGAGAATGGAAGGAGAAAAATGAAATTAAATTAAAAAAAATTCCCTTTTATAATATGTTAATAAATGAAATTATGGAAATGCCTTTAGTAATATACCCTCCCCCCTCTTCTTTTGCCACCTCACCCCCTCCTTTTTCCATGAAATTTCCACCCCCCTCCTTAGCCACCATCCCATATTGTTAAAAAAAACATAATCACGGTCCTTTTGTACTAAATGTTGGAGTAAGAATCTTATATAATATATATTTATATATTTTACAAATAAAGTCTTATCTTATACATGCTTATGTACATACTCAAGTGTACATGCATATTTACATGTACATTGTCATGTCCAAGGTGATTTATAAATGTGTGCATGTGTACACAAAAGTGCTACAACATTTTTGATAACTTTTAGTCGATGAAAAATCGAAAATTCGGAAAACAACTTCCCGTCACATTTTTAATCTTTCTTCGAACTAATTATTTTTGTAAATGAAATTTAAAAATCATTTCACTATCATTTTTTATTATTTAAAAGGAGTTTATTCTAGTTATAAAATCTATTAATTATTAGAATTATACTTAAATATTCATACTTAAAGTGAACAAATTCTGGGTCGTTACACTCTCCCCAGCTTAAAAGAATTTCGTCCCCGAAATTAGCACATAAGAAGATAACCGAATTACTTGAAAAGCTATATATTCATAACATAAAATACATACAAAATATATACACTAAGAAATCATAGCAAACAAGGCATATATTATACATATAACTAATAAACAACTATCCTAACATTAACTCGGGATAGGCTTCCTTCATTCGGTCCAGAGTCTCCCAGTTGCAGTCTCTAGGATCCTCACTCCACTGACTTTTAACAAAGCACGCCACCTTATTTCGCAGCCTCTTCTCATCTTGATCTACAATATGAACAGGATGTCTAACCATTGTCAAGTTTGGTTCTATTTCCAAATCCTCTTAAACCGATGGCCCCACAATCAATGGTGGATCGTGAACATATTTTCTCAACTGAGACACGTGGAACACATTATGAACACCTGCCAATCTCTCCGGCAACTCTACCTTATAAGTAAGAGACCCAATCCTTTCAAGAATACGGAAAGGTCCAACATACCTTGGAGCTAACTTTCCAACTTTTCCAAATCTAATAGCTTGTCTTATTGGTGAAATTTTAACGAACACAAGGTTACCAACATCAAATTCCGAATCTCTTCGCCTCAATATAAATCTTCTGGCGATCTTGGGCTTCCCTCATTCTTTTCTTAATCACCGCAACTCTTTTCGACAGCCTCTCGAATCAAGTCGGTCCAAGTACTAGTCTATCTCCGGTCTCAACCCAACATGCTAGTGACTTGCATGGTCTTCCATATAAGACTTCATGTTGTGCCATACCGATGCTTAGTTGGAAGCTATTATTGTAGGAGAACTCAACCAAATGAAAATGATCCCCCAATGATCCACCAAAATCCATGATACACGTTCTCAAGAGATCCTCTAGAATATGATTCACTCGCTCCGTCTGTTCGTCTATTTGGTGGTGGTATGATGCGCTTATGCTCAACTTTGTTCCTAGAGTTGTTTGCAATGCTTCCCAAAATTGACTAGTAGATATAGGGTCTCGATCGCTTACTATACTTAAAGGAACTCCATGCAACCTTATTATCCCCCTCATAAAAATTTCAGCTAAAGAAGCAACGGTTCTTATTGGTTTTACTGGAATAAAATGTGTGCTCTTCATTAGCCGATCCACGATAACCCATACTCCTTCATTTCCTTTTATGGTCCTGGGTAAACAATCGATAAAATCCATTGATATCATTTCCCATTTCCAATTAGGTACTTCTAAGGGATGTAATAATTCGGTTGTCTTCTAATGATCACCTTTGATTTGTTGACAGCTCACACGCCTGCTAACAAATATAGAGATGTATTTCTTCATTTACGGCCACCAAAACACTCGCTTCATATCCTTATACATCTTGTGAATTCCTGGATGAATACTCAATTTAGATTTGTGGCATTTTGACATAACTTCCTGCCTCAGCCCATCCACATCTGGAACACACAATCGTCCGTTCATCCTTAAAGCACCTCAACTATCTTTCTCGAAACCTGAACATCTACCCTCTTTAACACCTTGAATTAACCCTTCTAGTATTTCATCCTTCCTCTAATTTTTCATAATCCTTTCTTGAAGTGTTGGGGTAACCTCCAAGAGAGTCAAAACAGCATTCCTGCTTAAGGCATCCGCTACCACATTAGCCTTTCCTAGCGTATAAAGAATATCCAAGTCAAAAGCCACCGGAAACTACAACCACCTTTGTTGTCTCAAGTTCAGATCCTTTTGAGTAAGAAGATTCTACAGGGATCGTGAAGAGCTTGAATTTTTCACCTAGTTAAAGAAAGAAACTTACTTTTAAAACCTCTAAAGACTAGGAAGAAACTAAGAGGAATAGAAGGGTCCTTACCCAACGAGTAGTGCCTCCACATTTTCAATGCAAATACAACAGCCAGCAACTCCAGGTCATGTGTAGCATAGTTCTTCTCCTAAGGCTTCAAATTCTACTAGAATACACAATTACCCTTCAATGTTGCATTAGGACAGCGCCTAACCCCACTCCACATGCATCAGTATACACTGTATATCCACTACTTCCATCCGGAATAGCCAAGACTAGGGCACTGATAAGTCTCATCTTCAATTCCACAAATGCTTCCTCACACTTTAGAGTCTATACAAACTTCTCTCCCTTCTTAGTTAGGTTAGTCAAATGTGAGGAAATCTTAGAATAATCCTGAATGAACCTCCTATTACACCCTGCTAATCCTAGGAAACCGCGAACTACGGTAAGAGTCCACGGTCACTTCCATTTTTGTACAGCCTCCACTTTCATTGGGTCTACGGAAATGCCATCTCCCAATACAATATACCCTAAGAACCTTGCTTCTAATTGCCAAAAACGGCAAGTAGAGAACTTTTCCTTCAGAACATGCCTCCTTAATGTTTCTAATACCACTTCCAAATGATGTTTATGCTCCTCCTTAGACTTAGAATAGATAAGAATGTTAGTGATAAAAACTATCATGAACTTATTAAGAACATCTCTGAAAACACGATTCATTAGATCAATAAAATAATTTGATGCATTGGTTAGCCCAAAAGGCATAACCAACCTTTCAAAGAGAAAGTCAGGGCCTCTAAATGCAGTTAAGGGTATACTATCTTCAGCAACCCTCAACTGATGAAATCCAGTAGCTAGATCCATTTAAGAGAATACGTTAGCTCCATGAAGTTGATCGAAAAGATCATCGATGCGGGGCAAGGGATACTTGATCCTAATGGTCAGCTTATTCAACTCTTTATAATCCACACACAACCTCAAAGATCCATCAAACTTAGCCGCAAATACCACATCAGACCCTCAACTCGAATGTCTAGACCTAATCAATTCTCTCCTTAATAGGTCCTGGGTTTTACTAACCAGCTCCTCTCTCTCCTTTGGAGCCATCCTTCGCTTAGATTGAACCACATGCCTTGCACCAGGGAGCAAATCAATGTGGAACTCTATCTCCCGGTGCGAGGGTAAACTTTTAACCTCTTCAAACACATCAGGAAAGTTCTTAATGAATTCTATAGACCATAACTTATCTTGGGATGCTTCCAGGGCATATAAGAGACTACACATATGAATATCGAGATTCTCACATGATACTTTAGCAATTCTTCCCAATTTGGTTACTAATGATATAGTTCTTTCGCTACAGTCTAAGATAGCACCATACTTTGATAACCAATTCATACCCAGAATAATATCAAATCCTTTAAAGTCTAATATATAAGGGTCACAAGAAAAGTGGTGAGAGAGGTAGGAAATTTGCACATCCTTTCAAATCATACTCAAATGAGTTACACCACCTATAAGGTTAGGCACACACATAGGGTTTTCTACAAAACTAAAAATAAGAAGAAATTTGCTTACTAATTCTAAAGAGATAAAGCTATGTGAGGCACCAGTATCAAACAATGCTCGAACAAAAATACCATTATTAAGTAAGGTACCTTCAAGGACGCCTTTCCCCTTCACATCCGTTGAAGTCGACGGTTCATTCTTAATGGCGTACACTTGGGTTGCTGCACCTTCTTCATGAGTAGGTAGTCCTTCACCATATGGCCAGGCTAGTGACAATTAAAACAGAGAGTCTTCTAAACCACTAGAGAGATGGGTCCACTTTGTGCTTTGGAGCTTTACGGTTCGAACATTACCTGGTAATATGTCCTTTCTACTTGCAAATATGACAACCACTATCTTTAGGCTTTCCTTCTTAACCTTCTCCCTATTTCCCTTTTCCTTGCTTCTTCCAATTTGGATTAAACTTTCTCTGTTAGACCCATTAGGATTTCCACTGCTTGTTGTCGATGTTGGCTTCTTCTTTTCCAAAACCTCATACCTGAGAGCCATGTCCACTAAATCAACAAAAGAACCTTTGATATGAGAAGTCATCTTCTCATGGAAACTTTCCCACATTCTTATAACAAACATCTCGTTTTTCTTCAACAAAGTATTGATTAATTCTGGTCCAAAACAAGGTAGCTCATTGAACATCATTTTAAATTCTACTACAGATAGACCCACATGCATCAAGTCCGTGAAGTTTCTATGCATTCTAGTCTTTCCTAATGTTGGCAAGAATTGGTCCTCAAAAATTTCTTTATATCGGGCCCACAAAAACTCTTCTTCTGGAACATTTGCAATAAGAGAGTCCCACAAAGCTGTTGTCCCCTCTTACAATTTTCATGCTGCTAAGAACCTTTTCTGTTCATCTAATAAGCGCAGACCTTTAAAATCTTTTCGCAAGATCGTAACCAAGTTTGCACTTCCATGATAGACTCGGTTCCTTTAAATGGTTTCCCTCCTAGATTGGTGTAATCCTTGCACAACGTTGCGAAATTCACTCTTGGCTCCTCTGGTGCTGCCCCTTTGAAAATCCGAACTCCTCCAGGATTTGGGGTTCGACCATTTGTAGTCATAGTGCTACCCGCCCCTACCTCATCTACCTTTGTTACTCATGTCTTACCACATGGACATCGTAAGATAATTCTTAGAATACTTGGACAAGATAAATCTTGAAAGAAAGGTACTAATCAATACTATAAAGCAAATCTCTTTGCCAAAGATATATATGTGTGTATACGAATAAAAATTATTAATACGCACTCTCAAAGTTGGCCCTAACCCAAAGCCTAGGTGTTCGGTTAACCTAAGCTTTGATACCAAATGTAATGAACCGCCTTTCTTACACTAAAAGACGAGCCATTAACGGTAGAAGAAAAAGAAAGATAAGAAGAACTCAATAATCACAGAATCTCACCATGAATCAGAACTACATATAATAGATAACATAGGATATTACATAGTCATTGCCATAATATTACATCAGAGTTTAATGATTCAAGCTCCAAACTAGGACAGTTATAACTACCTGTCCTTACATCACTAATACAAAATACATACATATATACATAGCGGAATAAGATAGTAGCTAGCTAACGTTGAAGCTACCTGCTCCAACTGCTCCAACATGCAATTGTGAGAAACCTGGATCTCTTGGTTACTCATAAAAATTTAAGTACCCAAGAGTTTTAGGGAAAGAAAATAAAACTCCGAGTCAGACATGGGTCTGGTGTGAGTAAACTCAAATAACTGAATTATTACTTGTAAAACACCTTTAAAATCAAAGGTATCTCGTAAGACAATGCCACACATAAACAGGACGGGTTTTAACCTTACTATAATCAAAACAATTTATATAGAAATCCAGTGATATTATGACAATGTCTAGGGTTTTCAAGTAAAATAGAACATAGCTGAAATGCTTGCATCTCACATTTCAACATATTTGGTTAGAACTAAATTCGTGCGGTACTTATTGAAGAATAGATTCCATACAATGACCAGACTACTAGGATACCGCCCATTACGGTGCATCTCTAGATAAAATAACACTGAGGACCTCATCGGGATCCCTTGCCAACACAAGACCGGCCTACCCTTTGCTGGATAGCACCGAATATTATCACCCCTCGGTTGGGATCAACAACTGCAGCGAAGCATACATGAGTTGATAGTACAGACTCTAGATAGGAGAGACCTCACCCAAATAGGAGCGACCCACTTAGCCTTGCTGCATATCCCCTATTTTGTTCATTTCCGATTAATGAGGCTGGAGGCTACGTTTACCTTTTATTATAGAACTGCCACTTGGAATGCTAACATTGCCTTTCAAATGTTGACACAATGACAGTACCCATCTATACAAGTCGTTTAGGAGATGAACGAATCGAAGGCACTACTTTCACTACACCCATTTTGGAATCACCCCAAGGGTTAGTATCAAATAGCCCTTGCAGTTCAAAGTCTTCATCTTGAACCATACCTTCACTATTTCCAATTCGAATGCTTACATTGGTTCGAAGACTTCGTATAATAACTGCTATCTGATCCTAGTCTTCCCGAACCAACATTCGATTATGTTAAAGGGTCAAGTTATAGATAGTGAACAACTCCACTATTTGGGTGTAAATATTTACATATGCAATCTCCTTCCATATGCTTAAGTTATCATGACCTGCTTATCGAAACTAACTCCCTTACATTTATCATGTTTCGAATTGCGGTCTTTACGATAAGTACAAGTCGACTTACTTTGAATAAAACATGTCAACGTTTTAGTATAACTACTTTAATTTTTTTGGATACTTAATGGCATGGACAAGAGATCCTTTACGTTTAAAAAAAATTACTTTAAAGAAGCAAGTTGATTTGAAATAAATATCTAATAGAGTTTAAATAACCTTTAAAATAAATTTCAATTAAACCATAAATTAAAGCTTAATTAAATATTAATTAATCATAATTAAATCAAAAAATCATAATTAAACCTTAACTAAATTTAAATTAATTAATTATTAAACATTTATTAACATTTATTTATAACTAAACTCTAATTAAGTAATAATTAATTAAATAATTAACTTTTAAATAAATAATAATTAATTAAATAATTAACTTTTAAATAAATAATAATTAATTAAATAATTAACTTTTATTAAACAATAGTTAATTAGAATAATTAAACTTGATTTAAATAATAATAATTACTTTTTAACTTAATTAATCATTAATACAAACTTTCACAATTGATTACGAATGATTGACTTAATTAATTAATACTTAAATCCTAATTACTTAACTTAATTAATTAATAAATTTTTTAATATATAAATTAATTATTAAAATCATTAGTTAGGAGTTAATTAAGTTTATAATCACTAATTAAGTTTTGAAATCGTTTTCAAAACAATTTTAAAAGAAAGCTTATTGAAAATCGTATATTTCCGAACTACATCCATAGTGGCTATCACTATGGATGCCATAACTTGAAATTACTTTTCAAAGCTGCCATCCAAAACTTAAACTTCCACTTATACTTTCCTTTTAAACATAATTTAAAAGAGTTTTTAAACAAAACTTTTCTAGGTCAGAACCAAAGAAAACATTTACTAAAATCAAAACTAGTAAACGATTTGATTTTTAAAAAGGATCCCAAGCCCTTTTCAACAAGTCACACATCTAACTTCCAAACCATTCAACATATACCTACAATTATGAATAGAAATTTATATCATCACCAAACATCACAAGATTACATATCACGAACCATACATTATCAAAGATCAGAACTTTATAACCAATACATCACTTTAATCCATCGTTTCAAGTCCAAAGCTAAAACTCAAGCCATCACAAACATATATAGCCAAACCATACCATAATCCAAACTTATAAACAACATTCACACAACTGTATAACCACTATTAAAGTAAAGGCATCATCTTTCCCAAAAGTTTAGAATTTACTCACCTAAATTCGATTAGACTAAAGTATTTTCTCCTCGAACTTGAGAATGACCTAGGCCTTTGTATTTTCTTGGAAATGTGAATTCTTTAAGTAGCCTGAACTTGCATAAAGGGTTCGGCCTTAAGCATATAAGGTATGACCTTGAGGTTATAGGAGAATGTGTGCTTCAACTTTGAAGATGAAGTGGAGAGATGGATGAAGAAGTGTTTTTGCAAGCTTTTGGAATTGATTTTGAAATGGAGATCTAAGTTTTTAAGACTTTGAAAATAGGTTAGGAAGCCATGAAAGTTTTCTGATCTTTAGAAAATAAGAGAATGGAATTAGAAAAATGAAATTAAATTAAGAAAATTCCCTTTTATAATATGCTAATAAGTGAAATTATGAAATTGTCCTTAGTACTATACCCCCCTCTCTTCTTTTGCCACCTTACCCCCTACTTTTTCCATGCAAATTCTATCCACCTCCTTAGCCACCATCCTATCTTGTCAAAGCAAATATAATCATGCTCTTATATAATATATATTTATATATTTTACAAATAAAATCTTATCTTATACATGCATATGTACATACTCAAGTGTACATGCATCTTCACATGTACATTTCCATGTCCAAGTTGATTTATAAATGTGTGCATGTGTACACAAAAGTGTTACAACATTTTCGATAACTTTTAGTCGACGAAAAACTGAAAATTCGGAAAACGGCTTCAGATCACATTTTCAATCTTTCTTCGAACTAATTTTTTTAAACAAAATTTGAAAATGATTTCACTATCATTTCTTCTTATTTAAAAGATTTTATTCTAGTTATAAAATTCATTAATCAATTATTAGAATTGTATTTAAATACCTATACTTAAAGTGATGAAATTCTGGGTCGTTACAATGCTACACCATTAGATAAAATGTACCTGACGACGAAAACCTTTTGGCCTCTTCCAATACATAACTGGCCTACCCCTTAATGGATAGTACTGAATATGTCATCACCCCGGTTGTTCCCAACCTTTATAAATAGCTCTCATGCATAGCAAAATCCATAACATCATAATCCAGAAAGATTATGACACATGCTTATGGAGAGACCCATAAAGCCATACTACATCTACCCTATTTTAGCCATTTCCGGATTCTGAGGCTCGTGAGGTAAAGATTTACATTCCTTAGCAATTCCTACTTGGAATGCTAATACTGCCCTCTAGGAAGAAATGCAACGCCGGCATTCATCCATAGAAATTCGTTCTGGGTCAGAAATTAACCGAAGGAACTACCTCTATTACATCCATTTTGGAATCACCCTCACGATTAGTAGCAAGTAGCCCTTGCACTTCAAAGAGTACCTTCTTCATTCATCTTCAACATGTCTTCCATTCAAATGTTTTTGTTGTTTCAAAGTAGTTTTAGGATTACATATCTGATCCCAGTCTCTTCGAACCAACAACCGATAATTTCTAGTTGACTCATTCCCGGTTCTTTCATAAGTAAGCGGATTATACTAGAGTTCCAAAGGATCTCTAATATATCCCTTAAAGCTAGAGATGTTTCACCCGAATGTGTTCTGCCAAGGGAACTCAAGCCATATGAACACGCGAAGCTTTTATTTACTTCCTAAGTCAAAACTGGCTAAGATTTGATAGTTGGTTAATCAACTATCAAATACTCAAAGAATGACAATTAAGAGATTTAATTAACCATAGCAACCACTAAGCTTCAAAATAAATCTTTCATCTATTTATATCTCTTTCCAAAACATTTATTATAATATTCATATACTTATCTCGATAGCTTAAGTATATTCACAAAACATTGCGAAAGATTTCTTACCTCGAAGTTATATTAAAGGGTCAAACAAAAGTTATATAAAAAGAAACGGAGATAAGAATAACCCTAAACACTATTCCATCGGTGTTAGGCATAGAACGAATGTTCCATACCACCATGATTAAGAAGGTCAATTTAAGGAAATCAAATCTCAGTTTCTTTTGTAAACTTCTTCTATAAATCCTTTTTAAATAAATCTCTTTTATTTTATGAAATCTCCTTTATTTAAATTCCAAATCCATTTATAAAAACCATTTATAAATCTCCAAGTTTATTTATAGAAATATTTTGTAAATATCAAAACCATTTATCAAACCCTTTTATAAATATCCATAATCATTTATAAAAACTCTTTTACAAATATACAAATCATCTATAAACCCCATCTCCAAGTTTGAAGATCTCTTTTCTTATTAAAGTCCTTTTATAAACTTTCCTTATTTAAAACAAAACTTCTTTAATAAATTTGATTAATAAAGTTCCTTTGATAAAATCAATTATTCAAAACACCTTTAAATAAACAAGTTATTATTGAAATATTCTTTATTTAATTATCTTTAAGCCACATTAACAAAATAATGATTTTAAGCAACCATTTAAAAAGTATTAAATTACTTCAAATGCCTTTAATAAAATAATTGCTTAATTATCCTTTAAATATCTTATTTAAAATGGTAATAAATTTTAAACCATTTTTAAAAAGAATATAATGAAATATTTGACTTTACAAAATTAGAAAGAGGCTTAGTGACCACAATGGTTCTCATTTATTTGAGTTTAACTTCTAAGTTATAAAGTGGGTATTTAATAACAAACAGATATGTAAAAAGGATCAACCAATAACAACCAATCAACATATAGGTAAATGTCCAAGTTACCGTAATAGCAAATCTGGGTTTTTATTTTGCTAAAATAGATGCCACATAATCTACTTGGTCAATTATGGCAGAACTGTGATTTATTCTACCAAACAGATGTCAAATACAATTTAATTAGCAGAACTGTAATTTATTCTGCTAAACAGATGTAATTAAGTTTCATATCCATTTGAGGTTGCATAAAGGTAATCGACTAAGAAATCCATTTGTTTTTAAAACGTTCTTTAAAAAGAGAGTTGCTTTTAAAACAAAACTGATCTTTAGAAACAAAGTAGTTTAAAACCTTAAAACTTTTATTTAATAATTAAATAACATTTAAACACTTTATTTAATAATAATTAAACCTTTAATTAATAGTTTAACAATAATTGACTTTTTAATAAATAATTAAATAATAATTATCCCTTAAATAAATGATTAAATAATAGTTAATCTTTAAATAAATAGTCAAACCATAAGTAATCTTTAATTAGTAATTAAATAGTAATTTAAATCTTCATTTCATAGTAATTTAAATCTTAATTAAGTCTTAATTAAATAATAAATTAATTAGTGATTAATAAATAATTAAACCCTTTTAAAATAAATAATTAGTTAATAAATAAACCTTCCTAATTAATAATTAAATTATAATTGACTCTTAATTGACAATAAAATAATAATTAACCTTTAATTAATAATCTAATTATACTTATCTTACTTAATTAATACTTAAGTGTTGATTACTTTTATTAACTAATGATTAAATACTAATTACTTTAATTAATTAATTGAGTACTAATCACCTTTATTAAATTAATTAATTAGAAAAACATTAAATAAATAATTAAATAAATATAAATATAAATTACTTTTAAATATTTATAATAAGTTTGAAAACACTTCCCAAAAATATCCCAGATGAAAATTAAATTAAATTTGCAATAAAATTTCGCTTTTACGAACTGCATTTATAGCGACATCGCTATATGACTTGAAATTTCAAAACATGCTTTTATATCAAATAGTTCTTAAATTCTTATCATTTTATACAATAGCTACTTTATAAACGTAGTAAAAGTTTTGGAAAACTAAATCAAAGCTTAAAATTTGTAAACCTTTTCAAACACAATCCTTAAGTGAAATTAAGTTTTAAACCAAGGATCTTGGTGCCGCAAAAACAACTCAATGTGCTACTTCATTTTAGCATACATTAACTGTCTTAAGTTTGTAACATTAATTCACAAGCCATACTAACAATTATAAGCAAAGTTGTATCTTTTCATCATTTACAACATTTAAACTCAACTATCATGTCAAATCCAAACATCACATACAAGCATACATATGTATATTCAAATCAATATCATATTCACCCAAACAACAACTAATTTATCAACTAAACAACAACAACTATAATGTTATGAACTTTATATAAAAAGTGAGCTTTTACTCACCAAAAGCTATCCAAATTAACTCGAATTTCCACTATACTTTAGATCGACCCTAGAGCTACCTTCTACCTCCCCTTGCACTCATGGCCCAAGAACCTAGCTCCACCTAGCCATGGCCAACACATCCTTCCACATTCCAAAACACAAGCCAAGGCAAGGGTAAGGCCAAACACTCCTAAAACTACTCCTTTAAAGCTATGAAAGGTTTGAAAATATGGATATTAGCTTATGCTAGAAGTCTGGAGAGAAAATGAGGTGGTTTACTAGCTTTTGATTCAAGAGTTTTATGAACGAGGGAGAATAGAAGAACTAGTTTCCACTCTTTTCTTTTTCTTAGGAGAATTTCAAAGTAAAAATGAAAATACTAAAGAAGGGAAAAAGAAGGATACTTTTATATAAAATGGGAAAATCAAATTAACAAATTAGCCATATGGTATATACCCTCCTCTCATGCCTTGCCACATCATCAAGCTTGCCTCCTCCATGCAATTTTCGAAAATTCTTGTCCCCCTCTCTCTTGATTGAGCCAATATGAAATACATGCACTTGTGTACTTATTTGAGACATGATATGACATTTGTTTTTCCATGTATATTATATTTTCATAAAATGTCATACCATTCTTATTACATACTTAAGTGTATATAAAACCAAAACATATGCTAACCCAACTTATGTTATTTATATATGTTGTGTGTATTCAAACTAAAGATTTCAAAATGTTTCCAATAATTTTTAGCCGACGAAAAGTCAAAAATTTGGAAAACGAATTCCGGCCACATTTTCGATTTTTCTTCGAACTAAATATATTTGTTGCTAAATTATGAAAAACTATTTCACCATCATTATTTATTACTTAAAAGCGTTTTCTGAATTATAAAACCAATTATTTGGATATTTAAAATTAAATAAATATTCACCAATCAAAGCGGTGAAATTTCGGTTCATTCGACTCTCCCCCTTAAAATAATTTCGACCCCGAAATTTTACCATAACCTTAACCTAGAAAATACTTAACGCTACTTATCAGTTTGCATGATGTACGTAGATCAGTCCTATAAAAAACCTGATTTGACCATTCACTCAAATACATAGCCTTACTTCCGAGCTAGTATTTCTTGTTCGACTTCCTAATATGGACTTCGATTAGGTTTCTTAATTAGAAACTTTTGTTCTCCATACATAGCCATATATTATGTGTAATATCCTAGATTTCTATTAATTTAAATTTAGTGATTTGTTTGAATTTTTGGTAATTTAAAAATTGAAAAGTTGGAAAAAACAAATTATATATAGAAATAAATATATACAAAGTGAAATAAAATATACTTACAAATATAATACAAACAAAATATATCTATAAATTCAAACAATATGATAATGGTAGAACTTTATTTGTATCACAAGGCTTGAGATAAAAGGAGCAAGCAACATCATCTATAAACAAAAGAAAGATAAAGCAAACAAGCTTGTATGAGTATTATACAAGTCAGAAAAAAAATCTACAAATAAAACAAAAATGTACAAACTAAAGAAAAAAATAATCAAACAGCATAGGCTGTAAATATACAAGGAAGCATGAACATTAAATGCTTTCATTAAATGCTTTCTTCTCAGCCACCCTTGAAAGAGGGAAAAAAAGGTCTCTGGTTGTACAAAGCTAGTATAAAGAAATTACACGAAATAATGATACCCTGTACAACACAAAGTAAATCTGGTACTAGTAGATGTACCAGCCTGTATATTTTCTTTTATATACATCCATGTATCAGATCGTTCAAAACATAACTAAGCAACCTGGAAAAAAAATAGCAAAGTCAGGAAAGGAAAATATAAGTATCATCATATTCACGAACTCAACTTCATTCAACAAGGCAAAACAGATTTTCAAGGACAATCAACAAAACTGTAGCTTTTCAACAACCTTGTTTTTTGTTTCAACTATATTCAGGTGAGTAAACTAAATATTTCAAGATCTAAGTGGAATGAAATATTTTGTTTTGCTAGAGTATTTGTTTTCCAGTTTTAGCTCTGTGAACATCATATGATTAAACTTGTTCTTCTTTGTTCCTGGTTTCATAGTGAAAATAAATTAAGAAATTCAATATATCCCCATTCAATCAGTATTGGGTTTACAATTTTAAACAAAACAAGGGCTGGAACATAAATCAAGAACTCAAAAATTTGTTTAAAACATGCTGGTGTAACATCACAGCTAAAACCTTAGTTACAGAGCAAATTCATGTTGAATTCGAATGTTTTAACTAGTTACCTCAATTATATAACTTGAATTCTTATTCGAAGATAGGATTTTTAAGATATAAATGATGATTTTTAAGTGAGTATTTAAGGTGTAGTTCGAAAATCAATCAAAAGTGCATTTTCATCAATTCCTGTTGATTTAACAAGTATTAGATGTTGAAATTTATACTGAAGCCAACTTAGTGATTTTCGAACTCAGAAAAATGCTAAAAAAATTATCTATTGTGTAAGTTGTTTGGATGAATTGAATGTAGGGTTTGGATTCAAGTTTTGATGCGCTTGGAAATGAGGCAATTTCACCACCTCGGAGGCATCGAGCTTCGTGTGGTTCTGGGGATAGCTTCGTGGGTGATCGGAGGTGGCGTGGCCGTGGTGGTGCGAGGCCAGGTGGTCGGCGTCGCGAGGTCGAGGCGGATTTAACCAAGAAATGGGTTCCAGTTTTTGAATGGGAGGGTTCGATTTTAATTCAAGGATAGTTGGGATGTTTTAGTGACTGGAGATGGTTGCTGGGTTGGTGGTTGACGTGCCGGAATGTTCGCCGTTGGTCGAAGTCGCCTCCGGTGCCATGCACGTGCACGTGGAGGAGTGGGATGTCAGTTGCAATGTTTTGGGAAAGGAGGCAGTGCGACTCGAAGTCTCACTCCGGGGATCGGGAAGAAAACGCGAAGGCGAGCTCGAGTCGTTTTAGTATGATATCGGGTAGGTTTTAGGACTTAAACAAAATTTTGAAAAATTATTCACACGGGTAGTTTTTGGTTAAGACCCGAAGTAGGAAGCAATTTTGCTCGGGAATGACTCGAGACAGTCTCGGGTCAGGCCTAAAAACAGTAAAAATTTAAGTTTTTGAAAATTTTGAAACATGAGTTAAAAATTTGTTTTTGAAATAATTATCTGAAATAAATAAAGTATTTTAAAGGCTTAAATTTTAAAAGTAAATTTGTTTAAGAAATTAACTTGATAAAATATTTGAAGAGTAAATCAAATATTTAAATTTTTAACTTAAAACAAAAAAAATTATTTATAATGATTAAACAATTAATAATTTGTAATTACCTTGTAATTAATAGTTAATTAATTTAAAGAATAATTAATTAATAAAGATAATTAAGATTTAATAAATTAGCAATTAAGAATAAATAAATTAAGATAATTAGTTAAAGGAAAATTAATTAGTTAAGTTAATTAAAATCTAATTGATTCATAGTTAAGGATAATTAATTATAAAATTAAAATTTATGAAGATAATTATGTGGTTAATTCACTTTTAAATCATATTCCCCCAAATTAGAAATGATTGACTATCATCAAATATTCTGTACTGAATTGATATTTCTATTATGATACTGTGATTGTTTTGGTACTGAACCGTGATTTGTAATTTAATTCTGTATTGATGTGAAAACCCCTTTGCCCGTAAAACGGCATTTTTACTTCGATGCGACAGGGAGTCGGATTTCAGTTTGTTATCCGAAACCCACATCGAACCCTGAACATGAATCTTTGTGATTGTCATATCCACGTGTTTTAAAAATTTATCAATCACTATTCAGTTTAGTCGGGAGAGGACCTTTGTGTCATATAACCCATTCCGAATAGTGATACGTCGTAATGGATAACATTTGAAGACCGGTGTTGAAGACCGGGTATTTATGAAAACGATAGGACGACCTTTTGATTGTCTCTGCACTGAGTTGCTCCGGTATAGAGATTCCCTAAGTGATGGGAAGTTCGATCAGGATTGTGAATACCCGGATTGCAAGGACTTCTTCGGAAGTGCCTTCGGTTCTGTTCGATCCCGGAACAGACTTGTATGGTGGTATGTCCAACACTACACTTTGAGATATAAAGCTGATTTCTTTCAAATACATTCCTGTTTGGTGGCGGAGAATTTATTCTCTTAGCTTAACACCCTTCTTTGAGACGTACGAGCTCAGAGGTTATGTAGTTGAAGGTTATCAGTGATATACTCCCAATTTGGTAGTGTGGCATGCTGAGTGCTGATGTGTGTTGCAGATCATTTGTTGATCAAAGCATGGCTTTCGTGTAAAGCGTAGCTTTGTGGACGAGACCCCATCGGACCTCACAACCCGGAAATGGTCGAAAGAGGAAAGATGCTGCAAGGTTATGAGGGTCGCGCCCTTTAGGGTATGTCATTTCCTTCTGGAAAAAGGTGGTATCAGGTATGGAGCCCTGGTATTTAACCTATGTGGTTGCTCCAATCTCATTTCTTTGTGGTTGTTGCTTTGTGATCGAGGCGCCTCGGATAAAGGTCCTAAAGGACCGGGGAATGGCATATTCGTGAGTTACCTAGTTACAGAGGTAACCCGACCTTGTGTTGGCAGAGAGCCAGGTTGGTTCTAGGGACGTCTAGCCAGAGGCGTACCCATGTGGCAGTAGGAAGTTCCTTAGCCTGACCATTTGTTGGAAATCCAATTTCCAATACGAACCTTGTACGGTTTTAGTTGTAGAACCTTCCATTTACTTATGGTGGCGCCCCACTGTTCAGATGGTAGCTATAGTAGGCATAGTTCGGAATGTCTATGCTGGCTAAGATTAATATTGTATCTTTGAAATGTTTTCTACACTATGCACTAGTAATAATATCAAAGAATTTTTCTTGTATTAAGCATATTTGACTATCATAAGAAGAAATCTTCTCCAATTCTGCATTTGCATTGTGTGTGTGGCGGGAGGTCTTATGGTAGTTTCATTTTCCAAAAGCATGAACGACTTCTTTTTAAAGATCTGTTTATATAAAGCAACTACTTTTGTTTACTCATACCAGTCCCATGACTGACCCGGAGTTTATTGTTTCTTTTCTAAACTCTGGGTGCCCATTATTTCCACACGGGCAGCCTAGTAGCAGGTTATCCGTGCTTTGGCATTAGCTAGATTTTGGAGTCTTTTTGGGTTTAGGAGCTATCAGATTTTGGGAAGCTTTTGTCTTGGATATATTTTGAAGTGCTTAAAGTTCTGAAGACTTTTTCCAAGTAGATGTATGTTGGAACTTTTTTGGAAGACTCTGTTGTTGTTATGTTGTGGAGTTATTATCTTCTGTTATTGTATCTATATGTTAGTGCTCTAGTATGGAAGACATGTGTATAATGATACTTTGATGTAGTAATGAATATTATGATGATGTTGTATCTATGATGTAATGTATGATATTCAGTTTATTTCCGCTGTTTATATTCATCTGATGTTGTTATAAGCTCCGCCGAACTGAAGTTTGGCGTTTGAATATCTGACAGTCGAATACAAGTGAGGTATTTGATGTTGATTTTCGAACGTTGGATTCTAGGATCGTGACATTATGATATAAAACTTTTTGGTTCCATATTAAGAACTCTCACGAGAGCATCAAAAATCGAGTGATAAATCCTTATTCAGAACGGTGTGGGACAACTTAAGTCATGTACTTGAATTTTGGATCGAGCACTACGTATAAAAGAGGAAGGATCTACGTACAACTTACGTACTTATCTTATTGGTTCTTACTACCTAATTTCTTTTAACCCTCCCCAAAATATTTATGCAAACATTTCACAAAATTCTAATTTAGGTTCAAACATTTTAAAATGACACAACTTTATTTATAAAACCCTTTCATAAAATCATTTAACCTTATTATTTGCAGAATACTCTTCTACATTCTAAGAGTATATAAAAAACATCATATTTTTAATTCTATTCAATTCATTCTATTCAGATGTTGGCCCCAAAATAATTTTTGGTCCTAAAACTAAGTCAACCAATACAACTTCTTTACCTATTCGGTCTGGTAAGTAGCTAAGAAGAGTAGGATGCTAATATCCCAACTCTGTCCTAGACTACCTTTTTTTAGACACCTCTAAGGTAAAGACGTTTATTAGCTGACCTAATAATGTCAAATAATTTTTCACTTCCTTAATATTAAAATCAAAAGAGATGTTTTAATAAAACAAAGTTTATTAATCCTCCTTATTAAGTTTAACCCAATTAAAACTTCATTTATTAATCCACTCTTTAAGCATAATACCTTATTATTTCGAAACCTTAAGAGCCAAATACCCGATCTTGTTTCAAAACTTTTTAAAGTGATACTTTATTTTTAACCCTTAGAAAATATACATATAGCCCGAGTAACTTCAAAATGATATCGAGCAACTGTGTACTACCAAATAGTACCATATATCCCTTTACCAAGAAGGGTAATCTCAAGAGAAGTCTTTACCATCCGAACACATCTCCTGCCCATTTTTAGTCACTTTCGAGTTACTTGAACTAGTTAATTATAAAAAGACTTCTCCTGTTCAAATCCCTTTTTGAAACAATTATATGTATATATTTCCAACTAAATAGGTTTTAACAAAATATTTATCATCCACTTGCTTTGGATTCATTCGGATTCGAACTTTTTTCGATCGTACAATGACAAAGAGAATAATTTACCAAGTGCACTACCACATCCGCTTAAGCAAACATCCTATTATCACTTAGAAGATTATTCTGATCATCACAAAATAGATCGAGACTCGTTTCCTAAACTATCCAAAGAAAAATCTTACTCTCAATTTCCTTTTCAAAATATTTATACTTTAAAATATTTTTAAGTACAATTACTACTTTTCCAAGAATCATTAGAAAACATTATCAAAGCCACTGGGATTTAAATTCTCTAAAAATCCATCTTATTTTCAAAATATGTTTTATAATCCTAATTTATAAAATAAAAAATCATCTGAAATATTTCTTTTTAATAAACACCTTATATTAAAATCCAATTTTAACCAACATATCATCGAATGCCTTATAATCAAAATGTGAAACCTAATTCATAAGGTGTTCGTTTCAATGTTCCAACAAATTCTATCTACCCAACCTATGATGGAAAAAAAATCAACAAACAATAATCAACGCTTAAAACTAGACGAGCATGACTAAACAAACCTTATATAATAATAATGAAATAGTATCAACTCTTAACAACAATCACATCATAGATAACTATATAAATTTTTGAAAATTCTTCCTTTATATATAAAAATATATTTCTAGGTAAAATTATTTCATTTACCACTTTTAAAACAATACTGTGTCGGTTTGCTTTGTTAAAGTGATTAGAAAACCCTATCGATACAGTTGTACCTTCTGTATCGATCAGAATTCATGATCCATTCAATAGATAAATCAACATAATTTAAAACATTTTTATTGCACTAAAAAATATGTGGTCATATATTTAATACACTCAAACTCATTCTAGGGTCTCACTTACCTTATTTCAAACGAGTTTACCCCATCAAAGCCTAGGTGGTTTCTCAACATAAGCTCTGATACCACGTGTAACGATCTGCCTTTCTTACACCTAAAGATGACACTTAATACATCCTTGGTGTTCGTTGGTCGATCATTCAAGTGTTTGAAGGACAGGTCATTTGGGGTGAAGAAGGAAGAAGATAGAACATAATCTCACCTCGTGACGAGCAATATATTATATACACAAAATCTTTACAAAAAGAGAAATCATCTTTATTTATACACAACATCTGAATACACTATTCTATTATCAGCCTGGACAGTTATAATAGCATGTCCTTACAAATGCTGATTAACACAAATAGGAAAGAAAGAGGCGAAAAAGTAAAAGATATGTGACTACGTCTTGGAGGCATCCAGTTTGTGTCTTGAAAGCTCTAAAGTATCCAGCTAAATCTGGAAAATATGCTCAGGCTGACCCGGACACTATAAGAAAATAACGCTTGGATACGTCTGGTAAACCAGCGTGAGAAAGCTCAATCAAATCATATTGATTTGTAAATTTGAAAACCTTTTTCAAAATAAAAGGTATCTCATAAGACCACGCCGCACATAAACACGGACGGGTTTTTACCATACGATAACAAAACCATTTTTATTATAAAAAATCAGTGATATTATAATAATGTCTATGGGTTTAAAATATCAATAACCAAGCAGCTGTGATATATGTACATCATAGGTATATAATCATAAACTGAAGGCGCTTATTAGAGAATAGATTCTAACAAATGGCAAGGTAAGGGACTACCTTCCGAAAAATGGTACACCTCTACATAAAATATACATAAGGATGAAAATCTTTCAGCCTCTGCAAGCACAGAACTTGCCTACCCTTTATTGGATAGTACCGAATATGTCATCACCCAGGTTGTTCCCAACCTTTATTAAGAGCACTCATGCATAACCAAATCCATTATACGATAATCTAGAAAGGTGATTACACACCCTTATTGAAGCAACCAACATAGCCATGCTGCATCTAACCTGTTTTACCCATTTTCGGGGTATGAGGCTCGTGAGGTAACGATTTACCTTCCTTTAGCATTTCCCACTTAGAATACTAATGCCCTCCAGGCAGAAATGCAATGCCTGCACTCATCTATACAAGTTCGTTATGGGTCTGAACGAAATCGGAGGCGCTATCTCTACTACATCCATTTTGGAATCACCCTTAGGATTAGTAGCAAGTAGTCGTTGCACTTCAAAGAGTATCATCTTCAATCATCTTCAAGATGTCTTCCATTCGAACGCTTATGTTAGTTCGAAGTGGTTTTCAGATAACATATCTAATCCCAATCTCTCCAAACCAACAACCGATAATTTTCGATTGACTCATTCCCAGTTCTTTTAGAAGTAAGCGGACTATACCAGAGTCTCAAAGGGATCTCTAATATCCCTTAAAAATAAAGATGTTTCACCTGAATGAATTCTCCTAAGGGAACTCAAGCCATATGAACACGTGAAGCTTTTATTTACTTCCTAAATCAAAACCGGCCAAGATTTGATAGTCGGTTATTTAACTATCAAATATCCAAATAACAACAATTTAGAGATTTAATAACCCATAGCAACCACTAAGCCTCAAAATAAATCTTTCATTTACTTAAATCTCTTTCCAAAATATTTAACATAATACTCATATACTTATCTCACTGACAAAAGTATATTCACGAAGCATTGTGAAAGATTTCTTATTTTGAAATCATATTAAAGGATCTAACAAAAGTTATTTAAAAAGAAATGGAGATAAGGATCACCTTAAACACTATTCCATCGACATTAAGTGTGAAACGAATGTTCCATACCACCATAATTAAGAAGGCCGGTTTAAGGAAATCAAATCTCAGTTTCTTTTATAAACTTCTTCTATAAATCCTTTTTAAATAAATGTCTTTCATTTTATGAAATCTCCTTTGTTTAAGTTCCAAATCCATTTATAAAAACCCTTTATAAATCTCTAAGTTTATTTATAGAACTCTTTTATAAATATCAAAACTAGTTATAAAACCCTTTTATAAATATCCAGAATCATTTATAAAAACTCTTTTACAAATATCCAAATCATCTATAAATCTCTTTCCCAAATTTCAAGATCTCTTTTCAATTTATAAAAATCCTTTTATAAACTTTCTTTATTTAAAACAAAACTTATTTAATAAACTTTAATCAATAAAGTTCATTTGAGAAAATCAATTATTTAAATAAACAAGTTATTATTTAAACATTCTTCATTTAATTATCTTTAAACCACATTAACAACATAATGATTTTAAGCAACCATTTAAAAAGCATGTAAATTACTTCATATGCCTTTTATAAAATAATTGCTTAATTATCCTTTAAATATCTTATTTAAAATGGTAATAAATTTTAAACCATTTTTAAAATGAATAAAATGAAATATTTAACTTCACAAAATCGGAAAGAGACTTAGTGATCACAATGGTTCTCATTTAATTAAGTTTAACTTTCTAAGTTGTAACATGGGTATTACATGCCAAACAAATATGTATAAGGGATCAACCAGTAACAACCAATCAATATATAGGTAAATGTCCATGTTACTATAATAGCAAAACTGAGTATTTATTCTACTTAAATAGATGTCACATAATCTACTTGGTGAATTATGGCAGAACTGTGATTCATTCTACCAAACAGATGTCAAATACAATTTAATTAACAAAACGATGATTTATTCTGCTAAACAGATGTCATTGGGTTTCATATCCATTTGAGGTTACTTAAAAGTAATCGACAAAGAAATCCTTTGGTTTTAAAAACATTCTTTAAAAAGAGAGTTGCTTTTAAAACAAAACCGATCTTTAGAAATAAAGTGGTTTCAAACCTTAAAACTTTTATTTAATAATTAAATAACATTTAAACTCTTTATTTAATAATAATTAAACCTTTAATTAATAATTAAACAATAATTAACTTTTTATAAATAATTAAATAATAATTATCCTTTAAATAAATGATTAAATAATAGTTAATCTTTAAATAAATAATCAGACCATTAGTAATCTTCAATTAATAATTAAATAGTAATTTAAATCTTAATTAAGTCTTAATTAAATCTTAACTTAATTAGTAATTAATAAAAAATTAAATCCTTTTATAATAAATAATTAATTAATAACTAAACCTTCTTAATTAATAATTAAATAATAATTAGCCCTTGATTTATAATTAAATAATAATTAACCTTTAATTAATAATCTAATTATACTTATCTTACTTGATTAATACTTAAGTATTAATTGCTTTTGTTAACTAATGATTAAGTATTAATTATCTTAATTTATTAATTGAGTACTAATCACCTTTATTAAATTAATTAATTAGATAATTAGTAAATAAATAATCAAATAAATAAATAAAAATTACTTTTAAATATTTATAATAAGTTTGAAAGCACTTCCCAAAAATGTCCAAGGTGAAATCAAAACTTAATTTGCAAAAAAAAGTTTGCTTTTACGAACTGCATTTATAGCGAGATCGCTAAATGATCTGAAATTTCAAAACTTGCTTTTATATCAAATAGTTTTAAAAATTATTATCTTTTTATACAATAACTACTTTATAAACTTAGTAAGAAGTTTTGGAAAGCTCAATCAAATTCTAAAACCTGTAACTTTTTCAAACATAATGCTTAAGTGAAATTAAGTTTTAAACCAATTATCTCGATGCCGCAAAAATAACAACTCTGTGTACTACTTCATTTTAGCATACATTAACTGTCATAAGTTCATAACATCCATTTACAAGACATACTGACAACTATAAGCAAAGTCGTATCTATTCATCATTCATAACATTTAAACTCAACTTTCAAGTCTAATCCAAACATCACATACAAGCATACATATGTATATTCAAATCAATATCATATTCACCCAAACAACTAGTTTATCAACTAAACAACAAATATAAAGTTACAGACTTTATATAAAAGTGAGCTTTTACTCACCAATTCTATCCAAATTAACTTTAATTTCCATTATACTTTAGATCGACCCTAGAGCTACCTTCTACCACTTGTTGCACTCACAACCCAAGCACGTAGCTCTACCTAGCTACAGCTAACACCTCCTTGCACACTCCAAAACACACGGCCAAGACAAGGGCAAGGCCAAACACTCCAAAATCTCCACCTTTAAGGCTTTGAAAGGTTAAAAATATGGATATAAGCTTATGTTAGAAGTTTAGAGAGAAAATGAGATGGTTTACTAGCTTTTGATTCAAGAATTTTAAGGAGGTGGAAGAATTGAAGAACTAGTTTCCGCTCTTTTCAATTTCTTAGGAAAATATCAGAGTAAAAATGAAAATGCTAAAGAAGGGAAAAAGAAGGAAAGCTTTTATATAAAATGGAAAATCAAATTACCAAATTAGCCATAGGGTACATACCCTCCTCTTATGCCTTGCCACATCATCAAGCTTTCCTTTTCCATGCAATTTTCGAATATTCTTGTCCCTCCTCTCTTGCTTGAGCCAACATGAAATAAATGCACTTGTGTACTTATGTAAGACAAGATATGACATTTGTTTTTCCATTTATATTATATTTTCATAAAATGTTATATCATTCTTATTACATACTTAAGTGTATATAAAAACCAAAACATATCCTAACCCAATTTATGCCATTAATAATTGTGTTTGTATAATCATACTAAAGAGTTGAAAACGTTTCCGATAATTTTTAGCTAACGAAAATTTGGAAAACGAATTCCAGTCACATTTTCGATTTTTTTTCAACTAAATATTTTTGTAGCCAAATTCTAAAAACTATTTCACCATCATTATTTATTATTTAAAAGAGCTTTATTTTTAATTATAAAACCTATTATTTGAATTTTTAAAATTATTTAAATATCCACAATTTAAAGTAGTGAAATTTTAGGTGTTACAATACCTCAAGTACTTTGAATACAACAATCAAGAACAGGAGAAAGATTGTAATGATCTAATTATTCTTCCTTCGAGGAGGAAGAGCTGTAAGAACCTAGAATCAAGGCAAGTCTTATTACATGGCATTCATTAAAAAATCCCAGCGAGATCTAGGATATAACCATCAGATTAAATAGAATAAATGTAACTCGTATCCCAACCATCATCCTATAATATATCAAGGTTGCTCTTCCCCATATCACCATCAGTGATAAGGGGCAAGGCGTTGTCATCAATGCAATAAAAAAATATCTTTATTCTCCATCAACATCATCTATACACTTGAAGTATGTAACACTAGTAGGTGAATATTTTAGCTTCATAGACAAATGAAACCATGTATAGTTAAGATGTGGAATGATAGGATCATTTGGCACAGAAGTTGAAGTTATGACTATAGAAGGAAGTCTGTAACAACGAGCTGAACAACATTATCGAAATTGATAGAATATACGTATGACATAGGGTGTATACCATTAGGAAGAGGGGATACGGATGGAGGAAGCACTTTGCGGATCCACTTCCTAATAAGAGGTCAAGGTAATGGAATCTTCCCTAGAATTGGAAAATCTATATCATCCACTTACACTTAAATAGGGGTTGGAGCTATGGATGAGTGCTTTCAAATAGAAGCTAAGTGACAACAGGAAAGACAAGTAGTACATATAAGTATTTTCCAGTTGTAGTTGACACCAGCTTAGGCTACCTAACTGGTAAGAAAGACGAAAAAATACTATCAGGCTTAATAGTCAAAGTTTTTAAATACCCAAGTCTGCTTGACCGTTTTGTATCAAAACAAACCAATTCTCCAATCAAATTTTCCAACCAATTAATTCCAACCATAGGTTGAAGCACGACAATAAAACTTGCATACTCACTATTAAAATCGAGATTGAACAATCAAATTCCTGGAACTTTCAATATATACTAAAAACTTGCACATTGTCTTACATGATAAACTTTACACTTTGACATGCTGATATTCGATCCCAAAGCTTTTGCAACTGGTCAATCTTCTTCCCATTAGTGACAGTCAGCGATGACGGTCACTCTAGTTGAAACCCAAAGTTTCATCCTTGAACTTCATTTTTTGAATTTAAGCTGTTTATTTCTGCCATTTACTTCAGTACACTATAGTAGCTCACACTTAGCATAAGGGGACAGGTTAACTTTTCTAACCTCGATTATCTACTGAGTATAGCTAATATGGAATCCAGATGCTCAAAGCGTTTAGCTGCTATGTCTTCCAAACCGACCATGCAGCATATCAATCCTGAATCAAAATCGAGCTCTACGACCATATCCGGTAGGCCTTCTCCTAATCGTCAAGCCGAACAAACAGAAGTTTCTAGTCCGTCGGTCAACCTTTTTTCGGATGTCTCGGTCCTCCCAGCGGAGGATATAAGTCCTGCTCCCGATGCAGGTGAAGGCGCCATTCTCTTAGATAACTCGACAGATTCGCAAGCCTCCCGAATCAGCAAGGCTGCCCTTCGCAGGCTGTGTTCAATACATGGAATTCCATTTGTAGACGTTCTGGTTCCTTTAATAAACGACAGGCCTCACTTGTCCCCAAATGGGTACACAGCGTGCAATAAATTTTTTTGCTGGGTCAGATGTGTACTACCCTTCAGTTCGCTTGTTCAGGAAATGCTAAGATATCTTAGGATAGCTCCTACTCAACTTCATCTGAACGGTTACGCCTTCTTACATGGAAATTTTCTACTATTCATGAGCGCTCTATTTCGCCCGCCAACTCCTGAGGATATAAGGTTTATTTATGACTTCAAACGACGGTCAAGAATTCCTTCTTATGTTTTGCTCAAGCCTTCACCTAATTGCCAAGTCTTGATGGGGGCGAGGAACAAACTTTTTCTTTTCAAGCATGAGTGGTTCTATGTTCGGTGTGCACCAGGCTTCGCAAGGCAATGGTTGGAAGGACATAAGTATTGTTTTTCACTTCATTTCTAGGTTTATCAATCCAAGTCATACTTTGAATTTTCTAACACTCTGAATTTTTACAGGCGTTCGTCCACGTCCTTATGGCATTAAATTTTCAAGGGCGATCTCCGTTATTCGGGCTACCCCTGTCGAAGACAGGGACATCGAACTTCTAGTAACTGATCAGCTATTATCTTTATTTGGGATGTTGGAAGAGGGTTGTAGTATTGGGATCCTTGGAGGTGCAGTATTACCGAGAAACATCGTAGAACAAGAAAGGGATATTAACAACCTTATAATGCCCACGGTCGAATGGACTCGGGATGACATTGAAGAAGGCAAGATTAGGAATTCCCAGGCCAATGAACTCGGCGACACTGATGTATGCCCGGGAAAGGCGCATGTGATCGAACTATCATAAGGCACGCAATCCTGAATGCCAACAAAGAGAAAGAAGAAGCTGGCATATATGCTTCACAGAAGAAAAACTGCTGTAGATCCAGAGTCCGTTATCACTTCTGTCGACGAAGAATCCTCTTCCCAACACTTAGAAAGTTCGATGAAGGGATTCTCAAACTTCCAAACTCCCGATGACATCTTGACTTATACTTTTCCCAATATCCATATTGGAGGGCTCGATTCTCTGCACAAAAGTGGGGATGGTGTTCTTCCTACCGGCCAAGGAGAGAAAACGCCATAAGCAAAGCTACTGTTACTGGTCCGGGGCGGCACTAGGACACTCACAATAACATACACTTTACCACACGCTCTTCATTTATCTTCTATATAACAACTATTTATGCTTTGGTATTTGGTTTTTTTCAGGTGCGATGTCTCAGTCCCGAGCCTTCGATCATCTAAGGGGTTCCTCAATGCAATATGGAGCCAGGCAAGATTCAGAATCGAGTAGACGTAGAGATAGAGACGATGATCAAGAAAGAAGTTGTCGCTCGAGAGAATCCTCTTCTTCCAAGCGTAAATCTCAGTCCCAGTCATCCCACTAGGAAGGTCGGCCCTATCTTCCTGCTCATAGTGGTGACCAAACTTCTTTTCAAGGACCCTAAGTTGTCATATCACACGAGCAATACTCCAGCTCTTCTAGCTCCAGGCAACCTCGTGATCGCAGATCGAGCAAGCATCCAATTGTGACTTCCGATCCACCTTTGCCGACCACTGCTCCTAAAGCCTCCACAGCAGAGAAACTAGCCAAACTAAAAGCCACCTTCCCAAAAATATATTTTGATGGGCTCAAGTTCCTTCATTCAATTCATCATATCCAATGGAACATCAAAGAAGGTTCTCTTACATGCATTAATGATGTCTTTGTGCAACACGAAATGTTCCTACACTTTGCAAAAAAAAGTTTCCGAAGTATCGATTGAGCAACAACACGAGATAGATCGTATCAAGCTAGAGGTTATCCATGAAAAAGACAGAATTAAGCACTAGGATAACAAAATTTTGGAGCTGACGACAAAACTGACTGAGGCGGAAAAGAGCGCTAAAGAAACATTAGAAGCAATTAGTCTCCTAGAAGCTTCACACAAGAAGAAACTTGATGTTGCCCTCAGTCGCAACGGTGCACTTGCTCTAGAAAAGGATTCCTTTCAAAAGGAAAAAATATCTTGGCTCGCCATGTTGAGGAGCTCGAACAACTTATTAAGAAAGAAAGGGAAGAAAAAATTGAGACTCCGGAAGAATCACAAAGGTATTATAAGGAGGCTGTTAAAGCTAGGAGCTTGAAAATGAAAGCTGATGAACAACTCGCTAAAACTGAGGCCCTTAAAGAAGAAGTGAGATAAGAAGGTCGTAGGGAGATGAGGGAACAAATTGAAGCCCGAGTGGAGGATGCTAAAGAATCCGGTAGGAATGAAATCAAGGACATGTTTGATCCTCTGATCATTGAATGCAATGCTAAAGTCCTTCTCCACCGCGGCTTAAGTTTTCTTGGCGAAGGTTATCTTGAGTCGCTCGCCGAAGCCTAGGAATATATTATCGAGATGAAAAAGAAAGAGCTCGACAAGATTAACTTGGATGAGGAGAAGTTGGTGCGGGAGATCCTTCAAGGAAATGAACCCCTAGACCTTGCCGCTACAAGACTTAGATATTTCGATATCCTAGCGCCCTCCAGAAAAGGGGAAGAACGTCGCAGAATCTTCATAGTCTGATTAAGGGCCCTTCTTCTTTTCAAGCGGTTAGAGAGTCTGCTTCTTTTGGCCTAGGGAAAGATTTGAGTTATAATCCGGACGGACCTAGTTTTCAATCCAAAATGCCGACCCCTATATTGGAAGGAGGGACTCCGGTGAAAGTCAGCCAGATGCAGGTATCCCACTTTACTCGCCTCTTTTGGAGAAGTTTCGCTCTTCATGCCCAATAGTGATGGGCTTATCTTCTTGATTTGAAAAATTCATAGGTCTTCCAGGTCCTGGCCAAACTCCTAGAAGTGATGCTGCTGTGGAGCAACAAGTGAAATCAACAGAGGTTCCAATGGCCAGCAATGTTCTGGGGCCCGATGCTCAAGTCATCGGAGCACTCGATGAAGATAAAGATGAAGATCTGCTATCGGCTGATGAGTCTGATGATTTTGTGATTACTGGCACCTTTGAGCACTTTGATAAGATTAGCATGAAGAAGCGCATCGAAAAGGAGGAGTTGTTGAAGAAAAAACCAAGGCTGTGCCTACTGATGTGGATACTGATGACCCAAATCTTATGCCATTGCAAGTCATTCCGCCCGATGGGTCAATCCCTAGAGAACTCCCTCCAAGCTTCGAACGCTCTCCCGCCAAGGGCGGTAAAGGATCAAGGAAGAAAGCAAGTGGAAGTTCAGATAGCGCCACTCTTGAGAAATCCAAAAATGAGAGAAGATCGAAGAAATAGTTGTCGCTTCGGCTCCATTTGTACATAACTTGTATAGTTGTTTCTCCTTTTTATTGGTCGTGGTTGTACGGGTACGGCTCCCATTTTTTGAATAAACTTGTATCTCAATTTTGAAGCTTATGATATAAATAAAAGCTTTTGTTTTCTGTTGAGCTCTCATGCGAACTATTATTTTAATTGTTGAACTATTACTTTCCATTCAATGTACTTGTAATTTGTAGTTCATCGATTCAGATGATAACCTATTAGTTCAATCTCAAGGCCTCTATGTAGTCGTGGCTCCAAGTCATACAAAACAATGGGCTTGGGCCTTAGTGTTACACCATTGAATTCAGAGGTTTTAGTAATTAGACTCCTGCCCCCAGTCTTGGGTTAGTGGAGTTAGGAGTTGGACGGTCGAATTCCATCCTTAACAAGTTTATACTTCTCCCATCGATTTCGGGTCGGAGTTCATGGAACAGTGAGCTGTCAAACCGCACTCATCTATTTTTTTATACTCATATCCGCACTTTGGGGAAAAGATTTAGTTGATGGGTGGTCGAATCGCACCCAAACTATGTTTATACTCTAGCCCGCATTCTGGAGACTTAGCGTTATCTCGCCGGTGGTCGATTCACACCCGATTCATGTTCATACTCTAGCCCGCACTATAGAGACTTAGAGCAATCTCGAAGAATAGTTGAATCGCATTGTTCTTAATTGATTAATTTATCCCCGAGATTTGTGGTTAACTTTAATAAACGATCAGTCATATTATAATCGCTTTTTATTCATCACGATCCCATCACTTGGTGGGATTAATTTGATTGTTGGATAGTCATGTCCCATCCATTCCTCACTATGTATTCCGTCCATTGGGTTGTGGATAAGAATCGTCAAATGAACATTCGGGCTATGTGTACTTTATTTAGTCCAATTGGGAACTAACATTATCAGCTAGCTCCGAACTCTGGGAATCTACTAAGACATGTTATCATTAGTGGGTTGTATAATGTAACTAGCATGTAATGGCGCAACACACACAAATGTAAAGGAAGTTCAAAACTTTATTTTCTAAACTAAAAGAAATGACATAATTTGTCTTATTACATATATGAAAAAACCAAATGTGAAAGCGAATTCTGAAAGTAAATACAACTGAATAAAAAAGCTAAAAACTAAGTGAAATAGCATCGTAAATGTTCACTATTCCACGCTCTTGGGAATGTAATGCCATCAACGATCTCTAGCTTGAAAGTTCCCTCTCCAAGCCTCTTGTCAATGACATATGGTCCTTCCCAGGTTGGGCTCATGTGCGACGGGGCAGGAAAAACCCGTTACAAGACAAGATCACTGATATCAAAGGTTTTAGGCCGGACTTTAATGTTGTAGTATCAGACGACTTGATGTCGATATGCAGCAGCTCTCAAATGCTTCTTCGCGCTTCTCACCTACAAAGTCTAAAGATTCTAAAAGAAGATCTTTGTTCGTTCTGGGATCACAATAAGTCACTCGATGAGAAAGAACTTCGAGTTCAACAGGAATAATGGCCTCGAAACCGTAAGCAAGGGCGAATTGGCTAGTCGTGTATTTGTGGGTGGTCCTATAAGCCCATAATGCCATCGAAAGTTCATTACCCGCTTGCCTCTAACCTATTCCAAAATGCTCCTTCAGAATGGACTATATGATTTTGTTCACAGCTTCAACTTGTCCATTTTCTTAAGAGTGAGTAATCGCTGCAAATCTTTTTTCAATACGATGACGTTGGCAAAAGTCTTTGAATTCGACACTATCGAATTGGGTCCCATTGTCTGTTACAATAGTTCATGGAAGACCAAAACGATAGATGATGTTCCGGACAATGAAATAGACTACTTTCTTGGTTGTGATGGTGGCTAGAGGTTATACTTCGGCTCATTTAGTGAAGTAATCAATTACAACAATTGCGTATTTCGCACCATCTTTAGAAATCGACAAGGAACCAATGATATTTCTTCCCCACATGAAAAACGCCACGGGCTTACCATTTGAGTAATTTCTGTCGGTGGAGCTCTTGGAATCTTTGCGTATATTTGACATTTGTCGCATCGTCTTACATAATCAACAGCATCACCCGTAATGAAGTATCTTCTTTGCAAGAGTCTACCCCCCCCCCCGGTGTGATCACCACACTCCCCTTCATGAACTTCCTTTAAAACTTGTTTTATTTCATCATGTGCAATACATCGAAGTACGGGGACGGAAAAATCCTTTCTGTACATAATTCCTTCTTACATGACATATCACAAAGCTTTATGGAGAACTTGTCATTTTTCATTCCTTCGTTTGGGAAGAACTCCTTACAGTAAGTAATCTTTAATCGAAGTCATCCACAACTCCTTCTCCAGCTTCATCTCTAATACCCGGTCGACTTCCATCGGGCTTATACTCGGAGTGTTTAACACTTCGACTGGAACCAAACCATCTGTTGAGCATCCCCAGTACTAGCCAACTTCGCTAATGAGCCAGCCTCTTTATTTTGATCCCGTGGGATGTGCGTAATATCATGATACTCGAAGCCAGCCAACAACTCTTGAGCCTTAGTAAGGTATGGAGTGAGACATTGTCCTTTAGCTTGTTAATCTCCCCTAAATTAGTACATTGCCAATTATGAGTCGTAAAAGATTTCGAGGGACTTTATTCCCAGTTCTATGGAGAGTTTAAGTCCAGCAATTAGAGCTTCATATTCAGCTTCGTTGTTTGTTGCAAGGAAATCAAGCTTTAAAGCATAACAAATTAACTGAATTTCGGGAGTTACAAGCACAATTCCAGCTCCAAAACAATGATCATTGGATGTTCCATTAGTATACAATTTCGACCGCATAGAAGGGATTTTACTGCTCTTCGAGAAATCATCATGTGCGGTGAATTCCGCTATAAATTCTGCCAGTGTCTGACACTAGATAGCCCTTCGAGGGAGATAAGTGATGTCAAAATCGCTAAGCTTGATATTCCACCGGAGTAACCTTCTAGACGTCTCAGGCCGCTATAGGGCCTATCGTAACAGCTGGTCGGTGTAAACATTAATAGGATGTGCTTGGAAATATGGGAGAACCTTTCATGATGCAGTTAGCAAGCAGTATGCCAGTTTCTCTATCTTCAGGTAGTTCCTTTCTGCTCCTGTCAATCGTTTGCTATTATAGTAGACTGGTCTTTAGATTCGGTTCTCCTTACAAAGTAATGCAACACTTATAGCATGTACCGACATGGATAGATAGATGTAAAAATCCTCATGATCCATTAGCTTTGACAAGATGGGAGGTCTCTCCAAATGATCCACCAAAGCTTGAAACATGTCTCTACAATCTTTCATCCATTTAAAGTTCCTTTTTCCTTTCCTAATCAAGTCAAAGAAGTGAACATATTTGTCGGTAGCTCTGGAAATAAATCGACTAAGGGCTGCAACCTTACCATTCAAGCTCTAAACTTGTTTGATTGTTTTTGACGCTTGGATACTGCGGATAGCTTGGATCATTTTTGGATTAGCTTCAATTCCATGGGCATTAACAATAAAACCCAAGAATTTCCCAGATGTTATGCTGAAAGAACACTTCGAAGAATTGATCTTCATCTTGTAATGTCGGAGGATGTCAAACATTTCTACGAGCCTCCTGATGTGATCGCTTGACGTTATGACTTCACGAGCATATCATCCACATATACCTCCATCATCTTCTCAATCTGATCTTTAAACATTCTAATGACTAAACGATTGTAGGTTGCTCTTACATTCTTTCGTCCGAATGGCATAACCACATAGCAATATAACCCAACGTCGGTAATGAAACTGGTGTGCTCTTGATCGGGAATATGCATCAGAATTTGGTTATACTCCGAGTACGTATCCTTGAAAGATAGCAATTCGTGTTCTACGGCTGGATCTAGCAGGTGGTCAATCCTTGGAAGGGGAAAGCTGTCTTTTGGGCACGCCTTGTTCAAGTCTAAATAATCAACACTTGTTCTCCATTTCCCGTTTGCCTTTTTCACAAGTACAGAATTAGATACCCATTTTGGGTAGAGGGCGTTGCGAATAAACCCATTGTCTTTGAGTCTACCTACATTCTCCTTAAGAGCAGCAGATCTCTCCAGATCCATACCATGTCTTTTTTGTTTCACCGGGACATGCCTCGGGTCGATATTCGGTGCATGGCTCGCTATAGTAGGCAAGGTTCCATACATGTCAGAGTGAGTCCAAGCAAACACGTCTAGATTCGCTCAGAGAAATCCAGCTAGTTCTGTCATCATCGGGGGGCTGAGCTATGATCCAATCTTTAGGACCTTGATGGGTCATTATGGCTATCTGTGATGTCAATAGTCAGCTCAACCGGTGAAGCCTTGGTCTCTTTGGGGTCCTCCTTATCATCCCTCGGATCTATATCTCTATAGAACCGACTATGGTGCCCGATCCAAGGCTCAAGCACTAGTTGCCAATCTTTGGTAGCTTGGATGTGGACTGACTTTTCCACACCCTTAAATTTCTTCTTACATTGTGCATTCCTCAGCTCAACTACATAACAGGCACATTCGGTCGCTGATCACCATGAACAACTCCAATACCATTATCTATCGGAAACTTCAAAGTCAAACACCATGGGGTAAGAGCTGCTCGGAACTCAGCTAGGGCCGGTCGGCCTAGAAAAACGTTGTAAGGAGAGTCGAAATTCAAAACAATGAATGTATAGATTTGCACTCTCCTATGGTCACCTTCTCTCAGTTCTACAGGCAATTCAACATAACCAACGGCCTCAGTTGCAACACTGTTAAAATCGTTTATGCAGGCTTTAGACGTCCTTGGCTTCCCTTTTCATCTAATCATAGGCCTTTTTGAAAATTATATTTACTACTCTTCCATAATCAATCAATGTCCTTTTCACCAAAGCAGGGCCGACCATGGCCGATATGACCATCAGGTCAATTGTTGGAGCTTCAACCTTGTCTGCATCCTTATTTTTAAACACAATATCATCAGTTATTGTACGCTACTGTTTTGTCAGAGCACCATCTTCCGTATTTGAACAGCATTCAAAATCCACATACTTAATCACGCTAGCATAGCATTCCATCTCATGCCAACTTTTATCAGCCGGATGTGGAACCCCGACAATTATGTTTATTACCAATCTTCCACCAGTTCGAGCAGGCTCCTCGACCCTGCGTGATGCTTGTCCTCGGTTAGGGTCGGATGTCCTATGCCCGCCATCCTTTGGGGGTATTACAAATTACTGCAACTTTCTCTCCCAAATCAGCTTTTCGATAATATCCCGGAGATGCCTACATTCTTTTGTGTTTTTCTCATAGCACTTGTGAAATCGACAATATTTCCCACTATGTTTCTTCTTCTCCGTTGATTCCTTCGGAGGTGGCTTTTTGTATTGCATGGTGTTAAAAGTGGATAGATAGATATTCTCCAAAGATGTATTAAGATGCGTGTAAGTATCGTACATCAAAATCATTGTTTTTCCTTTCCCAGAATCCCTCTTTTGTTCTTGCCCTCTATCTCAACTTTTATTTTGTTGATTCGGTTTATTTTAAACATTCACCTGAACTTTTCCAGAACTTTCTCCATACTGCTTTACCGGAATATTATTCTGTACTCATTCTCCACTTTGCCATGCAACATTCTTCTTTTTAGAGGATCTGGCTTCCTCTTTTCTCAAAACTGGGTCGCATTTGCGTAAAAGCATTCCAATGTTGTGGGCGGTTTACCGGCTAACCAATCGCCAAAATCAAATTTTGGATCAATACCTCTCGTTACAGCCATCAGTATTGCATGGTCATTTGGATTACTGATTTCCATGACAGCTGTATGGAATCTTTCTAAATAATCTTTTAGTGATTCTCCCAGAGCCTGGACTACACTGGATAGGGACATCACATCCTTGGGGCGAGTTGTGTGCATACGGAACTGCTCCACGAACCTTGTTGCCAAATCATCAAATTTAGAGATCGACCGAGGGCGTAATCTGGTAAACCACATTATCCCTACTCTAGAGAGAGTTAAAGGAAAACATTGGCACTTGGTTGTATCATCAGCTCTCGCGGAATCCATAAGCCATTTGTATCTCATGATGTGCTGCCTGGGGTCGGTTTTTCCCTCGTAAGCAGGCATCAATGGCATGTCAAACCTCCTTGGATATTCTACATGCAGGACATTATCAGTAAATGCGGTATGGCTCCTTGAGATTCCCCGGTCATCATTAGTCAAGCCCTGGCTCTCCCACCCTAACTGTCTGACTATAGCAGATAAATCTGTCGTTTAGATGGTCGGTGCCAAGCGTTGGTCATGTTCCACCTCACGTGAATGGTCTGGTCGACGTCTACGGGACATTCCACGCCTTCTTGGTTCACCATCTTCCTGACACATATCTTGTATATTCATGTCATCATCATCCCAGTGAAATGCTTGGTCGGCATCTAATCGTACTCCATCATCCATACCAACAGAAGCAGCTCCCCCTTGATTCCCAATGTGTATGGGAAGATTCCCCCCTCTGGAGGAGGGATCAGTACCGATCCCTAAGGAGGGATCGACACCGATCGGTCCTGGCGTACCGTGATGGTCTACCAGTTGACGCCTCAAAGTTTCTATGCAACGTTCTTCTATCCTGCGATGCTTATGCTTATGATATTCGTCTGAAGAACTAGATCTTTCCTATGCAGAGTAAGGAGTAGTATCCCTTCTAGATTTTCCTCGTTGTTACTGATTGAGTTGGTTCATTAGATCGATATTGGTCTGAATCTTCTGGTTTAACTATTGACGGCTCTCCATTAGCTCTCTCATTAGATTATGAAATTCAACCCTTGTAATAGACTCAGTGGGATTCTGAACTTCAAGTAGTTCAGCATTCACGTCCATCGGTTGATTGCTTGGGCTTCCTTGCTGGATGCCATTGTTCTCATTCCGTTTCACATTCTGCGAAGTAGATGTGGTATTCCTCACCATTATTGATATCTTTTTTTAGATTTCTGCAAATCTTGGTAGTATAACCAATTCCTTGAAGACAACTACAGATATCCTTCGGTGGATTTATCCAATCCAGTAGCAGCAAAAGGATCCTAATAAGCTGAGAATCAAGGGTACTTAATGAAAGAACCAAATGTTTGCGCCAAAATTGGTCACAAACACCCAAGAATAGAGTTTTTAGAGAAATAAGTGAAAAAAGTAAAATTAAACTGAGGAAACAATTGAACTAATAACTAAGAAAAAACAGTAATCAAAGACATAGAAACTTATAGTCGTTCGCCGTTGTATGCCTACGTCCACTTTGGAAATTATCCTTTATTAATCACTTATTACTCTGATTACTGTAGTAGAAAATAGTTAGCACTTGATTACAATGAAGACTAAAGTGATAAGCAGCGTAAAGATCCTCAGATTGACCTATCAGACCAGTATTTATAGGTGAAGATGACCAACAATCTCTCTGAAATTTTGGCTGAAGGACCCTCTAACCCATATGGGCCCACTAGAGGGATCGCTATGCCCAATTTCCAGTGTGGAGGGACCGGTACTGATCCCTTCATTGGTCAATTTTTGGGCAGCGATCCCTATGGTGGCTTCTTCATGCTAAAATATGTTTAACCTCCAATTTTCATGTCATTTGGACCACATGAACTCGAGTTATTGCTTGATCTTTGACTTAGCATGACTTGATTTCTACCTTCTACTGATCCCTCTCAAGAGGTGCATTCCGATCCCTCCAACATTGTCCTTGTGACGTGCGATCCCTAGGGTAGGTTCCCTAGGGTCCATATACCTTGCCCTCCAAAAATTTTATGCTTTGGACTTGTAGATCTTGAGATATTGATTGTTGTATGCATGAATCCACTTGAACTTTGATGCACGCCGACCCCTCTTCAGTAAAGCCTATCGACCCCTTTTGATTGAGTATGTCGATCCCTCCTAACGAACCAACCTATGCCGAACCCTTCCATTCGTTGAGCCATACTCCATGCTTTGAGCATCCTACATTATACATCAATCAAATCCATTTAATTCTAACTTTATACGTTCATTTGTACTTGACTTCTAGGTCCTACAATCATCACTCTAGAGTTGTCGGCCTTGATGGTAATCGAATCTAACTCATGCAATCAGCTTGATATAGCTAAGCTAGAATGCCAGATAATAGATATAGAATTCAATTTCCATACTGGAATATTCAATTGTTGAAGCAATCCATTTGGATTCTGATGCTCGGCTTTTACTTGTTGATAGTTAAGGCACTTCTTCACCCATAAGCCTACATCCTTATTTATACCTTTCCAGAAGAAACTTCTTTTTATATCCTGATACATCTTAGTTCCTCCTGGATGAATAGTGAACTTTGATCGATGGCATTCTTTACGAACATCCTTCCTTAGATCTTCAATATTTGGAACGCATAATCGTCCTTTCTTTCTTAACCACTCGTTTTGGTCTTGGTCATAGCTAAAATCCTTTGAATCATCAATCTCTATTCCTTTCTTTAACCTTCCGATCCATTCTAGTAGTAATGGATTATCTCCTTGGTTAGAAGCAAATCTTTCGATCATACCGGTCGAACTTTCAAATGTGACAACATAGCAGTGTGACTATAACTTGTCATTGATCTTTACTACACCCCGCATGTAGTCAAAGCTTCCGAATCCTTCCATTTATAGCATTTCCAACATAGCATTCTGATGCTTCCTATTGAATGCATCTGTTACTTTATTCTCTTTCCCTAGTGTGCACTCAATTCCAAAGTCATAAGCAGCTAAAAACTATAATCATCTTTGATGTCTCATATTCAACTCCTTTTGAGATAATAAATATCTCAATAACTTGTGACTCGTATATTACTCGAATAGTTCTCCCAAAAGATAATGTCTCAACACCTTCAAGGAAAAAATCGCTGCAGTAAATTCCAAACCATGGGTCAGATATCTAACTTCATGTGGTCTAAGCTATTGAGAAGCATAGTAATCACTTTACCCCTCTACATTAACATGACTCCTAATCTAGTTCCATATGCATTCGTATACATCACTAAGTCCTAATTCCCATCTAGAACAACTAGCATAGGCGTATTGGTCAATAAGTGCTTTAGCTTCTGGAATGCCTCCTCACACTTATCGGTCCAAACATACTTCACATCCTTCCTGGTTAGCTTAGTCATCGCTGCTGCTATACATGAGAAATCCTTAATGAATCTCTTGTAATAGCCATCTAGTCCAAGAAAACTCTTTATCTCAGTTACTATATCGAGCCTCTTCCAATTATTAAATGCTTCTATCTTATTAGGATCTATAGACAACCCTGTTTCTGAGAAGACATGAACAAATTACTTTCTCTCCTTCATCCAAAAATGACATTTCAAAAACTTCACTTTCAACTGGTGCTGCCTCAGTTTCTCGAGCACTATCTTGAGATGAAATTCATGATCTCTTTCATCCTTGGAATATATCAAAATGTCGTCTATGAATACCAACATGATGCTCTCAGAAGAGCATCATGTCTACGAAGAAGGCTGGCACATTAGTTAGTCTGAACGGCATTACTAACCATTCATATGATCTGTACCTTGTGTTAAACGCCGTCAAAGGAATACTATCCTCAGTTACTCTCAATTGATGGAACCATGTTGCCAAATCCAACTTAGAGAATACTTTGGCTCCACTCAACTGATCGGATAGATCGTCAATTCTTGGCAATGTATATCAGTTCTTTCTTCTCATTTAACTTACGATAATCGATACACAACCTTAACGATCCATCTGGTTTCTTAACAAATACTACAGTTGTTCCCTAAGGCGAACTACTTGGTCTAATAAATTTATTATCTTCTAAATCAACCAGTTGCACCTTTAGCTCCTTCATCTCGGTAGGTGTCATCCTACTTAGCGGTCTACTAAAAGATTCAGCTCCGGTACAAGATTTATCCAAAACTCAATAGCTCGTTTCAACAGTAGTCCTATTACCGGCTCAAAGACATCTATGAAATCTATGACAATAAAAATTCAATTCAATTCGTCTTCCTCCTCCATTACACTCAACAAAGCACAAACATCGAAACTTGGGTTTTCTATGGAGTATATAATCTGATTGCTACTACCAGGGTGTCTTACTGATATTTTCCTACCTTGACAAAATATCCTAGCATCGTACTTGACCAATCCATACCAAAAATTATTCTAAAACCTACGAAATAAAACACATGCATACTGCAAGAAAATATATGACCTAATAATTCAATCTCTAACTAGTTACATCTCATTCCAAAAGTTGCATGCCGTCCTATTAGATTCACAACCCTTAAGGAAGTAACTAGGTACGAGGGTTCTTGGTTAAGATATCTACTAAACAATGAGATATGAAAGAATGTGATGCGCCAGTATCAAACAGAACTCTAACTGGTATACCATGAATCAAAAACATACCTCCTATAACAACTTTCTCTTTATCCTCGGCTGTTGGTATCGAGGTAGCTGTTTCCAAAGCAAACACCTTTCCCTTCTCAACTGTAGTTGGCTCTTTGCACTGGTTCTTATAATGACTGATCTGATCATAGTTGAAGCACTTGATGTTCTTTCTCCCAATCACTTTCTTTCCATCTCGAGAAGGACAATCATTTACGAAATGCCCTTTCTCATCACACTTGTAATGGATAATCTTAGACTTTCCCTTTTTCGTAGCTCCATTCTTGTAAAAGAACTTCCTCTTCGAATTCTTCCCACCTTGAGCCTCCACTGCTTTGCTACTATCAAAGAAAGAAAGCATCTCTTCATCCTTAAAGCTATTTCAACAACTAGATCGCAAGGATCTCTAAGCTGTGGTAAGGTCGCCCTAGCAAGCTCAGGCATTAATCCATGGATGAACTTCTCATTCCTCTTAATTACTGTGTCAACTATAGCATACCATTACTTCGATAACTCCTCGAATCTCGTAGCATACTCCAACATAGTCATATCCCCTTGCACCAACTCAACAAATTCCCTTAGCAGAGTGGACTTAGCCGTCTCAGACATAAACCTCTCCTCGAATCTACTTCTGAACTCTGCTCAAGTCATAGTTTCCTCAGCTACTCCAACAGTAATATTGTTCCACTAGTACAATGCAGCTCCTTGCAGTTGCCTGGACGCCAATCTTCTTTTCTGTTCATTGTTCATTCCGAGATCAGGGAAAATCCATTTGTAATGAAGCAACCAATTGTCCACTTCAATTGCATCCTCAGTTCCAGTAAACGGCTTCCCTCTAAGCTTGCCATAATCTATACCCAGCACAGCATAGTTTTTGACTACTGGAGCTTCTTGACTCACTCCTCCAGCATTTCCTCCAACCAATCCAGCAGCAGCTCCTACTTGCATCATGTTAACAAAGAACTGATACATGGCTCCTATGTCTAGCTATGGTGCTCCAACACCCACATTTGCAGCTTGTGCCTAACCCGGATTCCTTTTAGTATTAGGTCTAGCATTTTCATTTGTTGTGGTGCTTTCTCCATCGAGATTCACTCTTCATGCTTCCATATCTTACTTTCCCTTAAATCTACATTCGAACCTTAGTAAGATACAGAAGAACTGTCCAAGAGAAATGGGCGAATAGAGATAAAGTGTATACTTATATATATTAAATACAAGTACGTTGCTATAGCATTATCCTATACCCCAATCTTATTCTCCGATTCATTTCAAGACCTCTTTTAAGTTCAAAATTCTTTTAAGTTTTACATAAACCAATGCTCTGATACCAAGTTGTAAAATCCCCATTTTGAGGCCTGAAACTTACCGCTACGGATGGTGCAGTCATCCATAATATTAATTTTCGATGACAAAATGTGGTAATGTTAATGGAATCCATAATATTAAGCAGAAGAATATGAAATATTTTAAACATAATTTCAAAACAACTTTTCTCATTACATTTCAGTTCAACATTTCATATTTGATACGTAATCCCATAACGTTGCCTAGGTTTAGATAAAATATAATTATTACAAAATACGCCAAGAGCGACATATGAAAATGCCCCCTTGGATGATCAGAGTTACTAGATAAACAGATATAACATCTTCCTTTACATACAACATTCAAACACAGCAAAATAGATAAATAGATAATCTCCTACATAGTCAACCTTTTCCTCCTTCATGTCTTCGGAAGCTTTATTAGCCAAAACCTACTAAACCTAAAAACCTTAACGCCCAATCTACTTAAATTGAATTTTGAGCACCCAAAAGTTTAAGGGGAAAACATAAACTTCGAATCAGACAAAAGCCCGTTGTGAAAAATAATATGACATCTCGATTTGCTGATATTAAGTGAGACCACACCACTTAGCGGAACGGGATTTCCCCTCACAAATATCCTTTAAAAATGTATCTTTTATAATCCAAATCTGGTTATAATAAATAATATAACTACATGTATGTATACAATACAGTTAATTAATGGATTATTTATCCCAAATGTTATAGTTTTATCAGGCTAACTATAAATCTATGGCTAACTCGGGTTTACTAGACATAAAAATATTCTAACTCGTTATTAGAGGAAAACTGGATGATCTATCCTTAGCTTACTATTTCTAGGGTCAACTGATCCTAATGGTTTTGTAAACTCACCAATAACCTATTTCTACTATTTGTATTCCTTTCTATGTGTAACCTTCTTTTAGAATGACAAAGCCCTATACACTAGAATTTTGCACGTAATTAGTTAGGAGCAACTAGCTAAAGTATATGGCACGATCATACACCAGTCTCATCTGGTTTTCTAATTTCCAAGTCATACTTTTAGTAAAATTCTGGGTTGACCAGCTTATCCATATTTCCTGAAATCATAATCTTTATAAATATTTTAACCATTAAAATCATATTAAAAACAAGGAAATTATCTTTACTTTACTCAAATTAATTGTGCCATGATTTTACAAAACATTGTTGCTAAAAACTTTAAAGTCATTAGGGTCTTCGGCCCTCTCAAAACTTAGGCTCTTAGGCTAAAACTATGTAAAACTTTCAAAATTATGAAACTGGACGATGTCATCATCATTAAAGTATCTTTGCCCATTTAAAAGCATGTCGAGGTCCTTTATTTAAAAATGTATGGTGATGATGTTAAAGCTATTACTTCACAAATCATATTGTTAAAGTTATATATATATTTTAAATCTCGATAACTCATAAAACATTGGCATCAATGACTCATCGAGGATATAAAAATTTAGTATATGCGACATCGATTTCTAAGACGTCGATAAAACCATAGCAATATAAATGAAGCTCGATGTCTAGTTAAAATCGACAAAGGGTGGGCTCGACAATAGGTTGAATGCAGCATAAGCCAAACTCGATGTCCATTTAAAAGTGGTAAGCTTAAACTCGACAACAATCAAAGAGCGGCAAAGGCTCGATGACCATAAAACAACATAGGCTCGATGAATTAGTAATACAGCATAGGCTCGATGACTTAGTTTAAGAGCGGCATCGCTGTCCATGTCGAGTCCCTTCTCCTCCTTTCCAGACTTAGTTTAAGAGTGGCATCGCTGTCCATGTCGAGTATGTTCTCCTCCTTTCCACCCTCGATGAGGTTCCAAACCATCCACTTCATGCCGGGCTTGTTGACATCATGCGGCATTGGTTGGTTTCGCATCAATTACACTTAAATGCGGTGAGTTAGCGCTCAATATGGATGATATCGATTGTGGCAGTATGGTGAATAACCTGAAAACTGTAATTTTACTATAAAAAGATATTACTTTTCACCAAGCCTCTATAATTTGTCAAATTCATATTGGCTAGTAAAACTTTATCATTCTCTTTTCTAAAAATCTCCCACACTTAGTAAATTGAAATATTAAAACATTTTACAAATAACTCCTTTTATAAACATTTTAATTTAACAATGAAATCCTTTGGACCTAAACAAATTATCTTTCATTCCTAAACACCAAGGAAAAATCCCCAAAAATAAAAATAAATTAAACTAATCATTTCCTTCAAAATATAAAAATTTAAGGGCTAAAATGATATCTTAGTTATTTTAAATAATTAAAATCGAATTAAACCATTTTCTTGACTTAGAAAATTCACCAAATATTTTCTTTAACTAAGAAAATTATGAAATAAGAAATCCACTTCCCAACTATTTGTTCAACATTCTATTAAAATTTCAAAGCATTAAGGGTTTCCAACCTAAACATATCATTAAATCTCATATTTATATTCTAGAAAATCTCCAACTAGCATATAATCACTAAAACTTCTAAAGCAGGGCATAACATCATTATTAAATTCGGATATACCATTGAAACCAAAATATAAAAAAACATGAGATGTGTATTCATTATTAACTTTGGTTTGGTTAAGAAAGTTGAGATTTGAACTTGATTTACTTTCTCTTAAGCTTTCCTTGATCCTTCCTAGCTTTTCCTCTCTTATCTTCCTCATGCAATAGCTAGCTGAACTTTGGTTTGTTTGTGTGAATGTAAAAATGAATAAGTGAGAACAGATAGGAGGGTTTGTATTAGGAATTACAACCTAATTCCCATTCTACCCTTAGCCTATTTTCCCTTTCTAATCTTTGTTTAATTCCCTTTATTAATTCATCATTATGGGACGGCTCATCATAATTACCAAACCTCAATTCTCTTAACTCTTTACATTATTTTATTTAATTTATCTAATTAGATATTCTAAATAATGTTGCTAAAATTAAGGTTGTTACATGGTGACAAGTGGTAGTCATGTTCCACCTCACGTAAACGGTTCGGTTGATGCCTTAACGCTACTCCATTTTTCCTTGGCTCAACATTCTCCTGATATGCTTTTTGAGCGGTCGCTCTATCATCGTTTCTAGGTGGTAACTGGTTTGTATTCGCCTAAACTCCAACATCCAAATCGATTACATCATCTCAAGCCTACACTCCTCCAGCTAATTGTTGATTCCCTCTTCTAGAGCAGGGATCGGCACTGATCCCCCTTAGGGGGTCGGGACCAATTAGTCCCGTTTGGCTGATGGCATTCTGATATTTCAGTGTGATATCCATCCATTATGCAACGTCTACTCTTGTGATAGTTGTCATATGATAAGGAGTTTTCTGATCCAGAGTATGGAGTAGGCTCCCTCCATGTTTTTCCATGCTGATCCTTTAACTGGTTCATCAAATCAATGTTAGCCTGAATCTGCTAGTTAAGCTATTGGCAGATATCCATCAACTCCTTCACCAAGGTCTCAAATGAGCTCTGGTGATCGGATCAGCTCTCGGCATTAGTAAATGGTGATTATTCAGTTTGATCAACCTGATGAGTATTAGCATCCTCATTTCCTTCGACATCATGCGAAGTAGACTTAGTTCCTCTAACCATGGTTATTAGTTTCCTTTAGATTTCCTTCAAATCTAAGTAGAATAGGAAACATTTTGAAGATGAATCTGGATCTCTTCCTTAGATTTGTGCGCTCCAACAATAGAATAAGTATCCAATAAAGCTGAGAATCGAGTTTCTTGGTGAAAGCACCAAAATGTTTGCACCATATGTTGGCACAAACACCCAATAGAGTTTTTATAGAGAAATAAATGAAGAATCTAAAATTAAAACAGAGGAAATAGATAGAAAATAAATAAAAACAGGAAGACAAGGATTTATAGTGGTTTGGCATTTATTACCCACGTCCACTTTGATGAAAATACTTTATTAATCACTTGGATTTTTGAGTACAGAGGGACAGATCGGGTATGATCAGTTGTTAGAATGGAGTAAAAGTGAAATAGCAGCATCAAGATCCTCAAAAGAAACTATAAAGCCTGTGTTGAGTAAATTTCGACCGGGCCTGCCGAACCAAAGCCGCTCCACCGAACCAAGGTCTCACCAAACCAACTCCTTCCCATGCCTACCGAACCAACTCCTTCCCCTGCCTACCGAACCAACTCCTTCCCCTGCCTACCGAACCAACTCCTTCCCACCGAACCAAGGTCCTACTGAACCAAGTCCTCACCGAACCAACTCCTTCCCCAGTACCAACTCCCACCGAACCGAACTCCATCCACTCACAACCGGACCAAGGCGTACCGGATCAACACTGCCAGGCCAGATCGCATCATCCCAGGCCCACCAGCAGCTATATACATCCAAGACCCCTGCCCCCAGCCTCACTCTATAAATAGAGGGGTAGGGGTACAACAATGGGGGACAAGTTTGAGAGCTCAAGCACGGATAGAACTTTCAAACAACTTTCATATACTTGTATCAAAGCTTTGTATTTGTAATCTGAACAAGAAAGGAGAAATAATATATAAAGTGGACGTAGGCACATTCTGGCTGAACCACTATAAATCTGTGTTGTCTTTTACAGTTTAGTCCCTGCTTTTTACATATTTGCATAAATCATCCAGATCACTAAAAACAACATAAAATCAACTAAATCATACGACTTGGAGGTGTTTGCCCATTTTTTGTGCAAACAGCCTGTATTTATAAGGGTAAACTATCGTATATCTTTATGAAATTTTGATAGCAAAATCTCCAGGTCAAGATGAGGTCACCACAAAAATTTGGCGGCCCAACTCATCAATCTCACTGATTGGGGCCGATCGATTCTAAATTCCACGTAGCGGCCAACGATCGACATGGTGGGTCCCCTATGATGCTAACTTCCTGTTTCCAAAGTTATGTGCCAAGTTGTCTTTTGGATATTGAGATATCGATTGTTCACAGTTGAATTGAACCGCTGATCTAATATGTTCTGATCCCCTATGTAGGGAAGGAACGGCTCTGATCGCTTGCCTAGGGGAATTTCTATTCCATACTTAGAACATTCTGTAGAGTTAATTTCTTTGCTCCACTTGATTGTTGCTTCATACTATCGTCTGTGCTTGAACTTTGGACCCACACCCATCTCTATGGGCTACTGGCCATAATGATAGTCGAGTCTAACTTGTCTAGTTTGTCTAAATGTAGTCAGGTCAAAAGGTCGGGTAACATAATATAAACATTATATAGAAACATTAATAAGCATATATTAATTAGAAATGTGCCTTGCTCCTAATGCCTGAAAGACATTGAAATGATGAGATATGCTACTTGAACCGATTTCCAATCTTGTAGATTGCTAGTCTCTGACTTGATGACCAAAAGCTTGATAGAGTTAGGGGCATGCCTTAAGGAGGATTTTGTATTTTATTGTAAATTAATTAACTTTTGTCTCTTCGCGTTCGTAATAAATGTGTTTTTTATTATGTGTTATAAATAATTAAATAATTAATCAAAATATATTTAATAGAAATCCAAAAAATGATGTGTTTGTGATAGTTATTACAAATAGTTGTAATCATGAGTATTATATTGCAATATTATAAAACACATCATTTTAAATGTTCCTAGTTAGGATGAATCTAGACTAGATATCGATGTACCCGTTGAAGCTAGAGTACGTAATACTCTTCAAATGTTGGATGGTGCATTACTTATGATTAATGAGGCATCTAGGGTTTACGTACTGGTAGTTATTAGACAAGTATGGAATGACTCACTCGATAGTTTCATATTGGTTAACATAACCAAGGTCAAATAGAAAATACCAATGTGACCGATTTACACAGTTCTCTCTGCTTGAGAATATTATGTATTCCATTATGAAAGCTTCGCTTTGATTATAGTAAAATCATGGCATGGCGTCCATTGAGTTACTATAGTTGGATCTAGTGGAAGTATTTAAAGTGAAGCATTATTCAAGACATGATTCATCTCCTTCGTTATATAGGGTTAGTATCACTATCAACTCAAGTCAACTTAAAATCAAAATATCTAGCCAGAGTTGTTAGGTTAATAATAATTTTTATTTTTGAACTAAGGAATTTGTTTTAGGACTATAGTGCCGAATATGGACTATATTGGAATTTTGACCAATTATCGAATTCCTTAAGTCTAAATTGATATAATTTCGATAAAGAGAATTAGTGTAAATAAAAGTCACACCAGGTAAATCTTAGAAAAGTAAAATTTGATTTTACCGAAACTAAATAAGTGATAAATTTGGCTAAAATGCACATCACTTGCTAAGTGACTTATGAACATTAATATTCGAATAGTTCGATATTAATCGCTGACCAAATTTACACCTGATGGGTCACACAACAAAAATGATGAATTCACCTTTGACAAAACGATTTAATCGATTTATAATTGTTATAAATTAATCAAATTAATTAATATGTATAAGGTATTAATTAAAAATTATATTATGACTTGATGAATAAAACTATTACTTATATTTATAATAGTTATAAATATATCAATTGATATGCGATATCGATAAGCGATTAAAGTGGATTTAATTACATAATATTTTTATGGGCTTAAATGGGTTTAAGACCCATCATATGGCTTGTTATTTTCACCTAAAACAATAAATACGGGCGACTAATTTTTTAGTTAGATAGGCTTGATTTGGATGGCTTAGATTGAAGGAGAATTAGTATGAGTTGAGATCCAATTTTTTCCTCATTTTACCACTATATAAGCATATCTAAACTAACTTAATTAAATTTTTTTGCTAATTCCTCCACTATAACTTATTGTCTAAAAATATTCCATAAGCCCTTCATTACATCAAGTTCAAATTTACTCAAATTTGATTGATATCTAATAGTTGAAGGTCAATGATTCAAGGACTAACACTCTATAGAATCGAAAAGAGTTTCAAATGGGAGAAATTTTCTTTTCAACTTGTACTTCAAGGCTTTAGGAGTAAGGTAAGATTTTATCATATTATAGTTAATAAATTTTAATATAATATTTTATTATATATATATATTATATTGTTAGTTAGGTGATGATTCAGATATGCAAGTAACGTGACCATAAAGTAGTCTGTTTATATGCATGTATATAATTAAGTTTAAAAGAAAGAAATTTATATCACATATCATATATACATATCATATATACATATCAGGTCATTACAGCCATACATAAAATTAATATAATTTTATATTTTATTAAATTGGTATATATATATCATTTAATTATCTATATACTTTGAAATTAACTACAACATCATTCTATGGTCAAAATTAGTCGAATAATTTTATATATAATGTATTATAGTCACACTAATTTTTGGCCATAAAATTTATTTATTTTTATAAACTTTTTACTACTATTTAATATTATTTAAATTAATTTAATGCATAAATAATTTATAATAATTCAAATATATTATGAAAATTAGTTTTTTAAGTTTTATAAAATTATTATTGACATAAGTTAAGCCTATAGTAAAAAAACAAAAACGTTTTTTTACTTTTAAAACTAGATTTTTAGTTCAGATAAAAATGAATAATTCATTAGAAAATTAATTTAAACTGAATAAAATGAAAAAAAATCAAACTACAATTTAGGATTTATTTCAAATTTAAATTTTGAAATAAACTTTTAGAATTATTTTTTATTAATATTTTATTGAACATCGAGTGAATAATTAATTAAAATGTATTTTAGGATTATAAAAGTATATATAATAAACTATTTTTGAGTTGTGCAAATGACCTGCAATTTAATTAAAAAAAGATTATCTTAAATAATTTAATTAATTAATATCTATCTATATGTTAGAAATATCTATTACCTCATCATTTTATATATGTATACATATATTATTCTTAATTAAAAAATTATTTTTATATTTTAAATAAATTAGTTATATTTAAGTAAATATATTATAATAATATATGTATATATAATATTAACATTTTATTTGTAAGATTGCATACACACACAAACATATACATATATTTAAATGTACTTGTATACTGATATAAGATCATTCAAATAAGTCTGCATGCATAGCTCAGTTGGTCAGGGCTGCCTAGCAACCATGGAAGAAAGTTCTTTGATGTCGTGGGTTCGAGTCCTAACAAGCTACATTATGTAACCCTTAAGACGTGGAGCGATTATCCCTCGAAAAAGAGAGAATGCTTGGGGGAATGATGCTCTGTGTTGGGCTGGGTTAAAAGGGGGTCGGTGGTGGCAGACCATCTGTATCCCCTAGCTCTACTCCCCGGAATAGGTTTAAAAAAATGGATTATTCAAACAAGCCTTCCATACTCACACAAACACACAAAGATGTTATATCTTGGACACATGAACGCACTTATATATGTGTATATAATACATATATATATCAATGTACAAATAAAATAAAATTATATAATTTATAAATTTAAATAAAGATTTCATTTAATAATATTTAGAGATTTTCTAAATAAAATAGATTTCATAGGCCCAGTAGAGATCTATTAAGGGAATATTTTTGAAATTCACTTATACCTTCTGCATGCACTGGCTCAGTTCCAACAATGGTATTCGAGCCCAATAGCCTATGTGATCTAAATTAGTCATGTTGGGGTTAATAGATTAAGCACACAACCCGGTTAGTAGGTGTCTAGAAAGTTAGTGCCTAGAATTGGGTTTAGGTATTCTAGATTCCTGCCCCGCTTGGCTACCAGCCCTACTCGAACAGATATGAGAACCTAAAAGATTTCCCCTAATAGTAAACGCCCAATTAGAATTTTGGCTTGAGCTAATTTTCAAAATAGTTTGAACATTTTAAAAATAGAAGGAATTTAAATTTAATGGTTAAATTTAAAATAAAATTTTGCATATATTACAAAAGTTATAATATTATACAAATTTAAAAATGTTTGAAAATAACTAAAATTTAATTTCAAAATGTTTAACTTTATTACTAAGCTTAGTTAAATAAGTTAATATATATATATATGTATTTTATTTTTAGATATATGTTATGTTTTTAAATTATTCAAAATAACATAAATATACATGTATGTCTACGAATTGAATTTTGATCTTAATATATTTAATTAAAATAGTTTAATTAAATAAATAAATTAAAATATTTTAATTAAATAAATTAATTAAATGGTTGATTAATTAAATTATGTATATATATGATATATGTATTATACTATAATAGTTATAGTATATAATAATTAATGAATATAAATGTTATATTAATATAAAAGTATTATATGATAAGACTATGTATGAATATAAAATATAAAATATAAAAGTTATATATGATAAAACTTATATAGTACGAATGTATAAATTAAAGTGGAACATTAAGAAACCCAAAATAGACTTAAGGAATAAGTACATGTGTAATTGTATGTATACCATGATTTTTGATGTGTTTGACACTTGAATCATGAAAGTATTTCATAGGAATTACATTATTCAATAAGTCGATATCACCCAATATAATATATTAAAGATTATGAATCTTTAATGTCATGTTGTCCACTACGATTTACATATTAATAGATTACTTGCATATTATTTAGTTTTTAAGCTTTTCTCAAGTTAAGGATGTTATATGTAGTACTATTTATATTTTTAATAGATGAGATAAAATAGCTGCACATATTTGTTTAGCATTCTTCGAGGTATGTGCATTATACTTTGGTCGTTGTGAAATGGTAGGTTCGAGTAAATAATCCTACTTTATTTGTTGAGCTCTTCTCAAGGTAAGGAGAGATTAGGACAAAGTACCATGAGTTAGGAGTATTATCTAATACAACCGATAAGGACATTATCCATCGTATGTGGTAGTATGATTTTTTGACTTTTGCTCAAGGTCAGAATCTCGAGACATACGAGTCCTAACACCTACTAGTAAAGCCAAATGACTTATATGTTTTTAATTACGGTTTGACGAAACATAATTACTAGTGGGAGCTTATTAGTAAAATGAAACATAAAGTTTAACCTTACTAATATTATAAGAACATCTACTATTACTTGTCATAATAATCTACCACTTAAAGTTGTAGAAAATGACAACTCCAAAACCGTTTTTAGAAAGCGACAAGTTTACCTGACCTAACTACACTGATTGGCTAAGAGAAATTAAAATAGCGTTAACTTACAAGGGCCTTTGGACTACTATTACATGTGAACCTAAAGAATAGTTTATTGATGATGCAAACTCCAAACTATGAATTTCTAATGAAAAACGGGTGTCAGATCTAGAGATCGCCGAGGTTTTCGTGTGGTCTATATTAGACAAGCCATTGCAGAGGCAATATGAAAATATGTTTGTCCATGAGATATTTGATAGTCTCAAGGCTCTTTCTGGTGAACGATCACATTCTGCAAAGTATGAGCGTACAAAGAATATGTTTAATACAGAAATGAAAAAAGGACAGAAAGTGGGCGATTACATGCTAATGGTGAAGGGCTACATTGATAGGCTTTCACAGTTAGATGTACAAATAAGAAATGAACCACAAGTGGATTTATTCCTTGGTTTTCTTACTCCTCGCTATGAATTGTTCATATCATCTACATGCAAAAAATATAAATTTCCATTAGGTTGGACAAGTGGGTTTAAAGGGTGTATTAAAGTTGGATGGTTTAAGTATGTTAGTCAATATCACAATTAATCCATACTTATGATAAATACATTAACTAATACTACTTAGAATAAAATGAGAGATTATAGATTTATTTTGTGTTGATTTGTATGAAAATGTGAAAGTGGATTTACCTCTAAATTGCTTTTCAATCTCATAGTTTTAATCATAAACTTTTTCTAGTTTTTTAGTACACTTTTTAGTTAACACATTTCCACTCTCTTAGGATAATTTGACTAAGTAATTTTTAAATTAGTGCTTTCCTTATGGTTCAACACATACTCGCATATGTACTATAATTGTACGTCGTGTGCTTGCGGTAATTTAATTCATTTAATTTGGTGGTCTTCTAATCGATGGAAAAATCCGTCCGAACAAGTTTTTGGTGCCATTACCGGGGAATAACAATTTAATTTTAACTTTACTCTTCAAATTATATTTTTACCTTCGTTTTATTTTTATTTTTTGTTATTATAAAAAAATTGCATTTTTTTAATTATTTGTGTCCATTTATGCATTTGTTTGTGTTCGTTTGTGTCCTTGTTTTCATTTAGTCTTATCTTCAAAAAGACAAAAAATACAAATGGAAAAAAGTTTTCGCATTGCATTTGTTTTTCATTGTTCTGTACATTTTCTATTTTTTACTGTTCACTATTCTTAGTGCTATAGCCATACTCCATTACAAACATTGCCACAACAGCTGTTAATTTTTATTTCATTTCTGTTATTACATTCTCTGATACATTTTCAATGTTTTGTTTGTTACAATCCATCGCAACAACCTACTGATTTCACAACACGCCATAACATCACAACTCCAACAGAACTTCTCCTCACTTCATTATTTTTACATTTTGTTTTTAACTTTCATTTGTACATTCTGTTGCATTGCCTTTCACTTCATTTTTTTAACATTCTGTTTTGTTTGCTGATATGCCTATATCACATCTCCCCTCACCTGAATTGTCATCAACCACCACAGCACCTTATAAAACAATCATTTGTCCTACCCTTCACTTCTACCAATAAATTAAGCCATGACCACCTTTGCTCATATATAGCACCACCAAAAAAATAACATATCCCTCAACCCCACTGAAACGTGCACACCTTCTACATTCACAACATCCCTACAAACCCACCTTAGTTTCCAAACTCCTACATCATCATACAATTCTAACCACAACTAGACTCCACCTACAGTCAACCTTGTAAGATAATAGTCTCCTCCTCCATTGCCTCATCCGCAAACTCCATCAACCAATCAAAAAACACAGACCAACCCTCAACTTCCTTGGACATCATTCCTCCCTCTTACATCACAGCCAAGCAGTTGCAATCCAGCCTCTCTTCGCACTAACCCAAAACACTTCAAATCCACCTGCAAATTGCACGCTCCTCACCAAAAATCACCTACAACACCTCCTGCATCTGCAACATCCCCATACAAACCCTCCTTAGTCAACTTCACAAGTTTGTGTTTCAACCTTATCACCTAAATGCCCTCCTATAACCAACAATACACTTCAATCACAAAAACTCCACTTTCAAAACCTTAATTCACCAGTAAAACTCCAACAACCAGATCACCAGAAAACCCCTCCTCCCTCACTAATACAATACTTCTACATCATCAACCACCTACAACTGCAACATACACACCGACAACCAGCCACTTCACTTACCTTCCATTGCTTATCAAAAACCACCAAACATTCTACTACAATCACATTCACCTGCAAGCTCACCAATCCCTTCTCCACCATCCACTTTCACATTTCCATAACTAACCCTTCAACCCAATCTCTAACCATCACTATCAATTTTGGTCCTAAGAAAATTGGGAAAAGGTGCTCTAATGTGGATTTTATTGGTCTACACTTTTCAAAGACGCGTTCAAGCATTGTAAAACATGTGATTGCTGCCAAATGTTAGGAAAAATATCTCGATGAAACATGATGCCTTTGACCCTCACCCTTACCATTGAAATTTTTGACGTTTGGGGAAGTGACTTTATAGGGCCATATCCTAACTCTTTTAGAAATCTTTATAATCTTATTGTTGTCCATTACGTTTCTAAATGGGCTAAAGCCATTCCATGTAAAACAAATAACCACAAAGTAGTTGTGAAATTCATGAAAGAAAACATCTTTTCTAGGTTCGGCACACCTCGCACGATAATAAGGGATAACAAAACCATTTTTGTAATCAATCTTTTCGATCTTTAATGTAAGAAATACTCGATAACCTACAAGTTAACTCCTTATCATCCTCAAACTTGTGGTCAAGTCGAAGTTTTAAGTTGACATATCAAACAAATTTTAGAGAAAACTATTAATAAAAATCGGAAAGATTGGTCTTAAAAATTGATAGATGCGCTTTGGGCCTATAGAAACGCTATTAAAACTAACCTTGAAATGTCCCCTTTCTGATTAGTATATGGTAAAGCGTGTCACTTAAGTCGAACTTGAACATAAAGCATTATGTGCAATAAAGAACATAAACTTTGATCTTGAAAAGGCTGGCGAAAACAGAAAATGGCAACTCAATGAATTAGAAGAGATTAGAAAACTCAAAATTTTACAAGGGAGAAACCAAATTTTTTCATGACAAGTCAATCCTAAGAAAAATGCTTTTGCCAAATCAAAATGTTCTCTTGTCAACTTCATTTATTCCTTGGGAAATTAAAATCGAGATGGATCGGACCAAGCATGGTACGTACCGTTTTTCCATATAGTGCCATAGAAATAGAAAACCTTGGAGGTAGATCGATTTTTAAAGTCAATGGTCATCATTTGAAGCCGTATTTGGAATTGGGAAGTGATCAAGAGAAGGAGCTTATGATTCTTCATGAGCCACATTACGTCTAGTAAGGAATTTTAACCCTCTCTTATAAATATGTATATATTCATCTCATTTAGCTCATTATATTATGCATTGATTGTGAGGACAGAGTCAAAATCAAGTTGCAGGGAATCTCATGTTTATTTTAATTTTTCGTGCTTTGATTTTTGCATTTTTAGCAAAAAAATAAAAAAAATCAAAAAAAAAGTTTGCATATGGGGACAATAAAGTAAACATAAAGTTTTGGTCATAGATTGAAATTTTTGGGAACTTACTTGTCTCAACTAATAATACAAAGAAAAGTTTAAATTACAAGCAATTATGGTGTAACTAGTATATATGGAGACTCATAGGTGATGGTTATGAAGTGTTTTCAAAATTGTAGCCTTTATTTAAAAAGTGGTTGATTTGAAGTACACGCGTTAACATTTTTAATCTTTAAAGTTAAGTGGTGCTTAGATGACTTTGCATAACTCTCTCTCCTAAAAAATATAAAAAAACAAAAAATTTGAAAAATAATAGCACCTAGGGTCAGTGTACACACGCAACTGTGTTCACACACCACGCTATGTACTCTTCTCACATAAGCCCGTAAGACAGTGCATGAACGGTATATCTGGCCTCGGTTTTCTGAGTTAGGTGTATGTATATATAAATAATAATAAACACATAGAGTCAAGTGTTTACACACAAGTGTGTAAACTCACCGTGCTTTATACTCTTCTTAGTAAGCCTGCAAAACACTGCATAGATGGTGTAGCTGGCCTCGATTTTTCAAGTTAGGTGTATGTAAATAATAATAATTTTGATTTTTTTTCAAATAAAGGGAGAGTAAGTAATTGAAACCCAGGAAAGATCCGAACTTTACCGATTTAACTTGTTTTACAAAAGGAGATGAAGATACCACTTTGCAAACTTTGACAATAAATTCAAGAATTTATTTCATAATTGCACTATGTTTTCAACCGAAACAACTAGCCAAGCTAAAATCGAAATGTAATGAAAACTTAATTTTTGTTGTAAGTTTTGATTAGTAAAAAGATCAAAATTTATTAATGATGACCAAGACTTGTATATAACTATATCATGTCCATTTTAAAGTAGATTCTTCATTTTGTAAATAAAAACTTGCATTCATATCTTCGTAAATAAGACTTGCATTAGGAACTTTTCGTACTGTATTTAGATTTTATGGGTAGTATCCACTGAATACCCTCACGAGAAAACACTTATCCTACTAAGGACACCTAGAGGTTTAATGGCTTGTTGCATATGCTCAATGCAATCGAGCTTTCTACGAAGGTGGATTTATTCTAGTTTTAGTTTATTCAAGGACGAATAAAAAGATAAGTGTGAGAATATTTGATGAGCACATTAAAATATAAATTTTTACTCTCATATTTAATCTCTTTTTATTTAAATAAATGGCATATAAGAGTATTTTACATGTTGTAAACCAAAATACAAAAATATTTTCAAATTATCATCCACTCATCTATATAAAGGCAAAATGGTAATTTTGTATATGTATTAGTTTTGAGAAAATTTACTTGCACATTCTAATTTTGTCTTGTAGGAATCTGAGTGCATATTGGAAGTGGCTTCATAGGTATATGCACGCATAAATATTCAAAGCTAAAGAATGAATGAAAGAAAAGAATTCATGTTAACATGGAGGAGCCCACCTACCCACTTACTTATGGACCACATTATAAAGAAAATCACATGTTAGTGTAGGATTAATTAATCACTAATGATGACTTGAAGACCACAAAAATTTAAGAGTATTTTTGGTAGCTCCTTAAAAATGGATTATGGTTTTAGGACATGTATAAATACCCCCTTATGTTTCACGTCATGGATCTTTTTCTTTCATGAAGTGGTACTGTTAGCACCAAAATTGGTCACTAACCTCGTTCAGAAAGATTGTGTAGAGATATAAGTGATGAAAGTAAATTAAACAGAGAAGACAATGCTAATTTAAATGCAGAAAGTAAGAACACCAAATTTATAGTGGTTCAGCGTAATTGCCTACGTCCACTTTGTTCAACTTTATTGATTTCCTTTATGGTTGATTACAAATACAATTCGTGAATCAAATGCTTGAGTGAAGTTGTTGAGTTGAGAATATGAGTCTTGAAAATGGCAGAGTCTCCCCGGTGTTTTCTCTCCAAAAAAGGATCCATTTCACTGTGACCCTACCCCTCTATTTATAGATAAAGATGGGCTGGACTTCCCAAGTGGGCTGATGGCCGAACACTCCAGCCCGAGTACAGTGATCGCTGTATGCCGAACCAAGTGTGCCGAACGCTCTGATGCCGAACAGTCCCTTCTATGCCGAACGATGTGGTTGATGTTTGGGAAGTGCAGGATGTTAGTCAGTCGAAGCCGAACGCTCTTCTAGACGCCGAGTACTCTTGTGCCGAGTACTTCTGATGCTACCGGGTACTACGCCGAGTACTCCTGTATGCCGAACCACAGATGCTGCCGAGTTCTCCTTGATGTCGAGTGCTCTCGTATGCCGAGCAGTCTCGTATGACGAGCAGTCTTGATGCCGAGCAGTCTTGATGCCGAACATTGGTTGACGCCGAGTGCCAGTTGACGCCGAACACTGCTGGGTACTTCGCCGAACATTACTGGATGCCGGACACTATGGATGCTGTGTACTTCGCCGAACACTCCTAGATGCCGAGTACTCTCTGACGCCGAGTTCCACTGGATGCCGAGTACTACGCCGAACACTCCTGGATGCCGAGTACTAGTTGCCTGGTCAAATCCCCAGGAAACACTTGCCCCCCAAAGTGTATCGCGTGGCCGAACGTGATGCGCTTTGAATCTGGTACAATTTACCTCGGAGGTACCTTCTCGAGAATGTTAGCGAAGGAGGTGCAATACGAACAAGGTTGGGATGCCGAACGATACGTTCGAAGCCGAACGTACCTCGCGTGCCGAACGTCTCTCCGCTACGATGCCGAACGCTCCGGTATTGACCAGTTCCACCGGGTATAGCCTCTTCGACTTCTACCTCCCTCTATATAACCGGGTGCCCTTCCACCATTTTTCTTTTACGCCTTCTTTTCTATCATTCCTAGAGATTTGCAACTCTTGCCATCCTATCAGATATAAAGTCTAATTAATCCACCCTCAACTTCGATCGTCGAATTAGGTATCATTCCGTCCACAATTGCATTACTTCCACTTTAGGTTCATCACATGGTTTAGTTGTAAATGCGTGGCTAGTGGAAGTGGTTCGCTCGTTTGGAGTCGTCGCATGGTGTATGGTAGTTAAGCCTAGCTCCTTTGTGCTGATCAAAATTGAAAGAAAAAAGGAAGATGGGGAGTCGAACGGCATAACCTGCGCCGGGCGATCTGTCTCTGTCGTTCGGCGTAAATGGAGAGGGAGCAGGGTGGAGTTATGATCGAAGGCGGAGCGCTACTCTAGCCGAACGAACTTAGGCCGAACACTACCCTAATGCCGAACAGACACATACGCCGAATATCATTTAGACCAAACGACATAATCGCCGAACAACTGTCGTGCCGAACAGTACCTAGACATGCCGAACGAACACATATGTGCCGAACAAAACTTAGACATGCCGAACGAACACATACATGCCGAACAAAACTTAGACATGCCGAACAAACACATACATGCCGAACAGGACTTAGACATGCCGAACACACATATATGCCGAACAGGACTTAGGTCGAACAATTTCAATGCCGAACAACATTCAAATGCCGGACAGTAACTTAGGTCGAACAATTTCAATGCCGAACAACATTCAAATGCCGAACAGTATAAATGTCAGACTACACTTAGGCCGGTCACTTTATAAATCATATGCTTTCTGGATCTGGAACTGTAATCGCCTCAAGGCAAGCTTTTTGAGACGGTCAGCGATGACGGTCTTCGAAGGCGATGATTCGAAGCTAATTATTATATCTTTAAAAACCTTTAGATTCTTATTGCTTGTACACAATTGCTTGCACTAGTTCACACACCACACGGGGGGAAAAATCGTGTTGCTAATTCTAACGTTCAACGTTTTTTAAGTATAGCTTTCTCAAGCATTTAGCCAGGTTCATTATTTATTCGGGATGTCGAGAAAATCTAGTTCTGCCACCATATCTGATAGGCCTGGGCCGTCAGCAAGGCAAGGAGCCGCTGATACTTCTAATCCGTCAACTTCTCCCGCTCATAACTTGGCGCCTGATGCTCTGGAGGCAACCATCTTACTAGACAATCCGATCGATTCTCAAGCCTCGAAGATCAACGAAGCTGCTCTGCGACGGATCTCTATTCACGGGATTCCTTTTGCCGACGTGTTAGTTCCTTCAAGGCACGATCGCCCTCATCTGCCCTAGTCGGGTACACTACCTGCAACAAGTTTATGTGTTGGATGGGGAGCGTGCCTCCATTTAACTTATTTCTCCAGGATGTACTGCAGTACATAGACATAGCTCCGTCGCAGCTGCACCCGAACGGCCATGCATTTCTATATGGGACTTATCTACTTTTCATGGCTGTCTTCTCCAAACCTCCAACCGCCGGTGATATCAGATATATTTACATGTTCAAGAGACGGAAAGACAGTCCTTCTTTTATGTTCCTTGAGCCATACCACAAATGCCAGATCTTGACAGGGGCCTGTAGCAAAATCGCCCTGTACAAACAGGAATGGTTCTATGTGAGCTGCCCTTCTGGTTTCGCTAGGAGATGGGTTGAAGGCAGTAAGTCTCTCTGCTAAGTCACTATTCGTATTTAATCAGAGTCATGCTTTTCCTAACTCTTCATCTCATCTTTAGAGGTATTAACCCGCATCCGGAAGGCCGAGGATATTCTGAGGCTGTTGAAGCCATTAGAGCTCTTCCTGCTGAGGATCGAGACATCCGGACTATCATTTCAAATGAATCACTGTCGGAGTTTGGCTTGCTAGCCCCTGGTCGTCGGATCAGCCTTCCAGAAGGTGTCACCATTCCCAAACCTTCGTCCGGTAAAGGGAAAAAACAGGCCGGATCGTCGTCGCGTCGCACTCCCGATACGCATGGAGAAGGTGAGCGCAGAGGAGATGATGTTCCTGAGACTCAAGGCGAGAACGTGGGTCCCGCTTGGAATTCGGCAATCGAGGTTGAAGATATTGAGACGTCATCCTCCCCTTCGAAGGGGAAGAAGAAGTTGAAATATATAGTTCAAAAGGAGAAAATTGGTGGCACTTCAAAAGCTACGCCTATCCCTCCTGAGAAAGAGGCTTCTTCGCAGCATCTGGAAAGTTCTCTGAGGGGTCTGTCCAACTTGTCCATCCCCGATGATTTACTTAATTACGGGTTCGATGATCCTGAAGCTCTCAAATTTTCTTCGCCCGCTAGAGGCAATGTAGGAGTTCAACTCCCGGCTCAAGGAGACAACACTCCGATTAGCAAAGATAAACGAACGGGTCCGTCGGGGGGAACACTAGGACACACACGCACATGCGCATTCCATAATATACTTCAAGTCTTTTTAGCTCGTGAATTCTCCTTAACTCATTGTTATCTCCATTCTTTGCAGGTGATATGGGCCGCTCTCACGGACTTGATCGCCTTCAGGGGTCTTCTATATTCCATCACTCTGGACGGGATTCCGGTTCAGGCAGATGCAGGGACCGAGGTGATTATGAAGATAGGGACAATCGTCCTCGTGAGTCGTCTTAGCGCAAGAAAGCACATTCTCAATCTTCCCAGTCCCGCGATCTTCCTCCTCCAACTGAGCCGGATAAAGAGAAGTCTTCGCAGAAGGGTTATCAGTCTGATGCTGCTCGAGAACAACACTCCAGTTCATCGAGTACGAGGCAAGTTCGAGAGCAACGTAAAAGAACGGAATTCTCAAAGCCTCCTCCTCCTATTCCCGCAGTGGATCCAACTGTTGCGGAAAAGATGGTCGATCTTAAGGCCAAGTTTCCAAAAATTTGCTTCGATGGTCGGAAGTTCCTCCCGGCCATTCATCATATTCCCGGGCATGTGAAGAAGAGCGCCATTGCCTGCAATATCGACGTCTATGTTCAACATGACGCGTTCGTGCACTTGGTGGAGAAGATCTTGGAAGTGTCCGTCGAGCGTCAACACGAGATTGACCGTCTGAATCTGGAGGCTGACAGCGATAAGAAAATCATCAAACTCCAAGACGAAGAGCTCGCTTCGTATAAGTCAAATCTAGAAGCCGCTGAACAAAGCACAAAAAATACTGCCGAGGTAGTTACTCGTTTAGAGGCGGCTCACAAAAAAGAGCTTGACGAAGCAGTCCAGCGCAGCGGTGCCCTCGCCCTAGAAAAAGACTCTGTCCAAAAGGAAAGGGACGCACTTGCTACTCAAGTCAAGGAGCTGAAGGAATTACTTTCCAAGGAGAAGGAAGACAAAGTAGCTGCTCAAGAAGAATCGCAGCGATACTGTGATGAGATTGTTGCTATCCGACTCCTGAAGACAAAGCTCGATGACGAACTCGCCGGGGTCGAGAAAATGAAGGACGAGGCCCGTGAGGAGGGAAAAAGAATGGCTGTGGAAGAGCTTGATTCTTGCCTCGAGGCGGCCGCAGAAGCCGGCAGGGAAGAGGTCAAAAGTATGTTTGACCCGTTGATCGCCGAGTATGGAGCCCGCGTCCTTATGCATCGCGACTTAACATTTCTGGGCGACGGCTACCTCGAATCCCTGGCTGAGGCGTGGGAAACTCTGATAAGGATCTAGAAGGTCGAGTCGGGCTCCAACGAGGTCGATGAGGATGTCTTAGTGAAGGAGTTCCTAAGGGGGAATGAGCCATCGGACTTATCCGCAGCATTGGCACTTTATAGCAAAGGCTCTTCCCCTCCGAAAGAGAAGAATGACGAAGCTGGCCCGTCTGGGGCCGATGCTACTACTCCTCACTTTGCCGCTCCTTACGCTGCTCAATCGACCGGTCGGCCAACACTTGATCCATTCGAGCAGCATGCTAGTTATGATCCCGAAGATCCCGGGCTTGGTGTTCATGTGCTGTCACCTATCCTGGAGGGTGAAACCCCTCGTGCCACCGATAGCCAACCGGACCCTGGTAGGAAATTCTTCTTTCTCTAGAAGTTGAAGAGTTCCCGTCATTTTTCAGTAGTGGCTATTCGTTCTAATGCTCATTCCTTATGTTTTCGTGCAGGTTGCTCTGACGCCGAGCCAACTCCGAGGAGCGATGATGCCAAGGAGGAAGCAGAGAAAACAAGCGACGTTGCTCACGCAGGAGTAACTCCCGGTCCAGACGCTCAAGTGATCGGGGAGCTTGATGATGACAAACTTGATACTTCGTCTCCTGTTGAAGGAAGTGATGAAATTAAAGTCACTGGCGCCTCTGAGCATACTTCAGAGATGAGCATGAAGGACCGTCTCGCCGACGAGGAGAAGAAAAAGGTCAAAGTCAAAGTTGAATCTGAAATACTGGAACTCACTGACCCGCGGAACAGACCTTTGAAAATCATTCTCCCAGGCAGGTCCAAACCACTAGATGTTCCGTCTCCTACTCCTGACTCCGTTTCTCTATCAAGCAAAAAGTCTAAGAAAAAGCGTGAGGGAGAGGAGTCGTCGAAAACACCAAAGGAAGACAAGAAGAAGAAGTCGAAGAAATAATCGATGCACTTGTTCAACAAGTTTCCTGCTTAAGTTTTGTAATTGTTTTTATCTTCCAGAACTTGTAGTTTGTATAGAGAGGTCTGAATTTTGTAGGAGTGATCATGTATCCCCATTTCGGACTTATTGAATAAAGTTTTAGTTTCTTTTTGTTTGAATGATTCTCTTGTCTTTATTTGGTTTGCTGACTAATTGTAGCCATAACTCAAGTTCTTATGAGTTGCATTATCTCCCGGTCCATTCTTGTGCTGTTCAAACATTTTTGGATATGGCATACCTCTCGTCCCACATCTTTTGAGAACTTGGACTTCTTGCTGACTCTGTGCCCCGGGGACTTGGAGGCTTGAAATAGTTTATACTCTAGTCCGCGCTCCGGGGAATTAGAGTACTTCACTCCGCACTTCGGGGATTCGGAGTTTTAAAATCGTTTATATTCTAGTCCGCGCTCCGGGGACTTAGAGTAATCCGATCCGCGCTCTGGGGATTCGGAGATTTGGAATCGTTTATACTCTAGTCCGCGCTCTGGGGACTTAGAGTACTCCGATCCGTGCTCTGGGAATTCGGAGATTTGGAATCGTTTATACTCTAGTCCGCGCTCCGGGGACTTAGAGTACTCCGATCCGCGCTCTGGGGATTCGGAGATTTGGAATCGTTTATACTCTAGTCCGCGCTCTGGGGACTTAGAGTACTCCGATCCACGCTCTGGGGATTCGGAGATTTGGAATCGTTTATACTCTAGTCCGCGCTCTGGGGACTTAGAGTACTCCGATCCGCGCTCTGGGGATTCGGAGATTTGGAATCGTTTATACTCTAGTCCGCGCTCTGGGGATTCAGAGTACTCTGATCCGTGCTCTGGGGATTCGGAGATTTGGAATCGTTTATACTCTAGTCTGTGCTCCGGGGACTTAGAGTACTCCGATCCGCACTCTGGGGATTCGGAGATTTGAAATCGTTTATACTCTAGTCCGCGCTCTGGGGACTTAGAGTATTCCGATCCGCGCTCTGGGGATTCGGAGATTTGGAATCGTTTATACTCTAGTCCGCGCTCTGGGGACTTAGAGTACTCCGATCCGCGCTCTGGTGATTCGGAGATTTGGAATCGTTTATACTCTAGTCCGCGCTCTGGGGACTTAGAGTACTCCGATCCGCGCTCTGGGGATTCGGAGATTTGGAATCGTTTATACTCTAGTCCGCGCCCTGGGGACTTAGAGTACTCCGATCCGCGCTCTGGGGATTCGGAGATTTGGAATCTTTCGTACGAGTCTGTATGTCATTCGGTGCGATGGAACTATAAGTTCCACGGGTAGAACGGCTTCAGAGCCGTATGCCAAGGCGAACGGAGTGTGGCCGGTCGCGGACTTGTGGGTAGTTCTATACGCCCATAATGCTGTCGGGAGTTCATCTACCCACTTGCCTCCAACCTTCTCCAGACGCTTCTTCAGTATGGACTTGATTATTTTGTTAACGGCCTCGACTTGTCCGTTAGCTTTTGGGTGTGCAACGGCGGCGAACTTTTTCTCGATGCCATACTTTAAATAGAACTCTTTGAACTCTCTACTTTCGAATTGCGTTCCGTTGTCTGTAATGATGGTGCGTGGAAGGCCAAAGCGGCATATAATGTTTCGTACAACGAAGTTAATGACCTTCTTTGAGGTGATAGTGGCCAAAGGTTCTGCCTCAGCCCATTTCGTGAAATAGTCGACTGCAACTATCGCGTATTTTGCACCACCTTTGGATAGAGGCAAAGAGCCGATTATGTCGATTCCCCAGATCGCAAATGGCCAAGGACTGATCATTTGTGTGAGTTCCGTTGATGGAGCCCTCGGGATTTTCGCATATCTTTGACACTTGTCGCATTTTCTCGCGTAGTCCGCGGCATCCCGGTTTACGGTGGGCCAGTAATATCCATAGCGGAGGATCTTCTTTGCTAGCGTTTGCCCCCCAGTATGGTCGCCACATTCCCCTTCGTGAACCTCTCTCAAGACTCGCTTTGTCTCATCATGAGCGATGCATCGTAATAACGGGACTGAGAATCCTTTTCGATACATTGATCCATCCTGCATTATGTATCGCACAGCCTTTCGAAGGACCTGCCGTCTTTCGCTTCTTTTTCCTGGTAAGGCCCCGGTCGTCAGGTACAGTTTGAATGGGGTTATCCACGATTCCTTCTCGATTTCTGTTCCCAACACGCGATCGACTTTCATTTCGTCTATGCTCGGGGCATGCAAGACTTCGACGGGATACAATCCCATTTGTTGCGTATCGTCGGTACTTGCGAACTTGGCCAATAAGTCGGCTTCTTTGTTCTGTTCGCGCGGGATATGTGAGATGTCATTACGCTCAAGATTTGCTAGTAGTTCTTGGACCTGAATGAGGTACGGAGCAAGCTTTCGTCCTTTTGCTTGGTAGTCTTCCCGTACTTGGTAAACCACCAACTGCGAGTCACAAAAGATTTCGACTGATTCGATCCCGAGTTCCCTGATGAGTTTCAAGCCAGCGATCAGTGCTTCATATTCGGCTTCATTATTTGTAGCCGGGAAATCGAGCTTCAGGGCATAACAGATCGATCGGTTTTCCGGAGTTACAAGAACTACGCCCGCGCCGGAGCAACGGTCGTTTGATGCACCGTCAGTGTATAATTTCCATCGAACGGAGGGAATGATGTCGTGATCATCCGGTTTGATGGGTATGGTAAATTCAGCGATGAAGTCTGCTAACGCTTGCCCTCGGATGGCTCTCCATGGTAAGTACGCGATATCGAATTGGCTCAACTCGATGTTCTATCTTAGCAATCTTCCAGAAGTTTCCGGCCGTTGGAGTACCTGCCTCAGGGGTTGATCGGAATAAACACCGATTGAATGTGATTGAAAGTACGGGCGAAGCTTTCATGATGCAATCACCAAGCAATAAGCCAATTTCTCTATTTTAGGGTAATTCCTCTCGGTCCCTGTTAAACGTTTGCTAACATAATACACCGGCTTTTGGACTCGATCCTCCTCTCGTACCAAAGCCGCACTTATCGCATGTGGGGATACAACCAAGTATACGTACAACATCTCATGGTCAACTGGTTTTGATAGCATTGGTGGGCTCTCCAGATGCCTCACCAGGTTCCGGAATGCTTCCTCACAGCTAGACGTCCATTCAAAATTTTTCTTTCCTTTCTTTATTATGTCAAAGAACGGGATGCACTTGTCAGTTGCCTTGGATATAAATCGACTCAGCGCAGCTACTTTTCCGTTCAAGCTCTGTACCTGCTTTATAGTCTTGGGCGCTTGTACATCTCGAATAGCTTGGATCTTTTCTGGGTTGGCTTCGATTCCCCTAGCATTGACGATGAATCCCAAAAACTTCCCTGATGCAACGCCGAAAGAACACTTCAACGGGTTGATCTTCATGCCATAAACCTGAGTATGTCGAACATTTCAGCCAAGTCTTGAATGTGGTCGTTTGACCGTCGTGACTTCACGAGCATGTCATCCACATAGACTTCCATGGTTTTACCCAGCTGGTCCTTGAACATTCGATTCACCAGACGTTGGTAAGTTGCTCCAGCATTCTTCAATCCAAAGGGCATCACTACATAGCAATACAGCCCGACATTTGTAACGAAGCTGGTGTGTTCTTGGTCCGGAATATGCATTGGGATTTGGTTGTATCCTGAGTACGCATCCACGAATGACAATAACTCGTGTCCTGCGGTGGAATCGACCAACTGATCGATCCTAGGCAACGGGAAACTGTCCTTAGGGCATGCTTTGTTCAAGTCGGAATAATCTACGCAAGTCCTCCATTTCCCATTCGCCTTCTTTACTAGCACAGGGTTGGAGACCCATTCCGGGTAGAGGGCGTCGCGGACGAACCCATTTGCTTTGAGTTTGTCCACCTCCTCTCCAAGAGCGGCGGATCTCTCTGGATCCATTCCTCTCCTTTTTTGCTTGACTGGGACGTATTTCGGGTCTATGTTCAACATATGACTCGTGATGGCGGGAGAAATCCCACACATATCAGAATGCGTCCATGCGAAAACATCAAGGTTCGCCTGGAGGAAGTCGCTAAGGTCTTCAGTCATTGCGGGGCCTAGCTGTGATCCGATCTTCAGTATTCGCGAAGGGTCGTCACGGCTAACTGAAATGTCAATTGTTAATTCAGCCGGTGCCGCCTTCTCTTCCCTGGGTTTCTCATCGTCGTCTCTCGAATCTATACCTCCGTAGATCTGAGAACTATGCTCGAGCCAGGGCTCGGGCACTACTTGTCAATTATCCGCATTGAGGATGCGGACGGGATTGTCCGCAACCTTTCCCTTCTCCTCCGGTGGGCCTCTCGGAGCTCGGCCACATAACAGGAACGACCAGCTGCTTGGTCGCCGTGAACAATGCCTACTCCTTTGTCAGTCGGGAACTTCAAAGTTAAACACCACGGGGCTAACGCTGCCCTAAACTCCGCCAGGGCCGGCCGGCCCAAGAAAACGTTATATGGAGAGTCCACATCCAAAACTACAAAGGGTAGAATTCGCACTCTCCGACGTTCGCCTTGTCCCAGTTCAACTGGTAACTCGACATATCCCACTGCATCAGTTGCAGCGCCGTTAAAGCCGTGGATACGAGCTTTGGATGGTTTCAAGTCTTTTGTTTCTAGCTTCATTTGATCGTAGGCCTTCTTGAAGATGATGTTGACTGAACTTCCAGAATCAATCAGAATTCTTTTTACGTATGCTGGTCCGATCGTTGCAGATATGACCATGGGGTCGATGGTCGGAGCCTCTACCTGATCAGCGTCACTGCTTCTGAACACAATATCGTCTGTCATTACGCGCTGCTGCTTAGCAGGGGCTCCATCCTCCATGTTCAAACAACACTCAAAATCTGCATGCTTCAAGGAACTTACATATCGCTCCATCTCCTGCCAATTCTTATCCGCGGGGTGAGGCCCGCCGATAATTGTATTTATGACCAGTCTACCAACGGTCCGGGTAGGCTCCTCGGGATGACGTGGAGCTAGTGCACGACCTGGGTTGGACGTTCCCTGTCCTCCTTCTTGTGGATCCTTCACAAATTCTTGCAATTTCTTCTGCCTGATCAACTTCTCGATAGCGTCGTGCAAGTGTCTACATTCTTCCGTATTGTGTCCATAAGTCTCATGGAAGCGACAATATTTCCCGGTCCGCTTCTGTTCTTCAGTTGATTCTTTTGGACGTGGTTTTCTGTACTGAAAAGTATTACAGGTGGATAGGTAAATGTTTTCAAGTGGGGCGTTTAGCGGAGTGTACTAGCTGTAGCTTGGAATTCTCGACTTCCACTTTCCTGCTTCTTTTCTTTTCCCTTGACTCTTCCTCCGGACTCCTTGGGTTGCCCAGGTTTGTTCTGGACGTTGACTTGGACCTTTCCCGAGCTGTCTCCCGATTGCTTCACAGCGATGTTGCTCTTTATTGACTCTTGGACAGGCCCTGGCGCCTTATCTCGCCGTACCCACCTAGCTTCCTCTCTTCTTATGAACTGGTGTGCCTTAGAGTAGAAACGCTCTAGCGTAGCTGGAGGTTTTCCTGCCAGCCAGTCTCCAAACTCAGAGTCTGGATCCACACCTCTCATTACATCCATCAGAATTGCATGGTCATTGGGATTACTGACTTCAGTTGCTGCCACGTGGAATCTTTGCAAATATTCCTTCAACGATTCCCCAGGATTTTGGATTACACTTGATAGAGACATCACGTCCTTTGGGCGCGTAGTGTGTATCCTGAACTGCTCAATAAACTTCTTTGCCAACTCCTCGAAATTTGATACAGATCGCGGAGGAAGTCGGGTGAACCACATAGTAGCGATCCCAGATAGAGTAATCGGAAAGCACCTACACTTGGTGGCATCATTCGCTCTGGCTGAATCCATCATCCATTCGTACCTCATGACATGTTGTCTATGGTCAGTCTTTCCTTCATATGCAGGAATAGTAGGCATACTAAACTTCCTGGGGTACGCCGCTTGCAACACAACATCCGTGAATGGAGTATGACTTCTTGACACTCCCCAGTCATCATTTGATAAGCCCTGATTCTCTTTCATCAGTTGCCTGATTATGGCTGTCAGATCGAGTGTCTGTATGGAAGGCGGAAGGTTGGAGTCTGTTCTACGTGCCTGTCCATGCTGATGCCTCCTCTCTTGGCGATCTGCCAATTGTGCGTCTTGAGGTTCGACATCGTTAGCATTTTGGTGATCTGGGCCCCTATCTTCCATCTGTATCCCGGTCCTGAAGCTTCCAGCTCTTCCTTGGTCGCGGTCTCCAGCTGTTCGAACAGCAGCATCTGCTCGCGCAGCATCAGTCTTACGGCGTCTGCGCCTGGGAGGTTCATCAGAGGAAGTAGAGCTGTCAGATGAGGAGTAAGCAGCGGGATTGCCCCCAGCATTCTGTTGCTGCTGCAATCCCGCTGCTGCTGTTGAGTAAGTTGTGCCATCAGGTTGGCATTGGCTTGCATCTGCTCTCCTAGTTGTCTCCTACTTTCCCTGAGCTCTCTCATCAAGTCGTTGAACTCTATTCTGGTGACAACTAGAGTTTGGTACTGAGTGGCAACTCCTGTATTTGGAATTGCTGGTTGATTGCTAGGCCCTGCTTGTTGCACGCTAGCAGTCTCGTGGGCATCCGCATTGTGAGAAGCTGACCTGGTACGTGGTCTTTCCATTGTAGAGTTATTGGTATGAACTCTGAGTAGAATCAACGGATGTCCTATCAGTGAGTCGGATCTTCTTTGGGGGATTTGTTCAATCCAGTAGCTTCAAAGCAGATCCTTGAGGTCTGAGAATTCAATTCTCAGTGAAAGCACCAAAGTGTTAGCACCAAAATTGGTCACTAACCTCGTTCAGAAAGATTGTGTAGAGATATAAGTGATGAAAGTAAATTAAACAGAGAAGACAATGCTAATTTAAATGCAGAAAGTAAGAACACCAACTTTATAGTGGTTCAGCGTAATTGCCTACATCCACTTTGTTCAACTTTATTGATTTCCTTTATGGTTGATTACAAATACAATTCGTGAATCAAATGCTTGAGTGAAGTTGTTGAGTTGAGAAGATGAGTCTTGAAAATGGCAGAGTCTCCCCGGTGTTTTCTCTCTAAAAAAGGATCCATTTCACTGTGACCCTGCCCCTCTATTTATAGACAAAGATGGGCTGGACTTCCCAAGTGGGCTGATGGCCGAACACTCCAGCCCGAGTACAGTGATCGCTGTATGCCGAACCAAGTGTGCCGAACGCTCTGATGCCGAACAGTCCCTTCTATGCCGAACGATGTGGTTGATGTTTGGGAAGTGCAGGATGTTAGTCAGTCGAAGCCGAACGCTCTTCTAGACGCCGAGTACTCTTGTGTCGAGTACTTCTGATGCTACCGGGTACTACGCCGAGTACTCCTGTATGCCGAACCACAGATGCTGCCGAGTTCTCCTTGATGTCGAGTGCTCTCGTATGCCGAGCAGTCTCGTATGCCGAGCAGTTTTGATGCCGAGCAGTCTTGATGCCGAACATTGGTTGACACCGAGTGCCAGTTGACGCCGAACACTGCTGGGTACTTCGCCGAACATTACTGGATGCCGGACACTATGGATGCTGTGTACTTCGCCGAACACTCCTAGATGCCGAGTACTCTCTGACGCCGAGTTCCACTGGATGCCGAGTACTACGCCGAACACTCCTGGATGCCGGTTACTCTCTGATGCCGAGCACTGGTTGCCGAGTACTAGTTGCCTGGTCAAATCCCCAGGAAACAGGTACCCACCAAAAAATTAGAAACAAAAGTCATTCTCTTCTTAGTTTAATGGCTTCTTAGCCTTCTCTTTTTACTGTTTATTTCATGCTTTCTTTTATTCCATGCAATTAGATTAGATTTATTTTCATGCAAGTAGCTTGGTTTTATTTTATGCAAGTTAGTTAGCTCTATCTCACTTTAATTAGTTTTTCCTTTTATGTTTTTATGTTGAAATAAACTTGCGTTGAAATGAATTCAAATATGAGAAGCTAAACCCATTTAATTAGGGGTAACGAAGCTCTCATGAATCATATATACTCAACATAATGATTTTATTTATGATCTCTTGTTTTGTACTTGATGGAAATTTTGATGTTAGTGGATATTGTTGTTTATTAGTGAATTTAATAGCATATGTTGTTCATAACCAATATGCTATACTTAATCAAACACAAATTACCTCTTCATCTAAATATGATTTTTATAATGAAAGTGAAATTAGAATAAAAATTTGATGCTCTATGTTATTAATTCATAGTAAATAGATTATGCTTAAATATATTTTGTTTTTAATTTCATAATCATTTTCATTAGATTGGACAAGTAGGTTTAGAGGGTGTATTAAAGTTTGATGGTTTAAGTGTGTTGGTCAATATCACAATTAGGTCATACTTATGATAAATACATCAACTGATTCTACTTAGAATAAAATGAGAGATTCTAGATTTATTTTGTGTTGATTTATATGAAAATGTGAAAGTGGATTTATCTCTAAATTGCTTTGCAATCTCATAGTCTCAATTTCAATTTTTCTCTAGTTTTTTTTACACTTTTTAGTTAACACGTTTTCAATCTCTTAGGATAATTTGATTGAGTAATTCTTATATTAATGCTTTCTTTATGGTTCGACCCGTACTCACATATGTACTTTGATTGTACATCATGCGCTTGCGGCATTTTAATTCATTTAATTCGGCGGTTTTCTAATCAACTAAAAAATCCGTCTGAATATCATACTAAATTATAACCTAAACCAGTTGAAGGTGAATCTCATGGAACTCGTCAATATGTTTGAGGTCGGTCGAGTCACAATCGAAGGATCAAGGGACTATGCTAGCGGTAAAGGGTGGTGCACTAGCTTCGAAGAGTTCGAAGAAGCTAAAAAGAGAAGCTAAAAAAAGTAAGAAGACCGATGACAAGGGTGAATGTCACAACTGATACAAGAAAGGTCATTGAAAATGGAATTGTCTTGACTATTTGAAGATCGTAGTGAAAAAAAGCTGAATGGTCCGACGGCTCCACCGGGTACATTTATGATTCAAATTGTTTTATAATCAATAAAATATCTTCGATTTTAGGTGTTGGTTCTGGTACTCACATACATACTTCATTACATAAGCTTAGAAACTAGCATCAACTGGTAAGGGAGAGATGAGGCTTTAAATTGCTGATAGACCTATGGTAGATGCAACGATAGTAGGAGACTATCATTTAGTTTTGTCTAGTGGATTAGTATTAGTATTAAATAAATTCTATTTTGTAAAAGTCTAAATTTGTGGGATTATTTTTGTTTCTAGATTGTTTAATACTAGATATATATTTCATTATGCAAATAATGTTACGAACATTAGTCCGAATTGAAATAAAGTATCCGATAGTATTCTTGAAAATGGCATTTTTGTGATTATTATGATTATTTATGTTCTGTAAATAATTCGTCTAACGATATAAATGATAGTTATCTTTGGCATTGTAAGCTAGGTCATATTTGTGAGAAATGACTACATTAACTAAATTCAAAGGTTTCTACCATCAATTAATTTTGAATCATTTGACACATGTGAGCCGTGTCTCAAATATAAAATAACCAAGCAACCCTTAAGTGAGAGCAATGAAAAAGTTGATGAACTCTTAGGGTTAATACATAATGATGTATATAACCCAATGCCTATAATCACCAAAGATAATAGTTCTTACTTCGTTACCTGCACTGATTATTTTTCTAGACTAGGATTGAAGAACAAATTGATGTATGCAAAAAATTTGTTGAATGTAAAAATATAGTAGAACATCAAATGGCCCCTAAGATTTAAATTCTTCAATCAGGTCTAAAAGGTGAGTGTATTGGTAGGATTCCAATAATACTTAAAAGATAATGGGGTTATCTCTCAGGTTACTCCACCTTATATTCCACGACACAATGGTGTGCCATAGCGATGGAACCGAACCTTATTAGATATAGTTCATTCCATTATGAGTAAGGCTGAGTTACCTCTGTCTTTTTGGGGGTATGCGCTAGAAACGGAAACGCACGCCTAAGGCACCATATGAGATATGTCATGGAAAGAAACTCCACTTTAATTATTTATAGGTGTGGAGTTGTTTAGCATATGTTAAGAAAATTGGCCCTAATAAGCTTGAGCTGTGATCGGCTTTTCATAAGTTTATAGGATAACCTAAGATTTTAAGAGGATATACTTTCTACAACATAGAGGAACAAAATCGATTGTTTCATTACACGTTGTCATTTTATAAATGGAATTTCTTTCAAAAGAAATAACAACGACGTTATAGACTTGGATAAGATTCCAAAAACTAACATTGAGACTGAAACATCGGAAGAACTAAGTTCACCCGTATAAAAAACATGCAACCTATTAGAAAATCTTATAGAGAATCCTATGCACCAGAGATATACTACGATTTTATTATGGATGGCAAGAAGGAGACAATCTTAGATGACAACAATCCTCTATCCTTCCTTCAAGCAATATAGAGTAAAGATTCTACACTCTGGCTTCGAGCTATGATATCCAAGATGGATTCCATGTATGAAAATAAAGTTTGGACTTTGTCGGACATACCCAAAAGGATAAAACCCATTGGCTAAAAATGGATTTTTAAGAAAAAACTAAATGCAAATGGGGAAATGGTGACTTATAAAGCAAGGCTAGTTGCAAAAGGATTTCGTCAAATTCAAGTTGTTGATTATGACGAGACCTTTTCATCCGTAGCCATGCTTAAGTCCATTTGAATTATGCTAGCCATCACTACATTCTATGTCTACGAAATACGGAAAATGGAAGTAAAGAAGGCTTTTCTAAATGATGATTTTGATGAAACCATTTATATGTTACAGCCCGAGGATTTTGTGGTCAGTGGGAGTGAGGGCAAGTCTTACAAGTTGTTGAAGTCCATTTATGAATGCAAGCTTAAAGGTGTTAGAACAAGTGTTTTGATAAAGTAATCAAATAGTTTGGTTTTTATCACAACATGGAGAAAGCGTGCATGTACAAAAAGGACCAAGGAAATGCTATCGTTTCCTTAGTGGTCTATGTCGATAGTCTATTATTGTTGGCAATAACAGTTTGTTGTTGCAATAAGTGAAAGCTTGGCTTTCCAAGAGCTTCTCCATGAAGGATTTCGGAGAAGCATCCTATATACTTAGTATAAAGATCTACAGAGATAGATCTAAGTGGTTGTTAGGATTGTCGCAAACTATGCATAGGTACCATACTGAAAAGGTTCGGTACTGGAGAATTCTATGTGTGAAAACATTCGAATATAGTCCGAAATCATACTTTATAAGGACATTCCTTATACCAATGAGGAGAAAGAAAACATGAAAAGGATTCCTTATGCATCAACCATAGGATCCATGGTGTACGTTATGATATGTACAAGACCGAATGTGGCATACACATTAGAATGCATAAGCTGATACCTGTCTAATCTCGAAGAAAAACATTGGACTGTCGTAAAATATATTAATTATCTAAGAAATACTAAGGACATATTCCTCATATACGGGAATGGAGACTTCTTTATGAAGGGGTATATGATTTTAAAGCTTTCAAAGTGATATAGATGATAGTGAGTCAGTGTTTATGATTAACGGCGGAGCCATTAATTGGAACAGTTCCAAGCAAGAAATTGCAAAAACCTTAATTTCTACGCTGTAAAAGAAATAAATTTAATCAAAATAAAGCTGAACAAATTCGATTTTTGATCATTATTATTTTTGAAAAGTTAATATTTATTTAATTGAAATCTATTCAATAAAATATTTTTGTTTAAATAAATTAGACTAAATTAACAAATTCCTTTTGGATAATTTATTGAAATTGAGTAAAATATTTTAATTGAATATAAAATATTTTTAAGGTGGAAATTAATTTGAATTAGGTTGGAATAGAGGGAATTATGGAAAAGGGTAAACGTTGAAAAAAATTAGGCTGAAGGACACCAAGTTTCATTTTTAGGTTGAAGGACAAATGCTAGTTATAATTAGCATTATATTCAACTTTTGCACTATTCAAAATGCTAGTTATATCTAGCATTATATTCAGTTTTACACTATACAGAATGCTAGTTATAACTAACATTGTCCTTCAGCCTAAAAAACAAACTTGTTGTCCTTCAACCTAAATTTTTTCTAAGTTTGTCCTTTTGCCTATTTTCTTGGTTGGAATAAATATGTAAACAAATTAAAAGATTATGTTAACAAATTTCTTCGTTAGCCCCAAGAAGTGTGTGGAAAGTGAAATTTGGTTAAGGAAAGGTTGAGGTAATCCTAGGCTAGTTTTCTAGGAGCTTACATATACCATGTCGGAACCATGTTGAAACCGTAATAATGCTGAATTCATAAGTGTTTGAGATTCTCTCACAGGTCATGATTAAAATCATAAGTGCTTGAGAATTTAATACAAGTCATGATTCTAGAAACCTTCATTGATATGCTATGAAATTATTGAATGTACAAAGCCTTATTTGCAAATAGTCATAAGAATGCAATTGGCATTGGAAAAATCCCCAAATTGATTTAAAGGTACAAAGTCTAAAACGTAGGAATTGAAAGAAGAATTAATTGCCCCTGGTCTAATACCCTTAGGTTCATATTTATATGGGTAGAGACGTGTAGTATGGCTACCTTGCTGACATCATGCGACATTAGTTGTTTCTGCATTGATGATACTTAAACGCGGTGAGTTGGGGCTCGATATGGATGAAATCAATGTGGTAGTATGGTAAATAATTGGAAAACTCCAATTTTCTTATAGAAAATATTGCTTTCACCAAACCTCAATTATTTTTCAAAATCTTATTGGTTAATAAAACTTTATCACAACTTTTTCTGAAAGACTGCCGCATCGTGATGACCCGCCCTTCGTAATACCCAAAAGTCGGCGCCTTACTTTCAGATACTACAAAAGATAGATTGTCGAGGTAAAATTTGAACAAAACACTAACCAAGACATTGATAAGATCTCACAACGGAATGACAACATATAATATACTGAATATAGATGAACAAAAATAGAATAACAATATATAAGAGACTAGCGAAAGCAACTGACAAATGAACATCAGCACAGAATAGTCAGAATACATCAACTCCAAAATCATGGAGTTTCGAATAAATATCTGATACAATAGTTTCATGTATAAATAACAGGCATGTTATGTACAATAAAATACAAGTACATATATCCCAAAATGTCGATGCCACGCCTCCAAAATGCTCCAGCTGCGCACTCTGCTAGCATATTCCCAAAAGAACCCGACTCTCGAACTAATCAATCGAGTACTCGAGAGTTGTCATGATATAAATAGACAAAGGAAAAAACTCGGGTCAGACATAAAGTCTGGTGTGAGGAGAACTATCTTAAAATACTGTATATTAAAACAATATACAAATAAACAGGAACTACTAAATCACACCCAACCCTCTCCACAAACATGGCTAAGGGGAAATCCGGACTACCTAAAATAAGTATAGTGAATCCATCTCAAAAGTAGAGGAGTATACCGTAACCTACTCCTCTCCTGCAATAACAAGTTAGCACAATATCTTCTATTGTGCTAAACTAACCCAAGACTACTAATATTATAGCACCAAAATACCATAATCAAACCAGGATCCCAAAATAATGATCACTACTGTTAAGATCAAAACGATACGCCTCAATGCTTATAGTCACTATTGCTAAGACCTAACTAGTACGCCAAAATGCTTATGGTCACTACTACTAAGACCAAAATGGTATGCCACAATGTGTATGGTCACTACTGCTAAGACCAAAACCATATGCCATAATGTGTATGGTCACTACTGCTGAGACTAAAATGGTATGCCATAATGCGTATGGTCACTACTGCTAAGACCAAACGGTCGTAAGATTACGAACGTAGGACCCAAAAATGCCCAAGAGATCATAACAAAATAAAGCTATTCACGGTCTTAAAAGATCGTGTTGAGTTTGTCATGGCCATCAACAACACTCTAGGCATACCACAAAAAGATCGAGAACTGGATAGGTCACATAAGTCCATACCCTGGATAGGTCACTAATATAAGTCCATACCCCTTGGTGTGTCACAACAAGACAACACCAGACAAATCATATATTACTCTAAGGTTGAAAGCATAGAGTACGGACTATAACGTATGGAATCGTCACTCACGGCTCCAGTCACCACAGCCTAAAAACCCACCGGACAACCCTAACAAAACCTCATACTAACCCAAATCGCATTCCAAATAGAACACGTACCCTAATGTCATAATACTCTCCTGGTCTACCTAAAAATCAATGGTTTTGGAATACGTACCGTCGTACGTCCCGCGTAGGCCCTAAAATCAAAATACTCCAAAACCTTCCAAACTTTCCCAGATGATAGCCTTCGAAAAATGATGAACATTGGTTCAAATGGTGCCTCAATTCGACTTGGTATGAGAAAGTTATCACATCTTTATCATTTCCAGTCGAAAACTCAAACTACCAGGTGACAGACATCTGTCATTTATGGACAGACGTATGTCCCAAGGCTCGGAATTGTGCTCCTGATCCCTCAGACATCTGTCACTTTATGACAGATGTCTATATCTATTCTAAGCAGAATTCTAAATTTTTAAACTCTCATAACTTTTGATCCGTGGCTCCGATTGACTCGCTGTTTCTTCCACTACGACAGTGGCGAAATTTTCTTCAATCTAGATACTTCAAATCAAGAATTTACACAACTTTAATTTTCCTCCAGCCTTATGCGTAGCCCGTATGTGTCGATGCAATCATTCATGCATGCCTATGCACACACGTTCACGCTAAAGCACAACAAAACACAAATCACATTTCCGGACTTCACCGGGACAATTGCTTAACTCGACATACTTCCACGCAACTTAGCACACATGATAGTCACTATGGCTATGTGAAAAGCCTGTATTGAACTTATGTTCAATAACACATCTATTGAAATCAAACAATTGCATTCGATCTTCCCCTGGGCGATTTCTCGACCCGGAACTTTCCCATGTAACTTAGCGCACCCGGTGGTCGCTATGGTTACCTGAGATCGCTCATCACATGACCATCTACACATACGGAAATTCCCGTATGCATATACAATCTATAACACAAATATTTACCTTTATAATGACAACTTCTCATTATAACTCTAACAACAACACTAGAGTTGTTTCGATTGTTGCATAATTCCGAATACAGGTATATGTATACCCGGTCGTACACATATACACATACGCATATCCAAATTGGCAATCCAACTATTCCTAGTTTTAATATTATCATTCTTTTACTAAATATCTCATTAGCTTATATATCCATTTATAAAGTATATACTCCATTTATAGAATCGTATGATCATTTTATTATACTAATTGAGTTTCATTAGATGTAAGTGTAGAGTCCCTAAATCACTTAGACTTGCTTACTAACATTTTGCAAATTAATTCAGATGGATTAATTATTTATTACTAATGACATGTGCATCATTACTCTACATAACTAATCCCAAGTCAAACAATAACATCACAAACAATCACCCAATTAGCCCAAATAAAATTTAAGGATTACTAACCATTTCAAAACATAGTAATTAGGGGTATTAGCTAAGGGAAACAAGTGTACAACATGAATTCAAGTATAAACTAACCCAATCATTCTCCAAATCACTTCAGGTAATTCTATAACCATCAATAATCAAATATATGAAGTATAACACTTAAAGTAATAATAAGAATCATCCCACTTACCTCTTCTTTTTCAAATCAAGCTCCAAATCACCAAAACCCATCCTTTTGCTATCTTGAAAGTTGAGATCTCTCTCCAAAATCTGATCTAAGCAGATTCCTTCATGAGTTCTACAGAGGATCTCATGAGAAGAATTATGGTGATTTTTATCTGATTTTAGGAAATTTATTTAATGGCTTCATGGCTTGGTGATTAAGAGAGGATTAAGGGTGATTTGGAAGCCATTAGGGAAAGAGGAGAAGGAATGAACGTGAATAAAGAGTAAGTGAGAGAATGAGAGGAATTAGTCATTTATAGGCTAGAAAGTGGGCTTAGCTCAAATCCTTCAATCTGGCACTATTCATTCCTGAAATTCAAAACTCTACACATATTGAACCTTATACTCAATCAAGTCCATAAGGCCATTTCAGACTCAATGGAAAAGGTTTTGGTACCTAATTTGATCATATACAAAAGTTAGCTCTTGGATCGACTTACGATTCGAACGTCGGCTACTAGCTGAAAATCCGACGGTCGAAATATATCGATCCTTATACTCAAACAAGTTCGAAACATCAATCCAAACTCAACTGAAGTGGTTTCAAGTCCTAGTTCGACCGTTTGCAAAAAGTCGGGTATAAGAGATATTCCATCGGTTAACGATTAAATATTTAAATTAATCATTTAAATATTCGATCGTTGAAATTTGTGGGGTGTTATCCGTCATATTTTATCCCCTTTAAATCTCTCTATCCTCTTCATTCAAGAATCCAAATTAGTTGACCCCCCATTTCTCTACTTTGCCATCTTGGATGCCCTAGCCTCTTGGGTTGGGCCTTCATTAACGCATGTGGCTCTAGAGGCGGTATCTTGATCACCAAGAATTTATCTCTTTGGTCTCTTTCTCAAATTATCAAACACCCTTCTATTCTTCATGTCGCTTTGAAATACATTCCTTTGGGGATTATTTATTTCCTTTCCAATATTTATGGCTTTCCTACCAGTCGAGGGAGACTTACTCTATGGACTAATTGTTTCGAAGTTGCTTGTTTCTCTTTTCACTCTTGGGGCCTAAGGGGTGATTTTAATATTACTCGAGATGATGCTGAGCGTAACTCGAATAGGACCAATGGCTCTTACTCTTTAGCTCTTAATGACTTCATTAATTCTTGTGCTTTTCTTGACCCTCCTATATCTAATTTTCAATTCACTTGGATAAATCATCGCCCTTCTCCCACCCTTTTCAAACTCAATCGTTTCCTCTTTAATCCTTCCTAGGAAGATGCTCACCTGCTCTCCCATGTTCATGGCCTCCCCACCGTCCCGTTGGACCACTGCCCAATTCTCTTGGACTCTGACGCTAGCCATCCCCCTAGATATAGTTTCAGATTTCAGCGGCTATGCCTCCTGGAGTCTGGCTTTGAGGATTTTATTAAGATGGCTTGGTCAGGCTTCCTTCTCAGTAGTCTGCTTTTGCTACAGTGTTTGCCAAGATCCGGTTTCTTCACAATTTCTCTGTCCCTAGTCCAAATCCATTTAGGGCTCTCTCAGATCCAGAATCTCTTCCATCTAAGATGCCATTATGGACCTCAACATCAAAGAGGTATCCTCTCCCCTCTCGGTTTTTGAAGCCGCCTCCCTCCATTCCCTTGAAATCGAGTTGGATAGACTTCTTAAGCTAGAAGGAATTGGGTGGAAGCAAAGATCGGTCATTGGCTAATGGTGACCGAAATACTGCTTATTTCCATAGATTAGCTGATGCTAGAAAGAGATCGAACCTTATTTTTGAAATTTAGCACAAGGATCGGTCCTTTCAAGATCAATCTGACCTCAACAGTGTCTTTACCTCACACTTTAAGTAGCTTCTAGGTCGTGCCCCTCCGCCTCCTCCTCCTATCGCATGGGAAGTGTTGTACCCAATCCTACCCCCATTCAGCTTGATGGTCCTTTCTCTAAATCGGAAATCTTGGCTGCTCCACATGAGATGGAGGATGACAAATCCCTTGGTCCTGATAGCTTCGATCCCTTATTCTTTAAGTGTTTCCGGTCCATCATTTGTTCTGATATCCTTGCCTAATTTTTGTAATTTTACTCTAATCCCTCATCCATTGTTGGAGTTAACTACGTCAATGTGATTCTGCTCCCCAAGAAGACTGGTTCCAACCATTTATCTTATTTTTGTTTCATAAGTCTCCTTAATACCACATTCAAACTCATTATTAAAGCATTAGCAGCTCTCCTCTAGAGTTCTATCTCCGTGCTTGTTGGGGAGGAGCAATCTGCTTTCATCCTGGGTCATAATGTCCTCGATTGTGTGGCCTTAACTCTGAAGATTATCTCTTGTTTCCATTCGTATTCTACTCCTGGCGTGCTCTTGAAAATCAATTTTTCTAAGGATTTTGGTTTTATTAGTTAGCATTTTATTCCCAACCTGATGTCCCACTGTGGGTTTTCTACTCTTTGGATTGATTGGATTCATAATATTCTTTTTTCAAGTAGCCTTCCATCTCAGTGAATGGAGTAAGTGGTGGTCTCATTAAATCTGCTCGTGGCTTGAGACAAGGTGACCCCATTTCTCCTCTGCTTTTTATTCTGGCTGGTGATGTCTTTAATTGCATGAATTTCCTGGCCATTTCTCACAACCTGCTTTCGGGGATCGGCCTACCTAATTCCAACTTATTGGTCTCCAATATTCAATTCACAAACGAAACCATCCTATTCTCCTCCCCAGCTCCGAATCATATCCACTGTCTTAAGGTTCTTCTATGCGTTTTTGAGCTTATTTTGGTCCTCTCCTTTAACTTCTCCAAGAGCAGAGTTACCATGTTGGGGGGTGCTAATCCCCTTGGACCTCTAATAACTAAAACATTGAACTATGGTACTGATCAATTCCCCATCTCCTACTTGGGGATCCCTATCCGCCCCACTAAATTGATCCGCTTTGATTGGTTCCCGCTCATATCCAAAATTTCTTCCTGTTTACCTACATGGAAAGCTTCTTCTATTACCATGGTAGGCCATTTGCTGTTGATTAATTATGTCTTGTCTACCATTCTTACTTACTGGATCTCCTTCCATCATTTACTAAATGGGTTATCAATGTTATCGACAAGCTCCGTCGATCCTTCCTCCGGCATGGTTCTAGAGCTAAAAACTTAGTTTGTTGGTCTATTGTTTGCAAAGATGTTTTTCAAGGTGGTCTTGGACCCTTGGTATTCCCAACTTGTTCTTCTTCAATCTGGCTCTCCTCTCCAAGTGGATTTAGCGTTGTCTCTCTAGTGATAACGCCCTTTGGAAGACTTGGATTCTCGCTAAACACTATGACTCTAATCCCTTCCGTATCCTCCACTCAGCTCCTTCAAACCACCCCTCTCCTTTTTGGTATGGCGTCCTTTTGTCTATCCCTTGGGTTAAAAGTTTCTTTCAGGTCCATCTCGGGAATGGAAATTCTTGCTCTCTCTAGCGTGACTCTTGGTTCCTTCACTCCCCGCTATCCCACTCCTTCCGTGAGCTTTTCATTGTCATATCCAACGAATCCCCTTCAGTCTTTGAAGCCTTCAATTCAGGTATCCACTGCTTCTCTTCCAACTTCACAATCTGTGGTACTCCTTTGATCCAACTTTTCCACATCATTCACATTATATAGTCTATCTCTCTTTCTTCTACCCTTGATCGCTTTTTCTAGGCCTCACCTCTAATAAAACATTCTCAGTTTCGTCATGTTACCATGCTCTCACCAACTCAGGTAGATTGTACTTTCCTTAGGCTTTGGAAATGCAAAAATCCCCCCTCGTGCTTGATTCCTGATGTGGCTCCTTGTTCAGAACAAAATCAACACTAAAGATAGACTAGCTTGCAAAGGTATCCTCTTAGACCCCTCATATGTGCTTTGTTCCATAGCCAATGAGAATGTCTCTCATCTTTACTTCGACTGTGACTTCTCCTTCTATGTCTGGGTGACCTCAAGTATGCACCTTCTCGGATACATTCCATTGATATCCTCCTTTTATGATCACTGGCAATACGCCGTCTCCAATCCAAACATTGATTGTTCTTATCTGCCTTTAGTTGGGCCATCTGGCATGAGAGATTAGTGCTGCTTCAAGAATTCTTTGCACTCCAAACTTAGTATTTGCTATAAGATTACTCATTTATTCTGCTCTTGGGCAAGTAGGGGATCTTCGTCTCCATTAAGGCTGTGTATTGCTCCAGCCAATTCTGATATTGAATCGGTGGGTAGCTCGAAGATTTCTTATGGTAGTAGGGCTGGCCCTTCTGCCCGTCTGACGCTGATTGCCAATGATGAGGTCCATTTTGTTGCTCCTAATGTCTATCCCCGCTGCTCAGGTCAGTTAGTTTGTTTGAAGCTGATGTTTGTTCGGTTCTGGTGGTGTTGTATTATATTTCTACTCTACTTTATCCTGCTTTTGGTTCTTTTTCTTAGATCAGCTGTGTTGTGTTGTAATTATTATCTTATAACTTAGTAAGACTCTCCATTTTGGCTACAGATCAAGCATGTTGGCCAAAATTATATATTAGCTATAATATTATCTAACCGAGTGTGTAGTTTCGCATTACACAATCGTTTTCCTCAAAAAAAATAAACGGGTGTTACATTCTTCCTTTCTTAAAGGAATTCATCCCCAAAATTCACATGAGTACGAGAAAGTAACAGGTTCGACCAAACTTTTCGAATCTCAGTTTTGGAAAATTCCAATAATACTTTCCCTTGTGCTATCCGCACTATGAAACTACCAAATTAGAATGCATCACACACTATGAAATATGTGATGACCTCCATCATCCTATATTTCTCAAAAACTCAGACCTCTTTTAAGAAAGCTACTCGCTATTAAATGCCAATCTAAACAAATAAGCATTTAAATAGCTATATATCAGCTCTCCGGTATCTAATTGTACTATACAAAGAGGATTGCACTAACTCAGAATTCAAATATGTATAACCTCAGTGTAGCAACCGATACTGCTATAATCATACAAGAAAATCAATTGGAGAATAAGCTCAAATGAGTCAGTATCAGTATAAACCACTTACTCCGAGTCACATCAAAAGACAATGGACTCGTATAGATCTCATCTTGACCCCATAGTGGACATAGATGATATGAGATCGATTCTATATAGCTAATGATTACAAATCAATACCCGTCAGTACTAACGGATAGAGTCAATAATGGACACTTATCGCAATCCAACAATTCTAGATGAACAGGGCCAGTACGCTAACGTACTCAAACATTTATCATGATCCAATAATAGGCATAGCCACTAATATAAGACTAATTATCTACAAGGCTACCAATACAAGGCTAATACAATGTCTGATCACTAATATAAGATCAATATTGTGTATGTTCACCAATGTAAGGCCGATACAAATTATATATTATACATACCCCGAATTAAACCCCCGAAGGTAGGCATCCATCTTTGCCAATCAAATGACATGCACTTAATTATCTCATAAAATCAACCTTTAATCGGTCCATAACAATCAGCAACAAATAGCAACCAGGCAACGAGCAACAATCAAATCATAGCACGCAAGAACAAGCAACAATAATTGGTATACGAATTACCAAATTTGCAAACACACAATCGACAAGAATCAACCAATAAAAAAACAGCAAACATCAAAGTCAACTAATAGCAACAATAAACAAGATCAAACAGTAGCAATAACAACAACAAACAATAGCAAGCAATAAGCAAGCATACAAAAGAATAGCAAACAACAAACAATAGCAAGCAACAAGCAAGCACACAAAACAATAGCAAACAACAAACAATGAAATATCTAAAAGAGTCTATACCAACATGCTCAGTAAACATCAAGAGTCAAAAGTGCATGTTGTACCATAAACTCCAATGAATCTTTCTGTCATTCAAAAGGAATAAATGCCTAAGTGGTGTAACTTCTTCCATGAATATAATACATGGAAGACTGTTACACCTCACGCTATGAAAAAAGAGAACCTATATGATATGCGTGACCATCGAGTCTCAAACTCTCGAATAAATCCAGCAATCAATGCCTCAAAGTTCCTTCTCTTCCAGACAAAACTCATTCCCCAAAAGAGAAAATTATACTGATTAAATCATTATCAATTGATGATTTACAAACACCTGGGCTCGCTCGGGTTCAAACTCATCTCGATCGCACAATGTTAATAAGGATATATACTAAATGTACTAGGACGCTCGCCTTGGTAAGTATCATCTTGTCACTTAGGAGATTATCCGAATTGCCACAAAAATAGTCAAGAAATCCTTCCCCGAACTCTCTCATGCAATATTTATATTACACCAAAATTTAATAATTCCCAAAGATCGTTCCAAATAACATGATACCTATTTTAACCCTTCGTTTGATCATAAGATTTCTTTGTTAAATTAGAGTCGCCAACTGACCCTATTCATGCGAACTCCAATCCGGTTCTTTAATCTGACTGCTGAAATCTCCTAGCACGACTAAGGTCATATTTCAGAAATCTCTCAGTCGTCCCAAGAATTCGACTCAAGTGCTCGTCTACCAAAATCAAGTGAAAAACCCTATTCCAACCAGTGCAAATCACCTAGAAATCCTACGCTCGAACTATAGGTTTAGAACAGTACGTGATTGGACCAATCTTTAGAAAATATACCTTTCGGCATATAAGATTACTCCCATCACCTGAGATTTACTGACATAAAGGAAAACAATTATAAAACGAACAACTCTAGACAAACGCCTATAAGTCATTCACTTGGTCTCTGCTCATTACTAGGCATCCACTGAACCTTACTTGGATATAAATCCAAGTCATACTTCATCGACCAAACCCATTCAACTTGAAAGATCGTGCATCAAGTTCGAATGAAAATACTTCGGTTGCTTCTCCTCGGTTTTGCAACTAAGGTGACACATACAAGGCTTATCTATATCGAAGAATTTACCTACTATGAAAGGTGTCAAGTTTAGCCTATATATTGAGAAACTAGCAACAGATAAAATATACAGCTCAAGTGTCGGATGGAACAAAAGTGAGTTCCCCAAAAAATAGAGCATAACTCACTATATAACTACTTTTGATTTTTCCGGAGTCGTAAGCTCGCTAGGACCAGGTAACGCCTAAAAGGCAAAAGTCATCATCATTTACACACCATTAGATAAATGGAGGACAATCGTTCTTCAAGTGATCAAGCCATCGTAAGTGAAGCACTTATGCTTCACTCTAGTTGAACGACATTTCATAGCGAAACGCCTCTCATATGCCACAGGAGTGACATAGGCTAGATTTTGTTTTTCAAACAAGCTCGATCTTCCTTGTAACATGGTCTTTATGCTTCAATTGCAGTTTCGGTTGCTTTTTGGTTTCGTTATCTAAACGGTATCTCAAGGGCGTTCTGACGAAGGAGAACCATCCCACCAATATATTCAAAAGTGGACCTTGACAGGGATAAGGCTAAGCAATGAAACCCCAAATCAACACTTAAGACCCAAGGCAAATCTTTTTGCCAATAACAACAGAGTACCGACCACCTCAAACTCCAAAAATGAAAGGTTGAACCGACCAACACTCCATTGATAAGTTATCTTACACATGATGGATGGAATACTTAAAGCTGCACCTCTTCTCGATCTCAAAAAGTTGAATTGAGAACTTAAAGCGATTCCTAAACTAATTACGGATCACAGGTCTGCTTATTAGAACACAAACACAGCACCCTACCCAGCCAAATTCTCCTTTCCCCAAATGCCAAGAAACAATCTCACTTACGAGAAAATTTCCTGGACTAATATCGATGGAAGCCTTCTTATGCATGTGTCCAAGACCGTGTCTCAGCAATAGTCTCAGTACCTAGATGTGGCTCCCTTCCATGGCTAAGAAAATTCTAGCACTGCTTCAAAGAGTCTAAAGCTGGTGGAGCAAGAAATACTGATATCCAAAGGCCCAACAACTTTTGGCGCTAACTGCAATCAGCGGTAAATGTTCATGGGTGACTGAACATCTTTTGCGGTAGCTAGATAGTCTCTGAACTAATCACGCATCCTAAATTGCCTATTTGAAGTTGCTCCTGTATTTCATCTGCTCATAGGGATAGCCTAATGAAAATGTATGAAAGACTAGCGGTAGAAATGATTTAAGTCCATAATACAAGAAGTGTATACAGAATGATATAGTAGAAAAATACAAGTACGCTCTCTCAACCTATCTCCTTTGACCAGATCGATTAAGTCAAACTGGTCTACTTGGTCCAAGTGCTGAGCCTAAGCTTTGATACCAACTGTAATGACATACCCTTCGTAATACTGAAAAATCAACGCCTTACAACAACGCCTTACTTCAAATACCACAAAAGACAGATTGTCGGGGTAAATTTTGAACAAAACACTAACCAAGACATCGATAAGATCTCACAAATGGAATGATAACATATAACATACTGAATATACATGAACAGAAATAGAATAACAATATATAAGAGCCTAGCGGAAGCAACTGACAAATGAATATCGGTACAGAATAGTCAGAATACATCAACTCTAAAATCACAGAGTTTCGAATAAATATCTGATACAATAGTCTCGTATATAAATAACAAGTCTGTCATGTACAATAAAATACAAGTACATGTATCTAAAAACATCGATGCCATGCCTCCAAAATGCTCGAGCTACGCACTCTGCCAGCATATCCCTAAAATCCTGACTCTCGAACTACTCAATCGAGTACTCGAGAGATGTCTGATATAAATAGACAAAGACAAAAACTCGGGTTAGACATAAAGTCTAGTGTGAGGAGAACTGTCTCAAAATACTCTATATTAAAACAATATACAAATAAATAGGAACTACTAAATCACAGCCGGTCCACTCCGCAAACATGGCTCAGTGGAAATCCGGACTGCCTAAAACAGGTACAGTAAATCCATCTCAAAAATAAAGGATCATATCGTAATCTGCTCTTCTCCTACAACAACAAGTTAGCACAATATCTTCTATTGCACCAAACTAACCCAAGACTACTAATAATATAGCACCAAAATACCATGATCAAACCAAGATCCCAAAATAATGATCTTTACTGTTAAGATCGAAACGATATGCCTCAACGCATACGGTCACTATTGCTAAGACCAAACTAGTATGCCACAATGCATAATCACTATTACTAAGACCAAAACGGTATGCCACAATGCGTATGGCCACTACTGCTAAGACCAAAATGGTATGCCACAATGCGTATGGTCACTACTGCTAAGACCAAAATGGTACGCCACAATTTGGTCACTACTGCTAAGACCAAAATGGTACGCCACAATGCGTATGGTCACTACTGCTAAGACCAAAACGGTACGCCATATGTGTATAGTCACTACTGCTAAGATCGAACGGTTGTAGGATTATGAACGTAAGACCCAATAACGTCCAGTGATCATAGCAAGATAAAGCTATCATGGTCTTAAAAGACCGTGTCGAGTGTGTTATGGCCATCAACAACCTCTAGGCGTACCACAACAAGATCGATACTTGGTAGGTCACATAAGTCCATACCCTGGGTAGATCACTAATATAAGTCCACACACCTTAGCAATTCATAACAAGACAACACCAGACAAATCATATATTACTCTAAGGTCGAAACCATAGAGTACAGACTCACTCCATATATAATGTCTGGGATCGCTATGCACGACTCCAGTCGCCAAGACCTAAAAACCCACTAGACAACCCTAACAAAATCCCATACTAACCCAAATCGCATTCCAAATCGAACGCATGACCTCAGTGTCATAACACTCTCTCGGTCTACCTAAAAATCAACGGTTTTGGAATACGTGCCAGGGTAGGTCCCACATAGGCTCCGAAATCAAAATAATCCAAAACCTTTCATACTTTCTAAGATGATAGCCCTTGAACAATGATGAACATGGGTCTAAATGGCACCTCAATCCGAGCCCGTATGAGAAAATTATCGCACTTTTACCATTTCTGGTCGAAAATTCAAACTACCAAGTGACAGACGTCTGTCACTTATGGACAGACGTATGTCCCATGGCTCGGGATTGAACTCCTGATCCCTCAGACATCTGTCGCTTTATGATAGACGTCTTTCCCTATTTTAAGGAACATTCTAAATTTTCAAACTCTCATAACTTTTGATCCGTAGCTCCGATTGACTCACCGATTGTTCTGTTGCGATCATGGCAAATTTCTCTTCAACTTAGAGACTTCAAATCAAGAATTTACACAACTTAAATTTTCCTCTAGCCTCATGCTAGCCAATACGTATGTCGATGCAATCATTCGTGCACGCTTATGCACAATGTTCACGCCAACGCATAAAAAAACACAAATCACATTTTCGGACTTCACTGGGTTAATTACTTAGCCCGACATACTCTCACGCAACTCAGCGCACATGATAGTCGCTATGGCTATGTGAAAAGCCCCTATTGAACTTATGTTCAGTAACACATCTATATAATCGAATAATTGCATTCGAGCTTCCCCGGAGCGATTACTCAACCCAAAACTTTCCTATGCAACTTAGCGCACTCGATGGTCGCTACGGTTACCCGAGATCGCTCATCACATGACCATCTACATATACAGACATTGTCGTATGCATATACAATCTATAACACAAATATTCACCTTTACAATTATGACTTCTCATCACAACACTAGGGTTGTTTCGATTGTTGCATAACTCCGAATACACGTATACGTATACCCGCTTGTGCACGTATACAAATACGTATATCTTAATTGCAATCCAACTATTTCTAGTTTTAATATTAACTTTGTATTACTAAATATCTCATTAGCTTATATATCCATTTTATAAAGTATATACTCCATTTATATAATCATATAATCATTTTATTATACTAATCGAGTTTCATTAGCCTCTAATCACTTTGATAATAATTGTAGAGTCCCTAAATCACTTAGACTAGCTTACTAACATTTTGCAAATCAATTCAAATGTATTAATTAGTTATTACTAATGACATGCACATCATTACTCTACATAATTAATCCCAAATCAAACAATAACATCACAAACAATCATCCAATTAGCCCAAATCAAATTTAGGGCTTACTAACCATTTCAAAACATTGCAATTAGGGGTTCTAACAATTTATTAGCTAAGGGAAACATGTTTATAACATGAATTCAAGTCTAAACTAACCCAATCATTTTCCAAATCACTTTATGTAAATCTATAACCATTAATAATCAAATATATGAAGTATAATACTTAAATTAATAAGGATAATCATCCCACTCACCTCTTCTTCTCCAAATCAAGCTCCAAATCACCAAAACCCATCTCACCAAAACCCATCTTTTTGCTCTGTTGAAAGTTGAGATCTCTGTCCAAAATCTAATCCAACAAATTCCTTCGTGGGTTTTTTAGAGAATATCATGGGAAAAATCATAGTGATTTTTATTTTACTTTAGGAGATTTATTTAATGGGTTTAGGGCTTGGTGATTAAGAGGGGTTTAAGGAGTGATTAGGAGGCCATTGGGAAAGGAGAGAAGGAATGAACGTGAATGAAGAGTGAATGAGAGGAAATGAGATGAATTAGTCACTTATAGGCTAGAAAGTAGGCTAGACCAAATCCTCTCAATCCGGCACTATTCATTCTCGAAATTCTGAACTCCAAACATATTGAACCTTATACTCAATCAAGTCCTGAAGGCCATTCCGAACTCAATGCAAAAGGTTCCAGGACATTATTCCATCATACACAAAATTTAGCTTTTGGATTGACTTATGATTCGAACGTCGGCTGCTAGCTGAAATTCCAATGGTCAAAATATATCAACCCTTATACTTAAACAAGTTCGAAACATCGCTTCGGACTCAATTGAAGTGGTCTCTAGTCCTAGTTTGACAGTTTGCGAAAAGTCGAGTATAAGAGGCGTTCCATCGCTTAATGATTAAATATTTAAATTAATCATTTAAATATTCGATCGTTGAAAATTGCGAGGTGTTACATGCGTTCGATAATTTGGACCAATAGAACATTTTTCACCTTAACCTATTTTACAAATAATTTAATTCATCAATTAATCCCTTTAGACTGTCACAAATTATTTACCATTCCTAAACACTTAGGAAAAATCCCGAAAAATCATAGTAAATCAAAACGACTAATTTCTTCAACATGTAAAAAAATTTAGGCTAAAATCATATTTTATTTATTTTTAATAATTAAACCCAATTTAAGCCATTTTCTAGATTTGGATAAAATTCACCAAATATTTTCTTTACCCAAGAAAATTATGAAATCAAAAACTCACTTCCCAAATAATGATTTTAACATTATATGAAAATTTCAAAGCATTTGGGCATCATATGATAGAGTTTCTAACTTAAACATACCATTAAATCTCATATTTAAATTCGAAAAATCATCAACAACCATATTGTCATCCCAACTACTAAAAATGTGGCATAAAATATGCAAAAGATCAGATTTACACTTTAAAGCCAAAATATAGTTAAAAACATGAGATATATTATTAGTCACCTTGCTTTGGATTAAGAAAGTTGAGATTTGTGTTGTAGGTTGGTTTCTCCTAGCTTGGTCCTTGTTTCCTTAAGATTTTTCTCTCTTGAAGTCCTTTAGCAATGGTCGGCCGAGCTCTTTAGGATTTTAGTTTGTGAAAGTGTTAAATGAAATAAGGGGAAGAGGTATAAGGGTATATGTTTAGGAAATGAACTGTTTTCCCATATTGCCTTTATCCTTATTTCCTCCTGCTTATGTCAATTTTAATTTTGCTTATTAATTCATTCGTTAAGGCACGGGCTAATTATTGATTGCCAAATCTCAATTTTCTTAACCCTTTACATTATTTAATTTAATTTACCATATTAAATGTTCTAAATAATGTTAATGAAATTAGGGTTGTTACAATCTCGTCCTTGAAATTACAATAAGGTATACACATCAATCAAACATAAAGGTAAAACATACCATCAAACAAGTTAGGATAAGTATCCATAATCCTGCTCTCTGTTTCCCAAGTATAGTCACTCTTGTCGTCACTTCGGTGGACCTTGACTAATCTGATTGTCTTGTTCCTTAGTTTTTTCTCATCTCTAGCCCCTATACGAACTGACTATCTCGATTCTCATTATAGTCATGTCCAGTTCTACCACTAAGATACCGTGGGACTAATAATAGACTTTGGATCTCTAACACACTTCCTTAGATGAGAAATATGGAAAACATTATGGTCTCCTTCCAAACTATTCGCTAACTCTATCCTATAAGGGAGTTTTTCAATCCTTTCTATGATAGGAAATGGTCCAACAAACCTAAGTGCCAATTTCCTCGATTTCCCAAATCTTATTACACACTTCACCGGCGATATTGACAAAAACATGATCTCTAACTTAGAACACTAAGTCTTTTCGTCTCCTATCTGCATAACTTTTCTTCCTAGAACGAGCCTCCTTCAATCTAGCTCGAATCAACTCAACCTTTTCTGTAGCTTCTCTAACTAAATCTGGACCTAGAACCACTCTATCTTCGATCTCTAACCAACATACGAGAGATTTACATGGTCTTCCTATACAAAGCTTCAAATGATGCTATCCCTATACTAGTCTAATAAGTGTTGTTATACGAAAAATCGACTGAGTGTAGATGGTCTTCCCATGATCCTCCAAAGTCTAGCACGTAAGCTCTTAACAACTCTTTTAAGACTTTGTTAACTCTTTCGGTTTACCCATCGGTCTGTGGATGGTGAGCGGTACTCTTCTTGAGCTTGGTACCTAAATTCTCATGTAGACTCTTCTAGAACTCACTAGTGAATAAGGAATCTCTATCGCTTAATATACTAATAGGAATTCCACGCGGTCTAACTATATTTCTTAAGAATAAATTAGCTAAAACAGGTGTCGCTCTTCTCGATTTAACAGGAATAAAGTGGGCACTCATAGTCAGTTTGTCCACTATAACCTAGATGCTCACATTCCCTCTATTCGACCTTGGAAACTCATCTACGAAATCCATAGATATAGAATCCCACTTTCAAATTGGAATATCTAAAAGCTAAAGTAACCACTTAGCTTTTGATACTCGGCTTTTACTTGTTGATAGTTAAGACACTGTTTCACCCATAAGCCTACATCCTTCTTCATACCTTTCCAGAAGAAATTTCTCTTCATGTCATGATACATCTTAGTTCCTCCTGGGTGAATAGTAAACTTTGATTGATGACATTCCCTAAGAACCTCCTTTCTTAGATCTTCAATATTTGGAACACATAATCTTCCTTTCTTTCTCAACCACACATTTCGGTCAAGACTAAAATTGTTTAAATCATCAATCTCAATTCCACTCTTTAACCTTCTAATCCTTTCATCTAGTAATGGATCATCTCCTTTCGAAGCAATCCTTTCGAACGTCACTGGTCAAACTTCTAAACATGATAACAGAGCGATTTCCTGACTTGAACTTGCCGTAGATCTTAACTACACACCACATGTAGCCAATGTTTCCACTCTTTCCACTCAGCTGTCATTGCTAATACTGCATTCCGATGTCTTCTAATGAGTGCGTCTGCCACTTTGTTTCCTTTTCTCGATGTGCACTCCATTCCAAATTCATATGCTGCTATAAACTCTAACCACCTCTGTTGTCTCATATTCGTCTCCTTTTGAGAGAATAAGTACTTTAATGATTTGCAATTCATAAATAACTCGAATTTACCTCCAAGTAGATAATACCTCCACTCCTTTTAGGGCAAAAATCACTGTAGCTAACTCCAAGTCATGCGTCGGATATCTAACTTCATGTGGTCTGAGCTATCGAGAAGCCTAGGCAATTACTTTACCTCTCTACATTAACTCAGCTCCTAAACTAGTTCCACATGCATCTGTGTACACTACTAAATCCTAATTCCTAAGTGGAACAACTAATATAGGTGCATTGGTCAATAAATGCTTTAGCTTTTGGAATGCCTCCTCATACTTATCGGTCCAAACATACTTCACGTCCTTCCTTGTTAGCTTAGTCATCGATGCTGCAATATGCGAGAAGTCCTTGATAAATCTCCAATAATAACCAGCTACTCCAATCTTTATCTCAGTCACTGTCTTGGGTCTCTTCCAATTATTAACTGCCTCGATCTTAGCTGGATCTACTAATAGCCCTTTCTTTAAGAATACAAGACCAAGAAACTTCACCCCCTTCAAAAACTGACACTCCAAAAACTTTACTTTGAACTGATATTGCATCAGTGTCTCAAGCATTATGCGAAGATGAACTTTATGGTCTTTTCATCCTTGGTATATATCAAAATGTCCTCTATAAATAACAATACGAATCTATCCAAATGTTCTCGAAAGATCTGATTCATCTAATCTACGAAGAAGGTTGGCACATTGGTTAGTCCGAATGGCATTACCAACCATTTGTATGATCCATATCTTGTCCTGAACACCGTCAAAGGAATACTATCCTCTCATACTCGTTGATGGAACCCAACTGCCAAATCCAACTAGGAGAATACTTTAGCTCCACTCAACTAATCGAACAAGTCATCAATCTTGGCAATGAATATTGATTCTTTATCATCTTCTCGGTCAATTTACAATAATTTACACAAACTTAACGATCCATTTGGTTTGTTCACAAACACCACCGTTGCTCCTTGAGGCGAACTGCTTGGTCTGATAAAACTTTTCCCTTCTAAATCCACCAATTGCACCTTTAACTCCTTCATTTTGGTATGTGTCATTCTACTTGGCGGTCTACTAACAGGTTCATCTATTGGAATATGATCTATTCATAACTCAATAGCTTGTTTCGGTAGTAGCCATGTTACCAGTTCAAAGACATCAGCGAATTCTCTAAACGACGAAAACTCAGTTAAACTCGCCTTCCTCCTCCATTACACCCAACAAAGCACAAACATCTAAACTCGAGTTTTCTACTGAGCATATGACTCGGTCACTACTACTAGGGTGTTTTAATGATATTTTCCTATTATGGAGAAATTTCCTAACATCATACTCGCTTAACCAATACATACCCAAAATAATTCTAAACCCTCCGAAATCAAACATATGCAAACTACAAGAAAATATATGACCTAATAATTCAAACTCTAACTGGTCACATCTCATCTCAAGAGTTGCATACCCTTCTATTGGATTCACAACCCTTAAGGATGTAACTAGGTATAAGGGTTCTAGGTTAAGCTCACCTACCAAACAATAAGGTATGAAAGAATGTGATGCACCGGTATCAAATAGAAATCTAACAGGTATACCATGAATCAAAAGTGCACCTCCAATAATAGCTTTCCCTTTCTCCTCAGCTGTTGGTCTCAAGGTTGCTGGCTCCAAAGCAAACACCTTTCCTTTTCCATCCTTGGCTAATTCTGGTCAATTCTTCTTATAATGTCCCACTTAGTTACAATTGAAGCAGTGATGTTCTTCTTTCCAACAACTTCCTATCCTTTGCCATAATGACATTCATTCACAAAGTGCCCTTTCTTATCACACTTATAACATACCACTTCAGACTTTTTTTCTTGGTAGCTCCGCCGTTCTGAGCTCCCTTCTTTGAATAAAACTTTCTATTTTGATTCTGCCCGCCCTGGATTTCTACTGGCTTGTTACTATTAATCATGCAAAGCATCTCTTTGTTCCTCAAAGCCACCTCAACTACTACATCGTATGGATCCTAGAGATGCGGTAAAGTCTACCTAGCGAGCTCAGGTCTCAGTCCACGGTGAACTTCTCATTCCTTTTAATTACCATATCGATTATAGCATAATCATATCTCAGTAGCTCCTCGGCTCTTATTGCGTACTCAAGCACGGTCATGTTTCCCTGCACCAACTCGGCAAACTTTCTTAATAGGGTAGACTTGACAATCTTAGACATAAACCTCTCATCAAACCTTCTCCTGAACTTTGCTCAAGTCAAGGTTTCCTCAGCTACACCAACAGTAATGCTCTTCCACCAGTACAATGCAGCTCCTTGCAAATTTTTGGATGCCAACCTTCTCTTCTGCTCATCATTCAATCCAAGGTCAACAAAAATTCTTTCGTAATGAAGCAACTAGTTCTCTACCTCAATTGCATCCTCTGTTCCAATAAACGATTTTCCTCCTAGCCTTGCAAAATCCCTGCTCAACACAACATAGTTTCTTACCATCGAGCATCCTTATTCGCTCCACCAACATTTCCTCCTACAAGTCCAACAGCAGCTCCAGCTTGCATCAAGTTAAAAAGGAACTGGTACATGGCTCCCATGTCCACATGCGATGTTCCAGCACCTACACTAGTAGCTTATGCCCGACCCAGATTCCTTCTAGTGTTGGGTCTAGCGTTTCCATTTGTTGTGGTGCTTCCTCCACTAGGATTCAATCTTTCTGCTTCCATATCTTACTTTCCATTAAATCTGCATTAAAACCTTATTAAGACACAAAAGTCGGTGTAAGAGAGATTGAAGAGTAGAGATAAAGCATATACTTACATACAGCAAATAAAAGTACGCTACTATAGCTTTATCCCGTACCCCAACCTTATTCTCTTATTCATTAGGATTATGTTTAAAAACTCTTTTTAGGTTCAAAATTCTTTTAAGATTTACGTAAACCTAATGCTTAGATACCAAGTTGTAACATCCCTAATTTTTGATAACATTATTCAGAAGATTTAATTAGATAAATTAAATAGAATAATGATGATAAGGGGATTGAGATTTAAATAATTATATAATGGGTTGTGCGTAATAATAAAATTTAATGGGCTTAAATTGGTTTATAGGTTAATTAAATTATACATGGGCATATTAGTAAAATAGCTATCCTATTATACACGGCTATACACTTCTCATTCTTGCCCATTCACGTTCCATTTTTATTTTTCACAAAAGCAAATCAAAAACTAAATAGAGCCGGACATTAATAAGGAGGAAAAGAGGATTTCAATCTAAAGCTAAGATCAAAGGTAGGAAGGAGTAATCAACAACAAATCTCAAATTCCTTATCAAGTCTAAGGTGAATAATAATTTCATACCATCTCTATTTTATTTTATGATTATATGTTTTCAGATTTATGATTAAGTTCGTTTTTATGATGATATGGATGATGATATTCTTGATATATATTATGTTTGATTTATTTAATTTCAAATTGTATATGAATTTGCACGGTTTTGATGTAAAACCGTAAGTGTATGATTTTGGAATGCCATGGAAAAATTGTATGTTAAGTAAAACATGATTTTGGAGATGGGTTTTAATTTTCAGAATTTTCCAAGCTATGGAAATTTTGTTATGAATTTTTAATGAAAAATATGATATAATTGGGTTTGAAATTTATTTCGAAAATTTCAGGGAGAAATTAGGTCTGAAATTTTAATATGTTTAATTTCATGATGAAATTGAATTTCCATGATTATTGAGGATTTTCCCAATTGATTTACTAGGGGAAATAAATTATTTTAAAAGAAGGACTTTTCTGAAATAATTGGTTTTGGTATATGGAAGGGCTTAAATGTTATATTTTATGATTTAGATCTGATGAAAGTGCGACAGTTTTAAATGTAAAGCATTTGAAAGTTTTATGGTAGCCAATCATAGGATTACAAATAGGCAAGAAGTTACAAAGTAATTACTAAAAGTTGCTATATTTCAGCCTTTAATTTAGAAAAGGTGTTCCGCCTCAAATAATAAGCACCTTTCGACTCTATTTGTTCAGCTTCATCCCAGTCGAAACCCACATAGTCAAAACCCACGTGGTCGAAATCAATATACAATGTATCACTTGGATGGTACGCGGTGGATTGGAAGGAAGGCGGAAGCCTTGGTGTCGAAAGGTAAGCTTCCGATGGGGTCAAAACCGTGCTTTGTTTTCAAAAGTTAAGCTCTTGCCTTATTTTACTTAAAGCCTTCGACATAGCCGAAACATATGCTTTCGAAAGGGTTTTATAAATAGCTTTCTAAGAAGGTTGTCATATTATGTTAAAGTATTAGCTTTTGAAGGGGTACCTTTTTCTTTAAATAAGAGCTTTCGAAAGGATTGGTTCTAACCTAGTCGAAACCTAGCCGCTATTTTCCTTTTGAAGTATGGAAGTCATCAATGCCTTCGAAAGGTTATCTCTGCTTTTACCTAAGTTAAGTCACTTCCTAATTGCTTTCGAAAGGGATTGAGGGTTTCAAAGGTAATGGAGTCAAACGGGGTTTCGACTCTGTCCTTTGAAGTTTTAACTTTTAAAGGTTGCTGCTTTCGACTAGATGGTTCCAACACCATCAATTTTTCCCTAAAAACGGTATTGTAAGAGTTTCGAAAGATACTTTCATATATAACCACTTTGACCCAAATGATGTTTTTAAAGAGTAAACCACATACTTTCGAAAGGGATACTTTCATCTGTTTCGAAGCTATGTTCTAAAAGATGTTTTGATACCATCGAAAGGTATATTTAGTTTCAAAAGAGATTATTTATCAAGGGCTTCATAAGGTGTTTTTGTTGTGTTTTGAAAAGGGATTTTCTTTGCTTTCGAAGGAGGCTATCTAGAGGTTTCGAAAGAGATGTAAGATTTCAAAACATAAACTGAATCTCAATTTAAAGTAATAGCCATGACTTAAATAAACAAAGTGTTTTGAAATGAAGAAGATTTCCTTGATTTAAAAGGCTAAAGCATTTAACCAAGGTATATATATATATAAAGAGGATTTCAAGGATAATAAACCACAGGTGTTGGTATTATTTTGTTGTTATGTTTACTTCTTCATATACTTATTCACATTGTTATTAACTCATAACTATATTTTGGGGAAAGGGCAGAATAACCAGTTAGGTTGACGCGGTAGTGAATATAACTTAGGAAATGTTAAATCTTAATTAAAGATATTAGCAGGGGCCTATAGGTTTGTAGTAAGCCCATGAAAACTGTATAACAAATGATATTGGCAGGGGCCAATAAGTTCATAGTCAACACATGAAAACTATGATTTCGTACTGGTAGGGGCCAGTAGGTTTGTAGTTAGCCTATGAAAACTATATCTGGATTAAGCTATTGACAAATAGTCAATAGGTTCCTAGTTAGTCCATGAAAACTACAAAATTGGACAGATAGTACATAAACATTTAAAAGGTTAATAGTAACCCTTAATACTATAATTGAGACAAATAGTCAGAATAAATGAGGATGGGTAATCCAGATTTGATTTACTTGTTTTGCATATCATCATAACATTTTGAAATACTATATTTTTAACCACTGTGGATACAGGAGCATTGTATATGGTTTTATAAATGTTTTAGGATACTATTGAGGGGAAAACTCTTTCCGCTAAGCGGCATGGTCTCACTAGATATCTAAATGGTTTGGGATGGTAAATTATTATTAATACCCGGCTTTATGTCTGACTCGAAGTTTTTTCCCCTTAAACTCTCAACTACTCAATTGATTTTGAGTAGGTTGAGAGTTAAGGTTTCCAGGTGTCCATTTTAGATGAATAAAGCTTACAAAGACGTGCAGGAGGCAAGCTTGTTATTAGAGTTCTTTTATTTTCCGCTGTGTGTTTGATTGTAAAGGCAAATTGTTTAGTGCCTTATTATATACTCTAATCAACCAAGGGGGTATCTTCATATGTCGCTCTTGGCGTATTTTGTAATTATTATATGTTATCTGAAAGTGCTCTGCGAACTGGGATTATGTAATCAATTTGAAATATTTGGAAATGGAATGTGGAATTTGTTTTCTGTTTAAATTTTTCCCATATTCTTGTGTTTCTTTGTATCAATGTATCTAATATCGCTGTATTTGGTCGCGGAGGATTAATAACTATGGATGACTGCAGCATCCGTAGCCGTTAATTTTGGGCCTCTAAGTAGGGGGATGTTACAAGTTGGTATCACAACATAGGTTTATGAAACTTTAAAAGAAACTTAAACCTAAAAGATTTTTCAAATAAAATCCAATGAATCAGATAATAAGATTGGGGTTTGGGTTAGCGCTATAACAACGTACTTGTATTTGATATATAGTTATATATATATATATATATGTAGGTATTCCCCGCTCTCGTAGACTGTTCTTATGTATCTTACTAAGGCTCGTATGCAGATTTACCAGAAAGGAGATATGGAAGCAGGAAATGGAAGAGGAAATCTCGGTGGAGGAAGCACCACAATAATGGAAACGCTCGACCAACTACCAGGAGAAACCCGGGTAGACTGGCTAATGCTTTTAACCAAAATGCTCAAGCCAATGTGGGTACTGGAAATCCAATAGTAGATATGGGGCGTTGTATCAGTTCTTTGTTGGTTTGATGCAAGCAGGAGCTGCTGCTGGTATTGCTGGTAATGTAGGAGGAGTTAATCATGTGGCTCTAGTTAGGAATAATTATGCTTTGCTGAATAAGGATTACACCATTTAGGTGGAAAGCCATTCTCGGGAACGTAGAGTGCTATAGAGGTTCAGAATTGGCTGTTGCATTGTGAGCGAATATTTACTGATTTGGGTCTGAATGATGGGCAAAAGAGAAGGTTGGCCTCTAAACAGTTACAGGAGTTAGCACTACATTGGTGGAATAGTGTTACTGCCGGAGTACCGGAAGAGCAGTTAACTTGGGCTGATTTTAAAACAAGATTTGAGTAGAAGTTTGTATCTGAGTCTGGTATGTGTGAGCTGATGAGGAAGTTAATGGAATTAGTTCAAGGAGAGATGTCTGTAGTCGAGTATGTTACTAAGTTTGAAGAACTGTCTCGATATAGATATGCTGTTGTAGATACTGACATCAAAAGGAATGAGAGGTTCATTCTGGGATTGAGGTCCGAGCTTGGTAGAATGACCATGACACATGTCCGTGATCCTTGTAATATAGTGGTGGAAATGGCAATTCACCATGAGGAGTTACTTGCTGAGTTTGCTAAAGAGAAGCCGGTGGAAACTCAGGGTTCTAAAGGGAAGAAAATGAAGTTCTTTAAAAAGAAGGGAGCCCAGAAATGAGATGTTGTTGAGAAGTCAAAGGCTCAGGTAGTTTGCTATAAATGTGAAAAGAAGGGTCACTTTGCGAACGAGTGCCGGTCAGGAAAGGGGAAGAAAGCTGCAAATAAGAAGAATGTGAATGGATTAGAATTCCAAATATGACTAAATTTAATATTTCCAGAAAATGTGAATTTTGGTCAATAGTCAAACTTTGACTTTTAAATTTAAAATTATAAATATTTGAAATTATAAATTTTTTTCTTTTATTACGAAAATAGATTTAATAACATGAATATTGCTTTTCGTTTCGTTGAAAACGGAGTTAAAATGTAAAAGTTATGTACATTTCAATTTTTAGTATAATTTGTTTATTTGTGCAATTTTGCCTATTTTAAATTTTATAAATCATATTTTCTTTCTTATATTTTGTTTTAATATGTGTTAATATGTTATTTTATGTATATTTTTGTCTTTTTATATTTTTAAAATGATAATAGAATTTTTCCAAAATTTACTGTATTTATTTTTCATTTTTAAAGGCTGTTTTCCTATTTTCTGCTATTTTCTTCATTAAAAATTATATGTAAATTAAATTTTAAATACTTATTTTTTGAATATATTTTTACTTTATGTTATTATTTATGTTTAAAAATATATTACAAGCTCATATGAATTTTTCTAAAATTTATTCTATTCAATTTCAAATTTTCTAGACTAGTTTACTCTTTTTAGCTATTTTCTTAATTTAACTTTATATAATTGATAAATATTTATATAAATTATTATATTTTGATAAAATTTCGAAATTTTATCTGGGATTATTATTATTTCCAGAAATATAAAGTTATATAATTAAAATAAAGAAATATGAAAGGTTTTAAACTATTGAAACTCCTAAGTCTTTTCCTCTTCCGCCTTTTCATTTCCTTGGCTTTTCATTTTCTCCTTGATAGCCGTACATTTCCCATTGCCTTTCACGTGAAAATATTTCTCATCCTCTTCAACTCACGGCTATTTCTCATTTGAGAAAAAAAAATTCCAAGTTAATGGCTTCTCTTTATTCTTTTCTACCTTCCTTCCTTGAATTTGCCTTGTTTTCTGCTTAAATTTGCCTTGACTTCACATATGATTCTCGGCCTACCACCTCCACCATCGGCTCCACCATCTCCTCCACCATCTACAGCAGCAAACATCTCCCCCTCCTCTGACCATGACAAGCCTTGCCATCAAATTGAAACCATCACCACAAAAACATTGCAAAGCTTTGCCAAACTTCACCAAAACAAGGCTAGCCTAGCCTATACTCCACTATTACCTTCATAGTTGCCTGTGGCCACTCCTTAGCCACCACCACCATCATCTACATCACTTCTGGCTGCCACATGACCACTGACCAGATCTGCAACCCCCTATGGCCGAGCTCCAATTGACCTAAGCCGAGCCAAAAAGTTAAACAACTTGCCTCTTTTGCATTGTCTTTGGTATGCTTCATGTTAGCACCACTACACCTTCATCTCCACTTGTTTTGATGCCATTACCTGACCCAAACCTGACCTATATGGTGCCAAACCTGAGCTTAACACATCATTGGCTGAGCCCATGATCCACCTTGGTCGAGCATTCGAATGGTAAAGACAAGGTCTTGTCTTTATTGCCTTGTATTTCAACTTGTTTCTATATAATTCTGTGTTGATTATTCATATGTTATATTGTCTTGTTTTGGGTTGTTTACAAGATAAAAATCAAGGCTCTCCATTTATTCAAATCAAGAGTCATGCTATATCGTGCTTGTTGTGCTTTCTGGAATCTATTCTGTGTGTTTTGATCGCTAATCTCCAGCTTTAACAGGTGAGTTATTCTCACTAGACAATATGTACCTATATAACTAGTAAATTGACACCCTGTGAATCTGTAGAAATATATTATCATGTTATACTTGACTATGTTATGATCATATGATGTTTATATACCTGTTATATCATATGCTACTGTTATTTAATGTTATTCTGTTATTTATATCTATTTATCACACTGCAAGTTCCCTGTAGACTAGAATCACTATGGGTTGAAATGATACATACCCGAACGGACTTTAGAATAGGGAAAAATTGTTATGGGCTGAAATGATAGGCCTGAACGATTTTTATTTAATTTATTTTAACTTGGGATTGCGGGTTTGAAATGATAGAACCCGGATTTTTCTTTTTTTTACTGCGGATTGAAATGATACATATCCGTATCACTTGACCTAGGTTAGAAAACTATATACAGGCCCGTGGTTATTTTTTAAAGTGTTTTTGGATATTTTTTAGTATTTTAAAAATATAAATTTATGAAATTTGATTTAAATAGATTTTGAAATGTTTTAAAATAAAGAAATTATGATTTTTCTACGAGTTAAAAATGTAATTAATGAATGGTTAAATTGGATTATTGAAATATAACTTAAGCTTGGAATTTGGAATTTGGTTAAAAATGATATTTAAGTTATATAAATAAAATGGATATTAAATTTTATTTGGAAATGGTAAATATGATAATTTGATTAAATTTGAATTTAAGTGATTTATTAAAGTATTATTGATTTTTCTATGAATTTAAGTGGTTAAATAAATGAATGTTAAAAGTGATCATTTAAAATATAACTTGACTTGGAAATGTGAAATTTGGTTTTAATTAAAGGTTTTAAGTTAATTAAATAAAATTGGAAATTTAGTTAAATTTGTGAAATGGTAATTTAAATTTGAAGTGTTAAGTTATTTGTTGAAATGTGAAAAATTGGAAACTTTTACACTTAAATTTATTAAGTAAATTGTTGAAAATTGGATTTAATTATAAGAAATTTATTGTGAAAAAGATATATGTTAAATGATATGTAAATGAACATTTTAAATGTTAAAATATGATTTTTAAAGTGTTTATGTGTTTTAAATTAAAGTTATTTAATTGCTGGAAATACACTAACACCTGAAATTTACTTTTAATAGCATTCAGAAATGCTATAGATTCTGTTTTGAACTAAAATTGTGTAAAAAGAGCTATTACAGCATTTCTGAAATGCTGTAGTTGCTGTAATTGAACTTATAGGCTAATATTGAACTCAGGTCTACTATAGCATTCTCTGGAAATGCTATAATGGTCTGCAGTCTTTGCTGAAACCAAATTTAACCCTTGTTTTGAAATCTGAACTACCGCAGCACTTCTGATATGCTGTCTTTTCTATTTTGAACTATAATTCAACTAAAACTGAGTTTTAACAGCAGTTTTAAGTGCTGTCTTTGCTGAATAAAAAATGTTTTCAAATATAACCTATAGTAGTTGTTTTTAAATGCTGTGAAATGCTGAAATTTTAATAATTAGGGTTTTTGACTTAGTAAACGAACTCAGAATGGTTTGAAACTTTGGAAATTGAATACTTGATTTGAAAATATAATAATTACACTTTTAAAAGGTTTAAATGAATTATTTGATTGGAATATAAACTATTAAAAAGGTGACTTGAAATGATAATAAATGAAGTATACCTTTAAATTTAAAAGGTATTTAAAGTTGAATATATAGATTTGAACTCAAATGATATTTGGAATATTAAAATGATTTGAAATGAAGTTTTGAAATGATATGATATTTTAAAAATATGGAAATGGTTTGGAATTGATTTAATCTTTATTTTGATAAAGATTTGGATTTGAAATGATATTCTATTTTGAAGTATAAACTGTTTTTAAACTTATAACCACGGGTTATAATAACGATTGGTTGTTAAAGAGACTGGGATCGGATATGGACATACTCTCTGTCGATACTGAAAACCACTTTGACAACTGTGTACGCGGTGGAGTTTCCAGAATGAAGTAGGATGGTGGCGACGTTCTTAAGGTATGTTACGTGGACCCAACTCCCGTGAGTTGGCATAAGGTGGCTAAAACAGGAGCGATCTCGGACCAGTGAGGTAGCACCTCTTCTCAGACACATTTCTTCGATATTATACTCTTACTTGTGATTGATTAGATGGCCATCCTCCGATTTGGGAGTGTTGTTCGAGGTGGAACGGTAGTGGCTACTATGCGTATCCATCAGTCCGTGTGCGTAATTGGTATATCTACCCTGGCATTGCCTAGTTGTGCCGTGTCACCTACCATATCGAGCTTTACTACGATTATGATTTTAAGATCCGACCGCGTTAAGGTTCTCCATCCCCTTAACGCTATTTTCTATATGATTATACTTTACTTATTTAGACACTATTATAATATCGAATATTACTACATAGTAGATATTTTAACGGATCCTTAGAGGATGGGTGGTCCCAAGCATCTTCTAAGTTACTTGTACCCTTATTACAGTTCGCTTGAGTTGGTTTACATTATATAAGTATATATTTTCCTGACTCGAGTGTTTTGTGTTTTGCTTTACGCTCGGGTCAGCCTGAGTTATTCACAGATTTGGATTTCCACTCGCTTGGAGATTTGAATCGCTGGAGATTATCTGCTTGTCTTGTCCTATCTATTTCAGTTCCGTTGTTCTACTCAGCTTGTATTTGGTTATTTTATTGAGACTTTTGTTGTACTCTATTTCTTCTGTTGTATCTTATGTAACTCTGACATATTTAGATAGTAGCTTCATGAACTACTATTTCTTTTACTTCCGCTGCATTATTTTACTCTGTGTCTGTGATCTGTGATTATATTTATTTACGGTATATTCTGAGATTTGCCAAATTTTAATTACAACGCGGTATTTTGAGCAATTCAACTCCGGCATGAGTGTCTACCTATACACTTATAATGGATGCGAATGGTTGAAAATATCGGGTCGTTACAGTTGGTATCAGAGCTTTGGCTTTGAGGCAAAACTCAGCATATGGAGTAGATTTATTTACAGAATCACTTTCGTTCGAGTTTGAATCTTTTCCTCTTGATTCGAATTTCCTTTGAATTTTTGGAACGTTCCCTGCGGTTCCAAAATTCATTCTTGTCCCTCACTATTCATCTTCTTTTGATTTTGGAGTATCGCATAACTCCACTTCGAATGATCTTTATAGTGAATTGGTTGTCTCGCCAATATTCTAATTTTCTGGTAAAGGGGGAAACTCCTTTACAAATTAGCATTGATTCACCAGAGATTTATATCTATCCTTGGTTTAGATGCTAATATCTTTTATTATTCCAAACTCTATCTCTTGAGATCGAAGGTAGATTTACCCCGGAAAATCCACATTTGATCTTATTCTTTAAGTCACGGTTGACCCGGTTAAGGTTGTCCGCGATTTATCTAAGCTTACCCATCTCTCTACTCTGTTTAACCATCTTGTCTTTTGTTTCTAAACTATCTCCAAACATTTTGAATTGTACTAGTAAATCTAAGTTTGTTTTATATATTGTGTTGTTTGAGTTGTTGATGTTGATTTGGGCTTCTGATCGATTCGTTTGATCAACGCTATCGATAGGATTTCTAAAACACTTTGACAGAACAAACTGACACAATATTATTTTAAAAAAATTTGGTTAATAAAATAAATTTGGATATATAATTTTATGGAACTTAATAAATTGATTTAAATTGATTATTTGAAATGATAATACTTGATTTATCATTTATTGTTCTATAAATGAATTTATAAATAGTTGTTTATAAATTTATTTGGGAACTGAAATGAATTTAAAACAAGAAATTTAAATAATTTAATTTCCGATGGTTTCAAACCTTGTGTTTAAAGTTTTAAAAGGATATATTATTTAAAGTATTTCCAGTAGAAATTTGTTTCCAAAGAATTTTAAAGTTTAAAAATTAGTGCTCTTCTCTTTGTCGCTGGAAAATAATTTCGGTGATGACTGCAGCATCATCGACGTTCATTTTCGAGTTTCGAAGTGAAGAAACCATTATGTAGTCCTACTACAGTTTTGTTTTGGGAAATTTGATTGATTTGAATTTCTAAAAGACGATTTGATTTATAATATATATAGATATATGATTTAAATTTGATTTGACATATTATGTACATATATTTATTTATCTCTAACTGGTTTGAAGGAAATCGGAAATTAATTCTTACATTTTTTTTCTTAAAGAATAATTTCAATTATAAATTTGGATAAATGATTCAAACTTGAGATAATTGAATTGGAAAGTTTTACTTGTATAACACACAATTTCATTCCAATATAACTTACCAAAATTACACAGAAGTTGAATATGAAATTGGATAATATACAATATAGAAAGGATTTTATAAATAAAATTTGAGTGGTTATAATAAATGTTATACACTTAAATTTTAGTTATAAAAGATTAACAGAGGTAAATAGTGAAAAAGGAATTTAAAGAGAATTTATTTAAATAACTTAATAATCAAATTTAATTTAAAATGGAACCTTAAGTCTAACCTAGGAATTTTAATAAAGGTTATTTCCTGAAATGAATATGTTGTATAATAAATAATGTATCTTTGAATAGATAAAATAAAATACATTTGAATTGGACTTTTGTAATAAAGTTTATTTAACTTGAATTCATAGTTTAATTGATGTCTAAATGAATAAATGTGTAAAGAAATTTGATTGTTATATTTGCTATATAAATGTTTTATTTATGAAATAGATATGTCTTGGAAAATGAATAATTATGATTTAAATAGTTAAAATTTATTTTAACATCACTAAAATTTGATAATTGAAAATTTGGTTTCCAAATGGAATTTTAAGTGTAACTTATTGAAGGAATATCTATTTATGAAATGGGCATTTTAAATAAAGTGTTAGGTTATGTGTTAAATTAAGAGTTAACTAAAATAGTGAGCTTTTGACTTAATAAATGAAGTATAGTTTATTTGGATATTCCATTCATAAAAGTATGTTTTGATAAGTCTTAAGTTAAAAGATATCCAAATGAATGTTTCTGGAATTAAACTGATTTGAAATATTAATATCTACTTAGCATTTTATAAGTGCTACTATTTTGAAAAGACAATGTTTTGGAAATTTTATAATTGAATGAACTTAGAAATGCTACAACTTTAAAATGAATATTATTTGACCTTGAATTAAAATGGTTTAAATGAAGATTATTTTAAAAGGTGTTATGATTTTCTAAGTATTATGTTTTTTTAGAATAACATTTCCAATGTGTTATGATTTTAGTAGTATGATTTCCAAATGATAAACACCTCTAAATTGTTATGATTTCAAAGTATTGTGATTTCAAAGCATTATGGTTTCAAACTATTATCTTATTTTGTTTTTCAAACCATCTTTTGGTTGTCCTTATTTTCCCTCATCTTGCTACAGACTGGTATAAGCATCTTTCTATAATCTTTCTATTTAGAAATCTTTCTGTAATCTTTGATAATCTTTGTTACTCATCTGGATCTAAACACTGTTTTTCCATTTATAGACAGTCGGTCAAGTGAAAAGGGAGATTCAGACTCTAGAGGATCTTTTTCGTGTTTGTGTTCCTGATTTGATCACCTCCATCTTGTTAAACTTACCTATAACAATAGTTATCAGGTGTAATTCCAATCTTCTTATCATCTTGTCTTAAATTCTATTTCATTCTATCTTTTTTTGTGCTTTCCCGTACCTCGTTCCTTTTCAGGGACGAAAAGTTTTGAGTGGGGGAGAGTGTAACAACCCTGTATTTTACAAATATTTTTTTTATTATTGATTTTCCAGATTCAAAAGCTTTATTTATGAAAAGGAATAAATTTTGTTATTTTAAGTATAAACTTTGATTTTGATGTGGATTAGAATTCCAAATATGACTAAATTTAATATTTCCAGAAAATGTGAATTTTGGTCAATAGTCAAACTTTGACTTTTAAATTTAAAAATTTAAATATTTGAAATTATAAAAAAAATTTCTTTGATTATGAAAATAGATTTAATAACATGAATACTGCTTTTCGTTTCGTTGAAAACGGAGTTAAAATGTAAAAGTTATGTACATTTCAATTTTTAGTATAATTTGTTTATTTGTGCAATTTTGCCTATTTTAAATTTTATAAATCATATTTTCTTTCTTATATTTTGTTTTAATATGTGTTAATATGTTATTTTATGTATATTTTTGTCTTTTTATATTTTTAAAATGATAATAGAATTTTTCCAAAATTTACTGTATTTATTTTTCATTTTTAAAGGCTGTTTTCCTATTTTCTGCTATTTTCTTCATTAAAAATTATATGTAAATTAAATTTTAAATATTTATTTTTTGAATATATTTTTACTTTGTGTTATTATTTATGTTTAAAAATATATTACAAGCTCATATGAATTTTTCTAAAATTTATTCTATTCAATTTCAAATTTTCTAGACTAGTTTACTCATTTTAGCTATTTTCTTAATTTAACTTTATATAATTGATAAATATTTATATAAATTATTATATTTTGATAAAATTTCGAAATTTTATCTGGGATTATTATTATTTCCAGAAATATAAAGTTATATAATTAAAATAAAGAAATATGAAAGGTTTTAAACTATTGAAACTCCTAAGTCTTTTCCTCTTCCGCCTTTTCATTTCCTTGGTTTTTCATTTTCTCCTTGATAGCCGTACATTTCCCATTTCCTTTCACGTGAAAATACTTCTCATCCTCTTCAACTCATGGCTATTTCTCATTTGAGAAAAAAAAATTCCAAGTTAATGGCTTCTCTTTATTCTTTTCTACCTTCCTTCCTTTGAATTTGCCTTGTTTTCTGCTTAAATTTGCCTTGACTTCACATATGATTCTCGGCCTACCACCTCCACCATCGGCTCCACCATCTCCTCCACCATCTACAGCAACAAACATCTCCCCCTCCTCTGACCATGACAAGCCTTGCCATCCAATTGAAACCATCACCACAAAAACATTGCAAAGCTTTGCCAAACTTCACCAAAACAAGGCTAGCCTAGCCTATACTCCACTATTACCTTCATAGTTGCCTTTGGCCACTCCTTAGCCACCACCACCATCATCTACATCACTTCTGGCTGCCACATGACCAATGACCAGATCTGCAACCCCCTATGGCCGAGCTCCAATTGACCTAAGCCGAGCCAAAAAGTTAAACAACTTGCCTCTTTTGTATTGTCTTTGGTATGCTTCATGTTAGCACCACTACACCTTCATCTCCACTTGTTTTGATGCCATTACCTGACCCAAACCTGACCTATATGGTGCCAAACCTGAGCTTAACACATCATTGGCTGAGCCCATGATCCACCTTGGTCGAGCATTCGAATGGTAAAGACAAGGTCTTGTCTTTATTGCCTTGTATTTCAACTTGTTTCTATATAATTCTGTGTTGATTATTCATATGTTATATTGTCTTGTTTTGGGTTGTTTACAAGATAAAAATCAAGGCTCTCCATTTATTCAAATCAAGAGTCATGCTATATCGTGCTTGTTGTGCTTTCTGGAATCTATTATGTGTGTTTTGATCGCTAATCTCCAGCTTTAACAGGTGAGTTATTCTCACCAGACAATATGTACCTATATAACTAGTAAATTGACACCCTGTGAATTTGTAGAAATATATTATCATGTTATACTTGACTATGTTATGATCATATGATGTTTATATACCTGTTATATCATATGCTACTATTATTTAATGTTATTCTGTTATTTATATCTGTTTATCACATTGCAAGTTCCCTGTAGACTAGAATCATTATGGGTTGAAATGATACATACCCGAACGGACTTTAGAATAGGGAAAAATTGTTATGGGATGAAATGATAGGCCTGAACGATTTTTATTTAATTTATTTTAACTTGGGATTGCGGGTTTGAAATGATAGAACCCGGATTTTTCTTTTTTTTACTGCGGATTGAAATGATACATATCTGTATCACTTGACCTAGGTTAGAAAACTATATACAGGCCCATGGTTATTTTTTAAAGTGTTTTTGGATATTTTTAAGTATTTTAAAAATATAAATTTATGAAATTTGATTTAAATAGATTTTGAAATGTTTTAAAATAAAGAAATTATGATTTTTCTACGAGTTAAAAATGTAATTAATGAATGGTTAAATTGGATTATTGAAATATAACTTAAGCTTGGAATTTGGAATTTGGTTAAAAATGATATTTAAGTTATATAAATAAAATGGATATTAAATTTTATTTGGAAATGGTAAATATGATAATTTGATTAAATTTGAATTTAAGTGATTTATTAAAGTATTATTGATTTTTCTATGAATTTAAGTGGTTAAATAAATGAATGTTAAAAGTGATCATTTAAAATATAACTTGACTTGGAAATATGAAATTTGGTTTTAATTAAAGGTTTTAAGTTAATTAAATAAAATTGGAAATTTAGTTAAATTTGTGAAATGGTAATTTAAATTTGAAGTGTTAAGTTATTTGTTGAAATGTGAAGAATTGGAAACTTTTACACTTAAATTTATTAAGTAAATTGTTGAAAATTGGATTTAATTATAAGAAATTTATTGTGAAAAAGATATATGTTAAATGATATGTAAATGAACATTTTAAATGTTAAAATATGATTTTTAAAGTGTTTATGTGTTTTAAATTAAAGTTATTTAATTGCTGGAAATACACTAACACCTGAAATTTACTTTTAATAGCATTCAGAAATGCTATAGATTCTGTTTTGAACTAAAATTGTGTAAAAAGAGCTATTACAGCATTTCTGAAATGCTGTAGTTGCTGTAATTGAACTTATAGGCTAATATTGAACTCAGGTCTATTATAGCATTCTCTGGAAATGCTATAATGGTCTGCAGTCTTTGCTGAAACCAAATTTAACCCTTGTTTTGAAATCTGAACTACCGCTGCACTTCTGATATGCTGTCTTTTCTATTTTGAACTATAATTCAACTAAAACTGAGTTTTAACAGCAGTTTTAAGTGCTGTCTTTGCTGAATAAAAAATGTTTTCAAATATAACCTATAGCAGTTGTTTTTAAATGCTGTGAAATGCTGAAATTTTAATAATTAGGGTTTTTGACTTAGTAAACGAACTCAGAATGGTTTGAAACTTTGGAAATTGAATACTTGATTTGAAAATATAATAATTACACTTTTAAAAGGTTTAAATGAATTATTTGATTGGAATATAAACTATTAAAAAGGTGACTTGAAATGATAATAAATGAAGTATACCTTTAAATTTAAAAGGTATTTAAAGTTGAATATATAGATTTGAACTCAAATGATATTTGGAATATTAAAATGATTTGAAATGAAGTTTTGAAATGATATGATATTTTAAAAATATGGAAATGGTTTGGAATTGATTTAATCTTTATTTTGATAAAGATTTGGATTTGAAATGATATTCTATTTTGAAGTATAAACTGTTTTTAAACTTATAACCATGGGTTATAATAACGATTGGTTGTTAAAGAGACTGGGATCGGATATGGACATACTCTCTGTCGATACTGAAAACCACTTTGACAACTGTGTACGCGGTGGAGTTTCCAGAATGAAGTAGGATGGTGGCGACGTTCTTAAGGTATGTTACGTGGACCCAACTCCCGTGAGTTGGCATAAGGTGGCTAAAACAGGAGCGATCTCGGACCAGTGAGGTAGCACCTCTTCTCAGACACATTTCTTCGATATTATACTCTTACTTGTGATTGATTAGATGGCCATCCTCCGATTTGGGAGTGTTGTTCGAGGTGGAACGGTAGTGGCTACTATGCGTATCCATTAGTCCGTGTGCATAATTGGTATATCTACCCTGGCATTGCCTAGTTGTGCCGTGTCACCTACCATATCGAGCTTTACTACGATTATGATTTTAAGATCCGACCGCGTTAAGGTTCTCCATCCCCTTAACGCTATTTTCTATATGATTATACTTTACTTATTTAGACACTATTATAATATCGAATATTACTACATAGTAGATATTTTAACGGATCCTTAGAGGATGGGCGGTCCCAAGCATCTTCTAAGTTACTTGTACCCTTATTACAGTTCGCTTGAGTTGGTTTACATTATATAAGTATATATTTTCCTGACTCGAGTGTTTTGTGTTTTGCTTTACGCTCGGGTCAGCCTGAGTTATTCACAGATTTGGATTTCCACTCGCTTGGAGATTTGAATCGCTGGAGATTATCTGCTTGTCTTGTCCTATCTATTTCAGTTCCGTTGTTCTACTCAGCTTGTACTTGGTTATTTTATTGAGACTTTTGTTGTACTCTATTTCTTCTGTTGTATCTTATGTAACTCTGACATATTTAGATAGTAGCTTCATGAACTACTATTTCTTTTACTTCCGCTGCATTATTTTACTCTGTGTCTGTGATCTGTGATTATATTTATTTACGGTATATTCTGAGATTTGCCAAATTTTAATTACAACGCGGTATTTTGAGCAATTCAACTCCGGCATGAGTGTCTACCTATACACTTATAATGGATGCGAATGGTTGAAAATATCGGGTCGTTACAGTTGGTATCAGAGCTTTGGCTTTGAGGCAAAACTCAGCATATGGAGTAGATTTATTTACAGAATCACTTTCGTTCGAGTTTGAATCTTTTCCTCTTGATTCGAATTTCCTTTGAATTTTTGGAACGTTCCCTGCGGTTCCAAAATTCATTCTTGTCCCTCACTATTCATCTTCTTTTGATTTTGGAGTATCGCATAACTCCACTTCGAATGATCTTTATAGTGAATTGGTTGTCTCGCCAATATTCTAATTTTCTAGTAAAGGGGGAAACTCCTTTACAAATTAGCATTGATTCACCAGAGATTTATATCTATCCTTGGTTTAGATGCTAATATCTTTTATTATTCCAAACTCTATCTCTTGAGATCGAAGGTAGATTTACCCTGGAAAATCCACATTTGATCTTATTCTTTAAGTCACGGTTGACCCGGTTAAGGTTGTCCGCGATTTATCTAAGCTTACCCATCTCTCTACTCTGTTTAACCATCTTGTCTTTTGTTTCTAAACTATCTCCAAACATTTTGAATTGTACTAGTAAATCTAAGTTTGTTTTATATATTGTGTTGTTTGAGTTGTTGATGTTGATTTGGGCTTCTGATCGATTCGTTTGATCAACGCTATCGATAGGATTTCTAAAACACTTTGACAGAACAAACTGACACAATATTATTTTAAAAAAATTTGGTTAATAAAATAAATTTGGATATATAATTTTATGGAACTTAATAAATTGATTTAAATTTATTATTTGAAATGATAATACTTGATTTATCATTTATTGTTCTATAAATGAATTTATAAATAGTTGTTTATAAATTTATTTGGGAACTGAAATGAATTTAAAACAAGAAATTTAAATAATTTAATTTCCGATGGTTTCAAACCTTGTGTTTAAAGTTTTAAAAGGATATATTATTTAAAGTATTTCCAGTAGAAATTTGTTTCCAAAGAATTTTAAAGTTTAAAAATTAGTGCTCTTCTCTTTGTCGCTGGAAAATAATTTCGGTGATGACTGCAGCATCATCGACGTTCATTTTCGAGTTTCGAAGTGAAGAAACCATTATGTAGTCCTACTACAGTTTTGTTTTGGGAAATTTGATTGATTTGAATTTCTAAAAGACAATTTGATTTATAATATATATAGATATATGATTTAAATTTGATTTGACATATTATGTACATATATTTATTTATCTCTAACTGGTTTGAAGGAAATCGGAAATTAATTCTTACATTTTTTTTCTTAAAGAATAATTTCAATTATAAATTTGGATAAATGATTCAAACTTGAGATAATTGAATTGGAAAGTTTTACTTGTATAACACACAATTTCATTCCAATATAACTTACCAAAATTACACAGAAGTTGAATATGAAATTGGATAATATACAATATAGAAAGGATTTTATAAATAAAATTTGAGTGGTTATAATAAATGTTATACACTTAAATTTTAGTTATAAAAGATTAACAGAGGTAAATAGTGAAAAAGGAATTTAAAGAGAATTTATTTAAATAACTTAATAATCAAATTTAATTTAAAATGGAACCTTAAGTCTAACCTAGGAATTTTAATAAAGGTTATTTCCTGAAATGAATATGTTGTATAATAAATAATGTATCTTTGAATAGATAAAATAAAATACATTTGAATTGGACTTTTGTAATAAAGTTTATTTAACTTGAATTCATAGTTTAATTGATGTCTAAATGAATAAATGTGTAAAGAAATTTGATTGTTATATTTGCTATATAAATGTTTTATTTATGAAATAGATATGTCTTGGAAAATGAATAATTATGATTTAAATAGTTAAAATTTATTTTAACATCACTAAAATTTGATAATTGAAAATTTGGTTTCCAAATGGAATTTTAAGTGTAACTTATTGAAGGAATATCTATTTATGAAATGGGCATTTTAAATAAAGTGTTAGGTTATGTGTTAAATTAAGAGTTAACTAAAATAGTGAGCTTTTGACTTAATAAATGAAGTATAGTTTATTTGGATATTCCATTCATAAAAGTATGTTTTGATAAGTCTTAAGTTAAAAGATATCCAAATGAATGTTTCTGGAATTAAACTGATTTGAAATATTAATATCTACTTAGCATTTTATAAGTGCTACTATTTTGAAAAGACAATGTTTTGGAAATTTTATAATTGAATGAACTTAGAAATGCTACAACTTTAAAATGAATATTATTTGACCTTGAATTAAAATGGTTTAAATGAAGATTATTTTAAAAGGTGTTATGATTTTCTAAGTATTATGTTTTTTTAGAATAACATTTCCAATGTGTTATGATTTTAGTAGTATGATTTCCAAATGATAAACACCTCTAAATTGTTATGATTTCAAAGTATTGTGATTTCAAAGCATTATGGTTTCAAACTATTATCTTATTTTGTTTTTCAAACCATCTTTTGGTTGTCCTTATTTTCCCTCATCTTGCTACAGACTGGTATAAGCATCTTTCTATAATCTTTCTATTTAGAAATCTTTCTGTAATCTTTGATAATCTTTGTTACTCATCTGGATCTAAACACTGTTTTTCCATTTATAGACAGTCGGTCAAGTGAAAAGGGAGATTCAGACTCTAGAGGATCTTTTTTGTGTTTGTGTTCCTGATTTGATCACCTCCATCTTGTTAAACTTACCTATAACAATAGTTATCAGGTGTAATTCCAATCTTCTTATCATCTTATCTTAAATTCTATTTCATTCTATCTTTTTCTGTGCTTTCCCGTACCTCGTTCCTTTTCAGGGACGAAAAGTTTTGAGTGGGGGAGAGTGTAACAACCCTGTATTTTACAAATATTTTTTTTTATTATTGATTTTCCAGATTCAAAAGCTTTATTTATGAAAAGGAATAAATTTTGTTATTTTAAGTATAAACTTTGATTTTGATGTGGATTAGAATTCCAAATATGACTAAATTTAATATTTCTAGAAAATGTGAATTTTGGTCAATAGTCAAACTTTGACTTTTAAATTTAAAAATTTAAATATTTGAAATTATAAAAAAAAATTCTTTGATTATGAAAATAGATTTAATAACATGAATACTGCTTTTCGTTTCGTTGAAAACGGAGTTAAAATGTAAAAGTTATGTACATTTCAATTTTTAGTATAATTTGTTTATTTGTGCAATTTTGCCTATTTTAAATTTTATAAATCATATTTTCTTTCTTATATTTTGTTTTAATATGTGTTAATATGTTATTTTATGTATATTTTTGTCTTTTTATATTTTTAAAATGATAATAGAATTTTTCCAAAATTTACTGTATTTATTTTTCATTTTTAAAGGCTGTTTTCCTATTTTCTGCTATTTTCTTCATTAAAAATTATATGTAAATTAAATTTTAAATATTTATTTTTTGAATATATTTTTACTTTGTGTTATTATTTATGTTTAAAAATATATTACAAGCTCATATGAATTTTTCTAAAATTTATTCTATTCAATTTCAAATTTTCTAGACTAGTTTACTCATTTTAGCTATTTTCTTAATTTAACTTTATATAATTGATAAATATTTATATAAATTATTATATTTTGATAAAATTTCGAAATTTTATCTGGGATTATTATTATTTCCAGAAATATAAAGTTATATAATTAAAATAAAGAAATATGAAAGGTTTTAAACTATTGAAACTCCTAAGTCTTTTCCTCTTCCGCCTTTTCATTTCCTTGGCTTTTCATTTTCTCCTTGATAGCCGTACATTTCCCATTGCCTTTCACGTGAAAATACTTCTCATCCTCTTCAACTCATGGCTATTTCTCATTTGAGAAAAAAAAATTCCAAGTTAATGGCTTCTCTTTATTCTTTTCTACCTTCCTTCCTTTGAATTTGCCTTGTTTTCTGCTTAAATTTGCCTTGACTTCACATATGATTCTCGGCCTACCACCTCCACCATCGGCTCCACCATCTCCTCCACCATCTACAGCAACAAACATCTCCCCCTCCTCTGACCATGACAAGCCTTGCCATCCAATTGAAACCATCACCACAAAAACATTGCAAAGCTTTGCCAAACTTCACCAAAACAAGGCTAGCCTAGCCTATACTCCACTATTACCTTCATAGTTGCCTTTGGCCACTCCTTAGCCACCACCACCATCATCTACATCACTTCTGGCTGCCACATGACCACTGACCAGATCTGCAACCCCCTATGGCCGAGCTCCAATTGACCTAAGCCGAGCCAAAAAGTTAAACAACTTGCCTCTTTTGCATTGTCTTTGGTATGCTTCATGTTAGCACCACTACACCTTCATCTCCACTTGTTTTGATGCCATTACCTGACCCAAACCTGACCTATATGGTGCCAAACCTGAGCTTAACACATCATTGGCTGAGCCCATGATCCACCTTGGTCGAGCATTCGAATGGTAAAGACAAGGTCTTGTCTTTATTGCCTTGTATTTCAACTTGTTTCTATATAATTCTGTGTTGATTATTCATATGTTATATTGTCTTGTTTTGGGTTGTTTACAAGATAAAAATCAAGGCTCTCCATTTATTCAAATCAAGAGTCATGCTATATCGTGCTTGTTGTGCTTTCTGGAATCTATTCTGTGTGTTTTGATCGCTAATCTCCAGCTTTAACAGGTGAGTTATTCTCACCAGACAATATGTACCTATATAACTAGTAAATTGACACCCTGTGAATCTGTAGAAATATATTATCATGTTATACTTGACTATGTTATGATCATATGATGTTTATATACCTGTTATATCATATGCTACTATTATTTAATGTTATTCTGTTATTTATATCTGTTTATCACACTGCAAGTTCCCTGTAGACTAGAATCACTATGGGTTGAAATGATACATACCCGAACGGACTTTAGAATAGGGAAAAATTGTTATGGGATGAAATGATAGGCCTGAACGATTTTTATTTAATTTATTTTAACTTGGGATTGCGGGTTTGAAATGATAGAACCCGGATTTTTCTTTTTTTTACTGCGGATTGAAATGATACATATCTGTATCACTTGACCTAGGTTAGAAAACTATATACAGGCCCATGGTTATTTTTTAAAGTGTTTTTGGATATTTTTAAGTATTTTAAAAATATAAATTTATGAAATTTGATTTAAATAGATTTTGAAATGTTTTAAAATAAAGAAATTATGATTTTTCTACGAGTTAAAAATGTAATTAATGAATGGTTAAATTGGATTATTGAAATATAACTTAAGCTTGGAATTTGGAATTTGGTTAAAAATGATATTTAAGTTATATAAATAAAATGGATATTAAAATTTATTTGGAAATGGTAAATATGATAATTTGATTAAATTTGAATTTAAGTGATTTATTAAAGTATTATTGATTTTTCTATGAATTTAAGTGGTTAAATAAATGAATGTTAAAAGTGATCATTTAAAATATAACTTGACTTGGAAATGTGAAATTTGGTTTTAATTAAAGGTTTAAGTTAATTAAATAAAATTGGAAATTTAGTTAAATTTGTGAAATGGTAATTTAAATTTGAAGTGTTAAGTTATTTGTTGAAATGTAAAGAATTGGAAACTTTTACACTTAAATTTATTAAGTAAATTGTTGAAAATTGGATTTAATTATAAGAAATTTATTGTGAAAAAGATATATGTTAAATGATATGTAAATGAACATTTTAAATGTTAAAATATGATTTTTAAAATGTTTATGTGTTTTAAATTAAAGTTATTTCATTGCTGGAAATACACTAACACCTGAAATTTACTTTTAATAGCATTCAGAAATGCTATAGATTCTGTTTTGAACTAAAATTGTGTAAAAAGAGCTATTACAGTATTTCTGAAATGCTGTAGTTGCTGTAATTGAACTTATAGGCTAATATTGAACTCAGGTCTATTATAGCATTCTCTGGAAATGCTATAATGGTCTGCAGTCTTTGCTGAAACCAAATTTAACCCTTGTTTTGAAATCTGAACTACCGCAGCACTTCTGATATGCTGTCTTTTCTATTTTGAACTATAATTCAACTAAAACTGAGTTTTAACAGCAGTTTTAAGTGCTGTCTTTGCTGAATAAAAAATGTTTTCAAATATAACCTATAGCAGTTGTTTTTAAATGCTGTGAAATGCTGAAATTTTAATAATTAGGGTTTTTGACTTAGTAAACGAATTCAGAATGGTTTGAAACTTTGGAAATTGAATACTTGATTTGAAAATATAATAATTACACTTTTAAAAGGTTTAAATGAATTATTTGATTGGAATATAAACTATTAAAAAGGTGACTTGAAATGATAATAAATGAAGTATACCTTTAAATTTAAAAGGTATTTAAAGTTGAATATTTAGATTTGAACTCGAATGATATTTGGAATATTAAAATGATTTGAAATGAAGTTTTGAAATGATATGATATTTTAAAAATATGGAAATGGTTTGGAATTGATTTAATCTTTATTTTGATAAAGATTTGGATTTGAAATGATATTCTATTTTGAAGTATAAACTGTTTTTAAACTTATAACCACGGGTTATAATAACGATTGGTTGTTAAAGAGACCGGGATCGGATATGGACATACTCTCTGTCGATACCGAAAACCACTTTGACAACTGTGTACGCGGTGGAGTTTCCAGAATGAAGTAGGATGGTGGCGACGTTCTTAAGGTATGTTACGTGGACCCAACTCCTGTGAGTTGGCATAAGGTGGCTAAAACAGGAGCGATCTCGGACCAGTGAGGTAGCACCTCTTCTCAGACACATTTCTTCGATATTATACTCTTACTTGTGATTGATTAGATGGCCATCCTCCGATTTGGGAGTATTGTTCGAGGTGGAACGGTAGTGGCTGCTATGCGTATCCATCAGTCCGTGTGCGTAATTGGTATATCTACCCTGGCATTGCCTAGTTGTGCCGTGTCACCTACCATATCGAGCTTTACTACGATTATGATTTTAAGATCCGACCGCATTAAGGTTCTCCATCCCCTTAACGCTATTTTCTATATGATTATACTTTACTTATTTAGACACTATTATAATATCGAATATTACTACATAGTAGATATTTTAACGGATCCTTAGAGGATGGGCGGTCCCAAGCATCTTCTAAGTTACTTGTACCCTTATTACAATTCGCTTGAGTTGGTTTACATTATATAAGTATATATTGTCCTGACTCGAGTGTTTTGTGTTTTTCTTTACGCTCGGGTCAGCCTGAGTTATTCACAGATTTGGATTTCCACTCGCTTGGAGATTTGAATCGCTGGAGATTATCTGCTTGTCTTGTCCTATCTATTTCAGTTCCGTTGTTCTACTCAGCTTGTACTTGGTTATTTTATTGAGACTTTTGTTGTACTCTATTTCTTTTGTTGTATCTTATGTAACTCTGACATATTTAGATAGTAGCTTCATGAACTACTATTTCTTTTACTTCCGCTGCATTATTTTACTCTGTGTCTGTGATCTGTGATTATATTTATTTACAGTATATTCTGAGATTTGCCAAATTTTAATTACAACGCGGTATTTTGAGCAATTCAACTCCGGCATGAGTGTCTACCTATACGCTTATAATGGATGCGAATGGTTGAAAATATCGGGTCGTTACAACTGTGATCAAGTTGGGCATTACAAGAATCAGTGTCAAGAGCCAGTTAGAGAGGATAAAGGAAAAGTTTATGCTATTGGACCAGCTAGGCCTACTACAGCTGATAAAGAAAATGTCATGATGGAAGGTATGTTTTTGGTTCAGAGTATTCTAGTTAGATTACTATTTGATTTCGGTGTATCACATTCATTTATATCTCAATGTTTAGTTTGATAGATTATGTTTAGAAGCCACCTACCTTGTTACTTCCTTAAGGGTTGTGAATCCAATAGGAGGGTATGCAACTCTAGGGTTAAAATGTGACCAATTAGAACTTGATTTCTCAGGTCATAAATTTGCATGCAGTTTGTATGTTATTGATTTCGTAGATTTTGAAATCATTTTGGGAATGAATTGGTTAGGTAGGTATGAGGCTAAAGTATTTTTCCAAGATAGAAAGATATCATTGAGACACCCTGATAGTCATAACCGAGTGATATTCTTAGTAGAGAATACTGACCGGAATGTTAGTACTTTGCTTAATGCTATGGAGATAGGTGATGAGTTAAGTCGGGTTCAGGTATTAAGAGAATTTGCTGATGTCTTTGAACCAATCACTGGACTACCCCTGAAAAGAGCTGTTGAGTTTAGAATAGACCATGTGCTTGGAGCCGAACCAGTGAGTATACCACCTAGCAGGATGACACCAACTGAGATGAAGAAATTAAAGGCGCAGCTAGTGGATCTCGAAGGAAGGAATTTTATTAGACCATGCAGTTCACCTTGGGGAGCGGCTGTGGTGTTTGTGAAGAAACCAGATGGGTCATTAAGGATGTGTATCGACTATCATAAGTTAAATGAAAGGAAAATTAAGAATAAGTATCCTTTGCCCAGAATAGATGATCTATTCAATCGGCTGAATGGAGCCAGAGTGTTTTCCCAGTTGGATTTAGCGATAGGTTTCCATCAGTTAAGAGTAGCGGAGGACAGTATTCCTTTGACAGCATTTCGGATTAGATATGGTTCATATGAGTGGTTGGTGATGCCAGTTGGATTGACAAATGCACTTGCTTTCTTCGTAGATTTGATGAACCGAGTTTTCTGAGAGTACTTGGATAGGTTTGTGCTGGTGTTTATAGATGAGATTCTAATATACTCTAAGAATGGGAGAGAGCATGAAGTTCATCTTAGAGTGGTGCTTGAAACCTTGAGGCAGAATCAGCTAAAGGCGAAGTTTACTAAGTGTCATTTTTGGATAAAAGAGGTTAAGTTTCTTGGTCACGTGGTTTCAGAGAAAGGGTTGTCAGTCGATCCAGATAAGATCAAAGCTGTGCATAATTGGAAGAGTCTAGAGAAGGTGACTGCAATCAGGAGTTTTCTTGGACTTGCTGGATACTACTGAAGATTCATTAAGGATTTCTCGCAGATAGCAGCACCCTTAACTAAGCTAACCAAAATGGAGGTGAAGTTTGTTTGGTCCTACAAATGTGAGGAAGCATTCCTTAAGTTAAAGCATTTGTTGACTAATGCACCCATGTTGGCAGTTTCAAACGGAAACCAAGGATTGGTTGTGTATACTGATGCATGCGAAACTGGATTAGGAGCAGTGTTGATGTAGAATGGTAAAGTTATTGTCTATGCATCCAGGCAGCTTAGATCGCATGAAGTAAGGTATCCTACTCATGATTTTGAGTTGGCAACGGTGATCTTCGCATTGAAGATATGGAGACATTATCTTTTAGGTGAGAGGTTTGACCTATAAACAGATCATAAGTCTTTAAGATACTTATTTTCTCAGAAAGAGTTGAATATGAGACCGCAGAGGTGGCTGGATTTTTTGGCGGCTTATCATTTCAGTATGGAATATACACCAGGAAAAGGTAAAAAGGTAGCAGATGCTCTTAATAGAAAACATCAGAATGTGGTGTTAGCTATTTTGGTGGAGCGGAAAGACTTAGAAGCTTTAGTCGGTTGTGATGTGTAGTTAACATCGACTGCTGGTTCTAGTCAGAGTTCCAACAGTTTGTCTTGTTTAGAAGTCCGACGAGTATTGATTGAAAGAATTGCTTCTAAGCAGAAGGAGGATCCAATTAGCTAAGAGGATTAGAACATTTGAGATTGGAACAGAGATCGATGATTTAAAGGATTTTAGCCTTGATCAGAAAAGGTGGCTAAGAAAGGAGGGATGGTTATGTGTTTCGAATGTGGAGGACTTGAGGAAGGAAGTTCTTGGAGAATGTCATCGATCCAAGTTTACGATTCATCCTGGAGGAACCTAGATGTATCAGGATATGAAAAGGAGCTTCTACTAGGAAGGCATAAAGAGGGATGTTAGCTTGTGGGTTAGACAGTGTGCAAACTGTCAATAAGTGAAAGCTAAACATCAGAAGCCTAGTGGATTTCTTCAACCTTTGGAGATTTCAGTTTGAAAATGGGATTCTATATCCATGGATTTTATAGACGGTTGCCAAGGACAAACAGGGGTAATGAAAGTATATGGGTTATAGTGTACAGATTAACCAAGAGTGCCCATTTCATTCCAGTTAAGTCAACCAGGACGACACCTGTTTTAGCCAAGTTGTTCCTGAAGAACATAGTTAGACTGCATGGGCTCCTAGTAGTATAGTCAATGACAGAGATGCTTTATTCACTAGTGAATTCTGGAAGAGTCTACAGGAGGTAATGGGTACCAAGCTTAATATGAGTACTTCATATCATCCTCAGATAGATGGGCAGACAAAGAGAGTCAATAAGGTACACGAGGATTTATTGAGGGCATGTGTACTGAACTTTGGTGGATCTTGGGAGGATCGCCTACATTTAGTTGATTTTTCCTATAACAACAGTTATCAGACTAGCATAGGAATACGTCGTTTAAAGCTTTGTATGGAAGACCATGCAAATCACCAGCATGTTGGTTGGAGACTGGAGATAGATTAGTCTTAGGTCCAGATTTGGTTAGAGAGGCGTCAAAGGAGATTGATTTAATCTGAGGAAGGATGAAGGAAGCTCAGTCCAGACAGAAGAGTTACACAAATAAGAGGCGTAAAGACATAGAATTCTAAGTTGGAGATAAGGTTTTCATTAAGATATCACTATGAAGGGTGTGGTGCGATTTAGAAAGTCAGGGAAGTTATCCCCGAGATATTTTGGTCCATTCAAGATTTTAGAGAGGATTGGAAAGCTCGCATACAGAGTAGAGTTACCGAGCAGTATGGCAGGTGTCCATAATGTATTTAATGTGTCTCATCTTTGTAAGTATGTGCATGATCCAGAGACTAATATTCCTACGACAGGGTTGGATGACTTAGTGGTAGAGCCTAATTTGACTATTGTTAGACAACCAGTTCGAGTTGTAGCTAGAGATGAGAAACGATTAAGGAACTAGACAGTCAGGTTGTAAAAGTTCAGTGGAGCAATACTGAGAAAGTCTGTACTTGGGAAACAGAGGACGTGATTAGAGATACTTATTCTGATCTGCTTTAAGGGTATGTCTATATTAGATTTATATAGATAGTTGCTAGTCAGATAGGCTAGTATGGTTGTTATGGTTATTAGGAGTTGTTACAGATGGTTGCTATGTTAAGTATTTAGTCCTTGCTGAATTTCGAGGACGAAATTCTTTAGGAGGGAGCCTGTAACATCCCAAAATTTTGAGAACATTATTCAGAAGATTTAATTAGATTGATTAAATAGAATAATGATGATAGTGGGATTGAGATTTAAATAAATTATATAATGGGTCGTGCTTACTAATAAAATTAAATGGGCTTAAATTGGTTTATAAGTTAATTAAATTACACATGAGCATATTAGTAAAATAGCCATCCTATTATACACGGCTATACAATTTTCATTCTTGCCTATTCACGTTCCATTTTTGTTTTTCACAAATGTAAATCAAAAACTGAATAGAGCCGGCCACTAACAAGAAGGAAAAAAGGATTTCAATCTAAAGCTAAGATCAAAGCTAGGAAGGATTAATCAACAACAAATCTTAAATTCCTTATCAAGTCTAAGGTGAATAATAATTTCATGCCACCTTTATTTTATTTTATCATTATAAGTTTTCATATTTATGATTAGATTCGTTTTTATGATGATATTGATGATGATATGCTTGATCTATATTATGTTTGATATATTTAATTTCAAATTGTATATGAATTTGCACGGTTTTGATGTAAAACCGTAAGTCTATGAGTTTGGAATGCCATGGAAAATTTTACGTTAAGTAAAACATGATTTTGGAGATGGGTTTTAATTTTCAGAATTTTCCAAGCTATGGAAATTTTTTTGTGAATTTTTAATGAAAAATATGATATAATTGGGTTTGAAATTTATTTCGAGAATTTCAGGGAGAAATTGGGTCTGAAATTTTAGTATGCTTGACCTCATTATGAAATTGAATTTCTGTGATTATTGGGGATTTTTCCCAATTGATTTACTAGGGGAAATAAATTATTTTAGAAGAAGGATTTTTCGAAATAATTGGTTTTGGTATATGGAAAGGCTTAAACGTTATATTTTATGATTTAGATCTGATGAAAGTGCTAAATGTAAAACATTTGAAAAGTTTTATGGCAGCCAATCATAGGATTACAAATAGGCAAGAAGTTACAAAGTAATTACAAAAAGTTGCTATATTTCAGTCTTTAATTTAGAAAAAGATGTTTTGCCTTAAATAGTAAGAACCTTTCAATTCCATTGGTTCTGCTTCATCCCAGCCGAAACCTACATAGTCAAAACCCATGTAGTCAAAACCAATACACAACATATCACTTGGATGGTACGTAGTGGATTAGAAGGAAGGCAGAAGCCTTGGTGTTGAAAGGTAAGCTTCCGATGGGGTTGAAACCCAGCTTTGTTTTCAAAAGTTAAGTTCTTGCCTTGTTTTACTTAAAACCTTCGACATAGTCGAAACATATGCTTTCGAAAGGGTTTTATAAATTTCTTTCTAAGAAGGTTGTCATATTATGTTAAAGTATTAGCTTTCGAAGGGGTGCCTTTTTCTTTAAATAAGAGCTTCCGAAAGGATTGGTTCCGACCTAGTCGAAACTTAGCCGCTATTTTCCTTCCGAAGTATTGAAGTCATCAATGCCTTCGAAAGGTTATCTCTGATTTTACCTAAGTTAATCCGCTTCCTAATTTCTTTCGAAAGGGGTTGAGGGTTTCGTAGGTGATGGTGTCGAAAAGGGGTTTCAGCTCTGTTCTTCGAAGTTTTAATTTTTAAAGGTTGCTGCTTTCGACTAGATGGTTCCAACACCATCAATTTTTCCCTAAAAACAGTTTTATAAGGGTTTCGAAAGAGATACTTTCGTATATAACCACTTTGACCCAAAATATGTTTTTAAAGAGTAAACCCAATACTTTCGAAAGGGATACTTTCATCTGTTTCGATGCTATGTTCTAAAATATGTTTTGATACCATCGAAAGGTATATTTAGTTTTAAAAGAGATTATTTATCAAGGGCTTCGAAAGGTGTTTTTGCTATGTTTTGAAAAGGGATTTCTTTCGAAGGTGGCTATCCGGAGGTTTCGAAAGAGATGTTTTTAAGATTTCAAAACATAAAGCCAATCTCAAATTAAAGTAATAGTCATGGCATAAATAAACAAAGTGTTTTGAAATGAAGAAGTTTTCCTTAATTTAAAAGGTTAAAGGGTTTAACCAGGATATATATAAAGAGGATTTCAGGGATAATAAACCACAGGTCTTGGTATTATTTTGTTGTTATGTTTACTTCTTCATATACTTATTCACATTGTTATTAACCCTTAACTGTATTTTAGGGAAAGGGCGAAATAACCAGTTAGATTGATCCAATAGTGAATATAATTGAGAAATGTTAAATCTTAATTAAAGATATTGGCAGGGGCCAATAGGTTTGCAGTAATCTCATGAAAACTGTATAACAAATGATATTGGCAGGGGCCAATAAGTTCATAGTCGGCCCATGAAACCTATGATTTGATACTAGCAGGGGCAAGTAGGTTTGTAGTTAGCCCATAAAAACTATATTTGAATTAAGATATTGACAAATAGTCAATAGGTACCTAGTTAGCCTATGAAAACTAGGATATATAAAAACGATATTGGAGTTACCAAAAGGTTCTTAGTGATCCGATGAAAACTATGAAATTGGACAGATAGTCCATAAACATTTAAAAGGTTAATAGTAACCCTTAAAACTATAATTGAGATAGATAGTCAGAATAAATGGGGATGGGTAATCCAAATTTGATTTACTCATTTTGCATATCATCATAACATTTTGAAATACTATGTTTTTAACCATTGTGGATGCAGGAGCACAGTATATGGTTTTATAAATGTTTTAGGATACTAGTGAGGGGGAAACCCGTCCCGCTAAGCGAAGTTGTCTCATTAGATATCTAAATGGTTTGAGATGGTAGATTATTATTCATACCAGGATTTATGTCTGACTCGAAATTTTTGTTTTCCCCTTAAACTCTAGGGTACTCAATTTATTTTGAGTAGGTTAAGAGTTAAGGTTTCCAGGTGTCCTTTTTAGACGAATAAAGATTCCGAAGACGTGCAAGAGGCAAGCTTGTTATTAGAGTTCTTTTATTTTCCGCTGTGTGTTTGATTGTAAAGGCAATTATTTAGTGTCATATTATATACTCTGATCAACCAAGAGGGCATCTTCATATGTTGCTCTTGGCATATTTTGTAATTGTTATATGTTATCTGAACGTGATCTGCGAACTGGGATTATGTAATTGATTTGAAATATTTGGAAATGGAATATGGAATTTGTTTGCTGTTTAATTTTTTTTCCGTATTTTTGTGTTTCTATGTATCAATGTATCTAATATCACTGTATTTGGTCGCCGAAGATTAATAACTATAGATGACTGCAGCATCTGTAGCCGTTATATTTGGGCCTCCAAGTAGGGGGATGTTACACAAGTTTTAATATCCCTTATTCTAAGGCCCAAAACTAACCGCTTTAGATGCTACGGTCATCTATAGTATTAATTTCCGATGACAAAATGCGGCAATGTTAATGGTATCCATAATATCAGAAGCATAAGAATATGAAATATTTTAACATAATTTCAAAACAACTTTTCTTATCACATTTCAAATCAGTATTTCATATTCCATACATCATCTCATAACGTTACCCAGATTCAGATAGAATATAATTATCATAAAATATGCCATAAGCGACAAATGAAGATGCCCTCTTGGATGATCAGGGTACTCAATAGGCAGTTATAACAATCTGTCGTTACATACAATAATCCAACACATCGGAATAGATAAATAGGTAAACTCCTACATAGCTAATATTTGCCTCCTGCACGTCTATGGAAGCTTTATTCACCAAAATCTACTAAGCCTAAAAACCTTAACTCTCAACGTACTCAAATCAAATTTTGAGCAACCGAGAGTTTAAGGGGAAAACATAAACTTCAAGTAAAATAAAAAGCCTGATGTGAATAATAATATGACATCTCGATTTATTGGTATTAAGTGAGACCATGCCGCCTAGAAGAATGTGGTTTCCCCTCACTAACATCCTTTTAAAAGCTTATCTTTTGCAAATCAAAATCCAACAACCAAACTAGTTATAATAAACAATATAATAATAACCTAATAGGTATGCATGCAACATATATACTATTGACTACCCATCAAGTCAAGGGACTATTTGTCCCAATGTTTAGTTTTCATATGGTAACACCAACCTACATGGCTGAACTGGGCCTACCAGATATATCAAATTATCCAACTACCTATTAGAAGAAAACTGTATGGTTTGTCTGAAACTTAGTTTTCCTAGGATCAACTAAACCTAATGGTTTTTTGGGCTCACCAGTAACCTAATTCATCATTGTATTTCTTTTCTATGAATACACTTACTTTTTATCTACCTTTGACATTGCACTACGCACTGAAATTTTGAACTTATACCAGCTTGGGTCTAATAGCTGAAGTATAGGGCTTGACCCTAAACCAGTCCTATCTAGTTTTCTAATCTCTGGGCCATTCTTTTAGTATATTCTGGGTTGAACACCCTATTCATATTTCCTTGAAAACAAAATCTTTGAAAATGATTTAACCCTTGAAATCATTCTTAAAACAAGGAAATTATCTTTGCTTTACCCAAAAGAATTGTGCCATGATATATATGCTTGACAAAACATTGTTGATGAAAACTCGAAGTCATTGGGGTCATCGACCCTCTCAAACCTTAGGCTCTTAGGCCAAAACTATGTAAATTCTTTACATTTATGAAACTCGATGATGTTATCGTTATTAAAGTACTTTGCCTATTTAAAACATGTCGAAGTTCTTCATTTAAAAATATATGGGGATAATGTCGAAGTCACTACTTTATAAATTATAGTGTAAAAGCTATAGGGTTTGAATCTTGATAACACAGATAACATCAATCTTAACACCTCATCAAGGCTATAAAACATAGATTGGGGGTTAGACCCGATGACTGAAAAAACATTGGTTAAGCTCAAAGACTATCTATGATTGACTAGACTCGATATCAATGCCAAATATTGTAGGCTCGATGACATTCTTAAAAGCGGTGAGCTTAGACTCGGTGACATAAATAAAAGCGGCATGCTAAACTCAATGGCAAGCCATAAGCCAAGGCTCAAAAACAATTTAAAAGCGGCATTGATAAGCTCGATGACCTAATAAAAGCGTAGGCTCGATAACCTAATAAAAGTATAGGCTCAATGACCTAATAAAAGTATATGCTCAATGACCTGATAAAAGTATAAACTTGTTGACCTGATAAAAGTATAAGCTCGATGACTAAAGGGTGTGCGGCATCAACATACCCATGTCGAGTCCCTTCTCGACCTTTCCACCCTCGACGAGGTTCCAAACCATCCACTTAATGCCAAACTTGTGGACATCATGCGACATTGGTTGTTTCTGCATCGACGACACTTAAACACAGTGCGTTGGGGCTCAATCTCGATGATATCGACCTGGCAGTATGGTAAATAATTAGAAAGCTGCAATTTTACTATAAAACGATATTACATTTCACCAAACCTCAATTATTTGTCAAAATCTCATTGGTTAATAAAACTTTATCGATACTTTTTCTGAAAATACTACCTCATTCTACAATCTGGACCAATAAAACATTTTTCACCTTAACCCATTTTATAGATAATTTAATTCGTCAATTAAGCCCTTTAGACTGTCAGACATTATTTACCATTCATAAACACTTAGGAAAAATTCCCAAAAATCATAGTAAATCAAAACAACCAATTTCTTCGACAAATAAAAATTTCGAGGCTAAAATCGTATTTTATTATTTTTAATAGTTAAATCCCATTTAAGCCATTTTCTAGACTTGGAAAATCCACCAAATATGTTCTTTACCACAGAAAATTATGAAATCAAAAACCCACTTCCAAATAATGTTTTTAACAACATATAAAAATTTCAAAGCATTTGGGCATCATACAATAAGGTTTTTAACTTAAACATACCATTAAATCTCGTATTTAAATTCAAAAAATCACCAACAAGTATATTGTCATCCCAACTACTAAAACATGGTATAATACATGCAAACAATTGAATTTACACTTTAAAACCAAAATATAGTTAAAAACATTAGATGTGGATTATTATTCACCTTGCTTTGGATTAAGAAAGTTGAGATTTATATTGTAGGTTGGTTTCCCCTAGCTTTAATCTTGTTTCATTACTAGCAATAGCCGATCGAGCTATTTTGAGTTTTAGTTTGTGAAAGTGTTAAATGAAATGAAGGGGAAGAGGTATAACGACATATGTTTAGGAAATAAACCATTTTCCCATATTGCCGTTATTCTTATTTCCTCCTTCTTATCTCAGTTTTATTCTTGCTTATTAATCCATTCACTAAGGCGTGAGCTAATTATTAATCATCAAATCTCAATTTCCTTAACCCTTTACATTATTTTTATTTAATTTACCTAATTAAATGTTCTAATAATGTTAATAAAACTAGGGTTGTTATAATCCATGATGTCATAATACAGCTACTTGATATCCCTATGATATGCAACACCTACTTTCTACTACTGGTTTATGACATTCGCATTGCTTTAGTCCTTTGATATCAATTTTTGCCTTACCGGAGTATAGAATTGGCTTTATACAACATTGTTCACTTGTGGCATGCGATATAGACGAGCTGCGGCATTGTAGATGAAAAAGTAGTGTATGGATCGTATATTTATTCTAATATGCAAGTGTAGTAAAATACTAATTACAAAAAGAAGTGCTTCGAATCATTGCTATTTGACTCGGACCTGTTCTGAAAAAGTCGAGGTATTTTGAATTGTTTGTTGACATGGGCAAAGTAAGGGAAAATATCTGAAATGATTTCAATATTGGACCTTAACAGAGTAAAGTAAATAATAGTAAGGAAACAATCACACTAGAGTTTTTATACTGGTTCGGACCTCCCATCCTACGTCCAGTCCCGAAGCCCCTCTTCTGTTTTCACTAATAAACAACCCTCGCTTTGCCCGGAGGAATATGCTCGATACAATAGTTCTTTTCAAGACAAGTATGTGTTCTGAAAACACTAATTTTGACCGCATAGTACAAATCTTCCTATAATCTCCTTTAAGTAGTATGTGTACGTGAGGCTTTGATTTTAGGAAGTAATAAAGGCTGATATTGCTTGCTTTTATAATACATAATATGCAAAGAATGCGGATAAGAGATTCAGAAAATTCAGGTAATTTTAAAACTTAAAATCTTTGCATATATATAAATGATGAAGGGTTTTAGTGAAAAGTAGTATCTTTTGAGTTTTCTGATTCAATCTAATGGTTGTAGCTATTGATAAAGAAGGGATGCAGTGAAGAGTTGTGGAAGTATCCATTAAATTAAAGAAGATGTCTTTTCAACGCTTAAGCCCGTTGCCCAACACAGACGTTTGGCAATAAGCTCAGACGTCTGGGATTGTGTATATTTTTTAGATAGTGAATAGACACATACATCTGAAAGTTATTAACAGACGTCTGATGTTAGTTCGAATTTAAAAACAGAAGCTTCAATCAGACATTTGATATGCAATGTCAAACGTCTGACATTTGCTTTTCTTCAGCATTTTATTTTAAAGAATTTGATCGTGCAAAAAGTAACTACTAAAGGAGATTTTACAAATCATATCTATGACATTAATAACACTATATTAACTTTAATACTGATGATTCTTCCCCTTTGTTTGGCTATCTACAATTTGAACTCTAAAAGCTTTTTCCTACAAGTAGATAGACTATATATACTGTATGTATATGATTATATAGTTGTTGCCATTGAAACTAAGGAATAGTAGTTCTAACATTCTCCCCCTTTTTGATGATGACAACTATACAATTGTTTTATAAATATATAACTCCACTTGAATGTGATTTCTCCCCCTATAAACATGTAATATGATATTTCTCCCCCTTTGGCATAATCAAAAAGAATATGATGTAGTAGAGGATGAACATAACTAAATAATAGTGCATAGAATCTTCAACTAAGAGAGTTTTTAACTAGTTATACAATAATCCAAAAAAATAGAAAGAGAGAAAACAAAGATACATAAAAAAATCTAATGTACTAAAAACTTATGGATAGTTATAATAACCCAAGAATCCCGACGAGTCGTCATCGTATGAATCGTGTTGCTACTAAGACTGGTCGACATACTCCTCATCTTCTTGAATAGATAGACCCTGAAATGATGAGGAGTAGCTGTAGTCCTGAGGATCGTGTGACATATGAGGATCTTCAGAAGGGAAAGATAAACCTTCACTCTCTTAGGTATCAAGACAAATCGGTCCTTTTCCATGACGAGATGGATGTTGAGGTTCCTCTGAAGGCTCAGCTTTTGAAGAAGGTCCAGGGTGAAAAACTGGTGCTGATGGTGGTGCAGGAGAAGGAGAAGATGACGACCGTGATGAAGAATGACCATGAACTTTGCGGAGAACTTTTCCCAAAGTTGAAACTACCTTATCTAATTTCTTTTCTACTTTGGTCATAAGAGTAGAAAAAGACCGTTCCAATCGTGACATCTTTTTATCAAGAACTTGTTGGTTTAAGGAGAGAAGATGTTGGTTCTGTAACGCAATATCTCGGTAGTTCTCTCTTGGATCTACTACTATCCTAGCTTCCTGTATTTCAGAATCAGAGTAATATTCTATAGCTACTGAAGCTCTGGTAGGTTGTGAAGGTCGAGTTGGAGGTTCTTGTTGATGTTGTTGAGGAGGTTGATATTGAGAAAAAGGAATTATGTTCGGTGGTATTTCCGGAAGATGCATTAAGGAGAGAAATTTAATGCCACTATCTTCGACGGGTATTTCTTCATATTGGGAGAGATGTGAAGGAATGCCTAATGACCGTAGAATTTTCATAATGTATGGTGCATAAACAATGCTACGATGGGTTGGAGTCCAAAAAATTTTAATTGATCGAAAATGTATTGAGCCCAATTGACTTTTATGTGACCAAAAATAGCGTATAAAGCTTTATGATCATCATCGTAGACTTGTTCATAACTTCCTTATCTAGGGATGATAGTGTTTATTATCATTCGGTTAAGAAGACGAGCTTGTGGATGGAAATTAGATGGCTTTAATTTATGCAAATCATCTTCCCAAATTAGGTGAGTGATTACATCTCGGGGGGCGTAACGTTTATCAAGGATTTCTTGTAAACGAGTTCCCTCATATGAACAATTAAGAATTTGGCCAATCATTTCAATGTTTAGTTTAATTACTTGACCATAAACGCTAGTCCATATCCAGTTGTCGTCATCTGAAGGATTCCAAATTGAAATTGAACAAAGATTAATCAAGAAAAGAAATACTATGGGTTGGTCATTTTTACTCGCATTATCTTCATAATTGACCCAGAGGTAAAGACCAGCATCCTGAAGCAATTCGCCGGCATCGTAGTGGATGAATCTGCAGATAGGGTAAAAAGGACCAATGTGAAATGGCTTCTTCTCTAATTCTTGAAGACATTGTCTTCCATTTTGTTTCTCCAAGATCCATTCCTCTATATGATGGTCGGTGACAAAGTGTTGAGATGGAGCTTGAGAACTTTGTTCTGTAGAAGGTTTGCGGTGCTTTGGCACATGATTTCTTGGTTTTGGAGCCATTGATTTTGTTAATTTTGAGGGCAAATCGATTTACATTTTAGGTTTTGTTTAAGGGCTTGAAGAAGTAAATGGTGAAAAGGTAGAAGGAGGAAAAAAGATAATCTATACTAGGGTGAAATGGTGGGGTAGAAAACACGGTCAGACGTCTGGTCCTATAGCAACAGACGTCTGAGCATAGAAGTATCCGTATACAGAGAATCCATTCAGACGTCTGGACATTTGATCAGACGTCTGTCCTTGAGATTTTTTAATTTATAGAGTATATAGACAAATGTCTTATAAAATACACAGACGTCTGTGTTGAAACTTAATTTATTTTATATGTAACAGTGGGTTGAAACTGACGTCCGTCCTTGATTACAGACGTTTGTGCTGAAATAGGCAGATTTCCAGAGAGTAAGGATAGCCGTCTGATCATTTTGACAGAATTCTATGCGTAAAATAAAAAAAAATTGGTCTTCTATTATCTTTTTCACGCATCTGATGTTAGAATGTTGTAGATACATTTCTGTTAGCCTAGACGTCTGTCTATTTCCTTCAGACGTCTGGTTGTTTAAAAATGTTGCTTTATTCCTGTATGAATTTATATAAAAATATTATTGAAATATAAAGAGAGAAAAATAAATGATTGAAGCATATTTGTTTACATATATATAATCCGATGAGCAAATTCTTCCTTAGTTATTAGCATAGGAGTCAGAAGGATTGTTCTATTTCTCACAAGAATTTGATTCATCCTTGGTGCGCTCGTTCAACGGTCAAAGTGGCGACCAGTAAGGAGCCACTAGACTGCGTTGTTCTTGCGATGTTCTTTCACCCCATAATTGTCATGGAGTGATCCTGTGCACTCGTAGAGGAGTTTCCTTTAAACGTGGAGATCTTGCATATACACAATCCTTTGTCGGTGAATGGCCACAAATGGTGAAAATGCATTTCTCAAGGAAATTTAAATGAGCTCCTTGACATCGTTGTTCGTAATACATCTCTCATTGAAGACCAATCATTTCCTATTGGTAGTGATGTATATTGTCAACTTTGTCAGATAGTAAGGCTGACTAAAGATCAATTCCATGTTTGGCTTTCTTTCCTTTTAGAGAGTAGCCAGTAGGTACGTTGGTGATGGACGATGTTAAGAGAAGAAGACGACTTAGGTGTCACTTTAGTCGGAGAAGTATAAGTACTTCCTGAGCAAGGGGAGGCATAGTTGATAGCAGAGTATGTATAATCATGATCCGAAGACATTTTAGATATAATAGTTTTGAAAGCAACGTTGATTTAAAATTTGGATATGATTATTATGAAGTTTTCTCATATCAATGAAATTACTATACTATTTTTAAGAGAAGCTCTGTTTATTTGTTGAAAAAAATAATGGATAGCAGAAAGAAATTCTATTTTGGTTAGAAAAATAAGTGGTCTTGAAACAGTTGAATTTATAGCCAGAAAATTTGATTTTACTGAGAAACAACTTCAAACTTTTCACTATATAACTTTTAGTGAAAAAGGGTAAATTTTGTTATAGACTGTGTAATGATAAAATACCTAGGTCACGTCGTAACTTAATAAAATTTTGTTCATTTAGAGGTTTTGTAAAAATATTAGCAATTTGATTTTTGGTGTTTACAAATTCTAGAGTTATTGTTTCCTTTTCGATATTATCTCTTAAAAAGTGATGACGAATATCTATATGTTTTGTTCGTGAATGATTTATTGGGTTTTTTGACAGATTTATTGCACTAGTGTTATGAGATTGGAGGTTTGTTTATAATTTTTTCGAAATATCCAAAGGTTTGTTGCATATATATTACTTGTGCCCAAGCTAAAGCGGCAGCAATATATTCTGCTTCACAAGTTGAAAGCGATACACAATTTTGTTTTTTTACTAAACCATGAAACTAGAGACTGACCGATAAAGTGACAGGTGCCACTCGTGCTTTTTCTATCAGTTTTACAACCGCCAAAATCTGCATCGCTATAGGATACAAGTTCAAAAGAGCTATCTTTAGGATAGAAAAGACCATAATTCATTGTTCCAGTTAAGTAACGTAAAATACGTTTAACTGCCCGATACTATGAATCCTTAGTTTGTGCTTGAAATCTTGCACACAGACACACACTCATCATAATATCGGGTCTACTGGTCGTGAAGTATAGTAGTGATCCTATTATACTTCGATATAACTTTTGATCAAAATCTTTTCCTTTTTCATCTTTATCTAAATATGTTGTTGTGCTCATGGGGGTTGGTTTACTAATTGTTTTTTCCATTCCAAACCGTCTTAACAGATTGTGACAGTATTTTTCTTGATTTATAAAAATACCATTTTCTTACTGTTTGTCTGTAATCCTAAGAAAAAAATTTAATTTTCACATACGTGACATTTCAAATTCATTTTTCATAAACTCATTACGTAGATCTTCATTTGTTGATCCAAATATTATGTCATCAACATATATTTGAACAACTAAAATATCATTTTGATTTCTTTTTATAAATAAGGTTGTATCTATTTTTCCAACTTGAAAATCAGAATTTAGTAAATGAGTTTTTAGTCTATCATACCAAGCACGAGGTGTTTGTTTTAAACCATACAGAGCCCTTTTTAGTTTATATACATGTTCAGAGAATTTTTCATGTATGAACAATGGGGGTTGCTCAATATACACTTGTTATTTTATATAACCATTTAAAAAAGGACTTTTTACGTCCATTTGAAAAAGTTTAAAATTATGATGACATGCAAAAGCAAGTACTTACGTATTGCTTCTAGACGTGCAACTAGAGCAAATGTTTCTTCATAGTTAATGCCTTCCTCTTGATTATATCTTTGTGCTACTAATCTTGGTTTATTACGCACAATGTTTCCATCTTTATCAGTTTTATTTTTGTATACCCATTTAGTTCCGATTATGGATTGATTTGTGGGTCTTGGTACAAGTTCCCACACTTCATTTCTTTCGAATTGATTTAGTTCTTTTTGCATTGCTATAATCCATGATTTGTCTTTTGAAGCTTCTTTATAATTATTCGGTTCAAAATTCAAAATAAATGCAACATGACTCATTTGATTTAATTGATGCCTTGTAGAAACCTTGTATTCTAATCACCAATTATATTGTTAATTGGATGGTTTTTCAAAATACGAGGTGGTGATCTTAATGAATTATTATTATCAACCAAATTTTCATTATTGTTATGTATATTTGTGGTATTTTCAGAAAGTTAAAGTGAAAACTCGTCATCGTCATTGTTTTTGGTAATGGAAAAATTTTCATCAAAAGAAACATTTAGACTTTCTTCAATAGTACTGGTACATTTATTAAATGTTCTATAAGCTTTGCTACAGTCTGAGTATCCAATAAAGATACCTACGTTAGCTTTTGAGTCAAATTTTCCAAGATTATCTTTAGTATTTAGTATAAAACATTTTGAGCCAAATATTCGAAAATATGATACTTTGGGTTTTTTTCCAAAAAACATTTCATAATAAGTATTTTTTGTTAACGGATGTAATGTAACACGATTTAATACATAACAAGCAGTAGCTACAGCTTCTGCCCAAAAATTATTTGGTAGATTACTACTGTTAACCATAGTTCGTACACATTTTTGTAGTGTACGATTTTTCCTTTCCATAACACCATTTTGTTGCGGTGTTCGTAGGAATGAGAAATTATGTGTAATTCTCTTTTTGTTACAAAAATTTTCAAAAATTTCATTTTCAAATTCACCTCTGTTATCACTTCTTATACATTTTATTTTAAAGATTCATTAAATTTTTAATGCTTTTAGCAAAAAATTTAAACTTTTCAAAAGTGTCGCTTTTATATTTTAGGAATAGTGTCCATGTATAACGTGAAAAATCATCTACGATAACAAATACATATTTGTTATGATTTATTGATCTTATTTGAGTAGGTCCAAATAAATCAAAATGTAATAATTCTAAAGGTTGTTTGGTTGAAATTTTCTTCTTTGATTTAAAAGAACTCTTTTTTAATTTGCCATATTGACATGCATCACATAAATGTTTAACTTTATAATTTATTTTAGGGAGACCTCTTACCAAATTGTGTTTAGCTAGTTTGTTTAAAGAGTTAAATTTTATGTGACATAATCTTTTGTGCCATATCCATGGATTATTAAAATCTGCGGTTAGACTAAATTACTTGAGTTGCTAAATTTCATATTTAAAATGTAGATGTTTCTTTTTCTTAATCCTTCGAAAATCAGATTTTTATCTTGATCAAATATATTGCATTTATTCTTTTCAAAATCAATTTTAAATCTTTTATCACGAAGTTGACTAATGCTTAAAAGATTATGTTTTAAGTTTTTAACTAAAAGAACATTTGTAATAACAGGTGAAGTGGACATACCAACATTAATGACATCTCCAATTCCTATGACAAATCCTTTTGAATTATCTCCAAAAGTTACGGTGCCGCCATCTTTGTATGTTATATTTGATAACATCTGTGCATTTCCAGTCATATTTTTGGAGCAACCGCTATCGAGTATCCATTTCTCCTTGTTATTATATTTTCTTTTGGGTACCTGCAAGATAAAAATAGTTTAATTGGTACCCACTTCTTTTGTTAGGGTTCTAAGTGTTAGAAAGAGACGGTTGCCATACCCAAGTAGGTTTGGGACCCTTAAAAAGATAATTTTTATTATGAACAACATTCTTGAGATAGTTATCTATGTGTTTTTGTCTAATTAGTCTGTTGTTGGATTTCAGAATCCATATTTTAATTAATTTTGTGTTAGACATCTTTTCTATAGTATCTGACTTCTTGAACCTATTATATAGTGAACTATAGTTTTTCTGTTTCGAAGATTTCTTAAATCCTAATCCATCGCGATTTCTAGATGCTTTTGAAATTTTGATCATGTTTTCCAAGTTTTGCTTTCCTTTATTAAATTTCGAAACATTTTTTAGTAATTTTGTCTAACTTATCATTAAGATTAAAATATTAGTTTTTAAAGCTTTTACGTCGTTCTTTAATATAACGTTTTCTTTTTCAATTTCATCATTTTCTAGTTTAACTTTTCCTATTTCACATAATAAAGAGTCATTTTGAATAGATAAATTTTTACATTTCTCTTGTGAAGTTTCTAATTCTTATTCTAAAATTGGTTTTTCATCTTTTAATAGTCCTATTTCAAGTTCCACGACTAACTTTGGCAACATACTCTTTATTTAGCATTTTAGTTTCTCTATATTTGTCATCTAATACCATGCTAAGTTCTAAAATTTCATCATAAGTAAGATCAGGACCTACCAGTGTTTGCCATAAAATAGACATTAGCCTGCTCAGAACCACTATTGATGCCATTGTCTGATGATGAAGATGAATCAGATTCATCACATGTTACTTGAAAATCCTGTTTACTTTTCTTGAATTTTTCAAACTTGCCTTTCTTTTTATCATTGTTAAGTTCTGGGCATTGTTTCTTCATGTGCCCGAACATATCACACCCAAAGCAGTTGATTGAAGTTTGGTTAGATGAATTCGAATTTCCTCCATTTTGAGATCTCGTCATCTTTTTGAATTTCTTGAATTTATTGTAATTTTTGGCAATAAAAACAATCTCTTTTTCATCTAAATCTGAGTTGTGATTGTCGGCTTGGAAGGATATATTCTTCTTTTCTTTGATCTGTTCCTTTCTTGCTTGCAAATTTGCTTTATATGACATCAAATTTCCTATCAATTCTTCAACCTTTAGTTGAGATAAATCATTTGCTTCTTCAATGACCAATACTTTTCGTTCCCATTCATTTGTTAAGGAATTTAAAATACGTGTAACTAATTCAAAATCTGTAAATTTAACTCCAAGTGCCATGAGATCGTGTTGGATAGTTTGAAATCTAGCATACATGTCACCAATAGTTTCATTTGCTTTCATTTTAAATGAAGAAAACTAATTTTGTAAGATAGAAATCTTTGTTTGCTTGACTTTGTTTGTGCCTTCATGAGTGATTTGTAGTGTATGCCATGCAGTAGTACACAACATGACACATGAAAATTCATTTTTGTCAAGTGAATAGAATAAAACATTCATAGCTTTAATATTGTTTGTTGTTGTGTTCTTTTGAGCATCTGTCCAAGTGCTTATATTATTTTTTGGTCCTACATATTGAACTTGTGTTGCTTGCCAAATTTCTAGACCATTTGCTTCCATAAAAATACGCGTATGTGTAGACCAGTAAGCATAATTTGATCGAGTGAATAGTGGTGAATGTGCAGTTGATTGTCCTTCTTGAAATGTACTTGCCATATTAAATAAGTTTTCAATTACGTACTACTATGAATTGAAATAACCGTGCTCTGATACCAAATAAAAAAGTAGTGTATGGAACGTATATTTATTCTAATATGCAAGTGTAGTAAAATACTAATTACAAATAATAGAGTAAAGTAAATAATAGTAAAGAAACAATCACACCAGAGTTTTTATAATGGTTCGGACCTCCAGTCCTACGTCCAGTCCCGAAGCTCCTCTTCGGCTTTCACTATTAAACAACCCTCACTTTGTCTGGAGGAATAGGCTCGATATAATAGTTCTTTTCAAGACAGGTATGTGTTTTGAGAACATTGATTTTGACCGCACAGTACAAATCTTCCTATAATCTCCTTTAAGTAGTATGTGTATGTGAGGCTTTGATTTTAGGAAGTAATAAAGGATGGTATTGCTTGCATTTAGAAAAAAAAGTATGCAAAGAATGTAGATAAGAGATTAAGAAAATTCAGGCAATTTTAAAACTTAATATCTTTGCATATATATAGATGATGAAGGGTTATGGTGAAAAGTAGTATCTTTTGTGTTTTCTGATTCAATCTAATGGTTGCAGAATTGACAGAGAAGGGATGCAGTGAAGAGTTGTGGAAGTATCCATTAAATTGAAGAAGATGTCTTTTCAAAGCTTAAGCAAATTGCCCAGCACAGATGTCTAGCAATAAGCTCAAACGTCTGAGATTGTGTATATTTTTTAGAAAGTGACCAGATACGGACGCTTGAAAGTTATTAATAGACTTCTGATGTTAGTTCGAATTTAAAAAAACAGAAGCTTCAATCAGACGTCTGATATGCAATGTTAGACGTCTGACATTTGCTTTTCTACAGCCTTTTGTTTTAAAAAATTTGATCGTGCAAAAAGTAACTACTAAAAGAGATTTTACAAATCATATCTATGAAATTAATAACACTATATTAACTTAATACTGATGATTCTTCTCCTTTGTTTAGCTATCTTCAATTTGAACTCTGAAAGCTTTTTCCTGCAAGTAGATAGACTATATATACTTTATGTGTATGATTGTATAGTTGTTGTCATCGAAACCAAGGAATAGTAGTTCTAACAACAGATACATGACATCTCTAATCAGATTGATGTCTTGCGACATGCTTCTGTACACTATTAGTATGCACTAACACCCTTTACCTATATCGATAGGATGCGACATTCTTGATTGTATAGGAAACGAAGGTGTGCAACATAATTGTAGGCTTTCAATATCCTTCCCTCCATTGTTATCATCTTCCACTTGCTAGTTTTCGACATCGGCTTTCATACCGATAAAGTATGGAATCTCATATCGCACTAATGATATGCGATATTTCTTAAGGTGATACATTGCTTGCAATAGCTCCATCATCAACTATTCTTATACCCATGTGAGATTCTTTTACTAGTGCTGTAACGACCCACTATTTTGGACCATTCAAATCGACAATAAATCCACAAATGTCGGACTTGAATAATTCAAACCAATAGATTGTAAATAAAATTCGGCAAAACACATTATATACAGTAAATAAATAATCACAGAATCACAGACACAGAGTAATATAACAAAAATGCAGCGGAAAACAAAGAATAGTAGTTCATGAAGCTACTATATATAATATAACAGAGTTCAACAAGATACATCAGAAATCATGAATACAAAGATGTCTCAATACAATGGTCAAATACAAGATATTAATACATCACTAGAATCAACTGAATGACTGAAAGCAGAATCAATAGATGGATCCAAGTGGAACTCCAGCTCCAAAGGTGAGTCTCGAATACTGGTACAACTCAGTCTGACCCGAGCGTAAAGTAAAACACAAAACACTCGAGTCAGGACATACATACTTATACAATGTAAACCAACTCAAGTGAACTGTAATAGAAATGCACAAGTAACTTAAAGAATGCTTGGGATCGCTCATCCTTTAAGGATCCGTTAAACTATATATAATGTAGTAATATACGCTATTATAATAATGTCTAATAGTAAAATAAACTTACTTTAAAATAGCGTTAAGGCTTTACATTTTCCACCTTAACACATAAATAGTCCCAGTAGTCTATCCAGTATCAGCGTACCTCCAGATCGGGAGGCTACACTAAATAATCCACAGGCTACGGCACAAAACCAAACTCGTACAAGGCTCGCTAGGGTAGGTGACATGGAACAACTAGGCAATGCCAGGGTAGATATACCAATTACGCATCTGACTGGTGGTAACGCATAGCAGCCACTACCGCCCACCTTGGAACACACTCCCAAATCAAAATCGAGGATGGCCACCAAATCAATCACAAAGTAATAGAATGGTATCGAAGAAGTGCGTCCGATCAAAGGAGCAACCTCATTGGCTCGTCAATCGCTCCTGTTTTAGCCACCTTATGCCAACTCACGGGAGTCCGGTCCACATATATACCTCAATAGGATCGTCGCCACCATCCTACTTTATTCTGGAATCTCCACCGCGTACACAGTTATTAAAGTGGTTTTCGGTATCGACAGAGAGTATGTCCATATCTGATCCCGGTCTCTTTAACAACCAATCGTTATTATAACCCATGGATATTTATTTCAAAATAATTTATACTTTAAAAACCAAATATCATATCCATTTCAAAACTAGTTTATACTTCGAAACCAAAATATCGTATCCATTTCAAAACTAGTTTATACTTCAAAACCAAAATATCATATGAATAAACCCAAATTTCCAATCACTCAATATTTCCCTCAATTTATTTAAACTTGAAATATTCCTTTAAATCATCTTAAACCAAAACCATGTTATAAAGTTATATCCTTAAATCTTCAATTCAATAAGTTTCAAATTGATATATTTAAAGACAATTCTTAGTTAAATACAATTTCAAATAAATTCATTTCCAAAATCATAGTACTTTCAAATTTATAACAATTCCGACATCAAAACCTTTTGAAACCATACTACTTTGAAACCATATCAATTTAAAATGTTATCATTTGGAAATCATAATATTTAGAAAAATCATAACACCCTTAAAAATAATATTCATTACCAAAGTTATAGCATTTTTAAGTTCATTCGTTTAATTATACCAATTTCGGAAACATTGTATTAACTTATAAATTTCAAAAATGGTTTATATTCCACCCCAAACATATTCATTTAAACCATTTAAATTCAATGTCAAAATCTTCCAAAATAATATTCATTTTCGAAGTTCATTCGTTCAATAATAAACTTTTGTATTTTTAGCAATAACAACACTCATAAAGGGTTACAGTAGATATATTTTCAAAACATTGTCAAATTCAAAACAGCAGCACTTATAAAATGCTACAGTATGCTCGGCCTTGATCACAAATACACACGGCTATGGACAAGAATATGAAGAGGTGTAAGTTACAAGTTATGGAAGGTAAAAGGTAAGGGGATTGTATACTATTGGGTTCGGCCATGGCTTGTTTGGCTCGGCCTGGGTGCTATGGCTTGGTCAAGTGGTCAACTGGGCACGGCCAGAGATGAGTGTGGTCATGGTAAGACAAGGTGGTGGAGGAATAAGGGGGTGGCCGAGGCAATAGGAAGGGAAGTGGTGAACAAAGAAGGCTCGGTTAGGGTTTCTTGCATGGATGATGATGGTTTGGATCATGGTGGTCACGACTTGGGTATGGAGATGAGATGATTGTTGGTTGTTGGTCGATCAGGTGGTAGAGGAGAAGGTGATGGTGGTCGACAAGGGGTTGGATGATGGGGAGGCCGAGCATAGGAGGAAGAAAACAAAAGAAAAACAAAAAAAATGGAAGAAAACAAAATGGAAAAAGAGGAAGAAGACATTAGAGAACTTGCTATATTTTTCTTTCAGGAATGCAAAATGAAACGTGAAGATGAAATGATGCTTTGTAGGTGAAAAATGAAGGAGTTTTGAACGGCTAAGAGGTGGAATGAACGGCTAAAGAAAATGGAAATGAAAAGGCAACCATTAAAACAAGTAACCTATGCCCTTTGAATTTCCAAAGCCCATTTATCAAAACAAACTCATCACATAATTAAAATTCAAAGCCCAAACAAATAAAATAAAAATAAACAAATGAACGTAGAAAATAGAAAATAAACTACATAAAATAATTGCGTGTAAAACGTTGAATTTTATCAAATTTAAAAAGTAAAAAAACAGAATTTGATAAATCGAAAAGCAGAACGAATATCAGAATCAAATACTACTTCATAGAAAAAGATTAGAAATTTAAAATTCAAATTTAGAAATTTCAACTAAAAGTCAAAGTTTGACCAAAGTTATATAAATTTTCAGAAAAAACATTATTCTATTATATTTGGAAAATAAATTACAACAAAATCCAAAATAATATTGGAAAAATTCCAATATTTCAATCTAAAATAACTTTAAAATCAAAGTTTTCAAATAAATTTAATTTAAAATATTTATTAAAAATACGGGTTGTTACACTCTCCCCCACTCAAAACTTTTCGTCCTCGAAAAGGAATGAGACACGGAAGAACAAAGAAAGATAAGATAGGATGGAGAATAATACCTGAAACAAACAATTCCAGATTCGAAGCACGTATGCTCTCCTCCGTCTCTAGGTACAATTTCGATCATCAGTACAACACTGCACTATGACCAGGATGACAGATTTCCTTCTCAGCTGCTTCGTACCTCAATCGACAATACGAAGTGGCTTCCTCTCGACAGTAAGATTTGATTCAATATCAAAACTGTCGAGAGCAGAAGGCGAAACAAAATGAGATGGATCATGAAGATACCGACGAAGATGAGAAACAATGGAATACATTATGCACTCCAGAAAACTTCTCGGGCAAATCCAGGTGATAAGCTAAAGAATCAATCCTCTCTAAGATGCGAAAAGGGCCAATGAACCAAACGATTACCGGATTCAATCCAGCAAGATAGAGATCTACAAGGTCGTCCGTAAAGAGCAACAAACGGAGATTGCAATACTAGCCTGGATACAAAAGGTAAAGAAGATAGATAGAGGATTAAGACAAGATAAACAGAAGATTGAAATTATACCTGATAAATATTATCATAGGTAAATTCAACGAGATGGAGATGATATTTCCAAGATCCTCCAAATATCAAGAACACAAGAACAAAGAAGATCCTCCAGAATATGATTCACTCTTTCCGTTTGACCGTCGGTCTGTGGATGGTAACAGTGTTCATATTCAAGTGAGTATCCAAAGATTCCTAAAACTCTCCAAAACTGACTGGTGAATATGGGATCTCTATCATAAGTGATACTGATAGAAACACCTTGAAGATGAACAATCTCCCTTACATAGATCACAGCCAAACAGGAAGCAGATCGAATAGACTTGACCAGAATGAAATGAGCGGACTTGGTCAGTCTATCCACCATAACTCAAATACTCTCGTAAAACTTCACATTCTTACGAGTCAAAGCAAAGAAAAGTGCAGCCATGCGAGCAAAATTCTCAATGAATCTCCGATAATAATCGGCAAGGCCCAGAAAACTACGAATATCAATTGAAGTCCTAGGAGTTTTCCAATCCTTTACAGAATAGGGAAAGATATAAGGACAACATAAAAAATAGAGTGATTGAAGAAAAGGAAAGGAAAAGAAGATTCACATTGATCACAGCGATCAAAAATAGATCAACAGAAACTCCATTACCAAGAATAAAAAGCCCAAGAAATCAGACTTCATCCTTCCAGAAATGGCATTTCGACAATTTAGCTTTCAACTAATGACTCCTAAGAGTCTCCAGAACAAAGCTCAAATGAGATTCATGCTCTTCCTCAGACTAGAGAATACGAGAATATCATAAACAAAGACTAGAACAAATTTGTTAAGAACATCACGAAAACACGATTCATCAAATCAACAAAGAAAGCTGGGCATTAGTCAAACCAAAAGGCATGACTAACCATACATAGAAACCATTCTCAGTACGGAAAGCAGTCTTGGGAATACTTTCCTCAGCAACTCTGAGCTGGTGAAAGTCTGAGGCAAGATCAAGCTGAGAGAAAATAATAGCTCCAGGAATAAGATCGATACAAAATTCAATTTCCCGCTTAGGAGGTAAAGCAGTGACTTCACCAAATACATCGGGATAGAGTTTGACCACAGGAGTCGAAGAAAGATCACCAGTAGAAGAATCAAACGAATAAATAAAGCTGCCAGCAAAATCCTGAGGCATACGGCACTATATAACCAAATAATTACCAAAATCATCAACAAGAGAAACAGTTCGGGTTTTCCAGGAGATAACGGCTTCATGTCTCTTCAGCCAATCACCTCCAAGCAACAAATCAAAAGCGTCGAGACCCAAAACATAGAAACTACTAGAACATGCTCAGGAGAAAGGAAATGTTCAAACTTATCACAAAGATCAATAGATAAAACTATGGAAAGCTCCAGAATCAAATAAAACATGAACAGGAAAATGAAATAAAGAAAATATGCCCGGAAGGGTACCTTGGGTATCACTAGGAGCGGGAGCAGAAGGAGGAACATCAGTACTAACTGAAGCAGGGTAACAATTAGCATAGTGCCCCTTCTGATCACACTAATAATAACTACTCAAATTATTTAAAATTTCTTTATCATCATTTTATATTGTATAAAATTCCATTACATAGTTAACTTTTGAATAATTAAGGTAAGTTATATTAGAATGTAATAGAGGATTATATAGGAAAATTTTTCCCAATTCAATTATTTATACTTAAATATTTATATTTGAAAAATATTGAATTTATCTTAATTAAAATCATCCTTTAATATAAATTAAAGAATTAAATTTCGAATTCATTTCAAACCATTTAGAGGTAAATGTATATACTATATATATCAAATCAAATCAAATTTAAAATAATATACCTATATATATAAATCAAATCATACTTAAGAAATTTAAATAAAATTTATCTTCAAACAAAAGTGTAGCAAAGCCACATAATAGCCTCTCCACATCGAAACTCGAAAATGAATGTCGATGATGCTGCAGTCATCATCGAAATTATTTTCCAACGACAAACGAAGAGAGTACCGATTTCAACATTTTATAATTCTCTGAAACGAATACTTTAAATAGTATACCTTTTAAAACTTTAAAACCAGTTTGAAATTATCGGAAATTAAATTCTCAAATTCTAGATTTAAGTTCATTAAACTTCAAATCACTTTATAAACCATATTTATAAATTCATTTATAGAACAAATGAATGAAAATCAAATATTTTCATTTTAAACAACCAATTTAATTAACTTATTAAATTCCAAAAATTCTACTTATATATTTAAAATATATTCATACAAATTAATTTCATTTATCAAATTTTGAAAACAATATTGCGTCAGTTTGCTCTGTTCTAGTGCTTTGGAAATCCTATCGATAGCGTTGATCAGACGAATCGATCGAAAATCCAAACCAACATCAACAACTCAAACAACACAATATATAAAACATTTTAATATTAATAACAAAATACAAAATACACTCCTCCACCCGATGATTCAAGGATAGATTTCAAATCAAGGATAGAGATTCAAATATAGAGGGATCCTAACCAAAAGAATTCGACTAGAAGGTAGGCTTAATAGGAAAATAAATAGATTTCAAAGAGAGAAGAAAAAATGGTTAGACTTATATAAATCATGGGCAACCTTAACCGGTTAACCGTGACTTCAAAATAAGATCGAGGTAGAATTCAGAGGCAAATCGACATTCGATCTCAAAAGACAAAATTTCGAGTATCGCAAGAGATAGCAGCATTGTAAACCGAGGATACAGAAATCTCCGGTGAATCAATGCCTATTGTATGGAGTTATGGAATACTCAAAAATCCAGAAGAATACGAATAGGGAGAGACAAGAATGGATTTTGGAACCGAGGGAACATTCCAAAATTCAAAGGAAACTGGATCGAAGAAGAAGGGATTCAAGCTCGAACGAAAGTGATTCCGTAATTTAATCTACTCTATATACTGAGTTTTTCCTAAAACCAGAGCCCTGATACCAAATGTAACGACCCACTATTTTGGACCATTAAAATCGACAATAAATCCACACATGTCGGACTTGAATAATTCAAAATAATAGATTGTAAATAAAATTTGGCAAAACACATTATATACAGTAAATAAATAATCACATAATCACAGACACGGAGTAATATAACAATAATGCAGTGGAAACAAAGGATAGTAGTTCATGAAGCTACTATATATAATATAATAGAGTTCAACAAGATACAGCAGAAATCATGAATACAAAGATGTCTCAATACAATAGTCGAATACAAGATCTGAATACATCACTGGAATCAACTGAATGACTGAAAGAAGAATCAATAGATGGATCCAAGCAGAACTCCAGCTCCAAAGGTGAGTCTCGAATACTGGTACAACTCAGTCTAACCCGAGCGTAAAGTTAAACACAAAACACTCGAGTCAGGACATAGATACTTATACAATGTAAACCAACTCAAGTGAACTGTAATAGAAATGCACAAGTAACTTAAAGAATGCTTGGGATCGCCCATCCTTTAAGGATCCATTAAACTATCTACTATGTAGTAATATACGCTATTATAATAATGTCTAATAGTAAAATAAACTTACTTTAAAATAGTGTTAAGGCTTTACATTTTCCACCTTAACACATAAATAGTCCCAGTAGTCTATCCAGTATCAGCGTACCTCCAGATCGGGAGGCTACCCTAAATACTCCACAGGCTACGGTACAAAACCAAACTCGTACAAGGCTCGCTAGGGTAGGTGACATGACACAACTAGGCAATGCCAGGGTAGATATACCAATTACGCAACCGGACTAGTGGTAACGCATAGCACCCACTACCGCCCACCTCGGAACACACTCCCAAATCAAAATCGAGGATGTCCATCAAATCAATCACAAAGTAATAGAATAGTATCGAAGAAGTGTGTCCGATCAGAGGAGCTACCTCATTGGCCCGTCAATCGCTCTTGTTTTAGCCACCTTATGCCAACTCACGGGAGTTGGGTCCACGTATATACCTCAATAGAATCGTCGCCACCATCCTACTTCATTCTAGAATCTCCACCACGTACACGGTTGTTAAAGTGGTTTTCGATATCGATAGAGAGTATGTCCATATCCGATCCCGGTCTCTTTAACAACCAATCGTTATTATAACCCATGGATATTTATTTCAAAATAATTTATACTTTAAAACCAAATATCATATCCATTTCAAAACTAGTTTATACTTCAAAACCAAATTATCATATCCATTTCAAAACTAGTTTATACTTCAAAACCAAAATATCATATGAATAAACCCAAATTTCCAATCACTGAATATTTCCCTCAATTTATTTAAACTTCAAATATTCCTTTAAATCATCTTAAACCAAAACCATGTTATAAAGTATATCCTTAAATCTTCAATTCAATAAGTTTCAAATTGATATATTTAAAGACAATTCTTAGTTAAATACAATTTCAAATAAATTCATTTCCAAAATCATAGTACTTTCAAAGTTATAACAATTCCGACATCAAAACCTTTTGAAACCATACTACTTTGAAACCATATCAATTTAAAATGTTATCATTTGGAAATCATAATATTTAGAAAAATCATAACACCCTTAAAAATAATATTCATTACCAAAGTTATAGCATTTTTAAGTTCATTCGTTCAATTATACCAATTTCAAAAACATTGTATTAACTTATAAATTTCAAAAATGGTTTATATTCCACCCCAAACATATTCATTTAAACCATTTAAATTCAATGTCAAAATCTTCCAAAATAATATTCATTTCCAAAGTTTATTCGTTCAATTATAAACTTTTCAAAACATTGTATTTTTAGCAATAACAACACTCATAAAGGGTTACGGTAGATATATTAGTATTTCATAACATTGTAAAATTCAAAACAGCAGCACTTATAAAGTGCTACAGTAGGTATTAGTATTTCAAAACAATTTAGTTTCAGAAACAGCAGCACTTATAAAGTGTTGTAGGTATTTTAGTTATTTCAGAACATAGTTAAATTTCAGAAACAGCAGCACTTTGGAAATGCTACCAATACAATTCCAGATTTATTATAACATTTAAGAAACATTAAAACTTCAATTTTTTCCATTTTTAACTTACAAAACATATCAGATTTCAGAAATATTCATTTGGATATCAATTTACTTATAGTTTACATAAAATAACTTTTATAATTAAAATATCCAATTTTACTATAATTCATTTACTAAGTCAAAAGTACACTATTTACTTAACTTTTTATTTTAAGAAATAACTTAACACTTTATTTAAAATACCCATTTCAGAAACAAAATATTCTTTTAATAAGTCAAACTTCACATTTCCAATTGAAACCAAATTTTCCATTATAAAGTTAAGTCATAATTTAAGATACATTTTACCATTTTAAATCATAATTATTTATTTTACAAAACATATCTATTTCCTAAAATAAAATATATTACCATCACTAGGTTAGATTTAAAATTCCACATTAAATCAAATTTAATTATTAAGCTATTTATCATCAATAAAGATCTTTAAATTGCAATTTAAAACCAATTAATTATATATAAAGATTCCAACTTATAGAAAACCAATATAACTTTATAATTTAAAATCAAACCACTTATTGACTTATAAAAATTCCATATATTTAAAATCATTGAATAAAATTTTTAAGTAAAATTTTTATATATCTTAAAACTTAAAAATACTTAAAGTTTTTAAGAAAATATTATTAAATATATAACCATGGGTCTGTATAATATTTTTTAACCTAGGTCAAGTGATACGGATATGTATCATTTCAATCCGTAATTTAGAAAGAAAAATCCAGGTTCTATCATTTCAAACCCGCAATCCTAAGTCAAATAAAATACAATAAAAATCACTCGAGCCTATCATTTCAGCTCATAATGATTTTTCCTTATTCTAAAGTCCGTTTGGGTATGTATCATTTCAACCCATAATGAAAGGGAACTTGCAGTGTGAGATACAGAAAATAAAATAACAGTAGAGCATATAATAATATATCAGGTGATGTAACAAATATATAAGTAGTATATAACATCATATAATCATATCACATGCATATATGAACATAGCATATTAATTTCTACAATTCACATGTCATTGTTTCACAATTATATAAGTATGAATGTCGAGAGTGATAAACTCACCTTTAGAGCTAGAGATGACAATTCAAGACACAACAACAGACTCCGAAAAGCATAACAAAGCACGAACTAGATTCGAGTGGATGGAGAGTCAAGATCCAAATCTTGTAAGCAAATAATTATAACAAACATAAGTATAAGATTCAATACAAAAGAATAGAAATTAAAACAAATGCAAACATATCAAAGAAAATGACATATCCTTTGCTTTAAACAATATGTGGGCTCGGCCACTATGCAAATGGCTTGACCATCACCACAACATGGCTCGGCCATCATTGTTTGAGGCAAGTATGCTCGGTCTTGATCACAAATACACACGGCTATGGACAAGAATATGAAGAGGTGCAAGTTACAAGTTATGGAAGGCAAAAGGCAAGGGGATTGTATACTATTGGGTTCCGCCATGGCTTGTTTGGCTCGGCCTGGGTGCTATTGCTTGGTCAGCTGGTTAACTGGGCATGGCCATAGATGGGTGTGGTCATGACAAGATAAGGTTGTGGAGGAATAAGGGGGTGGCTGAGGCAATAGGAAGGGAAGTGGTGAACAAAGAAGGCTCGGTTAGGGTTTCTTGCATGGATGGTGATGGTTTGGATCATGGTGGTCACGGCTTGGGTGTGGAGATGAGATGGTTAATGGTTGTCGGCCGATCAAGTGGTGGAGGAGAAGGTGATGGTGGTCGGCAAGGGGTTGGATGATGGGGAGGCCGAGCATATATAGGATGAAGAAAACAAAAGAAAAACCAAAAAAATGGAAGAAAACAAAATGGAAAAAGAGGAAGAAGACATTAGAGAACTTACTATATTTTTCTTTCAAGAATGCAAAATGAAACGTGAAGATGAAATGATGTTTTGTACGTGAAAAATGGAGGAGTTTTGAATGGCTAAGAGGTGGAATGAACGGCTAAAGAAAATGGAAATGAAAAGGCAACCATTAAAACAAGTAACCTATGCCCTTTGAATTTCCAAAGCCCATTTATCAAAACAAACTCATCACTTAATTAAAATTCAAAGCCCTAACAAATAAAATAAAAATAAACAAATGAACGTAGAAAATATAAAATAAACTACAGAAAATAATTGCGTGTAAAACGCTGAATTTTATCAAATCTAAAAAGTAAAAAAAACAGAATTTGATAAAACGAAAAGCAGAACGAATATCAGAATCAAATACTGCTTCAAAGAAAAAGATTAGAAATTTAAAATTCAAATTTAGAAATTTCAACTAAAAGTCAAAGTTTGACCAAAGTTGACCAAAATATAAATTTTCAGAAAAAACATTATTCTATTATATTTGGAAAATAAATTACAACAAAATCCAAAATAATATTGGAAAAATTCCAATATTTCAATTTAAAATGACTTTAAAATCAAAGTTTTCAAATAAATTTAATTTAACATATTTGGTAAAAATATGGGTTGTTACAAGTGCGAAATGCTTTATGTTTGACATCCTTCTTTTCATTGGTTTAACATCCCCTTTCTTTTTGGCTACGATATCCTTTGATTTCGGCGCTACTATTGTCGACATGCCTTCATCCCTTTGGACTCATAATTTAAGTAACATTTTCCTCCAGTATGAAGGAAACATTGATTTTTCAAGCCATTACCACGATATTGGTGCTTGCCTCCTATTGGTATTCTTTCCTATATTTGGCTATTCATTTAAATCGAATTCAACGGTGACTGTATTTCCTCTTCTTCCCTTTAAATAATTGAGCTTCTTCACCTTTTCTTCTTTTACCTAAAACTCAAAGCTCAAGCAAAAAATTTAGGATCCTCAAAATTACTCAACAACCTTCAACATTTCAGCGTTAAAGCTTAAACTAAGGTACGATTTTCATTTTAAATGATTAAGTCATCATGTTAAATTAGAAACTTTTACAATCGAATTGCTGCTAGGGTTTTAATTGGGGTGTTTTGTGTTTCAAATCAATGCTTTGTTAGATTGCGAAATATGGATCTTAAGGCTGAATTAACACTATAGAAGGGGTGAATAGTGTTTTCTAATTTGTATGAATCTTTTTGAAATCTTTTAAATTATACTTAGAATGATGTAATTAACAATCACAGAAACAATCATAGAATCAAAACACAGATGAAAATAAATGTAGTAAAGTAAGAAAAAAAGAACACACCATGATTTTATACTAGTTCGGAGTTAACCTACATCCAGTCCCGCATGATTCCTTGTATGGATTTCTTTTCAACTAGTAAGTGCAAATACAATCTTAATTTCAAGGCCACGAGATACACCCTCCAAAACCCAACCTCTAGGTAGAGTCAATTAATTTACGGGCTACAAGCACACTTGCTAGATTTACGAGCTACTAAGCACACCCAATTGTTTTACAGGCTACAATCTCACCCACAAATATAGCGATTTTATTTGATAGTGTTTTACAGACTTAGATCTTCGATCCTGATTGCAATTGATCACATAACTCTTGACTAGCACTTTGATCTTGGTTTGGGTGAGAGAGACGATGGAAATCAGAGAGTAAATGATGGAGAATCAAACTAATGATAATTGAGTTTGATTTTGGTTGAATTCGGTAGAATATGGTTATATTTTGATTTAAAAAATGAGGGAGAAAAAGGAGGAGAGATGAAGAATGTAACTGTGTTAACAATTTCGTTGGGAAGACAGGTGTATATAGAGGAATAACGGTCATATCCATTTGTGAAGAGATACGACGAATAGACACTTCTTTTAAAATTTAATTTTCAAAAATCACGGCTAGTATGTCGACATACAGGGATAGAGTAAGTCGAAATACTCTTCATTATTTTGAAAAACACTTTTTAAAATATAATTTTGAAAATCTATTGCTATGTAAAATATTTTGATGCTTTATAAACTTGTTTAAATATAAATTATATACTCTTTAATAATAATGGTACTTTAATAAAATTTTATGATAATACATTGAAAAATAAACCAATATAATATAAATTCAAAATTAGATAATAACTTTGTAAATATATAGAAACTAAAATTTATATTTTTATAAATATAAGAAATTGAAAAATGTTTGGAGAGATACTTTGAGAAGGATAGTTAAAAACTAGAATATTTAAAAACCATTAAAAATAGAAGGGGAAAGAGAGAGATCAAATGCTATCAGAATTTTAACATAAATTCTATGACTTTATAACTTATCTGGAATGTCTTGAAATCTTGAACTCTTCAATACCCATGAGTCTTCATTCTTTAACACCTTGAGTCTCTTGAATCTACACTTGATATTGTATAGTCTTCTTGCATCAACACCTTTCTAATATCATGCACTATATAGTATATATATCTTGCTAAAATATTAGTATTTATATTTAATATTATTTCCTAAAGTTGTTGTCATTAAAACCAATATCTAAGGTACTAATAATCTCCCCCTTCTTGATGATGAAAACTTTGTATATAAAATATAATATAACTCTCCCTAAGTTACAAAACTCCCCCTTAATCTATGCCTAGTATTTTATATATTTCTCCCCCTTTGTCATCAACAAAACTAACTAAACTGTAATCCTAACTTTAACTCTTAATACCAACTCTAACTCCCTCTAAATAAAATAACATAGACTTATAATGATATATGTAAAATGATAAGTAATATGATCATGAAATGCCAAATGGTAAGAATGATATATAATTAATAATCATGAAACAATCCAAATGTTTTATTTAATCAAAGTCATCACACACATATCAAATTATTTTCAGATTTATACAGAACCAAACAAATCAAATCAAGTGTTATATATACACAATCAAACCTATTTTCAAACTAGACATTTTGTGGAACTTCAACCCATCCACCAATGCTAAAGATTGTGTAACACCCCTAATCTTTAATAACATTATTAAGAAGATTTAATTGGAATAAATTAAATAGAATAATGTAGAGCAATAAGGAGATTGAGATTGTTAAATAAATGTAGTGGTCGTGCTTATAAAAATAAATAAGCTTATAAATGGTAAAGTGTAATCTAATTAAGCAAAAGGGCATTAGGGTCATTGCCCCCACATTCTCCACCCTTATACTATTATTCCTAAGGCCATACATGTTCATTTTTAACATAAGAAAATTTTTAAATGTAAGAAGAAAAGGAGCCGGACATTAAGAACAGAAAATTCAAGTAAAGCTTAGGATTCAAGCTAGAAGAAATCAATCTCCATCAATCTCCAATTTTCTTATCCAATCTAAGGTGGATAATAATCACTACATCTCTATTTTTGTTTCTATAATCATTTGTTTCAGATTTGAGGGTAAATTCGTTTTTATGATATATTGGATGAGGATATGCCTGATCTATAATTTTTATGATTTAAACAAGATTGTTTAAAAGAGGATATGCACGGTCTTAGGGCAAAACCAAGATTTAATGATGTTTAAATGCCATGGGAAAATTTATGTATGGAAAACATGAATATAGAGTTGGGTTTAAATTTTCATAATTTTCCAAGCCATGGGGAATTAATTATGAATTTTCAAAGGGAAATAGGGATATTTGGGTTTATAAATTTATTTCGGTAAATTTATTGAGAATTTGGGTTTGAAATTTTAGTATGTTAGATAACATCATTAAAGTGAATTTTTGGAATTTTTGGTGATTTTTACCAAGTGATTTAGTATGGAAATTAAATTATTTCGAAAGGAGGACCTAAATGATTTAATTGGTTTGTAAATAGGAAGGGCTTATTTGTCAAATGTTATTTGGTTTAGATCTGAGAAAATTCGACAAATATTAGCTAAATTATTTGAAAGTTTAATGTAACCAATCAAGTGTTTACATGTGGACAAGTTTGTTACAAAAAAAGTTTACTTTATCTAATAAAAACAGCCTTTTGCTCAGAAAAGTGGGTTCCGCCTCCTCTGGAAGGAGCTTTTGACCAAGAGCTTCTGCCTCCAACCTAGTCGAAACCTTCTAGGTCGAAACCATTTAACCAATAAATATGGTATCATTTAGACAGTACGTAGTGGATTGGAGAAAGGCGGAAGGTAGGGTGTCAAAACGTAGTTTCCAAAAGGGTTAGTTCCTTTGTTTTATTTTGTTTTAAAAGAGAAGTGCTTGCCAGGTTACAAAAAGGGGTTTCAAAGTAGCCGAAACCAATGGTTTCGAATGGGTATTTCAGAAAGAAGCTTTTGAAGGAGAGCTGCCACATTTGTTTTAAAATAGTATCTTTCGAAGAAGTTACTTGGCTTTTAATTGAAGCTTTCGGAAGGGGTAGCTTTGACCAAGTCAAAACCCTTCTGTGATTTGATGCCTTTCGATGGTATTGAAGACATCAATGTTGTCGGAAGGTACTGGTTGTTTTATAAATATAAGCTACTTCCTACTACTTTCGAAGGGGGTTAGGGGTTTCGAAGGGAATGCTTTCAAAAGGGGTTTCAAAGCAAACCTTCAATTGTTTTACCTAGATGATTTAAATGCTTTCAAAAAGGATGGTTTCGACACCATCAAATCTCACCAATACTTTTATGAAGTAAAGAATGGTTTCCAAAGAGATGCTTTCCTTATGTTCACTTTGACCCAAATTGATGTTTTAAATAAAAACCCAATGATTTCAAAAGGGGCACATTCAAATGGTTTCGAAGCTATGCTTCTATACCTTTAATACGGTCGAAGGGTTTCGAAAGAGAAGTTTTGAAGTATTTGAAAGGCAGGAGCTTAATATTTTGAAGATAGATTTTAATGCTTTCGAAGGAGGTTATCCTATGAGGTCGAAAGCAAGGTTTCGAAGGTGTTGAAAGGTTTTTATACCCAAACTCAAATTTTTAAAGGAAAACCCATGGTTAAACAAAGGAGTTTTGAAAGGATTTCAAGTACGTAAATTTGAAGAAGTTTTACCTTAAACCCAAAGGAGTGGTATTGTTTTGTTATCATGTTTACTTCTTCAAATATTAATATATTCACATGATAAAGGACCCATAACTATATTTTGGGGATAAAAGGGTAGAAGAACCAGCTAGGTTAACTCAGTAGTCAATACAAATTGATTAAACTCTTGAATGAGTAGAATTGCATCAGGGAGTCAGGGCGACCAAAATATAGGATGCTTAAATCTTGAAGTTGTCTAGGAGATAGGTTCATATTAAATCCATGAAAACTATGATTATGAAGTTATTGGGGGTAACCAATAGGTTCATAGTAAACCCATGATATGTATTAAGGATGGTTAGCATGGGCCAATTGGTTTGTAGTGAACCCATGAAAACTATATCTGGATTAAGTAATAACATCAGTCAAAAGGTTCCTAGTCAACCCATGAAAACTAGGATAAGAAAGATGTTAATGGAGGCATCAGTATGTTCCTAGTCAACCCATGAAAACTAGGATATGAAGGGAGTTACTGGAGAAATCCATAGGTTCTTAGTCAACCCATGAAAACTAGGATAAGAGTTGAGTATTGGAATGACCAATAGATTCTGGGGGACCCATGAATTAACTTAGTAATTGGAAAGGGCCTATAGGTTCATAGTAATCCCATGAAAACTATGAAATCAGACAGGGTGTCCATGTATTATGAAAAGGTTACTAGTAAACCCATGAAAACTAATAGGTTAATAGTGACCCTAGAAACTATAATTAGGACAGGGAGTCAATTAAACCGGGGATGAGAAATCTATGAATGTTTTTATGTATGCATATCATCATAATATTTTAAGTTACTATGTTTTAACCATAGAGGACGCAGGAGAACAGTATATGGTTTTGTAAAAGGGTTTTAGGATTCTAGTGAGGGGAAAATCTGTTTTGCTAAGCGGCGTGGTCCCACTAGATATCTATGAGTTGAGATGCTAGATTATTATTCATACCAGGCTTTATGTATGACTCGAAGTTTTTGTTTTCCCCTTAAACTCTCGGTTATCGAATTGATTTTGAGTAGTTTGAGGTTTAGGGTTTTCAGGTTCTCTTCTTAGACGAATAAAGCTTCCGGAGGCATGCATGTGGAAGTTAGTTATTTAGTTTTCTTTTCCGCTGTGTATTTTGGATGTAAAGGCAGACTTTTAGCCTCATTATTTACTCTGATCAACCAAGAGGGCATCTTCATATGTCGCTCTTGGCGTATGTGTAATTATTATATTTTTCTGAACATGGTTAATGTTTTTGGGATTATGTAATGAACATGAAATCTTTTGAATGGAATGTGGAATTGTGTTTTTGATTTGTTAAATTTTTCCATATTCTTGTGATCTGTGTATCAATATATCTAACACCGCCGTATTTGATCGCCGAGAATCAATAACTATGGATGACTGTAGCATTCATGGCCATTAGTTTTGGGCCTCCAAGTACGGGGATGGTACAAGTTGGTATAAGAGCATTAGGTTTATGAAACTTTAAAAGAAAAGTTAAACCTAAAAGCTTTTTGAAACATAATCCAATGAATTAGAAATATGATCGGGGTTTGGGTTAACACTATAGTAATGTACTTGTATTTGATATATAGGTATATATTTAAGTACGTGTTCCCTCCACTCTCTTAGACAGTTCTTTTGTATCTTAATAAGGCTCCTATGCAGATTTACAAGAAAGAGGATATGGAAGCAGGAAACAGAAGAGGAAATCTAGGTGGAGGAAGCACCACAACCAATGGAAATGGTTGAACTAGTACTAGGAGGAACCAAGGTGGACATGCTAATGCTAACCCAAATGCCGAAGCCAACGTAGGTGCTGGAAATCAGCCAGTAGATGTGGGGATGGTGTATCAGTTGTTGGACAATCTTTTCCAAGCAGGAGTTGCTGGTAATGTTGGAGGAGCTAATCTTGTGGCTCCACTTGGATATAATTATGTTAGGCTGAGTAAGGATTACACCGGTCTGGGTGTTGTTGGAACGGAGGATGCTGTTGAGGTTGAGAATTGGATTTTGAGCTGTGAGAGGATCTTCACTAATTTAGGCTTGGATGATGGGAAAAAGAAGAGGCTCGCTTCTAAGCAGTTGCAAGGGGTTGCACTCCACTGGTGGAATAGTGACCGCTGGAGTTCCGAAGGAAGAGCTGACATGGGCTGATTTCAGAAGGAGATTTGAGCAGAGGTTTTTATTTGAGGTTGCTAAATCGGCATTGATGAGGAAGTTCATGGATCTTGTTCAGGGAAATATGTCAGTAATCGAGTGCGCTGCTAAGTTTGATGAGCTGCCTCTATATAGATATGCCACCATAAACACTGACATAAGAAGGAATGAGCGGTTCATTCGAGGACTAAGACCAGAGCTAGCTATAATGACCATGACACATGTCAGAAAACCTTGTAATGTGGTGGCGGATATGACCATTCTCCATGAAGAAATGCTTGCTGTGTCTGTTAGGGAGAAGCCAGTTGAGTCCTAGGGTCCTTAGGGAAAGAAGAGGAAATTCTTTAAGAAGAAAGGAACCCAAAATGGAGATGCTACCAAGAAGGCGAAGGCTGATTTAGTGTGCTTCAAGTTTGATAAGAAGGGTCATTATGCTCATGAGTGCCGGACAGGCAAAGAGAAGAAGACTGCAGAGAAGAAGACTGCGAAATACTTCAATAGTTACTAAGTTGTGCATTATAAGAACTAGTGTCCAAAGCCAGTCAGGGCGGACAGAGGGAAGGTTTTTGCTGTCGGATCCCCATCTTCTTCTAGGCCTACTGCATCAGATAAAGGGTAAACTGTGATGGAAGGTACGCTTTTGATTCAAAGTATACCAGTTAGGGTACTATATGATACCGATGCATCACACTCATTTATATCACAGTATTTGTTTGATAGGTTATACATTGAACCCACATACCTTGTTACTTCCTTAAGGGTTGTGAATCCAATAGAAGGGTATGCAACTCTGAGGATAAGATGTGACAAGATAGAACTTGATTTGTTAAGTCATAAGTTTGCATGCAGTCTATATGCTTTTGATTTCGTAGATTTCGGGATCATTTTGGGTATGGATTGGTTAGGTAAGTATGAGGCTGGGATATTTTGCCAGGATTGGGAAATATCATTGAGGCACCCTGATAGTCATAACTGACTCATCTTCTCAGTGGAGAATTCCAGTAAGAGTTTTATGCTTTATTAAATGCCATGGAGGTTGGAGAAGAGTTAAGTCAGGTTCGGTTAGCAAGTGAATTTGCAAATGTCTTTACACCGATTACGAGATTACCACCGAAACGAGTTATTGAGTTTCGGATAGATCTTGTAGTAGGAGCTGAACCTGTAAGTAGACCACCTAGCAGGATGACACTGACAGAGATGAAGGAATTAAAGGTGCATCTCTTGGATCTTGAGGGAATGAACTTTTTTAAACCAAGCAGTTCGCCTTAGGGAGCGACCGCGATGTTCGTAAAGAAACCAGATGGGTCGTTAAGAATGTGCATTGACTATCGTAAGTTAAACGAAAGGACAATTAAGAATAGATATCCTCTACCGAGGACAGATGGTATGTTTGATCAGTTGAGTGGAGCCAGAGTGTTCTCCTAATTAGATTTGGCGAAGGGGTTCCATCAGTTAAGAGTGGCAAAGGACAACATTCCTTTGATAGCATTTCGGACTAGGTATGGTTCGTATGAGTGGATGGTGATGCCATTTGGATTGACGAATGCACCTGCTTTCTTCGTATATTTGATGAACCGGGTTTTCCAAAAACACTTGGATAGGTTCGTGTTGGTATTCATTGATGATATTTTAGTGTACTTCTTACCCGGCACTTTGGCCCGGCTACAAGGCGATAGTTGCAGAGGCTAAGGTTGGGCCTAGACGGGATTCAAGACAAAAGAGATGTAGAAATATAAGGGTCCAGTGTAACTCGATTAGTATGATAGGTGCGTGGTTCGACCTACATGTATCGTTCGGCGTGTTTGAGTGGCTCGGTACATTTAAGTGGATCGGCCTTTAAACGTGGCTCGGCCAAGGAAGGAAGGACGTGTGTCGTTCGGTCTTAAAGGACGACATGTATCGCTCGGTTGAGGAAGTTATGGTAGGTCGGCATGCATCGCTTAGTCAAGGAAGGAAAGCCAAGACAGGTCGGTCGATTGTGGTTCGGCATTCGTGGTTCAGCCTGCATGAGTGGATCGGCATGCCTGGATCGGTGCACCTTGAGGAGGTTAATAGGTTCTTTGACCTACAACAAAGTGACACGGCCAGCATTTCTTTGCTCTGAGTCATCCGCCGCTTGCTTCGAGTTCCTTGAGGGCCCGCTTCGAGTCAGCAACGAGACAAACCCTGGGTCGGCAATAGTTGGATCGGTGGAAGTGGACCGGCGTGACTGGTTCGGTCTACCTAACAGCTATGAGTCGAGCTACCTTGGTAATGGGCTTGCACGAGGGGTCTAACCTATATTCATCTATAAATAGAGGGGCAGGGTACAGTTGAGGGGACCTTTTTCGAGAACTCCAGGGATACTCTGCCATTTTTTGTACTCGCTTCTTTTCAGTTCAAACTTGTATTCAAGTTGTTTGTTTACGGATTGTATATGTACTCGAGTGATTGGAAAAGTAATCAAGATTATATTCAAAGTGGACGTAGGAAGTTACACTGAACCACTATAAATCTAGTATTCTCGTTTTTGTTGTTCCTTTTGCATTCAACTGTGTTACTTCTCTGTTTTAATTTAATTTCCTCATTAATCTCTCTACACAATTCTATTCAAGAGTGTTGGTGATCAATTTTGGTGCTAACATTTTGGTGCTTTCACTGATAACGTCTATTCTCAAGCTGTTAGGATCTGCTTTGTTGCTACTGGATTGAGGAAATCCCCTAAAGGAGATCTAAGTTCGTTCTTAAGAGTTCATAGATACTACTTAGAGTTCCCACAGATAACTCTAAGATGGCAAGACCACGTACCAGATCCGCCTCTCACAATGTAGATGTTAATGAGACCGCCAGCGCCCAGCAAGTGGGACCTAGTAATCAGCAAGCTAATTTAGGTGCAGAGCCCACCACCATCCCAAACCAACCAGAAGCCATCACCAGGGCAGAGTTCAATGAGCTGATGAGGGAGCTCATGGAAAGCAGGAGGCAGCTTAACAAGCAGATTCAAACGAATGCCAACTTGATGACCCAGATCGCTCAACAGCAGTGTCAGAACGCTGGTGGAAGCCCAGATTCCTACTCATCATCTGACATCTCCGCTTCGTCAGATGAACACCACAGGCGTAGATGCCGTAGGATCGAAACGGCACAAACCGGTGCAACAGAGCAATTGGTGACGGCTCGCCAAGAGCAAACCAACCGAAATGGTCCAGATTCCCTACATGCAACCGTAGCTCCTCATTTGCACCTGAGGAGTCACTCCCAACCTGGAGGGACAAACTTAGGATCTGGAGTGCGCTTGGGAGCTGGCCCACTGCCTTGCTAGGGTCGTAGTGAAGCGGATCATCGGGAAGTGCACTTAGATGATCGCCTGCCGAGGAGGCACCAGCCGGAACGATCACGCAGGACGGATACCAACTTGCCACATCCCATCTGGACTTCGGATTTATCAGCTATGGTCAGGCAACTGATGAGGGAGAATTAGGGCTTAACCAACGATGACTGGGGCATATCTAGGAGCCATACTCCGTTTACAGATACCATCCTATAAGCTGAGTATCCCCAGAAATTCAGCATGCCTACTATTCCAACTTATGAAGGGAAGACCGATCCCCGACAACACATAATGAGATACAATTGGATGATGGACTCAGCTAGGGCAAATGATGCGACCAAATGCAAATGCTTCCCAATAACCCTATCCGGAATCGCTACTATGTGGTTCACCAGACTTCCCCCGCGATCGATCTCTAGGTTTGATGAGTTAGCGGCGAAATTTGTGGAGCAGTTTAGGATCCATGCCACTCGCCCAAAGGACATGATGTCGTTGTCCAGTGTGATCCAAGTTCCGGGAGAGTCGTTGAAGGATTATTTGCAAAGATTTCATGTTACTGCTACCGAAGTTAGTAATCCGAATGACCACGCTATCCTTATGGCCGTGATGCGAGGAGTAGATCCGGACTCGAAGTTTGGTGACTGGCTGGCAAGCAAACCACCGACTACCCTGGAACGCTTCTATTCAAAGGCGAACCAATTCATGAGGAGGGAAGAGGCCAGGTGGTCAAGACGAAGCAGTGCACCAGGGCCCAGCAAGGAAGCAGTGCAAAGCAACATTACGGTAAAGCAATCTGGCGAAAACTCTGGCAAGGTCCAAGTCAATGTTCAAAATAACCCAGAGCAGTCTAAAGGATATGGAGGAGGAAATTCCGGGCGAAAGAGGGAAGCAAGAAAGTGGAAACCCTGAATCTTGACCTATAGCGAATATACTCCTCTAAATATGCTTTGGAGAATATTTATCTATCAACTTGTAATACATTCCAATATCGAAAGCCGCGCACAAAGGAATCCACTGAGGAACAAAAGCAGACTGGGAAGTATTATCAGTTTCACGAGACCTATGGGCACAATATTAAAGAGTGTAGACACCTACATGATTCTATAGAAAAGCTGATTCGCCAGAAGAAGTTCAGTTTGTTAAGAACCCGCAGGAAGGTGGGCAGGGGACATCCAACCCCAATCATGGGCAGGCTTCACATCGACTTGAGGAGCCCACTCGGACCGGAGGAAGGCTGGTTATAAACATGATAATCGGTGGACCTCATCCGGCAGACAAGAGTTGGCAAAAAACGAAACGCTATGCTAGCTCCCTGAAGCATGCAGGTTTCGAATGCTGCTCGAACACGGAAGATGGGGCTCCAGCGAAGCAGCAGCGAATGATGACCGATGATATAGTGTTCAGAAGCAGGGATGCCAATCAGGTGGAAGCACCTACCATTGACGCGATGGTTATCTCAACTACGATTGGACCAACGCTTGTGAGAAGGATACTAATTGATTGTGGGAGTTCCGTTAACATTATATTTTAAAACGCGTATGACCAAATGAAGATGGAGGCGAAGGATCTGAAACCGTCTAAAGCCCGCATTCACGGCTTTAATGGTGTAGCTACTGATGTGATAGGTTTTGTTGAATTTCCAGTCAAACTAGGAGAAGGTGAACGCGGGAGCGTACGGATCCTACCGTTCATTGTTTTGGATGTTGATTCCCCGTATAATGTTTTTTTGGGCCGACCGACCCTGGCAGAGTTTAGGGCAACTTTGACCCCATGGTGTTTGACCTTGAAATTTCCAACGAATAGAGGAGTTGATGTAGTGCATGGTGATCAACCGACTGGTCTTGCTTGCTATGTCGCTGAGCTGAGAGAGGCCCAGCGAAGAGAGAAAGGAAAGGGTGTGGACAACCCTGTCCGCATCCACGTTGCTGAAAATCGACAAATAATGCCTGAGCCTCGACTTGGGCAACACAATCGGATCTATAAGGATATAATTTGAGTGATGACGATGAAGAACCCAAAGAGACCAAGGAGGCCAAGGCGGCACCGGCTGAACTGACGGTTGACATTCCGGTCAGCCATGATGACCCATCATGTGTGCTTAAAATTGGATCATAGCTCAACCCTCGATGATAGAGGATCTTACCGATTTCCTCCGAGCGAATCTAGATGCTTTCGCTTGGACCCATTCTGATATGTGTGGGATTTCTCCCGCAATCGCAAGTCATATGTTGAACATTGACCCAAAGTATGTGCCAGTGAAGCAAAAGAGGAGAGGAATGGACCCGGAGAGGTCCGATGCTCTTAGAGAGGAGGTGGATAAACTCAAGGCCAAAGGGTTCGTCCGCGACGCCCTCTACCCTGAATGGGTATCAAATCCAGTACTGGTGAGGAAGGCAAACGAGAATTGGAGGACCTGGGTTGATTACTCGGACCTGAACAACGTGTGCCCTAAGGATAGTTTTCCTTTGCCCAAAATTGATCAGCTGGTCGACTCGACAGCAGGACATGAATTGTTGTCATTTATGGATGCATATTTGGAGTATAATCAGATCCTGATGCATGTTCCGGATCAGGAGCATACCAGTTTTGTCATGAACGTTGGACTGTACCGTTATGTAGTGATGCTTTCCGAGTTGAAGAATGCAGGGACGACTTATCAGCGTTTGGTGAATCGAATTTTTGAAGACCAGATTGGTAGAACGATGAAAGTCTATGTGGATGATATGCTCGTGAAGTCACGACAGTCAAACGACCACATTCAAGACTTAGCTGAGATGTTTGATATACTCAAATTTTACGGAATGAAAATCAATCCACTGAAATGTTCCTTTGGCGTTGCATCGGGGAAGTTTTTGGGTTTCATTGTCAATGCACGGGGAATCGAAGCCAATCCAGAAAAGATTCAAGCTATTCGGGACATACAGGCACCCAGAACTATAAAACAAGTGCAAAGCCTGAATGGGAAAATCGCCACATTGAGTCGATTTATATCCAGAGCAACCGACAAGTGTATTCATTTCTTTGATGTGATAAGGAAAGGGAAAACAAATTTAGAATGGACACCGAATTGTGAAGACACGTTCCGAGCTCTGGCGAGACACTTGGAGAGGCCCCCGGTTTTGTCAAAGCCCGTAGACCATGAAGAGTTGTATGTTTACTTGGCTGTATCTCAGCATGCCATCAATGCAGCTTTGATTCATGAAGATGACTGAATCCAAAAGCCAGTGTACTATGTTAGTAAGCGCTTAACGGAGGTAGAGAGAAATTATCCTAAGATTGAGAAGCTAGCCTACTGCTTGGTGATCGCATCACGCAAGCTCCGCCGGTATTTCCAGGCACATCCGATCAGTATTTATATAGATCAACCCCTACGGCAGGTGCTCCAACGACCGGAGACTTATGGAAGGCTACTCAAATGGAACATTAAGCTAAGTCAGTTCGATATCACTTACCTGCCACGGAGGGCGATCCAAGGGCAAGTGCTAGCAGATTTCATTGTAGAGTTCACCATATCAGACGAGTCTAGTGGTAGTGATGTAGTTCCCGCTGTTCGATGGAAGCTATATACCGATGGAGCATCCAACGACCATTGTTCTGGGGCTGGTGTCATTCTTGTAACTCCCGAGAACCGATCGATTTGTTATGCTTTGAAACTTGATTTCCCCTCTACGAACAATGAAGATGAGTATGAAGCATTGATTGTGGGCTTGAAGCTAACCAAAGAACTTGGAGTGAAATCGATCGAAATCTTTTATGACTCACAGTTGGTGGTGTACTAGGTATGAGGGGACTATCAAGCAAAGGGGCAAAGGGTTGCCCCATACCCCGCTTGGGTTCAAGAATTGTTGGCGGACCACGAATACTATGATATTTCGCACATTCCACGTAAACAAAAAGGGGGAGCTGACTCCTTGGCAAAATTCGCAAGTACTGGTGATGCACAACAGATGGGCTTGGTTCCCGTCGAAGCCTTACACACCCCGAGTATAAACGAGATGGAAGTAGATCTTGTGTTAGAGACAGAAACTGAAAGGGAGTCATAGATGACCCCGTTTAAAGAATATCTACTACATGGAACCCTACCTGAGAAAAAGAACGAGAGACGACAAGTCGTCCGCAAGGCTTCCTGGTATATAATGCAGGACGGAGTGATGTATCGAAAGGGATTCTCCGTCCCCTTGCTTAGGTGCGTCGCTCACAACGAGATAAAGCGGATCTTGAGAGAAGTCCATGAGGGAGAATGTAGCGACCATACTGGGGGGCAAACATTAGCAAAAAAGATCCTCTTATAGGGATATTATTGGCCAATCGTGAATCGGGACGTCGGAGACTATGTAAGAAGATGTAACAAATGTCAAAAGTATGCAAAGATCCCGAGGGCACCGCCGACAGAACTCACGCAAATGGTTAGTCCATGGCCGTTTCCAATATGGGGCATCGATATAATCGGTTCCCTGCCAATCTCCAAAGGTGGTGCGAAATATGCAATCGTCGCAGTCGATTACTTCACCAAGTGGGCAGAAGCGGAGCCACTAGCTACAATCACCACCAAAAAGGTTATTAACTTTATGGTGCGAAACATTATATGCTGCTTTGGTCTTCCACGGACTATCATTACCGCCAACAAAACTCAATTTGAGAGTAAAGAGTTCAAAGAGTTCTGCCAAAAATATTGCGTTGAGAAAAGGTTTGCAGTAGTCGCTCACCCTAAAGCGAATGGGCAAGTTGAAGCCATAAATAAGATAATTAAGTCCATCTTGAAAAAACGTTTGGAGAAGGCTAGAGGTAAGTGGGTAGATGAGCTTCCAACAACACTCTGGGCCAACAGAACCACCCACAAGTCCGCGACTGGCCATACTCCATTCGCCTTGGCATACGACAAGCTGTTATACCCGTAGAACTTGAAGTTCCCTCTCACTGGGTGACTCAGTATGATCCTAGAACGAATCAAGATCTTTTACTGGAGTCGTTGGACTTGGTCGACGAGAAACGTGAAGAAGCTGATTTAAGGGCGGTTGCATATCGGCACCGAGTCGTCCGATATTATAATGAAAAAGTTTGACCGAGAACTTTCAATGTGGGCGACCTTGTTTTAAAGCGATTTTTTCCAGTCCCGTCATATATGAAGCCAACATGGGAAGGTCCCTACGTCATCGAATGGAAGCTTGGAGAAGGAACCTTCAAGCTAGCGACTATTCATGGCGTGACGCTCCCCAGAGCATGGAATAGCGAGCATTTGCATCGTTATTACACTTAGTTTATTTCTTTTGTATTTTAGTAGCATTTGTTTTCAGAATATGTCTCTTTTATTGTTCTCTGTTTCCGACATGTAAGAAGACAATTCAGTTTGTCCTTATTTTCTAAAATCAATAAAGGCTTGAAGCTGTTTTTCTATGAACTATTAGTGTTTTATGCTTTATAATTTCATGGTGAAATAATAGAGCATTAATCTGTCTGGCGTATGAGCGCGCACAAAAAAAATAACTCTAAGTCCCCGAAGCGTGGACTAGAGTACTATGAGTCCCCGGAGTCCGGACCAGAGTTTAAATGATTCGAAAATCTCTAAGTCCCCAGAGTGTGGACCAGAGTATAAATGATTCGAAAATCTTTAAGTCCCCGAAGTGCGGACTTGAGTACTCTAAGTCCCCAGAGTGCTGACCAGAGTATAAACGATTCGAAAATCTTTAAGTCCCCGGAGCGCAGACTAGAGTACTCTGAGTCCCCGGAGTGTGGACCAGAGTATAAATTATTTGAAAGTCTTTAAGTCCCCAGAGTGCAGACTTAAGTACTCTGAGTCCCTAGAGTGCAGACCAGAGTATAAACGATTCGAAAATCTCTAAGTCTCCGGAGCATGGACTAGAGTACTCTGAGTCCCCGGAGTGCAGACCAGAGTATAAACGATTCAAAAAATCTTTAAGTCCCCAGAGCACGGACTAGAATGCTTTGAGTCCCCTGAGTGCGGACCCGAGTATAAATGATTCAAAATATCTCTAAGTCCCTGGAGCGCGGACTAGAGTACTCTGAGTCCCCGGAGTGTGGACCAGAGTATAAATGATTCCAAAATCTTTAAGTCCCCATAGTGCAGACTTGAGTACTCTGAGTCCCCAGAGTGTGGACTAGAGTATAAACGATTCGAAAATCTTTAAGTCTCCGGAGCGCGGACTAGAATGCTCTGAGTCCCCGGAGTGCGTACTCGAGTATAAATGACTCAAAATCTCTCTAAGTCCCCGGAGGGCGGACTAGAGTACTCTGAGTCCCCAGAGTGTGGACCAGAGTATAAATGATTCCAAAATCTTTTAAGTCCCCGGAGTGCGGACTTGAGTACTCTGAGTCCCCAGAGTGCGGACTAGAGTATAAACGATTTGAAAATCTTTAAGTCCCCGGAGCGCGGACTAGAATGCTCTGAGTCCCCATAGTGCAGACCCGAGTATAATTGATTCGAAATATCTCTAATTACTTGGAGCACGGGCTAGAGTACTCTAAGTCCCCGGAGTGTGGACCAGAGTATAAATGATTCCAAAATCTTTAAGTCCCTGGAGTGCGGACTTGAGTACTCTGAGTCCCCAGAGTGCAGACTAGAGTATAAACGATTCAAAAATCTTTAAGTCCCCGGAGCGCGGACTAGAATGCTCTGAGTCCTCGGAGTGCGGAACCGAGTATAAATGATTCAAAATATCTCTAAGTCCCCGGAGCGCAGACTAGAGTACTTTGAGTCCTCGGAGTGTGGACCAGAGTATAAATGATTCCAAAATCTTAAGGTCCCCGGAGTGTGGACTTGAGTACTCTGAGTCCCCAGAGTGCGGACTAGAGTATAAATGATTCGAAAATATCTAAGTCTCCGAAGTGCGGACTTGAGTACTATGAGTCCCGGAATGCGGACCAGAGTATAAATGATTCAAAAAATCTCTTAGTCCCGGTAGCGCAGACTAGAGTACTCAAAGTCCCCAAAGTGCGGATTAGAGTATAAACGATTCAGTAGTCTCCAAGTCTTGTGAAAACGGGCTAGAGTTCGCATGACCCACAAAACTCAGGATTTCGATCACAGATTAAATTATAAGCTAAGAGATGAAAATCTGAAAATACAAAGAAGCAAAACTTTATTCACTAATCAAAAAAGAAGTTTCATTACAACTTCTCTGAAGTCCGGAGCCAAAATCTATCTACAAAAAAAAGAGAAGGGAAGGAAAACAACTACATGGTACTACGTTACTCAAGTTGAGCAAAATGTAGCGAGGCAACAGTTACTTCTTCGGTTTTCTTTCCTTTTTTGGTTTCTTTGAAGTTTCCTCAACCGAGCGCCTCTTTTTGGACCCTTTGCTTCCTAGCGACGAAGTACTCGAGGGAGGAGGAGGGATTTCCAAAGGTGTGATCCCACATGGAAGAATGACCTTCAAGGGCCTATTTAAGGGATCGTCGAGTTCCACCACTTGAAATTCTATCTTAACTTCTCCTCCTCCTCGATTTGCTCTTTCATGCTGAGCTTGGAAGTATGCTCGGAAGTGCCTGCGATTTTGACCTCGTCGTGTTCATCTACAGGTGAGGGATTTTCAAGTTTATCCTCATCTAGCGCCCCGATCACTAGAGCATCGGGACCAGGGGTATCTCTAGCGTGGGGTGCCTCCGCCTTCTTCTCTTCTCGCTCCATGGCGACATCGCTCCATGGAATCGGCTCGGGTTCAGAGTGACCTATATGAGTTCGTGAAAAACAAACATTAAAACACATTCGTCACTCGCCAAAATTGATGAATTCCAAAACTCTAGAAAGTGAAGCTACATACCAACTTCTAACTGACACTCAGTGGTCCTTCACCCTTAGGGATTAGAGATAAAATGTGAATACCAAGCCCGGGCTTCTCCGGGTCATAACCAACGTGCTGCTCGGGAGGCCCAAGTGACGAACTATCAGTTAATTGAATGGGAGGAGGAACCGGAGACCCAGTGCCTGATGGGCCAGCGTTAACATTTCTACCCTCCGATGATGGAGAGTTTCTTCCAAAGAGGGCTCTCGCCGCGGAAAAGTCTGAAGGCTCATTTCCTCGGAGCACTTCCTTCACGAGAGCCTCTTCATCAATCTCTTCAACACCCAACTCCACTTTTTTAACTCTAAACAAAGTATCCCACACTTCAGCGAGTGACTCGAGATAATTCTCGTCCAAGAAAGACAAGTCACGATGTATGAGGACTCTTGCATTAAACTCGGTAATGAGCGGGTCGAATAAACATTTGATTTCTTCTCTGCCGACTTCGGTAACTGCCTTAAGTTGAGAGCTGGCCTCTGTGAGCGCTATTTTCTTGCCCTCTTCATGAGCTTCTTCTTTTAGTGCTTCAACCTTGGATAGCTCTTTGTCAAGTTTTGTCTTTAGAAGTCGTGTTTCGACGATTTCATCGTAGTATCTTTGTTACTCTTACTCTCTCTTTAGAGAGAAATTCCTCTAGTTATTTGACCCATCGACCGAGAATGTCCTTTTATTTTTGGATAGAGTCTTTCTCCAAAGCCAGAGCGCCGCTGCGTTGGACTGCCTCACTAAGTTCTTTCTTGTGAGTGGCCTCCAAGCGACTAACTGCCTCGGCTGTCTCCTTAGCATTTTTCTGGGCAGTCTCGAGCTGAGATTTGTATGAGGATAGTTCCTCATATTGACCCTTAATGATGACTTTGTCATGAATAGCTTCGAGTTTGAGGCGATCAATCTCGTGTTGGCATTCAATGGAAACCTCTGAAACTTTTTCCATCAAGTGTACGAACGCATCGTGCTGAAAATAAACATCGTTGTTGCAAGCAATGGCACTGTGTTTAACATGTCCGGGGATAGGATGAATCACGGCGAGAAATTTCAAGCCATCAAAACATATCTTCGGGAACGTAGCCTTGAGCTCAACCAATTTTTCCACTGTCGACAGATCGTGTGCGGAGGCTGGAGGGGTCTGCCTAACCGGAGTCACAAATTTCTTATAAGGTTCACGAGATTGCTTGGTACTTGACGAGCCAGAATATTGGTCGTGAGGAACTTCGGACTGGGATCCCTTCTAAGTAAATTTCTCCCTACTATGCTTCGAGTGAGAGGGAGGATCATTTGGATATGAAGAATGGCTGTAAGTTCTCCTTATGGAAGACGATGACTCTCTGGGATGATAATCTCTATCACCGCTATCATCCCTGTCTCATCGTTTTCCTGATCCTGAATCTCGACTAGAATGGTAGAAGATAGAGGATCCATGAAGGCGGTCAATGCCGTGTGTATGCCCCATATCACCAGCACACAAAACCAAATGAGGGCGAGTTAGTAGGAAACACACGATGAGTGAAATTCAAGTGCAGCATGGAGTGTAAGTGTTCGTGTTTGTCCTAGTGTTTCCCCCTGACGGACCAGTGTTTTTTGCTTTACTTATTGGAGTTTTCTCTCCTTGATGGTGAGTCTGAATGCCTTTATCGCTTCTCACGGGCGAATTGAATCCCATACCACAGAGTTATTGAAACCATAATTCAATATGTCATCAGGAATGGTCAAGTCAGATAGGCCTTTTAATGAGCCTTCTAAATTTTGGGAAGATGACTTCTTTTTGATCGGAGTTATCGTAACCTTTGAAGTTCCGCCAACCTTTTTCTTTTTCAGCTTGTAAGCCAGGCTCTTTTTCTTTTTCGAAGGAGGCGGTGGTTCGTCGTGCTGGATGCATCAGCTACTGGCGCTTGGTCGCAACTTATATTCTCGTCAGTCACACCCAACCCTTCGGTTTCTTTAATCTCGCCTTCCTCGGTGGTATCGAAAGCCCCTTCAGCAGGAGGCACTGAAGGTCCGACTTGTTCTTTGCCCATTTCCATGGTCGTTCTTGCTATAGTAGCTCCGATTGGAAGGCTAGTCCAACGGCCCTCTTCCAGTAATTTGAACTTTGAGAGCTTTTCGTTAGTAATTACGGATTACATGTTCCGGTCTCCTACGGGAATAGCTCGGATAGCCTCGACGGCCTCGGAATACCTGGCACCTTCGGGTCATGGACGGATATCTATAAGAGTTGAAAGAAGTTTAGAAAAGATGCACTTTGAGCCTTAAGACGAAGATTGGAATAAAAATGATACTTACTCCCTTCTAGCCATCTTCCTGCAAAATCAGGAGGACATCGTACATAGAACCACTCTTGTTTATATTGAGAAAATTTACTCCAAGCACCCATCAGAACTTGACATTTGGGATGTGGCTCGAGAATATGTAAGACGGACTGTTGGTACGTCTCTTGAAGCGGTAGATATAATGGATATCCTCGGGAGTTGGAAGTCTGAGTAAGACGCTCATGAAAAGAATGCATGTACCGTGGATAAATGCATGACTATTAGGTTGTAGTTGTGCTGGAGCAATTCCTATATACTGTAACACTTCACGGATGAATGAATTGAAAGGTGGCACACTTCCAGCCCAGCACATAAATTTGTTACAAGCGGTATATCCAGCTGGGGGCAAATGAGGCCGATCTTGTGCCGAAGGAACTAGAACATCTTCAAAGGGGATTCCATGAATAGAACATAATCGACAGAGGGAAGATTCACCGATCTTCGAAGCTTGAGAATCGATGGGGTCATCCAGAACGATGACCCCGTCTACATCATCAGGAGCCGGGCCTATAACTGCGACAGGTGAGTCCGGAATGCCAAGTGTGGAGGCTGGCGATGGGTTCAGAGTCCCCACTGCCTCCTGCCGGGAGCTTGACTCAGGCTTGTCAGAAACAGTAGCGGAGCTTGACCTTTTGGACATCTTCAACAAGCGACTAAAATGAATAGATACCTATTCAAACTATACTTGAAAGACAATCTATATTAGATATAACGACAATGTATTCCCTCATGTGGTGTGTGAACTAGTGCGACGACTCAAACATGAGTGCAGAGAAACCAAAGTTTTAAAGATAAGTGTGGCGTGATTGAATTTAAGTTGCTGTCCTTGGAGACTGTCATCGCTGACTGTCTTCGGCAGTTCATCATATGATCGGTAGTAGAAGTCTTGGAATCAAGCATTGGCATCATGGAGTGTGAAGGCTGTTATTTGCATTTGTTGAGTTAAATTCATGTTTAGAGTTACTTAAGCTGTGGAGTTGTTAATCCAAGTTAGGTCCATAGGATTATATGCTTTGGTCCCTGTCATTGTTCACTATTTTATGCTTAGGCGTGGAAATGTGTAGTCTTGATGTATGTGATGTTCAAATTGAGATGGTCTTGATTGCCAATGCCGACTCTTAACACATAATGCCGATCCAAACGTTTAACCACCTATACCGATCGCCCTTTTAAAAAGAGATGACCGATCCACCCTCCTATAGAACGCCGACCCACTCTCTCAAAAATCAACGAACCAGACCTCCCCATGTAATTGATCGAACGACTTCCTCTCAAGTTACCGACCCACTCCACTGCTATATTTCTAACGACCCACTCCACTGCTATATTCCAATCGATCCACTCCACTGCTATAACCCTACCGACCCACTCCACTAGTACAATCCTACCGAACTCCTATATTTCACCATACGTCGAACACCTTTCTTCTCCAAAACATCGACCTTAAAATTATGATACCAGTGATTACTTCTCCTAATGACCCATGTTTTAATCAATCGAGGCCGAGTTGAATCCCTAACCTAAGGCATCCACCAAATCCTAACTCGTCTATCTCTCTTCCTCACATCCCCTATTAGTTCCTATCCAGGAGACCATTTACTCATGCACTTGAAATTCACACAAGATTTTGGGTTTAGGGAGATGAATTAAGGGAGAGATTCATACCTATATGGAGAGTTTAAGGCTTATGAAGGTTGTAGGGTTTTGGATTGAGGTTTATTCGGGTTCGTTGGCAGTTGGAGTTGCGAGGTATGCGGCTTGGGTTTGAGAGAGAGAAGGAAGGGCTGAGTGGCAAATGAGGCTTGGAGGGAAGTAGGTTAGCAGACTTGTGAGAATGAAGTAGAAGTGAGAAGAAAGAAAGGAGAGCGTGAGTTTTTATATGGAGGTTGGGGAAATGAGCGGGCGTTCTCCTGTAGACCCAGTCATCATGCTTTGGGAGGTCGGCTAGTAGACATGCCAACCCCAGCTCAAGTAAACCGACCATGTGGGTCGGCCTTCGTATGCCGATCTGCCCCTTGTTCTTTAATATATATATATATATATATATAATATAAATGAGAACAAAATAAAATGAATATATATGAAAAATATACACATATGATTGTAATTGAGAATGGGTGATAAAGAGACGGATACTGCCGGATAAGTGGAGAAGCGTGAGTTTAGAAAACCCACTGTGATTCAGCCTTCGAAAGGTCGCGTACATTTAGCTTTGGAAAATTTAAGACAGGATTTCAAGAATCTCTTTGAGACTGAAATACTACGTTTAGAGACGCGAAGCTTCGTCAATGGCCAGTGAAAAAGCGACAATCAGTTATCATTTCAAACGAACTAGCCTCTGAAAATAGGGATTACTCGCTAATTCAAAGTGCATCGTGTTTATTCATAAGACACGCTTTGGGGGTAAATGTTACCTGGCACTTTGGCCCGGCTACAAGGAGATAGTTACAGAGGCTATGGTTGGGCCTAGACGGGATTCAAGCCAAAAGAGATGTAGAAATATGAGGGTTTGGTGTAACTCAATTAGTATGATAGGCGCGTGGTTAGGCCTACATGTATGGTTCGACATGTTTGAGTGGCTCGGTACATTTAAGTGGATCAACCTTTAAACGTGGCTCAACCAAGGAAGGAAGGTTGTGTGTCATTCGGTCTTGAAGGACGGGATGTATCGCTCGGTCGAGGAAGTTATGGTAGGTCGGCATGCATCGCTCGGTCAAGGAAGGAAAGCCAAGACGGGTTGGTCGATTGTGGTTCGATCGATTGTGGTTCGATCGATTGTGGTTCGACATTCGTGGTTCGGCCTGCATGAGTGGATCGACATACCTGGATCGGTGCGCCTTGAGGAGGTTAATAGGTTCTTTGACCTACAACAGAGTGACGCGACCAACATTTCTTTGCTCTGAGTCATCCGCCGCTTGCTTCGAGTTCCTTGAGGGCCTGCTTCGAGTTAGTAACGAGACAACCCCTGGGTCGGCAATAGGTGGATCGGTGGAAGTGGATCGGCGTGACTGGTTCGGTCTACCTAATAGCTATGGGCCGAGCAACCTTGGTAATGGGCTTGCACGAGGGGTCCAACCTATCTTCATCTATAAATAGAGGGGTAGGGTTACAGTTGAGGGGACCTTTTTTCGAGAAATCCAGGGATATTCTGCCATTTTTTGTACTCGCTTATTTTCAGTTCAAACTTGTATTCAAGTTGTTTTTTTACGGATTGTATCTGTACTCAAGTGATTGGAAAAGTAATCAAGATTATATTCAAAGTGGACGTATGCAGTTACGCTGAACCACTATAAATCTGGTGTTCTCGTTTTTGTTGTTCCTTTTGCATTCAACTGTGTTACTTCTCTGTTTTAATTTAATTTCTCCATTAATCTCTCTATACAATTCTATTCAAGGGTGTTGGTGACCAATTTTGGTGCTAACAGTACTCGAAAGATGAAAGAGAGCATGAGATTCATCTTAGAGTAGTGCTTGAGACGCTAAGGCAGAATCAGCTGAAGGCGAAGTTTTCCAAATGTCATTTTTGGAAGAAAGAGGTAAAGTTTCTTGGTCATGTGGTTTCAGAGGAGGGATTGCCAGTCGAGCCAGTTAAGATTGAGGCTGTCAATAATTGGAAGAGACCAGAGACGGTAATCAAGATCAGGAGTTTTCTTGGACTTGCTGGCTATTACCGAAGATTCATTAATGATTTCTCGCGGATAGCAGCACCTTTGACTAAGTTGACCAGGAAGGATGTGAAGTTTGTTTGGTCCGACAAATGTGAGGAAGGGTTCCTTAAGTTAAAGCATTTGTTGACCAATGCTCCAGTGTTAGTTGTTCCAGATGGAAACCAAGGGTTGGTAGTATACACCGATGCATGTGGAACTAGATTGGGAGCAGTATTGATGTAGAGAGGTAAAGTTATTGATGTAGAGAGGTAAAGTTATTGCCTTCGCATCCAGGCAGCTTAGACCACACAAAGTTAGATATCCTACTCATGAATTGGAGTTGGCTGCAGTGATCTTTGCCTTGAAGATTTGGAAACATTATCCCTTGGAGGAGAGGTTTGAGTTGTTTACCGATCATAAGCCTTTGAGATATTTATTCACTCCGAAGGAGTTGAATATGAGGTAACAGAGGTGGCTGGAGTTTTTAGCTGCTTATGATTTTGGTATAGAGTATACTCCTGAGAAAGGATATAAGGTGGCAGATGCTCTTAGTAGAAAACATCAAAATGTGGTGTTAATGATGTTGGCAGAATGGAAGGATCTAGAAGCTTTGACTACATGTAGCGTGCAATTGAGATCTACTGCTAGTTCTAGTCAACGTACTGCCATGCTATCTTGCTTAGAAGTTCGACCAGTGCTAATCGAAAGGATAGCTTCTAAGCAGAGAGAAAATCCAGTTTTAGCCAAGAAGATTAGAATGCTTGAGGTAGGATATGAGATCGATGATCTGAAGGATTTTAATCTTGACCAAAGAGGATGGTTGAGAAAGAAGGGACGGTTATGTGTTCCAGATGTAGAGAACTTAAGGAGCAAAGTTCTTGAAAAATGTCATTGATCCAAGTTTACGATTCATCCTGGAGGGACCAAGATGTATCATGATATGAAGAGGAGCTTCTTTTGGAAAAGCTTGAAGAGGGATGTTAGCTTTTGGGTTAGACAGTGTGTTAATTGTCAACAAGTGAAGGCCGAACATCCGAAGCCGAGTAGGTTGCTTCAGCCTTTAGAGATTCCCATGTGGAAATGAGATTCGATATCAATGGATTCTATAGACGGGTTGCCTAGGAAAAAGGGGAAATGAAAGCATATGGGTTATAGTGGACAGGTTGATCAAGAGTGCCCATTTCATTCCAGCCAAGTCTACCAGGATGGCACCTGTTTTGGAAAAGTTGTTCGTGAGGAACATAGTTAGACTTCATGGGATTCCGAGTAGCAGAGTCAATGACAGAGATGCATTATTCACTAGCGAGTTTTAGAGGAGTCTACAAGAGGTTGAAAGTGTACGTGCAGTACTAAGGATCGTGTAATATGGTATATAAATGCGGAAACTGATAATAGCAGTAAAATGAAAATTAAAGTAAGCACACCAGGAATTTTTATACTGGTTCGAACTTCCCGTTCTACGTCCAGTCCCAGAATACTCTCTGGATTTAAACTAAACCCCTCACTTAACCCGGAGGAATAGGTATACGACACCTGAGCAGCCGAACAGGAATTTTTCCGCCTCAACAGCCGAAGAGGACTTCAACTTAATACAAATAACTTATTGACGAATGTGTTCTGAATAACACGGATTGTCTTTTGATAGTACAATTCTCCTATAATCAAATCCTCAAGAATATATAGTGTGTGTGAAGACTTAGAAGGAGGATAATCGCGTAGAATCGAAGTATATGAATTAATTCAGGGATTCTAGCGATATTGAATGAGAATGAATGCTTTTATTTGCATAAATAAATAGATATTAGATTTCAGAATTATAAACAAGAATCGGTGATTGTAGAAGTGAATTAAACATGTTTATATAGTTGTAGAATAGCTACAATCTTTCATGAAGAGTTTCAATCAAAAGTTGTGACCATATCTCTTGGATTGAAGGTGATTCCTCTTCACAAACGATCGCAACTCTTCAGAAAAATAGCTGTTATTTCCAGGTCGGTTGACTGAAAATTCTGGCCGGTCAGCTGAGTTTAAAATCATGAACAAAACAGTGTATATCTGTGCACTAACACAGGTTCGGTCAGCCGAGCTTACTGGCCGGTCGACCGACCTGATGTTATGTGCACATATCACATTTTTTTAAGTATAAAACAATATACAACTATGTATATGTGTGTGCGACTACTTGAGGAATGATTTTAACAATATTCTAAGACTCAATATAATAAAATATTCATACTAATCTCTAGATTGTAGTCTTATCTCCTTTGTAGTGCACAATATACGTTTATTCTCTTTTTGTCGCCTTTGTATATTATTCTCTTTGTAGTTCGTCTTATGATCTCTGAAGCTTGTGTCATGAATCAAAACCCATGAATCAACATTCTCCCCCTTTTTGATTGATGACAATACTTATGTGACGAAGTAGTATATACATATATATTGTAATTCTCCCCCTGAATATATGGCGACTTTTCTGCAAAAAACTTGTTAGCTTTCATATATTTCTCCTCCTTTGTCATCGATAAAAAGGAATACTTATGATACATAAAAAAATACGGAACATGTATAAAATTTAGGAATATAGAATTAAATTTACATACCGAAACCAAATAAAATGTTAATGATATCATCACTTAAAACGTCATAAAATAGAACAATTGTTCATAATAAAAAAACAGAAAGTAGCAATACAAAAAACAACAAGATCACTCCTTACCCTCGTTAGTATCTCAAAATTCCGGACGAATATTTTCATCAGGAGGAGCTTGTTCTTTACCACGACGCTGAGTATGAGAAGTATGAGTTCCTGATGTTCCGGAACTTGTATTCTCCGAAGTTGACCAAGAGAAATTAGGTGCTGGTCTTTTTTCGGGAGCAAGATGAGAGGTGCCGGCTTCAGAAGTGCATGACAAAGCATCCCAAAGATTAACAAAGAAACCTTTGATTTTCTTGAATCTTCCATCTATTTACCGTAGACGGGCATCTAAAACTAATTGATTTCGAGCCAAAAGATCAATAGTCGCTTCCGTACCAAGTCCGGGAGTTTGTCTTTGAATTATGGACTGGCGAGTTAAGCGTTCCGTAGAATGAGTGGTTGGTTGTGGTGTGGAATGGCTACGGCGTAGTTGATCTCTAGGAGTAGTTGATCTCTATGGATCTTAAGGCTAAATTAACACTAGAGGGGGGTGAATAGTGCTTTCTAGTTTATATAAATCATTTTGAAATCTTTTGAAATTATACTTAGAATTATGCAATTAACAATCACAGAAACAACCACAGAATCAAAACACAGATGAAAGTAAATGTAGTAAAAGTAAAGAGGAAAGAACACACTAGGATTTTATACAAGTTCGGAATTACCCAACAACCAGTCCCGCATAATTCCTTGTACGGATTTCTGTTTAACTAGTAAATGCGAATACAATCTCAATTTCAAGGCCACAAAGCGCACCCTCCAGAATCCCGACCTCTGGGTAGAGTCACTTGATTTCCAGGCTACAAGCACACACTAGGTTTACGGGCTACTAAGCACACTAATTGATTTATGGGCTATAATCTCACCCATAAGTATAATAGTTTGATTTGATAGAGTTTTACAAACTAGATCTTCGATCTCGGTTACAATAGATCCTACAACTCTTGAATAGCACTTTAATCTTAGTTTAGGTGAGAGAGATGATGGAAATCAGAGAGTAAATGATGGAGAATTAAACTAATGATGATTGATTTTGATTTTGATTGAATTTTGGCAAAGTATGGTTATATTTTGATTTAGAAAATGAGAGAGAAGGAGGAGAGATGAAGAACGACAATGTGTTAAAATCTCGTTGGGAAGACAAGTATATACAGAGGAATAACGGTCATATTCATTCGTGAAGAGATACGACGAATAGACACTTCTTGTGAAATTTAATTTTTGAAAATCATGGCTAGTATGTCGACATATAAGGATAGAGTATGTCGACATACTCTTCATTATTTTGAAAAATACATTTTGAAATATAATTTTTAAAATCTATTGCTTTGTAAAATATTTGGATACTTTTTAAACATGTTTAAATATAAATTATATAACTCTTTAATAATGATAATACTTTATTAAAACTTTATGATAATATATTGAAAAATAAACCAAAATAATATAAATTCAAAATTAGGTAATAACTCTGTAATATATATAAATTAAAATTTATATTTTAATGAATATAAGAAATTGAAAAACATTATGAGAGATACTTTGAAAAGGATATTTAAAAACCATTAAAAATAGATGGAGGGAGAGAGAGATCAAATGCTATCAGAATTCTAACGCAAATTCTATGACTCTATAACTTATATGGAATATCTTGAAACCTTGAACTCTTCAATACTCATGAGTCTTCATTCTTTAACACCTTGATTCTCTTGACTCTACACTTGATACTGGATAGTCTCCTTGAATCAACACCTGTCTGATATCTTGCACTATGTACTATATATACCTTGATAAAACATTAGTATTTATATTTTATTTTATTTCCTAAAGTTGTTATCATTAAAACTAATATCTATGGTACTAACATGCTTGTGGTTTATCAATTAGATTTTTGTTGTTAATCTTCTAATAATTAATTTAATCATAAATTTGTTTCCCTTATGAATGAACTTAACTTCGAATCACCATACTGCTGGGAACTTGATTTATCAAGTGAAGTTAGGCGATTTCGATTTAAAGGCCTAGGAGCTTCTAGTTTGATTATGAAATGTATTTTATGGTAAACCTGAAATGCACTATTAACTCATTCGATTTTGAAGTTACTGTCATAGGAAATCAACCTTATGTTTAATATCAAATAGTTTTACGTTTCTACTTACTATTTCAAATAATAGTTCAAAACTTAGAAAATTTCGCAATGCGAGATCCTAACAATGTCGGTAACCAATCAAGAGCACGACAACCATTCATGAATTCTACATCAATTTAAGGAGTTTTCATATGAATTCAATAATCTTACAGCATATCATTATTCTTTTTTGACTGCTTTTTCCATGTTCTTGTTTAAATTTTATTTGATATCATTAACTTGGGTTATGGATATCGTACAATAGATTTATGAATCATTTGTACATTCGATGTCTTTATGAGCTTATGAATTAGTTGAATTATTTTTATCTATCTCGATGTTGTTCATTGATTTCGCTTATCTCCCATTTCGACATTGGGTCATAATTACGACATCATACTATGGTTATTTAATAGCGGCCACTTATATGACATTCTATAAATTCAACATCAATTTATTAATTCGACATGCTATTCAAGATGTATTTAAAATGGCATTTTAATCAGATCTTTTTTACAGTTATAAATTCATTATCTTACCATGGATCTAACAGTTTATTACATATATTTAATTAACAATAAACTTAAGCATTTCATAAATTCAACATGGATTATTTAATGGTCAAAGATTTGTTGTAAGTATAATAGCTAGCTTTGAAATTTAACACATTATTATTGTTGCTTAGGTAATCTCTAATTATTTTGCTACCTATTGCTTTACCATGTAATTGTCTATTTTGTATTTATAAGCATTCCAAATTTCATAAAATATGTAGTACTTCCCTGACTTTGTGTAATATCATCTGACAGGCAAATAGAAGGCAAGAAAGCAAGTAAGGGCTCTAAGCCATCTCCCTCTACCAAGAAAGGGGATTACCATCTTAACTAATCATATAATACCACTTAAGAAGAAGTGGACACCATTCTCTAACAATTTGGGATTATGAACAAAGAATCCATGCCTATCAGTCCTTCTCGTAGGATTGACAACCCTCTAGAAGGTTCTTTGCCTTCATGCTTGTTCATGTTTGGCACTCAGGGTATCCCCCTTTTCTAGATTTTCTTTTGCGATTTCAGGAGCACTTGAATATCGCTCTGATCCAATTGACTCTCAACTCGTACACTTATTTAAGCCGCTCAGAAGTCCTTGCTTAAGAAGCTAAACTCCTCTCTTTGAGTGCTGAAATTCTTCATACCTTTACTAACCCTATAGGGACAGACGAGCATTTGGATAACTCTCTGTATCGCCTTCATCCACCTCCAAATAGCGTAATTATCCATCACATTAACAAGATGAAGGAGTGGAAGAACCAATTCTTCTACGTATGTTATTCCCCTAAGTCAAGGGAACTTTCTATGTTTTTAGTAAGTTTCTGTTTTCCATCACTCATATTGTATTTTTCATTCTCTTATGATAGATGTTCTCTTTTAGATCCTGCCTCTAAACAATTAGGCTCTTTTGATGATGATGTTATCAAATCCTTGACTCGGACATCCAAGGGTATGGGTGTTAGACTTACACATTTGAAGGAGGCAAAACTTCACGATTACTCTCTGGTTATGGACCACCACAAAACATTGGTAGCCTCCAATAGTAAAAGGGAAAATGATCGCTTGTCATTGGTAAGTAGAAGGCTTTCTCTATCTCTTCTCCTACTCAACTCGAACCTTCTAGTAACTTTTCATTACAATCTAAATGAGATCTCTTATTTTATTATCTTATAAGATTTTTCCTTTGATTTAAGCTTATTTACTCTCATTGTTGCTCCTAAATATAAGGAGGCTAAAGATGATGCTCTCGCCTTAACCAAGTCAATAAAAGTTGCTCCTGTTGAGGCTTCTATTGCTAAGGTTGTTGAGGCTCTTAAAAGGAAAGCAAGCACTAGTGCTCTTGCTGATATTCCACCTCCTCCCTTGAGTAATACATCTAACTTGGGGTGACCATACTCATGTTGTTGTGGCTAAGGAGGTAAATGTTAATATTTATCCAAGCCCTAATGTTGTAAATCTTGGTTCTCCTAGACATAAGGTCAAAAAATCAACCGAGGTAGCTCATTCTCCTGACTTCTTCCTCAACATATCTCTTCCTGATTCTCTAATGGCCCTTTGCCATATGTATGACGAGCTCGATCTGCTTCCTCTTCCAAATGATTCTCTTCCTTTGAAGGCCCAAGCTCAATCTCCTATAGCAAGTTTTGATGATCGCCTTCAATTTGCTGCCTAATCTCGTTGTTTGGCTTCTCTTGAGCCACTACAGCCTTTTTCTTATTCTAAGGATCATCTTTCCATTATTTGTAAATAACTTATATCGGTATGCATTTCTTTCTATTGGTTAATCTAGGCTTTTAGCTCGGTATATCCAGTTCAGACTTATGGTTGTCGTACATTCAAGGCGGCCAAGCATATGTTCTTTCTTCAAGAGACTTCTCAAGGGCCTTCAAATGAAGCGGTCGAGCTTATAGGATGAATCTATTTGCTTAACAACAACATAATTAATATCACTACAGTAGGGGATGAAGGTATTATTGAAAAAGAGAAACTTGCCTCCTCACTCAACGAAGAGAAAAGGGCTAAACAATTGCTGGAGGAGGAAGTGAAAGCATTAAAAACGGACCTTGAGAAGGCCAATAAGGAAACGTCCTAGCTAGATGATGAGAACAAATCTTTAAATGACAAGCTAAAAAGGAAAATGCCATCTTGACTTACTCAAACAATATAGGGATGCCAAGAAGAAAGACTCCTTTTTCCTCGATAACACTTACCACAATTATCGAGAAAGGCTACGAAAATGTTTTGTTTGTGGCATATGGCGACAACATCCAAAAATGTCCAATTTTAGATTTTCCTTCCCTCTTGGATGTGAATGTAAGGTTCAAAAGAAATTTTATCCTTATGCTGGGGAGAACCTAGGGGTTCATTTAAGAAGAGCTTCCCACTGAGGAAAAGTTCGATGCTAAAAAGTTGTCATCCTTTGACAACCCCTTCTTGATGAAGAGACATATTCTGATAAAGAAGGAGATAATGGAAATGATAGCAATGATGATGATATCCATGATGACGATGACGATGGTGGTGGCGGCAATGGAAATGGTCCTTCAGGACCAAAGGTTGGGGGAGACGGATCTAGTGATGTTAACTTAGACTCATCTACCCATGATGCAGGCTGTACTGAACTCCCTGATTCTCAAGATGATACAAGGAAGGATACCCCTTCAAAAGACAGTGCTCCCCTAAGTCATCTTCCCAAAGGGAAAGCTCAAGCTCCAACTTCACAGGTTCCAATCTCATAGGTATGGAAATCTTTATTCAAATGTCTAAAGTTCCCAAGCGGTCTTTAGTTAATAAACATATTATTTTAGCTAAGGAAAAGATGAAATATTATAATGAGACTTTATACGAAAACAGCCAGAGGGAGGTATGTCGATTGCACAGAAAAATTGATAGATTAGTTAATGAATGTAACTAACAATCAAATAAATATAAAAGCATCTCTGCTGATGCTAGGCGATTGAGATATTTCAAAGACAAGCAAATTGCCCCACGCTTGAAGAAAGCTTGCCTTCAATGGGAAAGAATTATGAAAAAGAATATAGCATTACTGGCTCTCTTTCTGATGCTAATTGATGATAGGAACACTCTAGTGGAGTTTCTCTATAAAGTTTACTCCAATGGCAAGTTTGTTAACTTCTCTTTATTAGGTAATAATAATGGGGGTTTAGTTAGATGCCTCCATCGTAGATATTTGGACGAGCATGGGTCTAATCCTTATCTTGGGGTGTGTTGGAATCTTCCCAAGGTGGTGATCATTCCACTCTCTCCTTACACTCTCCCTCTAAGAAAATCAAGTATAATAAGGAGAGATTTATTTCTGAGTTTCATAAAGGACCAATATTGTACAAACCTAAATAACTATATGATCGTAATCTGCAAATAAAGTAGCTTATAAACTTTATTACTTTTTCCTTTGTACTTGGTCTATTTTTGTATATTATATCGATTAAGGAATCCTTAAGTAGTCCCATCCCTATGGAACTCTTGAGTAAATTTATCAAGTTAAAGAGGGATTCTAACGAGAAATCCTTAATTCTCAAAATATATAAGTTAGCAAAGCATTTCTTTCTTAGAGAGTTGCAAGAAGTTTATACACAATTCGTAAACTTTCATTTTGATTTCTTGGGTAACGAGAAGGAAAAACTGCTTAGTGAGATTCGAACTAATCATGCTAGATTTCCATATGGACACGCTAGCCCTCCGATTGTAAAATGGAACTATCACCAATTCCTTTAGAAGGGATTAAAGTTTCTTTTGATTCTACAATTACGTTGTCTATTGGATCGCTTAAAAAGGCTCAAACTGCTGTCTCAAAATGATTTGATGTATAAAATCCTTAACGTTGATGTAATTTTGAATTTTCTTAAGTTTGTAAATCTTTTGTTTTTAATAAAGAAAATATTTTCTATGTATTGATTTTCTTTTCTATTCGTTTGTTAGGTAAAACAATTGGCTCTTACGTCTAGCAACTCAGATATTCTTGATCGACTCAACTCTATCAAAGAAAGGTTTAGAGCAGAAAGGTAATGATCTCAACTTTATTACTACAATAGGTATTGACCTTTATTTGATTACCATAATAGGTATTGATCATGATTTGATTACCACAATAAGTAATATGTTTGATTGAATCGCTAATTACCACAAAAAGTAACGGATTATGCTTTAATTGACCCCTTATTTCCATAATAGGTAATGATTTGGGTTTTGATTGATTTCTTTGCCACCATCCTTGGTGATGATCTCAACTTAGATTGAACACCTTATCACCATCTTAGGCAATGATTTAGGTCTTTTGTTTGGTGTGTTTAGTTAGATATCTTGAGCAGAACCAAAGATTTACCCGACCTCTCTCTTGTAGGCGCTTCAGTCAAGCCTTATAGGCAATACTGAAGGCTGGTTCGATGCTTTGGTTGGGCCATCTTATGTGGACTAAAGGCTTACTCTGTCTTTCCTCTAGGAGACACTTCGGTCATGCCACATAGGCAAGACCGAAGGCTTGTAGATGCTTTGGCCAGGCCATAAAAGTTTTTTATGATCTTTTTGTTCAAATAACAATTAAGGTAAAGCAGGGTCAGAAACAAAAAATCTCTTTATGATAAACAGATCCATTTTGCAAGTTCGTTATTATGTGTAGTTCCTACAAAGGATCAAAGGGTTAAGGATTTACTCGGTGTAAGATATCACATTGTTCGAGGAACCCTAGATGCTTTCGGAGTAAAGGATCGTCAACATGGGCCTTCTAGTGCGTTGTAGATTCTTATCCAAGACTTGTATCATTTGATGATACCATGTGAATTTCTAGAAACATGCGAAGTGTTGAGGAATCGGTACATGAAATTTTAATAAATTTGAAAGAAATTGTGTTGAGAAGTAATCTGTATGGAGTTAAAGACGCATCCATTTGCATTAGAGAACTAGATATGTAACCGCTCAAGACATCATCTCATCGCCTTTCGTGGAAATAGTTGACACTCTTATCTTATGAAGCAACAAGAAAGAAGGAATCAATCTATTTTGGGGGTAATTCAATATCATATGGATGTTCTTAGTCTAGGTAGCGAAGTATGAGTAATGCTATTGTTGTTATCGGTCATTTGGAAAAATCGTATTAGGCGGGACCAAAGGCTTATTCTAACCTCCCTCTAGGAGGTGCATTGACCATGCCAACTTGGCGAGATCAAAGGCTTTATCCTTTATTTTAGGATATTCTTACTCCTTTTCATGATTGATCCTATAAATATACTTGTTTTTAGGAACCTTCCTTTATCAACTTGTCCAATATCTCTTTACAAATTCTTTAAGCTTTACTTAACCTAAGAAATAGTTGATCAGTCCTTCAAAGCTTCGACACCGATTGGTGCAATGACCATTTGAATAGAGATAATGATAATATAGACATCCAAGATTTTATTCATTCTTTGGTCAGTTCTTTTGAGAAGGTTAATAATATTTCCATGGTTTTAAAGTAAATATCCTTATGAGAAGCAGTAAGGGAGTAGTTCTTAGAAAGTCGTGTACTTTTGAGGATGACCCCTTTGATTTCTTTTTAGCTCTTTTGTTGTATGCGATGGACTCTATACCCTTTGTTGCAAACTTTCTCTTTGAAGAGCCTTAAGCTTCATTTGACTTATGGGATCGATCAAGCAGATTGCTCCACTTTCTAATGAACTATTCGAAGTTCTTTGTTATTTCTTTTTAAAAATGGTCCATTAGCTTAAAGTTGTATATTCCTTCTCATTTATGCAAAGATGTTATCCTCTTCGTTTTTCCTTTCTATGGCAAAGATTGTCGTATGACTCATGTATAATGGATTCAGACACCATTTATTTATATCATAAGGAGCCACTTCCTTTTCTGATCTTCCATGATTTGTAGCGCTACAAAGCTTAGTACTTTTTCCTCTTGAAGTCAAGGGTCACTGGTGATTTGGTAGGTTGGCCTAGCTACTCTAGGCTCAGAAGATCCTTGTTAGGAGATAGTCATTATCCAAGTAAGGTTAGATGGGATTTGGAATCGTTCCTTAATGGGATATGCTTGGTAGGGTTAAATTCTTTAAGCCATATATGGGTAGGTCAAGGGTAGTTCGACTTGTAGGGTAAGCGGATCCGGAGGTTCAAGCCCCTTCTAGCGCCAGAATGTTAACGAATTTCTTCATTAACCCTTGATGTGTAAGAAAAGTGAAATTTGGTTATGGGCTAGTTTTCTAGGAGCTTACATGTACTATGTCGAAACCATGTTGAAACAATAATAATTTTGAAATCACAAGTGTTTGAAATTGTCTCACAAGTCATGATTAAAAGCATAAGTGCTTGAGAGTTCAATACAAGTCAGGATACAAGAAACCTTTATTGATATGCCATGTAACTATTGAATGTACAAAGCCTTATTTGCAAGTAGTCACAAGAGTATAATTGGCACTAAAAATCCCCAAATTGATTTAGAGTTACAAAGTTTAAAAAGTATGAAATAAGAGAAGAATTAATCGCCTTTTTGTCTAATGCCCTTGGGTCTGTATTTATAAAGGTAGAGACGTACGACATGGTTGCCATGTGTCATTTGCAGCATGCCTACTTTCAGCATCATCAACCATCTCGGTGGTATTCGGTTTATGACATTCACTTTGCTTTATCCTTCGATATCAATTTTTGACTTAGTGGAGTATAGCATTGGCTTTATATGACATTGTTCACTAGTGACATGCAATATGGATGAGATGGGCATTAAAGATACACTACATCTCCAGTCATACCAATGACTTGCGACATGCTTCTATACACTACTAGTATACAATAACATCCTTTACCTATATTGATGGATGCGACATTCATAATTATGATCGTGAAGTGCGGAATCGAAGGTATGAAACATCTTTGAAGGCTCTCAATATCCTTCCCTTCATTACCATCATCTTCCACCTGCTAGTTTTTGACATCGACTTTCATACTGATAAAGTGTGGCATCTCAAATCGCACTATTGATATGGAATAATCCTTAAGGCGAGGCATTGCTTGCAATAGCTCTGTTGTTAACTATTATTATACCCGTGCGAGATGCTTTTATCGGTGCGATATGCTTTATATTTGACATCCTTCTTTTCATTGGTTTGACATCCCTTTGTCTTTGGTTACGATGTCCTTTGATTTTGGCACTCTTTTTGTCGACATGCCTTCGGCCCTTTGGAGTCATAATTTTTAGTAACAGATCTGTCTAAAAAATAAAAATAAATCAATCAATATTAGCCAAATTCAAGCCCAAGCCTGCATCCTCTTTTTATTCCAAACTATTTGTTTTCCTTTGTTAAGTTCAAGCTCATAACCCCTCTTTACTAACCCTAAAACAAACCTCACCCACCACTGTACCGATTTTTCCCTAAAATTCGAAATTGAGTCAGGCAAAGAATATAATCGTGAAATAAAAAGAAGATGGAAGGCATGGAATCAGGACTAGCATTATCCATTGATGCAAGCGAGGGTAGAGCGATAGGCGAAGGTTGGCACGATGCGACATTGACTGTAGCGATGTTGTAGGCAACTTACGAGGATTCGACAATGTGACCTAGAGCTTAAGCGTTCGCGTGTGCAGGAAGGTAAAGAGTAGGTGTATGTATGCGTGTAAAGATTTGGTATTGTGATGGAGTTTGGTGTTGCTGGCGTTTTGAGGATGTTGGGGAGTACTTGGGTATGGAGCAGGAGTAAGAAGAAAGATTGAGTAGAGATGCAGTGGCTTACGCTCAAATTTTAGTGGCATCGATAATCAGGCGGAGTTGTCTAGCAGTGGCAGCGATGCACGTGTCTTCAATCATGCAATTTGCTGAGTTTTATACTCACACGTCTATATTTATTTTCTCTTGCATATTATATAAGTTTATCCCGATAACTGATGGCATTGTTTGGTTGAATTGATAAGGTTATTGATTGAATTGTTTGGATGAAATGTTGTTTGGAATATTGGTTAGATCGGTTGTGTTGATATTGACATGATATTAGATGTTGGATTAAATTGTGAGATTTTGTGCATATTGTATTTTCCCAAAATGCAAAGGAGATGTTGTCTGGTTGCATTTTGATTTATATATATTACATCTCTTAGAGTCATTCATTTGATAGTATTTTCTCTCATTGAAATTATTGGTCGATATGAATCATGAAGTTTCATTTGCTGTGTGTGCATTTACCGATGACATGAATTCGATATAATTCGATTTGAGTCAAGCGATAAAATTTATATAGATGATTTGTTGCTAATTTTGTAGTATTTTGCTCCATAATTTGTATTTTAAATGGTTTATTGATTTTTCCATTTTTAAAAATATTTTTAGATGCTTCGAAAAATTATTATTAGTATTTTAAAATTTATTTGAAACATAATTTTAAATAAATAAATAAATTTGGTTGAGAAATAAAATGAGTTATTGGAAATTGTTTTGGAAATAAAATTTGTTTTAAAAATGAAATAGATATTTTCAATAGTAATTAAATATATGAAAGTAGTTTATTTTATGATTTTGTATATTTGAAAGGTTTTAATTTTATTTTCCAAAAAGGGGATTTCTTCTATAAAGTGAATATTTAATAGAAATTTCAAAATTGGATGTTTGATCATAAAAATATATTTTAAGAATTTTAAAATATATTTCCCTTTTTATATATTTATTGGTTTGGAATTAGTTTGTTTAATGACTTCGTAGAATTTAAAGGTTTGAATGATAATTTTTGAAAAGGGATTTTTAAGTATATGAACTTATTTTGATGATTAACCAATTTTGAAATATTTTAAATGATTTTAAGAGTATTAGAATATAAATCCCTTTTGCTATATATATTTTGGTAACTTAAAATTGATTAATTTAATATTATAAGAAATTCTATATAATAAGAAGGTTTGATTTAATTTGATAAAAAGGATTCAAGAAATATTTTTGAAAGGGAATTTTAAAATAAAAAATCTATTTCGAAAATAGATTAAATTAAGCAATACTTAAATGGATTTGAGAGCTTTGAGTTATAATTCTCATTTGCATATCCTTTGATTTGAAATGATTTATATTGGTGACTTTGTTATTTAATTCTATATAACGAGGATATTGAATAAATAGATTAGTAATACCATTTGGGATAGGGCACGTAGTAATATTTTTTCCATTGTTCTATTGACTCATACTATAGAATATTTATCGTTTGAAGAGTGTGGCTTATAAATTTCTAGTAAATGATCGAGTATTACTAAGTGGTAAGGAATGCTCAAGAAATACTTTTTTGAATACTGATTGTGAGTGGATGTCACTTATATTCTAAAAATGAGTTAGGAATTTATGATACCGTCTAGAGATGACTCCTTAGAGCTTAGTAGTTGAGAGTTGTATTATTCTCCAAGGACTACAAGCTGGAGATATGTTGGGATATAAAGATTTATCCTCTTAGGACTAACTAGCCGAGTTATATTATATTACTCTTAGGGCTAATAGTCGAGGAAATAGTATGTTGTGAACTTGGGACGCTCTCATTGGGATGTGTGGAGTCGAGAGTACTTATTATTACTCTCATTAGGACTCATCTCGTCGAGAGAATATTTTATTGTATTCTCTAAGGACTAACTAGTCGAGTATTATTACCTACTTTTAGAGCTAGCAGTCAAGGATTATTATATGTAGATGCTCTCATCAGGACTCATCGGTTCGAGAACGTCAGTTAGCTCTCTTAATAGGTTTTATCGAGTGGACAGCAGTTGTTGTTACTCTCACTAGGACTACTAAAGTCGAGAGTACTAGTTATTACTCTCATTTAGGACTTATATAGTTAAGAGTATTTGTTAGGAATCTACATCATAGGACTCACGCCACGTGGAGAGCGCAGGTATTAGACCTAAAAAATAGGCAAATTATCCATCTTAATGGTCCTGATTGCATAGTCATGCCCCGGATCTGTGATGTCACTAGTGAGTTTGCAGGCTGAGAGTTATTTCTCTCAGTAGACCCATTGACTCGATGTCAATTAAAGACCAACAGCCTGTTACCTATGGCAAGTAGGAATCATGGCATGTGCTCGGCATAGTTCGATAGCATGTTTATGACATACGATGGATACGAGAGTCGCGATTCTAGGAGTAGCTAGGGACTGTACAAAACAGGCATCATTCATTAGCATTTCCTAGAGCAGTGTTGTGGTATGTAAATCTCCCATCTGGATGACTTAGAATAGATCTATTATATTTCAAATATTTAAAACTACCACCTCATTAGAGACGATGATCATATGTAGAGACTAGCCACATATTCGTCTATCATTTGAGATACCCTAACCCAAGACAATCGCGTGATTTGAGTTTATTTGACATTCTCTTATAAGAGCATATAGCTGAGAGATCTCTTTTTTGTCTGGTTTGCTTTCTCTATCTCTTAAGACCATTCAATTGAGATTTTCGCCTCTCTAAGGATTGGGAGTCGAGATATATGTTCTTATACATTGAGTATTTTATTGGTTATGATGTTTATTGAGTTCGGTTTTCTTGGTATCTCCAAGGGACTAACAGTCGGAAGTTATCCCTTCCATTAGGACTGTAGGTCATGATAATTATAATATATTCTTTCAATATTTTGTGTGAATTTTGTTTCATATGGGATTTGTATTCTAGCTATCTCCTAGGACCAAAAGTCAGAAATATATACTATTAGGACTGGAGTCGGGATAGTATTCCTGGAAGTTGATTTTTGTATTTAGTTTGGATTTATTCTAATTGGGTTCCATATTTCCTGATTTATCTTCCACGACTTAGCAGTCAGAAGTTATTACTTCAATTAGAGTTGTAAGTGGAGATTTGATGCTTTGACTATTATTTGGGATTATAACTTCTTAATTTACATTTTTAGGGCTTGACAGCCTAAAGTTTCCACTTCCATCAAGACCGCAGGATGAAATTTGGTCATTGATCTTTGGATTTAGTTCAATTCAGGACTTATTCTTTTAACATGGAATTATGGATATGCCACATGCTTATCCATAGCATTTTGAGATTTTGATATGTTTGAATTTTATCACTCAATTTATAGTTGTCATGATTCTGACTTATACATGTTTCATGGGTGATATTAAGAGTTGAGACAAGGTATATTTTTATGATATTGTGATAGATGCTACGTTATGTCGTATTTGAGATTTGCCTGTTATTATCATACTTATTGTATGTACCTAGATTGGATTAGATATAGTCTGACCCGCTTATTATTTATATAATACCGGGGTCAGTCCAAGACTTTTCCAGTGCATGGACATTAGCCATTTCGATGATGGGTTTTAGAAGAAACGGGGTGTATATATATCATGTTGAGTTGTCGATGTATATTTTCTTTGGATGTCTCTTTGTATATGCTTGTATTGAGATGGCTATAAGTTATATATCATGAACTTGACTTAGTATTTAGTACTGCATTGAGACAAACAATCAGTCGGTATCAATTTGTGTATATGTATATTTTTTATTGCGATATGTGACTCTATGTTCATTTATATATGTTGTATATTGTTATGTCATGGTAAACCCACATATTTATTGCTTTGTGTTGATACTACATACGAATGGAATTTTTAGTTTTTAGATTTTTAGTATGTACCATTGTTAGTCTAAGGGAATATTCATGTGTGATCCCTCCTAACAAGCCTTATTTTTCGTATTACCAGACAAGATTACATAGTAATTCTCTTTGGTAGTATAAGAATAGAGGTGGGGTGTTAAAGTTTGGTATCATAGAGAGGGTTAGAATAATATAGAATATATATGACATGAGTCTTGGTCTTATATTAACGTTAGAGTCCCTCCCTTGGTTATGTAGTGGTTACCTTATATTAAGGGGATGGTATAAGTATACGATGATAAGAGGGGTAATCAACTAGGGACATACTTGTTGTTAATCCTATTATATATATATATATACACACATATATATATTCTCTTTATCTTTGCTTCTTTTATTTGTTATTTATTAGTGATAGGAAGTCATTGAGTGATGTAGTGAAGTAAGAAGTGGTTGCTAGACGAGTAGTGTCGGCATTGATGATGAAGAATTGACTTCTATATGGCTTGAATGAGAATGTAGTAGCTCGTTTAGGAAATCTTTGAAAGATCCTAATCTGAATTTTGCATTTAATTACTCCGCAATTCTGGATTGTGTTGAGATGAGTAAGAGATTTCAATAGTGATCAGAGTTGCACAATGGAAAATGATTGATAGCTTTCCGCTGAAGGCGTTTTGTTTGCTTGTTAGGAAATGAATGTATTGTTACATTATATGGTTGTTTGATATTATAATAAATATAAGTATTTTGAAAATAAATATTTTTATTCAAACAAGCATGTGATTTAATTAAATATGAAATCAATTTTTATGAAGTGTCAGGAGTTATTTTGGTGTTAATTTGTCCGTCCAGCGCTTTAAGAATTCAGATCGATGCATGTGCACATGTATTCTGTAGGGATTTCTAAATACTTAAACGAGGTAAAACTGATATGAATTTTTGTAATGAGATAAGAATTATTTTACTTAGAACTATGTATATTGCTTTGTAGAATAATATATTCTTTAGAGAATATAAATGTTATTTTTTTAGTTTTGTATATATTTTGAAGAATGTTTGCAACCATTGAATATTAGTGCGAAGTTGAGATTAATTATGGGGCAATGTCGATATATTATCATAGGTAGTCAACATTGTAGTCAATTGGTGAAATGGATCACTACGATTTATGGAATGGCAATGTTATATATTTTAATATTAGTCAGCGTATGAATTGTTGCATATAAAGAGAGGTTTGTTTCAAATTTAATCAAAAGAATTTTCTAATCAAATATATATAATAGTATTTTTTTAGCAAAGCTAGCCCGCTTTATATTGGACCGTGCCACTGAATATAAAATGGGAAAACAGGTGTTCCTCACATGCACAGAACAGTTAATAGGGAGGAGCACAAACATCAAAGAAAATAAAGCACAAGAGATAGGTAAAAAGGCCTATGCTACTAATCTAATAACTTCTATGATCCCTCCAAGGCAGAACTGGCAGTGACCACATCAGACGACGGGCCAATAACATTCACGAACCTGGAGAAGAGAATAGCAAGATTCGGGTCATAACCTTCAGACGAAGGAGAGTATATAAATTTCATATCCCAAGTGACGTCATAAAACTTACTCTTATTCACCTTACCAATCTCACCAAGTCTAGTAAGGGAGAGACCCTCACCGTCTATATGGTAAATAAGAGAATGACTCTCACCCATAACATCATTGATAAAGGCGTAGTACGTGTCAGACTCCGGCGAGTACCGCATTTCCAAAGGATCGTGAATCTAGACCCTCTCCTTAGAATTCCAATAGATAGAATCAGACAAACTCGCAGTAACAGGTTGGGCTGGAATAGCAGGGGCAACTACAGAAGGAGTAAATGTAGATGAAACCAATTCCGACTGGTCCGGACAGGAAGGAGCAAGAACAAACAGGGCAATCTAAGGTTGGGTAGGAAAAACATGAGCGGCAACAGGAGGAGCAACACCAGTAGTAGCAACATCAGGAGGGGTATCAGTAAGGAGAGGAGCAACCTTCGGGACCCACTTCCTGACAGGAGGTCAAGGAAGAGGAACCCGAACAGATAAAGGCATAGCTGAGGAAGAACAAGGACACGCATAAGAAAGGTGGCCAAAGGACTGACAGGACGTGCAGATCTCTGATTTCCAACTGTAGCGAACTCTGACCTCAGCAATATGGCCCTCAATAAGTCTGACTGACAGCACAGAAGGTAACGGTTTGGCACAGTATTAGCATCATAACATATCACCTTCCCAACAAAGCCCGCTAGCCAATCAATCCAGATCAGAGGTTGAAGAACAAATGGAATATGGGAAAAATGGGCCCAGACAGGAATAGATAACACCTGATCCTTAGCCCGATCAACAGACGGACTCCAGATAGTTATAATAAAGGGTTTGCCATCAATGAGAATAGGGTCGGACTCAAGAATTCGCTGTCTTTCATCACTACGAGAGAATTTAAAGTAGAACATAGCATTATTATAATGAACACTTAAGCCACCTCTAGGTTTCCATACCTGGTTGCAGTGCGCCTTAACAATATGATAGGCAGGATTGGAATCGACGAAAAAACAGACCAAATAATCCTTCCAAAAATCAACACCGGCCGCTAACACTTCCTCTGGTGGAAAAAAATACCCTTTTCTACCGTTTCAAAACAGTGGGGTATGTAAACACCTGCGTTATTAGGCAACTTAGAGAACAAAGACGTCCACTTAGGGGCAGTCAAAGGCTAAGAGGCAGCCTGAGGAAGAGGATTAGAACTGCAATGATTTAAACTGGTAGCATGCTCATTGATCAGTGCATTTGCTCGAACACTTGGCGAGCAGATTGGAGTGTTACCAATATCAAAGAAGCTAATCCATCAGCTACCGCAACAGTCTCGCATATACCACGAGGCACAACATCCTCACCCAAAGCCGTCGTACCAGACAAAGTACCACAAGAAATATCTGAATTCTCAGAATCAACGAAAAGCTCATCTACTGATTCAGGCAACACAACAGAAGTATTCGACCACGACTTTAAAGATGCTGAGGCTAAGAATGGCAACAAGGGAGTCTCGCCAGAGATTGTGATACGGTTTAGAGTGGTGGCAGAGGAAGAAGGGTAGAAGGAGGCAACAAGCAGTCTAGCAGGAAGAAGAAGATTAAATGCAGAGAGAAATTTTAGCAATTGTTTTTCTTTCCTGGTACCATTCCTTTTACATTCATATATAGCATTGTCCCTAACAACTTGGCCTACGTGTCCTCATGGGACCATAACTTTTTAACAAATTTTGCAGAAAAAGGAAAATCAGCAGTAACAGAAATTATAACAAGAAAATAAAAGAAATTGCATTATCTTTCCTAACAACTTGCATCATCAGTGGTGCTGCCTTTAGTCTAAATATCTTCTGGGTGTGTGGATTGCTCGTTTGGGCCTTGAATTGATATCCCCTAGTGCTGTAGACATGTTGTGTGTATCACTGCCCACCACTTCAAGATCGACCTTGTCCTCAAGGTCGTTGTGACTGGAATTTAGTGGTGGTCGTGTTTGTTGACTATAGGTGGCGGATCTGGTTTCGGAATGGGTGTGGAGTCCAGTGTTGGGTTATGTTCATCGGTGGTTATTTCTGGTAAGATCGTGAGGATGTGTGCTGGTTTACAGCGGTGGCCGAGATGGTACTTTTCATCGCAGTTGAAGCACAGTCCTTGCTGTTTGCGGATTTGCATTTCTGAAGAGGATAGTTGTTTGATTGGGATAGATGGTGTGGCTGTCTGCACATGTGGTGTTTGGTGAAATGACTGAGTAGGAGTTTGGTTGATTTGGAGAGTACTGGGACGTGTTGGTGATGGGTAGTTTGGTTTGGTCATTGTATTTGCGTTCAATGAGCTTGGCACAGTCGATTGCATCGAAGATAGTGGTGGGTTTGAGAAGATGAAGTTCATTTTGGATATGTGTCTTTAGGCCGGAAATGAAACATTGAAGGATGGAGTTGGGTGGTAGTGTGGTAATGCGATTGCAAAGTGTTTCGAAGGTGGATTGGTAGTTGTCGACAGTGGATATTTGTTTGAGTTTGAATAAGGTGGCTTGTGGGTTGAGGAAGGTAGGTGGTCCAAAACGTTGCTCGATTGCTTTTGTTAACGCCATCCAAGTGGAGATTTGCTTGTTACGATGCATCCATTGGAACCATGAAAGTGCTTGGCCTTGCATATGGAAGCTTGCAAGATCTACGCGTTGATCTTCTGGTGTATAATAATAAGCGAAAAACCTATCGGCTTGAAATATCCAATTGTGTGGGTTGGATCCATCAAATGAAGAGAGGGTGCATTTGGGTGTTCGAGTAAGTGTCGGGGTTGATAGTATAGGTGGTTGTCGATTGTTGGACGATGGGTGATATGTGGTTGATGTTTGGTTATTTGGAGAAGGAGGTGGTTGGTTGTCAAGTTTGCGGGTAAGGTCGGTCATTGATTTGGTGAGGTCTTGAAGTGCCGCTTTGATGTCGATGATGTCGGCGTGTTGGTTTTCCAGCATGGTGTTGTGGCTTTCTTGGTTGGCTTGGATGGTGTTTATGGCGTCTTGGTGGTGGGCGAGTTGTTGGAAGGCTTCATCTACTCGGGTCATTTTGATAGGGATAGTTTGGATATTTTGGAGGAGGAGGGGGGAGTGAAGCAGTGAAAGCACCAAAATGATACGGTTTAGAGTGGTGGCAGAGGAAGAAGGGTAGAAGGAGGCAGCAAGCAGTCTAGCAGGAAGAAGAAGATTAAATGCAGAGAGAAATTTTAGCAATTGTTTTTCTTTCCTGGTACCATTCCTTTTACATTCATATATAGCATTGTCCCTAACAACTTGGCCTACGTGTCCTCATGGGACCATAACTTTTTAACAAATTTTGCAGAAAAAGGAAAATAAGCAGTAACAGAAATTATAACAAGAAAATAAAAGAAATTGCATTATCTTTCCTAACAACTTGCATCATCAGTGGTGCTGCCTTTAGTCTAAATATCTTCTGGGTGTGTGGATTGCTCGTTTGGGCCTTGAATTGATATCCCCTAGTGCTGCAGACATGTTGTGTGTATCAAATTGCAGGATTGTCATTCAATGACGAGTTATTCCGATGCATATCTAGGACAGATAGGAGCCTAGATATTGGATTATTGACCACATCTATAGAAGAGGGAGCAACGTTTATAGGAACTGCAGTCAAAGGGATGGCATCAGCAGGCAATGCCGAAGAACCAGAATAGCAACTTGCAGGCTGCGCCGTAGATCTAGAATCGAGAAAAGCAGGTGGCGCCACCATACAGGCGAACAGAGCGGAGTTGTATAGAACGCCAGATCGTGTTAGCGAACGATCCAGATCTGGCATCAATCGATTGCTCTTGGCCGTAGCAGAGTCGAAAGAAAAAACGAGAATATGTCAAAAATAGGGAAGAGCGAAATGCCAGAAGGACGCCATTAATAGTTAAACAATAATTGAAGTTATATTATATAATAGTATTGCTTTGAGCTAAACATAAATTTTCTAAAGAGGAAAATGGAAATTAATTATTTTGAAACATGTCTTGGAAAAGAAAATTATTATTATGTAAAAATTTAAAGATGTTTGAAATCATTTCAAAGAAATAAATTCATTGCAAAAGATGGAGAAAATGTGTTCCTTAATAAGAATACTTTATAATAATGCTAAATGAATTTTTGGTCTTGAGGTTTTGAAAATTAAAAATATTATTGAATTAGAATTTAGAATGAATTGTAATGAATGAAATTGTAATGTAAAAAGATCTTCAAATGGATAAAAGATTTTAGATAATGTATTGGAAGTTTAAGCTTATAGCACGACTTATTTAAATTATAAATCCCAACCCATTAGTACATTTTCGATGAATTCGATTTTATAAGAGAAGTTATGTTATTAGAGAATAATGTTGTTTTGAATAGCAATGCAAAAGTTTTAAATCAAATAAGGTTAACATGGAAATTAAAAAGGAAGCATTTCGTTATCCTAAAAATGCAAACTCCAAATTAGAACACCGAAATTCATTTGACCGTAACTTTTGATTTGTTTGTCCGATTTTGATGATTCTTTTCCATTTGAAAGATATTTTAATATATGACAGCATGTTAGTCACTTTGAAAATGTTTAAAGTTAGATATGGTTTATACATGGATCAATATAGTCGTATCTCGCTGTTTCAAAGTGTAAATTGTATAAAATAAGCTGATTTTACATATAAATTTTGAAAGATTTGTCTCGTTTTGACTATTTTGCACGTTCCGGAAAGCTAAGAACATATAAAACAACTTTCATCTTAAGTATTTTGCAACATTTTGACCAAGGTCAAAAACGTGAATTTCATAAGTGGGCCTATGTAATTTTTTTGAAAAATCTTAGCTATATATGTTCAGTAAATCCTCCATAACTTAAGTTGTACACCGTACTTTTGTAATCCGAAAGATGTTTTGGAAATCTAACAGACTATATAAAAATTCACATTTAGGAAACATAACTTGATTTAGTTGCTTTGACCTTTAAAATTTTGTCTCAAGTGGCTGAAATTAAGATATCAAGTTGCTTATATATATTAAGTGAATGTATATTTATTCTCTCTCTTTTATATATGTGACTAATGTTTTGATTGAGTTGAGAATAGGTACCATTGGAGTATTTTTGGAACAACTATCGACTTTGGCTCGCTTTTTCTTGCATATAAGTTAAACAATTTGCTAAAAACACTAATAAAAAGGTGCGGTTTATGATATATCGATATATTTTGATATTATCTTCTTTTCCCACGTTTCGGGATGCCCCGTGTAGGTATGTATATTTATTGTGTTATATTGTGTTTTGATTTTTCAGAATGCTTTCCATACAAAGGAGACTCTTTAGAAATTTTTCGAGAACTCTAACGCTTAGAAATTTTTCATAAATTGTTGTGTGCTCAGAATAGAAAGTTGTGGATTAAATCTATAGCATATGATAAAAGAAGTTTGTGAAAGAGCAACATAGAATGTTTTGTAAATTGTTGAATTTTGTAGAATGCGTAGAAAATTTGAGTATGGCTTATATATGATGTTTTCGTACAAGAAATTGCGAGTATGCAATTTTCATAAGGTGGAAGTCTGTAACAACCCTGATTTCTAAGCCGTAAAATAAATAAATTTAATTAAAATAAAAATTCGTAAATTTGATTTTGATAACAATTATTTTTTAAAGTTAATATTCATTTAATTGAAGTCTATTTAATAAAAGGTTTTTGTTTAAATAAATTGAATTAAATTAATAAATTCTTTTCGAATAATTTATTGAAATTGAATAAATATTTTAATTGAAAATAAAATATTTTTGAGCTGTAAATTAATTTGAATTAAGTTGGAATAAATTTATAAACAAATTAAAAGATTTTCTTAAAAAATAAAAAATTAATAATAGCCAAATTCAAGCCCAAGCCTGCTTCTTCTTTTATTCCAAACCGTTTATTTTCCTTTGTTAAGTTCAAGCTCGTAACCCCACTTTATCAACCCTAAACCCAATCTCACCCTCCACTGTATTAGTTTTGCCTTAAAATTTGAACATGTGAGGCAAAGCAGATGATTACAAAATAAAAGAAGGAGGCACTGAACAGCGACTGACATTGTCTATTGACATATGGAAGGGGAGGAGCGATGGACGACGGTTGTCATAGTGCGACACTAACTATCGCGAAGTTGCAAGCGGCTTGGGAGTAGTCAACAACGCAGCCTGGAGCTTGAGCGTCCACGTGTGCAGGCAGGTGAGGAGTATGTATATGTGTGCGTGCAAAGATTTGGCAACATGATGGAGTTTGGTGTTGCTGGCATTTTGGAGGATGCTGGGCGAGTACTTGAGCATTGAGAAAGAGTGAAGTGGAGGATTAGTTAGAGATGCAGAGTCTCATGCTCAAATTTTAGTGGAAGCGATGGGAAGGCAGAGTTGTCTAGTAGTAGCAGCGATGAGCATGTCTTCAATATTGCAAACTGGTGAGTTTTATACACGCACATCTATATTTATTTCCTCTTGCATATTATATAAATTTATCCTGGTAATTGATTGCATTGTTTGGTTGAATTAATTGGGGTTAATTGTTTGGATGGAATGTTGTTTGGGATATCAGTTGCATTGGTTGGTTTGATATTGGATATGATATTAGATGTTGGATTAGATTTTGAGATTTTATGTATGTTCGATTGTCCAAAATGAAAAGGAGATGTTGTCCGATTGCATTTTGATTTATATATTTTACATCTCTTAGGGTCATTCAGTTGAGAGTATTTCTTCTCATTACAACTACTGATCAGGATGGGTTAGGAAGTTTCATTTGTTGTGTGTGAATTTACGATGATCTGAATTCGAAGTAATTCGATTTTGGTTGAGCGATAAAATTTATATTGATGATTTATTGTTGATATTGGACTATTTTGCTCCATAATTTGTATTTTAGACGGTTCGTTGATTTTTCCATTTCTAAATATATTTTTAGATGATGGCGAAAATTATTTTTAGTATTTTAAAATCTAATTGAAGTATAATTATACATAAATAAAAGTGGTTGAGAAATAAAATAAGTTATTAGAATTTTTTTTTGGAAATAAAATTGTTTTAAAAATGAAAATAAATATTTTCAAAAGTAATTAAATATATGAAAGTAGTTTATTGTCTGATATTTTATAATCGAAAGGTTTTAATAATATTTCCTAAAAAGCGGATTTCCTTTATAAAGTGAATATTTAATAAAAATGATTAAAGGAAATGTCAAAAGTGGATCTTTTATTATAAAAATATTTTGAAAGAGTTTTAAAATATATCTTCCTTTTTATACATTTGTTTGTCTAGAATTGGTTTGTTTAATGATTTCGTTTAATTGATAGATTTTAATGATATTTTTGAAAAGGGATTTTTGAGTATATGAATTTATTTTGAAGATTAACCAATTCTGAAATATTGTTGGATGGTTTTAATAGTATTATAATATAATCCCTTTTGGTATATATATTTTGGTAATTTGAAATTGATTTATTTAATAATATGAGAAATTCTATGTAATAAGATCTGATTTAATTTGATAAAAAAGATTCAAGAAATATTTTTGAAATGGAATTAAAAATATCTATAATCTATTTTGAAGATAGATTAAATTATGGGATATTTAAATGGATTTGCAAGCTTTGAGGTGTAATCCCCTTTCACATATGGTTTGAGTTGAAATGATTTATATTGATAACTTATGATTTAATTCTATACAATGAGGATATTGAATAAACGGATTAGTAATACCATTTAGTATGAGGCATTCAATAATAGTTTTTGATTATTCTATTGACTCATATTATATAATACTTTTCGTTTGACAAGTGTAGTTTACTAAATTCTAGTAAATAATCGAGTAATACTGAGTGGTATATGATGCTCAAATAATACTTGTTCGATTACTACTGGCGAGTAGATGGCACTTATATTCTGGAAATGGGTTAGGAATTTGTGATATCGTATAGAGGTGAATCCTTAGAGCTTAGTAGTTGAGAGTTATATTATTCTTTAAGGACTATAAAATGGAGATATGATGGGATTTATAGATTTATTTTTTTAGGACTAAATAATCGAGTTATATTATATTATTCTTAGGGCTAGTAGTCGAGGAATTAGTATGTCGTAACGTTCTCATTAGGACATATGGAGTCGAGAGTACTTGTTGTTACTCTCATTAGGACTTACCTCGTCGAGAGAATATTTTTTGTAACCTTTGAGGACTGAATAATTGAGTATTATTGTCTACTCTTAAGGCTAGTAGTAAGGATTATTATATGGAGATGCTCTCATCAGGACTTATCAATTTGAGAGCATCGGTTATACCTCTCAATAGGACTTATCGAGTTGACAGCAGTTGTTATCACTCTCATTAGACTGCTAGTGTAACGACCCTGAATTTTGAACAATTTGAATTGAAAATATTTAATTAATTTTAAATATTTGAAACGATGATTTGACTTGAATTTCAAATTATCAGAATGAATTGGCAATTTAATTTTTGAATTTAATCTATTGAAAATTGAATAAACTTTGAATCTTTGATTTTAAGCCGGTTAAAAATAATTTAAAGGCTTAGAAAATTCATATTGATAATACTGAAGATAATAGAAGCTTCAGAATTGAATTTGAAAGCGATTTGTTTAGTTTTGAAATTGTATCGTTTAAATCGAATTTAAAAATAGTCTTCCGAGGCACAGTCTTGGGATTTAACGAAACCAGTTCCATTGGGTCCGTAATATTAAATTATTACCGGATTTCAAATTTCGTATTTATCAGAGTTGTTTTGTGAATATACGACGTATAAACGCGTAGAAAATCTATTCGGATTCAATTTAAATTTCGGTAATAACCGGGGTTTTCGCATCGATTTGATATCATTGTTAAACGATTTCTCTGCTAGTTAATTGCTTATAGGAGCTTCGATTCGAATTGGAATTCGTTTAATAAACATTGTTGTTGGAATTTTTGAATCGGTTAGAATCCTTTTGGAAGAAAACAAGAAAAAAATTGTTAAAGGGTTTTGGGCTTTAAAATTTTATCTCGGCCCATTCATTTTGATTAATACCCTATACCCGCCGTTTCCCCTTTCATTCACAAACCCTAAACCTAAATCGAAGAAAAGAAAATAAATGGCGGTGACTTCTTTCGTTCGTTCCTCGAAGAAGAAAAAAATGGCGACTCAAAAATCTAGGGCTTCGGCATTCGATCGATTCTCTTCGTCCAAGTTAGGGCTTCAGCTTCGATATTGTTTTCGCTCGTCTCCAAAAGCTAGGGTTTCCTTCCAATCAAAGGCGGCCGACCTCCATAGCTCCGATCGTTCGCGAATTAGGGCTTCATCTTTTCTCTTCGCTTGCGACAGCCCCGGTAAAAGGTGAGTGACCCTCACATCTGATTCAAAAACCATGTTTCGACTGTCGATTTGGTTCAAATGTTGATGTTTTCTCTGACTTTATAAATTTTGTATATGTTGAACTCTTCCTTTGATTTGTCGGCATTCGACTTTGTTTCGAAGTCGATTTCATTTGAAACTGTGATTTCGATCTCTGTTGGTTTCGGTTATACTTTTGACCTTATTTGATTTTTCTGTTGTCTACATTTCACTTGACCATTTGTTGACACTTGACACTGATTCATATTGTGTTCATAGTTGTTCTTGTTTACTTCAGCCTTGGCCCTCAGATTTCTTAGGCTTGTATTTATTTATAGCTGCACGTTGCTATTGACGTCTATTGCTACAGCCATTAGATATAGTTCTCACTGCACCCATATTTTCCTTGTTTATGTATGCTAAAATTAGGGGTGACAGTTTTGAAAAGTTGTTTCATTCATTATGTTGCACTGCCTCACCACGGTTGCAAGTGTTCTTTGATGTTGGACTGCATACTTCTTTTGGGCTTCGACTTTGAAACATTTTCAATATTTGGGCCCTTCAGTTTCATTATCTCTGGGCATTGTACATGTATATATATGCATTCTTGCATGTATATATATGGTTTATCATTTTGCCTGGGGTAGCTCTGTAGTGTCACGGCTATTCATTTGTTGTCTGTACAATTGCATCATTTCAGTGCTTCATCACTCGAGTCTTTTTAGTTGCAGTGCTTTGTTATCAACATGCCGATAGTGTCCACTTGCCTGTAGTGTTCACTGTCTATATGTTGGAAATTTTGTGAGTAATTTATACTCACATCTAATTCAAATTCTTTAACCTCGTTTGCTCCTATCGTTTTCATTGTTTCAGCTTCAAATTGATTTTTATGGATGTTGATTTGGTTTGAATTGGGCACTGACTTGTTTAAAGAACCGGCCTTGGTAATTTTTTTTTGTGACAGTTGTTTTTCCATGGCCCAGTTTGATGATTGAAGTTGCTAGTGTGGCTGCATGTGTGAAAATATATTTAAGTAATGGCTGCATGTATGTCTGTATATAGGCTTCTCTGCTAAGGGAAAATATATGAATCCAAACAGTGAAGCAATCCACCCTTAGTAAAACTTAAATTTGTCTACATCAGGTTTTCAGAAAATTGAGATTTGAATTGGTTGTGGAAAAAAAAATGGATGCATGTTTGATTTATCAGAGTACCTCAGTTTTTAAACCTCTGTAACATCCCATATCCTAAAGTAAACAAAATTCACAAGTTTAAACAACTATTTGATGAATCGACTGCATGCTGTAGTTCTTGAATCTATTATGTAATGTTTGCATGATTGGGTTATCTGAATAAATGCTTTGAATTGCCCTGTTTAATTGTGTATACATCTGTATAATATATATATAACTTGTCCCTGTTTGTGAATCTTTTCATACTTGACTTTTCAAATATACGAACTGGATTTTGTTTCTTTTCTGTTTGTGAATTTTTTTTTATCTGATAAACATACGTGCTAGGTTTTGTTTAACCTTCCTCTTTGTCTTCGACATTTGAGTTTACATAAACTTTCATCCTTGCCTTAGTTGATATGTAGTTCACTGCATCATTTCTTTGAAATGGCTGTTGCGTGAATTTGGCAACTTGCTTCTCTGCCACTTCTCTGTTACTTCATCGAATACTGCATTCCTGTTCACTTGAGATTTTGTTGTTAACTTCCTTGATTAATCTGCATTCACATGGCATCCATGTTGATATTTGCATTTTGATTCCATCGTAAATGTTGATTCTGTAGCCTGCACCTCATATTGTAGTGGTTGTACTTGAAAGTGATTCCAGTTGTAATCAGTGGTGTTACTAATGTTGTCCACTGTTTTACTTGGCCATTTGTAATTTTTGCTTTGGTCATTCTTGTTTATGCTTCAGCTTGCATTCCTGGTTGTTTCAGTGGATTCACTGATCCATTTTTTATTTTGGTTGGTCTGCATTTTCTTGTGGGCCTTTGTGCCTGCTGCACTTGGTTGACCAGTTTCATCCATCCTTGTTTATTTTTGTTGCCTTCACCCAAACTTCCATGTGGAGGCTGCATTTTCGTTGCAGTTTTACCCTTGTCCCTTGTGGTGACTTTATATTCAGTGGTGGCGAGGCAGTGCACGCGTGCGTGCACTGCAGCCACCCAAATCGACAGTTTTGAATTGATATTTCTTTGCGTCGTGATGCATTGATCTTCTATGCCGTATTGGCGAGGCCGTACACGCGTGCGTGTACGGCAGCCAATAACACTGTTTATCTCTGTTGATGATTTAAATCTGCTGATTTATTGTTTAACACTGTTTAGTGTTAAATTTTCGTTATCCGATTTCTTTGTTAAAAGGATCGGATAGACGGGAATTATTGTGACTGTCGTCTATTTAAATTATTACTGCCTATATGCACTCATAAACTGGTTTGAATTAGACTGACCTGTGTATTATTTTTTCTTGAATATAATACTCGGGTCAGACCGAGTATTTTTACAGCTTGAAGATTTTCGAGCAGCGAAGTTAGAGAGAGAGTAAAGAATCATTTTAGTTTTCAGAAGAAAATTGTATTTTTAGAAATTCCGCTGTATCAGTATTAAATTGTATAAACTCTGATGTATATAAAAAGATTTATAGTAATGAAATAAATTCTCATTTGTTTTAATTCAGTGTTATTATTCTGTGTTTCTGTGGCTGATTCTGTTTAAACGTTATAAACTAAATAACAATTCGTCCTTTTGAACGTTTCTAGTTGGTTTAATTACCGACTGAAGGCGGTCAAAAGGGGGAATGTTACAAGGTGGTATCAGAGCTTTGGTTTACACAAAGCTTAGTTTATGATGTTTAATATGAATAGTTAATAGAAACACTTTAAAAATAAAATGTTTTTCAAATCTAAAGAAGTATAAAACTGTTTTTGAAAATAAAGATTTTTAACTTAAGAAAAGTTAAATTGAATTGAATTAGTATTAATAAATATACGATTTGAAGTTTAACAAAGGAAGTTAAATAAATTGAACTTGATTAAGTAAATTGTTGAGATGAAATTTAAACTTAAATGATAAGTGATTATATAATATGAATTGGAAAGTTTAAATTTAATAAGTTGTTTAACTTATAAAATGAGAAAATTTAAGTAAAACCAATTGTTAAAAATGGTTAAACAGTTTTGTTAAGTAAAACAAAATCTGAATTTTGAATTGTGGTATGAATTTGACTTTAGTAAAAGTTAAATCAAATAGAATTTCAAATAACTTAGAGGCGAACTTAAGCTGTATAGTGAAAATAAATGCAAGTGAAGATAAAATGAAACATAGCTTAAGTAATGTTGAATGACGTTGAATTTGATATCAAAATGAATTGATAAAGTGAAGAATGAATATGAATTTGAATTATAGAAAGGAAATTCAACTTTAATTGTAAAAGTGAATTTGTGAATATGGTGAGTATAAGAATTCAATCTGAATTAGAATATAAACCAATTGAAATTAAGTGTGTTGAACCAAATTGAACATAAGCAAAGTAAATAAATTTGGTTTTGCTAGTTGATTGTATAGAATTCATTAAGTATTAATGAAATTGTATTAATGGAAATTGAATTCAAATTGAAAGGTAAGAAATTTAAATAGAACCAAATTTGATTTGAATTGAAGCAAACTAACTTGAATATAAATTAGTGAATGTGAACTAATTGGATATGAATGAATGTTAGTAAAATCCAATGTGAATGAATCAAATGCGGTTAGATTGAAAAACCAAGTCGATGAATGATTTACTAAAGAACTAGTTGATTATCTTGGAAATGGAAAACTGATAAATTTATATAATAGTTTAAAGTGGAAATGTTGAATTATTATAAACGGGCTATATTGAAGATTTGAAAGTGTTGATAAAATATTGGAATTGTATAAGTGTTAAAAGTGAAATATTTAATGGATTTCATAAGTGGATGAAAAGTTTCAGAATTAAAAGTTTTATCATGTGAAGTTATAAAATGAATCGAAGTTGCGAAATAAAAGAATTTATAAGTAATTTACTTGTAAATTAAAATTCTGATATAAAACTGAGTTATAAAGGAAGGGGTTAATAAAGCAATTTTTATAAATTGAAGTCTGTATGAATAGGAACAGAATTTATTAACGTTGTTTATAAATTCGAAACTGACTTATTTTGATAAGTAAAATCTTTATAGTTTGTTAAAAGATGTATATTCACAATTTTGGACCGTGAATATATTATTGAGTAAAAAGGACATGTTTGGGAAAGTGATATTTTAAAACAAAGTTAATTGTTTTAAAAGATGTTTTCAAAGGCATTGAATATCGAAACCATAGATTTCAACATTTATTGTTGAAATAGACGTTTTCGAATATAAGGAAATGGTGGACTATAACACTATTGTTATAGTAAATGATTTCCGAAAGGAAATGTTTTGTATGGTATTGGGATTTATACATCTATCTAAATTTCGAATCCCTATACTAGTAATTTTGAGTTGTCGTAACGATGTTTTACGTAACATTCGTTTTAACTCAAATAAATATGTGAAAGAGAATGATTTCCTTAAAGATGAAATATATACTTAATTTTGATTTAAGTATATCGAATATTTTCAAATGTTGAAAATAAAAATGGATTTGTGAATTACTTATTTTTAAATAAGTATGGAAATGTTTTTCCAAATATGAAATGTTGTGAATATATTCCGTAAGGAATAAATGATTTGAAATTCATTTTCGAAGTCGAAGTTGAAAAGTTAAATGAGAAATTTGAACAATTAGTTCAATTTGAAATTTTTCAAAAAGATTGAATCGTTAAGTTAAATTGAGTTTAACTTCGACATCAAAGGCAATATAAGTTGAGCTTTGAATTTCAGATGATGATTTGGATTGCATGTCTAACATTGTGAATTGATGACATAGCAATTGATCTCTATTAAATATATATCTGTTGGTGGCGGAGAATTTATTCTCTTAGCTTAACACCCTTCTCTGAGACGTACGAGCTCAGAGGTTATATATCGATAGACATCAATTCTGTGTTGAGAATTGACGATGTAAACGTGAAATCCAAATTGAATGTGAAAGTCGATAATAAATGGAATTATGAATATGAATTAGGTTTGAGATAACCTTAAATTTCCAAATCGACTTAGAGGAAAATTTTGAAATCCTCTATTTTGTTATGAATATGAGATATGTAAGTTTTTAGAACTTATATATATGAATGCGGTAAATTTGAAACCGTTAGTTTAGAAAGTCATTGTTATGGAAATCTTATGTATGTTTACATAGATGTTATATGTACGAAATGTTAAATGAAAGTACTACATATATGATATTATGTTTTCTAAACTGAGGATGTGGAAAAGTACCTTCCATTTATTATTAGAGAAGGTATTGGAACTCGTGAAGAGTGTCCATTTGAAATTCGTAGCTACGTAGAATTTACATTTAGTCAGAGTGACTATTTGAATCGGAAATCCTTCGCGATAGATCATCGCGATGAGATTAGATTTGATTGATGATTAGCGTAATTTGAGGGGCGAGATGCCCACAGTTACAAGCGATTCCACTGGGATAGTGGCGTAACCGCCGAGTAAACTGCAATCTAATGCCAGGCGAAATTTGAGGGGCGTGATGCCTACAGACACGAGCGATTCTACTGGGATAGTAGCGTAACCGCCGTGTGTACTGCAATCTATGGTGACAACCATGGCGAAATTTAAGAGATGTGAAATCTACAGCCACAAGCGACTCTACTGGGATAGTAGCGTAACCGCCGGGTGGAACTGTAATCCATGGGGGAACGTGCTTTCCATATCCATTTTTAAAAGAATTTTTAAAAGTATTTTCACTGGGAATTGAAGCAAGTATATTTAGTACTTGGAGATTTTTAGACCTGCGCCTGGCCAGCGTATGTCTAATGTCTGCGAGAACGAAGATGAACTTGTTAAATTTCGAGTTAGCAAGTATTTTCAAACTTTAAATATCGAATCAATAGTTTGAAATTAAAATTTCAAAATTCCTACCTAATAAACTAAGGAAGAGGATCTTTGTAATGTTTTGAAAGTCCACAGCTTTGGAAGAGATATATATTATATAAATCTCTAACGTGAAGAATTTTAAGTTTGAATCTGAGTTGTAAATCGAAAATGTTGATAAAAGACTTTTGCGTTTTGAATTTAGAAATCAATGATTGTAGAAATCATTGAATAAAAGAGAAGATAAACAAAACTAGTGAGATTAAATAAATGGAATGAACTCTATATTTATTTATTTGTAATAAGTTTTAAGCTTAGAAAAAAATTGAGTAGAGTATAAATATCGATGAAATTTTGACAACCTTTCCTTTTCGTGGACGAAAAGTTTTTAAGGAGGGGAGTTTGTAACGACCCTGAATTTTGAACAATTTGAATTGAAAATATTTAATTAATTTTAAATATTTGAAACGATGATTTGACTTGAATTTCAAATTATCAGAATGAATTGGCAATTTAATTTTTGAATTTAATCTATTGAAAATTGAATAAACTTTGAATCTTTGATTTTAAGCCGGTTAAAAATAATTTAAAGGCTTAGAAAATTCATATTGATAATACTGAAGATAATAAAAGCTTCAGAATTGAATTTGAAACCGATTTGTTTAGTTTTGAAATTGTATCGTTTAAATCGAATTTAAAAATAGTCTTCCGAGGTACAGTCTCAGGATTTAACGAAACCAGTTCCATTAGGTCCGTAATATTAAATTATTACCGGATTTCAAATTTCGTATTTATCAGAGTTGTTTTGTGAATATACGACGTATAAACGCGTAGAAAATCTATTCGGATTCAATTTAAATTTCGGTAATAACCGGGGTTTTCGCATCGATTTGATATCATTGTTAAACGATTTCTCTGCTAGTTAATTGCTTATAGGAGCTTCGATTCGAATTGGAATTCGTTTAATAAAAATTGTTGTTGGAATTTTTGAATCGGTTAGAATCCTTTTGGAAGAAAACAAGAAAAAAATTGTTAAAGGGTTTTGGGCTTTAAAATTTTATCTCGGCCCATTCATTTTGATTAATACCCTATACCCGCCGTTTCCCCTTTCATTCACAAACCCTAAACCTAAATCGAAGAAAAGAAAATAAATGGCGGCGACTTCTTTCGTTCGTTCCTCGAAGAAGAAAAAAAAATGGCGACTCAAAAATCTAGGGCTTCGGCATTCGATCGATTCTCTTCGTCCAAGTTAGGGCTTCAGCTTCGATATTGTTTTCGCTCGTCTCCAAAAGCTAGGGTTTCCTTCCAATCAAAGGCGGCCGACCTCCATAGCTCCGATCGTTCGCGAATTAGGGCTTCATCTTTTCTCTTCGCTTGCGACAGCCCCGGTAAAAGGTGAGTGACCCTCACATCTGATTCAAAAACCATGTTTCGACTGTCGATTTGGTTCAAATGTTGATGTTTTCTCTGACTTTATAAATTTTGTATATGTTGAACTCTTCCTTTGATTTGTCGGCATTCGACTTTGTTTCGAAGTCGATTTCATTTGAAACTGTGATTTCGATCTCTGTTGGTTTCGGTTATACTTTTGACCTTATTTGATTTTTCTGTTGTCTGCATTTCACTTAACCATTTGTTGACACTGATTCATATTGTGTTCATAGTTGTTCTTGTTTACTTCAGCCTTGGCCCTCAGATTTCTTAGGCTTGTATTTATTTACAGCTGCACGTTGCTATTGACGTCTATTGCTACAGCCATTAGATATAGTTCTCACTGCACCCATATTTTCCTTGTTTATGTATGCTAAAATTAGGGGTGACAGTTTTGAAAAGTTGTTTCATTCATTATGTTGCACTGCCTCACCACGGTTGTGAAATGACCCTCCTATTTCCACCCTAATTTCATAAGGATTTTTTTTTTAAGAGATGATATATAGATATATCATTCATTACAAATATAATTCCCAGGGTCATTTTCTTTCTCCAATAAACAAAATATATCCAGGATCTTTCACAATATAAAAATATTGTTTTAAATCTAAATCATTCCTAACATACATATATGAAGATATCTATGTTATATTCTACTAGAATCAGAGCATGATAATATGTAAGTAGAAATCCTTTTAAATCTATTAAAATGTGATAATTCCCTGATAAAAGATTAATTATTGTATCCTGATTTTTGACCATAGAATCCACTGGAAACATGTACTTTAGTCTGTTATTCTAATTAAGAAATGATCAAGTAATAATCAGTGGAAAGCAAGCTTTTAATATGGATGATTGTGTTAAAGTCTGTATGGTATCAAACTCAGGCTAAAAGAAAGTGGATCATAAGTGAACACAAGCAACATCTAGGCGTAATGGAAACGCGCCTAACTTACACATGAGAGGTCACGAGTTCGAGTGCTATGCTGGTCGGTTCAAACCCAATTTTTTTTTTCTTTTTTTTTTTCTCCTGTATGGTTTGAAATCTGATATCTACCTATATCTGCACATATATACTTAATTTTTGCCTATAATCTAACATACAAAACAATATTTCTTGCTTTATTATTTTTGAAACCCATTCCTACAACTGTTCTAGGAATTTATGTTTATATTTTTGCCCAAATATCAACATGTACACAGACATACATGTACATGTCAATATCTTTGCTCATTTTCCAGAAAACTGGGTTCAAATGGTTCCTTGCTTCATTGATTTGAAGTGAACAATTTGCCTGACCTATGGTCTAACCATGTGGTTAATCTGACCATTCTTTTATTTGCATTTTACAAACCAGAATCTACCTAAACTTCACTTATTTGAAGCTGGTTAACTCATGTGCCTAGTGTCATGCCAGGTATCTGATCATGGCAATTGAAATGCCAGTCATTTGCATCATACCTGAAGCCTTCCCATACAATTACCTCTCTCAAAACAATTTAAAAAGTAGACTTGAACCATTTGTAGACATAATTCAGAGGAAAAACAATTAGATACTTAAAGGTATTTTTCAAGGTAAATTCTAAATTTACTCCAAAACTCAGTGTTTTTAAAATACTTAAGATTGTCCAATACATAATATAATTGCAAGGAAATTGCTCACATAATTGTATATTTCTTACCAGATTTTTATAGCTGATACTTGAGCATATTTTTCTTGTTTATGTTTCAGACACTACTTCAAAAAACAAATCAAACCTTAACACACAACAATTTCGACAGAACAACTAATTTAATCTGACACTTTACAGAACATAAGAGCAACTTGATCACTAACCATAAAATATTCATTACATGACTGGAAATCTTAGAAACATAAAATTTTTCCTGAATACATGCAGATATAATCAATTTAAGCTCTTATTGAAACTAGCTAGCATGTTCATTCACTCCTCCATAATAGCCATAACTTCATTTTTACTTAGTGCCTGCGTTCCCTGAAAGAGCATGAGTGGCTGCCTCATTTTAAAATGAGACACCCCATATGCCATGAGCAAACAAGGGTCAGATCTAAGATCTGGTATGAGTAACATCAATACATTCATGATATTAAGCAATAGAGAATATAAGAGCACCAACTAGTTATTCAAGCAAATTCCTGCAATCAATTACTTTAACATAGTATAAATAAGTTGATTCAGGTATGATATATTCATTTATCATTCTTACACTTGCATACATAATCATACAAACATAATTATCTATTTGCAACATTTGCATTCACTGGAACCATCTTGGTTCCATACCATTCAACCTAAGAAATATCCATATTCCTATTTCTTCATTTACAGGTTGTATAATTCAATTTAAATTCCTGCCTCATCTGCTATTAAGGAATCACAGGGACACATTGCAATGAACTAATTCACATCATTGCACAAAGATCTCAGGGCTTAAACAAACCATGTGCCAACTTGCATACTTCAAATATGACAAGCATTCCAGCAGCCTTCTTGGCCTTCCCTTCCCTAGTTTATTTACTAGTGTATTGACTTAAATCCTATCATCAAATATGCTAAGTGAACATGTCACTGCAAGCATGGAAACATCCATAATCTTTCCTAGCATAATTCTCCTCAGAAATAAGCAGACAGTTATTTCCTAAATGGGGTCAATATGTCTTGATCTCAGTAAGATATAAGAATATTTTCAACTGTAAAAGAGGCAGGGCATGTTCTTATTATATTGATCTGCAAGCCTTTATGATTGATTCAGATTCAGGATCTGGTTCAATCATAATTTTAGCTTGTGAGTTTCTTCTTTTTTTTTTGATTTGATTAAGGGCTCAGCACTTAGAAAATTTCTATTGCACCCTTAACATTTTTCTTCTCAAGCCTCAGCACTTATACCAAGTATAATGCAGCTCCCAACATTTTTTTTTTGTAAAGTTTCCATGCCATAGATCTATAACAGTTGAGAGTATTCTCTATATAATTTTAAGATTCTGGACTTTAACATTTTTGAGTATAAATAAAACAGTATGATACACATCCAAAGACAAATGTCTCAGCAAATCAAAGATCACCAAAATCATCCATATTAAATCATATCAGATTTAAAATAAGACATCCAAAAAGCATTGATGAAATCATATACATCAAAACCAGCAATATATAAATGGCAATATAAAAAGTGGCTGCCTCATCTCAGGTCTTAATGCCATGAACTCAGTGAGGTTACTCACCTAAATATTTCTTCTTATTAATCCAGAAAAATCCTTGTATGAGTGTTTTTCTCCTTCCTTCTAATATTTTTCTTCCTTTCTTATTTTTTTGTGCAGCTCGGGGTAAAGATAATTTTACTGGCTGAAACTGCCTATTTATATGCATTTTTCCACTAGGGTTTTGTTAAAACAAAATTCCATTTCTGACCTAACCATCTTCATGCATTTTTCATTCATTTTCCTCCTTAATACCCCGGCCATAATAATTAGTTGAAGGCAGTATTTTCTTCCCTTTACTTTTTCAGAAAAATGGCCACTCACCTAGTCATGTTAAAAGTGTGACTACCATATTTTATATTTATTCATTTGCTCATTTTTGGAAATCCCCCTTCTTTCTATTCCTGTCTATACATAACATACATACCTGTTTTATGCTTTATACCTATTTAATGTTACTCTTTTGCTTAGCTTGACATTTTTCTGCTCACAGAATATACAAGTGAAAATATAAATAAAAATATTTTTTTATTTAATCTCCCCTTGTTTCACAGAAAATACATTTAAGCATACACTTCATTTTTAACTTTATGCTTAAATTACAATCCAATGCTTTAAATAAGGAATTTACTTTCCTATATATATATATATATATATATATATATTTCAGAGATTTTTAAATCTCTTTCTTGTGCTATTTTCAATGTACATGTGCACACATATACTTGCACACTATTTATTCCAAAAATTTCACCATATTTAAATCTAAATATTTCAAAAATTAAATCATTTTACAAAAATGATTTTTCACAAAATTTTGGGGTATTACATTCACCCCTCCTTTTAGGAATTGTGTCCTCACAATTTTTCTAACATTTATAACAAGCATCATTTTCTTTTCTGAAAACTTATCAAACATATGCATAAGCAAACAAATTCAACCATATCAACCATGCATAACAAAATTTTTCCAGAAAGAAAAAAAAAATTACCTTTTAATTTGCAAAAAGCTTAGGATAATCCATTCTAATCTTATCCTCTAACTCCCATGTGCAGTCATTAGGATCACTACTCCACTGGATCTTAACTAGTTTCAAGGTTTTGCTCCTTAATTTCTTTTCTTCCTTGGCCACAATCCCCACTGGCTCTTTTTCATAAACCAAGTCAGGATTTATTTGAATTTTGGTAGGCTCTTCCAAAATGTCTTCTTTATCATGTACCCATCTTCTAATTTGGGACACATGAAAAACATTATGCATTGCTTTCATTTCCTCTGGTAGTTCTAATTTGTAAGCCAATGAACCAATTCTTTCCAGAATTTTATAGGGTCCAACATACCTTGGTGTGAGCTTACCTTGCTTGCCAAATCTCAAGACTTTCTTCATAGGTGAAATCTTGATGAAAACAAAGTTTCCCACTTCATATTCCACTTGCTTTCTCTTCCTATCTGCAAATTTCTTTTGCCTATCTTGAGCTGCTGCTATTCTTTTTCTTATTAACCCAATTTTCTCTGTAGTTTCTTTAACATATTCAGGTCCTAGAACAGCTCTTTCTCCAGTCTCTACCCAGCATATAGGTGATAAACATGGCTTGCCATATAAGGCTTCAAATGGTGCCATCCCTATGGTGCTTTGGTAACTGTTATTGTATGTGAATTCAGCTAGATGGAGGTGGTCTTCCCAGTTGCCTCCAAAGTCCAGTGTACATGCTCTCAACAAATCCTCTAAGACTTTGTTCACCACCTCAGTTTGACCATCTGATTGTGGATGGTAGGCAGTGCTTAAGCACAATTCACTCCCCATGGCCTCTTGAAAACTTTTCCAAAACCTTGAGGTGAAGATGGTATCCCTATCACTCACAATGGTTTTGGGTATGCCATGCAACCTTACTACCTCTTTCATGAATATTTGAGCCAATTTTGGAGCATTTCTTTCTGTTTTAACTGGGATAAAATGTGCTACCTTAGTTAGCCTATCCACTATTACCCATATACTTGTGTTTCCCTTCTTAGATCTAGGCAGACCATCTATGAAATCCATAGATATATCCTCCCACTTCCACTGTGGTATACTAAGGGGTTGCAATAGTCCTGATGGCCTTTGTGTCTCTGCCTTGACTTGTTGGCAAGTCATGCACCTTGCAACATATCTGGCCACATCTGACTTCATCCCCTTCCACCAAAGATTTCTTTTCAAATTTTGATACATCTTGGTGCTACCTGGGTGTATGGAGTACTTACTCCTATGGTATTCATTTAATATTTCCTCCTTCAATTCTATATTTTCTGGAACACATATCCTATTTTTATTCCTTAAATAACCATTTTTATCAACTTGATAATTTATTACTTCCTCCCCTTTTGATATGAGCATTTTCTTTTCCACCATGTTTAGGTCTTGTTCCTGCATTTTCCCAATCTTAAGAAGTAAATCTGATTGCAGAGATATCATACTTAATTTCCCTTTACCTTCATCTTCTTCAATGGGCATCATTTGTACCTCACTGTTTTCCTCAATTTCCAAATCAGTAAGTATAGACAAATCCCTAAACTCTTCCATCATCAACATGGCTACCTTGGCATGTTGTCTACTCAAGGCATCTGCAACTTTATTTGCCTTGCCTGGTGTATACAGTATATCTAGATCATAGGCAGCTAGGAACTCTACCCATCTATGTTGCCTCATGTTCAAATCTTTTTGTGAGAATAAATATTTCAGTGCCTTATGATCAGTGTACAAAATGAATTTGGCACCTAACAAATAATGTCTCCAAAGTTTCAAAGCATACACAACTGCTGCTAGTTCAAGATCATGGGTTGCATATCTGGTTTCATGTGGCTTTAATTGCCTAGATGCATAGGCTACCACCTGGTCTTGCTGCATCAACACAGCCCCTAACCCAGAGCCACTTGCATCAGTGTACACAACCAAATTTTCATTTCCTTCTGGCACTCTCAATACTGGTGCATTAATCAGGGCTTCTTTTATTTTGATAAAAGCTTGCTCACATTTTTCTGTCCATACAAAGGCTTGGTTCTTTCTAGTTAAATTGGTAAGTGGTGATGATATTTTTGAGAAATCTTTTATAAATCTCCTATAATATCCTGCCATCCCCATAAATGATCTAATCTCACTGATGGTGCTAGGCCTTTTCCATGCTTGGATTGCCACTACCTTATTAGGGTTTACTGATGTTCCTTTGGCAGAGATAACATGCCCAAGAAAATGCACTTCTTCTTTCCAAAATGAACATTTTGAAAATTTTGCCTTTAAATCATTTTCCCTTAGTCTTGACAAAACTAAATGCAAATGATTTTTATGCTCTTCCACTGTCTTAGAATAAATCAAAATGTCATCAATAAAAATCAGTACAAACTTGTCTAAATAATCTCTAAATATTCTATTCATTAAATCAACAAAATATGAAGGAGCATTTGTCAAACCAAATGGCATAACCAAAAAATCATATAAGCCATATCTTGTGTTAAATGCAGTATACTTAACACTTGAGTCTTCAACCTTCATTTGATGGAATCCTGATGCTAAGTCTAGCCTAGAAAATATTTTAGCTTCACTGAGTTGGTCAAAGAGATCATCTATTCTAGGCAATGGGTATTTATTCTTGATGGTTACTTTATTTAGTTCCCTGTAATCTATGCACATTCTCAAGGTACCATCATGTTTTCTTACAAACACTACTGGAGAACCCCAGCAGGAATTGCTTGGCCTTATAAATCCCTTGCCTTCTAATTCTTCCAACTGATTTTTCAATTCTTTCAGTTCACTTGGCCCCATTCTATAAGGTTTCTTGATTATTGGACTTGCTCCTGGAATGAGATTAATTTGGAACTCAACCGGTCTGTGGTGTGGAACACCCTTAACTTCCCCAAACACATCCAAGTATTCATTAACTATGGGAATTTCTTCAATGATTAGTTCACTGAGATCTTTTTCTAAGTCAACTAAATGATATAATTTCCCTTCCTTAGCTACTTCACATAGAACTGTGATCCTCTGGCCTCTAGAATTTTGCAATGATATGGTGGATGAGTCTAAATTAATTATGGCTTTAAATTGCCTTAACCAATCTACCCCCAATATAACTCCTATATTTGGGTAATTTAAAACATATAAATTGGAAATAAAAATATTTCCTCCTATGTTTAACTCCACATCCACACAATTCATGTTCAAAACACTAGAACTCCCTAGGGGACTTTGTACAAGCAATGGGGTTTCAACCAATATGCAGTTTAATTTTAACACTTTAACTAATTCATAGGAAATCAAAGAGTGTGTTGCTCCAGTATCAAGGCCAGATCAATTACTTGATCAAATGTTCTATCTGCATATGGTAGCATAGCTCTGCTAAGTCCTGGGTTCAGTCCTTTTATATACCTATCATTTTTGGATGCTTCATCTGCCACTAGCATTGCTCCATAATTAGATAGCCCCTCAAACTTTTGAGTGTATTCAGTGACATTCAAAGTTCCCTGCCTAAGTTTGATATATAAATTCTTCAAGCAAAATGGTCTTGGCTGATGCTGGTACAAATCTTGCCTCCAACATCTCCTTGAACTGATTCCAAGTGATTTCATTTTCATTTCTTCCAGCTATGATCACCTCCCACCAGCTTAAAGCTACCCCTTTCAGTTGTCTAGAAGCTACTTGCCTCTTCCTTTGGTCATCCAACTGCATGTCATTGAAAATCCTATCAAGTGTTCTCAACCATGCTTGAATTTCCATCACACTCTCAGTTCCTTCAAAACTCTTGCCTCCCAAATTGGAATAAGTCTTCAGTAGTTTTGAAAGCTCTTCATGTGGGTTCTCAGGCCTATGCCCAATTCCATCTCTTAAAACCCTCACAAATTCTTGCATATCAAGCATTTGAGGTGCACTGGGTCCTGCATTGTGATGAGATCCTCTTCCTACCATGTCTGCTAACTAAATTCTGGGCAAATGGTATTAGTATATTATGAGTACTTCTGTAATTTCTGTTTTCTTATCTAAATTATTTCATCCAAAACAAACAAACATAATACATTTCTATAATACTTAACAATCAATGCAACCAAGTGCTCTGATACCAACTGAAATGACCCTCCTATTTCCACCCTAATTTCATAAGGATTTTTTTTTAAGAGATGATATATAGATATATCATTCATTACAAATATAATTCCCAGGGTCATTTTCTTTCTCCAATAAACAAAATATATCCAGGATCTTTCACAATATAAAAATATTGTTTTAAATCTAAATCATTCCTAACATACATATATGAAGATATCTATGTTATATTCTACTAGAATTAGAGCATGATAATATGTAAGTAGAAATCCTTTTAAATCTATTAAAATGTGATAATTCCCTGATAAAAGATTAATTATTGTATCCTGATTTTTGACCATAGAATCAACTGGAAACATGTACTTTAGTCTGTTATTCTAATTAAGAAATGATCAAGTAATAATCAGTGGAAAGCAAGCTTTTAATATGGATGATTGTGTTAAAGTCTGTATAGTATCAAACTCAGGCTAAAAGAAAGTGGATCATAAGTGAACACAAGCAACATCTAGGCGTAATGGAAACGCGCCTAACTTACACATGAGAGGTCACGAGTTCGAGTGCTATGCTGGTCGGTTCAAACCCAATTTTTGTTTTTTTTTCTTTTTTTTTCTCCTGTATGGTTTGAAATCTGATATCTACCTATATCTGCACATATATACTTAATTTTTGCCTATAATCTAACATACAAAACAATATTTCTTGCTTTATTATTTTTGAAACCCATTCCTACAACTGTTCTAGGAATTTATGTTTATATTTTTGCCCAAATATCAACATGTACACAGATATACATGTACATGTCAATATCTTTTCTCATTTTCCAGAAAACTGGGTTCAAATGGTTCCTTGCTTCATTGATTTGAAGTGAACAATTTGCCTGACCTATGGTCTAACCATGTGGTTAATCTGACCATTCTTTTATTTGCATTTTACAAACCAGAATCTACCTAAACTTCACTTATTTGAAGCTGGTTAACTCATGTGCCTAGTGTCATGCCAGGTATCTGATCATGGCAATTGAAATGCCAGTCATTTGCATCATACCTGAAGCCTTCCCATACAATTACCTCTCTCAAAACAATTTAAAAAGTAGACTTGAACCATTTGTAGACATAATTCAGAGGAAAAACAATTAGATACTTAAAGGTATTTTTCAAGGTAAATTCTAAATTTACTCCAAAACTCAGTGTTTTTAAAATACTTAAGATTGTCCAATACATAATATAATTGCAAGGAAATTGCTCACATAATTGTATATTTCTTACTAGATTTTTATAGCTGATACTTGAGCATATTTTTCTTGTTTATGTTTCAGACACTACTTCAAAAAACAAATCAAACCTTAACACACAACAATTTCGACAGAACAACTAATTTAATCTGACACTTTACAGAACATAAGAGCAACTTGATCACTAACCATAAAATATTCATTACATGACTGGAAATCTTAGAAACATAAAAATTTTCCTGAATACATGCAGATATAATCAATTTAAGCTCTTATTGAAACTAGCTAGCATGTTCATTCACTCCTCCATAATAGCCATAACTTCATTTTTACTTAGTGCCTGCGTTCCCTGAAAGAGCATGAGTGGCTGCCTCATTTTAAAATGAGACACCCCATATGCCATGAGCAAACAAGGGTCAGATCTAAGATCTGGTATGAGTAACATCAATACATTCATGATATTAAGCAATAGAGAATATAAGAGCACCAACTAGTTATTCAAGCAAATTCCTGCAATCAATTACTTTAACATAGTATAAATAAGTTGATTCAGGTATGATATATTCATTTATCATTCTTACACTTGCATACATAATCATGCAAACATAATTATCTATTTGCAACATTTGCATTCACTGGAACCATCTTGGTTCCATACCATTCAACCTAAGAAATATCCATATTCCTATTTCTTCATTTACAGGTTGTATAATTCAATTTAAATTCCTGCCTCATCTGCTATTAAGGAATCACAGGGACACATTGCAATGAACTAATTCACATCATTGCACAAAGATCTCAGGGCTTAAACAAACCATGTGCCAACTTGCATACTTCAAATATGACAAGCATTCCAGCAGCCTTCTTGGCCTTCCCTTCCCTAGTTTATTTACTAGTGTATTGACTTAAATCCTATCATCAAATATGCTAAGTGAACATGTCACTGCAAGCATGGAAACATCCATAATCTTTCCTAGCATAATTCTCCTCAGAAATAAGCAGACAGTTATTTCCTAAATGGGGTCAATATGTCTTGATCTCAGTAAGATATAAGAATATTTTCAACTGTAAAAGAGGCATGGCATGTTCTTATTATATTGATCTGCAAGCCTTTATGATTGATTCAGATTCAGGATCTGGTTCAATCATAATTTTAGCTTGTGAGTTTCTTCTTTTTTTTTGATTTGATTAAGGGCTCAGCACTTAGAAAATTTCTATTGCACCCTTAACATTTTTCTTCTCAAGCCTCAGCACTTATACCAAGTATAATGCAGCTCCCAACATTTTTTTTTGTAAAGTTTCCATGCCATAGATCTATAACAGTTGAGAGTATTCTCTATATAATTTTAAGATTCTGTACTTTAACATTTTTGAGTATAAATAAAACAGTATGATACACATCCAAAGACAAATGTCTCAGCAAATCAAAGATCACCAAAATCATCCATATTAAATCATATCAGATTTAAAATAAGACATCCAAAAAGCATTGATGAAATCATATACATCAAAACCAGCAATATATAAATGGCAATATAAAAAGTGGCTGCCTCATCTCAGGTCTTAATGCCATGAACTCAGTGAGGTTACTCACCTAAATATTTCTTCTTATTAATCCAGAAAAATCCGTGTATGAGTGTTTTTCTCCTTCCTTCCAATATTTTTCTTCCTTTCTTATTTTTTTGTGCAGCTCGGGGTAAAGATAATTTTACTGGCTGAAACTGCCTATTTATATGCATTTTTCCACTAGGGTTTTTTTAAAACAAAATTCCATTTCTGACCTAACCATCTTCATGCATTTTTCATTCATTTTCCTCCTTAATACCCCGGCCATAATAATTAGTTGAAGGCAGTATTTTCTTCCCTTTACTTTTTCAGAAAAATGGCCACTCACCTAGTCATGTTAAAAGTGTGACTACCATATTTTATATTTATTCATTTGCTCATTTTTGGAAATCCCCCTTCTTTCTATTCCTGTCTATACATAACATACATACCTGTTTTATGCTTTATACCTATTTAATGTTACTCTTTTGCTTAGCTTGACATTTTTCTGCTCACAGAATATACAAGTGAAAACATAAATAAAAATATTTATTTATTTAATCTCCCCTTGTTTCACAGAAAATACATTTAAGCATATACTTCATTTTTAACTTTATGCTTAAATTACAATCCAATGCTTTAAATAAGGAATTTACTTTCCTATATATATATATATATATATTTCAGAGATTTTTAAATCTCTTTCTTGTGCTATTTTCAATGTACATGTGCACACATATACTTGCACACTATTTATTCCAAAAATTTCACCATATTTAAATCTAAATATTTCAAAAATTAAATCATTTTACAAAAATGATTTTTCACAAAATTTTGGGGTATTACAGGTTGCAAGTGTTCTTTGATGTTGGACTGCATACTTCTTTTGGACTTCGGCTTTGAAACATTTTCAATATTTGGGCCCTTCAGTTTCATTATCTCTGGGCATTGTACATGTATATATATGCATTCTTGCATGTATATATATGGTTTATCATTTTGCTTGGGGTAGCTCTGTAGTGTCACGGCTATTCATTTGTTGTCTGTACAATTGCATCATTTCAGTGCTTCATCACTCGAGTCTTTTTAGTTGCAGTGCTTTGTTATCAACATGCCGATAGTGTCCACTTGCCTGTAGTGTTCACTGTCTATATGTTGGAAATTTTGTGAGTAATTTATACTCACATCTAATTCAAATTCTTTAACCTCGTTTGCTCCTATCGTTTTCATTGTTTCAGCTTCAAATTGATTTTTATGGATGTTGATTTGGTTTGAATTGGGCACTGACTTATTTAAAGAACCGGCCTTGGTATTTTTTTTTGTGACAGTTGTTTTTCCATGGCCCAGTTTGATGACTGAAGTTGCTAGTGTGGATGCATGTGTGAAAATATATTTAAGTAATGGCTGCATGTATGTCTGTATATAGGCTTCTCTGCTAAGGGAAAATATATGAATCCAAACAGTGAAGCAATCCACCCTTAGTAAAACTTAAATTTGTCTACATCAGGTTTTCAGAAAATTGAGATTTGAATTGGTTGTGGAAAAAAAAAATGGATGCATGTTTGATTTATCAGAGTACCTCAGTTTTTAAACCTCTGTAACATCCCATATCCTAAAGTAAACAAAATTCACAAGTTTAAACAACTATTTGATGAATCGACTGCATGCTGTAGTTCTTGAATCTATTATGTAATGTTTGCATGATTGGGTTATCTGAATAAATGCTTTGAATTGCCCTGTTTAATTGTGTATACATCTGTATAATATATATATAACTTGTCCCTGTTTGTGAATCTTTTCATACTTGACTTTTCAAATATACGAACTGGATTTTGTTTCTTTTCTGTTTGTGAATTATTTTTTATCTGATAAACATACGTGCTAGGTTTTGTTTAACCTTCCTCTTTGTCTTCGACATTTGAGTTTACATAAACTTTCATCCTTGCCTTAGTTGATATGTAGTTCACTGCATCATTTCTTTGAAATGGCTGTTGCGTGAATTTGGCAACTTGCTTCTCTGCCACTTCTCTGTTACTTCATCGAATACTGCATTCCTGTTCACTTGAGATTTTGTTGTTAACTTCCTTGATTAATCTGCATTCACATGGCATCCATGTTGATATTTGCATTTTGATTCCATCGTAAATGTTGATTCTGTAGCCTGCACCTCATATTGTAGTGGTTGTACTTGAAAGTGATTCCAGTTGTAATCAGTGGTGTTACTAATGTTGTCCACTGTTTTACTTGGCCATTTGTAATTTTTGCTTTGGTCATTCTTGTTTATGCTTCAGCTTGCATTCCTGGTTGTTTCAGTGGATTCACTGATCCATTTTTTATTTTGGTTGGTCTGCATTTTCTTGTGGGCCTTTGTGCCTGCTGCACTTGGTTGACCAGTTTCATCCATCCTTGTTTATTTTTGTTGCCTTCACCCAAACTTCCATGTGGAGGCTGCATTTTCATTGCAGTTTTACCCTTGTCCCTTGTGGTGACTTTATATTCAGTGGTGGCGAGGCAGTGCACGCGTGCGTGCATTGCAGCCACCCAAATCGACAGTTTTGAATTGATATTTCTTTGCGTCGTGATGCATTGATCTTCTATGCCGTATTGGCGAGGCCGTACACGCGTGCGTGTACGGCAGCCAATAACACTGTTTATCTCTGTTGATGATTTAAATCTGCTGATTTATTGTTTAACACTGTTTAGTGTTAAATTTTCGTTATCCGATTTCTTTGTTAAAAGGATCGGATAGACGGGAATTATTGTGACTGTCGTCTATTTAAATTATTACTGCCTATGCACTCATAAACTGGTTTGAATTAGACTGACCTGTGTATTATTTTCTCTTGAATATAATACTCGGGTCAGACCGAGTATTTTTACAGCTTGAAGATTTTCGAGCAGCGAAGTTAGAGAGAGAGTAAAGAATCATTTTAGTTTTCAGAAGAAAATTGTGTTTTTAGAAATTCCGCTGTATCAGTATTAAATTGTATAAACTCTGATGTATATAAAAAGATTTATAGTAATGAAATAAATTCTCATTTGTTTTAATTCAGTGTTATTATTCTGTGTTTCTGTGGCTGATTCTGTTTAAACGTTATAAACTAAATAACAATTCGTCCTTTTGAACGTTTCTAGTTGGTTTAATTACCGACTGAAGGCGGTCAAAAGGGGGAATGTTACAGCTAGAGTCGAGAGTACTAGTTATTACTCTTATTATAACTTATAGAATCGAGAGTATTTGTTGGAAATCTACATCATAGGTTCGCGCCACTATAGAGAGCACGTGAATTAAACCCACCAAACAGGTTGGTTGTCCATCCTAGCGGTCCTGATTACGAGGTCGCACTTCGAATCCATGATGCCACTAGTGAGTTTGTAGGATGAGAGTTATTTCCATTATTAAAGCCATTGCCCCCAATGTCACTTAAGGACCAAAAGTCTGTTACTAAGGGCAAGTAATCATAGGCAGTGCTCTACATGGTCCGACAACGTGTTTATGACATGCGATGGGTATAAGAGTTACGATTCTAGGAGTAACTTAAGGAATGTAGAAAATGGACTGCGGTCATTATCGTTTCCTAAAGCAGTACTACGGTACGTCAGTCTCCCATCTAGTTGACTTAGGTAGATCCATTATATTTGAGATATTTGATTTTAACACCCCATTAGAGATGACGATTATATGACATTAGAGACTAGTCGTGTGTTATTCTTTCATTTGAGATAATCAAACCCAAGATAGCTGCGTGTTGTCTATCCATGACATCCGAGACTTGCTATGAGCTCATCTACCATTCTCTCATAAGAGCATGTAGCTGAGAGACCACCTTTTTGTCTGATTTGTTGTTTCTATCTCTTAGGACCATTCATTCGAGAGTTTTGCCACTCTAAGGATTGGAGTTCGAGATATACGCTTTATATATTGAGTATTTAATTGATTATTGTTAACCCGCCTTTTGGCAAGGCAACATACAGGCGGATTTAACCCAATCGACTACACGATGGTCAAAGCTAGATTTTCACAGATGGTAAGCATGATCACAAGACTAAAATATAGCATAGTCGACGAACAAACATTTTGAAATGTTATCCCGCCTTTTGGCAAGGCCGTGATACCAAGGAATTAACTGGAACCTAAGGACAGTCGATCCCAAAGATCGGCTACATACCAGTCCACTATGGATACTGGTAAATTTTTCCCGAGTCCGGATCGAGCTACAATCAATATGGTATGACTAGCAAAGCTGTGAAAGCCAATGCTCTAAATTTCAAGCCAATCGTAGTTCGTATGCTCAAGATATTGACCGATCAAAATCAAGAAAAACCTCTACAACTCGCTTCACAAACTCGCTTCCCAAACTCGCTTCACAAACACGCTTCCCAAACTCGCTTCCCAAACTCGCTTCACAAACTCGCTTTCCAAACTTGCTTCATAAACTCGCTTCCCAAACATGCTTCCTAAACTCGCTTCCCAAACTCGCTTCCCAAACTCCCTTCACAAACTCGCTTCACAAACTCACTTCCCAAACTAGCTTCCCAAACTCGCTTCACAAACTCGCTTCCCAAACTCGCTTCCCAAACTTGCTTCATAAACTCGCTTCACAAACTCGATTCACAAACTCGCTTCACAAACTCGCTTGCACGTTGAAGATCCAAACTTGCATCGATCATATCTCACAATCTACAAGTCCAAATGCCATCAAATTTACACAAAAGCTTGCATACAACATCAAGAATGTCCATGATCGATCAATTTTGGATCGATAAGAATTTGGTTCGTATCGATCATGAAACTCGCTTCCACATTGAAGATCCAAACTTGCATCGATCATATCTCACAACCTACAAGTCCAAATGCCACCAAATTTTCACAAGAGCTTGCGTACAACCTCAAGAATGTCCATGATCGACCCCAACCCAAAAAGAGAAATTTTGGATCGATACAAATTTGGTATGTATTGATTATGGATCGAGTCGAAATGTCAGGAGATCGATCACGTGGGCCCACCCACGTGAAAGAAGGAGTCTTTCGAGATCTGGGCGAGATATTTGCAGCCTACACCTATAAATAGCAGTCCAAGGGCTTCAGAAAAGGGATCTTTTGGCTCTTCTACGCCGATACTCTACCGGAATCATTGTTGTAACTCGGTTGTATTGTTGTAAACCTCTGTAACCAGCGAGTTATAACCAATAAAACATCGACTTTTCTAAGTGGACATAGGCTACAACGCCGAACCACAATAAATATTGTGTTTCTAATGCTTTCCTTTTAAATTTTGAGTGTTGCAATTGGGTGTTTGTGACCAATTTTGGCGCCAACATTTTGGTGCTTTCACTGAGAATTGAACTCAGGAATTCTACAGCTTGGATTTTGAATCTAAAAGCTTAAGGACTTAGATCTGGAAAGCTATGGTGAAGAAATCAGCAAGGAGACCAAGAGCAGAAAAGAATCAACATGAGGGGAGTCAGGAGACTTCCTCGGGAGCAAATCAAGCCTCAGTCTTCATCACTTAAGACGAGATGGAGATGATGATGGAAGCCATGCAGGAAGGAATGCTGAAAAGACAAGAAGAGATGATGCAGAACCTACTCCAGCAGATTGGACAAGCTAGAGTGCAAAATCAAGGAAATGCAACTATAGGAAGCGCTGGAAACAGGGATCGGAAGCATGGAGAAACTAGGATTCAGAATGGAGCGGGACCATCAGGAGTAGTCCACGAGCTAGGGGCACACCCCCGAAGCATATTGATCCAATCCCAGGAAGGATACCAGGTAGAACTGTGCAACACGGCGTTGATAGAGGAATGGATGCTCGTCCAGGAGAGCAGATTCCAGAATTCCCTCATGAACTTGGGAGGCAGATCGAAGGCAACAGACAAGGACCCCCACTTGATGATAGTGACAGATTGGCGGAGATGGTCAGACGAGCCATGAGGGGAGGACTAGTGAATAGAAATCTGGAAGACGTGAACAGGAGCCCCTTTGCTCTCACAATCAGGCAGACTAGGAACCCACCTGAATTCAAGCTACCAGCACTAGAGACGTAGGATGGGAGGACAGATCCTGTTGTTCATCTGACGAGGTATATGCAGCATATGGAAGTACTGGGGGCATCAGAGGAAGTCATGGCCCGATGCTTCCCGCTATATTTGATAGACATAGCAGAATTATGGTTCAGGAAACTGGAGAGTAGTTCGATTTGAACGTGGACCGAGTTGATTGAAAAGTTCATGAGGCAGTTCAGAGTTCATATATCAAGGACCAAGAATGTAATGAGTTTGACAACGCTGAAATAGAAAGCAGGGGGGTCTCTGAGGAACTTTTTGACATGATTTAACGCAGTTGCAGCATCGATGAATCGCCTAGATCCATCCATGGTTTTGATGGCAGCTGTGTCTGGAATAGCTGATGGCACATAATTGAAGGATTCACTGATAAGGGATCTACCCATGGATCTGGGAGAGTTTTACCACGAAGCGGAAAGGTTTCTACGGCAGGAGGATGCAAAGGCTGAGAGAGAGGAAGGAGATGAAGTTGAAGTTTATGCAGCTAAAGGCGGAGACCCACTTGGAAAATATTCGAATAAGGACAAAGGAAAACGAAAGGTAGAGAATAGTTTTAACGAGTTGAGGCGGTCGCGAAAGGAGCTAAGATTCACCTCTTATTTGGAGTTGGGCAAGACTTTGGAGCGAGTATATCAAGACACCAGAGGGCAGGTTCCCTACCGGAGGCCAATGAGAAGGGATCCAACCAACAATGAAAGGATATTAGACAAGTACTGCTCATTCCACGAGCTAAGCGAACATAGTACGAATGATTGCAGGCATTTGAGGGATGAAGTTGAAGGACATATCCGGAATGGATTGCTACTACAGTATGTGAAAAGGCGAGCAGCGACGGTGGAACAGGAGCGACCGCCATCTGCATCAACTGGGGACGTCTCAGGATCAAGGTATCAACTTGTCATTAATTGATTAAAATAATGACGAATAAGTCGCAAACTCTGCACTAGCACGGTTAAGTCACTTACACATGTACGAGGTCACAAACTGTCCTCAAGCATGCTCTGAGACGACTATGAACTACGACAGTGGGGGTGTTTGCACTTCGACGTGCCTAATTTGCTTTTGTTGTTTTTTTTTTGCCCTTGAACTTGATTGATTTGGACATTTTTATTGTAAGACTCATTTGAATGTAATTCTGGTATTCATAATTCCATAACGGCCAAGTCACTTACACATGTACGGGATCGCGAACGGTCCTTAGGCATGCTCTGAGATGGCGATGAACCGCCATAACGAATGATTCAGAAACTCACTCGAACGTGAAATCTGGCATTAAAGTCCCCCTGGGCACCCGACCGTGAATGGTCACAATTCGCCTCGAACGGCACCCAACCGCGAATGGTCACAATTCGCCTCGAACGGCACCCGACCGCGAACGGTTAAAATTCGCCTCGAACGGCACCCGACCTCAATTGGTCACAATTCGCCTCGAATGGCACCCAACCTCGAACGGTCACCGTTTTCCTCGAACGACACATGACCTCGAACGGTCACATATGGCCTCGAACGGCAATACGATCTCGAACGATCGCCATACATAATCAGGTAAGATTATCAATCTCTTTACAGGTCATCAACAGGATACGAACATCCAGCTTATGGCACTACCAAACACACCTTCCTATAGCAAGGCATGTTTGGGGGGCAAAGTGTTAACCCGCCTTTTGGCAAGGCAATATACAGGTGGATTTAACCCAATCGACTGCACAGTGGTCAAAGCTAGATTTTCACAGATGGTAAGCATGATCACGAGACTAAAATATAGCATAGTCGACGAACAAAAATTTTGAAATGTTATCCCGCCTTTTGGCAAGGCCATGACACTAAGGAATTAACTGGAAACTAAGGACAGTCTGTCCTGAAGATCGGCTACATATAGGTTCACTATGGACACTGGTAAATTTTGCCCGAGTCCGGATCAAGTTACAATCGATATGGTATGGATACAAAGCTGTGAAAGCCAATGTTCTAAATTTCAAGCCAATTGTAGTTTGTATGCTCGAGATATTGACCGATCAAAATCAAGAAAAACCTCTACAACTCGCTTCCCAAACTCGCTTCCCAAACTCGCTTCACAAACTCGCTTCCAAAACACGCTTCCCAAACTCGCTTCATAAACTCGCTTCCAAAACTCGCTTCACAAACTCGCTTCCCAATCTCGCTTCCCAAACTCACTTCACAAACTCGCTTTCCAAACTCGCCTGCACATTGAAGATCCAAACTTGCATCGATCATATCTCAAAATCTATATGTCCAAATGCCACCAAATTTTCACAGGAGCTTGCGTACGACCTCAAGAATGTCCATGATCGATCCCAACCCAAAAAGAGAAATTTTGGATCGATACATGAAACTCGCTTCCACATTGAAGATCCAAACTTGCATCGATCATATCTCACAATCTACAAGTCCAAATGCTACCAAATTTACACAGGAGCTTGCGTACAACCTCAAGAATGTCCATGATCGATCCCAACCCAAAAGGAGCAATTTTGGACTGATATGAATTTGGTACGTATCGATCATGGATCGAGTCGAAATGTCAAGGGATCGATCACGTGGGCCCACCCACGTGAAAGAAGGAATCTTCCAAGATCTGGGCGAGATATTTGCAGCCTACACCTATAAATAGCAGTCCAAGGGCTTCAGAAAAGGGATCTTTTGGCTCTTCTACGCCGATACTCTACCAGAATCATTGTTGTAACTCGGTTGTACTGTTGTAAACCTCTATAACCAGCTAGCTATAATCAATAAAACATCGACTCTTTAAAGTGGACGTAGGCTACAACGCCGAACCACTATAAATCTTGTGTGTCTACTACTTTCCTTTTAAATTTTGAGTGTTCTTCATATTTATATTCTCTACATACTTGCTATCTGTGATTGTGAACGGGTGCTTTCATCGGCAAAGAGAAATATATACAAAAGTAGGAATAATTGCTTATATCGACAAAAGTGACAAAATCCTGATTTAAAAAAGTAAGTTTCAATGATTTTAATTAGTTTATGAGTTTTTATATTTTTAAATAAAATTATACCAATTTATTTTTAAATTTGGTTTACATAAATAAATAGTTTAACTAAAACGTCAAAAAGTGACCGTAAAACATTTTGTCAAAAATCAACGTTTTGTCGATTTAAAGTTATCGCAACATTATTGCACCTTTATTTTCTTATATGTGAACATATATTCAAATAGTATAAGTATTAATTAATTTATTAATCAAGTTTACTTTTGCTAATTAAGGTTAGAAATTTCTAGAAAATCATTAAGAAAAAGTAAACATAAAAGGACAAAATCATGTCAAATCAAATAAAATCTTTACTTTATTTTCCTTATGCATTAAGTGATTAACACATAAAGTAGTGATGTGAAAAACTGATGGTAAGTGTTGAAAAAGTAAGATAAAGTAAGGATATTTTGGTAATATTGTAAAGGGTTAATTTTGTAATTCACCACTCCCTACTTTTCCTATAAATACCCATCCATTCTTCTCATTTTCTACACACTTCTCATTCTTCTTCTTCTTCATTTTTGAGCTTTCTTTTGCTCATTAATGGCTTCTCTTCTTTAAGAGAGGTAGGAGGGTTAAAAATAGTGAAGTGCTTAAGCACCAATCCACTAATTACTCTCTAACCTCCTCTTAATTCCCTTCCGCTTCTTCTCTACTTTAAATGGCCTTAGGCCATGAGTATTGGGATGGGGAGGCTATGGCCGTGAGCTATAGAGGTGGGAGGAAGGTTTGGGCCAAGAGCAAAGTGGAGGAAGGATGGTCGTGAGCATGGGCAAGGTGGTGGAGTTGTTTATGGATGTATTAGTGAAGTATAGGTTAGTTTAGTGAAGTGTGGTTGGATAAGAATGTTGGTAGGTAGTTAATCAATTTAGTTAAAAGTGAATACTCATTTTTGAATTAACTAATAATTCCAAGTTTAATAATATGAAAGTTAAATATCTTAGATGATTAATATGTTTGATAACTTGGATGCAAAGTTGGTTATTTACATGATTGTTAATATGGATGATTACTTGGTTTGATAAACGATAAGAGAAATGGTTATAAATTAATCCTAGTTAATTAAATAAGAATTTAAATCCATATAAATATGCATATGGAAATTATTTAGCCTCTTAATGATTTTAAACTATCTAATAAGGTTGGTTGATATTATAATAATATAACAGTATAGTATGAAATGAAATGGAAAATGGACTTGAAATATGAAAAATATTGTTTGAAATGATTTTAAAATGATTTAGAAATGTTTTATAAACATTTAAAAAGTTTCCATGAAGTTTGAAAAGAAATTGAAAAACAAGTCAAAAGTAGGCGTGTCGTGTAATGGTAGTTAGCGATTTCGCGCCATAAAAGTTAAATAAGTGTACAAAGTGGAATATAGCTCGGAATCCTTCGAGATAAGAATTTTATGGACTATTATATTCATAGTTTTCTGATAATAAAGAAAATCAAGATTTCATTAAGTAGATTTTGAAATATGTCCAAAACAAATTTCTAAAAACATTGCGGTTTTGCAGCTCGGAATCCAAGAAGGGATTTCTTTATAAATGATACTTTTAGATGATTAAAAATATGAAATAAATTTGATAAATCTATTAAAATGGTTTGAAAGAGATTTGAATTGGAAAATAAGAATTTTCAAACATTAAAAAGTTGTTTTAATCAAATAAGCTGTTTTAAGCACTTTTCACAGAAATTTTTCTGCTGTAGTTTCTATGACTTTTGAAATATAGTTTTAAACTTAACGATTCTTTTTTGAATATTTTGAAATGTTTTCAAATGATTAATAAATTATTTTAAAGGTAATTTTAAGGATTTATGAAATGATTAAAGGTTTAATGATTTAGAGTTGATCAAATAACTTGACCGCCTTATGAGTGTCAGAGAGATAGTGTCTAGGCTTGAGTTTGGAAAACCAGTTTTCTGCTCTCCCTGGCTATCCGGACTGGCCCGATGGATGGGATAGTAAATTTGGTTTACTTGGATAAAATTTCCCAAATTATAAAAATATAATATTCCAAATTTAAATAATCTGGTTTGCATAGAAATGATTTGAAAATGTTTTCCTGAGTAAAAGGTGAAATGATTTAGAATTATTCCAAGATTGAAAAGGGTTTAATTAACCAAATGATTTGATAAAAGAAGCTTAATGATTCCATATACTCTTGCAAAAAAATGGAATTAATTGAAAAGAATATATCTAAGAAAGATATTTGATTTAAATAAAAGAATATATTTATAAATAGAATTGTGTAAATAAAGGAGTTTTATAAAATAGAAGTTTTATAAAAATGAAAGAATATTTATAAAAATAGTTCTATAAATATGGAAGTGGTTTATGTTGAAGTTTAAGTATGGATTTTATTTAACGGAGTTTTGAAAATGATGTTTTGAAGAAAGTAATGGCTTTGAAAAGTAAATTTATCATTTTAAAGTAATGTTTTGGGAAGTGATAATTCTAAATGGAGTTAAATGGTTTTGGAAATGTTTTAAAAATGTGATAAGCACCGAAAACATAGATTTCAACATCTATTGTTGTAATAGACATTTTCGGGAAAGTAAGGAAGGCATGGACTATAACACTGTTGTTATAGTAAATGATTTCCGAAAGGGAATGTTTTATATGGTATATGGGATTTATTCATCTATATATTTAGTTATCGAATCCCTATATTAATATTTTTGGGTTGTCATAATGATGTTTTATGCAACATTCATTTTGACCCAATAAAGCGTGTTTTGAAAAATATAAAGCTTTCCTAAAATGATTTGTGAATATGCTTATACTGTGAATATAAGTATATGAAAATATTTTAAGTGATGAGATGAAGTGATTTGTGAATATGCTTATGCCGTTGATATAAGTATATGAAGACATTTTCTAAGTGTTGAAAATGAAGTGATTTGTTAATATGCTTATACTGTTAATATAAGGATATAGAAATGTTTTCCAATATAGAAAGATTTGAAATGGTTTTAAGAATAATCTTTTTAAAGGTAGTTTGAAGTAAATATTTGGAGATTTATTTAATTAATATAGAGTAATTAAATAGGCCTAGGGATTGCTTATGGTGCTAGATTTGTTTGTTTGCTTTGATAGTTAAATAACCGACTTTCAAATATTTGGCCTATTTATCGTTGTTGGTTCAAAAAGACCGGGGTCGGATTTATCCGAGAACCACTTCAGACCAATTTGTTCGTTCGAAAGTGAAGGTTTATGATTATGATTTTGAAGACGGAGATCTTCATGATGCAGGGCTACTTGCCACTAGTCCCTCGAGGTGAAATTTTCCATATCATATATTTACAATGGCAGTAGTGCTTCATTACGAAAATCTACGATATGCAAGTACTTCTCGCTACAAATTCTAGGAGTAATCCCCGACTAGATGTGGTAGGACAGTGCCTTCGGTTTGTCTTGTTCCTGGACAACTTGTATGGATGAATGTTTGACATTGCATTTTTGAGATTGCCTTGTTGACTTTTATAAACGTACATATGTTTGGTAGCGGAGAAGACAACTTCTCTTTGCTCAACACCCTTCTCTGAGACGTACGAGCTCGGAGATTGTATGTTTGTGAAAGTCAACAGTAATCGAAGGAATGGCAATGTGGAACTCAAAGTGAAATGTGCTATGTGAAAGGTAATCCTGACCTTATGCCTCATCACCCGGAAATGACAGAAATATGGTAGAAGCGGCAGGGCTATGTGGGTCGCACCCATAAGGATATGGTCATCACCTTTCTAGATTACCCTATATATTCGAGTGTTGTATGTTGTGGCCACGGATAGGTCGGGAACGACCGGGGTGATGTCATATTCGGTACTATCCAGATGGAAAGGGTAGGCCGGTTCTGTATTGGTTTAGGAGTTCAGTATCTGGACCCTAGGTACATTTTTCTAGAGATGTACTGTACGGAAGGTAGTCCCTTACCTTGTCATTTGTATGGAATCCAATCTCCAATACGTGCCTGCCATTTTGTTTGTAGAGCCTAGTATGCTGGAATTTAATAATGGTAACAATTTCGGCTACTTTAATTATTATTTGTATACTAGACACTAGTATAGTATCATATGATTTGATATGAAATGTTTTGGTTATCGTAAGGTAAAATCCCGTCCGTGTTTATGTGTGGGCGTGTCCTATGAGATACCTTTCTTTTGATAAAAAAACTAGTTTGAATATAAAAGATATACATATACATATACATATTCCAAAAGTTTTGAAATAAGAATTCGGGAATAAAGTCCAAAGAGATAATTTTCGTAAAGATAATTAGATTTGGAAATCTAAATGTGAAGATTAAGCTAAGTGGGTAGATTTGGAACCTAAATTTGCATGATATATGATGTAGTTTGGGAATTGTGTATTCGTTGTTGCATCATAGGCTCCATGAGTCCTATTTGTGGTAGGAGAACTACGTTGGCTTGATCCTGTATCCAATTAGGTACTCATTTAGATAGAGGTACGTAGGCAGTCACAAGTGAGAGTGATGCAACTCTTAAATAATATAATCATTTTTATGTTTATCTGTTATTGGTTGTTGTTTATCTTGTGTTGTTGTATCTTTTCCCCTTACTATTTTATTCCGCATTTACATTGTTTATGGAGTTCGCAGGTAAGGATATTTTTGTCTCTCTCATCAGAGTGTGCAGCGGTAGATTTATTGCGTATGAGTTCGGTATGCACACCTTGTAGAATAAATTAATTAATTACTTTGATAAGTTGTATAATTAAAATTGTATCATACATTTTGGTAATGTTTAATATTTATCAAATATTATGTATTAAGTTGGTAGTTATCATGAGTAGTTTTAGAACATACGGATTTTTCTGTGATTTTAACTGGTTTGAAAATTCAGGTCGTCACACCAAGGACAACAAAGTAGATCCATTCACTAATAGTCTAACTTGATCGGCTCTAGAGAAGATGATTGGAGGGATGGGAGGTGGAGAATCCACAATTAGCCCTAAACGCAAGTGGGAGATCAATAGGATTGGGAGTATGCCGTAGGGGCAATTTTGTAATTTATTATAAATTAATTAAGTCTATAATCTATTCTTTTCATAATAAGAATGTTTTTCTTTCTATTATATTGTATATTAGTTATAATATGTTATGAATAATTAAATGATTGATTAAAATATATTTAGCAGAAAATCTATAAATGGAGTGTTTGTGATTATAATTACATATAGTTGTAATCATGAGTATTGTATCGCAATATTATAAAACACATCATTTAAATGTTCATAGTCAAGATGCATCGAGACTGGATATCGATGTATCCGTTAAGATTAGTGTATGCAACACTTTCCAAATGTTAGACACCGTATTACTCAAGAATGTTAGGCGGAATCTAGGGGTTAAATACTAATAAATATTTGATAACTATGGAACGACCCACTCGATAGTTTTCTGTTGGTTAATATAACTAACTTCAAATAGAAAATATCGATGTGACCAATTTACACAGTTCTGTCGATTTGAAAATACCGTGGATCTTCAATATGTTAGCTCAGCTTTGGTTATAGTAAAATCATGGTATGACGCCTATCTAGTGACCAAAGTTGGGTCAAATGGAAGTATTAGAAGTGAAACACTAACCAAAAGAGTATGCGTCTCCTCAATTATAGTTGGGTCAAGTAGACAATATTAAAATTTTAAGCATTACCAAATTCCATAAATCCAAAGTGATATAGTTTTGACTGAAGAGAATTAGTATAAATAAAAAAACAACTAGATAACGCTTAACAAAATAAATTTGGATATTACCAAAACCAAGTAAACAATAAATATGGCCAGAATGTCACACCATTTGTTAAGTGACGTGTGAACGTTAATATTCGAACAGTTTATTAATCGATAACAAAATTTACACCTAATGGATCCTACAACTGAAGCAATGAATTATAATTTGGCCAAACGATTTGATTAGTTTATAGTTGTTATAAATTAATTAATATTTATGAAATTTTAGTTATAAAATTTGATTCTGACTTGACGAATAAAATCATTAAGTATATTTATAACAGTATAAATATGTTAATCGATATACAATATAATTGGATTTAATTACGTATATTATTGTGATGTCTATATTATGAATATAATATCATAACATATTAAATATAAATAAATTAAAATAATTAAATTATAAATATTTTTAAACATTAACATTAAAAAAATATTTTAATTAAATCTGTTAAATTAAATTTTTTGAAATCTCTTTTATTTACTTAAATATTAAATTTGATTTAGTATAAAAAAATATTATTTGCACAAACATAAAATAAAGATTTTGCCTGATTTATAAAAAGGAACTCCTTTTGAAGTTCATACTTTTTACGCCTATCCCAGCACATCTGATCCATCAGTGTACCATATTGTTTTATCCTCACCATATATGCACACACATACTCACATACACATACATTCATATTTCATTTTCAATACTTAATTATTAACTAACCTTACAGTTTCCATTGATATTGTTATTTTTTATTTATCTTAGTTCAAGTTAAAATATATTTTATTAAATACGAGCGTTACGGCACGCGCATGAGTTATTCTACAAATTGTATATGTTTCAAAACACTCAAGGAAATAATTTCCAGAATATTTGGTCGTATTTTGTATTAAACTCATGCATAGTTTGTATGAATTTTTATTTTTTATTTTCAGTATCCAATTTTTCTGGTAGTTTGAATTTATATTTCTGTTATTAGTTAATAAAGAAAGAATTTGTAAAGAAATTTCATTTGGTATATCCTATTTTAAAGTGACATTAAGATTTGATTATATTTGAACGTTCTGAATTTGTAAAAAAACTATTTATCAAGTCCTATTTTCAAGTGACATTAATGTTTATTTATATTTGTAAAGGCACATGTGAATTTGTAAAATGAGTTTATTTGTTAGATTCAATTTTTAAGGGATTTGATAACATATATAGATGAGCGTTAAATTATATATGAGTAAAGGGTATTTCGGAAGTTTGCGGTCATACCAAAAGTTTGTGCTTCCAAGCCAACTATTAATAAAGATATATTATCGTTACGTGGTTGACTGAAATGAATAAAGTGTTAATTTTTTTTTCAATTACTCTATTCACACAATTTACGATTGCTGGAATTTTTATAAATCTAGAAGTGTTTTATTTCCTAAAAAAGATTGAGACATTAGCTACTTTTTAGGGTTATTTTCATAGTTCACGTTTATACAAAATGGCTAACTCGGATTAGCACTATTAATAAAGACCTAGATCTAAAGTTTTTTTTGCCATCCAATAAATTTATTTATGTGTCTAAGCTCGCAAATCTATCCCTTTCTTCCGTGATATTTTTGACCGTATCAAGGTAGGGTATGGGCCTAGAGATTTGAACCTAATAAATTTGCCTGTAATACAAAATTTCTCCCACTCAAACCCTAGAATTTTCATGGCAACCCACAAAATGACTTAGTAGCCCACCATGCTCAAAAAACTTGTAAACTCACATAATAACTTAGTAGCCCCCTGCATATTCCAAAACTACCCTTCTCTTCACCGAAAACCGTTTGTTAGCAAAAAAAACACGAAGCATTACTCCAGCGTTCTCCCATCATGCAACCCTTCCTGGTCGCGCCATCCTCCTTGCCTCGCCTCTTCCTTTATCGTGCTCCGTCTTCTCCATCCTCCTTGCCTCGCCTCGGTCTATAATAATAAGCAATCAATGTAAGCAATTTCTTAATTCAATTGTTATTTTGAGACTTGCTTTGGTAAAGGTACCAAGATCGAATTGAATTATTATTTAAATTGAAATGGTAAAATCAATGTAAGCAGTTGTTTTGCGTGCAGATGATTTAGGGTTTGTTGCTGGTCTCAGCAACAACCCAGGTGAAATGGCATGGAATAAATAAGTACCATGCAAAATCACAGCATGGAAAGCAATTTTTCCACGCAGTGCATATGCGTGGAAAAAATTCCTTCCACGTAGTATCCCAGCGTGGTAGTCATTTTTTCCACGCTTAAGTACTGCGTGGTAGGCAATTTTTCCACGCAGAGCCCCTACGAGGAAAAATTTCTTTCCACGCAGCTTCAACATAGTGTTGCTGAAACCAGAAACAACTTCTTTTTTGGTTCAACATAGTTTTTAGAGACATAGTTGTTGCGTGGTTATGTACTGTCGTGCTAACTATTTTTTTCTGATTATTTGCAGATGGGTCGAACTCGAATGACGGCTTTTGGAAGAAAACAGAGAATGGAGAAAGCAGCAAAAGGTACTAGTTCGGACATGAACGAAGATAGGGCTGATGTAGTTGCAAGGCAAGATGATACGGATGAGGAGCAACATGAGACAGACAAGGCTAACTTTGAGATTGTTGTAAGGCAAGACGATGAACAACATGAAGAAGGAGATGCGGAACATGGAGATGGTTCAGACTCATCAGGAGAAGATGGAGATGACACAGAGGACGATTCAGAGATGGATGATGGTGACGAGACAGATGATGAGCCCGAGGTAGAAGGTGAAGCCGAAGAAGATGTAAACGAGAATGGTGGACCAAGAATCAGTGATGTTATTAGAGAGTTTGAAACTATTATTATTCTAAACAATCGATTTGGAATTACTGCATTTACTAAATGTAAATTTTATTTATGTAGGAACGATCACCGCTCACATGTGTCAATCATGCACAGTAGGTATCGGAGTGGAGGATTCTAGATAGTTCTACTAGATTCAAAGCCATTATCGAATCTCTGGCTTGTTTCCCATTGTTAGCACTTGCTACAAGAGTGTTAACAAGAATTTTATATTAGCTTTTGTAGAACGATGGTATCCTGAAACTAATACCTTCCATTTACCATTTGGTGAGATGACTATTACCCTTGATGATGTAGCTTCTTTATTACACATTCCAGTCGAAGGTAAACCTATACAAAGTATGTCATATGAAATGGAACAAGCAATTAGTATTGTTTCAAAGTATCTTGGCCTTACTAAAGCAGAAGCTAGGTTGGAAATGAATGAGAGGGTTGGATATAAATTAAGTTTGTCTACTTTAGTTGATAAATTTAAAGATGTGAGCGATGATTGGACTGATCGGGTAATTAGGAGTGCCGCTCGTGCTTATCTTTTATTCTTGCTTAGCAACACATTGTTTCCTAACAAAAGCAAGTCTCATATGCACATATCGCTTCTGGATCCATTAAAAAATTTGGACATTGTCAACACTTACTCTTGGGGTTCAGCAGCACTTGCATTTCTCTATAGGCAGCTTGGATTAGCGACCCATATGGGTGTGAGGCAGATTGCAGGATTTCTTTTCTTACTGGAGTCATGGATATTTAAGCATTTTCCATGCTTTCATCCTTCCACAACTCTATACTACGAGAATTTACCCCATGCCGCTCGATGGAATCCATCTTCAGAAAGCGCTACATCAGTCATCGATCTACGTATATTCCTTGATACTATTCAGATTGAACAGGTAATTATCTTCATTTACTATTTAATGGCACTAATTTTGATTAGTTGTACGCCATTAGTAATCAGTCCATTTAATAGCACTAGTGATTAGTTGTACGCCATTAGTAATCAGTCCATTAATTTTGATTTCTTACATCTTTGAACAGGTTAATTTTGATCCTTACATCTTTGCATGTCACTATCATCCATTTCATGCTATATCTTGGTATAGCGGTTGCATTATCTGCCTCAACGTTGTGGAGCTGTATCATCCTGATAGAGTACTTAGGCAGTTCGGTAGAGTTCGGAAATTCCCATGGCTCATATTCCTCCAGTTGCAACAAATGCACGTCGGGGTACAACTTCAACTACATACACTCGGGTGCGTTATCAATTTTTGGAAAGTATATGGGAGAATTGGTACCATCATGTAATTGCAGAAGGGCGCAGATCAATACCACTCAATTAGTCTTTTCTGAGTTGCACGGATGATTATATGGAGTGGTACAGGGATCATAGTGTTTTACAGGTTCACAGTCCAGTACACTTACCTGCTAATATAATGATTGGAGCATCTCATTTTCAGCCCACCTATGACCAACTGTACTCGGTATGTTGTATTTATTTTTTCACCTTTCATTTCACTATAAATTAGGATGAAGTTTCATTTTCAACAAACTTGTAAGCTTAATTTTTTTCCAGACTCTACATGATGTGCATGGCCTTTTGGATGAAGCTAACACTCAAGTTGCTAGTGCCAGAGTTGCTAGTTGATGCTGCATCCGTCGTCCACTTTAGTTTAAGTAACTCGTTGTTAAAGTTTATTAATGTAATGTTTTGGGGACTGCATGTATTTTGGTGCATCTAGTATGTTTGAACATCATATGGTATTTTGGTTTGATGTTTGACTTCGTTAATTTAATGGTTATTCATGTATGGCTATGTTATTGTGATATATGTTAACATCATATGGTATTTTGTCTATATTGGCTGTCTCTGTTGCATGCTGGCTTCTGTATTTTTTTTTGAGTTTACCACGCACTGACAAGACGTGGTTGTATAGCTAACCACGTAGAGTCACAACATAGTTTATCATCAAACCACGTCGTATCAAAACGTGATTAGTTTACCGACCCCGTATCAACTTCCCATGCTGGAAAAAAATTCACGTTTGCTCCCTACGTGGTACTCCCAAAACTTGAAAAATAAATTACTTGTTCTTCATCGCCTCAAACAAACACAGTTTAACTATATGATGCACAGTTTAATCCACATTTCATTCAAGGAAATTCAAAACAGTGATGCACATTGTAATCCAACTATTTGCAAACAAAGTAAATTCTAGTTACTAAGTAACAATAATTTGCAAACATTCATTCAAGTTAAACATATAATTTAACAACTCCAAAATGGTGCCACGACTACTTCCATTTAGCATATTCATTTCTTTCATCCCAAGCTTGTCTTCGATCGGTGTAAAAGTATTCCCATTTACTTGCATCTGTATCACGAGCCGTGAACCATTTTGAATAAATTGGTGGTACCGGATATTTAGGCTCTAGTTTTACTTGCGATTGGTAATGTGTATTTCAGTTTGAATGAAAAGAAAATAAATAATTTTGAAATTTAATAATCTGTAAGTTGCGTACCTGAACAAAATGATCTTGGTTAACAAAAGCTATTCCAATTTTAGTACGCTTTATCGGTAGAGGCACTTTTCCTTTCAATGGAGGTATTGTCAACAAAAGTCTTTCACTAATATTGAATACTACAACGTTATATCTAGTTGCAATAATATAACCAATATCGGGCATTGACATCCACTTTTCCTTCGGTGCAAATCCTTCATCTTCATGCATAAGGCTTTTGAGAAGAATAGTACTTCTATCGTGCTATATGAAAACGCGATCGTATAAAGCCTGATTTTCATATAATTCTTCGTATAACTCCCTCCTAATTTCACTCCAGCTTGATTCTCCCAAACCAAGAAAAGCCGCCACACACCGATATCCACATTTACCATCTGATCGAACGTCAATAATATCAGTAACAAATGCCTCAAACTCCAATGGTATTTGATGCAAATAATTTCTCATGCCTACGGTTAGTTCTTCCAACTGGAAAAAAATTATGATATAGTAAGTTAATATAGTACTTATATGTGTATGCAAATAATATTTATTATACATACCATTTTTGGTTTATGAATAGGAAGTTTATCGGTACGAGCCTTTTTTGTAGTACACGAACTTTGAGAGTAAACACTTTCGACAAGCTCAAATGATGAAGGCATTCTTTTAGTTGAAATGTTAGCACTATTTTTGCTTTCTCTTCCATGTGTTTTTATTTTGCTTTTTGGAGATGTGAGAGATGATGTACGTGGTTCAACAACTTCCAACATCTTCTTATAAATTTGCATTTGGTAAGGAGTATCCAACTTTTTCACATCATTTAATAGCAGTTCCATTTTTTCTACTACCCCCGCATCTTTCTTTCCACTTATTTCAACAAGATGAAGTCTTGTCCAATGAACATCAATCATACCAAGAATTATTGCGGTACCAGGCCCAAGACGAGCTAACTCATGCGCACAAGGCAGTCCATGTGTTCTACAAATGAGACATCCACATAATAATTCTTCCTCGCCAACATCTTTTATTCTCAGTATTTCTGAATGAATCAAATCAAGTGCCTTGATAGAAACAAAGCCTCGCAAATTTCTAAACTCTTGTATATGAAATATGTGCTCTACTTTTGTTAAACTTTGCTCAAATGATGCTTTAAGTTTAGTAAATGAGAACTCCAATAGTGAATGCATCTTTGTCCAAGCTCGTTCGAAATTACATTGACAACTAGCTAAATGTTTCTTTAATTTTGAATGAGCGGACTCGGCCTTGTATATGACACAAACATATGATTACTAAAACAATAATTACTAGTTGGAATAAATATTAACATGATTATTAAAGATAATTACCTATTAGAAGTATAATTTTCGAAATGCTTATAATCATCCGTCCATGCTTGAACAAATCGGTCTTTGTACGTATTCAACCATTGCTCGTGAATATACTTCAAGAGTGAAGTATGCTTCACATACTTTTCATGTAATACTTGCAGATTCTCATTGTATACAACTAAATTTTTTGAACTAACAAGTTCATTCCAATCAAATAAAAATGACTTCTTCTCTTTAACTTCCATTCCTTTCGCTTTTTTTGCATATACGTTAGAACGTTATTTTTAATGCGCCATGTGCATAACATATGTGCAGAGTTTGGGAAAAAAATCCAATAGCATTAACTAGTGCTGTTTCCCTATCAGAAATAAAGACTGATGGCAATTCCACTTCACAGTCAACCAAAACAGATTTCAACGGTTCTAAGGCCCATATATAATTTTCCTCGGTTTCAGCAACTAAGTACGCAATCGCGATACAGAATGTAAGATCTGTGAAAGTAACGTCAACAACCTCTAGTAAAGGCATTCTGTACCTATTGGTTTTATATGTGCAATCTAATATGATAACTCGAGGAAATGTACGTAGAAAATCCAAACTGGTATGATGCGCCCAAAAAGTATCTTTAATAATATCTGTTCCATTTAATGTTTTACGGTGCCATTCAAAGTAACCATACTCTTTCAATTTACTAAGCAAATATTGAACTTGAGAATGCCCTGCTCGCGCAATAGCATTTTGTGCTCGTATGTCATTGTAAATTGTTTTGATGGTGGTACAATTTATAGGATCATTTCTTTTAGTGGTGTGTAAATTTTCTTTTGCTTTTAACATGTTCTTATGCATCTCAATAACTAACTTGGTCACATCTTCACTTAGTCGACCAATATATGAATGTCCTTCAGTATTTTTTAATTTCGAATGATTATGAACACCATAACAACATGCAATCACCAATCATCTAAAGTAGGAAGTTTCTCACTTTTAAGTCTAAACGGGCAATTGCATTTTTTTGTACCGGCCATTCGGAGGTTCTTTGGGCTTTTGTCTTTTGGCTTCTTGTACACACCACTACGTTCGCAAGCAAACATAATTCTTGGTTTTTTGGTTGAAGCACCAGTACCTGATTTCATTATTATGATAACAAAACCAAGACGTTTTCCCATATCATGAACCCAATCAACCAATTTTTCTCTCGAAGGAAATATCTGCATTAAAAATGTTAAATAAAATGTAAGTAATATGGATTTATTCGACAGTTAATCGAAGTAAACTTACATCATAAGTCGTAAACTCATTTGAATAATCCAACACTATTTCGTCGGACGTTTCTTCATCACTGTAAAACAGTACAATCTGCAGAAAACAAGTATCAAATGTTAAAAAATTAAACAAAAAAAAAGAACTACCACGCTGGGTACTGCGTGGTTAGTGTGAATACCACACAACATTTTTGCGTGGTTGTGTACACATTCACGCAGCGTGTCTGCTCTGTTAAGCTTATAACATAGTAGTGCCCCTACGTGGATTATCACCAATCCCCATGACCGACATCCTCCGACTGTATTTGCAAAAATTTAAAAACTTTTGAAACTTTTGAAAGTTTTTTTTCTTTTTCGAATTAACTGCTGTGATGGCGATCAAAATTCATTCTCTTCTTCAACATCCATCATCTACTAGATTAAAAACGATTTTTTTTTCTTCAATAATTTAAAAATTAGGATTTTGAAACTTCATTTAGACAGTAAAAACTTGCGTAAGAGATACAAGAATTGAAAAGAAAGCAAAGAAAGCCTAGCGGTATTTTTGTCTATAAAAGGAGCTACTAAGTGAAATTAGGTATGGGCCCAGAGATTTGAACCCAATAAATTTGCCTATGATACAAAATTTCTCCCACTCAAACCCTAGAATTTTCATGGCAACTTCATCTACCTCGTACGCCGCCGCATCAAAATCCGTTAAAATACCGCGTAAAGAAATAGCAAACCCGTCTCTTCCGATGGAGATCATCACCGACATATTCTCCAGACTTCCGGCGATATTCGTGTTACAGATGGAGGGCCTATCCAAACTATATTCCTGCTCCCTTTCCAAAGACCCCCACTTCGTCGAAGCCTACTTCCGGCGGCATTCGATCCGTTTCCGTCTATCCTTAATCGCCAAAAAACCCCATGGCCTTTCCCTGATTCGGACCGACGGCGATAAAATCACAGAAGAAAAGGTAACTTTCTCTCCCCGTATTGAAGATCGCTACAGGCTTGGATCAGCTAGTATCCTGGCTTCTTGCAATGGCATACTCCTTTTACGTTTTGGTACAAGAAGTACCTTGTGGTATCCAGCAACTGACACTTTGATTTCTCTTCCTCGCCCATCATTATCTGGTTGGCGTCCCCATGGTCAGAGCTTGAAAAAGTGCAAGGGCTTTTGGGGATTTGGTTATTGTATTCGATCTCGTGATCATAAGGTTGTTAAGATTGCTTAATATAAGCATACAGGTCAGAGGAAATTTGTCCCACTGGTCATTGGTGTTAATACGGATTCTGACTGGAGGAGGGTCGATTTAATAAGTGGTCTTGAGACGTGCAGTGGACCTGGAATATCTTTGAACGGCATCATTTATTGGAAACCTATCAAGCATGAAGGCAAATACAAAATTCTTACTTTTGTTCTCGCTGAGGATAAGTTTATGTGGATTTCATGCCCGGAATTTCATGCCAGGAGTATGGAGAAGTTATGGTTTTTGAAGTATCATTGGCCATTGGTGCCTGCAGACATTTTCAAAATTCACGCCTTCCTTGAGTATTTAAAATGAGCGTGCTATGCTTTGGTAAGGATTGGACTGTACATTCTAGTTTAGTTCCGTACCCTAATATTTAGCATTATGCTAGTTTGATTTAGCATTTTATATAATTTGATGCTTGATTAAGTTACATTCTGGTTTAGTTTCTTTTTATTAATTCCCTCTTTTGGATGTTCATTAACTTCTATTTATTACACTGGTTGTCAAATGACAATATTATATATGGCGAAGCTGCACTTTCCGGTTCTTTTTGTGACATACCTGTTCTTATCATGCTATATTACAAACCAGTAGGAATTTTATGATTAGCTGCTTACTAGGTTTGCATGCATGTCTATTGTGCTCGTCGGTTTCAGTTGCACCGGTAGATAAGGCTTTTGTCCAAAATACATATATATCTAGATCGTTGATGGTTTGGTCTGTTGATCTTATTTTGTTCTCTCTTTCGTATGGTTCCATCTTTTCGTATTTTCATGAAAGTTGCAACCAGCTTTAGCCTAGCTAAAATGTCAAAGCTTATATTTGGCAAAGGCTTAGGACGGTATTAGAGAATGAGTACTTTTATAATGAATAGGTTTAATGTTGATTTATGGGTTTTGATTCATGACACAAGCTTCAGAGATCATAAAGACGAACTACAAAGAGAATACTATACGAAGACGATAAAAAGAGAATAAAACGTATATTGTGCACTACAAAGAAGACAAGCCTACAATCCAGAGATTAGTATGAATATTTTATTATATTGAGTCTTAGAATATTATTAAAATCATTCCTCAAGTAGTCACACACACATACAAATAGTTGTATATTATTTATACTTGAAAAAATACGATCTATGCACATAACATCAGGTCGGTCGACCGACCTGTATACTCGGCTGACCGAACCTATTTTAAGTGCACAGATAGGTTCTGTTTTGTGCACGATTTTAAACTCAGCTGACCAGCCAGAATTTTCAGTCAATTGACCTAGAAATAACGGCTATTTTTCTGAAGAGTTGCGATCGTTCATGAAGAGGAATCATCTTCAATCCAAGAGATATGGTCACAACCTTTGATTGGAACTCTTCATAAAAGATTGTAACTATTCTACAACTACATAAACATGTTTAATTCACTTCTACAATAACCGATTCTTGTTTATAATTCTGAAATCTATTCTCTATTTATTTCTGCAAATAAAAGCACTCATTCTCATTCAATATCGCTAGAATCCCTGAATTTATTCATATACTTCGATTCTACGTGATTATCCTCCTTTTAAATCTTCACACACACTATATATTCTTGAGTACTTGATTATAGGAGAATTGTACTATCAAAAGACAATCCGTGTTATTCAGAACACATTCGTCAACAAATTATTTGTATTAAGTTGAAGTCCTTTTCGGCTGTTGAGGCGGTAAAATTCCTATTCGGCTGCTCAGGTGTCGTATTCTGGGACTGGACGTAGAACGGAAAGTTTGAACCAGTATAAAAATTCCTAATGTGCTTACTTTAATTTTTATTTTACTACTATTATCAGTTTCCGCATTTATATACCATATTACACGATCCTTAGTATTGCACGTACACTTTCATTTGGTATCAGAGCAAGGAAATCCTATAACCGTCACAAAGTTATTTGATATTTATTTCTAGTAATATGGCAATGACACAAACTAACGATGTTGGCACTAACACTAATACTAGTTTCACAGAGGGTCAATCAACTTCACGACCTCCACTTTTTAATGGTATAAATTATAATTATTGGTCAACTAGAATGAGAATCTATATGCAATCTAATGGATTCGACATCTGGAATATTATACAAAGAGAGTACACAACTCCTACCGGAGAATACTCAACTTGGAGTAACACACAAAAACTAGATGTTACATCAAATGCAAAGGCTATGAATATTTTATTTTGTGCATTAGAAAGAAATGAATTCAATAGAGTTAGCATGTGCACTTCTGGTTATGAAATTTGGAGAACACTTAAGGTAACACATGAAGGAACGAACAAAGTTAAATTAAGCAAAATCTCTATGTTGAAAAATCAATTTGAAAATTTCAAAATGAGGCCAAATGAATCTATAAATGATATGTACTATAGATTCCAGGATATTTATCATGCTCTACTATCATTAGAACAAACATTTACTGATTTTGATGTTGTCACAAAAATCTTAAATTCTTTAACGGACGAATGGGAAAGAAAAGTCTTAGCCATTGAAGAAGCAAATGATTTGTCAACATTAAAACCAGAAGAATTGATAGGTAATTTAATGTCCTACGAAGTAAATTTGCAAGCAAAGAGAAATGGAGCACAAGAAAAGAAGAATGTGGCATTTCAAGCAGAAAAAGATGACTCCGACTCAGAGAATGAAGATATGACAATGATTGCTAAAAATTTCAAAAGGTTTCTGAAATTCAAAAGAAATAAATTTAGGTGAAACAAAAATAATTCCAACAACAATACCAACAGTAGCAAACCATCATCTTCAGCAATGGAATGTTATGAATGTCACAAGAAAGGTCACATGAAGAAAGATTGTCCAGAACGTAAAAAGAGCAATTTTAAGAAGGACAGAACCAAACGAAGAGCTTTTTCAGTCATTTGGGACGACACAGACTCATCATCCTCATCAGAGAGTGAAAGTGACAATGAAACTGAACAAGCAAATGTGTGCTTCATGGCTTCGTCAGATGATGTAAGTGATCTTAGTTTTGAAGATTTAATTGAAATTAATTCTGAATTAGTAGACTTAGCAAAGCAACTTAAAAAGAAAAATAAAGATTTACAAAGAAAATTAGATAGGGCAGTTTTAGAAGTAGATATGCTGAAAGATGAGAAGAAAATATTAGAAGAAGAACTTGAAATTTCTCAACAATCAAATTCTAACTTATCTTCTCAAATTTCTTCAATATCTGAAGAACTAGAAATTCAGAAAAATAAAAATGATGTTTTATTTTTTGAAAATAATAGTTTAAATTCTAAAATTAAAGATTTAGATTTAGAAAAATCTAGTCTAAAAATAAAATTTGATAACATCTCTAAAAATGTTTCTAATTTCAATAAAGGAAGAGAGAATCTTTCTAAAATATTTGAAATTCTCAATCCACTAATAATAAATCTGGACTAGGATTTAAGAAACAGAATAATTTTGCTAAAAATAGAATTAATAATAATATTAAAAAGGATATTAAGAAAACAGTTTGTTCAAACATTAAAACTATTAAGATATGGATTCCAAAATCAAATAATGCTTTGATAAGGAATAAACATATCAAAATGTTCATGAAAACTGTTCATAATAACAAAAACTATGTTTATAAAGGGAATTCTGAACCCGTATGGGTTTGGCTTCCTAAGATCTAACTCTTAGGACCCATAAAAGAAACGGGTACCAACTTTTTATAAATTTTTGCCGGTACCACATAAAAGGAGAGAAAAATGGATTTTAGATAGCGGTTGCTCAAAATACATGACTGGAAACAAAGAAATGTTGTCAAATATTATCTACTCAAATGGAGGATCAGTCACTTTTGGAGATAACTCTAAAGAATATATCATCGGTAAAGGTGATGTCAGCAGCAACGGTACCACTAATTTACCTCTCATTACTGATGTTTTATTAGTTAAAAATTTAAAACATAATTTATTGAGTATTAGTCAGCTATGTGATAAAGGTTTTAATATAACTTTTTCAGAAAATAAATGTAATATTTTCGATAAAAATCATAACACTATTTTTGAAGGAATAAGAGATAAAAACATTTATATTTTAAATATGAACGTTAAAAATGATTCAAATTTGTGTTTAGTAGCTAAGGAAAATGACTCCTGTCTTTGGCACAAAAGATTTTGTCACATTAATTTTAATACCATCAACAAATTAGCTAAAAATAAATTAGTTAAAGGATTACCTGACATGAGATTCAAAACTAATATATTTTGTGATGCGTGTAAATTAGGAAAATTAACAAAATCTTATTTTAAATCTAAAAGGATAATTTCTACAGAACAACCACTTGAACTTTTACACATGGATCTTTTTGGTCCAACTCAAGTTCAGTCTATTAATCATAATAGATATGTGTTTGTTATTGTAGATGATTTTTCTAGATACACTTGGATTTTCTTTTTGAAAAATAAAAGTGATGCTTTTGATAATTTTAAAGTTTTTGTTAAAAGAATACAAAATATTAATTGAAAATTAAAAATATCAGAGTGATCATGGAGGAGAATTTGAAAATGAAGTTTTTGAACAATTTTGTAACAAGAAAGGTATTAACCATAATTTTTCATTTTCTAGAACACCACAACAAAATGGCGTTGTAGAAAGAAAAAATAGAACGTTACAAGAATGTGCAAGAACTTTATTAAATGGAACCACTCTATCAAAACATTTTTGGGCAGAAGCTGTAGCTACTGCTTGTTATGTATTGAATCGTGTTTCCATTCGACCGTTAACTAAGAATACTCCATATGAACTTCTAAATGGAAGAAAACTAAATATTTCATATCTTAAAGTTTTTGGTTCTAAATGTTTTATTTTGAATACTAAAGATCAGCTAGGCAAATTCGATCCAAAATCCGATGAAGGAATATTCGTAGGATATTCGGAACGAAGTAAAGCTTATCGAATTTTTAATAAAATAACTCAGATTATTGAAGAAAGTTTACATGTTTCATTTGACGAAAATTTTAAAAATATAAATCCAAATATTACTATCGATTCTGATGATGAAACTATTCAGAATAAAAACAGTAATACTGGTGAAAATTTTGATAATATTCATGAAATTACCGAAAATACAAACATTACTCCTAATATAATAAAATATCCACCTAGAATTTTACGGGATCATCATGTACAAAATATAATTGGAGAAGTAAATACGAACGTTAAAACCAGACATCAATTAAATCAAGTTGGTCATGTAGCTTTTCTCTTAAATCAATAAAAGAAGCCTTAATCGATGATTACTGGATTCTTGCCATGCAAGAAGAACTAAATCAATTCAAACGAAACGAAGTTTGGGAACTTGTTCCTAGACCAAGTGATCAATCAGTCATTGGTACTAAATGGGTCTTCAAAAATAAAGCAGATGAACTAGGAAATATAACTAGGAATAAAGCTAGATTAGTTGCACAAAGATATAATCAAGAAGAGGGAATTGACTATGAAGAAACATTTACTCCAGTCGCCCGACTTGAAGCAATACGAATATTATTGGCGTTTGCATGTTTTCATAATTTTAAACTTTATCAAATGGATGTTAAAAGTGCATTTTTAAATGGTTACATAAAAGAAAATATTTTTGTTGAACAACCACCTCTTTTTTATCATGAAAAATTTCTGGATCATGTTTATAAACTCAAAAAGGCTTTATACGATTTAAAGCAAGCACCTCGTGCTTGGTATGATCATCTTAAAAGCTATTTATTAGAATCTGGTTTTGAAATTGGTAAAGTAGATCAAACTCTTTTTATTAAGAAAACTAAGAAAGATATTTTGATAATTCAAATTTATGTTGATGATATTATCTTTGGATCGAAAAATGAAAAGTTATGTCAGGAATTTTCAACTATAATGACAAATGAGTTTGAAATGTCTCATATGGGAGAATTGTCATATTTTCTTGGATTACAAATTAAACAAATTAAAAATGGAATTTTTATTAATCAAGAAAAATATTGTTATAGTTTAATTAAACGATTTGGTCTGGAAAACACTTCTGCCAAACCAACTCCTATGAGCACAACGATTCATCTCGATAGAGGGCAAAAGTGTTGATCAAAAACTATATCGTAGTATGATTGGATCGTTATTATATTTAACAGCTAGTCGACCTAATATAATGATGAGTGTTTGTTTATGTGCTAGATTTCAAGCAAATCCCAAAGAATCACATATGCGAGCAGTTAAACGCATTATTCGTTATCTAACTAAAACCAAAGATTTCGGATTATTTTATCCAAAAGAATGTCATTTCGAATTAGTTTCCTATAGCGACGCTGATTTTGGAGGAAGTCGGACGGATAGAAAAAGTACTAGCGGAAAATGTCACTTCATTGGACGTTCCTTAGTCTCTTGGTTCAGTAAGAAACAAAACTGCGTTTCTTTATCGACATGTGAAGCAGAATATATATCTGCTGCTTTGGCATGTGCACAAGTCATTTACATGCAACAAACACTTCAGGATTTTAATTGTCATCTTGAAAAGTCTATAATTTATTGTGATAATACTAGTGCAATAAATCTTTCTAAAAATCCTATCAATCACTCACGGACAAAACATATAGATATTCGTCATCATTTTCTTCGTGATTGTTTGGAAAAAGGATTGATAAATTTAGAGTTTATTAATACTGAAAATCAAATTGCTGACATCTTTACTAAACCATTAAATGAAAATAGTTTTATCAAACTTAGACGAGATTTAGGAATAATGTCTCTAAAAGAGTTATAACTAAAAACATGCAAAATGTTTAAAACAAAATTTTTTTTCTGACCAAAGTGAGATTTGAACCCATGACCTCTTACTTGCTTGTTAAATGGTGTATTATAGCCACTTGAGCTATAGTTGTTTCTTGTCTCAATCTCCTTTTTAGTTTAAATTATATTTTCATAAAACTATTTTTACAAATTGTTTTGCTATTAATTACCTATGATGAGAATTAAATACTAATTCTTAACCACTTGTTTTTAAGTAAACAGATACTTATATAAACTATGTTCAGTTTTCAAACAAATACTAAGAAAGGTTTATATTCAAAATTATTTGAAAATGTCATCCAACAATGATTCTTACAATTCTGAAAACTCGCGCTTATCTTATACATCTCTGGACGATGATTCCGATCATATTCCTGAAAATGGACCCTATCATATTTTTCCCTTACCTAATCGTGTCCTTAACTTCTCTCCTTCCCTGGATAAAGACCCCCGACATGGCTGGAAACCATGGGAGAACACTCCACTACAACAAACAGGACTTTTAACAGCGTTTTAAAAACGCTGTAAAAGCTTTTAACAGCGTTTTTGTGTATGCTGTATATCGACATGCAGTTATATGTCAGGGATATGCAATGACAGGAAATAAACGCTGTTAAATGTCCTTTTTAACAGCGTTTCCCTGGTGCTATGAAATCTTTTAACAGCGTTTGGTTGGGTGCAGTTATAGATCTTTCTTAGCGTTTGTTTCGTGCTAAGATAAGATTTTATAGCATTTTTTCAATGTTGTGATATTTATTTACAGCGTTTCGTTGTTGCAATAGATCATGCTTTCTGTTTTCAGATACAATTTAACGACATTTTTAAAATGCAGTCAAAACTTTCAACAGCGTTTTAAAAACGCTGTTAAAACTTTCAATAGCGTTTTAAAAACGCTGTTAAAACTTTCAATAGCGTTTTAAAAACGCTATTGAATGTTTTGACTGCTTTTAAAAAGCTGTTGCATGTTTTAACTGCGTTTAAAAAACGCTGTGGAATGTTTTAACAGCGTTTTAAAAACGCAGTGGAATATTTTAATTGCATTTCTACAAACATCCACCATAATGTGCATATACATACCACATTTCTAAATTAGCATATTATATCAATATCACATTTCAAAATCAACATATTATATCATACCATATTTTGAACACATATTTGATAACTAACGTATAAATTTTCATAATTAAAATACACGATATTCTTACACCAAACATAAATAGTTTGTCATCAATAGTTCAAAAATAAAATATAGAACAAGTAGCGATAGCAAAGCAAAAGCAAGTAGTACATACGTTAAAACCAAAAAGTAGTTTTAGCAGCAAAAATAACTTCGATCCATAACTCGTTGCAACCATTTTTTGCATCACAGTCATCTATCTACCTGTAAAGCAAAAGTAATGCTTGAGAATCAATTCATCAAAAAAGTGTACACAAAGTTAAATCGGATTCATAATGCAAACACTAAATATTCATCACACTATTTCATTAGGCGATTGACTAATACAAAGTATACAACATACCATAATATAACTTCATTATACAAACGCACTAAAATCGATAAATTAGAGAAACTTAAAACCAATGCGGAGCTAAACAAGTTAGAGTGTACATGCCCTTTTTGCAGATAAATAAGCTTTGTTGGAAATGCCAAAACTAACTATAATCAATTTTACTCCAGCTGCATCAAACCATGGTTTCAAATTTTGGAAGACAGAAGCTAATTCCCAGCTAAAAGAATACAATAATGATAAAAGAAACATAATCGCTAATTAATTATAGATCATTGCTATGTCCAACATTCCTATTACACAAAATTTCTAACATGTAACTACAAGGGCATCCAAAATGCCTCATGAGTGCAATAACAGAGATTCCTTATAGTAGCATAAAAAACTAAAGTGAGTTTTGTGTTTTTTTACAAAGTTTTTAGTAGTACATTGTGTATGCTGATCCAAGAATTCAAAGTTAGAGTTTAAACTCAATACCAAAGTATATATGCTTGATTAATGGAATATGAAACAAATGTTCAAATACTTTCTACAAAAACCAAAATATATGTACAACTTGTATTGAACATGAAAGTGAACAAATTTCAGATGATTTATTTCAAGTCCCACTTTCCTTTCACTTCTTGAAACAAGCAGGATACAGTCTATCATCTGATCAATACTTAGTCAACCTGGTTAATAATTAACATTCAACTTCACTCAATACAAACAGACCTCCTTAATTTTAACAAAAGTGATCTTTTAAAATTACAACTACATATAGATGCAAGTTTGATTAACATATAAAATACAACACTTAGCTTGGATCATCAAAAATAAGAGCGAAGTTATATTATGGGTAACCAAGTTGTTAATCAAAATTGAACACTGATGTAAGTTCAGTTAAACAAAAGATAATTATACTCTACTTATTTTTATAAACTTAGTTATTTTAATAAACTTATTTAATTTTTATAAAATTTGGATATTTAATTTTATAAAACCTAGTTACCTTTTGTAAAAATTAGCTATTTTTTATAAATTAGGTTAATATTCATAAAACTTAATTAAATTTTTGTAAAACTTAGTTCACTTCTATAAATATATTTAATTTTTATTAAATTTTGTTAATATTTAAAAAATTATTTAATTTTTATAAAACTTGGTTAACTTGGTTAAAATTCTATATAACTTAGTTAATTTTTATAAATTTAGTTTTATAAAACTTAGTTAATTTTTAGAAAATTATTTAATTTTTATAAAACTTGGTTAACTTAGTGAATTTTTATAAACTTAGTTAACATAGCTAAATTTTATAAAAATTAGTTAAATTTACATAATTTCTATAAACTATTAGTCAACTTACTTAATTTGTATAAACTTAATTATTTTTTATAAACTTAGTTATTTCTATATACTTAATTAACTTAGTTAAAAATTTGTAAACCTAAGTTAGTTTTTACAAATGTGTTTAATTTTTATACATATTTCTAATTTTAATAAAAATTGCTTAACATGATTATTTTATGTAGAAGTTTGACATTTTTTGTAAACTTAGTTAACTTTTATAAAAAATTAACTCGGTTAATTTTCTTTTAACTAGCAATTATATAAAAAATCCGACAGATAGTAGCATTAATGCTATCACCGTCCACTTTTATTTAAACAAAAAATCTTGTTAATCATGACTGACATGGCCATTTTTAATCAACCATGGAGATAAGTGAAGAAGAAAATTGCTTATTCGTTCAATTGGTGGGAATGATCGATTATTAATACAAAATTAAATTAATTGAATAATTCTAGCCAGAGCAAGAATTTGGCACATAGTAGGTGTCAGTTGAATGTAATATTGGAGTCTACATAATAAACTATCTAAGTAAAGATTCATAAGTAATACGCATATTTTGTTTTTCAAAACTGGAGTTGCAATGCAACTCAGTTGAAAATTGAGTTGCATTTGCAATTCAGTTTCGAAAAAATTGAGTTGCAAGTGCAACTCAGCATTGAAAACTGAGTTGCAATTTGCATGTATGGTTACTTCACACATAGCACAATTTCAGGTCAGGTATAATATAACCAGCCATCACTTAGAAGACATTCACAAGCTAAACATGGCCTGTGAAACATTCATGAATATCACAATATTTCAGTGCGCATCCACCTGTTTCAGCTGCATAAATTATGATTAATTTTACTCTCCTTTCTCATAACTAACCAAAGTACTCTTTTCATGAATTCATAGATGAATCCGAACCAATATGTCTCTTTATTGTTTTATCCTTATTTAAAAAATTAGATCCAACATGAATTCATAGATGCAACTACAGATCAAACACCCACAAGACAAGTGTCTCTTTATTGTTTTATCCTTATTTTAAAAAATTAGATCTGAATGCATGATTTTATTTTGGTTGTTGTATGTAGGGATCTACCGCAAACAGAGGGAACTCGAAGAGATGCTTCTTCAGTTGATAATATTAACTATGTATTCGTGTATCCAATAAATTAAGAAGTTTGTGATAAATTTATAAATTAAAATAGGTTGGGTAACATACTTGATGGCAGGAGAAGTCCGCTTTGACGCGATAGTTCATATGATCAGTAACTGGGCTATTTGCATTTGGGCCATTGAGGTTTATGTGTAACTGGGCTCTAACTCCATCTACTTATTCTTTCTTCAAGTTATCACCATCTTCGCTATCCTGCCTGCATGTCCCACTTGCCTGCTAGAAGATCTACTGCAACAGCTCTTCTTCTTACTTACACATCCCACCTCAAAACTACCTCACTATCCTTACCTCTGTATCACATATTCGTGTAGAAGCACACAATATTTTCTACTTGCTAGCTTCATTCCTGCACAACAATTTTGTACAACTATATTACACCTGTGAATTAAGATGCCACTCCTATATTAAAGGGAAATATGTTCATGCCACATGCTAATATGTTCTATATAAACCAGCACTAATATTGAGATATTCAGTGCCTGAAATATTACATAGGACACATAAAATTTTGGCGGTACTACCTCTATCACTTTAGGTGCAAAGGAAGCATACGTAATAAGATCCTTGAACCGTGATGAGAATGATTATACGATAAATTTTTTTGAATTGGAAGTGATAATGTATGACATGAATTAAAAATCATAGGTGAAATATCCTTTCAAAAAGTTTATATCTAATAAGATATTCAACTCCTTAAATGTACTTTCTCAGCCTCCTCCTTTTTATGTGAATTAGATGGATAATATATTATGTGGATAAGAGGAAAGAGTATTTAGGCTAAAAGTATAATTTCTGTCATAAGCATGCACGCATCTACTTTAATTGGGTGTTAAGTGAAAATTTATTTTCAAGGTGAATTACTACATGATTATCTTGCACACTTTCAAAGCTGGCAAGCACAAATAGTAGGAAAATAAAATTGAATACGTGCACTTTAAAAACTGCAAGCTCATTTTCAAGTCTGGTCAACATAAGAGATTTATGTAATAGGTTTTTAATGGTCTTTTGGCCATGGTGAATTGAAGATTGTGAATGCAACAGCCAACATCAGCATCTATGGATGTTATAAGAAACATGCAGAAACTAAAATACATACTAGTATCAACATCCCCATGAATTTGAAATGGTAAAACAGTCCCCATTTTTTCACAATTACTATGCATACCAAATTTTCAGCAGAAATCATCTATCTTAATATATCTGATGGTTCAATTTAGCTCCATCAGTTTACAACTCTAAAAATGATGTCATTTGGAGATTTTAAAATATACTCGAGTTATGAAACGATTCCTAATACTTTAATGATGGCTGTTAAGCATCTCCATGGTCATCCAAAATCTCTAGAAAAACTCAAATATGCCTACCAAACATATTATCATAATTTATATTAATTCGACTTTGATTAATTTAAAATAACGGCAAACAAACCTTATTACCATATATCCTCTACAAGTGGGAAGGTTTATTTGAATTTAAAACCATGAGTTATTTACCGTTTATCCGCAGTTGGATCTTTTAGTTATGGACTAGGTTATAAAATTTTTCTTGATACTTCTGTTAAAAAGAAAATCCTATGTGTTAGATATTTTCAAGCATTCCCACCATAACATAAACTGTGTTAAGTGTCAACTAACTTGACATATATTATCATACTTAAATCCTTCTACTGGACATATATTATCAACTTGGTCTTCCCAAAAGTTTAGGATCATACTTAAATCCTTCTACTGGACATATATTATCAACTAACGGAGATATTTTTACCATGGTCAATGCCATATTTCAGCTTTGGTTCCCTTACCATTGACGAATTTGAATGATATAGTTCATGCTATGAATATTTAATTTTCTTTTTTGCAGTTTAAAGTGTTAAATTTCTACCGTGCTTTTATTTTTTTAATCAGAACAATTCTATTCAACTTTATTCCGCTTTTATTTTATTGTGCTTCTTATTACCTTTGTTATATACTGTCTTTGTTTATAAAAAAACTAATGTCCCGCTTACTACATATTTTATTTCATTAAAATTTATACCCGTCAACCTAAACATAACATGTACGACTGCCCTATTTACAAAGAAGAAATCTTACCGCATACGATTCCGTTCGTTAAATAAGTTACCAAAAAAAGTGGTCCTTTCAGTTTCATTTACCCACTGAACAACATTTCTTATTTCTGAATTTAGCCGTTTCCAGATATATGTTATCTACTATGGAGGCTTACAAATTACATTGCATCTAGCTTGCTTTGTTTAATACCATATCATCCGATTATACTTCTACTTTAATGCATTATTTCTGCAATACAGTATGACAGTGAATAGAGCATTACCACCCAATACGGCAACAACTCTTCTATTTTTAACATGGCACAAGACAAAGGATGAACTTGGGATTTGCAGTACTAAGTCCACTTGCTTACTGAAGATCGGTTTTTTATTTTTATCAATCAATTGAGTCTCAGTTGAAACTTTAAATAAGTAGATGAATAAAACATTACCAGATAACAACCAAGCCATGTAAACTGATGGATTGCAGAAGGAAATGGTCATAAAACAAACCTGCAGAAGATTTGTACCCATTGCCATTTCACCACAAGTTATATCAGCACCTAGGCTTTTACAGATTCTTCTAAAAGGAAGATTACCAACAGTGGTCAACGTTGCAAGATACAACTTCCCACTGAAATCAATAAGTTTAATCTCTCTCCGATGTAAGTTGATTAACTTCCCATTGAAATCAATCGGTAAGTTGATTATATAAGAATTATTACATGAAAATATTATTTGGAGAATATCTAAAGATTCTAACCATAAGATGACTATTTCAACTGACACTGAAACATGGAGTCAAACATCAGTTTGATCGGTAAACTGATTCAGTTGTTCCATTTCACATATATGTACAAGTATAATAATACTATTTTTAGACTGAAATATCGCTGTTTGAAGTAAGAATTGCCAGGCAAAACATACCTGAAATTCCAATATATTCAAAATTTGGTTGGTGAAGTTCCTATAAAGTAAAACTAGGCTTCGGTATTTGACTCCACGGCTTCAAAAGATATCACATAATCACAAGAGTCATGACAGAAGCAATAAATTTCCATGTGCCTGCACTTTTATTTTCCATCTGAAAACAACAGCCATAATGGTAGTTGGTAATTAAAACTTTGCAACTTTAAAATAGCTAATTACATGTATTGTAAAAAAGAATTTTGAGAAAGATTAAACTAAAGTAAATAGAAAGGCAGAAGGCAAAAGAAACAGGCCAGAATAGAATAGTCATCTTATTGCATCCCTCTAGATTCACACTGTCATAATTAAAGTTCAAAATCATAATAGAAGTCAGACACAAAAAATGAAACTGAAATCAAAATAATCAATTAAAGTTCAAAATTGAAATAAATCAAAATAACACACCAAGCCACATCAATCACCAACTTGAAATCAATCAACGATTATTAATTAACATGAAACTTAAAAAAATGATTTCGGTTATAAAATAAAACATATAAAATCGAACAAGAGGAAGTGTTATACCTGCTCATCGCAATGATTTAAGAGCCAAAGAGAGTTGGAACGCAAATTGACTGCAATAGGGACGAATACGAAGGGATCCAATCGACTGCATCGACGATGAGGATGAAGACGCCAACTCTCTTCCACAGACGAGCTATAGGCGATGAGAATTAAGGTCAGAGGAAGAGTTTGTGATTGAAATTTTTGTAGTTTTGTTTGGATCGGTAATTTCATATTTTGGGGAAGTCTTTTTTAAGGAATAGTTGGACATAGAGGGAGGGAAAGTAAAATGTTGGTGCTTAATCTCAGCGTTAGGGTTAGGAATTTAGAAATTCACCGCCAAAATAGTTGATTCTCACAGCGAACCAATGTAAAACGCTGTTTGCAACTGCTAAGAAAATATACTTTTCTTGTAGTGCTCATACCAGTTATACACCGGAAAAGAAGAAAGGCAAGAATGCTATGGTCATATCTCCTTCAACTAAATAGAAAATAGATGAGATACATCACTATCAACAACAACAAATGGATCTACAAAAGGAGTTATACTATGAACAAAAAGTTACGGCAAGACGTTTGAGCTTTCTAGAACGGATGGCCATAAAAATCTGTTCGTCGAAAAAGGAAGACATTGTTAACCCTTCATCTAGACCCTCAACCTCCTCAAATCCTGCTCAATCTCCATTAGCTCCTACGTGGTCACCTATAGAGAATGTTCCATCTCCAAATTCTTGGGAACGTCGATATTAACAACCGGTGGCTAAGATTTTTTAATATATATATGTGTTGCTGATTTTCTATAAGTTGTATTGATATCATGCAAAAATAATAAAATTTCTCTTTATACAATTTTTAAAACAGAAACAGCAAAACTGGGCAAAGCAACAGGGTCAGTCGACCGAAATACTGAGTCGGTCAGCCGAATCCTTCCCGAAAGTTTCCTATATTCTGTTAACAGAGTCGGTCGGCCGACCAGACATTTCGGTCGACCGAACGACATAAAACTGCTGCTGCCTCTCCAAATTTTTAACCCACCTATTCACTTTTTTTACCTACCTCTTCATTTTCACTTTACCAATTTCATAATTTTACCCCAAACTCCATTAAAATTTTATCAAATTTAAAATTTTCCTCAAATTCAATGGCTCCAAGAAAGAAAACTAAAACTATTGGTGCTTCTTCATCAACTCCAGTGGATTCTCAAATAGCCTCATGGCTTGTGAGTGATAAAGCACTCGACAGATGGATAAAACTTCAAGATGCCAAGATCTTCGAGGAATCCTTCGTAAGTTACCCCGATTTCTCTTCTTACGGTATTGAAAATGTCGCAATTGAAAGTGGGCTTGACACTTTTATTGACCATAGAAATAACAATTTGAAAATCAACCACATTATGGTCAAATTATTTCTTGCTAACCTAAACCTTGTTAATCCACATAGAAACACTGAAAATTGTGTTTGGACGTCGGTATGTGGTACGGAAATTTTCCTGTCACTAGATAGAATAAATCATATTTTGAATGCTCGACCAGGTGGAATATCGTTACATGATGTGGATTGCAATGTATTGAGACGCGACCAAATAAGCCATCTCTTTTTTGAAGATGATGTTATAGATTTCAGACAAACATCATCTCTTCGACCAAAAGCTAGACTTTTTCACCGTTTCATGATGAAATCCATTGTTCCACGAGGCGGCTCTTATCAATTAGTATATCCTGAAAATTTTAAAGAATTATATGCTATATGTGGAAATATACGAGTCAATTGGGCACAATTACTTATGGATCAGTTTCTCTCATTTAACTAAGGTAAGATGCTTCATATTTATTATGGAGAATATATAATGAGATTAATCAATGACTCGGTCTTACATGCTCCAGAATCTAAAACTACCAAAGTTCATCATTTTGATTCAAGGACCATTAAATTAATGAAGTTGACGGATGCTCCACCAAGATTTATAAAATTTGACCAATTGCGTGCTACTCGTAGAGATCAACTACGCCGTAGCCATTCCACACCACATCCAACCACTCATTCTACAGAATGCTTAACTCGCCAGTCCATAATTCAAAGACCAACACCCGGACTTGGTACGGAAGCGGCTATTGATCTTTTGGCTCGAAATCAATTAGTTTTATATGCCCGTCTACGTAAAATAGACGGAAGATTCAAGAAAATCAAAGGCTTCTTTGTTAATCTTTGGGATGCTTTATCATGCACTTCTGAAGCCGGTGCCTCTCATCTTGCTCCGGGAAAAAGACCAGCACCTAATTTCTCTTGGTCAACTTCGGAAAATACAAGTTCAGGAACATCAGGAACTCATACTTCTCATACTCAGCGTCGTGGTAAAGAACAAGCTCCTCCTGATGAAAATATTCGTCCAGAATTTTGGGATACCGACGAGGGTAAGGAGTGATCTTGTTGTCTTTTGTTGGATTATTTCTATTTCTATTTTATGATGTTTTAAGTAATGTATCATTAACATTTTATTTATTTTCGGTATGTAAATTTAATTCTATGTTCCTAAATTTGATACATGATTCCATACTGTTTTTTACATTTTATGTATCATAAGTATTCCTTTTTGTCGATGACAAAGGGGGAGAAATGTATGAAAGCTAACAAGTTTTTGCAGAAAAGTCGCCATATATTCAGGGGGAGAATTACAATATATATGTATATACTACTTTGTCACATAAGTATTGTCATCAATCAAAAAGGGGGAGAATGTTGATTCATGGGTTTTGATTCATGAAACAAGCTTCAGAGATCATAAAGATGAACTACAAAGAGAATACTATATGAAGGCGACAAAAAGAGAATAAAACGTATATTGTGCACTACAAAGGAGACAAGACTACAATCCAGAGATTAGTATGAATATTTTATTATATTGAGTCTTAGAATATTGTTAAAATCATTCCTCAAGTAGTGTAACAACCCGCATACTTATCGATTTTATATTTAAATATTTTATCGTTAGTCGGATGTTAGTCCGAAAAGCTACTTTTTGCATACGGTCAAATTAGGACTCGAGACCACCCCCATTGAGTTCAAAATGACGTTTGCGATCTTTTTGAGTGTAAACTTCGATATGTTTGGAGATAGTGAAATTTTCGTCACTTTTTGTGTTGAGCTTTTGGTTTGGGCTGCACCTCTTCTACCTCAGCCCAACCCCTTCCTTCTCTTCATCACTTCATCAACTTTGAAGCTTTAGCAAAAATGGTGGAGGGAGTAAGAAATTAAAATTCTAAGCTCAAGTTCTTTAGCAAATTCAACATCTAACTCCAAATTCAAAGTGAAGACATTGATTCAAGCTTGTGGTTGATCTTTGCCTTGCCCCCGAGCTTCATCTTCATCAAATTCCGTGAAAAGGTGAGATTTTTGATCTCACATCTTGCCTATAATTGTCATTGGACTGTTGGGAATGATCCTCTATTGCATTTGTATGAATATCTGCATTTGGTTTGGATTGGATTGGCGAAAAACTCCAAAATTTAGTGATTTTGGTGAAAAAACTGCTACTAGGTCGTTCTGGCCATTTTTAGCTCGTTCTGGCCCTTAAGTCGTAGGTCGTTGCCGACCTATAATCTCCAGGCAAAATGTTAAGTCGTTCACGAGCTAAAGGCATAAGTCATTCACGAGTTAAAGGCATAAGTCGTTCACGAGCTAAAGGCATAAGTCATTCACGAGTTAAAGGCATAAGTCGTTCACGAGCTAAAGGCATAAGTCGTTCACGAGTTAAAGGCTTAAGTCGTTTGCAGTTAGCTCGTTCGCCTCGAGTTAAGTCGTAGGTCGTTTGGCCTTAAGTCGTTTGCAGTTAGCTCGCTCGCCCTGGCTTAAGTCGTAGGTCGTCCTCGACCTAACTTCACTAGGTCGTTCCTGCCTTAGCTCGTAGCTCGTATTCAAGGCTTAGGTCGTTAAGTCGTTCGTTCCACTAAGTCGTTCAAGGCTTAGGTCGTAAGACCTTAGGTCGTATGACCCTAATTTTCTTAGGTCGTTGGACCTTTTTAACTCGTTAGGTCGTAGACCCTTAAACTGTTAAGTTGCGTACTTCCTTAGGTCGCGCATCCCACTTAGGTCGCTTGACCTTAAGTCATAGGTCGTCTCCGACCTAACATTCCCACTGCTACTTCACTAGGTCGCTTGACCTTAAGTCGTAGGTCGCTTGACTTTGTTAAGTCGTAGGTCGCTCGACTTTGTTAAGTCGCAGGACTTTGTTAAGTCGTAGGTCGTCACCGACCTTATCCTTGGTCTTGTTAGGTCGCGTGAACTCTAAGGTCGTATGACCTACTTTTCCTTAGGTCGCTGGACCAGCTTGCCTTCACTAAGTCGGCGATGGTCACTGGACCCGTATTACTCTACGTAGGCAATCTTATCTGAAAAGCGTTCAACAGAACTCCTTACTTTGATGGTTTTGGGAATTGATTTCTTTGAACTTTACTCACGTCTTCGAACGTGAACTTTTATGATTGATTGTTTCTACAATCACTTCTATGATTTGTCACTTCAAAATATAAAGGTTTCCTATACTAGTATTAAATATCAAAACTCTTTCATTAAAACGATTTCAACTCGATTTTCAATATCAAACTCGTTTATAAAACTGTTTTCCAATTTATTAGTATATACAAACCTTTACCTCATTCGTATGAGAAAATATAATTAAACGGCTTAGCAAAACAAGTGGTATGAAATGCTTGCGTTTACTTCGTCGGTTAATTGATGGACTTGTTCGATTGAAACTCTTGTGACAATTTCCTAGTGCAGATCTACAATCTGTTCGTAAATATTTGAGTTAAGCAAGTGGTTATGGGACATGAAACTAAACTCTTATATTTACTAGCTTAGTGTAATCGACACTTCCTTATGATCACGATGATCATTCTTGTGATTTAGACTAGCGATTGTGCTATGTCTCTTTGTTTGCGAGGTTAGACTAGACACCATTTGGGTGATTTCGATTCACACATATCTCTTTATCTTCAAGGTTAGTCTATGCCTCATTGGTGTGATTTCGATTCACACATATTGAAACTCTTTATGATCGATGACGATCATTTTATGGTTTAGGCTCATGGGTCGTATCTATTTAGGTGCGTCGATGTTTACTTCTCGCATGGGTCGTATCTATTTAGGTGCGTCGATGTTTACTTCTCACATGGGTCGTATCTATTTAGGTGCGTCGATGTTCATCTATGCATGGGTCGTATCTTTCTAGGTGCGTCGATGTTCGACTTTTCATGGGGTGTATCTTTTTTTAGGTGCATCGATGCTAGACTTTACATGGGGTGTATCTTTTTAGGTGCATCGATGTTAGACTTTACATGGGGTGTATCTTTTTAGGTGCATCGATGTTAGACTTTTCATGGGGTGTATCTTTCTAGGTGCATCGATGTTAGACATTACATGGGGCGTATCTTTCTAGTTGCGTCGATGTTTATTTATGCATGGGGTGCATCTTTCTAGGTGTATCGATGCTAGACTTTACATGGGGCATATCTTTCTAGGTGCGTCGATGTTCAGTTTATGGGATTGGTCATCCTCTTTTCTTGAGATTTCTGGATTTTATGTTTCACCAGCTTTTACCATTGACATTGATGAGTATGTCATTTTATTGTGGTTTGGTGAATTAAATTTAGAATTTGACATTCTTTTAATCTTTGAGAAGATTCTTGTGATATTGATTAATCTCTTGTTGATTATCATTTTCATACTTGTAGTAGTATGCTTTTATGGATATCTTATATGTTTATGCCATATCTCTTGTTCTATATCACTTTATCTGATAATTATAGCTAGACTGATCCGTTTATTATTTTCTTCTTAAATAATACTCGGGTCAGACTGAGATTTTACAGGTGCTTCCTCATGGCTTCTTATCTGGAGCCATCTTCTGACTTTTGGCTAACTACTCTAGTTTAGTAGTTTTTGTTTGTATACATTTGAGATTAGACTCCTTGATGTATACATATTCTATTATCTTGCACTTGTATCTTTTAACTTGTGTTATTGTGGATCTTATTTGACCACCACCCTGATGTACACTTTCATGTGTTGTATTCATATCTCTTTCCGCCTTTGTGATATGAATTGTCTGTGACTGATTTGTGTTACGTTTATTTCTATATTTGTTTCCGAAGATCATATATAGCCACTGTGTGATAGCTTTGTGTTTGTATCGGTATGTCGGATTTCCTCCTTAAAAGATATGCATTCTATTCTATCTGACATATCGGTGCTCGCGCAAAGAAGTTACACGGATGGTCGCTCCTCAACAGCCTTATCCTCCGTGCTAATTGACAGCACTACACCGTAGTGTTCTTGGTTAGCGTGGGTATAAAGGTGGGGCGTCACAAGTAGTCACACACACATACAAATAGTTGTATATTATTTATACTTGAAATAATGTGATCTATGCACATAACCTCAGGTCGGTCGACCGACCTGTATACTCGGCTGACCGAACCTGTTTTAAGTGCACAGATAGGTTCTGTTTTGTGCACGATTTTAAACTCAGCTGACCGGCCAGAATTTTCAGTCAACCGACCTGGAAATAACGGCTATTATTTTGAAGAGTTGCGATCGTTCGTGAAGAGGAATCATCTTCAATCCAAGAGATATGGTCACAACCTTTGATTGAAACTCTTCATGAAAGATTGTAACTATTCTACAACTATATAAACATGTTTAATTCAATTCTACAATAACCGATTCTTATTTATAATTCTGAAATCTATTCTCTATTTATTTCTGCAAATAAAAGCACTCATTCTCATTCAATATCGCTAGAATCCCTGAATTAATTCATATACTTCGATTCTACGTGATTATCCTCCTTCTAAATCTTTACACACACTATATATTCTTAAGGACTTGATTATAGGAGAATTGTACTATCAAAAGACAATCCATGTTATTCAGAACACATTCGTCAACAAGTTATTTGTATTAAGTTGAAGTCCTCTTCGGCTGTTGAGGCGGTAAAATTCCTGTTCGGCTACTCAGGTGTCGTATACCTATTCCTCCGGGTTAAGTGAGGGGTTTAGTCAAATCCAGAGGGTATTCTTGGACTGGACGTAGAACGGGAAGTTCGAACCAGTATAAAAATTCCTGGTGTGCTTACTTTAAATTTTATTTTACTACTATTATCAGTTTCCGCATTTATATACCATATTACACGATCCTTAGTACTGCACATACACTTTCATTTAATTCTAATCCCCAAAGCAGAAGGATTTTATGAATATCTTAAATAATTATAGGATATTGAGCTCAACTACCCATTTTTTAATTTTGTGTATTTGACGGGTAGCAGTAGCATATTTGTGTTTGGCTACTTCATCTTTAATATTTTCTCAATTTTGATGGGTATGATATATTAGGTTTGCATTCTTTATCTGTCCAAAGTGGTTTATTGGTTGGATGTAAAATTTACTGTATAATACTCGACTTATTTTGCGTGCAGATCATGTACAAAGGTGTCAAACACGCTTTTATTTACAGCTGAAACTATTTTATTTAACCAGTGCAAACCCTTCTTATATGTTAAAGCAATATAAATTAAAAAATATACATGAAAACATAGTCGTGATATTTTTTTTAGTAATAGTTAAAAAAATATGAAGGGCAGAGGAATAAGAACAAGTCATTATGTAAATTTTAAAGGAATAAAATTAAGTGAATATTAGACTCAGTTCCTTAATAAGTTTCAAAATACAAAAAAACCCCAGTAAAAATAAGTATGTAAATTAGGTCCCTAAAATTAAGTTACTAAGTAATTACATATAGTTATGCAATTATTGACTGAATAATTGCAGACATTTATGCAATTATATCCAAAAGTTGCATAAATTTATGCATTTTTTTGGTGAATAATTGTGGAAATTTCCGCAATTTTTTTGGTAAATAATTGCGGAAATTTCCGCAAATTTTTGAAAAAATTTCCGCAATTTTTCAATGAATAATTGTGGAAGTGTCTGTAATTTTTTGATATAATTGCATAAATGTCTGTAATTATTCACTGAATAATTGCATAAGTGTATACCATTATTCGATAACTTAATTCTAGGGACCTAATTTACAAACTTTTTTTTACTGGGGTTTTGTATATTTTGAAACTTATTAGGGACCTGTGCCAAACTGTCCCTAAAATTAAAATACTAATTAGTCAACTTGAAGGCACCGAAAGAACTCAATTTCTGAAGACGGTGTTATCGGGGTTCTATACTACTTTCATTGTTTTCGGAATTTGTTTCGAGTCTTTAAGTATATGGTTCGATTTGTTTGGAGTAATAGATTTTGGATCAAGAGTTAAGACTTGATTCAAAAGTGATCGAAATAGTAACTTGTGTGTTTTACATATTAAAACCAAATGAATACTTTTAACTGTTATATTACTTTTATTAGGTCCTTTCTTTTGTGTTTTTGTTTAGGTTATTGTCTGATAAATAAATTCTTTTGCTACTTAATGTTTATTTCTTACAAAAACACATTTTCAATAAAAATTTTGCCGTAAACATAATTCCACGTTTATAAATTCATTTCAACAACTTATTCTAGTTCTCTCTTTGTTATTTTTCTTTTGTTTTCTTTAATGCTTGACTTACTCTTATTAAGGAATATTTTAGGTTCAATTTGTTGGATAATTTGGGTCATTGTTAATCTTTATGTATGAAAAATTAAAGCAAAGTCTTTAACATTATATCACATAATTGGTAACCTATTAAATAATTGATTGTTTTTATATTGAATTCAGATTGAATTGGTGGCTTTATCAACTATATTATTTTATGATCATTATTAAGCAAATTTATTTATTAAAACCTTAAGCGAGAAGCCATAATAATTGGCATATATATACTTATGGATAACATTAACATTGAAAATGTTAGACATAGGGATAATGGTGATTACCTTTGCAAGTTATAGATATGGAGATAACCTTGATGCATGGTTGATCATTGTACCATACATAGAAAATTACGAATTTGCTTGCTTTTCCTATGCACATATGCACTATAACCGTCTATGTATATAGTAAGAAAGCATCAAAATGAAGCTTTTGAATTTATAAAATTATCCTTGCGTCTTAATTAGCCCTCAAAAAATAAAATAAATCAAGGTATTTTTTTTTATTTTACACGATCCCACCATCATTTTCTACCGATCAACACATCTCACTTCTACCTCAAATTCATTGCATTTTCTAACATTTTTGTAAATTTTGTAATTTATTAAAAAATAAATTAGTAATTTCTGAAGAAAGATTTCAACAATCAATCAATGGAAAAAAACAAAATCCGTTGAAATCCTTATTCTTGATTTCCCTTTTCATAGTTTTCTTTTTAACCATAATAAAAATTTAAATTTACTCATCACGGAAATACACGGAAATAGATAAAGATCTAAGCTACTGAACTATGTCTATAACTATATATAAACAAAGAGGCTTTTATTTATGCCTATAACCATTATTTAATAATAAATAAATCTGCTCTCGGTTTTCTTTGCATACGTCCAACGGACGTGCCTAACATACTGGCATATATAATGAGGAAACATCAAAATGAAGCTTTTGAAATTACTAAAATATCACCACTAGATAAGAAACTAAAGTGAGGATAATTATGTCATTTTGCATACAACTTTCTCTGTTTTCCTATGTAGAACTTCATCTAGTCGTAACCTATGTTAAATTCACCATGCAGTGTGAGTTTCATAAAATTTATTACCTTTTTTCTTCCATAAAACTGTACAACGTGGATTATAAGCTTTAGATCGTTTTTAAACTATGGTCTTTAAACTATCTGTAAATTCAAAAATTTCACCAACCTAACTTTTTCTACTTTCTCACCACGACGGCGATGATGCAATTAAAGGTGTGGATATTTGGTTAACAATTGTTGATCGATCAATATGTACAGGTACGAAAAATAGTTTGTAACTTCCTTATTGAATCTTGGTCTTAGTTGTTTATAGAATCCATCAAATTCAATGATAATGGTTAAACTCTTATAGTGTGTTATATTATACCATTTACTATTGGTATGTTTGTTCATGCATTCACATTCAAAGTAGAATTCTATCATTAACGTAAAACATTTGATGGAATCAACGAGAAGAACATAAATATCATATCCATCTCTCAATTTCAAAATCTCAAAACTTGATTGCACTATAGCAATCCTTTTTCTCTAATGCTATTTATGTTCAAATTCTATTAATATCTTTATTTGCATAGCCCACTTTATTAAACAATCAGGTTTTGTTATATTCGGGACTATGGAGTGTGGATAATTCATCTTTTTTAAGGGAATTATTATTTTAACAAGATGGATTGCTTTTTTAAAATTTGAATTTCATGTGGTAATAATAGCCAAAGTTTACAATTTCGATAAAGTAACAAAAATAAGTTATTAAATGTCGTTACTAAGTAATCCCTCTTAGTTGTTAAGGTTTTGCTTGGGACATTTATTTTCTGTTACGTCAGAGATAAGGGCTTCTAACTATACACAATAATTATGAGTTATTATTGCATGCAAGTCTAGGACAAGTCCATGTCAACAGGGAATATTTTGAAACATTAAAGTAGTGTTTGATTTAAAAACGAATTTTGTGTTTTCGGTTTTCAATATGTATATCAAATACGAGAAGAATGAAGGCACAACGGAGGGGATAAAAGAAAGATGGATGGGAGGACAAAGGGGATAGAGGGACGACGGAAGAATGGATTGTTTTACATGCTTGTGTTATTTTCCAAAACATGAAAACATGGAAAATAAAAAAAAATTGTTTTCTATTTTGTATATTAATTTCATTTTCTAAATTGGTCTTTTTCGCTAATATACATGCATCGTGTGCATTTTTATTTGGACGAAAACCCAAAACTAAAAATAACAAACCAAACACTAACTAAGGCTTGTAGAATTTGGTGTAGTCGTGCATGATAAGAGACTTTTGTGACTTGATTGTAAGGGTCCGTTCTCGATGAATGATAACGGAACATCTGAGTGGAGCAATTGAGTGGGTATTTGAGCAGGGAAGTTGATTGAAAGGGGAATGCTTTTGTGTGCTGCAAGTGGAGAATTCGAGCGGAGTATTTGAAATGTATATTTTAAAATAAAATTGATTTAGATTTAACTAATTATTCATTTTTTAATGAATATCATGTATCAATAATTTGCAACAATAAATAAAAAATAAAATAATTAAATTGTAAAATTTTAAATTGCTCGGATTTAGTTTAAACCAACTCCGTAATATAGAGCACATTAATACAATCGTAACGCAAAATACTGCATTTCAAACGTACCTTATTTGCGCAAGTTATTAATTTTAAAAATTTATAAAGTTTTTGAATTTAACTTAGTTAAACATATATTAAACACCAATGCATCTAATTTCACTTTCACCTAGTTGGCCATTTGGTTTATTACCGTCCCCGATGCATTGGATGCATAGGGAATAGACAATGGGGCATTTTTCTTTGCCAAACGGTATCTAAATTCCCTTCTTATAAGAAGAACTTTCTTGAACCCCGATTGTGCCTTGGTATATTTATCTCCAATGATGGTAAAAATCAACTCCTAATTTTATTTGTGAAACTAATTTACAATTTATAAATTAAGCTTAAAACGTTACTTTTGTTTCAAGTTGTAAACAAAAATACTTTTATAACAAAAAAACTGTATATCACAATGATTGTTGCATATAATAATTTATAATTCTCCTCCCAGTTATTGGATGCCAGCAAAGTGTGCCCAGTTCTTGAACACAGATTATTTTTACTGAATTAATATGATCCATAACATGGATAAAATCATGTCCAATTACTTCTAACTATTGAATTAAGGGTGCGTTTGCGCGTAATGGAAGCGGAGCATTTAAGTGGGGCATTTAAATGGAGTAGGATGTTAAGCTGAGTATGCGTTTGCAGCTACAAGCGGAGCATTTAAGCGGGGCATTTAAGCAGAGTATTTTAATTTGTGATTTTTATTTAATTGATTTATGGTTAATTAATTATTTGTTGTTCGTAATATGCGTTTAATAATTAAAAACGAAACACATCAAGATAAATACGATATTTCATTAAACTAGAAAAACATAATACATTTTTAATTCAAATACTAGCAAACCAAACAAGCCAGAAAAACAAACCAAATACAGTTGAAAAAAAACTACTACTGGCGACGGCGAAACTTGTTCAACTGATAACTAATATATTCTAGTAGCTCTTTGTCAGTTAGTGCCTCCACCATATCTAAGACCGAGGGATCAGTGCGAAAAACCTCCAAAATCTCTCACCTCTGAACCAAAGCAACATGAGTCAAAAGAGAAACGCAACACGTTGCTGCGTTGGTGAAACGATCTGTCTGATAAAATGGCCACTGTTTGCCTTAACTTACATGTTTGCTTGAGGGGTGCGTCTAGGGTGAACGGGTGTGCCATCACCAGTCATCCAATCGTGATACAAAGCTGTATCGGCAGCAGTGAAAGGTTGGGGATAGGACGTCGGAGCTACTTGTATTTCATACTTGCATGTGCCCTTTCCTATGCACCCATCAAACATCTCGTCCTGCTCCCTGAATTTTGGTAGAGCATTTCTTCTAAATCCCTGACATTTGCGCGCAGAACCGTTCCACCATTCCTCGGGTCCGTCAAGGCGATCATTGTCTACATCCCATTCACCGCTTGGTATCTCGAGTAATCTGTTCCAATCTCTCTAGGTACATTTCAGATTGTTTCATTTGTTCTTCATCCGAGTTTGGATCCAATTGTAATTGAACTGTTCGTTGAAATTCGTAGCTACATCCATGTAAAACGAGTTGGAGCTTCCTTTTAAGTCCAAGTGGGTTATGCATATGCCAATGAAAGCGTCGGTGCGTTCACCGGTCCAATTTGCGATTGGCGTGGATGAAGAGCCAATACTAGTGGAGGCATAAGAGTGCGCCATAACATTGAATAGTGAAAATTTCGAAACAAGTTAAAAACTTGCAAAAAAAAATGTGGTAGATACAAAAAAAAATAAGCATATCAGCGGAGAAAAATACTTGGAAAAAATGCTTCAACTGTCATAAAAAAGTCGAGAAGGTGGAGAAATGGGTTGTCAGCTGTTTGGAGTGGTGATAGGAGGGAGAGTGGTGAGGTGAATATATAGATTGAAGGAGGAAATCAGACCATTTGGCTGTAACGTCTCGACACGTCCGATGCCAACAGTTCGATTTCCTCCAGTATGGAAACGGTGCAATTTGACCGTTTTCGTTGACGATGTGTTGGACGCGTTGTCAACGGAAACGTGCCAAAAAAATGCTGCGAATGACACCTAATTCTTTGCAACTTTACAAAAGATGCTAAATGTGCAGTGACATAATGTTAAACAACTACTTAGGTGCAGGGCTGGTCCTAGGTGCCAATTGTAAAACTAAGGTCCTAGTGAGTTCCTCCAGTCTTCTTTTTCTAACACTTTTAGCGTGTCTAGATTCTTATTTACGCATTTCTAAACACTACAAGAGTAACATCGAATAATATTGTATATTAATAATTATTATAATAACAAAAATAATTAAATTATGAAAAAAAATTCCATTAGGAAAAGAAATAAAATGTAATTATAATCTGCTAGTTATAATTTATCAAAAATATTTTCAACGATAATTTGAAGCAAAAATCATATTTAACTAATCGATTAGACTATAAAACTTTAATTATAAATTCCTATCGATAACTTGTACATTAACTAACCATTAAAAAATAATTTCGACTGATCAAGAACGATCACGTAAATTCTCCTAAACAATATCATAAACAATTAGCTCAAATTTTGCTATGTAGAGCAAAACTGTAAGAACATTGAAGCAAAATAGCATATGCATCTGTTACATTGGTGGACTCGTATGTTAAAGAAAATATAGATTCCAAAATCTCCGTGAATTCGAAGTGCACAACTCTGTCTTCTTACAAACACTGAATAAATTCATCCTAGTTAAAGATCGATATTATACAGTGCAAAGCTTGATATCATCATTTTGTAAATTCAAATTTCTATTACCCAAGCCAACAAAAACGCTGAGGCCGTAAAATGAAACCACCTGTCATTTGCGACTAATAATGATTTAGCCTCATCTATAGATTTATGAACTTCTCCCGGCTGTAATTCAATCTTCTTAGAAATTTGTAACGACCCGTAATTTTCGATAATTAAAAATATTAAATTAATTAAGATTTTGAAATTTAATATTATGAGAAATTAAAAATTTATGATTTATTAATGAGAAAATAAGTACAATATGATTTAATAAGGTTGTTTGAACGTTATTGACAATTTTTTTAATTTAATTTCAATCAATTGAAATTATTGTAAAGTTAATTTGGTTATAATTATAAATAAGGAATTAAAATTGGTAATTAATGGATTTAAGGAAATTGAAATATTATAATTAATATGGTAAAAATGATAACTATAAAATATCAATGTAATAAAATGTAAACCAATGTTAATTATATCCATAAGGTGATCGTTGATTTAATAATAAGAGTGGAAATAAAAAAAGAATTTATTTGGATTTAAAATATAATTAACTAGGATTTTATTACAGTGTAATTAAACGTTGAATTTAATGAAATATTTTAATAGTGAATTTCAACATAGAAATTTTATTTTGATAGATTATTAATTTCTATGTAATCTAGAATGATGAAATTTTAACTATTAAATTTGAATTTAAAAGTGGTTAGATTAATTTAATAATAATTTATTTAATTAACGTGAAAATTAGCCATTTTGACCACTTTCTCGGATTTCGACGAAACTAGTTTCACTGGATCCGTAACAGTGAATTATTATAGGATTTGAAGTTTTGTAGCGATCGGACTTATCGTTTGATCGTGCGAGCTCGAAACGCGTAGAAATCAATTAAAAGTATTTAAAAGAATATAATTTGATTTTGAAAGCATACTTCTGTATACAATAAAATTTGGATTTGGAACTAGTTCCAGTAAGTTTAATAATATTGAAAACATATATTTCGATATATTGGATGATCCATTTTCGTCTTGGGAACGAAACGGGCTTTTTAGGTCGTTGTTATCGTTTCGACCCAGTTCGATCTGTCCATTTCATTCTTATCTATCTTTGTCCATATAAATAGATTTCTTTTCTGAAACCATAGCAGCCTTTTCTTATTTCTATACATACTATTATTTATATTTGTTCCTCTTTCTCAAACGTCAGAATATGAAAACCCTAATTCCCAAATTCAATTTCAAATCTAATTTCAAAAATTCAAACTCCTCAAACCATAGCAAATTATATATCGTTGGAAAGCTCTCGACGGGCGCAATCTTCTGTTGTAGTTCGTTTTTTGATTGGAGTCACGGTTGGGCAAGAAATCGTCGATCATTTTGGTCGTCCATATTAAGGTTTGTCGTTTAACGGTGGATCTTCGTCTTTGGATCGATCGGAGGGTACCATGGCGTAAGACTTGGCGAATGGTGTCGATCCATGTGGTTAGGTTGGTCTGGATTTGCCTCGAGTTGGCCAGAAAATCACCCAAAGGCTGGCGGCGGCGGATCTAGGGGAGAGGGTCGGAGGTGGCTATAACGGCGGTGGAGGTGGTGCAACGTGTCATGGCCATCACGGCGACGCGTTTTGATGTGGGCACGGAGGCCCTAGGCGGCCGCAGCGAGCAATGGAGGGTGGCAGCTGCAACTGTGCATGGTCGTGAGCGTATTCTGCTAGGGCTTGGGTAAGGTTGCATAATTATTATTCTGCCCCTGGTTTAATCTTAATTAAAATTTAAATTTATAATCTTCTAACTAGCATAACTTTCCCATACGAACTCGGATTTGAACGCGGTTTCCTCTGTTGCCATTGTATCGAAATTCCGGATATTATGAAACTAGTTTAGCTGCATTTTGAGACTGATAGATTTTTGGACTTTAATTGGATTTTAAATCGATTGAAAATCAAAGGCGAGTGTTTTAATCCACTCACGAATACTAAACTATCTTATGTTAGTTAAATTAAATTTATGATGTGATTAGAGATTTATTGATTTCTAGTTAAATTTATATTGAATTTAATTGCCAGTTAAATACCCGATAATGATAACCAATTTATTGTTGTGATTTATTGGTTGATTTGAATGTTGATTGTGATGGATGCTTATTGTTAATATTTTTGGATGATTGGATGTATGTTTATTTATATGTTGTTATCACACTACAAGTTCCCTTAGTTATTGTTAGGAAAATCACTATGGGTTGAAATGATACATAACCGAACGATCTTATAGATTAGGGAAAAATGTTATGGGTTGAAATGATAAACCTGAGCGATTTTATGGATTTGGAAATTTATGATTCGGGATACATGTTGAAATGATATATACCTGTAAATTTAATTTATTACGGGTTGAAATGATATATATCAGTATCACTTGACCACAGGGTAGAAAATTATATATGGACATCGGATTGGTTAAATTATATAATTTTAAATCCTTAATTTTTGAATCCAGTTAAATGATATTATGAAATAAAATTTGATTTATATGAACTGAATTATTTTTAAATCCAAGATTTTAAAATGTTGAAATTGAAATTGGTTTAAATGAATTATTTAAAGAATTTAAATTGAAATCTTAAAGTTGAATTTTGAAATATAAATGAAATTTATCAAAGTTATTGTAAACGTTTGAATTTTTAAACTTTGAAACCTATTGAATTTGAAGTGGTTTAAATTTGTAGTTCAAACATGGATTTGAAATCGATATAAATTGAAATGGTTTTAATGAGAATTTGAATTGAAACCTTTAGCCTTTTGAATTGAAATCATTGAACTGAGATTGATTTTAAATTGAATTTTTGGAACTAAATTTGATTTGAAATGATTCGTGAAATTGGAAGAAACAATTCTAATTTGAAACTGTTTTCGATATAAACTCTTTTAATATACAAACTCTTTTAACATATAAACTTTTTTCTCATATAAACCATCTTAATATATTAATAATTTTAATACATTAACTATTTTAATATATAAACTATCTCTAATATATAAACTATTTTAATCTATAACTTATTTTTAAAATATAAACTATTTTAAAATATATTATTTTAAATTTATAAACAACTTTTAATATATATTTTAATATATACTATTTTAATGTATAACTATTCCAATAATAAACTACTTCCAATATTCAAACCGTTTAAGTTGGAACTGTTATGATTTAGATTCAATTGGTTTAAATGCGAATATTTTGATATGATGGTTTAACCTATTTTGTAGTTATGATTTTGAAAATGAATATGATATAAAGTGAATAATGATTTCGAAAGTGATATGATTTTGAAAATGAATATGATATAAAGTGAATAATGATTTCAAAAGTGATATAATTTTGAAGTGAATATGATATTTTGATATCAATTATGAATCGGTTTTGGAAATGTAAAAGAACCAACCGATGTGAAATAAGCGTTTGGTTGTTAAAGAGACTGAGATCAGATATTGTCATACTCTCTACCAATACTGAAAACCACTTTGACAACTGTGCATGTGGTGGAGAATCCAGAACGAAGTAGAATGGTTTGACGAACGCTGCTGTATGAGGTATGAACGCAGCCCTGACCCCCTCGGATCAGCTTGATATGACTAAAACAAGAGCTATACCTGGGCCAAGTAGGGTCGCACCCCCAATCGGGCACATTTCTTCGATACCATATTTATTACTTTGTGATTGATTTGGTGGCCAACCATCGATTTGATTATGGGAGTGTTTTTCGAGGTAGGCGGTAGTAGCTGCTATGGGTTACCACCAGCTCGGTTCTACAAAACGGTAGAATTCTACCCTGGCATTACCTCGCGTGCCTTGTCATATGCCTTATCATGCCCATTACGAGTTTGGTTTGTATTATACCTATGGAGTGCTCCCTGAGTATCCCACCGATTTGGTGGAGCTTACAATATCTATATAGACTACGGTATTTATATAAAAATGTGTTAAAGGGGATATGGTTAACGCCTTAACGCTATTTTAATATTTTACTGTAGACATATTATAATAGCGTATTGTATTACATATGTAGATAGTTTAACGGATCTTTAGGAAATGGAATCCCGAACATCTCTTAAATTATTGCACGCACGTTAGACACTAGATAGAAGATGTAAAATCCCGTAAGCATCTCTGAAGCCGTTACACTCATATTTATTCATTGTTGATTTAACTTACATAAGATCTTTTAGTTCCGACTCGAGTGTTTTGTCTTTTCACTACGCTCGGGTCAGCCTAAGCTTTTCAGCACATTGAAGACTATTTTTCTGGAGGACGAAGACGAAGATTTAGTATATTATTACTATTTATTATATTTATTCCACTACATCATTTTGTTCCACTGCATTATTTATTTATTCCTGATGTATGTATAACTCTAATTTGTATTTTAAAAGTGTAATCAAAATGTTATTTGTAAAACAGCTTTATGAACTGTTTATTTGATTATTATATTTTGTCATTCCGTTGTGAGATTCTATGTTTTGTTCTTTTTCTTTTTTTCTCTTATTTTCTTATTTACCCCATTAACAATCCTCCATTTTGAATGGTGTGAGTTGACATATGTGGTTTATTGTCGATTTAAATCATCCAAAAAGGTGGGTCGTTACAAAATTGTTGCACGCTCACGGTCTTCTAATAAGCCATTCAGCTTCTGTGCCGCATGCATTTGCTTCTCTCTTAACTCATTCCAAATTCATAATCTTCGAACGACTAAATCAAAAAATAATATTTAACAAATTAGTACCCGAATGTTTAAACATAGAAAATCCAAATTCCAAACTATTAGTACCCGAATGATTGAATCTGAATCAACTGAGATGGAGCCAGATGAAGGTTGCCCTAGCTAGTAGTTGTCGGCTGCTTGTTGAGATGAAGTGAATTTGAAGCCTATGCCCTAGATGCTTGGAATTCATATCTTGTGTTTGAGGGATTATAGGAGATCGAATCTATCTATCTGTGTTGTTTTTGTGCCTGCGAATTTCGAGGATGAAATTCTTTTAAGTGGGGAAGTTTGTAATGACCCAGATCTTAATTTAATTTAAATTAATAATTTATTGAATTTCTGAATTAAAATTGTAAAATTAATTTTAAATTCAAGCGAGTTTCCCCGATCGAAATAGGAAATATATTAAGTCAAATTGATTTGAAAATTTGCATATATGTGAATATATATGTATATATATGTATACATTGAATTTAAAATTGAATCACAAATAAATGTATACTTTGGACACAAGTATGAAAATAAGTAAATAAAAATTTAAACAACATGTAAAATAGAAATGCATTTCTATTACAAAGCACTTGCAAAGTGAATAATAAAGTAAGTAAACAAAATAAAATATATTCAATTAATTATAAAGACAAGTATGTAGGCTGCAAAAGGAACACATTCAAACATTAACAAATGACAATAACAACTTTATATTTGTACATGAAAGAAAAAGCAACCTGGCAAAGGAAACAAGCTAACAAAAAGCACAAGTATAAAAAAAAGAAAAAGAAAATACTAGCCGAAGTCAAGTATGGCTAAAGCAAAACAAAAATACCTTCAGGTATGGCATAAGTGTAGAATGTACTCATGCATTTAATGCAAGTATACCAACCATGCCTATTTTACTAAAGTATAATACTATCACCTGTACAGAGCATTATAATATTACCTATTGTATTGTACGAACAATTTAAAATAACCTGTACAAAATGTTATCAACCTGTAAACCTTTTGTTATATACATCACTTTCTTCATCTCAGTTTCGTATATTTAGAGCTATGTAAACCTGTAAAAGAGTAATGCAAATAAAATACAATATCAAGCAATGATTCAAAGTTTTCAGATTAAAAACAAAAAGCACTGTCTCTGTTCTTCTTCTCAGACCAAGGTGAGCAAACTTTCTACTTTGAATCTGTATGGTTGTATGTGAGTAAACATCAATCTTTTAAAACTTTAAGTTAACAGTAAGATAATCTATTGATTTTACATAGTATTGTATGTGTTTTGTTTCTTTTTGAATATCATTCTGCATATATAGGTTACTCTGCATATTTTACTTCTCTGTTATTGATTACAGAGTTGATCATTGATTCAAAAATTTAATTTATTTGCATTTGTTCATTGTTAAGTATTGAAGTCTTCAATCAAACAAGAAGTAAATCTCTAATCAAGTTTTTATTAAAAACTTGTTTTCAACATGATTAGAAGAAAGATGACCACTGCCATCTTGATTTACAGTGAATCAAGTGAGAACTTGATAAATTCGAGAGTTACAAAAAGTTAATTAAAATTCATAGCTCAAATCTCTACTGTAAGTTATAATTTTTAAACCAAAAATAAAGTTTTTTAGTTTAGTATTCATAGAGCAGTTAGTTTTTGAACAAAAATTGTATTTCTTTCAATTTCTAGTGTTTGAATTAATAATAAATATTGAAACTGGAATTGAAGCAAGTATAAATGAATGCGATCTCGAGAAAAATGTCAAATAATTTTTCTATTTCGTGGATTGAGAGGATGAAGCGTTTCTAGGGTTTAACAGCCTGTTTTATCGTCGAGTTTTCGAATGGGTTTCACGACGTCGTGACGCAATCGGGGACGATCGCGATTGGTGCCGTGGTTGCTAGAAGGTGTGGCGTAGCTTCGGGAACGATGGCGAGGTGCCTGGTGGTCGCAGGCGGCGGCACGAGGCGGTTCTAGTTGATTAGGATGGTTCCAGGAAGTGCTTGATAGCTCGATTTCGAATTTCAGACAAGTTCGATGATCTGGGTTGCTATTTGGGATGTCAAGGTCATCGTCGACCTACGGGGGCCAGCGTTGATGGTCGGAGAGATTCTGGCCATCTGTGCACATGCACGTTTGGGGTGGCGTATCTGTTGCGTTGGAGATTTTGGGAAAGAAGAAGGAACAGGGATTGAATGGCGCGGGTATTTTAAGTATTTGACTCGAAGTAATAAGGGGGAGGCTCGGGTCGAAGTTTGTTCAAAGTTTAAACCTGTAGCCATTTTAACAGTTTTTAAAATTTTTGTTTTAAATTAAAATCAAAGTTAAACCAAGTCCTAACCAAAGTTTAATAATGAATTCAAGTTTGTTTTGAAACTGAGAAAAAAAATGAAGTTTTATAACTTAAATTGATTTAAATAAGTTTTAAGTGTTAAAATAATGTTTTAAACATGTGAGTTTAAAAAGGATTTTAAAATTGTTTAAACTTTGTTAAAGATAAAATGGATTTTTATTTTAAATCTTGGATTTAAAATGAAATCCAAAGGAAAAAAAATTGAAAGGCTATGAATGTTTTCAAATGTATAGATTAGAGAAGTCTTATCTTAATGAAAATTTGAATTTATGATATGTAATTCATTTAATTATTAAGATAATTAAAATGGATTAATTTATTTGTAATTAATTAATGAAATGGAAATTTTATCAAAGTAATTAAAGGTTAACTACTCTAAAGAACAACTAATTATTGTGGTTAATTAATTAAGGTAATTAAACTAAGAATAATTTATTAAAGGTCAATTAATTAAGTAATTAATTAAGATAAGTGGTTTATCTTTAATTTAATGAGGGCCTAAATTAACTAAAGATAATTACTTATTGAAATTAATTAAAGGATTAATTTATTAATGTGATTAATTAGTTATAATTACACAATTAATTCATCTTAATTATAGATGATTGATTATTATCGAATGCTTTGTGATATGATGCTTTGTGATATAAATTGCTTTGTATTGAGCTGTTATATCTGTGATGAATATACTGCTATATGAATATGACAAACCCTTGGCCCATAAAACAGCACTTGAATTTCGATGCGATAGGGAGTCGGATTCCAGTTGGTTATCCGAAACCCACATCGAATTATAATGATGAATCTTTGTGACCGATAAATTTATTTTATCTATGAATCTGTGAATGAAGATAAGCGTTATCGATTATACCGCTTATCGATATATCTGTGATGATTGATGTTGCACTATTGTGTGTAAAACCCCTGGACTACACCATGCACACACAAATATGGATTTCACATGGAAATCAGTTAAGTCACTGATAATTTAAATTTGATGCTTTTGAAATTGAAATTTTAATTTCAATTGATTTTGAAATTGGAAATTTGGGTTTAAAGTGAAAAGCTTTTGAAATGGAATTTCAAAGATGAAAGTTATTTTGAATAACTTAATCGAGTTTTGAAAATTTAAATAAATTGATTTAAATTTAAATTCAAGATTTGAAATTGAATTCTATGATTTGAAACTAGGGATTAAAGATGTTATACCCGTTATATAAGGGTTAAACTATTTTAAAAGTATTGATTTTGGAATGTGAATATAATTCAAGGGCTTTAACTCGTGCAAATATAATTGGATTTTTCTTAAACGAAAACTATTTGTTTTCAAATAATAACAGCTTTCATATAAGAAGTGAACTTCCAATTTGTGTTGAAAGGCTTCAAATTTAAAATGAAATTGAAATGTTTTGAAAGGCTATGAATGAATTCTTTTTGAAAGCTATGAATTGAATCTGTTTATTTTTAACAGATTTGAAAATGATAATTTGTTTAAACCATTCGAAATGAAATTGTTTTGAAAGCTATAAGTTGAATCTTTGTTTTAAAGATTTAACGAGTTAATCCAATTGAAATGGAAATCGATTTGAAAATCTATGAATGGATCTTTGTAAATGGGGTGAACTTTGTGAAATAAATCTTTTTGTTTAAAAGATTTGAAATGGTAATCGATTGTAACCATTTAAAAGAAAGGTTAGGTTCTCGGGACGTCATTCCAGAGGCGTTTCCATGTGGCAATGGGAAGTTCCTTGGCCTGACCATTTGTTGGAAATCCATCTTCCAATACGAACTTTGTACGGTATTAGTTGTAGAACCTACCATTTACGTACGGTGGTCACCACTGTTTAGATGGTAGCTATAGTAGGCATACGATACTGGTCGTATGTTGGCTAAGATTTATATTCTACTTTTGAAATGTTTTCTACACTATGCACTAATAATAATATAAAAAAGGATTTGATTTTGCATAGTAAGAATCTTTGACTATCATAAGAAGAAATCTCCTCCAATTCTGCGTTTGTATTGTGTGTGTGGTGGGAGGTCTTATGGTAGTCTCATTTTCCAAAAGCATTGCGAATTGACTTTAAAAATTCTCTTGTTGTTTGTTTTTAAAGATAAACTGTTTTTGTTGCTCACACCAGTCCCATGACTGATCCAGAGTTTATTGTTTCTTTCCTAAACTCTGGGTGCTCAAAATATTTCTACACGAGCAGTCTAGAGTTGGGTTTTTCAGATAGTCAGAATTAGTAGATTTTTTGGAGCTAGTTCAGTCTTTGGGTATGGACTGCACTTGCTTATCTTTGTGCATCGTTATTGAGAGTTCAAGCTATTTCTGGATTGGTGCTTTGGAGATGGAGATTATCCGCTGCTGGTGTTATCTATTTTCTTTCCGCTGCTATTTGTTGTATCATATCTCTGATGTATATTGATATTCATTGTATCACTCTGTTGTATCAGATATTGTATATCAATGTATTATTCATTTCTTCCGCTATGTTATTTACTTAACTGTGTTATAAGCTCCAGGGACTCGGATTTGAACGGTCGAATCTATGGCATTCGATTACGATGTAAAGTATGGATGTTGATTTTCGAGCGTGAAAAATCCGTGACGTTACATTTGGTATTAGATCTAAGGTTGAACTTTATCTCAGGAGTATAACACATTAAGTAGCTCATTAGAGATAGGGTGAAGTATACCATAGAATGAGTATTTCTCAGATATCCGTCCGTATTCCTCAGTAAATTCTCTTACTATCCATTGATAGTGAGTATGAGTGCAAGAAGCGGACGAGATAGGGGACAAGGGAATACCACTATCAATGGTCAATATCACGCAACAGTGGAAACAACTTTCTTATCAATTTTCTTTGATTCGTTTCCAAATTCTTTTAATTTCTTTGTACCAGCTACAAGAAGAAGTTTCGGTGTGATGATGGCCCTACGAATCGTTGTAGAAAATCTTTACTTAGGATCTTCATCGTTTTCTTATCAGTTTTTGATTTAAACCTTAATGAATTTGGAATTGGAAATATGAAATAGGAAATTCTAAATAAATTGGAAATTTTGAATTGAGTTAACTTGATTTATAGAATATGAGGGTAAATTTGAATTTTATCGGTAAAATGATTTCGTTTGAAACCAAATTTGAAATTCTATTATAATTTCTCGGGTTAATCGAAGTCCGAAGAGGGACAAATTAGTATATATTTTGAGATATTCCGACTTGGATTTGGAATTCATATCTTGTGTTTGAGGGATTTTAGGAGATCGAATCTATCTATCTGTGTTGTTTTTGTGCCTACGAATTTCGAGGACGAAATTCTTTTAAGTGGGGAAGTTTGTAATGACCCAGATCTTAATTTAATTTAAATTAATAATTTATTGAATTTCTGAATTAAAATTGTAAAATTAATTTTAAATTCAAGCGAGTTTCCCCGATCGAAATAGGTATATTAAGTCAAATTGATTTGAAAATTTGCATATATGTGAATATATATGTATATATATGTATACATTGAATTTAAAATTGAATCACAAATAAATGTATACTTTGGACACAAGTATGAAAATAAGTAAATAAAAATTTAAACAACATGTAAAATAGAAATGCATTTCTATTACAAAGCACTTGCAAAGTGAATAATAAAGTAAGTAAACAAAATAAAATATATTCAATTAATTATAAAGACAAGTATGTAGGCTGCAAAAGGAACACATTCAAACATAACAAATGACAATAACAACTTTATATTTGTACATGAAAGAAAAAGCAACCTGGCAAAGGAAACAAGCTAACAAAAAGCACTAGTATAAAAAAAAGAAAAAGAAAATACCAGCCGAAGTCAAGTATGGCTAAAGCAAAACAAAAATACCTTCAGGTATGGCATAAGTGTAGAATGTACTCATGCATTTAATGCAAGTATACCAGCCATGCCTATTTTACTAAAGTATAATACTATCACCTGTACAGAGCATTATAATATTACCTATTGTATTGTACAAACAATATAAAATAACCTGTACAAAATGTTATCAACCTGTAAACCTTTTGTTATATACATCACTTTCTTCATCTCAGTTTCATATATTTAGAGCTATGTAAACCTGTAAAAGAGTAATGCAAATAAAATACAATATCAAGCAATGATTCAAAGTTTTCAGATTAAAAACAAAAAGCACTGTCTCTGTTCTTCTTCTCAGACCAAGGTGAGCAAACTTTCTACTTTGAATCTATATGGTTGTATGTGAGTAAACATCAATCTTTTAAAACTTTAAGTTAACAGTAAGATAATCTATTGATTTTACATAGTATTGTATGTGTGTTAGCACCAAAATTGGTCACTAACCTCGTAGAGAAAGATTGTGTAGAGATATAAGTGATGAAAGTAAATTAAACAGAGAAGACAATGCTAATCTAACTGCCGAAAGTAAGAACACCAAATTTATAGTGGTTTAGCGTAATTGCCTACGTCCACTTTGAGGTTAAACTTTATTGATCTTCTTTATAGTTGATTTCAAATACAATTCCTGAATCAAATGCTTGCATGAAGTTGTTTAAGTAGAGAAGATGAGTCTCGAAAATGGCAGAGTCTCCCCAGTGTTCTCTCCCCAAAAAAGGATCCCTTTCACTGTGACCCTGCCCCTCTATTTATAGGCAAATATGGGCTGGACTTCCCAAATGGACTGGATGGCCGAACACTCTAGCCCCAGTACAGTGGTTGCTGCATGCCGATCCTGGTATGCCGAACGCTCTGATGCCGAACAGTCCTTCTATGCCGAACGATACGCTGGATGCGTGGGAAGTGCAGGATGATTGTCAGTTGAGGCTGAACGTGTCTCTATCCGAAGCTCTTGAACGAAAAGTGCACGCTGGCCGAACGACATTGTCACCTTGAGTAGTTGTGCATACTGAATGTCTTCTGGATGCCAAGTACTCTCGTTGCCGAGTACTATGCCGAGTACCTTGGAGTGCCGAGTACTCCTGTTGCCGAGTACTACGCCGAGTACCAAGGAGTGCCGAGTACTCCTGTTGCCGAGTACTACGCCGAGTACCAAGGGATGCCAAACGCTCTTGTTGCAGAGTTCTCCTGTCACCGAGTTCTAATGATGCCGAACGCTAGGGAGCTGAGCATTGGTTGTCGCCGAGTGCCAGTTGACGCCGAACACTACTTGATGCCGAGTCTCCTGGTCGCCGAGCATTATAGATGCCGAACGCTATGGATGCCGAGTCCCACTGGATGCCGTGCGCTTCGCCGAACACTCCTGGATGCCAAGTGCTTCGCCGAACACTCCTGGATGCCAAGTGCTTCGCCGAACACTCCTGGATTCCAAGTGCTTCGCCGACCACTCCTGGATGCCAAGTGCTTCGCCGATCACTCCTGGATGCCAAGTGCTTCGCCGATCACTCCTGGAGGCCGGACACTTTCTTGTTGCCGGGTGCTACCTGATGCCGAGCACTAGTTGCCTGGTCAAATCTCCAGGAAACACTTGCCCCCCAAAGTGTATCATGTGACCGAACGTGATGTGCTTTGAATCTAGTTCAATTTCCCTTGATGATGCCTTCTCGAGAATGCCTGTGACGGAGGTGCGTGACGAGCGTGGTTTGGACGCCGAACGATACGTTCGAAGTCAGACAGCCCTCATGTGCCGAACGACACTTCGTTTTGATGCTGACCACTCTGGTATTGACCGGTTCTACCGGGTATAGCCTTTTCAACTTCTACCTCCCTCTATATAACCAGGTCCTTCCCGTCCCTTCTCCTTTACCTTTTCATTTCTGTCACTCTTCCAAGATTCGCAATTTTCTCTAGCCGAACAGATTTACAACTTGAACATTCCTTCCTAAGCTCCTAACTGCAATCTAGGTACTGCTCCTCGTATAACTTGAATAGGTTTCAAATGAGATGGTCAAGTTTGTCATGTAAAAAGCTTTCGAGTAGGTTGCCCTCATTGCCGAACGATAATGCGAGGCGAGGAGGAAGGATTTGAGGTGTTTGCACATGTGGCTTTAGCTCCATTGCGCCGAACCAAAGTCAAAAAAGAAGGAAAAGGAAAACGTTGGAGGTGGTAAGGGTGTTGGATGGCATAGCTATGGTTCGGCGTATGTTGTCATGCGCCGAATGATAGAGGCTGCCGAATAGTATTTCGTCTGAATAAACTAAGGCCGAACACTCGCTAGAACGCCGAACAACAACTTAGCCGAACGAACCAAAGCCGAATAATAACTCAGTTGAACAAAACCCAAGCCAAACATTCTTAGATGCCGAATAGTATCGAGGCCGAACAATCTGAATGCCGAACAGGACTTTTAACTGGACAATGACTTAACCGAACGAGGCCTTTAGCCGAACACAGACTTAGCCGAACAAGGCCTTTAGCCGAACACTGTGGCATGTCGAACAAACATACATGCCGACCTATACTTAGGATGAACAATACAATTGCCGAACAACATTCAAATGCCGAACAGTATAAATGTCAAACTACACTTAGGCCGGTTACTTTATAAATCATATGTTTTCTGAATCTGGAACTGTAATCACCACCAGGCGGGCTCTTTGAGACGGTCAGCGATGACGGTCTTCGAAGGCCACGATTCGAAGCTCATTTTTATATCTTTGAAATCTTTAGATTCTTATCGCTTGTACACAATTGCTTGCACTAGTTCACACACCACGTGGGGGGAAAACTCGTGTTGCTAATTCTAACGTTCAACGTTTTTTAAGTATAGTTTTCTCAAGCACTTAGCCAGGTTCGTTATTTATTAGGGATGTCGAGAAAATCTAGCTCTGCCACCATATCCGACAGGCCTGGGCCATCATCAAGGCAAGGAGCCGCTGATACTTCTAATCCGTCGACTTCTCCTGCTCATAACTTGGCACCTGATGCTCTGGAGGCAACCATCCTACTAGACAATCCGATCGATTCACAAGCCTCGAAGATCAACGAAGCTGCTCTGCGATGGATATGCTCCATTCATGGGATTCCTTTTGCCGACGTGTTAGTTCCTTCGAGACACGATCGTCCTCATCTGCCCCCAGTCGGGTACACTACCTGCAACAAGTTCATGTGTTGGATGGGCAGCGTGCCTCCTTTCAATTTATTTCTCCGGGATGTACTGCAGTATATAGACATAGCTCCGTCGCAGCTGCACCCGAACGGCCATGCATTTCTATATGGGACTTACTTACTTTTCATGGCCGTCTTCTCCAGACCTCCAACCGCCGGTGATATCAGATACATTTATATGTTCAAGAGACGGAAAGACAGTCCTTCCTTTATGTTCCTCGAGCCATACCACAAATGCCAGATCTTGACAGGGGCATGTAGTAAATTCTCCCTGTACAAACAGGAATGGTTCTATGTGCGCTGCCCTTCTGGTTTTGCTAGGAGATGGGTTGAAGGCAGTAAGTCTCTCTGCTGAGTCACTATTCGTATTTAATCGGAGTCATGCATTTCCTAACTCTTCATTTCATCTTTTCAGGTATCAACCCGCGTCCGGAAGGCCGAGGATATTCTGAGGCTGTTGAAGCCATTAGAGCTCTTCCTGCTGAGGATCGAGACATCCGGACTATCATTTCAAATGAATCACTATCGGGGTTTGGCTTGCTAGCCCCTGGTCGTCGGATTAGCCTTCCAGAAGGTGTCACCATTCCCAAACCTCCGTCCGGTAAAGGGAAAAAACAGGCCGGATCGTCGTCGCACCGCACTCCCGATACGCACGGAGAAGGTGAGCGCAGAGAAGATGATGTTCCTGAGACTCAAGGCGAGAACGTGGGTCCCGCTTGGAATCCGGCAATCGAAGTTCAGGATATTGAGACGTCATCCTCCCCTTCGAAGGGAAAGAAGAAGTTAAAATATACAGTTCAAAAAGAGAAAGTTGGTGGCACTTCAAAAGTTACGCCTATCCCGCCTGAGAAAGAGGCTTCCTCACAGCATCTGGAAAGTTCTCTAAGGAGTTTGTCCAACCTGTCCATTCCCGATGATTTACTTAATTACAGGTTCGATGATCCTAAAGCTCTCAAATTTTCTTCGCCCGCGAGAGGCAATGCAGGAGTTCAATTCCCGGCCCAAGGAGACACCACTCCGATTAGCAAAGATAAACGAACGGGTCCGTCGGGGGGAACACTAGGACACACACGCACATGTGCATTCCATAATATACTTCAAGTCTTTTTTCTTATCTCGTGAATTTTCCTTAACTCGTTGTTATCTCCATTCTTTGCAGGTGATATGGGGCGTTCTCACGGTCTCGATCGCCTTCAGGGCTCTTCTGTATTTCATCACTCTGGATGGGATTCTGGTTCAGGCAGACGCAGGGACAGAGGCGATTATGAAGATAGGGACAATCGTCCTCGCGAGTCGTCTCACCGCAAGAAGGCACACTCTCAATCTTCCCAGCCCCGCGATCTTCCTCCTCCAATTGAGCCGGATAGAGAGAAGTCTTTACAAAAGGGTTATCAATCTGATGCTCCTCGAGAACAACACTCCAGTTCATCGAGTACAAGGCAAGTTCGAGAGCAACGGAAAAGAGCGGAATTCTCAAAGCCTCCTCCTCCTACTCCTGCGGTGGACCCAACTGTTGCGGAAAAGATGGTCGATCTTAAGGCCAAGTTTCCAAAAATTTGCTTCGATGGTCTGAAGTTCCTCCCGGCCATTCATCATATTCCCGGGCATGTGAAGCAGAGTGCCATTGCCTGCAATAACGACGTTTATGTTCAACATGACGCGTTTGTGCACTTGGTGGAGAAGATCTCGGAAGTATCCGTTGAGCGTCAACACGAGATTGATCGTCTAAATCTGGAGGCTGGCAGCGATAAGAAAATCATCAAACTCCAAGACGAAGAGCTTGCTTCGTATAAGTCGAAGCTGGAAGTCGCTGAGCAAAGCGCAAAAGATACTGCTGAGGCAGTTACTCGTTTAGAGGCGGCTCACAAAAAAGAGCTTGACGAAGCAGTCCAGCGCAGCGGTGCCCTCGCCCTAGAAAAAGACTCTGTCCAAAAGGAAAGGGACGCGCTCGCCACCCAAGTCAAAGAGCTGAAAGAATTACTCTCCAAGGAGAAGGAGGATAAGGTAGCTGCTCAAGAAGAATCACAACGATACTGTGATGAGATCGTTGCTACCCGACTCCTGAAAACAAAGCTCGATGACGAACTCGCTGGGGTTGAGAAAATGAAGGATGAGGCCCATGAGGAGGGCAAAAGAGAGGTTGCGGAGGAGATTGATTCTCGCCTCGAGGCGGCCGCGGAAGCCAACAGGGAAGAGGTCAAAAACATGTTTGACCCATTGATTGCTGAATATGGAGCCCGCGTCCTTATGCATCGCGACTTAACATTCTTGGGCAACGGCTACCTTGAGTCCCTAGCTAAGGCCTAGGAAACTTTGATAAGGATCAGGAAGATCGAGTCGGGCTCCGAAGAGGTTGATGAGGAGGCCTTGGTGAAAGAGTTCCTTAGGGGGAATGAGCCATCGGATTTATCCGCAGCATTGGCACTTTACAGCAAAGGCTCTCCCCTTCTGAAAGAGAAAAATGATGAAGCTGGCCCGTCTGAGGCCAATATTACTGCTCTTCACACTACTGCTCAATCCGCTGCTCAATCGGCCGGTCGGCCGACTCTTGATCCATTCGAGCAACATGTTGGTTATGACCCCGAAGCCCCCAGGCTCGGTGCTCATGTGCTATCACCTATCCTGGAGGGTGAAACCCCACGCGCCACCGATAGCCAACCGGAACCTGGTAGGAAATTATTCTTTCTCTAGAAGTTGAAAGATCCCGTCTTTTTTCAGTAGTGGCTACTCGTTCTAACGCTCATTCTTTATGTTTTCGTGCAGGTTGTTCTGACGCCGAGCAAACTCCGAGGAGCGATGACGCCAAGGAGGAGGCAGGGAAAACAAGCGATGCTGTCCACACGGGAGTACTCCCTGGTCCCGATGCTCAGGTGATCGGGGCGCTAGATGATGAAAAGCTCGACACTTCATCTTCTGCCGAAGGGGATGATGAAATTGAAATCATCGGCGCCTCTGAGCATACTTCACAGACAAGCATGAAGGACCGCCTCACCGTAGAGGAGAAGAAAAAGGTCGAGGTCAAGATTGAACCTGGAATCCTGGAACTTACCGACCCGCGGAACAGACCTTTGAAAATCATCCTCCCGGGCAGGTCCAAACCACTAGATGTTCCGTCTCCTACTCCTGACTCTGCTTCCTTAGCAAGCAAGAAGTCCAAGAAAAAGCGTGAGGGAGAGGAGTCATCGGAAAAGACAAAGGAAGACAAGAAGAAGAAATCGAAGAAATAATCGATACACTCGTTCAACGAGCTTCTTGCTTAAGTCTTGTAATTGCTTTTATCTTCCGTAGCTTGTAGTTTGTATAGACAGGTCTGAATTTTGTAGGAGTGATCATGTAACCCCATTTTGGACTTTTCGAATAAAGTTTTTAGTTTCTTTTTTGTTAGAATGATTCTCTTGTCTTTCTTTGATTTGCTGGCTAATTATAGCCATAACTCGAGTTCTCATGAGTTGCATTATCTCCCGGTCCATTCTCGTGTTGTTCAGACATTTTTAGACATGGCGTGCTTCTCGTACCACATCCCTCGAGTACTTGGACTTTTCGTTGACTCTACGCTCCGGGAACTCGGAGATTTGAAATCGTTTATACACTAGTCCGCTCTCCGGGGACTTAGAGTACTCCGCTCCGCACTCTGGGGATTCGGAGATTTGGAATCATTTATACTCCAGTCCGCTATCTGGGGACTTAGAGTACTCCGCTCCGCACTTTGGGGATTCGGAGATTTGAAGTCGTTTATACTCTGGTCCGCGCTCCGGGGACTTAGAGTACTCCGCTCCGCGCTCTGGGGATTCGGAGATTTGGAATCGTTTATACTCTAGTCCGCTCTCCGGGGACTTAGAGTACTCCGCTCCGCACTTTGGGGATTCGGAGATTTGGAATCGTTTATACTCCAGTCCGCTATCTGGGGACTTAGAGTACTCCGCTCCGCACTCTGGGGATTCGGAGATTTGAAATCGTTTATACTCTAGTCCGCGCTCTGGGGACTTAGAGTACTCCGCTCCGCACTCTGGGGATTCGGAGATTTGAAATCGTTTATACTCTAGTCCGCGCTCTAGGGACTTAGAGTACTCTGCTCCGCACTCTGGGGATTCGGAGATTTGAAATCGTTTATACTCTAGTCCGCGCTCTGGGGATAGAGTACTCCGCTCCACACTCTGGGGATTCGGAGATTTGAAATCGTTTATACTCTAGTCCGCGCTCTGGGGACTCAGAGTACTCTGCTCCGCACTCTAGGGATTCAGAGATTTGAAATCGTTTATACGAGTCTGTACGTCGTATAAGATAATGTAGTTCGTCATTCAATTACGAGATATAGAAACGTTAGTGATTCATGGAAGGTACGGCTTCAAGCCTTTATTAATGAAAATCAACTAAACTGCTCGATTACAACTTTTAAAAAGAAACTAATTTATTACTGAATGGAAAGATGCAGGAAATAACAGTGCCTAAAACAAGAAAGGAAACATGTTAAATGTAATAGTGCCGCAGATGTTCACTGTTCCATGCTCGGGGGAGTGTCGTGCCATCAACGGTCGCTAGCTTGAATGTTCCCTATCTAAGCTTCCGTTCAATGGCGTACGGACCTTCCCAGCTGGGATTTATATGTGATGGTACCGGGAAAACTCGTTTCAGAACGAGATCACCCACATCAAAGATTCTTGGGCGGACTCTGCCGTCGTAGTAGCGCTTGACTCGGTGCCTATGCGTTACCGCCCTTAATTCGGCTTCTTCATGCTTTTCATCGATGCAGTCCAGTGATTCCAACAAGAGATTCCGGTTTGTCTTGGGATCATAGTATGTCACTCGGTGTGATGGAACTTCAAGTTCCACGGGTATAACGGCTTCAGAGCCGTATGCCAAGGCGAATGGAGTGTGGCCGGTCGCGGACTTGTGGGTAGTTCTATATGCCCATAATGCTGTCGGGAGTTCATCTACCCACTTGCCTCCAACCTTCTCCAGACGCTTCTTCAGTATGGACTTGATTATTTTGTTAACGGCCTCGACTTGTCCGTTAGCTTTCGGGTGTGCCACGGCGGCAAACTTCTTCTCGATGCCGTACTTTAAACAGAACTCTTTGAACTCTCTGCTTTCAAATTGCGTCCCGTTGTCCGTGATGATGGTGCGAGGAAGGCCAAAGCGGCATATAATGTTTCGTACAACGAAGTTAACGACCTTCTTAGAGGTGATTGTGGCCAAAGGTTCTGCCTCAGCCCATTTCGTGAAATAGTCGACTGCAACTATCGCATACTTCACGCCACCTTTGGATATAGGCAAAGAGCCGATTATGTCGATTCCCCAGATCGCAAATGGCCAGGGACTAATCATTTGTGTGAGTTCCGTTTATGGAGCCTTCGGGATTTTCGCATATCTTTGACACTTGTCGCATTTTCTTGCGTAGTCCGCGGCGTTCCGGTTTATGGTGGGCCAGTAATATCCATAGCGGAGGATCTTCTTTGCTAGCGTTTGCCCCCCAGTATGGTCGCCATATTCCCCTTCGTGAACCTCTCTCAAGACCCGCTTTGTTTCATCATGAGCGATGCATCGTAATAATGGGACTGAGAATCCTTTTCGATACATTGATCCATCCTGCACTACGTATCGTGCGGCCTTTCGAAGGACCTGCCGTCTTTCGCTTCTTTTTTCTGGTAAAGCCCCGGTCGTTAGGTACAGTTTGAATGGGGTTATCCATGATTCCTTCTTGATTTCTGTTTCCAACACGCGATCGACTTTCATCTCGTCTATGCTCGGGGCATGCAAGACTTCGACGGGATACAATCCCATTTGCTGCGCATCGCCGGTACTTGCAAACTTAGCCAATAAGTCGTCTTCTTTGTTCTGTTCGCGCGGGATATGTGAAATGTCATAACGCTCAAGATTTGATAGTAGTTCTTGGACCTGAACGAGGTACGGAGCAAGCTTTCGCCCCTTTGCTTGGTAGTCTCCCCGTACTTGGTAAACCACCAACTGTGAGTCACAAAAGATTTCGACTAATTCGATCCCGAGTTCTCTGATGAGCTTCAAGCCAGCGATCAGTGCTTCATATTCGGCTTCGTTATTTGTAGCCGGGAAATCGAGCTTCAGGGCATAACAGATTGATCGGTTTTCCGGAGTTATAAGAACTACGCCCGCGCCGGAGCAACGGTCGTTTGATGCACCGTCAGTGTATAATTTCCATCGAACAGGGGGAATGATGTCGTGGTCATCCGGTTTGATGGGTATGGTAAACTCAGCGATGAAATCTGCTAATGCTTGACCTCGGATGGCTCTCCGCGGTAAGTATGCGATATCGAATTGGCTCAACTCGATGTTCCATCTTACCAATCTCCCAGAGGTTTCCGGCCGTTGGAGTACCTGCCTCAGGGGTTGATCGGTATAAACACCGATTGAATGTGCTTGAAAGTATGGGCGCAGCTTGCGTGATGCAATCACCAAGCAATAAGCCAATTTCTCGATTTTAGGGTAATTCCTCTCTGCCCCTGCCAAATGCTTGCTAACATAATACACCGGCTTCTGGACTCGATCCTCCTCACGAACCAAAGCCGCACTTATCGCATGCGGGGATACAGCCAAGTATACGTACAACATCTCGTGGTCAACTGGTTTTGCTAGCATTGGTGGACTCTCCAGATGCCTCACCAGATTCCGGAATGCTTCCTCACAACTAGAAGTCCATTCAAAATTTCTCTTCCCTTTCTTTATGATATCGAAGAATGGGATGCACTTGTCAGTTGCCCTAGATATAAATTAACTTAGCGCAGCTACTTTTCCATTCAAGCTCTGTACTTGCTTTATAGTCCTGGGCGCTTGCACATCTCGAATAGCTTGGATCTTTTCTGGGTTGGCTTCGATTCCCCTAGCATTGACGATGAATCCCAAAAACTTCCCTGATGCAACGCCGAAGGAACACTTCAAAGGGTTGATCTTCATCCCATAAAACCTGAGTATGTCGAACATTTCAGCCAAGTCTCGAATGTGGTCGTTTGACCGTCGTGACTTCACGAGCATGTCATCCACATAGACTTCCATCGTTCTACCCAGCTGGTCCTTGAACATTCGATTCACTAAACGCTGGTAAGTTGCTCCTGCATTTTTCAATCCAAAGAGCATCACTACATAGCAATACAGCCCGACATTTGTAACGAAGCTGGTGTGTTCTTGGTCCGGAATGTGCATCGGGATTTGGTTGTACCCTGAGTACGCGTCCATGAATGACAGAAGCTCGTGTCCTGCGGTGGAGTCAACCAACTGATCGATCCTAGGCAACGGAAAACTGTCCTTAGGGCATGCTTTGTTCAAGTCGGAATAATCTACGCAGGTCCTCCATTTCCCATTCGCCTTTTTTACTAGCACGGGGTTGGATACCCATTCAGGGTAGAGGGCGTCGCGGACGAACCCATTTGCTTTGAGTTTGTCCACCTCCTCTCCAAGAGCGGCGGATCTCTCCGGATCCATTCCTCTCCTTTTTTGTTTAACCGGGACGTATTTCGGGTCTATGTTCAACATATGACTCGTAATGGCGGGAGAAATCCCATACATATCAGAATGCGTCCAGGCGAAAACATCAAGATTCGCCCGGAGGAAGTCGCTAAGGTCCTCGGTCATCGCGGGGCCAAGCTGTGATCCGATCTTCAGTATTCGCGAAGGGTCGTCACGGCTAACTGAAATGTCAATTGTTAATTCAGCCGGTGCCGCCTTCTCTTCCCTGGGTTTCTCATCGTCGTCTCTCGGATCTATATCTCCGAAGATCCGAGAACTATGCCCGAGCCAGGGCTCGGGCACTACTTGTCAATTGTCCGCATTAAGGATGCGGACGGGATTGTCCGCAACCTTTCCCTTTTCCCTCCGATGGGCTTCTCGGAGCTCAGCCACATAACAGGAACGACCAGCTGCTTGATCGCCATGAACAATACCCACTCCTTTGTCAGTCGGGAACTTCAAAGTTAAACACCACGGGGCTAACGCTGCCCTAAACTCAGCCAGGGCCGGCCGGCCCAAGAAGACGTTATACGGAGAGTCCACATCCAAAACTACAAAGGGTAGAATCCGCACTCTCCGACGCTCGCCTTGTCCCAGTTCAACTGGTAACTCAACATATCCCACTGCATCGGTCGCAGCGCCGTTAAAGCCGTGTATGAGCCTTGGACGGTTTCAAGTCCTTTGTTTCTAGTTTCATTTGATCGTAAGCCTTCTTGAAGATGATGTTGACTGAACTTCCACAATCAATTAGAATTCTTTTCACATATGCTGGTCCGATCGTTGCAAATATGACCATGGGGTCGATGGTCGGAGCCTCTACCTGATCAGCATCTCCACTTCTGAACACAATATCGTCTGTCATTACACGCTGCTGCTTGGCAGGGGCTCCGTCCTCCATGTTCGAACAGCACTCAAAATCTGCATGCTTCAGGGAACTTGCATATCGCTCCATCTCTTGCCAATTCTTATCTGCGGGGTGAGGTCCGCCGATAATTGTATTTATGACTAGTCTACCTATGGTTCGGGCAGGCTCCTCGGGATGACGTAGAGCTGGTGCACGACCTGGGTTGGACGTTCCCTGTCCTCCTTCCTGTGGGTCCTTCACAAATTCTTGCAACTTCTTCTGCCTGATCAACTTCTCGATAGCGTCATGCAGGTGTCTGCACTCCTCCGTGTTGTGCCCATAAGTCTCATGGAAGCGACAATATTTCCCGGTCCGCTTCTGTTCCTCGGTTGATTCTTTCGGTCGTGGCTTTCTGTATTGAAAAGTATTGCAGGTGGATAGGTAAATGTTCTCAAGTGGCGCGTTCAGCGGAGTATACTCGTTGTAGCTTGGAATTCTCGACTTCCACTTCCCTGCTTCTTTCCTTTTCCCTTGACTCCTTCCGCCGGACTCCTTGGGTTGCCCAGGCTTGTTCTGGACATTGACTTGGACCTTTCCCGAGCTGTCTCCAGACTGCTTCACAGCAACGTTGCTCTTTATTGACTCTTAGACAGGTCCTGGCGCCTTATCTCGTCGTACCCACCTAGCGTCTTCTCTTCTTATGAACTGGTGTGCCTTTGAGTAGAAACGCTCTAGTGTAGCCGGAGGTTTTCCTGCCAGCCAGTCCCCAAACTCAGAGTCTGGATCCACACCTCTCATTACAGCCATCAGAATTGCATGGTCATTGGGATTACTGACTTCAGTTGCTGCTATGTGGAATCTTTGTAAATATTCCTTCAACGACTCCCCGGGATTTTGGATTACACTCGACAGAGACATCACGTCCTTTGGGTGCATAGTGTGTATCCTGAACTGCTCAATAAACTTCTTTGCCAACTCCTCGAAATTTGATACGGATCGCGGAGGAAGTCGGGTGAACCACATAGTAGCGATCCCAGATAGAGTAATCGGAAAGAACCTACACTTGGTGGCATCATTCGCTCTAGCTGAATCCATCATCCATTCGTACCTCATGACATGCTGTCTGGGGTCACTCCTCCCTTCATACGCAGGGATAGTAGGCATACTAAACTTCCTGGGGTACGCCGCTTGCAACACAACATCCGTGAACGGAGTATGACTTCTTGACACTCCCCAATCATCATTCGATAACCCCTGATTTTCCTTCATCAACTGCCTGATCATGGCTGTCAGATCTGGTGTTTGTATGGAAGGCGGAAGGTTAGTGTCTGTTCTGTGCGCCTGTCCATGCTGATGCCTCCTCTCCTGGCGGTCTGCCAATCGTGCGTCTTGAGGTTCGACATCGTTAGCATTTTGATGATCCGGGCCTCTATCCTCCGTCTGTACCCCAGTCTTGAAGTTTCCAGCTCTTGCTTGGTCACGGTCTCCAGTTGTTTGAACAGCAGCTTCTGCTCGTGCAGCATCAGTCTTGCGGCGTCTGCACCTGGGAGGTTCATCAGAGGAAGTTGAGCTGTCGGATGAAGAGTAAGGAGCGGGATTGCCCCCAGCATTATGTTGCTGCTGTTGAGTGAGTTGTGCCATCAAGTTGGCGTTAGCTTGCATCTGCTCCCCTAGTTGTCTCCTGCTTTCCCTGAGTTCTCTCATCAAGTCATTGAACTATATTCTGGTGACAACTGAAGTCTGTTCTTGAGCGGCAATTCCTACACTCGGAATCGCTGGTTGATTGCTAGGTCCTGCTTGTTGCACACTAGCAGTTTCATGGGAATCCGCATTATGAGAAGCTGACCTGGTACGTGGTCTTGCCATTGTAGAGTTATCGGTATGAACTCTGAGTAGAATCAACGGATGTCCTATCAGTGAGTCGGATCTTCTTTGGGGGATTTGTTCAATCCAGTAGCTTCAAAGCAGATCCTTGAGGTCTGAGAATTCAACTCTCAATGAAAGCACCAAAGTGTTAGCACCAAAATTGGTCACTAACCTCGTAGAGAAAGATTGTGTAGAGATATAAGTGATGAAAGTAAATTAAACAGAGAAGACAATGCTAATCTAACTGCCGAAAGTAAGAACACCAAATTTATAGTGGTTCAGCGTAATTGCCTACGTCCACTTTGAGGTTAAACTTTATTGATCTTCTTTATAGTTGATTACAAATACAATTCCTGAATCAAATGCTTGCATGAAGTTGTTTAAGTAGAGAAGATGAGTCTCGAAAATGGCAGAGTCTCCCCAGTGTTCTCTCCCCAAAAAAGGATCCCTTTCACTGTGACCCTGCCCCTCTATTTATAGGCAAATATAGGCTGGACTTCCCAAATGGGCTGGATGGCCGAACACTCTAGCCCCAGTACAGTGGTTGCTGCATGCCGATCCTGGTATGCCGAACGCTCTGATGCCAAATAGTCCTTCTATGCCGAACGATACGCTAGATGCGTGGGAAGTGCAGGATGATTGTCAGTTGAGGCCGAACGTGTCTCTATCCGAAGCTCTTGAACGAAAAGTGCACGCTGGCCAAACGACATTGTCACCTTGAGTAGTTGTGCATACTGAATGTCTTCTGGATGCCAAGTACTCTCGTTGCCGAGTACTACGCCGAGTACCTTGGAGTGCCGAGTACTCCTTTTGCTGGGTACTACGCCGAGTACCAAGGAGTGCCGAGTACTCCTGTTGCCGAGTACTACGCCGAGTACCAAGGGATGCCGAACGCTCTTGTTGCCGAGTTCTCCTATCACCGAGTTCTAATGATGCCGAACGCTAGGGAGCTGAGCATTGGTTGTCGTCGAGTGCCAGTTGACGCCGAACACTACTTGACGCCGAGTCTCCTGGTCGCCGAGCATTACGGATGCCGAACGCTATGGATGCCGAGTCCCACTGGATGCCGTGCGCTTCGCCGAACACTCCTGGATGCCAAGTGCTTCGCCGAACACTCCTGGATGCCAAGTGCTTCGCCGAACACTCCTGGATGCCAAATGCTTCGCCGATCACTCCTGGATGCCAAGTGCTTCGCCGATCACTCCTGGATGCCAAGTGCTTTGCCGATCACTCCTGGATGCCGGACACTTTCTTGTTGCCGGGTGCTACCTGATGCCGAGCACTAGTTGCCTGGTCAAATCTCCAGGAAACAATGTGTTTTGTTTCTTTTTGAATATCATTCTGCATATATAGGTTACTCTGCATATTTTACTTCTCTGTTATTGATTACAGAGTTGATCATTGATTCAAAATTTAATTTATTTGCATTTGTTCATTGTTAAGTATTGAAGTCTTCAATCAAACAAGAAGTAAATCTGTAATCAAGTTTTTATTAAAAACTTGTTTTCAACATGATTAGAAGAAAGATGACCACTGTCATCTTGATTTACAGTGAATCAAGTGAGAACTTGATAAATTCGAGAGTTACAAAAAGTTAATTAAAATTCATAGCTCAAATCTCTACTGCAAGTTATAATTTTTAAACCAAAAATAAAGTTTTTTAGTTTAGTATTCATAGAGCAGTTAGTTTTTGAACAAAAATTGTATTTCTTTCAATTTCTAGTGTTTGAATCAATAATAAATATTGAAACTGGAATTGAAGCAAGTATAAATGAATGCGATCTCGAGAAAAATGTCAAATAATTTTTCTATTTCGTGGATTGAGAGGATGAAGCGTTTCTAGGGTTTAACAGCCTGTTTTATCGTCGAGTTTTCAAATGGGTTTCACGACGTCGTGACACAATCGGGGACGATCGCGATTGGTGCCGTGGTTGCTAGAAGGTGTGGCGTAGCTTCGAGAACGATGGCGAGGTGCCTGGTGGTCGCAGGCGGCGGCACGAGGCGGTTCTAGTTGATCAGGATGGTTCCAGGAAGTGCTTGATAGCTCGATTTCGAATTTCAGACAAGTTCGATGATCTGGGTTGCTATTTGGGATGTCGAGGTCATCGTCGACTTACGGGGGCCAGCGTTGATGGTCAGAGAGATTTTGGCCATCTGTGCACGTGCACGTTTGGGGTGGCGTATCTGTTGCGTTGGAGATTTTGGGGAAGAAGAAGGAACATGGATTGAATGGCTCGGGTATTTTAAGTATTTGACTCGAAGTAATAAGGGGGAGGCTCGGGTCGAAGTTTGTTCAAAGTTTAAACCTGTAACCATTTTAACAGTTTTTAAAATTTTTGTTTTAAATTAAAATCAAAGTTAAACCAAGTCCAAACCAAAGTTTAATAATGAATTCAAGTTTGTTTTGAAACTGAGAAAAAAAATGAAGTTTTATAACTTAAATTGATTTAAATAAGTTTTAAGTGTTAAAATAATGTTTTAAACATGTGAGTTTAAAAAGGATTTTAAAATTGTTTAAACTCTGTTAAAGATAAAATGGATTTTTATTTTAAATCTTGGATGCGACAGGGAGTCGGATTCCAGTTGGTTATCCGAAACCCACATCGAATTATAATGATGAATCTTTGTAACCGATAAATTTATTTTATCTATGAATCTGTGAATGAAGATAAGCATTATCGATTATACCGCTTATCGATATATCTGTGATGATTGATGTTGCACTATTGTGTGTAAAACCCCTGGACTACACCATGCACACACAAATATGGATTTCACGTGGAAATCAGTTAAGTCACAGATAATTTAAATTTGATGTTTTTGAAATTGAAATTTTAATTTCAATTGATTTTGAAATTGGAAATTTGGGTTTAAAGTGAAAAGCTTTTGAAATGGAATTTCAAAGATGAAAGTTATTTTGAATAACTTAATCGAGTTTTGAAAATTTAAATAAATTGATTTAAATTTAAATTCAAGATTTGAAATTGAATTCTATGATTTGAAACTAGGGATTAAAGATGTTATACCCGTTATATAAGGGTTAAACTATTTTAAAAGTATTGATTTTGGAATGTGAATATAATTCAAGGGCTTTAACTCGTGCAAATATAATTGGATTTTTCTTAAACGAAAACTATTTGTTTTCAAATAATAACAGCTTTCATATAAGAAGTGAACTTCCAATTTGTGTTGAAAGGTTTCAAATTTAAAATGAAATTGAAATGTTTTGAAAGGCTATGAATGAATTCTTTTTGAAAGCTATGAATTGAATATGTTTATTTTTAACAGATTTGAAAATGATAATTTGTTTAAACCATTCGAAATGAAATTGTTTTGAAAGCTATAAGTTGAATCTTTGTTTTAAAGATTTAACGAGTTAATCCAATTGAAATGGAAATCGATTTGAAAATCTATGAATGGATCTTTGTAAATGGGGTGAACTTTGTGAAATAACTCTTTTTGTTTAAAAGATTTGAAATGGTAATCGATTGTAACCATTTAAAAGAAAGGTTTGGGTAATCAGTTGTGACTTAATTGAAATCACATATCCATATATTTTTAAATATTGCGCTCACTATTCGGGTTAGCCGGGAAAAGACATTTGAGTCATATAACCCATTCCGAATAGTGATACATCGTATATGGATAGCATTTGAAGACCGGTGGTGAAGACCGGATATTTTTCGAAAACGAAAGGACAACTCGTCGAATGTCTCTGCATCGACTGGCCTCGATATAGAGATTTTATCACCCTTTGTGATGGGAAGTCCGGACGGGATTGTGAATACCCGGAATTGCAAGGGCTTCGTAAGAAGTGCCTTCGGTTCTGTTCGAACCCGGAACAGACTTGTATGGTTACATGTCTGACATTACACTTTGAGATATAAAGCCGATTTCTTTCAAATACATTTCTGTTGGTGGCGGAGAATTTATTCTCTTAGCTTAACACCCTTCTCTGAGACGTACGAGCTCAGAGGTTATGTAGTTGAAGGTTATCAGCGATATACTCCCAATTTGGTAATGTGACATGTTGAGTGTTGCTGTGTGATGATCATTATTTGATCATTTGTGATATGATCATTTGTTTGATCATTTATCTTCGTGATCATTACTTTGATCATCTATTTGACCCGAAGCATGGCTTTGTGACAAAGCGTAGCTTTGTGGACAAGACTTCGTCGGACCTCACACCCCGGAAATGGTCAAAACAGGAAAGATGCGGCAAGGTTATTAGGGGGTAGCGCCCCTTTAGTGTATGTCATTCCTTCTGGATAGAGGTGGTATCATGGTATGGAGCCCAGATATTTAACCTATGTGGTTGCTGCAAATTTATTACTTTGTGGTTGTTGGAAATCGAGGATTCTCGGATATAGATCGGTTACGATCGGGGGATGACATATTCGTGTCAGTAGTTACCCAGTTAGGGGTAACCCGGCCTTGTGTTGGCAGAGATCCGGTTAGGTTCTCGGGACGTCATTCCAGAGGCGTTTCCATGTGGCAATGGGAAGTTCCTTGGCCTGACCATTTGTTGGAAATCCATCTTCCAATACGAACTTTGTACGGTATTAGTTATAGAACCTGCCATTTACGTACGGTGGTCACCACTGTTTAGATGGTAGCTATAGTAGGCATACGATACTGGTCGTATGTTGGCTAAGATTTATATTCTACTTTTGAAATGTTTTCTACACTATGCACTAATAATAATATCAAAAAGGATTTGATTTTGCATAGTAAGCATCTTTGACTATCATAAGAAGAAATCTCCTCCAATTCTGCGTTTGCATTGTGTGTGTGGTGGGAGGTCTTATGGTAGTCTCATTTTCCAAAAGCATTGCGAATTGACTTTAAAAATTCTCTTGTTGTTTGTTTTTAAAGATAAACTGTTTTTGTTGCTCACACCAGTCCCATGACTGATCCAGAGTTTATTGTTTCTTTCCTAAACTCTGGGTGCTCAAAATATTTCTACACGAGCAGTCTAGAGTTGGGTTTTTCAGATAGTCAGAATTAGTAGATTTTCTGGAGCTAGTTCAGTCTTTGGATATGGACTGCACTTGCTTATCTTTGTGCATCGTTATTGAAAGTTCAAGCTATTTCTGGATTGGCGCTTTGGAGATGGAGATTATCCGCTGCTAGTGTTATCTATTTTCTTTCCGCTGCTATTTGTTGTATCATATCTCTGATGTATATTGATATTCATTTTATCACTCTGTTGTATCAGATATTGTATATCAATGTATTATTCATTTCTTCCGATGTGTTATTTACTTAACTGTGTTATAAGCTCCGGCGACTCGGATTTGAACGGTCGAATCTATGGCATTCGAGTACGATGTAAAGTATGGATGTTGATTTTCGAGCGCGAAAAATCCGTGACGTTACATTTGGTATTAGAGCTAAGGTTGAACTTTAGCTCAGGAGTATAACACATTAAGTAGCTCATTAGAGATAGGGTGAAGTATACCCTAGAATGAGTATTTCTCAGATATCCGTCTGTATGCGTCAGTTAATTCTCTTACTATCCACTGATAGTGAGTATGAGTGCAAGAAGAGGACGAGATAGGGGACAAGGGAATACCACTATCAATGGTCAATATCCCGCAACAGTGGAAACAACTTTCTTATCAATTTTCTTTGATTCGTTTCCAAATTCTTTTGATTTCTTTATACCAGCTACAAGAAGAAGTTTCGGTGTGATGATGGCCCTACGAATCGTTGTAGAAAATCCTTACTTAGGATCTTCATCGTTTTCTTATCAGTTTTTGATTTAAACCTTAATGAATTTGGAATTGGAAATTTGAAATAGGAAATTCTAAATAAATTGGAAATTTTGAATTGAGTTAACTTGATTTATAGAATATGAGGGTAAATTTGAATTGTATCGGTAAAATGATTTCGTTTGAAACCAAATTTGAAATTCTATTATAATTTCTCGGGTTAATCGAAGTCCGAAGAGGGACAAATTAGTAAATATTTTGAGATATTCCGACTTGGATTTGAAATTCATATCTTGTGTTTGAGGGATTATAGGAGATCGAATCTATCTATCTGTGTTGTTTTTGTGCCTGCGAATTTCGAGGACGAAATTCTTTTAAGTGGGGAAGTTTGTAATGACCCAGATCTAAATTTAATTTAATTTAAATTAATAATTTATTGAATTTCTGAATTAAAATTGTAAAATTAATTTTAAATTCAAGCGAGTTTCCCCGATCGAAATAGGAAATATATTAAGTCAAATTGATTTGAAAATTTGCATATATGTGAATATATATGTATACATTGAATTTAAAATTGAATCACAAATAAATGTATACTTTGGACACAAGTATGAAAATAAGTAAATAAAAATTTAAACAACATGTAAAATAGAAATGCATTTCTATTACAAAGCACTTGCAAAGTGAATAATAAAGTAAGTAAACAAAATAAAATATATTCAATTAATTATAAAGACAAGTATGTAGGCTGCAAAAGGAACACATTCAAACATTAACAAATGACAATAACAACTTTATATTTGTACATGAAAGAAAAAGCAACCTGGCAAAGGAAACAAGCTAACAAAAAGCACAAGTATAAAAAAAATAAAAAAAATACCAGCCGAAGTCAAGTATGGCTAAAGCAAAACAAAAATACCTTCAGGTATGGCATAAGTGTAGAATGTACTAATGCATTTAATGCAAGTATACCGGCCATGCCTATTTTACTAAAGTATAATACTATCACCTGTACAGAGCATTATAATATTACCTATTGTATTGTACAAACAATATAAAATAACCTATACAAAATGTTATCAACCTGTAAACCTTTTGTTATATACATCACTTTCTTCATCTCAGTTTCGTATATTTAGAGCTATGTAAACCTGTAAAAGAGTAATGCAAATAAAATACAATATCAAGCAATGATTCAAAGTTTTCAGATTAAAAACAAAAAGCACTATCTCTGTTCTTCTTCTCAGACCAAGGAGAGCAAACTTTCTACTTTGAATCTGTATGGTTGTATGTGAGTAAACATCAATCTTTTAAAATTTTAAGTTAACAGTAAGATAATCTATTGATTTTACATAGTATTGTATGTGTTTTGTTTCTTTCTGAATATCATTCTGCATATATAGGTTACTCTACATATTTTACTTCTCTGTTATTGATTACAGAGTTGATCATTGATTCAAAAATTTAATTTATTTGCATTTGATCATTGTTAAGTATTGAAGTCTTCAATCAAACAAGAAGTAAATCTGTAATCAAGTTTTTATTAAAAACTTGTTTTCAACATGATTAGAAGAAAGATGACCACTGTCATCTTGACTTACAGTGAATCAAGTGAGAACTTGATAAATTTGAGAGTTACAAAAAGTTAATTAAAATTCATAGCTCAAATCTCTACTGCAAGTTATAATTTTTAAACCAAAAATAAAGTTTTTTAGTTTAGTATTCATAGAGCAGTTAGTTTTTGAAAAAAAATTGTATTTCTCTCAATTTCTAGTGTTTGAATCAATAATAAATATTGAAACTGGAATTGAAGCAAGTATAAATGAATGTGATCTCGAGAAAAATGTCAAATAATTTTTCTATTTCATGGATTGAGAGGACGAAGCGTTTCTAGGGTTTAACAGCCTGTTTTATCGCCGAGTTTTCAATTGGGTTTCACGACGTCGTGACGCAATCGGGGACGATCGCGATTGGTGTCGTGGTTGCTAGAAGGTGTGGCGTAGCTTCGGGAATGATGGTGAGGTGCCTGGTGGTCGCAGGCGGCGGCACGAGGTGGTTCTAGTTGATCAGGATGGTTCAAGGAAGTGCTTGATAGCTCGATTTCGAATTTCAGACAAGTTCGATGATCTGGGTTGCTGTTTTGGATGTCGAGGTCATCATCGACCTACGGGGGCCAGTGTTGATGGTCGGAGAGATTCTGGCCATCTGTGCACGTGCACGTTTGGGGTGGCGTATCTGTTGCGTTGGAGATTTTGGGGAAGAAGAAGGAACAGGGATTGAATGGCTCGGGTATTTTAAGTATTTGACTCGAAGTAATAAGGGGGAGGCTCGGGTCGAAGTTTGTTCAAAGTTTAAACCTGTAGCCATTTTAACAGTTTTTAAATTTTTTGTTTTAAATTAAAATCAAAGTTAAACCAAGTCCTAACCAAAGTTTAATAATGAATTCAAGTTTGTTTTGAAACTGAGAAAGAAAAATGAAGTTTTATAACTTAAATTGATTTAAATAAGTTTTAAGTGTTAAAATAATGTTTTAAACATGTGAGTTTAAAAAGGATTTTAAAATTGTTTAAACTCTGTTAAAGATAAAATGGATTTTTATTTTAAATCTTGGATTTAAAATGAAATCCAAAGGAAAAAAAATTGAAAGGCTATAAATGTTTTCAAATGTATAGATTAGAGAAGTCTTATCTTAATGAAAATTTGAATTTATGATATGTAATTCATTTAATTATTAAGATAATTAAAATGGATTAATTTATTTGTAATTAATTAATGAAATGGAAAATTTATCAAAGTAATTAAAGGTTAACTACTCTAAAGAACAATTAATTAATGTGGTTAACTAATTAAGGTAATTAAACTAAGAATAATTTATTAAAGGTCAGTTAATTAAGTAATTAATTAAAATAAGTGGTTTATCTTTAATTTAATGAGGGCCTAAATTAACTAAAGATAATTACTTAATGAAATTAATTAAAGGATTAATTTATTAATGTGATTAATTAGTTATACTTACACAATTAATTCATCTTAATTATAGATGATTGATTATTATCGAATGCTTTGTGATATGATGCTTTGTGATATAAATTGCTTTGTATTAAGCTGTTATATCTGTGATGAATATACTGCTATATGAATATGAAAACCCCTTGGCCCGTAAAACGGCACTTGAATTTCGATGCGACATGTAGTCGGATTCCAGTTGGTTATCCGAAACCCACATCGAATTATAATGATTAATCTTTGTGACCGATAAATTTATTTTATCTATGAATCTGTGAATGAAGATAAGCGTTATCGATTATACCGCTTATCGATATATCTGTGATGATTGATGTTGCACTATTGTGTGTAAAACCCCTGGACTGCACCATACACACACAAATAAGGATTTCACGTGGAAATCAGTTAAGTCACGGATAATTTAAATTTGATGTTTTTGAAATTGAAATTTTAATTTCAATTGATTTTGAAATTGGAAATTTGGGTTTAAAGTGAAAAGCTTTTGAAATGGAATTTCAAAGATGAAAGTTATTTTGAATAACTTAATCGAGTTTTGAAAATTTAAATAAATTAATTTAAATTTAAATTCAAGATTTGAAATTGAATTCTATGATTTGAAACTAGGGATTAAAGATGTTATACCCGTTATATAAGGGTTAAACTATTTTAAAAGTATTGATTTTGGAATGTGAATATAATTCAAGGGCTTTAACTCGTGCAAATATAATTGGATTTTTCTTAAACGAAAACTATTTGTTTTCAAATAATAACAGCTTTCATATAAGAAGTGAACTTCCAATTTGTGTTGAAAGGTTTCAAATTTAAAATGAAATTGAAATGTTTTGAAAGGCTATGAATGAATTCTTTTTGAAAGCTATGAATTGAATATGTTTATTTTTAACAGATTTGAAAATGATAATTTGTTTAAACCATTCGAAATGAAATTGTTTTGAAAGCTATAAGTTGAATCTTTGTTTTAAAGATTTAACGAGTTAATCCAATTGAAATGGAAATCGATTTGAAAATCTATGAATGGATCTTTGTAAATGGGGTGAACTTTGTGAAATAAATCTTTTTGTTTAAAAGATTTGAAATGGTAATCGATTGTAACCATTTAAAAGAAAGGTTTGGGTAATCAGTTGTGACTTAATTGAAATCACATATCCATATATTTTTAAATATTGCGCTCACTATTCGGGTTAGCCGGGAAAAGACATTTGAGTCATATAACCCATTTCGAATAGTGATACGTCGTATATGGATAGCATTTGAAGACCGGTGGTGAAGACCGGATATTTTTCGAAAACGAAAGGACAACTCGTCGAATGTCTCTGCATCGATTGGCCCCGATATAGAGATTTTATCACCCTTTGTGATGGGAAGTCCGGACGGGATTGTGAATACCCGGAATTGAAGGGCTTCATAAGAAGTGCCTTCGGTTCTGTTCGAACCTGGAACAGACTTGTATGGTTACATGTCTGACATTACACTTTGAGATATAAAGCCGATTTCTTTCAAATACATTTCTGTTGGTGGCGGAGAATTTATTCTCTTAGCTTAACACCCTTCTCTGAGACGTACGAGCTCAGAGGTTATGTAGTTGAAGGTTATCAGCGATATACTCCCAATTTGGTAATGTGACATGTTGAGTGTTGCTGTGTGATGATCATTATTTGATCATTTGTGATATGATCATTTGTTTGATCATTTATCTTTGTGATCATTACTTTGATCATCTGTTTGACCCGAAGCATGTCTTTGTGACAAAGCGTAGCTTTGTGGATGAGACTTCGTCGGACCTCACACCCCGGAAATGGTCAAAACAGGAAAGATGCGGCAAGGTTATTAGGGGGTAGCGCCCCTTTAGTGTATGTCATTCCTTCTGGATAGAGGTGGTATCATGGTATGGAGCCTAGATATTTAACATATGTGGTTGCTGCAAATTTATTACTTTGTGGTTATTGGAAATCGAGGATCCTTGGATATAGATCGATTACGATCGGGGGATGACATATTCGTGTCAGTAGTTACCCAGTTAGGGGTAACCCGGCCTTGTGTTGGCAGAGATCCGGTTAGGTTCTCGGGACGTCATTCCAGAGGCGTTTCCATGTGGCAATGGGAAGTTCCTTGGCCTGACCATTTGTTGAAAATCCATCTTCCAATATGAACTTTGTACGGTATTAGTTGTAGAACCTGCCATTTACGTACGGTGGTCACCACTGTTTAGATGGTAGCTATAGTAGGCATACGATACTGGTCGTATGTTGGCTAAGATTTATATTCTACTTTTGAAATGTTTTCTACACTATGAACTAATAATAATATCAAAAAGGATTTGATTTTGCGTAGTAAGCATCTTTGACTATCATAAGAAGAAATCTCCTCCAATTCTGCATTTGCATTGTGTGTGTGGTGGGAGGTCTTATGGTAGTCTCATTTTCCAAAAGCATTGCGAATTGACTTTAAAAATTCTCTTGTTGTTTGTTTTTAAAGATAAACTGTTTTTGTTGCTCACACCAGTCCCATGACTGATCCGAAGTTTATTGTTTCTTTCCTAAACTCTGGATGCTCAAATTTTTTCTACACGAGCAGTCTAGAGTTGGGTTTTTCAGATAGTCAGAATTAGTAGATTTTCTGGAGCTAGTTCAGTCTTTGGATATGGACTGCACTTGCTTATCTTTGTGCATCGTTATTGAGAGTTCAAGCTATTTCTAGATTGGCGCTTTGGAGATGGAGATTATCCGCTGCTGGTGTTATCTATTTTCTTTCCGCTGCTATTTGTTGTATCATATCTCTGATGTATATTGATATTCATTGTTTCACTCTGTTGTATCAGATATTGTATCGGATATTGTATATCAATGTATTATTCATTTCTTCCGCTGTGTTATTTACTTAACTGTGTTATAAGCTCCGGCGACTCGGATTTGAACGATCGAATCTATGGAATTCGAGTACGATGTAAAGTATGGATGTTGATTTTCGAGCGCGAAAAATCCATGACGTTACATGAAGCTTACCTGAAGAAGATGGAGCCCCCTAGTTGGATGTTGGTCACCGTGGGTCATCGCCTTGCCTCAGTCTCCTCGCCCTTGTTTGTGAATCGCGCATTCGATTTCGCCATTTACTTTTTTTGGTATCGCATGGTCGGTGGTTCTGAATTTAGTGCCCTAGCTGCTTCGGGGCCCTAAGCGGTTGCTTCTCCCGCTCTGGGGAGGCCTGCTTAGGTGTTCTAATAGATTATGCTATGAATTTTGAATTTTGTACATATGTAGGCTTTGTTGAAAGAATTTGACATATAAGTTTTAGCTTACTTGCCAATAAACCTATAATATAAGAAAGGAAGCAGAATAGTAACATACCAAAGTAGTCTCATTATAACATGCCAAAGCAGAATAGTAACTTGCCAAAGAATAGTAACATGATATATCAAATTAATACTTAACATGGATAAATACCATTTGTCATTATCTAATAGGTAATTATGTTAGCAGAATAGTCTTATTCTTAAGGAGATGTCCTTTTGTCAAGTGTTAATATTATTATATTGCTTACTTATTGGTTTCATTATCAACATACGGTGAAACCGACCATATATAGTTATGTCTATGGTGCTCTTCATTCTTTTCATTAGTTGGCTTCAATTATACATATTTATTTATATCTATTATGTTTTACCCAGGATTTTGCAAAATCAAAAATACAGACAACGTGATGTTTGAGAAATTTATGTTTCTTCTTGTTTCCAGTGTCATTATTTCAATTCTAATTATATCACCTAAGCATACCGCATGCATAGCATGGTTCATTCTGTTGTGTAATTCTGTATTTTTATCTTTTTCCCATTAAGAAATTGTTTTCCATTCAACATAAATTTGAAATAAGAATTAAGATTACAAATAGAAAAGTGATAAATTTTGACGATATTTTTGCATTTGGTATGTCAAGTATTTATGTATTGGGTAATAAGGCCTTTGTATGCTTCAATGAATACATAACAAGAAACGTTACTACTTTTTTTGCTTATTGGATGGAAACAATTGTTTGTTGCCTGTAGTCATTATAATGATGTTAATATATTTTTAGATCGGATATTATATCTACATGAGTGTATCTTCTCCATGCATGATGTTGTATCATAAGTTATATAACGTGGATGGTTGAATAAGGAGTTAACAGTAAGTGTGGGTTCAGTTACATATTGTGGAATATAAAGTCAAGCAATTGATGACAAATTTCATGTTAGGGGATGTATTTGTACTGGGTCTTTTAATAAGATTTATCATTACTCATCTTTCTTAATCTAGGTAAATTATTACTAAATTCAAAAGATGAAAATAATAATAACAAAGAATGTTATGTTTTTAGAATTGATACAAGGTTAAAGGTGGGTGGAGATCAGAGTTTTTGCTTTAACATAACTTGAAATTAGAAAGGTGCTTTTTTTAGTGGAAATTAGGAAGGCATTCCTATCATGCTTTCATATTGTAAAGCGGGTCTCTGTCAAAGTTTCATTGTAAATCCGGTCCCTATTTTCTACAAACAAAGAAAAATTATTGCTGAAATGTCAGCAACTTTTATAAATAAGTGCTGATATTTCAGCAACTTTCTCTGTCAAAGTTTCATTGTAAATCCGATCCCTATTTTGTAGAAACAAAAAAAATTATTGCTGAAATGTCAGCAACTTTTGTAAATAAGTGCTGATATTTCAGCAACTTTCATACACTGTGTTCACAGTGTACATAAATGTTGCTGAAATGTCAGCAACTTTTATAAATAAGTGCTGATATTTCAGCAACTTTCATACACTATGTTCACAGTATACAGAAAAGTTGCGGAAATGTCAGCAGCTTTTATGAAAAGTTGCATCATGCTCTGCAATAATCGTGAATAAAAAACATGGACCTAATTTACATTGAAATTTAATAAAAGACTTTTCGTGTATTTTAAACCTTAATAAGGACCTATGCCAAAAGTATCCTTTTTTTTTAACCGTCCCATATAAAATAAATTAAGAGGTGATATATATATTTATCATACATAAGGAGCAAATGTCCAAATAAAGCTTTTGAATTATGAGAATACAGTTGCTCAAAAAAAGGGATGATATAGTTGTCAATTTCATATTTTCATACCTCTTGTTCATTTCTCAATCAATTTCTATTCACCGCGTTTACATTTATTTAAACGCTTATTAGTGTAAATCCACACCGTATATTTTTCTCATTCAATATTTACATAGGAACGAGATTGATGTTCAAAAATATAGTAGCAAGTTTTTTTTGCATATTTACTCATACCATTTTACAATTAATAGAATTTAGTTCAAGTATTATCTAAGTGTATGACCATTATTTTACAATAAATAAATTTTCTCATATTTTTCTTTGCACACATTCAACAGATGTATCTAACGTTGTGTGTGTGTGTATATATATATATCCGCGTATGTGTGTGAAAAAGTGATCCTTAAATCCAGGAGAGCACTTATAAATATTTATTAGAGTAGAGATCAAAATACTACCAACCTGCTTGATAACTAGCGGCACACTTGCTAAAATATAAAATAAGTAGCGGTTGAACACTGCAGATAGTGTATAACTCATGCAGCTGCAAATTGAAATATATAGAGCGATAGAAAACTGTAGAGGTTCGAGTGGAAAACTAAGGAAACTACATCCTGATTGGATGAAACACCGGTACCACATGAGGATTGATATAGTTGAACAGGCTTCAGAACATGGTGTTGGGCGTAGATAGAGAAGAATGGATGATGCTATCTGAGGTCTGGTGAGATTGGAAGCAGTAGTAGAACCGAAGAGTTATGGAATTTATATCTGCATTGCATGATCCTGAAGATTGAAGTAGCGGTTGAAGGAATTAAACACTATTGTGAGATCATAATGGTTATGACTTAAGCAGGAAATCCGCAACTTCAAAACATGTAGATACTAGATTGTGTAACACTCCAAGAATATAGGAGAAATTTAATTTAAATAAAACAAGGCCTAAACGAAATTTTCACAAACGTTCGAATTTGAATACAAAACTTGCACTTTGTGCTCGTAGCGATTTTCTGAATGATTTTCATACATAACACTTCGAAATCAAAGTTAGTATGGAGAAGTTTCGAACATTCGGAAAATTGTAAATAAAATAAAATTAAAAATAAAATTTCGCAACAATATATACTACAACCTATCAACCAAGGAGGGTCGATCGATTGATTGCGATCGACCCATGGGGGCAAGCGTAGTTGGGTTATAGGTAGTCTAGTTAGGGGAAAATGGGAACCCCAGTAGCCTGGTAGCAATGATATTAGTGAAGAGTAGTTCCCACAATAGCATTATGTTGTAACATTAGCGGGGAGTAGTTACCACAGTAGCATTATGCAGTGATAGTAGTGGGGAGAAGTTACCAAAGTAGCCTAGTGGCAGTGATATTAGTGGGGAGTAGTTCATACAGTAGCATTATGCGGTGATGGTAGTAGGGAGTAGTTCCCAGCCCAGTGGCGATGATATTAGTGGAAATTTATTCCATTATTGCCTAGTGGTGGCGTTTCCTTATCGAGCAGCTCTAGAAGTGATGGTTGATCATTAGATATGAGGTTCGATTCGTAGTTCGATTCTTGTAGTAGCCTACACAAATTGTAGTGTAGGTATGTATTTGACAAGAATCCTTAGGTGACAAACATTAGGAATTTAAGCACACTTGTAGTACAACTTATGTCATCTAGGGTAGAATTAAAGTTAATTGTACATGATCATCACATACTAAACTCGTATTCATTCACCAGACTTTTGTCCGATCCACCTTCTTCTTTCCATGTTTCCCACCATAGGATGACATATTAGCAGTTGATTAGGCATAGTATATGGAGAAGGGAGCTTTATGTTAGAGTTCTCATATTCTTTATTTTTCATCATGTAGTTACTTAATATATAAAAAGTTTATAAAACTTATGTTGTATTTGCAAACAATGTATATTATAGTGTATATGGTAATTAAGTATATCGGAGACTGTTTACTGAAATGTCTATTTTTCTAGTACTTATAATTTAGTTCTTTTCGCTGTGAGATCTGAAAGTGTAGAATATATTAGAATTTACCATTATAATTATGCTTTGAAATGTTATAAAAATCCAACAGCTCGTATTTGTTGACATGTTACGAGTCGGAAAGTCGCTCTAGTTTTTGACTCATAAGGTAGTTTTTAATATTTTTTTATATTAATACATAATACCCTATATATTTTGACTCATAAGGTAGTTTTTGACTTATTCTTTATATAAACAGACAATTGTTTATCAAAATAAAGAAGGTTCATACCATAAGACCTAATATAGAAATATGATGTTGACAACATAAGGACTTTACAAATTCAAGACAGATTCCCCAGTTAAAGTATAAACCATATTTTCATATTAGTAGTAGTTGCAAGGACTCCTATTCACCTAAAGGTACAACTAGATTACTCCCATATTAAAGTTGGACACTATATTTGTAACGATCTTCCTATCTTACATCTAAAGACGACACTTAGTACATTCTCGGTATTCGTGTGTCGATCATTAAGTGTTTGAAAAATAGATCATTTGGGATGAAGAAAGAAGAGACAAAACAGAATCTCCCAAAAACATGACGAGTAATATATAACATGAACAAGACTTTACAAAAAGAAATCATCTTTATTTTTCACAACATAAAAGTACATTAAACTAATTTCAACTGGACAGTTATAATAGCCTGTCCTTACAATTTGATAAATACAACAAACAAACATCAAGAACAACTAAATAGTGGAAGAATATAAGATATATGAATACGTCTTGGAGAATCTAGCTCGTTCCCCGAAAGCTCCAAATGATCCAGCTAAATTTAGAAAATATGCTCGGACTAACCAGAGCATTATAGGAAAACGACTCCTGGGTCGATCTTGTAAAACCAGCGTGAGAAACTCAAATCACAAGGAACTTTATTTTAAATTGTAAAACCCTTTTAAAATCAAAAGTATCTCATAAGACCATGTCATACATAAACACAGATGAGTTTTTACATTACGATAACAAAACCATTTTTATTATAAAATCTAGTGATATTATCACAATGTCTAGGGTTTAAAATACTTAATATCCAAGTAGCTATGATGGGTGTACATGACATTAATTATAGATATATAATCAAAAACCCAAGGCGCTTATTAGAGAATGGATTTCCATCAACTGGAAATGTGAGGGACCACCGTTTGAATGATACATCTCTGGATAAAATGTACCTTAGGGCCTTGTCGGGAACCTCTACTATCAACACCAGCCTATCCCAGATTGGATAGTACCGAATGTGATCACCCCTTTTTGTGATGAACAACCATAAATGGGTCCCGAAGCATACATAGAGATATCAACACTAGATATTAGGATGATCATACCCTAATGAGTGCGGCCCACATAGCCTTGCGGCATGCCCCGTTTTAGCCATTACCGGGTTGTGAAGTTTGAGAGGCTACACTCTTAACATTTAGCAATCCTTCTTGGAATGCTAACACTACTGTTGCTCAATATTTTCACAAAAAGCTTAACAAGGAACGAAAGCCACCCGCAGAGAGGTAATCGCACCAGCAAGACTAATCAAACGATCTCTAAGTACGTCCAAATTCCCTCGCATAAAGACAAAAAGGAAGCCGACCAAAATACCTCAAAGGAGAGAAGGCAGCCAGACCGGCAGGGAAAAGCATACCTACTAAACCCTGCCACTTGGGAAAAGTGCTAATATTGCCGCTCAATCCCCAACTACTCCCATTCAATGTGGAAAGCAATAGCACACACTGAGTTACGCCGCATGGCACCCTGCAAAAGGAATGCATCAGAGTACGGTAAAGCAGCTTGTCACCACTTATGCATGAAGCACTACAAGCCCACTAGTTGGTGACCATCCAATGGTCCGAACATCCATACGATCTGCAGGCATCCCCAAGCAATCTTAACCACAAATCAACGAGGGGCTTATCCATATAAATACCCCCAATGCTTCACCAGAGAAGGAATCGGATCGAAGGAGAGACATAGCCATATCATCTTCATCTATACTCGAAATATCTAAAAACATCCTATTCATCTCCTTGTCCACATTGTAGTAGCTTAGATACATATAAGAAAGAATAATATATGGATAGTGGACGTAGGCATTCCCCTTGGTTGAACCACTCTAAAATTTGTGTCTCTTTATTACTTTCTTGTTTATACATTGCATAGTTAATTACAATACTCCCAAAATCCCATTTATTCCTAAAATTCCGAGGTTGATTAACAATTCTGTCACCTCGATGGAATTTTTAGTCAACATTTTGATGCTAGAAGGAGAGCCAGAACCTCCGATGCTCTCCAGTTCTCTTCAACTTAGCCTAGATTCCACACTCAACATGGTGACAAATGGTGTCAATATGGATGGCGACACGCATAACCAAGACACCAATGACAACGCACCCGCTAACATTCCCTGCCCTTTCCCTAGAATCGGTAGAGAATTCTGGCAAACCATATCCAATCACATTGCCAGAATGGGAACCCTAAGTCAAGAAGTGAGCAGTCTTAGGGCCGCGTTAGAAACCCACTCCATCACAGATCCAGGACAACCATCAACTCAAGCGGCTCACAACTTCCCAATGCTACCAGCCATTTAGAGCAGTTGCATGGCAGCGACCCACCAGAATGCTCGATTGGCCTCAGAAATCACAATCCACAAGACCCCAGAGCTGGGAGATAACAACATAACTGGAAGAGAATCAAACGGTCCCCGAGATGGTGAAATCCATGAACCTAGTCCGAAATGTGCTAGTGACCAGGCTCAAACTATGACTAGAGGACATAGAGCGGCCTCAGTACACTCCCAGAGGGAGGCACTTTATCCTATGCACGCGGGCGAGTAAGTCCGACTTTCACGATCACCTCCATCACGCCGAAGGTCACCTTCCCTAGGTCGCTACCATGTGCCATACTCCCCTGACCAACCAGGGTACCATCAAGAGCCTTAGCTTCTTGATGCAAAACGTTCCCATGGGTGGAAACTAGCCTCAGGGATGAAATGATCTGGTTGCCTCAACAAATCAACCAAATACAAGCCCAAGGAGTCGGTAACAACGGCTTGTCCGACGAAAAAGACGGAGAAACCTTCTCCGTAGAAATCCTAAGGACTCACCTCTCTAGACAATATACACTCCTACAAATTGACAAGTACGACGGGATCACAGACCTGTCGGATCATATCGCTGCTTTCAAATCAATCACCAGAGGCAGCCGGACAGCTAGCTGGTAATGCAAAGTGTTTGTTGTAATCATCCACACTCGTCGGACTGGCATCTCGTTGGTTATTACACCTAGTTCCTGGCAGCATCCGATCTTGGACGCAGCTATGCTCCAAATTCAAAACTAGATTTTATGCATCAAGAACGCATGTCATGATGGCCAGCGAACTTGGTAATATCAGATAGGGCTCGTAAGAAAGCCTTCGAGCCTACATGGACTGATTCAACCGGGAATCAACTCGAGCCCGTTGGACCGACGAGCCCGCTGGACTGACAAAATTAGTCCGACGGTCGCCGTATGCTCAGGTATGCGATACAAATCCTAGATGTGGAAAGAGGTCTAGCAGAGGCCGACTTCATCTCTCGTAGATTTCTACCAGCGTGCAGATGGAATCATGAGAATGGAAGACACGGATCTAACCGACAACGATAACAAGGAACCATGCTCCCTTGTGCTTCGCTAGAAAGGACACCATGACCGGAGAGAGTGGAATCAACAGAATCACAAGAGAAGAAATCGTGATAATGGCCAAAAATATTGAGCTCGGTATGCTAGTTATGCTCCTTTGAAAAGAGACATGGAGATCGTCTTCCTCACCACCAGAAATCAAGTGCCCTTCCGAAGGCCATAGAATGGTTGGGCAAGGGAACTACCTCGAAGTGGTAGCCAGTACTGCCTCTTTCACTAGGCTACTGGGCATACCATTGACAACTGCGGTGTCCTAAAGGATGAAGTAGACAGACTAATTAGGGAAGGATCGTTAATAGAATATGTCAGACAGCAAGTGGATCAGAGGGTGGTCCATGAAAACCGTCCGACGCAGCCTTCCCCACAACCTACCAAGGTGTTGTGGCCATAACCGACATTCTTACTATATGCGGGGGGCCACACGTAGCAGGGAGTAGTCGGAGGACGCATACCTGATACCGGAGAGAGATCACCACCTTGGGTCAAGTGTATTCATTGGAATGACAGACCGTTAAGGCGCTAAGGACGGAAGAGGAAGATTCCCCAATCACCTTCACAGTGCAGGACCGAGGGGCGGTGGTGTATCCCCACCATGACCCGATGCTTATGACCATGCTAATAGCAGGTAAAAACATCAACCGGGCTTTTGTAGATGGAGTAAGAACGGTCAACGTCATGTTCAAAGACGCTTTATGATGCGCTCAGGCTACCAGCCTCTCACCTCGCGCCTTGCGTATTGCCTGTCTATGGACAGGAGAAGTTGGGATAATCCCATCGAAATGGCAATGCTAACGGCCTTCGGCATGGAGCCCGCTACATCAAAAATTCAAGTCAGCTATGTGGTCCTAGATAGCCCATCTACTTATAACCATCTCATCGAACGACCTGCCTTGACTGAATTGGACACTACGTATCATACAGCCGCCTGATAATGAAATTCTCCACACCAAATGGGATAGGTTAATTATGTGGAGACCGGCAGAAAGAGAGGCAATGTTACGAGACTTCCCTCCATCAGGCGGAAAAGGGTGTCATAATGATTCAAGCAGAACCCACCTCGACACCAGTGTCGTGCAAGGACCGAAGATTGCGACCACGCTAAGCATAACAATGAAAGAACACATTCAAGCCATCAATACGATAGGAAATCCCAGGCCAGACAAAGAAGCTAGTGTCCTGGGACCGATTTCCCTTGCGTCCCATCAAAGGATGCAAGAGCTCATATCAAATTGGAATGAGCAGGCGGCCCCCCGGTGGATCCCCAGGCTGGCCAATTACACTCCAAAGGAAAAATCCATCGAGGACAAATGTGCTATAACTAGCTTAATACCAAAATGCATTTCAATCCCGGCTGAAGAGATAGGATTTATGCTTTGGACCAGGGTGACATAGAAACAAGCGCAAACATTGAAGATGAACCGTTAGACCAACGAATAAGGGACCAAGCACCCGATAGAGGCCCTGCAACCTCCTCTGGAATACATATCCATTGACAAAAGCGATCCCACCAAAATTATCCAAATCGAGACTGAACTCAGTCCGACGATCAGGAAAAATCTGATAACATTTCTCAAGTAGAACAAAGATGTCTTCGCGTGGGGCACGCCGATATGACAAGCATTGATCCTCGCATAATCTGCCACATGCTGAACATTGACCTAAAAGCGACCCCCGTCCGACAAAAGTGAAGACCCTTAAACGCTAAAAGGTATAAGGCTTTGAAAGAGGAGGTCGAGAAGCTGCTTGCTAATGGCTTTATAAGGGAGGCAAATTACCCAGTCTAGGTTGCGAACCTTGTCTTGGTCCATAAACCGAACGGTACATGGAGGACATGCGTCGACTTTTCGGATCTCAACAAAGCATGTTCAAAAGATATCTTTCCTCTTCCTCGCATCGACCAGCTCATAGACGTAACTAGCAGGCACGAACTCCTCACTTTCATGGATGCCTATTCATGGTATAACCAGATCGCCATGCATGGCCCTGATCAAGAGCATACCTCGTTCATCACCTACACTGGACTATAATGCTACCGGGTTATGCTATTTAGGTTAAGGAATGAAAGAGCGACCAACCAACGTTTGGTCAACCAGATGTTTTTAGAATAGTTGGGTCGTTCGATGGAAGTATACATCGATGACATGCTAGTAAAATTGGAGAAGGCCAACGACCATGTACCCTACCTCGTCGAAACCTTCAACATTTTAAGAAAATACAATATAAAGCTAAATCCCAAGAAGCGCTCGTTCGTTGTCCAATCCTGCAGATTCTTGGGATATGTTATCAACGCTAAGGGAATCGAGTCTAACTCGGATAAAATTCAGGCTATCCAAGAAATGCAAGTTCCAATGCTGAAGCAGGTACAAAGCCTTAATAGGATGGTGGTAGCGCTAAGTTATTTTGTTTTAAAGGCTATTGATCGGTGCCTGCCCTTCTTCGACCTCATCAAATAGGGGAAAGCCTTTACCTGGGACGAGAATGCACCAAGTCCTTTGAAGACTTGAAGTGACACATAGCCACCCCTCCAATCTTGTCAAAACCCATTGATGGAAAAGACCTTTTCTTGTATTTAGCGGTCACCAATCATGCTATCAGCACAGCACTTGTCAGGGAAGATGGAAAGGTGCAGTGACAAATTTACTACGTGAGTAAGCGACTAACCGGAATTGAGGTAAGATATCAAGGACCGAGAAGTTACCTTACTGCCTCTTGATGGCAGCCCAGAAACTGCGACCATATTTCCAAGCACACCGTATAAAAATTCTCACCGACCAACCACTCAGGCAGATCTTGAGTCGCCTCGATACAACGCGAAGGCTTCTCAACTGGTCCATTGAACTAGGCCAACACCATATCCACTTTCTCCCTTGATCATCAATCAAACGACAAGTGGTCGCCGACTTTATAGCAGAATGTTCCAACCCGGATGACAGAGAAAAAAGATGGACTCCTTGAATCGATTTGGCACTTATATATAGATGGTGTGTCCAACGAAAAAGGGGCTAGGGCAGGAATGGTTTTAGTCACCCTCGAGGGGAAGAAGCTTTGCTTCACCATCCGGCTTACCTTCAAAGCCATGAATAATGAAGCAGAATATGAAGCCCTCTTAGCAGGCTTCAGAATGGCAAGGGAGCTTCACGTAGCATCACTACATGTCTACAGTGACTCCAACATTGTTGTTAAACAGATGAATGATCATTATCAGACCAAGGGAAGGTCCTATAACTTTACATCACCGAAGCACGGAAACTCGTCAAAACCTTTGGAGAGTTCTGGCTAGAGCAAATTCCTAGGGAGCGAAATGGAAAAGTGGACCAATTAGCGAAAGCAGCAAGCGACCTCGAAGAAGCTCTTCTATGGGTACCCCTGGATATCCAGAACTCACCCAGCTTCGAGCTGGGGGCAACCGTCAAGGAAATTGATCAACCCTCTGAAGGAAATTGGATGACTACCATCTACAAGTACATCATGAGTAAAGGACTACTGGCCAACCGAAAGGAGACCATAAAAGTTTTGCATCATTCACGACATTACACAATCATTAATGGGTAGCTTTACAGGTGAGGATACTCAGCCTCGCTGTAATGTTATGTGTCCAGAGAAGAGCCCGCCGAGATTTTAGAAGAATTGCACAAAGGATTCTACGGAGATCATGTTGGGGGGGGAGCAAAGTCTGGCGAAAGGGGCTGCCCGATAGGGGTACTACTGGCCCACGCTAGTAAATGATCCTATGAATTATGTGAAGAAGTGCGACATGTACCAGCGTTTCTCGAAAGTCCCGAGGGCTTCCCCGGCTCCTTTAGTTTCCATGACATCCCCTTGGCCATTTGATACGTGAGGGATCGATTTGATCGGGAAACTCCCTAACGCCAAGAGCAGACATAACCATGCGATAGTGGCCATCGATTATTTTACCAAGTGGGTCAAAGCTAAACCTTTGCCGGAGTCACGACCCCAAAGATTATCAACTTCATCATTAAGAACGACATCTATCGCTTTGGCCTTTTGAAGAAAATTGTTACGGATAACGGGACCCAATTTGAGAAAACCATGTTCCAAGAATTTTGCGATCGGAATGAGATAGAAAAAAGCTTCTCCTCGGTAGCTCATCCACATGCCAATGGATAGGTTGAGGCAACTAATAAAATAATCAAGTCCACACTCAAGAAAAGGCTTGCCAAAGAAAAAGGAAATTGGGTGGAATAGTTGCCCCTCGTGTTATGGTCGTATCATACTTCCACCCGAACAGACCGACCATACACCTTTCTCCCTTGCATACAGGCATGAGGCCATGCTACCAATCGAAGTGGATATTCCGTCCCCTCATAGGGTGACATATGACCATGAATAAAATGTTGAGCTCCTCAGAATAGGCTTGGACACACTTGATGAGCAAAGAATTAAAGTGGAAATTCGCACAAAAGCTTACCAAAGAAAAGTCGCAAACATTACAATGCCTCGGTGAAGCTCCAATATTTCATCATTGGGGACTTGTTTCTATGATGAGTGTATGCAAATACCAAGGACCCGACTAATGGAGCACTCAGTCCAAATTGGGAAGGCACATATGTCATCAACTCTGTGCTAGCCAACGGCGCATACCGTCACTCTCGCCCTGATGGAACCCATGTGTCCCAAACTTGGAGCCCTGAACATCTTCGGGCTTACTTCATATAATGGGCATGCCCCACAAACTAGACCTTGGGATGTAACCATTCCTTTTTGCAGGTGCCAATGGAAGGTCATTTCTCTTCACCAATCCAAGATCGGCCATGCAAGATCAAGATACCTGGATAGGGATGAGTTTTTACATGCTTATTAAACCAGTCCGATGACATCCCAAACCCTATCAAGGGACTGCGCGAGCTAATGCTCCGCTCTCTAATAGAAGGATGGGCTCGATGAGAGTGGGTTACTGTTCATCCACTCCACCTGGGCACGTTAGGGATGCCCGATGGCATGTAGGTTATTCCGGAGCTAGCCAACCCACCTCCAAAGACAAACATGAGATATAACTCTTGCCTCTTGGGGTGCATCGATGAGCTGGATGGCGACCATAATGTTCTGATTTCCTTCGCTCATGATGCTCCTCGTTTCGACGAGATGAGACATTGTTATCGATACTTGTGCATGATAACTTATCATAACGCCATGATAGTTTCTCCGATGTTCGACATCCTAGTGTGCTTGCAAGCAAATAAGCTGAGCTTCATGCCAGCTTTTATGTGTCCAAAAGGGTGCTCATGAACAATAAGTCGGGTCCTTCCATGCAAACCTCACTGGCCACAACTCTAACCCTCGGGTGTCGGAAAGGGTGCCCGTGAACAATAACCCAGGTCCTTTCATGCACACCCCATGGGCCATAACCCTAGCTCTTGGGATTCGGAAAGGGTGCCCGCAAACAATAGGCCAAGTCCTTCCGAGCAAACCCCACGGGCCACAACCCTGATCCCTGGGTGTCGGAAAGGGTGTCAATGAACAATAAACCAGGTATGTCCGTGCAAAACCCACCGACCACAACTCTAACCTCTAGGTTTCAGAAGGAATGCCCACAAGCAAATAAGTAGGGATCCATTCGCGTAAACCCCACGAGTCATGCTACAGCCTCAGCTCCCCCACGGCGAAACATACTCGCCATTGTGCACCTTGCTTTTTTATATTTTACAGGAACAAAAAACTAAAGTAAGAATCTCAAACACAACATGATGCAAAAGGGAAAGTTTATAACCAATTGGGGGCATGGCACACAACCCATCGTGCTGGATGCAGACGATTCACAACAGAAAAAGAAAGAGAGACGACAAAAGCAACCGCAACCAACACACAACAATCTCTCTACTCATCTGGGTGGACTAAGGAGTTAATATGCTCGACCGTCAAAATAGCTGGCACAAGCTGACCCCTCTCAACCGTCAAAATAGCTGGCATAAGCTACATAATGGTTGCACCCCTATCCCAAAGGAAACATCCGTAACCATAGGCAATCTTTCCTGCAAATTTCACCATGAAAACAAACCATAGATCGTAGCTACATAATGGCTGCACGCCTTCCCAGAGGAAACATCCGTAACCGTAGGCAATCTCTTCCCTAAGAATTACGCTATGCAAATCAAAATCGCTCACGGATCATAGTTTACTTAGTAGTTACATCCAATGATTAGGTCGCTCTCCTAGCGAAATCATACTAAACTATTAGCAATCTTATGCCCTTCGAATTACGCCATGCGGATCACAGTTTCACAATGGTTGCGCCTTTACCCCAGAGGAGGCAATCTCTGCCCTGCGAATTATGCCAAATCAAAGGAACTCTTGAGTTTATGTCTAGACAACCAAGAATTAAACCAAAAGAATGAACCCACCAAGTGGATTACTGAATTCTCGCAGAGGGAACTTCTCCATATCTTCAATTTCAAAATGTATCATATACTATACATAGTACCCTTTCAAATCATAAACTTCATTTGCATCATATTTATATAAATTCCATTTATATAAAACCATCACTTTCCAAAATCGAATACCTTTCAAAATCAATATTTTCAAATTCACTTCATATTTATATAAAATCCAATTTTAAATAAAATCACAATTTCTCCAGAAATCAAAGGTCTTCAACACCCAATAAATTTCAAAAAAAAACCACTTCAAATTCATAATTAAATAAAGTCTTATTTCTATAACATTAAAAAATTTCTTTCAAAATCAAATGCTTCGCATAAAAATTCATATGGGGTTGAACATCCTATTTATAAAAGGTTTTGAATTTAAAATAGTTTGAATTTATTATAGTTTTGAATGTAAAATATTTTTGCATTTAAAATAATTTTATAGAATAGTATTGCATTTAAAAGAGTTTTAAATATATAATATTTAAATTACAAATGATATCAAACCAACAACTTGCATTTTCAATGTCAAAAGCATATCAATTATATTACATCACATAAGATGTACATATGCTATTCTCACTCAAGATAAAATCTGATTGCTCGCTCGATTACATAAATTTCACTTCTGAACTAGTATCGCTCACTTGACTTTCCTAGTGCAGACTTCGATAAGGTTCCTTGACTAGAAACCTCCATTCTCCTTGCATAACAATATACCATGATAGAGAATTTCGGAATCAAATCAAAAATCTATATCAGTGCTCTCCATCAAGAATCGAGTGAAAAATCCTAACTCGGGTCGGTGTAATTCACCTCAAAATCGTGTATTCGAATTTGGATCAAATCAATTATGTGAATAAAATGATCTAGGTACAACCTACGTATTTATTCCAATTAGTTTCATTCTTATACCAATTTCTTTTTGATTCACATTCATTATAAATCCCATTTATTTACACCAATTTTATCTCTTCTCAAGTTATATTTGTTTCATAATTTTTTTTCCATTTAATATCAAAATCATTAACAAATTTTCTTCATAACATTACTTACATTTCCTTCCTTTTAAATCACATTCATTTTCTCATATAGTGTTTCTTATTTAATACCAAATTTTATTTATGAATCATTTCATAAAATATTTCCTTAAGTTTATATACATTTTATAAAGGCATATCATCTTTTATCAACATTATTCAAGTTTATAATTATCAAAACTTTAATTATAAATATTTCTTGCAACATCTATTTATTTCATAAACAATTTACAAGACATGACTTTATTTAAAATCATTTCACTTTTTTCATATTTATTTATCCAATTTGTATTCTTTTTCACCACTCAATAATTTATAGCACATTTTATACATTTATAAATAAGTTTATAGACATTTCTATAACTATTTTATTTCATTTACACATTTCTTAAAGCACAATTTCACTTTAAAACTTTCCAAATATTAAGTTTATACTTGTATAATACTCTATTATATCCTAAGAGTATATTTAAACTTTCATATTCATTCTTTAAAACATAGATTGCACAATTACTTATTGTCCTTTCAACTTGAGGTTGTAAAAATTCAACTTTTATAATTTTACAAAATTACATAGTTTCAATTTCCATACTAATTCAAAAGTTTCGATTTTCTAAGATTGCGGAAAAATTCATTTTATTTCAATAGTTGAAAACTACTGTTAGATCAATAAGATGCATAACCAAACAATTCAAACACATAGGGTACAGGTGCCCATAATATATCTTAACCATAAACTTAAGAACTAAATACTAGTTTCATTTCAAATCATTTTAAAATAATATATATCTATAATCCTTGTATATCAAACCATACTTCCTAAATTTAAGTAAATCTGCTTTACCCAAAATAATTTTTGTAGCATAGCTACTATAGTAGCCTCCTCCACTTTGAAACTCGAAAATAAATGTTGATGATGTTGCAGTCATCATCAAAATGATTTTCTAACAACATAATTGAGTTCAGTATTTTCTATCCTATGTCTTTTGGACTTATCCCAAAATCATTTCCAAAACAATAATAAATATTTCGTACATATTACTACGTATTAAGGTATCAGTTTCATAAATAAATTTTTGAATTGTCTATTTTTAAATAATACTACTATTATTTTCAAAATATTAGAAAACTAATTTCTAAAACACCAGGATTTAAGTTCTCAAATTTCCACTTTCAAATTGTAACGACCCAGATTTTTAATGTGAATATTAGAATAATATTTAAATATTAGAATTAACCAAATAATTAAATCTTGGAATCAATTTAAATAATAATGAATTTAAAATCTTATTTAAAATCAGTTTAAATAATTATGGTAACAAAAAACTTTTAAAATTAGATTTAAAAGTAATTAATTTGGTTTTAAAAATTCTTCGTTTTAGTTAATGTGTAAAAATATCATTCTGGGATACTGTCTTGGATTTCAATGAAACTAGTACCATTGGATCCGGAATAATGAATAATTGTATGTTGATGAGTTTCCTAACGATCGGACGTGCTGTGTGATCATGCGGACTAGAAACATGCAATGAAAATTAGGAAGAATTAAGTATATTATCTTTCCTTATAAACATGCTTTAATTTCTAACCTAAACATTCAACTTCCTCGTCTCTCCCTCTTTTTATTATTTCTTGACCATTTTGTAGACACCACCACATCCTTTTCTTTATCCAATTGTTCCCGACATTTTAGACCACGAAAATCAACGTCTTTTGATTCGTTGAGCTCGTAGGAATGGGAGCTTCATGATGACATTCTTAGTTTTAACGTCGTGTTCAACAGTGGTCGATTTTGTGCTTTCTATAGCTAGGGTTGAGGCAGGGAGGTGATAGAGGAGGCGAGGGGTAAATCAAAGACCGCGGTTGCACTACGCTTGTCGAGGAGCACATTCCAGCACCAATAAGGTGGACTCCGGTTGAGAGGTACGAATCATGATGCCTTAAACGGTGATTAACCATCACCAGATCGCGATCGTGTAGGAGGAACCAGAGCTTGTTTCAAGGCCATGGTCAAACTCGTGGGGGAGAGAGAAGGTCACTGGCTTTAGTATGACAGCGATCGAAGCTCCAAAGTGGAAAGCCACATGTAGGGTTGATTTAGGGGAGGCGGAGATCGAAATCTGATCATGGGCATCGTGCGTCGATTGTTTAGGTCGATGAGGTCGGGTTTGAGATGGTAAGTTGATTGGCGGAGGTTGTTTGTAGATCCATGGTCCGAGGAACCATATCTATAGTGATTTGCACGGCGGTGAGGGATATAATGTGCATGAATGGTTTGAGAAGAAAGGAATAAGGGTAGGTTTAGGAGGTAATTAGAAAGGTTAACTAAGTTTTGAATTAATTGATTATATTTTATAATTATAATCCTTATAAATATCGTATCTTGTTCATATGATGTCCAATTGAGGCGTCGTTTTCCCCGTTGAATTCATATCGGAATTATATATGCATTGCAGTTGGATTCATCAAGTTTAGAGCTAGTAGGAATTTTAGTCAAAATCGAGCAGTGTTCGATTTTGAACTATTTTGTAAACGCAAAAGCGTTAGCTGGAATTTGGTTGAGATTTTCTCACCGGTTATTTGTTAAATTATCGTGATATAAATTGTTATTGTGCAAAATATAAATTAAAATTTATAATAATGCAAGTTATTATATTTGTACCTCTCGCTGCTATTAAAAGTAAATAACAGCAATATATGTGTGTAACCTCTCTTATAAATCCTCTATAACATGTAGCATGGCCCAAACTTGTTTACATGTTTTCTTATTATTGTTGATTTCATTGGAAATTATATTGTGAATGGTTGAAGTGATATAGTCGTTATAAACATGCATTGAAATCCCTGAAATTAAACATGTGCTTAAATTAGGATGTATATATATATATTATATTGGGTTGTTTACATACACTTTAGTGTGTTGGACATAAATGGATGAGAAGTTATTACCATTAGAGAACAAGTGGTGAAGGAAATATTTAGTTTAATAAAGTAGAAATGATTTTTAATTTAGATATTCTTTCAAAATCTTTCTAAAGTAAATTTATAAATAAATATTTAAGATAAATAAAGAAAGGAAGTTTTGAAATTTTAAAATGTTTTATAATCATTTCGAATTTCAAAGTAAGGGAGTTTATATTAAATATGTTTTATGGATTTTAAATAAAATTATAAAATAAGTTTTTTTAAGAGATATTTAATATAATTGTTTTAAATCATAAAACAATAGCTTTTTAAATATTTCTAATAATATAATATCTTTTTTTAAAGTATTTTAAGTATATATAGTTTTTAGTTGATAATTTAAATATTTTATATAAAGTAAATAGAAGTTTTTAGATTATATTATCTTTTTAAATCTTTCTTAATATTAAATATTTTTACCTTATAAATAAATTAGTGTATATATCTAAATATATCATATTAAGTAGTTTTAGCACATAAGTAAGTATAATAAAAGTATTCATATATATATATATATAATAGTTTTAAATATTAAATTAAGTATTCAATCAATATACAAAAATTTGGGTTCTAACGCTTAAGTTAAATAAATAATTTGGGAAAGATTTAACTAAAAGTGTATTGTCTAAATTTATAAATTATGGATAAGCTTGATCTTTAAATGAATGTTTAATGATTAATAATAAGGATAGGTAAGGGTTGGTTGTTGTAAACGGTGTTTTAGCAACACTTGTTTTTAACCCTTGTTATTGTTTTTACTTGGAAATATAATTATATATTTACGAATGAATATTTAGTAAATAAATACAAGCGAATGTTTTTGGGTTTATTGTGACAAATGTTTTAAACAGCACTTGTCTTTAACCCTTAAATGTAACTAAACCTTTAGAATAGAGTTTTAAAGATAATTATTAAATGTGAAGTGTTTTAGGTTGTTGTAAACGGTGTTTTTAGTGACATTTGTTTTTAAACCCTTGAATTATATTTTAAATGGAAATGTTTGTACCAAAATTGGGCACAACACTCTTCGGAAGTTTTTGAAGAGATAAAGTGAAGAAATTAAAATGAAAAAAAAGGATTATCTAACAAAAACTCCAAAAACAGAAAAGAAAAGTAATTAGAACACACAGAAACACAAGAATTTAGAGTGGTTCGGCGTGTTGCCTACATGAAGTTGATTGCTTTATTGATGTTTCTTTGATAATTACCATTGATTTCAGTGAGTTACAGCAGATAATAATGATTTTCAGCAGTAAAATTCGTTTGCAGCAGCACCTATGGAGTTTAGGACTGGATCCGGCAGAGTCTGGGCATTGGAGAATTCAAAGAAGAAGAAGATCCCTTTTTTCTATGCCTTGGGGCTCTATTTATAAGTGTAGGAGGCTGATATTTCGCTTAGATCTCGGGAGACACCCTCTGGCACGTGACCAGGCCCGTGCGCCCGAGCCCGTGAAGTTTCAACCCGATCCGTGATCGATACGAACGGATTTCTTATCGATCAAGATTTCATCCGATGGAGTTGAAATTTGGCGTGGACATTCCTTAGCATGCACGTAAGCTTTTGTGAAAATTTCATAGCATTTGGACTTGTGGATCTCGAGTTATGATTGATACAAAATGGGATTTCCGATTGGCTGTTTCGTTCGACTCGATGATTTCGACTCGATCCTGTTTGACTCGATGATTTCGACTTGATCCTGTTCGACTCGAGAGCTGCGCGTGACTGTGGGTTACTCCGGCTTTGATGCCGAGTTGATCGAGTCGTTATAGGAATCTCGCCCTGTTCGTATCGATGGTATTGCCTTGTTCGTATCGATGGTGTGGCTTAGTTCGTATCGATAAAGGCGTTCCACCTAGATGGATTCGAACAAGGGTTATCCGATGGACATGAAGTGGTCATTGTACGATCAATTCGAACAGTGGCTTCGCCGATGGAGTCGAAGACCATCGATTCAAATTGAGGCTCTTCAGGCGATGGATGTGAAGTAGACTCTAGTGATGAAAGTGAAATGGTCACTGGCTGATCGAGTCGAGTAGAGGCTTCCTGATGGATACGAACTCGATCGAGTCGAATAGAGGCTTCCTAATGGATACGAACTTGATCGAGTCGAACAGAGGCTTGGTGATGGATACGGAGCTGATCGAGTCGAAATGAGCTTCCCTGATGGATTCGAACTGAGCGATTCGAACAATTGTTGGTTTTTATCCAATTTTGCATCGATCGTAACTTGAGCATACGACCTTGGATTGACTTGAAATTTGGAACGTTGACTCTCATAGCCTCGCTTGTCGTGTTATATCAATTTTAGCTCGATCCAGACTCGGACAAAATTCGTCGATTTCTATAGTTAGCGTGTGTATAACCGATCTCTAAGACGAACCGTCATTGGTTACTAGTCAATTCCTTGGTGTCACGGCCTTGCCAAAAGGCGGGTTAACATTTTCCCTCCAAAGTACGTCTTGTGGAAACATGATGTGCTTTGAAATGCTGCAACCTTCATTCTGAAAAAGTTCTATCTGATTCATTGAGTAGTTGCTATCTTTTCATCAAAAGATGTTACCTTCGATTGATTTCCAGTAATATAAATGTTGATTTGTTGAGTGCCAATGATTATGTAGTGCATTAGTTTAACTGAGTGGCGAGTGCTAGCAATTTGTTGTTCACTGTTGTAATTGTCATCAGGTGAGCATTCAATTCCTGTAAATTTTGAAAATTGAACATTAGTTGGTCATATGTGTATGTATGTTAAACTGACTCCCGTCAATGTTTGCACATTCACAGGTCGTTGTCAAGTTTTTTTATCGAGTTTCGTAACGATCCTCTCTTGGATCGATGTGAAATTCGAGTTGTAACAACGTTCAATGGTTGTTTTAAGTCCTTCCTTTGTATCGATCCTCTCCTGGATCGATCTGAGATGTTGGAATGTATGCTTCGTATCGATAGATACATAATATTGGGTCTCGGATCGATGGCTGCAAAAGTAATGCTTTGTATCGATAGAGTCGAACGATCGAGACATAATCATTCAGTGATGCTTCACGGAGGATATGCCATTTCTCATTCCTTTATTCAATAAGAATCCCTGATTATGGATAATCTTTGATAGAAGTCATCCATGACTCTTTTTCTAGATATGTCTCCAAGATCCAGTTGATCTTCATATGTCAATGCCTGGAATAATAAGCATTTCAAATGAGACAAAGTCTATTTGTCGCGCATCCCTAGAACTGGCTAGCTTGGCGAGTGATTCGGCCTTTTCGTTTAGTTCTCTAAGGATTTGTGTAGTGGTGTAATAGTCGAAGTCGGCTAGTAGCTTTTGGTCCCGGTTGAGAAAAGGAGCAAGACGTTGCCCCCTAGTCAGATAATCTTCCCTGACTTGGCGTACTACTAACTAGTAATCACATAAGACATGTAAAGTTTCCACTCCTAGTTTTCTTGCAAGTTTGAGCGCCAAGGCTTCATACTTAGCTTCGTTACTTGTTGTAGGGAAGTTGAGTTTCAAGGCGTAGTAGATCGTTCGTTCCTTAGGAGTCATTAACGCAACTTCGATGTTAAAAAGCCAATTATTGGAAGTTCCATCGGTGTACGTTCTCCATCGGTTGGACGGTTCTCCACTGTTCTTCGGATAATCGTCTGATGTAGTGAATTCAGATATGAAGTATGCTAATGTTTGAACTTGGAGAGCTCTCCGAGGGAGATAAGTGATATCAAATGGGCTTAGCTTGATACTCCATTTGAGTAACTTTTCAAACATCTAAGGTTTCGATTGGACCTATCATAACGGCTGGTTGATATGGACGTTAACGGGGTGAGCTTGTCAATAGCCAGCCTTCATCATATTCTGGTCTTTGGATTCGTTTCTCTTCACATAGCAATGCGGCGCTTATGGCGTGTGTTGACACAGCCCAATTAATGTATAAATATTCGAGATCCAAAGGTTTGGGTAAAATGGGAGGTCTCTTTAAGCGATCTATCAGAGCTGGAAGTGCATCAACGTAGTTGTTAGTTCATTCAAAAGTTCTCTTCCCTCTCTTAGTCTGGTTGAAGAAGATAATTCACTTGTAGATGGTCCTGGAGTCAAATCAACTTAGGACGGTAATCTCTCGACTTAGGCTCTTTACCTGCTTAGTTGTCCTCGGTACATGGGTGTCTCTAACCATTGGAATTTTCTAGAAATTAGTCTTGATTCCATGAGAATTGATGATGAAAACAAAGAATCTTTCTGATGTAATGGTGAAAGAGCACTTCAAAGGATCGAGTTTCATCCTGCAACTGTTGGAGAGCATTGAATATCTTTGCTAAGTCATCGATGTGGTCATTTTATGGTCATGATCTCACGAGAATATTAACCATATCTACTTTCATCGATCGGCCGATATGATTTATTTATTTCTTTCTTTCTTTTTGAATGATCTGTTAATCGTCCTTTGGTAAGTAGCATAAGCGTTCTCAAGTTTGAATCTGGGGATTTTAGCATAGCACTATTGGCCCAAGTCAACAATGAAATAGTTGTATTTCTAGTCTGGGAAATGCTTCAATATCTGATTGTATCTGGAATCTGCATCCATGGATGTGAGTGATTCATGTCTGATGGTCGGGTCCATCAGTTGGTTGATCATTGGAAGTGGAAAGCTGTGCTTTGTCATACCCCATGCAAATCTGAGTAGTTGACATATGTCCTCTACTCTCTGTTCGTTTTTCTTATAAGTATAGGATTGGATACTCATTTTGGTCGGAGGGCATCATGGATAAATCCACTGGTTTTGAGCAGATTCGCCTCCTCTTTAAGTGCAACAGATATCTCTAGATCCATGTCACATCATTTTCATTCACCGAGACATGCCTCGGGTCGACATTTAATGCAGGGTTCTTCATAGCTAGCGAGAGTTCATCAATATATGAGATCGAGTCCAAGCGAACACATCAAGATTCACCTGAAGTAAACAGTTGACTCTTTCATCATCATTGCGTAGATTTGTGATCTGATCTACAATACTCCTGATGGGTTGTAGGTGCTTCATGTGTTTATTTGCAATGGTAAATGATCTGGCTTATAAGGACGTTGAATCAAAGGCTTAGTATAGTTTAGCCTTGTATAGTGTGCTGCAGCATAGCATGCTCCAGCTATGAGTTTGAATCTACTCGTGTTTCTAAATGATGCGCTTTTCACTCAATGTACTCGCGATCCATTGCTCATTGTAAGGGTCGGAATGATGATCAGTTGCCCATGAATTCGGGTATTGATCCGACGATTCTATCTCTAGGCATCCATTCGGTCATAACCTAGAGTTGTTATGAATATCAGTTATGGGTCATAGGTTCAAATTGTCATAGTCAACTCTCGGATAATCACTCTTTTCCCCCAGTCTTGGGTTGGCGGATGCATTACACGGACGGTCTAGTCTCGTCCTAGCTGTGTTTATACTGTAGTTCAAGCTTTAACAATCAGAGTTGGTTGATGAATGGTTGAATCATATTAATCTTATCTTCTTGCTCGTGCCCCTAAGTCTGGGGAATATCTCGATAAGTGGCAGGGTAGATAATGTCCGCTTCAGTTTCGTATTCTATCCCATTGAACCATGGGATCGAGTTAACCGATCGAGGGCTAAGTCGTGCCTATCCTACATTATGTTCTAGTTCTTTCCTATTAGCGGAATACATTGTTACTTTGCCAACATTCGGACATAAGCTTGATTCTGGACGGTGAATGACATTCACTTCGCTGCTTATGTCGCCATACTTTGGGCAAAAACTGAAGAGTGAAGCGTCCAGTCAGATCCAATGCAGGATTGATGCTTCCCTTGTCGAATCCAGGGTAAGAATCAGTATGTAGATTTTTAGGTTACACTTGTTTTGAATTGCTCTTTTAGTCAGATCATGGTAAGAGTCAATGAATGAATGGTCATGTTGCATTCATTTGGAGTTGGGTGATCAACCACGTCTATTTCATTTACGTTCTCTTGTCAGATCTAGGGATAAAGTCAGCTCGAATGCAGTCAGGTCATGCTTATCCGGTCACATGCTCTTCCTGATGGATCGAAGGAAGGCGATGGAGGATGAATGGTCAAGTTACACTCATTCGTGGTTCAATCCATGCTTTGGTGGTCGAAGGTATTCGATGGGCGCTTGCATCATAAAGATTTGTAGTCGAAGAGGATCGATTTTGGCCGTCGATTTTGCGACACAATGTAGAATGCTCGGACCCCATTGCCTATCAATCCATTTGTATGATATGAAAGGCACAGATCGATATTGCCCGTCGATCTAGCGGTAAGATATAATTGGTTTCCCGTAGCTTCGGGCATCATTCTGATTGGTTAGCATTGGGGTCTCCTTGTAGTCGTTTCCTTAAGTTGTAAAGGATGCTAAGCTGGAGATGTAGCGAGTCACCTTTCTCTTCTTTTGGTGATTTTTACTTCTGCCCCCAGTATTGGGTTAGCAGAGTTAGTTCGTGGATAGTCTAATTGCACCTGTGGTGATTTTATACTCCTCATGTCGAGTTCAGGTCAGAGTTGGTGAATGAATGGTCGTATCGCATTCATTCGTTTGTCTATTCTTGTAGCCACACTTTGGGGATCAGAGCCAGTTGAAGGGCGATTCATCACACCTATTTGATGTTTATACCCCTGTCCACACTCTGGGAACTAAGTTATTTTTTTTGTAGAAAATGGTCGGACCGCATTCTCCTCGGTTAATTTCTCTGGCACTAGTCAAGGGCAAAAGTCGAAGCGAGGTCGGTCACACTACGACAACTTTAGTTTGATGCTTCTCCTACTGAACTATAGGAAGGAATTGATTGGTGGGTGGTTGGGTCACACCCGTCCATGTTGCGCGCAATCCGTCGGATCACAGGCGAGAGTTAGAAGATGAACGGTCATGCCACGTTCATTTGCGGTTGGATGTAGTAATATCAATTGAGAATAGGACATCCAGTTAGGTCCGTTTTCGAATCTACGCCTCCCTGTCAAATCAAGGAAGAAATTTTGTCTTGTAGGGTTGTAGTGCATCCCTATAAATTTACGTTATGGGTCCCGTGCCAGGGACAAGAGTTGATGGATGGACGGTTGTGTCACGCCCGCATAGTGCTGGATGGTCGGATCGCATCCAATCTTGTGTGTTAAGTGTGCCCCTATGTCAGGGGAAGATTGGAAAGCAGACGGTCGAACCACATCCGCTTTTTGTACTACAGAATTTGATGAGGAACCATTGCTGGTAGATGGACAGTCGAATCACATCCCTTTTGGTATTCATATTCGAAACCATGCTTTGAGGACTGGAGTTGGTTGATGGGTTGTTAGTCATATCCATTTGGTGTTTATACTCTAGCCTGTGCTCTCGGGACCGAAGTAAGTTGATGGGTGGTCATTCGCACCCAGTTGGTGTTTATACTCCAGTCCACACTCTGGGGACTTAGAGTTAGTTGATGTTTATACTCCAGTTCACACTCTGGGAATCTGGAGTTAGTTGATGTTTATACTCCAGTCCGCGCTCTGGGGACTTAGAGTTATTTAATGTTTATACTCCAGTTCGCACTCTGGGAATCTGGAGTTAGATGATGGGTGGTCATTCATACCCGGTTTGGTGTTTATACTCCAGTCCGCGCTCTGGGGACTTAGAGTTATTTAATGTTTATACTCCAGTTCGCGCTCTGGGAATCTGGAGTTAGATGATGGGTGGTCAGTCATACCCGATTTAGTGTCTATACTCTAGTCCGTGCTCTGGGGACTTAGAGTTATTTAATGTTTATACTCCAATTCGCGCTCTGGGAATCTGGAGTTAGATAATGGGTGGTCAGTCACACCCGTTTTAGTGTTTATACTCCATTCCACGCTCTGGGGACTTAGAGTTATTTAATGTTTATACTCCAGTTCGCGCTTTGGGAATCTGGAGTTAGATGATGGGTGGTCAGTCACACCCATTTTAGTGTTTATACTCCAGTCTGCGCTTTGGGGACTTAGAGTTGTTTAATGTTTATACTCCAGTTTGCACTCTGGGAATCTAGAGTTATTTAATGTTTATACTCTAGTTCGCGCTCTGGGAATTTGGAGTTAGATGATGGGTGGTCAGTCACACCCATTTTAGTGTTTATACTTCAGTCCGTGCTCTGGGGACTTAGAGTTATTTAATGTTTATACTCCAGTTCGCACTCTGGTAATCTGGAGTTAGATGATGTTTATACTCCAGTTCACACTCTGGGTGATGTTTATACTCCAGTTCGCACTCTGGGAATCTGGAGTTAGTTGATGTTTATACTCCAGTTCGCACTCTGGGAATCTGGAGTTAGTTGATCAGGTACGTGGACGGTTGTATCATATCCACCCTTTGTATCATATCCACCCTGAGTAGGCAAGCGAAGTCGTTAGATGGACGGATCCATCCTCCTCGAGCTTGTAAATATGGAAGGCGAGGTTGTTAGATGGACCGATCCATCCTCCTTGGGTTTAGGTTGAACACGGGCGAAGTCGTTAGATGGACGGATCCATCCTCCTCGAGCCCATGTCCGTAAGTTTATAATCCAGCTCCCACTCTGGGAGCCGAAGTTAGTTAGAGGATTGTCGTGTATCAATCCATTATTGCCGCAGTGTGATGGCTTGTCCCTGAGCTCGGGGTTTCACTTAGCGAGTGATCAATGGGATCCCGATTAACTTCCACTTATATGCCCCATCAACGAAGGATGAGATTTAGTTTATGGACGGTTGGATCACGTCCATGTTCGTTTGGATTCCACTTTTGCTAAGCCTAAGGAGTAAGATTAGTGTTCCGGCAAGCTTTGTGCTCGAGCATAGGAAAGGATGGTCGAACTACATCCACTTTGAGTTGTGTATTTTGCCTTAAGTCGGGTGCAAGAATTGGAGAGCAGATAGTCGAGTCACGTCCAATTTATACTTTGCATTCTTTCGATCGAGCTAAGGAAGAGAGTTGAAATGACAGCTCGTGATGGTTAGCGAGTAGGCAGACAGTCATTGTTGACTTTAAATTGAGGGTTGGCCCCTGATGAAGTCGGTTTAAGGCATGATTGTTTTGCCGAAACACAGACGCAAACTGGGGAGTAAATGGTCAAATCATATCCACTTTGAACATATGTTCTCAAATTACCCCAAGTTCTAATGTAGGATTGGATGCATAGATAGTCATGTCACATCCACCCTTGATGTGATTCCAATTTTACTGGGCATCAGAAGAAGCATAAGTATTTTGGCGAGCTTCAAGTACGAGATGGAAAGTACGTTGTTGGGACACATCACTTTAAGTCTTTCCCAGATCTCCAATTAAATTGCATAGGTGGATGAGTGGATGGTCGATTGCATCCACTTTGTACTAGAGTCCTGACCTTGTCGGTCTCTTCCGCTTTGAGGCCTTGCCCCCAGTCAGGGGCATATAGTAGCCGATGAGTGGTTGAATCATGCTCGTCATGATGATACCTCAATGATTTGATCATAGTTTGCGGAGGTTGTTTTGCACCCAACCTTAAGTACTCGTGTACCTACATCATTTGAAAGTAGTTTAATTCAAGTCGGTCATACTTCGCAACATAAACGAAATTGAAATAGAAATAATTCAAAAGAGATCAGATCAAATCTCATTGATAAGTGAGGCAGCGTCGTATGCTCGCTATTGCACTTCAGTCCAGCCCTTCTCAGTTGGAAGTCTAACGCAAATGGTTCAATTTGACCAAAGTCCTTGATCGATAGGGGTCGGATGTTCCCGGTCCTTCGTTTTATGGGGCTTGCACATATTGTCGGAGCTATCTTTCCCGGAGCAGCCTTATGGCGTTGGCGTTCACGGTAGCCATCTAGAGATGAGGAGTTTTCCGATCTAGAGTATGGAGCAGGTCCCCTCCTTATCTTGCTATGTTGATCCTTCATCTGATTCATCAACTCAATATTGGTCTAGACATGTTGGTGTAGTCGGCGGCGGCGGTCCACTAGTTCTCTTATCAAAGTCTGGAAAAAAGCGCTGGTGATGAACTCATTTATGGGTATCGGCAGCAACTGGTTGTGGGCTCTGGATAAATTCGTTTGCTGCCAGCTTCTTCATTCACTTCAACAATATGAAAAGTAGAACTGGTATGTCTAACCGTGATTGACGGTCTTCTCTGAGGAATGAGGGAAGACATCTGCGTTTGATGGCATTCATCACCCTTGGCGAAATCCACGCGCCATTCCCACTTCATAAGGTAGTGTCGGGGGTTGTATTCCTATAGTACACCGACATAGTTAACATGTTGAATTTTCACTGGAAGTTCTACATGTAGGATGGTTTCAACGAATAGGTCTCGACTGGGAAAGATTCTCCAATCGACATTATGATCAGGTCCATTTTATGGCTACAGGGTCTTGTAATACTGGTGAATGATGTATGCACGATTGCCCAATGTTCGAGTGGTTTGGTTATGCCGATTGGATGGTGAGTTGGTTAAGATGGGCTAATAGGTTGGTGATTATTTCTAATTTTCACCCAGGTAGGAGGCCCATATAAGGTAGTAAGGAAGTCCTCTTAAGGTTGTATGCCATGCTTCTAGTCATATAGACACGGTATGATTAAGATGCGGGCATTTGAAGATGGTTTAGTGGTGACCAGCTATGTTTTAAGTTAGCATAGTAGACAGTGTTGGGCAATCGTCATATTAGCCATCGTACCATAGTTGTCAATTCAGGAGTTTTAAAGCTGGTCAATTGGGGAAAGTTGCAGTTCACCTTGGAAGCATGATATATTCACAAACTCTAGTTCTTGGCATATTAGCTAGGTTCTCCAGCCTCTGGGAGCACCGGTTGAGTAGTATTCCTTTACCCATTCCTTGACTGCAATTCAGCATTTGTTGTTGTGATCTCCTATGTCTTGTTCAGTTATGGAACAATTAGAAGCGTGGATGGAATGTTCCTTCATTAAATTGAGCTTTGAATTCACTATGCGGGAGCTCTGTTCGCATTTTAGCCTCTTTTTCAGAAATTTGAGTCGTACCCGATTTTTTTTTTAAATTTTGTATCGTTCTCAGCAATGTTTGAACGATACAAATGTAGGTGAAATCGAACGATACAAAAAGTGGACAATTGGATCGATACGAAAGGCGTAAAGCTGGATCGATACGAAATGGATGTGAGTATCAATACGAATTGGACGCCGATGGATCGATACGAACAGCGTGTGAGTATCGATACGAATTGGGCGTAGATGGATCGATATGAACAACGTGTGAAAATCGATACGAACAGAGCATTTTCGATCGATACGATGCGATCGATACAAACAGAGCATTTTCGATCGATACGAACAGAGCATTTGCGATCGATACGAATGGAGCAGTTGCGATCGATACGAACAGAGCAATTGCGATCGATACGAACAGAGCATTTTCGATTGATACGAACGGAGCAGTTGCGATCGATACGAACGGAGCTTTTTCGATCGATACGAACGGAGCAGCTGCGATCGATACGAACAGAGCAGTTGCGATCGATACGAACAGAGCATTTTCGATCGATACAAATGGAGCAGTTGCGATCGATACGAACGGAGCATTTTTGATCGATACAAACAGAGCTTTTTCGATCGATACGAACAGAACATTTGCGATCGATACGAACAGGATGTGAGTATCGATACGAATTGGACGTAGATGGATCGATACGAACTGCGTGTGAGAATCGATACAAATAGGATGCAGATGGATCGATATGAACTATTTGTGAGTATCGATAGGAAATGCAAATGGCTGGATCGATACAAAGTTGATCGATACGAAAGCCAATCGATACGAAAAGTGATCGATACGAAGATCGATCGATACGAATGTTGATCGATACGAAAACTGATCGATACGAATAGTCGATCGATACGAAAGCTGATCGATGTGAAATGCGATCGATATAGAAGTTGATCGATACGAATGTTGTCATATTTCTGGATGTGAATACATGGATACGAAAATCACCATATTTTCTGGATACGAAATGATGGATACGAAAATGATCATATTTTCTGGATACGAAATGATGGATACGAAAATGATCATATTTTCTGGATATGAAATGATGGATACGAAAATGGTCATATTTTCTGGATACGAAAACATGGATACGAAAATCACCATATTTTTTGGATACGAAAACATGGATACGAAAATCACCATATTTTTTGGATACGAAAACATGGATACGAAAATCACCATATTTTCATGGATACGAAAACATGGATACGAAAATCACCATATTTTCTGGATACGAAAACATGGATACGAAAATCACCAGATTTTCATGGATACGAAAACATGGGTACGAAATTCATGATGAATGTACTTCCTCTTAGATCTGGAGCAATCTGAATAGAATAGAAGGAACCGCTGATCGACAGATCTGGATCTTCTTCTTGGATTTATGCAATCTGGTATCGATAGGAGATCCAAAGAGCAGGAGAAAATTGGGTTTCTTCTCAGTGAAAGCACCAAAGTGTTTGTACCAAAATTGGGCACAACACTCTTCAGAAGTTTTTGAAGAGATAAAGTGAAGAAATTAAAATGGAAAAAGAGGATTATCTAACAAAAACTCCAAAAACAGATAAGAAAAGTAATTAGAACACACGTAAACACAAGAATTTAGAGTGGTTCGGCGTGTTGCCTAAGTCCACTATGAATTTGATTGCTTTATTGATGTTTCTTTGATAATTACCATTGATTTCAGCGGGTTACAGCAGGTAATAATGATTTTCAACAGTAAAATTCATTTGCAGCAGCAACTATGGAGTTTAGAACTGGATCCGGTAGAGTCTGTTCATTGGAGAATTCAAAGAAGAAGAAGATCCCTTTTTTGTATGCCTTGGGGCTCTATTTATAGGTGTAGGAGGCTGATATTTCACTCAGATCTCGGGAGACACCCTCTGGCACGTGACCAGGCCCGTGCGCCTGAGCCCGTGAAGTTTCGACCCGATCCGTGATCGATACGAACGATTTCGTATCAATTAAGATTTCATCCGATGGAGTGGAAATTCGGCATGGACATTCCTTAGCATGCACGTAAGCTTCTTTGAAAATTTCATAGCATTTGGACTTGTGGATCTCGAGTTATGAACGATACGAAATGGGATTTCCGGTTGGCTGTTTCGTTCGACTTGATGATTTCGACTCGATCATGTTTGACTCGATGATTTCGACTCGATCCTGTTCGACTCGAGAGCTGCGCATGACTGTGGGTTACTCCGCCTTTGATGTCGAGTTGATCGAGTCGTTATAGGACTCTCGCCCTGTTCATATCGATGGTATTGCCTTGTTCGTATCGATGGTGTGGCTTAGTTCGTATCGATAAAGGCGTTCCACCTAGATGAATTCGAACAAGGGTTATCCGATGGACATGAAGTGGTCATTGTACGATCGATTCGAACAGTGGCTTCGCCGATGGAGTCGAAGACCATCGATTCGAATTGAGGCTCTTCGGGCGATGGATGTGAAGTAGACTCTAAGGATGAAAGTGAAATGGTCACTGGCTGATCGAGTCGAGCAGAGGCTTCCTGATGGATACGAATTCAATCGAGTCGAACAGAGGCTTCCTGATGGATACGAACTCGATCGAGTCGAACAGAGGCTTGGTGATGGATACGGAGCTGATCGAGTCGAAATGAGCTTCCCTGATGGATTCGAACTGAGCGATTCGAACAGTGGTTCGTTTTTATCCAATTTTGCATCGATCGTAACTTGAGCATACGACCTTGGATTGACTTGAAATTTGGAACGTTGACTCTCATAGCCCCACTTGTCGTGTTATACCAATTTTAGCTCGATCCGGACTTGGACAAAATTCGTTGATTTCCATAGTGAGCCTGTGTATAACCGATCTCTAAGACGAACCGTCATTGGTTACTAGTCAATTCCTTGGTGTCACGGCCTTGCCAAAAGGCGGGATAACAGGAAAAATGTTATAAATATAATTAAAGTTTTTATAAGGAAATTTTAATGATAATTACAAGTATTGAAATCTTTTATAAAAATATAGAAACTGTTATATGTTAAATTATAAAAGGATTTGAGATTTGGATTTCCCTTAATTGACTTTCTTAATTTTGGTGGTGTGAAAGTTTCGTTCCATGCTTAACACCGAAGGAATATTTTTTGGGGTTATTATTATCTCTAATTTAAATAACATTTTCTTTAACCTCTTTGATTTGTTTTTTAAAAATAAGTAAAACTTGTTAAGTGATTTGGAAATATATTTATACCATTGGAATAAGTATATGAATACTTTCTAAGTACTAAAAGAGTATAAAGGAAGTCCTTATTTTATATATAAAAGAAGTTTCATTTGAAAAAACTATTTTATTTTAAATAAAAGGGTTTTAAAATCAATAAAGGATGAATTAATTTAAAATGGATTAAAATTTCGTTTATATGACTTTATCTTACCTTAAATGAAATGATAGTGCGTGTACGATTACTTGCTATGGGAAGTATACATGAATTTGCTCCCTTATGCGATCATTCACTTTATTGTTAAATATGACCAAATTCATATACTCGGTCTTGAGGAGACCAGGATTGGTAAGTGTTCTACTTAATGAAACCCCTTCAAGGCTAAGATATAGGTTCTCTATTTTGAAAGTGAATAATGGAACCATATGTGGTTCCGAAGTCTGTTGAGATGATGAAATCCATATGGGATTCATTATTTGATCGAGTATGAAGTACTCGTGTGAAGATGTCGAACGTAGCCTCGACATTGGAAAATGACTAAACACAGAGTAGGGTACACGATTGTAACACCCCTAATTTTTGTTTAACATTATTTAGGACATTTAATTAGATAAATTAAATAGAATAATGTGGTTGCTTAAGGAGTTGAGATTTAATTGTCAATTAACTTGGCCACGGCTAAACTAATGAATGTATAAGTATGGTTTATAATTTATAAGTTAGGAAACTAATAGGAAGGCAATATGGGAATAGCCACACCCATATACCCTTAAACCCTGCCTTATTCTCGCCTACCATTTCATAAATCAAATTACACATAAAGAAAAGTTATAGTCAACCATTAAAACACCTTAGGAGATCAGCAAACTTGGAAGATCCAAGAGAGAAAGCTAAAAGATTAAAATTAGGACAAATCTCAAACTCCAACAACTTAATCAAGGTAAATAATAGTGTAAATCATCTCATTTTTTCCTTGTTTTGGTTTGGTTATGGATAGTAACCGAATGTATTTTGCTGTGTTGATCATATTTGGATCTAATAATCATTGTTTGGATAGAATAATGATTATGATGATTTATTAGAATTTTTATGGAATTTTAATGATGGGTTTTAAAGTAAAATCCTTAGCCTCCAAAAGACTTGATTGTTGGATATGTTCTTTAAAACATAATTTTAGAGACAGATTTTTAGTTTCATAATTTTCGGAGTTAATAGAAGTATTTTATGAATTTCCTAAGGTGGAAAAGGCATTTATTTCGGATTTTAATTATTAAAAATAATAAAATAATGAATTTTTCCCTGAAATTTTTATATGATGTAAAAATATTATTTTAGATTTTTTATGAATTTTTGGGATTTTTCCCAAGTGATTTCTATTTATTATGAATTTTCTAAGCTAAAAATGCTTAATAATTATATTAAAATATTAATATAATTAAATATCAAGAAATTATTGTCAAGGACAAAATTTCTCAACGTTTTAGCCTCAAGGACAGACCTTCAGTAATTTAACCTAAAGGACAACTTTCTTTATGTATCGGTTTTTAGTTATTGATAACAGTTTTTAGGTATCAGTTTGTAGTTATCGGTAGTAGTTTTTAGGTATCAGTTTTTAGTTCGGTAGCAGTTTTGGAAGAATGTTTGTCCTTATGAATAATTTTGGAAGAATGTTTTTCCTTATGAATAATTTTTAGGAGAATGTTTGTTCTTATGGTTAAAATATTGAGGCCGTGTCCTTGAAGCTAAAAATATACAATTTTTTGTCCTTTAAATTATTTCCCCCATTAAATATTTTGAAAATAATTTTAGAAATAATAAAATCTGATCTATAGCAGTTTTGTTATAAATAAAGTGATAAAGTATGTCATTAACCAATAGGAATTTGACAAAGAATACGAGTTGGTGAAAAGAACATACTTTAATTAGTAAAATAACAGTTTTCAAGTTATTTACGATTCTGCCATTGGACCTAGTCGAAACCCCCTTTCGACTGCACCCTTCTGCAGCAGTTCTGGACCCTTCTGTAGCACTTCGAAACCACCTTTCGAAGTAGACGAAACCCTCTTTCGACACTACCCTTCTGCAGCAGTTCTGGACCCTTCTGCAGCACTTCAGAACTACTTTTCGAAGTAGTCAAACCCCTTTTGATCGCATCCTTTCGAAGCAGTCGGAAGCACCCTTTCGCAGTGTTTCGAAACCCATTTCGTAGTAGTTTTCACCATCATTGTTTACAAAACTTCAAATAGGCATAACTTTCTAACCGTAAGCCCGTTTTTCTATTGTGACCACTCTACGGAAAGGGAACCCAATATTTAAACACAATGGAATAGGTTAGGGACCTTATTTATACATCTATAAAAAGTTATAGCTAAAACAAAGTTTTACATTTTTGAAGGAGTTGATTTCTTTGCTTTCGAATATGTTTGCTTTGTTTTCTTTGCCTTCGAAGGGGATGCTTTCGAAGGGGTTGTAAAATTGTTTTCTTTTAACCAAGTTTTATACTTTCGAAGTGCACCACTTCAAAGGGAATATTTTTGAAAGGGTATGTTTATATGACACTTGATTTTTTGAATATGCAGGGTGGGCAACTTTATATAATAAATGTTGTTTAACCTTGGGGATACCGGGATGGATTTAATGAATTCAATACAATAATTGGGGATACTAACACTTATATGTTTTGACACTAAACATTGGGGATACCAATATTTGTATAACTATGACACTATAATTCGGGCATACTGTTGTATTTATTATGTCATAAGTTATTAAGTAAGATAACCTAATTGGGGAAACCAATAGACATGGGTTTAACATGTGGATAACATGGGTGTACTTAAACATGTGGGTAGCATGGGTAAATATGAACATATAGATAACATGTATCATAATTAGAATCGTGTGGATAACATGAATGGTAGTTAAACATATGGATAACATGGAATAAATGGCCAAGTGATAGGTTCATAGTCAGCCCATGAAAACTATGATTGACATTGGTAGGGGCCAATAGGTTTATAGTTAGCGCATGAAAACTATACCTGGATTAAGATATTGACAGATAGTCAATAGGTTCCTAGTCAGCTCATGAAAAGTAGGATAAACAGAAAGATATTGTAGTTACCAATAGGTTCTTAGTGATCCCATGAAAACTATGTAATCGATTCAGATAGTCCATAAACATTTAATGGGTTATTAGTTAGTCCATGAAAACTAATAGGTTAATAGTAATCCTAGAAACTATAATTGAGACAGATAGTCAGAATGAATGGGGATGGGTAATCCAGATTTGATTTACTTGTTTTGCATATCATCATAATGTTTTGAAATACTATGTTTTTAACATTGTGCATGCAGGAGCACAATATATGGTTTTATAAAGGTTTTAGGATACTAGTGAGGGGAAAACCCATTCCGCTATGCGTCGTGGTCTCACTAGATATCTATTTGGTTTGAAATGATAAATTATTATTCATACCAGGCTTTATGTCCGACTCGAAGTTTTTGTTTTCCCCTTAGACTCTTGGGTACTCAATTGATTTTGAGTAGTTTGAGGTTTAGGGTTTTCAGGTTCTCTTCTTAGACGAATAAAGCTTCCTGAGGCGTGCATGAGGCATATAGTTATTTTGAGATATACTTTTCCGCTGTGTATTTTGTTTGTAAAGGAAGATTTATTGGCCTTATTGTATACTATGATCTACCAAGGGGGCATCTTCATATATCGCTCTAGGCGTATGTGTAATAATTATATTTTGCTGAATGTGGTTAACGTTTTTGGGTATATGTAATGGACATCAAATGTTTTGAATGGAATGTGGAAATGTGTTTTTGAATTGTTAATTTTTTTCATATTTCTGTGATCCGTGTATCTATGTATCTAGCACCGCCGTATACGGTCGCCAAGAATTAATAACTATGGATGACTATAGCGTCCATAGCTGTTAGTTTTGGGCCTCCAAGTAGGGGATGTTACAAGTTGGTATCCGAGCATAGGTTTATGATAAAACATAAAATAAACCAAAAGATTTCAAACATAATCCTAATGAAGTGAGGAATAAGATTGGGGTTTGGGTTAAAGTTAAAGTAACGTACTTGTATTTGCTATATATATAAGTACATATTCTCTCTCTCTCTTAGACCATTCATCTGTATCTTACTAAAGCTTGTATGCAGATTACGAGAAAGAAAGGTATGGAAGCAGGAAACGGAAAAGTGAATCTAGGTGGAGGAAGCACCATAACTAACGGAAACGCTCGACCCAGTACAAGGAGATATGCAGGTTGATCGGCAAATGCTAACCAAGATGCAATTGCCAATGTGAGTGCTAGAACCCCACCAGTAGATATGGGGATGATGTATCGGTTCTTCGTCACCTTGATGCAAGCTGGAGCAGCAATAGGGGTAGCTGGAGGTAATACTGTGAATGTTGGAGGAGCCAATCCTACGGCCCTAGTTGGCAATAACTATGCCAAGCTGAGTAAGGATTATACCAGTCTGGGAGGGAAGCCTTTTCTTGGAACAGAGGATGTTGTTGAAGTTGAGAACTGGCTTTTGAACTGTGAAAGGATCTTTACAGATTTAGGCTTGGATGATGGAGAGAAGAAAAGGCTCGGAGTTCCGGAAGAAGAGCTGACATGGGATGATTTTAGAAGAAGGTTCGAGCAAAGGCTCTTGTCCGAGGTTGCCAAAGTCAGCATTGATGAGGAAGTTCATGGATCTTGTACAAGGAGAGATGTCAATGATCGAGTATGCTGCTAAGTTTGATGAGCTGTCTCGATATGGTTATGCATTGGTTGACATTGATGTCAGAAGGAATGAGAGATTCATTCGAGGTTTAAGGCCAGAGCTAGGTAGAATGACCATGACTCATATTAGAGAGCCTTGTCATGTAGTGGTGGAGATGGTCATTCGCCATGAGGAGATGCTTGTTATGTCTGTTAAGGAGAAACCAGTTGAGTCCCAGGGCCCTCAGGAAAAGAAAAGGAAATTCTTCAAGAAGAAAGGAACCCAGAAAGGGGATGCTGCCAAGAAGGCGAAGGCTGATTAAGTGTGATAAGAAGGGCCATTATGCCCACGAGTGCAGAACTGGTAAAGGAAAGAAGCCTGCAGAGAATAAGAATTTGAAATGCTTCAACTGTGACCAAATTGGGCATTATAAGAGCCAGTGTCCAGAGCCAGTCCTGGCGGACAGAGGAAAGTTGTTTGCTATTGGACCATTGTCTTTTTCTAGACCTAGTGCTGTAGACAAAAGGGAAAAATGTGATGGAAGGTACGCTTTTGATTCAGAGTATACCAGTTAGGGTACTTTTTGATACTGATGCATCATACTCATTTATATCACAGTATTTGGTTGATAGGTTATGTATAGAACCCACATACCTTGTTACTTCCTTAAGGGTTACAAATCCAATACAAGGGCCTGCAACTCTTGGGATGAGATGTGACCAGTTAGAACTTGATTTGTTAGGTCATAAGTTTGCATGCGGTTTGTACACTTTTGATTTCGTAGATTTTGGGATTATTTTGGGTATGGATTGGTTGGGTAAGTATGAGGCTAGGGTATTTTTCCAGGATCAGGAAATATCGTTGAGGCACCCAGATAGTCATAACTGAATCATTTTCTCAGTGGAGAATTCCAGTAAGAGTGTTTGTACTTGGTTAAGTGCCATGTAGGTTGAAGAAAAGCTTACTCAGGTTCGTGTGGCAAGATAATTTGCAAATGTATTTGAGCCGATCACTGGATTACCATCAAAATGAGCTGTAGAATTTTGGATAGACCTTGTACCGAGTGTTGAACCTGTCAGTAGGCCACCTAGTAGAATGACATCGATAAATATGAAGGAATTGAAGGTGTAGCTAGTGGATCTTGAGGGAAGGAATTTTACTAGACCAAGCAGTTCGCCTTAGTGAGCAACCGCAATGTTTGTAAAGAAAGCAGATGGGTCATTAAGGATGTGCATCGACTATCATAAGTTAAACGAAAGGACGATCAAGAATAGGTACTCTATCGAGGATAGATGATCTATTTGATCGGTTGAGTGGAGCCAGAGTATTTTCCCAATTAGATTTGGCGATGGGGTTCCATCAGTTGAGAGTGGCGGAGCATAGTATTCCTTTGATGACATTTCAGACTAGGTATGGTTCGTATAAGTGGTTGGTGAAGCCTTTTGGATTGACAAATGCACCTGCTTTCTTCGTTGATTTGATGAACCGGGTTTTCAAAGAGCACTTGGATAGGTTCGTATTGGTATTCATAGATGACATTTTAGTATAATCAAAAGATGAAAGAGAGCATGAGATTCATCTTAGAGTGGTGTTGGAGACGCTGAGCCAGAATCAGCTGAAGATGAAGTTTTTGAAGTGTCATTTTTGGAAGAAAGAGGTTAAATTTCTTGGTCATGTGGTTTCAGAGGAAGTATTGTCTGTTGATCCAGTTATGATCGAGGCAATCAATAATTGGAAGAGACCAAAGACGGTAACCAAGATCAGGAGTTTTCTTGGACTTGCTGGCTATTATCGAAGATTCATTAAGGATTTCTCGTGGATAGCAGCACCTTTGACTAAGTTAACCAAGAAGGATGTGAAGTTTGTTTGGTCCGACAAATGTGAGGAAGGGTTCCTTAAATTAAAGCATTTGTTACCCAATGCGCCAGTATTAGTAGTTTCAGATGGTAATCAAGGGTTGGTAGTATACACTGATGCATGTGGGACTGGATTAGGAGCAGTATTGATGCAAAGGGGCAAGGTTATTGCTTACGCATCAAGGCGGCTTAGACCACATGAAGTTAGATATCCTACTCATGACTTAGAGTTAGCTGCGTGATATTTGCCTTGAAATTTGGAGGCATTACCAATTAGGAGAGATATTTGAGTTATATACCGATCATAATTCATTAAAGTATTTATTCTCTTAGAAGGAGTTGAATATGAGGCAGCGGAGATGGCTGCAGTTTTTGGCTGCTTATGATTTCTGTATAGAGTATACTTCTGGGAAAGGAAATAAGGTAGCAGATGCTCTCAGTAGAAAACATTAGAATGTGATGTTAGCGATGTTGGCAGGATGGAAAGATCTAGAAGCTTTAGCCAGTTGTGGTGTGCAGTTGAGATCTATTGCTAGTTCTAGTCAGGTTACTGCCATGTTGTATTGTTTAGAAGTTCGACCAGTGCTGATCGAGAGCATATCTTCTAAGCAGAGGGAAGATCCAGATTTAGCCGAGAGGATTAGAAGGCTTGAGAAAGGATCTGAGATTGATGAACTAAAAGATTTTATTCTTGACCAAAGATGATGGTTGAGAAAGAAGGGACGATTATGCATTCCAAATGTAGAGAACTTAAGGAGAGAGGTTCTAAAGGAATGTCATTGATCGAAGTTTACGATTCATCGTAGAGGACCAAGATGTATCAAGGTATGAAGAGGGATGTTGGATGGTGGGTTAGGTAGTGTGTTAACTGTCAACAAGTGAAGGACGAACATGAGAAGCCGAGTGGGTTGCTTCAGCCTTTAGATATTCCATTCTGGAAATGGGATTCGATATCGATGGATTTTATAGATGAGTTGCCAAGGACGAATAGAAGAAATGAGAGTATATGATTTATTATGGTCTGGTTAACCAAGAATGCCCATTTCATTTCGGTAAAGTCAACTAGAACGGCACCTGTTCTAGCAAAGTTGTTTATGAAGAACATAGTTAGACTGCATGGAATTCCTAGTAGTATAGTCAATGATAGAGATGCATTGTTTACTAGTGAGTTCTGGAGAGTCTAAGGATGTGTTCGGTACCAAGCTCATGATGAGTACCACTTACTACCCTCAGACAGATTGGTAGACAGAGAGAGTCAACAAGGTACTTGAGGATTTGTTGAGACCTTGTGTGCTAGATTTTGGTGGATCATGGGAAGATCACCTACACTTAGTTGAGTTTTCCTATAATAACAGTTATCAGACTAGTATAGGAATGGCGCCTTTCGAAGCTTTGTATGGAAGACCATGTAAGTCACCAGCATGTTGGTTGGAAACCAGAGAGGATAGTCTTAGGACCAGATCTGGTGAGAGAGGCAACAGAGAAGATTGAGTTGATCCGAGGTAGGATGAAGGAAGCTCAGTCTAGGAAGAAGAGTTATGCAGATAGGAGGCATAAAGATCTAGAGTTCTCAGTTGGAGACAAAGTTTTCATTAAAGTATCACCGATGAAGAGTGTGGTGCGATTTGGAAAGCCAGGGAAACTGGCACCGAGGTATGTTGGACCGCTCCCGATCATAGAGAGGACCGAAAAGCTCGCATACAGAATAGAGTTACCGAGCAGTTTGGCAAGTGTCCACAATATGTTTCATGTGTCTCATCTTCGTAAGTATGTGCACGATCCAAAGACTACTATTACTATAACTACATTAGAAGATCTAGTAGTAGAACTGGATTTGACTGTTGTCTAACAAAAAGTTCGAGTTGTAGCGAGAGATGAAAAGAGGTTAAGAAACAAGATAGTCAAGTTGGTGAAAGTTCAGTGGAGCAACAACGTGAAGGACTGTACTTGGGAAACAGAAGACAAGATTAGGGATACTTATCATGGGCTGTTATGAGGGTATGTTCTATATCTGTTTTATATAGACTTATTGGCTGGTAGGACATACTAGCTTTTGTTTGAATGGTTGTTATGCCTGTTTGTAGTCCTTACTGAATTTCGAGGACGAAATTCTTTAAGGGGGGAGTCTGTAATGCCCCTAATTTTTGTTTAACATTATTTAGGACGTTTAATTGGATAAATTAAATAGAATAATGTGGTTGATTGAGGAGTTGAGATTTAATTGTCAATTAACTTGGCCACGGCTAAACTAATGAATGTATAAGTTAGGAAACTAAGAAGAGGGCAATATGGAAATAGCCACACCCAAATACCCTTAAACCCTCCCTTATTCTCACCTACCATTTCATAAATCAAAATACACATAAAAGAGAAGTTATAGCCAACCATTAAAACATCCTAGGAGATCAGCAAACTTGGAAGATCCAAGAGAGAAAGCTAGAAGATTAAAGCTAGGACAAATCTCAAACTCCAACAACTTAATCAAGGTGAATAATATCATAAATCATCTCATTTTTCCTTATTTTGGTTTTGCTATGGATAGTAACTAAATGTATTTTGTTGTGTTGATCATGTTTGGATCTAATAATCATTGTTTGGATAGAATAATGATTTATGGTGATTTATTGGAATTTTTATAAAATAAAAATGATGGTTTTTAAAGTAAAAACCTTAGTAAATGAACTCCAAACAACTTGATTTTTGGATATGTTCTGTAAAACATAATTTTGGAGATGGATTTTTAATTTCATAGTTTTTGAAGTTAATATGAATATTTTATGAATTTCCTAAGATGAAAAAGGCATTTATTTCGGGTTTTAATTATTAAAAATAATAAAATAATGAATTTTGCCCCGAAATTTTTGTATGATGTAGAAAATGTTAATTTCAGATTTTTGGTGAATTTTTTGGATTTTTCCCAAGTGATTTCGATTTATTGTGAATTTTATAAGTTAAAAAAGCTTAATAATTATATTAAAATATTAATACAATTAAATATTTCGAAAGCAGTTTTGGACCCTTCTATAGCACTTCGGAACCACCTTTCGAAGTAGTCGAAACTCTCTTTCGACCGCATCCTTTCAAAGCAGTCGGAAGCACCCTTTCGCAGCGTTTCGAAGCCCCTTTCGTAGCTGTTTTCACCATCTTTGTTAATAAAACTTCCAATAGGCATAACTTTCTAACTGTAAGCCCATGTTTCTATTGTGACCACTCTACCGAAAGGGAAACCATCATTTGAACATAATGGAATAGGTTAGAGACCTTAATTCTACACCTATAAAAAGGTATAGCTAAAATAAAGTTTTATATTTTTGAAGGAGTTAATTTCTTTGCTTTCGAATATGTTTGCTTTGTTTTATTTGCCTTCGAAGAGGATACTTTTGAAGGGGTTGTAAAATTGTTTTCTTTTAACCAAGTTTTATACTTTCGAAGGGTATCACTTCGAAGGGAATATTTTCAAAAGGGTATGTTTATATGACACTTGATTTTTTGAATATGTAGAGTGGGTAACCTTATATAATAAATATTGTTTAATCTTGGGGATACCGGGGTGGACTTTATGAGTTCAACACAATAGTTGGGGATACCAACACTTATATGTTTTGACACTAAACATTGGGAATACCAATATTTGTATAACTATGACATTTATAATTTGGGGATACCATTGTATTTATTATGTCATAAGTTATTAAGTAAGATAACCTAATTGAGGACACAAATAGACATAGGTTTAACATGTGGATAACATGGGTGTACTTAAACATGTGAGTAGCATGGGTAAATATGAACATGTGGATAACATGTATCATAATTAGAATCGTGTGGATAGCATGAATGGTAGTTAAACATGTGGGTAAAATGGAATAATTAGAATCATGTGGGTAACATGAGTTAAATAGCCAAGTGATAGGTTCATAGTCAGCCATGAAAACTATGATTGACATTGGCAAGGGTCAATAGGTTTATAGTTATCCCATGAAAACTATACCTGGATTAAGATATTGATAGATAGTAAATGGTTCCTAGTCAGCCCATGAAAACTAGGATAAACAGAAAGATATTGGAGTTACTAATAGGTTCTTAGTGATCCCATGAACACTATGTAATTGATTCATATAGTCCATAAACATTTATCCGGTTATTAGTTAGTCCATGAAAACTAATAGGTTAATAGTAATCCTAGAAACTATAATTGAGACAAATAGTCAGAATGAATGGGGATGGGTAATCCAGATTTGATTTACTTGTTTTGCATATCATCATAATGTTTTGAAATACTATGTTTTTAACCATTGTGGATGCATGAGCACAATATATGGTTTTATAAAGGTTTTAGGAACTAGTGAGGGGAAAACCCATTCCGCTGTGCGGCGTGGTCTCACTAGATATCTATTTGGTTTGAGATGATAGATTATTATTCATACCAGGCTTTATGTCTGACTCGAAGTTTTTGTTTTCCCCTTAAACTCTCGGGTACTCAACTGATTTTGAGTAGTTTGAGGTTTAGGGTTTTCAGGTTCTCTTCTTCGACGAATTAAGCTTCCAGAGGCGTGCAGGAGGCATATATTTATTTAGAGATATCTTTTTCCGCTGTGTGTTTTGTTTGTAAAGGCAGATTTATTGGCTTTATTATATACTCTGATCTACCATGGGGCATCTTCATATGTCGCTCTTGGCATATGTGTAATAATTATATTTTGCTGTACGTGGTTAACGTTTTTGGGATTATTAATGAATATCAAATGTTTTGAATGGAAAGTGGAATGTATTTTTGAATTATTAATTTTTTTCCATATTTCTGTGATCTGTGTATCAATGTATCTTGCAACGCCGTAATTGGTCGCGAAGGATTAATAATTATGGATGACTGCAGCATCCGTAGTCGTTAGTTTTGGGCCTCCAGGTAAGGGGATGTTACAACGATTCTGGGTTTTGCTAAGCCATAGGGGTACATCAACTCATATCTAGAGTATGTTTATTGAAATGTTGGACGACAGGAGTTGATGATACTTGGTTCAGGTTGTTCACGAAAGTGTTTGAATTTTGGGCCAGTTATGTCTTCCTTATGGTATACTTTATCTAGAGATATACGACGCTCAAAAAGGTATCTTCTGATCCTTGTCATAGGAGATCGGTCTCATTGAGGAGGTCTCTAAGGAAAATCCATATACAAACGCACCTTAGCGGTTTTAGATGTTGCCAAATATGTTGGAATGTGAGATGAAAGCATTTCATCTATGATTGATATTTATTTTAAACTCTAAACATTATTATAATATCATTTGATTTTTCTATATAAGAATGGTTTGGATATCGTAAGGTAAAAACCCATCTGTGTTTATGTGTGGCGCGGTCTTACGAGATGCCTTTATTTAAAAAGGGTTTTATAACATTAAATAATTAAAATGACTTGAGTTTTCTCACGCTGGTTTACCAGACCGATCCACGTGTTATTTTTCCTATACCGCTTGGGTCAGCCCCGAGTATATTTCCAAGTTTCATTGATGATCATTAGAGCTCTTGGAGAGAGGAACTGGATGATTTCCTTCCGTAGTACATTGCTTTGTTTATATTTATCAACAATTGCAAGGCCGGGTTGTTATAATTGTCCAAGCTGATGATAGGTTAGTTTTCTCTGATTGCTGTATATATATTGAAATGTTACTTTTGTAAAGTATCATTATAATATTTATGTTATCGTCCTGCTGTGAGATTCTGATGTTTTTGTTCTCTTCTTTCTTGTTCATTTTCTTTCCTTCTTTTAATTTTACCCTAACGTTCTGTCCTTTCTGCCCTTGGGTACTCGACACATGAATACCATGGATTTATTTGTGTCGAGGGTCGAAAGGGCAATCGATAAATTTTGGTATAAGAGCTGAAGGTTAAGCAAGAGCCTTGGCTTTGTGGGGGTATAACTTGTTAAGGGATAGGGTAATGGAATGCCCCAGCATGAGTTGAGTGTATTATTCATATGAGAGGACGTAAATCTTAGTGCTATAAAAATGTTTTATGTTGTGTAAATTGGCTTGTTGAGTGATTTATGGATTCGTGTCTGTACGTGGGACGCCATGGAATCGATAGGTATTTCTAATTACTTAAATAGGCAAACTGACATAGTATTGTTTTGAAAAATTGGTAAATGCAATAATTTTATCTAAAATTATATTTTATATATAAAAGAATAGATATAGTTATTTATGGTGTGTTTGATTGTTAGGAAATGATAATATTCAATTATTATCATTTATTGTTTGGTTGGTTGTGCTCGGCAGTTTATAAGTGTTAACAAGAAATCTTATCAACACCCTAGAGTTGTGTTATGGAACAAGGTTTATCACTTAGGTAGATGGAGAAGAGTGGAATGTGTATACCCTTCTTGAATTTCCTTTCGAAAAGATTGTCGTAGTAGAAAATTACTCAAGTCGACCTTTCGACTCAGTCAAAACGGTTGGTTTCTTTGCTTAACGACCTTTCGACCTTGTTGAAGTAGTCTGGTTTTTCCTTCGAAAGCCTTCCATTCGATTCAGTTGAGATACCCTGGATAAGGTTTGGCTTGGTTGGTTTCGACCTAGTCGAAGGCTTTAGTTGTTGTATGGTTAGGACTTTATCCAAGAATCTAAGACTGAGGTTTCGATCCTATCTGTAATGACCCGTTTTTCCGTACCATTCAAGCTGACAATAAACCACACATGTCCAACCCAAATCGAACAAAAAAAGGGATAGTTATAAGGAAGAAAGAAGAAAGAAGAAAAGAGACTAAAAACAATAGAGGATCTCATAATCGCAGACAACATATAATATAACATCAATGATTTTTACAAAAGAGAAGTGTTATAAACATATATCCATCAGAGTAAAATAACAATCACAATTATCAACCTGGACAGTTATAACAGCCTGTCCTCACAATTGTTGATAATTTCAATAACAAAGCATCGGAAAATAAACATATACGAGAATACAATTTGAAGACCTCCAACTCATCTCCTGAGCTCCAATGCATCCAAAGCAATCTGTAAATATGCTCGGTCTGACCCGAGCATCATATTAAAATAATACCGATTCAGTTTCGAAAACCAGCGTGAGAAAAACACACCCAACTGAATTTTAAAGTTATAAAAACCTTTTGAAAACAAAGGTATCTCGTAAGACCACGCCGCACATAAACACGGATGGGTTTTTACCTTACGATAATCAAAACATTTAATAAGAAATCCAGTGATACTATAATAATGTCTAACGGTTCAAATTAAATATATAAAATAGCTGAAATGCTTGCATCTCATATTTCAACATAGTTGGGCACAATCAAAATTGTAATGGCTCGTATTGGAGATTGGATTCCATACAATGACTCGGCTAGTAGGGTACCATCCATCATGGTGCATTTCTAAATAAAATACACCGAGAGCCTCACATGGACTTCCTGCGAGTTAAGACCGGCCCTACCCCTTACTTGATAGCGCCGATTATGTCATCACCTTGATTGGGATCAACAACCTAAATAGGCCCCGAGCATACATGATCTATAATGGGATCTAGATTGGGCGATGCCCATACCATAATGGTAGCGAACCACATAGCCTTGAAGCATCTCCCATTTTTTAGTCATTCCCGGTTGATGAGGCTTGAGCCTACAATTACCTTTTATATAGCGCTTCCCACTTGGAATGCTAACAATGTAGTGCCAGCATTCATCCATACAAGTTCGTTCAAAGACTGAACGAAACACTTGAAAGCTTCGTCTTTGAATTCCCCATCATCCACAAGATATCTTCACTTCACAACGCTTAAGTTGGATCGAAGTGGTCTTCGGATAACATATCCAATCCCGATCTCTTCGAAACAACATTCGACATTTTCTAGTAAACTCAGTCCTGTTTCTTTAGGAAATACACAGACAAAGGTAAGAGCGGAGTTCACCTCCTAACTGTTTGTGGACGGATTTCCTCATCATTCTTCCTAGAAGAATGAAATGAGATTTATATGAACGGTACGACATCATCGGAGATGACTATGCCATATAACTCACGTGTTTCTCCTATATATTTCCAAAGTTACTTTTGGGTCCAAATTCGATAATCGGTTATTTAACCATCGAAAAAACAAACATTCAAATCATAGATTTCATTTCCTATGGAACCCACTGAACCTCACATTTATAAATTTAAAATCACTTTTCAAATACTTGGAAATCACTTCCATATACTTATCTCAACAAAGTAAGTATATTCACAAAGCAGCACAATATTTTCGATACTTAGAAAATATAACCATGTACTTATCCTAATGGTATATGTATATTTTCAAACCATTCTTTTCAAAAATTGAAGAACCTTTTCCATATACTTACAAAATGGTACAAGTATCTTAACCGATCATTTAGAATGATTTGCTTATGTCAAAATCATATTTAAAATGATAAAACATAGGTATCCTTTAAACAAAGGTATAAATATCCCAAAATACCCTCTCTTTCTTTAACTCTCTTTTGATTTTATTTTAAAACATCTTCTTAATAAATTTCCATAATCTATCTATAGAATTACTTATGAATTCCCATATTTATAAACCCCTTTACATAAATCCTTTTTATAATTAATAAAAAACTAATTATTATCTACAAAAATAGTAATAAATTATTTATTTTAAAACACTATATGTAATATAGTAATTAACTTAAAAAAATAATTTTACAATTATCTATAATTAATTATTAATAAAGCTCCTTGTATATATAGAAATAATTAAAACATTTTTCTTCCAATTTATAAAATTAGAAATTAATCAAATCTAAAATTTTGAAATCTAAAAAAGGCTCGGCAATCCCAGGTACTTAACAAGCTACCAATACCTTCCATTTAACATCTCAAATCAAATTGCTGGTATTTACATAATCACACTTAAATAAATGTCCAAATAATATAATAGCAGAACGAAATTTATTCTGCTAACTAACGTCATTCAAAGATAAACCCTTGCATTTATTAAACGATGTCTATTTGTCCAAATAGATAACACCAAGAAGTATACCTATATTAACCACGTTATAATTTTAAACAACGTAATTATATTAATCAATATCAATATCAATTTATCACCTCGTATATGATCCATTACTTAAAACAAATTTTGAATACAAATTTAAACTCAAACAGTCCAATAGATTTCAAGATGCTATACCGCGATCCTAGATCAATTCAACCAATCCAATAGCATTTCTAGATGCTATATCGTGATCCTAGACCAAATTCAATCAACCAGAAATCCAATCAATTCAAGCAGATATAAGTAAATTTAATCTACATAATATTATAGTAGTAAATCAGAAAGGTGAGTTTAACTCACAATAGTGTTACGCTTTGATATAAAATAGAACGACGCTCGATTTTAGCCTAAATTTCCAACTTGCTCCAAATTCAACAAAACTAGCTTCGTCATGAAGCTTTTGTTATAACGAATGTAATGCAAAAAGTTTCGTCATGATGGGACCTCGTATGGAGAAGATATACAATTTATAAGATTCAATTAAATTAAAACAATTAATTTACTAATTATTTCATTAAATAAGTTAATTACCCAGTTAAAATTCAAATCTACCTTCTTCCCCCTACTGTTCCTGCTCTATAGCACACTCCCCATGGCCACACCTCCCATCTTTCTTTTCTCCTTCCCTCGACCATGAAAACACACCCTGACTTCACCAAACTCATCTTCTACTCGAGCTCCACCTTCTCATCACCTCCATGTTCCACTCGGCTCAAGCTAGCAAAAAGTGAACTGAAGGTCAAACGCGACCGTACTCCTCGTCGCCCCCACGTCCAGCGAACCGCATCCTACCGAAACCCGATTAGAGGTACACCCTCCACCACAAACCCATTTCAACCACCCTCCCGGCCTCTCGTTGACCATAGTTTGACCAATCTCCAACATAGTTCATATCTCATCACCGTACACTATCAAGTATAGCACACGGATGCCACAACCTTGAAATTGCTCCTTAACACGTGTAAATAGAAGACGACTAAAACTTGTTTCAAGCTTGTTCCAAATTTGAGCCTATGTCTTTCAGTTGTGATCATTCCATCCAAAATCGAGCGCCAGCAAAGATTTTTTTAATGTCGATCCATTATATTTTGAATTTTCCTTCGACTTGTTTCTAATTTCCAAAAGGAGATGGATTTTAATTTATTTTTCTTGTTTGCTTATTGGAAAACAAAATAGAAAGGTAGGCAGACAAAAAAACGAGAATGTATGCTCGCTAGTACTAAATGTCTGGAGTTAGGTTATATTTATTTTAAATTTTTCGGCATCTCGCTACCCAGATTTCTGTTCACGTGCGGACCCTGAATCTACAAAAAAAATACGATTGTGTTCAAGACAACAGCACGATTCTAAAATAATAATAATAATATATACTAGTTATTAAATTTTGTAAAAATCACAAAGACGCTGTCGTTTGTCGAAAAATCGTCAAACGACAAATTAAATATTTTCCAAATTAAAAAATTATGGAGAAAATCAAATAATATAAATTAAAAATATGTCGATGGAATTCGGGTCGTAAAAATGAAAATAAATTTTCTGATTATTCATTTGAACCATTTATTACTACAAATAACTTACAAATTGAATTTATTGATATTATTGATCATTTAAAAGAAATTAACAAGTCCATTTAATCCACAGAATTAATATTCAGTTTAAAATTCAAATATTTAAATCATCATTCAAATAATAAGTCCACGATTTCAACATTTAAATCACTATTTAAATTTTTATTCAAACTTTAAAGAATTTTAAACAATCCTATAATTTAATTTAAGTTTTAAGCTTTATAAAGAAATTTTTAAATAATTAAAATTAATTAAATATTCAAAATTAAATGACCAAAATCGCGGGTTGTTACACTGTCAAAAAACTTGGACCAAGAATCTGGAGTTGGGGTTTCGACCTTATCGAAAGCTAAACCTTTAGGCACCTTGTATTAGATTAGGTTTTCTAAGGTTTGAATGGATGGAGGTTAGGTTTCGACCTTGTCAAAAGCAACAACTCAGAGAATCGTAGTCGGAGTATATAACTGAATTATTTGGATATGCTAGGATACGATTGTGTTGGAAGGGTCCTTTCGATATAGGCGACACCTGAAACACAGAGTTAAACCTGGTAAAAGCTTTAAAAACAATAAAGTAATCTGAAAGATTTAAGACTTCCCTTTCACAACCCAAAGAAGACTTTATTACTCAAAATCCCCAATTCGATTTAGAAATTAGGGTTTACCTCTCTTTGAATTGAGAAAATACAAGTTTATAAAGGCAAGATTCGAATCCCTCAAACCTGAACCCTTGGGTCTTATTTATAGATGCGGGTCAGCACCTTTCGACCCTAATGCTTTCATCTTGGTCGAAAGGTGGCTGCCGAAATAACTCTAGTATGCTTCCGCCTTTGTCGAAAGGAACTGCTGCACTTCTCTTTTTTGTGTTGCATTGTTAGAGCTTTCGACTCTGTCGATAGGCTTTGCTTAGTGGTTTCGACACTATTGGTTGCTTCTGGACTCTTGTTTGTGACTTGATGTAGAACCTCCCTGGGCAACAACGGTTTCGACCGGTTTGAAAGGCTTGGCACAGATTTCGAAAGGGTTGTTCAAGCCAAAACATGCTTTCGAGTGATTTGAATGAAGGCGAAACTTTTGGTTTCAAAAGGTTTGGCACATATACAAAGAGTTATTCTTCATTGTCGTCGAAAGGTGTTTCTTTGACTCATTCAAAAGGTCTTCATGCATATGGAATTACCTGCTTCGAAAGGTGGTCACTGAAGGCGGAAGGGTGCTTTTGACTCCTTCGACTTCTTTAAAAGGTAAGGATCTTTTGGACTTTGGCTGTAGCATCCCTTCGACTCCTTCGAAAGGTCTAGCTGGAATCTTTTCCTCTTAATCTTCCTTGACCTCTGCTCAAACAGGTTCCGGCTTAGTCGTAAGGGGTTTGTTGGTAGTAACATTTGCCCCACCTCCCCCCCGCGAAGGGATGCTCTTGACTTTCAAAGTCAACTATGTCGGAACCTAGACGTTTCCCGCCTCTTGATCTTTCTGCGTGAATCTGCACCACTCGTTTAAATTCGATCTAACGGTCCACCGCCTTCTTTGACTTTCCTTATAAAGTAAGTCTTCTTCTTATTTCCCTTTCACTTTTCTTCAAATCAAATTTTCGAGTGAAAGTAAGGAGTTCTAAAATTCTCAAATTTCCTTTTCTTGAATCAAAGAATAAACCAGATTTAAACGTAAGTTAAAACTATTCTACTCTTCTAATCTTTCTTTTTACTATTTCACGATTTGGGATTTCTGTTTTAAATTATGTATAACCGAGATTTCGAATTTTGTTTCAATTTTCTAGAAATTGCTTGAGTTTTAAACTATTAAACCACATGAGAGGATTTCATGATTCGATTTCATGAATCGACCAACCTCTTGTTGACTTTTTGTTTTAAATTCGGCTCCAGATTTAATGATTTTTGCTGTTTTTCATAAAATTTGAATTTGCTTTATAGAATTTGAAATTCAAAAGGTTAGTTCCATGCTTAAATCCATTTTCTTAATAGGTTTGATTCATTTGTCTATTCACTTTTAAATTCCTGGATTTGCAATCGGGTTTGGGGAAGAAAGGGGTTTCTGTTTTCTTTATCCGGAAATTTCGTGTTGTACGGATGAAAAATTGGTGCCATAAATTTACCTTTCTACCCCTTCAAAAGAGATTAAGGCGGCAACATTGATTTTACTTTCTTAGCCCCTTTCGATGAGGTCAGAAGGTATCGTAGCACGAATTTGACCAACTTTGTTGAAATATTATGTAGTAGAGCAAAATGTAGTCACCCCTTTCAAAAGCAAAGCGCTTTGACCTAGTCGAAACCTTTTGTGCTGATTGAAATCCTTTCTTTGTAGTATGCTTTCGAAACCATAATATCCTTTCGATCTTATCGAAACCTCCTGGTACTAATGAATCAAAACCTTTTATATCACCTTTTACCAGCATTGTCGAAACGTTCCAAGTTTGAATGATTTTAACTTAGGACCTTTCGACTCAATGGGTATATAAGGTTTCAACGGCATGCATATTTTTCTTAGAGAACTTCTGCCCCTAGTTTTGACAATATCGAAGGGTCTTGTGTTATCTTTTTTTTAAATGTTAGCAGTGTATATTTTTTGTTCTAACTCCTAAGTTAGTTTTAACCATTTCCTTTTAACATCATAATTTCCATTGAGCTTTCGACATTCTTGAAGGGTGCCGATTGGACATATACTTCAACCATTCCTTTTAACCCTGTCGGAAGCTCAGTGAATGCTCATATTTTGGCTGCGACACCATCGAGAGGTGTTTTTTTAATGTTAACATTCTCCCCTTTCGACTCTGTCGAAAGCTTTACATCTCTGATTTTCAATTTCAATAATCTTCCAAGAATTTGAAGTCCCATGTTTGGTTTTATGTTTAAGTTGCTTCAGTAGGATTTTACTAATTCTTGAAAGAATGCTAAGTTCATAATAAACTGGAAATTTTAACTGAAACGTTTTCACCTGGCAAGACCATGAGCTCTCCAAAGAAAATTGAAGCCACTTCCAAGCATTCTCTCATATCTACACAAGATGAAGCAGATGTCATCCTTAGTGACTATGGAATTACTGGTGTGGAAGCCATTCCACCTAGGGAAACAGATAGCATCAACCCTTCCGAAGGGTTCTTTACTTATACCACCATTCATTTATGGCACAAGGGGTTTCTGCCTTTTTCGAAGTTCTTGTCCAGGTTTCTTTCTTATCTCGGGATCGCTCCAATCCAGCTGTCCCCGAAATTTTACACCTACCTCCTATCACTAGAGCTAATGGCATTAGAGTTTGGCCTTCCCTCTCTAGACGCTGAAGTATTGAATTACTTGGTCAGACTAGTCAAGCTTAGTAATCTCAACCATCACTTTAGAGAAAACCCCCCAAAAAGCTAATATTAGAAAGGGTTAACAAGTTTAAAAACAGGGAGAACCATTTTTTTCGTTAGATGCTTCCCAAATATCAGTGGGATCTTTTCTACTATGAATAAGTTTAGATTTTCATTGCTTTCCTTCTATTTTGTTACTTCTCTTGTCTAATATTTGTCTTACTTTAGGTTCTCCTACCAAAGAACTTAATGAATCAGACAAAAGAACAGTGGAGTCTAATCGCAGCCTCTAATAAGATCGGAAACCAACTGAGGCTGTTGATTCCCTCTAACTTGAAGAAGAATTCTCTTCTCCCCCCCCAGTCAAAGGATTTTGGAGCTACCTCCTTTGATCCAGCATACATCAAAGGGTAAACGGTTCCCATCCTTGGGTGATCCTACACATTTCTCTCCCATGTCACCTATTTGCTCTGACCACTTTGGTAAGTTATAGACACTACATCTGTTTCCTATTTATATGTTGCTTTACAGATTATTCTACGGACTTTTAATCCGTTTGAATTCTCTATAGCTACTTCTCAGGTTACATGGCCCGCTAGTGGTGCCGATCCCCCTCCTACAACTTCTCATGCACCATCCATCGCCTAATCTCTCGCCAAAACTAAGATGGCCATTAAAAGGAAGTTGGCGCCATCAACTGAAGCAAAAAATCCTCTGAAGATAGCTAAAGTTGTTAATGTAGAAGGGGAGGAACTTTTGTCTTTTGATAAAGCTTCAGAGAGCCCGATCATTGAAGCTCCCCAAGGTAAACCCGAGCAGACTCCCACTGCCATCGATACCCACTCTTGCATTACCATTTCTAGCTCTCCGTCCGCATTCGAACAAATGCAACAAGCTTTAGAGGTGACCCCCACTCTAAACGCATTCCTCCAAAGCCAACATCTTCTTCTTCCGTCAATTTTGAAGAGATAGCCCAGTCTATCTTAAATTCTGAGTCCTTCACCTCCATCCACCCGCCTTCCACCGTCTCTGATTTGGCGGCACATTACCGCTCTCTGATAGAGCAATAATTCTTGGTAAGTTTCACTTCAATTGACTTTATCATTACTGGTTTTCTCCAAATCTCTAACTTGTGCTGCACTTCATCTTTTAGATTTCTAAGAGTTGGCTAGTTTTGCACAAAAAGGCATCTAAAACTTCTGTTAAGTCCTCCAAGTTTCAGGATGAAATTTCTCCTCTAAAGAATCAAGTGTCTTCCCATTCTGCGGCAAATGATGAAGCAACCTCTGAACTGGAGCGATTGAGATCTTCTCTTACTTAGTCAAAATCTGCTATTTTAGAGGAAAGAAAGGCTCGCCAACTCCTAGCCGATGAGAACTTTGCTATGCAGCTATCCATAAGAGAATCCGATGAAGAGTGGGCCCATATGGCAGCAAAGAGCGCCTCTTTGAAAGAGAAGTTGAACCTGAAACTTGCCGTCGAAACCATTTCAGATGCCAAACAGCGAGTATCTTAGTTTCTTGACACTACACTTGGGGAGATCATGTTGAGCTCTTTTGAAGAGGCCCTGATGCTTGCGTATGCTGATAATATTGACAAGTGCCCTGACTTAAGCTTCCCCTCGCTCGACTCTGCCCTCGTTGATAGAGTAATGGGCAAGATTAGCCATTTGAAGCAGGGGATTGGAGCTGCAGAAGAGGAGGAAATCGACGCCTCTAAAATTATTTCTTTCAGCGTTCCTTCTTTTGAAATCGAATCTGATTCGGAGGATGAAGGCGACAAGAATGACGCTGTCAAGGAAGAGGGCGACGGTGATGGTAATGACAATGACGATGATGATGATGACAATGATGATAACACCGACGATGGCTAAAGTTTAGGTGGTGATGGAGGAGGCCAGCTGAGCCTTCTGACAAAGATGGAGAGGTAATACAAGAGCTCCTGAGAAAGAGCCATCTGCTCATAGCATTCCCACTTGAATCTGCCGCCCCTTCTGCTCCTCAAGAAGATCTTGCTTTTAACAATATTGAAGAACCGAGAGGAAAAGAGCAGGCTTCTCAGACTTCTGTCCTAATATCTCAGGTATGGGATTCTCTGTTTAAATGTTTTTCACTTCATAGATAATAGTATTGTAAATCATTCATTCTAGATAAGAAAGAAATCTGTCCTTCCTTATAAAACCCAACTTGAATAAACAGATTGTATATGGAGTTAGATAAGAAAATAAGGGAGCACAATGTACTTTCCGATAAATATCATAGGCTTAATAGAAGTGCATCAGTGCTGGCATCTTTTAAGCGTCAAGAAGCTGCTCCTACTAAAGAGAGCGCGCCTTCACTATAACGCTCTCTTAAAAGAAAACAGAGAGTTAATCACCTTATTTTGGATGTTGATTGAAGAAGGGACATTTTAGTTAACTTCTTGTGTAAGGCCTATTGTAGACATCCAATTGTTGATTTTTCATATTTAGATGAATTTAGCGGGGGCCTACTTAGGCGCTTTCATAAGAAGTACTTGGACGAATTCAGATATGACACACATCCTGGAGCTTGTTGGAATTTACCACGAGTCAGATCCATTCCCTAAGGTCTTCCTCCTAAAATATTTAAGTATTATAAGGATAAATTTGTCATTGAATTATTTAGTAAATCTATCTTGCATGAACCAGATGAGTAATTGTAATCATGTAATAATATATTGATTCGTGAATGTTTGATTTAGTCTTGCTTTTTACACTTAGCTTCATTTCATTATGTTATCATAGGGTGGCTATTCATCAGGCCAACTTGTTTCTAGAGACCATTTAAGTTAATACGTTAAACCGAGAAGATTTTATCTTGAAAAAGGATCAATTTTAAAGTCTTCAAAATTAGCAAGGTACTGTTTTCTTAGAGACTTACAAAAACTTTAAATGGAACATCCCCATCTCTTCTTTGATTTCCTCGATGATGAAAAAGAGTAACTACTTAAGGAAATCAGGACATTCCATGCCAAGTTAATTTATGGTCATGATAGTCCTCCAGCTAGGGAGTGGGACTATAGCAAATATCCCTCGGTGATTACTCCGAAGGGACTAAACATTCCTTTTGATTCTACAATCATTCTTTCTTCCAATTCATTTGATAAAATTAAAGATGTTGTATTTCACCTTTAGATATGAATCAATTTTCATATTGTATCTTTTAGTTTCGTTGTCATTTGAATTGTAATCTTTTATCGTAGTAATAAAGTGATTCTTTATTCTGATTTTGACTTTATTTTGTTTCTTCTTATTTAAATAAGAGTTACAATTATCTGAAACTCCACTCTCACTTGATTCAACATTACACCTCACAAGTCTTAGAGATAAGTTGTTAAAAGAATTCGAAAGGAGCGAACCCCTTGAAGACATCTTACTTACACGCTTTCACGGAAATGCTAAAGCTTTAAAATGTCATAAAAGATATCTACTTCAGAAAACTATTGTTAGCAACCTTAAGGATCGAGTTGCCAACTTGAAGGATGATATCAAAAGCAAAGATGAAATGATCTCTACACTGAAGCGACAAGTAAAGTCGAATCCTTTGATTGACATTGACCAAAAAATATCAGAACTCCTTCAACAAATAAGCGACTTAGAGATAAAACTGAGGGATAGACAAGCCCAATGCGAATCACTTGAATATATTATGGGAGATAATATTTAGAGTATCGATTTACCGGCTCCCCGCACCACTCCTTCTATTTCTAAACCCACGAGATCCACTCCCCTTGCTACTCAGAAATTCCCCACAATGATCAACCCTCCTCCTAGCTTAGACGAGAAGGTTGTGGGTGAATGGTGCAGGAAAGTTAAGTTTGAAATAGCTAGGTATTTTTATGAACAACAAAAAGAAAAATATTCTCAGAGTATCAACGAGTATGCTGCCAAGATTCAGAAATTTGAACACGATTACTACTTCCTTCAAAAGCGCATTGTGGAATTAGAAAGGAAAAATAAGACCTTTAAAGGCGCAAACAGAGCTTTCAACCGTGCTTTGAAGACCAATATTAATGAAATCGACGATGCAGACATAGTAAGGAAGAAGGAAAAGAAACTTAAAGAGGTCCTCTGTGCTGCAATTCGTCACATAGTTGATCCTTCGATTGCGGAGGGTCTTAGCAAGGCTACTCAAGACTTATGATAAGTTTGTACTCGTGAAATGTATATACTTATCTTGTATAATTGTGAACGATTCCATAAGTTTTGTAAATAACTTCGTGAGCTATGTAAATCATACAAACTTGGTAAATATCATCTGATATGTGGTTCTTTCTTGTAATGTCATTTCTGAAATGCTTGTTTTGATAGCTCACACTATAATTTATGTATTTGCTGAATCCTTCATTTCTCTTCGCTGTTTTGATTTTCCTAAAAAGTATGAAGAAAACAATATTTCCAATCGTTAGCTTGAAATTGACATATAGGTCTATGTATATTATTCGCGTATATTAACAAATCATTATGTTAATTGCATGAAAAGTAATTTGTATCAAATGTCTAAATCCCATCTTTAACCATAATGAGAAATAATTTAGAATTCAACTTTAACCACTTTGTTGGAATGTCTGACGTTTGTTGATAGAAAATCCCGCCCCGAAGCTGCGTTATAAATGTTAGGGAGTAATTCTCTAGAGATAGTTAATAAAGAGCTAAATCCAGAAATCATTATCTGAATATTTATAGTAGAAACCCAATGGCCTCTTCTCGGGCATCAATGCAACTTGAAAGCTTAGACATCCGAAACCCAGATTCGGGTATTGATGGAAACTCATAATAGTGATCTTCTTGAGAATATTCCTTGACCCAAATTCGGGCATTTGCGATTGAAATCCATAATAGAAATTCCAAGCCCAGATTAAGGCATAATAAGTGATAATCCAACGACCCAGATTCAGGTATGATAGAGATAATTAGAGATTGATAAAGACCCGAAATCCAGATTCAGGTATAATAAAAATTATAAGTGATTGATAAAGACCCAAAACCCAAATTCAGGCATTACAAATGAAATCTTGAAATGCGAAATCTGAAACCCATATTCGGGTATTAACAGGTGGAGTTCAGCTTTACTCCTTAGATTTTGTCTTCTTTGACATGTATGAACGCTTTAGGTCTTGTATGTAGTTGTAAGTTGATTAATTGCCTCTTGGGCTTGGATATTTTAGTCTATGATCGGATATGCCGCTTCTTGGGCTTGGACATCTTAGTCTATTGTTGTCCGGTGCTCTTAGTTAGCTCATCTTAGAGGCTGGAACCAAGGACATACCCGACCTCCCTCTAGGAGGCCCCTTGACCTGGCCAAAGACGCGGTAAAGGGCTTGTCCGATGCTTTAACCTAGCCATAGCATGGAGCGGATAAAGGCTTACTCCGACCTCCCTCTAGGAGGTGCCTTTCCTTGGCCATAGCGTGGCGTGGATAAGGGCTTGTTCAAGGTTTTACCCTGGCCATCTTATGGTGCAGATAAAGGCTTACTCCATCCTCCCTCCAGGAGGTGGCTTGACCTGACCAGAGGCGCAGCCAAGGGCTTGTCCGGTGCTTTAACTTGGCCATCTTATGGCATGGTTAAAGGCTTACTCCATCCTCCCTCTAGGAGGTGCTCTGCCTTGGCCATCTCGATGCGGACAGAGGCTTTCTACCATCTTAGGTGGACTACCATCTTAGATAGTATACAAATATAAGGAGTATTTCACTCCAAACCATGTAGATCTTTCTTAAAAAAGTAACTCTTTATTGATTTTTCTCAAATTTTCTTTACAAATCCTTTAATCTTTCCTTGACGGAAGAAATTGATAATCATCCCTTCCAGGCTCTGCAATGATTGGTCTCATGTCCGTTAATCATATTATAGTGAACAATAGGATCCCCATAGATTCCATTCATGTTTTGGCTTCTTTTTTTGTGATGGCCAATAGTTAATCTCATCCTTGGTTAGCAAGTAGACATTCTTTATGGAAGTTGTCAAGTTGCATTCTTTGGGAAGTCTAGACTTGAGGCTTGATTCTTGAGGATGGCTCTTTGATTTTTTATTCCTTAGCCTTGTAGTTTCACATTCCTCGATACTTTTCTTTTTGCCACCCTTTGTAGTTCTTGTGTTGGAAGCGTTATTGTTGTGGTTGGCTGCCATTTATGTAAAAAGGCATTGTAGTCAGACATTATTTCTTCTTCAAAGATTATGCCTTTGGAATAACGTTAAATGGTTTTTCTCATTTGGTTGAATAAATTATCGCTTCCATTTGTCCTTCTTCCTAAGGCAAAGATAGGGGTGGGGCCCATATGAAAGGGGTTTAAGCTCCATTCTCAGGATCATACGATTCAGTTTTTTTACTGTTTATGATTCTTAGAGCTTCTAGTCTTAGCCTTTGCTCTTCATTTTGGTTGGAATCCATGATGGACTTTGAGGAGAATCTCATCTCATGTGGTTTAGAGGATCCTTGTTCAGATCTTATGGTTCTTCTAGCCATGATTAGACCAAAGTAGATGAAATTGAGATTGAGTTAAGTGGGGTTAGAGACAAGTAGTGTTGGGTGTTCAACCAATTCAAAGGTTCGAGCCCTCCTTCTAACGTCAAAATGTTAATAAGAAAATTTTGTCGACACCCCAAAGTTGTGTTATGGAACAAGGTTTACTCCTTAGGTAGATGGAGAAGAGTGGAATATGTATATCCTTCTTCAATTTCCTTCGAATAGATAGCTGTAGTAAAAAGTTATTCAGGTCGACCTTTCGACCCAGTCGAAACGGTTGGTTTCTTTGCTTATTGACCCTTCGAACTTATTGAAGTAGTGTGGTTTTTCCTTCGAAAGCCTTCCTTTCGATTCAGTTGACATACCCTTGATAAGGTTTGCCTTGGTTAGTTTCAACCTAATCGAAGGCTTTAGTTGTTGTGTGGGTAGGACTTTGTCCAAGAATCTGAGGCTGAGGTTTCGACCCTATCGAAAGTGAAGTTGTTTAGGCGTTAAGACTTGGACTAGGAATCTGGAGTTGGGGTTTCGACCTTGTTGAAAGCTAGACCTTTAGCTACCTTGTATTAGGTTAGGTTTTATAAGGTTTGAATGGATGGAGGTTAGGTTTCAACCTTGTCGAAAGCAGCAGCTCAGAGAATAGTAGCTTGGAGTATATAACTGAAATTATTTGGATATGCCAGGTTACGATTGTGTCGGAAGGGTCCTTTCGATATAGGCGACACTTGAAACACAGAGTTAAACCTAATAAAAGCTTTAAAAATAGTAAAGTAATCCTAAAGATTTAAGACTTCCCTTTCACAACCCAAAGAAGACTTTATTACTCAAAATACCCAACTCGATTTAGAAATAGGGATTACCGCTCTTTGAATTAAGAAAATACATGTTTAGAAGGGCAAGATTAGGTTCCCTCATACTTGACCCCTTGGGTCTTATTTATAGATGCGGGTCAGCACCTTTCGACCCTAATGCTTTTCTCTTGGTTGAAAGGTGGCTACCGAAATAACTCTAGTATGCTTCCGCCTTTGTCGAAAGGAACGGCTGCGCTTCTCTTGTTTGTGTTGCCTTGTTAGAGCTTTCGACTCTGTCGATGGGCTTTTCTTAGTGGTTTCGACACAGTTAGTTGCTTTTAAACTTTTGTTTGTGACTTGATGTGAAACCTCCCTGGAGAGTAATGGTTTCGACCGTTCGAAAGGCTTGGCGCAGCTTTCGAAAGGGTTGTTCAAGCCAAAACATGCTTTCAAGTGATTTGAATGAAGGCGAAACCTTTAGTTTCGAAAGATTTGTCGCATATACAAAGTGTTGTTCTTCATTGTCTTCGAAAGATGTTGCTTTGACTCATTCGAAAGGTCTTCATGCATATGAAATTACCTGCTTCGAAAGGTGGTCACTAAAGGCGGAAGGGTGCTTTCGACTCCTTCGACTTCTTAGAAAGGTAAGAATCTTTTAAAGTTTGGGTGTAGCATTCCTTCGACTCCTTCGAAAGGTCTAGTTGGAATCTTTTCCTCTTGTTCTTCCTTGACCTTTGCTCAAACATGTTCCAACTTAGTCGAAAGGAGTTTTTTGGTAGTAACAATAAGCATGAACTATTGTTTGTTGATTTTTGAGTTATGTTTAACCATTTTATAAGTAAATTTACCTTTATACAGCATGGGATGGGTAGATAGTTATTTCAGGAAACATTGAAACAAACACCTTTTGAATTAAGTATCACAATTTGACTACAAGAGGTTCGTTGATAATGTTGGGTTAAAATTTAAAATTTTAATACAAGCTGTTTATCATAGATTTTAAGAAAGGTAAGTTATTTTTAAGATAAGCACTAGTGTAATAGTTTTATATAGGATAGTGACTTATATAAATATAGTTTATAAGTATAGTTTATGAAGTTTAGTTTACAAATATAAAATGGACTTAAACTGAGAATTTGAGAACTAACATCCCGATGTTTTAGAAATTGGTTTCCTAAGGTTTGGAAAATATTAACAGTATTATTTGAAAGTAAATATTTGAGAAAGTGGTTTATGTAATTGATATCAGGTGCTTAGTAACATTTACAAAGTATTTGATGCCATTTTGGAATATAATTTTGGTTAAGTCCGAAAGGCATGAGTTAGGAGTATTGAACTCACTTCTATCACTGAAAAATGATTGTGGCAATGACTACAGCATCATCGATATTTATTTTCGAGTTTCAAAGTGGAGGATGCTACTATAGTAGTTATACTACTAAATTGTTTTGATAAGACAGATTTTGATTAAATTTGGAAGGTATAATTTGATATAAAAAGGTAACATATATATTATTTTGAAATAAAACTAAGGGTTTAAATTCTTAAGTTTTCTGTTATGATTATATTATGGTTGCATGTACCTTTCGCATTTAGGTAGTTTGATTTGGAGTTATAATCTGCAATGATTGAATGGATGGAAATTGGTTGGTATCGGTGAATAAAGTTAAAGACTTAAAAGAATTTGGTAATCTATTTCAACTAATTGGTTTTGAAAAGTTAATGTGTTTTGTGGTATTTTTCTTACTTACTAATATCAAAGGACGAAATTCTTTTAAGAGGGGAGAGAACGTAACGATCCAGAATTATAGAAAATTGATTTTGAAATATTCAATTGATTTTAAATATTGTATTATTAATTTTTATAAGTTAAATAGATAACATTTCACACATAAGGATTTATTGGAATGATAATTTTGTTAATTGGAATAGTAATTTTTATATTGGGATTTGTTTAAATAATCCAACCTAGGATTTAATGTTAATGCAAATGATTTGGGGATCTTATTTGAACTCAGTATAAATAAGAATGGTAATAATAAACTTTTAATATAGATTTAAAATTTATTAATTTGGATTTTAAAATAATTTGTTTTAATTAACGTGTGAAAATAGCATTCCGAGGCACTATCTTGGATTTCAATGAAACTAGTTTCATTAGATTTGTAATATTGTATTATTGCATGTTATTGATTTTCGTAGCGATCAGACGTATTGTGTGTCGTATGGGTTTGAAATGCATATTAATTATTTTTAGAAATTAATATAATATAACAGGGGTTGAAAAGATATCTTCTGTATATGATCGAATTAGGTCTCGAGACTAGTTTCATTGTGTTCGGAATAAGGGTATTACGTATAGAATGCCAGGCGGCACATCTTGATAGGAGTTCGAGATTTTTGGACGTTTAAAGCTTGATATTTTAAATAAAATAATATATATTACGCCCATACCCAACCCATATCTCTCCACCATTTCACCATGCTTCAACCCATAATCCCCCGTCAGCCATAACCCTTCTCCATTTAAAATCGTTGCCTGTTACTGAAAAAAAAGCTCAAGGATTTTCAAAAATCAATTTCTCCAAAAATATTCATTGAAAAATTCTAATCTTTGATTCGTTGAGTTCGTCTAACTTAGATCTTCAATCCTGTACTTGTTTTATTGGCCACGATGGTGGCTTGGGATGATCAACTTTTCCAGCTAAGACTAGGGTTTAGGGTTTGGGAAGATTTGATCGACGATTTGCTTTTTAGTGGTTAGATTAGAGTTTGGGAAAGCGGATAACCCCTAGTGCCAAAGTTTCGAGGAGTTCGGCGGTGATAATGGTCATACGACCTGATGACGATAAACATAGTTTTATAATACACTCGAGTTTTCTAAGAGGAGTATTATAACATGGGTTGGAAACTTAAAGGAAGATTAGTTAAGAGTTTTTATAAATGGTTTTAGATATTTATAAAAGAATTTTGAAATTATTTTATAGATTTATAAAAGGAGTTTTATAAATATTTTCATGGATTGTAAGGGTTTATTAATGATTTTAGGAATGTATAAAAGGGAGTTTTATAAGTGATTTAAGCATTGATGGAATGGGTTATATACGAGTTTTAGAGATTTATAACGGAATTTTTAAATTTGTTCTAGAATTGTGTAAAAAGGGAGTCTTTCTCTGTTTGTGAATATATTTATACCATTGAGATAATTATATGGATATTATTCAAGTATTCAAAATATAGGGATTTGTGAGTATATATTTGTAAAGGTATTTTGATACAAATATTACAAAGCGATTTTGATTAATGAAAAAAGGAGGCTAGTGGTTGATCATGTGGTTAACCTATGTTGGTTTTCCCTTTGAAATAAATCCCTGATTTGAATGTGTGCTTGTGGATAGTTAAATAACCGACTATCAAATATGGACCCAAAACATGACTTTGGAAATATCAAGGAGAAACATGTGAGTTATATGGCATAGTCATCTCCGATAATGCTGTACTATGCGTTTAAACCTTGTTTCGTTGAAATTTGTCCACTAATGATTAGGAGGCAATCTCCACTCTTATCTTTGGCTATTTATTTCCTAAATAACCGAGATTGAGTTTACCGGAAACCATCGAATGTTGTTTCGAAGAGACCGGGATTGGATATGTTATGCAAAAACCACTTTGATCCAACTCAAGCGTTTCGAAGTGAAGACATCTTGAAGTGGATGGAATTGAAGATGGAGCTCTTGATCGTTTTGTTTAGTCCCAAAACAAACTTATATGAGTGAATGTTGGCATTACATTGTTTCCTGGAGGGCAGTGTTAACATTCCAAGTGGGAAGTGCTATATGAAAGGTAAAACATAGCCTCAAGCCTCATTAACCGGGAATGACTAAAATAGATGAGATGTAGTAGGGCGAAGTGGGTCGCTCCCAAGTAAGGTATAATCATTCCTATCTAGAGTCGATATTATCTCTCATTTGTATGCTTCAGGGCCTATTAACAGAGGGATGATCATATTCGGTACTACTAGTCAAGTGGTAGGCCGGTTTTGTGTTGGTAGGGGATCCTGGCAAGGTCCTCGGTGTTATTTTATCTAGAGATGCACCGTGACGGGCGGTTACCCAGTAGTCCAGTCATTGTATGGAATCCATTCTCCAATACATTCCTTTAGGGTTTTAGTTGTATACCTGTTATGCTAGAATTTAATTAATGTAAGAATTTCGGCTATGATTAATAAGTATTTGTATCTTAGATACTATTATAATATCAGAGAATTTCATATGAAAAAGTTTGGTTATCATAAGGTAAAAACCTGTCTTGTTTATGTGTGGCGTGGTTTTACGAGATACTTTTGATTTCAAAGGTTTTTATAACTTAAAAATCCAGTTGGGTATGTTTTCTCACGCTGATTTTCCAAATTGACTCGGGTGTTATTTTATTATAATGCTTGGGTTAGACCGAGCATATTACAGATTTAGTTTGAATGCTTTGGAGCTTCAAGAGGCGAGCTGGAGGCCCCAGAGACATATTCACGTTCATGGTTATTTTGTTGCTGCATTCATTGTTGTATTTATCAGTAATTGTGAGGGCGGGTTGTTATAACTATCTAGGTTGAAATATGTTAATATACTCTGATTGATGTCTATATGTATATCTATTATAGTAAAGATCTATTGTATATTATAGATTATTCGTTCCATTGTAAGATTTTGTACTGTTTAGTTTTCTTCGTATCTTCTTCCTTCTTTCTTTTTCCCAAACAATTCAGGTTTTTCCGGCATTCAATTGCTTGACACGCAATACAGTGGACATATCGGTGTCGATTTCCGAGGGTCAAAAATCTCGAGCTCTTACACTTGGTATCGGAGCCGAAGGTTAAGTGAGAACTTTGACTTTTGTGAGGATTACTCATTAGAGATAGGATCAATAGCACCCTAAAATGAGTTTGAGTGTGTGTGTGTGAGCGTGTAATTGTTAGTGATATAAAAATGTTTTATATTGTGTTGGTTGATCTATAGATTGGCTTATGGATTCTGGTCAATACGAGTAATTAACATTATTGATAGGGATTTCTAAACACTTGAACAAGGCTAATAGACACAATTTTGTTTTGAAAATTAGATAAGTGAAATAATTTTACCTTGATGGAATGAAGTTTAGTGGAGCATAGCTCTGTATCCTTGCTTGGTCGTGCGTGGCCATGGTGTTGTGTTTCATTTCGTGCACGATGATATTAAGAAAGAGGGGAGAAGGTTTTAGAATGTAATTAAAGGTTAATTATGTGATTAGTTTATTATATTTTCATTTAAAATATTGATAAACTAATAATTGTAAAACTCTCTCATACGAGGTCCAATTGAAGCGTGGATTTTTACGTTGTGCTCATGATGACGTAAGGTTCGCGATGGAACTAGTTTGGACGAATTTGGAGCCAGTTGAAATTTGGGCTAAAATCGGACGTCATTTGATTTTAGTTCCAAACTGAAATGCCTAGCGACAACTGGAATAATGGTGAGTTAAACTTACCTTTTTCGTTAAGCATAAATATTATATAGTTTTTAAATTTTTTTTGATTGGATGACTAGATGATCTACTGTTAATCAGTTGGTTTGGATTTATTCCTACCCCAGGAGCGGATGAACTTGTATATATACCCGGCTAGTAACGGATAACCTATATTATATATAATTTTATAATGTTTGTGATATGGGGGAACAGGTTGGAGGGATCCAATAGGATTCCTTGCCACTGTTGATTTTATATATATATCTATGTGTGTGTGAATGTGTTGATATATGAGCTATGATGCAAGGGGACAGGTTGGAGGGATCCAATGGGATTCCTCCATATTATTGATTTTAATTTCAATAATATTCCTATTATATGAATTACTGGTATTAAACCTAATTATTGGCTCTATTTGTTATGACATTGTTTATGTTCAAAGCTGAAACCCAGTAGTGATAGAAAATCAATAACAATATTTGTTAAGTGTTTGGTAGTTATTGGCCTCAAATTAGTTGTTAACCCAAAAAATGGATCAACGTCCTAGATTGAGTATGAAAGCACTAGCCCTGTTTATCAAGGCAAATAAAGTAAAAAAAGCAACATTGAATCACAGAAAAAGTAAAGAGACAAGGGGTTCGGCTGATAACGAAGCCTAAGTCCACTTTATAGCTTTTATTAGCTGATTGTTGTTACAAAATTGATTTGGATTACAATAAGATTGAATCACCTAAATTAGATCTAAGAATAAGTACTTGGAGGCAACTGGAGGATCTTAGTTGCTCTTTTGTGACTGTTGTGTGGGAGAAGAAGAGTGAAGAATAGTAATGGCAGAGTTGTAACAGCCAGTCCAGGGAGATCCTTTTTCTGTTGCAAATGGGATGGTATTTATACAATTTGGAGAGCACTTGGGCCAGGGATGCTTTACCAGGAGTCTTATTCGTCATGCAAAAGGATCCCAAAAAGTTTGGTGGTGACTTGAGCTAAGTATTGAGATCGATACCTCTCCGATGTGGTCAGATCGGTACATATCTGAATAATTAGTGAATTTCTAAGTTTTGAGTCCTTTGGAGGTTATCTGAGTTAAGTATTCAGATCCGTACCTATCCGATGGGGTCGGGACGGTACCTATCCGAATACTTGGTGATTTTTTGAATCTTTTCAGTTTGGTTGTCTTTATTTTCTATAATTGAGTGCCTTGTCCGCATATCAAGCCGTTTGGAATTAGTTTGATCATCCGTCTTCATGGATCATCCAATCCATCCAGTTGTAGGGGATCCATTCATAACTCACTCAATACTTAATCAAATGACATGAACTTCATACATGCAATGTACATGAGTAGGAGAGCCTCCAAATCGGATCTTATGAGGCAAGCTAAATATTTGGATCTGCGATGATCTAATTGAGTCGGATCGGCGGTGATCCAAACCCTTAGCTTATTTTTGAATCTCTTCTTCTGGGTCGTAGGAGATCCGACCATAACTCGCTCAATACTTAACCAAATGACATGAAACTTCATACATGTAATGTACATGAGTAGGAGAGCCTCCAAATCAGATCTTATGAGGTGGGGCCTATCCTAGATGGGTCGGACCCGTTCCGTCAAACTAGCTCAATTTGGAGGAGATCCACCCATAACTCGCTCCATACTTATCAGAATCAGAAAAAATTTGCAGGTACCTTCTAGAGGGAGTGTGGGATCGACACAATGAATCTCAAGTGGTGGAACCCACCTTAGTTGGGTTGGATCTGATCCAAACTTTGGATCGATACCGATCCAAATTGGCTTGGCCAATTGAGTTGGTTTTTGGTATGAGGCTTTTTTACGTCTTTAAAGTCTTCTCTCCAAATTTCAAGTTGGTCCAAATCAATATGAGTTATGTAGGTCCATTTTAAGTTTCTCTAGTCTAAAGCGAGTAAACATTTGAATGGACCATATGATTCTTCAATTCTTGAACTAGTTTGCTTGGAATGTTACCAAACTTGATAGTAGATCCTAGTATAGGCATAAGGTCGCAATGAAAAAGGTTTGGAGATCCCATGTTTCAACTATTCGGATCGATACCGATCTGATTGGATCGAATCGGTGTAGATCCGACTAGACTGCTTATTTTGTGGTGAATTTTCTTGAGGGCCAGCCTCTTGCTCTTTTAAGTGATTTGGTCATGTTTCAAGTCATTCGGGCTTAATCTGAATGTTCTATCTCCTATTGAATTTTGATGGTTTAAAAATTCTGTTAACATTTCCCCCCCAGAGTACGCTTTCATTGAAAAGGTGTGCTCAGGAATTGATTATCTCTCAGTTTCCATTTCAAGAAGCATTGTGGATCATCTTGAACAGTCTCAAGAAGTTATCTATGATGTGTCAGTTAGCCATTCAGCTTTCAATGCGGATCTTTATTGCTCATGATTACAAAGCAATCTTAACTTGATAATCTTTGGAGTGCACCGTACATCGGGTAGAACACGTCGAAGGAGTTTGGGGTAGTTTAGATGAAGAATTTTGGGTCAGTACCTATACAATTGGATTGGATCGGTACATATTTGAATACTTAGCGAATTTTTAGTAGGAAAATCTTTTGCTTACTTAAGTGCCTAACTGACCCGATCTTAAACAATTTACTTCATTTCATTTTGCTTCAGACCAGTGTGCGTCATTCTAGAGCCATGTCTTGACTTCCGTCTTCAACTGTCTCTTTCCGAGGACTTGGCTAAGCTTCTATCGTCATTTTGAATTCCAGCATTATGATTTATTCCAAAATTAGGTATAGTGGATGATTCCATCTTATTACTTTTCCTTTTTCTGTACTTCTAGTGGTCATGAAAAGAAAAGCTTCTCGCGTCGCTCTAGATGATGGCACCATCATCGATTTCTCATCGATAACGGGTGAGTTTCAAGAAAGATAATCTAAAAGTATCATGTGACTCGTTATTCTGGCAGGAGTGAGCTATCTAGGAAGATGGTCTGTTTGTGGTGCTCTGGGCACCGGGCTAACTCTGCATAGATAACACGCTAATAATGTTAAACGCTAATTTTGTTGTTGAAAATGAATTTGTGTCATCCAATCTTTAGTCAAGCTGAGGAACTTCCATTCCTCTAGGAGCTGGATCCTTTGCGGCTTAGGTTTTGCCCTTGATTCCCGTTGTTTCGGGAAGATTGAGTATGGCTAAATTATAAGGTTGCTCTTGTAGGGTTGTATTTGAAGTTAAAGAATGCACAACTTTAGTCTTTGAAAACTATTTCACGAGTTATTCGATCGCGTTTATCCTTCCTTTGTGGTTTTTGGAATTTAACATGCACGCTAGCTTCTGTCTCCAGGGACTATTGGCTTGATTCCTCAGTTTCAAGAATTGCTTTTTCTAGAACTATAAGGTTGCTTGGTCTAGCCAGTTTCATGACTATTCTTGTTTATGTTCGATCGAGTTCATGATCAACTGAGTTCGTTCGGCAAAGCATTGGTGTATATGCCCCAGTCCGTAGGGCTGATTACTTTGACTACTGAACCAACACATTTTTGGAGACTAGGTCACCTGAGAAATAAGTTCGATTGCCCCAGTTTGATTGACACGATAGCTCCTATCTTCTAGATTTAAGGACTTTGTTACTTGATCCCAAGATCTAAGTTTTGTAATGATGTCAGTATGCATTAGAAAGATGCGTTTCCGGCATCTTTTGCTAAAGTAAATTCTTCTGAATCTGATGTTGAGATCCTAACAATATGTTGGTTTCTATCTTCGAAAACTCATGTACGGAAGACTTAACCTTATGGATTTTTCCTTGATGTTTTGGGTCTTCGAATAATGTAAGATTCCAAATGGTAGGATTAAAGACTCGATTAAGCTTTTGATTCTATTTTTGAAAGCCAATGTATTGATAATTTCATTTTATGAGTCTCTTCTTCGTATCCAATCTTCGGGCGATGTCATATTCCCACAATATGGGACTAAATGATCTATTCGGACCATAAGTAGATCTCAATCCTTCTTGTTATTGCCATACTCTGAGCGACGGTTAATTTCTGAAAATTGAATCCTTTATTTCCCTTTCTGGCAATTTGTTGTTAGAAATGTCTATTTGGTAGAATGAAACTATTATCCAACCAAATCCACGGTTTGGATTGAGGATTTGTGTGCTTATCCTTATATGCGGGACTAGCTATTTCGAACACTTGTATTTAGACGCTTACAAGAGATGGAAAGGTGCGAATTGCTCAATTGCCCCCATTCTTGATCTTAATCCCATTCTGGAATTGAGGGCGTTCGAGGATTTTATTTCCGACCTTCCATGATTTTTCCCGCTTGTCTTTGGCCATGCATGCTTTTCTTGGTTGCTAACGTCGTCACGGAAGTTTATGTTCATATGTCAACTCCTGCCTTTAGGAATTGATAACCTAGCTGCTTGGTTCTAAGAAAAATTTCATCGAGGCTGCCTATTTTTTGGTTGAATCTAAATTCTTTCCAAGTTGAATTCTAGAAATTCGGTTGTGCACCATCTTTCATTCTTAGAAATTAGCACACGAGCAATTCAATCCTGGGATTTCCTTTCTATGCAGCTTTATTCTCATGCAGTGGCCGATTCCTATGATGTCAGATTGAACCATTCAATTGACCTATAAAAGGTTATCTCTTCCCGTCATTCCCTATATTCGGCCAATGGTAGTTTTTTGAGAACAAGGGTAGAACTCTATCGAGAACCAACTTCTATCTCTGGAAGTTAGTGCATTGATGGTTCACTATGGCGAATGTTTCTCATTGACTATATAGATTAAAGTTTTCCTAGCGTTACTGGGGCAACACCGGTCCAGGAGTGAATAACAAATTTCTTGGCATTATCAAAGAAATGACGGTACTTAAGGAATATAAAGTTCCTAATGTTGCCGGGGCAACACTGGTACTTAGGAAGTAGAAAGTTTCCCAACGTTGCTGGGGCAACACTGGTACTTATAAAGTGAGAAAAGGCCTCGGCGTTGCAGGGGTAACATTGAAACTTAGGAGGTTGGGATCGACTTTTCCCACTGATCTGGTGGTGCTTTTAATCCAGTTAGGTACTAGTTTTGGTCTTCGGAAATTAGCACTTTAATGATTGGATTGCAGAAGTCTTTTCTTAGTGCTGCCTATCTTCGGGCAGTGTTAAAATCATGTTGGTGAGGATTAAATCATTCATCTGATCATATAGAGTTGAGTAGATTTCTTTTAACCCAATGTGGCTATTTTCTTAACGTTGCTTTACTCCAGGATACACCATTTTCTAGAAGGATGAGGGTCCTAGACATCTCCATTACTTTGCTTTGTTTATAACCGTCAAGTGCTCCTTTTAGAGGTACAAGATCATTGTTTAACCACTTCCATAGTTGTTCCTGTGTAGAGTCAAATTTCCTTTGGTCGATTTTTGTTGCAAACTTACTTCTTTTTTCAGGACCTATTATTCCCAAATGCTAAATTCCAAGCACTTATAGAAAATTAGATTTTGTGGGGTGAGTCGTTACATTGCCCCCAGTACACTTGCACTCTTCCCATCACAATCATGGATCGGAAGAGTTCAGTAATGTTTATCTTGAGTCTATGACAATTAATTTCGCTTGGTCCATGCCATATGTGCTCTACTAGGGCATTGACGTTGTTGCGGATATCCACCTTATTCATTGGTTCCAATCTTCGGGAATCAATGGTTTAACTTCTTAATTCTAAGTGTTCTCTCCTTGTCGTTGTCTGTCTTCGAACAATAGCTGGTTTTCCGCAAGCAGGAGTGGAGGTGTCTGATCGGTCCCTGCATGGTTGATTACACCAAGCAAGGCTAAAGTCTAGGCCATGATGAATCTATTACGATCGGGAGTTATCCTTCCTAACGTCGCTAGTCTCTGAGTGGTGTTAGATAGACGAAAGATGAATTATTCCCTTCAGGTGTTGCCGATCTTTAGGCTACACTTTATTCTTGCAAGTTGGGGTTTGAGTACTCAGTCGAGCACCTGCTTCTGTCTTTGGAAACCGGTGCGTTGATGACTTGATTTCGGAAAGGTCTTCCCTCATCGTCTATCTCTGGTCGACAGTAAGTTTTTCCTTTTATCGCCTTTTCCAAGAGATGATGAATTTTAAGGAGTTTGATTTTCTTATTGATATGACGATCCACATTTCTTGATGTTGCTTAGGAAATATCGATGTCTAGCATGTTGGAGAAGTTTCCTTTTTAATTCCACAGTCGTTCAACGTACTATACTGCTTAGTTCTGTTGCGAATGCCGAAATTCTCTATTCGGTGCAACAAAACCATGGAGTGATTTTTTTGTCTGGATCAAGTGTTAGTGTGTTATGTGTCTCCGGTCCATGAGGCTGACTACTCCGAACAATTTATGCGATACTTAATGTTCCGGGCGGCTCTCTGGATGCCTCTAGTCAAAGTTGTGTCATAGCTCCTATCTCTGGGAGCTTGTGACTTGAATGTCTTAATTTTAGACATTTTGGTCAAAGATATGAATTCTTTGTCGAAATCTTGGTTTGGGAACTTTGCGGCATTGCCAGAGCAATGTCGGTCCTTTTGGGTGGTAGGGATTGATTCCTAATAACCCTACAATAAAAAAAATTCCAGTGTTGTCAAGACAACATCGATACTTAGAGAATTTTGATGGTCCGATGATGATGCCGAAGCAACATTGAACAGTCTTTGTGCAGCTTGTGAGATGCGTGGTTTATGAGAATGCGCAGCTTACGAGATACATAGCTTTTGGGAGTGCTCGACTTATGGGATCGATACGAACCATCGATTCAGAATAGTTTGGAACTTCTCGTTGTTGCCAGCCTTTAGGTAACGTGAGAAGTTTGTGCTTCAAAAGCATAGTTCCATGACTCAAGAAGTGATTCATGGCTTACGGGTGGCACGGCTTATGTGAGTGCGCGACTTATGGGATGTGCGGCATTTGGGGGTGCGCGGCTTACGAAATGCGCGACTTATGGGATCAACACAACCCTTCGATCTTGAATGGTTTGGAACTTCTCGACTTCGCCAATCTTCGGGTAATATGAGGAGTTCATGCTTCAAGAGCGCGGTTCCATGGCTTAGGAAGTGAAATGTGAGGGTTTGGGACTTCTTGATGTTGCTGGAGCAACACCAGGTCTTAGAAGGCTTGGATCGAGATTTCCCGTCGATCCAGATGTTTGAGTCGATTCGCTTTATTTGACTCGACGAGTATGGAGCGTACTCAAGCGTGGTTTGACCGGTCCAAGCAGCTAAACAATGATTTTCGAGTCGATCTGACCCCATCGACTCAGCAGGTTTCTTACATGGACGTGGTTTTATTGGTTTAAGAAGCTAAGCACTTTTTGGTTCAGGTAAACATGGCCTGGATGATCCTTTCATGTTTCGAGAAGATGTGCACATCCAAACAAATCAAATTTCCATGTGGAGAGATCTACAGCTGACTTCATGAAGATGGGTATGAAGAAAGAGCCTGTGGGAGTTTAGGGCAAGACTCTTAGCTCTTGGTCAAAACTGCCTTCAAAGAATGGGTCTTCAATTGGCATACGGTTTAACATAAAGAGGAACTGGTCCCCAAGAGTGGTAAAGTATGAGTTAGGAAGAAGTGGGCAAGTATATGATAGTATTTCATTTGTTGCACTAGACAGGACCTTGCGTCTGCAATTGTTAGAATGCCATAATTTTTAATTGGGCGTAACAGAACTATGGTATGATTAGTCTCGGCCTTCCTTATGGCTATTCAAGTGTGTGTGGTGCCCCATATACAACTGGGTTGTTTGCGCACTTGAACTATACCTAGGGTTTCACCACAACTTGTCTGGTTGCCCCCGGTCTAGTGGGTACGGCTGTGCCTCCTAGATGATTAAAGCATGGGAAAGCCTCTATCTTCGGAGACTTATATATTAGGAACCCAAGATTCTTGGTTCTCTTAGGTGCCGAATCTTGGCTGATTTGAGTTGGCCTCTAATTAATCATAAGGTCGATTTTCAGTTTTGGTTAAGTTTTTTTGAGCGACTTCGAAGCTATGGAATTCGGTAATGTTTGCTTCTACGGTCCTTAGAAGTGATTCCATTGATTTTATGGAGTGACTGATGTGATTGTCAATTCATAGCCCTGGAGTGTGGTTTCACTAACTTCAGGGAGTTCTAGATCAGATGACCACAATACACCGTTTCGCCTTCACAATGCTTTAATTAATGAAGGACCTTCACATTCGCGAAAGGCTTTTATGGTTCGATGTTTTGCGACCAGTTGGCCTTGGAGCGAAAATTCATCGACTCTTTGAGGAATTTTGGTGGGATGTCCGACGACCTTCGGGCGAAAATTCATCGACTCCAAGAGGAATTTTGGTCAGATGTCCGACGACCAGACAACCTTGGAATGATGATTCATCGACTCCAAGAAGAGTTTCAGAGCTTGGCTCGTGGGAAAACAGTTTTATCAGTTCCTAAAGAATATGAGATTGGATCTGTTTGCTTGATGATCCTTTGGATAAGCCTTCTCGACGCTACTGAAGCAATGCCAGTTCATAGAAGGAGGGATCGATATGACCCATCGATCTGGTGATTAATAAGCCGATCCTTTTCATTCATAGTTCAAGGGCATAGAAGTGTTTCCATTTCCATGCTATCTATAATACCCCTAGTGTCCGGCTAGGCTCATTTGGAAAGGAAAATAGATGAGGGCGGTTGAGAAGGCATCGCTTTAGGTCATTGCCCCATTCCTTAGTAGCTAACTAGCCAAAGTGTTATTTGATAATCATCCTTTTGTCGGTTAGCCAAGGCTATTCTCTATTGGATCTTAGTGGACTTGCTTGAGGAGAAGGTCCTTGAAGTCCTGTAGCTCCTTCACCGCTTGGTGTATTCTTTGGAAAACTGCTGGGTTTTCCTTCGACCAATTGCACTACCTCCAGTCTCTAGAACTAATTTGCCTTCCTATAGAATTCTTCAAGGGTAGTAGGTTTTTTCATCCTTTAATGATTCTTGAGGGCCCTGTGGTAGACTGCATCCATTGACCTCGCTTCGTCCATATGTCAGTCATACGAATGATATATGCATGGTTGTCCAAAGCTTGAACGATTGGAAAGGCCGATTGAATGACAAATCAATTAGGATGGCGTCGCGGATCAATGATGATCCCCAAATTTTTTCAAACTGGATAATAAGGAAGGCGTCACTAGGCTTCATTCCAAATTTCAAGGCATTTTGAGTTCTTATGTTTGAGTTATGGGAAAAAGAAGATGGATCGACGTTGATGGATTGGTGGCATTTTACTTGGAGTCCAACCCGAGGAAATTTTTCTTCGAGTCAGCACATGGTTCTCTTGGACTCACGGCATTTGAAGCACTGGGTTGGTTGCCAAAGTCACTGAATGGGTAAGTCGCCAATCCCTAAAATGTACTATGTAATGTACTTTATCCGCTGGGTTACGGGTACTGGTGGGTATTTTACTAGAGGTTTCTATCAATCTACCCCTAATGGTGCTTGGAGTCATTTGCATGTTTACTTGGAGAAATTCTTGGTTTTACCCGAGTTTGATTTTGAGCCAGAATTTTCTAGGTTTGTTTCGAGTCAAGCGGGCGATTACCCAAGTTCGACTACACATCAGGGCCCCCAGAATCTGCTTCAAGTCAAATTAGCGATTACCCAAGTTCGAATTTCCCTGAAATGAGTTTTCCATCGACCTTTTCGACGATTTTTGATAATTTTTGATGATGACCACTAGTGACTCGACGATGGAAGTTCCATAATGGGATTGGAGGCCGATCAGTTGAGAGTGATTGCAATCTACAACGGGAGCTTGGTTCGGTAATCGATCCTAGTTTACGTCATATCTCCTTGGTTTTCCCACCTCTGGGAGTACCATTTGAGTAGTAGTTCCTCGTCCATTACTTAGCACTACGCTACTACACGGGTTCGGGTGTAGGATCACTTCTAGTGAATAAGCCGATCCATTATTTATAACCGATCCCTGTGTTCTCTACTGCTTCATCAATAGGTCGCGAGGAGGTAGCATTGGGATTTTCCTTCCTAGGAGGCTTTGTAGTTAGTTTTCTTGTAGGCTTTTTTAAGTCTAAATAGAGTAGAAAACTTTGTAGAAAGAAATCCGGATCTTATCTCACAACAGAATCCAAATTAGATGGTGAGTTGATCTCCGCAATGAGATATGATGGCTTGAGATGCAATCATTGTATGACATGAGTTGTTTGTAATGACTTAAATCACACAATGATGAATAATGGTTGTTTTTTTATTAAGCGTCTGACCACATTTGTGATGTATGCCTTGCTAGTTCGGCCATCCACAGGTCGACTGTTAGTAGCTCCATCAAACGGCCTCAGTTGGCTAGCTGAAGCCTAGGCTCTCCATTCTTCGGTAGTACTACTCCTGCACTTCTGGTATTCTGGCCTAAGTCGGTCATACATGGGCAGTTTGAACTTCCCTTCCAGTACTCTGGACTTTAGCGTCCAAATTTAAGTCATCTTCATCAAGGCGTAAGTCATCTTCAAAATTCTAAACATCCATTGCTATGTTTTGCCATGGAGTTTTCACTGCTAGATTTGGGTTTGTAACAGGTGGTTTTGCGACCGACGGAGTGTTTGCATTTTCTTCTATCATAATTCTTGTAGTTCCGCCCATCACTTGCTTTTGCTTATGTCTTATGTTTCTTCCATCCAAGCTAGAAGCAGAGGAATTCACTTGCTCCACAACAGCTATGTTCTCAGATACCATTCTGGGAGTAGTTAATGGTTGAAGCGCTAAAAGAGCATTCATCTTATCCATAAGAACTTTTTGACTGTTTTCCATTTTTTGATTATTTTCATCAACCATCTTGTTCAATTCCTCCTAAGGTAACAACCTCATGTTCAGTAGAGGATTCCAGAGCTTGATCTCTGGTATTATTCCTTTTACTGACCCCTGTTAGCTGGTTGTCGACGTTGTTAACTTCATTTTGCTTGGTATATGCCTCTTCTCCAGCGACAACGGCTCTTATGGATCTTCTGAAAGTAGTCCTATTTCTTCCCGCCATTAGTCTTCAATGGTAAGATATCCAACTTCCTAAAGTTGATTTTCCAGACCTAACTTTTGGATCTGGTGGATCCAAAGAGGAAAATTAGACTAAGCCTGAGTTCAACTCTCAATGAAAGCCCTAAAATGTTAACTCAAACAATGGATCAACACCATAGATTGAGTATGAAAGCACCAACCCTGTTTATCAAGGCATAAAAAAGTAGAAAAACACTAGCAAATTGCAGAAAAAGTGAAGAGACAAGAGATTTTTAAATTGGTTCAGCTGCTAACGAAGCCTATGTCCACTTTATAGTTTTTATTATGACTGCTGTTACAAAATTGATTTGGATTACAATATGATTGAATCACCTAAATTAGATCTAAATCACAAGTACTTAGAGGCAACAGGAGGATCTCAGTTGCTCCTTTGTGACTGTTGTGTGCGAGAAGAAGAGTAAAGAATAGTAATGACAGAGTTACAGCAGCCAGTCCAGAGAGATCCTTAATTTTTTGTTGCAGATGAGATGGTATATATAGGATTTGGAGAACACTTGGGCTAGGCCTGAAGGAACTGGGCCAGCCCACAGCGGAAGAAATGGGTGAATTTAAAAAAAATTAGCCATTTTGGATCTTTAATGGGCCTGTGAAGTCTAAACATACTTAGAAATCTTCTAAGTTTTATTTTAAATAAAATCTTTATTTTATTCAGTTTTAAAAATAAGGTTTAAAATTTAATTTAGTGTGTATGTAAATTAGAGTATATCAAATATACTCTTATGTACATATTTGTGTGTAAGGTAACTTATTAAGTTTATTTAGAAAAGGAAACTTTTCATTCCAATCTCTTAAGTTATTGAATTAATGATCGGGCATTAATTTATTTGAGAAGGAAACTTTTCATTTCCTTCTCTTAACTTATTCAATTAATAAGGGACATATTATTTATATAGAGAGATAAACCTTTTATTTATCTCTCTTTAATTAAATTGATTAATTATATGAATGCCCTAGATTAGCATCATATATATGGAATGAATGTAAGTATAAACAAACAAATATATTATAGTGTAAATTCCATAAGAGCAACATATGATAGGTGCTATCAATTGATGACAATGTGTAGACATATAACTAGAAATAAATGGATAGCTAAACACATAAAAAGGAAATATGGGAAATAGATAAAGGGTAACAAAAGATGATTGATTTAATTTCCATTTGGTAAACTTAATTAATGCAGCATTCAAATGAAAATCAATAGGCATCATGATATAAGGATATAAACAGTCAACGACAAATGTATGTATTATTAACTAATTGTGTGTGTATATGTTTAAATATGTTCATATATGTATTGTTTAATGAATCCTCCAAATACACTAAATTAATTCAACCAAGTCAACTATTATCAATTCAAGATTTATTACCAAACATGTAGTGGCCTAATTTAGTAAATCAATTTGAAAATAGATCTTAGTCAATAAATCCAAATGCAACCTATATGTATATGTTAATAATATAAAATAGAATCAAACATGGATGTTTAAAAAAAATTCCAAAGTATATTTTGTATAATAATAATATTATGTTGATTTATGTTTATTTATACATAAATACAATGTACATATATGTATGTGTGTGCATGTATACATAAATATATATACATATACATATATATATATATATATAAAATATTCATATATGTATTGTTAATGAATCCTTTAAAATTAATAAATCAACTCAACCAAATCAATTAAAATCAATTTAAGATTTATTACCAAACATGCAGTAATCTAATTTAGTAAAACAATCTGATAACAGACCTTAATCAATAAATCTATATAATTTATATGTATATGTCAAAAAAATTCTTAAAAACATATAAAAAAATTTCAAAATTATTTTAGCTTACACATACATATATATACATACGCATTTACGTATATGTATGAATCTTAAAGTAGTAAGCAAAATTGGAATCAATGTAAATTGTTGTTAACAATTAAATAAAATAAAGTTAATTAGAATAACAAGGTAATTTATAGATCTATATTTAGATTAAAATCAATAGAAATTAACATAGAAAATCATGAATAGAAGTTACCAATTTCAAATGAAAACCAATTCTAATGATAACAAGTTATATACTACTTTAAGATCTGTACTTGTATACATATAAGGGATAAAAAATACATATATAAAATGTTCAAATGAATTAACTACTAGATCTATAATATCATGGAATAAATAAATAAATAAGTAATGGAATTTACCTTGTTGATACTGCCTATGATTCATACCTTGAATGATAAATGCTTCTACATCTCATTGAATCACCTCAAAAAATTGCAACCTCAAAAAATTGCAACAATCTAAAGCACCACATTTGTATTTATTTTATTTTATTTTATTTGATTTTGTTTTGGGAATTTTTTATGGCTTGGAAGCCATGGAATATCGGCCAAGAAGCTAGGAAAATGAAGATGGAGGCTAAGGTATGGAAGGAGAGTGATTAAGAGATGCCTATGAATGGAAAATAACATATTTTTAAAGGGATCCTTCCTTAACCACCCCCTTCATTTTCTAGATCCAACCATTGGATTTTAAGCCTCCTTTTCTTATTCCTTCTATGCATAAGGTTATATGAGCCTCAAAATATTCCCAAACCCATTTAGTAATTAATCTATTTAAATCTAATTTAAATTTATCAATATCATATATCGATAAGTACGTACATAACTTTTATGTATGTACTTTATTAAATACTAATGGATTCAAACAAATCAAATAAATAAATAAATAAATAAACATTTAAAAATTAATATTTCATAAATATTAATTAATTTAATTAATTTATAACCTTTATTAATTAATCAAATCATGTGGTTTTCGAAGCATTCATCATTACTGTTGTGCGACTCAAAGGTGTATATTTAGTCACCGATTAATATCGAACTATTTGAATATTAACGTTCACACATCACTTGGTAGGTAATGTGACATTTTGGCCGAATTTATCGCTTACACATCTTTTAGGTAAAATCCAATTTTACTTACTATAAGCGGTACCTAATAGTGATAATTATTTACACCAATTCTCTTCGTCAAAACTATATCACTTTGGATTTATGGAATTTGTTAATGATAAAAATTCCAATGTCATCCACATTCAACTTTATAGTCCAAACACAAAGTCCTTGGTTCAATAATAACAATTACTATTAACCAAAATGCTCTGGCCAGAGACTTTGACTTTGAGTTGACCATGATACTAACCTCATATTACCGAGGAGACGAATCCTCTCTTGAATAGTGCTTCACTTCCAATACTTCCACTCGACCCAACTATAGTCACTCAATGGAATTCCATACCATGATTTGACTCAAAGCGGAGCTTTCATATTGAAGATCCACAGTATTCCCAAGTCGAGAGAACTGTGTAAATCAGTCACATTGATATTTTCTGTTTGACCTTAGTTATATTAACCAACCGAAAACTATCGAGTGAGTCGTTCCATAGTTATCCAATAACTATCAGAATGTAACCTCTTGGTGCCCCCAGTGGTCATGAGTAATACACTGCCCAACATTTAGAGAGTGTTACATACTCTAGTCTCAATGGATACACCAATATCTTGTCTCGATGCATCTTGACTTGGAACATTTAAAATGGTATATTTGTTTTATTGTGATAAATTACTCACGGTTCCAACACTTTGTAACTACTATCACAAAATATGCCATTTATGAATTTTCTATTGAATATACTTTTAATTAAATTAATTAATTAATATAACCACATTATATCAAGTATATAATAGAAAGAAACACCTTTATTATGAACAAGATTGTTCAACAAGTTAGATATATGAAACAAAGTACATAATTTCTCCTAGGGCATACCCCTAACACTATCAAGGGCCACTTTTCCAGGAGCCTATATTCATCATGTAAAAGAAGTCCAAAAAGTTTGGTGGTGATCTGAGCTAAGTATTCAGATCGATACTTATCCGATAGGGTCCGATCGATACCTATCCGAATACTTAGTGAATTTCTATGTTCTGAGTCTTTTGAAGGTTATCTGAACTAAGTATTCGGATCGGTATCTATCTGATGGGGTTGAATCGTTACCTATCCGAATACTTGGTGAATTTTTTAGTCTTTTTAGTTTGTTGTCTTCCTATCCTATAATTGAGTGCCTTTTCCAAATATCAAGCTGTTTGGAGTTCGTTTGATCATCCGTGTTCATGGATCATCCAATCCATCTATTTGTAGGAGATCCATCCATAACTCACTCAATACTAAACCAAATGATACGAAATTTCATACATGCAATGTACATGAGTAGGAGAGCCTCTAAATCAGATCTCATGAGGATCCAAGCTAAGTATTTGGATCGGTGATGACCTAATTGATTCGGATCGGCGATGATCTAATTGATTCGGATCGGCAATGATCCAAACCCTTAGCTTATTTTTGAATCTCTTCTTCTGGGTTGTAGGAGATCTAGCCATAACTCACTCAATACTTAACCAAATGACACAAAAATTCATAAATGTAATCTACATGAGTGGGAGAGCCTTTAAATCGGATCTCATGAGGTGGGGCCTATCCTAGGTGGGTCGGACCTGATCCGTCAAACTAGCTGAATTTGGAGAAGATCCATCCATAACTCACTCGATACTTATCAGAATCAGGCGATCCTTTGCATGTACCTTCTAGAGGATGTGTAGGACCCGCACAATGAATCTCAGGTGGTAGGGCCCACCTTAGTTGGGTCGGATCCGATCCAAACTTTGGATCGGTAGCGATCCAAATGGCTTGGCTAATTGAATTGATTTTCGGTGTGAGGCTTTTTTCATGTCTTCTAAGGGTTCCCTCCAAATTTCAAGTTAATCCGTAGTAGTATGAGTTCTGTAGGTCCATTTTAAGGTTCTCTGGTCCAAAAGCGGGTAAACATTTGAATGGATCAGAGGAGTCTTCATTTCTTGAACTAGATTGCTTAGAATATTACTAAACTTGACATGTGAGCCTAATAGAGGCATAAGATCGCAATGCGAAAGGTTTGGAGATCCCATGATTCAACAATTCGGATCGGTACCGACCTGATTTGATCGGGTCGGTGTTGATCCAAATAGATTGCTTATTTTATGGTGAATTTTCTTGAGGGCCAACCTCTTGCTCTTTTAAGTGCTTTGGTCATGTTTCAGGTCATTCAGGCTTAATCTGGATGTTCTAACTCCTATTGAATTCTGACGTGTTAAAAACCAAGTTAATATTAGTATTTTAAAAATATTATAAATTTCCATTTTAGTTGGAATTGGTTTTTGAGACAGGAAATGATTTTCAATCCGAAATTCTATTTCAGAAATATTTTTTTAAAGGATTTAACTTCTATTTTATTTTAACCATTTTGTCTATTTTTTTCTAAGTTATTTACTTATATTTAATACTGTTTTAAGATTATTTTTATTTAATATTATTTTAAAGATTTTTAGTTATACTTAATGTTGTTTTAAAGTTACATATCAATATTTTAATATTTTGAAAGTTAACTATTTAAATAATTAATATGAGTTGAAATTAATAATAATAATTTATTAATAATGTGTAGGAAAGATAATATTTTTATTTATAATAATGGTGAAGGTTTATTATTATTGTTATTTAATAGTGTTTTGAAATTATTAATCATTATTTTTAAGATGTTTTAAAATTAATAATTACTATTTATTTATAATGTTTATTATTAATAACTATTATTAGATAATAGTGTTTTAAAGTAAATGACTAGACTTTATTTATAAATGTTTTCGACATTTATAAATAGAGTTTTACAACAGGCTCAAATTTTATAAGAGGAGTTTTGTAACATGGGTTGGAAACTTAAAGGAAGATTAGCAAAGAGTTTTATAGCTGGTTTTAGATATTGATAAAAGAATTTTAGAAAATGAGCTTAAAGATTTATAAAAGGAGTTTTCTAAATTGTTGCATGGATTATAAAGGGTTTATAAATGATTTTAGGAATGTATAAAAGGGAGTTTTATAAGAGATTCAAGCATTGATGAAATGGGTTATATGCTAGTTTTCGGGATTTATAAAGGAATTTATAAATTTGTTCTAGAATTGTGTAAAATGGGAATTTTTCTCTGTTTGTGAATATACTTATACCGTTGAGATAAGTATATGGAAAATTTTCAAGTATTCAAAATATAGGGATTTGTGAGTACATCTTTCTAAAGGTATTTTGATACAAATATTACAAAGTGATTTTAATTAATGAAAATAATAATTAAGGAGGCTAGTGGTTGCTCATGTGCTTAACCAATGTTGGTTTTCTCTTTGAAATAAATCCCTGATTTCATTGTGTGTTTTTGGATAGTTAAATAACCGACTATCAAATGTGGATCTAAAACATGACTTTGGAAATATTTAGGAGAAACAAGTGAGTTATATGGCAGAATCATCTCTGATGATGATGTACTGTGCGTATAAACCTCATTTCGTCCTCTTTAGACAGATGATAAGGAAATCCCTCCAATAACGGTTAGGAGGTGACTCCGCTCTTATCTTTGACTGTTTAATTCCTAAAGAACCGGAGTTGAGTTTACCAGAAACCATCAAATGTTGTTTCGAAGAGACGGGGATCAGATATGTTATCCGAAAACCACTTCGATCCAACATAAGCATTTGGAAGTAAAGACATCTTGAAGAGAATGGAATTGAAGATGGAGCTCTCAAGCATTTCGTTTAGTCCCAGAACTCTTATATGGATGAACGCTGGCATTGCATTGTTAGTTGGAGGGCAGTGTTAACATTCCACGTTAGAAGTGTTAAAGGAAAGGTAAATCGTAGCCTCAAGCCTCATCAATTGGAAATGACTAAACATGTGAGATGCAACAGGGTTTAGTAGGTCGCTCCCTAGTAAGGTATGACCATTCCTACCTAGAGTTGATATTATCTCTCATTTGTATGCTTCGAGGCCCATTGATGGAGGGTGGTCATATTCAGTACTACCATTCAAGTGGTAGGCCGGTTACGTATTGGCAGGGGATCCTGGCGAGGTCCTCGGTGCTATTTTATCTAGAGATGTACCGTGACGGGCGGTACCCTAGTAGCCCAGTCTTTTTTTTGGAATCCATTCTCCAATACGGGCCTTTATGATTTCAGTTGTATACCTTTTATGTTGGAATTTAATTATTGTAACAAATTCGGCAATGATTAATAAGTATTTGTTTCTTAGATACTATTATAATATCAAAGAAATTCATATGAAAATGTTTGGTTATCGTACGGTAGAAACCCATCCGTGTTTATGTGCGGCATGGTCTTACAAGATAATTTTAATTTCAAAGGTTTTTATAACTTAAATATCCAGTTGGGTGTGTTTTCTCACGTTGTTTTTCCAGACTAACTCGGGTGTTATTTTATGATAATGCTCGGGTCAGACCGAGCATATTATTGATTTAGTTAGGATGCTTTGGACCTTTATGGGGCGAGTGGGAGGCCTAGAGACGTATTCACGTACATGGTTATTTTTCCGCTTCATTCATTGTTCTATTTATAGGCAATTATGAGAACTGGTTTTTATAACTGTCCAGGCTGAAATATGATAGTATACTCTTATTGATGTCTTTATATATATCTTTTACAATTTGCTTTTGTGTAAAGATTTATTGTATATTATAAATTATTCATTCCACTATGAGATTCTGTGTTGTTTAATTTTCTTATTATCTTATTCCTTCTTTCTTTTTCTCCAACAATCCGGTTTTCCCGCATTCGATTGTTTGACACGCAATAGAATGGACGTATTAGTGTCAATTTTCGAGGGTCGAAAATTCTGAGTTGTTACATGAGCGATTAGATTTGATATTGTGAATTGATGGCATATGTACATCTTATGTGCTATAATATAATGATATACTTTTAACATTAGAAAATACAAATTGTTGATTATATATCATTTATAACTAAGTTGCAGGTTCATGGAAGCAAAAGCTAGGTTGATGTTTTTTGCTTTATGGGTAGAGTTTGATGACTCGACCAATAGGTACACATTTATATTATTGTTTGATAGTTTTATGACCGAGATATAGGGTAGCCACTTTTGGGCTTTTGTTTTCTTTTGATTGGTCTGGGCCATTGTGGCGAGTTGGGTTTTTTCGGATCGAGCCGTGCAAAGGAGGTATGTCCGAAATTTTTCGTATTTTAAAAGTTAATAACTTATTTTAGTAAATTGGTTGCAAAGCTAAAGGGTTTGGAAACATTTTTCTTCATTTAGGAATTTCGGGGATGAAATTCTTTTAAGGGAGGAAGAATGTAACGACTCGAATTTTTAATGTGAATATATGAATAATAATTAAATATTAGAATTAATTAAATAATTAAATCTTGGATTTAATTTGAATAATAATGAATTCAAAATCTTATTTAAATTCAGTTTAAATGACAATGGTAATAATAAACTTTTAAAATTAGATTTAAAAGTGATTAGTTTGGTTTTAATAATAATACATTTTAATTAACATGTAAAAATATCATTCTGGGGCACTGTCTTAGATTTTAATGAAACCAGCAGATCGGACGTGATGCGTGATCGAACGGACTAGAAACACATAATGAAAATTAGAGAGAATTAAATATATTATCTTTCCCTATAAATACACTCTAATTTCTAACCTAAAAATTCAACTTCCTCTACCCTCCCTCTTTTTATTGTTCCGTTCATCATTTTATAGCCGCCACCACATCCTTTTCTTCATCCAATTGTTCCCAACATTTTAGACCATGAAAATTAACGTTGTTCGATTCGTTGAGGTTGTAGAAGTGGGAGCATTATGATGGCGTGCTTAGTTTTAGGGGCGATAAGGTTGACAGTGGTCGATTTTGTGCTTGCCGTAGCTAGGGCTGAGGCGGGGAGGTGATAGAGGAGGTGAGGGGCAAATTGAAGACCGTGTTGCACTACGCTTGTCGAAAAGCACATTCCATTACCAATAAGGTGGACTTCGGTCGAGTGGTATGAATCGCGATGCCTGGAACGGTGATTTACCATCTCCAGGTCGCGATTGTGTAGGATGAACTGGAGCTTGTTTCAAGGCCATGGTTGAACTCGTGGGGTAGAGAGAAGGTCACTGGCTTTCGTTTGACGGCGATCGGAGCTTCGGAGTGGAAAGTCACATGTAGGGTCGATTTAGGGGAGAAGGAGGTCAAAATCTGATCGTGGGTATCATGCATCGATTGTTTGGGTCGACGAGGTCGGGTTTGAGACTAGTTTGATTAGCGAAGGTTGTTCGTCAATGCGTGGTCTGAGGCATCATATATGTGGTGATACGCATGGTGGTGATGGATACAGTGTGCACGAATGGTTTGAGAAGAAAGGAATGAGGGTGGGTTTAGGAGGTAATTAAAAGGGTTATTTAATTTTTGAATTAGTTAATTATATTTTATAATTTGAATCCTTATAAATATCGTATCTTGTTCATAGCAGGTCCGATTGAGGCGCCATTTTTGCCGTTGCTTTTGTATTGGGATTTTCTACGCATTAGAATTGGATTCCTTAAGTTTGGAGCTAGTAGGAATTTTGGTCATAATCGAACGGCGTTCGATTTTTAATTATTTTGGAAACGTGAAAGCATTAGCTGGAATTTGGATGAGATTTTTTGTTTTTTAAATTATTGTGATATAAATTTTTGCTGTGCAAAATATAAATTAAAATTTATAACTATGCAAGTTATTATATTTGTACCCCTCGTTGCTATTAAAAGCAAATAACAACAATATATGTAGTGTAATCTCTCTTATAAATCTTCTATAACATGTATCGTGGCCCAAACTTGTTTACATGTTTTGAAATTGTTAATAATTCAGTAGGAAATTATATTGTGAATGGTTGAAGCGATATACTCGTTATAAATGTGCTTTGAAATCCCTGAAATTAAACATTTGTCTAAATTGGGATATAAATAAATATATATTATAATATATATATATATATTGTTGTTTACACATGCTTTAGTGTGTTGGACATAAATGGATAACTTGGGAAGTTATTACCATTAGATAACAAGTGGTGACGGAAATATTTAAATTAATAAAGTAGAAATGATTTTTACTTTAGACATCCTTTAAAAAACCTTTCTAAAGTAAATTTATAAATAATTATTTAAGCTAAATAAAGAAAAGAAGTTTTGAAGTTTAAAAAATATTTTATAATCATTTCTGAATTTCAAAGTAAGGGATTTTATATTAAGTATGTTTTATGGATTTTAAATAAAATTATAAAATAAGTATATTTAAGAAATATTTAACATAATTGTTTTAAATCATAAAAATAGCTTTCTAAATATTTCTAATAATATAATAGCTTTTTTTAAAAGTATTTTAAGTATATATAATTTTTAGTTGATATTTTAAATATTTTATATAAAGTAAATAGAAGTTTTTATATTATATTATCTTTTTAAACCTTTCTTAATATTAAATATTTTTACCTTATAAATAAATTAATGTATATATAAATATATCTTATTAAGTAGTTTTAGCATATTAGTAAATATTTCAAAAGTTTTTTCTATATATATATACAAGTTTTAAATATTAAATTAAGTACTCCATCAATATGAAAAAAGGGATTTGGGTTCTAATACTTAAGTTAAATAAATGATTTGGGAAAGATTTAACTAAAAGTGTATTATCTAGATTTATAAGTTGTAGATAAGCTTGATCTTTAAATAAATGTTTAAAGATTAATGATAAGGATAAGTAAGGATTTTGGGTTTTTGTAAACGGTGTTTTAGCAACACTTGTTTTTAACCCTTGTTATTAATTTTACTTGGAAATATAATTAGATATTTACTGATGAATATTTAGAAAATAAATACAAGCGAATGCTTTTGGGTTTATTATGACAAATGTTTTAAACATTGTCTTTAACTCTTAAATGTAATTGAACCTTTACGATAGAGTTTTAAAGATAATGATTAAATGTGAAGTGTTTTGGGCTGTTGTAAATAGTGTTTTTAGTGACATTTGTTTTTTAACCTTGAATTATATTTTAAATGGAAAAATTTTATAAATATAATTAGTGTTTTTATATGGAATTTTTTAAAATAATAACAAGTGCTGAAATCTTTTATAAAAGGACAGAAAATGTTATATGTTAAATTTATAAAAGGATTTGAGATTTGGATTTTATTTAACCGACCATCTTAATTGTGGTGGTGGGGAGCTTTCGTTCCTTGCTTAACACCAAAGGAATATTGTTTAGGGTTATTCTTATCTCTAATTTAAATAACGTTTGTTTTAACCTCTTTGATTTTATTTTAAAAATAAGTAAAACTTGTTAAGTGATTTGTGAATATACTTATACCATTGGAATAAGTATATGAATACTTTCTAAGTATTAAAAGAGTGTAAAGGAAGTCTTGATTTTGTATATAAGTAGTTTCATTTGAGAAAACTATTTTTTTACTAAATGTAAGAGTTTTAAAATCAATAAAGGATGAATTAATTAAAAAGGAATTAAAAGTTCGTTTATACGACTTTATCATGCCTTGCATGAAATGATAGTGTGGGTATGATTACTTGCTATGGGAAGTATACTTGAATTTGCTCCATTATGCGATCATTCACTTTATTGTTGAATATGACAAAATTCATCTACTCAGCCTTGAGGAGACCGGAATCGGTAAGTGTTCTACTTATCGAAACCACTTCAAGGATAAGATACGAGTTCTCTATTTTGGAAGTGAATGATGGAAACCATGTGGTTCCGAAGTCTATTGAGATAATGGAATCCATATGTGATTCATTATCTAATCGAGTAGGGAGTACTTGTGTGAAGATGTCGAACATAGCCTCGACATTGGAAAAATGACTAACATAGAGTAGGCTGCACAATCTCGGGTTTTGATAACCTACGAAGATACATCAACTCCATATCGACAGTTTGCGTATCAATATGTTGGCTGATAGGAGTTGATGATACTTGGTTCAGGTTGTTCATGAAATTGTTCGAATTTTTAGCCAGGTTTCCTTATGGTATAATTTATCTAGAGATATAGGTCACTCGAAAAGGTACCTTCTAATCCTTGTCATAGGAGATCGGTCTTATTGAGGAGGTCTCCATGGAAAATCCATATACAAAAGCACCTTAGCGATTTTAGATGTAACCTAATATGTTGGAATGTGAGATGTAAGCATTTCAGCTATGATTGATATTTATTTTAAACTCTAGACTTTATTATAATATCATTTGAATTTTCTATATAATAATGGTTTTGATATCGTAAGGTGAATACCCATCCGTGTTTATATGTGGCATGTCTTACAAGATCCTTTATTTAAAAAGGGTTTTATAACACTAAATAATTCAAATGACTTGAGTTTTGTCACGCTGGTTTACCAGACTGATCCGGGTATTATTTTCCCTATAATGCTCGGGTCAGCCCGGAGTATATTTCCAGGTTTCATTGATGATCATTTAAGCTCTTGGAGAGAGGAGCGGGATGATTTCCTACCGTAGATGTTATTTCCGCTGCATTACTTTGTTTATATTTGTCAGCACTTGCAATGGCAGTTTGTTATAACTATATAGGCTGATGATAGATTAGTTTTCTCTAAGTGTTGTACGTATATTAAAATGTTCTTTTTGTAAAGTATCATTCTGATATTATATATTATTATTCTGCTGTGAGTTTCTAATGTTCTTTTTCTCTTCTTTCTTGTTTATTTCTTTTCTTCCTTTATTTTACCCTAACATTCAGTCCTTCCGGCACTTGAGTGCTCGACACATGAATACCATGGATGTATTAGTATCGACATTTGAGGGTCGAGAGGCGATTGATACATAAATCCTCTTTATTTAAAGATTATACTTATAAATCATATTCATATAAGTCACTTTGTTATATACAACTATTACACTAGTGTTTATCTCAAGAATTCAAAATCAACCAACAATAGTAAATGCTCGTACACTGACCGAGCATAACTAATCAAACAATAAATGATAATAATTGATATTATCATTTCCTAGAAAACAAAGAAATCCTAAATTACTATATCATTTATAAAAATTATTCCTTTATATAAAAATATGATCTTAGGAAAAATTATTTCATTTCAAAAACAATATAAAATATTTTTACAACACTAACAAATACGCGCTCCTGTATATACATATACACTCAACTCATTCTAGGTTATTACTAACCTTATTTCTAATGAGTTTACCCCAATAGGCTTAGATGTCCCTCAACTTGGCTCTGATACCAACTATGACGACCCACTATTTTGGATGATCCAAGTTGACAATAAACCACACATGTCAAATTCAAACCGTTCAAAATGATGTATTGTCAATGGGGTTTAATATAAAAATATACAAAGAACAGAGAACAAGATACAGAATCTCAAATCAGAAGGAATAAAATATAATAACATAAATAAGCAGTTCATGAAGCTGCCAATTAAATTCATTACATTTGGTTTATACGAATAATCAGAGTTAAACATTTACCAATCAGATAAATAATGCAGTGAAATAATAATAGTAGTACGGTCTTCAAACATCGTATTCAACTTCAAGATCAATGCCTCAAAATAAACACTAAAAAACTCAGGCTGACCCAAGCATAATGGAAAAAACAATATACTCGAGTCAAGACTATAAACTCTTATGTCAGTTAATCCAAAATCAATCATGAATGAATATGTTACAAGATTTTCCATCTCATAAGAGTTCGTAAAATTTCATAAAAGCTTTTACTTTGTCCAATAATTTTTATATTAAAATAACTTGGAGATTTCGAAAAGAGATTAATATAAAAGTTATCCATAATTTTAGATTTTTATGAAATCATTTTTTTTATATTAAATTGCATTTTCTATAAAAATACATATTCATTTATATATAACTTCAAAATTTATAAATAAATATTAAACAAAACATCGCAAACAATTTGACTTAAACATACAAAATTTTAGTTTTTATAACATATAAAAAATTTAAAGTTAAATATTATCATTTGTAAAAATAATTTCAAATAAGAACAAAACAACAGTTTTACAAAATTTCACAATTTAAGGTTAAATTAGCCAAATTAAACCTTTTAATATTACAAGCATCACTGACATAACAATCATATCATATCAAACCAACAATGCCAATAACAGTCATCAATAAATCAAAATATAACTTTAAAAATAATTCAGGGTGTGCGTTTAACATATTAACTATCATAAACTGGCAATTTTACATCATCATACAATAGTTAGATTCCTACTAATTACGCATAAAAATATCACTCAACAATTGCAATCAATAAAAATATCAATCAATTAGATTTGGTTCAACTTCCATAAAAATCTATAGTTCGTGTGAATGTCATAAACAGTCACCTTTGATTGAATCTGAAATTTTCACAAAAAAGAATAGCCACAAAACCAACTCTAAAACGAAGATAACTACGATACAAGTGCAATGTGACTGATCGCATTCGATTTGGACCTCGAATGAGAAAGATATAGATTAGAAAACAATATAGATTAATTTAAAATTAATTATCTTAATTAATTTAGAGATTAACCGTTAAACCCTAACTCATCATTTCAGGTTGCCATCTTCAAACGACCACTGCCACAGTTTTTCACGTTTCCACGCTGCTGCATCTCCACTACCCGAAGCCCTGACCTAGCAGAGTTCCCCGCCACCAGCCTTGTCATCAATAATGCCGCCATCATCGAGAAAACCGCCAAAAACTGCATCGACTTCGAATGATGATCGTGATCAGTACATGCTGATGTTAGCACCAAAATTGGTCACTAACACCCTTGAACAGAATTATGTAGAGAGATTAATGAAGAAAGTAAATTAAAGCAAAGAAGTAACGCAATTGAGTGCAAAAAAGAACAACAAAAAACGAGAACACCAGATTTATAGTGGTTCAGCGTAATAGCCTACGTCCACTTTAAATGTGATCTTTATTACTTTTCCAATCACTTGAATACAGATACAATCTGTAAACAAACAATTTGAATACAAGTTTGAATAGGAAAGAAATGAGTACAGAAAATGGCAGAGTCTCCTTGGAGTTCCTAAAAAAAGGTCCTTTCAACTGTGCTACTGCCCCTCTATTTATAGACGAAGACAGGCTGCTTTTCCTGCATAGGCCCATGACCAAGACACTCCGGCCCACAGCAAAACCCATTTTCTCCGATCCATGGACACCGACCCTTGATGACCGACCCATATGCCACCGAGCCACTCTGGCCGAACCAGGGGTCCCATGTGGATGGCTCGAAGCAAGCTACCATGTGACTCAGAGCAGTTAGACACGAGACTCGAAGTGATGACATCGATCGTATCTCCCTGTGGTAATTTGTTGGCTTCCCTGATGCATACCGAACCAGGTATGCCGAAGCATTGAGACTGGGTCCAAGGTGCCAATCCACATGTACCGAGCGACAAATGTCATGCCATGCATGACCAAACCACCCTAGCTTTTTCACCATGATCGAACGATATATGTTGAACCACGTACGACCGATTCATATTAGCTCTCTTACCATGACCGAACGACGTGTGCTGAACCATGTACGACCAACCCACATTAGCTTTCCAAGGCCCAACCGCTAAAAACCGACCCACATGAACTGATTCCTCTGAGGCTGATCCCATCCAGACCAGACCACCTAGGCCGATCGTAGCCAACAACATCAACTAGTCCACAGCCGACCCTGCTATACCGACTCACCTTGACCGATCCATCTTGGCCGATCCATTTTGACCGAACCACCATCTAATACCAAACCACCATGTCCATATTCTAACGCCGACCCACTCCCAATTCCTATACCTAACAAACATGCTGACCTAGAGCTAAGTATACCGAACCACATAAATAGGCCGATCGTATCAAGCTACACTGATCCCTCACAATTCCAATTCTCCCTTAGGAACATGGCCTCTGCAACTATCGCCTTGTAGCTGGGCCAATGTGCCAAGTAACATCTGCCCTCCAAAGCATGTACTGTGAATCAACATGACATGCTTTGAATTAGTGAGTAATCCCTGTTTCCAAAGGCTAGTCCGTTCAAAACGATAACTAATTATTTCTCTTTCATTGGTCTTCGAAGAAGCATTGCGTCGTCTGAACATGTTAGTTCAGTCTCAAAGAGATTCTTGAAATCCTGTATTAACTTTTCCAAAGCTAAATGTATGCCACCTTTCAAAGGCTGAATCACAGTGGTTTTTCTAAACCCACGCTTTTCCACTTATCTGGTAGTAAACGTGTCTCTATGACACTAACATCCTCAATTACCATTACACGTGTATATATTCATATGTACACATTTTATTCTATTATCATTGCCATTTATATTATGTTATATTTTTATTTCGTTATTATTATTATCCAACAAGGGAGGGATCAACATGCTAAAGCCGATCCACTTGACCGGTTACCTGGGTTGGGTTGGCATGCCATTCGGCCGACCCACTAAAGCAGGGTGACCGTGTCATCAGGAAGATGCCTATTCACCTCCCCTTCACCATATATAAAATCCCACGCCTTCGTTCCTTTCTTTCCACTTATCACTTTATATCTTCTCTTCTCCAGCATTGCTCAAAATTCAAGCTCCATCTCTCCACCGAACTACTTCTCCACTTTGTTTCATCATTTTCCAAACGTGCTACCCCATCCTCCTAGACTCCAAGCCCCAAGAATCACTTGCCCCAACTCCGAATTAATGCATAGGTAAGGACTCATACTTCAATTAGGACATATCGGGCCATAAATCCTCGAACTCGAACCATGCTTGAGTCGCGTATGCATACGGACCTTCGTGATGAGTGGGAGAGGAGAAAAACATGGCGAGTAAGTGTATAGGGCGAAGATAGTGGAGAGCTTTTTGGCATGGATTTGCACCGATTCGAAAGGAGCCGTCATTGGTGGTTTTAGGAAGGGAGGTTGGCAATTTGTAGATAGTTTGTCGTTTTGAGAGAGAGAGATCCGATGCTCGTGGAGTAAGGAAACCCGGTCGGCAGCCCTTGTAGGCTGACCCCCTAAGGGAGAGTCAGGTTGAAACATTCCAATAATAGCCGATCAATAGAGGAGTTTATAAGTCTGGGTCGGTGCTCTGAGAGAAAAAGCGGGTCGGTTGTTTGGGTTAGGTAGTGGGTTGGTCATTTAAAGAAGATAGTGGGTCGGTAACGAGAGAGGTAGAGTGTGGGTCGGTAATTTGAGAAATCGAGTGGGTCGTTTGGTGTGCTATCTAGTGAGGTCTGGGTCGGTAGTGAGAGAGTGGTTCGGTATCGAGTGTTAGATTCGGTATTGAGCATTGGGATCGGCATTGGCTTCTTGGACTATCTTAACTTGAGCACAGCATACACCAGGACCACACATTGCACGCCTAAGCATAAAACACTGGACAATGACAAGAACCAAAGCATATTAACCCGTGGACTTAACTCGAACTAGCAATTCTATAATTCAAGTAATTCTAAACACGAATCCAACCGAAAAAAATAAGTAAAAGCCTTCGCAATATATGATGCCAATGTCTGATTCCAGGACTTATGCTATCGACATAGGAAAATTTTTGGTGACGGTCAGCATGACGATCTCTAGAGATGACAACTTAAAGCTCTATCACGCTATATTTTATTCTTTAGAACTTTAATTTATCTATACTCTTTGCTTGAATCATCACACTAGTTCACACACAACACGGTGGAATACTTTGTTGTTATATCCGATATCTATTATCTTTCAAGTATAGCTCAAACAGGTATCTATTCACACCGATCGCTCTTTGGAGATGTCCAAAAAAACAAGCTCCGCTACTGTTTCTGACAAGCTTGAGCCAAGTTCTTGGCAGAAGGCAGTGGGAACTCTGAACCCATCGTTAGCCCCTATACCTAGCATCCCGGATCCACCTGTCACGATTATAGGCCCGGCTCTCGATGCTGTTGATGGGGTCGTCGTTATGGATGACCCCATCAACTCTCAAGCCTTGAAAATCGGCGAATCTTCTCTCCGTCGATTATATTCTATCCACGGAATCCCCTTCGAAGATGTTCTGGTTCCTTCAGCAAAATATCGGCCTCACTTGCCCCCAGCAGGATATACTGCATGCAATAAATTTTTGTGTTGGGCCATAAGTGTGCCACCTTTCAATTCATTCATCCGTGAGGTGTTGCATTATATTGGGATTGCTCCAGCACAACTACACCCTAATAGCCATGCATTTATTCATGGTACATGCGTTCTTTTTATGAGCATCTTACTCAGACCCCCAACTCCTGAGGATATTCGTTATATTTACCGCTTCAAGAGACGTACCGACAGTGCATTTTACATATTCCTTGAGCCACACCCCAAATGTCAAGTCCTGATGGGTGCGTGGAGCAAATTTTCTCAGTATAAACAAGAGTCGTTTTACGTACGCTGTCCTCCTAGTTTCGCGAGAAGATGGCTAGAAGGGAGTAAGTCTCATTTTTATCCCAGTCTTTGTCTTAAAGCTCAAAGTTCATCTTTTCTGAAATTCTTTCAACTCTTACAGATATCCGCCCATGACCCGAAGGCGTCAGGTACTTTGAGGCCGTCGAGGCCATCCGAGCTACCCCCATGGGAGATCGGGACATTAAATCTGTAATTACCAATGAACTGCTCTCGAACTTTGTATTACTGGAAGAGGGCCGCCGGACTAGTCTTCCAATTGATGTCACTATAGCAAGAACGACTGCAGAAATGGGCAAAGAACAAGCTGGACCTTCGGTGCCCCCTGCCGAAGGGGCCCCCGATACTACCGAGGAAGGCGAGATTAAAGAAACTGAGGTGCTAGTTGACAAGAATGTATGTTTTGGCCAAGTGCTAGTAGCCGATGCACCCGGCACTGACAAACCATCACCTCCTTTTATAAAGAAAAAGTGTCTAGCTTACAAGCTGAAAAAGAAAAAAGTTGGCGGAACTTCAAAGGTCACGATAACTCCGATCGAGAAGAAGTCGTCTTCCCAAAACTTAGATGGCTCATTAAAGGGCCTGTCTGACTTGACCATCCCTGACGACATACTGAATTATGGTTTCAATAACCCCGAGGCTATGGGATTTAATTCGCCCGCGAGAAGTGATGAAGGCGCTCAGACTCATCATCAGGGAGAGAAAACTCCAATGAGTAAAGCGAAAAACACTGGTTCGTCGGAGGGTTGCACTAGGATACACACAAACACTTACACTCCACCATGCACTCAAATTCCATTCATCATGCGACTCCTACTAAGTTGTCCTCATTTGACTTTATGTGCAGGGGAAATGGGGCGTACACACCGCCTTCGCGGATCCTCTATCTTTTACCATTCCAATCGAGACTTAGGATCAGGCAAACGGCGAGACAAGGACGACAATGGTGATAGAGATTATAGTTCCAGGGAGTCGTCGTCTTCCAGAAGGAGAACCCACAACCATTATTAATATCCAAACAATCCTCCCCATCATCCGGAACGTAGTGGGGAGAAGTCTTCTCAGAAGGGATCCCAGTTCGAAATTCCTCGCGACCAACATTCTGGCTCTTCGAGTACCAAGCAATCCCGTGATCTTTATAAGAAATTTGTGACTCCGGTTAGGTAAACTCCCCAAGCCTCCGCTCACGATCCATCGATGGCGGATAAATTAGCTGAGCTCAAGGCTACATTCCCGAAGATATGTTTTGATGTACTGAAATTTCTCCCCGCAATCCATCCTATCCCTGGACATGTCAAACAGAGCACCATTGCCTGGAACAACAATGTATATTTTTAGCATGATGCGTTCGTACACTTAGTGGAGAAAGTTTCAGAGGTCTCTATTAAACGCCAACACGAGATTGATCGCCTCAAACTCGAAGCTATTCATGACAAAGACATCATTAAGGGCCCGGATGATGAGTTATCCTCATACAAATCTCAGTTCGAGACTGCCCAAAAAATGCTAAGTAGACAGCCGAGGTAGTTAGTCGCTTGGATGCCACTCACAAGAACGAACTCAATGAGGCAATCCAATGCGGCGGCGCTCTAGCTTTGGAGAAAGATTCTATCCAAAAAGAAAAGGACATTCTCGCTCGACGGGTCAAAGAACTAGAGGGATTGCTCTTTAAAGAGAGAGAAGTGAAAATTGTAGTGCAGGAAGAGTCACAAAGATACTACGATGAGATCGTCGAAACACGACTTCTAAAGACAAAAATTGACGAAGAGCTATCCTGGGTTGAAGCACTAAAAGAAGCAGCTTGCGAGGAAGGCAAGAAGATGGTGCTCAGAGAGGCCGACTCTCGACTCGAGGCTGCTACTGAAGCCAGTAGAGAAGATTTCAAATGTTTATTTGATCCGCTCATTGCCGAGTTCAATGCAAGAGTCCTCATGCACTGTGACTTGTCTTTCTTGGGCAAGAATTATCTCGAGTCACTTGCCGAAGCATGGGATACTTTGATTAGGATTAAAAAAGTAGAGCCGGGTGTCGAAGAGATTGATGAAGAGGCTCTAGTGAGGGAAGTGCTTTGAGGCAACGAACCCTTAGATTTATCTGCAACGAAAGCCCTCTTCGGGGGAGGCTCCCCTACATCAGAGGACAAAGAGGATGCTGCTGGCTCGTCGGGCTCTGAGCCCTAGATTCCTCCCCCCGTTGACTCGACCAAAACTCCACCGCTTAATCCCTCCAAGCAACATGTGGGTTACGATACAGAGAAGCCTGGACTTGGCATCCACATTCTATCCCCAATTCTGGAGGGTGATACTCCCAAGACGACTGAGAGCCAAATGGAAGCTGGTACATGACTCCTCCTCCTAAAGTTCATAGATTCATTTCTTTTGGCGAATAACTATCGTATCTTAACATTCACTTTTCATGAATTCATGCAGGTCATTCTGGTCCTTAACCGACTCCAAGGAGCAATGTCACCACGGAGCGGGAAGAAAAAGAGACTAAAGTACTCCACACCGGCGACACCCCCGGTCCTGATGCTCAAGTAATAGGGGCGCTTGAGGAAGATAAGCTCGAAGATCCTTCACCCATAGAGGGACACGACGACATCGAAATCACAGGCGCTTCCGAGCATACTTCCTAGCTTAGCATAAAGGAGCAAATCGAGGAGGAGGAGAAAATGAAAACCAAAGTTAAGATAGAATCTCAGGTGGTGGAACTCGACGATCCCCTAAATAGGCCCTTGAAGGTCATTCTCCCCGGTGGGACCACACCTTTGGAAGTTCCTCCTCCTTCCTCGGTTACCACATCGCTTGGAAGTAAGGGTTCTAGGAGAAAACGCTCAGCTGAGGAGACTTCGGAGAAGTCGAAGAAGGAAAGAAAACCTAAAAAGTAGCTATCGTCTGGTCATTTTTCGCTTAGCTTAAATAAGCCAAGATCGTGTAGTTGTTCCCCTTTTCTTCCCTTTTTTTATATAGTCATCATATATAGACTTTGGCTTCGGGCTTCGGAGAAGTTGTAATGCAACTTCTTTTTCGATTAGTAAATAAAATTTTACTTCTTTGTATTTCCAGACTCTCATCGCTTAGCTTATAATTTAATCTGTAATTGAATCGTTTATACTCTAGTCCGCACTCTGGGAACTCAAAGTACTCTAGTCCATGCTCCGGGGACTTAGAGATTTTTGGAATTTTTTATACTCTAGTCCATGCTCAGGGGACTTAGAGTACTCTAGTTCATGCTCTGGGGACGTAGAGATTTATTGAATTGTTTATACTCTAGTCCGCACTCTGGGGACTCAGAGTACTCTAGTCCACGCTCTGGGGACTTAGAGATTTTTTTGAATCATTTACACTCTAGTTCGTGCTCCGGGGACTCAGAGTACTCTAGTCCGCGCTCCAGAGACTTAGAGATTTTTTGAATCGTTTATACTCTAGTCCGCGCTTTGGTGACTCAAGAGTACTCTATTCCGCGCTCTGGGGCCTTAGAGAATTTTTGAATCGTTTACACTCTAGTCCATGCTCCGGGGACTCAGAGTAATCTAGTCCACGTTCTGAGGACTTAGAGATTTTTTGAATCGTTTACACTCTAGTCCATGCTCAAGGGACTCAGAGTACTCTAGTCCGCGCTCTGGGAACTTAGATATTTTTTTAATCGTTAACACTCTAGTCCATGCTCTGTGGACTCAAAGTACTCTAGTCCGCGCTCCAAGGACTTAGAGATTTTTTGAATCGTTTACACTCTAGTCCGCGTTTCGGGGACTTAGAAATTTTTTGAATCGTTTATACTCTAGTCCGTGTTCTGGGGACTTAGAGTACTCTAGTCCGCACTCCAGGGACTTAAAGTTTTTTTGAATCGTTTATACTCTAGTCCACGCTCTAGGGACTCAGAGTACTCTAGTCCGCGCTTCGGGGACTTAGAGATTTTTTGAATCATTTATTGATCAACTTTTAATTTTTTGTGTGCGTTCATACGCCGGACAGATTAATGCAATTTAACTTTGCCATGGAGTTGTAACACATGGAACATCAATAGTTCATAGAAAATAGCTTCAAGCCTTTATTGATTGTAAAAAATAGGCACAAACTGAATTGTCTTATTACATATCGGAAATAGAGAACAACAAAAACACATACCGGAAACAATTGCTACTAAAATGAAAAAGAAACAAACTAAGTATAATAACAGTGCAAATGTTCGCTATTCCATGCCCTGGGGAGTGTCACGCCATCAATAGTCGCTAGCTTGAAGGTTCCTTCTCCAAGCCTCCATTCGATGACGTAGGGACCTTCCCATGTGGGATTCATATGTGACGGGACTGGAAAAACTCGCTTCAAAACTAGGTCGCCCACATCGAAAGTTCACAGTCAACTTTTTCAATAATATCGGGCGACTCAATGCCGATATGCAGCCGCCCTTAAATCAGATTCTTCACATTTCTCATCGACAAAGTCCAACGACTCCAGTAAAATATCTCGATTCGTTCTAGGATCATAATGAGTTACCCGGTGAGAAGGAACTTCAAGTTCCATAGGTATAACAGCTTCAGTGTTGTATGCCAAGGTGAAAGGAGTGTGGCCAGTCGTGGACTTGTGGGTGGTTCTGTAGGCCCAGAGTGCTGTTGGAAGCTCATCCACCCATTTGCCTCTAGCCTTCTCCAAACGTTTTTTCAAGATGGACTTGATTATCTTATTTACGGCTTTAATTTTCCCATTTGCTTTAGGGTAAGCGACTGCTGCAAACATTTTCTCAATGCAATATTTTCGGTATAACTCTTTGAATTCCCTATTCTCAAACTGAGTTCTGTTATCAGTAATGATAGTCCGTGGGAGGCCAAAGCGGCATATAATGTTTCGCACAACAAAATTAATGACCTTTTTGGTGGTGATCATAGCTAATGGCTCCACTTCTGCCCACTTGGTGAAGTAATCGACCGTGACGATTGCGTATTTCGCACCACCTTTGGAGATTGACAAGGAGCTGATTATATCGATCCTCTATATTGCAAACGGCCATGGACTAACCATTTGCGTGAGGTACGTCGGTGGTGCTCTCAGGATTTTTGCGTACTTTTGACATTTGTCGCATCTCCTTACGTAGTTCGCGAAGTCCCAATTCACGGTCGGCCAAAGGTATCCATAGCGGAGTATATTTTTGGCTAGTGTCAGCCCCCCAGTATGGTCGCTACATTCTCCTTCATGGACTTCTCTTAAAACCCACTTTATCTCGTCGTAGGCAATACACCTAAGCAAGGGAACGGAGAATCCCTTTCGATACATCATTCCATCCTACATTATATACCGTGAGGCCTTGCGAACGACTTGTCGTCTCTCGTTCTTTCCCTCGGGCAAGGTTCCCCGTAGCAAGTATTCTTTGAACGGGGTCATCCACGACTCTCTTTCAGTTTCCGTCTCTGACACAAAATCTACCTCCATCTCATTTATACTCAGGCCGTGTAAAGTTTCAACGGAAACCAAACCCATCTGCTGCGCATCACCAGTGCTTGCAAATTTTGCTAAGGAGTCTGCTTCCTTATTTTGTTCACGTGAAATGTGCGAAATATTATAGTATTCGAGGTCCGCCAACCATTCTTGAACCCGAGCGAGGTATGGGGCAAGCCTTTCCCCTTTGCTCGATAGTCTCCCCGTACTTGGTACACCACCAACTATGAGTCACAAAAGATTTCAACCGATTTCACTCCAAGTTCTTTGGTAAGCTTCAGTCCAACGATCAATGCTTCATACTCGGCTTCGTTGTCTGTAGCAAGGAAATCGAGTTTCAAAGCATAACAAATCGATCGATTCTCGGGAGTTACAAGAATAACACCAGCCCCAGAACAATGGTCATTGGATGCCCCATCGGTATATAGCTTCCATCAAATAGCGGGAACCACATCACTTCCACTTGGCTCGTTTGATATAGTGAACTCTACAATGAAATCTGCTAGCCCTTACCCTTGGATAGCCCTCCGCGGCAGGTAAGTGATGTCGAACTGACTCGTCTCAATGTTTCATTTGAGTAGCCTTCCAGAAGTCTCCGGTCGTAGGAGCACCTGACGCAAAGGTTGATCGGTATAAATAGTGACTGGATGTGCCTAGAAATACGGACGGAGCTTGCGTGATACAATCATCAAGCAGTAGGCCAGCTTCTCAATCTTAGGATAATTTCTCTCTACCCCCGTTAAACGCTTACTAACATAGTACACTGGCTTTTGGATTTAGTCCTCCTCATGAACCAGAGCTGCACTGATGGCATGTTGGGATACGGCCAAGTAAACATACAACTCCTCATGGTCTACAGGCTTTAACAGAACTGGGGGCCTCTCCAAGTCTCTCACCAGAGCTCGGAACGCGTCCTCACAGTTCGACGTCCATTCAAAATTTCTTTTCCCTTTCCTTATCACATCAAAGAAAGGAATACACTTGTCGGTTGCTCGGGATATAAATCGACTCAATGCAATGACTTTCCCATTCTGGGTTTGTACTTGCTTTATAATTCTGGGTGCTTGTTTGTCTCGAATAGCTTAAATCTTCTCTTGGTTGGCTTCAATTCCCCGCGCGTTGACAATGAAACCCAAAATCTTCCCCGATGCAACGCCAAAGGAACATTTAAGTGGATTGATTTTCATTCCATAAAATCTGAGTATATCAAACATCTCTGCTAAGTCTCGAAAATGGTCGTCTGACTGTCGCGACTTCACGAGCATATCATCTACATAGACCTCCAGCGTTCTACCAATCTGGTCTTTAAACATCTGATTCACCAAACGTTGATAATTTGCCCCTGCATTCTTCAACCCAAAAGGCATCACTACATAACAGTACAGTCCAACGTCCGTGACAAAACTGGTATGCTCCTGATCCATAATGTGCATCGGGATCTGATTGTATCCCGAATACGCATCCATAAATGACAACAATCCGTGTCCTGCTGTCGAGTCGACTAGCTGATTAATTCTGGGCAAAGGAAAACTATCCTTAGGGCATGCCTTGTTCAGGTCCGAGTAATCAACACAGGTCCTCCACTTCCCGTTTGCCTTCCTCACCAGTACGGGATTAGATACCCATTCAGGATTGGGGGCGTCATGGACGAACCCATTGGCTTTGAGTTTATTCACCTCCTCTCTAAGAGCAACAGACCTCTCCGGGTCCATGCCTCTCCAGTTTTGTTTTACTAGCACATACTTCGGGTCAACGTTCAACATGTGACTTGCGGTGGCGGGAGAAATCCCACACATATTAGAATGGGTCCAAGCGAAAACATCTAGATTCGCTCGAAGGAAATCAGTAAGGTCCTTTATCATCGAGGGGTTGAGCTGTGATCCAATCTTAAGCACCCGTGACGGGTCATCCTGGCCGATTGGAATGTCAATCTTCAGTTCAGCTGGTACCGACTTGGCCTCCTTGGGTTCTTCATCATCATCTCTCGGATCTATGTCTCTATAGATCCGATTGTGTTGCCCAAGCCAAGGCTCAGGCGCTACTTGTCAATCTTCAGCAACATGGATGCGGATAGGGTTATCCACACCCTTTCCCTTCTCTCTTCATTAGGCCTCTCTCAGTTCAGCCACATAACAAGCACGACCAGTTGCTTAATCACCATGCACTACACCAACTCCTCTGTCCATTGGAAATTTCAAGGTCAGATACGATGGGGCCAAAGCTACCCTAAACTCCACCAGGGCCGGTCGGCCCAAAAAAACATTTTACGGGGAATCAACATCCAAAACAATGAACGGTAGGATCCGTACCCTCCTGCGTTCACCTTCTCCTAATTCAACTGGCAATTCAACAAAACCTATTGCATTAGTGGCTGCACCATTAAAGCCATGAATGCGGGCTTTAGATGGTTTCAGATCCTTCGCCTCCATCTTCATTTGGTCATACGCTTTTTTGAAGATAATATTAACAGAACTCCCACAATCAATCAGTATTCTTCTCACAAGCGCCAGTCCAATCGTAGCTGAGATAACCATCGGGTCAATGGTAGGTATCTCCACCTGATCGGCATCCCTGCTCCTGAATACTATATCATCAGTCATCATTCGCTGCTGCTTCGCTGGAGTCCCGTCTTCTGTGTTCGAGCAGCATTCGAAATCCGCATGCTTCAAGGAACTAGCATAGCATTCCATTTCTTGACAACTCTTGTCTGCCAGATGAGGCCCACCGATTATCGTGTTTATGACCAGCCTTCCTCCGGTCCGAGCGGGATCCTCAGGTCGATGTAAATCTTGCTCGTGATTGGGGGCAGATGTCCTCTATCCGCCTTCCTATGGATTCTTAACAAACTGCTGCAACTTCTTCTAGCGAATCAGCTTTTCTATAGCATCATGGAGGTGTCTACACTCTTCACTATTGTGCCCATAGGTCTCGTGAAACCGACAATACTTTCCAGTCTGCTTTTGTTCCTCAGTGAATTCCTTTGGGCATGGCTTTCAGTATTGGAATGTATTACAAGTTGATAGATAAATATTCTCCAAAGATGTATTCAGAGGAGTATATTCGCTATAGGTTGAGGTCTTGGTTTCCACTTTCCTGCTTCTCTCTTTCGTCTGGAATTTCCTCCTCCGGATCCTTTAGACTACTCCGGCTTATTTTGAACATTGACTTGGACCTTGTCAGAGTTTTCGCCAGATTGCTTTACCGCAATGTTGCTTTGCACCGCTTCCTTGCTGGGCCCTGACGCACTGCTTCGTCTTAACCACCTGGCCTCTTCCCTTCTCATGAATTGGTTCGCCTTCGAATAAAAGCATTCCAGGGTAGTCGGTGGTTTGCCTGCCAGCCAGTCACCAAACTCCAAGTCCGGATCTACTCCTCGCATCACGGCCATAAGGATAGCATGATCATTCGGATTGCTAACTTCGGTAGCTGCAACGTGAAATCTTTGCAAATAATCCTTCAACAACTCTCCTGGAGCCTGGATCACACTGGACAATGACATCACGTCCTTTGGGCAAGTGGCATGGATCCTAAACTGCTCCACAAATTTCATCGCTAACTCATCAAACCTAGAGATCGATCGCGGAGGAAGTCTGGTGAACCACATGGTAGTGATTCCGGATAGGGTTATTAGGAAGCATCTGCATTTGGTTGCATCATTTGCCTTAGCCGAGTCCATCATCCACTCGTATCTCATTATGTGTTGTCAGGGATCGGTCTTCCCTTCATAAGTTGGAATAGTAGGCATGCTAAATTTCCGGGGGTACTCAGCTTGTAGGATGGTATCTGTAAAAGGAGTATGGGTCCTAGATATGCCCCAATCATCGTTGGTTAAGCCCTAATTCTCCCTCATCATTTGTCTGACCATAGCTGATAAATCCGGGGTCTGGATGGTAGGTGGCAAGTCGGTATCCGTCCTGCGCACTTATTCCGGCTGGTGCCTCCTCGGTAGGCGATCACCTAAGTGTGCATCCCATGGACCTGCTTCACTACTACCCTGGCGAGATGGTGGACCAGCTCCCAAGCGTTCCTCGGATCCTAAGTTTCCCACTCCAGGTTAGGAGCGACTCTCTAGGTGCAGGTGAGGGGCCACGGTTCCAGGTAAGGAATCTGGACCATTTCTATTGGTTTGCTCTTGGCGAGTCGTCACCAATTTCTCTGTTGCACTAGTTTGTGCCATTTCGATCCTATGGCGTCTAAGCCTGGGGTGTTCATCTGACGAAGCAGAGCTGTCGGACGATGAGGAGGAAGCAGGGCTTCCTCCAACGTTCTGACGCTGCTACTGAGCGATCTGGGTCATCAGGTTGGCGTTTGTTTAAATCTTCTCATTAAGCTGCCTCCTACTTTCCACGAGCTCCCTCATCAACTCATTGAACTCTTAGTGACAACTTCTGGTTGGTTTGGAACGGTGGTGGGCTCTGCACCTGCATTAGCTTGCTAATTGCTGGGTAACTTGGTGGACGCTGGCGGTCTCATCAACATCCGTGTTATGGGAGGCAGATCTGGTATGTGGTCTTGCCATGTTAGAGTTATCTGTAGGAACTCTGAGTAGAATCTACAAACTCTTGAGAATAAACTCGGATCTCCTTCGGGGGATTTCCTCAATCCAGTAGCGACAAAGTAGATCCTAACAGCCTGAGAATGCACATTCTCAGTGAAAGCGCCAAAATTGGTAACTAGCACACCCTTTAATAGAATTATGTAGAGAGATTAATGAAAAAAGTAAATTAAAGCAAAGAAGTAACGCAATTGAGTGCAAAATGACCAACAAAAAACAAGAACACCAGATTTATAGTGGTTCAGAATAATTGCCTACGTCCACTTTGAATGTGATCTTTATTACTTTTCCAATCACTTGAATACAGATACAATCCGTAAACAAACAACTTGAATACAAGTTTGAATAGGAAATAAACGAGTACAGAAAATGGCAGAGTCTCCCTGAAGTTCCCGAAAAAAAGGTCCCTTCAACTGTGCCATTGCCCCTCTATTTATAGATGAAGATAGGCAGCTTTCCCTGCATAGGCCCATGACCAAGGCATTCCGGCCCATAGCAAAACCCATGTTCTCCGATCTATGGACACCGACCCTTGATGATCGACCCATATGCCACCGAGCCACTCTGGCCGAACCTGGGGTCCCATGTGGATGACTCGAAGCAAGCTACCATATGACTCGGAGCAGTTAGACACGAGACTCGAAGTGATGAAGCACCGATTGTATCTCCCTGTGGTAATTTGTTGGCTTCCCTGATGCATAACGAACCAGGTATGCCGAAGCACTGAGACTGGGTCCAAGGTGCCAATCCACATGTACTGAGCGACAAATGTCATGCCATGCATGACCAAACCACCTTAGCTTTCTCACCATGGCCAAACGATATATGCCGAACCACGTACGACCGATTCATATTAGCTCTCTTACCATGACCGATCGACGTGTGCTGAACCATGTACGATGACCCACATTAGCTCTCCAAGGCTGAACCGCTAAAAACCAACCCACATGAACTGATTCCTCCGAGGTCGATCCTATCCAAACCGGATCACCTAAGCCGATTGTAGCCAACAACATCAACTAGTCCACAACCGACCCAGCTATACCGACCCACCTTGACAGATCCATCTTGGCTGATCCATTTTGGTCGAACCACCATCTAATACCAAAACACCATGCCCATATTCTAACGCCGACCCACTCCCTATTCCTATACCTAACAAACATGCCGACCCAGAGCTAAGTATACTGAACCACATAAATAGGCCGATCGTATCAAGCTACACCGATCCCTCACAATTCCAATTCCCCCTTGAGAACATGGGCTCTGCAACTATCGCCTTGTAGCCGGGCCAAGGTGTCGGGTAACAACTGAACTATGGCAATCTGCCATCGTCGATCCATAAAGCCAGCCGCACCTTCTTCATGTTGGATGTTTTGCTTGAAAATGCCTTGATCACGTGGATGATATGAGCCATTAGATGGAGAAGTATTTCTACAGCTAGGGTTTTCATATAAAGAGGATTGGAAAAACAAAGACAAATGATCCTTATACAGATGATTAACCGACACTCTTCACATTCGAAACAGTTAGGAACTCCAAATTCCAAACAATTACGAACTCTAAATAATGCAACTGGCATTTCTAGCTAATTACCCATATTCTGAAGACAATATAACTAGTTTCGAGACTCAATTCCATCATATACAGAAGTTAGCTTTTAAAATTAAATTATATTATAACTTTATATGTTAATTAGAATGAATTATTGTTAAATCAATTTAATCACTATAAATTCAAATTAAAAATTCAACTATCATCATTCTGATTTAAACAAAATTTAAATAAACTTCTGAAATCATTTTATTCCACATTAAATTCAAGATTTCAATATTTAGTTAATTCCAATATATTATTTATATCCGTTATAAATTCTGGTTCGTTTCATTTTATGGTTTTAAAATAAAACAAATTCTCTAGAATATTCTTATATGAAAATATCTACATTTCCACAAATAATATTTTCCATTACGGCCTTTACCGGTTTTTGAATTAAATTTAAAATAGGATATATTTCCATATTCCACACTAATTAATTTATTTTCATATAAATTTTTTTAAAGCACGTTTCAAACATACGGCTTTACTTTATATTAAATTTTAAGTTTAAGGTTCAGATCACTTCCTTAACGCTTACAACGATTATTTAACAACTGAAATGATTTTGTTTAAATTTAATTTTTCCCTTTTATATAAAATTACTATTATATTCCAAATGAAAACATTCATTTTAATTTATTCAAAACATTCTTTTTATTTCATTACAATGCTCATTCAATTCAACACAAAACATATATTATTACATTAACATGTAAATTAAATTCATTCCTCATTCTTTTCTAATTAAAAGATTTAATATATTTAATTCCAATAAATTTCAATATTAAATTCCAAAAATAATTCTACTAATAAACAACTATTTCCTTTACATTTTAATAAGCAAACCTTATTGATTAGTTTATTCCATACAACAAGAGTTACACATTACTTATAAATTAATGTTTTTATCTTTTGGAAATCAAATATATCCAAATTACAATTTATATAAATAAACCAATGTTTTTCTCTTTAATAAACATTCAATTTAATCTTTATTCAAAATTAACATTTATTAGTTCAAAATCCTATTATTAATTACATAGAACTAATATTGTTTAAATTATATGTAATATCTGTTATCATCATTTTGGCTTGTTGAAATCTGTTATTTAAGAATTCTATTTTAGATTGTAAGTTATATACTAATAAATTTTCATTAATAAATCATAATTTTTTTTATTTATAACCATTTTTATTCAACGATTCTAATTAATTGAAAATTTAGAGAGGTTAAAATTTCCTGGTCGTTACACGGCTAATTCTGGAAAACATGCTTGGGCTGACTCGAGCATTATAGGAAAACAATGCTTGGGTCAGTCTGGTAAAACCAGCATGAGAAACTAGATATTAGGAAAACAAGGAACTTTATTTTAACTTGTAAAACCGTTTTATAATCAAAGGTATCTCGTAAGACCACACTGTACATAAACACGGACTGGTTTTTACCTTACGATAGCAAAAGTATTTTTATTATAAAATCCTATGATATTATCATAATGTCTAGGGTTTAAAATACTTAATATCCACATATTTGTGATGTGTTACATGACCTTAATAATAAATATATAATCAAAAACCAAAGGCACTTATAAGAGAATGGATTTCTATCGAATGACAAGGTAAGGGTTTACCTTCTGAATGGTACTCCTCAAGATAAAATGTACTTGAGGGCCTTACCGAGACACCCTACTAGCAAGACGGCCAACCACTAACTGGATAATACTGAATATGATCACACCTTGGTTGTGATCAATAACCATAAATAGGCCCCAAAGCATACATAGAGATACCGACACTAGATATTAGGATGATCATACCCTAATGGGTGCGAAGTACATAGCCTTGCGACATACCTTGTTTTAGTCATTATATGGTTGTGAGATTTGAGAGGCTATGCTCTTAACATTTAGCAATCCATCTTGGAATGCTAACATTGCCCCTCGGGCAGAAATGCAATGCTAGCATTCATCCATATAAGTTCGTTCTAGGTCTAAAAAACCAAAGGCACTTCAAGAAGCATCATCTTCAATCATCTTCATGATATCTTCCACATGAATGCATATGTTGGTTTGGAGTGGTTTACGGATAACATATTCGATCCTGATCTCTCCAAATCAACAACAATAATTTCTAGTTGACTCGTTCCCGGTTCTTTTGGAAGTATACAACAAGTCCTCACTAGGGAACTCGCATATACAATCATACATCCTAAGTCAAAACTAGTCAAGATTTGATAGTTTTTTATTTAACTATCAAATAAAAAAATAACAACAAATTCAAAGATTTAATTACTCATAGCAACCACTGAGCCTCAATTTAAATAAAACTTTCATTTATTTTAAATCTCTTTCAAACATTTATTAAAATATTCATATACTTATCCCACCAGCATAAGTATATTCACAAAACATTTGCGAAATATTTTTCATTTCAAAATCATATTAAAAGGGTCAATACAAATTTTATTTAAATTAGAGATAAGAATAACCTATAATATTCCTTTGGTGTTATGCATGGAACGGGAATTCTATACCACCACAATTAAGAAGATCGGTTAAAGGAAATCCAAATCTTAAATTCTTTTATAAATTTTCATCAATAAATCCTTTACTAAATTTTTTCATTTATGAAATCTTCTTTGCTTAAAATTCCAAATCCATTTATAAAACACTTTATAAATCTTCAAGTTATTTTATACAATCCATTAATAAATATCAAAAACCATCTAAAAAATCTTTTATAACTAACCTAAATTATTTGTAAAACTCTTTTATAAATATCCTAAAATCATTTGAAAAACTCTTTTATAAATATCCGAAATTATTTACAAAACTTTCCTTATTTAAAACAAAAATTCTTTAATAAACTTTAATCAATACTTGATAAACAAATAATTATTTCAAACACATTTAAATGAATAAATTATTATTTAAACCTTCCTTATTTAATTATCTTTAAAACACATTAACCAAGCAATGATTTTAAACATTCATTTTAAAAAATATTCAATTAACTTCAAAAACACCTTTAATAAATCATTACTTAATTATCCTTTAAATATCATATTTAAAATGGGACAAACTTTAAACCATTACCAAAAAGGATAAATGAAATATTGGACATTAAAAAATCAGAAGGTGGCATAGTGACCATAGTGGTTCATTTAATTGGGTTTAACTTATCTAAGTTATAACATGAGTGTTTACAAAACAAGTGGATTTGTTAAAGGAATCAACACAAAACAACCAATCTAACAAATAGGTAACGGAGTGCGCCATAAGAGTTAAATCCATTTATAGAATGGATTCGAAGTCGAGATTTCTTGTAATAAGAATTTTACAAATCCTTATAACCATTATTTTCAACAAAGAAAGAAAATCGAGATTTCATTTAGTCGATTTTAAAATATAAGCAAATCGAGTTTTAAATAAAATTACGCTTTGCTAGTTCGAAGGCCAAAGTGGTAAATGTTTTAAAATGGATATTTTTAATTCTTTAAAAATATGAAATAAATTCTATGAATATCTTAAAATGTTTTAAAAGAGATTTTACTTATAAAAAAGGGGTTTCCAAAAGATAGAAAATTCGTTTTGACCAATATATCTTTTAAAATACTATTTGCAGCACTTTCCGCAACACTTTTTACTAACTTTTGAAATATGAATTTAAACTTAAAAATTCCTTTCCAAATATTTTTTAAATATTTTCAAATTAAAAATTAAGTAATTTAAAAATGATTAAGTGGTTTAAAAATGAGTATGCAGAAATGACTAGTACACTTGTTCCATTTGTGAGTGTCATAGAAAATCCGACCAAGGAATGGAACAGATCGAAGGAAAACCCCAGATGCTCTAAATAAATTAAAAGAAAATTAAGTATGTTAAAAGATTTAGAGTCAATCAAATGACTTGGCCACCTTACGGGTGATAGAGAGTTAGTATCTAGGTTTGGGTTTGGGAAACCAGTCGTCTGCCCTCCCTAGCTACCCGGACTGGTCCGACGGAGGGAATAGTCTCGGATTAAACTTCCCAAAGTATAATAGGAATAATTTTCAAAATTCAAATAACTTGGATTGCATAGAAATAATCTTCTTATACTTGGTGTTAAATTCCGAGGAGGGAACTCGTACTATTCGTGGAATTTAAAAGGTGATTTTGATATTATTACGCCCATAGTACTTCTTGAATATGAAAATCGGTATTGGGTAGAATTAATATAATTTCCATAATCCTATTTACTCAATAATGTTTTCTGAAATGATTTATGAAATTGATTTGATAATTCCAAATTTAAAGAGAGGTTTAATGATTTTGTATATACCGAATAGAATGTTTTTAAGCTATATATCTCTAGAAGATATTTTGATTAATCAATCAAAGAATAATTCCCTATTTACTTAACCTTTTTTTAAATGATGATTGGTTCGAAGGAACCGAGGTTGGATTTGGGTGATTCCTATTCGAAGACTACTTCGAACCAATTTATGTGTTCGAAAATAAAAGATATGAAATAGAAGTGATTTGGAAGATGGAATATAGGGCTGCTTGTCACTGACCCTCATTGTAATTTTATTATATCACTTATTAGTGACAGTAGTTCTCCATTTGAGATCTTCAATGCAAGGACTTCTTGCTGCTAATCCTAGGGTTAATCCCCGATAGGATGTGATAGGAGAGTGCCTTTGGTTTGTCCTGTTCCTGGACAACTTGTATAGATGAATGTCTGAAGTTGCATTTCTAATCACATTGATTGATCTTTATGAGCGTATCATCTGTTTGGTGTTGGAGAAGGAAACTTCTCTTAGCTTAACACTCTTTCCTAAGACATACAAGCTTAAGAGTTATACGTTTGTAGAAATCAATTGTGTGATCAAGGTAAGGAAATGTGGCATTCAAAGTAGAATGTGCTATGTAAAAGGTAATCATTACCCCATGCCTCATCAACCGGAAATGGCCTAGACAGGGCATGTCATAAGGCTATGTGGGTCGTGCCTATTAGGGTATGGTCATCACCATTCTAGATTACCCTTTATATGTCGAGTATGTTGTGTATACTATGGGATCCCAGGATACGTCAGTTACGACCGGGGTGATGACATACTTGGTTCTATCCACCACCAAGCGGGTCTGTGGGTAGACTAATCTTGCCAGGTGCAGAGGTTTCTAAGAGGTCGATCCTTAGTACATCCTCTAGAGATGTATTGTACTAAAGGTAGTCCCTTACCTTCCATTATATGGAATCCATTCTTCGAATGAGCCTTGTAAGAGTTTTTTTTATAGAGCCTAACATATTCCAGAATTTAACAATGATAACAATTTCGGCTAAGATTCATAATTTTATTTGCAAGGGTTTCAAAAGAATGTCATTAAACATAATATCAAATGATTTTATGTAGAAAATGTTTTATGGTTATCATAAGGTAAACACATTCCATGTTTATGTGCGGCATGGTCTTATGAGATACCTTTTGTTTTCAAAACGTGTATTTTGAGTTTCTCACACCAGTCCCATGACTGATCCGGAGTTTATTTTTCTTTTCCTTTGAACTCTGGGTGCCCTATTTTTTTGGACAGCCAACTAGTTAGATTATTTGGAGCATTTTGGGATGGAGCATGAAGCATGGAGCATTTTGGGTCTTTTTGTTCAAATTATCTATTGCTTTCTGCTATGTCTATATTATTTATATGTATCTACCAGCACCTCTAGGGATAGCTCGTTATAACTATCCTAGCCGGGTTAGTACTTGCTATGACTTTGATATCTCATTTTGAGAATGATTGTTTATACTATCTATACAAGTTTATAAATACGATGTTAGATTCTATTATTATTTTGTGTTCTATGTTTATTTTCTTTTACCCCATGATAATTCGCCTCTCCGGTACTTGGATTTGCGGCATGTGAATACCGAGGATGTATTAGTGTTGATTTCCAAGGATCGAGGAGGTGGGTCATCACATTTGGTATCAAAGCTTATGGTTGAACGAACACCTAAGCCTTGATGAGTTCAACTCATTAGAGATATGGTTAATAATACCCTAGAATGAGTTTAGTCTAAGAGAGTGCACATTTGAAGTTTTTTATCCAAGTAGGTATATTCGAATTTTATACCATCCCCTAAGAAAAGCTCATATATTATCCTAAAGATATTTCCTAACTATATGCAGATAGTAGAAGAAGAGGACACGGGAAGGGGAAGGGGTGGTAGCAGTGCCATGACTACAAATGGTCGCACTCCAACTTCTATAATGATTGAAGAAGTAATGGTTCTAGTGCAACCTCAAATTAACTTCACTACTTTATGCAAGAACTATACAAGTTTGAGTGGTAAACCATTCAAGGGAACAACGTCCATTATAAAAGTTCAAGCTTAGATCGCTCTTGTGAAAGAATTTTAAGGGGTTGAATATTAGAGATGAGCAGAAGATATTCTTAGCTTCTTGGAATCTATAGATTGTGGCTCTTGCCTGGTGGGAGTCCGTTACTATGAACGAATCAGAGGACAATTTTTCTTAGGCACGATTCAAGATGGTCTTGGAAGAACAATATATGCCGGCAGATGGAAAATCACGTCTGTTGGGAGTGTTTTCGCCTACTACCAAACCCTTTCCTAAGAATAACTGGTCCAGTCACCCTCCAAACTACAGCAAACCAACCCAGTCACCTACCACCGAATCAAAGCCCTTCCGGTCCAAGCAATGCCGAACCAATCTCACTGCCGAACCAACCTACCCCATCTCACTGCCGGACCAACCTTCTCCCTACCACTGCCGGACCAACCTTCTCCAAGCTGCCATCGGACCACCTACCACTGACGGACCAACCTTCTCCCTACCACTGCCGGACCAACCTTCTCCAAGCTGCCACCGAACCAAGCTCCTACCGGACCACCTACCACCGGACCAAGGCATTCCGAACCAACACTACCAGGCCAGGTCGCGTCAGCCCAGGCCCATCAGCAGTTGTATACATCCAAGACCCCTACCCCCAGCCTCACTCTATAAATAGAGGGGCAGGGGTACAATAATGGGGACAATTTTGAGAGCTCAAGCACGGAGAGAACTTTCAAACAACTTTCTTTTACTTGTATCAAAGCTTTGTACTTGTAATCAAAACAAGAGAAGAGAAATAACATATAAAGTGGACGTAGGCACATTCTGGCTGAACCACTATAAATTTGCGTGTCTTTTTTACAGTTTTGCCCCTGCTTTTCATATATTTGCATAAATCACTCAAATCACTAAGAACAACATAAGATCTACTAAATCATACAACTTTGAGGTGTTTGTCCATTTTTTGTGCAAACAACGTCTTTACAAGAGTTTTATAGACTTAAAACAGAGAGATGTCCATAGAGGATATTCTAACCAGTTTAATGAATTGTCACGATTTGCGTCTAGTCTAATAGACACTCCTTTAAAGAAGAATAAAATGTTTATCTCTAGAATGAAGGAACAATATCAGGACAGGATGACGGCGCATGTTAAGTGAAGATTTGTAGATTTAGTAATCGTGGCTTTTCGATATGAAACTTTGGATAAGAAGAATCCTCCCACAACTCAAAACGAGAACAATAATTGGAAGAAGAGGAAATTTAATCAACAGAGGAAGAAACCAGGGCAAGGCAAGCCAGAAGGAGGATCCTAGGGAGATCGGTTGAAAGATGTTACTTGTTTTAATTGCCAACAGAAGGGCCACTACTCCGACACTTGTAAGAATCCTAAGGTATAAGATGGAACCTGCTATAACTGTTACAAGACTGGACACCAGAAGAAGGATTGCCCATTGATAAAAAAAGGAGAACAGGTCCAGTTTTAGCTATCAAAGATGAACACTCGACTTCGATTGATGTGAAGGGAAAGAGAGTCCTAGAAGGTATTATCTGCATTAATGAAAATCTAGTTAGAGTATTATTTGATACTAGGGCTTCGTACAATTTTATATCTAAAGAATTGGTTGATAAATTGAAACTTACCTCAAAGATATTAGGCACCCCTATTTATGTCTCTAATCCTATAGGTGGTAAAACTAATCTCTGTATAGTTTGCGAAAAAGTACAAATTTCCTATTATCCCAAAACCATTCATGTGATCTAATCGTTCTCAATTTTATTGGATTTGATATTATACTCGGTATGGATTGGTTGTCTGAGTATAAGGCTATTTTAGATTGTGTCAAACGAACGGTATGGTTACAAAATAAAAGAGGTGAACCTTTTAAAATAACATGTGAAGAACCAAGTCCATTAATGGATAGTTTTATGTATGCCTTAAATTCGTTTCAAAAACATCTAGAAGAAATACCAATTGTTAAGAAATTTTAGATGTTTTTGAGGAATTAAAAGTTTACCCCCGCATATGTAAATTGAGTTTGAATCGATTTGATTTTCAGTGCAAGCCCTATTTTTCACTCTTCTCAAAGAATGGACCCCAAAGAAGAAAATGAATTAATGAAATAAACTGATGAATTTTAAAGGAAGGACTAATAAGACCAAGTCGCTCAAGTGGAGCTCAGTAGTAGTTTTCATTGCGAAGTCAGATGGCTCCTTGAGACTGTGTGTACACCACCGAGACCTAAATAAGAAAACAATTAAGAACAAGTATTATATACCTGGTATTGATTACTTGTTTTATCGTCTTCATGGTGCTCGGGTATTCTCCAAAATGGACCTAACAACTGGATTTCACCAATTAAGGATAGCAGAAGACTGCATTTCTTTAACCGCATTTAAGGGACCAAACGATTTCTACGAATGGTTGGTTATGCACATTGGGCTAACCAATGCACTGGTTTATTTTGTGGACCTTATGAATAGAGTATTCCGAGAAGTGCTCCACAAATTCGTATTGTTTTTTGTCGATAACATTCTTATCTATTCTAAGAGTGAAGAGGAACGTGAAAGGCATCTAGAGATTGTGCTAGAAACATTGAGGAGAAATGTACTCAAAGCCAAATTCTCGAAATGCAAATTCTGGGAAGAGAAGGTAAGGTTCTCGGGGCGTGTTGTTTCAAAGGAAGGAATGTCAGTTGATCTAGGGAAAATTACAGCCATTTTGGATTGGAAGCAGCCACGAACTCCTAAGGACATTCACAGTTTCTTAGAATTAGCAGGATACTACCAGAGATTTATTCAAGGTTTCAACAAAATTTCCTATCACCTAACGATGCTAACTATGAAAGATGCCAAATTTGAATGGACCCTGAAATGTAAAGAAGCATTCCAGGAACTCAAGAAGAGGTTGACTACTGTTCCAGTTTTGACTATTATTGATGAAAGCGACAGTCTAACTGCTTATACTGATGCTTGTGGAGAAGGAGTGGGTTATGTATTAATGCAACATAGGAAGGTTATCGCTTATGCCAATAGTCAATTAAAGACTGATGAGCTAAATTATGCAACACGCGTTTTGGAGCTACTAGCCATGGTGTTTGCATTAAAAATATGGAGATATTATTTGCTGGGTAAGAATTCCTCATAGTTTATTTTAATACACTTTAATTGACCTAAGTAAATAACGTTCCTTCTTTAAATACGTGAAAAGTTCGAATTCTTCATAGATGACAAATCTTTGAAGTATCTTTTAACTCAGAAGGACTTGAATATGAGACAGGAACGTTGGCTAGAATTTCTCGCATCATACGATCTTGATATCTTATCTACACCCGGGAATGCCTATGTAGTAGCAGATGCATTGAGTAGAAAGCATGCCGCTATAGCTTATCTTGTAGTTGTAAGTCCATGAGATGATGGTTTTGATGACAACAACCTTAGAATAGATTATAAAATATAAATACTAACATTACAAGTTTAGATATATATGTATATGCAGGATCTAACCATGCAGGTATCAAGAATGAAGACTGTACAGTATAGAGATTAAAGATATAGAGATAGAAGACTCATGAGTATCAAGATTATCAAGAGTTCAAGATTTCAAGGTTAAGTTTGTTTTATTAGGAATATTTGTTAAAACTCATAGAAAAGCACTGGCATCTTAATATCCAATTTATTCGTGGAATGGAATCCACTTCGAGCCCGTTAAAGGGAAGGAACCCTAAGTAGGATGGAACCTACGAAATCTAGTGGGACATTGTTTTGTATCCACTAATCTTAATTCAAAATGATTTTTCAAAATTATCTTGTTTTCGAAATGATTTCAAAACTTTCCTTTTAAAAAGATTCAAAACTCTAGATTCCGTTTTTAAAATAATTTTAGCCTCAAAACATCTTTATTTTTAGAGTCAAAATTTCTTCTGATTTTAAACTATCTTTTCAAATAATATATTTAACTTTTAAATTATTTATACTTTGATTTAAATTATAGTTAAATAATATATATATATATTGTTCTTTATATTTACTTATGAATTTCAACTATATTCAAGTATATTTATAAAGTTTTAAATATTTTTTATATAAGATAAATATTATCTTTATAGAAATTCAAAACATCAATTTTGGCTGAGGGATGTCGACATGCCCATAGGCACTATTCGACATGGTGACAGTTTTATTCAAAATTCAAATTTCAAAAGAAGTGTCTATTCGCCATAACTCTTCATGAATGGTCATGACTGTTGTTCTTCTATAAATAGGGGTCAGTTTCAACGAATTTTATAACATATTTTTCTGGTTTTTCATTTCTCTTCTTCTTCCACATTTCTTAATACAAAATCATACCATTACTCTGCCGAAATCAACATCGAATCATACTCGATTATTTCTGGCATTGATTCTCTCCACTATCTCTACAAGATCCAAGTGCTAATCTGAGTTATAGACTTTTTGTAATCAATTGAGCGAGAGAAGGTGTGATTATAGCCCTGGAAATCAATTGAGCGAGAGAAGATGTGATTGTAGCCTTGGATATCAATTGGGTGAACTTGTCGCCCATAAATCAAGTATCTCTACCCAGAGGATTGTGATTCTGGAGGGTGTATCTCATAGCCTTGAAACCGAGGGTTGTAATTGTTGAATTGATTGTGAAAGGAAATCCGTACTTGTGTTGTAGGACTAGATGTAGGGTAACTCCGAACCAGTATAAAATCCGGTGTGTTCTTTCCTTTACTGCTTTTACTTTATATTTGCATCTGTGTTTGATTCTGTGTTCATATCTGTGTCTGATTAGTGTATACATTGTTAACAAAGTGAGATAATTCTTAAAACACTATTCACCCCCCCTCTAGTGTTAATTCTAGCCTTAAGATCCTTAATTCGCATTTCCCATAGTAGTTACTCTGACTCTTCTAGAAAAAATCGCCAGCAAGTAGAAAAAAGATCAGCGGTTAAGGAGGATTTTTAAAAGAGTATGACAAGGGCAGAGTTCAAGCTTTGAAATCGATAACCGTGGGATATTAGGGTTAAAAAGGAGAATTTGTGTTCCAAAGGTTGACAACTTAAGATAAGAAGTATTGATAAAATGCCATCAATCTAAACTGAATATCCACCTAGGATTTAGCAAAATGTACAAGGACATAAAATAGACATTTTGGTGGAAAAGCATGAAGAGAGACATCTCAATCCATGTTAGCAGATGTGCGAATTGTGAACAGATCAAGAGTGATCAACAAAAGACTGGTAGACTACTCCAATCTCTTGAAATTACGACTTGGAAATGAGATCAAATATCAATGGATTTCATCGACGGCTTACAACGATCAAGAAAGGGAAATGAATGCATTTGGGTTATCGTAGATCAGTTAACCAAAAACACACACTTTATCCCTGTAAAGCTAACACGAATTGCTACAAGTCTTGCAGAAGTATACATAAGGGAAATTGTTCGACTACATGGTGTTCCAAGCTGCATAGTCAGTGATCGAGACCCAATCTTTACTAATATATTCTGGGAGGCATTGCAGACAACTTTCAGAATGAAGCTAAACATAAGCACCGCATATCACCCCCAGATCGATGGGCAAACTAAAAGGGTAAATCGAGTGTTGGAAGATCTTCTAAGAGCTTGTATCTTAGATTTTGGAGGTTCATGGTAAAACTACCTTCATATGGTAGAATTTTCTTATAATAACAGCTATCAGGCTAGTATTGTGATGTGCACGTAAATGTGCATATATTTACATCCATATTTTATCTCTTTTTATTTAAATAAACATCATATTTGGGCATTTGTATATGTTAAAACCAAAATTCAATTATTTTCAAACCATCATATTTTCATCTTCATTCCAGGGCAAAATGGTCATTTTGTGCATGTGTAAATTTGAGAATTTTTACTTGAACATTTTTGATGATTTTTATAGGAATTTGGATGCATATGGAAGAGGCTTATATGAAGATACATGCATGCACAAATGAATACAAATGAAATAAGAGGGAAATAATTTAAAGTGAAGATCATGGAGGACCCCACCTACCCATCTACCTTAATGTACAAATTAGAGACTAATGAACATGCTTATGGAATTAATGGCTTCATGTACACTTAAATGATGATTAGTAGAAGCTAATGATTACTTGGCATCAACACTTCCTAAGGGGTATTTTGGGAAGCCCCCTAAAAATGAAATTAGAGTTTTATGCATGTATAAATAACCCTCTTATGTATATGAATCTATCATCTACTCTTTCATTTTACTTAGGAAATTAAGAGATCAAATTGTAAGCTCAATGATATGAAATAAAAATGGCTTCCAAGCCTCTTTTTCCTCTTTTATCTACATGATTTTCTTTGTTTTTATGTTAATGCTTATTTCTATGCTCTCTTTCTCTTAATGTTCATAGCTTAGATTTACATTTATGCACTAGTCTAATCAATTTTCTTCTAGTAGTTAATCTTTTTTTTATTCTCTACTTTGCTTCATTTTCAATGTTGAAACTTACATGTGTTGATTTGATAACACAAATGAGTAGCTAAACCCCTTCAATTTAGAAGTAATGAAGCTCTCAAATATTATGTAATTTCAACATTTTTTATGATTTATGATCTCTTTGTTTGTGCTTCATGAAAGTCAATTTGATGCAAGTTTATACAAGGAAGTTTGATAGCTTACATTGCTTATGCAAATGAGCTATTCTTATTCAACATAAACACAATTTTCATCATCATTTGCTAATCCATTTTTGATTGTGAATTAAAGTAAAAATGAAAGTTGATGATCTATATTACTAGTTACAATAGTAAATAGATCATACTTAAAATAGCTTTTGTTTTGGCTTCATTTTCATGAGAATTATAAGTGGTTAATTTGTTGTATTATAGTTTGATGGTTTGAGTTATGTTAATTAATAACATAAAAAAACCATACTTATGATAAATACAACAATATTTCACTTAATATCAAAACTAGAGATCACAAATTGTTTGTTTGTTGATTTACAAAAATATGAGAGTGGATTTGCCTCTAAATTGTTCTCTAGTTCAATAGTTTTTTTAATCAAATTTTTATTCTAGTTTAGCTTCATTTTATTTCTAGTTAACAATTTCTCCTACATTTGGTCTAATTTGATTGAATAGATTTTTAAACTCTAACAATTCCCTACGGATCGACCCGTATTCGCCACGTACTACAAATTGTACGCCGTGTGCTTGCGGTAAATTTTAATTTGAAATTTATCGACGGTTTTCTAATCCGATAGAAATTCCATCGATTATCAAGTTTTTTGCGCCGTTGTCGGGGAGTTGTTTTGATTTTAATTTTTTATTCTTCAGATTATTTTTTTGTTTGATTTTTGTGTGCTTTTGTTTTGTGTGTGTGTGCGCATTTAAAAAAAATATTTGTGTGTGTTGTTGTTTGATTTTAGCTTTCAATTTGTTGTGTCGTTCTCTTTTTATTTTGCATTTGCATCTGTTTGTTTGCATTTATTTGTTTTCTAGTTTCATTTTCCATTTGCATTTCTATAAAAAAAAGAAAAAAAACAAACACAATCTTCTTTATTTAAAAAAAAAATTGTTTACATTGCAATTTCATTTCATTTTACAGTTACTTTGGCTTTTACATCTTACATACACAATTTCAAAAACTGTGCACAGTCACTTGTGCACTGTTTCTAGTTGCCTGACCAAGCTCCTTACTGCCAACCTTCAACTTACAATCTGAAACACCCACATACAACCAATCTTGCCACTCAAAGATTTCTGCCGAAATCACTACAGACCATTCACTTTCAAACATCACTTCCATACATCATAACCACCCAAACTTCAAACTGTAGCAACACTGCTTCTGACCAAAACCAGAGAACATCAATTACAAACCACTCCAGTGCACTTCCCTCAATTAAGCACAGCCAAGACAGCAACTATCCAACACCTGATCTCTGTGCAACATCACTGTAGTACACCCTGATATAACCACTTTGCCACCATCACGACATCACTACGAGCAAACTTACTGTGCAACCATCACCCTCTTTATACTCCAAGTCCTTGATGCCATTTCCAATAAAGCAAGCTACTCAACCAAACTACCAAGTCCAAGCAACCACCCATTTGCTTACAGTTCTAACTGCTTTGCAACTACATTCGACAATTGACAAACTACATTCACAACTATCATTCTAGCTATCAAAGTGTCACCCAAGTGTACACAGTCACCAACCAGTCATACGATCAACATCAAACTGACCAACAAGCAAACTGCACAAAACTGTCAAACAACTTATTTGAACTTGCAATCGCATACCTCTTCTTCCCTAACCAGTCAATCACCTTGCAAAATCAAACGAGCACCTCTGTAGCAAAACCACAACACTGCAATCTCCACATGCACAGTACATAACATCACCTCCACAATTGACGCAACCATACAAGCTTCTCTCTACCTGACCACAATCAAAACACCCACTGTGGTTACTTCTCATCTTGCTTCACCTTCACAGTGCCATACACAGCAATACACACTTCATCACAGTACTTATCATAGCCTTACAACTGTCACAAATCCCCAATCACATCTACAAATCCTCACCGCGACCACAACCATCTCCGCAACACTGCCTGTCACCTACTCCTACCACTACTTCTCTAACTTACTTCAACTTCCAGCAACATCTGCACATATACCCTATCATCACTACACTGTCTTACAACTCATCTCCGCAGCAACTCTCTGTCCATTACAGCCACTGACATATACACATACAACCAGTTACCATCCACATCAACAAACTCCCCTACCATCAAACTTCACACTATCCACCTTTGCTCCATTGCAACCCTCCAACCACAAACATCACAAAACAAAACCACTACTCCCCCCATACACTTGTTCGGACCATATCATCTGCCAAAATATCTACTGCTACATACAACTCCTCACATACCCACACCACTGAAAATTGCCTACACATACGACTTCACTGTCAAAAACTTCCCCAACCATCACCAGAAAACAACAAATCCCCTCTGCTCATACAAAAAAAAACTTCCACTCTTCACTCCTCCACTTCATTGCAAACTTCACCCACCACTTGCAGCAACTTGTGAACCACCATTCGCATCCTCCCCACAACCGCGAGCAACAACACAATCTCCTACCTCTGCAATTGCCTCCTGCCATCAACCCCAAGCGACCATCACGAATCGAACATCACCTCAACCCAAAATCCAAAATTCAGCAACCCAATCGCCTTTCTCACCAATCAAACCACAAATTACTTCCTTCTAGAACCCTAATCGACGCCGCAAAGAAACCCACTCGCCTACAAATTGCATCCAATCGCAAAGAAACAATCTTCGAAGGCAGAGAAAACCTAGGACAAAGTGATAAATCCAAGTCGCCATCTCTATTTTCTGATTCTTCTGATTTTTTTTTTCTGTTTCGCGTGTGTTTTCGATTTTTTTTTACAGAGGTGAAGAAATCGTGAAAGTTAAATCTATTTTTTTTCGTGTGTTTGAAAGATAAAATAGTGAATTTCTTTAGTGCTGAATTGGGCCGGGTGGGATTCTTTTTCTTTTTTTGTTAATTTGTTTTGTTTTATTTTCATTTTGCTATCTATTCTCCTTTTTGTTTTATTTTGCTTTTCTAAAACCCAACAAAAAAATTATTTTATTTTATTTTTTAAGTAAAACTTCACTTTTAAATTCTGTTTCTTTTTCCAAAAAAAAGAGAAGCCATTGAACATACCTATTTTCACTTATTTTCAAATTGTTGTTTATTTTGTTTTGACTCCCATTTGTTTTAGTCTTAAAAAAACAAATTCAACTTTGTTTAATTTCCATTTTTCATTTGTTTTCACTTGTTTTAGTTTTCATTTATTTTATTTTCAATTGTTTTGTTTTTCACTTATTTTGTTTTTCATTTTTGATAAACATACTAAAAAATAATAATAATAAAAATTGTTGAATATATCTTGTTTTTCATTTTAGGTTGCCAAAGCAGAAATTCAAAAGGAAGAAGTGCTTGCCCAAATAAACAACTTTGCCTTGCTAAAAAATTGCTGCTAAAAAAATAAAAATTACTAAATAATCTGCACGCTCTAGTATCGTGCACTTTTCCCTTGTTTTTATTGCATTGTTGGTTGCTTGCATTTACATATATATATATATATATATATATTTATATTTATATTTATATATATATATATATTTCAAAATCCAAAAACAACCTTCATTTTAGTTGCATTGTAAATTCACGTTTAATTTTTGTTTTGCATTCATCTCATCTTGTTTTATTTTCTAAGGGCAATACCCCAATTCACATATGGTGAGGGATTTCATCACCCTTTCCTTAGCCCACAAACGCATTTCATCGTAGAATTTGACTAATAATAAAGGTTTGACATTCGACTTAAGGGTGTCACGAGCTCATCTAGGGCTTAATTGTATCTTCACAATTGTTTTCTTTGAACGATTTTATTTCTTGGTGTCTAGGCTACGGTAGAGTAACAACCAGTTATAAAAATTACGGTGATACGTAAATATTATAATGGTTGTTCCTCTTAAGGTACTTAAACTTTCGGTTGCATTGCTACGGTGATTCGCGGTGCACCGATAACTCCTGCCCGTTACCTGGCTGAGAAATATTTTTGTTGATTTAAGACAAAGTGTGATTATACAATTTTGGGTTAGGAGCTACTAAGGACAAAAAACTGTAATTAAGTCCTTTGCATTCAATTAGTTGCATTAGTTCATTCATATTTAAAAAAAATCCAAAATCCAAAATCCAAAAATTTGTGAATTTTAACTTAGTTTTTAATCCAAAAAAAATCCTTTCAATCAAAAACAAAAATCCAAAAAAATATAAAATCTTTCCGAAAAGAAAAAAACTTTAAAAATTCAAAAAAAACATTTCTGGTAAATATTTGAATTCAAAAACAAAAACAAAAAAATTACAAAAAAAAACATATAAAAAATTAGAAAAACCAAAAATCAAACTTCTTTTTTGAAAATAAATTTCATTTGGTAAATATTTTTCTTCCTTTAAAAAAAACAACAACAAAAACAATTTTTCACCCCATTTTTCAAATCTCTTTCATTCTCTAAACTCGATTCTAACTTCTTTCTCTTCTCGACTTTCACTTGTGCATGAGTACTTGGACTCGTGACACAACAACAAACCATTGGACTCGCGACTCGACAACTAACTGTTTGACTCGAACAAACGATCCTCCCAAAATGGCGAACGAGAATGCCCCTTGAACTCTTATGGATAGAATCTTTCCCGATAGAGTTTCTATTCCATCTTGCATCATGTTGCCCACCCCTACGAGTAACCATTTTAAAATTCACTCGAATCATATTGCCACTCTTCCGAAATTTGGCAATTTCGAACACGATGATCCATACATCTTTTTGACAAAATTCGAACAAGTTTGTGCAACCATTAAACTCCAACAACTTTCCGATGACAGAATCAAACTTTGATTAATCCCATTCGCTCTTACGGATTACGCTGAAAAATGGTTGTACAGCTTACCATCGAACTCGATTAAAACGTGGGAAGAATTTGTAAAAGCTTTCTTAAAAAATTTTACCCCTTGGAAAAAACGAGTAGAATTCCAAACGAAATTGTAAATTTTCATCAATTCAAGGGAGAACCATTTGGAAAATATTTTGAAAGATTCAAAGAGCATTTGATAAAATGTCCACACCGTAACTTTGAAAAATGGACGATTTGCCAAATCTTATACGATGGACTTGAAAACAACTCACAAACCATGCTCGAATCAATATGCCAAGGCAACTTTCTTGCCCAACATCACGACGATGCTTGGCAATTTCTTGAAAACCTCGCTGAAAAATCATCCCAATGGGAACGTTCGAACGAAAAATCAATCCACTCACGATCGAGCGCACACTCGATAGGATCTTCTATTGCTTTGGAAGCTAAGATCGACGCAATGATTAAAAAATTCGATAATGTTTTGTCATCGAATCAAATGAATCAAGCTTCCTAACCAATGTATTATAAATGCAACCATCCTAATCATATAGCCGATCAGTGTCCCAATTCTGTTGAACAAATCAATGCTTTCGATAAAGCCAAAAACGACATGTTTTCTCCAACGTACAACCCTGGTTGGAGAAATCATCTGAATTTTTCGTGGAACCAAAACAATCCCAATACGAATACGATTCGTCCCAATTTTCAAGCATTTCTGAATAATGCTTTGAATCCTCCTTTTCAACCCAACAATTTTCAACCAAACTTTGCGGGTCCGTCTCATAATCAACCGCAACAATAAAATTTTCAACCAAATTCTACTCATCCTCCCCAAGACGATAAACATTTAAGTTCACTTGAGAAAACTCTTAAAACGTTGGCTAAAGCAACTACTCAAAGCCTTCAATCAAACAACAATTTGCAAAATTTATTGACTTCATATATGCAAAACACGAACCAATCAATTGCAAAACTCGAAATGCAAATGAGTCAATTAGCCATGTCTGTGAGCGAGCATGAACGAGGAACATTCCCAAGCCAACCCATTTCAAATCCCAGAAATCAGAACGCAAATTCAAATCAAGCCCATGTTGTTCAAGATAGCAACGTCACCCAATTGAATGCTATCACAACTCTTCGTTCCGGTAAAATCGATAATCAAGTCGTTAACCCAAACGATTTACCGGAAACTTCTCTCGACACTTCTCAAACAACAAATGAATCGGAACAGAATGTGGAGCCAAATATCGAATCGAATGCCAATCAAAACTCTTCTTATTCTACTCGAGTAGACCCGCCTACCGAGTATCGTGTTCCATTTCCAATCTTCTTCGACCAAATAAACACTTAGACCAAATGGAAAAGATGTTGGAAATTTTTACACAAGTCAAAGTTAACATTCCGCTTCTTGACATCGTTCAGCAAGTCCTCACTTACACAAAATTTCTTAAGGACTTGTATACCCAAAAGCGACACACTCAAGTGCCCAAAAAAGTCTTCTTAGCCGCCAGTTTGAGTGAAGTCTTGTCCCAATCCATGCCCGTCAAATACAAAGATCCTGGCTGCCCTACAATTTCATGTACAATAGGAGACAAGACGATTAACAAATGTTTGATAGACTTAGGCGCGAGTGTTAATTTGATTCCATACTCCATTTGCGAACAATTAGGCTTAGGTGAGCTCAAACCCACAAAAGTTACGCTTCAATTTGTCGATCGTTCCATTAAGAAGCCCGTGGGAGAAATCGAGGACGTTCTCATTCGAGTAGGGCAATTCATATTCCCCGTTGATTTTATCGTTCTCGAAACACAACCCATGACGAATCCCTCGAGTCAAATTCCATTGATTTTAGGCCGACCATTCTTAGCCACCTCAAATGCCTTAATCAATTGTCGTAACGGATCGATGAAAATCTCTTTTGGAAACATGACTTTGGATCTTAATATTTTCAATCTCGAAAGCCAATCGAACGAACCTCATGACCAAATGTTGGAAGTTAGTGCCATTCACGAAAACTTCGAAAACGAGACACTTAACCTTAGCAACAAATGCGAAGCTGAATATGAAAAATTGTTTCATGAAATTCTAGCGAAATTGAATACACTCTTCCCTTTGAATCGCTTCCAGTTGAGTCCGAATCTCAACCCAATCCTTTGATCGAGAAACTCCCGAAGTTGGACCTTAAAGCACTTCCCGATCACCTTAAGTACGCATACTTAGGTGATAACGAAACATTACCTGTCTTAATTTATGCGACTCTCTCTTGATCAAGAAGCTTCTCTTCTCTCTATTCTTTCAAAAAATTAGGAAGCGATTGGATGGTCGATCTCCGATATTAAGGGAATTAGCACTGCTATTGTTCAACATCGCATCCATTTAATCGATGATGCCAAGCCCGTTCGTGACGGGCAATGTAGTATTAATCCAAAAATTAAAGATGAGGGCGTGATGAAATTCTTAAACTTCTCAACAATGGAATCATTTACCCAATCTCTGATAGTTCATGGGTTAGCCCAATTCACGTTGTACCGAAAAAGTCTGGGCTAACCGTTGTTAAGAACGATTCAAACGAACTTATTCCAACTCGAACTCAAACGGGTTGGCATGTTTGCATTGACTATCGAAAACTAAATGCCGCAACACGAAAAGATCACTTCCCTCTTCCTTTCATTGACCAAATGCTCAAACGTTTAGCCGGCCACGAATTTTACTTCTTCCTTGATGGTTATTCCGGCTACAACCAAATTCCCATCGCTCCCGAAGATCAAGAGAAAACGACTTTCACATGTCCATTTGGTACCTTTGCTTATCGATGTATGCCATTTGGACTTTGTAACACTCCTGCGACTTTCCAACGATGCATGGTTGGAATCTTTTCTGACATGATTGAACGCTTTCTAGAAGTTTTTATGGACGATTTCTCTATCTTTGGAGATTCTTTTTCCTAATGTTTACATCATCTCGAGTTGGTTCTAAATCGATTTAAAGAAAAACATTTGACTTTGAATTGGGAAAAATGCCACTTTATGGTCAAACAAGACATAGTCCTTGGACATATCATCTCAAATAAAGGCATCGAGGTAGACAAAGCGAAAATCGATGTCATAGCTAATCTACCCATTCCCAAATCTGTTAAGGACATTCGATCATTTCTAGAACAAGCTGGCTTTTACCGACGCTTTGTGAAAGACTTTAGTAAAATCGCTTGTTCTTTGATGACTCTTCTCGGAAAAGACATTCTGTTCGATTTTAACTCTGATTGTATCTCTTCTTTTGAACGTCTTAAGAACGAACTCATTTCTACGCCAATCATTTGCGCACCCAATTGGGATCTTCCTTTCGAAATCATGTGTGATGCTTCGAACTTTGCCGTTGGTGCTGTCTTAGGACAACGCATCAACAAGATCCTTCACGTCATTTACTATGTGAGTATGACTTTGAACGACGCTCAACTCAACTACACAACAACCGAAAAAGAGCTTCTAACTGTCATTTTTGCACTCAAAAAGTTTCGACCTTACTTGATAGGTTCACACATTACTGTGTATACGGACCACTCTGCGCTTTGTTTTCTCTTCGCTAAAAAGGATGCTAAATCCCGTTTGATTCGTTGGATCCTTTTACTTCAAGAATTTGACCTTACAATTAAAGACAAAAAAGGATCCGATAACGTCATAGTTGATCACTTGTCTCGTCTTCCGAACGCACCATCTTCTTTGCCAATCAATAAAAACTTTCCCGATGGACAACTCCTTTCGATTTCTATCGACCCATGGTACGCTGATATAGTGAACTACTTAGTCACTAAAGAAACTCCCTCATCATGGTCCAAACAAGACAAATGTAAATTCATGTCCCAAGTGAAGTATTTCTATTGGGACGATCCATACTTGTTCAAATATTGTCCCGACCAAATCATCCTACGTTGCATTCCAGATAATGAGATTAGGAGTGTTTTTTCATTTTGCCACGATCAAGCGTGTGGTGGACATTTCGGTCTTCGAAAAACTGTGGAAAAAGTGCTTCAGTGTGGTTTCTATTGGCCTTCTCTTTTCAAAGACTCGTTTGAATTTTGTAAAACTTGCGACCGATGTCAAATGCTTGGACGAATTTCTCGACAAGATATGATGCCTCTAAACCCCATTCTTACGATCGAAATCTTTGATGTATGGGGTATAGACTTTATGGGACCTTTTCCCAATTCTTTTGGAAACTTGTATATCCTTCTCGCTGTCGATTACGTTTCAAAATGGGTCGAAGCCGTTTCTTGCAAAACCAACGACCACAAAATTGTTGTGAAATTTCTCAAAGAAAACATCTTTTCGAGGTTCGGCACACCTCGCACAATAATCAGTGATAACGGGACCCAAATTTGCAACCGTTCTTTTGAAACTTTAATGAAAAAATACTCGATAACCCACAAGTTATCCACTTCGTATCATCCTTAAACTTGGGGCCAAGTTGAAGTTTCAAATCGACAAATAAAACAAATCTTGGAGAAAACTGTCAATAAAAATCGAAAAGATTTGTCTTAGAAATTGATCGTCGCACTTTGGGCTTACCGTACTGCTTTTAAAACTAACCTTGGGATGTCCCTATTTCGTTTAGTTTACGGTAAAGCTTGCCATTTACCCATTGAAATCGAACACAAAGCGCTGTGGGCAATTAAGAACATAAACTATGATCTTGAGAAAGCTGGCGAAAACCGAAAACTACAACTCAACGAACTTGAAGAACTTAGGAACGACGCATATGAAAATGATAAAATTTACAAAGAAAAAACCAAAGTTTTTCATAACAAGTCAATCCTAAGGAAAACGTTTTCGCCTAACCAAAAAGTTCTTTTAGATGACTCAAGACTTCATTTATTCTCTGGGAAACTTAAATCGAGATGGACCAGACCATTTGTGGTACGAACTGTTTTTCCACATGGTGCCGTAGAAATAGAAAAACCCAAGGATAGAGCGGTTTTCAAAGTCAACGGTCATCGTCTGAAACCTTTCTTGGAATTGCCAAATAACCAAGAGGAGGAGCTCATGATCCTTCATGAGCCAAGCTACGTCTAGTGAGAATGTTAACCCTCTTTTGTAAATATGTACATAGTTTTCCCCATTACACTCATTATATCATGCATTGACTGTGGGTACACAGTCAAAATTAAGTATGAGGGGAGTCTCATTTTCATTTTTTTTAGTTTCATGGCATTTTTGAACTTTCATTTTTCTTTTAACTTTAAATAAAATCTCAAAATTTCAAAATCTCAAAAAGATTTTCTTTTTAGCATTTTGATTTATTTTTGAGGAAACACTATGGGATAAGTATAAGTTTTGGTTAATAAATTGAAATTTTTGAAAATTTATTTGTCTTAACAAAAATAAAAATGATGTTTGATTACAAATAACAATGGTTTAACTAGTATATAGGAAGGTTCATATGTGTTAATTATGAAGTATGTTCTAATTGAAAATCTTTGTTTAAATAAATGGTAAATTTAAAGTAAAGGATATACCATTTTTATCTTCTAAGTTAAATGGTGCTAAATTGATCTTGAAAAACTCTCTCTTTCTAAAAAAAACATTTGTATATATGTATATATATATATATTTTTAACACCTAGAGTCATGTGTTCACACTTGTGTGTTCACTCGCCATGCTCTGTACCCTTCTCACGTAAGCCCGAAAGGCGGTGCATGATCGGTATATCTGGCCTCAGTTTATCTGAGTTAGGTGTATGTATATAAAAATTCTTTTTAATAACGCCTACAGTCAATAAGTGTTCACACTTGTGTGTTCACATGCCACGCTCTGTATTCCCCTCACATTAGTCTGCAAGGCAGTGCATGGGTAATATATCTGGCCTTAGTTTACCTGAGTTAGGCATATGTAAATATTGTCAATATCAATGAAATTTTCAAGTAAGAGAGAGTAAGCAATTAAAATCCAAGCACCATTTTAACTTGTTTGATTTAACTTGTTATTGAAAAGAAACGAGAATACCACTTTGACAAACTTTGATAATCAACTAAGGATTTATTTCATAGTTACAATTTGTTATCAACCGAAACAATGAGTTAAACTATTGTCTATTTGTTATGATCACTTGATTTTTGTTGGAAATTTTGACGAGTAAATGACTTAAATTTTCAAGATAATGACCAAGACTTATATTTAACTTCTTTGTGTCGATTTAAGAGTAAATCCGTCATTTGTAAATATTTACAAGAACTTGCATTCATCCCATTGTAAATAAATCTTGCATTTTGTAAATATTTTCACTTTGCATTTGGATTTTGTGGGTAGTATCTGCTGAAAACCCTCAGGAGACAACACTCGTCCTACTGGGGACACCCAGAGGTTTAATGGCTTGTTGCATACGCTCAATGCAATCGTGCTCCCTACGAAAATGGATTTATCTTAGTTTTCCTTTATTCGAGGACGAATAAAAAGATAAGTGTGGGGGTATTTGATGTGCATGTAAATGTGCATATATTTACATCCATATTTTATCTCTTTTTATTTAAATAAACATCATATTTGGGCATTTGTACATGTTAAAACCAAAATTAAATTATTTTCAAACCATCATATTTTCATCTTCATTCAAGGGCAAAATGGTCATTTTTGTGCATGTGTAAATTTGAGAATTTTTACTTGGACATTTTTGATGATTTTTATAGGAATTTGGATGCATATGGAAGAGGCTTATATGAAGATACATGCATGCACAAATGAATACAAAGGAAAGAAGAGGGAAATAATTCAAAGTGAAGATCATGGAGGTCTCCACCTACCCACCTACCTTAATGTACAAATTAGAGGCTAATGAACATGATTATGGAATTAATGGCTTCATGTACACTTAAATGATGATTAGTAGAAGCTAATGATTACTTGGCCTCCACGCTTCCTAAGGGGTATTTTGGGAAGCCCCATAAAAATGGAATTAGGGTTTTATGCATGTATAAATAACCCTCTTATGTACATGAATCTATCATCTACTCTTTCATTTTACTTAGGAAATTAAGAGATCAAATTGTAAGCTCAATGATATGAAATAAAAATGGCTTCCAAGCCTCTTTTTCCTCTTTTGTCTACATGCTTTTCTTTGTTTTTATGTTAATGCTTATTTCTATGCTCTCTTTCTCTTAATGTTCATAGCTTAGATTTACATTTATGCACTAGTCTAATCAATTTTCTTCTAGTAGTTAATCTTTTTTTCTATTCTCTACTTTGCTTCATTTTCAATGTTGAAACTTACATGTGTTGATTTGATAACACAAATGAGTAGTTAAACCCCTTCAATTTAGGGGTAATGAAGCTCTCAAATATTATGTAATTTCAACATTTTTTATGATTTATGATCTCTTTGTTTGTGCTTCATGAAAGTCAATTTTGATGCAAGTTTATACAAGTGAGTTTGATAGCTTATATTGCTTATGCAAATGAGCTATTCTTATTCAACATAAACACAATTTGCATCATCATTTTCTAATCCATTTTTGATTGTGAAATTAAAGTAAAAATGAAATTTGATGATCTATATTACTAGTTACAATAGTAAATAGATCATACTTAAAATAGCTTTGGCTTTGGCTTCATTTTCATGAGAATTATAAGTGGTTAATTTGTTGTATTATAGTTTGATGGTTTGAGTTATGTTAATTAATAACATAAATAAACCATACTTATGATAAATACAACAATATTTCACTTAATATCAAAACTAGAGATCACAAATTATTTGTTTGTTGATTTACAAAAATATGAGAGTGGATTTGTCTCTAAATTGTTCTCTAGTTCATAGTTTTTTTAATCAAACTTTTATTCTAGTTTAGCTTCATTTTATTTCTAGTTAACAATTTCCCCTACATTTGGTCTAATTTGATTGAATAGATTTTTAAACTCTAACAATTCCTTGTGGATCGACCCGTATTCGCCGCATACTACAAACTATACGCCGTGCGCTTGCGGTAAATTTTAATTTGAAATTTATCGACGGTTTTCTAATCCGATAGAAATTCCATCGATTAACATATTGGCATGGCCCCATATGAAGCTTTGTATGGTCGTCCATTTAGAAGCTTCAGAAAAGGTTGACATGATCAAAAAGAAGATGAAAGAAGCCTAGAGCAGGCAAAAGGTTTACGCGGATAGGAGGCGTAGAAATTTGGAATTCTCGATTGGAGATTATGTATCTTGAAAGCTTCTCCAATTAGAGGAGTTATAAGATTTGGTCGGGTAGGGAAGTTAGTACCTCGATTTATTAGACCTTTTCCCATTATTGAGTGGATTGGCCCATTAGCTTATCGTATGGAATTGTTCGGAAGGTTGTCTGGTGTGCACAATGTCTTTTACGTAACTCACCCATGAAAATATGTGCATATGATCCAGAGCAAATTATAGAAACAGCTGGCTAAGAAGATTTAGAAGTTGAACCTAATTTAGTAGTTATCAGGCGACCAATGTGAATCGTAGATCATGATGAGAAACAATTAAGGAGGAAGCTTATAAGATAGGTTAAAGTCCAATAGAGTGGTGATGCAGCAGACTACATATGGGAAATAGAAGATAGAATGCGGGAAGCATATCTTGAGTTTAGGATTGATACATAGTTATATGTTGTATCAATGTAGTGTACTCACCGACATGTGGTGTAGTCACTTGCCATATCCTATATATATGTTTCATCTTGTTATATATATTATTTTTTTCGAGCTATCTTCTTCTTATCCTTAATTTCGGGGACGAAATTATTTTAAGGAGCAGTATGTAACGGCTCGAATTTTGATCACTTTAATTAAGAATATTTAATTTATTTTAAATATTCAAATATGGATTGTTTTCAACAAATAATCAAGTTTTGTGAAATAAATGATAATTCATTTTAAATAGTTATAAAGTGATAATAAATCATCTATAATAGTTTTATAAAGTTATATATTTGATTTGACAATATAAGAAATTTCGTATCGCTTTATTGATATAATAGCGATTTTCATAAATATTTGTTAGTATTAATTTATATGGTTTAATAATTCAAATAAGATCATTTTAATTAATTAATGATGATGAGAAATTTATTAAAATTTTGTTTACAAATATAGGTATGTTAATTAGTGAGTGAAAATATGACTACAAATCATAATTAAAATTCGTAACGGTTTGACATATATAAGTTATATAACATTGTTCAAACAACTTGTGCACATATGTGTACATGTATAAACATATCATATGCACACATACACACATACATAACATGTAAACAAATATGTGTATATTATATATATAAATATTATGATATTTTATAAATCTCCTAACACTTAAGTAAACAACCCTTACCATCAAACATCACCTCACCTTACACCACATCACATCACCACCACCTACACCATCATGACTATCATCAGCTAGGCCTAGGTGGGCTGTTGTTCGTTGATATGATAGGGAGAGGGAGGTGGCAAGGGGTGGTATTGTCCATCCATATTATGATATTTTGGTTTTCTAAAATCCTATAAATACCCCACACCTTCTTCATATTTTTCACACAATTTTCTTCACTTTCTTCTCCACATTCTCAAGCTTATTAATGGCTTCTCATGTTAACAAAATAATGTCAAAATATTTCTCAAAAAGAAACTAATAGTGTGTATATATAGTTAAAACACCTCAAACTCTTAACCAAACCACCTCCTTTCTCTTCTTTCTACCCAAGTCCACCACCATTTCCCATAAAAGCCTAGGCCATGAGCTCCTTTACCCATTCCAAGGCAAGGCCGAACCACCTAGGAGTTAGAATGCAAGTGATCGTGGGCTAAAAATCCAAGTTAGCGAAGCTATAGTCTTTAATAAAATAAATCGTTTAATCCGAGCCGAGAAACTCTTGCTGATATTATATTTTTTGATGATGATATGATGTTGGCAATGGATGTTTAATATGCTTTGATCATCACGTTTGATTGTTTAATATTGTTGTTTAACTGTATTAACAAGTCACGTTTAGTCGCAAATCACAAAGGAAATCACTTTCCTTTAACAAATGAATTGGTGTGTATGAGATTGTTAAACATCCTGAAAATGGTTTATAAATGTTTTATAAACAATAAAATCCAATTTGTTAAAGTTTTGACAAGTTATGAAGTTTGAGTCAAAAATAGGTGTGTCATGTGATGGTACTTTGCGATTTCGTGTTGTAAGATATAATCTATTTATAGGATGGATTCGAAATCAGGATTCCTGGTAATAAGAATTTTCTGAATCCTTATAATCATAATTTAAACAAAGAAAGAAAATTGAGATTTTGTTTAGCATATTTTAAAATATAAGCAAGTCAAGTTTTAAATGAAATCGCGCTTTGGCGGTTCAGAGGCCAAAGTAGTAAATGCTTTAAAATGGATATTTTTAATTCTTTTAAAATATGCAATAAATTCTATAAATCCCTTAAAATAATTTAAAAGATATTTGAGTTATAAAAAATGGATTTCCAAAAGATAGAAATGTCATTTTGACCGATATAGGGTTTAAAACACTATTTGCAACATTTTCCATAGAACTTTTTACTAACTTTTGAAATATGAATTTAAACTTAACAATTCCTTTCCAAATTTTTTTTAAATGTTTTCAAATAAATAATTAATCAATTTAAAGATGATTAAGAGGTTTAAAAATAAGTATGCCGAAACGATTAATACATTTGTTACATTTGTGGGTGTCATAGAAAATTCGATCGAGGAATGGAACAGATTGAAGGGAAAGCCCGGATGCTCTAAATTTTTTAAAAGTAAATTAAGTACGTTAAAAGATTTAGAGTCAATCAAATAACTTGAATACCTTATGGGTGACAGAGAGGTAGTCTCTAGGCTTGGGTTTGGAAAATCAATTGCCTGCTGTTTCCTGGAGATTTGACCAGGCAACTAGCGCTCGGCATCAGGTAGCACTCGGCATCAGAGAGTGTCCGGCATCCAGGAGTGTTCGGCGAAGCACCAGGAGTGTTCGGCGAAGCACTTGGCATCCGGGAGTGTTCGGCGAAGCGCACGGCATCCAGTGGGACTCGGCATCCATAGCATTCGGCGTCCGTAGTGCTCGGCGACCAGGAGTGTTCGGCATCATTAGAACTCGGTAATAGGAGAACTCGGCTACAAGAACGCTCGGCATCCCATGGTACTCGGCGTCAACCAATACTCGACAGCAAGAGTGATCGGCATTCAAGAGTGCTCGGCATCAAGACTGCTCGGCATTCAAGAGTGCTCGGCATCAAGACTGCTCGGCATCAAGAGTGCTCGGCATCAAGACTGCTCGGCATCAAGACTGCTCGGCATATAAGACTGCTCGGCATACAAGAGCACTCGGCATCAAGGAGAACTCGGCAGCATCTGGAGTTCGGCATACAGGAGTACTCGGCGTAGTACTCGGTAGCATCAGGAGTACTCGGCAACAAGAGTACTCAGCGTCTAGAAGAGCGTTCGACTTCTCCTGACAAACATCCTGCACTCCCCAAACATCAACCACATCGTTCGGCATAGAAATGACTATTCGGCCTCAGGGCGTTCGGCACACCTGGTTCGGCATACGGCGACCACTATACTGGGGCTAGAGCGTTCGGCTATCCAGCCCACTTGGGAAGTCCAGCCCATATTTGCCTATAAATAGAGGGGCAGGGTCACAGTGAAAGGGATCCTTTTTTGGGAGAGAGAACACTGGGGAGACTCTGCCATTTTCAAGACTCATCTTCTCTACTTAACAACTTCATTCAAGCATTTGATTCACGAATTGTATTTGTAATCAACTATAAAGAAGATCAATAAAGTTTAACCTCAAAGTGGACGTAGGCAATTACGCTGAACCACTATAAATTTGGTGTTCTTACTTTCTGTAGTTAGATTAGCATTGTCTTCTCTGTTTAATTTACTTTCATCACTTATATCTCTACACAATCTTTCTCTATGAGGTTAGTGACCAATTTTGGTGCTAACACTTTGGTGCTTTCATTGAGAATTGAATTCTTAGACCTCAAGGATCTGCTTTGAAGCTACTGGATTGAACAAATCCCCCAAAGAAGATCCGACTCACTGATAGGACATCCGTTGATTCTACTAAGAGTTCATACCAATAACTCTACAATGGCAAGACCACGTACCAGGTCAGCTTCTCATAATGCGGATGCCCACGAGACTGCTAGCGTGCAACAAGCAGGGCCTAGCAATCAACCAGCAATTCCAAATGCAGGAGTTGCCGCTCAAGAACAAACTCCAGTTGTCACCAGAATAGAGTTCAATGACTTGATGAGAGAACTCAGGGAAAGCAGGAGACAACTAGGAGAGCAGATGCAAGCTAACGCCAACCTGATGGCACAACTCACTCAACAGCAGCAACAGAATGCTGGGGGCAATCTCGCTCCTTACTCTTCATCTGACAGCTCAACTTCCTCTGATGAACCTCCCAGGTGCAGACGCCGCAAGACTGACGCTGCACGAGTAGAAGCTGCTGTTCAAACATCTGGAGACCGTGACCAAGCAAGAGCTGGAAACTTCAGAACCGGGGTACAGATGGAGGATAGAGGTCCGGATCATCAAAATGCTAACGATGTCGAACCTCAAGACGCACGATTGGCAGACCGCCAAGAGAGGAGGCATCAGCATGGACAGGCGCGTAGAACAGACACTAACCTTCCACCTTCCATACAGACACCAGATCTGACAGCCATGATCAGGCAGTTGATGAAGGAAAATCAGGGGTTATTGAATGATGATTGGGGAGTGTCAAGAAGTCATACTCCGTTCATAGATGTTGTGTTGCAAGCGGCGTACCCCAGGAAGTTTAGTATGCCTACTATCCCTGCGTACGAAGGGAGGACTGACCCCAGACAGCATGTCATGAGGTACGAATGGATGATGGATTCGGCTAGAGCGAATGATGCCACCAAGTGTAGGTGCTTTCCGATTACTCTATCTGGGATCACTACTATGTGGTTCACCCGACTTCCTCCGCGATCCGTATCAAATTTCGAGGAATTGGCAAAGAAGTTTATTGAGCAGTTCAGGATACACACTACGCGCCCAAAGGACGTGATGTCTCTGTCAAGTGTAATCCAAAATCCCGGGGAGTCGTTGAAGGAATATTTACAAAGATTTCACGTAGCAGCAACTGAAGTCAGTAATCCCAATGACCATGCAATTCTGATGGCTGTAATGAGAGGTGTGGATCCAGACTCTGAGTTTGGAGACTGGCTGGTAGGAAAACCTCCGGCTATGCTAGAACGTTTCTACTCTAAGGCACACCAGTTCATAAGAAGAGAGGAAGCTAGATGGGTACGACGAGATAAGGCGCCAGGACCTGTCCAAGAGTCAATAAAGAGCAACATTGTTGTGAAGCAGTCTGGAGACAGCTCGGGAAAGGTCCAAGTCAATGTCCAGAACAAGCCTGGGCAACCCAAGGAGTCCGGAGGAAGGAGTCAAGGAAAAAGGAAAGAAGCGGGGAAGTGGAAGTCGAGGATTCCAAGCTACAGCGAGTATAATCAGCTGAACGCGCCACTTGAGAACATTTACCTGTCCACCTACAATACCTTTCAATACAGAAAGCCCCGACCGAAAGAATCAACCGAGGAACAGAAGCGAACCGGGAAATATTGTCGCTTCCATGAGACTTATGGGCACAACACGGAGGAGTGCAGACACCTGCATGACGCTATCGAGAAGTTGATCAGGCAGAAGAAGTTGCAAGAATTTGTGAAGGACCCATAGGAAGGAGGACAGGGAACGTCCAACCTAGGTCGTGCACCAGCTCCGCGTCATCCCGAGGAGCCTGCCCGAACCATAGGAAGACTAGTCATAAATACAATTATCGGCGGACCTCACCCCGCAGATAAGAACTGGCAAGAAATGGAGCGATATGCAAGTTCCCTGAAACATGCAGATTTCGAGTGCTGTTCTAACACAGAGGACGGGGCCCCTGCTAAGCAGCAGTGCGTAATGACAGACGATATTGTGTTCAGAAGTAGAGATGCTGATCAGATAGAGGCTCCGACCATCGACCCCATGGTCATATCTGCAACGATCGGACCAGCATATGTGAAAAGAATTCTGATTGATTGTGGAAGTTCAGTCAACATCATCTTCAAGAAGGCTTACGATCAAATGAGACTAGAAACAAAGGACCTGAAACCGTCCAAGGCTCGTATACACGGCTTTAACGGCGTAGCAACCGATGCCGTGGGGTATGTTGAGTTACCAGTTGAACTGGGACAGGGCGAGCGTCGGAGGGTATGAATTCTACCCTTCGTAGTTCTGGATGTGGATTCTCCATATAACGTTTTCTTGGGCCGGCCGGCCCTGGCTGAGTTTAGGGCAGCGCTAGCCCCGTGGTGTTTAACTTTGAAGTTCCCGACTGACAAAGGAGTAGGTATTGTTCATCGCGATCAAGCAGCTGGTCGTTCCTGTTATGTGGCTGAGCTCCGAGAAGCCCATCGGAGGGAGAAGGGAAAGGTTGCGGACAATCTCGTCCGCATCCTTAATGCGGATAATTGACAAGTAGTGCCCGAGCCCTGGCTCGGGCATAGTTCTCGGATCTTCGGAGATATAGATCCGAGAGACGACGATGAGAAACCCAGGGAAGAGAAGGCGGCACCGGTTGAATTAACAATTGACATCTCAGTTAGCCGTGACGACCCTTCGCGAATTCTGAAAATCGGATCACAGCTTGGTCCCGAGATGACTGAAGACCTTAGCGACTTCCTCCGGGCGAATCTTGATGTTTTCGCCTGGACGCATTTTGATATGTGTGGGATTTCTCCCGCCATCACGAGTCATATGTTGAACATAGACCCGAAGTACGTCCCAGTTAAACAAAAAAGGAGAGGAATGGATCCGGAGAGGTCCGCCGCTCTCGGAGAGGAGGTGGACAAACTCAAAGCAAATGGGTTCGTCCGCGACGCCCTCTACCCTGAGTGGGTATCCAACCCCGTGCTGGTAAAAAAGGCGAATGGGAAATGGAGGACTTGCGTAGATTATTCCGACTTGAACAAAGCATGCCCTAAGGACAGTTTCCCACTGCCTAGGATCGATCAGTTGGTCGACTCCACCGCAGGACACGAGCTGCTGTCATTCATGGACGCGTACTCAGGGTACAACCAAATCCCGATGCATATTCCGGACCAAGAACACACCAGCTTCGTTACAAATGTCGGGCTATATTGCTATGTAGTGATGCCCTTTGGATTGAAGAACGCAGGAGCGACTTACCAGCGTTTAGTGAATCGGATGTTCAAGGACCAGCTGGGTAGAACGATGGAAGTCTATGTGGATGACATGCTCGTGAAGTCACGACGGTCAAACGACCACATTCAAGACTTAGCTGAAATGTTCGACATACTCAGGTTTTATGGGATGAAGATCAACCCTTTGAAATGTTCCTTCGGCGTTGCATCAGGGAAGTTTTTGGGATTCATCGTCAATGCTAGGGGAATAGAAGCCAACCCAGAAAAGATCCAAGCTATTCGAGATGTGCAAGCGCCCAGGACCATAAAGCAAGTATAGAGCTTGAATGGAAAAGTAGCTGCGCTAAGTCGATTTATATCTAGGGCAACTGACAAGTGCATCCCATTCTTCGATATAATAAAGAAAGGAAAGAGAAATTTTGAATGGACGTCTAGTTGTGAGGAAGCGTTCCAGAATCTGGTGAGGCATCTAGAGAGTCCACCAATGCTGTCAATACCAGTTGACCACGAAATGTTATATGTATACTTGGCAATATCCCCACATGCGATAAGTGCGGCTTTGGTTCGTGAGGAGGATCGAGTCCAGAAGCCGGTGTACTATGTTAGTAAGCGTTTAACAGGGGTAGAGAGGAATTACCCTAAAATCGAGAAATTGGCTTATTGCTTGGTGATTGCATCACGAAAGCTTCGCCCATACTTTCAAGCACATTCAATCGGCGTTTATACCGATCAACCCCTGAGGCAAGTGCTCCAACGGCCGGAAACTTCTGGAAGATTGTTAAGATGGAACATCGAGTTGAGCCAATTCGATATCGCATACTTACCGCGGAGAGCCATCCGAGGGCAAGCATTAGTGGACTTCATCGCTGAGTTTACCATACCCATCAAGCCGGATGACGACGACATCATTCCCCACGTTCGATGGAAATTATACACTGACGGTGCATCAAACGACCGCTGCTCTGGCGCGGGCGTAGTTCTTATAACTCCGGAAAACCGATCAATCTGTTATGCCCTGAAGCTCGACTTCCCGGCTACAAATAACGAAGCCGAATATGAAGCACTGATCGCTGGCTTGAAGCTCATCAGAGAACTCGGAATCGAATCAGTCGAAATCTTTTGTGACTCACAGTTGGTGGTTTACCAAGTACAGGGGGACTACCAAGCAAAGGGACGAAAGCTTGCCCCGTACCTCGTTCAGGTCCAAGAGCTACTATCAAATCTTGAGCATTATGACATTTCACATATCCTGCGCGAACAGAACAAAGAAGCCGACTTATTGGCTAAGTTTGCAAGTACCGGCGATGCGCAACAAATGGGATTGTATCCCATCGAAGTCTTGCATGCCCCGAGCATAGACGGGATGAAAGTCGATCTCGTGTTGGAGATAGAAATCGAAAAGGAATCGTGGATAACCCCATTCAAACTGTACCTAACGACGGGGGCTTTACCAGAAAAAAGAAGCGAAAGACGGCAGGTCCTTTGGAAGGTCGCGCGATACGTAATGCAGGATGGGTCGATGTACCGGAAAGGATTCTCAGTCCCATTATTGCGATGCATCGCTCATGATGAGACAAAGCGGGTCTTAAGAGAGGTTCACGAAGGGGAATGTGGTGACCATACTAGGGGGCAAACGCTAGCAAAGAAGATCCTCCGCTATGGATATTACTGGCCCACCGTAAACCGGGACGCCGCGGACTACGCAAGAAAATGCGACAAGTGTCAAAGATATGCGAAAATCCCGAGGGCTCCATCAACGGAACTTACACAGATGATTAGTCCCTGGCCATTTGCGATCTGGGGAATCGACATAATCGACTCTTTGCCTATATCCAAAGGTGGCGCGAAATATGCGATAGTTGCAGTCGACTATTTCACAAAATGGGCTGAGGCAGAACCTTTGGCCACAATCACCTCTAAGAAGGTCATAAACTTCGTTGTATGAAACATTATATGCCGTTTTTGCCTTCCACGCACCATCATTACGGACAACGGGACGCAATTTGAAAGCAGAGAGTTCAAAGAGTTCTGTTTAAAGTATGGCATCGAAAAGAAGTTTGCCGCCGTGGCACACCCGAAAGCTAACGGACAAGTCGAGGCCATTAACAAAATAATCAAGTCCATACTGAAGAAGCGTCTGGAGAAGGTTGGAGGCAAGTGGGTAGATGAACTCCCGACAGCATTATGGGCGTATAGAACTACCCACAAGTCCGCGACCGGCCACACTCCATTCGCCTTGGCATACGGCTCTGAAGCCGTTATACCCGTGGAACTTGAAGTTCCATCGCACCGAGTGACATACTATGATCCCAAGACGAACCAAAACCTCTTGCTGGAATCACTGGACTGCATCGACGAAAAGCGTGAAGAAGCTGAATTAAGGGCGGTAGTGCACAGACATCGAGTCAAGCGTTACTACGATGGCAGAGTCCGCCCAAGAATCTTTGATGTGGGTGATCTCGTTCTGAAACGAGTCTTCCCGGTACCATCACGCATGAATCCCAGCTGGGAAGGTCCGTACGCCATTGAACGGAAGCTTGGAGAAGGAACATTCAAGCTAGCGACCGTTGATGGCACGACACTCCCCCGAGCATGGAACAGTGAACATCTGCAGCACTATTACATTTAGCATGTTTCCTTTCTTATTTCAGGCACTGTTATTTCCTGCATGTTTCCGTTCAGTCATAACGTAGTTTCTTTTTAAAGTTGTAATCAAGCAGTTTAGTTAATTTTCATTAATAAAGGCTTGAAGCCGCATTTTCCGTGAATCACTAATTTTTCTGTATCTCACAGTTGAATGACGAACTACATTATCTTATACGACGTACGTACTCGTATAAACAATTTCAAAACTTCGAATCCCCAGAGTGTGGAGCGGAGTACTCTAAGTCCCCAGAGCGCGGACTAGAGTATAAACGATTCAAACCTCCGAATCCCCAGAGTGCGGAGCGGAGTACTCTAAGTCCCCAGAGCGCGGACTAGAATATAAACGATTTCAAGTCTCCGAATCCCCAGAGTGTGGAGCGGGGTACTCTAAGTCCCCAGAGCGTGGACTAGAGTATAAACGATTCCAAATCTCCAAATCCCCAGAGTGCGGAGCGGAGTACTCTAAGTCCCTAGAGCGTGGACTAGAGTATAAATGATTTCAAGTCTCCGAATCCCCAGAGTGTGGAGAGGAGTACTCTAAGTCCCCAGAGCGCGGACTAGAGTATAAACGATTTCAAACCTCCGAATCCCCAAAGTGTGGAGCGGAGTACTCTAAGTCCCCAGAGCGCGGACTAGAGTATAAACGATTCCAAATCTCCAAATCCCCAGAGTGCGGAGCGGAGTACTCTAAGTCCCCAGAGCGCGGACTAGAGTATAAACGATTTCAAGTCTCCGAATCCCCAGAGTGTGGAGCGGAGTACTCTAAGTCCCCAGAGCGCGGACTAGAGTATAAATGATTCCAAATCTCCGAATCCCCAGAGTGCGGAGCGGAGTACTCTAAGTCCCCAGAGCGCGGACTAGAGTATAAACGATTTCAAGTCTCCGAATCCCCAGAGTGTGGAGCGGAGTACTCTAAGTCCCCAGAGTGCGGACTAGAGTATAAACGATTCCAAATCTCCGAATCCCCAGAGTGCGGAGCGGAGTACTTTAAGTCCCCAGAGCGCGGACTAGAGTATAAACGATTTCAAGTCTCCGAATCCCCAGAGTGTGGAGCGGAGTACTCTAAGTCCCCAGAGCGCGGACTAGAGTATAAACGATTTCAAACCTCCGAATCCCCAGAGTGTGGAGCGGAGTACTCTAAGTCCCCAGAGCGCGGACTAGAGTATAAACGATTCCAAATCTCCGAATCCCCAGAGTGCGGAGCGGAGTACTCTAAGTCCCCAGAGCGTGGACTAGAGTATAAACGATTTCAAGTCTCCAAATCCCCAGAGTGTGGAGCGGAGTACTCTAAGTCCCTAGAGCGCGGACTAGAGTATAAACGATTCCAAATCTCCGAATCCCCAGAGTGCGGAGCGGAGTACTCTAAGTCCCCAGAGCGCGGACTAGAGTATAAACGATTTCAAGTCTCCGAATCCCCAGAGTGTGGAGCAGAGTACTCTAAGTCCCCAGAGCGCGGACTAGAGTATAAACGATTCCAAATCTCCAAATCCCCAGAGTGCGGAGCGGAGTACTCTAAGTCCCCAGAGCGCGGACTAGAGTATAAACGATTTCAAGTCTCCGAATCCCCAGAGTGTGGAGCGGAGTACTCTAAGTCCCCAGAGCGCGGACTAGAGTATAAACGATTTCAAACCTCCGAATCCCCAAAGTGTGGAGCGGAGTACTCTAAGTCCCCAGAGCGCGGACTAGAGTATAAACGATTCCAAATCTCCAAATCCCCAGAGTGTGGAGCGGAGTAATCTAAGTCCCCAGAGGGCGGACTAGAGTATAAACGATTTCAAGTCTCCGAATCCCCTGAGTGTTGAGCGGAGTACTCTAAGTCCCCAGAGCGCGGACTAGAGTATAAACAATTTCAAACCTCTGAATCCCCAGAGTGTGAAGCGGAGTACTCTAAGTCCCCAGAGCGCGGACTAGAGTATAAATGATTCCAAATCTCTGAATCCCCAGAGTGCGGAGCGGAGTACTCCAAGTCCCCAGGGCGCGGACTAGAGTATAAACGGTTTCAAGTCTCCAAGTCTACGGAGCACAGAGTCAGTAAAAAGTCCAAGTACTCAAGAAATGCGGGACGAGAAGTATTCCATGTCCAGAAATGTTTGAACAACACGAGAATGGACCGGGAGATGATGCAACTCATAAGAACTTGAGTTATGGCTACAATTAATCAGCAAACCGAAGAAAGACAAGGGAATCATTCAAACAAAAAGAAACTAAACTTTATTCGATAAGTTCAAAATGGGATTACATGATCACTCCTACAAAATCCAGACCTGTCTATACAAACTACAAGCTACGGAAGATAAAAGCGATTACAAGACTTAAGCAAGAAGCTCGTTGAACGAGTATATCGATCATTTCTTCGATTTCTTCTTCTTGTCTTCCTTCGTCTTTCCCGATGACTCCTCTCCCTCGCGCCTTTTCTTGGACTTCTTGCTTGCTAAGGAGGCGGAGTCAGGAGTAGGAGACGGAACATCTAGCGGTTTGGACCTGCCCGGGAGGATGATTTTCAAAGGTCTGTTCCGCGGGTCGGTAAGTTCCAGGATTCCAGGCTCAACTTTGACCTCGGCCTTTTTCTTCTCCTCTTCGGCAAGACGGTCCTTCATGCTCATATGCAAGGTATGCTCAGTGGCGCCGGTGATTTCAATTTCATCGTCCCCTTCGGCAGGAGATGAAGCGTCGAGCTTATCATCATCCAGCGCCCCGATCACTTGAGCATCGGGACCAGGGAGTACTCCCGCGTGGACAACATAACTTGTTTTCCTTGCCTCCTCCTTGGCGTCATCGCTCCTTGGAGTTTGCTCGGCGTCAGAACAACCTGCACGAAAACATAAAGAATGAGCGTTAGAACGAGTAGCTACTGCCGAAAAAAGACGGGATCTTTCAACTACTAGAGAAAGAAGAATTTCCTACCAAGTTCCGGTTGGCTATCGGTGGCACGTGGGGTTTCACCCTCCAGGATAGGTGATAGCACATGAGCACCAAGCCCGGGGTCTTCGGGGTCATAACCAAAATGCTGCTCGAATGGATCAAGTGTCGGTCGACCGGCCGATTGAGCGGCGGATTGAGCAGCAGTGTGAAGAACAGTAACATTGGTCCCGGACGGGCTAGCTTCATCATCTTTCTCTTTTGGAAGGGGAGAGCCTTTGCTGTAAAGTGCCAATGCTGCGGATAAATCCGATGGCTCGTTCCCCCTAAGGAACTCCTTCACCAAGGCCTCCTCATCGACCTCTTCGGAGCCTGACTCGATCTTCCTGATCCTTATCAAGGTTTCCCAGGCCTCAGCTAGGGACTCAAGGTAGCCGTCTCCCAAGAATGTTAAGTCACGATGCATAAGGACGCGGGCTCCATATTCAGCAATCAACGGGTCAAACATGTTTTTGACCTCTTCCCTGCCGGCCTCCGCGGCCGCCTCGAGGCGAGAATCAATCTCCTCCGCAGCCTCTCTTTTGCCCTCCTCATGGGCCTCATCCTTCATTTTCTCAACCCTAGCGAGTTCGTCATCGAGCTTTGTTTTCAGGAATCGGGTAGCAACGATCTCATCACAGTATCGTTGTGATTCTTCTTGAGCAGCTACCTTATCCTCCTTCTCCTTGGAGAGTAATTCTTTCAGCTCTTTGACTTGGGTGGCGAGCGCGTCCCTTTCCTTTTGGACAGAGTCTTTTTCTAAGGTGAGGGCGCCACTGCGCTGGACTGCTTCGTCAAGCTCTTTTTTGTGAGCCGCCTCTAAACGAGTAACTGCCTCAGCAGTATCTTTTGCGCTTTGTTCAGCGGCTTCTAGCTTTGACTTATACGAAGAAAGCTCTTCGTCTTGGAGTTTGATGATTTTCTTATCGCTGCCAGCCTCTAGGTTCAGGCGATCAATCTCGTGTTGACGCTCGACGGACACTTCCAAGATCTTCTCCACCAAGTGCACGAACGCGTCATGTTGAACATAGACGTCGTTATTGCAGGCAAAGGCACTTTGCTTCACGTGCCCGGGAATATGATGGATGGCTGGGAGGAACTTCAAGCCGTCAAAGCAGATTTTCGGAAACTTGGCCTTAAGGTCAACCATCTTTTCCTCGATAGTTGGGTCCACCGCAGGAGTAGGAGGAGGAGGCTTTGAGAATTCCGTTCTTTTCCGTTGCTCTCGAACTTGCCTTGTACTCGATGAACTGGAATGTTGTTCTCGAGGAGCATCAGATTGATAACCCTTCTGTAAAGACTTCTCCCTATCTGTTTCAGTTGGAGGAGGAAGATCACAGGACTGGGAAGATTGAGAGTGTGCCTTCTTGCGGTGAGACGACTCGCGGGGACGATTGTCCCTATCTTCATAATCGCCTCTGTCCCTACGTCTGCCTAAACCAGAATCCCGTCCAGAGTGATGAAATACAGAAGAACCCTGAAGACGATCGAGTCCGTGAGAACGCCCCATATCACCTGGAAAGAATGGAGATAACAACGAGTTAAGAAAAGTCCGTGAGATGAGAAAAAACTTGAAGTGTATGACGGGATGCATATGTGCGTGTGTGTCCTAGTGTTCCCCTCGACATACCAGTTCGTTTATCTTTACTAATCGGGGTGTTGTCTCCTTGGACCGGGAGTTGAACTCCCGCATTGCCTCTAGCGGGCGAAGAAAATTTGAGAGCTTCAGGATCATCGAACCCGTAATTAAGTAAATCATCGGGAATGGACAGGTTTGACAGACCCCTCAGAGAACTTTCCAGATGCTCTGAGGAAGCCTCTTTCTCAGGCGGGATAGGCGTAACTTTTGAAGTGCCACCAACTTTCTCCTTTTGAACTGTATATTTTAACTTCTTCTTTCCCTTCGAAGGGGAGGATGACGTCTCGATATCCTGAACTTCGATTGCCGGATTCCAAGCGGGACCCACGTTCTCGCCCTGAGTCTTAGGAGCTTCGTCTTCTTTGCGCTCACCTTCTCCGTGCGTATCGAAAGTGTGGCGCGACGACGATCCGGCCTGTTTTTTCCCTTTACCAGACGGAGGTTTGGGAATGGTGACACCTTCTGGAAGGCTGGTCCGACGACCAGGGGCTAGCAAGCCAAACCCCGACAGTGATTCATTTGAAATGATAGTCCGGATGTCTCGGTCCTCAACAGGAAAAGCTCTAATGGCTTCAACAGCCTCAGAATATCCTCGGCCTTCCGGACGCGGGTTGATACCTGAAAAGATGAAATGAAGAGTTAGGAAAAGCATGACTCCGATTAAATACGAATAGTGACTCAGCAGAGAGACTTACTGCCTTCAACCCATCTCCTAGCAAAACCAGAATGGCAGCGCACATAGAACCATTCCTGTTTGTACAGGGCGAATTTACTACATGCCCCTGTCAAGATCTGGCATTTGTGGTATGGCTCGAGGAACATAAAGGAAGGACTGTCTTTCCGTCTCTTGAACATATAAATGTATCTGATATCACCGGCGGTTGGAGGTCTGGAGAAGACAGCCATGAAAAGTAAGTAAGTCCCATATAGAAATGCATGGCCGTTCGGGTGCAGCTGCGATGGAGCCATGTCTATGTACTGCAGAACATCCCGGAGAAATAAATTGAACGGAGGCACGCTGCCCATCCAACACATGAACTTGTTGCAGGTAGTGTACCCGACTGGGGGCAGATGAGGACGATCGTGTCTCGAAGGAACTAACACATCGGCAAAAGGAATCCTATGAATGGAGCATATCCGTTGCAGAGCAGCTTCGTTGATCTTCGAGGCTTGTGAATCGATCGGATTGTCTAGTAAGATTGTTGCCTCCAGAGCATCAGGTGCTAAGTTATGAGCAGGAGAAGTCGACGGATTAGACGTATCGGCGGCTCCCTGCCTTGATGACGGCCCAGGCCTGTCGGATATAGTGGCAGAGCTAGATTTTCTCGACATCCCAAATAAATAACGAACCTAGCTAAGTGCTTGAGAGAACTATACTTAAAAAACGTTGAACGTTAGAATTAGCAACACGAGTTTTCCCCCCACGTGGTGTGTAAGCTAGTGCAAGCAATAAGATTTTAAAGACATAAAAATGAGCTTCGAATCATCGCCTTCGAAGACCGTCATCGCTGACCGTCTCAAAAAGCTCGCCTTGAGGTGGTTACGGTTTTAAATTCAGAAAATGAATGTTAATCTAAGTTCTGATTCGTGACTATAACGCTAGGGAGTTAGTAATCTAGGTCAGTTTCATGTGATAATGTGCTTAGGTCTAGAGTTTTGTTTTGCTATATGAATAGGCAAGGTTAACAAGTGTTCGACATTCGCATGGTTCGGCAACTGTGTTGGTTCGGCGTTTGTAATGTTCGGCATATATGGTATTCGGCAATTATACTGCTTGGTCTTGGTTCCGTTCGGCATTTTAATGTTGTTCGGCAATTGTATTGCTCGGCTAAAGACATTATTCGAACTAAGGAATGTTCGGCAATTGTTTTGTTCGGCTAAAGTCATGGTTCGACCTAAGGATTGTTCGGTTGAATTCAATGTTCGGCCTGAAGTCAATGTTCGGCATGTCAGTTGTTCGGCATTTGGGTATTGTTCAGCTTTAGTTCGTTTGGCTCGATTATAGTTTGACATGTTAGTAAGCGTTCGGCATGGAATTGTCCGGCCAGGATAGTGCTCGGCGACTTCCCATTCCACCATCCGACGCATGGTGACATACGCCGGAGCAGCGAACAGCACCTTTACCTCCTCCAACACCTTCATTCGATCCTCTTCCCTTTAACTTCGGTTCGACACGAAGAAGCTAAGACAATGAGTGGACATACTCCTAATCATTCCTCCTCGCTATGTCGTTCGGCAATGCAGACGAGCTACACAAAAACCTTCTACACGACATCGTTCGAACATCTCGTTTGAATGAATGAGGAAAAATACCTAAGTTTGCAGATTGGAGATTGAGAGGGTGTAGTTAAGTCTCGAATTAGGACGACTGGACAGAACTGCAAGAACGGTAGAAGTAAAAAGTAAAAGGGGAGAAGAAGAAGAGGACCTGGTTATATAGGGGGAAGGTAGAAGTTGAAAAGGCTATACCCGGTAGAACCGGTCAATACCGGAGTGTTCGGCATCATAGCATAGTGACGTTCGGCACACGAGAATTGTTCATCTTCGAGCGTATCGTTCGGCATCCAGGCCACGTTCGCCACACACCTCCGTTACAGACATCCTCGAGAAGGCATCATCAAGGAAAATTGAACCAGATTCAAAGCGCATCACGTTCGGCCACGCAATACACTTTGGGGGGCAAGTGTTTCCTGGAGATTTGACCAGGCAACTAGCGCTCGGCATCAGGTAGCACTCGGCATCAGAGAGTGTCCGGCATCCAGGAGTGTTCGGCGAAGCACTTGGCATCCAGGAGTGTTCGGCGAAGCACTTGGCATCCGGGAGTGTTCGGCGAAGCGCACGGCATCCAGTGGGACTCGGCATCCATAGCGTTCGGCGTCCGTAGTGCTCGGCGACCAGGAGTGTTCGGCATCATTAGAACTCGGTAATAGGAGAACTCGGCTACAAGAACGCTCGGCATCCCATGGTACTCGGCGTCAACCAATACTCGGCAGCAAGAGTGATCGGCATTCAAGAGTGCTCGGCATCAAGACTGCTCGGCATTCAAGAGTGCTCGGCATCAAGACTGCTCGGCATTCAAGAGTGCTCGGCATCAAGACTGCTCGGCATCAAGACTGCTCGGCATACAAGACTGCTCGGCATACATAAGCACTCGGCATCAAGGAGAACTCGGCAGCATATGGAGTTCGGCATACAGGAGTACTCGGCGTAGTACCCGGTAGCATCAGGAGTACTCGACAACAAGAGTACTCGGCGTCTAGAAGAGCGTTCGACTTCTCCTGACAAACATCCTGCACTCCCCAAACATCAACCACATCGTTCGGCATAGAAAGGACTGTTCGGCCTCAGGGCGTTCGGCACACCTGGTTCGGCATACGGCGACCACTGTACTGGGGCTAGAGCGTTCGGCTATCCAGCCCACTTAGGAAGTCCAGCCCGTATTTGCCTATAAATAGAGGGGCAGGGTCACAGTGAAAGGGATCCTTTTTTGGGAGAGAGAACACTAGGGAGACTCTGCCATTTTCAAGACTCATCTTCTCTACTTAACAACTTCATTCAAGCATTTGATTCACGAATTGTATTTGTAATCAACTATAAAGAAGATCAATAAAGTTTAACCTCAAAGTGGACGTAGGCAATTACGCTGAACCACTATAAATTTGGTGTTCTTACTTTCTGCAGTTAGATTAGCATTGTCTTCTCTGTTTAATTTACTTTCATCACTTATATCTCTACACAATCTTTCTCTACGAGGTTAGTGACCAATTTTGGTGTTAACACTGCCCTCCCTGGTTACCCAGACTGGCCCGACGAAGGGAATAGTAAATTTGAGTTACTCGGATTTAATTTCCCAAAGTATAAAAGATATAATTTTCATAATTCAAATAACTTGAATTGCATAGAAAAAATCTTCTTATACTTGGTATTAAATTCCAAAGGGGGGCTCGTAATATTCATGGAATTTAAAAGGTGATTTCGTCGTTATTCTGCCCATGATACTTGTACGGAAATTGATATTGAGTAGAATCAGTATAATTTCCATGATCCTATTTACTCAATAATGTTTTTTGAAATGATTGATGAAATTAATTTGGTAATTCCAAATTTAAAAAGAGGTTTAGTGATTCTGTGTATACCGAAAAGAATGTTTTTAACCTATATATCTCTAGAACATATTTTTATTAATCAATCAAGGAATAATTCCTTATTTAACCTTTTTTTTTATCGATGATTGGTTCTAAGGAACCGGGGTTGGATTTGGGTGTTTCCTATTCGACGACCACTTCGAACCAATTTATGCGTTCAAAAATAAAAGACATGAAACAGAAATGATTTGGAAGATGAAATGTAGGGCTACTTGTCACTGACCCTCGGAGGTATTTTCCCATATCACTTATTAGCGACAGTAGTTCTCCATTTGAGATCTTCAATGCAAGGACTTCTCGTTACTAATCCTAAAGATAATCTACGATAGGATGTGTTAGGAGAGTGACTTCGGTTTGTCCTTTTCTTGGACAACTTGTATGGACGAATGTCTGACATTGCATTTCTAATCATATTGATTGATCTCTATGAACATATCATCTGTTTGCTGGTGGAGAATGCAACTTCTCTTAGCTTAACACCCTTTCCTGAGATGTACGAGCTCAAGAGTTATACGTTTGTAGAAATTAGTTGTGTGATCAAGGAGTGGTAATGTGGCATTCAAAGCAGAATATGCTATGTAAATGGTAATCGTTACATCAGCCTCATCAACCAGAAATGGCTTAAACAGGGCATGCCAAGAGGGTCACACCCATTAGGATATGGTCATCACCTTTCTAGATTACTCTCTATACGTTCAGTATGTTATGTATGCTATACGATCCCGGATATGTCGGTTATGACCGGGTGATGTCATATTCGGTTCTATACACCACCAGGCGGGTCTGTGGGTAGGCCGGTCTTGCCAAGTCCAGAGGTTTCGAAGACATCGATCCTTGGTACATCCCTTTAGAGATGTATTGTACATAAGGTAGTCCCTTACCTGCCACTGTATGAAATCCATTCTCCGAACAAGCCTGGTAAGAGTTTTGTTTGTAGAGCCTAATATATTTCGAAATTTAATAAGGGTAACAATTTTGGCTAAGATTCATAAGTTTATTTGCAAGGGTTTTCAAAAGAATGTCATTGAAAATAATATCAAATGGTTTTACGTAGAAATTTTTTTGGTTATCGTAAGATAAAAACCCGTTCCGTGTTTATATGCGGCATGGTCTTATGAGTTATCTTTTGTTTTCAAAACACGTATTTGAGTTTCTCACACTAGTCCCATGACTTACCTGGGGTTTATTTTTCTTTTCTCCTAAACTTTAGGTGCCCTATTTTTTCGGGTAGCCAAGTAGTTAGATTATTTGGAGAATTTTGGGATGGAACATGGAGCATTTTGGGCCTTTTTGTTAAAATTATCTATCACTTTCCGCGGTGTTTGTATTATGTATATGTATCTACCAGCACATGTAAGGTTAGGCCGTTTGAACTATCCTAGCTGATTTAGTACTTGCTATGACTCTGATATCTCAATTTAAGAGTGATTGTAGGTACTATCTGTACAGGTTGTTAAATACAGATGTGAGATTCTATTATTGTTTTGTCTTCTATCTTTATTTTCTTTTACCCTCATGATAATCCGCCTCTCTGGCACTTGGATTTTCATCACGTGAATACCGTTGATGTATTGTGTTGATATCTGAGGATCGATGAGGTGGGTCTTCACACTAACAAATGGGCAATTGTCCAAGTTGTTGTAATAGCAGACGAGTATTTATTCAGCTAAACATATATCCAAGTTAATATAATAGCAGAAGGGGTTTTTATTCGGCTAACTGATGTCATTGGTTCCATGTTCAATTAGGGTTTCTTAAGGGTAAAGAATAAAGAAATCCCTTGGTCTTGAAATTTTTTCAAAAGCAACTTCTTTAAACAAAACTGATATTTGGAAGTAAAATGATTTAAAACTTTATTAATTAAAAAAAACATTTAACTCTTTATTTAAAAATAACTAAACCTTTAACTAATAATTAAACAACAATTAACTATTTAATAAATAACTAAATCATAATTATCCTTCAAATAAATAATTAAATAATAGTTAAATAATAATTAGACTTTAATTAATTGTTAAATAATAATTTAAAATTTTATTAAATAATAATTAATCTTAATTAATTAAGTAAATAATCCATGATTAAAACTTAAATAATAATTTAAATCTTCATTAAATAATAATTTAAATCTTGATTAAGTCCTTAATTAAAATCTTTAATTAATTAGTAATTGAATAAATAATTAAACCCTTTCTTGGTAATTAAAATAATAATTAACTTTTAAAATAATAAATAATTACTAATTAATCCTTTAATTAATTATTAATTAAACTTAACTAATTATAATTAACTCACTTAATTTATAATTAGGCACAAATTTCCTTTATTAACTAATAATTAAATTCTAATTCCATCACTTAATAAATTAATTAATCAATCACTAATTAAAAATAAACAAATAAATATATTTTTTAAATACTTATAATAAGTTTTAAAAACACTTTGCAAAAAGAATATTTAAGTAAAATTTTGAATAGATGGGGTATTGAGCTTCTGGATGCTGGTTAAGAATGGAGAAGATGAACAAGCGGTAATTGAACTAGGGATTATAAGTATCATAGATAAAATTTTAGTCAAGGTTATGAAAGTAATGGTTAATTCAAAATTTTAGGTCTCCATCAAGAAAAGAATATTGATATTTGCACGCATTGAGAATGCAAAGGCGATTTTCATAAAAAACTAGATCTAACTTTTTTCGATAAGATTTGGAGGAAGGGTTACAAGGATTATTCTTAATCATCTCTCGGACTGGAAGAAGACAATGTACTTACAAAAATTCATGGGAGACTAATTTATAATGCATAGTTATGTGCATAACATTCGCATGCGAATAAAGTACCACTTAGGTGATTATCATCAATGCTATAATGATTCTAAGTTAAGACATCAATTAATTTTAGGACTTTTATTGCTAAGGTTGAATGACAAAATGGAGCAAACTTTTACTTGTAGAACTTAAGATGGATCCCTACAGACTCTAAGCATGATACCTACATACCATGATTTTTGAGGGACTGAAAAAACCATTCAAAAAATGAGAGATTTAAGTTGGATCAAAGTGAGAAAAGAAGTTCTTCTATTTTCAACAATTTAAGAAATCGCCAAGTTTGGATACCTTTGGGTAAAGTGGAGAAATAATAAAGAATTACATAGGAAGTACATGAAAGAAGACACCATCCACATTCGAGTTGTCTTACTTAGTATTTAGAAGTTGAGGTGATTAGGTATACCACTGGATGAGTTAAGGCAGTATGTTGTGTATTAAGGATTTCATAGAGCTACAGTTTCATGAGGGCATACTTTTGCTCAAGTTATTTAGCACGGTGCAAGTCGACACCATTTGTTTTGGTAGCAAGGATTTTTGGGGGTTACCGATGCACATACATTTGGATTGAAAATTAATTCCAGTGGTGAAAATTGATAACGGAAATCAAGGTTCGATCCATTGAAGGATAAGAACTACATGAGGTAGGCAGAAAAGCAAGAAGACATATGAGGCGGTCCGTGGAGCAGAGTCCACAGTTGAAAACAGACAAGTGGAAAATCCCAAAGGCAAGATAGAACATGACCAACTTATTGTGAAGCCGTAATTAGGTACTTGCAGAAGTGTCTACGTGATACAATTACCATGGTCAAGCTATGTCGGTTAGGGAAAGTTAAAAAAGATAGCTGAGTCCCTTGTTTGCCATGCACCTACCCGTATTTTTGGGCATGGAACAAATCAACTCTGTAGTGAAATAATTAAATTGGTCAGAGTCCAGTAGGGATATGATCCAATTAAGAGTACATGGGAGGTTGAGGAGAAAGTCTGAGCTACCCGTCCCGAACTCTTTCCTGGCATGTTTCCATTTTAGTTAGAAAAGATTTTTTTTGAAATTTGGTTCTAGCTTAGGTAGAGACCATTAGATGGTAGAAATACTTGTAAACATGTAATTATGATATGTTATGGATGATGGATGCTAGTGAATGTATTGCTTTGATTGTTTGTCTCACATGTTTAGGACAATATATCCTCTAGGTAGTACACACACATTCTCATTATCTCTTATTGTTGTTTGTGTTATAAGATATTATGCATATATATGTTTCATATGGATGGTATGGTTGCACAAACATGTAGAATTATAAGTTATATTTACATAGGATGCTGCATACATTTTGGATTCACGGTACAAGCATTTACATGACAGAAAGTCGACAAGATCAGGAGACCACCTACTCTTTGTATTAGTATTGATTCACGTGCACTTCACGTTGCATATATATATACACACACATTAGAAAATTTCTACGGAAAATGATTTCTTATGGATGAACGATGACTAGATTGTTCTAGCTATTGGTTGTTATGTGTGTAAGTTACATTTTTTCATCCTTTGAGATTTCAAGGACGAAATCCTTTTTAAGGGGGAAGAATGTAACACCCCGAAAATTAACAAAAATTTAATAAAAAAATTAGTCCGGCCATTACTAGGGTTCCAAGAGGAACAAAAAGTTAGGGAAATCAAGGGAAAGCTAAGGAGAAGTTAATCAAATACAAATCTCGACCTTCTTAATCCATTCAAGATGAATAATGGTTATGCATCTTATTTTTATGTGGTAGTTTCGGTCTTAAGTTTAAATCTGTTTCTTTTGCAAGTGTTATGCCATATGTTAGAGAGTTAAAGGATTATATGCTATTTGGTAATTTTCTAGAAATTAAATATGAAATTTAGTGATATATTTAAGTTGGAAAACCTATCATATGATACCCAAATGACTAGAGATTTTGACATGATGTTAGAAACATTATTTTAAAAGTGGGTTTTTAATTTCATAATTTTCCAAGCAAGTGAGAATTTATTGTGAATTTCCAACTTGAAAAAGGGTTTATTTTAGGTTTTAATTATTAAAAATAATTAAATAAATTTTTTAGACCTAAAATTTTTATATTTGGAAAAATACCGTTAATACGATTTATTGTGATTTTTAGGGATTTTTCCTATGAGTTTATGATTTAATATGAATTATTAAGGCTAGAAATGCTTAATTAAATATTAGGACATTGGTATAATATTGAGGGTTTGAAAATTATTTTTGGAAATGATAAAACTGCCTCATGGCAGATTTTTGAAAAAATTTTGGGTAAAGGAAATACTGTCCTATAGTATTTTTACAAATATGTGGGGTCTGGTGAAAAGAAACTCCTTTTATAGTAATAAATCGGTTTTCAAAGTAATTATGGAAATGCCACTCCACAATTCATGACTCCGCACCCATCAATCCGTCTCTAAAGGTCTCTAATGCGGCCAAGAACAATGTATAAGGTATCACTTAGGATGGTATGGAATGCATTAGTTTGTGCGAAAGTGGGAAGCCAAGCAACCATGTCGAAGTCGGGTATTGCAGAGAGGTTATTGCCACATTTTTGTGTCTCTGACCCATAAGCATAATGCCGCTATTTTAGTGTCTCCGACTCTATAGGCTTAATGCCGCAATTTTCTGATTCCGACCTTATGGGTCTTGCGGCATGTATATCCGCATGTATATAAGCGGAGAAGGCTTGCCGAATGTTTTAAATTGTTTTAGGCAGAGATGCCAACCTATTATTTTCAAAGTATTGACTTCGGCAGTATAGTGTCGCACTTTTATTACTTCGACCCTATTCATTTTAACTTCTTCGGAGAGTGCAGTGATGTCGCTCCTAGTGACTGCAGCAACAATGAGGCCACTATTTTCTTTAAAGCAATAATACCGACGTTATTGACTTCGACCCTATTCTTTTATTAGTTTTAAACTACATAACTTAAGCTCTTCGACCCCATTTCTAGGAGAAGAGTGGAGAGGGGGTTTTTTCTTTATGACCGAATGTTTTAAAAGGTAAGGGTTTTACTTGTTTTAAAGAAGGGCGAAGACCCTCCTCGGTTATACCCTTGCCGCTTCTGTCAATATAGAGGTTTTATGTTATTTGGGCATTATGGACTATGATTTTAAGAGGTGATGGCATTCGAGGACTTCGAACTTCACCAATGTAGTTTTATAAGAAGTATATATCATGGTATAATTATTTTGAGTAAAGTAAAAGGCTGATAATTTCCTTGTTTGAAATATGATTTCAAGGGTTAAATCATTTATAGCGAAAAGTGTTTTCAAGGAAATAATAAGGGTACTTAGCCCAGTATTTTAGTAAAGAGATTATTATTCTTATCATTTTTGGGTGGATTATCATAAGATGAATTGACTCAAAGATTAGAAAACCATATGGGACTTGGTAGGATAGCGCCCTATACTTCAGCTATTAGCCCCTAGTCGATATTTGTCCAAAATTCTAGTGCATAGGGCTTTGCCATGGGTAAGACTAAAAGTAGGTGTACGCAAAGAAAGGAATACACAAAGTAGAGATAGGTTGTTAGTGAGCCCATAAAACCATTAGTTTCAGTTGACCCTAGGAAATAATAAATTTTAGACAGCTTATCCAATTTTACTCTAACAGTTAGTTAGAGCATTTGATATATCTAGTAGTCCCGAGTCAGCCATGTAGGTTGCTAATTATCCTATGAAAACTAAACATTGGGATAGGTAGTCAATTGGTTCGACGGATAGTCAAGATTACTACTTAGGTTGCATGCATACTTATTATTTATATTGTCTATTTTAACTAGTTTGGTTGCATGACTATGATTTGCAAAAGATATATTTTTGATGGATATTAGTGTGTGGAAAACCTGTTCTACTTAGCAACATGGTCCTACTATATATAAATAAACCGAGATGACATATTATTCTTCACACTAGGCTTTTTATCTGACTCGAGGTTTATGTTTTCCCTTTAAACTCTTAGATGCTCAAAATTTGATTGAGTAGGTCAAGAGTAAAGGTTTTTAGGTTTAGTAGGTTTGGCGAATAAAGCTTTTGAAGATGTGCAGGAGGCAGATCCAGTTATGTATGAGTTTGTCTATATCTATATTTATCCGTTGTTTTTACCTAGTTGGAATATATGTAAATGAAGATGTCATATCGTCTATTAGTAACTCTGATCAACAAAGGGGGCATCTTCACATGTCGCTCTTGACATTTTTGTAATAGTTATGTGTTATATATCTAAACCTTGGCAACGTTATGAGATTATGTATTGAATATGAAATGTTGATTTGAAATGCAATGAGAAAAGTTGCTTTGAAATTGTGTTTAAATTATTTCATATTCTTGTGCTTCTAATATTATGGATACCATTAACATTACCATATTTTGTCATAAGAAATTAATACTATAGATGATTACATCATCCGTAGCGTTAGTTTTGGATCTCAAAATGTGGGATGTTACAACTTAGTATCAGAGCGTAGATTTATGTAAACTAAAAGAATTTTTGAACTTAAAAAGAGGTTTTTAAACATAATCCTAATTAAGCAGAGAATCAGATTAGGGTATGGGATAACGCTATAGTAACGTACTTGTATTTGCTATATATAAGTATACGCTTTATCTCTATTCTCCCACCTCTCTTAGACCGTTCTTCCGTGTATCACTAAGGTTCGGATGCAGATTTAAAAGGAAAGTAAGATATGGAGGCAAGAAACAAAAGAGTGAATCTCGATGGAGGAAGCACCACTACTAATGGAAATGCTAGGCCCAACACTAGAAGAAACCCAGGTCGGAAAACAGCTACAAATGTAGGTGTTGGAATAACGCAAGTTGATATGGGAGTGATGTATCAGTTCTTTATTAATATGATGCAAACAGGAATTACTGCGAGATTAGTTAGAGGAAATGCTAGAGTAACAAATTAAGAAGCTCTGGTGATCAACAACCATGCTGTGCTGAATAGGGACTATGCAAGACTAGGAGGAAGTCATTTACTAGAACGAAAGAGGCCGTCGAAGTGGAGAACCAGTTGCTATATTACGAGAGGATTTTTGCTGATCTTGGACAGAATAATGAGCAGAAGAGAAGATTGGCGTCCAGGAAATTGCAAGGAGTTGTGTTGTACTAGTGGAATAGTGTGAATGTTGGAGTAGTTGAAGAAACCTTAACTTAGGCTGAGTTTAGAAGAAGGTTCAAGGAAAAGTTTATTTCAAAGATTGCTAAGTCAAATCTGTTGAGGTAGTTTGTTGAATTGGTGCAATGTGATATGACTGTGTTGGAGTATGCTACAAGGTTTAAGGAGCTATCAAGATATGGCTATGCTACAGTCGACACATTAATCAAGAGTAATGAGAAGCTCATTCATGAACTGAGACCTAAGTTTGCTAGAGAAACTTTGCCGCATCTCAAGGATCCATGTAATGTAGTCGTGGTAATAGCTTTGATAAATGGTGAGATGCTTACTTTGTTTAATAGTAACAAACTAACAGAGGTTCAGAGTGGACCGAGCTTGAAAAGGAAGTTCTTTCTGAAGAAGAAGGGTAGAGCTGCCAAGAAGGGAAAATCAGAGGTTGCGTCTTACAAGTGTGACAAGAAGGGACATTATGCTCATGAATGTCGAACTGGCAAAGGAAAGGAGGTCGCTAGAAAGAAGAACATCAAATGCTTTAACTGTGACCAAATGGGGCATTACAATAATAAGTGTCTAGAATTAGCCAAAATAAAGAAAGTGAAAGTGTTTGTTTTCGAACCAACTACCTCTAGACCAACATCTGAGGAGAAAGGAAAAGCTGTAATGGGAGGTATGCTATTGATTCATGATTTACCAGTTAGAGTACTATTTGATACCAGTGCTTCACATTCATTTATATCTTGTTGTTTAGTAGATAAGCTTATCCTATAACTCTCATACCTTGTTACTTCCTTAAGAGTTGTGAATCCAATAGTAGGGTATGTAACTCTTGGGATGAGAGCCACTACAACAAAACAGTCTTTTTACAATGGGCAATGCCCGTTGTAATATGGTTTTCGCAACGGGCATGTGCCCGTTGTAATAGGCCTCGTTGTAATAGATCAACCACATTTTACAACGGGCAAAGCACGTTGTAAAAACCGTTGTAGTATACCTTTTTACAACGAGTTATGACCGTTGTAATTATAATACAACGGCCAAAGCCTGTTGCAATAGACTAACCATACTAGTTGCATAGCCTGTTTCACAACATGCATTGACCGTTGTAAAAAGCTCATATAACAACGCACATTGCCCATTGCAAAATAAATGCAAATTTTAAAAAAAAATTACAGCAGCATCCATGCAATACATCCATACTAATACTAAATATTATCGTAAAATAATTTAAATCACATACGAAAAGACTAAAAGCTAGAGTCATAGAATTCTAACACTCCAAAAAGTTAGATAAGTTTACATGCCAAATACATAAAGCATTAACACATAACAGTCCGCTACAAATATCATGTTCTAAGTACAACCATACTATACCACAGAGATGAAGTCTTTATGCCACAGGACGGTTGATCCAACGGCATCTTTGATAATCTGCATCTTTGTTTCTTCCTCGGAAAGATAACAACAAGGCTCATATGTAGTGGTGGATGTCTCTGTTTCTTCCTCGGAAAGAAAAACAAGCATCTTACTACTATGCTTTGGTCTTTCTACTGGTCACTGTATGTGATGTGCATGGTACGAATCATAACAAGTTATTCCTATTTTTAAGTTTTGACCACTAAAGAATACTTAGGAACTGGTAGTTTGTGGTGTGCGGAAATCCTAAAAGCAAACTTGCATTCAATATTGTACTGTACAATTTTTACACCCACGTAACTTTGATGGTAGCCTAAAACCATAAGAGTCCAGTTAGTATGTTTATGATTCATAGTCCGTCTAATTCTGTTCATATTTCATGCTCATTTCTGGATAACGACTACTGGGAAGTTTCAACAAGTGATGCTACCCGTCTCTAAATTAAAACGTTATTTTTTAAAAATCCTAATTAAAGTGATTCAAACCATGAATTATGGGTAAGCTTTAATTGTATTATGGACATGATAGGAATGCATTGATAGTGTTAAGAGATATTTAGTATATGTTAAGAAATAGATTAAGGATGATTCAAAATGCAATCTTTTTTTTATTATAATAGTTTTGCTATAATAGTAGCAGGCGCGGCACTGGCACGGCTGTTTCAGCCAAAGTTTTTCAAACTAAGATATCTAAAATAATCAGCCTTATCACAACAAAGCATAGTCAGCAACCTCAGTTCAAAGCAAAGCATCAAGCATCGCAAGCAGTACACCATATCAGACTTCATTCAGCTTCAAGCATTTTTTTTCCAGCATCAAGTCATCAGGTTTGGACTCAGCACGGAAAGTGCTCTAATCGTCTAGTAGTGACGAGTACAAGTTTCAAGTAGTAGTCGGCGACTTCAATTTTCAGATGTACGAAAATAATGGAGTTCATATCGAGGCAAGCTTTTATTGTGAGGTATCTCAAACTCTGACTAAGCAGTGAAGAGACGATAGGCGGCAGCTCCAAGAATCAAACGGCAGGTTCAAGTTTCAGGCGATGCTTTTGATTAGGTTCAGGTAGCACGAACATCTCCTACAGGCGATAGTAAATTCTTTTGCTCACGGCGATTCACCTTGGCAGAGCGATTTGTTTTGTCGTTTGGAAGAAAAGAATAAAAGCATTTTTTGTCTAGGAATTTGTTTTCATCAGATAGAAAACGAGAATCCCTTAAGAAGGGTCTTGAACGGTCAAAATCAGAGTAGGGTATGTTCTTTGAGAACGGAAACAAAATTTGAATGGGGCAATTCAACGGAGAAGCAGTTGATGGAACCAGAAATGTGTTTGTATGGCGCGAGATGATTATTTGAGCGGAGTATTTAGATTGTGATTTTTAATTTAATTGATTTGTAGTTAACTAATTGTTTGATTTGATGTATAATATGCATTTAATTAAAATGACATAGCAGTACTTTAAATTTCAAAATTTCAAAACCACGGATTTTAGAAATTTCAAAACTATTTCACAATTAAGAGATCGTTTTTTCATCAATGTGACAAAAAGAGACATTTTATACTTGGAGTACTTTAAATAGCACTAATAAAGTTATTTTTTCAAAATGTAATTTAAAATAGGTCTGTCAACGGATACTTTTGAACGTGGATAGTGACATCCGCATTTGCATCCGAAACCATTATCCGATATTAGACATCCATAGCATGAATATAAGATATTTATCTGCTCCGCTCACAATTAATAAACTCAAAAAAGTAAATGAATTTTTTTGATCCAACTTAAGTTATAATGCTAATATAAATACAAAAAATAAAAATTATGATCATAGAAATCAGTTTTGAACAGCAAACATTCACTTATACATGCTGTTTACCTGGATAAAACAGCAAAAACATGCATAATCTCAACATTATTTTGATAAAAATCAAATGGATAACGTTCGGATGCAAATACCATAATATCTGTATTCATATCCATTTCGAATTTCAGATATTTTTTCTTTTCCGAATACAAATGCGGACGAATTCGAATCTTCGAGTGCTCATTAACCGTCCAAATTTAGAATGTTACTGCTGCTATTTTACATATCTAAAGTACAAAATTTCATTTATTGAAGATGTTTGTTTTGTAAATGGTTTTATAACTTGTTAAATATGTAATTTTGAATACAATTTAAATGTTACTTGGTGAAAATATCAATAATTTATACGGAGAATTCCTTTCTGTGTTCAAAGTACCAAAGTTTTCCACATTGTAAATGAATTATATTTTTAAGTCAATTGTGTTTCCTCAACCACATCAGCTGGACTATTTTGTAATGTCCTTTTGATTTAACCAAATGAAATTATTATTAGAGCCTATATGGCTATATATATGGTCCAAGCTAATTTTAACTCCATAGGTTGAAGCAAACCTCTTACTATCTACTAAATAGGCATATAAAAAAGTGAAATGGTGTTCATATATGTGAGAAGTTATGTGAACTGAAGAAAAGAATGATTTATAATAACAAATGCACCTTCAGTTTCAGATGCTTGACAATCAGCCTTATTGCTATCTTTAGCATCATCACTACTGCGCTTTTTAAGGGATGAAGCCCTAATCAATAAGAGAGATTGAACAGATTCCTCTATCAGAAATTAAACATATTAGAGAATAAAAATGGCAAAATCATTAAATAACAAGATGGAGGAAAAAGAATATGATCTGTACAACTGAGAACCAAATATATCCACTCAGTGGATGTTTCAAGTATCGAAAATATTATTGTAATATGAACATGACTTTCATATGTATTGTATATATAGACGGTACTTCTATAAATCAGGTGTTGAAATATAGGATTTCACATCATTTTATTTCAGTTGTATTCAAATGTGAATTTGTCATGCTTTCCCCAGCTGAAACTTGTACATGTTTTTTTGCTAAACAGACTTAGTGACATTAACTGAAATAAGAAACCATGCACAAGCACAACTAAGTTTTACACGTGTTAGTACTAAACTGTAAATGGCTAAATTTCCTAATGCATGGGCCACTTTCTAGTGCAGGCTTTGAATGCTTTGCATGATATAATTCATAATTAAATCGATCAGCGTTGAGTAAAAGTGGTATTCTTAACATATATCCAAGCCTTCTATGGTTGCTGCCAAACCAATACTCTAGTTAATGGGCAGTTGTAATGAAGAGGCTAACCAATGTATTACAAACATAGCCTCCAAACCAATACTCTAGTTAATGGGCAGTTGTAATGAAAATCCTGCAAAGAAAAAAAGGGCCTTGAGAATTATGTCATCTATTCGGGACATTTGTTAGAGCTAAACATATTATTCCTATTAATTTACTTTGAGACCGATGATTCAAACATTAGTTTGCAAAGGAGTTTTCAAAGCAGTCATTAGGTCAATTGCTTTTTTAGCTTAGCACTTCTAATATGTATGTTATGTTTCTAACCTGAAGACCATTAAATTAAAATCTTTGCTCCAGTGTCATTATGCTAGCACTGTAAAACTAGAGTATTTTTTCCTTTTGCTTATTTAATAGACAAGTAGGTAGGTATATATGTACATGCAGTTCTAGTTAAAGTGACAATCTGAAATTGAAAATCTATATATGCAGTTGTTGATACTTCATTTTCAAACAAACAGACGCCGTGGACAGTAGAACCCTTTTAAGATTGTAGGTTTCATGATAATGGACAAGATGTTTAATAGTCCATAAGTGCACAAGTAACCCTTTTAAGATTGTGACTTATTTTCTTAACCAACTTATGTGTAAACTTCATTTCAAGTGTTTGCAACTTTCAGTATCTCAATTTCAAAAGATAGTATTGATTTTGTTTTTGTACTGTCGAGATTTAAAACTTTCAGTTTTTGGATTCGATGCTTATTTTCAATAAATATTTTCACATAGATTTACATTGATTCAATTTTTTAAAAAAGTTAATATAGAACATATTTAAACTAAAAGTTTACAATAAAAATCTCTCTGTCATTAGCGAAGGGGATTTCCTATATAGCCAAGGTGACAGCATGTACACATGAATCATGGCAGTGTGCAAATTCAAGTGCTCGTACCACAATGCATCAGATGTCAAGACCACGAACATACCACACGAAGTCATGGAACAGCAGTGTCAAACCAAAAATATTGTCGCAAGGGATTTCAAAAATAGCTGAAGTCATAGCATAAAGTTCAAACCGAAAATAAGGTCGCAGGGGATTTCAAACAAGAATCAAATGATGTCAACAGAGAATTAAACACCGTGGTGGCCAAGCAAAAGTCAGAAATCACAAGCCGTGGGAATCAAGTCACAAATAAACAAAATTGACAAAGTCAGAAAAATCTCAAGCAATCAAACAAAATCAAATGGCCAGAGCATAGCAGTGACGAATTCAAACAAATTTATACAAACGAAAATATAGGAAATCGAATCCTATAAAAACCCTAACATCATCGGCCGTGAAATGCATTCGAGTTTGAGCAAAACAAACGAACAATAAATCAAATCAACAACTCGAATCAAAGTCGAGCGTAATTGAAATCAAAGAAACATCACGTACCAATTTATATGAAGCATAAATGCTCGACAAATTGAAGCTGCCACAAGCAACAATCAGCAAGCCAAATCAAAGAAAATCGAAGTCTACAATCAAATAATATCAAGCGGCGCTTCAATTTAACAAAACCCTAAATCTAGATTGAGGAATGAACGAACGAGGAATGGCCGCCATTTTCACAAAAAAAAGGAACAGAGCAAATAAAAGAGAAACAGGCCGAAGATACAAAAGAAAAAGGGGGCCGGCCATTATGATCGTTGTAAACTTGGCACCTTTTACAATAGACATTTTGTGACCGTCGTAAAATTGTCATCTATTACAACGGGCATTTCGTAAACGTTGTAAAATTGACATGTATTACAACGGGCTTGAAAGGACCGTTGTAATAGAATTCTATTACAACGGGCTATCATCTCCTGTTGTAAAAAGGGCATTGTATAGGGAATCTATTACAACGGGCCTAAATGGACCATTGTAATAGCCTTCTATTACAACGGGCAGCCAATGCGCGTTGTAAAAAGGGCGTTGTAATAGGGTATTTTTGTTGTAGCGAGGTGACCAGTTAGAGTTTGAATTGTTAGGTCATATATTTGCTTGCAGTTTGCATGTATTTGATTTCCTAGGCTTCGGAATTATTTTGGATATGGATTAGTTAAGTAAATATAATGTTAGGATATTTTTTCAAGATAAGAAAATATCACTAAGACATCCTATTAGTAGTAACTGAATTATATACTTAGCAGAAAACTCGAGCTTTGAGGTTTATGCTCTGTTTGGTGTAATAGAAGAGGATGACAAGTTGAACTGAGTTCTCGTTATTAGAAAATCGCAGATGTATTTGAGCCTTTTATAGGACTACTACCGAAATGAGTTATTGAGTTTTATATAGATCTCATACTTGGAGTAGAACCAATGAGTAGACCGCCAAGCAAAATGCTAACTATCGAGGTGAAGGAGCTAAAGGTGTAACAGGTGGATTTAGAAGGAAAGAGTTTTATCAGACCAAGTAGTTCGCCTTGGGTAGCAGCTATAGTGTTTTTTAAGAAAATGGATGGATCGTTAAGGTTGTGTATCGATTATCCTAAGTTGAATAAGAAAACGATAAAGAATCAATATCATTTGCCAAGAATTGATGATTTCTTTAATCGATTGAGTGGAGCCGAAGTTCTCATTTAGATTTAGCAACAGGGTTCCATCAACTAAGAGTAGCAGAGGATAGTATTCTTTTGATGGTGTTTAGAATAAGATGGTTCGTACAAGTGGTTAGTAATGCCATTTGGATCAATTAATGCATCTGATTTCTTTGTATATTTGATGAATCGAATCTTTTGAGAGCATTTGGATAGATTCATGTTGTTATTCGTAGACAACGTTTTGATGTATTCAAATGATGAAAGAGACCATGAAGTTCATCTTAGGACATAGCTAGAGACACTGAGGCAACATCATTCAAAAGCTAAGTTTTTGAAGTTTCATTTTTGGAAGAAGGAAGTGAAGTTCCTTAGTCATGTAGTCTCAAAAAAGGGTTGGCAGTAGATCCAACTAAGATTAAAGCAGTAAATAGTTGGAAGATACCCAAGATAGTGACTGAGACAAAGATTTTTCTTGGCGTAGCTAGCTATTATCGGAGATTCATCAAAGATTTCTCTCATATAGTAGCACCGATGACTAAACTAACAAGGAAGGATGTGAAGTATGTTTGGACTGATAAGTGTGAGGAGATATTCCAAAAGCTAAAACACTTATTGACCAATGTGCATGTGTTAGTTGTTTCAGATGGGAATCATGACTTATTGTTGTATACGAATGCATGCAGAACTAGAATAGGAGCTGTGTTAATGTAGAGGGGTAAAGTAATTGCTTACGCTTCTTGACAGCTTTGACTGCATGAAGTTAGATATCTGATCCATGATTTGGAATTAGCTGCACCGATTTTTGCCTTGAAGATGTGGAGGGCATTATCTTTCGGTAGAACGATTCAAGTTATATATAGATCAAAAGTTGTTAAGTTATCTATCTTCCAAAAGGAGTTGAATATGAGACAGTAGAGATGGTTGGAGTTTTTAGCTTCTTATGATTTTGGAACTGAGTACACACCAGGGAAGGGAAATAAAATTGCAGATGCACTTAGCAGGAAGCTTAAGAATGTAGCGTTGTCAATGATATTAGAATGGAAAGATTTGCAAGACTTAACTATGTTTACTGTGTAGCTAAGATCGACTGCTAGCTCTAGTCAGAAAATTGTAATGTTATCTTGGTCGTAAATGCGACTGGTATTGATTGAAAGGATTTCTTCTAAACAAAGAGATTATCCAGTCCTAGCCAAACGGATTAGGAGATTGGAAAGTGGAATAGAGAGTGATGACTTAAGGGATTTCTATCTTGACATAAGGGATGGCTGAGAAAGAGGGGATGAATATGTCTTCCAGGAGTGGGAGATCTAAGGAAGAAAGTTCTTAGAGAATGACATCGATCGAAGTTTACTATTCATCCTAGAGGAACTAATATGTATCAGGACATGAGGAGAAGTTTCTTCCAGGAAGATATGAAAATATATGTAGGCTTATGGGTAAAAAAGTGCTTGAACTTTCAGCAAGTAAAAGCCGAGTATCAGAAGCCAGGTGGATCGCTTTGACCTTTAGATACTCCATTGTGGAAATGGCTATATCTATGGACTTCATAGATAGGTTGCCAAGGTCGAATAGAGGAAATGAGAGCATCTGGGTTACAATGGACAGATGACTAAGAGTGCCTACTTTATCCTTGTTAAATCGACAAGAACGACATCTGTTTTAGCTAAGTTATTCTTGAAGAATGCAATTAGATTCCATGGAGTTCCTAGTAGTATAGTTAGTGATAGAGATACTTTGTTTACAAGCTAATTCTCAAAGAGTCTACAAGAAGTTTTAGGTACCAAGCTCAAGGTGAGTATCACTTACCATCCCCAGACCGATGGGCAAACAGAGAGAGTTAACAAAGTCTTGGAAGATTTGTTAAGAGCTTGTATGTTAGATTATGGAAGATAATGGAAAGACCATCTACACCTAGTCCAGTTTTCATATTACAACAGTTATTAAACTAGTACAGGGATGACATCATTTGAGGCTTTATATGAAAGGCCATGTAAGTCTCCCATATGTTGGTTAGAGACCGTAGATAAATTAGTTCTTGGTCCCGATTTAGTAAAAGAAGCTGCAAAAAAGATCGAGTCAATATGGGCAAGATGAAGGAAGCTCAATCTAGGCAGAAAAGTAATGGAGATAAGAGAGAGAAAGATTTTGGAGTTCTCAGTCTGAGATCATGTCTTCATCAAAGTATCACCCTTGAAAGGTGTGATAAAATTTGGGAAGTCAAGGGAATTGCACCGAGGTTTGTTGGACCATTCCCTATTATAGAAAGGATCGGGAAACTCACTTATAGGAAAGAGTTACCGAATAGTTTGGCAGGAGTCCACAATGTTTTTCATGTTTTTCATGTTTTTAATCTAAGGAAGTATGTTTGAGATCCAGAGACTAATATTTGTCTAATAGTATTGGAAGATTTAGTAGTGGAATCAGACATGACTATAGTTAGACAACTAGTTCGTACAGTGGCTAGGGATGAGAAGAACCCAAGGAACAAAACAAACAGATTAGTAAAAGTCCAGTGGAATGATGATGAGAGAGACTGTACTTGGGAATAAAGAGTAGGATTAGGGACACTTATCCTGACTTATTTGATGGTATGTTTTGATGCCTTTTTTGTGTTATTATATACCTTATTGTAATTTCAAGGACCAAGTTCTTTAAGGAGGTGAGATTGTAACAACCCTAGTTTAGTAACATTATTTAGAACATTTGATTGGGTAAATAAAATAAAATAATGTGAATGGTTAAGAAGATCGAGGTTTCATAACTACTAAGGAGTAGTGCCTTAATGAATGAATTAACAAAGAGAATCAAACTTAAATAAGAAGTGGAAAATATGCTAAGGGTAAAATAGGAAAAGGGGTTAAATTTCTTAATAAAAACCCTCACTCCTATTCTCACTCATTCATTTTACACTTTCACAAACTAAAAGAATCTTAGCCTGGTAATTGCTAGGGTTCCAGGAGGAAGAAAAAGTTAGGGAAATCAAGGGAAAGCTAAGGGGAAGTTAATCAAATACAAATTTCAACCTTCTACATCCATTCAAGGTGAATAATGGTTATGTATCTCATTTTTATGTGATAGCTTCGGTTTTAAGTTTAAATTCGTTTCTTTTGCAAGTGTTATGCCATATTTTAGAGTCTTGAAGGTTTATATGCTATTTGGTGATTTTCTAAAATTTAAATATGAAATTTAGTGATATGTTTAAGTTGGAAACCCTATCATATGATACCTAAATGACTTCAGATTTTTATATGATGTTAAAAAAATTACTTTAGAAGTGGGTTTTTAATTTCATAATTTTCAAGCAAGTAAGAATATATTATGAATTTCCCAAGTTGAGAAAAGGGTTTATCTGGTTTTAATTATTAAAAATAAGTAAATAAAGTTTTCGGCCATGAAATTTTTGTGTGTGGAAGAATGCGGTTGATATGATTTTTGGAGATTTTCCCCATTAGTTTATGATTTAATATGAATTATTTAGGCTAGAAAGGCTTAATTAAATATTAAGATATTAATATAATATTGAAAACTGTTTTTGGAAATGATAAAACTGCCTCATGGTAGATTTCTAAAAAGATTCTAGGTAATGGAAATACTGTCCAATATTATTTTGACAAATAAGTGGGGTTGGTGAAAAGAAACTACTTTTTATAGTAATAAATCAGTTTTCAAAGTAATTACGAAAATGCCACTTCGCAAGTCATCATTCCGCACCCATTAATCCACCTCTAAAGATCTCCAATGCCACCAAGAACAATGTATAAGATATCACTTAAGATGGTATGGAATGCATTGGTTTGGGAAAAGTGGAAAGCCAAACAACCACATCGAAGTCGGGTATTGTGGAGAGGTTGTTGCCGCATTTTTGTGTCTCTGACTCCATATGCATAATGCCACTATTTAATGTCTCCGATTCTATGGGCTTAACGCCGCAATTTTATGACTCTGACCCTATAGGTCTTGCCACATGTATATCCGCATGTATGGAGGTGGGGAAGGCTTGCCACAAGTTTTAAAGTGTTTTAGGCAGAGACGCCAACCTAATATTTTCAAAGTAATGAATTCGGCAGTATAGTGCCGCACTTTATGACTTCGACCCTATTCATTTTAACTACTTTGGATAGGGCAGTGATGCCTCTCCTAGTGACTTCAGCACTAATGAGGCCGCTATTTTCTATAAGGCAATGATGCTGACGTTATTGACTTTGACCTTATTCTTCCATTGGTTTTAAACTATATAACTTAAGCTCTCCGACTCCATTACTACGAGAAGAGCGGAGATGAGATTTTGGCCTTATGGCCAAATGTTTTAAATTTAAGGGATTTAACTTGTTTTAAAGAAGATCGAAGACCCTCCTCGGCTATACCCTTGCCGCTTCTATCAATATAAAGGTTTTATGTTGTTTTGGCCTTATGGCCTATGATTTTAAGAGGCGGTGACTTTAAAGGACTTCGAACTTTAGCAATGTGACTTTATAAAAAGCATACACCATGGCATAATTATTTTGATTAAAGTAAAGGGCCAATAATTTCCTTGTTTTGAATATGATTTTAAGGGTTAAATCATTTTCAAAGTAATGAATTCGGCTGTATAGTGCCGCACTTTTATGACTTCGACCCTATTTATTTTAACTTCTTCGGAGAGGGTAGTGATGCCACTCCTAGTGACTTTGGCAACAATGAGGCCGCTAATTTCTTTAAGGTAATCATACCGACATTATTGACTTCGACCCTATTCTTCTATTGGTTTTAAACTATATAACTTAAGCTCTCCGACCCCATTACTAGGAGAAGAGTGGAGAGGGGGTTTTGGCGTCATGACCTACTCTTTTAAAAGTTAAGGGTTTTACTTGTTTTAAAGAAGGGCGAAGACCCTCCTCTGCTATACCCTTGTCGCTTTTATCAATATAAAGGTTTTATATTGTTTTGGCCTTATGGCCTATGATTTTAAGAGGCGTTGACGTCAAAGGATTTTGAACTTCACCAATGTAGTTTTATAAAAAGTATATATCATGGTATAATTATTTTGAGTAAGTAAAAGACCGATAATTTCCTTGTTTGGAATATGATTTCAAGGGTTAAATCATTTATAAAGAAAAGTGTTTTCAAGGAAATAATAAGGGTACTTGGCCCAGTATTTTGGTAACAAAATTATTGTTCTTATTACTTTTGGGTAGATTGTGATAGGATGAATTGACTCGGAGATTAGAAAACCAGATGAGACTTGTGTCGATAGCGCCCTATACTTCAACTATTAGCCCCTAGCTGATATTTGTCCAAAATTCCAATTCGTAGGGCTTTGTCATAGGTAATGCTGAAAGTAGGTGTACACATATAAAAGAATACACAAATTTGAGATAGGTTATTAGTGAGCCCGCGAAACAATTAGGTTCAGTTGACCCTAGATAATAATAAGTTTCAAACAGATCGTCCAATTTTCCTCTAACGGTTAGTTAGAACATTTTATATATATGGTAGGCCTAAGTCAGCCATATAGGTTGGTAGTTATCCTATGAAAACTAAACAATGGGGCATGTAGTCTGTTGATTTGACGGATAGTCAAGATTACTCAGGTTGCATGCATACCTATTGTTTACATTGTTTATTTAACCAGTTTGGTTGCAGGACTATGATTTTCAAAAGATATATTTTTGAAGGATATTAGTAAGGGAAAAATCTATTTCACTTAGCAGCGTGGTCTCACTATATATCAATAAACTGAGATGATATCACAACAAGCTTATTGTCTAACTCAATGTTTATGTATTCTTCTTAAATTCTTGGTTGCTCAAAATTTAATTTGAGTGGGTAGAGAGTAAAGGGTTTCGAGTTTAGTAGGTTTGGAGAATAAAGCTTCTAAAGATGTGCAGGAGGCAAATCTAGCTATGTAGGAGTTTATCTATATCTCAATTTATCCGTTGTGTTACCTAGTTGGAATATATGTAAAGACGGATGTTATAACTATCTATTTGTAACTTTAGTCATCCAAGGGTGCATCTTTATATTCCACTTTTGGTGTATTTTGTAATAATTATATTTTATTTGAACTTGGGCAACATTATGGGATTATGTATTGAATATGAAATGTTGATTTGAAATGTAATGAGAAAAGTTGTTTTGAAATTATGTTTAAATTATTTCATATTCTTGTGCTTTTGGTATTATGGATCCTTTAACATTACCACATTTTATCATAGGAAATTAATACTATAGATGACTGCTGCATCCGTAGCGGTAAGTTTTGGGCCTCAAAATTGGGGATGTTACACACGGACGAGTCAACATTTCGGGTTCTTCAACTCCATGCGTAGTTGGGTTATGTGTAGTCATACTTAGGGGAAAATCGGTTCCCCGGTAACTTAGTGGTGGTGATATTACTGAGGAGTAGTTCCCACGGTATCATTGTGCGGTGATGCTAGTGGGAAGTAGTTCCCACAGTAGCATTATGCGATGATAGTATTGGGGAGAAGTCCCTATAGTAGCCTAGTGGTGGCGATGTTAGTGTAGAGTAGCTCCCACAGTAGCATTATGCGATGATAGTAGTGGGTGTAGTTCCTATAGTAGCCTAGTGGTGGTGATGTTCGTGGAAATTTGTTTCCACAGTAGCCTAGTGGTGTTCCTTATTAGGTAGCTCTAGGAGCGATGGCCGATCATTAGATGTGAGTTTCGATCAATAGTTCGATTATTGTAATAGCCTACACAAATTGTTGTGTAGGTATTTATTAAATAAGAACCTTTAGGTAACAAAACTTATGAATTCACAGACCCTTATAGTACACCCTATATCATCTAGAGGAGAATTAAAATTAATTGCAAATGATCATTACATATTAAACTTGTACTCATTCATTAGAACTTTGTCTGATCTATGCCCTTTTTTATTTTCCCCAATACAGGATGACAAGTTAGCAGCTGATTGGGAATAGAAAGTAGAAAAGGGAGCTATACATTGGAGTTCTCATATTCTTTATTGTTCGTTCTATAGTTACTTACTGTATTAGAAGTCTGAAAATCTTATACTGTATTTTGAAAACAGTATGCATAACAGTGTATATGGAAATTAAGTATTTTGGAGACTATTTTCTAAAACGTATATTTTTCTAGTACTTGTATTTTAATGAATTCCGCTATAAGATCTGAAAGTATAAAATGTATTAGAATTTACCTTTATAATTACGCTATGAAATATTATAAAAACCCAATAGCTCGTTTTTCTCGACATGCTATGAGTTTGAAAGTTACTATAGTCTTTGGATCGAGGTGTCGAAAAGTGCAGTTTATTACATCTGCTACACTAAGAATAAAGATTGAAGCAGCGGATGAAAGAGTTACACACTATCCTAGATAGGGAATCAAAATGTTTATAACTGAAGCAAGAAAACCACAACTTCAGAACATTAAACTGAAGCTTTGAGAAAAACTGCATGTATACATATGAATATAATTTATATTTAAGTGAATAAGTTACCTCCTCCTTATGGTCAAGCCAATTGTCGAACACCTTAGTTATTAGTTATTTCCTCTGTTTCTTGGCTATGGTTTGCAAGTCTGTCTCCTTGGCTTTACCTATAACATCCCCCTACGTGGACGTCCAAAACCAACGACTATGGATGCTTTAGTCATCCATAATTATTAATCCTCGGTGACCAAATACAGCAACATTAGATTCATTGATATACAGAAACACACGAATACGGAAAAAAGTTAAACAACAAACAAATTCCGCATTCCATTTCAAAATATTTCAAATTGATTACATAATTCCAATTCGCAGCCCACGTTTAGATAATATATAATTATTACAAAATACGCCAAGAGCAGCATATAAAGATGCCCCTTGGTTGATCAGAGTATATAGATAGGCAAGAAAACAATTTGCCTTTTCAAACGAAACACGCAATAGAAATAAAGAACTTCTAGTAACAAGCTTGCCTCCTGCATGTCCTCGGAAGCTTTATTCGTCTAAAAGAACATCTGGAAACCTTAACTCTCAACCTACTCAAAATCAATTGAGTACCCAGGAGTTTAAAGGGAAAACAAAAACTTCAAGTCAAATAAAGCCTGGTATGAATAATAATTTATCATCTTAAACCATTTAGATATCTAGTGAGACCACGCCGCTTAGCGGAACGAGTTTTCACCTCACCAGTATCCTAAAACATTTATAAGAACATATATTATGCTCCTGCATCCACAATGGTTAAAACATAGTATTCCAAAACAATATGATGATATGCAATACAAATAAACCAACTCTGTATTACCCATCCCCTTTCATTCTAACTATCTATCTCAATTATAGTTTCTAGGGTTACTATTAGCATGTTAAATGTTTGGCACTATCTGTCCAATTTCTTAGTTTTCATGGGATCACTAAGAACCTATTGGTAACTCTAATATCATATTTCTTATCCTAGTTTTCATGGGCTAACTAGGAACCTATTGGCTGACTGCTAATATCTTAACCCGGATATAGTTTTCATGGGCTAACTACAAACCTTTGGCTCCTATCAGTATCAGATCATAGTTTTCATGGGTTGACTAAGAACCTATTGGCCCATGCTAATATCATATAGTTTCATGGGCTTACTGTAAAACTATTGGCCCCTGCCAATATCTTTAAATTAAGAATTTAACATTTGTTAAGTTATATTCACTACTGGGTCAACCTAACTGGTTATTCTGCCCTTCCCCTAAAATTACAATTATAGGTAAATAACAATGTGAATAATATTTTCAAAATATTTATTTATGCCATGGTTTTTCCTTATAAATGAGAAAGGGTTATCTGTGTTGAAACCTTAAAACATCACTTTCGAAACCAATGAAACCTTTAGAAGGTATCAAGAAAACATTCTATAAAACATAGCTTTGAAACACATTTGGGTCAAAATAGTGGTGTACGAAAGTATCTCTTTCGAAACAAACTAAAATAAATATGGGGAAATGTTGATGATGTCGGAACCATCTAGTCGAAATCAAAAGACTTTAAAAATTAAAACTTCGAGGGATAGAGTCGAAACCTCCTTCCGACTCCGTCTCCTTCGAAACCGCAACCCCAACCCCTTCCGACTGTCCTCCTTCATCTCAGTTGGTGTCATCCTGCTAGGTGGTCTACTCACAGGTTCAGCTCTGGGCACAAGATCTATTATAAACTAAATAGCTCTTTTCGGAGATAATCCAGTGACTGGCTCAAAGACATCTGCAAACTCTCTTGCTACCAGAACCTGACCTAACTCATCTCCTACCTCCATAGCATATAGCAAAGCACTAACACTCTGGTCAATATTCTCTACTGAAAATATCAGTTGATTATGGCTATCAAGGTGTGCCAGTGATATTTATCTATCATGACAAAATATTCTAGCCTCATACCTAGTCAGCCAATCCATACCCAAAATGGTCCCGAAATCTACGAAATCAATAACATACAAACCGCATGAAAATTTATGACCTAACAAATCAAGTTTTAACTGGTCACATCTCAACCCTAAAGTTGCATACCCTTCTATAGGATTCACAACCCTTAAGGAAGTAACAAGGTAGGTGGGTTCTAAGCATAATCTATTAACCATACACTGAGATATAAATGAATGTGATGCACAGGTATCAAAAAGTACTCTAACTGAAATACTCGGAATCAAAAGCATACTTTCCATTACAGTTTTTCCCTTATCTACTGCAATAGGCCTAGCCGATCCAATAGCAAAGGCCTTTCCTTTATCTTCCCTAATTGGCTCTGGATACTGATTCTTGCAATGCCCAACTTGATCACAGTTGAAGCATTTCACATTCTTCTTAACTGCAGCTTTCTTCCCATTTCCTGACCGGCATTCATTAGCAAAGTGACCCTTCTTATCACACTTATAACAAACTACCTCAGCCTTTGACATTTTAGCCATGTCTCCCTTCTGGGCTCCTTTCTTTTTAAAGAACTTCCTTTTCTTCCTTGAGAACCCTGGGATTCTACTGACTTCTCTTTAGCTAGATCAGCAAGCAAATCCTCATGGCGAATACCCATCTCTACTACTGTATTATAAGGATCACGGACATGTGTCATGGTCATTCTAGCAAGCTTGGGCCTCAGTCCCCGAATGAACTTCTCATTCCTTCTGATGTCAGTATCTATAATAGCGTGTCTATATCTAGACAGTTCTTCAAACTTAGTAACATACTCAACTACTAACATTTCTCCTTGCACTAAATCCATAAATTTCCTCATCGGCTCAGACTTGGCAAGCACAGATACAAACTTCTGCTCAAATCTCGTCTTAAAATCAACCCAAGTTAACTGCTCTTCTGGCACTTCGGCGGTAACACTATTCCACTAGTGTAGTGTTGACCCCTGCAACTGTGTAGAGGCCAACCTTCTCTTTTGTCCATCATTTAGACCAAAAATAGAAAATATTCGTTCATAATGCAACAGCCAATTCTGAGCCTCTACAGCACTTTTCATTCCTAAGAATGGCTTCCCTCCCAAACTGGTGTAATCTCTACTCAGCAAAGCAATATTCCAAACTGGAGCTACAAGATTAGCTCCTCCTACATATCCAGCAACACCAGCTACAGCTCCAGCTTGCATCAAACCAACAAAGAACTGATACATCGCCCTCATATCTACTGTTGGATTTCCAGCACTCACATTGGCTTCAACATTTTGGTTACTAGTATTAGCCGGTCGACCCGGGTTACTCCTGGTAGTGGGTCGAGCATTTCCATTAGTTATGGTGCTTCCTCCACCAAGATTTCCTCTTCTGTTTCCTGCTTCCATATCTCCTTTCTCATAAACCTGCATATGAGCCTTAGTAAGATACAGAAAAACAGTCTAAGAGAACGGGGCATACATACTTGTATATATAATTGTATATATATATATATCAAATACATGTATGTTATCATAGCATTAACCTAAACCCCAATCTTATTATCTGATTCATTGGAATATGTTTACAAAATCCTTTTAGGTTTAAGTTTCTTTCAAAGTTTCATAAACCTATGCTCTGATGCCAACTTGTAACATCCCCTACTTGGAGGCCCAAAACTAGCGGCTACGGATGCTACATTTATCCATAGTTATTAATCCTCAACGACCAAATACGACGGCATTAGATTCATTGATACACAAAAGCACAAGAATACGGAAAAAAATTAAACCGCAAACAAATTCCACATTCCATTTTGAAATATTCTAAATTGATTGCATAATCCCAATTCGCAGACCACATTAAGATAATATATAATTATTACAAAATACGCCAAGAGCAGCATATGAAGATGCCCACTTTGTTGACCAGAGTATATAGATAGGAAAAAAACAATTTGACTTTACAAACAAAACATACAGCGGAAATAAAGAACTTCTAATAACAAGCTTTCCTCCTGCACATCCTCGGAAGCTTTATTCGTCTAAAAGAACACCTGGAAACCTTAACTCTCAACCTACTCAAAATCGATTGAGTACCCAAGAGTTTAAGGGGAAAACAAAAACTTTGAGTCAGACATAAAGCCTGGTATGAATAATAATTTACCATCTTAAACCATTTAGATATCTAGTGAGACCACGCCGCTTAGCGGAACGGGTTTTCCCCTCACTAGTATCCTAAACCATTTATAAAAAAATATAGTGTGCTCCTGCATCCACAATGGTTAGAACATAGTATTCCAAAACATTATGATGATATGCAATACAAATAAATTAACTCTAGATTACCATCCCCTTTCATTCTGATTATCTGCCTCAATTATGGTTTCTATGGTTACTATTAGCCTGCTAAATGTTTATGGACTATTTGTCCGATTTCTTAGTTTTCATGGGATCACTAATAACCTATTGGTAACTCCAATATCATATTTCTTATCCTAGTTTTCATAGGCTAACTAGGAACCTATTGGCTAACTGCCAATATCTTAATCCGGATATAGTTTTAATGGGCTAACTACAAAACCTACTGGCACCTGCCAGTATCAGAACATAGTTTTCATGGGTTGACTATGAACCTATGGCCCCTACCAATATCATACATTTTTCATAGGCTTACTATAAACATATTGGCCCCTACCAATATCTTTAAATTAAGGATTTAACATCTGTTAAGTTATATTCACTACTGGGTCAACCTAACTGGTTATTCTGCCCTTTCCCCAAAATTACAGTTATGGGTAAATAACAATGTGAATAATATTTCCAAAATCTTTATTTATGCCATGGTTTTTCCTTATAAATAAGAACGGGTTATCTATTTTGAAACCTTAAAACATCACTTTTGAAACCAATGAAACCATTTGAAGGTATGAAGAAAACATTTTTTAAAACATAGCTTCGAAACACATTTGGGTCAACATAGTGGTGTATAAATGTATCTCTTTTGAAACCAACTAAAATAAATATAGGGAAATGTTGATGGTGTTGGAACAATCTAGTCGAAAGCAATAGACTTTAAAAATTAAAACTTCGAGGGACAGAGTCGAAACCCCCTTCCGACTCCGTCTCCTTCGAAACCCCAACCCCTTTCGAAAGCAATTAGGAAGCGGCTTAACCTAGGTAAAAACAAGTAAAACCTTCCGAAGGTATTAATAACTTCAATACATCAAAAGGAAAATAGCGGGTAGGTTTCGACTAGGATGGAACCTACCCTTTCGAAAGCTATTTATAAAGTTCCTTTCGAAAGCATAACTTTCGACTATGTTGAAAACTTTAAGTAAATCAAGACAGGAATTTAACTTCAGAAAACAAACTAAGGTTTCGACTCTATAGGGTATCAACTTGATCGAAAGCCCTTCAAAAACTTAGGCAGGCGTTAATCTTATTAAAATTGAATCCTTGGTTTTGACTCTGACGAAAGCATGGCTTTCGACACCCTACCTTCCGCTACTTACCAATACACTTCGTACCAATTTCCATTGATACCATGTGCCTTGGTTTTGACTTTGTAGGTTTTGACAGTGATGGTTTCGACTGGGATGGGACAGAGGTAAAGGAGTCGAAAGGTGCCCCCAAAATAGGCGAAACCTCCTTTTTCCTAAAAAGCTGTTTTGTATTTAAAAATTGCAATTACTTTATAACTTACATGCCATTTGTGACTCCTTGATTGGCTACTTTAAAACTTTTCAAATACTTTACAAATCAAAACTGTCACATTAATTATATCTAAATCGAAGCCTTATAACATTAAGCCCTTATATATGACAAAAATAATATTTGTAGAAAAGTCCTTCTTTAACAATAATTTATTTCCCCAAATAGTTCAACTGGGAAAAATCCCCAAAATTACAGAAAATCAATTTCACCATGTAATCAAACATATTAAAAATTTGAACTCGAATTCTTTAAGGAATATTCGAAATAAATTTTTAACCCAAATACTTTATATTTACCGTCAAAAATTCGTAATAAAATTTCCATAGCTTGGAAAATTCAAAAAATATAAACCCATCTCCAAAATTATGTTTTACTTAACATAAAAAATTTCCATTGCATTTATCATCTAATGTATCATAGAATTAAGCATATATCATCTAATGTATCATAGAAACAAGATAAATACTCAAATCTGAAATCACATGATTATAAAACCAAAAAGAGATGGTATGAATTATTATTCACCTTAAACTTGATTAGGAATTTGAGATTTGTTGTTGATTAATACTTTCTTGCTTTTGATCTTTAGCTTTTGATTAATTTCTTCCTTTCTTCCTTGGTAATGGCCGGCTTTGGTTTAGGTTTTAGATTTGTGTTTGTGATCATAAGAAAATGAAACGTGAATGGACAAAAATGAGAAGTTATAGCCATGTATAATAAGGAGTCTATTTTACTAATATGCCCATGTGTAAGTTAATTAACCTTTAAATCAATTTAAAGCCCATTTATCTTATGGTTAAGCATGGCCCTATATATTTTATTCAAATCTAAATCTCCTTACCATCATTATTCTATTTAATTTATCTAATTAAATCTTCTGAATAATGCTATCAAAAATTAGGGATGCTACATTACCAATGTCCATTAGAGGTTAGGATTAGGTTGGTTGAGTGCAAGAATAACGAGAAGGGTTGCTAGCTAATTATAACCAAAGAGATATCAAATTTCTTCCCATTTTCTATCAGTCTAAGGTGACTAAATCCTCTATGCCCCTTATGTTATGGTTGGCTCTTATATTTGACTTTGCTTGGTCAAATTTCCCATCAACTCAATTTGCATCAACTATTCAATCTTTTTATTTAAGACATTTCTTCATTTATATCGATGTACAACTTTTATACATCGTTTTAATTGATTTTTAGCTTCAAACAAATAATTAAAATGTCATAAAAATTCAACACAACATTTGTATTAATTTATAATATTTACATACTGATTTTATATTTGTCAAATTTGAACATAAACAACAACTCAGTTGTGCTGATTCTCTTGTGTGAACTAGATCCTTAGTTAATATTAGAACACTGATGCCTACATGGACTTTGCTGAAGTACAATATCAAATCTAAGTTCAAAGCTTATAGATCATTTAGAAGAAAATCAATTTCTAATCTATTTTAAGCTCACCAAGTAATGCCATTTTTGTACACATATATTCTTTTCGTCAGCAATGTATCATTTGAATACCTAGAGTTTGATCTAAGGTTTTTTTATTAATACCCATTTTTGATTGCATTGACCACTTTAAAGTCCTTGCTTCAATTCGATAACATTTATCGATTAATTTCTTTACTTCTTCAAGAGATCTTTGACTTAAGTTGACTACCAATTATTGCAAATCTAACCTTCTACAAAGGATATGAATCCTCTCTTTTGTAGAATTTCACTTCTAGTGGTTTAACATGTACTCAATTATGGCTATAACCTAGTCGCCTTGTCATGTGCATGACCATAATAAGAGTGCAACCTACCTACTTAAGATCAATAGTACCCTCTAGTTTGAAGACTATTGTATATTGCTACTATGAGATATTCTATTTTGAGTTAGTTGTATTAACTTATAGGGACTCTCATCGAGTCGTTATATGACTGTTATAAACAACGAAAAGTACGTAACCACTTGGTGCCATAACGTCTTGAGTAACTCATCATTCATCTTACGAAGAGCATTACATACACTAGCCTTAACATACGTATTGATACCCTTTTTTTCAATATATCTTGACTAGGAACATTTATGTGGTAGGTATTTATTTATATATCAAATCATTACTCATGGTTACAAATACATTCGTAATTACAATCGATAAAATATTTCTTCTAATGATTTTCCACTTGTATATGTTTAATGCAGTTATTTTATTATAGATATAACTACATAATCTCTGGATGATACATATGAAAATAATTTATATTCGAATATTTAAATAAAGAAGTTACCACCTCCTTGGTTATAGGTTTCTCCTCTGCCTCCTTGATTATGGTTTGCAACACTATCTCCTTGGCTTCTTTGACACCCCAGCCAATAGGTATGCTACCAGAAGGAGGTTGTCGTTTGAAAGCATGGAGTAAAGGACACGATAGGAGCGATCTCTCTCATATATATATATATATATTCTCTTGCATTAACATGAATACGTGATGATCAAATACCCGAACCTCTATTAGACACATATCTTGTATTGGCACAAAACGATATGCATGAGTTTCCCAAGTCGAATAATTTATAGATGGAGAGCATAAAATAAAAACTCAATAACAATATCGGAGTGATCAAAACTTCGTATACACACACACGCATTAGATGTCTCCAATAATGTAAAATACCACTATCATCACCAAAATCCATACTAAGACACTCTGACAATACACGAAGTCAACTCATATAATTCTCCTTCTCTAGGGCTAAGTTCAAAAAACCGGAGGTGCGATCCACTAACTCAATGCTAGTCTCCATCCTCAAAATGTAACCCATACTTGATATCTTTTAATAATAGTACATCCTTAAAACAAAAAACTTAGTCTGATCCAGGGTTATTAAAAGAAATTACAACTCGGGTTAGGCTAGAAACTAACTGCAAGCAAACTCAAATACCAAACAATAACCGAGAACATAACAAAAAAGTACATCATCATATAAAGGTGCATCAAATGCCCAACTCCATGCAGTATCATATAAAAATCATATCATCTTATCAATATGTCAATTACCCTACTCCATGTAGGTATCATATATAAATCATAGTATGTGTTCTATCTCTAATTAATGTGATCACAACCGAAAATCTATTTAATTATAATTCTCCCTAATCACGAGTTGTTAATGCACATTTTATCATCACATAATCAAATTATACTATCAATATTAAATTATATGATCAACTACCTAAAAATGAATCGACACCTAGTGATGCCCAACATCACCTACAAATTAGATCTACCAAAACTAAATCAAGTATAATGGCCCAGAGTTTTCGACTCTCGAAAATCGATATCAACACGTTCACTGTATAGCATGCGGAGCAATCGGGTGCCAGAAATACCAGATCATTATGGGTGAAGAAGAAAAGGATAGAAGAAGAGATAGAAACAACAACACAGAATCTCACAATCGCAGCATAACAACGTATAATATATAACAACAGATTTTTATACAAAGAATCTGTAGCTATTAATATACACACAATCATCGAAGTACAACAATCAATAATCAATCTGGACAGTTATAGTAACTTGTCCTCACATACATAACACACACAGCGGAAATAACCAAGTACATGTAATACACCTGAAATCCTCCAGCTCGTCTCCTGAGCTCCATAGCATCCTAACCTGAATCTGTGATACTCGGTATGACCCAAGCACTATGATAAAATAACACCCGAGTCAGTTTGGAAAACCAGCATGAGGAAACACACCCAATTTGAATTATTACTGTTATCAAAATCCTTTGAAAACAAAGGGTATCTTGTAAGACCATGCCACACATAAATACGATGGGTTTTTACCTTACGATAACAAAAACATTTTATATCAAAATCATCTGATATTATAATAGTGTCTATAGAAAATAGCTGAAATACTTGCACCTCACGTTTCAGCATAGTTGGTCATAATCAAAACCGTACAGGCTCATAGTGGATATTGGACTCCATACAATGACTGGGCTATTGGGGTACCACCCGCCATGGTACATCTCTAGAAAAATGTACCGAGATCATACCTAACGATCCCTACCAACACAGGACCGGCCTACCCCTTACTGGATAGTACCGAATATGTGATACCCCAGGTGTTTCCACCCTAATCGAGCGCTCTCTTTTCCATGCACAACCATATCCATAATTATAATATACATATTCGAGGGTATCTAGAAAAGTGATAACATACTCTACTTGGGTGCGACCCATTTAGCCCTGCTGCATCTCCCCTATTTTAGTCATTCCCGATTGACGAAGCTTGAGGCTACGTATTACCTTTATAATAGCATTCATACTTGGAATGCTAACACTGCCTTCCAGACCACGATATAAATGATAGCATTCATCCATACAAGTTGTTCTGGGTCTGGGCAAACTGAATCTCCTTCCAAATCACCATCTCCATTATCTTCGAGATATCACAATACGTAACGCACAAATCGGATCGAAGTGGTTTTCGGATAATTAAATCTAATCCTGGTCTCTTCGAAACGGTCAACGAATTTGGCCAAATTTGATAGTCAGTTATTTAACTATCAAATTACACACAAACAGTCACTAGGCCCACTTTATGAATCTTCCAAAATATTTATTTAAAAATATCTTTACTAAGACCATACTCAAATCTCTTTCAATATTCAATATTTGAAACAACTCAATTACCTATCCATAACAGGATAATTTCAAACCATTTCAGCACTTAAAAATATTTCAAAATTCCCTTTATAAATCATTACTTAGGAAACTATCCCTACACAAATCATTTGGACGCGAAAATATTTCCAAACCCATCTATTTCAATACTTAGGAAACATTTATAAGTATATTTTCCCAAAATCATTTATTTCGAATACTAAGGAAATATTCCATTTATTCCTATTTCTCAAAAATTTTACAATTTATTGTAAATTCCTTAACTCACTTATAACGAATTCTATAAGTTCCTGAATTCATTAAATAGTTACCTTTAATATTTCCAAAATCGACTACACTTGTCTATAATTCCAAATATCCATTTCTAACTTCTTTTATGAATTCTAATTCATTTTTCGAAGTTTTCTTATTTCAATGATTCAGAAATTTCCTTAAGTTTCCAGAATTTCACTATAAGATTTCTCTTATAAAATCATACTCGTTAATTAAACCCCGTTTACAAATCTCAAAAGGATTTTATAAATAATTTACAATCATTTCAAAACTATATATAATAAGTATTTTTAAATAATAATTTATTTTTAAAACAACGTTTAAGTAATTATTTACAATATCAAAAATACTTTAAATAAACATCAATAACCCATTTCCAAATCATTTGAATAAACTATTCGATTTACAAAGCTTATTATAAAAATTAGAATTTATTACAATCAATATTAAATATTTGAAAAATCCACTTTTCGGAGTATTTTATTACAAAAGCTGCTTTAAATTACATAGTTTGAATAAATAAAATTTCTCTTTTAAAACAACTTAACTTCACGATAAAAATATATTTTTAAAATCCCAAAAACCAATTTCAATTTAGAAATCCCTCTTGATTCACAACACATCGATTTTATTCCGATTCCCTAACCATTCTTATATTTCAAAAATAGAATCAACTAATTTTTTCCAAAAACCTATTTTTCATATCTCGATATAAATTCCCACTGTGAAGTTATATTCCCAATTTATCAACTGATATCGTTTCCCGTATTTATAAACACCGTTTATAAATTTATAATTCATTTGGGATTTCATGTTTACAAATATAATCTCATTTATAAAATTCCATTTTATAAATCCATTTCTTTATAATTCCATTTATATTTCAAATCTATTTTAAATATCGATTTTAACTTCTTTTCCATAATTTTTTCATAAATATCATTTAAAAATCCATTTTAAAAATTCTATATATAAATTATTTTAAAACCTCTATTTAAAATATATTTTTTCAAAGAGTAAAGTACAATCCAAAACCAATTATTATTTTATCCAAATTAATTTTCTTTAAATAATCCAAATTTCGATATAAATATTTTTATACTCAAAATCTCCTTCTAAATTCTTTCAAATTCCAAAAATAATATTTATGGTATTTAAAATACAAAAATCTAAGGCCAGTGCTACTATAGCATCCAATAAATCAAACATATCATAATCCATAATAGGATATTCACACACATCATATATCAATATATATGAAACAATCAATATATTTTAAGGAATCTAGTTGGATCCCTCCAACCTATTTCCCTGCATCCATAGATGTTATACAACATAAAATACCAATCCCGTTTCGAGGCGGGATATCGCGATAATATATGGTCATCCCCATTATGTAGAGCGCAAAATGTCTCATCCGCTCCAATAGGCGGGAAATATATCCAACTACTGATATATATACTACTATATATAATGTAATATCCAACTGATAATAATAATCATCAGTTCATCCAATCAATCAATAAATGATTTTTAATATTTCAAATTAAAAACTGGCAATCCAAATGAGTGAGATTTACTTACCCTTATTTTCGAATTTGTTAATCATTCCAATTCTAAATTTGTTCCATTGCGTAGTGTTTGTCGCTGCGATCCAACATGACATGAGTTTGTAAATTTGAACCTCGCATGAATAATTTATGAATTATATAGGTTAACAATATTTTTTTATACTCACTAATTTACTTTCATTAAATTTAATTAAAATTAATTACATTACCTTCTTCCCAACTTCACTTCTGAGACCTAAAACCACCATTGCTGAGCTTCCATCGATCGAAGCTCCTCCCTCTCCCTATTCGCGATCGAACATATCAGGTTGTCAAACTTCGACCGCATCCCAATCTCGTAGCCGCTCCACCGTTCGCGCACCACCTGCTTATTGAGCCGCCCAGACATCCACCACCAGATCGCCGCCCTCTCAAGCTTAGCCATCGACCACCCAGAAATCACGACTTCGACATTGCGTACGACATCCCACGTTCGCCTTCCTCCGCTCCCCTCATCCACACTCGCGCGCAATCCAACAACGCGACCAATATCTCGAGACATGTGTATACGAAGGGCAGTAACCCAAGCCCTAGCCTCCGCTCGAACTCAAATTCCAAGCACCTCCACCTCCGATTATCATTCGACCATACGCGCGTCAACAGTCGCTTGCTCCGCCTTCAGTCGTTTGCTGCTTTGTTTCTTTTTTTTCTTGAAATTGAACAAACGAAGAAAGGGGGAAACATGGTTTTAAATGAAGGAGGGAGTCATAGGGTGGCTCGATCAGAGATATAGGGTGGCTGCATTTGAAACTAGGTCGGCTGAAGTGATTTGATATATATTTTAAAATTTCCAAAATATCTAGATATTTTATTCGAACCCCTATCGAAGCGTGCTGCCTGGCGTTCCAAATGTTATACCGCTATTTCAAACCCAAAGGAACAAGTTTCGAGACCTAATTCGATCGTATGTGGAAGATAGCTTTTTAAATCAACTACTTAATTTAAATTCAATTAAATTATTTCTAGGCGTTTTATGACCGCATGACCAAACGATGAATCCAAATGCTATAGAATTTGAAATCCGATAATAATACACTATTACGGATCCAATGGAACTAGTTTCATCGAATTCCGAGACTGTGCCCTGGATCGCTATTTAACGCGTCGATTAAATCGACGATTTTCAAAATTGACGAAATTACTTGAAATTTCAGTTTTAAAAACTTACTAACTCAATTATAATTCTAGTAGAATTTATATCAACATTAGAAATTATTTCGATTCATATTCATCTCCAATTCAATTATTCACTATTTCCGTATTACGATAAATCGCTATTTTTGAAATTTAAATTCATTCTAAAACTTCAACCAAAATCTTCATATTCAAAAATCAGTTTATATTCCAAACTAATATTTATAACCATTTAAATATTCAAAATTAAATATCGAAAAATCCGGGTCGTTACATCAATGCCCAGTGATGCCTAACATCACTTATGATCCAGCATCATGGGTTCACTCACACACTCCATAATCTAAATCCGCCCACACCTCATCAAACAAAAACAGTGTGAATACCCATGTCATGGCACTATTTAAAGTGACCCACAATTGCAAATATAATCAACTATTTCAATCATATTCACATTTCTAAGTTGCAATCTTTGTAGTTATCAATAACACTATCAATTAACGGTTCACAAGGTCTGAAAACTTATATAACCGCTGAGCCTCAACACGAAGAAATCACGACATGTTTCATTTGTATATCCCTTAACCATAAGTTTTCGTATTCACTCTACTAGACTCTGCCTCAACACCAAGATATCATGCTTGGATCATTTGTAAGCCCTCAATCAGAGGTTGTAGGTGCCTCCACGTGATTTATTTGTTACACCATCATCTCTTGCTCCTGTTAATGCTTATCCAGTCATGATGTAGTTATATATATATAATCTCAACTCATTCCATTGTTTTACTACTATAATCCTCATCGCACGGCGCATGTCCGCGGTGTGTTCGTGCAATAGATTATTTAGACAAATAAGTGACGATGGACCAATTCACCTAAGTTCACGTAGCGAGCCTGAATTTGTCTAACTATGATAGATAGCTAGCATGTCTAGTAGTCTCATATCGTAACATTCATATAAATCTTACATTTTATACATTATAGATGTTAAGCCTCATTCACATCACTTAATCACAAACAATGCTTTATCTTATGTTTATTCATATAGTGTTTCGTGTACACATATCATCACCATTAACGTCATTGCATAACATGAGGTTCACTAAGTCAACAATTAATTTGCATGGGGTTTATGCTTAACATCAAAAAAGAATAACAACATGAATGAGAGCATATAGCAATGAAGCCATTGTAGCAAGAATATGGTTATAACATAGCAGATACTTCTTCAATCAAAACAAACATCAACCATAACATATCATATAACATGATGTTTCGATATAAACATCCATGCATCTAATTTGCATCTTATACTCTCAGCACAACTACACTACATGGCAACAAAAAGAACATCATAAGATATTTCAAGTATGAGGATTTCATTCATATCAACATAATAAATTTCATCCTATAATAATGCATTAAAATATCATTAATGCATCACTTCATCTTATAAATACCATATACCCCATAAACACAATGCCCATAAAAGGAATGGAATTTTCTTTTCGAAGTGTACCTATAAAATATAGAAAATCAGCTTGAGAAACCAAAGAAAAAATAATTTCAAAACGTTATTTGCAATTCTTTTATTTTCAAAATTGATTTAAACAAACTTCTATGCAAACTTTATTAAATGTTTTGAAATCATTTGAATAAATTAAAATAGAATTTTCAAAATAGAATTTAAAACTTAAATAATTTTAAATACAATTCCAAAAGTGCTAGAATCATTTAAAAAGATTTTTAAGACCAAAACCAAAAATCAAACCTTCGGTGCTTACTGCCTAGAGCTGAATGCTCTAGAATCCACTGACCGATCAAACGATCAATGACATACTAATTGTTTGATCTAGCTAAAACTCAGAGCATTTTCTCAAAGAAAAACCGTAGCACTAGTGCTGGTTTCTGATGAATCCCAACACAAGTAGACTTGTCATTGGATCACATATTCACTAATGCAACCACTCATATTTAACACACAAACATATGTGGAGCAAATGATGATTTTATATAAAAGCTTCTTTACATTTCCATTATGACCATGAAATAAAATCTACAAATCAAATAACTTTATCACTACTATAGCCATTAAAACTCATATATGCACAATATCAATCCTAACAACATCACAACCCAAATCACATTGTTCGGACTAGTTTTTCTATCGATTATAAAACCATCGAATTTAATGAATTAAAATACCGTTAGCATACGGAAAACAATCGTAGTACGTATGTGAGTATGCATCGATCCCACAAAGAAAGCAAAAAAATTTTAAATCGCTCAATCAAATTATCTTAAACATTTAAAATCGTGTTAACTAAAAATTGCTAAAAAAAGAAAATTAGAATTTAAAACTATGAGATTAGAATGCCATTTAGAGGCAAATCCCTACTCATGATCATACAAATCAATATAAAACGAATTTATTATTTCTCTTTTTAAACCACTTGTGAATTAGTTGATGTATTTATTATAAGTATGACATAATTGTGATATTTACAAACACAACTTAAAACATTAAACTTTAATACACCCTCTAAATCCACTTGTCTAATCTAATTAAAATGATTATGAAATTAAAAATAAAATCTATTTTAAGTATGAACTTTTTACTATGAATTAGTAACATAGAGCATTGAATTTTGATTATAGTTTCACTTTCATTATCAAAATCATATTTAGATGAAAGGGTAACTTATGTTTATGTTTGATTAAGCATAGCCTATTAGTGATGAACAACATAGACCATCAAATTCACTAATAAACAACAAAATTTCATTAACATCAAAATTTCCATTAAGCATAAAACAAGAGATCATAAATGAAATCATTATGTTAATTTTATATGATTCATGAGAGCTTCGTTACCCCTAAATTGAAGGGGTTTATCTTCTCATATTTGAATACATATTAACATAAATTGATTTTAACATAAACATAAAGGAAAGGAAAACTAAGTAAAGAGAAAAGGAGCTAACTAACTTGCATAATAAGAAACTAAGCTACTTGCATGAAATAAAAGAGAGCATAAGATAGCATAAAGTAAAAGAGCATAAAAGAAAATTGCATAAAGGAGAACAAGGCTGAGAAGTCATTAAATAGAAGCTTTTATTTCTAATTTTCGATTAAAACTCTATGCACAAAAAAAGATCCATTTACATGTAATATAAGAGGGTATTTATACATGTCCTGAAACCCTAATCTTTTTTTAGGAAGCTACCAAAAATACTGTGACGACCCAGATTTTTAATGATTGTTAATTGGTAATTAATTGAATTAAATCATTGGAATATTACTTTAGATAAGTCGAACAAATAAAATTCTGATAATTAAAATATCTTAATATATATTGAATTAAAAACTATATTAGAGATTTCATTTTTAATATCTCTGGATAAGATAAATCCCATAGATTAGATTAAAGATAAACGTTCAAATATATTTATATATATATATATAAACATATAGACAAGTCTTATGGTGTTCAAATATAAATATATATATATATAAGTACATAGGTATGTATATATATGAGAATTAGACATACATAAGAATGGACACATATATATATACTAGATAAAATAGTGAATAGGCAAAATATACATAAGTAACTATGTATGTATATATGTTAAATGAAGGGTGAAAGTGATAAAATGGAAATTTACATATGATGAATGTGTGCATGTTATGTAAAATAGTACATATAGAATGTAGATATATATGCATAGATATATATGTACACACTTAAGGGGACATAGAAATTAATGCATATCATCTCAAGCAAACAATATATCATATCAGCCCCAAAACTTCAAATCACCTTATCCAAATCAGATTTTTCATGTTTACAAATTAAAATAACAAAAGAAAAATATGTGAAAAACTGTAAACAAAACTCCTCAGCCTAGCTTCTTCCACACACTTCTATTCTATGTATATATACATATATCCATCACTACCTCTTTTTACATTTTACTGCATTCGACAAGATAAGAAATAAAAATATGCAAGCTGTCATTTAAAAACTTAAAGGAAATCAAATACCGCTCAAGTCAGAGGGGATCAAAACAAAAGCAAGCAGCAATTTTTTCAAAGCAGTACTCTATTTCAAAGGAAAAATGGTGAGTAAACTTGTATCTTAAAAGTTTAATCTGTCTATATGTGTGATTGCATAAGATAATCCTGGAAATTTATGATAAGTAGCATGTTGTGCATGTTTGTTTAGATATGATTGCATGTATATCAGTATGTTAATATGGGTGTGCATGTTTGTATACATATATACAAAGCTCTGTCCAGTTTTACAGGTTTTTAAACTTGATCAAAATTCAATATCTCTACCCCTGATCCTTCTTAGACTTTGATGTATAAATAAATAAATAAATAAAAAGTTTGATCAAAAATCCTAAATCTAATCATCTGATCTTTGTTAGGCTTAGAGATTCAAACATAATATGTTTGTTTAATTATAAATTAAGGTTTAAAATTTATTCCTAGCCAAATAAGTTTGAAATACTTCTGGAACCAAGATAGTTCAGATGAAAATGTAAATGCATGATAAAATTAAGTGTTGAATTAAGTTGATTCAAGTACATATTTTGAATTGACTTAGGAAATCATGATTTTTAAAAAGGAAATCATAAATTTTAATATTGAATTGAATGAGCAATTTAAGATTGACTGTATTTGGGTTTTTGAGCAATTATTGATGGTCAAAAGGTTTAGTATGGTCAGGGCTTCTGCTGAAGCTAGCTGGGTGATCGGAGATGGTGGCAAAAATGGTTGTTGGATTTTATGACCAACGTGGCGATGGGAATTGTCGATCTAGGGTTTTGTTGCAGTTTTTGGTCAGGGTAGATTGTCGTGCTGCCGCACCTATGTCGGAGCATCGAATCGATCGGGTTGAGGTGGAAATGAAGCCTGAGGTCATGGCGATGTTTTGGACGGAAGAATGGGATTTCTGGCGGCCGGAATCAGCCTGTCAAGGCGATGCTTGGTTGTCGAGTATTGGTCCAGGGAGCTCTGATGAGTTCGATTTTGTTTCTTTGCTTGATTGAGGATGGTGGATGGTCTGATGGCCAGAACACATCGTTGTCGACTTATTGAGGGTGGTCATGGGTGCTGAAGTGTCGCTGATGATGGGTGCATGTGCACCAATTATCTGTGCATAGTGTTATTTTGGGAACGATGAAGTTTCTGCAGGTTAGCCTCGGGAAAAGGATGAGTGGACTCGGGTTTGGTCTCGTGTTTGAGAGTGTTTTAAACTTTAACATTTTAAAAATTAAAACAGTTTAAAAAAAATTAAACTCGGGAAAAAGTTGGAGAAACTCGGGGATCTGTTGGAGTAAAACCTGGGTTTGCCTCGGGTTATAAATAAATTATTAACAAGTTTTAAGATAAACAAAGTTAAGTTTAAAATTAATTATCTTTAAACTATTTTAAATAATAATTGATTATTAAATGTTTGATAATTAAATTTGAAAAGTATTTTAAGTTATTAAGTTAATCCTTAAGTTGTTTAAAAGCTTAATTAAGCAAATAATTAAGTAGTTTTAAATTAAAGGTTAAGTGTTTTAAATTTTTAATTAAACTTAAAGCATTTAAGTTAATATGATTCCAAGGTTATTAAGTAAGATTTTAAATCATATTTGAAGTGATAATTAAGTTAAGTGTTTTATCATTTAATTAATTAATTTAATTATAATTAAAAAGTAATTAATAAGTAATTAAAGATTAATTATTGATTAATTGATTAATAATTAAAGATTAATTAATAGCTAAGGTTAATTAATCAAGGTAACTAATTAAGGTTAATTAATCAAGGTAATTAATTAAGAATAATTAATCAAGGAAGATTAATTAAGATGGATGATTAAAGAATGATTGATTAATTGGATTCTAATTAATTAATGTTAAGTAAGAAGGATTAAGGTAATCCAAGTAAATAAAGCTGCTTATTAATTTAATTGGAGATAAATTAAATTAATTAGGAATTGTATATAATAAATCTTGCTTACAGATGATTTAATGATATTGGATGACTTGGATTGTGAATATCTCTAATATTGAGTTGTGATGTATGGTGATATGATATGATGGATTGAACAATAATAATGTGGACTATCAATTGATAATTAATTTTCTGTGTGACTATGATACCTTGTATTATAGTTGATTTGTATCCACTTAAACTGGAATTAGAAATGACATTGAAATCGAAGAGATCGGGGTCGGGTAATCAGTAAATACCTGAAACCACTTCGATTAGTAATCAAATTCCTTATAAATTGGATATGTAAAATTAAACAAGCTGGAATGGGAAAAAGTAACATGGACATTTAACCTAAGAACTGATGTGTGTGATAAATGATTGACTATAATAAAGTAAGAACTCGTAAAATGTACGAGTTACCCTAGTATTCACATATGTTATAGCTTGGTATTTCAATTTAAATGGGTTTACTCATGCAGGTTTCCAGCCTGACTCGGGTGTTACTTTAATGTAATGCTCGGGTCAGACCGAGTATTACAGATTTTCAGGTAAGGACGTTCTGGAGCTCAGGAGACGAGCTGGATGGCAGGAACGTATGGAGTGTTTCCGCTGTGATATTATTTCTGTTTATCTGAGACATGTGATTTGTATATGTCCACTGTTTGTGTATGAGTGTAACTCTGATGTAAAAATATAATTGACAGATACAGGTATTCTTTTGTAAACTGTTATTATTTGATATTATATTTTGATCCGCTGCGATATGTGAGAAATCTGGTTTTGTTTTCTATTTCTTCTTCTACCTCTTTTCTTCTTTTTCTCTAACAATCCGAAATTTTCGCGATCGAAAATTTTGGGTCTTCGCATTTGGTATCAGAGCAAAGGTTAAGCGAGAACCTTGGCTCTGGTGGGTGTACTCATAAGGATAGGGTCAATAGTACCCTAGAATGAGTTGAGTGTGTATATATATACGAGAGCGTAATTGTTATTTTCTTATATAAATATTTTAAATGATTTTATATAAGAATATATTTTGATATTTATAAAGCAATATTCCTTAACCAATAAATGTTAAGGTAATTGGTTGTTAAATTATTGGAATTAAATTAAGAGGTAATAGAAATACAACCAAATTGAAATTAAATAAAGATAGGTTTGAAATGGATTCAAACTAAAATTAAAATCTTGAATTTGGGAAGGAATTTCAGAATAAGATAATAATGAATTGGTTTCCAGATATGATAATCTTGGTTATTATCATAAATGATTGTTGTGTTTAATAATAAGATGTGTATTAATGAGTAAGCAAAATGAAATGTTTTAGATAAGTATGACTTATAAATTGGAACTGAAGATGATCTAGATTGTGAAGTTTTAAATCTAAGCCAGAAAATTTGGAATTTGTTTCAAAGTGCTAAAAGAAATAATAAATAAGTATTATTTGAATAAAATGGACTTGTTGCAAACAAGGGTTGTTTGAAAATTTGTTTTGAATTAAAAACTAAAGGTGATATAAAATTTAAGGATAACTTAGTGTGTAAAGGAAATAATATGTATATATGAGGAATATACATAATATCAAAAATGGTTTGAAATAAACTCTAAATGTTGAGTTTTAAATTTGAAATGAGATGTGATATCCAAGGTGATAAGTTTTTGAACTTATAAGATTATTAATGTGAAGTTTAAAATTTGAAATGGGAATTCAAATTGGGAATTCAAATTGGGTAAGGTTGGTTGGATTAAGTAAATTGAATTAACTTTGGGAAAGTTAAATAAGTTAATAAGCAACCTGAATTGGAAATTTCAAAATAAAATTGGGATTTAACTGGAAGGTTAAAATGGTTGATTTGAATGAGGAGTTTGTGAGATCTCAAAATGGGTTTGAGATCTGGAAATTGAAAATGGATGTTTTAAAATAATTTGGATAATATTATCCTATTGTTATTAATAATCTTTAGATTGTGAATTGGATTTGTTTAAATGAATGAAGAAATGGATTGTGGTGATATATCCATTATTTAGATAAAAAGGGAAATTAAAATTTGAAATTAAGGAGATGAAACCACTTTGAATTTAAGATTTAAATGTTCAAAAAGAAGTTGGAAATTTAAATGGTTAAGCATTGGTTTCAAAATTGAAATTGGGGAATAAATTGGATATATCTATTATTATGAAGAAAATTTTAAATGGAGTTTTGAAATTTGGACTCAAAATTTAATTGTTTAAAGATTTAGATTGTTGGTTTAAAAATAAGGGTTAATTTGATTTAAGGGATTAAATCAACATTTAAAAATTTAACTCGAATTTATATAATTCGAGATGGTTTAAAATTGAGATTTAAATTGAATTAGTTCAAACTGAATTTGATTTGAATTAATGGGAATTGTGATTTAAGATGGATAAGTTTAAAATTCAAATAGAAATTTGAATTGGTTTAAATTTGAAAGGAAATCGAAGTTAAATAGTTTCAAATTCAAATGGAATTTGATTTAAATTTGAAAAGAATTGAGGTTAATTCAACTTGAATTGAGAGCAAATCAATTTCAATGGAAATTGAAGTTATCTAAATTGGAATTGAGTCAATTTAAATGAAAGTGGAAAATTAAAACTGAATTGATGGGGAAAAAGATTGGGTAGTAGAACTGTTTGATTCTAAAACTATTCTCAACAAATTATTATTTTTAGTATAAGTTTTCTTAAATCTATTTTCCAAGCTATTCACAACCTTTCTTTTTTTAAGGCCAAACTATTTTATACTTATTTTACAATTATTTTTAAACTATTTCACAATTTTACAACTGTTTTATAAACTAATTACTATTTCTTAACTATTTTACAAATTAATTACTATTTTACAACTATTTTGCAATTATTTAAAATTTCTATAACTATTTAACTATTTTATAACTATTTTATCAATACATAATTATTTTACAGCTATTTTACAAACTAATAATTATTTTTCAACTATTTATCTATTTTTAAAATTTTCAAGCTATTTTCTAAATATAAACTGGTCGGAGTTCAAACTGTTATTGATTAAATACCCAACTGAGATAAGAATTGAAGTGATAATCCAAATGGGGATTAAGGCAAATGTGAATAAGTGAATAAAATCAAAGTGAGGATGAATAGAAAGGGAATTGATTTAACTGATAGTCAATGAAGATAATACGTAGGATGTACGTATATTATTCTATTCGCATAGTGAATTGATCCAGATTCGTGCACAGAATTCCGAGATAGGTATATCGATCCGAGTTGGAATTTTTCACTCAATTTTCGACGGCGAACCTGGATATGGATTTTTGAGTTCTGGAAATTCTCTATCATAGTTGTGACCTATGCAAGGAGAATAACGGTTTCTGAACAAGAAACTAGACCTGAGTCCGCACTAGGAAGTCGGGTGGACAATACTAGTTCTGAAGTGGAATTGTGTGATCAAGTGAGCGATCAAATTGGTATGGCGTACGGATGATCTGTGTACACCGTACGGGTTTGTATGAGATTGATATTGAAATTGGAGATAAGAACTGTAATATGGTTTTTGAAATGGAAAGTATATGTTGTGAAATATGTGATGAAATAAAGTGGGAATTGAATATTCCTATGATTAAAATTTACTTTACGGAAGTAAGAAATATGGTAACTGACTTTACAAAAGAGTAATCAAAATTTGAATATTTGATTTGGGATAAACAAAGTTATATATCTTTGTTATATATGGTAAACTCCCCTTAATGAATCTATTGCCAGGAGAAAAAGGGTTTTGAAAGTATTTGAAGTATAAAAGTGAATTTATACAAGTATGAAGTGATTCAAAAATTTCCCAAGGTTATTATATATATGTATATATAAAGGATTTTGTGAAAATGGTTTTGAGGAAAAGTATTGGGAACCTTTGAATTTGGAAAGGCTTTGATTTTTGAGGAAAATCAAATTTGAAATTTAGAAAGCCTAGTTTGTGAATTATCGATTTTGGGATAATCGATTTTGAGAAAGGAGATTTATATGAAATTCATACTAGGTGTATGATTTGAAAAATACTATATGTGTATAGTATAAAGTGTTTTGAAGTGGCTCCGGGGAAAAAGGCGCTCCCTTGAATGAACTTCTCAGGAGTGCCACAGGGTGGTACTGCCTTGAGCCTCAAAGAGGGGGAGGCTCTAAAGTTGATCCTGTGAGGAGTCCGGACAAACTAGTTCCTAAAGATTGTTGGGTAGCGATAGTCGAGGACGCTAATGCCTACAGGGGCATTTGGGTTATGCTGTGACGACAGTGTAACTCGATGTCGCTGCGATCTACTGTGTGTGGACCATAGAGAAAATCGTATGGAGGATGAGTGCCAACAGTCTACACTTGATTTTGCCAAGATGGCAACGTAACATCGGTAAGCTGCGATCTATGGTCGAGTGGAGGAGTTTCATTCTTTTGGCAGCGAAATTCGAGGGCGCTGATGCCTACATTTATATGGTTTTTTGCTATGATAGCAACGTAAAGCCCGGGTATAACTGCGATCTGTAGCGGGTTCCATGGTGTAGTCGAGGGGCGCGGAGGCCTATAGTTATCTATGGATTTTGCCGGGATAGCAACGTAACCATCGGGTTAACTGCGACCATGGATGGGGGTGATGATTTCCAAAGCATTCTCACCAAAGGTATTTCCTCTATTTTCAAAAATGTTTTCGATATTTTCAATAAAATTATATTTCAAGTATTTTCACTAGGTGTTGAAATGGGTCTGTTAAGTACTTATAGATTTTCAGTCCTACGCCTGATCAACGTATGACCGAATTTCTATGAGAACAAGGATGGACTTGTCAAAACATCGAGCTATAAAAGTATTTTTATAAAAACTAATTTAATAATATTATATAGATATTAAAGTGTTTTAAAAGTGATCTAAGAATATTTATCTGATTTTAAGCATTTTCATAAATTCATTTCGTTCCTTTTCGAGGATGAAAAGTTCTAAAGGGGGAGGAATGTGACGACCCAGATTTTTAATGGTTGTTAATTGGTAATTAATTGAATTAAATCATTGGAATATTACTTTAGATAAGTCGAACAAATAAAATTCTGATAATTAAAATATCTTAATATATATATTGAATTAAAAACTATATTAGAGATTTCATTTTTAATATCTCTAGATAAGATAAATCCCATAGATTAGATTAAAGATAAACATTCAAATATATTTATATATATATATATAAAAACATATAGACAAGTCTTATGGTGTTCAAATATAAATATATATATATATAAGTACATAGTTATGTATATATATGAGAATTAGACATACATAAGCATGGCCACACACACACATATATATATATACTAGATAAAATAGTGAAAAGGCAAAGTATACATAAGTAAGTATGTATGTATATATGTTAAATGAAGGGTGAAAGTGATAAAATGGAAATTTACATATGATGAATGTATGTATGTTATGTAAAATAGTACATATAGAATGTAGATATATATGCATAGATATATATATGTACACAATTAAGGGGACATAGAAATTAATGCATATCATCTCAAGCAAACAATATATTATATCAGCCCCAAAACTTCAAATCACCTTATCCAAATCAGATTTTTCATGTTTACAAATTAAAATAGCAAAAGAAAAATATATGAAAAACTGTAAAAAAAAAACTCCTCAGCCTAGCTTCTTCCGCACACTTCTATTCTATGTATATATACATATATCCATCACTACCTCTTTTTACATTTTACTGCATTCGACAAGATAAGAAATAATAATATGCAAGCTGTCATTTAAAAACTTAAAGGAAATCAAATACCGCTCAAGTCAGAGGGGATCAAAACAAAAGCAAGCGGCATTTTTTTTCAAAGCAGTACTCTGTTTCAAAGGAAAAATGGTGAGTAAACTTGTATCTTGAAAGTTTAACTGTCTATATGTGTGATTGCATAAGATAATCCTGGAAATTTATGATAAGTAGCATGTTTTGCATGTTTGTTTAGATATGATTGCATGTATATCAGTATGTTAATATGGGTGTGCATGTTTGTATACATATATATAAAGCTCTGTCTAGTTTTACAGGTTTTTAAACTTGATCAAAATTCAATATCTCTTCCCCTGATCCTTCTTAGACTTTGATGTATAAATAAATAAATAAAAAGTTCGATCAAAAATCCTAAATCTAATCATCTGATCTTTGTTAGGCTTAGAGATTCAAACATAATATGTTTGTTTAATTATAAATTAAGGTTTAAAATTTATTCCTAGCCAAATAAGTTTGAAATACTTCTGGAATCAAGATAGTTCTGATGAAAATGTAAATGCATGATAAAATTAAGTGTTGAATTAAGTTGATTCAAGTACATATTTTGAATTGACTTAGGAAATCATGATTTTTAAAAAGGAAATCATAAATTTTAACATTGAATTGAATGAGCAATTTAAGATTGAATGTATTTGGGTTTTTGAGCAATTGTTGATGGTCAAAAGGTTTAGTATGGTCAGGGCTTCTGCTGAAGCTAGCTAGGTGATCGGAGATGGTGGCAAAAATGGTTGTTGGATTTTATGACCAACGTGGCGATGGGAATCTTCGATCTAGGGTTTTGTTGCTGTTTTTGGTCAGGGTAGATTTTCGTGCTGCCGCGCCTACGTCGGAGCATCGAGACGATCGGGTTGAAGGGGAAATGAAGCCTGAGGTCATGGCAATGTTTTGGATGGAAGACTGGGATTTCTGGTGGCTGGAATCAGCCTGTCAAGGCGATGCTTGGTTGTTGAGTTTTGGTCCAGGGAGCTCTGATGAGTTCGATTTTGTTTCTGTGCTCGATTGAGGATGGTGGATGGTCTGATGGCCAGAACACATCGTTGTCGACTTGTTGAGGGTGGTCATGGGTGTCGAAGTGTCGCCGACGATGGGTGCATGTGCACCAGTTATCTGTGCATAGTGTTATTTTGGGAACGATGAAGTTTCTGCAGGTTAGTCTCAGGAAAAGGATGAGTGGACTCGGGTTTTGTCTTGTGTTTGAGAGTGTTTTAAACTTTAACAGTTTAAAAATTAAAACAGTTTAAAAAAAAATTAAACTCGGGAAAAAGTTGGAGAAACTCGGGGATCTGTTGGAGTAAAACCTAGGTTTGCCTCGGGTTATAAATAAATTGTTAACCATTTTTAAGATTAACAAAGTTAAGTTTAAAATTAATTATCTTTAAACTATTTCAAATAATAATTGATTATTAAATGTTTGATAATTAAAGTTAAAAAGTATTTTAAGATATTAAGTTAATCCTTAAGTTGTTTAAAAGCTTAATTAAGTAGTTTTAAATTAAAGGTTAAGTGTTTTAAATTTTTAATGCTTTAAGTTAATATGATTCCAAGGTTATTAAGTAAGATTTTAAATGATATTTGAAGAGATAATTAAGTTAAGTGGTTTATCATTTAATTTATTAATTTATTTATAATTAAAAAGTAATTAATAAGTAATTAAAGATTAATTATTGATTAATTGATTAATAATTAAAGATTAATTAATAGCTAAGATTAATTAATCAAGGTAACTAATTAAGGTTAATTAATCAAGGTAATTAATTAAGATGGATGATTAAAGAATGATTGATTAATTGGATTCTAATTAATTAATGTTAAGTAAGCAGGATTAAGGTAATCCAAGTAATTAAAGATGCTGATTAATTTAATTGGAGATAAATTAAATTAATTAGGAATTATATATAATAAATCTTGCTTATGGATGATTTAATGATATTGGATGACTTGGATTGTGAATATCTCTAATATTGAGTTGTGATGTACGGTGATATGATATGATGGATTGAACGGTAATAATGTGGAGTATCAATTGATAATTAATTTTCTGTGTGACTATGATACCTTATATTATAGTTGATTTGTATCCACTTAAACTGGAATTAGAAATGACATTGAAATCAAAGAGACGGGGGTCGGGTAATCAGTAAATACCCGAAACCACTTCGATTAGTAATCAAATTCCTTATAAATTGGATATGTAAAATTAAACAGGCTGGAATGGGATAAAGTAACATGGACATTTAACCTAAGAACTGATGTGTGTGATAAATGATTGACTATAATAAAGTAGAACTCGTAAAAGGTACGAGTTACCCTGGTATTCACATATGTTATAACTTGGTATTTCAATTTAAATGGGTTTACTCACGCTGGTTTCCAGCCTGACTTGGGTGTTACTTTAATGTAATGCTCGGGTCAGACCGAGTATTACAGATTTTCAGGTAAGGACGTTCTGGAGCTCAGGAGACGAGCTGGATGGCAGGAACGTATGGAGTGTTTCCACTGTGATATTATTTCTGTTTATCTGAGACATGCGATTTGTATATGTCTAGTGTTTGTGTATGAGTGTAACTCTGATGTAAAAATATAATTGACAGATACAGGTATTCTTTTGTAAACTGTTATTATTTGATATTATATTTTGATCCGCTACGATATGTGAGAAATCTGGTTTTGTTTTCTGTTTCTTCTTCTACCTCTTTTCTTCTTTTTCTCTAACAATCCGAAATTTTCACGATCGAAAATTTCGGGTCTTCACAAATACTCTTGACTTTGTGTGGCCTTCTATCATTAGTAATTAATTAATCCTCCACTAACATGTGCTTTTTCTTTTAAATTTGGTCTATTAGTAAGTAGGCAAGTGGGCTCCTCCATGTTGAATTAATTTCTCTTTTCTTCTATATTTTTTGCTTCAAAAATATATACATGCATACTTCCATGTTGTCTCTTCCAAATTGCACTTAGTTTCCTACAAAATAAAATTAAAATGTGTAAATAAATTTTTCCAAAATTAATTCACACAAAAGTGCATTTTTACCAAAATGTGGATGAGTGAATGATGATTCGAATACACTTTTGTACATTGGTAAAAACATGTAAAAATACCATATCGTGCCATTTATTTTAATAAAAGAAGACTAAGTATGAGGATAAAAATGTACATTTTTACATCCACATCAAATACCCTCACACTTAACATTTTGTTCGTCCTCGAATAAACTAAAACTAGGATAAATCAACTTTCGTAGGAAGCACAATTGCATTGAGCGTATGTAACAAGCCGTTAAATCTATAGGTGTTCCTAGTAGGAAGAGTGTTGTCTCATAGGCGTTTTCAACGGATACTACCTATAATATCCAAATGCAATATGTAAAGTTCCTACTGCAAGTTTTATTTACAAAGATATCAATGCAAGTTTCTATTTACAAAATGAAGAATTTACTTTTAAATCAACCCAAAATAGTATTATACAAGTCTCGGTCATTTTCAAAAAAATTTCAATCTTTTGCTAGACTCTAGTTTGACTAATTGTTTCGGTTGATAACATAGTACAATTATAAAATAATTTTTTAATTAATTATCAAAGTTTGCAAAGTGGTTTCTTAATTTTTTTTTGTAAAACAAATCAAACCGATAAAGTCAAGATAATGCTTGGGTTTTAATTGCTTACTCTCTCTTTATTTGAAAAAAATGTCAACGTTATTATTATTTACATACACCTAATTTAGAAAACCGAGACCAGCTATACAATTCATGCACTATCTTGCGGGCTAAGAGTACCTAGTGTGGCGAGTGTACACAATTACGTGTCACTTGACTCTACGTGTTTGTTATTATTATCTATATATATACATACACCTAACTCAGAAAACTAAGGTCAAATATATTGTTCATGCACTTCCTTTTGGGCTTATGTGAGAAGAGTACATAGCGTGGTAGGTGTACATCCTTACCGTGTACATTGATTCTAGGTGTTTTGTTTTTTTAAATTTTTTTAAGAGAAGGTAGAGTTATGCAAAATCATCTTAGCACCATTTAACTTTAAAGAATAAAATGTTAACGCGTGTACTTTAAATCAACCACTTTTTAAACGAAGACTTACAATTTAGAATAACTTCATAATCATCACCCATCAGTCTCCCTCTATACTAGTTATACCATAGCTACTTGTAATTTAAACTTTTCTTTTTATTATTTGTTTGAGTTAAGTAATTTTCCAAAAATTTCAATCTCATGACCAAAACTGTATGCTTACTCTATCATGCCTATTCAAAAGTAAATTATGATGCTTTTTTTAATTATATTTTTTTGAGTCTTTTTTTGTTTTGTTTCTAAAAAAGGAAAGAAAAATGCAAAAATCATGTAAAATCAAATAAACATGAGACTCCCTCATACTTGGTTTTGACTGTGTCTACACAATCAACGCATGATATAATGAGTGCAAATGAGAAAAATATATACATATTTACAAGAGAGCGTTAAAATTCCTTACTAGACGTAATGTGGCTCATGAAGAATAATGAACTCCTCCTATTGGTCACTTATAAATTCCAAGTAAGGCTTTCAGCGATGACCATTGACTTTAAAAATCGACCCATCTTTAAGGTTTTCTATTTTTATGGCACCATGTGGAAAACAATACATACCACGTATGCTCTAGTCCATCTTGATTTTAATTTCCCAAGGAATAAATGAAGTTGAGAGTCATATAAAAGAACTTTCTAATTCGGCGAATTTTTTTTCTAGGATCGACTTGTCAGGAAAAACTTTGGTTTTTTCCTTGTAAATTTTCGAGTTTTCGTACGCGTCGTTCCTTATCTCTTCTAATTCATTAAGTTGCAATTTTTTATTTTCGCCAGCTTTTTCAAGATCAAAGTTTATATTCTTTATTGCCCGTAATGCTTTATGTTCAAGTTTGACTGGTAAGTGACACGCATTACCATATACTAATCGGAAAGGGGACATTCCAAGATTAGTTTTAAAAGCAGTGATGTAAGCCCAAAGTGCATTGGTTAATTTTCGAGAACAATCTTTACGATTTTTATTTACATTTTTCTCCAAAATTTGTTTGATTTGTTGATTTGAAACTTCAACTTGATTAAAAGTTTGAGGATGAAAAGGAATGGATAACTTGTGGGTTATCAAGTACTTCTTAATTAAAGATCGGAAAGATTGATTACAAAAATGGACTATGATATCACTTATTATTATGTAAGGTGTGTCGAACCTCGAAAAAGATGTTTTCTTTTATACATTTCACAACAACTTTATAATCATTGGTTTTACGAAGAACTGTTTTAACCCATTTAGACACATAATCGACGACAAGAAGAAAATAAAGATTTCCGAAAGAGTTGGGAAATGGTCTCATAAGGTCAATACCCCAAATGTCAAAGATTTTGATCGTAAGGATGGAAGTCAAAGGCATCATGTTTCATTAAGCGATTTTTTGTAACACCCCGTAAATTTAATAGATAATTAGTTAATTAATTTAAGCGCCAAAAATGATATTTGTGCAAATGGTGGAATCTGGCCACGAAACTTGTGTAATTGCATTCAAGACGATTTTCTGAGAGTTTCACGAATGGAATTCAAACGAAGAAGTTACAGATGTTAAATCGAAACGGAATGAAAATAATTTAACAATAAATTAAACAATTAATTGTGGAGCCCACCGGTCGACACCTCACTTGAGCGGTTGACCGGCCAAAAGCCAGAGGGCACGCGTTGAACCTTGGCCAACGGTTCGGGTTCAAAACCCTCATTCCCTCGTATTATCTTAGCGGAGCTCTGCCATTTTTCTTATCTACCCTCTTCTCTAAACATAAAACGGTGAAAGAAAAATTAGGAGATAAAAAAAATAGGAGAAGGGGATAAGAATAAAGGAAGGAAAGTTCAAATCAACAATTAACAGTAAGTATATTTCAATAAAATAAATCTATATCTTTTCCCAGTTCTCTTCTTAAATCCATGATTCTAATATTTGTATATTCTTTTTTATATAAATATTTCGAGTTGGAAAGGATAAGCTATGGAATCAACAAATCAGTTCAAGGTCTGAAAGTTTGGGAAGCCTAAAAACAGTGAGTGGGACTGGAGTGATCTAGGCATATGTGCTATTTGGCCTTGAATTCTGCCGAAAATATGTTACTATTAGAAGAAATTGTATTCATTAGATGGTAAAAGCTAATATGTCATCGGTTACTGCATTTATTTTTCAAGAAACCTACTTGTAGAACGACGTTAGTAATTCAAAACTAAATAAAAATAAGGAACATATATATATGCATTAACATGAAAACTTACAAGAAGAAATCATACAGATGGATACAGTTGGTATTAGTTAAGGAATGATACATATATAAATAGTATAATTTGATGGCTAATTGCATCAATTAATGAAAAGGGAGAGAGTAGGAAATTTTTATTCACATTTAGACATCTGGGTACTAAATATGAATTTTAAGTTGGACAATAAGTAGGCATATCCCATCCTTTGACATACGCAACCTGGCTTTAGATTGAATGTGACTCCCCTATCTACTAAAATGTAATATGCAAGATTTTGCTCATGAGATGACAATGCTAGTTTTACATTTACATAGGTATTCACAATACAAACCAAAATTTACATTTGCATAAAACGTGCATTATATAATGAATAATCATGTGAATGAAACTTCACATTAACTATGAATTTATGTATCAAACGAAGATGAAGTCGAAGACGAAGGCAAAGATGAAGCTGATAATATACAAAATGGGACTGTGATGATAACGTAGACTGATTGTGATAACCCGGATTTTTGGACATATGTTAATTGATAATTAACTGGATTAATTAATAGGAATACTGATTTATAGATTGAATAAATAATGCTGAATTATAAATATCTACTTGATAATCTCCTAATATAATTATTCAATTGACAAGATTATTATTTTCAAGGTTTATTTAAAGATTTTAGACACTAAAATAGTGTCTATGCATATACTTATGAATTTAAAAAGTATTCTAGTTTAAAGTAAAATTTGGTAAAGATATATATATATATATATATATATATTTCTTTAAAAGGTTATACTTGAAATAAATGTAGTTTGTAAATATATAAAGATTGAAAACACACATGTATAAATGTATTACATGGATTTAAGTAATAAATAAATACATAAGACATTAATAAAAATAAAATATATATAAACATTTTCTCATGAAAATGTACAAATGTAAGATAAATATAACATACAAATGACAAATGTAAGATACTTCAACAAGTGTCACTTTTATTTTAATTTTCCTTTATTTTTAATAAAACCTAATTTAACTTATATAATCATATATCTATTCTCTACAATTTTTTTTTTTCTAGCTTCTTTCCAAAAACTCAAAGAAACGTCAATACATATTCATTTCCACCCCTCTCTCTTTCGTTCTTTATTTTCTTTTATCTTCTTCTAAACCCAGATCCGAGAGAGACTTCAACGAAGCTTTCTATCCAAACTCCTAAGCCACCGTATAAACAAATTTTCATCTTTGCTGAGAGTAGATTACTTTCTACTCTATTCCCTTCTTCATCTACACATTTAAATCCCAAAATCCCTAGTTATATTTCTTAGTCAATTCGAGTTGCCATGGTGAATGGGGACTTGTATAAGGCGAGATAGTGCAACATCGAGCTCGAGGTGAAGTCGAGGTGAGCGTGGAGGAAGAGCACAATTTGGAGGCGCGCGTTGATTTGGTAAAGCGATGAATAAATGGCGGCAGAGGGGATTGTCGGCATGATGGTGGCTGACGTAATAGCAGCGACAAAGAAGGTCAAGGTGATGGGTGTGGCAACGCTCGTCGAGACGATCGTGGGATTTGGGTGATTCCGACTTTGTGGTGAGTTCACTCTCACAATTTTTATCTCTATCCAACTGTATGTTGCATTTCATTTTCTTTGCCTCAGGTTGCATGCTCTGCTTTCTTGCTGATATGCATTAATTCTTTCGTATACGAGAATTTGATCTGTGGGTTCACTCCTTATCTCCCTATGTTTGGTTCTTATAGATAGTTTATTTTAGAGATAAATTATTAACCCATTCTGTATCAAAGGTACATGTAAAAAAAAAGTATGTGTCTAAGGCACATAATACATATATTTACTATGAAGACTAAAATAATGGAGACATGTTTTTTTCTGACTTGGTCTTGAATATAGATCTAAATACCCTGGTCCTTGTTTTGGAATATAATTTTGCCAGCAAGTAATCTTGCCTCCATACTTGGCCTCTGATTTTTGCCTTGATTGTACAGACCGGTGTTAAGAATATTTGCATGACATCTTTGCTAGTGCTTGCGTCTCTTAGTGTACATGGTATATATACACACACACACAAATAGCTTAACATTGTTCATTTTATTTTAGTGAATGTACATGTAAAATGTACAGGTAGTATGGAAATTTCAAAATCTAGAAATGTTAGTAGCCTGGCATGTTTGTTTACACGATACATATATTGCTATATAGTCATCTCTAGTAGCTTGTCAATGTTAGTGGCTTGAGATGTTTTACCTGGGATCTTTTAAGTACCTAGTGAAAATTAATTAAAAGTTAATCACTTAATGAAACAATTTGGTTCTAGAATTTTGTTTAACTGATTTCTGCCAAATCTCTGTTTTCTTGTTCTTTTCTCACCATGATTTGCTTGCTTGTATGATTCCTTTGTTTTCATTCGTAAGTATGTATGTATTATCATTTTTTTCCTTCTACTTTTAAATTGTGTGACAGTGGATTTTATGCGAATAGGCACGAAAGTGCAGCAGCCATGCGTGAGAGTTAGTGTGAGTATAGGGTGTGTGAGTGATGTTGTTTTAGTGACGAGAGAGTTTCCTTTGCATGAGTAGCTTGTACCCTAGTATTTGTTTACTGTTACCAAGTGTTTAAACTATATAAATATATTTTAAATCTTGTGAATATACATAGCTAATTGGAATTGAACATTTGCATGTGTATATTGTGTGTCATTTATATGTTACAAGTTAAATGACTTACCGACAAATTCCAAGATTTTGTTCCATTTAAGTATCGATGCCTCTCCATTAGTTTGTTATCCTTATCGTGATGCATATGAGGATTTCAGCTGGGTTAGTATAGTGTTTGTTTATGGTACATCAGTAGTTAACTGCTAATGGCTAATGCCTGAGTGATTATTCAAGGAAGTATTTTGTAAACCAATTCAGTTTAGTCCATTGTTATGAATAGCAGCACTTAAAGGTATTGTATTAGCCTATAGGAGTTTAGTTAGACATGTCATACACTGTACATAAGGGGTATGTTTTTGTTTGCTTTGTTATGTGGTTTGAGCTATTTTGTAATGCTTGCATGATTTTATAAATAGAGTGTTCAATCCCTTAGTCTAATGTAACATATAACACACATATATTCATAAAATTGTTTTTAACAAAAGTTATGAAGTCTATGGTGAGTGAGTATAACACCCTAAATATATAGCTTTCTTGACTTTGTTACATTTCATATAAATGCACCTGACAGTTTCGTTTTTTTTTAATAGTGGCCTAGTTCTACATGCTTTTGTCCATATAAATGTGACCTTTGTTGTACAATTAGCTCAGGACAGTACCTATATAGTAAATGATTTCGTCCTATATTGTTTAGTAGCTTTGAAAGGAGTGAACACCTATTTATATAGTTATTATTTCAAGTTGCAAAGTTCTGTAGCTTTGTTTCCTTGCTTTTGCCTTATGGCTATTTCACTTCTTATGCATGGATATAGCTCAATAACATTTTGTATTTTTATAAAGATAATAAGTGTCAGATAAGGAGGCTGCACTTGTACTAAGCTAGACTATGTAATAAAAAGTTAGTGATAGGCTTATATGTAAACAGTAATAACAGGACATGCTTTTGAATGTACCGGCCATGCATTCTATTATACTTGCTGTCTAGTTTGTAGCAATGTTTAAGCACACTTTGGAGTTTGTTTGTTTATTTTTTTCCTCTCTCTTCCATGAAGTTGCATGCGTTTTTTTTTTCTTTGACCTGATGCCTTTTTGTTTTGGAAAAAGTAGCCTAGGTAGCCTATGTATTAAATGTGAGTGACATGCCATGTATTATGAGCATGGAAATTTGGAACCTATATGTACTATTTCATAAAGTTAGTCCATATATAATAGAAAGCATGAACAGGCACTAAGTTTTAAATAGTTATTCATATACCTCTACCTACCTTGATGTACTTGGTTTTCCAACTAAATTATTACTAGCTAAGGTTAAATATATTAGAAGCTTGGTCAGGAAGAATTTACAGTTGTTCTTGATGAGTTTGTATCATGCTTTTCTATTCTTTTCATGTGTTTGTTATATATTGTGTTGGCATTGTTTAATAGTTAACTTGATAATATAAACATTTATATAAATACTAAATTTCCAAGGTGGTTATTAAATGATCCTTCAAGAGAAGTTTTATTATATAAAACATAGATTTCTAACTTAATGTTTTGTAATAAAATTGCTATGTGAATATTTACTCTGAATATGAATTGATTTATTTTCACTTAAATAACTTGGATTTAAGGTGACATTGGATTCGAAGAGACCGGGGTCGGGTATCAGTAAATACCCGAAACCACTTCGATTTGTAATCTCCAATAATTCTTTATAAATTTGAGGTGTGGAACCAACAGGCTGGAATAGAATAAATTTAGTAACATGACTATTTGAAGCTGAGTAACATTTCTTGGATATTGTTTTGAGATAAATGATCAACTTAAATAAGATTTGAACTTGTAGAAAGGTACGAGTTACCCTGGTAATTCACTTAAGTTATATAGTTCGGTATTTCATATTATGGGTTTACTCACGCTGGTTTCCAGCCTGACCCGGGTGTTACTTTGATGTAATGCTCGGGTCAGACCGAGTATTACAGATTTCAGGTAAGGACGTTCTGGAGCTCAGGAGGCGAGCTGGATGGCAGGAACGTATGGAGTGTGATATATTGTTAATTCTTGGGACGAGTTATTTTAATTGTTCAGTGTTTGGGAAAAAATTGTAACTCTGATGTATAAATATAAGTGTATTGATACAGTTTTCTTTGTATAACTGATATTATTATGTGATATTATATTTTATCCGCTGCGAATGTGAGGTTTCTGTGTCTTGTTTCTATTTTCTTCTTCTTCTATCTCTTTCTTTTCTTCTAACTATCTGGAAATTTCGGGTTCGAAATCTCCGGGTCGTTACACTTGGTATCAGAGCAAAGGTTAAGCGAGGACCTTGGCTCTGTTGGGATTACTCGTTAAGGATAGGGTCAATGGTACCCTAGAACGAGTTGAGTGTATATATATATATATGAGAGCGTAATTGTTATTTTCTTATATAAGGATTTTAAATGATTTTATATAAGAATATATTTTGATATATAAAATGATATTTCTTTCTAATAAATATTAAGGAAATTGGTTGTTAAAATATTGGAATTAATTAAGTGGTAATAGAAATACAACCAAATTAAAATTGAATAAAGATAAGTTTGAAATGGATCCAAACTGAAATAAAAATCTTGAAATTGCAAAAGTGTTATCAGAATAAAGATAATAATGAATTGGTTTCCAGATAATGAAATGTTGTAAATAATTAAGTAAAATGAAATGTTTTAGGAAAATAAAACATTTAGACAAGTATGACTTGTAAATTGAAGTGGGTTTTAAATTGTGAAATTTTAAATCTAAATCCAGAAACTTGAAATTGTTTTAAAGAAATTTGTTTGAAATTAAAACCAAAAATGATTTAAAAAAATTTAAGGTATAACTTGGTGTGTAAAGGAAATAAATATCTATATTTAGAAATAAACTCTAAGGTTGAGTTTTGAATTTTCCTTGGAATGTGATGTGAAACCCAAAGTGAAGTAAGTTTTTAAACTTAAAGGGGAAAGATTATTAATCTGAAGTTTAAAAATTTGAATGGGAATTCAAATTGTGTAAAGTTGACCGGATTAAGTAAATTTAATTTAACTTGGAGGAAGTTAAATAAGTTTGAATGAATAACTTAAATTTGAAATTTCAAGATGAAATTTAAATTTAACTTGGGTAGTTAAATGGTTAATTTAAATGGGAGTTATGAGTATTCTCAAAATGGGTTTGAGATCTGGAAATTTAAAATGGATACTGTAAATTGGTCTTAGGATAAATTTGGATGTTTATTTATCCTGATATTATTCTATTGTTATAAATAATCAATGAAATTGAGAATTGGTTTTGAAAATTGAAAATGGATAATAAATTGGAATCTGAAGAATAAATTGTTTTGAATTCTTATTTGAACTTTGTAATAAGTTAAGTAAAGATAATTTTAAAATGAAATTTTGGAATTTGGGTTCAGAATAAAATGGTTTAAAGATTTAAGTTGTTAAATTAAAAATTAAGGTTGATTTGATTTAAAAAGTAAAGGTTAATTTAATTTAAAGGATTAAATCAACATTTAAAATATTTAACTCGAATTTATATAATTCGAGATGGTTTTAAGTTGAAATTTGAATAGAAGTAGTTCAAATTGAATTTGATTTGAAATAATTTGGAATTGTGATTAATATTGAATAAGTTTAAAAATCAAATGGAATTTGATTTGAATTAGGAAAGAAATTGAGGATTAATTCAACTTGAATTGAGGTTAAATCAATTTCAATGGAAATTGAAGTTATTTAAATTGCAATTGAGTTAATTTAAATGGAGGTGGAAATTTAAATTGAATTGATGAGAATTGAACAGTTTGGCTCTGGATTATTTTCAAAATAAATTGTTTTAATACAAATATATTTTTCCAAACTATTTACTATACAATCTTTCTTCTTAAACCCCAAACTATCCTATACTTATTTTACAATTATTTTAGAACTATTTAACTATTTTGAAACTGTCTTATAAACTAATTACTATTTTTCAGTTATTTATATCTAATCACTATTTTAAAAACTATTTTGCAATTATCTAACTATTTTATACCTACTTAACTATTTTACAGCTATTTTATAAACTAATAACTATTTTTCAACTACTTATCTATTTTAAACTTTTTCAAGCTATTTTTAAATTTAAAAAGGTCAGAGTTCAAACTGTTTGTAATTGAAGTAATAACTCAATTGGAAATGCAAGCAATTGAGAATAAGTGAATGGAATTAAAGGAAATATGAATAGAAAAGATAATTGATTTAGCTAAAAAAATCAATAATGATAAATACGTAGGATATACGTATATTATTCTATTCGCATAGTGATTTGATCCAGATTCGAACACAGAATTTCGAGATAGTATTATCGATCCGAGTTGGGATTTTTCGCTCGATTTTCGACGGCGAACCTGGATATGGATTTTTGATTGGTTCTGGATATTCTCTATCATAGCTACGACTATGCAAGGAGAATGACAGATTCTGGTCAAGAAACCAGATCTTAGTCCGCACTAGGGAGTCGGGTGGACGATACTAGTTCGAAAGAGAAATTGTGTGATCGAAGAGCGATCAAATTGATATTGCGTACGAATGATATGAGTACATCGTACGGGTTTGAATGAAATTGATATTGGAAATTTGTGGATAAAATTGTAAAATGGTTTTGAAATAGAAGGGTATATTTTGAAAAATAAATGATGAAATAAAATGGGAGTTAAATATTTCTGTGATTAGAACTCATTTTATAGAAAGGTGATATGGTTAATAACTGTATAAAATATTTATCAAATTTGAATATTTGATTTGGAATAAAACAAAGTTATATATCTTTGTTATATAAGATAAATATTCCCTTATTGAATCTAGCCAGAATAAAAAGGGATTTTGGAAGTATTTGAAGTATAAAAGAGGTTTTATACAAGTTGAGGTGATCCAAAGATTTTTAAAGTCATATATATATATATAAAGGATATTATGAGAATGATTTTGGAAAAGGTTTTGAGAACCTATGAATTTGGAAATGGCTTTTGATCTTTGAGAAAAATCAGTTTTGGGAATTTGGAAAGCCAAGTTTGGAACTATCGATTTTGGATATCGATTTTGTGTAAAGGAGATTTTGATATAAATCATAAAGGATATGATTTGAAGATACTATAAGTATATAGTATAAAGTGTTTTGTGAATAGCTCTGGGGAAAAAGGCGCTTCCTTGAAATGAACTTCTCAGGAGTGCCACTGGGTGGTACTGCCTTGAACCCCAAGGGGGGATTCTAAAGTTAATCCTGTGAGGAGTCCGGAATAAACTAGTTCCTGAGGATTATTTGTGTAGCGAAAGTCGAGGGGCTGGTGCCCACAGAGGCATTTGGGTTATGCTGTGACGACAGTGTAACTCAATGTCACTGCGATCTACTGCAGACCATAGCGAAAGTCATGTGTGCCGCTGAGAGCCAACTGTCTACGTTTGATTTTATATCGGTAGACTGTGACACTATGGTAACATAGCGAAAGTCGTTTGTGCCGCTGAGAGCCAACTGTCTACGTTTGATTTTATATCGGTAGACTGCGACCTATGTGGGAGAAGTTTCATTTTGACAGCGAAATCGTGTGTGCCGCTGAGAGCCAACAGTTACATGGACTTTTGCTGCGATGGCAACGTAACCCTGGATGTAACTGCGATCTGTTGTGGGTTCCATGCTGTTATCAGTTACATGGACTTTTGCTGCGATGGCAACGTAACCCGTGATGTAACTGTGACCATGGATAGGGGTGATGATTTCTAGAGCATTCTTACCAAAGATATTTCCTCAATTTTCAAAAATGTTTTCTATATTTTCAATAAATTATTTTTCAAGTATTTTCACTGGGTGTTGAAAACTGGTTTACCAAGTACTTATAGATTTTCAGTCTTACGCCTGATCAACGTATGATCGAATTTCTGTAAGAACAAGGATGGACTTGTTGAGACATTGAGTTATAAAAGTATTTTATATAAAAGCTATTTTAGCAATATTATATAGATTTTGAAAATGTTTTAAAAATGATCAAAGAACAATTTATCTGATTTTAAGTATAGAATAAATTTTGGCTTCGTTCCTTTTCGAGGACGAAAAGATTCAAAGGGGGAAGGAATGTGATAACCCGGATTTTTGGACATATGTTAATTGATAATTAACTGGATTAATTAATAGGAATACTGATTTATAGATTGAATAAATAATGCTGAATTATAAATATCTACTTGATAATCTCCTAATATAATTATTCAATTGACAAGATTATTATTTTCAAGGTTTATTTAAAGATTTTAGACACTAAAATAGTGTCTATGCATATACTTATGAATTTAAAAAGTATTCTAGTTTAAAGTAAAATTTGGTAAAGATATATATATATATATATATATTTCTTTAAAAGGTTATACTTGAAATAAATGTAGTTTGTAAATATATAAAGATTGAAAACACACATGTATAAATGTATTACATGGATTTAAGTAATAAATAAATACATAAGACATTAATAAAAATAAAATATATATAAACATTTTCTCATGAAAATGTACAAATGTAAGATAAATATAACATACAAATGACAAATGTAAGATACTTCAACAAGTGTCACTTTTATTTTAATTTTCCTTTATTTTTAATAAAACCTAATTTAACTTATATAATCATATATCTATTCTCTACAATTTTTTTTTTTCTAGCTTCTTTCCAAAAACTCAAAGAAACGTCAATACATATTCATTTCCACCCCTCTCTCTTTCGTTCTTTATTTTCTTTTATCTTCTTCTAAACCCAGATCCGAGAGAGACTTCAACGAAGCTTTCTATCCAAACTCCTAAGCCACCGTATAAACAAATTTTCATCTTTGCTGAGAGTAGATTACTTTCTACTCTATTCCCTTCTTCATCTACACATTTAAATCCCAAAATCCCTAGTTATATTTCTTAGTCAATTCGAGTTGCCATGGTGAATGGGGACTTGTATAAGGCGAGATAGTGCAACATCGAGCTCGAGGTGAAGTCGAGGTGAGCGTGGAGGAAGAGCACAATTTGGAGGCGCGCGTTGATTTGGTAAAGCGATGAATAAATGGCGGCAGAGGGGATTGTCGGCATGATGGTGGCTGACGTAATAGCAGCGACAAAGAAGGTCAAGGTGATGGGTGTGGCAACGCTCGTCGAGACGATCGTGGGATTTGGGTGATTCCGACTTTGTGGTGAGTTCACTCTCACAATTTTTATCTCTATCCAACTGTATGTTGCATTTCATTTTCTTTGCCTCAGGTTGCATGCTCTGCTTTCTTGCTGATATGCATTAATTCTTTCGTATACGAGAATTTGATCTGTGGGTTCACTCCTTATCTCCCTATGTTTGGTTCTTATAGATAGTTTATTTTAGAGATAAATTATTAACCCATTCTGTATCAAAGGTACATGTAAAAAAAAAGTATGTGTCTAAGGCACATAATACATATATTTACTATGAAGACTAAAATAATGGAGACATGTTTTTTTCTGACTTGGTCTTGAATATAGATCTAAATACCCTGGTCCTTGTTTTGGAATATAATTTTGCCAGCAAGTAATCTTGCCTCCATACTTGGCCTCTGATTTTTGCCTTGATTGTACAGACCGGTGTTAAGAATATTTGCATGACATCTTTGCTAGTGCTTGCGTCTCTTAGTGTACATGGTATATATACACACACACACAAATAGCTTAACATTGTTCATTTTATTTTAGTGAATGTACATGTAAAATGTACAGGTAGTATGGAAATTTCAAAATCTAGAAATGTTAGTAGCCTGGCATGTTTGTTTACACGATACATATATTGCTATATAGTCATCTCTAGTAGCTTGTCAATGTTAGTGGCTTGAGATGTTTTACCTGGGATCTTTTAAGTACCTAGTGAAAATTAATTAAAAGTTAATCACTTAATGAAACAATTTGGTTCTAGAATTTTGTTTAACTGATTTCTGCCAAATCTCTGTTTTCTTGTTCTTTTCTCACCATGATTTGCTTGCTTGTATGATTCCTTTGTTTTCATTCGTAAGTATGTATGTATTATCATTTTTTTCCTTCTACTTTTAAATTGTGTGACAGTGGATTTTATGCGAATAGGCACGAAAGTGCAGCAGCCATGCGTGAGAGTTAGTGTGAGTATAGGGTGTGTGAGTGATGTTGTTTTAGTGACGAGAGAGTTTCCTTTGCATGAGTAGCTTGTACCCTAGTATTTGTTTACTGTTACCAAGTGTTTAAACTATATAAATATATTTTAAATCTTGTGAATATACATAGCTAATTGGAATTGAACATTTGCATGTGTATATTGTGTGTCATTTATATGTTACAAGTTAAATGACTTACCGACAAATTCCAAGATTTTGTTCCATTTAAGTATCGATGCCTCTCCATTAGTTTGTTATCCTTATCGTGATGCATATGAGGATTTCAGCTGGGTTAGTATAGTGTTTGTTTATGGTACATCAGTAGTTAACTGCTAATGGCTAATGCCTGAGTGATTATTCAAGGAAGTATTTTGTAAACCAATTCAGTTTAGTCCATTGTTATGAATAGCAGCACTTAAAGGTATTGTATTAGCCTATAGGAGTTTAGTTAGACATGTCATACACTGTACATAAGGGGTATGTTTTTGTTTGCTTTGTTATGTGGTTTGAGCTATTTTGTAATGCTTGCATGATTTTATAAATAGAGTGTTCAATCCCTTAGTCTAATGTAACATATAACACACATATATTCATAAAATTGTTTTTAACAAAAGTTATGAAGTCTATGGTGAGTGAGTATAACACCCTAAATATATAGCTTTCTTGACTTTGTTACATTTCATATAAATGCACCTGACAGTTTCGTTTTTTTTTAATAGTGGCCTAGTTCTACATGCTTTTGTCCATATAAATGTGACCTTTGTTGTACAATTAGCTCAGGACAGTACCTATATAGTAAATGATTTCGTCCTATATTGTTTAGTAGCTTTGAAAGGAGTGAACACCTATTTATATAGTTATTATTTCAAGTTGCAAAGTTCTGTAGCTTTGTTTCCTTGCTTTTGCCTTATGGCTATTTCACTTCTTATGCATGGATATAGCTCAATAACATTTTGTATTTTTATAAAGATAATAAGTGTCAGATAAGGAGGCTGCACTTGTACTAAGCTAGACTATGTAATAAAAAGTTAGTGATAGGCTTATATGTAAACAGTAATAACAGGACATGCTTTTGAATGTACCGGCCATGCATTCTATTATACTTGCTGTCTAGTTTGTAGCAATGTTTAAGCACACTTTGGAGTTTGTTTGTTTATTTTTTTCCTCTCTCTTCCATGAAGTTGCATGCGTTTTTTTTTTCTTTGACCTGATGCCTTTTTGTTTTGGAAAAAGTAGCCTAGGTAGCCTATGTATTAAATGTGAGTGACATGCCATGTATTATGAGCATGGAAATTTGGAACCTATATGTACTATTTCATAAAGTTAGTCCATATATAATAGAAAGCATGAACAGGCACTAAGTTTTAAATAGTTATTCATATACCTCTACCTACCTTGATGTACTTGGTTTTCCAACTAAATTATTACTAGCTAAGGTTAAATATATTAGAAGCTTGGTCAGGAAGAATTTACAGTTGTTCTTGATGAGTTTGTATCATGCTTTTCTATTCTTTTCATGTGTTTGTTATATATTGTGTTGGCATTGTTTAATAGTTAACTTGATAATATAAACATTTATATAAATACTAAATTTCCAAGGTGGTTATTAAATGATCCTTCAAGAGAAGTTTTATTATATAAAACATAGATTTCTAACTTAATGTTTTGTAATAAAATTGCTATGTGAATATTTACTCTGAATATGAATTGATTTATTTTCACTTAAATAACTTGGATTTAAGGTGACATTGGATTCGAAGAGACCGGGGTCGGGTATCAGTAAATACCCGAAACCACTTCGATTTGTAATCTCCAATAATTCTTTATAAATTTGAGGTGTGGAACCAACAGGCTGGAATAGAATAAATTTAGTAACATGACTATTTGAAGCTGAGTAACATTTCTTGGATATTGTTTTGAGATAAATGATCAACTTAAATAAGATTTGAACTTGTAGAAAGGTACGAGTTACCCTGGTAATTCACTTAAGTTATATAGTTCGGTATTTCATATTATGGGTTTACTCACGCTGGTTTCCAGCCTGACCCGGGTGTTACTTTGATGTAATGCTCGGGTCAGACCGAGTATTACAGATTTCAGGTAAGGACGTTCTGGAGCTCAGGAGGCGAGCTGGATGGCAGGAACGTATGGAGTGTGATATATTGTTAATTCTTGGGACGAGTTATTTTAATTGTTCAGTGTTTGGGAAAAAATTGTAACTCTGATGTATAAATATAAGTGTATTGATACAGTTTTCTTTGTATAACTGATATTATTATGTGATATTATATTTTATCCGCTGCGAATGTGAGGTTTCTGTGTCTTGTTTCTATTTTCTTCTTCTTCTATCTCTTTCTTTTCTTCTAACTATCTGGAAATTTCGGGTTCGAAATCTCCGGGTCGTTACACTGATAGTATTCGTCAGTTTTTTGTTGTAATGAATATATGTATTCGTTCAATTTTATGTTGTAGTGAACACACAGAGCTTGAATTCACATTATAATGATGTTTTTGTTAGCTTCATATACATAAACTTGAGTTCATGTTATGCATTGTTGGTGCATATCTTTCACATGCAAATATATTATTAAATATTGTATATACATTGTGTAATTGTTGCAGCAGATATGTCTTCTCGTGGTGTTCCTTATCATCATCCTCGTGGTGGTTCTAGTAGACATCCACGACACCAGACTACCACACCTACTGGTCATTCCGACCATAATGATCATCAACTCATCATGAGTCCCAGTAGCACACCTTGTGGCACATCCACTAGACCCTCTAACACACCCAATCCACATACTGACACATCTATTCATGCACCTACCAATCAGTCCGGCCATTCATCGACAACAGACTCCAGCTCTATCTCTCGAGCCTCCATCTACAAAAAAGCTAGAGGAGCGGGGTAAGTAATGATATTAATTCACACACTGACATGCACATTGACACACACATACACACACACTGACATGCACATTGACACATACATACACACACACCGACATGCACATTGACACATAGACGCACATACATACATCGGTATATGCATTCAATATATGCTCTAAAATAATTATATTAATACAAATTATACATATGTAAATATGACTTCTCTGACAGTGCCACATCCAATGTCATTCGCGAGGGCATGCTGGCACGTGTCAATGATTTTTTGGCCATCATTTAAGGTTATGTAACGACCCACTATTTTGGACCATTCAAATCGACAATAATCCACACATGTCTGACTTGAATAATTCAAAATAACAGACTGTAATAAAATTTGGAGCAAATAAAATCATTCACAGAATCACATACATAGAAATATCAGAATAACTCGCAGTGGAAATAAAATACCATAGTAGTTCATGAAGCTACTATATACAAACTTTCAAAATATATACAAAATTCTCATAGTAAAATAGATACAGTAGAAGTCAGGATACATAAATCAATAATACAGAGACAAATAAAGAATAGGAACTAACTAGAAGAAGTAGACGAATAGATAGACAGATAAGCTCCAACAAAACTCTAGCTCCAGAAGGTGAATCCAAAGCTGTGATTCTCAGGATGACCCGAGCGTAAAGAAAAACACAAAACACTCGAGTCGGGACATATATACTTATACAATGTAAACCAACTCAAGTGAACTGTAATAGCAATGCATAATAACTTAAAGGATGCTTGGGATCGCCCATCCTTTAAGGATCCATTAAACCATCAATTAAACAGAAATAATCGCTATCATAGAAATGTCCATATTAAAGTAAACTATGCAACTAACAGTGTTAATGTGCATCAAAACAATCACCAGGAAATCAAACGACATATAGAGAAGTATACCCGTGGTTATAAATTTCAAAATAATATTTTATACTTCAAAAAAAATATCATTTCAAATTCAAATCTTTATCAAAATAAAGATTAAATCATTTCCAAACCATTTCAATTTATCAAAATATCATATCTTTTCAAAACTTCCTTTCAATCATTATTTGATTCAAATCTAGTTTATCAAATAAAAATACCTTTTAAAATTCCAAAATATCATTCATTTATTTTTATATCAAATCACCCTTTAAATAGTTTATATTCCAATTAAATTAATTCATTTAACCATTTAAAAGTGAAGTAATTATTCTTTCAAGTCAAGTATTAAATTTCCAAAGTTTCGAACCATTCTGAGCTCATTTACTTAGTCAAAAACCATAAACATTAAAAATTTCAGCCTTTCACAACATTTAGAAAAAAAGATGTTATAAGTTATACTTGAAAACATTTTTTTATTTAGTAAAGACAACATTTAAAACTGCTGTAAAATCTCAATTTTAGATGAAAATTAGTTCAATTCAACAAAGACAGCATTTCCAGAAATGCTGTAATAGCTCAGGTTTCATAATAAGGGTTTTCATTAAATTCAGCAAAGACAGCATGCAACTACAACATTTACAGAACTGCTGTAATAGCCCATTATTAAGTTTTTAGCCTTTTAGTTTACTTCAGCAACTACAGCATTTACAGAACTGCTGTAATAGCCTCTTATTTAAGTTTGAGTTCATTTCAGAAACGATAACGTTTCTGAAGTGCTATGAAAAGCATTTCTAGATTTTAGTGTATTTCCAGCAGACAATAAATCCCAATTTAAACCATTAAACATTATAAAAATCATACTTTAACATTCAAAATGTTCATTTAAAATATTTTTAACTTATGATTTTTATAATAAATTTTCTTATAAATAAAACCAATTTTCAAGAATTCACTTAATAAAATTTAAGTGTAAAATTTCTATTCTCTTCATTTTAACAATTAAACTTAACACTTAAATTTTTATTTCCATTTTTCAAATATAATTAAATTTCCATTTTTTATTTATATAACTCAAATTTTCTTTTAAACCCAAAAATCCAAATTTCCAGACTTAAGTTATATTTCAAAAATTAAAATTTAACCATTCATTTAATTACATTTTTAACTTATAGAAGAATAAAAATTTCTTTATTTAAACATTAAAAATCCAATTCAAATCAAATTTTCATAAATTTGCACTCTTAAACATATTTAAAATATTCAAAATACTTTATAAAATAACCACGGGCCTGTATATAGTTTTCTAACCTAGGTCAAGTGATACGGATATATATCATTTCAATCCGCAGTTTACAAAGAAAAATCCGGGTTCTATCATTTCAAACCCGCAATCCCAAGTAAAATAAAATAAATAAAAATCGTTCAGGCCTATCATTTCAGCCCATAACGATATTTCCCTATTTTAAAGTCCGTTCGGGTATATATCACTTCAACCCATAGTGATCTAATCTATAGGGAACTTGCAGTGTGATAAACAGATATAAATGAACAGTTTAGCAACGTATATTAGTAACAGATGAGATGACAGGTAAATAAACAGGTTTAACATCATATAATTAATAATCACAGACAGGGATAACATAACATAATAGTACTACACATTCAATAGTTGTCAATTCACATTTGTATAAGTATAAAATGTCAGGTGAGATTTACTCACCTCTTTGTGCTGGGGATATCAATTCAAATGACACAAATAGATTCCAGAAAGCATGATGACACAACAATAGATTCAAGAGGATGAGAACCAAGCTAATGATCTTGTCACAACCCATAAACAAACAAAGTAAAATTATAAATCAATACAACATCAATTTGAAACAACTTTTGAAATAAAAAGAAAAAATGGAATGAACGTTTTTGCCTTGCTTTCTACCATTGCTTGCTCGGCCTAGGGGATGTTTTGGCTCAGGTTTGGCATGACTTTGGCTCTGGTTTGGGTTCAAAGAGGCACGGCTACAAGGCATTGAAGTGGTGGAGGGGTTACTACACATGAATATGAAGAGGCTTATGCAAATAGTGGAGTTTTGGTTCAACTTTTGGCTCGGTCTATGTCCCATCTAGGTTTGGCCATTTCATGTATAGGTCTGGACAGAGGTAGGAGGTGATAGTTAGGGGTGTGTCAAGGTGGTGGTGGAGCAATAGGAGGTGGCCAAGGTCATCTAAGGCGATGGTGATGAAGACTAGGTGGCTAGGCATGCTTTTTAAGGAGTTTTTGCATTGTTTGGTGAAGTTTTGTTCAAGGGGAGGTCATGGCACTTTCAGGTTAGAGGAGTGGGATGGTTTGGCCGTGGATTATATGGGAAAGAAGTGATGGTGGTTGGTGGAGGTGATGGAAAGGCTATGGCCGAGCAAACACATGAAGAAGTCAAGGCAATACAAGTGGAAAACAAGGCAAATTCAAGGAAGAAAAGTAGAAAAGAATGGAAGAAGCCATTATCATTTTTGTTGTAGCTGTGAAAAATGAGATGGAGGATAGTTTCTCACATGAATTACAAATGAAAACTCATGGTTACAAAGAAAAATGCACGACCAAAATTGAATTAATGAAAGGTTATGGAAATGAAAAGTTTTAGGCAATGAAAGGTCTTAGGTTTAAAGCCTTTAGTCTCTTCAATTTCCATTCTTTTTAAATTAAATAAAAACAAATGAAATTTTCAGAAATTGAATTTAAAACTGAAACAAAGTAAAATAAAATGAAAATAAATAATTAACTTTAGAGAAAATATAAAAAGGATTAAAGAAATTGCTTAAAAATTCAAAACAGGTTTAAAAAATTACAATTAAATCATCACTAGCTTTAGAAAAATATCTACCCCACTTCAAAATATTTTAAAACAAATAAAATCAGTAAATAAAATAAAACAAACTGAAATAAAGTGAAAAAAGAAAAATAAATAATTATATTTTAGGAAAATATGAAGATAAATAAAGAAATAGCTTAATATATTGAAACTAGATTAAGAAAATTGCAAACACAATCCACTTAACTTTGGAAAATTATAACAACACTTCTAAACAAATAAAAAGTCAAGTAAATAAGCTAAATGCTGAACAAAATAAATTGGAAATGAAAATAAAATAAGGTTTTAAGAAAATAGAAAAATAAATAAAGAATTTCTTTAAATAAATTGAAACTGGAAATAAAAAATTGTAAACAAAATACAACTGACACTGGAAAATGTCAATTATACTTTTAAAATGTTTTAAAACCAAAATATATACATAACATGTTATTTTACCCATATAAACATAAATTAGAACATTACATGACCAAATAAAATATTATTTATATAATTTAAAATAAACAATTTTGTTAAATACAACAAATTACACTCAATAGTTAAAAAGGCATAACTTTCACAATATTAATCAGATTTTAACGAAACGAAAAGCATTATTCTTAAAATTTTATTTACTTTAATAATAAAAGATAAAATTCAAATTTTCAAACTTTCAAATTTTTAAATTTAAAAGTCAGAGTTTGACCATATCGACCAAAATTCACTTTTCTGGAAAATATTCTATTTAGTCATGTTTGGAATTCTAATTCACATCAAAATAAAATTTATATTTAAACTAACAAAAATTATCCATTTAAATAAATAAAATAAAGTTTTCAAATCAGGAAATTCAATTTAAAATAATTAAGATATACAATTAAAATAATCACAAAATACAGGGTTGTTGCACTCTCCCCCACTCAAATCTTTTCGTCCTCGAAAAGGAATGAGGTACGGAAAACACAGAAAAGATTGATTGGAATAGGATTAAGACAAGATGACAAGAAGATTAAAATTATACCTGATAACTTTTGTTATAGGTAAGTTTAACAAGGTGGAGAATAGGAATAGCTAGAAGGGAAAATAGGACGAAAGACAAGGATGAGCCATTAATTTAAAACCATAAAAATTTCAATTGGAATTCTTTAATACTTAATAATTTGGTTAAATCCATTTTATTATATTCATAAAAGTCATTTAAATTCAACTTGTTAGTTAAGAAGTAAACAATATTTAAAACACCATAAAATCTTTTAGAAAAGAAATAACTGATCAAAATATCCTTTATATAATATTTTATCAAAATACTTTTATAACTCGATGTCTTAACAAGTTTGTCCTCGTTTCTGTAGACTTTGGCAGTGCGTTGATCAGGCGCAAAGCTTGAATTCTCCAAGTACTTAGTAGACCTGTTTCAACATCCAGTGAAAATACTGGAAAAACATTTAAAAACAGATATGGAAAGTACAATCCAAACAAAAAAACAAACAAAACCTTTGTCTGACCATGGATCGCAGATACACAAAGGTTACGCTTGGATCCCCTAGGAAACATCTGTATCCGTAAGCTTTCTCAGCCCTGCAAATTGCGCCATGATGACTAGTAGACCGCAGATACACAAAGGTTACTCCTGGATCCCCCAGGAAACATCTATATCCGTAAGCTTTCTCAGCCCTACGGATTTCGCTACTAATATGACCTACATAGATCATAGGATACACAATGGTTACGCCTGAATCCCCCAAGAAACATCTGTACCCCTGGGCCATCCAGCCAGGTGAATTACGCTATGCAGTCGCGCTCGTAAGACCATGGGTAACGCCATGGAATTCGATGGAAACTCGAGTATCATATCTGGAAAACCAAAAATCAGAGAAATATCGATAGAATGAATCCACAATGTGGCCACAAAGCGGATATCAAGCAGAAGACACTTTCCATATCTTTACTTCGAAAATATGTATCATATAGTACCCTTTCAAATCACTTTCAAATATCATACTTATATAAAGTCCATTATATATAAGATTTTATTTTCAAATCAAATACCTTTCCAAAATCAAAAGTATATCAAATCACACTTATACAGACTTCAATTATATAAGATTTCACTTTTCAAATTGAGTACCTTTTCAAATCCATAGTTTTCGAATCAACATCATACTTACACAAACCAATTTTTATATAGGTTCGATAACTCCCAAATCAAGCATTTAGTCAAATACAAGGTTCTCAATTCAATTTGTTTCAATATCAGTTCAGTTTTAAAATCATATACAATTCCACCAATTTATTTCTTCTCAATTTAAATATCTCCAGTTTCAAAGTTTCCAAAATAATAGTTTTGGAGAATAATCCAAGTTTCTAAATCAATATAATTTAAGTCAAACAATTCATTTCCAAAATCAATGGTTTTCAAAATCATCTTATACTTACATAAAGTTTATCTTATATAAGGATCAAAAATTTTCAAAAATAATAAATTTTGTTGCATGAAGAGCCATATGGGATTGAACATCTTTGCTTTATAAAAGATTTTTAATTTAGAATAGTTTTGTATATAAAATAGTTTGTAAAATAGAATAAAATAGTTTGTTTAAGAAGAACAAAAGAAAAATAGTTTTGAAAAATGGTTTTAAATTGATAGTAGTTTTTCATAAAAGAAAAATTCCAATTAAATTACAAAGATATCCAACCCAACAACTTCCAATTTCAGCGTCAAGTGTATCAATGATATTAGAATATAAGATGTACATATGTCATCATTTCGCAACATTACATTCGATCGCTCGCTCGATCACACAAGTTCGCTTTCAAACTAGTATTGTCCATTCGACTTCCCTAATGCAGACTTCGATATGGTTTCTCGACTAGAAGCCATCAGTCTCCTTGCATAGCCATATACTTGATAGAGAAATCTAGAATCAAGCCCAAAATCCATATCAAATATTCTCCATTAAGAATCAAATGAAAAATCCTAACATGAAATGGTGTAATTCGCCTCGAACTTGTGTACTCAAACCTGAATCAAATTAATTATGCGAATAAAACAGCATACGTACAACTTATGTATCTATTCCAACTTGTTCAATATATAGTTTTATAAAGATGTTACCCAGTTAAAACATTTAAACTAATTTTTTTCAAAATATTTTAAAGACCAAATTCTTTTCAAAACATTTCAAATCTAAATTTCATATTAGAAAAATTCAAAATAGCCTTATTCGTTTACTTAACAAAACAGTTTCAACTTATTTAAATCATATTACTACATACTTTAAACCTACATACCAAACTTATACTTTATACTTTTCAAAATTTCTTAGCTTTGAAAACTTAACCTTGATTTGGAAGTGCTCGAAACTTCAAAATAGTCGAAGAAATCATATTTCAATCCAAGAGTTGGAAATCACAATTAAATTAGTAAGTCAATTCCAAAAGATAGGGTTATATCAAATCAAATCCAAAACTCAAGGACTGAACACCGGCTCATTTCAAAATGTTTCAAATATATATACATATATCTTTCAGATATCAAATCATACTTCGGAATTTGAAATCAAAATTTGGTTTCACAAATCAATCGCATAGCAAAGCTACCGAAGTGGCCTCTCCCCCATTTAGAAACTCGAAAATCAATGTCGATGATGCATGCATTCATCACCGAAATTATTTTCCAGCAACATAAGTGGGTTCTGGACTTCTATTTTCTCAAACTTCTTTTGAAATTTCTTCGAAACCATTTGAAACTCATTAAAATCATTTTGAAACATTTCATATTCAGAAAATACTTTCAAATCATATTATTTATGATTTCAAAATCTTAAAACCAGTTCCAAAATGCCGGAATTCAATCACTCAAATTCAGATTCAAAACCTTCAGTTGTAAATTATTTTATATGAAACCATTCCTTATAAATTTTCAAAATTTTCTAATCCTTTCAAAACTTCAAATTCTCATTTAAAAGGTATATAGATCCTTATAGAAAACATTTCACCTTTATATGTAAAATATGGTCATCCTTATCAAAATAATAACTTTGATTAATACACAATTTTCAAAAGACAATCAACCACAAATTTTTCAAGGGATGATTCAAGGATGGATTCAAAGCAAAACACAGATTCAAATTTAGAGGGACTCTAATCAAATAGAATTCTGATTCAAAGATAAGCACAAGCGAAGATAAGATCATTAAATTAACAAATAAAAGATGGATAAGCCTATATAAATCGCGGGCGACCTTAACAGGGTCAACCATGACTTCATGAATATAATCGATGCGAAAATCTAAGGCAAATCGACCTTCGATCGCCAGAGATAGAATCTAAATATAGCAGAAGATAGAAAACATCGTAAACCAAGGATACAGAAATCTCTGGTGAATCAATGCCAATTATAAGGGAGTTTCACCCTTTTACAAATCATTCAAAGATTGGCGGAATCGCCACCCTATCAAGATCATTCAAAGTGGAGTTACGGAATGCTCCATAAATCAAAGGAATATAAATAGGGAAGACATGAATAGATTTCAGAACAAGTGGGAGCATTACAAAGTTCAAAGGAATCCTAATCGAAGAAATTACTAACAAGGTGAATACGAAAGGAATGAAGTTTATAAAATTTTACTTTCAAAGCAAGAAAATTTTATATCAAAATAATCTTTGAAAATTCTTTAAAAATCATTTGAAAATCATTTTATACTTCGAAAATACGTCCTCCCACAAAGAAATGATTCTGAGATTGATTTCACTCATTCTAGGGTATTTCTACCCTATCTCTAATGAGTTTTTGCTCCGCAGGCAAAGGTTTGCCTAAAACCTAGCTCTGATACCAAATGTAACGACCCACTATTTTGGACCATTTAAATCGACAATAATCCACACATGTCTGACTTGAATAATTCAAAATAACAAATTGTAATAAAATTTGGAGCAAATAAAATCATTCACAGAATCACATACACAGAAATATCATAATAACTCGCATCGAAAATAAAATACCATAGTAGTTCATGAAGCTACTATATATAAACTCTAAAAATATATACAAAATTCTCATAGTAAAATAGATACAGTAGAAGTCAGGATACATAAATCAATAATACAGAGACAAATACAGAATAGGAACTAACTAGAAGAAGTAGACGAATAGATAGACAGATAAGCTCCAACAAAACTCTAGCTCTAGAAGGTGAATCCAAAGCTGTGATTCTCAGGCTGACCCGAGCGTAAAGTAAAACACAAAACACTCGAGTCAGACATATATACTTATACAATGTAAACCAACTCAAGTGAACTGTAATAGCAATGCATAATAACTTAAAGGATGCTTGGGATCGCCCATCCTTTAAAGATCCATTAAACCATCAATTAAACAGAAATAATCGCTATCATAGAAATGTCCATATTAAATTAAACTATGCAACTAATAGTGTTAATGTGCATCAAAACAATCACCAGGAAATCAAACAACATATAGAGAAGTATACCCGTGGTTATAAATTTCAAAATAATATTTTATACTTCAAAACAAAATATCATTTCAAATCCAAATCTTTATCAAAATAAAGATTAAATCATTTCCAAACCATTTCAATTTATCAAAATATCATATCTTTTCAAAACTTCCTTTCAATCATTATTTGAATTCAAATCTAGTTTATCAAATAAAAATACCTTTTAAAATTCCAAAATATCATTCATTTATTTTTCTATCAAATCACCCTTTAAATAGTTTATATTCCAATTAAATTAATTCATTTAACCATTTAAAAGTGAAGTAATTATTCTTTCAAGTCAAGTATTAAATTTCCAAAGTTTTAAACCTTTCTGAGCTCATTTACTTAGTTAAAAACCATAAACATTGAAAATTTCAGCCTTTCACAACATTTAGAAAAAAGCTATTATAAGTTATACTTGAAAACATTTTTTTATTAAGAAAGACAACATTTAAAACTGCTGTAAAATCTCAATTTTAGTTGAAAATTAGTTCAATTCAGCAAAGACAGCATTTCCAGAAATTCTGTAATAGCTCAGTTTTCATAATAAAGGTTTTCATTAAATTCAGCAAAGACAGCAGGCAACTACAGCATTTACAGAACTGTTGTAATATCCCTTTATTAAGTTTTTAGCCTTTTAGTTTACTTCAACAACTACAGCATTTACAGAACTGCTGTAATAGCCTCTTATTTAAGTTTGAGTTCATTTCAGAAACGATAGCATTTCTGAAGTGCTATTAAAAGTATTTCCAGATTTTAGTGTATTTCCAGCCGACAATAAATCCCAATTTAAACCATTAAACATTATAAAAATCAACCTTTAACATTCAAAATGTTCATTTAAAATACTTTTAATTTATGATTTTTATAATAAATTTTCTTATAAATAAAACCAATTTTCAAGAATTCACTTAATAAAATTTAAGTGTAAAATTTCTATTCTCTTCATTTTAACAATTAAACTTAACATTTAAATTTTTATTTCCATTTTTACAATATAATTAAATTTCCATTTTTTATTTATATAACTCAAATTTTCTTTTAAACCCAAAAATCCAAATTTCCAAACTTAAGTTATATTTCAATAATTAAATTTAACCATTCATTTAATTACATTTTTAACTTATAGAAGAATAAAAATTTCTTTATTTAAACATTAAAAATCCAATTCAAATCAATTTTTCATAAATTTACACTCTTAAACATATTTAAAATATTCAAAATACTTTATAAAATAACCACGGGCCTGTATATAGTTTTCTAACCTAGGTCAAGTGATACGAATATATATCATTTCAATCCGCAGTTTACAAAGAAAAATCCGGGTTTTATCATTTCAAACCCGCAATCCCAAGTAAAATAAAATAAATAAAAATCGTTCAGGCCTATCATTTCAGCCCATAACGATTTTTCCCTATTCTAAAGTCTGTTCGGGTATGTATCACTTCAACCCATAGTGATCTAATCTATAGGGAACTTGCAGTGTGATAAATAGATATAAATGAACAGTTTAGCAACATATATTAGTAACAGATGAGATGACAGGTAAATAAACAGGTTTAACATCATATAATTAATAATCACAGATAGGGATAACATAACATAATAGTACTACCCATTCAATTGTTGTCAATTCACATTTGCATAAGTATAAAATGTCAGGTGAGATTTACTTACCTCTTTGTGCTGGGGATATCAATTCAAATGACACAAACAGATTCCATAAAGCACGATGACACAACAATAGATTCAAGAGGATGAGAACCAAGCTAATGATCTTGTCACAACCCATAAACAAACAAAGTAAAATTATAAATCAATACAACATCAATTTGAAACAACTTTTGAAATAAAAAGAAAAAATGGAATGAATGTTTTTGCCTTGCTTTCTACCATTGCTTGCTCGGCCTAGGAGATGTTTTGGCTCAGGTTTGGCATGACTTGGGCTCAGGTTTGGGTTCAAAGAGGCACGGCTACAAGGCATTGAAGTGGTGGAGGGGTTACTACACATGAATATGAAGAGGCTTATGCAAATAGTGGAGTTTTGGTTCAACTTTTGCTCGGTCTATGTCCCATCTAGGTTCGGCCATTTCATGTACAGGTCTGGACAGAGGTAGGAGGTGATGGTTAGGGGTGTTTCAAGGTGGTGCTGGAGCAATAGGAGGTGGCCAAGGTCATCTAAGGTGATGGTGATGAAGACTAGGTGGCTAGGCATGCTTTTTAAGGAGTTTTTGCATTGTTTGGTGAAGTTTTGTTCAAGGGGAGGTCATGACACTTTCAGGTCAGAGGAGTGGGATGGTTTGGCCGTGGATTATATGGGAAAGAAGTGGTGGTGGTGGTTGGTGTAGGTGATGGAGAGGCTATGGCCGAGCAAACACATGAAGAAGTCAAGGCAATTCAAGTGGAAAACAAGGCAAATTCAAGGAAGAAAAGTAGAAAAGAATTGAGGAAGCCATTACCATTTTTGTTCTAGCCATGAAAAAATGAGATGGAGGATAGTTTCTCACGTGAATTACAAATGAAAACTCACGGTTACAAAGAAAAATGCACGAGCAAACTTGAATTAATGAAAAGTTATGGAAATGAAAAGTTTTAGGCAATGAAAGGTCTTAGGTTTAAAGCCTTTAGTCTCTTCAATTTTCAATTTTTTTAAATTAAATAAAAACAAATGAAATTTTCAGTAATTGAATTTAAAACTGAAACAAAGTAAAATAAAATGAAAATAAATAATTAACTTTAGAGAAAATAGAAAAAGGATTAAAGAAATTGCTTAAAAATTCAAAACAAGGTTAAAAAATTACAATTAAATCATCTCTAGCTTTAGAAAAATATCTACCTCACTTCAAAATATTTTAAAACAAATAAAATCAGTAAATAAAATAAAACAAACTGAAATAAAGTGAAAAAAGGAAAATAAATAATTATATTTTTGGAAAATATGAAGATAAATAAAGAAATAGCTTAATATATTGAAACTAGCTTAAGAAATTAAATTGCAAACATAATCCACTTAACTTTGGAAAATTATAACAACATTTCTAAACAAATAAAAAATCAAGTAAATAAGCCAAGTGCTGAACAAAATAAAGTGGAAATGAAAATAAAATAAGGTTTTAAGAAAATAGAAAAATAAATAAAGAATTTCTTTAAATAAATTGAAACTGGAAATAAAAAATTGTAAACAAAATACAACTGACACTGGAAAATGTCAATTATACTTTTAAAATGTGTTTTAAAACCAAAATATATACATAACATGTTATTTTACCCATATAAACATAAATTAGAACATTACATGACCAAATAAAATATTATTTATATAATTTAAAATAAACAATTTTGTTAAATACAGCAAATTACACTCAATAGTTAAAAAGGCATAACTTTCACAATATTAATCAGATTTTAACGAAACGAAAAACATTATTCTTAAAATTTTATTTACTTTCATAATAAAAGATAAAATTCAAATTTTCAAACTTTCAAATTTTTTAATTTAAAAGTCGGAGTTTGACCATATCGACCAAAATTCACTTTTCTGAAAAATATTCTATTTAGTCATGTTTGGAATTCTAATTCACATCAAAATAAAATTTATATTTAAACTAACAAAAATTATTCATTTAAATAAATAAAATAAAGTTTTCAAATCAGGAAATTCAATTTAAAATAATTAAGATATACAATTAAAATAATCACAAAATACAGGGTTGTTACATATTCCGTCTGATGTTAAGAAAGTCATGTCTAACGAGTTTTGGGTAGGTTAATTTAATAACACAGCAATATGCATAACACTTATAATTATGTTTCACTTATTTGAAAATATGTTTAATTGAATGTACAACATTCCTTTACATGGGACAAGAATGTGTCTAAGAAGCATGCACGTAAAGCGTGGAAGACAAGAGCTAGCACAAAGTATCGCGATTGGGCGCACCAGATGCATAAGTCAAGAAAGAAGCATCCGTCATTGCCTTAGAAAATATTTGACAAGTTCAAAGCACATTGGGCATAAGGTTGTAAATGGATACATGAAAAATTCGAAATCCGTCCGCATCCGTATCCGAAAAGCGGATAAATATCCAATATCTGAAAAAGCAGATGTGGGTACGAAGACATCCGCATCCGAAAATCATTCTTCGGTTTTTTGCATCATAATAGTTCAAATTATTATTTGAATATGACGTTTTGGATCTGGACTGGATGGTGCTTTTCGATTGCAGTTGAGAGATGTTAAATAAGTTGTGGAAAATGATGAATTTTAGATCGTTGCTATGATGGAGATTGCTCTGTGTTTGCCTGAAATGAGATGTGGCTTGTTGTAGAAACTAGAAACACAACTGAGATGGTTGTTCTCTTTGCACTTACAGTATTGATATCCAATTCAAGATTCAAGCAAAGTGATGTGTTTGTATAAACTAGTCCATGTTATACTGCCAAAAATTCAATCCATAGCAAGTTGCATATGTTTGAAAATAATAAATATATTTTCAAACAATTCATATTCTGATCAAATAACAGTAAAATCATTTACTCGTCTATACTACTTATCATAAGAGCTGAGCAGAGCTCAAATTTGCCTACCTTTGCATTTGGTTATTTATTTTATTTTTTTCGTTTTTGTCTTGCATATATTTTACTGTACTTGATCTTTATTTGTCAGTGCATCCAACATAGACGCCATGTCCGGGAGAGAGTGATAAGAATATGTTAGCATATAAATATACTTTGCATAGGGTGCAATGGTGACCGGCCTAGCATCAAGAATAGTTTCTTTTGAATAAAATGGAAAGCTAAATTAGGTTGTTTCTCCACAAATTCAGTTTGCAAAGGCTATCTGCACTTCAGAATGGGTTTGATTTTGTTGGTAATATATCTTTGTATTTTCCAGACTGTTCTTTTTATTTCTTCTATGTATTTTTTGGAGTTTAGATAATTTCAGCAGGATATGGTAAATTCTCCATGCAATGCTGGAAAAGTTTCAGTTATGAAAACCCCACAACAGCAAACGTGCATTAGTGATGAAACTGAGTTCTAATATAGCTGGCTTCACAATTTTGGGTTTACATGCTCAACATTAGTATATGCTTTCATTTCTCAGTCTTGTTTGTAGTTTGAATTATTGCTTATTATTTAATATATTTTTTCATTTCTCCGTGGGAAGACCTTAACAAGGAACCAACATCTTGGTAAGTTTACTGCAAGACTCACAAGGCCGGCTCAAGCAATGATGGATCAACCACCGTTGGATGAATTGACTACGCCGCGAAGCAGTTTGCGGTAAGCTATCCAGAAAACTTGATTTAAATAGTACATGCATACAATCGTGATGCTAATAAGTGTTAAAAATAAAAAAACAGACAAAATATCAAGCTCAGATTGACGAGCTAAAAAGTAAAGGCATGGACATCACATATGAAGTTGAGAAAGAAGCCTTTCGCCCTCACCACTTCTATGACCAAAAGACCGGACCGTAGACCAAATTATGGAAACATGCATGTGGTAATTTCTAAAAATTTAATTAAATAATTACATTGCTCTAGTGAAACAAATGTTATTGTTTGACACTTTAAATAATCAAATTAATGCAAAAATAGACAACAACAATGCTCCAGATCAATCAGTGCAATACACTGCCCGCATGGAGCAGAAGTTGATAACAACGGATTAAAGTCGAAATGCTTCAGTCAAATTATGAGAGGCATGGCCTCAGCCGATTGGTTGAGGAGCACATGGATGGACAAGCGAGCTAGCACCGTCAAGGTCGAGACCACACAGAGGACAAGTGAAGTTTTATGTTTGATATGCAGTTATGGTTTTTACTTCAGACATTAAGATGTATATATATCTATTTACGTGAACATGATTTTCATTTCGACTTGCGTATACATGGCATTAGTTTAAGTAGTATCGTATAATACTATGAATGTTGCGTGTTTTTAAAATGTTTCGTCGATTATGTCATTATTTTTGTTATTTTATTACGTCGATTATATTATTTTATTTAATTGAGATATATATGTTTTATTGCATGTTTGGCATTGTCAAAATGAATGTATTTGAAGTTGACGTTAGTAATAGAATAGGAATGCTGTAAAATTACTTCAGGAAATGTGTCGGAAAGGTGTGGAAAAATGCAACAATTGCATTTTGAAAATGACGTCATAAAATTAATGGCATCGGAAAGACATCGGTAAAATGATATTGGATAGGCGTCGGATGGGCGTTAGAAAATACATGGAGTCGGAAAGTTGTCGAACAGCCGTCGAAAAATATGTCGAAAAGTTTATGGCGTCGCAAAACACACAATGTCTGGCGTAGAAAAGGCGTCGGAAATATTTTTCCACGATTGTTTTTCCGACCTAAAAAATGGCGCCGGAGTTCCATTTTCAGATGCCTAACTGACGCCATTTTGACGTCGATAAAACTATTTTCTTTTATATGTTAACACAATACAAATTAGAAAATATATGAAAACATAGTTGTGATATATGCAATGATGAAAACAAAACAAATTTAGAAAATGTTAAATAAACACAAATATTGTCTTTACAACTTAAAAATAAAACGTGACGTCCTACAAATTAATAACTAATTGGTATTTGTCACTTCAGTCTGCTTCAAATAAAATTTTCAACCAATTATTTAGAGATATTAATTGGTCGACCCTGAAGGTATGAGTTGATGTAGCAGTGGACCTTAAAGTTTTTTCATTTATGTCAAATTTAGAGATGTGCATTAATTAAAGAGGCCGTCGCTTGGCATAAAGACATTAATTAAATAGACTAGTATGTGCTTGGCTTTATGGGTGTTGTACTATACTATATTTTCTTGTGTACCCTCTTGGAATGTGTTTTTGGTTATTTCATGGTTATATTTGTTTCATTCATTAAATTATTAAATACCGCTACATGTGTAATATACAAGGTATGACTAATTGTTTTTTCTTCTTCCAATTTTGTAACTTTCAGAAACAATTGCAAAAAATCCAATGGTCAAACGACAACTGTTTTTGAGTGTTGCCATTTGATCTTTTGCCGTTGCTTCTACTGGTTGTCATTTTATCTTTTGCAATTGTCTTTAATAATTGCGACAGAATTTACCGTAGCTGTCGTATTAGTTGTAATATCATATTTTTTAAATAAATGTTACAGATTTACAATTGTCATTGACCGTTGTAAAATGAACTAAGACAGTTGCAAAAAGCCCATCTACCGCAACTTATTTTTTGCAACTATCAGAAACAATTGTAAAATATAACCATTCTATTGCAACTTCGCATATACAGACTGACGGATGCCAATTGTAAAATGAGTATTTTGTTATAGTGCTCGGATCCAACAGGACTGGAAGGATGGGTGTTCAGTTTCTATTGTATAAGAAATTCGCACGAATGCGTATCGAACGAGGTTTTAGCTCGAACATCTTTCGAATCAGGCGGACAACAGACGGAAAATAGAAAAATCAACGGACAACTCTGACATACGCGATTCCATATAGTTTTTCTCATCCTACTACGCAGACAGACATTTTTTGGGTCTCGGACTCGAACGGAGATCGGACAGTGATACGTAGTTTACACTATCCGATCATTTGTGTGTGAGATATTGTCCCGGCCTTACTGACATAATGGGGTGAGGATTGTGATGCAAAAATGGGCGACATTGGAGAGACCGGATCAAGAGAACGTTGTGTGGTATGGTTTTGTCCCTGGAAATTTTCCTTTCTTGCGTGATATTTTTGACTGTATCAAGGCAAGGTGTGGGTCCAGAGATTTGAACCTAATAAACTTGCCTGTAACGTGAACATTTCCCCCACCCAAACCCTAGAATTTTTATCTTCCATGGCAACTTCATCAGCCTTGTTCCCCTTCGCATCAAAATCCGCTATACTACCACGCGAAGAACTCGCAAACCCGTCTCTTCCAACAGAGATCATCACCGACATATTCTCCAGACTTCCGGCGATATTTGTGTTTCAGATGGAGTGCCTATCCAAACATTATTCCTGCTCCCTTTCCAAAGACCCCCACTTCGTCGAAGCCTACTTCCGGCGGCATTCAATCCGTTTCCGTCTATCCCTACTTGTCAAAAGACCCGATGGTGACTCCCTGATTCGGAGCGATGGCAGTAAAATCAGGGAAGAAAAGGTAACTTTCCCACCCCGTATTGAAGATGAATTAGCTAGCATCCTGGCTTCTTACGATGGCATACTCCTTTTATGTTTTCATCCAGAATGTAAAGTGTGGTATCCAGCAACTGACACTTTGATTTCTCTTCCTTGCCCATCATTATCTGGTGGTCGGAGATTGAACAGGCGCAAGGGCTTTTGGGGATTTGGTTATTGTACTCGATCTCGTGATCATAAGGTTGTTAAGATTGCTTCCTATAAGTATAACGGTCAGAGGAAATTTGTCCCACTGGTCATTGGTGTTAAGACGGATTCTCATTGGAGGAGGGTCGATTTAATAAGTGGTTTTGAGACGTGCAGTGGGCCTGGAATATCTTTGAACGGCGTCATTTATTGGAAACCTATCAAGCATGAAGGCAAATACAAAATTCTTACTTTTGTTCTCGCTGAGGATAAGTTTATGTGGATTTCATGCCCGGAATTTCATGCCAGGAGCATGGAGAAGTTATGGTTTTTGAAGTATCATTGGCCATTGGTGCCTGCGGACGTTTTCAAGATTCATGCGTTCCTTGAGTATTGAAAGATGAGCCTGCTATGCTTTGGTAAGGATTGGACTGTACGTTCTAGTTTAGTTTCGTACCCTAATATTTAGTTAGCATTATGCTAGTTTGATTTAGCATTTTGTTTAATTTGATGCTAGTTTAATTTACATTCTGGTTTAGTTTCTTTTATTAATTCCCTGTTTTGAATGTTCATCAACTTCTATTTATTACACTGGTTGTCAAATGACAATATGATATATGGCGAAGCTGCGCTTTCCATTTCTTTTTGTGACATAGCTGTTCTTATCATGCAATTACAGACCAGTAGGAATATGGTTATTTTCTTATTAGGTTTGCACGCATGTCTTGTGCTCTTCAGTTTCACTTGCACTGATAGAATCTGTAGATAAGGCTTTTGTCCAAAATACATGTATTTCTAGATCATTGATATATAGTTTGGCATGTTAATCTGATTCTGTTCTCTCTTTCATATGGTTCCATCTTTGTATATCTTCATGAACTTGAGATAAATATGGATACTTCTGTTGCAACCCGCTCTAGCCTAGCTAAAATGTCAAAGCTTATATCTGGCAAAGACTTAGGATGGTAGTAAAGGGTGAATACTTTTATAATGAACTAGTGTGTAACCCGTGCGTTGCACACGGTAATATTGTTAAAAAATATTTTTTGTATTTTAAGTATATCTAAAAATATATTTTATTATGCAATATATGTTAAATTTATTATGATATATTAATCATAAACTAAAATGACTTTAGATGCTCAGATATAAGGTTGGGACTTTAATACCCTATTAACACATATCTCTGTAAAATTTAATGTTCTAACTTAAAAAAAATATAAATTAAAATGGTTAATATTGTAAATGTAAATAATTTATATTATGTGATATTTTTTTAAATGTATGAATAAATAAGTAACTTCACCATTTTGTTAACATGATTATTGTATGTATTTTGAATTGTCATCTTTTATAAATGATTTATAAATGGATTAATGAACATTAAAAATTGAATTCATTTGAATAATTTGAATTAATGATCAACATAACTAATTAAATATAAGGAGTTAAAAATAAAAAGGTTAAGATTGAGAAGAGTTTGGTACAAATTTGTAATTGAGAAGAGCATAGATCTTATGGTTAGATAATTTGCATGTGAACTTCTTCTTTTTTGAATTAAACATGTGAACTTTTATTCATTATTAAGTTTTCATTTTTAAATAATTTTATCCTCGTAGTGAACCATATATTTTATTTTATTGTAGGAGAGTCATGTTTACAACTTTGATAATTGCAAAATAATATTATGTGACGTTTAGTTGAGTTATGAGTTAGGTATGGTTTGATAATACATTAAAAGTGAGAATGTTTATATAATAAATTTTTATCGGTGTAATATGTGCGTTCACATTATAATATTGTAAAATATAAATTTATCTTATAAAGTTTGTTAAAAATGAAATTATGTTATGTAAGTACAACAAATTTTTGAGATAAATGAAGTAGAAATTAAAAGAGTTATTATTATGTATGTATACGTTTTATGTTTTGTGAGTTAAATATTCATATATCTGAATAAAGAAGAACTAATATTATTAATTTTCTCATATATATGAATATTGCATATATTGAAATCCTTATATTTTTGTGGTTTATTAGATAGATTAATAAATATTAGTTAATCATATTTATCTCTACTATTAATAAAGATAATTCAGTGAATATGATTTCATGGTGTACTTTTGAAATTCTGAAAATACCCCACCACCAATCAACGGAATCTCACCAACATCTAGCTATTAGATGCACCGATTTACTCTAGTTTAAATAGTTTAAATTTAAAATTACACAAATAATTAAATATATGGACTTTAATGTAAAATATTAGAATATAATTAAGAAGAGTTCTAAGTATATGTAAAAAAATTAAAATTTATGTATTTGAAGTTAATAAAATTTCATAGTGTAATGTATGATAAATTCATTTAGTAAATAAATTATAAATAAATTTGTTATGGTCATTAATGTATATAATTTATGTTATGCGATTTATATATATTGCATCTAAATGATTTTTTCTAACCAATTTGTTGATGCTTTTGTAGTATACATATTGAAAATATCATCTTTTAGGATTTATTAATAAATATTAGTTGACCAACTTTATCAATTAGTTTAAATGGTTTATTAATAAACATTAGTTGACCAACTTTATCAAAAAATTTGTTATTGTCATTAATTTATGTTATGTGATTTATATATATTGCATCTAAATGATTTTTTTTTACCGATTTGTTGATGCGCTTACAGTATATATATTGAAAATATCATCTTTTAGGATTTATAGTTGACCAACTTTATCAATTAGTTTAAATTTTGGATAATAATAACCCGTGCGTTGCACACGGCATGTTGTAGAAAAATAATATTATAACTATTTTTGAATAATATAATTTATTATGTAATATCTGATGAATTTTGTTAGGATAAATGATTTATAAATTGAAATTACTATATTTATAACTGTGTATTTTTGTTATGAGATTCATACATTTTTATACTTGAATAAAAATTAAATTATCATTTTTGTTGATAAAAATGAGTTATATATCGATTTGTTTTAGGATTCATTATTTGATAATTAAGTAAATGAAAATAAGTATTCTTAATAAATTTTGAAATTAAATTTTTATAAAATTTCATAAATAAATATTCATGTACATATATTTTGAAATTGACATTTAGCTTTTGATACATTTGGCTAAAAGATAAATGATGTATTTATTAAATATCAAATATTACTTGAGAGAATGACAACAATTACTTAAAAATAGAAGTGTAATACCAAAGACTCAATATATTTGTATGCATTTAAAGTTCCTGCTGTACATATTTATAAAAATATTTATTTAACTACTAAAAGAAATATTAAGTGAAAATAAGACCTGAAACGTTACAAATCACATTGTTTCATGCCTTACTATTTTTATTTTATAGTAAAAGTTTTCAAAAAATATTTAACATTTATGTAAAAAAGATAATAAAATATGAAAGAAAAATATTTCTAATCAAAATATGGTATAATTATTGTCCATGGTTAACTCATATTAAGAATATAAATAATCAAGTTGTAACTTTTTGTACAAAACATACTAATTTAAAATATTTATTCTTTTTACAATAATACAAAATACAAACAATCATCAATTATCATTAATTGTAATGTTATTCTTCACAAAATATAATTAAATAATGATAAAGAGTCCATTTGATGTACCAATTTTAGGAAGGAAAAACGTTTTATATGTTTGTAATGATGTACCAATTTGGAAAGAATATTTTTGTATATATTTGTCTGTAATGAAATAACAACTTTAGAAGGAATAAATTATGTATATATTTCTTTGTATTAAATAACTAATTTTAGAAAGAAAAAATTATGCATATTTCTCTTTGTATTAAATAACTAATTTTAGAAAGAAAGAAATTTTATGAACTTAAATGTAGAAAAATATAAAAGTATCAAAGATAATTTTGTATATAATTATGAAAATATTAGATTATACGGACTTGAGTGAAAAAATAGTTTTACCATTTATATTAGTACAAATGTGGTATACACATTGAATTATCATTTTTTATGATTTATTTGATCAATTAATAAATATTTGTTAATTGAATTTAGTTTAAAAGTTTAAATTCAAGATCAGTTAATAAATTCCAATATATTGACTTGAATGTAAAATAATATAGAAAAATTTAGGAGAAATTCGTAAATAATTGTAAAAATTATTGAATGTTGGCATTTAAATGCAAAATGATAGGAGAGAATATTAGTAGAACATTGTATAATTTGTATATAGCTGTGAAAAATTAAAACTATGTGGACTTGAATAAAAAAATAGTTTTACCATTTTTGTCAATATTAATGCAGTACGCATGTTGAATTGTTATTTCTCAAAATTTATTTAATCGATTAATGAAAATTCGTTGATTGTATTTATTTTAAAAGCTTAAATTTAAGATCATCTAACTTAAATTTAATATATATGGACTTAAATGTAAAAATAACAAAAAAAAACTTGTAAGAAAAATATGTAAATAATTGTAAAAATCAGTATTATATTTTAATGGTATAATAGAGAACCAATAAAATATTGTAATAATTATAATAATAATAAATTGTGAGGATGTGAAATTAAAAATCGGGAGAAAATCAAGGAGAGAGAAGGAAATTCCTAGAATTAATATGAGAGCTTTAAATTCTTCCGCTTTACTATTATTTAATAGATGGGTTTAATTCTAATCCCCAAAGCAGAAGGATTTTATGAATATCTTAAATCATTATGGGATATTGAGCTCAACTACCCATTGTTTAATTTTGTGTATTTGACGGGTAGCAGTAGCATATTTGTGTTTGGCTACTTCATCTTCAATATTTTCTCAATTTTGATTGGTATGATATATATTGGGTTTGCATTCTTTATCTTTATATCATGCAGTGTTTAATTACATTGGTTTTAATGGTTGGATATAAAATTTACTATAATACTCGACTCATTTAGCGTGCAAATCATGTACAAAGGTGTCAAACAAGCTTTTATTCACAGCTGAAACTATACTATTTAACGAGTGCGAACCCTTGTTTTATGTTAAAGCAATATACTTTTAAAAAAATATATCAAAACATAGTTGTGATATATGATATATCATGATGAAAACAGAACAAATTTGGAACATGTTAAATAAACACAATGCTGTAAGTCACTGATATAGGAGACTGCTGTGAGAATAAATTTTATACCTAAAAAGAAAATGTTACAAATTATATTCATAGATATTATTACAATGCTGTAAAGTTACCGATATAGTAAGATTCATTTATTTTTCATTTCTTCCGGCCATCATTGTTAAGTTTCCCTACAAAAATATAGAAAAGCTAAAAAGTTCAATTATCGTAAACCCTATCTAAGTATAAATAAAGGATAAGAATTTGTTACAATATTAGTTCCGTTTTAAATATAGAGTTTTCTTTTTGATGTCTACATTGAACCCATTAGGTTTAGGTATTTATTTCTTTACCTAAAGAAACTACTTTCGAAGATGCAATTGAAAAAGTAGATATGTATCAAATTATAAAATATAAAAATAATCCACAAAGAGGTTGGTGGCATTCGAATTAAGGAGATGAAAAGAAATTATGTATTTCTTTTAATTAATAAGATAAAAGGGAACTTGGGTGTCTTACTTTAAATAAAATTAATATATGAAAAAATTAATACGATCATTAAAATGATAAAAGTGCCAGAGGAAGGAAAACCACAAGTTATTACGATGGAGGATGACGATGGACTGGTGCTTATTTTATAAATGTTGATTAACCATCTTTTCATTTTTGTTATGTACATTGAAATTATGTAGCATTTATTTCTTCTATAAAAATTAGCTATGAATAAAAAAGTGAAATAAGGAAAGTCGGTTGACATTTATATTGGTACTTATAGGTTGATATTATTAATGGGAAGAATAAACTTGAGTTAAGGACAAGACACATTAATGTTGGTATTTTAAAATGATATTATTAAAATGGGCAAAAGTAATTTCAGCTCTAAAATGTTTATTCTTGATTTTTAAAATTCATCGTACCACTAATTGTTTTAATTGACATGTTAATATTGGTATTTTTGTGAAAGAATAAACTTTTACGTGGAGCCAAATTGTAAAATTGACCCTTGAGTTAAGTAGAATGAATTTTTCTGGTGGAGATAAAATGTTGAAATAGGTCCATATTTATTGGAGATTGAAGTTTTTTTTATTATATAGTAAATTATATAAGATAACAGCATGAAATAAGTTGTAAAGTTATATATCAGTGGTTGAATCCAAATAAATAGAGTTAGTCCATATGTTACATGAGATCAACAGTTGAAATAACATAACATCTTCGTATTAAACCATGATTGCGAGACTTAACAGACACATATATATTATACATTTGTTTTTATTTTTTATTTTTTATTCTATTCGTTAGTTTTATTTTCTTTCACTGTTTTTAATGTTATTATAGATAGTCGAATATATGTTGTTTCTTTCCACTTAAATATATATTTAAAAGAATATAGAACCAATGAAATTTAAACAAAAATCATGCTCAATTATTTAAAATAAACACAAAACGTAAGATCGTTGGATTCAAACTTTGATATTGGTTGAAACTTATAAATAAGAATGGACTTGTAGGAAAAAAAGATTCTTAAACGAAGAAAGTAGTTCTTAAATATATTAGATAAGATAAGATGAACTCAAACTTGGATGATTAGGAATAACTTGAATTGCATGAAGCAAAGTTATTTTGGAATATAAAGTGTGATTAGAGGAAACAATGCTCTCAAAAGTACTCCAAGTGGGATGAGAGTCATGGGGGAGATTGTTAGGGTTGTCTTGCATGTGGCAAGGAGGAACAATGATTTCGAATTGGAATAGTCTCACATCGCTAAATAACTTGGAGAAGAGGTGTATAGATATGGGTTGGTAGACATATAACATTGAAGATTTCTTTTGTTATAATAAAATATATGTCAACTCATATGCGTACACCACGTACTGGAGATGGGAAGCTTGGTTCAACCGTTGTTATACAACAAGTGGTATTAGAGCCGAAGGTTACAAACTGGGCCATGCAGACAAGCAATGCCCTTAAAAGTACTCCAAGGGATGCGAGTCAAGGGAAATATTGTTAGAGTTGTCTTGTACATTGCAAGGAGGAACAACTGTTTGGAATTAGAATAGTCCAACATCACTAAATAACTTGGAGAAGTGTATAAATATGAATTGGTAGATACATAACATTAGAGATTCCTTTTGTTACGATAAAATCTGTGTTAACTCATATGCGTACGCAACGTGTTGGAGATGGGGAGCTTGGTCTGACTGCCGTTACACAACATATCGAATATTCCTACTGCATGTTTTACAAATTTATGATATGTAATTGAGAATAACGAATTAATAAGGATTCGTTGGTAGCTATTTGTACATACATGTACTCAAAGATAGACCGAGTATAATTTTCAAAAAAAAACATATATATGGACTACAGTCAATAATAAGCATAAATCTTATACCTAAAATGAAAATGCTCTAAATTATATTCATAGACATCATTGATAGTGTTATTTTTAGTTACTAATGAAATATAAATATGTAAAAATAATCAAAAACCATAAACGTAACTAAAAATAAATAAAGTATTAGAATTCATCATGTCTATTACAAAGATAAAATTTTCTCTATGATGTCTACATGAACCCATTAGGTTTGGAGTATGATTTTCTTAACTAAAGAGAACTATGCTCGAAGGTGCAACCGAAAAGGATGAAGTGCATCAAATCTAAAAGCCAATGAACAGAAGAAAAATATAAACTTAAAAGGGATTAGTGGGATTTCGATTAATAAGATGAAAGAAAATTTTGATTAGATGATAGGGAACTTCATTTATCAAACTTAATTAAAAATAATAAGAAAAAAATTGCAATCATTAAAGAGGTAAAAGTGACAGAGGGCTAAGAATAAGTTATTATGTGACAACTTGTATTTTTTTAGTAAACTTTAAAGGAATAAACTTTAAAGGAATAAAACTAAATATTAGTATTTCAACATAGAGGCATCGGAAGAAATCAATTTCTAGAGGCGATGTTAATAGGGTTCTAGAATACTTCCATTGTTTCTGGAATGTTGTTTTCGAGTCTTTAAGTACAAGCTTCGATTCGTTTAGAGTGACGGATTTGGGTCAAGAGTTAGGATCCAATTCATAAGCGAACAGAACAACAACTTTTGCACACAATGGAATTACAGCTTGGGACAATTATTATTGTGTTCAGATGCCATTTCTGTAAATTTTTTGTATAAATATTGAGGTGTTTGAAGTTAAATATTTCGCCCTGAATGTAATGAGTTTTGTGGAAGATGAAAAAGTGGACATTGACTTGTTAAAGCTAACCCATGTCAACAAAGTGATGGCCACACCTCATCTCTGAACATCCTCCTTTTATAGATCCAAAGATAGACATTAATGAAGCTACAATCATCATTAGTATTATTTTTTGAAAATAAAATAAGATCTGTTATTGTGTCATTAACAATAGGAGCACATGAATTTAAAAAGTTTCATAAATTTTCGTTCATTCATTAGATCTTTCAGTACATAACCTAACGATTACAACGTTTGGATAAAATATAATAACTATGAAATAAAATTTCCAAAAGCGACATATGATTATGCCCTCTTGAATGATTAGAGTCATAGTTACATATGGTTATAAAACCAATTGTTATCCCATTTTTGGTCAAAACTGGAATATTAGTATTGGGTGCATTTCCTCCACGACCGAACCAAGAAGAAGCAACCAGCAAGCGTATATGAGTCTGGGATTTCACTCATGATTCAAGAGTACAAGTCCATTCGGCAACCAGAGTACAAGTCCATTCGGCAACCAGAGTACAAGTCCATTCGGCAACCAGAGTACAAGTCCATTCGGCATCCAGAGTACACGTTCGTTCGGCTATTCAGATCTCAAGACCAGCCCTGCCGAACCAAGAGCACTCCCCTGCCTGCCGAACCAAACAACACCGAACCAACTGCTTCACACCCCTATGCCGAACCAACCTACCGCCGGACCACATCCCTACCGAACCCCAACCTTCTCCAAGCACGGCCGAACCAAAGCTTCGCCGAACCGGAACGCTGCCAGGCCAGATTGCTTCAGCCCAGGCCCACCAGCAGCTATATACATCCAAGACCCCTGCCCCCAACCTCACTCTATAAATAGAGGGGTAGGGGTACAACAATGGGGGACAAGTTTTTGAGAGCTCAAGCACGGAAGGAACTTTCAAACACTCTTAGATACTTGTACCAAAGCTTTGTACTTGTAATCTGAGATCTAAAGGAGAAATAACATATAAAGTGGACGTAGGCACATTCTGGCCGAACCACTATAAATCTGTGTGTCTCTTTACAGTTTAGTCCCTGTTTTTTGCATATTTGCATAAATCACCCAAATCACTAAGAACAACATAAGATCTACTAAATCATACGACTTTGAGGTGTTTGTCCATTTTTTGTGCAAACATTTTTGGTGCTTTCACTGAGAAATTTACTCAAGGATTCTACCGCTTAGAAGCTGAATTTTAAAGTCTAAAGATTCAGATTGGGAGAATCATGGCAAGACAATCAAGCAGAAGGCTGAGGCTAGAGCAAAGTCAACAGGAAGGGAGTCAAGAGGCTTCCTCAGGAGCAAACCAAGCTTCAGTCTTCATCACCAGGGATGGGATGGAGGCCATGATGAGAAGACAAGAAGAGATGATCCAGAACTTGCTTCAACAGATTGGGCAACTTGGAGCACGGAACCAAGGTGCAACTGGAGTTCAGAACGGAGCAGGACCATCTGGCGTAGCACCAGAGCTAGGGGGCACACACGCAGAACATGTTGATACAATCCCGAGAAGAGAGACGGGGGCATCCGAACAACCTGGTAACAATAGAAGAATGAACGCTCCGCCAGGGGGGCATACACCTGAAAGCTCCCACGGACTCAGGGGGCAGGTCGAAGGCAGTGAACGAGGACTTCAGCTTGGAGACAATGACAGATTAGCAGAGATGGTTAGAAGAGCTATGAGAGGCGGTTTAGTAAATAGAGACTTGGAAGATGTAAACAGGAGTCCTTTTACCACAACAATCAGGCAAGCTAGGAACCCACCAGATTTTAAGCTATCATCGTTGGATATGTATAATGGAAGGACAGACCCCACGGTTCATCTGACAAAATATATAAGGCATATGGAAGTGCTGGGGGCATCAGAGGAGGTTATGGCCCGGTGCTTTCCATTGTACTTGGCAGATATTGCAGCATTGTGGTTTAGACAACTGGAAAGCAGCTCCATAGGAACGTGGGCAGATTTAACTGAGAGATTCATGAGGCAATTCAGGGTTCATATTGCAAGACCTAAGAATGTGATGACTTTGGCAACCTTGAAGCAGAAAACTGGAGAGACTTTGAGGAGTTTTCTAACACGATTTAATGCGGCAGCAGCATCAGTGGATCGACCAGATCCATCTATGGTCATGATGGCGGCTGTATCTGGAATAGCTAATAGTACGGAGTTCAAGAATTCGTTAAATAAAGATCCGCCTATGAATCTGGGAGAGTTCTATCATGAGGCTGAAAAGTTTCTGCGTTTGGAAGATGCTAGTGCAGAAAGAGAGGAAGAAGTTGATGTTTACGCAATCAAGAGCGGAAACCCACCTGGAAAGGGTGCAGAGACTGGTAAAGGAAAGAGAAAGGCTGAGGATAATGATGACAGGTCGAAGCGGCCACGGAAAGAGTCGCGATTCACCACTTACTCCGAGCCGAATGAGAGTTTGGAGCGAATCTATCAAGATACAAGAGAGCAGGTTCCCTACCGTAGGCCAATGCGAAGGGATCCGACTATTAACGAAAGGAAGTCAGACAGATATTGCTTGTTCCACGACCTGAATGGTCATCATACCAACGATTGCAGGCATCTGAGAGATGAGGTGGAGGGGCATATTCGGAATGGTTTGCTATCACAATATGTGAGAAGGAGGGCCACCACGGTGGGACAAGAACGACCACCGCCCGCACCAACTGAAGACGGCTCAGGATCGAGATGTCATCTTATTATCCGTTGATCGAGATAACGACGAACGAGCAGCAAACTCCACACTGATACGGTTAAGTTGTTTACACATGTACAGGACCACGAACGATCCTCAGGTATGCTCTGATACAACTATAAACCACATCGATATAGGCGTTTGCACTCCGACGTCACTGCTTTGCTTTTGTTCTTTATTTCTTAAATTTGGATTTGACTTTGCTGAACATTTCTGTTTTAAATTTCATCAGTTGAATGGATATTTGGTTTTGATAATTCTAAAATGGCTAAGCTACTTACACATGTACGGGATCGCGAACGATCCCTAGGCATGCTCTGAGATAGTGATAAACCGCCACAACAGACAATCCAGAAACTCACCCGAACGTGAATCTGGTTTGGATGGTATTAAGTCCCCCCCGGGCACACATCAACTCGCCTCGAACGGCACCCCGACCGCGAACGGTCACAATTCGCCGCGAACGGCACCCGACCTCGAACGGTCACAACTCGCCGCGAACGGCACCCGACCTCGAACGGTCACAACTCGCCTCGAACGGCACCCGACTTCGAACAGTCGCAAACTCGCCTCGAACGGCACAACTCATCTCGCCACAAATGGCTCGATCGCGAACGGTCGCCATTTGAGGTCCACCCCCTGACCGCCAACAGTCGCACCTTACCACGAATGGCTCGATCTCGAACGATCATCATTCGAAGTAAGGCGCTTGACCGCGAACGGTCACATTTCACCCCAAGTGGCTTGATCACGAACGGTCGCCATTCGAGGTCCGCCTTCTGACCGGGCTCGGTCGCACTTTACCTCGAATGACTCGACCCCGAACGGTCGTCATTTGAAGTAAAGCGCTTGACCGTGGACGATCACATTCCACCACAAATGACTCGATCTCGAATGATAGTCGCATGAATTTAGACGCTTGACCGCGAACGGTCGCACCTCACCTCAAATGACTCGATCGCGAACGGTCGTCATTTGAAGTTAGGCGCTTGACCATGAACGGCCGCGCTTCATCCCAAGTAGCTCGATCCCGAACGGTCGTCATTTGGGGCCATATAAAATTATCAAGCTCTTTACAGGTTGTTGACAGGATACGAACATCCAGCTCATGGCACTACAAAACACGTCTTCCTACTGCAAGTCATGTTTTGGGGGGCAAAGTGTTATCCCATTTTTGGTCAAAACTGGAATATTAGTATTGGGTGCGTTTCCTCCACGACCGAACCAAGAAGAAGCAACCAGCAAGCGTATATGAGTCTGGGATTTCACTCATGATTCAAGAGTACAAGTCCATTCGGCAACCAGAGTACAAGTCCATTCGGCAACCAGAGTACAAGTCCATTCGGCAACCAGAGTACAAGTCCATTCGGCAACCAGAGTACAAGTCCATTCGGCATCCAGAGTACACGTTCGTTCGACTATTCAGATCTCAAGACCAGCCCTGCCGAACCAAGAGCACTCCCCTGCCTGCCGAACCAAACAACACCGAACCAACTGCTTCACACCCCTATGCCGAACCAACCTACCGCCGGACCACATCCCTACCGAACCCCAACCTTCTCCAAGCACGGCCGAACCAAAGCTTCGCCGAACCGGAACGCTGCCAGGCCAGATTGCTTCAGCCCAGGCCCACCAGCAGCTATATACATCCAAGACCCCTGTCCCCAACCTCCCTCTATAAATAGAGGGGTAGGGGTACAACAATGGGGGACAAGTTTTTGAGAGCTCAAGCACGGAAGGAACTTTCAAACACTCTTAGATACTTGTACCAAAGCTTTGTACTTGTAATCTGAGATCTAAAGGAGAAATAACATATAAAGTGGACGTAGGCACATTCTGGCCGAACCACTATAAATCTGTGTGTCTCTTTACAGTTTAGTCCCTGTTTTTTGCATATTTGCATAAATCACCCAAATCACTAAGAACAACATAAGATCTACTAAATCATACGACTTTGAGGCGTTTGTCCATTTTTTGTGCAAACACCAATCATTACATACAAATACGCATCTATGCTGCATGGTAGAACAAAACTAAATACTAATACCAACTTACTTTCTACATGTCTTCGATGAGCTTTTATTCGTCTAAGACTTGTAAGTCCATAATCTCGACCTACTCAAATGAGTACCCGAGAGTCCGAGAGGAAATCAAAAACTTCAACAAAAGGTCTGTATGAATTATAGTAGCCTCCAAAATGAAACAAATACATAGTTAGATCATGCCGTTCAGTGGAACGGATTTTCTCCTTAGTACTACCTTACCGACAAAAATGCTTAAGTTAACATCCATAGGATAGGATGAGACTGACCTAACGCACTATGCTCCCCACATCTACATGCAACCAAAAAGCTTAGAACTTAAACCAAACTGAATATAAAATGGTTTAAAGATGAGTAGGTCCATATTTAGTATGGTCCAAGGGTTGCCCACTCCCTATATCTGCACGTTAAATTTTTTGTTTCCTTTTTCTTACCCATCTCATTAAGTGTAAAACATGCCGATATAGTTTTCTCAATATCATTACAAATCTATTAGTTTCCTCATGCCAACTAAAACCTATCTGGTTGACTCATACCTAAACCAGGTGAAACCAAGACTTTTATTCTCATAATGGTACAAAGATATATGTAACAACCCGGTTTTTAAGGGAATTAATGACGAATATTTAATTAATTTTCTAATGGATTTTTGGAAATGTAAAATAAATAGTTTGAATTTATTTTAAAATATTAGAAATTATTATAAGGTAATTAGTAATGGAATTAATGGTTTGAGAATAATTAATTGTTTTAAGAATTGAGAAACTAATAAATTTAAAAGGTATTTAATATCGGGTTTAAAATATGAACTTTGAGTATTTAAATTTAATAAATTATAGAAATTTTTATAATGTTATAAAATAAATAAAGTTGTAATATTTGAAAGTGATTGCATGAAAGATATGATTTTAGAATTGGGCTTGTATAAAATTGTTTATAAATCAAAGAAAGAAAGATATAGATACATACATGCATATATATATATATATATTTATTTATTTATTCCATTTACTTATTTATAATCAAAGCCCAAAAACTCAATATCTCAAACCCAAGCCCAACTTTCTCCACCCAAACCCTAAGCTTTGATATATAGATTATTCCATCTCCAGAAATTTCCATTTCCTGATGTTTCTACTTCATTTATAAATCTAACCCATATGTTTTCTTTTTTTGACTTTGGGAAAATTGATTTCATTCTTAAACTCTACTCCCTAATAAATCAAATTAAATTCCAAAATAAATTATAAACTCTCAAATTCAACTTCGTGCTTCTCGACGTCGATTCACACTTGCGTGTTGTGAAATCTCGTCATAAATAGACAAACATAACTTATGGAAGGAACGATTGGTTTTAGGGATGCGTACGATTATAAGGAGGAAGGAGGAAACGCAATCTACATGTGAGTGTCCACTCACACATCTATGTCCTAATCTCATAAATAATGATATATCTATATGGTTTGGTCTGTATATGAGTGAATTAGTTATACCCATCAAGCTAGGAACCAAACGATTGAGATATGAGGAGTAATTTCCATTTACAAGCGAATGACTTGTGCAAACATCCCCATCGACCGGTTGACTAGTGCTTGAATGCTTTGTGTGCGTGTGTATCGTAAGTGTATGTGTGTGTATACTTGTCGTAGTGTAGGGATGTGTTCATGTGCTAGAGAGAGTGTACTTGGGTGTGTATGTGCAGTGTATACGTATATATATATATATATATATATATATATAATTGTGTGTGTATGCATTATTTCCTAGCTGTGTACCTTCCATGATGTTCTTTGCAATGTTAGTATTTCTATTTTTCCATGTTTGTGCTTATGTGCATGTGTTGTTGTGGTTTGTGTATATGGAGCTGAATGTGTGCAATTGGTATGTGAGTGTGTTCTTGTGTGATCTCTGTGTGTGTGTGTTCAGGTGTGTTGTGAGTTGTTTGTATGGTCTGCGTGATCATGTAATTATGTAAGTAACCATATATATGTATAAGTTTCAGTAACTTATAATTAAAATATACTTTTATATTTAAATAAGCTAATTCGAATATACTTAAACTTTTAGGTACACTTATTAAATATTATTATATGAATTAATGTAAATATAAGTATGATAAATTAATAAGGTGAAGTTGATTAAATTATTTAAATGGGCTATAGTTATTATTTCATAAAAGTGTGTAATTATATATATATATATATATATATATATGTATGTATGTATGTATGTATGTATGTATGTATGTATGTATGTATGTATGTATATAAAGTAAAAAAACAGCCATAGTGAACTATGACACAGAAGCGGGAACGATTATTGAGAATCAACCGCCTGATCCACCCAATTTTCCGACATCAGTTCCCTCATCTTCCACAGATTATAGATTGCAAGACCAGGCACACAACTTCAATTCGCAAGCATAGTTTCTTCGGCCTTCTGATAGAGTTTCTTCCTCCATAGGTGTTGTGCCTACTACTTCTACACATTCATGGCACCGGTCATGGGTAGAAACTGTTAGGGACATCGCCATTGAGAATGATGAGGACATCACCGATTTAACATTTTACCTCCTGTTGCAACTAAGGACGCGTGTTCAGGTGTGATGCCTGAATCAGTTATCACAACTACAGTTGAAAAATGGAAACATACCCTAATGGTATACATGATGGGTCGGAGACCGGTATATGCTAACTTCAAAACTTTCATCGATAAAACATGGAAGCCTACTGGTATATATGATTTATATTTATCAAATTATATAATCCAGAAGATTGTGCTAAAATAATTAAATAGGGTCCTTACATCATTGGGTCTAGAATTTTGATTATTAAGAAATGGAAACCCGGTATTGAAATTAATAAAGACTCTTTCTCTACGATTCCAATATAGGCGCATTTTACGAATTTGAAATTAGAATATTGGAGTAACGAAGTATCAGTCGGATTGCTAGCGTCCTTCGATGTCCGATACGTATGGATTCAAATACGACGATGGAAAATTGGCCAAATTACGCTCGGGTATTGATAGAAGTTGATGTCCAGTTCTCCTATCCACCTAACATTCAGTTGCAGTTACACAATAGCACAACAGATGAAGTAAATGTTGATTACAAGCATAAATTTATTCTCTGTTTTGCTTGCAAAGCATTTGGACATTCAGATAACAGTTGTAACAAATTGCTTAGAAAGGAATGGAGACCAAAAACCACTACAATATCCAATAGTGTATCACAATCGACAGTCCATAACCCAAATGACCATACCACTCATACTACTGAATTGACAAAGACTAGCAATATTACAGGAAATGAAATGAATGTAAATGTCCCTTCAACAAATATTATTTTACAAAACCAATACTCTATTCTAGTTGAAATTCCCGATGAACCACATTGTCAGATAGATAGTGTAATGCTGGCATCTTCTTTGTCCAGTGTTCCACCAATGACTTCCCCTGCAGCACCTATTAATGACACGGCAGAAAAGAAAGTGACCATTACATCGAATAAGTATGACACTGATGATAACTATGAGATTGCAGATGATTTTCTTCCTCCTGTTTGACAGAGTGTAGATAACATAGTGGTCACTACAGAGAACAAAGATGACATTGATGACAGTTATGAAAATACAGAAACTCTCATACATGATGTTGCCTCACATATACAAGATACCGGTGATAAAAATAATTTAGAAATCAATGTTTCCCATATGGTTTTGAAGAATCCCACATACATGAAGAAGCGTGAAACTTCTGCAAAATCCAAAACTCAAAAAACTGCACCTCCTAAAAGATCAACAAGGAGCTCTTTGATGGGTGAATGAATATTATGACTTGGAATATCAGAGGCCTAAATACTGATGATAAACTCAGTCAAGTATTCAAGTTTCTAAATGCTCACAAGCTTAGTATTTTAAGCTTAGTTGAGAAAAAACTATCTACATTTTCTATTCACAATCTACAAATGAAGTTGCCTACATGGAATATTATACATAACAATGACACTGGCAGTAAGGGTCGAATTGTAGTTTTGCTTGACAAATCAGTTTGGGTATATGATGTTGTGAGCTCTTCACAACAACACATAACCTTACTACTAACAAACAAAGGAGGACTGCAATGATATTGCACCTGTGTTTATGCAAGTAATTCTTTTCCTGAGCGACAAAACTTATGGGATTTGCTCCGTCTCGACGCCTCAACAATAAGATCTCCATGGTTAGCCATGGGATTTTTTAATAATACTCTCAACATAAAGGAAAAAAAGGGAGGTTTGCCAATTCCTTTCTCCTATTTGAATTCTGTTTGTACAAAAAATGGGCAAACACCTCCAAGATATTGTAATGGGGCTGTGAATGCTGTTTGTAGTATACAGCTATTGTTTGATGAATTTTAGTTGAAAGTGTGTGGTAGAAAATCAATAATTTGCAATAAAGAATAAATAACAAACTAAAATGCAAAAAGACACAGAATTTATAGCGGTTCGGCCTGAATGTGCCTACATCCACTGTTCCTCTTTTATTATCTCTTTCATATCTGATTACAAGGTACAAGCTTTGAATATGAATAAACTTGTTATTAGGACTAAGGATTTTCTCTCTCAAAGTTGTCTGCCATTGTTGATGGAAGCTTCACTATTTTCCATCCATCCCCTTATATGATGCCATATGCCTAGTATTTATAGAGTGAGGTTATGAGGAGTGGCAGATGAGTACATGGCTTCTAGGCTTTGGTTCAAACTTTCTTCCTCTAGGTTTTGGTTCAACTTTTCTTCCTCTAGGCTTTGGTTCAACCTTTCTGATGTTCCATTGCTCTTGGATGCCAATTGAATACTATTCTGGTAGCTCCCTTCAGTCGCCCATCTAGACCTTGGAGTCTTAAATGCCGAAACAGGTAGGTTCATCCTAAAAGTACAAAAAAGAGTGGATCCAGCCCCAGAAGGGTTGGACCGGATATGTTTGGTGGGTCCACCCCCAGTTTTGCTGGACCAAGTCGGTCCGATAGGTCCAGCCCCGGAAGGGCTAGACCAGGTGGGTGCGGCCCCGGACCAGGTGGGTCCGGGCCAAGTGGGTTCGGCCCAAGGGTGCCGGACCAGGAATCTGGTCCGGCATTTTCCCGACCAGGTGCAGGCTAGTCCGGCCCTACCGGACCAGGTGGTCCCGACTGGTCCGGCCCTACCGAACCAGGTGGATGCGGCACTGTGTCGGACCATCAATCTGGTCACTAGGTACTGGTCTGGCATTTGCCGGACCAGAGGGTCCGGCCTGGGACCGGACCAAGTGTCAGGTCCTAGAGGGCCGGACCTGTGCGGGTCCCGCCCTCGTAGGCCGGACCAGGCTGTCCGGCCTTGTAGGGCCGGACCTGTGCGGGTCCGGCCCTACCGAGCCGGGATTTTTGGCACGGCCCTGCTGGGCTAGACGTAGTTGGTCCAGCCCTGCTGGGCCAAACTCTACTGGGCCAGACTCTGCTGGGCTGGACCCGTGCGGGTCCGGTTGGGCTGTCAGGCCCTGTTGGGCCAGGCACGTGCGGGTCCGGCTCTGCTGGGCTAGATTTGGCGAGTTTGGCCTTGTTGGGTCGGGCTTTGTTGGGCCTGTGCGGACCTGATTTTGTAGGGCAGTTTCTTTGCTGGTTTAGGATGGGTCGGGCTCTTGCAGAAAGCGGTCTTCGAGGTTTTATTGTCAGACCGTGTTAGGCAAATCTTAGAATGACCATATCTTTCAGACCGTTATTCGGATTGAGACACGGTTCAGACCGGTGCTCACATCTTGACCTTGCGAACATTTCTAAGCTGATCTAAGTCTATTTCAAGACTTTGACAAATTTTCCTTTGACTTTTCATATCCACTATGCAGTGAGCGAGAATGCCCACAACAAATTCATTTGAAAATTGTTTATTCAATTGTGGTTTGGTTGAATCCCACTGGCAGGGGTGTAAGTATACTTGGCGACGTAGGGGAATTGCGACAAATATAGACAAAGTTCTAATCAACTATGAATTTTTGTCTATGTTCCCACAACTGACGACTATCGTGCTGCCTACCTGTATCAGTGACCATACCCATATATTTACTTGTTTCAGTCCACTACACTAACAACGAAAAAGAGCTCCATTCAGATACATTAATAACTGGTGTTATTCACAGGGATATGATCACTGCATTGTAAAGGGCGTGGCTGCCTACACGTGGGGATCGTGCTTTGAAAAACTTATTTATAAATTAAAGGCAGTCAAGGTTGAATTGAAAAAATGGAATAAGTTGAGAGCTTGTGACAATCATATTAGCATATTACAGTCAGATTTTGATACAATGTTCTACCAAACTGATCAAGATCCCGAGAATTCTACTTTATATGATATTATGTTTTAGATGGGTCAGAGCTTAAATGAACAGATTCAAAAACATCTTGTGTTTTTGAGGCAACAAAGTAAAGTGTTGTGGCTACAACAGGGGGACAACAACACTAAGTTCTTTTACGCCAAGATGTCCATGCAAAGACACAGGAATAAAATACATGCTTTACTTGACTATTAAGGACAGTATATTTACGATTGCAATAGTATTAAAGATGCATCCATAGAATACTACTAGCAACTTTTTAATGGGGACATAAATGCAGATTTCCCACATGTAGATACCAGAATGCAAATTAATACTGCAGGAAGGAAATACTTATCTACTCCAGTAACTATGGAAGAAGTTAAATCGGCTTTATACTCGATCAATGATTTCAAGAGTCCAAACTAGACGACTTTTCAGCCAAATTTTTCAAGCTTCACTGGGACAACTTGCACCAAGACATATTTGATGCTGTATCAGAAGTTTTTACTTTGAAAAAGTTGCCTCGGGGGATTAGTCACAATTTCATCACATTGCATGTGATGAAATTATTTTAGATTATAGACCTATTTAATGTGCTAATGTTCTTTACAAAATTATATCTAAAATCATATGCAACAGAATTAAATGTTTTCTTTCGTTGTTAATTGCAGAAAATCAATTCCCTTTTATACCAGGGAGAAACATTAGGGAAAATGTTCTGCTGGCTCATGAACAAGTACGAGACTTCGCAAAATGGGGTAAATAAAAAATGTGCATTAAAATTGATTTACAAAAGGTGTATGATATGGTTAATCGTAAATTTGATTGTCACATGCTAAAGTGTTTCGAGTTTCCAACGTCTCTCATTCAGTTAATATACGAGTGTATTTCAACTCCTACCTTTTCTATTATGGTTTATGGAAGGCCTGAGTAGTTCATCGCGTCTAACAGGGGGTTACGTCAGGGAAACCCTTTATCCCCTTATTTATTTTGTATTGCTATGGAATTTTTCACATTACTTATGGAGGAGGGCATGGATAATAAACTGTTAGAGCCTATAAACAAATTTAAGCATGCCATATTACATTTATTATACGCTGACGACGTTATGATTTTCCTAGCAGCCACTACACATAATGCTACTTATATGACTCATATATTTTCAAGAATAGAGGAAACGGTAGGGCTACGAATTAACCAAACTAAATCACAGATTTTGAATTAACCAAACTAAATAACATATTTTTTTTTCAACAAAGGAGCTCTTTGGAAATTTGAAATTGCTAATATTTTACATATAGTAGAGAAGGAATTACCTATAAAATATCTCGGGGTCCCATTGTCTTCAAATTACATACATGCTGCTCACTGTTCCCCCCTGTTGCACAACATTGATTCAAAATTAGAAGGTTGGGATAGTAACCTGCTATCAATAGCAGGCCAAGCAGAGCTGATACAAGGAATTATAACCCCCATGGTTATGTACTGGTTACTTATTTATCATTTGCCTTCCTTAGTTTTAAGGAAAATTGATCATATTTGCATAGATTTCTTTTCGAAAGGCAAATCATATAAAATATCTTGGGATACTTTATGTAACCCGAAATTGGAAGGTAACATAGGGCTTCAAAAATTCACTGACCTTAATACAACAGCCAGTATCAAACTGCTTTGGAAGTTATTAACTTTAAATTGTTTATGTTCTAAATGGATATGTGCCAAATACTTAAAAAAAAATTTCTGGGTCATCCCTATTAATAATAATTTTTAACGTATGATGAAATCTATTTTACGGTAACGTGATTTGGCAGCTAACATCATATCTCGACTCATTGTTATAGGTGAGCATATAGACTTATGGTATAATCCATGGATTAACCATAAATCCCTGGTGGATTTAATTGGTTGGAGCAGAGTTTCTATAAGCAGCACTGCAAGAAGTAAGGTCAGCTGTATTCTAAATATTGGTCAATTGCAACCGTAATTTTTGGCTGAGACTAGGGAGGTAGCTTCTCATATTATGCAAGTTGAATTATCTACTAAGCAGCCAATAGGTTACTGGATTATAGTTAACCAGGAAAATTTTAATTTTTCTACGGTTTGGAATGAGATCGGACTACATGCGCAAAAAGATGACATATACAAACTTATATGGTATAACAAAACTGCAAAGAAAATTTTCTATACAACATATATGGCATATATGCGTCATTTGCCTACATCCGATAGATTAATCGCGTGGGGAATGAATTTGATCCACACCGTAACTTTTGCAATAGGCATAACAAGACGCATCAACATTTATTTTATAGAATGCGATTATAGCACTTATCTTTGGAAGTTATTGCTGTCCAAGCTAGAGCTCCACTCAGCGGTTAAACGTTCGCTGCAACATCAGTTATCGGTTCTGCGATGTAGCTTCACAGCTAAATCCACTATGCAACAACTAGCTTACATCGCGGCGGCAACAACTACTCATCGTATATGGATAGAATGGGTTAGACGCCGATTTGAGGGGAAAAGCTGCTCGATGGACCAAAGAGGCAAATTAATTGAAATCGATGTTCGATTGTAGATCAAGAGAAGACTAAACTATCGAAATATTTCATCGGCGGATAGACATAAATTAATGAAATGAGGGATTGAATTAGGAGATATGGATAATGATGCAGTTGTGAAGATGAGGCTTTTATTTAGGTTTTGTTCGCATGTGTTAAACTGGACCGGGTTGGGTAGATTTTCTGGATGCGGTGGTGTGTTATCACCCTCTTGGGTTGGCCATCTCGTTTTATTTTGTTAAATTGTTTTTATTTGTTTTTTTATATTTGATGTTTCCTTTTATGTATTAGAGATGTTTAATAGAGGATGTCGTGCGCTTTTTCCTTGCCACAGTGGTAAGGTTTTTCAAGGAGGCGAGTCCTGCTGTTGTATAGTTCTCATCGTTATTAATAATAGAACCTTTTTCTTTAAAATATATGTATATATATGTATGTATGTATGTATGTATGTATATTCCATGTTTTGAAAATGTATTTAATTGATGATTAACAAAATTAAATTAATTTGGATGTTTTATAATTATTTAAAATGGTATTTAATTGTTTGTACCAAAATTGGGATAACACTCTTCGGAAGTTTTTGAAGAGATAAAGTGAAGAAATTAAATGGAGAAAGAGAATTATCTAACAAAAACTCCAAAAACAGATATGTGAATGATAAAAAATGAACAGGAACACAAGGATTTAGAGTGGTTCGGCGTATTGCCTACGTCCACTATGAAATTGATCTCTTTATTGATGTTTCTTTGATGATTACAATATATTTCAGTGGGTTACAGCAGATAACAATGAATTACAGCAGTGAAATTCGTTTGCTTGTAGCAGCAGCAACGGAGTTTAGAACTAGATCCGACAGAGTCTGGGCGTTCGAGAGTTCAAAGAAGAAGAAGATCCCTTTTCTGTTGGCTCTGGGGTCTATTTATAGGTGTAGGAGGCGGATATCTTGCTCAGATCTCGGGAGACTACTTTTGGCACGTGAGTAGGCCCGTGCGACCAAGCCCGTGAAGTTTCGACCCGATCCGTGATCGATACGAACGGATTTCGTATCGATCAAGATTGTGTCCGATGGAGTCGAAATTTGGCGTGGACATTCTTTAGCATGCATGTAATCTTCTGTGAAAATTTCATAGCATTTGGACTTGTGGATCTCGAGTTATGATCGATACGAAATGGAGACTTTCGGTAGGCTATTTGGTTCGTATCGATCGGAACTGCGTTATTCGTATCGATAGCCTTGCTATGTTCGTATAGATCGAGGCAGTCCAATTCGTATTGACAGAAGTAGCTCAGTTTGTATCGAGGGAAGTGGCTCTGTTCGTATCGATGTGAAGTGGATCATTTCGTATCGATGGAAATGGCTCTGTTTGTATCGATGGAAGTGGCTCTGTTCGTATTGATGGAAATTCCCTAGTTCGTATCGATGGTCACGTTCTGTTCGCATCGATGCAGGTGGTGTAGTTCGAATCGATGGAGGTTGGCTTGTTCATATCGAGGCACTTATCATGTTCGAATCGATGGAAGGTGACCCTTGTTTCATATCGATGGAGAACACATGGAATAATTCAACTGTGTGGCCTTGTTCGTATCGATTGGAAATGACTCTAGTCGATCGATACGAAGTTGAAGTGGCCAGATGGATTCGAACACAGGTAGCCAGATCGATACGAATAACCATGACATGGATCGATACGAATAAGGGCTCCTTGATGGATACGAAGCAACCGGCCTTGAAGGATATGAACAGTGATCCATTAATGGATGCGAAGTAGACTCTGGTGATCGATGCGGAGCTGATCGATTCGAAGTAGGCTTTTGTGATCGATACGGAGCTGATCGATTCGAAGTAGGCTTTTGTGATCGATACGGAGCTGATCGATTCGAAGTAGGCTTTCCTTGATGGATTCGAACTCGATCGATTCGAACAGCGGCCATTTGATGGATTCAAACTCGATCGATTCGAACAGCGGCCAGTTGATGGATTCGAACTCGATCGATTCGAACCGGGGTTCGATGATGGATACGAAATTGGGGCTATTTCCTTCAACTTGTATCGATCGTAACTTGAGCTTACGAACTCAGATTGACTTGAAACTAGAACGTTGACTTTCATTGCTTTGCTCGTCGTGTCACATCAATTTTAGCTCGATCCGTACTCGGACAAAATTCGTCGACATCCATAGTGGGCCTACGTATAACCGATCTCTAAGATGAACCGTCATTGGCATCTAGTCAAGTTCTTGGTGTCACGACCTTGCCAAAAGGCGGGATAACATTTGCCCCCCAAAGTACGTCTTGTGGAAACATGATGTGCTTTGAAATGCTGCAATCTTCATTCTGAATAGTTATCGTCTTTTCGATGAAAGTTGTAATCTTTGACTGACTTTCTCGATAATGTAAACCGTTGATTGTCAACTGCTGTACCCAATATTGTTGTAACTGATTGCTGCTTGCTGGTGATCAGCTGTTTGTGGTCGTAATCGTTATCAAATGAGTATCCAATTCTTATGGATATTGAAAATCGAAGATTAGTCCGACACATATGCATATACGTTAATCTGACTCTCGTTGACATTTGGACGTTCACGAGTCGTTGTCAGTTAATCCCATATTGAATTCTGTATCGATCCTCTCCTAAACCGATGTGAAATTCGAACTGTAACAATGCCCGATGGTTGTTTTTTGAATGTTCCCTCGTATCGATCCTCTCCTAAATCGATGTAGAAGGTTAAAACATTGTCTTTGCATCGGTATAAGTCGTTTTGACGGATACGAAATGAACATTTCGCATCGATGAATATGATCTCCGATGGATACGAAATGAACGTTCGTATCGATGGTTAGGAACTTCGGTGGACTTCATTTTTGAATTGATGTGGGTCACAAAAACGGATACGAACTATGCGTTCGTATCGATAAATACTGGCCTCCTGAAGCTGTGATTCAATGGATTCGAACTGCACAGTTCATACTGTTGCACTGGGGATGGAGTCGAAAATGATCGATATGAACAGTGGTTTCGTATCGATGGATTTGGGTGGCTTAGAAAAGCCTTCGTTGGCAACCTCACTTCGATAAAGGCCCGTGTTGATGGATTCGAATGGCTTGTTCGAATCGATCCCGTGGTGATATTTTGCAACCGGTCGAATCCACTGGGATGTGAATCGTTTTTTTGCCTTCACGCTCGAGTCCATATAAATACTGTGGACTTAGCCACTTTTCACTTTTTACTCTTTACTCTTCTGCCTTGTCTTCGTATCGATAAAGAACTCGAGAAAGGAACGTTGCCCTCGAACCAAACAATCCATCGATCCTTCGAATTGATCCAACTTATTCCTTAATCTAGCGCGACAACATCTGACTTTAGGTAAATAAACAACGAATCCATTCTGACAATGATGAGACTCGAATCTTAGTGCCAGTTCGTTCGATGTCGTCGCCGATTTTCGTCACTGTCGATGCCGGGACTTGGTCGACGTTGAATCGAGAAGGAGTAACGGCACGTTAATTGCTTGGGGAAGAAGGTGTTTTGCCTCGTATCGTTCCGAAGGGAAATCTCCTATCGTTGCCTTGCTTTAGGCTTCGTATCGATCGTGGAGCAGTTACTCAGCATCGGCCGCTTCGAAATGATATTGATCGATTCGAAGTAGACGCTTTCTGATCGATTCGAAGTAGATGTTTTTTGATCGATACGAAGTAGATGTTTTCCGATCGATACGAACTGCGTGTCATGGGATCGATACGAAAGTGTCTCTTTCCGATCGATATGAATTCGAATTCGTATCCTTGATGGATACGAACAGCTACACAGATCGACGTGAACTCGAACTTTGATGACCGACAATGAGTCTAACTTTGATGATCTCGAAAATTCTTGTGCATTTGAACATCTAACTCCGACGAGCGTCAACTTTGCATATTTGGACTTAATTGTTGACCTGCATACTTGACCATCATCCGAAGCTCGTTGATGGAACTATAACTTGGTTAAAATTTTACTGAACATTAACTCAGATCGACCATTAGAGTCTGGATGGCATGGTTAGACGGTCAGCGGTGACGGTCACTCCAGCTAAGCCTCGAAGTCTTGTCATTTGCACAACTACCCATACTCTGTAGAACTTTTCCAAGTGATACACAGCACTGCAATACACAACATATTCACATACTTCACACTACGGGGTGCACGGGTTTATTATCTATTTAACGATGATTTTTCATAAGCTAGTTAGTCATGGACCTTCAAGTTTGCAACAGCAGGAACTTCCGAGTTCAATTCCTTCAACTATCGAGATACCGGCCATCGAAGCCGAGTTTATAGATCCAGCCCCGGATGAGTTTCCTGGCGCCCAGTTCATTTTCAATCCACAAGATTCCAGCATCTCCGAAGATATGCTGGGACGGATTTGTTTAAGGCATGGCTTGTCGCTTGACGATGTATTACTGCCAGTGCTAAATGATAGGCCACATGCTCCCCCGGAGGGGTTTACTGCTTTCAACCATCACGCTTGCACGGCGGGGACACTTCCTCCCTTCAATCAATATATAAGGGAGATGCTGTCATTTCTTGGAATCGCTCCATCCCAGCTACACCCCAACGGATACGCCTTGTTGAATAGCACTTTCATTCTGTTTATGGAAATTCTCTTTCGACCACCAAAGCCGATCGAGATTAGATATCTATTTAACATTAAGAGTCGTGGAGACAACCCTTCTTTCACCTTCTTGGAAGCGGTTAGGAACTATCAAATAGTAACTGGGTCAAAGACAGAATGGTTCTATGTTCGATGTCCCCCTGGATTCGCTAGGCGATGGCTGGATAGACGTAAGTGTCGCAATCTTTCTCTTGAATTATTCAAGATAATAATAACCGACCTTAAAATTGACATACTTTCCTTCTTTCACAGCCGCAATCTCTCGACCTGACGGTGGATATTTCAGAGAGCTAGTTCGGATCCTCCAAGCGGTTCCGGGTGAAGAGAGGCACATTAACTGGGTTCTGATCGATAGGAACTTGAGAACTATCGGGTTAATTGAACGGAAACAAAGCATCAGGCTGGAAGGGACACTTAGAATGGTCTCGAAGAAACGGTTGAAATGCAAAGCACCCAGCGTCGTAATAACTGAAGAAGTTGATCCGGAGAGAACGCCTACTGATAATGAACTCCAAGCTGGGCCTCCTTCCAATGTTCAAGATTCAGGAGGAAGGAGAAAAGGTAAGGCAGTTGCTCATAAACGCTCTAAATCCATGAGATTGAAATCCGTGGTTATGTCTCTGCCTGTTCAGGGGATTAGAATTTCGGAGGCTCCTCCCCCGCAAGTAGAGAATCCTTTTGAAGGGTTTGCTGATATTCCGATTCCGGATTATGTGTCGTTTCAACATGACACCGGGATGGAGGAGCTTGACAATGCTCTCGAGCTGAGCGGGTCGCTTGCTATGAGCGCGGCTGACATTTCCGGTTGGTCGGGGGGTTGCACATACATACACTTCACTACACTATATGATTCATAACTGTAAATAGTCCAACCCAAGAGATCGCTAACTTTTCCTTCATTTCTCACTTTCAGGTACAATGTCCGGGAGAGATCAATGCTGGGGAGCCTTCGCTCGGCTCGAAAATCTTCTACTTACTACGACTCCCGCAGGAGAGACTCAGATAGAGACCGCGATCGCGGGTACTCTAGTCATGAGAGATACGACAGAGATAGAGGCAGGGATTATAGGCACCGATCTAGGTCTCGCTCTCCACCTCTGAGAATTCCCTCTCCTCCTCCTATTCAGACTTCACATCCACCTGAGCCCCCACGACACCGACCATCTTCTCAATCTTCTAGGCCCGAAATTCACCTCCAGAGAGTCGAAACCATTCCCCCCATAATTGCAGAGCAGGTCCCAACTGAGCCCATGGGGAAGGGGCTATTAAAATGGCTCAGCAGAGGAAGGAGTTCCCCAACATATGCTTTGATGGCTACGTCTTCCCACCTCACTTAAAAAGAAATCCGTCAGGGGTGGAAAACACGATGCATGATTACATTCATGATGTCTACACCCAGTATAGAGAGTGGGTAAAGGCTGCAGAGAAAGCTTCTAAGGTGGCCTTTGAGCGGGCTAGAGCGATCGAAAAGATGGAGACTAAACTTGCCCAGATAGACCGAATTATACAAGTGCTCAATACTGAGGCCGAGTCTTCTCGAAAATCTGAAATTGAGGCCACCAAAAAAGCTGATGAAGCAGTTGTGGCAATGGAGAGGTTGAGGCAGACACATGTTGCCTTGGTGGAGGAGATGGGTCATCGAAATACTACAGTTACCACCGAACGGGATGCGGCGGTCAAGGAACTCAACGCGCTCAAGGCCAAATTCTCCGACATGGCCAAGGAAAGGGATGATGCGAACAACGCAGCCCAAGAGGTGTGTGAACAGGCTGTTCTTCTCCGGGGTGAACGGGATGCGGCCGTGGCTAAGGTCTGCAAGGTGGAGACTGAGGTTGAGGAGAAGGTGAAATCGGCCGAGTCCAGGCTAGAGGCTGATATCGAAGATCTTCTCGTTGTTTACAACGCTAACGTGCTGAGGCAAAGGGGTCTAGCCTGGCTCGATGATTATCCGGCGCATCTATACAACGCCTGGGGCCGATTAGTTGAAGAAGAGAAGGAGGTGCATCTGGGTGAGTCTGTAGATGAATTTAAACTTGAGAATCGCATTCTGAATGAAGATGAAAGGAAGATTCTCCACGAGTCAATGATTCTGCATGAAAAAGAAAGGCTCGGCGCCCAACACTTCGAAGTAGGAGAGAGCTCTGGGGTTGAACACCACGACGCAAGTCTTGATATTCCCGTGTCAACCCAGACTGAATCCGTGCATGCGGTTGATCCCCAAGATGTTCCTGCCTACAATCCGGATCAGCCGTAGATGTCTCTGGCTACAGAGCAAGTTGTTGAAGCCGCTCAGCCGCCCACAAGCCAAACTGAGGAAGGTATTCTGAACATTCCACATATCTGTCTTGAGTCGGAATCTTCACTCGAATTATGTTCTAACAGTTCCCTTATTTTTTTTCCAGTGATTGATGCTGCACCGGCCGTGCCTCCTGTTACTCAGGAATCATATCAGACGTAGGGGGCCATCGTCACCGAAGCGACCACCGTGGCTACAACTGCGTCACTTGAAGAAATGCAGGGAAGCACACTCATGTTTGATGAGCAGCAAATGGAGGAACTCTTTCGCCGTCATGGCGATCCTCTTGCCAACCTGCCATTTGTTATGGGTGGAGGCGCTCTGGCTACAAGCTCTTCAATACCGACCACCGATGCTCCAAACGAGGCCCGAGCAATCACTTAAGAGGAAATATTGGCCGAGATCGACGCTGAGATGAATGCGGTGGCTCATGGTGGCAGATTCGGAGGTGGGATGGCGGCATCTGGACCAGCTCCACTCAGAATGATTTCTCCTGGTGGTACAGTTTTCGACAACAGTGTGCCTATTCCAACTTCTACACTTGATCCCGTTCCTCCGACTCCGCCTGCAGGAAGCATTCCTATTCACTCGAGCTCGGAGGAGGATGTCGAGATTATGCCCTCGCCTGGAGACCGACCACCGAAAAGCAAAGGCTCGAAGAGGAAAGGTAGTGGCGGCTCCAGTGGGTCTACACCAAAAAGGAAGCCGAGGAAGAAGTAGGAGTAAATGTGCTCCCTCGGTTTGTTTTTATTTTAATTTTGCTGGCCGTGTATAGATGCGGGTTCGGCCCCTGCTAGTAGGAATTTTTTGGACCAAACTTGTACACGAATTTCTTTCATAAACAGTAGAAATGAAAATTTTCTCTTTTTTTTTAGCTTCTTGTGTGTTTGCCTAGGTGTTTCAATGTATGAAATGCACTTGTAAAGCTTCAGCTTCCGAGTCAAGTTTGTCTTTTTGTGCCAGGTCTGGAAACCTTAGACATGGCTCACGACCGGGAAGTGAGTTGAATTTCGACGTCGCACTACTTCAGTCAATGGTCGCCGTTTAAGTCCTGCCCCTAGTCTTGGCGGTGAGTCGTAGAACATCAGTTAGTGATTGCTTCTCACTCATAACATGTTGAGTCCAGTGCCACTGAACGGATGTTTGAGACAAGTGGAGATTGAAAGGTTTATCCTCACTTGCTTGATTATCGACGATCATATCCGCACACCGGGGATTCTTGTTTGTCTTTTGGCGGTTGGTCACGCCGGCTTAAGTTTCAATCATATGTCTGCACTCTGGGGACTTGGAATTGACATTTATACTCCGACTCGCACTCTGGGAGTTTGGAGTCGGTATTCATACCCCAATTCGCGCTCTGGGAATTTAGAGTTGATGTTTATACTCCGACTCGCACTCTGGGAATTCAGAGTTGGTGTTTATACTCCGACTCGTACTCTGGTAGTTCAGAGTTGATGTTTATACTCTGTTTCGCACTCTGGGAATCCAGAGTTGGTGTTTATACTTCGACTTGCACTTTGGGAGTTCGGAGTTGATGTTTATACTCCGTTTCGCACTCTGGGGATCCGGAGTTGGTGAACAGATGGTCAATCACATCTGCTGCATGTTTTGGATTTCGTTCGCACTCTGGGAACGAAAGGTGTATTAGGATCGTGGACAGTCGGATCACATCCACCCCGAGTTAACAAGCGAGGTCGTTAGATGGACGGGTACACCCTCCTCAAACTTGGTTTGGATACTGACGAAGTCGTTAGGCGGACGGATCCACCCTCTTCGTAGACGTATTTATATACTCCAGTTCGCACTTTGGGATCTGGAGTTAAGTGAAGGATTGTCGTGTATCAATCCTTTTTTGACTTTTAGTGTGATGGCTTATCCCCGAGCTCGGGTTCCACTTAGTGAGTGACCAGTTGCATCACAGTCACTCCCTATTTGAATAAATCCCACCATATGGTGAGACTTAGCTCTTCATGCATAGTGATGATCATATGAAGCATTTCAAGTAAATCACAGCTCTGGCTCGAAGAGATTGCATTTTATTGCTGAAATAAGAAAATATGGCAAAGTCAGTTGCCTTATTACAAATTCTAATTTTGAAATGCAGAAACAAATTGCAAAATGGAAAATAAACTAAATGAATAAACATAGCCTGTTATGTGTAGTAGTGACGAAGACTCTCGCTATTCCAGGCTCTTGGCAGAGTAAGACCATCAACGGTCGATAATTTGAATGTGCCATCTCCGAGCCTTCGTTCTATAACATACGGTCCTTCCCATGTTGGCTTCATATGCGAAGGAACCAGATAGATTCTTTTCAGGATGAGATCGCCTAGTCCAAAGGTTCGTGGGCGGACCATGGCATTGTACAATCGGGCGACTCGACTTCGATGCACGGCTGCCCTCAAATCAGCCTCTTCACGCTTCTCATCTAGTAGATCGCGAGATTCAGCAAGAAATATAGCATTAGTCTTTGGATCATAGTATGTCACACGATGAGAAGGTACTTCTAGCTCGACTGGAATAACAGCTTCTGAACCATAGGAGAGAGAGAATGGAGTGTGACCGGTCGTATACTTGTGGGTTTTTCGGTAAGCCCATAAAGCCATAGGAAGTTCATCGACCCACTTGCCCCCGACCTTTTCCAGTCATTTTTCAGAATGGATTTTATAACTTTATTAACCGCTTCGACCTGTCCGTTCGCCTGAGTGTGCGCAACTGCAGAGAATTTCTTTTGGATGTGAAAGCGTTTGCAAAAATCTTTAAATTCAGCACTGTCGAATTGGGCTCCGTTGTCAGTAATAATGGAGTGTGGGAGACTGAATCGACAAATAATATTGCGGACTACAAAGTTGATCACTTTTTTCGTCATTATGGTAGCAAGTGCTTCGGCTTCAGCCCACTTTGTAAAGTAATCAACTGCAATGATGGCGTATTTCGCACCACCTTTTGCCAGAGGTAGAGTACCAATGATGTCGATGCCCCACATTGCAAACGACCATGGGCTGACCATTTGAGTTATCTCGGTAGGAGGGGCTCTAGGAATTCGAGCATGCTTTTGACACCTATCACATTTCTTTGCATAATCCGATGCATCGCGATTCACAGTAAGCCAGTAATATCCATATCGAAGTATTTTCTTGGCAAGTGCTTGTCCCCCGGTGTGATCGCCACATTCTCCCTCGTGTACATCGTGCAGTACTCGTTTAATTTCATCGTGAGCGATACACCGGAGTAGAGGAACAGAGTACCCTCTTCTGTACATGATTCCATTCTGGATGGTGAATCGTGAGGCCTTCCGAAGGACTCGTCTCTTTTCGCTCATGTGCTCCGGCAGGGTTCCGTGCTCAAGGTAGTTTCTGAATGGAGTCATCAACGACTCTTTATTGGGAACGGTTTCACATATCCAATCTATTTTTGCCTGGTCAATGCTTGGGAAAGTTAACGTCTCTACGGGAACGAGTCTCATTTGCTGAGCTTCACCTGTGCTAGCTAACTTCGCCAACGAATCGGCTTTTTGATTGCGTTCTCGAGGTATACAATAAATGGCATAATAATCAAACTGATTCAGTATTTCCTGAACTCGAACTAGGTAGGCAGCCAGCCTTCGATCTCTCGCCTGATATTCTCCCCGAACTTGACATACAACTAATTGTGAATCGCAATAAATTTCCACAGCGATAATTTTCAAATCTCTGGCAAGTTTTAGTCCAACTAAGAGGGCTTCATATTTAGCTTCATTATTCATTGCATGAAAATCAAACTTTAAAGCATAGCATATAGATCGGCCTTCGGGGGTTTCAAGTACAACACTAGCGCCCGAACACCGGTCGTTTGATACACCATCAGTATACAGCTTCCAGACATATTCGGGATATTCACTGGTTTCGGGCAAGTCCTCTGGAACGGTAAATTCAGCTATAAAATTGGCTAGGACTTGTCCTTGAATGGCTTGTCTCGGAGTGTAAGTAATATCAAACTGGCTCAGTTTGATGTTCCACTTGAGTAACCTACCAGACGTCTCAGGCCGCGTAAGGACCTGTCGTAACGGCTGGTCGGTGTACACAATAATAGGATGTGCCTGGAAATATGGTCGGAGCCTCCTTGATGCAATAACAAGGCAATTAGCCAACTTCTCTAGTTTCAGATAATTCCTTTCAGCTCCAGTCAATCGTTTGCTGACGTAGTATACTGGCTTCTGTATCTTGTCTTCTTCTCGAATTAAGGCAGCGCTGATAGCGTTTTCTGATATCGCCATGTATACGTACAACTTATCATGATCAATAGGCTTTGACAGGATAGGTGGTGTGGATAGATGCTGAATTAGTGCTTGAAATGCGCCTTCACACTCTGTGGTCCATTCAAAGTTTCGTTTTCCTTTTCGGATCAGATCGAAGAAGGGAATGCATTTGTTAGTGGACTTTGAAATGAACCTGCTCAATGCTACTACTTTCCCATTGATACTCTGGACTTGCTTTATAGTTTTCGGAGTTTAAAGATTTCTGATTGCCCAGATCTTTTCAGGATTAGCTTCGATCCCTCTAGCATTGACGATAAACCCAAGGAATGTTCCGGATGCAACTCCAAAATGACATTTCAATGGGTTGAGTTTCATTCTGTATTCTCGAAGTATGTTGAACATAGTTTCCAGGTCCTTAATATGATCAGTGGAAAATCATGATTTCACGAGCATGTCGTCTATATATACTTCCATGGTTTTCCCGATTTGATTGGCAAACATTCGATTGACCAATCGCTGATAAGTAGCCCCAGCATTCTTGAGTCCGAACGGCATAACTTTGTAGCAATAAAGTCCCAGATTGGTTACGAAGCTGGTATATTCCTGGTCAGGTAAATGCATCGGTATCTGATTGTAGCCAGAATACGCATCCATGAAGGATAGGAGTTTATGTCCAGCTGTTGAATCTACAAGTTGATCAATTCTGGGAAGCGGGAAACTGTCTTTGGGACAAGCTTTATTCAGATCGGAGTAATCGACACATGTTCTCCATTCTCCATTTGACTTTCGGACGAGCACGGGATTTGATACCCATTCGGGGTATAGCGCATCTCGAATGAAACCATTCGCTTTAAGCTTTTCTACCTCTTCTTTAAGGGCGACAGATCTCTCTGGATCCATACCATGCCTTTTCTGTTTGACCGGGACATGCCGCGGGTCAATATTCAGGGTGTGGCTTGCGATGTCCGGCGAGATCCCACACATATCAAAATGCGTCCAGGCGAATACGTCAAGATTCGCCCGTAAGAATTCAACCAATTCCTCTTGAGTTTGTTGGCTTAGCTGAGAGCCGATCTTTATCATCTTTGAATCATCATCATTATCAATCGGGACATCGATCGTCAGTTCGGCCGAGGATGCTTGACTTTCTTTAGATTCTCCTTCATCTTCAGTCTCTCTTGGGTCAAGATCCCTTTGGAATTGGTTGGGGCGCCCGGGCCTAGGCCCAGGCGTTAATTGTCAATTATCAGCAAAACGGACACAGAGAGATTCCTCTATGCCCTTTCCTTTCTCCTTTCGCTGCGCCTCTCGCAGCTCGGCAACATAACACGCTCTCGCTACAGCCTGATCTCCTTGGATGACTCCCACTCCACGATCAGTGGGAAACTTCTAGGTTAAACACCACAGGGCAATAGCTGCCCGGAACTCAGCGAGGGCCGGTCGGCCCAAAAAAGCATTATAAGGGGAGTCTATGTCTAACACAATGAACTGTAATATCCGCACTCTCCGGCGTTCTCCAACTCCCAACTCCACTGGTAGTTCCACTACTCCAGTGGGTATAGTAGCGCTCCCATTGAAACCGTGGATTCGGGACTAATAAGGTTTCAAATCTTTGGCTTCCATTTTCATTTGGTCGTAAGATCGTTTAAACAAAATATTCACAGAGCTTCCACTGTCAACTAAGATCCTCTTCATCCAAGCAGGACCTACTTGAGCTGAGATGACCAGTGGATCAATAGTGGGAGCTTCGACCTTATCAGCATCTCTATCTCTGAATATGATGTCATCAATCATCGTCTTCTATTGTTTGGCCGGAGCCCCTTCATCAAAATTACTATAACACTCGAAGTCTGCATGCCTTATAGAGATGGCATACGACTCCATTTCCTTCCAGCTTCGGTCTGCTGGATGAGGACCACCACTTATCGTATTAATAACCAACCTCCCGCCAGTACGAGCGGGTTCCTCCTGCCTTTCCTGATTTGGCGCACGATTCTGATTTGATGGGTCCGCACCTCGTGACTGCGGTGCCCGCACATACTGATCCAACTTTCATTCACGTATTAGTTTCTCAATGAGATCTTGTAAATGATGACACTCGTTTGTATTATGGCCATAGCTTTCGTGGAATCTGCAAAACTTTCCTGTTTGGACTTGTCTTTCCGTTGACGGTTTCGGGGCAGGCTTTTTGTATTGCATGGTGTTACAAGCCTGCAAATACACATTTTCCAACGACGTGTTCAATGGAGTATAGTTATCGTACATGGGAGCTCTACGTCGTGGGCCACGATTCTGATCTCGTTTTTTGTCTTGATTTCCACTATCCCTCTGCTGATTCTGTTTATTTTGTATGTTCAACTGAAATTTTCCAGAACTCTCTCCGGATTGCTTAACGGTGATGTTACTCTGAATTCCTTCGATGTTGGGCCATGCGTCATCCTGCTTCCTAGACTGTTTCGCATTCTCCCTTCTCAAAAATTGGGCTGCCTTGGAATAGAAACGGTCCAATGACGTAGGTGGCTTCCCAGCTAACCAATTTCCGAACTCGCAATCAGGATCAATCCCCTTAGTCAATGCCATCAGGATAGAGTTGTCATTTGGATTGCTTATTTCTGCACACGCAGCATGGAATCGCTCCAAGTAACGTCTAAGCGTTTCTCAAGGAGCTTGTGTAACACTAGACAGAGTGTTAACGTCTTTAGGCCTTGCCACGTGCATACGGGATTGTTCAACAAATTTGGTGGCCATCTGGTCAAAATTAGAGATGGACCATGGTGGCAAACGAGTAAACCACATGGTAGCAATGCCCCTAGGGAAATAGGGAAACTACGACATTTTACTGCATCATCAGCTCTCGCGGCATTCATTAGCCATTCATACTTTAGGATGTGTTGATTGGGATCAGAACTTCCTTCATAGACCGGCAAAGTCGGCATCCTGAAGCGCCGAGGTGGTTCAGCATAAAGTATGTCATCGGTGAAAGGGGTATGACTCTGGGAGATTCTCCAGTCGTCATTAGTGAAACCCTGACTTTCACGGATCATCTGACGAATCATCGTCGGTATATCCAGCATTCGAATACTTGGAGCATGTTGTGCCAAGGTGTGGTTGGGTTCCACAGCGCGAGTCTAGACCGGACGCGGTCGACGGTCCGTGCCTCGCCTCCTTGGTTCAACATTTTCTTGGAAATAAGGCTTCGGAGTATGCTCTTGTTGGCTACGATGAGGATCAGTTTGATTTCCAGCATCAACTCCTTGTTCGGTAGTGGTGGTGGTAGCGAGGTTTCCTGTGAAGTGGTAAGGAGCAGCACCTCCTCAGGATGAAGGTCCAGTATGATGGCTGGTAGATGGTTCAGTTCTAGGTTGTCCAAGATTCAACGCAGATTGGTGTCCTGTGGCTTGGGTGTAGCTTATATTCAGCCGTGGACGTGTGGATCGGTGATGACCATCAGATGAGGTTGAACTCTCTGTGGAAGAATAGGAACCTTGGTCTCTTCTGGATCTTCTGCGCCTTTGGCGATTCAGCTGGTTGGTCAACTCTATGTTGGCGCGCAGTTGTTCTGTTAGCTGTTGCTGACTCTGGGTCTATTCTTGGAGCAGCATCTGAAACACTTGTTTGGTAACTGGGCCCGATGGATCTGAAGGTCCGGTGGCATCTTGGTTGGATGAAGGCAATTGCACGGGATTCTGTCGGTCCCGTCCTTCTTGATCAGCAGCTGTAGAGGTAGTCCGTGTACTTACCATGGTGAATTGATGAAGTCCTTTCCTAGATCTAATGCAAATCTGAATAGAATGGAAGGGCTTCAAAGTTCTAGATCTGGATCTTCTTCTTGGATTTATGCAATTCGGTATCGATGAGAGATCCAAAGAGCAGGAGAAAAATTGGGTTTTTTCTCAGTGAAAGCACCAAAGTGTTTGTACCAAAATTGGGCACAACACTCTTCGGAAGTTTTTGAAGAGGTAAAGTGAAGAAATTAAATGGAAAAAGAGGATTATCTAACAAAAACTCCAGAAACAGATATGCGAATGATAAAAAATGAACAGGAACACAAGGATTTAGAGTGGTTCGGCGTATTGCCTACGTCCACTATGAAATTGATCTCTTTGTTGATGTTTCTTTGATGATTACAATATATTTCAGTGGGTTACAGCAGATAACAATGAATTACAGCAGTGAAATTCGTTTGCAGCAGCAGCAATGGAGTTTAGAACTGGATCCGGCAGAGTCTGGGCGTTCGAGAGTTCAAAGAAGAAGAAGATCCCTTTTCTGTTGGCTCTGGGGGTCTATTTATAGGTGTAGGAGGTGGATATCTCGCTCAGATCTCGGGAGACTACTTCTAGCACGTGAGTAGGCCCGTGCGACCAAGCCCATGAAGTTTCGGCCCGATCCGTGATCGATACAAACGGATTTTGTATCGATCAAGATTGTATCCGATGGAGTCAAAATTTGGCGTGGACATTCTTTAGCATGCACGTATGCTTCTGTGAAAATTTCATAGCATTTGGACTTATGGATCTCGAGTTATGATCGATACGAAATGGAGACTTTCGGCAGGCTGTTTGGTTCGTATCGATCAGAACTGTGTTGTTCGTATCGATAGCCTTGCTCTGTTTGTATCGATCGAGGCGGTCCAATTCGTATTGACAGAAGTAGCTCAGTTCGTATCGAGGGAAGTGGCTCTGTTCATATCGATGTGAAGTGGCTCAGTTCGTATCGATGGAAATGGCTCTGTTCGTATCGATGGAAGTGGCTCTGTTCGTATCGATGGAAATTCCCTAGTTCGTATCGATGGTCACGTTCTGTTCGCATCGATGCAGGTGGTGTAGTTCGAATCGATGGAGGTTGGCTTGTTCTTATCAAGGCACTTATCTTGTTCGAATTGATGGATGGTGACCCTTGTTTCGTATCGATGAAGAACACATGGAATAATTCAACTGCGTGGCCTTGTTCGTATCGATTGGAAATGACTCCAGTCGATCGATATGAAGTTGAAGTGGCCAGATGGATTCGAACACTGGTAGCCAGATCGATACGAATAACTATGAAATGGATCGATACGAATAAGGGTTCCTCGATGGATACGAAGCAACCGGCCTTGAAGGATACGAACAGTGATCCACTGATGGATGCGAAGTAGACTCTGGTGATCGATGCGAAGCTGATCGATTCGAAGTAGGCTTTTGTGATCGATACGGAGCTGATCTATTTGAAGTAGGCTTTTGTGATCGATATGGAGCTGATCGATTCGAAGTATGCTTTCCCTGATGGATTCAAACTCGATCGATTCGAACAGCGGCCAGTTGATGGATTCGAACTCGATCGATTCGAACCGGGGTTCGATGATGGATACGAAATTGGGGCTATTTCCTTCAACTTGTATCGATCGTAACTTGAGCATACGAACTCGGATTTACTTGAAACTTGGAACGTTGAATTTCATTGCTTTTCTCATCGTGTCACATCAATTTTAGCTCGATCCGGACTCGGACAAAATTCGTCGCCATCCATAGTGGGCCTACGTATAACCGATCTCTAAGACGAACCGTCATTGGCATCTAGTCAAGTTCTTGGTGTCACGGCCTTGCCAAAAGGCGGGATAACATTAATCATAGTAAATTAAAAAATAATTTCTATTTGTAACATTTAACTTTATAAACTATTTTTGAGAATTGAAAATGATTTTTTCCAATATTATTAACGAATATTTACTACTTGTCTAATTGTATAAAAGTTGTTATTACTGATGTAGAGTATATTATATCTTAGTTAAGTAAACTATTTATTTAATCCCAGAATATATATTTATTATTTATTAACTAATTCTATGTATTAATTGTGTTACATAAAATTATATGTTATGAATGATTTATCATTAAGTATTGATTTGTTTAATTACATTTAATGTAACGACCCAAAATTTCAGTCATTCGAATTTGGAATAATAATTTATTTTAAATATTGAAAAGTTAATATTATAAGTTAAGTAACTTGAATTTCAAATATAACGGTTTATTTGATAATTAAATTGTTGAATTTTAATATTTGAAATTGTTTAAATAATTAAATTTTGAATTTATTATAAATAAAAAATGATTTCGAAAGTTGATTTAAATTATATTTAAATAAGAATGAAGATAGTAAACTTTTAATTTAGATTTAAAAGTGATTTATTTGGTTTTATAATAATTCATTTTAACTAACGTGAAAAAGTATCATTCCGGGGCACTATCTTGGATTTTAACGAAACTAGTATCATTAGATCCGTAATAATGAATTATTATATGCCGTCGAATTTCGTGGTGATTGAACATATCATGTGGTCATGTGAGGTCAAATCGTGTGGAACTTAATTAAAGGAATTTATATAATATGACCCAGTTTGAAAAGCTATCTTCTGTATATGATCGAATTAGGTCTTGAGACTAGTTCCTTTACGTTCAGAATGAGGGTATTACATATAGAACGTCTCGATAGGAGTTCGAAATTTTTTGGACATATAATATTGGATTTTAATTAATAATAAAAAATACACCACATCCTTTCAAGGGCCATACCCATACACGTTCGTGCCATACCCCCATGCCTCCAACCCATACCTCGTCCATGTTCTGCTGCATTTTTCTTCTTCCAAAGAACCCACTTATTCAAAATTCAAAAATAAAATTCAAACTCAATTCTTGATTAAATTTTTTAAAACTTAGATCCTTGTGCTTATAGGGTTGAGATTTTCATTGGGTAGGGTTTATAGGAGTCGTGGCATCATCTTCTTGGATTTGGTAGTTTAGTGATGAAAATAGGGTTTTAGGTTGAAAATTATTGGAAGGGTATTTAGCAAAATGGGTGTTATAATTGGGTTTGGGGTGTCGAACGGCACCTGTAGTCGAAGTTTGGCGAGTCACGGCAGCTTGAGGGGGTCGCAATCGTACGATCGGCTGAAGGTGAGGGCGAAGTTGCGATTTGATATAAGAAGGCGGAGGTGATGCTGTGGGGTTTGGTGGAAGGATATCACGAAGAGGAGTTCAATGGTGCAATCGAAATTGGATTTCATCGAGTGTGGGTTGCGGGGAGACATGCATGCACGATCAGTGGTGGGTGTTTTTCATGGATATAGAGGGTAATTAGTTGATGAGGAAGAAAGTTTAACGTTGTAATTATAGATTTATTTAATAATTGATGAATTTAATATATATATAAATTAATATTTCGACCTTGTATATTTAATTCTTCATACAAGGTCCAATCGAGGGGTGGATTTTGACTTTGCGCTCGTAACGATGGAAGTTTCCCGATAGAATTGGTTTGGTCAAATTCTAAGCTAGTGGAAATTTGGGCAAAAATTGGCGTCGTTCGATTTTAGTTCTAAACTGGAATGCCTCGGCGGTAACTGGAATAAATATGTGTTAAAACTCATCTTTTTGGTTAACAAGTAATGTTATATAGTTGATAAAAATTGTTGATTGGATGTTGGGATGATTTACTATCTTATTAGTTGGTTTGGATATATTCCCACTCTTGGAGCGGATGACCTTTTATATATATCCGCCCAGTAGCAGATGACCCGTAATATATGATTATATACTGTATGTGATGCAAGGGGATAGGTTGGAGGAATCCAATAGGATTCCTCACCGCTGTTGAATTATATATATATATATATATAAAAGTTGTGATGTAGGGGGGAATGTTGGAGGGATCCAACGGGATTCCTCGCCATTGTTGATTTTAATTTCAATAATATTGCTGCCATATGAACTATTGGATATTAAATTTGATTGTTGGCGGTATTGATTATGGCACTATTATATGTTCAAAACTTAAACCCTATAGTGATAGAAAATCAATATCAATATTGGTTGAGCATTGGTAGCTACTGGCCTTAAATTAGTATTTTTAAATACTATAAATTACTATTTGGGGTTGGAATTGATTTTGAGACAGGAAACGATTTTAAAATCTGAAATTGGGTTTTAGAAATATTTTTTAAGGATTCAATTTCTATTTTACTCCAACTTTATTATCTGCCTTTCTAAGTCATTAAAAATGTTTAAAGTTGCTTATTTATATCTAATAATGTTTTAAAGTTACTTATTTATATTTAATAATGTTTCAAGGTTACTTATTTATATTTTTATTGTTTTAAAGTTATTTATTTATTTTATATATATTGTTTTTTAAAGTTATTTATTATACTTAATGTTGTATTAAATTTATTTATTTATAATTATATTGTTTAAATATTATTTATTTATACTTAATGTTGTTTTAAAGTTATTTATCAATATTTTAATATATTTGAATGGTAAACTATTTACATTATTAATATAGTTTGAAAGTATATAATTATTTATTAATAAAGTTTTGGAAATTAATTATTATTATTTATAATAATGTTGAAGGTTAATTATTATTTATTATTTAATTATGTTTTGAAATTACTAATTATTACTTTTAAGATGTTTCGAGGTTAATTATTATTATTATTATTTATTTCAATGTTTATTGTTAATAATTATTATTATATAATAGTGTTTTGAAGTAAATGATTTTTATTTATTTATAGTGTTTTCAAGGCTTATATATAGAGTGGTAGAAATGGACTTGGATTTTAGAAGAAGAGTTTATAAAATGGTTTGAAGACTTAAAGGAAGATTATTTACAAGGTAGAGGAGTTTATAAATGGTCAGAAGTTTATAAACGATTTTAAAAATGGGTTTATAGAATTATAAGAGGAGTTTTATAATGAGTTTTATGGATTTATAAAGAGTTTATAAAAGACTTGAGAAATAATTTGAGTTTATATATGGTTTTAGAGATTTATAAATAGTTTATAAATGATTTTAGAGACTTGTAAAGGGTTTACGAATGATTTTTTTAGGACCGTATAAAAAGAATTTATAAATGTTTTAAGATTTATAAAGGTGATTCTAAATGATTTTTAGGGATTTATAAAGGAGTTTATAAATGATTTTTGAATTGTATAAAAAGAAAATCTTTCTCGGTTTGTGAATATACTTATACCATTGAGATAAATATATGGATATATTCTAAGTATTGAAGATATAGGAATTGGTGGTATATCTTTGTAAAAGTATTTTATACAAGTAATTTACAAAGTGATTTTAATCAGTGAAAGGTTTATTAAGGAGGCTAGTGGTTGCTTATGTGCTTAACCAATGTTGGTTTTTCCTATGGAATTAAATACCTGATTTGGATTTGTGTTTGTTGATAATTAAAAAACTGACTATCAAATATGAACCCAAAACATAACTTTGAAAATATATAGGAGAAACATGTGAGATATATGGCACAGTCATCTCCAATGATGATGTATTGTGCATATAAATCTCGTTTCATTCTCCTAGAACAAATGATAAGGAAATTCGTCCACTAACGGTTAGTAGGTGACCTCCGCTCTTATCTTTGACTATTTATTTCCTAAAGAAATGTGGTTGAGTTTACCGAAATTTATTGAAAGTTGTTTCGAAGAGACCAGGGTCGGATCTTTTTTGTAACGACCCGCCTTCCTATGCCCAGGAAAACGCATCATTATTAAGAAAGAAAGGGATAGAAGAAGAAAAGAAGAGAAGAGAGAACAACAACACATCAGAATCTGACAGCGGAACGAATGAAATATAATATATCACATATGATATTACATAGTATCATATACATCAGAGTACACAACTTACATCACAAAATAGACAGTTATAAATTCTGTCTATTATACAACACTACTACATCCATACAATACATCATCACAGCGGAAACTCTATATATCTACACGCTGAAGCCTCCTGCTCCAATCTCCTCCAGAATTCGTCAAGGCTAACCTGAATCCCTTGACTACTCATACAAATTTGAGTACCCAAGAGTTTAATAAAACAGAAAATAAACACTTGGGTCAGACATGGGTCTGGTGTGAGTAAACGGTTAAAAGTTGCTTAACTTTGAAAAACCTTTGAAAACAAAAGGTATCACGTAAGACTTCCCACACATAAACATGGGTAAGTTTTTACCTTACGCTAACCAAAACTTTGATAGGAAATTCGATTATATTATAATAGGGTCTAGGGTTTTCAAATAAATACTCATATAGCTGAAATTGTTACATTATTAAATTCCAGCATACTAGCCACAAAGTGGGTTATACAATCAAGTCCGTTGGCACTTATTGGATTTTGGATTCCATACAATGGCAGGGCTACTGGGGTACCGCCCATCACAGTACGTGGCCTAGATCACCGTACTGAGGAGTACGCCCGCTCCCCTGCATCACAAAGCCGGAACCATCCCTTACTGGATAATCCCGAACAAGACAACCCCGTAGTTGGCTGCAGTTCCAACTACCCACTAAGCCGAAAAATAGAAAGGGACCTCTAGACAGGGATATATCTTGCTCTCAGTGGGCGCTACCCACGAAGCCTTGCTGCACCTCCCCTGTTTTAGCCATTCCCGGTTGATGAGGCTTGAGGTTATGATTACCTTTAATCAGAACATATCACTTAGAATGCTCATCGTCCGCCTGACGATGTGCTGAAAGCATTCAATCCATACAAGTTCGTTCCGGGTTCGAACGAAACCGAAGGCATTATCTCGTTACACTCGTTTTGGAATCACCCTCAGAGTTAACGACAATAACCCTTGCACTCTGAATCTTCATCTTCACTTGAGATTCACGGCCTATCGTTAATTTGGATCGATGTGGTATTCGGGTCTCCAGACCTGGAATACCGGTATACGGAAACCCGATCCCGGTCTCATCGAAATCCAAAACGTATCTTTTAAGGCCAAGTTGTTTAAAGGTTTAAACAATTCAACTTATCTATATTCATACAGATAGATAATTCACACATCACAATTGATAATCACATTATCATTTAAACAGATGATTCATAATCAAATAGGTAATCCATATCAACATCACAATAGTTAATCTATATTACCATTATAATGCAACCAAGCATTCATACCACACAACATTACTTATCTCATTTCTGAGATAACATTCATTCAAGACAATCAATGTCATCCATTCTTATATAAGCAATGATTTACTTAATCATAACATAATTAATTTAAAATTGATTTAAATTAACTATCTCTATCTTTAATTAATTTAAAGTGAATTAAATTAATCACTTCATCTCTTAATTAATTTAAAATAAATTAAATTAATTACTTCATTATAAATCTTACTTATATAATCATTAATTAATTACAAATAAATTAATTAATCTTTCTCTAATTATCCACTTTAATTAATCACCTGGATTAATCATTCTTTAATTACATTTAAGTAATTATCTTAATTAATTTCACAAATTAATTATCCTTAACCAAATATAGTAATTAACCTTTAATTACTTCATTAATTAATTAATTATAATTATAATCAATTACTTTAATCCTTAATTAATTACAATTAATCACTTATCATTTGATTAATTAATCTTAATTAATTAACTCTTAATTACATCATTAATTAATTATAAACTAATGATTCCTAATTACAATCTTTAATTATTTATTTATATTTAAATTAATTAAATAATTAATCTTAATTAAACCATAATTATTAATCATGTTTGATTAATCTAATCCAGTAATTAACTTCCCTTAATTACTTCCCTTAATTAATTACCTTTAATTAATTACCTTAACAAATAATTAATTACCTTTAATTAATTACCTTAACAAATAATTAATTACCTTATTAATTAATCTTAATCCTTTAATTAACTTAATTAAATAATTTATTTAATTAATAACACTAAGTAATTAACTCTTAATCACTTCTTATTTAATTACTTTCATAAAATAATTATCCTCTAATTACCTTATTAAATATTTTACCATTACTTAATTACATTCAGTAATTATTCCTTAATTACTTCATCAAGTAATTATACTTGATCAAAATATAAGTGATTATCTTTAATTAATCACTATTAATTACTTAGTTAATTATTTAACTAATTATTTAAATTAATTAAATAATTTCTTAACTCCTATACTTAAAGATTTTTATTAAGAAAATCGTTATCTTAATTAAATAAATTAAATTGACCAACAATTTAATTATCTCCCCATATTAATTATCTTTAATTTATCAAAACTCTTAATTACTTAAGATAAATTCTTTATTATAATTGATTTACTAAAATCCTTATTATTTAAAACTTTATTTAGAATAATTTTTTTTAGAAATCAAGTATAATTAAAACATTTTAAACTCCTTCTCGACTTCGAAAATCTTTAAACTTCCATAGTTATTAAATTAACTTTAATACAAATAAACATTTTGAAAATCTATTTATTTACCCTTTTAAAAACTTATCTATTAAATATTTAAAACTTGTTAAAACAAATTTCTAGAAAACAAATTAGTTTAATTAGGTAAAATCTTGTTTTATCCTTTGTTTTACAACTCAGAAACATTACAAAACAATTTTCTTTTGTTTTTAAAACCTTCAAAACATATCCCTGCAAAATTCTTTAAGCCTGTTTTCCCATACCCGAGTAAAACCCCTAATTTACCCGAAGCGAACGCGAGACCAACCCACGTAACCTTTCTTCGAGTCAAGCTCGACCATCCCCCGAAGTAAAACCCGAGAACCAGCTTCTCTTCCCCAAATCCAAACTTCCAGATGCACGCGAATGGGTTCGTGCACGTGCACACACACACTGGACGACGGCGAAATCCACGATGGCCTCCGACAAGTCAGACTTCACCACGACATCACGATCGACCCCTCATTTCTCCTCGATTCGAACAAGAATCAACTTCGACCATTTAACCCATCAGCTCGAAGAACACCATCACCAGAAAGCGACCACCGCCGGTGATCCCTACCTCGAGACACCACGCGATCCTCACCATCGCTTCACCTCGTCTACCAGCAACCACCAGTCACCACGCGATTGATTCCGATCCCATCACGACGTCGCGAAACCCATATGAACATCAACGAGTATCCCAGAGTGTTAAACCCTAACCTATCGATTTCCCACCATCACGATCCACGATAAATCACTCCACTATTTTTCCGATGAATTCAAACATCCCCTCTACCTTCAAAACCAACCACGACGTCCAGATCGACGTTGATCGATAGAACTTGCTCGAAAAAGCCCAAATGTTCATCTCGACAATACCCAATCATTTCAAAACTAAAAATCGTGATATTACCATTAAAATTCATGGTTTTCCATCACGAATCCAATCATGCAATCCAAACTTAAAATTGAATTGATAAAATTTAAACCCAATTTACATTTTACTGCTATTTATAAAATTTCCAGACAATATAATTTATAAAAATCCCTAAACTTATTTTTATTAGTGATATTACATGATTCCACACATCTTTCATTTACAAATCAAAGGCTATTATAGATTAAATGATGAGATAATAGTTTTATTAAGAAATCAAACTATTATCACTTCACAGAGGCTAAATATATAACAGTACAGGCATTCAAATTTAACTATACAGGCATTTCAAACACTCATATACAACATGCATACATTACAAACATTTCAGATAATAAATCATCACATATCAAAGGTTTAAATCTGTTTTTAAAATAATATTTACTCACCAGAAATCAGAGAACAGAGAACATTTTCTGTTTCCAGGCTTTCTCCAGATTTGTTATTTGATTTTAAACTTGCTTTTCTTTTGCTTGTTGAGTTTTAAATCTTGCTGTTGATCTCTGGTTACTAGTTGATAGATTTGAAACTGATTTTACCTTCTTTTGATTTGCAGTTGAATTCCAGACTTCCATTTCTCTTTGCAATTTGATTTCCAGGTTTCTTCTTTGCATTTTGATTTCAGATTTCCTACTTCTCAGGTTTACAGCTTTATTTGTATTAATTTTTGATCTTATTTTTGTACGTTCAGTTAAGAAGAAAAAGGATTTTTTTCTGAAAAATAAAACCCTTCTTTTTATTTACAATTGAATTTTAAACTTAATTATTAAGAGAAAGACATTTGTCCCATAGATGTTTTAGTTAACTTACACATATGCTCCTAAGTTTACACTTGTCTTTAACATAAATTGATATGTTTACAAGTGTTTTATAAGTATTATTTGATTTACAAGTGTTTTATCAAGCATTTAAAAAAGTTAACAAGTGTTTTAAATTGATTTACAAGTGTTATTAGAGATTTAATTAATGTTTATTTATTATTTACAAATGTTATTATCTTATTTAAACTTATTAAAACTATAAGCATGTAATATGCATATGTATGTAATATTTACATGGTTATAAAATGTTTTTATTTTATATTAATAAGCTTTTAGATTTCATATGAACACTTACTTATAATTTTGATCAAATCAAATGTTTATAAATTTGAGAAATTTAGTTTCAACTTCTTATACAAAATTTTAAATCCATTTATCTTATGATAAAATTAAAAATGAAAGACCATTAAACAAATGAACTTTTGATTCTAAATCTCAAATATCATTTTTAAAAAAAATATTAAACCAAATTAACATTTCAAATTACAAATTATATATTAAAGTTTTGAAAATACTTATTAAATTCAAATCAATACTTCTTCATTTCAATATATACAAATATATTTATTCTAAATGGAAAATACTTTTAACATTAATTTTGATAATCATCATATTGAATTTAATACATAACTTCAAATAACAATATATATATACATATATATTATAATTTGAAAACATATCTTTTTATTAAATTTAAAGATTCCCTATTTACAATATATATATCTATATATATATATATATACATTATAAATATAAACATTTATATAAGTTTTAGAAAGATAAATCTTCCCAATTTAAAATTGTTAGAAAAGATATTAATAAATATTTCCAATTAAAATATTATTAACTTTTTAAAATGAATAAACTTGTCAATTTTATAAAATAAAATCATCAAATCAATTTAATTATTAATAAAGATTATTAAATTGATATTGCCAAAATTCCGGGATATCACATTTTTCCATTGGTTGGACTAACGTGATAGGGGGTTCTCGCTTTCTTTTTGGTGCCGAGTAAGAGATTCTTACCCTTACACGTCCCGGAGAGGTAGTATAAGGCTTTGATAGGTTGTTTTGCTAGGTGCTTACAGTCGCGAGGCTGGCCGTAAAAGCAGATTCGAGGTACCAATGTATGCCACGGTGGTGCTGTGGTTGAAAAGCCTACCAGTCGTCACTGACTGGTGATGGTTGAAAAGCCTAGCCGGTTCGTTACACTTAGTATCAGAGTTGAAGGTTAAGCAAGAAACTTGGCTTTGGTGGGGTACTCATTATAGATAGGGTTAATGGCACCCTAGAATGAGTTTGAGTGTCTGTATATATGAGCGTGTATTTGTTAGTGATATGAAAATATTTTATATTGTGTTGGTTGATCTATTGAGTGGCTTATGGATTCTGGTTAATACGAGTAATTAACGTTATTGATAGAGATCTCTAAACACTTGAACAGGGCAATTCGACATAGTATTATTTTGGAATTGGGTAAATGAAATAATTTTACCTTGATTATATTTTATATAAAAGAATAATTTTTCAGAAATTATTATAGCATATATAGTGTGTTTGGTTGTTAGTGAATGATAATATTTGATTATTATCATTTGTTGTTTATTGTGTGTATTCTAATAAAAGTTTTATTATTATAATGTAAACAAAGATAAACAATTAAGAGATGGTTTTATATGATCAAAATGAAATTATGTATATAAGGGAAATTTATAAATATGATTTGCAAATAAAAAGGATTAAAAGCTGAGAATTTGAGAATTTAAATCCCATTTATTTTGAAAATTGTTTTTCAAAGTTTTGGAAAAGAATAATAATATTATTTGGAAATATTTTGATTAGAAATATTTTAAAAGAAATAGAAAGCATTGAACTCACTTCAACCGTTGGGAAATAATTTCGACGATGGCCGTAGCATCATCGACGTTCATTTTCAGGTTTCTAAGAGAGAAATTGCTACCATTGGAGTTTTGTTTTGGTAAAACTAGTTTTGATTTTGAAATTCAAAAGTATGATTTGAAATACGAAGAAATTATTAATAGTATTGTTCAAAATAATTTGAAATAAGAACCGAATGTTTAAACTTTAAAAATTTTCATTTGAGTGTTTTATGAAAATAAGTTTTATAACTTATAAAATTTTGAGAATCAGTAAGTTAAATCAATTTTTTTTAAATTTTTTTGAATATAAATGTTCAGAAAAACAAATTTGAAATGAAATTTAACTATAAGTTAAGTTAATTGAAATAATTTTTGAAATGAAATTGATTGTGATTTGAAATGAACTAAACAAAATGATTAGTAAATTGAATAAGAACTTAAGTATTGAAGTGATAACAAACATTAGTGGTGTTGTACATAATGTATATAATAAACTTAAGTAAAATTTGATGGAATGGTTCTTAAGTGATATTAGTATTGAAAGAAATATACTAAGTAATAAATGAATGTAAATAAAGTAATATGAATAATGATTATAAATAAATGAATGTAAATAAAAGAATGAGATATAATGAGAAACCAATTGAAATAAATACGTAAGTTGTACATATATTATTTTATTTTCGTAACCTTGTGATCTACATTCGAGTACATGATTTCGAGATGATTTACATCGGTCTGAGTTAGGATTTTTCACTCGATTCTCGACGGCGAACACTTTATATGGATTTTTGTTTGATTCTGGTATTCTTTATCATAGTATTTGGTTATGCAAGAAGAATGGGGGTTTCTATTCAAGGAACCAGATCCGATTCCACACTAGAGTGGTCAAGTAAACGATACTAGTTCGAAAGTGAATTGTGTGATCGAACGAGCGATCGAATTTGATATAGCGTATAGATGGTATATTTACATCGTATGGGCTTAATAAATTAAAAATTGGAATTGGGAAATGTAAATTGTTATGGTTATGAATTAATTGGATGAATATTATATGCTGGATGGTTCCTTTTGTAACATTTGCTACATTTGCATACGATTAGTGTATTAGTACATGTTATATATTAATATTACTTTCTATATACACGTCTCATTGGTTGTTGAGTGATTAGTAGGTGCGGATGGCGTATGCTTCACATCTGGAGCTCGCTTTTGGATTATATTAAATGTATATGCTTGCTAATGCAAATAAAAGGTACACATCTTGAATTACATATAATATTTTATATTTTCCCCTATGGGATGCCTCATCCTTGAAGATGAGAATTATATTTGTGATTATATATATTGTAAATTGTTTCGATCGAGCCATGCGAAAGAGATGCTGGTGAAATTTTTCAAAAATTTAAGGCGCTAGAAAATTTTTGAGAAATTTTGAAGAAAATTTTGCATAACTAAATTTTGATTTTTATATTATAACTTTGAATGGTATTAGTTAGTAACTACGGATGAAATTTAAGCTTTGAGAAAAGGTGATATCAAAGTTTCAAAAAAGATTGATTTTGGAAAGCTAAGAGCTTATAAGGAGTTTGGTAATCTATTTCAACTAATTGGTTTTGAAAAGTTAATGGGTTTGGACATTTTTCTTACTTAATTTCGAGGATGAAATTCTTTTAAGGGGGAAGAATGTAACGACCCGAAATTTCAGTCATTCGAATTTAGAATATTTAATTGATTTTAAATATTGAAAAGTCAGTATTATAAGTTAAATAACTTGAATTTCAAATATAGAGATTTATTTGATAATTACATTGTTGAATTTAATATTTGAAATTCTTGAAATAATGAAATCCTGAATTTAACGTAACTAAAAAAATGATTTCAAAAGTTGATTTAAAGTCTATTCAAAAAAGAATGAAGATAGTAAACTTTTAATTTAGATTTAAAAGTGATTTATTTGGTTTCATAATAATTCGTTTTAATTGACGTGAAAAATAATATCATTTCGGGGCACTGTCTCGGATTTTAACGAAACTAATGTCACTGGATCCATAATAATGAACGATTATATGTCGTCGAATTTCATGGCGATTGAACGTATCGTGTGGTCATGCGAGGTCGAAACACGTACAAATTAATTATAGGAATTTATATAATATGACTCTATTTGAAAAGCTATCTTTTGTATATGATCGAATTAGGTCTCGAGACTAGTTACTCTGTGTTCAGAATATGGGTATTACATAAAGAACGTCAGGTGACGCGTCTCGATAGGAGTTTGAAATTTTTCGAACATATAATATCAGATCTTAATTAATAAAAAATATGTACCACATCCTTTTAAGGGCCATACCCATACACGTTCGTGCCATACCCCCATGCCTCCAACCCATACCTCATCCATGTTAAAAGCTTGCTGCATTTTTTTTCTTTCCATAAACAAAGAACCTATTTATTCAAAATGCAAAAATAAAAATCAAACACAATTCTTGATTAAATTTTTTAAAACTTAGATCCTTGTGCTTATAGGGTTGAGATTTTCATTGGGTAGGGTTTATAAGAGTCACGGCATCATCTTGGATTCGACAGTTTAGTGATGAAACTAGGGTTTCATATTATAAATTTTTGGAAGGAAACTTGGCAAAATGGGTGTTGTAATTTGGTTCGGGGTGTCGAATGGCACCTACAGTCGAAGTTTGGCGAGTCGCGGCAGCTTGGGGATCACGATCGTACGATCGGCTGAAGGGGAGGGCGAGGTTGCGATTTGAAATGGAAGGTTGAGGTGATGATGTGGGGTCCGGCGGAAGGAGATCGCAAAGAGGAGTTCAACGAAAATCGAATTTCGTCGAGTGTGGGTTGCGGGGCGGCATGCATGCACGATCGATGGTGGTTGTTTTTCATATAAAGGGAGGGTAATTAGTTAATGGAGGGAGAAAAGTTAACGTTATAATTATAGATTTATTTAATAATTGATGAATTTAATATATAAATTAATATTTCGAACCCGTGTATTGAATAACTTCTTCATACGAGGTCCAATCGAGGTTCAGGTTTTTGCTTGTGCTCGGAACGATGAAAGCTTCTGGATAGAAATGGTTTGGTCAAATTCTGAGCTAGTGGAAATTTGGGGTAAAATTGGATGTCGTTCGATTTTAGTTCCAAATCGGAATGCCTCGGCGGCAACTGGAATAAATGCGAGTTAAAACTTACCTTTTTGGTTAACACGTAAAGTTATATAGTTGATAAAAATTATTGATTGGATGTTAGATGATTAACTATCTTTTTAATTGGTTTGGATATATTCCCACCCTTGGAGCAGATGACCTTTTATATATACCCGCCCAGTAGTAGATGACTCGTAATATATAATTATATACTGTAAGTGATGCAGGGGGATAGGTTGGTGGAATCCAACAAGATTCCTCATCACTGTTGAATTATATATATATAAGTTGTGATGTAGGGGAACATGTTGGTGGGATCTAATAGGATTACACGCCATTGTTGATTTTTGTAACGACCCGGGGTTTTCGACACTTATTTTTGGAATATTTTACTGATTTGAATTATTGATAATATAAATTTTACCAGTCAAATAATAAATTCTGGTCTTTATATATATATATATATTCAGGAAGCTATGATTTAAAAATCTAAAATTTTAATCTCTCAAAAATATTTAAATAAAAACTACACTTTTCTATTACCGGATATAATCATATATATATATATATATATATGGGTGTATATGCTTAGCTTTGATATAAAATTTAAAATAAAATATATGTATATAAGAATAAGAATAAATACATATAAGTGGCTAATTATATTTGTTTGTAGTTATAGCATATAAGTAAAACTTACATAAAGAACACAAGGCTTAGGCATGTAAATAGATATATGTATAAGGATAAATTCATGTAAGTGACAATTCTATTTGTACATTAGTATAGGGTATATGTACAAAATTTACAAAGGTAAAATAAAACAAAGCTATGTTTATATACATATGTAGTACATATGTATATTCAAGGATATATATATATATATATATATACACATGTAAACACATAAGGGAACATGGAATTTAATGCACATCCTCTCAAGCATATAATGCATCAAATCCCCTTTTCAAATAATCAAATTACCTACATTCTATCAGGTCAGTTCAAAATCAAGGTAAATCAAAGTAAATAAAATAAAGAAAAAAAAAAGAAAATTAACTTATTGTACATAATGAACTACATCCTATTCTCTGTTATAAATAGCACTGCCTTGTTGTTTCATATTCTTGCATTGGAATAGAAAGAAAACAGAAAATTATAATATAAGCACCATCTAAACTCTGTAGAATCAAGGGTACTAGATCAAAAAAAGGGAAAGTAGGCTTCATTTGTTCAAGAGAAAACAGTGAGTAAAACTAAATTCTTTTACACTATAACTATGTTATATGCTTGGATGTGTGAATTGAAGTGTTGTTTGATATGTATGCTTGAACAGGAAGGTATATATACACACTTATATGTGAATATATGTTAAGTGTTATAACCAGGAAAACCCAGGCCTATACATCTTTTTCTTTACCTCTGCTTTGTATATTGACAAAGAAAAACTATATGCTTAACTTCAAAAATCCCTATCTCTCACCCTAGTTGATTTTAGGTTGTGATGTAAAAAGAAAAGTTGTTTGTTTTTGAATGTACTTTGTTCTAAAATTGGTTTGGTTGAATATTATTAAGCATAGAGGTTGAAAAGTATATTTCATAGTAAGTAACCAAAGATTGTAAGAAATTCGAATATCATAATTTTTGCTTTTACTTACATGAACGGGTTCGTCATCGAAAATGATGATTTTTTAGGGTGGTTTCAAAATATTTGATGAAGTATCGAGTGGGGAAATTGGAGTTGAATGGAATGACGTTTTTGGACAACTTTTGGCGAACCAGTCGATGGTGGAGGTCGGGGTTGGGTAAGAGGAAGCTCGGAGGAGTGGGAGCTCGGGAAAAATGGTGAGATGTTTTACAAGGTGGTGTGGTGGTCGGTCGGGGTCAATGTAGGGTTAGAAAGTCGAGTTTGGTTGTGATGGGTTTCCAATGGACAGCGGCGTCGTGATGGATTTTCAGGGTTGCAGTATGGGGGGAAAAGAGAGAGGAGGCCACGACGGTCCTAGTGGTGGAGGTTGGTGGGTGCTGGTGGTCGGAGGTGGCTGGACGAGGTAGGGGAAGGGGTCGTTTTCCTGGTTTGGGGTTGAGTGTGTTTTTCGAATTTGGGTTCGTCGTGGGAAAACTGGGGTGGCCAATGGATTGGGAGGTCGGAGGTGACATAGGGAGATGGCCAGAGGTAGACGACGAGTTGTCGCCGGCGTGCACACGTGCACGCGAGCTGAGTGCAGGTCGAATAGAAAAAAAAGAATGAAGAAGAGAAGGAAGCAATAGAAAAGAGAAGGAGGAAGGGGAGGTTGCCTCGTTGTTGGGCCGATGGGCCGGGTTTTTAATAAAATAAAATAAAATTTTCAAATGTTTTTTTTAAACCTATTAACCTTTAAACCTTTATTTTCTTAAATTTAAAACAATATAGGAACTAGTAATTATCCTATCACCTAAACCTTTTTGCCTAGTCCACTTAGTTAAGTTATTAATATGGAATTAAATTAATTTTTAATAATTAAAGTAAATAAACAATTTAAACTTTAAATTGATTAAATCCTATGTTAATTTATCTAAAATAATTATTAATGGATTTCCAAATTTAATTAAATTAATAATAAATAGTTTTGTAATTAATTTTATTTATAAGTAAGCAGGGTTAGAGATAATATTTAATTTTGTTTATAAATTAAATAGAGGATGGTTTGTGATTGGTTAATATAGACTATAAATCGTTAAATAGTTCAGGATATGTGATTTGTCTTGATTTCCCTTGTGTATTCATTTCAGTTGTTCTGTGATAAAGTTCCCTGATAAGTTGAACAGTTAAAATAGAAACGTTGATACGTTTATTGGAAATAGACATGTGTAATTAAATTTCCATTTTTTTAGTTGTGGCATTCTGAATTTAAATTGAATTGTTTTGTTTAAACAACTTGGCCTTTAAAAATCTGTCGTTTGGATTCGATGAGATCGGGATCGGATATCGGTATTATCTGAAAACCACATCGATCCAAAATAAGCGATTAGGTCGGGAAGCTTCCAAGGGAAGATCCGGAATGAGGATTCAGAATGCAAAGGCTATTTGTCACTAATTCTGAGGGTGATTCCAATATGGGTGTAGTGGAGATAGTGCCTTCGGTTCCGCTCGGACCCAAAACGGACTTGTATGGACGAATTGTAACAACCCGCATATTTATCGATTTTATATTTAAATGTTTTATTTAAATATTTTATCGTTAGTCGGATTTTAGTCCGAAAAGCTACTTTTTGCATACGGTCAAATTAGGACTCGAGACCACTTCCATTGAGTTCAAAACGTCGTTTGCAATCTTTTAAGTATAAACTTCGATATGTTTGGAGATAGTGAAATTTTCATCACTTTTTGCTTTGGACTTTTGGTTTGGGCTGAACCACTTCTAACACAGCCCAACGCCCTCTCCTCTTCATTAATTCCTTCTTCATTTTCCTAACACTTAAAGCTTCTTCAAAAATGGTGGAGGGAATGGGAAATTAAAACTCCAAAGCTCTTGTTCATTTGCAAATCCAACAACTAACTCCAACATTCAAAGTGAAGACATTGATTCAAGCTTGGGACTGTTCTTGCTTTGCTTCCAAGCTCGGTTTCCATCAATTTCCGTAAAAAAAGTGAGATTTTTATCTCACATTCTTGCCTATAACTGTCATTGGATTGTTGGGAATGATTCCCTATCACTTGAGCATGAGCACTTGCATTTGGTTTGGATTGGATTGTGAAAAATCCCAACTTTTTAGTGTTTCTGGCACAAAACTGCAGTTAGCTCGTTCTGTCACGCTAGGTCGCACGGCATAGAAGAGTTACGCTGGCTATAGGTCGTTCGCCCCTTAGCTCGTTTGTACTTTAGGTCGCTCGGCACCGATAGGTTGCTCATGTGCTAGCTCGACATGTTAGATCGCTCACCTCGGTAGGTCGCTTGGCCTTTATATCGTTAGCTCGCTAGGCCATGATGAAGACTTTAGGTCGCTCGATCCTCTTTCTCCTTAGGTCGCGATTCTTTAGGTCGCTTGGCCTTGTTTAAGACATTAAGTCGCGATCTGTTAGGTCGCTCGACTCCATTCTCGCTTTAGGTCGCTGGCTTCTAGGTCGCTCGACCCTGTTGCCATTTTAGGTCGCATGACCTCATTACCTTTAGGTCGCATGACCTTGTTACCTTTAGGTCGCATGACCTTGTTACCTTTAGGTCGCATGACCTTGTTACCTTTAGGTCGCTCAGCCTTCCCCCTTTAGGTCGTTATTTCCTTTAGGTCGCGCCACCTTTTAGGTCGCGTGTTTTTCCTTAGGTCGCTTGTGACTTAGATCGGCCCCGTTAGGCCGTATGCTCAGCCATCACTCTAGGTCGCTTGACCTACTTACACTCCTTAGCTCGACACTGTTAAGTTGCGCAGCATCTTAGGTCGCATCACTTATAGGTCGTTCGACCTATATTTCCTTAGGTCGCTCGGCATGTTAGGCCGCACCTCCTATTTCTACTTTGATGCATTTTGAGCTAATTTCCTTGGATTTCATTCACGTTTTCGAATGTGAATTTTTGTGAAAGATTGTTCTACAATCATTTCTGTGATTTGTCACTTTAAAAATATAAGGGTTTTAATACTAATAGTAAATATCCAAACTCTTTCATCAAAGCAATTTCAACACTATTTTAATTACAACACTCTCTTTCTTAAAACGTTTTCCAATCTATTAGTATATACAAGCCTTTACTTCACTCGGATGAGAAATCTAATTAAACGGCTTAGTGAAACGAGTGGTATGAAACGCTTGCGTTCACTTCGTCGGTTAATTCTTGGACTTGTTCGATTGAACCTCTTGTGACAATTTTCTAGTGAAGATTCACAGCTTGTTCGTAAATATTTAAGTTAAGATAGTGGTTATGGGACATGAAGCTAAACTCATATATTTACTAGCTTGGTGTGATTGACACTTCTTAATGATCATGACGATCATTTTTGTGATTTGATTTAGACTAGCAATTGTGCGATGTCTCTTTTTCTACGAGGGAGACTAAACCCCGTTTGTGTGATGTTTCACCATCACATATGTGGGGTAGCGCCCCACGGTCTTCGGGCCATTCTTGTGGAGCTTCGGCTCAAATATTAATGGTTAGCTACCATGAGATAGCGTCTCGTTTTGTGATACACGTGTTGGTGAGTTTTCATACTCCCGTTTTGTGATAGGCCTCCCCCCTTCTTGTGATTTCTTGATTTCTTGTGATGATTTCTGGAATTTTGTGCTTCACCAATTTTCGTGACTTCCATTGATATGTTTTATCAATTTTTGTGCATTGGTGAATTTGTGTGACATTGACTTGTTATGAATACAAGTTTAGGGTATGATACCCTATTTTATCTTTGAGAAGATTCTTGTGATATTGATTAATCTCATGTTGATTTTCAATTACATGCTTATAGTAGTATGACATTATGGTTATTACATTTACATGCCATGTCTTTTATTTTATACCATATCATCTGATATTTATAGCTAGACTGATCCGTTTATTATTTTCTTATAAATAATACTCGGGTCAGACCGAGATGTTACAGGTGCTTCTGCTTGACTTCTCTTCTGGGATTATTCTGACTTTTGGCTAACTACTTAGATTAGTAGTTTTTGTTGTATACATTTGAGATATAGACTCCGTGATGTATACTTATCCTTTTGTGTAGCTTGTAGCTATTCTTATGTATTATCGTGGATCTTTCAGACCACTACTTTGGTGTACACTTTCATGTGTTATATATTCATATCTTTTTCCGCCTTTGTGATATGGATGTCTGTGACTGATTTATGTTATGTTTATTTCTATGTTTGTTTCCGAAGATTATATATAGCCACTGTGTGATAGCTTTGAGTTTGTATCGGTATGTCGGATTTCCTCCTTAAATGAAGTACATGCTATACTATCTGACATATCGGTGCTCGCACAAAGAAGTTACATGGATGGTCGCTCCTCAACAGCCTTATCCTCCATGCTAGTCGACAGCATTACACCGAAGTGCTCTTGGCTAGCGTGGGTATAGAGGTGGGGCGTCACAGCTTGGTATCAGAGCCAAACTTCGGAACAATATAGAATAACTTAACAAGGATCATCGTCCTAAGTCCAACTTAGGAGTCGTGCCTTAGGATTTAATTCAAGTCTTCGTACCGATTTATCCTATTTCCTTTTATGTATCCTTGTTTTATCTATCAAGATTTGCTTGATATTTATTTGGAGAATAAATTTTCTTCTTCTCTCTTTCTTAAAGAAGAGAATGTCTAGACCAGGACGTCCCAAAGCCGGACCATCTACTGTTACTCCCCAGGATGGAGTTTTTATGACTGCTCAACAGCTTCTTGATTTAGTAAAGAATGCTCAGGCAACTGGTCCTAATCAGGAATCTACTCACCCTAAGTCTGGATTTGCACACTTGTGCAGCGATTATACCAACTTGGGTGGGAAACCGTTCAAAGGTTCTGAAACTATTATTGAGGTCCAGGCTTGGTTAAGAACATGCGAACAAATCTTTTCTCGCATGAATCTTATCGATCTTCACAGTGTTCAGGTGGCCTCCAGTATGCTCCAAGAGAGAGCATTGGACTGGTACTAACTTCTTATTTCTGAAATCAATGAAGCGGATCTCGCCTGGGAGCAATTCCGGGAACGCTTCGAATTGAAATTTATACTAGAAGCTGAGAAAGTAACATTGGCTCGTCGTTTCATAGACCTTGTTCAAGGTGAATCCTCTTTGATAGATTATGTCGCATCCTTCGAGTCACTGTCTAAATATGGGGTTGAATACATCAACACCCCATTGAAGAAGAACTAGAGGTTCGTCTAAGGCTTAAACAAAAATCTCAAGAAGCCATTACTTCTAAAACTAGAAGTTCCTTTCGACCAACTCATTGATATCGCTCTTCGTCTTGAAGAGGCGGATAGGGAAAGTGATGTTGAAGTGGTGGGTTCCAAACCAAACTTCAACAACAAGAAGAGGCCAAATAAATTCAAAGGTCCTTATCCCAACAAAAAGGGGAAACTTGCACCTCCGGCAGCAAAGACTTCTACCCCTAGTAGCGGGCAATGCTATAACTGTGGTTCTAAGGACCATTTTGCGAACAAGTGTTCAAAGCCCCGTTCTTGTCGCTATTGCAAGAGCCCGGATCATTATATACATTTATGCCCCAGACTTCAAGGCAAGAAGGAGGGAAAGCTTAATGTGGCTCAAGCCCCTGGCAACACATCTCGCGGTCAAGGTATGTCTCATTCTGTCCTTGATGGCATTATTATGTTTCAAAATCAACCTATTAAAGTTCTCTTTGATACGGGTGCATCCCATTCTTTTATATCAAAGGAACTTGTCGATACTTTTTCCTTAAGTGTTGTTGCTTTAATGACTTCTTTGAGAATTGCGAACCCGGTTGGTGGATCCGCAACTCTTAGTTTGCTTTGTAAGGATGTCGAGATTATTTTTTGTGATTTTCCTTTCCTAGTCGATTTGCATGTCATGCGTTATTTAGGCTTTGGAATGATTTTGGGTATGGATTGGCTTAACCGTTATGAAGCTCATATCCTATGTCCTGAGCGGACTATTTATCTTCGACATCCACTATCTGTAAAGTAGATTTCTATTATTCTTAAAGATTCAGATTCCACTTTAGCTGCATCTTTATATTCTTTAAATCCTCGTGATGATGATAATGATGATGAGGAGGATGTCATTTCTCGTATTCACGTCGTTCGTGAATTTTTTGACATATTTGAGCCCGTTTTAGGATTACCACCTAAGCGAGCAATTGAGTTCAGAATTAATCTTACACCTGAAGCTCAACCTATTACTCGTCCTCCTTATCGCATGTCCAATAAGGAAAATGAAGAGATGCGCAAACAATTATCCGAATTGCGCTCTAGTTCCTCGCCTTGGGGAGCTTCAGCAATTTTCGTGAAGAAATCCGACGGTACACTTAGGCTTTGCATCGACTACCGCAAGCTTAATGATCTTACTATTAAAAATAAATATCCTTTACCTCGGATTGATGATCTGTTTGATCAACTTATTGGTGCTAGAGTCTTTTCACAACTGGACTTGGCTACTGGTTTTCATCAGCTTCGTATTGCAGAGGATAGTATTCCTTTGACTTCATTTTGTACTCGTTATGGATCTTATGAATGGCTAGTTATGCCATTTGGTTTAACGAATGCTCCAGCTTATTTCGTTGACCTTATGAATCGAGTTTTCAAAGATTTCCTCGATCGGTTTGTTCTCATCTTTATTGATGATATTCTTGTGTACTCTAAAACCGAGGAGGAACATGAAAAGCATCTTCGGATTGTCTTGGAAACTCTTAGAAGCAATCAATTAAAAGCAAAATTTTCTAAATGCCACTTTTGGCAATCTAGTGTGAAGTTTCTCGGTCATATTATTTCCGAATCCGGAATATCAGTGGATCCTTCAAAGATTGAAGCGATTCAAAATTGGAAGAGACCGGAGAGCGTAACTGAAATCCGTAGCTTTCTCGGACTGGCAGGTTATTACCGCAGTTTCATAAAAGACTTTTGTAAAATTGTCGTGCCTCTTACTGGCTTAACAAAGAAAGGTGTTAAATACATTTGGTCGGACAAATGTGAAACTTCTTTTCAGAAATTAAAAGAACTCCTTTCTGATGCTCCTATTCTTGTTATTCCCGAAGGGAATCAAGATTTTGTTGTTTATACCGATGCTAGTCGCGTTGGTTTGGGTGCTGTTCTTATGCAAAAAGAACATGTTATTGCTTATGCTTCTAGGCAATTGAAGCCGGCTGAGACTAGATATGCCACACATGATTTAGAACTCGCGGCTATCATTTTCGCCCTTCGAGTTTGGCGACACTATCTTTTGGGAGAGAAATTTATACTTTATACCGATCATAAGTCTTTGAAATATTTATTTTCTCAAAAGGAACTTAATTTGCGTCAACAGCGTTGGCTCGATTTCCTTGCCTCTTATGATCTTGATATTCTTTATACTCCCGGAAAGGGAAATCGAGTTGCTGATGCTCTTAGTCTTAAGCAACAAGCGGTTGTTTCTATGATGATATCTGAATGGAAAGATCTCGAGGTTTTATCCACTTGTGAAATTCGAGATCGTGTCTCCGATTTATGTTCATCTTTTGTTTTATGTAGCCTTGAGGCTCGTCCTTCTCTTTTAGACCGCATTCTTGAAGCTCAAAGGCTAAATTCCGAACTGGCTCTTCTTAGCCAAAATTTTAAGGATAAAACCGATATTGAAGGTTTGAAAGACTTTGATATTGATTCTCGTGGCGGCATTTGAAAATTTGGTAGACTTATCGTGCCAAATATTAGTGATCTTCGTAAAAATATTTTAGAAGATTCTCATCGTTCCAAATTTTCCATTCATCCCGGTAGTAGTAAAATGTACGCGGATATGAAGCGACTTTATTACTGGGAGGGAATGAAATCTGATATTGCTAACTTTGTTAAGTGTTGCATGACTTGCCAACTTGTCAAGGCTGAACATCAAAGGCCCGGTGGGTTATTGCAACCATTGGAAATTCCAATTTGGAAGTGGGACCAAATTTCCATGGATTTTATTGATGGCCTTCCCCGATCTCGTTCGGGTCATGATAACTTATGGGTGATCGTTGATAGACTTACTAAATCTGCCCATTTTATTCCCATTCGGTCGAACCGAACCGTTCCTCTTCTGGCCAAACTCTTTATCAAAGAAATTGTTAAATTGCATGGAGTTCCTACTTATATTGTTAGTGATCGTGATCCATTATTTACTAGTGGATTCTGGAAGAGTCTTCAAAAAGCTTTGGGAATGAAGCTTAATTTTAGCACCGCTTATCACCCCCAGTTCGATGGACAAACCGAGCGTGTGAATCAAACTCTTGAAGATCTTCTTCGTGCTTGTGTGCTTGATTTCGGTGGAAGTTGGGAGGATCATATTTCTCTCGTTGAATTTTCCTATAATAATAGCTTCCAATCTAGTATTGGTATGGCACCTTTCGAGGCACTCTATGGAAGGCCATGCTGATCTCCTTCTTGTAGGCTTGAGGCCGGTGAGAAGCTGGTTTTAGGTCCAGATTTTATTCGTGATTCCACAGAAAAGATTGAACTTATTCGTCATAGGATGAAAGAAGCTCAGAGTAGACAAAAATCCTATGCCGATAACCGAAGAAGGAAATTAGAATTTTCTGTTGGAGATCTTGCATTCATTCGTGTTTCACCTATAAAGGGTGTTGTACGTTTCAGTCGATCGGGAAAATTAGCGCCTCGATATATTGGGCCATTTCCTATCACCGAACGTATTGGTTCCATGGCTTATCGCCTTTCATTACCGGCTCAGTTTTCTGCCATGCATGACGTGTTTCACGTTTCTCAATTGCGGAAGTGCCTTCGGGATTCCAAATCTATTCTTGAGTTCAGTGTTGTGGAAGAGATTGAAGTTTCGCCTAATTTAACTTTTGAGCAGCATCCTATCTGAATTATTGCTTCGGAGGTCAAACGACTTTGAAATAAAGATGTCCCGCTTGTGAAGGTTCAATGGTCCTCAAATCCTAAGGATTGCTCTTGGAAAACTAGAGAATTCATCGAACGAACACACCCGGATTTACTTTCTCATGCTCTTTAAGGTGAACTTCTTATTTCAAATTTCTTTTGTGTTAATATGCTTTTATGGTTGTTACTTTTAATTTCCATCTTATATATTGCGAGGACGCAATTTCTTTCAGGAGGGTAGTCTGTAACAACCCGCATATTTATCGATTTTATATTTAAATGTTTTATTTAAATATTTTATCGTTAGTCGGATTTTAGTCCGAAAAGCTACTTTTTGCATACGGTCAAATTAGGACTCGAGACCACTTCCATTGAGTTCAAAACGTCGTTTGCAATCTTTTAAGCATAAACTTCGATATGTTTGGAGATAGTGAAATTTTCATCACTTTTTGCTTTGGACTTTTGTTTTGGGCTGAACCACTTCTAACACAGCCCAACCCCCTCTCCTCTTCATTAATTCCTTCTTCATTTTCCTAACACTTAAAGCTTCTTCAAAAATGGTGGAGGGAATGGGAAATTAAAACTCCAAAGCTCTTGTTCATTTGCAAATCCAACAACTAACTCCAACATTCAAAGTGAAGACATTGATTCAAGCTTGGGACTGTTCTTGCTTTGCTTCCAAGCTCGGTTTCCATCAATTTCCATGAAAAAAGTGAGATTTTTATCTCACATTCTTGCCTATAACTGTCATTGGATTGTTGGGAATGATTCCCTATCACTTGAGCATGAGCACTTGCATTTGGTTTGGATTGGATTGTGAAAAATCCCAACTTTTTAGTGTTTCTGGCACAAAACTGCAGTTAGCTCGTTCTGTCATGCTAGGTCGCACGACATAGAAGAGATACGCTGGCTATAGGTCGTTCGCCCCTTAGCTTGTTTGTACTTTAGGTCGCTCGGCACCGATAGGTCGCTCACGTGCTAGCTCGACATGTTAGATCGCTCACCTCGGTAGGTCGCTTGGCCTTTATATCGTTAGGTCGCTCGGCCATGATGAAGACTTTAGGTCGCTCGATCCTCTTTCTCCTTAGGTCGCGATTCTTTAGGTCGCTTGGCCTTGTTTAAGACATTAAGTCGCGATCTGTTAGGTCGCTCGACTCCATTCTCGCTTTAGGTCGCTGGCTTCTAGGTTGCTCGACCCTATTGCCATTTTAGGTCGCATGACCTCATTACCTTTAGGTCGCATGACCTTATTACCTTTAGGTCGCATGACCTTGTTACCTTTAGGTCGCATGACCTTGTTACCTTTAGGTCGCTCAGCCTTCCCCCTTTAGGTCGTTATTTCCTTTAGGTCGCGCCACCTTTTAGGTCGCATGTTTTTCCTTAGGTCGCTTGTGACTTAGATCGGCCCCGTTAGGCAGGATGCTCAACCATCACTCTAGGTCGCTTGATCTGCTTGCACTCCTTAGCTCGACACTGTTAAGTTGCGCAGCATCTTAGGTCGCATCACTTATAGGTCGTTCGACCTATATTTCCTTAGGTCGCTCGGCATGTTAGGCCGCACCTCCTATTTCTACTTTGATGCATTTTGAGCTGATTTCCTTGGATTTCATTCACGTTTTCGAATGTGAATTTTTGTGAAAGATTGTTCTACAATCATTTCTGTGATTTGTCACTTTAAAAATATAATGGTTTTAATACTAATAGTAAATATCCAAACTCTTTCATCAAAGCAATTTCAACACTATTTTAATTACAACACTCTCTTTCTTAAAACGTTTTCCAATCTATTAGTATATACAAGCCTTTACTTTACTCGGATGAGAAATCTAATTAAACGGCTTAGTGAAACGAGTGGTATGAAACGCTTGCGTTCACTTCGTCGGTTAATTCTTGGACTTGTTCGATTGAACCTCTTGTGACAATTTTCTAGTGAAGATTCACAGCTTGTTCGTAAATATTTAAGTTAAGATAGTGGTTATGGGACATGAAGCTAAACTCATATATTTACTAGCTTGGTGTGATTGACACTTCTTAATGATCATGACGATCATTTTTGTGATTTGATTTAGACTAGCAATTGTGCGATGTCTCTTTTTCTACGAGGGAGACTAAACCCCGTTTGTGTGATGTTTCACCATCACATATGTGGGGTAGCGCCCCACGGTCTTCGGACCATTCTTGTGGAGCTTCGGCTCAAATATTAATGGTTAGCTACCATGAGATAGCGTCTCGTTTTGTGATACACGTGTTGGTGAGTTTTCATACTCCCGTTTTGTGATAGGCCTCCCCCCTTCTTGTGATTTCTGGATTTCTTGTGATGATTTCTGGAATTTTGTGCTTCACCAATTTTCGTGACTTCCATTGATATGTTTTATCAATTTTTGTGCATTGGTGAATTTGTGTGACATTGACTTGTTATGAATACAAGTTTAGGGTATGATACCCTATTTTATCTTTGAGAAGATTCTTGTGATATTGATTAATCTCATGTTGATTTTCAATTACATGCTTATAGTAGTATGACATTATGGTTATTACATTTACATGCCATGTCTTTTATTTTATACCATATCATCTGATATTTATAGCTAGACTGATCCGTTTATTATTTTCTTATAAATAATACTCGGGTCAGACCGAGATGTTACAGGTGCTTCTGCTTGACTTCTCTTCTGGGATTATTCTGACTTTTGGCTAACTACTTAGATTAGTAGTTTTTGTTGTATACATTTGAGATATAGACTCCGTGATGTATACTTATCCTTTTGTGTAGCTTGTAGCTATTCTTATGTATTATCGTGGATCTTTCAGACCACTACTTTGGTGTACACTTTCATGTGTTATATATTCATATCTTTTTCCGCCTTTGTGATATAGATGTCTGTGACTGATTTATGTTATGTTTATTTCTATGTTTGTTTCCGAAGATTATATATAGCCACTGTGTGATAGCTTTGAGTTTGTATCGGTATGTCGGATCTCCTCCTTAAATGAAGTACATGCTATACTATCTGACATATCGGTGCTCGTACAAAGAAGTTACATGGATGGTCGCTCCTCAACAGCCTTATCCTCCGTGCTAGTCGACAGCATTACACCGAAGTGTTCTTGGCTAGCGTGTGTATAGAGGTGGGGCGTCACACGAATGCTATCAAAACATCGTCATTGGAGGATGATGAGCATTCCAAGTGAATGTGTTCTTAAAAGGTAATCGTAGCCTCAAGCGTCATCAACCGAGAATGACTGAAACAGGGGATATGCAGCAAGGCTAAGTGGGTCGCACCTAAGTAGGGTAAGGTTACCCCTATCTAGTGTCCCTTTTATTTCGGTATGTGTGGTGCGGTTGCTGATCCTAACCGCGGGGTAATCTTATTCGGACTATCCAGGTTAGGGGTAGTCCGGTCTTGTGTAGCAGGGGATCCCGGCGTGGTCCTCGGTGTTATTTTTCTAGAGATACACCGTGATGGGCGGTACCCTAGTAGCCCAGTCATTGTATGGAACCCATTCTCAAATAAGTGCCCTCGGTCTTAGTTGTATACCTATTATGCTGGAATTTAATTAATGTAACAATTTCAGCTATATGAATAATTTATTTGAAAACCATAGACATTACTATAATATCACTGGATTTCCTATGAAAGTGTTTTGGTTATCGTAAGGGAAAAACCCGTCCATGTTTATGTGCGGCGAGTCTTATGAGATACCCTTGATTTCAAATGGTTTTCAATTTAAAGTAATTTAACCGTTTTACTCACACCAGACCCATGTCTGACCCAGAGTTTATTTTTCTGTTTTTCCTAAACTCTTGGGTACTCAAATTTTTATGAGTAGCCAAGTGATTCCAGGTTTGCTCTCGACGTATTTTGGAGGAGGAGTTGGAGCAGGTGGCTTCAATGTATCTAGCTATATCTATATTCTGCTGTATTAGTATCTGTGTCTGTATTTTGGTTTGTAATGAATAGACATGTCACTACAACTGTCTTGATATGATGCATGTATAATTATGACTCTGATGTACTGTACTAGTGATTATGTGATATATGTTATGTAATATATATTATCTGTTCCGTTGTGAGATTCTGTGATTTGTTTAGTTCTTTCTTTCTATCTATTTCTTTTCTATCTATTTCTTTCTATTTCACGATTCATCTTCCAATGGAATAAAAGGCGGTTCGTCACAATTTTAATTTCAATAATAATCCTGCCATATGGACTATTGGTTATTAAACATGATTGTTGGATCTAGTGATAAAAAATCAATATCGATATTGGTTAAGCGTTTAATAGCTATTGGCCTTAAATTAGTATTTTTAAATACTATAAATTATCATTTGGTGTTGGAACTGATTTTGTGACAGGAAACGATTTTAAAATCTGAAATTGGGTTTCAAAAATATTTTGTTTAAGGATTTAATTTCTATTTTACTCCAACTTTATTATCTTCCTTTCTAAGTTAGTAAAAATGTTTAAAGTTACTTGTTTATATTTAATAATGTTTTATATTTACTTATTACTCCAACTTTATTATCTGCCTTTCTAAGTCCGTAATAAAGTTTAAAGTTACTTATTTATATTTAGTAATGTTTATAGTTACTTATTTATATTTACTAATTTTTCAAGGTTACTTATTTATATTTAATATTGTTTTAAAGTTATTTATTTATATTTAGTATATTGTTTTTAAAGTTATTTATTTATACTGGGCGTTGTTTTAAATTTATTTATTTATACTTATATTGTTTCAAAAATTATTTATTTATACTTAATGTTGTTCTAAAGTTATTTATCAATATTTTAATCTATTTGAAAGGTTAACTATTTAAATTATTGATATAGTTTGAAAGTAATTATAATTATTTATTAATAAAGTGTTGGAAATTAATTAATATTATTTATAATAATGTTGAAGGTTAATTATCATTGTTTATTTAATAATGTTTTGAAATTACTAATTATTATTTTTAAGATTTTTAAAGGTTAATTATTATTATTATTTATTTTAATGTTTATTGTTAATAATTATTATTATATGATAATGTTTTGAAGTAAATGATTTTTATTATCTATAATGTTTTCAAGGCTTATAAATAGAGTTTTATAAATAGACTTGGATTTTACAAGTGGAGTTTACAAAATGGTTTGAAGACTTAAAAGAAGATTATTTACAAGGTAGAGGAGTTTATAAATGGTTAGATGTTTCTAAACAAATTTTAAAAATGGGTTTATAGAATTATAAGAGGAGTTTTATAATGAGTTTTATGGATTTATAGAGTTTATTAAAGACTTGAGAAATAATTTATAAAGAGTTTATAAATGGTTTTAGAGATTTATAAATAGTTTATAAATGATTTAAGAGACTTATAAAGGGTTTGTGAATGGGTTTTTTAGAATTGTATAAAAAGAGTTTATAAATGTTTTAAGATTTATTAAGGAGATTATAAATTATTTTTAGGGATTTATAAAGGAGTTTATAAATGATATTTGAATTGTATAAAAAGGAAATCTTCCTCCATTTGTGAATATACTTATACCGTTGAGATAATATATGTATATTTTCTAAGTATTGAAGATGCAGGGATTGATGATATATCTTCGTAAAAGTATTTTATACAAGTAATTCACAAAGTGATTTTAATTAATGAAAGATTTATTAAGGAGGCTAGTGGTTGCTTCTGTACTTAACCAATGTTGGTTTTCCCTATGGAATTAAATCCCTGATTTGGTTGTGTGTTTGTTGATAGTTAAATAACCGACTATCAAATATGGACCCAAAACGTAACTTTAGAAATATATAGGAGAAACATATGAGATATATGGCATACTCATCTGACTCATCTCCGATGACGTTGTACTTTGTGTATAAACCTTGTTTCATTCTCCTATGACAAATAATAAGGAAATCCCTATACTAACAGCTAGGAGGTGACCTTCGCTCTTATCTTTGACTGTTTATTTCCTAAGGAACAGAGGTTGAGTTTATTGGAAATTATGGAAAATTGTTTCGAAGAGACCGGGTTTGGATATGTTATCCAAAAAAAATTTCGATCCAACTCAAACATTTTGAAGTAAAGATATCCTGAAGATGATGAAATTAAAGACGGAGCTTCAAGCGTTTCTTTCGGTCCCAAAACGAACTTGTGTGGATAAATGTTGGCATTGCATTGTTGCCTAGAAGGTAGTGTTAGCATTCCAAGTGGGAAATGCTATATAAAAGGTAAAAATGTAGCCTCATGCCTCATCAATCGAGAATGACTAAAATAAGGGAGATGCAGCAGGGGTAGGTGTGTCGCTTCCAAGTAAGGTATGATTATCCTTATCTAGAGTCGATATTATCTCACATTTTATGCTTTGGGGCCCATTAACGGAGGAGTGATCATATTCGGTACTATCTAGTAAAGGATAGGTCAATTTAGTGTTGGCAGGGGATCCTAGAGAAGTCCTCGATGTAATTTCTTCTAGAGATGCACTGTGACGGGCAGTACCCCAGTAGTCCAGTCATTTTATGGAATCCCTTCTCCAATAAGCGCTATACGGAATTAGTTGCCTAACTATGCTGAAACATGAGATGCAAGCATTTCAGCTATATTCATATTTTACTTTGACTCCTAGACATTATTATAATATCATTGGATTTTCTATAGAAATTGTTTTGGTTATCGTAAGGTAAAAACCCGTCCATGTTTATGTGCAGCGTGGTCTTACGAGATACTTTTATTTTTAAAAGAGCTTGATAAATTAAAAAAAAAGATCCAATTGGATGTGTTTTTCTCACGCTGGTTTACCAGACTGACTCGAGTGTTATTTTATTATAATGCATAGGTCAGACCGAGCATATTATAGATTTGCTTTGGATGCATTGGAGCTCAAGAGACGAGCTAGAGGTCCAAGATGTATCTACGTTTTTTTTTGTGTCTGGCTGTGTTGTCTATTGATTGTATTTATCATAAATTGTAAGGACATGCTGTTGTAACTGTCCGCTGAAATAGGTTAGTGTACTATGAATAGTGTATGTATATTATAATTTTCCTTGTGTAAAGATTTGTGTATATTATAGATTACTCGTTCCGCTACGAGATTTTGTGTTGTTAGTTTTCTTTTCCTTTTCTTTCTCCTTTCTTCTCCCTTCTTATTTTCCCCTAACAGTCGGATTTTCCGGCATTCGATTGCTCGGCAGGTAATACAGTGGACGTATTAGTGTCGATTTCGAGGGTCGAAAATCTCATTTCATTACATTTAATATTTTAGAATTTTCTATCTTATATTGGTTTTACTAATTTTTTTGATTTCTTATCTTTTCTATATTGATTCTGATGATATGAATGATTCACCATTGATGTGTTTTGACTATTGATTTGATATGATACTGTGATGACATCCTTCTAATTGGATTATGAGATTTCATTTCTGTGTGATGAGAAATTTGAATAAATGTTTGTGATACCTTCTAGTATGCGACTTTCGGCAACACTTTCTTGGTTATTTAATAGACTTTTCATATAGATACCTAGTATGGATCGAGTGTAGTTTATAAGCATTGAATAATTATCTGAATGACATGCGGATGAATGGGATGCCATTATGTTATTTGTTTGATTATTTCTTGTAAGTAAATGTCACCCAAAAGGGCATACACTCATGTTTGTATTGTGACACTCATTGTGGTAGGAGTATATTATAGCCATGTGTTGGCTTATGGTTAGAGCTATGTGTCGGCGAGGGATTAGAGCTCTAGTATATTATAGTCATGTGTTGACTTATTTGGAGCCGTGTATCGGCTTATGTCTAGAGCTATGTGTAGATATATGATATATGTACTATATGTCGTCCACATTGTGACCATATCCCTTTATGGTTCAGAAGTGAACTAGATTGGCCAGTATCCACCCTGGCCGCCTAATCGTGGAGTCACACCCCAGATCCGTGACAAAATTTTCTTATATAACTGTATGCTATCGCTGTGTGCGAATGCCCCTATGTCACTTAGGCCAATAGTCTATTACCATAGGGGCAAGTGTAGGGTCGTAACCGAGGCTATGCGTAGATGAGCCGTATGTGGTATGGGTTACGATGCCCGTCAAGGTAACTGAAGACTGTAGAAATAGATCCGGCTACAATGCTATGTGCTAGTAAACCCTGGGTTCCTGGAGCATGTTGTGTGCTATCAGTCTCCCTTTTGGTTTTGATATATCTGTTTGATAGTGGGATGGCATATATGGCTCTATTTTATAGTGAGTTAACTATTCTAGAGACCATGTATCTAAAGTGTTATCAATCCCCATTATATCCCTATTGCTTGATGATTTGATATTTTTGATATAGCCTTTATTATTGATTGTAATTTGGAATGTGTTGGATTATCTTTGTTATTTATACAGCATTGATATCATTTAGATGATTTGATAGGCTATCTCACATTATCTATTGATTTATGATTTTATGATATTATATTAGGGCATTGATATGTGTTAGCCTTATTCACTTGTCGATTTCATTTTATATGATAAGGTTGTAGTATATGGATGATTCACCCAATGGGTATAGTCTTCTTGATTTCTATTTTTTGTTTTATATGGGTGATGACATCTTTTGATATCAGTTCTAATTATTTTTATGGAATTGAAATATTTGAGTTATGTGTTGTCTTCAGGATTACTTTATCTTTATTGTTATATATACTTTGACATGTCGTCAGATGTTCTGAGTATCTTCGGTAGTGAAAGCATATTATTATTTCTTGTTTATGCTATATCACCTTGATTAGACATAGTCTTACTCGTGTGTTATTTTATAATATTCGGGTCAGTACGAGACGTTATAGGTTCAGGGACAGTGAGACCAGCTTGAGTTGTGGGCATAGAGGAGACTAGGATGTAGCACTATAGTATACCATATATATTATATAATTTCATGTCTGTATATTCATATGATGTATATTAAACATATTTTGTATATAATTGTATTATATATTATCGCTGTAATTGACTCTGTGTTCTCTGTATGATGTTATATATTATGTATTGTTCTATCTAGGAGGCACACGTGTCTATTACTTTGTCAGGTACTGTGTACGTATAGGTGGGCTTTATATTTGATGTTTTAATATGTGCCAGTGTTTGTCTAAGGGAGTGTGACGACCGCCCATGACCCCTGCACCGAATCTATAGATAATGCGCTGAAAAGTGTGCCAGGCGACCATGGACGATTGTCAAGGTAAGATTAAAAACAACAGAGTCTATCGTATTACTCACAGCGCATGGACAAAATACAATAGAACATAAGTATAGTGAAGCTTTACAGAACAAAATGACATCATATAAAACTCCATAATAGTTGAATACAAGCATCCACATAGTCAATACATCAAGCCTCACTACATATCTCTCAGAGAATACAAAACAGCGGAATATCCAATACATAATAAGAAGATAATATGCAACCCTCTAGCTCGTCTTCGATATCAGCATCGTGAGAAGAGAACATCACCTGTCACCTGCTACCTAGTCTGCCCGTCCCAAAATGGACGAACAGCCCAAGGCAATAAGAATTAAAACATAAAGCCTTGAGTCAGACAACAGTCTTAGTGAGCAGTAAATTAACTAACAACATACCAAAAGAGCATAAAGGAAAAGGAATAGGAATACAACCCTCCCACTCCAACCTCATTCTACAGTGATAGCCCCCAAACACACACTAAGCAGAAGCAAACATAGCAGAGCATACAATTTAAAGTAAAGCTACTATCACTCGAGTCAAGGGCGATGTTTTCCAAGTACCAAGGCCTAAATCAGATAAGCACCCAGAAAATACCGCTCTTGAGTCCGAATGACGATACAACCAAACATCCATGACTCTGGCTATCACTGTTATCATTGCTTCGATATCACCGTTAATTGAATGACCGACACATTCTTTCAGCCGTCCGTCAAGGGCTAATGAAAACCCCGGTTCTAGACATAACTCCTGCACGTCGTCGCAGCCCGTGCCTAGGACTATCGAATCTGCCCAGAGTACTCGACCATCAACAGTTGGCCGTTGGGACTATCGGATCTGCCCAAACGTACTCTTGCTTAGAGCATGCTAGAACCTTCAACAACGATGCTATCCAAGCCTCCTAGTCATCCTCCTCGACGGCTATTCTCATATCCATTCATTATCCTCAACTCGAATCATATCACCGAGTTATCAACATGCTTGGAATGATCCCGTCTGGATTAGACCAAGTCTTCATCATAAGATTGCCTCGCTTCATTACATCCTCGCAAAGCCTCATCCCATCATCACATCATCAAATCTATGCATAAGAGCTTCATCATCCCGCTACATATGCCACGAGCAGCTTTCCCAATTCAAGAGCCTTTCCCTTAGCTTTTGAATTGTCTTCGGTCTAAATCTAATCATCAATCATCTAGTTCATAACAATCAATCAAATCAAACATCAATCCAAACAATCAAGCATTCAAATATGATCTAAGTAGACAATTATAACAATAATGGCATTTTCGTAATTAAAGAGTTGAAAGTCCAATAAGCATGAAAACATGGATTATATCTCTACAAACTTGATGAATGAACTTGCATAGGTTAACATATGATAAAATGGATGTAACATCATCATGAACAATGGATCTATATGGATCTACACATAGGATGAAGAAAATGCATGGAAATCTCTATTTTAACACCAAATCGGGCCAACAATCCGATATACTCCTTTGGATCCGTGTGAGAGATAATCACCACTCACCAAATCACCTAAACAATCCAAAAGATATCAACTTTAGATCTGGACAGCGAAGAACTAAGCTAGATCCGACAAGATCTCTCTTCAAACGATGAAATCTCTCTTCAATGGATGAAGATCTTCAACTTTAGCTCTTGGATCTTCGATCTTGATCTTCGATTTGGATGGATGGAAGCACTAGATTAGAGTGGAGAAAAGAAGTGAAGAAGTGTAGAAGTCGAGCTCTCAAAATGGCAGCACTTCGTCGCTTCAAAAACTGATGCCAAAAAGTGAGCCAAACCCTTCTATTTATAGGCAGAAAATGACCTTAACTCGTCCGCCTCCTTAAGTCGTCGCCGACTTAACACCTTCTTCCGACTTACGACTTAACTGCCTCGCCGACCTACGACTTAACCATATGACCGACCTAACGAAGCAGACTCATCATACTGCCGCAAAACCCAAGTCCTAAGTCGGTTGACGACTCAACAACTTAACACAGGAGACGACCTACCGACTCACAACTCAACACACGCTGCCGACTCAACTACCTACCACAGGGGACGACCTACCGACCCAATTACCCTGCCGACCTATCCTTAACTCACTTATCCCGGTAAGCCGCTAACTACCTTAAGTTGGAGAAACTCTTAGGTCGTCTAAGTCTTAAGTTGGTCAAACCTATAAGTCGGTCCATCCTATGAGTCGTTAACTCGGTACAACCCTTAAGTCGGTGGACACTAACTCGCTAACCACCTTAAGTCGGCCAAACCTATAGGTCGCTCAACTCTTTATCTCCTAGGTCAGCAAACCGGTCGACCGACTCATCCTTAAGTCGCCCACTATCTTAGGTCGGTCCAACACCATAAGTCGTTCCACCCACCTATTCTACACACGACCTAAGTCCAGTCCTACACGACTCAACTCCGAACGACTTAAACTACACTACAACCTAAGCCTCTACACGAGTTAACTTCCATACGACTTAAGTTTTTGGTCGACTAAAATCTAAACAACTTAACAACATCAATCAACTTAATGTCGATAGTTTTACAATCATTCGATCCGTAAAAATACGGGTCGTTACATTCTCTCCCCCTTAGGAATTTCGCCCCCGAAATTCCAAGCAATCATAGCAATCAAAGACTATTTTGTACGCCTACCATCCATAGCAATCAACAAACCATGCATCCAATTCTAGCTTAGCGTACAGAATTCTAAGACTTAGAACAAGTTACAATATCGCGAGATGAGACGACACCTTAGGGCCATACCTTGAAGAGTTCAGGATGAGCTGCCTTCATCCTCTCTTCCACCTCCCACGTACAGTCGTTATCATCATCACTCCATTGTATCTTGAGCAACTTAACTACCTTCCTCCTAAGCTGTTTCGTGTCAGTTTCAACAACACGAAGCGGCTTACGAGGTCTTCTATCGACTGGATCAACTTCTAAGTCTTCACAGCTATCAGCAGAAACTACCGCATTCGAGTCGTGCACGTACTTCCGTAGATATGATACATGAAAAACATTGTGCACACTCGACATCTTCTCTGGTAATTCCAATCTGTAAGCGAGCTTTCCAATTCGCTCGATAATCGGGAATGGTCCAACAAATCTCGGAGTCAATTTTCCTTTCTTCCCGAATCGAATAACATTCTTCAGTGGAGAAATCTTCACAAAAACCATATCTCCTATGTTGAATTCCAAATCCTTTCGACGCTTATCAGCATAACTCTTTTGACGGTCTTGGGCTGCCTTCATTCGTTGCCGAATGATCTCTATGCAATCTGAAGTCTGTCGAATCATCTCTGGCCCAAGCATCAGCTTCTCTCCAGTTTCCAACCAACATGTCGGAGAGTTACACGGTCTTCCATACAACGCCTCATACGGTGCCATACCAATGCTTGACTGGTAACTGTTGTTGTACGCAAACTCCACCAAATGAAGGTGATCTTCCCATGATCCTCCGAAATCCAAAACACAAGCTCTGAGGAGATCTTCCAAAACTCGGTTGACTCTCTCAGTCTGACCATCTGTTTGAGGGTGATAAGCTGTACTCAAACACAACTCGGTTCCCAAGACTTTCTGGAAGCTCTTCCAAAATCCACTAGTGAACAATGGATCTCGATCGCTCACTATACTCTTCGGAATACCATGAAATCGGACTATCCACTTAACATACAACTCAGCCAACTTTGATGCAGTCCTAGTCGATCGAACAGGAATGAATCGTGCACTCTTAGTCAGACGATCTACAATGACCCAAATCCCTTCATTTCCCGTTCTGGTTCTAGGCAATCCATCAATAAAATCCATCGACACTTGTTCCCACTTCCATGTAGGAACTTCTAAGGGCTGAAGCAATCCACTTGGCTTTTTCTGTTCAGCCTTTACCAACTGGCAGTTCATACACTTGGAAATGAAATCTCCAACATCCTTCTTCATGCCTTCCCAGTAGTAGGTTCTCTTCATATCCCGATACATCTTATTTCCACCTGGATGAATTGTCAGCTTCGAGTGATGACTTTCCTTCAGAACTTCACTCCTCAATTCATCTATATCGGGAACAACTAGTCGTCCTTGCTTCCGAAGCCAACCCTCTCGATCGACCTCGAATCCTTTATCCTTTTCTGGATCCAATCCAGATTCCAATTCATGGATAATCTTGACAAGCTTATCATCTTGCTTTTGGCTCTCACCAATCCTTTCCACAAGAGTGGGTCTTATCGATAAGTTTGCCAACATCTCAGGTTCTAATTCACATCTAGGCCTGAAGTCAAATCCAGCCAAATACTCGAGACTCTTCCATTCTGAAAACATGGCTCCCAATCCTGCATGTCTTCGACTTAACGCATCTGCCACTGCGTTACCTTTTCCCGGAGTATAAGCTATACCAAAATCATATGATGCCAAAAACTCTAGCCAACGTTGCTGCCGAAGATTCAAATCCTTTTGGGAGAAAAGATACTTCAACGACTTGTGATCCGTAAACAACTCGAATCGAACTCCCAACAAATAATGCCTCCACATCTTCAGAGCAAATACAATCGCCGCTAACTCCAAATCATGAGTCGGGTAATTCCTTTCATGCGGCTTCAGTTGTCGACTGGCATACGCAACAACTTTATCCTTCTGCATCAGCACTGCTCCAAGTCCAGTACCACATGCGTCGGTGTAAACCACCATCTCATCATTCCCACTTGGAATAGTCAAAACAGGAGCACTCATCAATCTCTCTTTCAGGATTCCGAAAGCTTGCTCACACTTGGCATCCCAACTGAACACTTGGTTCTTTTTCGTCAATCCTGTTAACGGTGCAGCTACCTTGGAGAAGTCTTTGATAAACCGTCGATAATATCCTGCTAATCCAAGAAAACTTCTCACATCTGATGCATTCTTAGGTCTAACCCAATCCTGGATTGCTGCCACTTTAGCGGGATCAACCGCTATTCCATTTCCAGAAATCACATGGCCTAAGAACCTCACTTCACTCTTCCAGAAGTGACACTTCGAAAACTTAGCCTTCAACTGATGTTTCCGCAAGATTTCCAAAACAATACACAAGTGCGTCTTGTGCTCTTCTTCCGTTCTGGAATAAATCAGAATATCATCCACGAACACAAGTACGAACTTGTTCAACTGATCTCTGAACACTCTATTCATAAGATCCACAAAATATGCTGGCGCGTTAGTCAATCCAAACGGCATTACCAGCCACTCAAAGAAACCAGATGGTGTCCGAAAAGCAGTCTTCGGCACACTATCCTTAGCCACTCTCAACTGGTGAAATCCCGTTGCCAAATCCATCTGAGAAAACACCTTAGCCTCGTGAAGCTGATCAAACAAGTCATCTATTCTCGGCAATGGATACTTGTTCTTCTTTGTCACCTTATTCAGCTCACGATAATCCACACACAATCTCAATGATCCATCTGCTTTGGTTGCAAACACAACTGGTGCACCCCACTCGGACACACTACGCCGAATGAATCCTTTCTATAAAAGGTCATCTACTTGCACCCTCAACTCCTGCTGTTCCTTAGGCGCCATCCGCCTAAGAGGCATCACAACAGGTCTGGCTCCTTCAACTAGATCTATACGAAACTCGATCTCTCTATGCGGCGGCAACCCTTTGACTTCGTCAAAGACATCCTCGAATCCATTAGCGATCGGCACTGATGACAGTCCATCCCGTGGAACAACTAGCGAATACATGAAGCTCATGAAGACGCCTTCTTCATGCTTACATCGTATCACAATCTTTCGCCCTTCCACATTCTCGACTGTCACCTCCAGCCTCTCACAATCAACCTTAGCCGCATACTTCCTAAGCCAGTCCATACCCAAGATAATTCCGAACCCCGCAAAGTTCAGAACAAAACAATCACAAACAAAAGAGCAACCATGACTCGATACAACTAGACCACGGCATAACATACACAAACAAGACGAACCCCCAACTGGATTAGTCACAACCAATGGCCTATCAACAATATCCGGCTCCAAACCTAACCGGTCTACGAGTTCACTACAAACAAACGAATGCGACGCTCCAGTATCAAACAAAACTCTAACTGGAACACCACATAGGAGAAGAGTACCTTGAACAACCACACTCTTTCCCTTCTCTTCAGCAGTAGGAGCTTTTGAAGACGACGGAACAGCTCCTAAAGCATAGGCTTGCACAATCTGCCTGTCCTTCCTCGGTTCTGGACAATTCTTCCTGAAATGCCCCGGCTTGTCACAGTTATGACACTTCATCGGTGCCTTAGGATTCTTACAATCCTTCGAGAAATGGCCCTTCTGCTGACAATTGTAGCAAGTCACCTCGCCTTTCGGCTTCTTCTGGCCATCCTTACCCTTCTGCTGCTGCTGCTTCCTCTTCTGGTTTCCACCCTGCTGTGGTTTAGATTCTCCTTTGGTAACAGCAACAACAGGTCCTTCCTTAGGAAACAGACTCTCATGCCTGAGAGCTTTCTCCACAAGCTTCTCAAATGAGTCGTCCAAATGATCCACCAACTGCCTTCCAAGATAACTATCCAAGCCGGTCACAAACTTCTCATTCTTCTGATAAGCAGATTCAATATATGACCGGTCATATTTGGACAAAGCTTCAAACTCAGAAACATACTCAAGAACAGATCTTCCACCCTGCTTGAGTTCTACAAACTTCTTCAACAGAACAGACTTCTGAGCTGTAGAAATGAACTTAGCTTCAAATCTAGCTTGGAATTGCTCCCAAGTAATCTCTTCCTCCGCAGTATTGATGGTAATAGAGTTCCACCAATCAGAGGCTCTCCCTTGAAGCTGCCTCGATGCCAACTTCCTCTTAGTTGCATCATCAATTCCCAAATCACCAAAGATCCTTCTACAAGCATCTATCCATCTCTGGACCTCAATAGTTGATTCTGTTCCCAAGAAAACTCTCCCTCCAAGAGCAGTATAGTCCTTGCACAACTTAGCAAAATCCACTGGTTTCGGAGTTTGGACTTGAACTCCAACATCAACTGCCGCCCCTGGAACTGGTATCCTTCTCATGATCGAAGTCATCATAGCTTCGAACATGGCTGCATAATCAGCAGTCTCTTCAGTAGCACGGCCTTCCCTAGCAGCTGGTCTCCCTCTTCGACTCATTCTCAATATCTATAAAAAGGAATGATTAGAACATCTAGAGAAACAACTGCATAAAGGACTCAAACTCTACTAAGCTACTATATTATATATAGTAATCATCCATCAAAATACAATTACGTCTCTCATACGTAGTTACGACGGCGAGCGTTGGGTAAAATCGATTAACCAATGCTCTGATACCAAATGTGACGACCGCCCATGACCCCTGCACCGAATCTATAGATAATGCGCTGAAAAGTGTGCCAGGCGACCATGGACGATTGTCAAGGTAAGATTAAAAACAACAGAGTCTATCGTATTACTCACAGCGCATGGACAAAATACAATAGAACATAAGTATAGTGAAGCTTTACAGAACAAAATGACATCATATAAAACTCCATAATAGTTGAATACAAGCATCCACATAGTCAATACATCAAGCCTCACTACATATCTCTCAGAGAATACAAAACAGCGGAATATCCAGTACATAATAAGAAGATAATATGCAACCCTCTAGCTCGTCTTCGATATCAGCATCGTGAGAAGAGAACAGCACCTGTCACCTGCTACCTAGTCTGCCCGTCCCAAAATGGACGAACAGCCCAAGGCAATAAGAATTAAAACATAAAGCCTTGAGTCAGACAACAGTCTTAGTGAGCAGTAAATTAACTAACAACATACCAAAAGAGCATAAAGGAAAAGGAATAGGAATACAACCCTCCCACTCCAACCTCATTCTACAGTGATAGCCCCCAGACACACACTAAGCAGAAGCAAACATAGCAGAGCATACAATTTAAAGTAAAGCTACTATCACTCGAGTCAAGGGCGATGTTTTCCAAGTACCAAGGCCTAAATCAGATAAGCACCCAGAAAATACCGCTCTTGAGTCCGAATGACGATACAACCAAACATCCATGACTCTGGCTATCACTGTTATCATTGCTTCGATATCACCATTAATTGAATGACCGGCACATTCTTTCAGCCGTCCGTCAAGGGCTAATGAAAACCCCGGTTCTAGTCATAACTCCCGCACGTCGTCGCAGCCCGTGCCTAGGACTATCGAATCTGCCCAGAGTACTCGACCATCAACAGTTGGCCGTTGGGACTATCGGATCTGCCCAAACGTACTCTTGCTTAGAGCATGCTAGAACCTTCAACAACGATGCTATCCAAGCCTCCTAGTCATCCTCCTCGACGGCTATTCTCATATCCATTCATTATCCTCAACTCGAATCATATCACCGAGTTATCAACATGCTTGGAATGATCCCGTCTGGATTAGACCAAGTCTTCATCATAAGATTGCCTCGCTTCATTACATCCTCGCAAAGCCTCATCCCATCATCACATCATCAAATCTATGCATAAGAGCTTCATCATCCCGCTACATATGCCACGAGCAGCTTTCCCAATTCAAGAGCCTTTCCCTTAGCTTTTGAATTGTCTTCGGTCTAAATCTAATCATCAATCATCTAGTTCATAACAATCAATCAAATCAAACATCAATCCAAACAATCAAGCATTCAAATATGATCTAAGTAGACAATTATAACAATAATGGCATTTTCGTAATTAAAGAGTTGAAAGTCCAATAAGCATGAAAACATGGATTATATCTCTACAAACTTGATGAATGAACTTGCATAGGTTAACATATGATAAAATGGATGTAACATCATCATGAACAATGGATCTATATGGATCTACACATAGGATGAAGAAAATGCATGGAAATCTCTATTTTAACACCAAATCGGGCCAACAATCCGATATACTCCTTTGGATCCGTGTGAGAGATAATCACCACTCACCAAATCACCTAAACAATCCAAAAGATATCAACTTCAGATCTGGACAGCGAAGAACTAAGCTAGATCCGACAAGATCTCTCTTCAAACGATGAAATCTCTCTTCAATGGATGAAGATCTTCAACTTTAGCTCTTGGATCTTCGATCTTGATCTTCGATTTGGATGGATGGAAGCACTAGATTAGAGTGGAGAAAAGAAGTGAAGAAGTGTAGAAGTCGAGCTCTCAAAATGGCAGCACTTCGTCGCTTCAAAAACTAATGCCAAAAAGTGAGCCAAACCCTTCTATTTATAGGCAGAAAATGACCTTAACTCGTCCGCCTCCTTAAGTCGTCGCCGACTTAACACCTTCTTCCGACTTACGACTTAACTTCCTCGCCGACCTACGACTTAACCATATGACCGACCTAACGAAGCAGACTCATCATACTGCCGCAAAACCCAAGTCCTAAGTCGGTTGACGACTCAACAACTTAACACAGGAGACGACCTACCGACTCACAACTCAACACACGCTGCCGACTCAACTACCTACCACAGGGGACGACCTACCGACCCAATTACCCTGCCGACCTATCCTTAACTCACTTATCCCGGTAAGCCGCTAACTACCTTAAGTCGGAGAAACTCTTAGGTCGTCTAAGTCTTAAGTCGGTCAAACCTATAAGTCGGTCCATCCTATGAGTCGTTAACTCGGTACAACCCTTAAGTCGGTGGACACTAACTCGCTAACCACCTTAAGTCGGCCAAACCTATAGGTCGCTCAACTCTTTATCTCCTAGGTCAGCAAACCGGTCGACCGACTCATCCTTAAGTCGCCCACTATCTTAGGTCGGTCCAACACCATAAGTCGTTCCACCCACCTATTCTACACACGACCTAAGTCCAGTCCTACACGACTCAACTCCGAACGACTTAAACTACACTACAACCTAAGCCTCTACACGAGTTAACTTCCATACGACTTAAGTTTTTGGTCGACTAAAATCTAAACAACTTAACAACATCAATCAACTTAATGTCGATAGTTTTACAATCATTCGATCCGTAAAAATACGGGTCGTTACAGGGAGTATTCATGTGTGTACTCCTTATAGCCTCATTCTCCATATTATTTGACAGTATTCCTTTGTAATATTCTTGGATAGTATGGGTAAAAAGGCGGGGTGTTGCAAAATGGTATTAGAGCAAGGTCCAGAACAATACATTATATATATGAGACACGAGTCAGTGACCTAGATGAGACTTATGGTCCCAGTGCCTTGGGTGTGATGGGAATTTAGTTTATATTAAGATATAATAGAAGTGTGTGTGTGTGTGTGTGTTAGTTAGTATATTATGATTACGTGGGGTAATCATCGAAGCGTAGTTGTATTTTTCATATATATAAAAGTGTTTTTCAAACATTTATTAAGTTTGAAACACAAAATGTTTTATCTCCAGTGGCTTGATGTAAATATTTATATTCGGATCTGTCAGTGATCAGAGTGCGCAGCGGAAATGTATATACTGCTTTCCATCGATCAACTTATATGTTTGATTATTTTGTTTATATTTTGTAATTATTGACATTGAATCTTTGCGGCATTATTAGTATTGAAGTTACCGCTAAGAATTTTGAAAATTTTGTTTATGGCATGCTATTGATGTGTTTACATTATATATTTTTGTAAAGTAATTTTAAAGTTTGACGATTGCTTGATGGGATTTGAATTATTGGAAATGATTTATTCTTAAAATAGGGTTTTAGCAAACATTTGAATGTAAGTAAGTTTATGGTTTTGACATATAAATATATAGAACAAGAAGTTGTTTTGATTAAGAGGCTTTTGATAGAATCTTCTTTTACAAAAGTGACCTTTAATTAAGTTTTAGTCTAGTTAATATTATGTGTAATATGATTTTATATAAATGTATATAGATAAAATATTTTTGAGGAATCTTTAAAGGTTGAATTGTGTTAGTTTGTCCATTGACTGCTTTAAGAATTCTGGCCGATGCGCCTGACCAACATTATAAATAGGGATTCCTAAGTACTACGACGAGGCATATTACAGAGTTTTGATAAGTATTGAATAGCTTTGAATTTTTTAAAGTGATTTGTGGAATGTATAACGAAAAGAAAGATTTTGGAAAATAATGAAATATTTTTTTGAAAAGTATAATTTATTATTTGTAAAGTTTGGAAGAAAGATACGATTTAAAGAAATATTTCGAATCATGGTTTGAAAAGAATTTAAGTGAAGTTTTAAGAAGTGATATTAAATATTTTGATAGCAGGAATATTATTTTGAAATATAATTCTAGTAAAGCTAAAAATTGCAATATTTTGTAAGTTGTCAATTTGTTTGAAAAGATTCGATACAAAATAAAGTTTTGAAATCATTGATTATAAATTTTAAATTGCACTATGTTTTGATCATTTATGCTTTTAGGATTTTTGGACATAGAGTATAATATTTTGTTTAAATGTTTAATGAGTTTCGGAATTACTGTGTGAAATTAGAATCTAAAGTGTAACATTTGGTTTTTAAATTATTGATTTTCTAGAATTATGAATTTTAATACTTATAAATGTTTGGATACTCTATATATATCTTGGAAAGTTTTTGAAGAAGATAGTCTTACAAACTATTTTATATCATTATTTTGAGTATCGTTGATGACAACAAAATGCGTAAATAGTTGGAAATGTATTATGAAATCTATATTATAAAGATTTATTTATTGAAGTGATGATATGAATTTATAAGAGAGTATTTATATAAATAAAATTTATTTGAGTATTGTGGATTTTTCAAAAAATATTTGAACCACGAAATTTACTCCAATTTTTTTATAGAAATTTCCATCTTTAAATTATTTTGTAATAATCCTTGGGTATTATTCCAAATAAATTGTTCAATACATAGGCCATGACCACGACATTGGACATAGAATGATAAGCCATTTTATTCTGAGGCCACTGAGGAATTTGTTAATTGATGTTATATTAGATGAGTTTGCATTATTTTGATAATTATGTAAAGATTTAAACTATGAAGGTATAGTAAAGTAAATTATTTTAGCTTGTTATGGATATTACCTATAAAAAATTGCAAGGACACAATTTTGTTAAGGGGGAGTCTGTAACAACCCGGTTTTTAAGGGAATTAATAATGAATTTCAATTAATTTTCTAATAGGTTTTTGGAAATTTAAAATGAATTAATTTTATAATATCAAAAGTTATTACGAGGTAATTGGTAATATAATTACTGGTTTGAGAATAATTGGTTGTTTTAAGAATTATGAAATGTATAAATTTGAAGGGTATTTAAAAGTGGGTTTGTAATATGAACTTTTGAGTATTTAAATTTAATAAATTCTAGAAAATTTTATGATATTGTAAAATAGATAAAGTTGTAATATTTGAAAGTAATTGCGTGAAAGAAATGATTTTAGAATTTGGCTTGTATAAAATTGTTTATAAATCAAAGAAAGAGAGAAAGATATACATACATACATACATACATACATACATATATATATATATGTATATATATATATTGATTCCATTTATTTATTTACATTTAAAGCCCAAAAACCCAATACCTCAAACCTATGCCCAAATTTCTCCACCCAAACTCTAAGCTTTGATGTCCAAATTATTCCATAGCTAGAATTTTGCATTTCCTGATGTTTCTACTTAAATTATAAATCTAACCCACACATTTTATTTTTCTGACTTTAGGAAAATCGATTTCATTCTTAAACTTTAGTCTTTAATAAATCAAATTAAATTCCAGAATGAATTTGTAAATTCTCAAATTCAACTTCTTGCTTATTGACGTCATTTCATGCTTGTGTATGGAAGGAACAGTTGGTTTTAAGGATGCATGCGATTACAAAAAGAAGGAAACGCAATCTGCAGGTGAGTATTGACTCACACATCTATGTCCTAATCTCATAAATAATGATATATCTATATGGTTTAGTCTATATATGAGTGAATTAGATATACTTATCAAGCTTGGAATCAAACGATCGAGATTAGAGGAGTAATCACCATTAACAAGCAACTGATCTGTGCAAACATCACCATCGACCGGTCGACCTGTGGAGGTGACCGGTCAACCGATGCTTCGATGCTCCATATTCGAGTGTATTGTAAATGCATGTATGCGAGTTGTAGTGTAGGGTTGTGTTCATGTGCTGGAGAGTGTGTACTTGGGTGTGTATGTTCATGTGCTGAAGGGTGTGTATGTGAACTGTATGCATATACATACATACATACATACATACATACATATATATAAAATAATGTGGGCGTGCATTACTTCCTAGTCGTGCATCTTCTTCCATGATGTTTTTTGCATTGTCAGTATTTTTATTTTGCCTTGTTTGTGTTTATGTGCGTGTGTTGTTATGTGTTTTGGTCAGTGTATCTGCAACTGAGTGTGTGTGATTGATGCGTAAGTGTGTTCTTATGTGATGTGTGTTTTTAGGTGTGTTGTGAGCTATTTGTGGGGTGTATATATTCATGTAATTGTATGACTAACCATATATATGTATAAGTTTCAGTAACTTATAATTAAAATATACTTTTACATTTAAATAGGCTAATTCGAATATACTTAAACTTTTAGGTACACCTATTAAATGTTATTATATGAATGAATGTAAATATAAGTACAATAAATTAGTAAGGTGAAGTTAATTAAATTATTTACATGGGCTATAGTTATTATTTCATAAAAGTGTGTAATTATATATATATATATGTATGTATGTATGTATTAAATTCTAAGTTTTGAAAATGTATTTAATTGATCATTAATAAAATTTAATTAATTTAGAAGATTTATAATTATTTAAAATGGTATTTAATCATAGTAAATTAAGAAATAATTTCTATATGTAACATTTAGCTTTATAAACTATTTTTGAGAATTGATAATGAGTTTTCCAATATTATTAACGAATATTTACTAATTGTATAAGGTTAAGAAATTTGTTATTACTGATATAGAGTATATTATATCTTAGTTTAGTAAACTATTTATTTAATCTAAGAATATATATATTTTATTATTTATTAACTAATTCTATGTATTAATCATGTTATATAAAATTATATGTTATGAATGATTAATCATTAAGTATTGATTTGTTTAGTTACATTTAATATTTTACAATTTTCTATCTTATATCGGTTTTACTAAGTTTTCTAATTTCTTATCTTTTCTAAATTGATTCCTATGATATGAATGATTCACCGTTGATGTGTTTAGATTATTGACTTTATATGATACGGTGCTGACATCCTTCTAATTGATTTATGAAATTTCATTTATGTGTGATGAGAAATTTGAATAAACAGTTTAATGATACCATATGGTATGAGACTTTCAGTAACACTTTTTTAGTTATTCAATGGACTTTTCATATAGAGATACCTAGCATAGATCGAATGTTGTTTATGAGCATTGAATAGTTATTTGAATAATGTGCGGTGGTATGGGACGTCATTATGTTATTTGTTTGATTATTCCTTGTAAGTAAATATCACTCAAACAGGGATACGCTTATGTGTATATTGTGATACCCATTGCGGTAGGAGTATATTATATACATGTGTTGGCTTATGGTTAGATCTGTGTGTCGGCGAGTGTTTAGAGCTCTAGTATATTACAGTCACATGTTGACTTATTTGGAGCCATGTGTCGGCTTACATCTAGAGCTATATGTAGATATAGGATATATGTAGTATATGTCGTCCACATTGCGACCAACTCCCTTTGTGCTTCGAGAGTGAACCAAATTGGCCAGTATCTGTAACGACCCCGAATTTTAATTACATTTAAGTGATAATTAAATTGATTTTTGAATAAAAAAAATTGTGAAATTAATCGATTTATTGATGCGAGTTTCTCCGACCTCAAAATAAAAGTAAATCCATAAGAAAAAAATCTATAAACAAATAACTAAAATCAAATGCAAAGTAAAGTGAATGTATGTTGCAGGCAAGTCCACGAAAATATATACAAGATTGTACAAGCAAATTTAGAGAAGTATACATAGAAGTATTCGAACATATATAAATGTCTGGTAGCTTGCAAAAGTAGATATGTATACAAGTATGTACATATGGAATTGGGTAAATATGAACAAGTATACTTGCAAAAGAAGACAACAAAATAGAATACAAAAGGCAAAGGAAGACATAAAGTACCAAACTAATTAATACAAGCACACCCAACAAATTAATGCTCAGCCACCATTGAATAAAAATCCCTGCCTACATTGTACAACAAATAAAAAAAAATATTCCCCTGTATTGTACATAACAACATTATCACCTGTAAACTCAAAAATATAACATCATACTTTCTTTTGTATATCAATCTCTTCATCAGTTCGTCCATGAGTTAAGAAAAAAAATCTGAAACGTATACCACTTTAAACCATAAACAAAATTCAACTGAAAAACAATCAACTTCAAAGCCATAAAATCAAAGAAAGAGAAGCTTTCAACTTGCAAATCTTTACAACCTGCTTCAACTTGAAATCTGTTTGTTCTTCTTAATCACGGTGAGTAACACTTGTTTTAAATTTTTTTAAAGATATTGATCTGTATTGTGATAAGTATGTTTGGTCATAAACATAAATGCTCTGTGTATATTGATTGATGATTGTGGATGTGCAGGCTTTTGTTTATTTTCTGTCTTAAAACCCTGAACATAAGTTGCTTCAAAAATCATTTCTTTTGATTTAAGCATGGTTTTGATTTAAGGTTTAAACAAAATTTGGTTGTTATAGCATTTACTAAGTTCTAAAAATCAATTCAAGATAGAACAACCTGTTGAAGTCTTTGGAAAGCCAGAAATCAAGAGCAAACTCAAAATAAGTCAAAATTTAAAATTCTTAAATAACGAATCCAGGCGTATGACTTGAATTCATATGCTTCAAAATGAATTTTAAAGCAATAATCGTGATTTTTCAAGTTAGAATTCGAGAGCAGTTTTAGTTTATTCAAATTTCACTTTTTCGTAGATTTCCGGGGATCTCGTCGTTGAGGAAGGTCTGGGTTCTCAGGGATAGTGGAGGAGTGATCGGTGAGGCTAGGAAAAATATTAGGATAGTGGGTAGTTCAACGTCGAAGCGGCGGCGAACGAATTAAATTCTTAAACCTAGTTTTTACTGTGCTTAGAGAATCAATCACCAAGGCTTATGGAGTTGATCGAGTGCCGTGGGATTTCGTGAGGAGGTAGCGCGATCGTAGTTGAGATCATGGCCGGAGCTGTCGACCCTCAGGTGGTGGGGGTTGCGAGAATGCGGTGATGACAGGTTTGGGTAGCGATGTTGTTTGTGTTTTCCAGGTCTGAGTGTCGAACTCGATTTCGACTATAGATGCGGTAGTGGGTTTGGGTGTTTGAGATCATGCCGGAGGAAGATCGACGATGTTTTGGAGGCCAGGGTGGTGGCCGGAGTTGGCCGGAGCTACGGTGCACGTGCACCGTGCACTTTTGTATCTGGTCATTTCTTTGGTTGAAGTTCTGGAGTTTGGTCTCGAGACATTCTCGAGTAATTCGTATTCCAGGCTCGAAGTAAAGGTGGTTTGGACTCGAAGCTTTTCAATGTCGCCTCGGGTTGTTTTGTTTGCTACAGTTTTTTTTAAAGAAACCTGCTGCCCTGTTTTAAAAATTTAAATAGAATGTAAAAGCTAGTTCAAATGAAAAGCAAAGTTTTAAAACCTAAGTTTAAACCAGGAATCTAAATTTAATATGCATTCCAAATTTGAAATAAATGGAAGATTTAAAATATAAAATGATTTAAACAATTTTAATTGTTAAAGTGTATTTTAAAAAAAAATTGTTTTAAATACTTTGATTAAGTAAGAAATGTTTTAACTTAAAGATCAATAGGATTTAATGATTTAGATTCATTAAATTTTTAAGATAATTAAAATGGATAATTAACTTATTTAATTAATTAATGTTTGGATTAATTAAGTAATTGAAGGTTTAAATTCAATAATTGAGGTTTAAGATTAATTAATAAAGGGAGAATTAATTAAGCAATTAAGGATTAATTAAGTAACAGTTAACACTTAATAAATTAAAAAAATCAGATATTTGTACAATATGCGATTAAATAATTAAAAGTTGATTAATTAATAAATGATTAAAGAATAATTAATCAAAGTGATTTGTAATTTATTAATGATTAATTAACCAAGATTTGTAGTTTATTCATAAGTAATCAATCTGGTATAAATTAATTATAATCAGATATTAATTGATCTTACTTATGAATATTTGGATTCTATTGAGTGCTTTGAATTATTTGATATCCCTGATATATGATGCTTTGTGATACATCCTGATTTATATTGTGATCTGTAGTTTACTTACCTGTGAATATATCTATGATCTGTGAATGAACGATAAGCTGGATAGTTAATACCGCTTATCAAATTATATTTCTGTATTCTGATATGTGATGATTCATTGTGTTGCACTACTGTGTGAAACCCCTGGACCACACTTTTACACACACAAATATGGATTTCACGTGGAAATCGGTTAAGTCACAGATAATTTAAATTTGATGTTTTTGAAATTGAAATTTTAATTTCAATTGATTTGGAAATTAGAAATTTGGGTTTAAAGTAAAAAGCTTTTGAAATGGAATTTCAAAGATAAAAGCTATTTTGAGTAACTTAATCGAATTTTGAAAATTTAGATAATTTGATTTAAATTTGAATTCAAGTTTGAAATTGAATCCTATGATTTGAAACTAGGGATTGAAAATGTTATAAATGTGTTTGTATGAATTAAACCATTTTAAAAGTATAAAGTTTGGGAATTTGAATTTAACCCAAGGATTTCAACTCGTATGAATGAATCAGATTTTCTGAAATAAAAACTATTTGTTTTTAAATGATAAAAGCTTTCATATAAGAAATGAAATTCCAATTTAGTTAAAGGAATTTCAATATTGAATTGAAAATGGTTTTCCAAGTTATGAATGAATTGTTTTGAAAAGCTATGATTTGAATCTGTTATCTTTAACAGATTTAAAATAATGATTGGTTTAAACCATTCGAAATGGGATTGTTTTGAAAGCTATAAGTTAAATCTTGATTTAAAGATTTAACGAGTTAATCAAATTGAAATGGGAATTAATTTGGAAAATCTGTGAATGAATCTTTTGTTTAAAAGATTAAAGTGTGGAAACTGTTTAAACCATAAAGGTTGAATCTTTTTGTTTAAAGATTTAAAAATGGTAATTTGTTAAACCATTTGAAAAGAAGGAAGTTTGGGTTTAAGTTGTGACTTAATTGAAATCCCATATCCATATGTTTTTAAATATTACGCTCACTATTCGGTTTAGCCGGGAGAGGACCTTTGGGTCGTATAACCCATTCCGAATATGTGATACGTCGTATATGGATAGCATTTGAAGACCGGTGTTGAAGACCGGATATTTTTTGAAAACGGAAGGATTACCGTCGAGTTACTCTGCATCGGCTGATCCCCGATATAGAGGTTTTATCACCCTTAGTGACGGGAAGTCCGGACGTGATTGGAAATTATCCGGAATTGCAAGGGCTTCGTGAGAAGTGCCTTCGGTTCTGTTCGAACCCGGAACAGACTTGTATGGATTGTATGTCTGACATTACACTTTGAGATATAAAGCCGATTTCTTTCAAATACATTTCTATTGGTGGCGGAGAATTTATTCTCTTAGCTTAACACCCTTCTCTGAGACGTACGAGCTCAGAGGTTATGTAGTTGAAATTTATCAGCGATATATCCCAATTTGGTAATGTGGCATGCTGAGTGTTGCTGTGTGATGATCAGTGTTTGATCATTTGTGATATGATCGTTTGTTTGATCATTTATCTTTGTGATCATAGGTTGATCATCTGTTGACCCAAAGCATGGCTTACAAAGCGTAGCTTTGTGGACGAGACTTCGTCAGGGCCTCACAACTCGGAAATGGTCGAAACAGGATCGTTGCGGCAAGGTTATGAGGGTCGCGCCCTTTAGGGTATGTCATTTCCTTCTGGAAAAGGGTGGTGTTATGGTATGGAGCCCTGATACTTACTCATGTGGATACACTTTATTATGTGTGATGTTGGTTATCGAGGCCTCGGATAAAGGTCCCAAAGGACCGGGGGGTGGCATATTCGTGAGTTACCTGTTACAGGGGTAACCCAGCCTTGTTTTGCAGAGAGCAGTTTGTCTCTCGGGGCGTCCCGCCAGAGGCGTTCCCATGCGGCGGAAGGAAGTTCCTTAGCCTGACCATTTGTTGGAAAATCCAAAGAAACAATACGAGCCGTGTACGGTTTTAGTTGTATTACCTGCTATTGAACATAGTAGCTATAGTAGGCATACGATACTAGTCGTATGTTGGCTAAGATTAATATTATACTTTCGAAATGTTTTCTTCACTATGCACTAATAATAATAATCCAATGATTTTGCGTAGTAAGCATGTTTGACTATCATAAGAAGAAATCTCCTCCAATTCTGCGTTTGCATTGTGTGTGTGGTGGGAGGTCTTATGGTAGTTTCATTTTCTAAAAAGCATTGCGGATTTCAATGTTTAAAATTCTTTTGCTGTTGTTTAAAGATAAACTGTTTTTGTTGCTCACACCAGTCCCATGATTGATCCGGAGTTTATTGTTCCCTTCCTAAACTCTGGGTGCTCATAATTTTCCACACGAGCAGTCTAGAGTTGGGTTTCTTTTCAGATATTCAGGTTTAGTAGATTATCTGGAGCTAGTTCATTCATCGGAGTTGCTTATCTTGGAGTTATGGATTCATTCTTGTCTGAAGATCATTTTGGAGTTATCATTTCTATTGATATTGTTCCGCTGCTGGTGTTATCATTTTCTTTTCCGCTGCTATTTGTTGTATCATCTCTGATGTATATTGATATTCATTGTATCACTCTGTTGTATCAGATATTGTATATCAATGTATTATTCTTTTCTTCCGCTGTGTTATTTACTTAATTGTGTTATAGCTCCGGCGAATCGGATTTGAACGGTCGAATCTGCGGCATTCTAGTACAATGTGAAGTACGGATGTTGATTTTCGAGCGGGCAAAACCCGATCCGTTACATGTGGTATCAGAGCTAAGGTTGAACTTTAGCTCAGGAGTATAACACGTTAAGTAGCTCATTAGAGATGGGGTGAAGTATACCCTAGAATGAGTAATTCTCAGATATCCGTCCGTATGCCTCAGTAAATTCTCTTGCTATCCACTGATAGTGAGTATGAGTGAAAAAAGAGGATGAGATAGGGGACAGAGAAATACGACTATAAATGGTCAATACTCTGTAACAATAAGGAAACAATCTTTTCTCTATCAATCTCTTTCGTTCAACATCTCTTCTCAATTCTTCGATAGTTCTGGTATATCCAGAAAGAAATTCGATATATTTGTAAGGGACATAAACTCCGGATAGACCAAAATTGTTTGTTTGGATGTATTGGTTGCATTGACTGCTATGGTTGATAGATATAATTTAGTTTCTAAACTAAAAATTTTGAAATCGTATCCATGTATCTATCTATTCTTTGGGTCCCGATATGTTCTATGAATGGTTAGTTATTCCTTTCAAACTGACCGATGCCACTCCATATTTCGTAAATCTGGATAACCCGAGTATCTTGTGAAGTGTTAAATAGATTTGATCTTGTATCTATTTTTAATATTCTGATTTGGTAAGCCAAAGGCAGAATAGATATTCAGTTTGAGTTGATGAAATATTCTCCATCTATCTTTTTGTCTCCTTGGTAATTTCGAGGACGAAATTCTTTTAAGGGGGGAAGTCTGTAACGACCCCGAATTTTAATTACATTTAAGTGATAATTAAATTGATTTTTGAATAAAAAAATTGTGAAATTAATCGATTTATTGATGCGAGTTTCTCCGACCTCAAAATAAAAGTAAATCCATAATAAAAAAATCTATAAACAAATAACTAAAATCAAATGCAAAGTAAAGTTAATGTATGTTGCAGGCAAGTCCACGAAAATATATACAAGATTGTACAAGCAAATTTAGAGAAGTATACATAGAAGTATTCGAACATATATAAATGTCTGGTAGCTTGCAAAAGTAGATATGTATACAAGTATGTACATATGGAATTGGGTAAATATGAACAAGTATACTTGCAAAAGAAGACAACAAAATAGAATACAAAAGGCAAAGGAAGACATAAAGTACCAAACTAATTAATACAAGCACACCCAACAAATTAATGCTCAGCCACCATTGAATAAAAATCCCTGCCTACATTGTACAACAAATAAAAAAAAATATTCCCCTGTATTGTACATAACATTATCACCTGTAAACTCAAAAATATAACATCATACTTTCTTTTGTATATCAATCTCTTCATCAGTTCGTCCATGAGTTAAGAAAAAAAATCTGAAACGTATACCACTTTAAACCATAAACAAAATTCAACTGAAAAACAATCAACTTCAAAGCCAGAAAATCAAAGAAAGAGAAGCTTTCAACTTGCAAATCTTTACAACCTGCTTCAACTTGAAATCTGTTTGTTCTTCTTAATCACGGTGAGTAACACTTGTTTTAAATTTTTTTAAAGATATTGATCTGTATTGTGATAAGTATGTTTGGTCATAAACATAAATGCTCTGTGTATATTGATTGATGATTATGGATGTGCAGGCTTTTGTTTATTTTCTGTCTTAAAACCCTGAACATAAGTTGCTTCAAAAATCATTTCTTTTGATTTAAGCATGGTTTTGATTTAAGGTTTAAACAAAATTTGGTTGTTATAGCATTTAATAAGTTCTAAAAATCAATTCAAGATAGAACAACCTGTTGAAGTCTTTGGAAAGCCAGAAATCAAGAGCAAACTCAAAATAAGTCAAATTTTAAAATTCTTAAATAACGAATCCAGGCGTATGACTTGAATTCATATGCTTCAAAATGAATTTTAAAGCAATAATCGTGATTTTTCAAGTTAGAATTCGAGAGCAGTTTTAGTTTATTCAAATTTCACTTTTTCGTAGATTTCTGGGGATCTCGTCGTTGAGGAAGGTCTGGGTTCTCAGGGATAGTGGAGGAGTGATCGGTGAGGCTAGGAAAAATATTAGGATAGTGGGTAGTTCAACGTCGAAGCGGCGGCGAACGAATTAAATTCTTAAACCTAGTTTTTACTATGCTTAGAGAATCAATCACCAAGGCTTATGGAGTTGATCGAGTGCCGTGGGATTTCGTGAGGAGGTAGCGCGATCGTAGTTGAGATCATGGCCGGAGCTGTCGACCCTCAGGTGGTGGGGGTTGCGAGAATGCGGTGATGACAGGTTTGGGTAGCGATGTTGTTTGTGTTTTCCAGGTCTGAGTGTCGAACTCGATTTCGACTATAGATGCGGTAGTGGGTTTGGGTGTTTGAGATCATGCCGGAGGAAGATCGACGATGTTTTGGAGGCCAGGGTGGTGGCCGGAGTTGGCCGGAGCTACGGTGCACGTGCACCGTGCACTTTTGTATCTGGTCATTTCTTTGGTTGAAGTTCTGGAGTTTGGTCTCGAGACATTCTCGAGTAATTCGTATTCCAGGCTCGAAGTAAAGGTGGTTTGGACTCGAAGCTTTTCAATGTCGCCTCGGGTTGTTTTGTTTGCTACAGTTTTTTTTTAAAGAAACCTGCTGCCCTGTTTTAAAAATTTAAATAGAATGTAAAAGCTAGTTCAAATGAAAAGCAAAGTTTTAAAACCTAAGTTTAAACCAGGAATCTAAATTTAATATGCAATCCAAATTTGAAATAAATGGAAGATTTAAAATATAAAATGATTTAAACAATTTTAATTGTTAAAGTGTATTTTAAAAAAAAAATGTTTTAAATACTTTGATTAAGTAAGAAATGTTTTAACTTAAAGATCAATAGGATTTAATGATTTAGATTCATTAAATTTTTAAGATAATTAAAATGGATAATTAACTTATTTAATTAATTAATGTTTGGATTAATTAAGTAATTGAAGGTTTAAATTCAATAATTGAGGTTTAAGATTAATTAATAAAGGGAGAATTAATTAAGCAATTAAGGATTAATTAAGTAACAGTTAACACTTAATAAATTAAAAAAATCAGATATTTGTACAATATGCGATTAAATAATTAAAAGTTGATTAATTAATAAATGATTAAAGAATAATTAATCAAAGTGATTTGTAATTTATTAATGATTAATTAACCAAGATTTGTAGTTTATTCATAAGTAATTAATCTGGTATAAATTAATTATAATCAGATATTAATTGATCTTACTTATGAATATTTGGATTCTATTGAGTGCTTTGAATTATTTGATATCCCTGATATATGATGCTTTGTGATACATCCTGATTTATATTGTGATCTGTAGTTTACTTACCTGTGAATATATCTATGATCTGTGAATGAACGATAAGCTGGATAGTTAATACCGCTTATCAAATTATATTTCTGTATTCTGATATGTGATGATTCATTGTGTTGCACTACTGTGTGAAACCCCTGGACCACACTTTTACACACACAAATATGGATTTCACGTGGAAATCGGTTAAGTCACAGATAATTTAAATTTGATGTTTTTGAAATTGAAATTTTAATTTCAATTGATTTGGAAATTAGAAATTTGGGTTTAAAGTAAAAAGCTTTTGAAATGGAATTTCAAAGATAAAAGCTATTTTGAGTAACTTAATCGAATTTTGAAAATTTAGATAATTTGATTTAAATTTGAATTCAAGTTTGAAATTGAATCCTATGATTTGAAACTAGGGATTGAAAATGTTATAAATGTGTTTGTATGAATTAAACCATTTTAAAAGTATAAAGTTTGGGAATTTGAATTTAACCCAAGGATTTCAACTCGTATGAATGAATCAGATTTTCCGAAATAAAAACTATTTGTTTTTAAATGATAAAAGCTTTCATATAAGAAATGAAATTCCAATTTAGTTAAAGGAATTTCAATATTGAATTGAAAATGGTTTTCCAAGTTATGAATGAATTGTTTTGAAAAGCTATGATTTGAATCTGTTATCTTTAACAGATTTAAAATAATGATTGGTTTAAACCATTCGAAATGGGATTGTTTTGAAAGCTATAAGTTAAATCTTGATTTAAAGATTTAACGAGTTAATCAAATTGAAATGGGAATTAATTTGGAAAATCTGTGAATGAATCTTTTGTTTAAAAGATTAAAGTGTGGAAACTGTTTAAACCATAAAGGTTGAATCTTTTTGTTTAAAGATTTAAAAATGGTAATTTGTTAAACCATTTGAAAAGAAGGAAGTTTGGGTTTAAGTTGTGACTTAATTGAAATCCCATATCCATATGTTTTTAAATATTACGCTCACTATTCGGTTTAGCCGGGAGAGGACCTTTGGGTCGTATAACCCATTCCGAATATGTGATACGTCGTATATGGATAGCATTTGAAGACCGGTGTTGAAGACCGGATATTTTTTGAAAACGGAAGGATTACCGTCGAGTTACTCTGCATCGGCTGATCCCCGATATAGAGGTTTTATCACCCTTAGTGACGGGAAGTCCGGACGTGATTGGAAATTATCCGGAATTGCAAGGGCTTCGTGAGAAGTGCCTTCGGTTCTGTTCGAACCCGGAACAGACTTGTATGGATTGTATGTCTGACATTACACTTTGAGATATAAAGCCGATTTCTTTCAAATACATTTCTGTTGGTGGCGGAGAATTTATTCTCTTAGCTTAACACCCTTCTCTGAGACGTACGAGCTCAGAGGTTATGTAGTTGAAATTTATCAGCGATATATCCTAATTTGGTAATGTGGCATGTTGAGTGTTGCTGTGTGATGATCAGTGTTTGATCATTTGTGATATGATCATTTGTTTGATCATTTATCTTTGTGATCATATGTTGATCATCTGTTGACCCAAAGCATGGCTTACAAAGCGTAGCTTTGTGGATGAGACTTCGTCAGGGCCTTACAACTCGGAAATGGTCGAAACAGGATCGTTGCGGCAAGGTTATGAGGGTCGCGCCCTTTAGGGTATGTCATTTCCTTCTGGAAAAGGGTGGTGTTATGGTATGGAGCCCTAATACTTACTCATGTGGATACACTTTATTATGTGTGATGTTGGTTATCGAGGCCTCGGATAAAGGTCCCAAAGGACCGGGGGGTGGCATATTCGTGAGTTACCTGTTACAGGGGTAACCCGGCCTTGTTTTGCAGAGAGCAGTTTGTCTCTCGGGGCGTCCCGCCAGAGGCGTTCCCATGCGGCGGAAGGAAGTTCCTTAGCCTGACCATTTGTTGGAAAATCCAAAGAAACAATACGAGCCATGTACGGTTTTAGTTGTATTACCTGCTATGGAATGTGGCGGTAACCTGCTATTGAACATAGTAGCTATAGTAGGCATACGATACTGGTCGTATGTTGGCTAAGATTAATATTATACTTTCAAAATGTTTTCTTCACTATGCACTAATAATAATAATCCAATGATTTTGCGTAGTAAGCATGTTTGACTATCATAAGAAGAAATCTCCTCCAATTCTGCGTTTGCATTGTGTGTGTGGTGGGAGGTCTTATGGTAGTTTCATTTTCTAAAGAGCATTGCGGATTTCAATGTTTAAAATTCTTTTGCTGTTGTTTAAAGATAAACTGTTTTTGTTGCTCACACCAGTCCCATGACTGATCCGGAGTTTATTGTTCCCTTCCTAAACTCTGGGTGCTCATAATTTTCCACACGAGCAGTCTAGAGTTGGGTTTCTTTTCAGATATTCAGGTTTAGTAGATTATCTGGAGCTAGTTCATTCATCGGAGTTGCTTATCTTGGAGTTGTGGATTCATTCTTGTCTGAAGATCATTTTGGAGTTATCATTTCTATTGATATTGTTCCGCTGCTGGTGTTATCATTTTCTTTTCCGCTGCTATTTGTTGTATCATCTCTGATGTATATTGATATTCATTGTATCACTCTGTTGTATCAGATATTGTATATCAATGTATTATTCTTTTCTTCCGCTGTGTTATTTACTTAATTGTGTTATAGCTCCGGCGAATCGGATTTGAACGGTCGAATCTGCGGCATTCTAGTACAATGTGAAGTACGGATGTTGATTTTCGAGCGGGCAAAACCCGAGTCGTCACAGTATCCACCTTGGCAGCCTGATTATGGGGTCGCGCCATAGTTCCGCAGCACCCTTTTCTTATATAGCTATATGTTATCATTGTGTGCGAATGCCTTGTGTCATCTAGGCCAGCAGTTTGTTACCAGAAGGTCAAGTGTGAGGTCATAACCGAGGTTACACGTAGATGAGCCAAAAGTGGATATGGTTACGTGTTCATTGATATAACTGAAGACTATAGGAACGAATCCGACTACAATGTTAGTGCTAGTAGACCTTGGGTACTAGGAGCATGCTGTATACTTTCAGCCTCCCTTTTAGTTCAGGTATATCTTTGTGATAGTGGGTTGGCATATATGGCTCTATCTTATAATGTAACGACCCGTAAATTTCAACTGTTTTAATAATGTAATTAGTTGAAATTTTGTGAAATTTAAAACGATAAAATTTCGAAATAGAAATTTTATATTTGTAATGCGTCTAGTTAAACATAGCAACTGGTAAATTTTCGTCCGAAAATATGAAAGTTTATTTCGCGCGTAAATTCACTTCAATTTGATCAGTTAAAAAGCGTTGAAAATGAAATGTTTCGTAACCTAAATATTTTTACATAGAAAAATTCTAAACCATCCTCGGAGCAAGAGGTCAGTTTGTCGTTTTTCTAAATTAGAACATCTATTGCTCCGTCGTTCTTATTTTCTACAAAATAGCAGCATTCTGGTACCGATATCGATTTTTATCGACTGATCGTACCACTGATATCTGTATATCGTTTTGATCGTCTCGTCGTGCTGATCACTGCGGTATATTCCCTTATGTGTTTCGGTGTCCGGTTCGCGGCGAAACCGCGAAACAAATATCCGTATCGGTTACGAAATTTCAACTCTTTGTTTCCTGTGTCTTTTCAGCTATCCATCTATTGAAACAAATAGCCAATAGACTTTTATAATTTCAAGATTTAATAGCTGGCTGTCACTATTCCTCGGTTACAATTCATACAGCTAACAGTTTCATTTTTTTAGAAAAGCAAATGTATTATAATTTTGAGCATAATTTACTTCTTCTTTCCTCAGCCTCTCTGTCACTTTACATTTCCAATTTGCCAATGGTCGAAACCATCCCTCCCTTGATCCTTCACGCTCGACCTCCTCTCCAACCACCTCCGGCATCACTTCCAACCTCCGCCTTCCCCGTTCCTTCACCGCCGCCGAGGCCAGCAACCGCCTCAACGTCCCCCTTGGCCCCACATCCCCTCACCGAGACCATCCCCTCCTCCTCACGGCCTCTGGCCACACCCCGCCTACATCTCCTTCAGATCCGAGCTCCACCCTTTCTACCGCAGCAGCCCCGTGTTTTTCCTCCTCACCACCGTATGTTTTTCTTTGTAAGTGTGTTCAGATATGGGTTTTGATTCTTGTAATAATATGTTACGTGATTTTATATATTATTATTTTAGTTTGATAAGATATGTGTATACACATATTTGTTGTATTATATGTTTGTCAACCCGGTCATTGTATCTTTGTTTTCCTTCTCTGGTGATATTTCATTTGTATAAAGTGATTTATATAAATTTACATTGGCTATATAATATTGTTTTCTTTTAGTTTGCATATGTTATAATAATCTGGTAGGTGAACGTTGTATATATGTTTCCTTTATATATTGCTTTCGTTTTATATATACATGTTACTTACTTTATGTTACTATGTAAAGTGTTTCCAGATATATATTTATTATAAAGTGGACATATATCTATATAAATTTGTATATACCGTGGTTGCTGAGTACTGTAGCGTGTTGTATGTATATATTATTAGATTAGCTGTTACCGTAGGTATGTATATATAGAACGAAAGTTCTGTTTATTCAATATAGTACATCATTTGTCAAGGCAGGGTTATTTATTATGTTATAAAGTGTTTACGTTCGTATGTGTTTATATATGAAATCTATTGTGTTTATAATATAAATTAGTTTTTTTTTAAAAAAAGGGTGAGTTTACTTCTCCGTTTTATCCAAGTAGCAGGCTATAGCTGACGTTTACATTATATAGTACATAGACTTTACAGGTTGTCACCGTTCATTGTATAAAATAAATTTTTACTTTGCATAGGACCGTTATTGGTTTGGTACATTAACCGTTAGTTATGAATTCCAAGTTATCCAATGTTTTACATTTTCTCCTATACTTAAATCTATGTTTCTAATGTATATTAAAACGTGGTATATATATTCTATTATATATTGGGTGCACTAAGATTCTAGAAAAGGATAGTTGTATATCAGTAGATATCTATATATGTGTAGTGTATAAGTTGGCTGCAGTTATATGTTAGTTTTCAAATATAAAAGTTTTCTGTTATTTCAGCATATTTAGTTTAATGAATATAAAAGTGTATATTTGCTTAAAACAGTAATTTATATGGTTTAAATGTTTTTATATAAATCTTAAAGTATAATCTGTTAGTATACAAGCTCTAAAATATTGACTTTAAGAATAATAATAATAATAGCTTATATATATTTTTATTTTATCGAGCTATTTAGAATTATCCTCATCGATCCGATTCTGATTTCTTTTATCAGTTTCGATTTATCAGCTTTAATCGATTAATTTGTGCCGATCGTGCTTTGCTTGGATTCACAATTCAATTTCAATGTCCGTATCAGTGTGCGTATCTGTGTCATCTCCTGTTCTCTCTAACCTCGAAAGGTGAGCACTCACTCACGATTAACGTTCTTTTATTTATTAAATTTGATTTCAATTGAAACGACAATTGAAATATACTGCTGTTAGTTAATTACACTGTTATATATGCTATTACCTGTATCAGTTCACCTGTGACATCTGACACCATTTTCTGTTAATTATCTATGCGATGATAATACAGATTGGCTGATAATTGATTGATTTTTGATGTTTATATTGGACGTTAAATTGTTAATGTTAAAATGTTAAATAGTATGAAATTGAACTTGATATAGGATAGTTAAATGTTAAATTTGATTAACTGACATTTGTATAATATGACCCCTTTAACCGTTAAATTTATTGACACGTAGGATTTGTTTAATTACATTTTGAACCACTGAATGTATGTTGTTAAATTGATGATGGATGAAATTGTATATTGAATGACAAGTAAAAACCGTAATGTAATAATCTTTAATCTACATGAAATGATAGTGTAGATTCTAGAAATAATTATATTAATTCGTACAAATAACAATGCGAATTAATACGGTTATTTCAGGATTATTTGAATTGATTATTGGATTGTTATTGATTGTTGTTATTGCTTGTTTATTTACTTTGACACCATCCCAGTTATCACACTGCAAGTTCCCTTTATTATGTTTTGATTTTGAATTGAATTGGAATCGGGTTGAAATGATAAATACCCAAATTGAACTTTGACCTAGGATAGAAAATTAAATATAAAACCCGATTGGTCAATAATTTGATTTAAAATAAAACGAAGATTTTATTTGAGTAAATAATATGGTTTTGAAATGAAGTTGAAATTTAAATTTTAATGAAAGGAAAATGTTAATATTTAATAATCTGAAACAAAATATTAACAATGTAATTGATGAAAGAATGTTGTTTAATTTGAGAAATGATATAATTAAGATTGAAATTATAATTAAGTTTGAAATTATTAAACTTTGAAATGATTTAATAATTAAGTTTGAAATTATAATTAAGTTTGAAATTATTAAGCTTTGAAATTATTTAATAATTAAGTTTCGAATTATTTAATAATTAAATAAGATTGAATTATTTAATGATTAAATTGCATTGAATTCTTTAATAAGAAAAATTGAACTTTTGAATAAGTGAATTTTACTTCGTAAATAATTGAACTTGAGTTTCTTTATTAATTAAGTTTTTGGAAAATTATTTAAGGAAGTAAATAAGTGAAATTGGATTTCTTTAACAAGAAATGAAAATGTGAGATTTTTGGAATTAATGTAAGACTAGTAATTGAAAGAATTCGATTTGATGAATTTAATTTAATTCAAAATTGTAAGTTTTGATTTAATGAAGTTGAATTTAAATAATGGGTTTAATGAATTGGAAATTTAATAGAAATTGTTTTGAATGGAAAATTTACTAAATGAATATTGAATGAGATCAATAAATGAATTTAAATTGATTTAAATGTTAAATCAAATTAATTTAAATGATTTCGAAATGAAACTTATATACGAACTTGAATCAATATTTGAATGGTTTTAAATAAAGATTGAAATTGAATTATAAGATTTTGAAATTGTGGATTTGGAAGTTTTGAAACGTAAATGTTGGAAATTGGTTTAGAAAGGCAAATGAATGTTGATTTACGAATTGAAATTGAAATTGAAATTGATTTGGTTTTGAAATAAATAAACGACCGATCGGTGAAATAATTACGGAAGTTATTAAAGAGACCGGAATTCGGTTATGGATATACTCTCTATCTAAACCAAAAACCACTTTAATAACTACACGCGGAGTGATGATCCAGAATGAAGTGGTTGGAATGATGTACGTGTTGACTGAAGAAAGAGAACGATAATGGATAGCCTTGACACTTGTGTCAAATTGGAAATGACTAAAACAGGAGCTGTGCCGGGCCAATGGAGGATTAGCTACCTCAAGTGGACACACTTCTTCGAACTACTTATTACTTGTTGTCGATTGGTGCACCCTTGATTTTGGGAGTGTTGTTTCACGGTGTTGCGGGCGCTGCAGCGTTGCGTTCTCACCAGTCTGGATCAGGCGAACGGTAGTATCACTACCTTGGGTATTGCCTCATGTGCCTTGTCATACTTGTATTCCATTTATGCGCGACCACTACGATTTTGATTTGTACCTTTAGTATATGGATTGCCCTCTGGTGACTTCCGGTTTTGGGGAAACTACGGTCTTGTATATGCTTTTGGGAATAAAAATGTGTTAAGGGTGGAATGGGCCATGACTTAACGCTATTTTGATATCTTATTATTACTGATAGACATTATCTACTTATCGTACATTACTACCTAGTAGATAGTTTAACGGATCCTTAAAGGATGGTTATTCCAAACATCCTTTGAGTTACTTGTATTTCAATTGCTATTTCACTTGAGTTGGATTTATTAATATAAGAATGTTAATCCTGACTCGAGTGTTTTGTGTTTTGCTTTATGCTCGGGTCAGACTGAGTGTACCAGTATTCGAGACTCACCTTTGAAGTTGGAGCTTTGCTTGAAGATCCAGCCATCTATTCTGCTTTCAGTATTCGATGATTCCAGTGATGTATTCTGATTTGTATCTGATGTATCGTATTACTCTTCTGTTGTAAACTCTGATGTGTCTTATATATTCATATAGTAGCTTCATGAACTACTATCTCTTTTATTTCCACTGCATTTATTACTCTGTGTCTGTGATCTGTGATTATATTTTACTGTATATGTTCAGTTTTTCCAAATTTAAATTAACAGCGCGGTATTTTGAGCAATTCAACTCCGGCATGAGTGTCTACCTATACACTTATAATGGATGCGAATTGTCCAAAATAGCGGGTCGTTACAGTTGGTATCAGAGCTTTGGTAGCTCTAGGCAAAACTCAACATATAGGGTAAATGTATTTACAGAATCACTCTCATTCGAGTTTCAAATCTCTTCCTTTGACTCAATTCCTTTGAAATTTTGGAACGTTCCCCCCCGGTTCCAAAATTCATTCGTGTCCTTCACTATTCGTCTTCTTTCAATTCTGGAGCATCCCATAACTCCATTTTGAATGATATCTATAATAGATCGGCGGTCTCACCAATCTTCGAATAATTCGTAAAGGAGCAAAACTCCTTTACAACAGGCATTGATTTACCGGAGATTTTTGTATCCTCGGTTTACGATGCTATCTATTTCAGGCTATACCTGAATTCCATCTCTTGATATCGAGTGTTGATTTACCTCGGAATTCAGCATCGATCCTATTCTTGAAGTTACGGATGACCCGGTTAAGGTTGCCCGTGAATTAAATAAACTTACTGTAACGTCCCAGATTTTCGCGTTCGAAAATCGACATCCATACTTTACATCGTACTCGAATGTCGTAGATTCGAGCGTTCAAATCCGAGCCGCCGGAGCTTATAACACAGTTAAGTAAATAACACAGCGGAAGAAATGAATAATACATTGATATACAATATCTGATACAACAGAATGATACAATGAATATCAATATACATCAGAGATATGATACAACAAATAGCAGCGGAAAAGAAAACGATAACATCAGCAGCGGATAATCTTCATCTCCAAAGCACGATCCCGAAATAGCTCGAACTCCCAATAACGAGGCACAAAGATAAGCAAGTGCAGTCTGATCCAAAGACTGAACCAACTCCAGAAAATCTACTAAACCTGAATATCTGAAAACCCCAACTCTAGACTGCTCGTGTAGGAAATTATGAGCACCCAGAGTTTAGGAAAGGTACAATAAACTCCGGATCAGTCATGGGACTGGTGTGAGCAACAAAACAGTTTATCTTTAAAACAAATAGCAAGAGAATTTAAAGTCAATTCGCAATGCTTTTGGAAAATGAAACTACCATAAGACCTCCCACCACACACACAATGCAAACGCAGAATTAGAGGAGATTTCTTCTTATGATAGTCAAAGATGCTTACTACGCAAAATCAAATCATTTGATATTATTACTAGTGCATAGTGTAGAAAATAATTTTGAAAGTAGAATATAAATCTTAGCCAGCATAGACATTTCGCACTTATGCCTACTATAGCTACCATGTTCAATAGCAGGTTACCACCACATTCCATGGCAGGTAATACAACTAAAACCGTACAGGGCTCGTATTGTTTTGTTTGGATTTCCAACAAATGGTCAGGCTAAGGAACTTCCTATTCCACGAAAGAAACGCCTCTGGCGGGACGTTCCGAGAACCAACTGTTCTCTGCCAAACAAGGCCGGCAACCCCTTTTCCCAAGGGATAAAAGAAACCTCAGATATGCCACCCCCGGTCCTTTGGGACCTTTATCCGAGCGCTCGATAACCAACATCACACATCATAAAGAAAGTGTATCCACATGAGTAAGTATCTGGGCTCCATACCATGGTACTACCCTTTTCCAGAAGGAATGGTCATACCCTAGGGGAGCTACCCCTGAAAACCTTGCCGCACAATTCCTGTTTCGACCATTACCGGGTTGTGAGGCTCGACGAAGTCTCGTCCACAAAGCTACGCTTTTTCAAAAAGCCACGCTTTGGATCAACAGATGATCAACCTATGATCACAAAGATAAATGATCAAACAAATGATCATATCACAAATGATCAAACACTGATCATCACACAGCAACACTCAGCATGCCACATTACCAAATTGGGATATATCGCTGATAAATTTCAACTACATAACCTCTGAGCTCGTACGTCTCAGAGAAGGGTGTTAAGCTAAGAGAATAAATTCTCCGCCACCAATAGAAATGTATTTGAAAGAAATCGGCTTTATATCTCAAAGTGTAATGTCATACATGTATCCATACAAGTCTGTTCCGGGTTCGAACAGAACCGAAGGCACTTCTCACGAAGCCCTTGCAAATCCGGATAATTTCCAATCACGTCCGGACTTCCTGTCACAAAAAGAGTGATATAAATCTCTATACCGGAGCAACTCAGTGTAGAGACATTCGACAGGTTGTCCTTTCATTTTCGAAAATATCCGGTCTTCATCACCGGTCTTCAAATGCTATCCATATACGACGTATCACTTATTCGGAATGGGTTATGTGACACAAAGGTCCTCTCCCGGCTAAACCGAATAGTGAGCGCAATATTTAAAAACATATGGATATTGGGATTTCAATTAAGTCACAACTTATTACCCAAACTTTCTTTTCAAATGGTTTAACAAATTACCATTTTAATCTTTTAAACAAAAAGATTCAATTCACAAAGTTCACTTAATTTCACAAAGATTCATTCATAGATTTTCCAAATCAATTTCCCTTTCAATTTGATTAATTCGTTAAACCTTTAAATCAAAGATTTAACTCATAGTTTTCAAAACAATTTCATTTCGAATGGGTTAAACAAATCATCACTTTAAATCTGTTAAAAATAGACAGATTTAATTCATAGCTTTCAAAAAGAATTCATTCATAACTTGGAAAATCCATTTTTCAATTCACTTGAAATTCCTTTAACTAAATTGGAATTTCATTTCTTATCTGAAAGCTTTTATCTTTTGAAAACAAACTGTTTTCATTTCGGAAATCTGATCCATTTATACAAGTTAAAATCTTTGGGTTAAATCCAAATTCTCAAAATTTTACTTTTAAATGGTTTAACTTTATATAAACACATTTATATCATCTTTAATCCCTAATTTCAAATCATAGAATTCAATTTCAAAATCAATTGAATTCAAATTTAAATCAAATTATTTAAATTTCAAAACTCGATTAAGTTATTCAAAATAACTTTTATATTTGAAATTCCATTTCAAAAGCTTTTCACTTTAAACCCAAATTTCCAATTTCAAAATCAATTGAAATTAAAAATTTCAATTTCAAAAACATCAAATTTACATTATCTGTGACTTAACCGATTTCCACGTGAAATCCATATTTGTGTGTGTAAAAGTGTAGTCTAGGGGTTTTAACACAATAGTGCAACACGATGAATCATCACAGATCAAAATACAGGATATAGTTGATAAGCGATATAAACTATAACGCTTATCGTTCATGCACAGATCACAGATATATAAAAATCACAGATAATAAATTACATCACAGATAATTTATCATAGATCAAAACATAAATCAGGGTGTATCACAAAACATCGTACATCAGGGATATCAAACAATTTGACATTCAATAGAATTCAAACATTCATAAGTAAGGTCAAATTTATTATCTGATAAATTTAAATCAGATAAATTTCTTATGAATAAATTACTAATCCTGGTTAAATTTATTTTAATAATTTACAAATTATTTTGATAAATTACTCTTTAATCATTTATTAATTAACCATTTATAATAAATTAATTAACCTTTATTTAATCATCTCCATAAATTTCACTAAGTAAATTCACTTATCCAATTATTTTCTTAAGTTAATTAAACTAATTTAATTAACTCCAATTAATCAAAATATCCAAAATCAATTACAATGAGTAATTTATACTTAATTACTTTCATTAAGTAATTATATTTAAATCAATTTATAATTGATTATCTAATTTATTAATCTAATTAACTATCAAAATTAATCACATCAATTTAATTACTTAATAATCCCTAGTTAATTGTCTTCATTCACTAATAACATTTCTTAACTACTTTTAAATTAATCTCCAATTTACTTAAAACTTGAAATCAATTTTTAACTTAAAATAGTCCCCCTTAATCAGTTCATAGATACTAAAATTCGTTTTACATTATAAACTCGAAATTTATTCTGCATAACCCATTTTTTTGAAACAACACGTGAATGCCCAGGCTCACTCGGGTAGTTACTCGAGTTCCCCATCGTTTTCCCCCCCGAGTCATTCCTCTTCCTCGCGTACCTTTCTCTTTTTTTTTCTAAGTTTTAAACTACAGCTTCAACAAGGAAATGCGTGCTCACCCAGGCTTCACTCGAAGCAAACCATCCTTATACTCGAGTAACAACTCGAGATCCCCCATCATCAACCTCCTGACACCATCACCAAGTCGTGCACATGCACGGCTTCTCGCCGCTGCTCTTTAGATCACCAGAAACGCTTCCACTCCGGCCCCAGCACGACAACACGCCCCTCTTCCACTTCCTTGAATCGCGTGGAGCTCGATCACACATAGGAGCCGCTTCGATCAAAATTCCAGAGCTCTCCAAAACTAGGTTTAGAAACATAAAACTGCCGCCGCCGCCGTGATCTGCCACCCCTTCTACCAATTTTCCCATCATCACCGATGGTGCTACTATCATCTCTGGAAACTACAACCCCTCAGATCCTCGAGAACATCAGCAACTCCTCAAATACTAATTTCTAGTAAAACCATAACAACTCATTCAATTTACTATTAAAATTTGTGATTTCATTTTTAAAAATCCTTATTTTGGTTAAGTATTCAGTTTATAACCCTGAATCAATGAATTCGAATGTTTAAATTTTATCCAAAACTTAACTTCCCTGTTCATTTTGGTTTCCAGGGCAATACACAATTTATTTCCACTCAAATAAATTTTTAAACTTTGATTTATGATTAGACAAACAATTTTTGTTTATAACATAAATCCTAACAGTGACTAGATCCAGAGATAAAGAATTTTAAACTAAAGCTAGAGTTTAAAAACTGGAAATATAGGTTTTACAGATATTCACAAACATGCATATATCATACATAGATTAAATTAAAACTCAACTAATTTGTTGAAGTTAAAGTTTAACGATGATCATATAAAAAGAACTGGCATTTTTGTTTTAAAATTTGAAACCCTGTATCAAAAACAGGAAGTAGAAAACACATTTCCAGGCAAAGAAAACTCAAGCATAACAATCATTTGCAAGCAAAAGCTACCCACATTCATGCAGGAATTTAAACACAAATAATAGAATAAAGCATGGAGTTTTACTCACAGGTAAAATGAACAAAGAGGTCAAAAAAAATATATTTGCTCACCTGTATGAAGAGCAGAGGATACAGGGAAGCTTGCTGAACTGATTGAAGCTTTTGTTTTGTTGAACTTTGATTTTGTTTTGATGTTCGAGATGATCTGATACTTGAATTTCGAATTTGTTTTTGTTTAAGTCTTTGAACTCCTTTGTTTTTCCAGATGAAACTTGTATACTTTTAATTCTTTTAAATATTTGCCTGAAGCTTGTTCTTGCATTTGTTTAAGTTTAATATGGACGAAACTGAAAGGAAGGTGATAATATAGGAGAGTTTATAGGGTAATGAGATTTGTACAACAGGTAAGGCTGAAGTGATATGGTATGGTGGCTGATACCTCCCCTTGTATGCTAGAGGTATATATTTGCTTGTACTTTGTGAATATATATGTATTTTGTTTGTTTGACTATGCAAACTTCGGCTGAAATCTTGCTTGTAGTGAAATACTATAGTCAGTATATTGTATACTTAGAGATGATGGCATTTATTCCTTTGCTTTAACATAGTGGCTGCATTTATTATGTTTGCTTTGTTTCTATATTTGTTTTATTCTTGCTGCTAAGGCTTATTTACTTACTTTATATTTTATAAAACTATATATATTCATTTCAAAATATAGATGAATTTCTATGTTGTTATAATCTTAGTTAATGTGTTTATTCTCTATTTTACAAACTATAAAATTTATCTTGTATACTTTTCTATTTCAATCTCTAACTCAAATATTTATAATTTTGTATGTTTCTACATATATATATTTTTCTTACTTATTTTATAAGTGCATTTGTTTATATTATTTTATAAACTCGAACCATTATTAACCATCAATTCTAATTATTATTATTATCGATCATTATTATTATTAAACCATTCATTTACAATTTAAATTCAAATCAATTGTACATACATATATATTCACATATATGCAAATTTTTCAAATCCTAATGACTTTATATATTTTTCGAGTTGAATCGGGGAAACTCGCTTCCATTTATAATCAATTTTACAATTTTTATTCAAAAATTAATTTAATTATCAATTTAAATTAATTTAAAATCTGGGGTCGTTACAAACTTCCTCCCTTAAAAGAATTTCGTCCTCGAAATTCGCAGGCATGAAAACAACACAGAGATAGACAGATTCGATCTCCTATAACTCCTCTAACACAAGATACGGATTCCGAATTCAAGTCGGAATATCTCATAATACGTACCAATTTGTCCCTCTTCGGACTTCGGTATTCAAAAGAAATTACAATAGAATTTCAAATTCGGTTTTAAACGATATCGTTTTAATTGATTCAATTCAATTTACCCTCATATTCTATTAATCAATTTATCTCAATTTAAAATTTTCAATTTCAAATTCATTAAGGTTTAAATCCAAAAGGCTGATAAGAAACCGATGAAATACGAAGTAAGGATTCTCTACAACGATTCGTGTAGAACCATCATCATATCGAAACTTCTACTTGTAGCTGATACAAAGCAATCAAAAGAATTTGGAAACGAATCAAAGAAAATTGATAGAGAAAGATTGTTTCCACTGCTGAAGGGTATTGACCATTTATAGTCGTATTGCCCTGTCCCCTATCTCGTCTTCTTCTTGCACTCATACTCACTATCAGTGGATAGTAAGAGAATTTACTGAGACGTTCGAACAGATATCTTAGGGATATACTCATTCTAGAGTTTACTTCACTCTATCTCTAATGAGCTACTTAACGTGTTATACTCCTGAGCTAAAGTTCAACCTTAGCTTTGATACCAAATGTAACGTATCAGGTTTTCGCGTTCGAAAATCGACATCCATACTTTACATCGTACTCGAATGTCGTAGATTCGAGCGTTCAAATCCGAGCCGCCGGAGCTTATAACACAGTTAAGTAAATAACACAGCGGAAGAAATGAATAATACATTGATATACAATATCTGATACAACAGAATGATACAATGAATATCAATATACATCAGAGATATGATACAACAAATAGCAGCGGAAAAGAAAACGATAACATCAGCAGCGGATAATCTTCATCTCCAAAGCACGATCCCGAAATAGCTCAAACTCCCAATAACGAGGCACAAAGATAAGCAAGTGCAGTCTGATCCAAAGACTGAACCAACTCCAGAAAATCTACTAAACCTGAATATCTGAAAACCCCAACTCTAGACTGCTCGTGTAGGAAATTATGAGCACCCAGAGTTTAGGAAAGGAACAATAAACTCCGGATCAGTCATGGGACTGGTGTGAGCAACAAAACAGTTTATCTTTAAAACAAATAGCAAGAGAATTTAAAGTCAATTCGCAATGCTTTTGGAAAATGAAACTACCATAAGACCTCCCACCACACACACAATGCAAACGCAGAATTGGAGGAGATTTCTTCTTATGATAGTCAAAGATGCTTACTACGCAAAATCAAATCATTTGATATTATTACTAGTGCATAGTGTAGAAAATAATTTTGAAAGTAGAATATAAATCTTAGCCAGCATAGACATTTCGCACTTATGCCTACTATAGCTACCATGTTCAATAGCAGGTTACCACCACATTCCATGGCAGGTAATACAACTAAAACCGTACAGGGCTCGTATTGTTTTGTTTGGATTTCCAACAAATGGTCAGGCTAAGGAACTTCCTATTCCACGAAAGAAACGCCTCTGGCGGGACGTTCCGAGAACCAACTGTTCTCTGCCAAACAAGGCCGGCAACCCCTTTTCCCAAGGGATAAAAGAAACCTCAGATATGCCACCCCCGGTCCTTTGGGACCTTTATCCGAGCGCTCGATAACCAACATCACACATCATAAAGAAAGTGTATCCACATGAGTAAGTATCTGGGCTCCATACCATGATACTACCCTTTTCCAGAAGGAATGGTCATACCCTAGGGGAGCTACCCCTGAAAACCTTGCCGCACAATTCCTGTTTCGACCATTACCGGGTTGTGAGGCTCGACGAAGTCTCGTCCACAAAGCTACGCTTTTTCAAAAAGCCACGCTTTGGGTCAACAGATGATCAACCTATGATCACAAAGATAAATGATCAAACAAATGATCATATCACAAATGATCAAACACTGATCATCACACAGCAACACTCAGCATGCCACATTACCAAATTGGGATATATCGCTGATAAATTTCAACTACATAACCTCTGAGCTCGTACGTCTCAGAGAAGGGTGTTAAGCTAAGAGAATAAATTCTCCGCCACCAACAGAAATGTATTTGAAAGAAATCGGCTTTATATCTCAAAGTGTAATGTCAGACATGTATCCATACAAGTCTGTTCCGGGTTCGAACAGAACCGAAGGCACTTCTCACGAAGCCCTTGCAAATCCGGATAATTTCCAATCACCGGACTTCCTGTCACAAAAAGAGTGATATAAATCTCTATACCGGAGCAACTCAGTGTAGAGACATTCGACAGGTTGTCCTTTCATTTTCGAAAATATCCGGTCTTCATCACCGGTCTTCAAATGCTATCCATATACGACGTATCACTTATTCGGAATGGGTTATGTGACACAAAGGTCCTCTCCCGGCTAAACCGAATAGTGAGCGCAATATTTAAAAACATATGGATATTGGGATTTCAATTAAGTCACAACTTATTACCCAAACTTTCTTTTCAAATGGTTTAACAAATTTCCATTTTAATCTTTTAAACAAAAAGATTCAATTCACAAAGTTCACTTAATTTCACAAAGATTCATTCATAGATTTTCCAAATCAATTTCCCTTTTAATTTGATTAATTCGTTAAACCTTTAAATCAAAGATTTAACTCATAGTTTTCAAAACAATTTCATTTCGAATGGGTTAAACAAATCATCACTTTAAATCTGTTAAAAATAGACAGATTTAATTCATAGCTTTCAAAAAGAATTCATTCATAACTTGGAAAATCCATTTTTCAATTCACTTGAAATTCCTTTAACTAAATTGGAATTTCATTTCTTATCTGAAAGCTTTTATCTTTTGAAAACAAACTGTTTTCATTTCGGAAATCTGATCCATTTATACAAGTTAAAATCTTTGGGTTAAATCCAAATTCTCAAAATTTTACTTTTAAATGGTTTAACTTTATATAAACACATTTATATCATCTTTAATCCCTAATTTCAAATCATAGAATTCAATTTCAAAATCAATTGAATTCAAATTTAAATCAAATTATTTAAATTTCAAAACTCGATTAAGTTATTCAAAATAACTTTTATATTTGAAATTCCATTTCAAAAGCTTTTCACTTTAAACCCAAATTTCCAATTTCAAAATCAATTGAAATTAAAAATTTCAATTTCAAAAACATCAAATTTACATTATCTGTGACTTAACCGATTTCCACGTGAAATCCATATTTGTGTGTGTAAAAGTGTAGTCTAGGGGTTTTAACACAATAGTGCAACACGATGAATCATCACAGATCAAAATACAGGATATAGTTGATAAGCGATATAAACTATAACGCTTATCGTTCATGCACAGATCACAGATATATAAAAATCACAGATAATAAATTACATCACAGATAATTTATCACAGATCAAAACATAAATCAGGGTGTATCACAAAACATCGTACATCAGGGATATCAAACAATTTGACATTCAATAGAATTCAAACATTCATAAGTAAGGTCAAATTTATTATCTGATAAATTTAAATCAGATAAATTTCTTATGAATAAATTACTAATCCTGGTTAAATTTATTTTAATAATTTACAAATTATTTTGATAAATTACTCTTTAATCATTTATTAATTAACCATTTATAATAAATTAATTAACCTTTATTTAATCATCTCCATAAATTTCACTAAGTAAATTCACTTATCCAATTATTTTCTTAAGTTAATTAAACTAATTTAATTAACTCCAATTAATCAAAATATCCAAAATCAATTACAATGAGTAATTTATCCTTAATTACTTTCATTAAGTAATTACATTTAAATCAATTTATAATTGATTATCTAATTTATTAATCTAATTAACTATCAAAATTAATCACATCAATTTAATTACTTAATAATCCCTAGTTAATTGTCTTCATTCACTAATAACATTTCTTAACTACTTTTAAATTAATCTCCAATTTACTTAAAACTTGAAATCAATTTTTAACTTAAAATAGTCCCCCTTAATCAGTTCATAGATACTAAAATTCGTTTTACATTATAAACTCGAAATTTATTCTGCATAACCCATTTTTTTGAAACAACACGTGAATGCCCAGGCTCACTCGGGTAGTTACTCGAGTTCCCCATCGTTTTCCCCCCCGAGTCATTCCTCTTCCTCGCGTACCTTTCTCTTTTTTTTCTAAGTTTTAAACTACAGCTTCAACAAGGAAATGCGTGCTCACCCAGGCTTCACTCGAAGCAAACCATCCTTATACTCGAGTAACAACTCGAGATCCCCCATCATCAACCTCCTGACACCATCACCAAGTCGTGCACATGCACGGCTTCTCGCCGCTGCTCTTTAGATCACCAGAAACGCTTCCACTCCGGCCCCAGCACGACAACACGCCCCTCTTCCACTTCCTTGAATCGCGTGGAGCTCGATCACACATAGGAGCCGCTTCGATCAAAATTCCAGAGCTCTCCAAAACTAGGTTTAGAAACATAAAACTGCCGCCGCCGCCGCCGTGATCTGCCACCCCTTCTACCAATTTTCCCATCATCACCGATGGTGCTACTATCATCTCTGGAAACTACAACCCCTCAGATCCTCGAGAACATCAGCAACTCCTCAAATACTAATTTCTAGTAAAACCAGAACAACTCATTCAATTTACTATTAAAATTTGTGATTTCATTTTTAAAAATCCTTATTTTGGTTAAGTATTTAGTTTATAACCCTGAATCAATGAATTCGAATGTTTAAATTTTATCCAAAACTTAACTTCCCTGTTCATTTTGGTTTCCAGGGCAATACACAATTTATTTCCACTCAAATAAATTTTTAAACTTTGATTTATGATTAGACAAACAATTTTTGTTTATAACATAAATCCTAACAGTGACTAGATCCAGAGATAAAGAATTTTAAACTAAAGCTAGAGTTTAAAAACTGGAAATATAGGTTTTACAGATATTCACAAACATGCATATATCATACATAGATTAAATTAAAACTCAACTAATTTGTTGAAGTTAAAGTTTAACGATGATCATATAAAAAGAACTGGCATTTTTGTTTTAAAATTTGAAACCCTGTATCAAAAACAGGAAGTAGAAAACACATTTCCAGGCAAAGAAAACTCAAGCATAACAATCATTTGCAAGCAAAAGCTACCCACATTCATGCAGGAATTTAAACACAAATAATAGAATAAAGCATGGAGTTTTACTCACAGGTAAAAGAAACAAAGAGGTCAAAAAAAAATATTTGCTCACCTGTATGAAGAGCAGAGGATACAGGGAAGCTTGTTGAACTGATTGAAGCTTTTGTTTTGTTGAACTTTGATTTTGTTTTGATGTTCGAGATGATTTGATACTTGAATTTCGAATTTGTTTTTGTTTAAGTCTTTGAACTCCTTTGTTTTTCCAGATGAAACTTGTATACTTTTAATTCTTTTAAATATTTGCCTGAAGCTTGTTCTTGCATTTGTTTAAGTTTAAGATGGACGAAACTGAAAGGAAGGTGATAATATAGGAGAGTTTATAGGGTAATGAGATTTGTACAACAGGTAAGGCTGAAGTGATATGGTATGGTGGCTGATACCTCCCCTTGTATGCTAGAGGTATATATTTGCTTGTACTTTGTGAATATATATGTATTTTGTTTGTTTGACTATGCAAACTTCGGCTGAAATCTTGCTTGTAGTGAAATACTATAGTCAGTATATTGTATACTTAGAGATGATGGCATTTATTCCTTTGCTTTAACATAGTGGCTGCATTTATTATGTTTGCTTTGTTTCTATATTTGTTTTATTCTTGCTGCTAAGGCTTATTTACTTACTTTATATTTTATAAAACTATATATATTCATTTCAAAATATAGATGAATTTCTATGTTGTTATAATCTTAGTTAATGTGTTTATTCTCTATTTTACAAACTATAAAATTTATCTTGTATACTTTTCTATTTCAATCTCTAACTCAAATATTTATAATTTTGTATGTTTTTACATATATATATATTTTTCTTACTTATTTTATAAGTGCATTTGTTTATATTATTTTATAAACTCGAACCATTATTAACCATCAATTCTAATTATTATTATTATCGATCATTATTATTATTAAACCATTCATTTACAATTTAAATTCAAATCAATTGTACATACATATATATTCACATATATGCAAATTTTTCAAATCCTAATGACTTTATATATTTTTCGAGTTGAATCGGGGAAACTCGCTTCCATTTATAATCAATTTTACAATTTTTATTCAAAAATTAATTTAATTATCAATTTAAATTAATTTAAAATCTGGGGTCGTTACAAACTTCCTCCCTTAAAAGAATTTCGTCCTCGAAATTCGCAGGCATGAAAACAACACAGAGATAGACAGATTCGATCTCCTATAACTCCTCTAACACAAGATACGGATTCCGAATTCAAGTCGGAATATCTCATAATACGTACCAATTTGTCCCTCTTCGGACTTCAGTATTCAAAAGAAATTACAATAGAATTTCAAATTCGGTTTTAAACGATATCGTTTTAATTGATTCAATTCAATTTACCCTCATATTCTATTAATCAATTTATCTCAATTTAAAATTTTCAATTTCAAATTCATTAAGGTTTAAATCCAAAAGGCTGATAAGAAACCGATGAAATACGAAGTAAGGATTCTCTACAACGATTCGTGTAGAACCATCATCATATCGAAACTTCTACTTGTAGCTGATACAAAGCAATCAAAAGAATTTGGAAACGAATCAAAGAAAATTGATAGAGAAAGATTGTTTCCACTGCTGCAGGGTATTGACCATTTATAGTCGTATTGCCCTGTCCCCTATCTCGTCTTCTTCTTGCACTCATACTCACTATCAGTGGATAGTAAGAGAATTTACTGAGACGTTCGAACAGATATCTTAGGGATATACTCATTCTAGAGTTTACTTCACTCTATCTCTAATGAGCTACTTAACGTGTTATACTCCTGAGCTAAAGTTCAACCTTAGCTCTGATACCAAATGTAACGTATCAGGTTTTCACGTTCGAAAATCGACATCCATACTTTACATCGTACTCGAATGTCGTAGATTCGAGCGTTCAAATCCGAGTCGCCGGAGCTTATAACACAGTTAAGTAAATAACACAGCGGAAGAAATGAATAATACATTGATATACAATATCTGATACAACAGAATGATACAATGAATATCAATATACATCAGAGATATGATACAACAAATAGCAGCGGAAAAGAAAACGATAACATCAGCAGCGGATAATCTTCATCTCCAAAGCACGATCCCGAAATAGCTCGAACTCCCAATAACGAGGCACAAAGATAAGCAAGTGCAGTCTGATCCAAAGACTGAACCAACTCCAGAAAATCTACTAAACCTGAATATCTGAAAACCCCAACTCTAGACTGCTCGTGTAGGAAATTATGAGCACCCAGAGTTTAGGAAAGGAACAATAAACTCCGGATCAGTCATGGGACTGGTGTGAGCAACAAAACAGTTTATCTTTAAAACAAATAGCAAGAGAATTTAAAGTCAATTCGCAATGCTTTTGGAAAATGAAACTACCATAAGACCTCCCACCACACACACAATGCAAACGCAGAATTAGAGGAGATTTCTTCTTATGATAGTCAAAGATGCTTACTACGCAAAATCAAATCATTTGATATTATTACTAGTGCATAGTGTAGAAAATAATTTTGAAAGTAGAATATAAATCTTAGCCAGCATAGACATTTCGCACTTATGCCTACTATAGCTACCATGTTCAATAGTAGGTTACCACCACATTCCATGGCAGGTAATACAACTAAAACCGTACAGGGCTCGTATTGTTTTGTTTGGATTTCCAACAAATGGTCAGGCTAAGGAACTTCCTATTCCACGAAAGAAACGCCTCTGGCGGGACGTTCCGAGAACCAACTGTTCTCTGCCAAACAAGGCCGGCAACCCCTTTTCCCAAGGGATAAAAGAAACCTCAGATATGCCACCCCCGGTCCTTTGGGACCTTTATCCGAGCGCTCGATAACCAACATCACACATCATAAAGAAAGTGTATCCACATGAGTAAGTATCTAGGCTCCATACCATGATACTACCCTTTTCCAGAAGGAATGGTCATACCCTAGGGGAGCTACCCCTGAAAATCTTGCCGCACAATTCCTGTTTCGACCATTACTGGGTTGTGAGGCTCGACGAAGTCTCGTCCACAAAGCTACGCTTTTTCAAAAAGCCACGCTTTGGGTCAACAGATGATCAACCTATGATCACAAAGATAAATGATCAAACAAATGATCATATCACAAATGATCAAACACTGATCATCACACAGCAACACTCAGCATGCCACATTACCAAATTGGGATATATCGCTGATAAATTTCAACTACATAACCTCTGAGCTCGTACGTCTCAGAGAAGGGTGTTAAGCTAAGAGAATAAATTCTCCGCCACCAACAGAAATGTATTTGAAAGAAATCGGCTTTATATCTCAAAGTGTAATGTCAGACATGTATCCATACAAGTCTGTTCCGGGTTCGAACAGAACCGAAGGCACTTCTCACGAAGCCCTTGCAAATCCAGATAATTTCCAATCACGTCCGGACTTCCTGTCACAAAAAGAGTGATATAAATCTCTATACCGGAGCAACTCAGTGTAGAGACATTCGACAGGTTGTCCTTTCATTTTCGAAAATATCCGGTCTTCATCACCGGTCTTCAAATGCTATCCATATACGACGTATCACTTATTCGGAATGGGTTATGTGACACAAATGTCCTCTCCCGGCTAAACCGAATAGTGAGCGCAATATTTAAAAACATATGGATATTGGGATTTCAATTAAGTCACAACTTATTACCCAAACTTTCTTTTCAAATGGTTTAACAAATTACCATTTTAATCTTTTAAACAAAAAGATTCAATTCACAAAGTTCACTTAATTTCACAAAGATTCATTCATAGATTTTCCAAATCAATTTCCCTTTCAATTTGATTAATTCGTTAAACCTTTAAATCAAAGATTTAACTCATAGTTTTCAAAACAATTTCATTTCGAATGGGTTAAACAAATCATCACTTTAAATTTGTTAAAAATAGACAGATTTAATTCATAGCTTTCAAAAAGAATTCATTCATAACTTGGAAAATCCATTTTTCAATTCACTTGAAATTCCTTTAACTAAATTGGAATTTCATTTCTTATCTGAAAGCTTTTATCTTTTGAAAACAAACTGTTTTCATTTCGGAAATCTGATCCATTTATACAAGTTAAAATCTTTGGGTTAAATCCAAATTCTCAAAATTTTACTTTTAAATGGTTTAACTTTATATAAACACATTTATATCATCTTTAATCCCTAATTTCAAATCATAGAATTCAATTTCAAAATCAATTGAATTCAAATTTAAATCAAATTATTTAAATTTCAAAACTCGATTAAGTTATTCAAAATAACTTTTATATTTGAAATTCCATTTCAAAAGCTTTTCACTTTAAACCCAAATTTCCAATTTCAAAATCAATTGAAATTAAAAATTTCAATTTCAAAAACATCAAATTTACATTATCTGTGACTTAACCGATTTCCACGTGAAATCCATATTTGTGTGTGTAAAAGTGTAGTATAGGGGTTTTAACACAATAGTGCAACACGATGAATCATCACAGATCAAAATACAGGATATAGTTGATAAGCGATATAAACTATAACGCTTATCGTTCATGCACAGATCACAGATATATAAAAATCACAGATAATAAATTACATCACAGATAATTTATCACAGATCAAAACATAAATCAGGGTGTATCACAAAACATCGTACATCAGGGATATCAAACAATTTGACATTCAATAGAATTCAAACATTCATAAGTAAGGTCAAATTTATTATCTGATAAATTTAAATCAGATAAATTTCTTATGAATAAATTACTAATCCTGGTTAAATTTATTTTAATAATTTACAAATTATTTTGATAAATTACTCTTTAATCATTTATTAATTAACCATTTATAATAAATTAATTAACCTTTATTTAATCATCTCCATAAATTTCACTAAGTAAATTCACTTATCCAATTATTTTCTTAAGTTAATTAAACTAATTTAATTAACTCCAATTAATCAAAATATCCAAAATCAATTACAATGAGTAATTTATCCTTAATTACTTTCATTAAGTAATTACATTTAAATCAATTTATAATTGATTATCTAATTTATTAATCTAATTAACTATCAAAATTAATCACATCAATTTAATTACTTAATAATCCCTAGTTAATTGTCTTCATTCACTAATAACATTTCTTAACTACTTTTAAATTAATCTCCAATTTACTTAAAACTTGAAATCAATTTTTAACTTAAAATAGTCCCCCTTAATCAGTTCATAGATACTAAAATTCGTTTTACATTATAAACTCGAAATTTATTCTGCATAACCCATTTTTTTGAAACAACACGTGAATGCCCAGGCTCACTCGGGTAGTTACTCGAGTTCCCCATCGTTTTCCCCCCCGAGTCATTCCTCTTCCTCGCGTACCTTTCTCTTTTTTTTTTCTAAGTTTTAAACTACAGCTTCAACAAGGAAATGCATGCTCACCCAGGCTTCACTCGAAGCAAACCATCCTTATACTCGAGTAACAACTCGAGATCCCCCATCATCAACCTCCTGACACCATCACCAAGTCGTGCACATGCACGGCTTCTCGCCGCTGCTCTTTAGATCACCAGAAACGCTTCCACTCCGGCCCCAGCACGACAACACGCCCCTCTTCCACTTCCTTGAATCGCGTGGAGCTCGATCACACATAGGAGCCGCTTCGATCAAAATTCCAGAGCTCTCCAAAACTAGGTTTAGAAACATAAAACTGCCGCCGCCGCCGTGATCTGCCACCCCTTCTACCAATTTTCCCATCATCACCGATGGTGCTACTATCATCTCTGGAAACTACAACCCCTCAGATCCTCGAGAACATCAGCAACTCCTCAAATACTAATTTCTAGTAAAACCAGAACAACTCATTCAATTTACTATTAAAATTTGTGATTTCATTTTTAAAAATCCTTATTTTGGTTAAGTATTTAGTTTATAACCCTGAATCAATGAATTCGAATGTTTAAATTTTATCCAAAACTTAACTTCCCTGTTCATTTTGGTTTCCAGGGCAATACACAATTTATTTCCACTCAAATAAATTTTTAAACTTTGATTTATGATTAGACAAACAATTTTTGTTTATAACATAAATCCTAACAGTGACTAGATCCAGAGATAAAGAATTTTAAACTAAAGCTAGAGTTTAAAAACTGGAAATATAGGTTTTACAGATATTCACAAACATGCATATATCATACATAGATTAAATTAAAACTCAACTAATTTGTTGAAGTTAAAGTTTAACGATGATCATATAAAAAGAACTGGCATTTTTGTTTTAAAATTTGAAACCCTGTATCAAAAACAGGAAGTAGAAAACACATTTCCAGGCAAAGAAAACTCAAGCATAACAATCATTTGCAAGCAAAAGCTACCCACATTCATGCAGGAATTTAAACACAAATAATAGAATAAAGCATGGAGTTTTACTCACAGGTAAAAGAAACAAAGAGGTCAAAAAAAAATATTTGCTCACCTGTATGAAGAGCAGAGGATACAGGGAAGCTTGTTGAACTGATTGAAGCTTTTGTTTTGTTGAACTTTGATTTTGTTTTGATGTTCGAGATGATTTGATACTTGAATTTCGAATTTGTTTTTGTTTAAGTCTTTGAACTCCTTTGTTTTTCCAGATGAAACTTGTATACTTTTAATTCTTTTAAATATTTGCCTGAAGCTTGTTCTTGCATTTGTTTAAGTTTAAGATGGACGAAACTGAAAGGAAGGTGATAATATAGGAGAGTTTATAGGGTAATGAGATTTGTACAACAGGTAAGGCTGAAGTGATATGGTATGGTGGCTGATACCTCCCCTTGTATGCTAGAGGTATATATTTGCTTGTACTTTGTGAATATATATGTATTTTGTTTGTTTGACTATGCAAACTTCGGCTGAAATCTTGCTTGTAGTGAAATACTATAGTCAGTATATTGTATACTTAGAGATGATGGCATTTATTCCTTTGCTTTAACATAGTGGCTGCATTTATTATGTTTGCTTTGTTTCTATATTTGTTTTATTCTTGCTGCTAAGGCTTATTTACTTACTTTATATTTTATAAAACTATATATATTCATTTCAAAATATAGATGAATTTCTATGTTGTTATAATCTTAGTTAATGTGTTTATTCTCTATTTTACAAACTATAAAATTTATCTTGTATACTTTTCTATTTCAATCTCTAACTCAAATATTTATAATTTTGTATGTTTCTACATATATATATTTTTCTTACTTATTTTATAAGTGCATTTGTTTATATTATTTTATAAACTCGAACCATTATTAACCATCAATTCTAATTATTATTATTATCGATCATTATTATTATTAAACCATTCATTTACAATTTAAATTCAAATCAATTGTACATACATATATATTCACATATATGCAAATTTTTCAAATCCTAATGACTTTATATATTTTTCGAGTTGAATCGGGGAAACTCGCTTCCATTTATAATCAATTTTACAATTTTTATTCAAAAATTAATTTAATTATCAATTTAAATTAATTTAAAATCTGGGGTCGTTACAAACTTCCTCCCTTAAAAGAATTTCGTCCTCGAAATTCGCAGGCATGAAAACAACACAGAGATAGACAGATTCGATCTCCTATAACTCCTCTAACACAAGATACGGATTCCGAATTCAAGTCGGAATATCTCATAATACGTACCAATTTGTCCCTCTTCGGACTTCGGTATTCAAAAGAAATTACAATAGAATTTCAAATTCGGTTTTAAACGATATCGTTTTAATTGATTCAATTCAATTTACCCTCATATTCTATTAATCAATTTATCTCAATTTAAAATTTTCAATTTCAAATTCATTAAGGTTTAAATCCAAAAGGCTGATAAGAAACCGATGAAATACGAAGTAAGGATTCTCTACAACGATTCGTGTAGAACCATCATCATATCGAAACTTCTACTTGTAGCTGATACAAAGCAATCAAAAGAATTTGGAAACGAATCAAAGAAAATTGATAGAGAAAGATTGTTTCCACTGCTGCAGGGTATTGACCATTTATAGTCGTATTGCCCTGTCCCCTATCTCGTCTTCTTCTTGCACTCATACTCACTATCAGTGGATAGTAAGATAATTTACTGAGACGTTCGAACAGATATCTTAGGGATATACTCATTCTAGAGTTTACTTCACTCTATCTCTAATGAGCTACTTAACGTGTTATACTCCTGAGCTAAAGTTCAACCTTAGCTCTGATACCAAATGTAACGTATCAGGTTTTCGCGTTCGAAAATCGACATCCATACTTTACATCGTACTCGAATGTCGTAGATTCGAGCGTTCAAATCCGAGTCGCCGGAGCTTATAACACAGTTAAGTAAATAACACAGCGGAAGAAATGAATAATACATTGATATACAATATCTGATACAACAGAATGATACAATGAATATCAATATACATCAGAGATATGATACAACAAATAGCAGCGGAAAAGAAAACGATAACATCAGCAGCGGATAATCTTCATCTCCAAAGCACGATCCCGAAATAGCTCGAACTCCCAATAACGAGGCACAAAGATAAGCAAGTGCAGTCTGATCCAAAGACTGAACCAACTCCAGAAAATCTACTAAACCTGAATATCTGAAAACCCCAACTCTAGACTGCTCGTGTAGGAAATTATGAGCACCCAGAGTTTAGGAAAGGAACAATAAACTCCGGATCAGTCATGGGACTGGTGTGAGCAACAAAACAGTTTATCTTTAAAACAAATAGCAAGAGAATTTAAAGTCAATTCGCAATGCTTTTGGAAAATGAAACTACCATAAGACCTCCCACCACACACACAATGCAAACGCAGAATTAGAGGAGATTTCTTCTTATGATAGTCAAAGATGCTTACTACGCAAAATCAAATCATTTGATATTATTACTAGTGCATAGTGTAGAAAATAATTTTGAAAGTAGAATATAAATCTTAGCCAGCATAGACATTTCGCACTTATGCCTACTATAGCTACCATGTTCAATAGCAGGTTACCACCACATTCCATGGCAGGTAATACAACTAAAACCGTACAGGGCTCGTATTGTTTTGTTTGGATTTCCAACAAATGGTCAGGCTAAGGAACTTCCTATTCCACGAAAGAAACGCCTCTGGCGGGACGTTCCGAGAACCAACTGTTCTCTGCCAAACAAGGCCGGCAACCCCTTTTCCCAAGGGATAAAAGAAACCTCAGATATGCCACCCCCGGTCCTTTGGGACCTTTATCCGAGCGCTCGATAACCAACATCACACATCATAAAGAAAGTGTATCCACATGAGTAAGTATCTAGGCTCCATACCATGATACTACCCTTTTCCAGAAGGAATGGTCATACCCTAGGGGAGCTACCCCTGAAAACCTTGCCGCACAATTCCTGTTTCGACCATTACTGGGTTGTGAGGCTCGACGAAGTCTCGTCCACAAAGCTACGCTTTTTCAAAAAGCCACGCTTTGGTTCAACAGATGATCAACCTATGATCACAAAGATAAATGATCAAACAAATGATCATATCACAAATGATCAAACACTGATCATCACACAACAACACTCAGCATGCCACATTACCAAATTGGGATATATCGCTGATAAATTTCAACTACATAACCTCTGAGCTCGTACGTCTCAGAGAAGGGTGTTAAGCTAAGAGAATAAATTCTCCGCCACCAACAGAAATGTATTTGAAAGAAATCGGCTTTATATCTCAAAGTGTAATGTCAGACATGTATCCATACAAGTCTGTTTCGGGTTCGAACAGAACCGAAGGCACTTCTCACGAAGCCCTTGCAAATCCGGATAATTTCCAATCACGTCCGGACTTCCTGTCACAAAAAGAGTGATATAAATCTCTATACCGGAGCAACTCAGTGTAGAGACATTCGACAGGTTGTCCTTTCATTTTCGAAAATATCCGGTCTTCATCACCGGTCTTCAAATGCTATCCATATACGACGTATCACTTATTCGGAATGGGTTATGTGACACAAATGTCCTCTCCCGGCTAAACCGAATAGTGAGCGCAATATTTAAAAACATATGGATATTGGGATTTCAATTAAGTCACAACTTATTACCCAAACTTTCTTTTCAAATGGTTTAACAAATTACCATTTTAATCTTTTAAACAAAAAGATTCAATTCACAAAGTTCACTTAATTTCACAAAGATTCATTCATAGATTTTCCAAATCAATTTCCCTTTCAATTTGATTAATTCGTTAAACCTTTAAATCAAAGATTTAACTCATAGTTTTCAAAACAATTTCATTTCGAATGGGTTAAACAAATCATCACTTTAAATCTGTTAAAAATAGACAGATTTAATTCATAGCTTTCAAAAAGAATTCATTCATAACTTGGAAAATCCATTTTTCAATTCACTTGAAATTCCTTTAACTAAATTGGAATTTCATTTCTTATCTGAAAGCTTTTATCTTTTGAAAACAAACTGTTTTCATTTCGGAAATCTGATCCATTTATACAAGTTAAAATCTTTGGGTTAAATCCAAATTCTCAAAATTTTACTTTTAAATGGTTTAACTTTATATAAACACATTTATATCATCTTTAATCCCTAATTTCAAATCATAGAATTCAATTTCAAAATCAATTGAATTCAAATTTAAATCAAATTATTTAAATTTCAAAACTCGATTAAGTTATTCAAAATAACTTTTATATTTGATATTCCATTTCAAAAGCTTTTCACTTTAAACCCAAATTTCCAATTTCAAAATCAATTGAAATTAAAAATTTCAATTTCAAAAACATCAAATTTACATTATCTGTGACTTAACCGATTTCCACGTGAAATCCATATTTGTGTGTGTAAAAGTGTAGTCTAGGGGTTTTAACACAATAGTGCAACACGATGAATCATCACAGATCAAAATACAGGATATAGTTGATAAGCGATATAAACTATAACGCTTATCGTTCATGCACAGATCACAGATATATAAAAATCACAGATAATAAATTACATCACAGATAATTTATCACAGATCAAAACATAAATCAGGGTGTATCACAAAACATCGTACATCAGGGATATCAAACAATTTGACATTCAATAGAATTCAAACATTCATAAGTAAGGTCAAATTTATTATCTGATAAATTTAAATCAGATAAATTTCTTATGAATAAATTACTAATCCTGGTTAAATTTATTTTAATAATTTACAAATTATTTTGATAAATTACTCTTTAATCATTTATTAATTAACCATTTATAATAAATTAATTAACCTTTATTTAATCATCTCCATAAATTTCACTAAGTAAATTCACTTATCCAATTATTTTCTTAAGTTAATTAAACTAATTTAATTAACTCCAATTAATCAAAATATCCAAAATCAATTACAATGAGTAATTTATCCTTAATTACTTTCATTAAGTAATTACATTTAAATCAATTTATAATTGATTATCTAATTTATTAATCTAATTAACTATCAAAATTAATCACATCAATTTAATTACTTAATAATCCCTAGTTAATTGTCTTCATTCACTAATAACATTTCTTAACTACTTTTAAATTAATCTCCAATTTACTTAAAACTTGAAATCAATTTTTAACTTAAAATAGTCCCCCTTAATCAGTTCATAGATACTAAAATTCGTTTTACATTATAAACTCGAAATTTATTCTGCATAACCCATTTTTTTGAAACAACACGTGAATGCCCAGGCTCACTCGGGTAGTTACTCGAGTTCCCCATCGTTTTCCCCCCCGAGTCATTCCTCTTCCTCGCGTACCTTTCTCTTTTTTTTTTCTAAGTTTTAAACTACAGCTTCAACAAGGAAATGCGTGCTCACCCAGGCTTCACTCGAAGCAAACCATCCTTATACTCGAGTAACAACTCGAGATCCCCCATCATCAACCTCCTGACACCATCACCAAGTCGTGCACATGCACGGCTTCTCGCCGCTGCTCTTTAGATCACCAGAAACGCTTCCACTCCGGCCCCAGCACGACAACACGCCCCTCTTCCACTTCCTTGAATCGCGTGGAGCTCGATCACACATAAGAGCCGCTTCGATCAAAATTCCAGAGCTCTCCAAAACTAGGTTTAGAAACATAAAACTGCCGCCGCCGCCGCCGTGATCTGCCACCCCTTCTACCAATTTTCCCATCATCACCGATGGTGCTACTATCATCTCTGGAAACTACAACCCCTCAGATCCTCGAGAACATCAGCAACTCCTCAAATACTAATTTCTAGTAAAACCAGAACAACTCATTCAATTTACTATTAAAATTTGTGATTTCATTTTTAAAAATCCTTATTTTGGTTAAGTATTTAGTTTATAACCCTGAATCAATGAATTCGAATGTTTAAATTTTATCCAAAACTTAACTTCCCTGTTCATTTTGGTTTCCAGGGCAATACACAATTTATTTCCACTCAAATAAATTTTTAAACTTTGATTTATGATTAGACAAACAATTTTTGTTTATAACATAAATCCTAACAGTGACTAGATCCAGAGATAAAGAATTTTAAACTAAAGCTAGAGTTTAAAAACTGGAAATATAGGTTTTACAGATATTCACAAACATGCATATATCATACATAGATTAAATTAAAACTCAACTAATTTGTTGAAGTTAAAGTTTAACGATGATCATATAAAAAGAACTGGCATTTTTGTTTTAAAATTTGAAACCCTGTATCAAAAACAGGAAGTAGAAAACACATTTCCAGGCAAAGAAAACTCAAGCATAACAATCATTTGCAAGCAAAAGCTACCCACATTCATGCAGGAATTTAAACACAAATAATAGAATAAAGCATGGAGTTTTACTCACAGGTAAAAGAAACAAAGAGGTCAAAAAAATATATTTGCTCACCTGTATGAAGAGCAGAGGATACAGGGAAGCTTGTTGAACTGATTGAAGCTTTTGTTTTGTTGAACTTTGATTTTGTTTTGATGTTCGAGATGATTTGATACTTGAATTTCGAATTTGTTTTTGTTTAAGTCTTTGAACTCCTTTGTTTTTCCAGATGAAACTTGTATACTTTTAATTCTTTTAAATATTTGCCTGAAGCTTGTTCTTGCATTTGTTTAAGTTTAAGATGGACGAAACTGAAAGGAAGGTGATAATATAGGAGAGTTTATAGGGTAATGAGATTTGTACAACAGGTAAGGCTGAAGTGATATGGTATGGTGGCTGATACCTCCCCTTGTATGCTAGAGGTATATATTTGCTTGTACTTTGTGAATATATATGTATTTTGTTTGTTTGACTATGCAAACTTCGGCTGAAATCTTGCTTGTAGTGAAATACTATAGTCAGTATATTGTATACTTAGAGATGATGGCATTTATTCCTTTGCTTTAACATAGTGGCTGCATTTATTATGTTTGCTTTGTTTCTATATTTGTTTTATTCTTGCTGCTAAGGCTTATTTACTTACTTTATATTTTATAAAACTATATATATTCATTTCAAAATATAGATGAATTTCTATGTTGTTATAATCTTAGTTAATGTGTTTATTCTCTATTTTACAAACTATAAAATTTATCTTGTATACTTTTCTATTTCAATCTCTAACTCAAATATTTATAATTTTGTATGTTTCTACATATATATATTTTTCTTACTTATTTTATAAGTGCATTTGTTTATATTATTTTATAAACTCGAACCATTATTAACCATCAATTCTAATTATTATTATTATCGATCATTATTATTATTAAACCATTCATTTACAATTTAAATTCAAATCAATTGTACATACATATATATTCACATATATGCAAATTTTTCAAATCCTAATGACTTTATATATTTTTCGAGTTGAATCGGGGAAACTCGCTTCCATTTATAATCAATTTTACAATTTTTATTCAAAAATTAATTTAATTATCAATTTAAATTAATTTAAAATCTGGGGTCGTTACAAACTTCCTCCCTTAAAAGAATTTCGTCCTCGAAATTCGCAGGCATGAAAACAACACAGAGATAGACAGATTCGATCTCCTATAACTCCTCTAACACAAGATACGGATTCCGAATTCAAGTCGGAATATCTCATAATACGTACCAATTTGTCCCTCTTCGGACTTCGGTATTCAAAAGAAATTACAATAGAATTTCAAATTCGGTTTTAAACGATATCGTTTTAATTGATTCAATTCAATTTACCCTCATATTCTATTAATCAATTTATCTCAATTTAAAATTTTCAATTTCAAATTCATTAAGGTTTAAATCCAAAAGGCTGATAAGAAACCGATGAAATACGAAGTAAGGATTCTCTACAACGATTCGTGTAGAACCATCATCATATCGAAACTTCTACTTGTAGCTGATACAAAGCAATCAAAAGAATTTGGAAACGAATCAAAGAAAATTGATAGAGAAAGATTGTTTCCACTGCTGCAGGGTATTGACCATTTATAGTCGTATTGCCATGTCCCCTATCTCGTCTTCTTCTTGCACTCATACTCACTATCAGTGGATAGTAAGATAATTTACTGAGACGTTCGAACAGATATCTTAGGGATATACTCATTCTAGAGTTTACTTCACTCTATCTCTAATGAGCTACTTAACGTGTTATACTCCTGAGCTAAAGTTCAACCTTAGCTCTGATACCAAATGTAACGTATCAGGTTTTCGCGTTCGAAAATCGACATCCATACTTTACATCGTACTCGAATGTCGTAGATTCGAGCGTTCAAATCCGAGTCGCCGGAGCTTATAACACAGTTAAGTAAATAACACAGCGGAAGAAATGAATAATACATTGATATACAATATCTGATACAACAGAATGATACAATGAATATCAATATACATCAGAGATATGATACAACAAATAGCAGCGGAAAAGAAAACGATAACATCAGCAGCGGATAATCTTCATCTCCAAAGCACGATCCCGAAATAGCTCGAACTCCCAATAACGAGGCACAAAGATAAGCAAGTGCAGTCTGATCCAAAGACTGAACCAACTCCAGAAAATCTACTAAACCTGAATATCTGAAAACCCCAACTCTAGACTGCTCGTGTAGGAAATTATGAGCACCCAGAGTTTAGGAAAGGAACAATAAACTCCGGATCAGTCATGGGACTGGTGTGAGCAACAAAACAGTTTATCTTTAAAACAAATAGCAAGAGAATTTAAAGTCAATTCGCAATGCTTTTGGAAAATGAAACTACCATAAGACCTCCCACCACACACACAATGCAAACGCAGAATTAGAGGAGATTTCTTCTTATGATAGTCAAAGATGCTTACTACGCAAAATCAAATCATTTGATATTATTACTAGTGCATAGTGTAGAAAATAATTTTGAAAGTAGAATATAAATCTTAGCCAGCATAGACATTTCGCACTTATGCCTACTATAGCTACCATGTTCAATAGCAGGTTACCACCACATTCCATGGCAGGTAATACAACTAAAACCGTACAGGGCTCGTATTGTTTTGTTTGGATTTCCAACAAATGGTCAGGCTAAGGAACTTCCTATTCCACGAAAGAAACGCCTCTGGCGGGACGTTCCGAGAACCAACTGTTCTCTGCCAAACAAGGCCGGCAACCCCTTTTCCCAAGGGATAAAAGAAACCTCAGATATGCCACCCCCGGTCCTTTGGGACCTTTATCCGAGCGCTCGATAACCAACATCACACATCATAAAGAAAGTGTATCCACATGAGTAAGTATCTAGGCTCCATACCATGATACTACCCTTTTCCAGAAGGAATGGTCATACCCTAGGGGAGCTACCCCTGAAAACCTTGCCGCACAATTCCTGTTTCGACCATTACTGGGTTGTGAGGCTCGACGAAGTCTCGTCCACAAAGCTACGCTTTTTCAAAAAGCCACGCTTTGGGTCAACAGATGATCAACCTATGATCACAAAGATAAATGATCAAACAAATGATCATATCACAAATGATCAAACACTGATCATCACACAACAACACTCAGCATGCCACATTACCAAATTGGGATATATCGCTGATAAATTTCAACTACATAACCTCTGAGCTCGTACGTCTCAGAGAAGGGTGTTAAGCTAAGAGAATAAATTCTCCGCCACCAACAGAAATGTATTTGAAAGAAATCGGCTTTATATCTCAAAGTGTAATGTCAGACATGTATCCATACAAGTCTGTTTCGGGTTCGAACAGAACCGAAGGCACTTCTCACGAAGCCCTTGCAAATCCGGATAATTTCCAATCACGTCCGGACTTCCTGTCACAAAAAGAGTGATATAAATCTCTATACCGGAGCAACTCAGTGTAGAGACATTCGACAGGTTGTCCTTTCATTTTCGAAAATATCCGGTCTTCATCACCGGTCTTCAAATGCTATCCATATACGACGTATCACTTATTCGGAATGGGTTATGTGACACAAATGTCCTCTCCCGGCTAAACCGAATAGTGAGCGCAATATTTAAAAACATATGGATATTGGGATTTCAATTAAGTCACAACTTATTACCCAAACTTTCTTTTCAAATGGTTTAACAAATTACCATTTTAATCTTTTAAACAAAAAGATTCAATTCACAAAGTTCACTTAATTTCACAAAGATTCATTCATAGATTTTCCAAATCAATTTCCCTTTCAATTTGATTAATTCGTTAAACCTTTAAATCAAAGATTTAACTCATAGTTTTCAAAACAATTTCATTTCAAATGGGTTAAACAAATCATCACTTTAAATCTGTTAAAAATAGACAGATTTAATTCATAGCTTTCAAAAAGAATTCATTCATAACTTGGAAAATCCATTTTTCAATTCACTTGAAATTCCTTTAACTAAATTGGAATTTCATTTCTTATCTGAAAGCTTTTATCTTTTGAAAACAAACTGTTTTCATTTCGGAAATCTGATCCATTTATACAAGTTAAAATCTTTGGGTTAAATCCAAATTCTCAAAATTTTACTTTTAAATGGTTTAACTTTATATAAACACATTTATATCATCTTTAATCCCTAATTTCAAATCATAGAATTCAATTTCAAAATCAATTGAATTCAAATTTAAATCAAATTATTTAAATTTCAAAACTTGATTAAGTTATTCAAAATAACTTTTATATTTGAAATTCCATTTCAAAAGCTTTTCACTTTAAACCCAAATTTCCAATTTCAAAATCAATTGAAATTAAAAATTTCAATTTCAAAAACATCAAATTTACATTATCTGTGACTTAACCGATTTCCACGTGAAATCCATATTTGTGTGTGTAAAAGTGTAGTCTAGGGGTTTTAACACAATAGTGCAACACGATGAATCATCACAGATCAAAATACAGGATATAGTTGATAAGCGATATAAACTATAACGCTTATCGTTCATGCACAGATCACAGATATATAAAAATCACAGATAATAAATTACATCACAGATAATTTATCACAGATCAAAACATAAATCAGGGTGTATCACAAAACATCGTACATCAGGGATATCAAACAATTTGACATTCAATAGAATTCAAACATTCATAAGTAAGGTCAAATTTATTATCTGATAAATTTAAATCAGATAAATTTCTTATGAATAAATTACTAATCCTGGTTAAATTTATTTTAATAATTTACAAATTATTTTGATAAATTACTCTTTAATCATTTATTAATTAACCATTTATAATAAATTAATTAACCTTTATTTAATCATCTCCATAAATTTCACTAAGTAAATTCACTTATCCAATTATTTTCTTAAGTTAATTAAACTAATTTAATTAACTCCAATTAATCAAAATATCCAAAATCAATTACAATGAGTAATTTATCCTTAATTACTTTCATTAAGTAATTACATTTAAATCAATTTATAAATGATTATCTAATTTATTAATCTAATTAACTATCAAAATTAATCACATCAATTTAATTACTTAATAATCCCTAGTTAATTGTCTTCATTCACTAATAACATTTCTTAACTACTTTTAAATTAATCTCCAATTTACTTAAAACTTGAAATCAATTTTTAACTTAAAATAGTCCCCCTTAATCAGTTCATAGATACTAAAATTCGTTTTACATTATAAACTCGAAATTTATTCTGCATAACCCATTTTTTTGAAACAACACGTGAATGCCCAGGCTCACTCGGGTAGTTACTCGAGTTCCCCATCGTTTTCCCCCCCGAGTCATTCCTCTTCCTCGCGTACCTTTCTCTTTTTTTTTTCTAAGTTTTAAACTACAGCTTCAACAAGGAAATGCGTGCTCACCCAGGCTTCACTCGAAGCAAACCATCCTTATACTCGAGTAACAACTCGAGATCCCCCATCATCAACCTCCTGACACCATCACCAAGTCGTGCACATGCACGGCTTCTCGCCGCTGCTCTTTAGATCACCAGAAACGCTTCCACTCCGGCCCCAGCACGACAACACGCCCCTCTTCCACTTCCTTGAATCGCGTGGAGCTCGATCACACATAGGAGCCGCTTCGATCAAAATTCCAGAGCTCTCCAAAACTAGGTTTAGAAACATAAAACTGCCGCCGCCGCCGCCGTGATCTGCCACCCCTTCTACCAATTTTCCCATCATCACCGATGGTGCTACTATCATCTCTGGAAACTACAACCCCTCAGATCCTCGAGAACATCAGCAACTCCTCAAATACTAATTTCTAGTAAAACCAGAACAACTCATTCAATTTACTATTAAAATTTGTGATTTCATTTTTAAAAATCCTTATTTTGGTTAAGTATTTAGTTTATAACCCTGAATCAATGAATTCGAATGTTTAAATTTTATCCAAAACTTAACTTCCCTGTTCATTTTGGTTTCCAGGGCAATACACAATTTATTTCCACTCAAATAAATTTTTAAACTTTGATTTATGATTAGACAAACAATTTTTGTTTATAACATAAATCCTAACAGTGACTAGATCCAGAGATAAAGAATTTTAAACTAAAGCTAGAGTTTAAAAACTGGAAATATAGGTTTTACAGATATTCACAAACATGCATATATCATACATAGATTAAATTAAAACTCAACTAATTTGTTGAAGTTAAAGTTTAACGATGATCATATAAAAAGAACTGGCATTTTTGTTTTAAAATTTGAAACCCTGTATCAAAAACAGGAAGTAGAAAACACATTTCCAGGCAAAGAAAACTCAAGCATAACAATCATTTGCAAGCAAAAGCTACCCACATTCATGCAGGAATTTAAACACAAATAATAGAATAAAGCATGGAGTTTTACTCACAGGTAAAAGAAACAAAGAGGTCAAAAAAAAATATTTGCTCACCTGTATGAAGAGCAGAGGATACAGGGAAGCTTGTTGAACTGATTGAAGCTTTTGTTTTGTTGAACTTTGATTTTGTTTTGATGTTCGAGATGATTTGATACTTGAATTTCGAATTTGTTTTTGTTTAAGTCTTTGAACTCCTTTGTTTTTCCAGATGAAACTTGTATACTTTTAATTCTTTTAAATATTTGCCTGAAGCTTGTTCTTGCATTTGTTTAAGTTTAAGATGGACGAAACTGAAAGGAAGGTGATAATATAGGAGAGTTTATAGGGTAATGAGATTTGTACAACAGGTAAGGCTGAAGTGATATGGTATGGTGGCTGATACCTCCCCTTATATGCTAGAGGTATATATTTGCTTGTACTTTGTGAATATATATGTATTTTGTTTGTTTGACTATGCAAACTTCGGCTGAAATCTTGCTTGTAGTGAAATACTATAGTCAGTATATTGTATACTTAGAGATGATGGCATTTATTCCTTTGCTTTAACATAGTGGCTGCATTTATTATGTTTGCTTTGTTTCTATATTTGTTTTATTCTTGCTGCTAAGGCTTATTTACTTACTTTATATTTTATAAAACTATATATATTCATTTCAAAATATAGATGAATTTCTATGTTGTTATAATCTTAGTTAATGTGTTTATTCTCTATTTTACAAACTATAAAATTTATCTTGTATACTTTTCTATTTCAATCTCTAACTCAAATATTTATAATTTTGTATGTTTCTACATATATATATTTTTCTTACTTATTTTATAAGTGCATTTGTTTATATTATTTTATAAACTCGAACCATTATTAACCATCAATTCTAATTATTATTATTATCGATCATTATTATTATTAAACCATTCATTTACAATTTAAATTCAAATCAATTGTACATACATATATATTCACATATATGCAAATTTTTCAAATCCTAATGACTTTATATATTTTTCGAGTTGAATCGGGGAAACTCGCTTCCATTTATAATCAATTTTACAATTTTTATTCAAAAATTAATTTAATTATCAATTTAAATTAATTTAAAATCTGGGGTCGTTACACTTACCATCTCCCGATTCTGTTATTGAATCATCATATCTTGTTTCGAACTTATCTTCGAATCAAAATTCTCTTTGATTTGAGTCCATCAAATTTGAATCTCTATCCTCGCTTTGAAATCCATTCTTTTATCGTCGAGCGAGGAAGTGTATTTATAAATTTACATTAATAATATTATTTTCAAATTTGGAAAATGAAATAAATATGTTTGATTATATTGTGAAAATATAAGTAAAAATTTTCTAGAATTTAATAGGTTAATTAAATTGTTTGTTTGAAATGATAATATTTGATTATCATTTATTGTTCTAAATGAATTTATAAATATGGTTTATAAATTGATTTGGAATTTGAAATGAATTTAATTCAGAAATTTGAGAATTTAGTTTCTAGTGATTTCGAACTTTGGTTTTAAAATTTTAAAGTATATATTATTGGAAGTATTTTCGAACAGAAATCGTTTTCAAAGAATTTTAAAATGTTGAAATCAGTGCTCTTCTCTTTGTCGTTGGAAAATAATTTCGGTGATGGCGGCCGCATCATCGACATTCATTTTCGAGTTTCAAAGTGGAGAAACCATTCTGTAGCTTTGCTACGGATCTGTTTTGAGAGAAAAGAAAATATATATTTTGATTTGAATTTCTTCAGTATATTTTGATTCACATATATATAGATATCTTATTTTAAAAATTTAATTTGATTTTGATATAGATATATTATATATATCTCTAAATTGTTTAAAATAAATCGGAAATATAATTCTTAAATTTTGTTAAAGGATGATTTTAATTATAAATAAAACCAAAATTTGGGATAAATATTTAACTTGAATAATTGAATTTGAAAAAAATTATTTGTATATTGTTCAACTGCATTCCAATACAACTTACCTAAATCATTCAGAAGTTGAATATGTAATTGGATAATATATAAGATAAATTGAAATTATAAATAAAATTTGAGTGTTTATAATGAATGTTATACACTTAAATTTTAATTATAAAAATGCTAATAAAGATGATAGAATAATAAGTTAATTGAATGAGATAAATAAAGTAAATTTTGTTCTGAAAGAATTAATAAATTGAAATTTGATCAACATATGAAAATACCTTGAATTTAAAAGAAATTAATAGATGTAAATTAACTTAAATCGAAACTTTTATGGTTTAAATTAATTTATATGGATTAAATATATGCGATTAGATATATTAAGTAGAATAAATTTAACAGTAATTTGAATAAAGAAGAATTTAAAATTGTTATGAGTATAATAAAAGACTATTCAAATTTATGGTTTTAGAAATTGTAAATTTAAGATAATTGGATAATAGATAATGAATTTAGAAATAGTTGAGATTGATTTTAGTGAAATCAAATGGATCAAATCAATTATTGAACATCAACTAATTTAAATTTGAATTTATATGGTTTAAATTAATTGTTATTTTGTATTTCAAATCTGTTTTCTTTCTGGTTGTTTCTATTCTCCTACCTCGTTCCTTTTCGGGGACGAAAGGTTTTGAGTGGGGGAGAGTGTAACGACCCGTAAATTTCAACTGTTTTAATAATGTAATTAGTTGAAATTTTGTGAAATTTAAAACGATAAAATTTCGAAATAGAAATTTTATATTTGTAATGCGTCTAGTTAAACATAGCAACTGGTAAATTTTCGTCCGAAAATATGAAAGTTTATTTCGCGCGTAAATTCACTTCAATTTGATCAGTTAAAAAGCGTTGAAAATGAAATGTTTCGGAACCTAAATATTTTTACATAGAAAAATTCTAAACCATCCTCGGAGCAAGAGGTCAGTTTGTCGTTTTTCCAAATTAGAACATCTATTGCTCCGTCGTTCTTATTTTCTACAAAATAGCAGCATTCTGGTACCGATATCGATTTTTATCGACTGATCGTACCACTAATATCTGTATACCGTTTTGATCGTCTCGTCGTGCTGATCACTGCGGTATATTCCCTTATGTGTTTCGGTGTCCGGTTCGCGGCGAAACCGCGAAACAAATATCCGTATCGGTTACGAAATTTCAACTCTTTGTTTCCTGTGTCTTTTCAGCTATCCATCTATTGAAACAAATAGCCAATAGACTTTTATAATTTCAAGATTTAATAGCTGGCTGTCACTATTCCTCGGTTACAATTCATACAGCTAACAGTTTCATTTTTTTAGAAAAGCAAATGTATTATAATTTTGAGCATAATTTACTTCTTCTTTCCTCAGCCTCTCTGTCACTTTACATTTCCAATTTGCCAATGGTCGAAACCATCCCTCCCTTGATCCTTCACGCTCGACCTCCTCTCCAACCACCTCCGGCATCACTTCCAACCTCCGCCTTCCCCGTTCCTTCACCGCCGCCGAGGCCAGCAACCGCCTCAACGTCCCCCTTGGCCCCACATCCCCTCACCGAGACCATCCCCTCCTCCTCACGGCCTCTGGCCACACCCCGCCTACATCTCCTTCAGATCCGAGCTCCACCCTTTCTACCGCAGCAGCCCCGTGTTTTTCCTCCTCACCACCGTATGTTTTTCTTTGTAAGTGTGTTCAGATATGGGTTTTGATTCTTGTAATAATATGTTACGTGATTTTATATATTATTATTTTAGTTTGATAAGATATGTGTATACACATATTTGTTGTATTATATGTTTGTCAACCCGGTCATTGTATCTTTGTTTTCCTTCTCTGGTGATATTTCATTTGTATAAAGTGATTTATATAAATTTACATTGGCTATATAATATTGTTTTCTTTTAGTTTGCATATGTTATAATAATCTGGTAGGTGAACGTTGTATATATGTTTCCTTTATATATTGCTTTCGTTTTATATATACATGTTACTTACTTTATGTTACTATGTAAAGTGTTTCCAGATATATATTTATTATAAAGTGGACATATATCTATATAAATTTGTATATACCGTGGTTGCTGAGTACTGTAGCGTGTTGTATGTATATATTATTAGATTAGCTGTTACCGTAGGTATGTATATATAGAACGAAAGTTCTGTTTATTCAATATAGTACATCATTTGTCAAGGCAGGGTTATTTATTATGTTATAAAGTGTTTACGTTCGTATGTGTTTATATATGAAATCTATTGTGTTTATAATATAAATTAGTTTTTTTTTTTTAAAAAGGGTGAGTTTACTTCTCTGTTTTATCCAAGTAGTAGGCTATAGCTGACGTTTACATTATATAGTACATAGACTTTACAGGTTGTCACCGTTCATTGTATAAAATAAATTTTTACTTTGCATAGGACCGTTATTGGTTTGGTACATTAACCGTTAGTTATGAATTCCAAGTTATCCAATGTTTTACATTTTCTCCTATACTTAAATCTATGTTTCTAATGTATATTAAAACGTGGTATATATATTCTATTATATATTGGGTGCACTAAGATTCTAGAAAAGGATAGTTGTATATCAGTAGATATCTATATATGTGTAGTGTATAAGTTGGCTGCAGTTATATGTTAGTTTTCAAATATAAAAGTTTTCTGTTATTTCAGCATATTTAGTTTAATGAATATAAAAGTGTATATTTGCTTAAAACAGTAATTTATATGGTTTAAATGTTTTTATATAAATCTTAAAGTATAATCTGTTAGTATACAAGCTCTAAAATATTGACTTTAAGAATAATAATAATAATAATAGCTTATATATATTTTTATTTTATCGAGCTATTTAGAATTATCCTCATCGATCCGATTCTGATTTCTTTTATCAATTTCGATTTATCAGCTTTGATCGATTAATTTATGCCGATCGTGCTTTGCTTGGATTCACAATTCAATTTCAATGTCCGTATCAGTGTGCGTATCTGTGTCATCTCCTGTTCTCTCTAACCTCGAAAGGTGAGCACTCACTCACGATTAACGTTCATTTATTTATTAAATTTGATTTCAATTGAAACGACAATTGAAATATACTGCTGTTAGTTAATTACACTGTTATATATGCTATTACCTGTATCAGTTCACCTGTGACATCTGACACCATTTTCTGTTAATTATCTATGCGATGATAATACAGATTGGCTGATAATTGATTGATTTTTGATGTTTATATTGGACGTTAAATTGTTAATGTTAAAATGTTAAATAGTATGAAATTGAACTTGATATAGGATAGTTAAATGTTAAATTTGATTAACTGACATTTGTATAATATGACCCCTTTAACCGTTAAATTTATTGACACGTAGGATTTGTTTAATTACATTTTGAACCACTGAATGTATGTTGTTAAATTGATGATGGATGAAATTGTATATTGAATGACAAGTAAAAACCGTAATGTAATAATCTTTAATCTACATGAAATGATAGTGTAGATTCTAGAAATAATTATATTAATTCGTACAAATAACAATGCGAATTAATACGGTTATTTCGGGATTATTTGAATTGATTATTGGATTGTTATTGATTGTTGTTATTGCTTGTTTATTTACTTTGACACCATCCCAGTTATCACACTGCAAGTTCCCTTTATTATGTTTTGATTTTGAATTGAATTGGAATCGGGTTGAAATGATAAATACCCAAATTGAACTTTGACCTAGGATAGAAAATTAAATATAAAACCCGATTGGTCAATAATTTGATTTAAAATAAAACGAAGATTTTATTTGAGTAAATAATATGGTTTTGAAATGAAGTTGAAATTTAAATTTTAATGAAAGGAAAATGTTAATATTTAATAATCTGAAACAAAATATTAACAATGTAATTGATGAAAGAATGTTGTTTAATTTGAGAAATGATATAATTAAGATTGAAATTATAATTAAGTTTGAAATTATTAAACTTTGAAATGATTTAATAATTAAGTTTGAAATTATAATTACGTTTGAAATTATTAAGCTTTGAAATTATTTAATAATTAAGTTTCGAATTATTTAATAATTAAATAAGATTGAATTATTTAATGATTAAATTGCATTGAATTCTTTAATAAGAAAAATTGAACTTTTGAATAAGTGAATTTTACTTCGTAAATAATTGAACTTGAGTTTCTTTATTAATTAAGTTTTTGGAAAATTATTTAAGGAAGTAAATAAGTGAAATTGGATTTCTTTAACAAGAAATGAAAATGTGAGATTTTTGGAATTAATGTAAGACTAGTAATTGAAAGAATTCGATTTGATGAATTTAATTTAATTCAAAATTGTAAGTTTTGATTTAATGAAGTTGAATTTAAATAATGGGTTTAATGAATTGGAAATTTAATAGAAATTGTTTTGAATGGAAAATTTATTAAATGAATATTGAATGAGATCAATAAATGAATTTAAATTGATTTAAATGTTAAATCAAATTAATTTAAATGATTTCGAAATGAAACTTATATACGAACTTGAATCAATATTTGAATGGTTTTAAATAAAGATTGAAATTGAATTATAAGATTTTGAAATTGTGGATTTGGAAGTTTTGAAACGTAAATGTTGGAAATTGGTTTAGAAAGGCAAATGAATGTTGATTTACGAATTGAAATTGAAATTGAAATTGATTTGGTTTTGAAATAAATAAACGACCGATCGGTGAAATAATTACGGAAGTTATTAAAGAGACCGGAATTCGGTTATGGATATACTCTCTATCTAAACCGAAAACCACTTTAATAACTACACGCGGAGTGATGATCCAGAATGAAGTGGTTGGAATGATGTACGTGTTGACTGAAGAAAGAGAACGATAATGGATAGCCTTGACACTTGTGTCAAATTGGAAATGACTAAAACAGGAGCTGTGCCGGGCCAATGGAGGATTAGCTACCTCAAGTGGACACACTTCTTCGAACTACTTATTACTTGTTGTCGATTGGTGCACCCTTGATTTTGGGAGTGTTGTTTCACGGTGTTGCGGGCGCTGCGGCGTTGCGTTCTCACCAGTCCGGATCAGGCGAACGGTAGTATCACTACCTTGGGTATTGCCTCATGTGCCTTGTCATACTTGTATTCCATTTATGCGCGACCACTACGATTTTGATTTGTACCTTTAGTATATGGATTGCCCTCTGGTGACTTCCGGTTTTGGGGAAACTACGGTCTTGTATATGCTTTTGGGAATAAAAATGTGTTAAGGGTGGAATGGGCCATGACTTAACGCTATTTTGATATCTTATTATTACTGATAGACATTATCTACTTATCGTACATTACTACCTAGTAGATAGTTTAACGGATCCTTAAAGGATGGTTATTCCAAACATCCTTTGAGTTACTTGTATTTCAATTGCTATTTCACTTGAGTTGGATTTATTAATATAAGAATGTTAATCCTGACTCGAGTGTTTTGTGTTTTTCTTTACGCTCGGGTCAGACTGAGTGTACCAGTATTCGAGACTCACCTTTGAAGTTGGATCTTTGCTTGAAGATCCAGCCATCTATTCTGCTTTCAGTATTCGATGATTCCAGTGATGTATTCTGATTTGTATCTGATGTATCGTATTACTCTTCTGTTGTAAACTCTGATGTATCTTATATATTCATATAGTAGCTTCATGAACTACTATCTCTTTTATTTCCGCTGCATTTATTACTCTGTGTCTATGATCTGTGATTATATTTTACTGTATATGTTCAGTTTTGCCAAATTTAAATTAACAGCGCGGTATTTTGAGCAATTCAACTCCGGCATGAGTGTCTACCTATACACTTATAATGGATATGAATGGTCCAAAATAGCGGGTCGTTACATATAATGAGTTGACTATTCTAAAGACTGTGTGTCTAAAGTGTAGTCAGTCCCCCATATATTCATACCGCTTGATGATTAGATATTTTTGAGATAGCCTTTATTATTGACTGTGATTCGGATTGTGTTGGATTATCTTTGTGATTTGTATAGTATTGGATATCATTTGGATGATTTGATAGGCTATCTCACATTATCTATTGATTTATGATTTTATGATATTATAGTAGGGCATTGATATTGTTAGCTCTATTCACTTGATGATTTCATTTTATATGATAAGGTTGTATTATATGGATGATTCATCTATTGGATATAGTTTTCTCGATTTCTATTTATTTGTTTTACATGGCTGATGACATCTTTTAAAATTAGTTCCAATTGCTTTTATGGAATTGAGAAATTTGAGTTATGTGATGTCTTGAGGATTATTTTATATTTACATATTTATACTTTGATATGTCATCAGATGTACTGAGCATTTTCGGTAGTGATATCATATTATTCTTTCTTGTTTATGTCGCATCACCTTGTTTATGAACCTTGATTAGACAGTCTAACCCATGTGTTATTTTATAATACTCAAGTCAGTCCAAGATATTACAGGTTTTAGGACAGTGAGACCAGCTTGAGTTGTAAGCATAGAGGAGACTAAGATGTAGCACTATAGTATACCATCTGTATTATATAATTTTGTGTATGTTTATTCATATGATGTATATTAGACATACTTTGTATATCATTATATTATATATTATCGTTGCGATTGAATCTGTGTTCTCCATGTGATACTATATATTATGTATTGTTCTATCTTGGAGACATACATGTCTATTGCTTTGTACCGATATTGTGTATGTATAAATTAGCTATATATTTGATGTTTTAATACGTACCAATGTTAGGCCAATGGAATATTTATTTATGTACCCCTTATAGCCTCATTCTTCGTATTATTTGATAGTATTACTCTATAATACTTTTGGATAGTATGGGTATAAAGGCGGGGTCTTACAATATCCCCATGACAAAAGAAAAATACAGTGAGAGCTCCCACTCAATCTCTGGATGCGTAAACAAAATTTTAGCTTGGACATTGGCAAAGCCTCATGAATTAGGATTGTTGACATCGATAATCGAGGGGTTTCATCAGTTACGGTGTAGGGCGCTGACCTGACATTAGTCCCACAAAACTTAACCTGGTTTTTTTGGCATTGAACTGTTCATTTTATCATAGTTAGTTATAAACATTCTAACACATATTGATCTTCTCGATCTCCTTAATGCAATTCTACTCGCACAGGGGTCTAGCTTGATCGTACCTACCAATTGAATAACTACTCATAGTTATCAATTCCCAATTCCAATGTCATTAATGTTTGGTGATTATACATAAGTGAGTATATCAATAATACATATTTGGCAAGGCAAGGCGGTTTTAAAGTGGGTAGTCCACTTTTTATAGAAATAATAAGAACGGGTGTGAGGCAAGATGCCCCAATAGCTACAACTCACACTATACCTAACATACCAATACAAGAGAAAGAGTGCATATAAATGCATATGAAAACAAAAGTAGCGGTATAGTATTGGTATTATGATGGGGAAAGATCAGTAAGAGAACATTCTATCGCATCATTTGAATCATCGGGGTCAATGACCTTAGACTTATTGCAGGAGGCTGGCAAAATAGGAATGCCTATGATGTCATCGTAGTCTTCAATATCCACAAGAGTCTTGTCTTTAGGTAAAGAGATATCAAAACTGATTTCATAAAAAGAGGCAGAGGCAATATAAGGCTGTAGCTTCATTCAAGCTTCAAGTTTTGAAGATTTCGGAGAGGGAGCTACAACGGTAGGAGATGCCAAAGAAGACGCTGGAATAGCCTTGCTTTTAGCTTGCCTTTGACGAGGGCGAGGTTTTTGAATAAGGGATTTAGCAGGCAAAGAGTTGACTTCACCTTCTAGCGGACAATGACTATAAAGTGTCTCGGTATTGTTAGAACTGGGCCAACCCGCAGCGGAAGATATGGGTGAATTTAATTTTTTTACCCAATTGGATCTTAATTGGGCCTATAAAGTCTAATTTATTTAGAAAATTTCTAAATTTAATTTAAATAAAATTATATATTTCATTTAAATTTATAAATTATTGGCAGAAATTTATTTAATTTATTTTCAATTCATATATAAGCATACATATGTATCATATACATATGTATATGTGTGTGCATGTGTAACATGATATACCATGTAAGGTATAAAATATATGTATATAGATGTTGGGATTTACATTACAACAGACACGCTAGCGTATCCTATATGTATTATATGTTGCCCAAATAAGTCAAATATGTGTATATATTTACAATTATTATATGTGTATAAAAATATTCAAGTAATGTGAGTGTGTATTATTAGAAAATATTATATATATATATATATAATATTACAGTATATAAAAGAAAATAAACATATATATAAATATAAATATATAATATACAATTTAATTAATTTCTTTTATAAATATACATACATATATCTAAATGTATTAAAGTAACACAATTATATATATGTATGTATGTATGTATGTATGTATCTATAAATATAACTATAATTATTAAATGTAAATATGATATAGAATATTTTATATAATTATAAAATTTAAAATAAATAATTTTTTTAGTTTTCATTCCAAATCGAATACACAGTAATTACAAATTTAAATATAATTTTATTACATTAATATACATATTTTAAGAAATTATTAGTGAAACAACAAGAAATAAATGATAGAAAATATATATAACAAATATTTATAATTTTAAACTTTCAAAAAATTAGGAATACTTTCGGTCGAATTAAAAAATAGATTTAAAAAATCTAAATTTTTGACCGAGAGCTAATGAAATATCAAATTAATTTCAAAAAAAAATTTCGAAACATATTTTATTATATATAAGTTTTTTAATTCGTATAATGATTAAATAATAATAAAAATATTAGATAATTACCAAAAAATTATTTTCCATTACTAAAAATTGTGTTTAATATAAATGTACATTTTAAAAATATTATATCAATTATTTATGTGACATAGTCTTATAGTTTAATATAATTCATATAACTAAATCAATTTAAAATATTAATTTATGTATATATGTATATTAATTAAGTAAATATAAATAATTAAAAATAATAATTTCGGTTGTGTGTATTAGATCCTTATGGAAAAATTATGATTTTTATTTTATTTTATAAACATATACACATAACCAACCAATATGTGACGACAACAATACCGATAGGAATCTCACCTAACTAACAATATCGTAATAGCAATATATGTATATAGATTAAAAATGTATACATTTATACAAAGTTAATACATCATATATACATACTAAACACTTACCTAAAACTAATGTCCTCATGTCCACCTTGCAATGATGAGTTCTCTACCCTTAGAAAACTTCTCGATTAGACTACTAGTCCTCGAACAGTAGAATCTTTGCTATCAAATAGCTTTTGATTTGAATTGATTTGAGTTTTGATGGAGTATATAAAGGGAAAAATTTCGACCATAAGATGATAGAGGAGGCAGCAAAAAGCCCTTTTTTCATTAGGGTTAGGAGTCCTTTTACTGTGGAAGGAATAGAGAGAAAGGTGGATCATATCTCTTACACATTCTCCCTAAATATGAGCCATCCATCTAAAATACCACTAGCCCATTTTTTAGCCTCCCCTTACATCATTTTTGGTGTTTTACATTATTTTAATATAACATTTATATTAAATATTTATTACATATTATAACTTTTATAGTGTTATACATATATCTTATATATGTATATTCATTTAATTAATTAACCTTTAATTAGTTTACTTAATTAATTAACCTTTAATTAATTTATATAGTTAATTAATTTATTTAATTAAACTATTTTAGTTAAATTATATTAATTTCAAAATTCAATTCATATACATACATATATACTTATATTATTTTAAACATTCTAAAATATCATAACATATATTGTAATATATTATACATGCACATATATTTTTATTAATCAACTTATTTAATTAATTAATTTTATTAATCCAATTAATAAATTTTAAATTGTTGAATTTAATGTATATATTTTTTTAACTATTATAATATATTTGTATCTTATTTTAAATTTAACTTTTAAATTTAAAATCTTATATTTTAATTTTAAAAAAAACTTTGAAACTTAGCCCAAAGCCCAATTCAAATTTAGGTCTTTTCTATTAGAGACAACTTTTAGGCTTCGAGCTTAATAGTTAAACATACCATGACTAATTTAGGCCATATAGGCTATTTGGCTCTGATACTATTGTTAGAACTAGGCCAACCCGAAGCGGAAGATATGGGTGAATTTCAAAAAAATTTACCCTATTGGATCTTAATTAGACCTATGAAGTCTAATTTATTTAGAACATTTCTAAATTTAATTGAAATAAAATCATATATTTCATTTAAATTTATAAATTGTTGATAAATTTATTTAATTTATTTTCAATTTATATACAAGTATACATATGTATGTGTGTGCATGTGTAACAAGATATACCGTGCAAGGTATAACATGCCCGTATATAGATGTTGGGATTTACATCGCAACAGACACGTTAGCTTATCCGATATGCATTGTATGTTGTCCAAATATGTGTACATGTTTACAATTATTATATATGTATATAAATATTCAAGTAATGTGTGTGTTTGTGTATGACTAGGAAATATAATATAAATATATATACATATATAATATTATAGTATATAAAAGAAAATAAACACACATATACATATACATATATATATATATATATAATACGCAACTTAATTAATTTTTTATAAGTATACATACATATATATATATATATATTAATGTATTAAAGTAACGTAATTATATATATATATATAAATGTATCTATAAATATAATTGTTAATTGTTAATATGATTTAGAGTATTTTATATAATTATAAAATTTAAATTAAATAATTTTTTTAATTTTAATTCCAGATCGAATACACAGCAATTACAAATTTAAATATAATTTTATTATATTAATATATATCTTTTAAGAATTTGTTAGTCAAACAACAATAAATAAATGATAGAAAATATATATGTAACAAATATTTCTAATTTTAAAATTTTATAAAATCAGTAATACTATTAGATAGTCTAAAAAATTTTTGGATTTTCTAAATCAAAATAATATTCTTTATTAACTAAATGCTTTTCGGTTGAATGTAAAAATAATTTTTAAAAATATTAAAAAATATTTAATAAATCTAATTTTTTGACCGAGAGTTTATGAGATGTCATATTAATTTTATAAAATATAAAAGAGAATATCCAAAACATAATTTATTTTTTATGAATTTATTAATTCCTATAATGATTAAATAATAAAAAATATATTAGATAATTACCAAAAAATTATTTTTAATTACTAAAATTAATGTTTAATATAAATGTAAATTTTAAAAATATTAGATTGATTGTTTATGTGACATGGTCAATAGTTTAATTTAAGTCATATAACTAAATTAGTTAATATATTAATCTGTGTGTGTGTGTGTGTTAATAAAATATAAATGATTAAAAATAATAATTTTGGATTTGTGTATCAGATCCTTATGGAATAATTATAATTTTTATTTTTTATAAACATATATACATAACCAATCAATATGTGATAACAACAATAACAATAGGAATCTCACTTCACTAACAATATAGTAATAGCAATATATGTATATACATGAACAATATACATTCATACAGAGGTCATACATCATATGTACAAACTAAACACTTACCTAAAACTAATGCTCTTAACTCCACCTTGCAATGATGAGTTCTCCTCCCTTAGAAAACTTCTCGATTTGTTAGATTGCTAGTTCTAGAATCGAAGGCCATTTGCTATCAAATAGCTTTTGATTTGAATTGATTTGATTTGAGTTTTGGTGGAGTATATAGAGAGAGATAAATTTCAACCACAAGATGATAGAGGAGGCAAAGAAAGCCCTTTTTGCATTAGGGTTAGGAGACCTTTTTACAGTGAAGGAATAGAGAGAAAGGTGAATCATATCTCTTACACTTTCTCCCCAAATTTAAGCCATCCATCAAAAATACCCCTAGCCCATTTTTTAGCCTCCCCTTACATCCTTCCTGATCAAAATTTGCAGCCCCTTTCATGGGCTTTAAACCCAAACAAATATTATTAATTAAATCTAATTTAACTGCTTATCGATATCGCATATTGATCGATATATTTATAGCTATTAGAAATATAAAATAATATTTATTCCTCAAATCATATTCAAATTTTATTATTGATATTTCATAAATATTAATTAATTTAATTAATTTATAACAATTATAAACTAATTAAATCATTTGGTCTAAAGAGATTTCATCATTTCGGTTGTGTAATTCTTGGGTGCAAATTTGTTCAGCGATTAACATCAAACTATTCGAATGTTAACGTTCACACGTCAATTATGAGGTGGTGTGACATTATGGCCAAATTTATCGCTTACTTAGTTTCAATAAAATCCAATTTTAGTCTAAGAAGCGTTACCCAGTTATGACATTTATTTACACCAATTCTCTTAGTCAAAACTATATCACTTTGGACTTATGGAATTTGGTAATGGTCAAAATTACAATATCGTCCATATTTAACTCTATAGTCCAAACACAAAGTCCTTGGTTCAATAACAACAATTATTATTAACCGAAATACTCTGCTTAGAGACTTTGACTTTGAGTTGACTTGAGTTGACCGTGATACTAACCCCTTATAACTGAGGAGATGAATCCACTCTTGAATAGTGCTTCACTTCCAATACTCCCACTCGACCCAACTATAGTCACTCGATGGAACACCATGCCATGATTTAACTATAATCACAGTGGAGCTTTCATATTAAAGATCCGTAGTATTTTCAAGTCGAGAGAACTATATAAATCAGTCATATCAATATTTTCAATTTGACCTTTGTTATATTAATCAACAGAAAACTATCGAGTGGGTCATTCTAAAGTTATCCAATTACTATTAGTATATAACCTCTAAGTGCCGCCAGTAGCCATGAGAGATACACTGCCCAACATTTGGAGAGCATTACATACTCTAGTCTCAATGGATACACTGATACTAGTCTCGATGCATCTTGACTAGGAATATTTAAAATAATACATTTATTTTTATTATGATAAATTACTCATGGTTACAACACTTTGTAACTACTATAACAAAACATACCATTTATGGATTTTCTATTAATATACTTTTAATTAAATTATTTAATGAATATAATTACATTATATCAAGTATATAATAGAAAGAAAATACATTTGATTTCGAACAAGATTGGTTATTGAGTTTGATATATGTAACGAATTACGTAATTGCCCCTATGGCGTACCCTTAACACTACCAATCTCCTACTTGCACTTAGGGTCAATTATGAAATCTTATTCCAACTTCTCCAATCATTTTCTCAAAAGCAATTGGTTCAGTCCCTTAGTGAATGGGTATGCTATTATATTTAATCATCTATTCTGTCGATTAACTCTCTTCGATACTGATAAACTACCTACCTTTATCATGTGGAACAATTTGGAGTATGTCTCTCGACTTCTATTGAGCTCTAAGTTTAGTTATGAACTATATAGTGACATTATTATTATATAATAATGTTGTAGGATTCTCAACATTTTGAATCACCTTCGGCTCAGTTATAAATTTGTGCATTTATTATGTATATACATTGGTTTATTGTAGCGCTATTCAAGTCAATGAATCAACCACAATCTCTTCTATTTGGAACATTTTCAACTTAAAGATTCTTATTTTGAATTTATAATTGACATATTATACACAATATCACTTATGAATTTTGGGTGGAGTCCGTTTTTTATGTAAAAAATTCTCCACTATTTCGTAAATACACGAGAAAACTCCAAAGTACCATTAGTAATATCTATTTGGATTTGATATTTGCTTCATGTATCAAATACATAAGTAAATCATGATATCGTAGACAACATAACATGTATGATAATTCTTATTACTAGTGCATAAGGAACTCATCTTACATGTTATGTATGAAACAATTTAATAAGGTGTCTTTACATATCGATTTGAGACATTCCCAATATCTTTTATGCTCACTATAAAAGACATCATTTACAATTCAAAGTTGAGTATTAAAACAACTAAGGTTGATTTTAACACAAGTACATCGTTAAAATCAGCAATGTGTTGTTTAGTTATAGTTTAGAAATATCAATGTACCTTTTAACGTTCTTTCTTATGAACACATGCTTCCTCGTCACTTTGATTGAAAATTTAACTATTTGATATTTCTATCAAAATACTTATTCAATTTTGATGCTTATAAAATGATATTATCGTATCATTTCTTGGATCATATCCGAAAACTCACAATCTCTATATCACTTCCATCGATTTCTAGACAGTTTGATGGTTATGTGCAAATAGTCTACTCTAAATCATTATTTAGAATTTTCTATTTTAGCACATATGTACCGAAACACTAAATCTTATCAAGCAATAATCTTGTAAGTAAATCCAAAAATAAGTTGAGTACATTAAATAACAAACCTATTATGCTAATTTCAACAATTGAAATTTACAAGATTATTTTTATCAATGTTGTTCATTATGCATTAGTCTCTTAAAGACACAATCACGGCCGATGGATCACATCCCTTCGGATACGACTACAAAATCATATTTCGATAATGTACTTGGAATCCCTTTGGATCCGTTCATCATACCATATCATAGAGTCAATTCTCTTAATAGCTTAATTGACAACTGAGGATTATTTATTCTCGACATTGATAAGAAACTCATAGTTTCTCTTCAGTGTGCAAGAATACTTATTAGACACTCTAATGCAATGTGTTCATTTAGGTTAGTTAATTTCATTTCATCTCATCTCATCTAATAGTTCTATCTATGGGTTGTATCCAATTCCATTATACTACTAATAATCTGTCAAAGAAATTCCTTCATAACGAAGTTGGTATTTCTTGAAACAATAATTATTTCTTAGTGCAACAGAATAAGTATTCATAAACGTTTTATGAATTTCTTTATTTATGAAACTGATTTGGTTTTAGTTTACAAAAATTATGTTCAAAACATAAATATGTCATCCAACGATGGTCTTTCCCTAAATCCTTTTTGGAGATTCATACAAGATCTCTCACGAACAATTATTACGTGCAATCTTCGACTCGCACAACCTGCCGACTCCTTAGCCTAGGATATGTTGGGATTTCTTATAGATCCTTATCTTGTATGATTTTGTAAACTGTTATTTAGATGAAATAATATTAACCTTGTGTACTACTCTTAAGTACATGACCTTTTAGAAAGAAACTAACTCAACTTCACTCACAATTAATCGTACATTGTCCAACAAAGTTCGATTACTCCTTATCGATACATCATTATGTACCATATGGAGGAGTGACTTTTGAGATTGAATGCTTATTCATTTTTAGGTATTTTAGAACTCTTTCCAATATACTCACTCATTCAATCAAATCAAATCTTTTCTATCGCATGTTATTTTATTTACTTTCGTTTTATACTCTATGAGTTTACCATAGACATACTACATGTCTATCAAATACACATATCCATGTCGGTGATAGCTTATCAGTGAATATGATGAAGTACATGGAAACGTTTGGGTATTAATAGACTTACAATTGCATACATCTACATGTATCAATCTAAAGAGTTCATCAACTCTTATGATGCCCCCACTGAATGGGTGCATAGCCCTTAATTGTTTGAGATAAAATTAACCAGTATCATATGATTCTTAATCATATAATAAAATTATTTCTTAAAATTAAGGCTTAGTCTATAATTCCAAAATAATTATAAATAATATTAGATACTTCGTATTTTCCAATGCATCACTTATTTTATTAAAACAAATATCATATTATAGTTTTACTTCATAACGAATATTCATAATATTCATATTGAAATATAGCTATGTCTTTTTTTCAGTCAATACCGAAATATGGTCATTATTTTATAAATAATGTTTGGTATGTTTTACGAATTTTTTTTTCATAATTTGATGCAATCAATAAGTGTTATGTGGCATGCTACCACTATCTCCACCATTACTATAATAGTGTACTAAATTCAGAGGGTCCATCGTTCACTTAATATAGATTTATTTATTTCATATACTACAGCTAGTTTACAGCGGAGAGTTCTTTGATCAAATGTCTTGACCTTGAAGAAATAAATCTCATAGAAAACAATTTTTTATATGAAAATACATTTTGGAATAGAAATCATATTTCTCGTTTCAATGTTAAGTATCAATTATTATTATTATTATTATTATTATTATTATTATTATTATTATTATTATTATTATTATAATTCTCGTTTTCATGTCCCTTTATAAAGTAGAAGTGACTATTCACTCTTTTCATCCCAATTGTATCTTAAATCACATTTAATCTTGTACATTGGTTATTTTTTCTAAATGGTCAAACCATTCAAAAGAAAACCCTTACTACAATATCCTAACAAACTCTTTACAAAAGCACATTCGATTATCCTTAACTTTTAAGGACATCAAATATGTTACGCTTTGCATAAACTGATCAAACTGACATTCAGTGATCGAGTTCTTAGATTTATATTGTAATTTTGGTCTAGTGTTACATTTAACACAATACAATCCTTTTGTAATAAATCAAATTGAATACTCGATCTCTCACTAAGGTTTATTTGATTTTTTGGATGAACTAATTTCATCGAAATATTGTACATTACAAACTTTTAACGTTCACCATATAACATTTATATGCGATTGTATATGGATCAAATATTCGTAGTCTTGTATTGCTTTTGGAGTTTGAAACTCATATAATACAATACACGGTCCCAATCAAATAAGCACGTAAGTGACCAAACTACGAATATATTTAGTAGTTGTAAAATCAGGCATTTACATTGGTGTTGAAACGTTAACAAGCAATAAGCTTTTATTAGTAAGTATATGTTATATTTCTATTTGTCAATCTTTGATTCATTTGTATATCTTAATTGATAAACATTTTATCGATCTTGTTAAATGCATAAATTCATTAGTGTAGATTATTATAACATTATCTATAGCATATGTTCTTACAATATTAGAAAGGTTAAATGTTATCATTTCGATTTTCTAATACGGCTCCCACTAGTCTTTTATGTTTCACCAACCCTAAGCGAAATATAGAAGTCTTTTGACTTAGTGGGTGTCAGAAGTCGTCCGTCTTGGAGTTCTGACCTTGAGTTTGCTCAACAAGTCACAGCTCCATGGACGACGGATAACTCATTATCGGTTCTATCACATACAACTCCCAACCCATGGTTCCTTGCCCTAATCTCATTTCATCCTTGAGTTTGCTCAACAAACCAAAAGAGATTATTCACTCGTACCTACCATATCGCGACAGCCTAAGCATAGTATATGTACATTGAGTTTGCTCAACAAATACATATAGTTATCTTACCTCATCTATTCAATATATCAATAATACTATACATAACATTCCTAGCTTGAGTTTGCTTAACAACTAAAGAGTATGCAAGTATTATTAACATATATATGGTAGAGGACAACATTATATTTAAGATTAATAATCTTCACTATATTGTATTGAGTGATATCGACTTATGGGATAATGTATTTCTTATGAATATCCTCGTGGTTCAAATGTCGCACACATCTGAAATCACGGTATAAGTACAATACAAATGTATTTATTCCTTAAGCTGGTTTAGGGTTTCTTTAATGTTCTACATTTGGTTTATACATTCATATTATATAAAAAAATTTGTTATACAACTTTTATATTTCATACTACTTATATAATTGTCTTATGTATAATATTATATCAATTAAATCTCTTTTAATTAATTTTTTTAATTAATTTTTAATTAATTAACAGTTTATTTAACTTTATATTATTTTAGTATAACATTTATATTAAACATTTATTACATATTATAACCTTTATAGTGTTATAGGTATATCTCATATATGTGTGTATTCATTTAATTAATTAATCTTTAATTAATTTACTTAATTAATTAATCTTTAATTAATTTATATAATTAACTAACTTTAATTAATTTATTCAATTAAACAATTTTAATTAAATTATTTTAATTTTAAAATTCAATTCATATATATACATGTATACTTGTGTTATTTTAAACATTTTAAAATATCGTCACATATGTCATAAAATATAATACATGCAAAAATATTTTTATTAATTAACCTATTTAATTGATTTATTTTATTAATCCAATTAATAAATTTTAAAATTTCAAAATTAATATTTTTTTAACATTTTGAAAATTCTATTATATTATAGCTATTATAATATATTTATATCTTATTTAAATTTAACTTTTAAATTTAAAATCTTATATTTTAATTTTCAAACAATTTAATTAGCCCAAGGCCCAATTCTATGAAGGACGCCTTTTTTTTAGCAAAGCTAGCGAGGTTGACTGGTCTCCTACTAGATTTTATTGCGACTAAACAATAAAAAAGACATAAAACAAGCTTTATGCCAAAAGAAAGAAAGAAAAGAAAATGCAAGAAAGCTAAACAACAATGCAAACATGCACATGCACAACGAGTAAACAAGCTCAGGACACATGAACAGCAACCGCAAACAAGCAGTTACCATACATGCAAACAGGAAGAGCATTGAGAACAAGAACTCACCTAAGGGACCCTAGATACACAGGAGCACATGCACGAACTCAGCAAACCAAAGCAAACAGAACATGCACAAAACAAAACATGCACATGCATAACAAAGCAAAACTACCAAAGGAAACATGCACATGTAGGTAACCAACAGCAGATTCACAGGTTACCCAAACCCATTGCCGGGAACAAACACTACTCAGCATAGAGACACCAATGTCGAACAGACCCAGCAACCAACCGCAGACCCATGACTATGACCAATGACCGGTTTGGTGAGCCGAGAAGCTATGCAAGCTTCCCCTTAACCCAGAAGTGATTGAAACCATAAGCTTATTCCACAAGAGCACAGAAGACATGATCTTATCATGAAAAACTCACCTGTTCCTTTCTTCCCACACAACGTACAAGTATATCTTAACAACAAAAAACACAATATCCCATTGTTTCTCCCTCCACTTACTTTCCTTTCGAAGGATATGCCAGTCTGTAGTCGTTACGCCAGAGATACCATTCACACCATATTTTTGCATCAGTGTGATCCACATACATTTCAGATAATCACAGTTAAAAAAGAGATGATCAACGTACTCGGGGGCCAAATTGCAAAACACACACAACAGGTTCATAGCCATACCAAAAGAAAGAAGCTTACCCTTGGTCATTAGTGCATTATTGATTGTCTTCCATAACATTAAGTTGTCCTTGCTTGGCGAGTGATTTGTCCAAACAACCTTGCTCCATGTATAAACATGCATATCATAAATCTTATGGAGGAGCAAATACGCAACACCAATGCTATGGGGTCTACCATTCCAATATAGGGTTTCACACTGGCTGATTTGAACTGGGAGATTAGATAATCTGCTCCATAGGACATTGACCCTTTGGTTGCTGGAATGGGGTGGATGCAACCTGCCATGATGAATATAGTCTACCGCTCTTGCATTAAGTCCAATCATGGTTTGATAAGTGTCATATTGTGACAACTGTCTCGATAAAATAAGGCCATAATCAGCCCAAGGATCACACCAGAAACTAATCTGACTGGAAGAGTCATAGAATATTTAATATGAGGGAGAAGAGCTCCCCGAAGACCAAGAATGCTAGGCCAAATCTAGCTGCTTCCTGGTTGGATTTCCATTGACCAGAAGTCTTTATCTTGAATATGATACTTCCAAGTCCACTCCACCTACAGGCTACCCTTCCTCGACAAAATTGCATTGACATGGGTACTGATAGCAGCTTTATTCCAAGCATGCAAATTGATGATGCCAAGGCCACCCCTATTACATGGTCTCTCAAGTTTGGAAAAGGAAGTGGGAATCAACTTTCTTGCATATATAATCCCCGCCTAGAAAAATCTGATCAAAGCTCCCCTGATCATACATAGTAGCTTATTGGGTAGAATGATAGTCCTAGCCCAGTAGACCATCTTAGAATGTCACACTGACTTAATAAGCACCAGCCTACTAGCCTGGGAAAGTAATGTCGTTGGCCAAGCAGTCAATTTGTTGGTGACCTTAACATATAAAGGCAAACAATCAGCCTTGGAAACCCTAGCAGTGCAAAGAGGCAGCCCTAAATATTTCATGTCAGCAGACATAGGCCGAAGGCCCGACATTCTCACCAAATCATTACTTAAAGAGGGGTCAAGACCTGAAATGAGAATATGGGATTTGGTGGTGTTCAGTTTTAGCCCAGTGGCCATGTAGAAAACTTTTAATACTTCAAAAATACTGTAAATTGACCGCTCATAAGGCTTCGTAAATATCATTATATCATCCGCAAAAAAGAGAGAAGATATTTTAAGATCCTTGCATTTAGGGTGGAATTGAATTCTCTATTCCTCAAATTTATTTCTTAGCAAGCTTGTAAGGGCTTCCATAACAATAATAAATATATACGATGAGATAGGGTCACCCTGATGCAAACCCTGCCTACCTTTGAAGTATCCAAAGGACGTCCCGTTGTAGTTGAGAGAGAACGTAGCGGTGGACAAACAAATGTACAACCGGCTATAAAAATCTTAGGAAAGCCCATCAACGACATGATATGAACAATAGAGGTCCATTGACTGCTATCATACGCCTTACTTAAGTCAAGCTTCAACACCGCTCTAGGAGAAACCTGGCTTCTACCATACCCATTTATTAGCTCATGAGCCATCATTACGTTATCAAGAATGTTTCTTAGGAATGAAAGCAGACGGATTCGCGGAAATGATCGAAGGAAGAACCAACACCAATCTAGAAGCAAGAATTTTAGATATGCATTTATACACGACGTTACAATAAGAAATAGGCCTAAAGGAGGAAGCATTAATAGGAGGAGTAATCTTAGGGATTAGAACAAGGTTTGTTGAATTAACTTCTCCCAACAGTTTGAATTTAAAGAAAAAATTATGGACAGCAGCGCAAATATCGGCACAGACCAGACCCCACTACTTTTAAAGAACACGACATTAAAACCATCTAGGCCACCGTAAGATTTAGTATTCGTAGAAAATAGAGTCTTTTTAATTTCATCATCAGTTACACGGTCACCAAGCATTGAGCTGAGGGACTGATTCAACAGAGGCAATATCAGTTGATTAAGAATATCAAGATCAGGCTTAATGTTTGTTGCATTACCCAGGTGATCAGAGAAGTAAGATAGCTGGTCAATTTCCTCCTTAGGCGTAAGCAAAAGCCCAGAGTCATCTCAAAAAGTGTTGATCTGCTCCCTCGCTTGCTTGTCTTTAATGGAAGCATGAAAGAAAGCCTTGTTCTTATCACCCTCATTGGTCCACTTTTGATGAAATTGCTACCTTCTCATGCTGGCCTCCTCATCAAGGGCATCAGAAAGTTGATGAAAGAGCTCAGACTCATGCTTGACGAAATCAAAGTTAGTGGGATTAATTTCCAAGAGGACTTGAGCCTGCAATAACTGGGCTTTAAGAGAATTAGATAGGATAGTGCCATCACCATACTTACACATAGCCCACTTCCTTAGTGCATTCCTGGTTGTCTTCAAATTCCTATGTAGAATATACATAGGGTTGCCAAAAAATTTAGTTGACCAAGTATTAGATATTATGTTATGATATTCTTGGTCAGAAACCCGAGCATTATAAAACTTTGAAGGCTCCTTTTCCTTTACATGACTGAAGACCAAAAGAAATTAGCAAGGGAGAGCGATCAGATAGAATATGATGAGGCAGGAAAGTAAAGAAGGAAGGCCAAATAGATAGTGCTTTAAGATTAAAAAAAGAGTGATCAATATGCGCGAAAGTCCTACAACCAGAACGACCCCTTTTGTTCCAAGAGAAGGGAACACCAGAACGTGCAACTGGAAGGAGTTCAGAATCGAAGACAGAAGTATTTAGGGGAAGTATGTCCTTAGGTATCAGAGGGATACCACCAAGCTTGTCATTTAAGGTGTAACAACTGCTGAAGTCGCTAAGCACAAGCCAAGGATGAGAGTCTTGGCGAAATGATGGCAGTAAGTTGAGAATGTTTTGCCTTGAAGTAGCAGCATTATTAGCATAAATTACAGTCAGATAGAAGGACAGTTGTAAAGGTAGGTAGATAGCATGAAGATGAATAAGTTGAGTGTTGGAAAGGATTATGTTGAGAGTAAATAATGCGGGGTCATGAACAATCAAAATACGACCGTAAGGTGCCTTATTCAAGTTATGGATCATGCTCCAGTTTGGATTAATATACTTGGCAGCTTTGATGGTTAAGGGGAGAGAGAGTTTAGTTTCCAAAATTGCAAAAATTGAAATGCTATGTTCATGAATTAAAGCTCTAACTTGATCAAGCTTAGTAGGGTTATGAGCACCCCTAACATTCTAGGAAGCTATTTGTTGTGTCATTAAATAAACTATAACGATTGAAGGCTCCCTATCGTACTCCTTGTTGAAAGAGGGTCGGTTGTCGCTGAGTAAATCTTGGCTAACAATTTGGATGCTCTAAGAGAAGAAGGACTGGCAGAAAGCACAGAGTTACATATTAAGGTGAGGGGGAGGACCATCCAGGGATGGACCCCACAAATGAGTACGGTGAAGAAGCAGTTTGGAAAGTTGGAGGCATGGTGGATGAGGAAGGGGGAATGAGATTAGGATTTTCAGGAGACGAAGTGGAACATAGCAGCAGCACCTGCTTTTCTAAATCGAGAATAAATAATTCTTCATTTGACAGAGATTCATTGGATTTACGTAGCACTTATGCATGAGGAGAGCAGGGGTTAAAAGGGGATTGTACAGCGGATGTGGAGAACAAAATGTTACTCTCGGTCATACAAGTATCAGTAGCATGCACATCTACATGCACACAAGTTTCTACGTGTTCAACAGGGTTAATTCTGCCTTGAGTTACGGCCAACAAAGTAGATGATGGAACTACCTCTCCCTCCTCAATGTCATTACAGGAATCAAAATTTGGTTCATCGTCATTACCTTCGTTTTGCAGATAGTCAAATGGGTTGGGATGCAGGGCTAACCTGGGCAAACAAGCAATATTTGCGGGAATGTCTTTGAGAAATTTGTGGATATCAGGATTCAGAGCGGATGCATAGGTTACTTCGGGAAAAATAGGAAGCATTGCTAGGCCAACTTCGGGAACAACATGCTCCTTACCCTTACTATGCTTAATCCCAGTGTCAGACACCACATTGATACCAGATTTCAAAATCCTTTCCTTTCTAAGAGGCACTTTTTTCCATGCTTTCTTTTTTGTAATTTCAATTTCATTAACAACTACATGATTAACATCAGCAATTTTATTGACAGTAACAGTTTTGTTACCCACAGCTTGAACTCTTCCATTCTCCCCTAACTCAGAATTACATTTCAAAGCCATACATCCTCGCACAACGTGCCTAAACTCTTTGCACTCACTACAAATTAGAGGTTTCCATAGATATTCAACCTTAACAACTTGCTCCGAGCCATCTAGCAATCTCACCGGGAATGCTTTGGGCAGATCGATTAGAGCGGTTACTTAAACCATGCATTTCGCATAACCAATTCTTTCAAGTTTTTCAGTTGTTTAATCCATACACAGGAATTTACCCAGTCGAGTTGCTAACCAATTGATACCCAGATGAGACCAACAGTAAAGAGGAATATTCGAAAGCTTTAGCCAAACAGGTACTGACTTAATGGTACTTACACTGTTGCCAATTGCTGGATCCCATGGTTTGACAATAAAAAGCTTGTTTCTCATAACGATAGGATCCGCCTATATAATCTTCCTTCAACCTCCTCAGAGGACAGATTGAAGAGGAACAAATGACCATCAGATTTAACATCAACTGTTCCTTTCAACTTCCACACTTTCTTCAGGTGATTCAAGACTACCAAATAAGGAAGTGGCTTGTTAAGGAAAAACCCAACAAGATGTTTCCCCCATATTGCAGAGCTTGCTTGCACAACCACATCAGGTGGAACAATTGCATCTCCCTCAAAAACTAGAGGAATGTCAATCGGAACGTATTTGCCGACGTTGCGAGGTTTCACCTTGAAGAGGGAAGTCCAAGAAGACGATGAAGGTGCACCTCAAAGCGCACGATGGACGGATGAGGAGAAAGGAGGGCCAAGGAGAAAGGACAGTGATGAAGGAGGCAAAGAAAGGAGGGAGGAACCAGGAAGCGAAGCAGAGCAAGGCAAGGGAGGAGGAGGGATGGTGGAAGCAGAAGGCGCGACGTACGAATGGTACGAAGGGATGGGATGGGTAGGAAGAAGCGGAAAGAAGAAGTAGGGGGAAGGGATGAGGGACAACTTTTAGGCTGCAAGCTTAATGGTTAACCTTACCATAACTAATTTAGACCACATAGCCTATTGGGCTCTGATACCATTGTTAGAATTGGGCTAGCCTGCTGCGGAAGTGATGGATGAATTTCAATTTTTTTACCCTATTGGATCTTAATTGGGCCTATGAAGTCTAATTTATTTAGAACATTTCTAAATTTAATTTAAATAAAATAATATATTTCATTTAAATTTATAAATTATTGATATAATTTATTTAATTTATTTTCACTTTATATATAAGTACACATATGTATCATATACAAATGTATATGTGTGTGCATGTGTAACATGATATACCGTGCAAGGTATAACATGCCCATATATAAATATTGGGATTTACATCGCAACAGACACATTAGCTCATCCGATATGTATTGTACGTTGCCCAAATATGTGTATATGTTTATAATTATTATATGTGTATATAAATATTCAAGTAATGTGAATGTGTGCATTATTAAAAAATATTATATATATAATATTATATTATATAAAAGAAAATAAACATATATACATAATATAATTTAAGAATTTTTTTTATAAATATACATACATATATCTAAATGAATTAAAGTAACATATATATATAAATGTATCTATAAATATAAATATAATTATTAAATGTAAATATGATTTAGAATATTTTATATAATTATAAAATTTAAAGTATATAATTTTTCTTAATTTTCATTCCAGATCGAATACAAAGCAACCACAAATTTAAATATAATTTTATGATATTAATATATATCTTTTAAGAATTTATTAGCCAAATAATAATAAATAAATGATTGAAAATATATATGTAACAAATATTTCTAATTTTGAAATTTCATAAAATCAGGAATACTACTAAATAGTCTAAGAAAATGGTTTGGATTTTTCTAAGTCAAAATAGCATAAAATATAATTTTTAAAAATATTAAAAAAGATTTAAAAAATCTAATTTTTTTGACTGAGAGCTTATGAAATGTCATATTAATTTTAAAAAGTATAAAGGCGAATATTCAAAATATAATTTATTTTATATGGATTTATTAATTTGTATAATGATCAAATAACAATAAAAATACTAGATAATTACCAAAAAATTATTTTCAATTACTAAAAATTATGTTTAATATAAAGGTGCATTTTACAAATATTAGGTCAATTATTTATGTGACATAGTCATATACTTTAATATAAGTCATATACTAAATCAGTTAATATACTAATCTATGTGTTTGTGTATATTAATTAATAAAATATAAGTAATTAAAAATAATAATTTTGGCTGGGTGTATTTGATCCTTATGGAAAAATCATAATTTTATTTTATAAACATATACACATAACCAATCAATATGTGACAATAACAATACCAATTGGAATCTCACCTAACTAACAATATAGTAATAGCAATATACGTATATACATGAACAATATACATTATATAGAGGTAATACAAGATATATACAAACTAAACACTTACCTAAAACTAATGCCCTCAAGTCCGTCTTGCGATGATGAGTTCTCCTCCCTTAGAAAACATCTAGATTCGTTATTGTTAGTCCTAGAACCACAAACCCTTTGCTATCAAATAACCTTTGATTTGGATTGATTTGATTTGAGTTTTGATGGAGTATATAGAGGGATAAATTTTGACTATAAAATGATAGAGGGGCAGCAAAAGTCCCATTTTTTATTAGGGTTAGGAGTCCTTTTATAGTAGAAGGAATAGAAAGAAAGGTGGATCATATCTCTTACACTTTCTCCCCAAATCCGAGTCATCCATCTAAAATACCACTACCCCATTTTTTAGCCTCCCCTTACATCGTTTTTGGTCGAAATTTGCAGCCTCTTTCATGGGCTTTATACCCATTTTAATCCCAAATAAATATTATTAATTAAATCTAATTTAACTGCTTATCGATATAGCATATCGATTAATATATTTATAATTATTATAAATATATAATAATATTTAATCCTCAAATCATATTCGAATTTCATAATTAGTGTTTCATAAATATTAATAATTTAATTAATTTATAATAATTATGAACTAATTAAATCATTTGGTCTAAAGAGATTTCATCATTTCGGTTGTGTAACTCTTGGGTGCAAATTCGTTCAGCGATTAACATCGAACTATTCGAATGTTAACGTTCACACGTCATTTATGAGGTGGTGTGACATTATGGCCAAATTTATCGCTTACTTAGTTTCAATAAAATCCGATTTTAGTTTAAGAAGCATTACCTGGTTGTGACATTTATTTACACCAATTCTCTCAGTCAAAACTATATCACTTTGGACTTACGGAATTTGGTAATGGTCAAAATTACAATATCGTCCATATTCAACTCTATAGTCCAAAGAAAAAGTCCTTGGTTCAATAATAATAATTATTATCAATCGAAATGCTCTAGCTAGAGACTTTGACTTTGAGTTGATCGTGATACTAACTCCATATAACTGAGGATACGAATACTTTCTTGAATAGTGCTTCACTTTCAATACTTCCACTCGACCCAACTATAGTCACTCGATGGAACGCCATGCCATGATTTGACTATAATCAAAGCAGAGCTTTTATATTGAGGATCCATAATATTCTCAAGTTAGGAGAACTGTATAAATCAGCCATATCAATATTTTTTGTTTGACCTTATTTATATTAACCAACAGAAAACTATCGAGTGAGTCTTTCCATAGTTTTCCAATAACTATCAATACGTAACCACTAGGTGCCCTCAAAAGCCATGAGTAATACACTGCCCAATATTTGAAGAGCGTTATGTACTCTAGTCTCAACAGATACATCGATATTCAATCTCAATGCATCTTGACTAGGAATATTTAAAATGATATATTTATTTTTATTTTGGTAAATTACTCACATTTACAACACTTTGTAACTACTATTACAAAACATACCATTTATGATTTTCTATTAAATATACTTTTAATTAAATTAATTAATTAATATAACCACATTATATCAAATACATAATAGAAAGAAAATACCTTTGATTTCGTACAAGATTGGTTATTGAGATAGATATATGTAACAAATTACACAATTACCCCTAAAGCATACCACTAACACTATCAAGTATGACCAGAGGAGTGACAAAAAGAACATATCGTAGGAGACCATTGCAATCAATGTCGATGCAGCCAACTCTATCCCTAGAGACAGCAATAGATATTTGGGAAGGCAAAGGTCGGATGGAGGTAATCTCAATAAGGGCCCTAGTATACTCGAACCGATCACAACATTCAGTGTTCTCATTAAAACAAACAAGCTCACCAATATGAAAATTCAACCAATCAAGACCTTATAAAGGCTAAAAAGAAGAAGAGATGTTCGAAAACTTAGCCTAAACAAGAATGGATGAAACATGCACTCTAGCAGAGTCGGTAGAAGGACTGCATTTGGTGATAATAAAAATCTTCCCATCTATGACACACATATCAGCCTCTTACATCATTCTCCTCTCATCTAGGTTCGAAAAAGCAAGAAAAGCCATGTCTTTATCAAATGTACAAAGACCTTTGATCTTCAATTTGTTCCTTAAGTAATTTTTAGCAGTTGAATAATTATGTCCCTCATCTAAGAAAATTCCTATAAGAGTTTACTTCCAAAAAGCAACAACTGCATCCATAATAACTTGCAGAGGTACTAATAGCTCGTCACAATTCCTAACAATGTCAAAGCATTTAAATACATACCTCCTCGCATTGTGAGGCTTGGCTGTGAATAGGGATTTCCAAGAAGTAGTATGAGAACCGTATAACACCCTATATTTTTAGTAACATTATTTAGAATATTTAATTAACTAAATAAAATAAAATAATGTAATATGATGATTAGGGGATTGAGATTTGTGATTAATAGGGGTAGCCGTGCCATGTTAATAAGTAAATCAAAATGAGATAACATGAAATAAAATAGACAAGGGGAATAGGCAAGGGAAAAGTTGGAATAAGAATATTCTTATACCCTAAACCCTTAGGAATTCAATTCACACGTTCATTTCATTATCAAAGATTAAACTAAGAGGTCGGCCACCATTAGAAGCAACTAGAGGAAGATAAAGAAATCAAGGGGAAGCTTAATCAACACAAATCCATTCAAATCTCAAACTCCTTATTCTCACAGCTAAGATGAATAATGACTACATCTCATTTTCCTAAATGTTTTCGGTTTTAAGATGAATCTGAAGTGTTTTGCATGATTATGCCATGTTGTTGAAATATTAGTGTTTATATATGCTTGTTGATGACTTATGGTTGTTTATATAGAATTTATGATATGTTTTGATGTAAAAACCCTGTTAAATGACATCCAAATGCCTTGCGATTTTAGATTTAGATCCAAAATGATATTTCAGAGATGGTTTTAATTTTCATAATTTTCTGAATCAATGTGGAATTTATATTAATTTTCTAGTGGAGAAAATAATTATTTGGGTTATAAATTATTTACGGTTAAATAATTAATATTTTGGGTCTGAAATTAATATATGTTAGAAATCATATTAAATTTGATTTACTAAAATTTTTGTAGAATTTTCCTAAGTGTTTTAATAGATATATAGAATTGTTTAAGATATGAGACTTAAATGTTTTATATATTTATAAAAGAAGGAGTATTTTGTAAATAAAATAAATTGTTTATTTCTGAAATCTTGGCAGCACTTTTAGAATAGAAAATTAGCAACCAATAAGAATTTGACAAACATAGCAGGTTAGTTGAAAAGTATTTCCTTTTAAAGTTAAAAACAAAATTTACATGCTTTTGGCATGTCTCGCCTCTTTCAGCACAGGGGTTCCGACCAAGTACTGCCGCCTCCATTTCCATCAAAACCAATGCGCATGGTATCAATTGATTGGTACGTAGCGAATTGGACAGGGGTGGAAGGAACTAGGTCGAGACCATAGGTTCCGATGGGGTCGAAGCATGACTTTGTTCTTAAATGAAAATGCGCCTGCTTTTCTTTCGAAGGATATGCTTTCGACTTGGTTGGCTTTCAACCAGGTCAAATTATTTTAAAGCAATGGTTTCGAAGGGGTTGCGCCTTTTGTTTTAAGTAACTGCTTTCGAAGGGGTCAAAACCCCTAGCTACCGCTTTTCTTACCTTTCGAAGTTAATGGTTTCGGAAGGTATACTTTGCTTTTAAAATTAGCCACTTCTCTAATGCTTTTGGAAGGGTTAGTATTGATACCATCACTTCATTACTTAGGAATTGCTTTCGAAAGGAGTGCTTTTGACTTAAATAATTTTAAGACCCTTTTGTTCTATTGAAGGTAGAACCCAAATGTTTTCAAAAGAGATAGTTTTCAAAGGTTTCAAAGGAGATAATTTTAAATGGTTTCAAAAGGTTTCCACATGTTTTAATTGAACCCAAAGGCTTTCAAAAGGTTTAGGGCCCGTTTGGTTTCATTTTGTATTTTGAGTTTTGTGTTTTCAATTTGCACTAAGAAATAGCAAAAAATAAGAGAAGAAGATTTATAATTCTTAGCCGTTGGGATGACCAACGGACAACGAAAGAGTTTGATTGTTCTCCGTGCTTTTGTTATATCTCGAAACACGAAAAATAAAATAATTTTTTTTTCTATTTTATATGTTAATTTCATTTTTCAAAATTGTTTGTTTTTCAACTATATATACAACGGACGCGTTTTTGTATAGACGAAAACATAAAACTAAAAACGACAAGCCAAACGGGGCCTTAATGTTTTAATTCTTTCGAAAGGTTTTTAAATGAAGGTTTCAGAGGAGTGGTTCCCCAATGATTTCGAAAGGTTTTGAAGGAAGGTTTCCAATGTTTTCGAAAGGCCATTTTAAAGCACTTTAAAAGAAAGATGTCTAAGGTTTTAAAGCTTTTGAAGTTAAGATTTTTCATGGTTTTCGAAAGGTTTGTTGAATGGTTTCGAAAGGAATGTTTTGGTCTTTCACCCTAGGTTATATAAAGGGGTTCACTTGGTTTCCAAAGGTGTAATTTCAATGGTTTTGAAAGGTGTACTTTCAAAGGTTTAAATGTTTTCATCAACAAAGATTTGAGTAAAGTGTGTGTGTGTGTGTATCAAGTTTCAAATATATATATATATATATATATATATATATATATATATATATATATATATATTGTTATCCCGCCTTTTAGCAAGGCCGTGATACCAAAAGATTAACTGGAAACAAAAGACAGTTCCCTTCGATTACCAGTTATATACAGATTAGCTATGGATGTCGGTAAATTTTGTCCAAGTCCGGATCGAGCTACAATTGATATGACACGACGAGCAAAGCCATAAAAGTCAGCATTCCAAATTTCAAGTCAATCCGAGTTCGTGTGCTCGTGTTATGATCGATACAAGTCAAAGAAATCATCTCGTTCGAATCCATCCCCGAGGCCCTGTTCGTATCCATCAGGGGAATATGCTGTGTTCGTACCGATCTATTCGACTCCATCATCAATCAACTCTATTTCGTATCAATCGACCAGTTCCATCTTCGCATCCATCGAGCAACCAGATGAACTCCTTCGTCGTATCGATCTGTCTCGAATCCATCGACTACACATAGTTTCGAGTCGATCGACTACAGTTGAGTTCGCTTCGCATCGATCCGAGTCCACCTGTTTTGTATCCTTCCTTTTCGTACCGTTTCGCATCGGTCAGCCTACCTCTGATTCATATCGATCAAACAGAGTCTACTTCGTATCCATCGGCAAGTAGCATGGGAGCCTGTTTCACATCGATCAATCTTAAACTCACTTTGTATCGATCAGCCACCGATCGATACGAAATACACACCTCCCATCGATGCGAAGTAGAGCATACACAATCGATACGAATGGAGCGAAACCAATCGATACGAACAAAGCACGACGATCGATACGAACTGAGGAACTTTCATCGATACGAACTGTGCATCCTTCATCGATGCGAACGAGGAAGCATCATCGGTACGAACTAGGCGAGATCTTTGGAAACGACTCGGTCAACTCGGCGTAAAAGGTGGATTGATCCAAAGAGCGCGCACCACGTCGTCACCTGAGCACGTGCATTGATCGATTTGAATAAGATCGATTCGAACTCATCGATTCGAACCAAGCAGCCCGCCGAAGAACACCAACTCGTATCGATCATATCTCGCAATCCACAAGTCCAAATGCTATGAAATTTTCAGAGGAGCTTACGTACAACCTAAAGAACGTTCCTGCCAAATTTCGACTCGATTGGATCAAATCTTGATCGATATGAAATTCGTTCGCATCGATCATGGATCGAGTCGAAATTATGTGGGATCGATCGCGTGGACCCACTCACGTGCCAGAAGAAGTCTCCCGAGATCTTAGCGAAATATTTGCCTCCTACGCCTATAAATAGAGCCCCGGGGCCTACAGAAGAAGGATCTTTTTGGCTCCTTGACGTCCAGACTCTGTCGAATCCAACTTTGCACTCCATTGCTGCTGTTGTACTCGAGTTTCAACACTTTAGTTCGCTGTAACCCCTTGAAATCAGTTGTAACCTGCAAGTGAATATCAATAAAGTGATCAAACTTCAAAGTGGACGTAGGCCGGATTGCCGAACCACTATAAATTCTGTGTTCCTCATTGCTTTCCTTTTAATTTTCTGAATGTTCTTCATTTTTAATTCTCTACATACTTGTTATCTGTAATTTGTGATTGTGAATTGGTGCTTTCATCGACAATTGGGTTTTTGTGACCAATTTTGGCGCAAACATATATATATATATATATATATATAACGTGGCAAGGTGATTTTGAGTAAAGCATAGAGTATATGTATTTTTCCTTATTTAAGTTTGATTTAAAGGTTTTAAATCAGTTTATGTAGAAAAGGTTTTCAAGGAAAATTTAAGGGAAGGTTTCCCTAAGTAAAATGACTCAGATATTAGAATACCATATGGGACTGGTATATAGTTACACTCTATACATTAGCTATTAGCCCCAGCTAATTTAGTCCGAAATTCCAGCATGTAGGGCTTTGTCATAGGTAAGACTAAAATTATGATTACTCATAGAAGGGAGTATACATTTGTATATAGATAGGTTATTAGTGAGCTCGCAAAACCATTAGGGTCAGGTGACCCTTGGAGATGTTAAGTTAGGGACAGACCGTCCAAAAGAGGAGTATTTAATAGATAGTTAAGGATAGACCGTCCAGAAGAGGAGTGTCTAACAAATGTTAGGTTATTTTGTTTATATTGTCTGGTAGGCCCAGGTCAGCCAAAGGTTGGTAGTTAGCCAAACAAAATTATAGTGTATAGACAGATAGTTCATCTGTTACCTGATATGTATGTCACATGATAATACTTTACAGTTTTAACCAGTCTTGGTTGTAGGAAAAGATTTGCAAAAGATATGTTTTTAAAGGATATTAGTGAGGGGAAACCATTCCGCTAAGTGGCGTGGTCTCACTTAATATCAAATAATCGAGATGTATAGTGTTATTCACACCAGGGTTGAGGTTTATAGGTTATTAGCAGGTTGGCGAATAAAGCTTCTGAAGACGAGCAGGTGGCTGACAGATAGCAACTTAGGAGTTGCTGTTTTATTTTGTATGATTCCGCTATGTTGTATTAAGTCAGTTATGGCTATATAGTACTCTGGTCAACCAAGGGGGCATCGTCATATGTCTCTCTTGGCATATTTTGTAATAATTTTATTTGATATTTACCCAGGAAACGATTATTGGATTATGTAATGGAATATGAAACATGTTTTGTGAAATGTAACCAGAAATGTTGTTTTTTTGAAATCTGTGATTTTGTTTCATATTCATGTGCTTCTGATATTATGGATACCATCACCGTATTTGGTCATCGGAAGTTAATACTACGGATAACTGCAGCATTTGTAGCGCTTAGCTTCGGGCCTCCAAATAGGGGATGTTACAAACTGGCTTTAGCAGGAGTGACATTTTTTGGGGCAAGCTTGAGAGAATTAGGCATGGTGACACATGATTTAGATGTCGAAAATGAATATGCAGGAATTTCAACTGATGCATTAGATACAAGAAGGCTATCGTTCGTACTAGGCATACTTTCATGAGCACTTACATTCTCCCCAGGCAAACATTCAAGCTCAACTGGCACATAAGGCGTTATACTTAAAACAGGTGCAATAGCAGCGTCATCCACTACAATAAACAGTCCATATTACAACTATATTTTTACAATAGTTATAAATTATCAATTGTAATAAAGGCCTTTCACAATGTTTTTTTAGAAAGTTGTAATAAACTTATTTTCTACAACTCTATTTTTTTGCCAGTTGTAATAGATGCCTATTTGTAACGACCCGTAAATTTTAATAGTTTTAATATTATATTTAATTGAAATTTAGTGAATTTTAAACAAAAAAATTTGAAATTAAAAAAATTTATTATTTGGAATACGTCTATTTTAATATAACAAATGGTAAATTTTATTGTGTAATTCTATTTCAATTTCAATCAGTTACAAATTGATGGTAACAAAATATTTTCCAAACCTGAATATTTTTATATAGAAATTTTGTAAATAATCTTCTGAGCAAGACGTCATATTTCGTTTCATCAAATTCGGACTGTTATTGCTCCGTTTATCTTATTTTCAGCATATTTGCAGCATTTTCGGTACCGATTTTCGACTTTTGATCGGATGATCGCACCACTGGTATCTGTATATCGTTTTGATTGTCTCGTCGTGCTGATCACCATGATATATTCATTTCTGTATTTTAAGAGCCAGTATACGACAGAAGCAATAAACTATCCGTTGTAACGGTACAAAATAAAGTGTGACTTTGTTTCTTCGTTCAGTTTCAAAACTCAATCGTGTTGCCCAAGAAAAAAATTACTGCTTTAAATTCTTGGCTAAATCTAGGCATGACCGTTAGTATTGCTTTTATTTTTATACTCGATCACCGTGCTCTATCTCTTTCTATCAACTGACACCAGCCTTTCTATATTCCCCTAATTTTAGCCTTTACTATTCTATAAAATATCTTTTATTCTCTGTCTCTATCATCTGAAAAAAAATATGTTGATAATATGAAACGTAAGCAGCAACTTATAAAACTGAGTGTACATACGAAGATAAGTATTTTCGAAACTGTTGTTGGTCCTCTTATTAGTTTATATAAATTTCTGAGATTTGAGATCTGAGAAAACTGCTCCATTTTTCTCCTAGCTTACGCCTAACCTCGTGTTCTCTCCGCTTCAATTTCTATCACCGCATCTGGCGTAAAAACTCACCACTTCCTCCGTGCCGGCCTCACTTCCGCCTTGCTCCATGGCTTTTGCCCATCCCGCGCGACCACCGAACTCCACCTTTCCCCCTCATACAACTCGAGCCGCTCACCTCTGTCATCGCCTCTTTCCCCTCGCCTCGGCTAGGCATCACCCCACAGCCTCGGCCTCCACCCTGGCCACCGCCGTCCCATCCTCCTCGCAGCCCCTCCCCTCTGTTCGCCTCCAGCCTACATCCAAACACCTCCGCACATCTCTTGTCCATCATTCCACAGTTTATATTTCAAAGGTTAGTTCGGTATCTAATATATAGAAGTCTTACTTTTATCATTAATAAATGTTTGTATTATATTTTGTAAGTTATAAAGCTTGTGAAGTTGTTATATTTACTCACAGCAGGTATTTTGGTTCATGTGAAGCTTAGAAAGTATTGTTTAGCATATTGCAGTATGTTGTTTTAGTTATATTATAAAGTTATTTTCATATATATTTACTACATACGTATATATTGCTTTTCTCATACATATATTTGCTAATATATATTCTTATTCTTTGCCTTGCTGAGCGTGTGCTGTCATGAAACAAATATGGACATCACATGTTTAAAGTATAATTATACGCTTATATGTTCTATTTAGATCATGTTATAACAATTTTGATCTTAAAGGAGTATATGTATATAGATATTTGTTTTTTTAGGATGATACCGACGTTTTGTTATTGTAAGTATATATATATATAAATCTTTAATAGGTTGCAGTATAGTTATAATATGTTGTTTAAGAATAAATATCTCTTCATATAGCAAAGTATATATGTTTTCAAGTGTTATTTCATATCAGTTATAAAAATCTGGGTTTCACAGTCTGTCCACTTTTTTTTTGTTATGATTTATGATCTACATATATACGTTTTAGTCTGCATTGTACATCTGTTTGTCAACTATTAATTTTAAATTGTATAACATTGGAACTAATATAATTTCAAAAAAAAAGTGAGTAAATATTACAAACTGAGCTATAATATGATTGTGAGTTTTATAGGCCTGTGTTTGCATTTATTTGAGTAAATTCTTCATAGTGAGTCTTATTTTGGCCTTGCAGATCTAAACATTAACCTATGAAGATTTTAGTTCGCTGAACATTTGTTGTTGTCTTTGCATAAGATTATAAAAGTTAAACTTATATGATCCGTGTTATTGGTTTTAGCATGTGTTTTTATTTTGTTAAGTTATTGATTTCATGCATTGATTTATAATAGTTTTCGTATGTATGCTCGGCAAGTGGTATATATTTAGAGGCATGCATTGAATTTTGTGTATATATATATGTAAGGATTTTATTTTAAAATATGTTTTAATTTAAAACAATGATTTTAATTATATATATATATTGTTTTAAATTAAATATTGATTTCATGGGGATAATAATAATAAAAAAAAACATATATAATTCCTATTTCTATTGAGCCGATTCTAATTGTTTCATCGATTCCTATTATCAGCTCTATTCGTCAAATTCGTGCCAATCTTGTTCGTTTTGGATTCGTGTCTGGATTTCGTAGCTCAACCTCATCGTCTATCTCTCTAGCCTCGAAAGGTGAGCAATCACTCACGATTAACGTTCTTTTATTTATTAAATTTGATTTCAATTGAAACGACAATTGAAATATGCTGCTGTAGTTATTTAAATTGTTATATATGCTATTACCTGTAACTGTTCACCTGTGGGATATGACACCATATCCTGTTGTTTATATTTTATTTTATTTATGATATATGCCTGTTGTTGTATTTTATATTGTCTGTTATCACTCTGCAAGTTCCCTGTTAGTATAGAATTCACTATGGGTTGAAATGATACATACCCGAACGGACTTTAGAATAGGAGAAAATCGTTATGGGTTGAAATGATAAACCCAAGCGATTTTCATGTGAATTGAAATTGGGATTACGGGTTGAAATGATATCTACCCGTATATATTTAAATTACGGATTGAAATGATAAATATCCGTATCACTTAACCATATGAAGATATATATATACAGACACCGTTGGTCTATATATATAAATATTTTGAAAATAAATTCTATGGATTTGGGAAGATAATTTTATTTAATTAAACCGATTTGAAACTTATTGAAATTGAGATTTAAGATATGATTTATAACTTGGGTTTGATTTAAGTAAAAAATGAAATTTAAGGCTAGTTAAATGATATTGAATTTATTAAACGAATATTCCCTGATTAAATAATAATAAAGTTAAACCAAGAGCTGTATGAAACTGTTAAATTTAACTTTGAAAATATTGAATATTTAAGCTTTGAAATATATTTAAAATTTAAAGGGTATATTTAGAACTGAATTGATGAATTGGGCTTTGAATAAATTTGAATTTGGAATTTGAGTTGATTTGAATCGATTTGTGAGACTTAAGGAAATTATAAATACTTTACTTTATAAATTATTTAACCTATCTATACTATTTTGGGAAATAGATATATTTGAAAAAAAATGATATTTTGGGTTTGAAGTATAAATTAATTTGGAACGACCACAGTGTTATAATGTATATTTCCACCTTGTAGATAGTTCCACAGATCCTTAGAGGATGGTTATCCCAAACATCCTCTAAGTTAGTTGTATTTCAGTTGATATTTCACTTGAGTTGGATTTATTGATATAAAAGGTTAATCCTGACTTGAGTGTTTTGTGTTTTGCTTTACGCTCGGGTCAGACCGAGTGATACAGCAAATGAGACTCACCTTTGGAGTTTGGAGCTTCGTTTGGAGATCCAACCATCGATTCAACTTTCAGCTTTCCAGTTGATTTGTTCAGAGAGGTCATCTAGTCGTACTGAAGACTTCACTGTATTCGAGATATTCTGTTGTATTTTTATTAGTAACTCTGATGTTTAATAGTAGCTTCATGAACTACTATTTTATCTGTTCCGTTGCGTATTATTGTATTACTCTGTGTCTGTGATTCTGTGATTGATTTATTTACTGCATATGCTGGGTTTTGTCAAAAAATTTAAATTAACAATTCGGTATTTTGAATTATTCAAGTTAGACATGTGTGGTTTTATTGTCGATTTGAATGGTCCAAAATACCGGGTCGTTACAGTTGGTATCAAAGCTTTGGCTCTAGGCAAAACTTAGCATATATAGTAAATTTATTTATAGAATCACTTTCGTTTGAGTTTGAATCTCTTCCTTTTGACTCGATTTCCTTTGAACTTTGGAACGTTCCTTGCGGTTCCAAAATTCATTCTTGTCTCTCCCTATTTGTATTCTTTTGATTCTGGAGTATCCCATAACTCCACTTCGAATGATCTCTATAAGAATAGGATCACACCAATCTTTGAATTATTTGTGAAGGGGTGAAACTCCTTCACAATTGGCATTGATTCATCGGAGATTTCTATATCTTTGGTTTAGATGCCGCTATCTCTTGCGATCGAATGTTGATTTTTCTTGGAATTCTGCATCGATCTTGTTCCTAAAGTCACGGTTGACCCTAGGGTCATCCGCGATTTATATAAGTATATTCATCTTCTATTTTGAAATTTAATTATCTCATCTTCGTTCGAGCTTATCTTCGAATCATAATTCTATTTGATTAAGAGTTCCTCTAATTTGAATCTCTATCTTTGTTTGAAATCCATTCTTAAATCATCCTTTGAAAATCGGGTTTGTTTGTATTCTAGAAATTGTTTTCTAAACCGAAATTATTATTTTGATAAGTACGATTATATTCTATATATAAATGTGAAAATGTTTTCGATAAGGATTATATATACCTTTTAAAAATAAGAATTTGAATTTTTGAAAGGATTTGAAATTTTGAATTTATATAAGAAATTGATTTATATAAAAATGATTTATAACTAAAGGACAATAAATTTGAAATTCGAGAATTGAACTCTGGTATTTTGAAATTGGTTTTAAGATTTTGAAATATATTATAATAATAATATGATTTAAAAGTATTTTCCGAATAAGAAATGTTTCAAATGATTTTAATGAGTTTCGAATGATTTCGAAGAAATTTCAAAAGAAGTTTGAGAAAATAGAAGTCCAGAACTCACTTATGTCGCTGGAAAATAACTTCGGTGATGAGTGCACGCATCATCGACATTGATTTTCGAGTTTCAGAGTGGGGGATAGGCCACTTCAATAGCTTTGCTATGCGAGTGATTTTGTGAAACCAATTTTGACTCCCACATTCCGAAGTATGATTTGAAATGAACCGGTGTTCAGTCCTTGAGTTTCGGATTTGAAGCCTATCTTTAAAATTGATTTACTAATTTGTTGCTGATTTCCAACTCTTGAATTTGAAAATGATTTCTTCAACTATTTTGAAGGTTCGAGCACTTCCAAATCAAGGTTAACTTTTCAAAAGCTAAGAATTTTGAAAAGTATAAAGTATATAAGTTTGGTATGTATGTTAAAGTATGTAGCAATATGATTTAAATATGTGGAAACTGTTTTGTTAAGTAAATGAATAAGGCAATTTTAAATTTTTTTAATATGAAATTTAGATTTGAAATGTTTTGAAAAGAATTTGGTCTTCAAAATATTTTGAATAAAGTTTAGTTAAATGTTTTAACTTAGTAACATCTTTATGAAACTATATATTTAACAAGTTGGAATAAATATATAAGTTTTACGTATGCTGTTTTATTCGCATAATTAATTTGATCCAAGTTTGAGTACACAAGTTCGAGGTGAATTACACCATTTCATGTTAGGATTTTTCATTCGATTCTTGATGGCGAATATTTGATATGGATTTTGGGCTCGATTCTAGAATTCTCTATCATAGTATATGGCTATGCAAGGAGACTGATGGCTTCTAGTCGAGAAACCATATCGAAGTCCGCATTAGGGAAGTCGAATGGACAATACTAGTTCGAAAGCGAACTTGTGTGATCGAGCGAGCGATCAAATGTGATTCTGCGAAATGATGACATATGTACATCTTATATTCTAATATCATTGATATATTTTGACGCTGAAATTGAAGCTGTCGTGTTAGAATGTCTTTGCTTACTAAAAGAAAATTTCCAATTTAAATTACAAGATATATAACCCATAAAAGCAAAGATATTCAATCCCATATGGCTCTTCATAGAGCGAAATTTATTTTGAAAAATTTGATCCTTATATAAGATGGACCTTACGTAAGTATAAGATGATTTTGAAAACATTTGATTTTGGAAATGAATTGGTTGACTTAAATTATATTGATTTGGAAATTTGGATTTATTTTCTAAATCTATTATTTTGGAAACTTTGAAACTAAAGATATTTATTTTGAGAAGAAATAATTTGGTGAAATTGTATATGATTTTGAAATTGAACTGATATTGAAACAAATTGAAATTTTGAGAACCTTGTGTTACTAAATACTTGATTTGGGAGTTGTCGAACTTATATAAAATTGATTTGTATGAGTATGAAATTGATTCGAAAACTATGGATTTGAAAAGGGTACTCAATTTGAAAAGTGAAATCTTATATAATTAAAGTCTATATAAGTGTGATTTGATATACTTTTGATTTTGGAAAAGTCTTTGATTTGAAAATTAAATCTTATATATAATGGATTTTATATAAGTACGATATTTGAAAGTGATTTGAAAAGGTACTATATGATACATATTTTCGAAGTAAAGATATGGAAAGTACCTTCTGCTTAATATCCGATTTGTGGCCACATCTTGGATTCATTCTATCGATATTATTCTCTCTGATTTTTGGTTTTCCGGATATGATACTCGAGTGTCCTTCGAATTCCATGGCGTTACCCATGGTCTTACGAGCGTGACTGCATAGCGCAACTGCCTGGCTGAGTCTTGTCTAGGGGTACGGATTGTTTCCTGGGGGATCCAGGCGTAACCGTTGTGTATCCTGCAATCTGTGTAGGTCGCGAATAGTAGCACAACTGCTTGGCTGAGTCTTTCCTGGGGGTACGGATTGTTTCCTGGGGGATCCAGGCGTAACCATTGTGTATCCTGCATTCTACTAGTCATCATGGCGTAACTCGCAGGGCTGAGAAAGCATACGGATATGGATTGTTTCCTGGGGGAACCAGGCGTAACCATTGTGTATCTGCGAACCATGGTTAGACAAAGGTTTTGTTTGTTTTTTTGTTTGGATTGTACTTTCCATATCTGTTTTTAAAAGTTTTTCCAGTATTTTCACTGGGTGTTGAAACAAGTCTACTAAGTACCTGGAGAATTCTAGCTTTGCGCCTGATCAATGCACTGCCAGAGTCTGCAGGAACGAGGATAAACTTGTTGAAACATCGAGTTATAAAAAGTATTTTCGAAATGAAATTTGTTTTGTTATAAAAATAATTTATTATAAAGGTATTTCCAACAAAGAAATTTGGTATTAGTATTTGAAATTGAAATTCTTATGGCTTGAATTAATTATTCGTACTCGATACTATTCTTTTGAATCTACCTTATCTGCTCAACTTCATTTATTTACCTATATTCTGTTTTTCCAAGTCCTCCTTCTTTTCCTTGTTGACTATATCCTTTTAAATATTGTTTATTTATATATTATATGGTTTAATAGAAATTTTTAGTGTCATAAATATTTTAGAAGTTATTAATTAAATAAAACATATTTAAAGTAAATGATTATTGATTTATTAATAATATTTGAAAAGTATCTTGAGATAAAAATTCATAAATTTATGAATTATGGATTTAATGTTTTTATAAGTAGCTTCTTTGTAAAAATAAGTAATGATGTAAATAATTGTTTTCAAATAGTTTTCATATATTTATAAAGGTGTTATTTAAAACATATAAATGGTATTTATAAAGGAAGTAAGAAATTGTACAAATGGGTTTTGAAAAGTATTAAAGTATTAAAAATAATTGATTTGCAATGAAGTTTTCAAATGAATATCTCAAGTAAAATTTATATAGTTTCAAATTAATTGTTTAATCTTGACTTTCAATCTACTTTTATTTCTGGTTGTTTCTATTCTACTACCTCCTTCCTTTTCGGGGACGAAAAGTTTTGAGTGGGGGAGAGTGTAACGACCCGTAAATTTTAATAGTTTTAATATTATATTTAATTGAAATTTAGTGAATTTTAAACAAAAAAATTTGAAATTAAAAAAATTTATTATTTGGAATACGTTTATTTTAATATAACAAATGGTAAATTTTATTGTGTAATTCTATTTCAATTTCAATCAGTTACAAATTGATGGTAACAAAATATTTTCCAAACCTGAATATTTTTATATAGAAATTTTGTAAATAATCTTCTGAGCAAGACGTCATATTTCGTTTCATCAAATTCGGACTGTTATTGCTCCGTTTATCTTATTTTCAGCATATTTGCAGCATTTTCGGTACCGATTTTCGACTTTTGATCGGATGATCGCACCACTGGTATGTGTATACCATTTTGATCGTCTCGTCGTGCTGATCACCATGATATATTCATTTCTGTATTTTGAGAGCCAGTATACGACAGAAGCAATAAACTATCCGTTGTAACGGTACAAAAAAAAGTGTGACTTTGTTTCTTCGTTCAGTTTCAAAACTCAATCGTGTTGCCCAAGAAAAAATTTACTGCTTTAAATTCTCGGCTAAATCTAGGCATGACCGTTAGTATTGCTTTTATTTTTATACTCGATCACCGTGCTCTATCTCTTTCTATCAACTGACACCAGCCTTTCTATATTCCCCTAATTTTAGCCTTTACTATTCAATAAAATATCTTTTATTCTCTGTCTCTATCATCTGAAAAAAAATATGTTGATAATATGAAACGTAAGCAGCAACTTATAAAACTGAGTGTACATACGAAGATAAGTATTTTCAAAACTGTTGTTGGTCCTCTTATTCGTTTATATAAATTTCTGAGATTTGAGATCTAAGAAAACTGCTCCATTTTTCTCCTAGCTTACGCCTAACCTCGTGTTCTCTCCGCTTCAATTTCTATCACCGCATCTGGCGTAAAAACTCACCACTTCCTCCGTGCCGGCCTCACTTCCGCCTTGCTCCATGGCCTTCGCCCATCCCGCGCGACCACCGAACTCCACCTTTCCCCCTCATACAACTCGAGCCGCTCACCTCTGTCATCGCCTCTTTCCCCTCGCCTCGGCTAGGCATCACCCCACAGCCTCGGCATCCGCCCTGGCCACCGCCGTCCCATCCTCCTCGCAGCCCCTCCCCTCCGTTCGCCTCCAGCCTACATCCAAACACCTCCGCACATCTCTTGTCCATCATTCCACAGTTTATATTTCAAAGGTTAGTTCGGTATCTAATATATATAAGTCTTACTTTTATCATTAATAAATGTTTGTATTATATTTTGTAAGTTATAAAGCTTGTGAAGTTGTTATATTTACTCATAGCAGGTATTTTGGTTCATGTGAAGCTTAGAAAGTATTGTTTAGCATATTGCAGTATGTTGTTTTAGTTATATTATAAAGTTATTTTCATATATATTTATTACATACGTATATATTGCTTTTCTCATACATATATTTGCTAATATATATTCTTATTCTTTGCCTTGCTGAGCGTGTGCTGTCATGAAACAAATATGGACATCACATGTTTAAAGTATAATTATACGCTTATATGTTCTATTTAGATCATGTTATAACAATTTTGATCTTAAAGGAGTATATGTATATAGATATTTGTTTTTTTTAGGATGATACCGACGTTTTGTTATTGTAAGTATATATATAAATCTTTAATAGGTTGCAGTATAGTTATAATATGTTGTTTAAGAATAAATATCTCTTCATATAGCAAAGTATATATATGTTTTCAAGTGTTATTTCATATCAGTTATAAAAATCTGGGTTTCACAGTCTGTCCACTTCTTTTTTTTTGTTATGATTTATGATCTGCATATATACGTTTTAGTCTGCATTGTACATCTGTTTGTCAACTATTAATTTTAAATTGTATAACATTGGAACTAATATAATTTCAAAAAAAAAAGTGAGTAAATATTACAAACTGAGCTATAATATGATTGTGAGTTTTATAGGCCCGTGTTTGCATTTATTTGAGTAAATTCTTCATAGTGAGTCTTATTTTGGCCTTGCAGATCTAAACATTAACCTATGAAGATTTTAGTTCGCTGAACATTTGTTGTTGTCTTTGCATAAGATTATAAAAGTTAAACTTATATGATCCGTGTTATTGGTTTTAGCATGTGTTTTTATTTTGTTAAGTTATTGATTTCATGCATTGATTTATAATAGTTTTCGTATGTATGCTCGGCAAGTGGTATATATTTAGAGGCATGCATTGAATTTTGTGTATATATATATGTAAGGATTTTATTTTAAAATATGTTTTAATTTAAAACAATGATTTTAATTATATATATATATTGTTTTAAATTAAATATTGATTTCATGGGGATAATAATAATAAAAAAAAACATATATAATTCTTGTTTCTATTGAGCCGATTCTAATTGTTTCATCGATTCCTGTTATCAGCTCTATTCGTCAAATTCGTGCCAATCTTGTTCGTTTTGGATTCGTGTCTGGATTTCGTAGCTCAACCTCATCGTCTATCTCTCTAGCCTCGAAAGGTGAGCAATCACTCACGATTAACGTTCTTTTATTTATTAAATTTGATTTCAATTGAAACGACAATTGAATTATGCTGCTGTAGTTATTTAAATTGTTATATATGCTATTACCTGTAACTGTTCACCTGTGGGATATGACACCATATCCTGTTGTTTATATTTTATTTTATTTATGATATATGCCTGTTGTTGTATTTTATATTGTCTGTTATCACTCTGCAAGTTCCCTGTTAGTATAGAATTCACTATGGGTTGAAATGATACATACCCGAACGGACTTTAGAATAGGAGAAAATCGTTATGGGTTGAAATGATAAACCCAAGCGATTTTCATGTGAATTGAAATTGGGATTACGGGTTGAAATGATATCTACCCGTATATATTTAAATTACGGATTGAAATGATAAATATCCGTATCACTTAACCATATGAAGATATATATACAGACACCGTTGGTCTATATATATAAATATTTTGAAAATAAATTCTATGGATTTGGGAAGATAATTTTATTTAATTAAACCGATTTGAAACTTATTGAAATTGAGATTTAAGATATGATTTATAACTTGGGTTTGATTTAAGTAAAAAATGAAATTTAAGGCTAGTTAAATGATATTGAATTTATTAAACGAATATTCCCTGATTAAATAATAATAAAGTTAAACCAAGAGCTGTATGAAACTGTTAAATTTAACTTTGAAAATATAAGCTTTGAAATATATTAAAAATTTAAAGGGTATATTTAGAACTGAATTGAATTGATGAATTGGGCTTTGAATAAATTTGAATTTGGAATTTGAGTTGATTTGAATCGATTTGTGAGACTTAAGGAAATTATAAATACTTTACTTTATAAACTATTTAACCTATCTATACTATTTTGGGAAATAGATATATTTGAAAAAAAATGATATTTGGGTTTTGAAGTATAAATTAATTTGGAACGACCACGGTGTTATAATGTATATTTCCACCTTGTAGATAGTTCCACAGATCCTTAGAGGATGGTTATCCCAAACATCCTCTAAGTTAGTTGTATTTCAGTTGATATTTCACTTGAGTTGGATTTATTGATATAAGAATGTTAATCCTGACTCGAGTGTTTTGTGTTTTGCTTTATGCTCGGGTCAGACCGAGTGATACAGCAAATGAGACTCACCTTTGGAGTTTGGAACTTCGTTTGGAGATCCAACCATCGATTCAGCTTTCAGCTTTCCAGTTGATTTGTTCAGAGAGGTCATCTAGTCGTACTGAAGACTTCACTGTATTCGAGATATTCTGTTGTATTTTTATTTGTTACTCTGATGTTTATATAGTAGCTTCATGAACTACTATTTTATCTGTTCCGCTGCGTATTATTGTATTACTCTGTGTCTGTGATTCTGTGATTGATTTATTTACTGCATATGCTGGGTTTTGTCAAAAAAATTTAATTAACAATTCGGTATTTTGAATTATTCAAGTCAGACATGTGTGGTTTTATTGTCGATTTGAATGGTCCAAAATACCGGGTCGTTACACTATTACAACCCTATTTTTTGCTAGTTGTAGTAGATGCCTATTTTCAACAACTCTTTTTTTAGCCAGTTGTAATAGATGCCTATTACAAAAAAAATTTATCAGTAATAATAGATGTCTATTTTCAACAACTATTTTTCTTTAATTGTAATAAATGCCTATTATAACCTTTTTTCCCACTTGTAATAAATGCCTGTTTTCAATAACTCCTTTTGTTGCTAGTTGTAATAGGGCCTATTAAACCTTTTTGGTTTGACCATTGTAATAAATATAATTAATTAATAAATACAATTAAATAATAATTAATTAAATTAAATAATAATAATTAAAATTAATAATTACTATTAATAATTAGTAATTATTAATAATATCTAATAATAAATAAATAAATAAATTATTAATAAATAAAGAATATGTAATAAATAAATAAATTATAAATCATTAATAATAATTAATTAATTAATAAATAATAATTACTATTAAATAATAGCGATTAATAATTAAATAATAAATAAATAAATATTAATTATTAGTAATTATTTTGAAATATGAAGTAATTAGTAATTAATAATTAATAAATAGTAATTAATTTTTAAATAATTAATATTTAATATTTAATAATGATTTATTAATAACTAATATTTTGGAATTAATAATCAATAACTATGAATCAATAATTAATAATTAAAAATTAATAACTAATAAATAATAAATAATAATTAAGAAATAAGAAATAATAATTAATAAGTTATATTTAATAACTAATAAGTTATATTTAATAATTAAGAAGTAATATTTAATAACTAATAAGTTATATTTAATAATTAAGAAGTAATATTTAATATTAATAAAAAATTTCAAGCAATTTATATAATATTTTAATGTAAATTTTCAAAAAATTCAAAAATTATAAAATCAACAAACAGTTAATATATAAGTAATATAACTTATCATATTAAATAACTTTCAAAACAATAGTTGGTTAATGGAATTTGTAATCCACATCCCTCCATTTATACATTTCAAAACAATAGTTATTCAACTTATCATAATAAATAACTTTCACAAAAATTGGATCCAATCTAAAAAGTTTCCCTCCATATCGAAGATTTTGGCTCCAACACAAAAAATCCCTCTATATACCCTAATTTTAAACTTCCAACTTCTTTTACATTATATTTTGCTATTTACATCACTTCCTCCAAATCCAAACACATGTCTTCCTGTTCCTCCTTGCCAAATTTTTGACCAATTATAAGTCTCAACCCAAACACAGTATTTTTATGAAAATACTTCCAATTCTCAAAATTTAATTCTTAACTCAACACAGATTTCCAATTCTAAAAGCATAAACATAGTATTTTTATGAAAATCAAATATCGGAAATCATAATTCTAAAAAAAATCAAAACTCAAAAAAAAACTAGAGATAAGGTTCGCGGTTGGTGGTTGTTCGAAATTATGGTGCAGGTGGAAGGGATTTAGAAGAGGAAGTGCGGTCTATGCGTGGGCTTTTGCTTTAGTTTGTTCGGGATTGAGGCGAATGAGATTAGACGATCGTATTGGTTTTTTGGGATTGAAGTGGTCATTTTTTGGTGGTTCGGCTGTGGATTGTGGTTGCGATTGGGTGATTGGCGTCGAGTCATGGTTGTTCTATGGTCGCAGGTTTTGTTGTACACCAGAAAGAGTTGTAAGGTAATGCTAGCTGTACATCGGGATTGGTGTTTGACTGGTTGTACAGCAGGTGGGTGATTTGGGTGAGATGAGTTGATGACGCAGGCTGCAGCTTTCAGAAAGGTGAGGGGATCGCGGTGAGGAGGAATTTGGGAATGGAATTGGTGATTGAGTGGTCATGTATATGTGAAAGTGGATCGTGAGGAGAAGTTTGCAAATTAATGGAGTGGGTGATTTCTAAAATTATTTATGTAGTAAATAAGTTATCTTCGAACTAATCAATTTTTGGTTTGGTTCTTAAATATGATAAAAGGATTGGTTCAGCTAATGCTTATTTAGGCTCCGTTTGTTTAAAATGCTGAATTCTGAATTCTGATTGCGGAACTCTGAAGTTTGAATGTTGATTGCTGAATGCTGAATTTTGAATAATCACTTGCTTGTTTGTTTACATTTAGCATTCAGAACAAAAAATAACATTCAACATTCAGAACAAAAAATAAACACTAAAAAGATCTGAATTATTTTGTCTGAATAGATGATTTTATTCAGAACACTGATATCAAACAACGTGGAAAGTTCTGATTTTTAAATCAGAACTTGGATTCAAAACTTTTTATTAAAAACAAACACAGCCTTACTCAACTTCAGTATTATTAGGGATCTAACTTCATTTAATTAATTTTAGTTAGAAACTTCAAGAAGTCATGGATGGGAATAGCTAAAGGAGTCACGTTTTGCTTTGGTGGTAAGCCCAAAATCTGATTTTATTTTGAATTTTAATATGCTGATTGGTTTAACTAATTTACATATTTGTTGACCATATTTTAGTTAATAAACAATTTATTTTTGTTAGTTTTCTTTAAAAAAAACAAGTAAAGTTTATTTTGGTGAGGGGGATGCTTCCCTTTATGTTCTAAATATCTCCAAGTAAATAAAACAGCTTACAAAGTTGTACCGTTGGTGATGTGTATGTGCATAATAGCAGGTTGTGATATGATTTGTACATATACTTTGATATGCATGACAATCTTCGTACCTTCTTGAAATAGGTTTGGATATTTGTTTGAATTATCTGGTGCCATGTTATTCAAGCATGGAATTTCAACATGAAAGCATTATGTTGTAGTCTTGCTATTAGAAAGCAACTTAAACGTGAAAGCAGAATAGTATCAAGGAACTACTTAGATGATAATCTAATATCTGAAAGTGGCTAGTTGTGATATAGACCTGAAGAAAATAGTATATTAGAAATAAGGTAGTGTCAACACGAATGGTAGTTTTTGTTAGTAGGGATTGTGAGGATGTAGTTATGGTAGCTGATGTATTGGATGCTGTTTGGTCGCTGTCTAATTGGAACTTGTTCGGTTTGGGTTTTGTGTTTGAGGAGGTGCTGAAAGTGCAGTTCGAGGATTGTTTGCTGTTTGTTGGAGTTTGTGTGCTGGAGCGGGTTGAAACTTATTGTAGGTGAGGCTAGTGGTGGTTCTTGGTTGATGCTGAGGTTTGGGGGAGGTCTGGTGCTCTGGTTGTTGCTGTGATAGAGGGGTGATGGCATGTTGTAGTAGGGAGATCAACTGTTTGCTGGTGAAGTTTTGTTTGAAGTTTGTAAGTGGCTGTTGGTGGATCAATTGTATTCAGGGGGCTGATATTGCTGTATTGATGGTTGTGAGAAGATGGTGAGGAGGGTTTGTAGGAGAATGGAATGAAATGTAATATACAAAATAGAATTGTAACAATGTAACAGAGAATGAGAGAATTGTAACAATGTAATAGAAATGCAAAATGAAATGTAAACTGAAATACATGTTCAAAATAAAAGGAGTTTTTCTATTATATACTTGATATAATATGTTATATTAATTAATTTAATTTAAAAGAAAATTTAATAGAAAATCCATAAATGGTACATTTTGTGATAGTAGTTACAAAGTCTTTTAACTGTGAGTAATTTATCGCAATGAAAATAAATACACCATTCTAAATATTCCTAGTCAAGACGTATCAAAACTATATATTGATACATCCGTTGGGACTAGAGTACGTAACGCTCTCTAAATATTGGGCAGTATATTACTTATGGCTGTTGGCGGCACCAAGAGGTTATGTACTGATAGTTATTGGATAATCATGGACTCGATAGTTTTTCGTTGTTTAATATAACTAAGGTCAAGCAAAAAATATCGATGTGACCGATTTACACAATTATCTCGACTTGAGATTACTGTTGACCTTCAATGTGAAAGCTCTGTTTTGATTATAGTTAAATCATGGCGCGGGGTCCATTAAACGACTATAGTTGGCTCAAGTGGAAGCATTGGAAGTGAAACACTATTCAAGAGAGCATTCGTCTCCTCAGTTATATGAGGTTAGTATCACGGTCACCTGATGTCAAATCAAAGTCAAAGTCTTTGGGCAGAGCAGTTCGATTAATAATAATTGTTATTATTGAACCAAGGACTTTGTGTTTGGACTATAAAGTTGGATGTGGAAAATATTGGAATTTTGACCACTACCAAATTTCATAAGTCCTAATGTGACATAGTTTTGACGAAGAGAATTGGTGTAAATAATTATCACTATTGAGTACCACTTATAATAAGTAAAATTGGATTTTACATAAAGATGTGTAAGCGATAAATTCACCCAAAATGTTACATCACTAGCTAAGGTGACGTGTGAACGTTAATATTCAAATTGTTCAATGATAAGCGCTGACTGAATTTACACTCGTGAGTCGCATAACCGTAATGATGAATTCTCCAAAAAATCACATGATTTAATTAATTTATAAAATATTGTAAATTGATTAAATTAATTAGTATTTAAGAAGTATTAATTATTATTTAATTTATTTGATGTTTAGGAGTTGTTTTGTAATTATTTGAATGCATTTATAAAAGTTATATTTGCACGCATTAATATACGATATCGATGTAGTTTAAATAAAATAATAATAATAATAATTGCATGTAGTGGTTTGTGGAAATTTTATGTCATTTGATGGCATGTAATTTCAGCCATATCATGTGAAAAGAAAGAGGTGGAGAGAGAGACAATCAACAGAATTAATTAGGCAGGTTTTAATTAAATAATGAGAAAAGTTTCATTCTTTCAAAAAAAGATATTCTCCGATTCATCCTCTATGAACAACTCATTCTTTCTTATTCATTCTTTTTCTTTCTCTTCTCCTAACTTTATGGCAGAAAAAAAATTAAATTTCCCAAAATCTTTCAACTCCAAATAAAAACATCAAACAAAACAAAACAAAAGTGCTTCATCCATCTCTTGCAAGGATAGGATGGGGATTTTGAAGATCTGAGGAGATATCATCATTTAAGGTGTGACTTCTAGACAACATCCTAAGGAGAATTTATTTTCAAGGTGTGCTTCAAGGGTTTGATAATGAGGTAAGTTTTTCTTTTATAGGTAATGACATTTGATGTAATGTTTGATGAAAGATAAATTTGATTATCATAATTTGTATGTACATATCATTACCTTATTTAATTTAAAAATTGTTTATGTAGTTTGAATTGTTTGTTCAGTGAATTGATTAGGCTTTTATTTTAACAAATCAAAACTAAAATTTGTTTATGTTTAAATACAATGTTTTAAAACTAGTTCTAAACACTCAATTTAAAGTCTAATTTTTAGATCTGAAATTTTGTATATTCAATTATCAATTGGGTTCTTATTATGTTAAATTAAAATTAAAATTTGTATATGTTTAAATATAATGTTTTGTTATAGATCTATATTGTAAACATTCAATTCAAAGTATAATCCTTTAGATCTAAAACTTTGTATGTTCATATTGTTTTGATTGGATTTTACTTCAACAAATGAAGCTGAAATTTATGTATGTATAATACAATGTTTTATTGAATATTCATGTTTTAAATCATACAAAAAAGTGTAATTTTAGATTCAAAAGTTTACATGAATGTATTTTGTGTTTGTATTGTATTAGAAATTGAAAAAAAATGGGAAGATGTTTTGGCAATAAATCTCAATTTTAATCTGATTACTATTAACTAGTGCGAACCCGTGCTACGCACATGAGTACTACTATAAATGTTGTGAATTGTTAAATTAAGTAACATTTTAGATAAAAGATACTAGTAATTTGTTAATCCAAAAAAAATAATTTGCTAAGGAGAATGAAAAAAAATTGTTTTTCTTTTGTTAGAAGTAATAAATATTATATTTGACTCTTTCTAGAAACATGAAAGAAAAGCACTCCAATAAATAAATATTCATATTTGTAGTTTGGAAAAAGTTATAGAGAATTTCGAGATACTAAAGATGAATCTGTATAACTTGTTAACTGTTTGAAGGTTAAATTTTGTTATTAATATTTCAAAACTCTTAATTTAAATGAAAATTGATTTTCCAAATTTTAGATTTAAAATTTTAACGGCTGGTTTTCTATAACTTCAATCTTATAGTTTTTAATTTATTACTCTGTAAATTCAAAGTTTTCCTTTTTTATTCTAGATTTTCCTTTTTGTTCAAACTATACATAGAGAAATATCATAAGGTTATTTTTACCAATAAATAATATAGGAACAACATAACCAACTTAGTATTTTCCCCTAATAAAAAAATATCATCTTTTGAATCATCCTTTTAACCGAACACCTATTCACCAATTTGTTTCAGTATATAACAAATTAAATATGGTAAATAGTGAAATATGCTAGTATAAACATTGGTTCATGGCTAATTCAGATTAACTTTTATACTATAAATACTATTTAAAACAAACTGATACTGTACTTTTGTGCCAATAAACCAATTGCTATTTCAGTATGTATAGTTGATATAAACATGAATAATCAATTAAAACACAAATTTTAATAAAATAAATAATATCAACAATACATAAATAGAAAGAACTCATTTTCTCAACAATAATTAGGAAAAATTGTATCACCTAATAAAAATTAAGATTACTTGATAATTTTTAGATCTGTCATAAAGAAAGAAAAGCATAGCCAATTCTATTAGATAGAGTTGTTTTAAATATCTATAGTAAAGGAAAGAACATAAGTAAATGGAAAATAAATGGTAACCAAATGTTTAAAGGACCCAATATCAGACACGGTCCCACTCATTTGAAAGATAGAATGCCTAACATCATCACACAATCTAATTTGAGAACACACATTAATATACATTATGAAGAAGAAGAAAAAAACTATCATGCAGTCTGAGCTATCCATGCCTTCCTCATTGCCCATCCTTTTATTTTAACCTTCCTATAAAACGACAGCAAGCATGAGGAAATTCTAGTCATGCTAAGTTAGCAGCAGTTCAGGCAATTATCGGTATGAATAAAAAGCATTCAAAGGTTATAAATGATTGTGATAGGGTTGTAATCTAGGAATCTGAGAGTGTTCATTGTAATCATTATTTTAGCATAGTGGTCAAAAGACAATACCTTATACCAACAGTTTGTTATTGTAAGTTTAAGCTAAGGTTGGGTTTCTTGTCAACAAACCATCGTTTTTGCGGTACTTACATTCATGAAGCAGTCAATGCCAACATTAACAAACTACTATTGCTTGCACCTAGCGATGCAATGTTTACAAGCTGGACGCTTTTGAGCTGCACTGATTTTTAATTGTATAAGAAATTTGTCCAAAACCTTCCATTGAACGTAACATGTGGTTAGTGCTCATGTAAATTGGTAATTAATAAAAATTTAGAACAATTTCATCAATCACTCAATTATATGAGTTCGGGACTTCAATCAGTGGCAAGAGTGCCAAATAAATAGCATGCTAAATTAATTTAATGGTTACCAAAATCATAGTGAACATTAGTTCTTTAACCAAGAGCTGTATTAAGGCTACAAACCTATCAAATTTGACAATCTTAGCATTCTGCGCAAACATAGAAACGGTGTTTGTTATATATGCTGAGCAAGCATATAATGTAAAATAAATCTTGAAACCATGGACTGTCAATTATATATGCCATACCTGCGTACAGTAGACCCATATTTATATTTATATATGTTGACATCAACCATAAGCTATTGACAAATATTATCCATCATGTCATATGTAGTTACCTTAGCCAAAATATTCCTTACTAACATTACAAATACAAACATATTTACAGGACAGTAGACCCAGAAATATACAATAAGAGTTTAACTAAAATAATAATGCTCCATTTCAAGCATTATGCACTCTTAATTTCAAGCATTATGTATACATAAGAACTTCCATGTATAGAAAATCAAATTAATTATGTCATGTTTTAATTATTCTCACAACTAAAATAAATATCATGAATAATAGTCAATTTGAACACTACAACATTTGTTCTTTATAAAAAATTTCTACCACTGAAAAAGAAAGAATAGTTACAAAAAACACTTCTAATATTTCGATAATTGAAAGGTAATGTTAACTATATCAACGCCTGTAATTCTATGGAATAAAAGCCTCTTATCTATGTTTGATTTACTGAGAATGAGTAATAATTATTTGAACATTGCGACATTTTTTCCTTACAAAATTTTCCAACCACTGAAAAAGAAAGAACTGTTACAAATTTTTTTTCTCAATATGTTTGATAATGGGAAGGTATTTTTAACTATAATAAGTAAAATTATTTCTACGGAATACATGCCTCTTATTTATATTATACTGAGAATGATCGAATAATAGGCAGTTTGAACATTGCAACATTTGTTGCTAACGTAATTTTTCTACCACTAAAAAGGAACGATTATCACGGAACATTTCCAATATTTATGATAATTTAAAAAGTGAGAAATGAAAGATTTAAATCATATCGATTCACGAATGTAGCTTAAACGTGGCAAAGAAAAAAATCTGACTATTTAAAAATATGCTTTACCATAGACCGTTGGATACAACATTAAAAGATGTAATGAACTATATAGTCAAATAAAGAAATAAAAAGTTAGAATATCATATTAAATTAGGAAATTACAAATCCCGAAATAAAGTATGTAAAAAGGCTAGTTTATGTCCTCTTTTGAACGAAACTCATATTCTTGTTGAAAATTTTATATTACCATCGATTAAATTTCATATTTGGGATGCTAATTAAAACTGACCATAACAGTATATAATATATATACATGTAGGGCAAATACTGAAGCATATCTCCAATTGAAGACCATCAAAAATATATATTACCACTGATTAAATTTCATATTTGCAATGATAATTAAAACTGACCATAAGTTCAGTACATAATATATACACATAGGGCATGTACCGAAGCATATGGTTAATTCAATACTAATTTTGGGTTAAATGACATCTTTCTCTATTATATAAAGCTGCAAAAGAAAAAGTACTCTAAGTAAACTGAACAACCATTGTGTAGGAAAATACTGGGGTAGATCAAATACACTCCACCAAACCAAACTATGTGTCTCAAATAAGCATTAAATTTAACAAAACAAATCCAATATTAACAATTCATACCTGAAATGCAGGCAAGGTGAAGATTAAACCGTCAACTCAATGAAGGTAGCAAAATCGAATCTGATATCTATGTATTGAAACCCAATGAAGGTAGCAATATTCCTACCAGAATTTTTAAAAAAATACCTCATTAATAAAATTGACTAATTGTTAGATGTGTATACTAATTGGTGATTAAAGCAGGTCAGTTAGGCTCCTAACCACAACATAAACAAATCTGATTGGGTTTTTGTATCTAAAAATAACCGAGAAAAAAAAGTACAAAAATGACCATAATAATAATAAATCGACTATGTCCATTTCACAGCATTAGAAAACTAAACCTAAATATAGAAGATGGGTGTTTTTGCAAGAACACGTCCATTATTTGTATAAACCATGTCTTAGAGGTTTGAAATTTCCATTATAAGAATCTCATTAGGTATATGATCATTGTAGTTTGAACATGTATATAATGTAAAATAAAATCGAGTAACATGCCAATTTTGTGTAATAAGACAAATAAATTAAATGGACAATTAAATAAGAGAACTATAACTAATTAGATATGAAGAACTAAGAATTCATCTATAGAATCCATGAGCTAAACACAAAGATGTTAACTTCTTAACTCCTTGATGCATGTTCTGATGAGAGAATGAAGTACTTTCTCAACTATATATTCTGATGGAAGTAAAACCATACCACCAAAACATATAAAATGGATATAGGCGAGGTGCTACTTATAGGTTCCTCTGTGTAAATTAACTGTCAAGAAAATGAGATGTTAATGGAGGAATAATATGATATGGAAAAAATATTATGTAATGTAATTTTCCAATAGGCATTATTGAAATCAATATGTGTTACCAATAGTGTAACGACCCGGAATTTTCGAACCCAAAAATTCCAGATAGTTAGGAGAAAAAGAAAAGAGATAGAAGAAAGAAACAGAAAGAAGAAAGAAGAACAGAAAACACAACATCTCACATTCGCAGCGGATTAAATATAATAACAAATAATAGCATTTATACAAAGAAAACCTGTATTTGTTAATTACATTTTTATATATCAGAGTTACAACATTCACAAATATTCTAGACAGTTAGAATTAACATGTCTCGGACAACTATAATATATCACAGCGGAATACACTCCATACGTTCCTGCCATCCAGCTCGCCTCCTGAGCTCCAGAACGTCCTTACCTGGAAATCTGTAATACTCGGTCTGACCCGAGCATTACAATAAAGTAACACCCGAGTCAGGCTGGAAACCAGCGTGAGTAAACTTCTATAACTAGAAATACTAAGTTATAAAACATATTTGAAATCCTGGGGTAACTCATATCTTACTACGAGGTTTAATCTTCTATAGTCAAACACTTATTTCACACATTAATGTCCAAGTACCGTTAGTTAGATAAATGGATAAGTTCACTTAATTTATTCCATTCCAGCCTATCTAATTCTAAAATCAAATCTATAAAGAATTATAGTAGATTTTAAATCGAAGTGGTTTCGGGTATTTACTGATACCCGACCCCGGTCTCTTCGAATCCAATGTCATTATTAATCCAGGTTATTTAAGTGAAAACAATTTAATTCATATTTAGAGTACATATTCACATAGCAATTCCATTACAGATAGATAATCCATATTATCATAGTTCAGTCTCAACATCATTTCACATAGCATCACGAATCATATATCAAAGATATCAATTAATTCGAGGCATTCAATATCATTCAATCATCCATAAGCAAGATAAATTAGTCACACCATTTCTAATTAATTTAAATGAATTACATTAATTACTTTAATCACTTATAATCCTGCTTAACATTTATTACTTAGAAACCTATTAATTAATCATCTTTAATGATCCATCTAAATTAGTTATCCATAATTAATTTCATTAAGTAATTATCCTATTGGTTAATTATCCTCAATTGATTAATCCTTAACTACATACATTAAGTAATTATCATTTAAGTAATTTCCTACATTAGTCAGTCTCTAATTACCAATTAATTAATCTCTAATAAATTAATTTATAAACCTTAAAATTTAATTAATTAATCCTTAATCACTAATTAATTAATTTCTCTTAAATTATTTCATTAATTTAATTAATCATTAATTAATCCATACTTTAACTAATTCACTAAGTAATTAATCCTCAATTACTTCCACTAATTAATTATTCCTAAATCAATTGACCATTAATTACTTTGATTAATTGACTCCTCATTAATTAAGTAATAACTATCCTACATGATTAATTGATTAAAGATTATTACAGTGATAAGCACTCACTTAATTTCATCATTTATTTATTATAAATACTTAGGTATTATTTCGATAAATTAACTTAATATTGAATTTTTCCCAAATCAAGCAAATACAATTTTGAAATCGCCTGACTTATTTTGTTTTGAAGTACTGTTCATACCTTACTCTTGAATACTTGTTTATCAATTCATTAAAACTTGTATTTATCTAAGGCTTTTAAAAAAAAATTAGTTTATTTACTTCGGTTACAACCCGAGCCCCAAACCAAATATACTCGACCTAACCCCGAACTAAACCGATCTTTCCCTGACCTTCCTTTCTTCTCCTCTCTCTTACAAACTACAGCAACACTCAAAACTGACACACGAGTACACCTACACGTGCACACTCGATCGTCGCCACTCCAACCAGCGTCGCTACCACCAGCAAGTCATCGTCACCCTTCTCCTTCGTTCCGACCACCCAGAACTTACGACAACTCTTCGAATCGAAATCGAACAGAAATGCCATCGCCTGAACGAAAACCCGACACCTTCTCTCCCCTCGTACCACCGTCACAGATCACTGGAACACTCACCGCTAGGCCTGGAGCTGCACCAGACCCTCTCCTTCCTTTTCCCCCTCCACCGAATCACTCCGGCGCCACCACGTCACTACACTGGCCATGGAAACAACCTCGACCAAACCAAAGCCTAAAACCCTACTTTCTGATCGACCCGCTTCCACAATCACCTAGAATTTCCAAAGCCATTTTCCTCGAATTCCCCCTCGACCAATGCTCCTTCCAGCCAAACATCTTGTTCTGAAATTTCCTCCATCGCCGGCAATTGTCAAAATTCCCAACTCCGATCAAATAAGGATTCCTCTACATCCCTCGTTTTAAAAATCATAAAATCTAAATCAAAATTCATTACTTTCGAAAACGAAACAGTTTATGTAATTAAAACTTTAAATTTTAAAAATCAAATTTTAAATTTGAATTTAATTTTACTATCATTTCTTACTTCCCAGTAATCCTACTAGTTTATCATACTTGATAATATTTCATAAATAATGTTTCATCTTTTCAAACAACTTATTCTTAGACATCATAACCCAGAAGTGCTTAGTTGAAGAGAATTTGAATTAAAATGCTATTTGGGTCTGTTAAAATCAGACAGAGACGTGCACATGAATACTCACAGCAATCCCAACCTATATACCCATGCAATACATCTTTCCAATTTATGCAAGCAAAAATTAAGACATTTTCGACTATCTAATCCTACATGCATTCAGTTATAAAAATAAATTTAGACTTTTAGATGGTAGATTTACTCACTGTAATAATGTTTTGCTCAGACATTTCAACATAAAATTGATTAAAGACAAAACACTTAACTTTTGAATGTTATTTACATCCAACAGTTAAAGAACAGAGCAAAAACTTGAATTTCAGGCATGCACACAGAGATAACCACAAACAAATATACATAAAATTGTTTAATTCCAACATGCAAACCATTATTTCCTATTTAAACTTAAGTTTTCTGCATGTAACAGGGATTTAACAGATTAAAAGTTTTTTTAAAACAGATATGATTACTCACCTGTTTTTAAGAACAGAGAAAGTCTGTTTTGATTTTGATTTGTTTGATCTGGAAATTGATGATTGAACTGAAACTTTGAATCTGATCTGGAATTGAGTTTGCATTTGCTTGTTTGAAGTTTTTAATCCTTGTTTTGCTTATCAAGTTTGCACTAGTTGTTTTGATTTAATTTGCTTTCCAAGTTGAGAAGAAATTGAAATCTGGTTTCAGGGTATAGGATTTTTCTTTGATTTGTTTTGAGAAAAAAATAGAACAGAGAAAGAATGAAGGAAAGAATTGAAAATGTTTAATATAAGCTATTAAATACTTTTTTTTTTAGTAAATATTTTTAGAAATAAAAGGGAAATGGAACACTTGTTTTAATTTACTAACACTTGTCATTTACATAATTTAATCTCATTACACATGTTACTATCATAATCTAATCTATTAACACTTGTTATTACATACTTTTAATTATTTTTAAATCCAATTTATTTTAAGATATTTATCTTTTGAATTTCAAATTCAAATCCAAATTCAATTTAAAATCAGCTCATTTAAATATATATTTAAACAACACATATTTAATTTGTTTGAAAATAATATTTTTTCTATTTAAAATCTTCTTATGTCTATATATATACACATTCATTATTATTTGTTTTAAAAGGTTAATTTGTAAAATTTTAAGTAATTATATTAGAAGATTATCAAATATTTATCCCAATATCAAAAATCCAATTTTTTATTATATTTTTAAATTCACTTACATAACCAGATATCCTTTATTATCAGAATTTTATCTGTTCAATTGATTAAAATAGTCAATTATCCAATTATCAAATGTCCCAAAATCCGGGTTATCACATTCCTCCCCCCTTAGAATCTTTTCGTCCTCGAAAAGGAACGAAGCCATAATTTTATTAAAATGATTATTATCAGAAAAATTATTCTTTGATAAATTTTACTATAAACTCTTTTTATTAAGAAATTTTAAAACACTTTAAGAAAAATCCACATAATATTATAACTTTATAAAAATACTCTTTATAACTCGATGTTTTTACAAGTCCATCCTCGTTCATACAGAAATTCGGTCATACGTTGATCAGGCGTAAGACTGAAAATCTATCAGTACTTGGTAAACCCGTTTTCAACACCAAGTGAAAATACTTGGAAAATAATTTATGAAAATATAGAAAACAGTTTTGAAAATAGAGGAAATATCTTTGGTGAGAATGCTCTGGAAATCATCACCCCCATCCATGGTCATAGTTACATCACGGGTTACGTTGCCATCGCAGCAAAAGTCCATGTAACTGATGACAACATGGAACCCACAACAGATCGCAGTTACATTCCAGGGTTACGTTGCCATCGCAGCAAAAGTCCATGTAACTGTTGGCTCTCAACGGCACACACGATTTCGCTGTCAAAATGAAACTTCTCCCACATAGGTCGCAGTCTACCGATATAAAATCAAACGCAGACTGTTGGCTCTCAGCGGCACAAACGACTTTCGCTATGTTACCATAGTGTCACAGTCCTACCGATATAAAATCAAACGTAGACAGTTGGCTCTCAGCGGCACACATGACTTTCGCTATGGTCTGCAGTAGATCGCAGTGACATTGAGTTAAATTGTTGTCACAGCATAACTCAAATGCCTCTGTGGGCACCAGCCCCTCGACTTTCGCTACACAAATAATCCTCAGGAACTAGTTTTGTCCGGACTCCTCACAGGATCAACTTTAGAAACCCCCCTTGGGGCTCAAGGCAGTACCACCCAGTGGCACTCCTGAGAAGTTCATTTCAAGGGAGCGCCTTTTTCCCCAGAGCTATACTCAAAACATTTTATACTATATACTTATAGTATCTTCAAATCATACCCTTTATGATTTATCAAAATCTCCTTTACACAAAATCGATTACCAAAAATCGATAATTCTCAAACTAGGCTTTCCAAAATCCAAAATTGATTTTCCCAAAAATCAAAAGCCTTTTCCAATTTATATAGGTTCCCAAAACCTTTTTCCAAAATCATTCTCATAAGATCCTTTATATATATATATAGATATAGATATATATAACTTTTAAAATCTTTGGATCATTTCAACTTTGTATAAAACCTCTTTTATACTTCAAATATTTCAAAACCCTTTTCTTTTAGCAATAGATTCAACAAGGGAAGATTTACCTTATATAACAAGGATATATAACTTTATTTTATTCTAAATCAAATATTCACATTTGATAAATCTTTTATAAAGTTATTAACCATATTTCTTTTCAAAAACCATTTTACAATTCTTATCCACAAATCTTCAATATCAATTTCATTCAAATCCGTACGATGTACACATATCATCCGTACACAATATCAATCTGATCGCTCAATCGATCACACAATTTCACTTCCGAACTAGTATCGTCCACTCGACTTCCTAGTGCGGACTCAGATCTGGTTTCTTGATTAGAAACCGTCATTCTCCTTGCATAGTCACAACTATGATAGAGAATATCCAGAACCAATCAAAAATCCATATCCAGGTTCGCCGTCGAAAATCGAGCGAAAAATCCCAACTCGGATCGATAATACTATCTCGAAATTCTGTGTTCGAATCTGGATCAAATCACTATGCGAATAGAATAATATACGTATATCCTACGTATTTATCTTTGTTGGTTATTAGCCAAATCAATTCTCTTTTCTATTCACATTTCCTTTAATTCCATTCACTTATTCTCAATTGCTTCCATTTCCAATTGAGTTATTACTTCAATTACAAACAGTTTGAACTCTGACCTATTTAAATTTAAAAATAGCTTGGAAAAGTTTAAAGTAGATAAGTAGTTGAAAAATAGTTATTAGTTTGTAAAATAGCTATAAAATAGTTAAGTAGGTATAAAATAGTTAGATAATTGCAAAATAGTTTTTAAAATAGCGATTAGATATAAGTAACTGAAAAATAGTAATTAGTTTATAAGACAGTTTCAAAATAGTTAAGTAATTTCGAAATAATTAAATAGTTTCAAAATAATTGTAAAATAAGTATAAGATAGTTTGGGGTTTTTAAGAAGAAAGATTGTATAGTAAATAGTTTGGAAACATATACTTGTATTAAAACAATTTGAAAATAATACAGAGCCAAACTGTTTAATTTCCCATCTCCATTTCCAATTAATTTCCCATTAATTCAATTTAAATTTCCACTTCCATTTAAATTGACTCAATACTTCAATTTCCATTGAATTTTATTCAATCCCAATTCAAGTTGAATAAATCTTAATTCCTTTCCAAATTTCAAATCAAATTCCATTTGATTTTAAACATATTCATTTTAATTACAATTTCAAATTATTCAAACTAATTTCAAATTGAATCCACTTAAATTTCAAATCATTTCAATTTCTATATGAATTAATCCCAATTCCCATTTGAATTTTTTGAACTCATTCAATCTTCAATTTTTATTTTAAATTAATTCAATTCAAATTTTCCATTTGAATTTTAAACTTATTTATCTTAAATCACAATTCCCATTTATTCAAATCAAATTCAGTTTGAACTAATTCAATTTAAATCTCAATTTTAAACTATCTCGAATTATATAAATTCGAGTTAAAATTTTTAAATATTGATTTAATTCCTTAAATCACAATTCCTTCACTTTTAAATTAATTCAACCTTTATTTTTTTTATTTTAACAAATTAAATCTTTAAACCTTTTAATTCTGAATTCAAATTTCAAAATTCAATTTTAAAATTATCTTTACTTAACTTATTACAAAGTTCAAATAAGAATTCAAAAACAATTTAATCTTCAGATTCTAATTTACTATCCATTTTCAATTTCCAGATCTCAAACCCATTTTGAGATCACTCATAACTCCCATTTAAATTAACCATTTAACTACCCAAGTTAAATTTAAATTTCATCTTGAAATTTCCAATTCAAGTTATTTATTCAACTTATTTAACTTCCTTCAAGTTAAATTTACTTAATCCGGTCAACTTTTCACAATTTGAATTCCCATTCAAATTTTAAACTTTAGATTAATAGTCTTTCCCCTTTTAAGTTTAAAAACTTACTTTACTTTGGGTTTTACATCACATTCCAATTTAAAACTCAACACTAAGTGTTTATTTCAAATCATCATTGGTATTATATATATTCCTCATATATACATTTTCTTTACACACCAAGTTATACTTTAAATTTTTAAACCACCTTTGGTTTTAATTCAAAACAACTTCTTTAAAACAATTTCAAGTTTTCTGGATTTAGATTTAAAATTTCACAATTTTAAATTCTCTTCAATTCCAATTTATAAGTTATACTCACTTAAATGTTTACTTCCCTAAACATTTCATTTTGCTAAATCATTAACAACATTCATTATTAAACACAATTACCATTTATGATAATAACCAAGATTATCATATCTGAAAACCAATTCATTATTACCTTTATTCTTGATAACATTTCTACAAATTCAAGATTTTAATTTTAGTTTGAATTCATTTCAAACTTATCTTCATTCAATTTTAATTTGGCTTTATTTCTATTACCACTTAATTCTTATTATCTTATTTAATTCCAATGATTCAACACCAATTTCTTTAATATATTAAAAGAAATATTGCTTTATATATCAAATATAATCTTATATAAAAATCATTTGAAATCTTTATATATGAAAATAACAAATACGCTCTCATATATATATACTCTCAACTCGTTCTAGGGTACCATTGACCCTATCCTTAACGAGTAATCTCAACAGAGCCAAGGTTCTCGCTTAACCTTTAGCTCTGATACCAACTGTAACGACACGGAATTTTCGAACCCGAAAATTCCAGATAGTTAGGAGAAAAAGAAAAGAGATAGAAGAAAGAAACAGAAAGAAGAAAGAAGAACAGAAAACACAACATCTCACATTCGCAGCGGATTAAATATAATAACAAATAATAGCATTTATACAAAGAAAACCTGTATTTGTTAATTACATTTTTATATATCAGAGTTACAACATTCACAAATATTCTAGACAGTTAGAATTAACATGTCTCGGACAACTATAATATATCACAGCGGAATACACTCCATACGTTCCTGCCATCCAGCTCGCCTCCTGAGCTCCAGAACGTCCTTACCTGGAAATCTGTAATACTCGGTCTGACCCGAGCATTACAATAAAGTAACACCCGAGTCAGGCTGGAAACCAGCGTGAGTAAACTTCTATAACTAGAAATACTAAGTTATAAAACATATTTGAAATCCTAGGGTAACTCATATCTTACTACGAGTTTTAATCTTCTATAGTCAAACACTTATTTCACACATTAATGTCCAAGTACCGTTAGTTAGATAAATGGATAAGTTCACTTAATTTATTCCATTCCAGCCTATCTAATTCTAAAATCAAATCTATAAAGAATTATAGTAGATTTTAAATCGAAGTGGTTTCGGGTATTTACTGATACCCGACCCCGGTCTCTTCGAATCCAATGTCATTATTAATCCAGGTTATTTAAGTGAAAACAATTTAATTCATATTTAGAGTACATATTCACATAGCAATTCCATTACAGATAGATAATCCATATTATCATAGTTCAGTCTCAACATCATTTCACATAGCATCACGAATCATATATCAAAGATATCAATTAATTCGAGGCATTCAATATCATTCAATCATCCATAAGCAAGATAAATTAGTCACACCATTTCTAATTAATTTAAATGAATTACATTAATTACTTTAATCACTTATAATCCTGCTTAACATTTATTACTTAGAAACCTATTAATTAATCATCTTTAATGATCCATCTAAATTAGTTATCCATAATTAATTTCATTAAGTAATTATCCTATTGGTTAATTATCCTCAATTGATTAATCCTTAACTACATACATTAAGTAATTATCATTTAAGTAATTTCCTACATTAGTCAGTCTCTAATTACCAATTAATTAATCTCTAATAAATTAATTTATAAACCTTAAAATTTAATTAATTAATCCTTAATCACTAATTAATTAATTTCTCTTAAATTATTTCATTAATTTAATTAATCATTAATTAATCCATACTTTAACTAATTCACTAAGTAATTAATCCTCAATTACTTCCACTAATTAATTATTCCTAAATCAATTGACCATTAATTACTTTGATTAATTGACTCCTCATTAATTAAGTAATAACTATCCTACATGATTAATTGATTAAAGATTATTACAGTGATAAGCACTCACTTAATTTCATCATTTATTTATTATAAATACTTAGGTATTATTTCGATAAATTAACTTAATATTGAATTTTTCCCAAATCAAGCAAATACAATTTTGAAATCGCCTGACTTATTTTGTTTTGAAGTACTGTTCATACCTTACTCTTGAATACTTGTTTATCAATTCATTAAAACTTGTATTTATCTAAGGCTTTTAAAAAAAAATTAGTTTATTTACTTCGGTTACAACCCGAGCCCCAAACCAAATATACTCGACCTAACCCCGAACTAAACCGATCTTTCCCTGACCTTCCTTTCTTCTCCTCTCTCTTACAAACTACAGCAACACTCAAAACTGACACACGAGTACACCTACACGTGCACACTCGATCGTCGCCACTCCAACCAGCGTCGCTACCACCAGTAAGTCATCGTCACCCTTCTCCTTCGTTCCGACCACCCAGAACTTACGACAACTCTTCGAATCGAAATCGAACAGAAATGCCATCGCCTGAACGAAAACCCGACACCTTCTCTCCCCTCGTACCACCGTCACAGATCACTGGAACACTCACCGCTAGGCCTGGAGCTGCACCAGACCCTCTCCTTCCTTTTCCCCCTCCACCGAATCACTCCGGCGCCACCACGTCACTACACTGGCCATGGAAACAACCTCGACCAAACCAAAGCCTAAAACCCTACTTTCTGATCGACCCGCTTCCACAATCACCTAGAATTTCCAAAGCCATTTTCCTCGAATTCCCCCTCGACCAATGCTCCTTCCAGCCAAACATCTTGTTCTGAAATTTCCTCCATCGCCGGCAATTGTCAAAATTCCCAACTCCGATCAAATAAGGATTCCTCTACATCCCTCGTTTTAAAAATCATAAAATCTAAATCAAAATTCATTACTTTCGAAAACGAAACAGTTTATGTAATTAAAACTTTAAATTTTAAAAATCAAATTTTAAATTTGAATTTAATTTTACTGTCATTTCTTACTTCCCAGTAATCCTACTAGTTTATCATACTTGATAATATTTCATAAATAATGTTTCATCTTTTCAAACAACTTATTCTTAGACATCATAACCCAGAAGTGCTTAGTTGAAGAGAATTTGAATTAAAATGCTATTTGGGTCTGTTAAAATCAGACAGAGACGTGCACATGAATACTCACAGCAATCCCAACCTATATACCCATGCAATACATCTTTCCAATTTATGCAAGCAAAAATTAAGACATTTTCGACTATCTAATCCTACATGCATTCAGTTATAAAAATAAATTTAGACTTTTAGATGGTAGATTTACTCACTGTAATAATGTTTTGCTCAGACATTTCAACATAAAATTGATTAAAGACAAAACACTTAACTTTTGAATGTTATTTACATCCAACAGTTAAAGAACAGAGCAAAAACTTGAATTTCAGGCATGCACACAGAGATAACCACAAACAAATATACATAAAATTGTTTAATTCCAACATGCAAACCATTATTTCCTATTTAAACTTAAGTTTTCTGCATGTAACAGGGATTTAACAGATTAAAAGTTTTTTTAAAACAGATATGATTACTCACCTGTTTTTAAGAACAGAGAAAGTCTGTTTTGATTTTGATTTGTTTGATCTGGAAATTGATGATTGAACTGAAACTTTGAATCTGATCTGGAATTGAGTTTGCATTTGCTTGTTTGAAGTTTTTAATCCTTGTTTTGCTTATCAAGTTTGCACTAGTTGTTTTGATTTAATTTGCTTTCCAAGTTGAGAAGAAATTGAAATATGGTTTCAGGGTATAGGATTTTTCTTTGATTTGTTTTGAGAAAAAAATAGAACAGAGAAAGAATGAAGGAAAGAATTGAAAATGTTTAATATAAGCTATTAAATACTTTTTTTTTTAGTAAATATTTTTAGAAATAAAAGGGAAATGGAACACTTGTTTTAATTTACTAACACTTGTCATTTACATAATTTAATCTCATTACACATGTTACTATCATAATCTAATCTATTAACACTTGTTATTACATACTTTTAATTATTTTTAAATCCAATTTATTTTAAGATATTTATCTTTTGAATTTCAAATTCAAATCCAAATTCAATTTAAAATCAGCTCATTTAAATATATATTTAAACAACACATATTTAATTTGTTTGAAAATAATATTTTTTCTATTTAAAATCTTCTTATGTCTATATATATACACATTCATTATTATTTGTTTTAAAAGGTTAATTTGTAAAATTTTAAGTAATTATATTAGAAGATTATCAAATATTTATCCCAATATCAAAAATCCAATTTTTTATTATATTTTTAAATTCACTTACATAACAAGATATCCTTTATTATCAGAATTTTATCTGTTCAATTGATTAAAATAGTCAATTATCCAATTATCAAATGTCCCAAAATCCGGGTTATCACAAATAGGCATTTCATTTTGTTACACAGAACAATGCTTACTATCATTTATGCACTAATGTAGCATTATGTCATACATACATAGTATTTTAAAAGGATATTTATGGAAATATTTACTTTCATTTCATTTCGAATGAACATAATCTAAGAAAAACTCTAAAAGGGAAAAAAATATTTACCATCATTTCATTTTAACTGACTGTAGTCTAAGAGAAACTCTAAAGAAGATAAAAAAATAAAGAAAAGAGTCTCCATATATGAATTAATGGGTTGAGTAGTATACCTGGTCCAAAACAAAGAAGGAAGAGATACATCATCATCATCATCATCATTTAATGGTTTGGTTGGAAGAATTCTATCAGTTTTCAACTTCCTATACTTGGTATGTCGAAAATCCAAATCATTAAACTGATTCCAGAATTTGTGTTCAGCCATAGATCCTCTTACTAAAACTGAAAAGAACAAAAAAATATTATGAATCTAAAAACATAATCGAATTTTAGGAGAAAAACGACGTTGCAATTAGCACGTACCAACTACAAAAATTGATTATAGAATATTCGTATAAACCCCAAATTCGGTACTTGTAGATGGCAATTATAAAAGGGCTAAAAATTTAGAGCTAGCCTAGTAACGATGATATGGCGCTTCATAGTGGCAGCTCAGTCGATATGTAACGACCTGAAATTTTTAGCCATTCGCATCCATACATGTCGGATTTGAATTGCTCAAAATATCAGATTGTTAATTTAAATTTGACAACATATATAGTAAATAAATAATCACAAAATCACAGACACAGAGTAATATAACAATAATGCAGCGGAAACAAAAGAATAGTAGTTCATGAAGCTACTATATATATAACAGAGTTAAACAAGATACAACAGAAGTCTCGAATACAATAGGCAAATACAAGATCAGAATACATCACTGGAATCAACTGAATATCTGAAAGCTGGATAGATAGCTGGATCTCCAAGCGATGCTCCAACTCCAAAGGTGAGCCTCGTATACTGGTACACTCAGTCTGACCCGAGCGTAAAGCAAAACACAAAACACTCGAGTCAGGATTTACATTCTTATATCAATAAATCCAACTCAAGTGAAATAACAACTGAAATTACTAGTAACTCAAAGGATGTTTAGGATAACCATCCTCTAAGGATCCATTAAACTATTTATATATAGTAGTGTACGCTAAGTTGATAATGCCTATCAGTAATATAAAGTATCAAAATAGCGTTAAGGCGTTACCATTATCCCCCTTAACACATTTTATATAAGCGTCATATTCTATATAGCACTGTAAACTCCACCGTAAACTAGTGGGCTATCAGGGAGTACTCCATAGGTATAACACGAAACAAATCGTAGTGGTCGCGCATAGGGATACGAGTATGACAAGGCACATGAGGCAATACCCAAGGTAGTGAAACTACTGTTTGCCCGATCCGTACTGGTGAGAACGCATCGCCGCAACGATCGCAACACCGCGAAACAACACTCCCAATTCAAGGGTGCACACCAATCAAAAACAAGTAATGAGTAGTTTACGAAGAAGTGTGTCCGCTAGAGGTAGCTAACCTCACTGGCCCGGCACGGCTCCTGTTTAAGTCATTTCTAATTTGACACAAGTGTCAAGGTCATCCATTATCGTTCTCTTTCTTCAAATCCAGCAACGTCATCATTCCAACCACTTCATTCTGGATCACACTCCGCATATAATAGTTATTAAAGTGGTTTTCGGTTTAGACAGAGAGTATGTCCCAAACCGATCCCGGACTCTTTAATAACTACGTAATCATTACACCGATTGGTCATTTAATAAACTTTCAAAATAGTTTATATTTCAAAACCAAAATATCATTGCCATTTCAAAACAGTATCAATATGATATCACTTCCATTTCAAAACCAAATACGATATCATTTCCATTTCAAATATATCCATCTCAAATATATCCATTTACAATATCTTAGTACTTCAAAGTTATAACACTTTCTAAATCAAACACTTTGGAAATCATAATACTTTGGAAATCAAAATTTAGAAATCATAATGCTTTGGAATCATAACACTTCCCACTTAACCATTTAAATATAAATAATAGTATATATAATAAAATAGTTTATAATTTAAAATAGTTTATATAAAAATAGTTATAATTTGAAATATTTTATATTAAAAATAATTTATATTAAAATAGTTTATATGAAATAAATTTATAAAGTAACATATATAAATAGTTTTAAATATAATTTAAAAATACTTTATATAATAAAATATCTTCCTCAAATTTCACAAATTAATTCCAAATCAACACCAATCCCAAAATTTCAAATTTAGTCAAATCTCAAATCATCAATTTCAATTCAATTCAATTCTCAATAAACTATTATATCGATTTCAAATACAGATTTGAACCACAAATAAACCATTTAAATTTCGATATATTCCAAAGCTTTAAATATTTCACAATCTCAAGACTAAATTTGATAATTTCATATATATCTTAATTTAACTTTATCATTATTTAGTTTTGAAATATTCACTTAATAAATCCAATATTATTTCAATAAAACCCCAAATTACAAATAAACTAAATATTTCCTTTAATTTATTTAAACTTGAAATATTCATTTAAATCACCTTAACCAAAATCAAGTTATAAAATTATATCCTTTAAAAATCTCAAATTCAATAAGTTCCAAATCGATTTCTAATTAAATATATTTATTAATTAAATACAATTTCAAATCTATCTTCTCAACCTTAATTTATTAAATCATTATAAACTCTATATTAAAATATAATTTAAATAAATACCTAACCATATTATATTTTAATAAAATCAAACTTTATTATTAAGCTTATTTATATTAAAACAAATTTATGCATAGCTTAAAAGCAAGAATTTAATTATATATAAAATAACATTTATATAATATCTAAAATCAATATTTATATAAAACCATATATTTCCTTCCAAAACCATAGTAATCATTTCAATTTTATTTATATATAGACCAACGGTGTCTGTATATAATCTTCTATCCCATGGTCAAGTGATACAGATATTTATCATTTAAATCCGCAATTTAAATATATACGGGTATATATCATTTCAACCCGCAATCCCAAATTCAATTCAATGAAAATCGCTTGGGTTTATCATTTCAACCCATAACAATTTTCTCATAATCTACAGATCGTTCGGGTATGTATCATGGAATTCTATACTAAAAGGGAACTTGCATAGTGATAACATATATAATAATAATATAACAGGCATGTATCATCAATATAAATAACAGATAATGGTGTCAGATGTCACAGGTGAACAGATACAGGTAATAGCATATATATAACAATGTAAATAACTAACAGCAGCATATTTCAATTGTCGTTTCAATTGAAATCAAATTTAATAAAGAACGTATGTAACAACACTAAATTTTGTGATTTATTTTAATTGTTTATTTTGATTATTTTATTTAAATTCCTAATTTTCAAACTTTATTTTATTTATTAAAATGAATAAATTATGTTATTTTAAATATAAATGTTGATTTTTATGAGAATTATAATTTCAAACCTAAATAAATTGAATATTTCCAAAAAAGTGGATTTTGGTCAATTTGGTCAAACTTTGACTTTTAAATTTTAAATTTAAATATTTGAATTCTTGAATTTTATCTTTTATTATGAAAATAGACTTAATATCATGAATACTGCTTTTTGTTTCGTTGAAATTGGATTTAAATTGTGAAAGTTATATTGTTTTCAATATTGTGTGTATATTGAGTTATTTAAGACTTTTCTTTATTTTTAATTTATATTTTTATTTGATATATCTTACTTAAATTTGTATATTTAGGTTATACTATATATGTTTTAACCTTTAAATATTTTTTAAGTGATAATAAGATTTTTCCAAAGTGTATTGAATTTATTTCTAATTTTTAAAAGCCTAGTTTGCATTTTTAAGCTATTTTCTTAATTTAAATTATATTTAATTAAAATTTAATTATTTATTTATATATTTACTTTCATTTCTGAGTTTTATCTTTATTTATCAGTATTTTACATGTATTTAGATTTGCAAAAAGAAATAATGGAAATTCGAAGAGTTTTGTGACTCTTTGTTTTCCACCTCTTCGTTTTCCAACCTTTTTCATCCAAATTTTGGCCGACTTCCTCTCATTCTTCAGCCGCATCTTTTTATTCATTTTTCATGTACAATCAAAGCTTCTCATCACAAAAAAAATCACGGCTAAATCTGAGCAAGAAGCGGTAAAAATTTCTCTTTTCTTTTTCATGTTTTTCCTTTTGTTTATATAGTTTTGCACTTGCTTTCTTCAACTTCTTTGGATCGGCCTGCCCTCCTCCATCACCTTGGCCATCTCCACCTCCACCACCACCACATCTGGTCAACACCTCCTCCAGCCCATCCCCATGCCATAGCCATGGCCTTGCTTGAAGAAAATCCACCTAAAAATGAACAAACATCACCTAAATGCACCTAGCCGAGCATCACCACTGTCCACCACCTCAAACTCCTCCTTGGCCGCCACTTGCACCACCACCACCTGACATAGATGACCTGAGATCCCCCTGCCACATCATCCCTACCCCACCTGAAGCCATGGCCGTGCCTGCCCTTGCTTTGGCCGAGCCTATATTTGCATAGAAACCATTGTTGTATTGCCTTGTATAGTTGTGTGTTCATGCATATCTCTCTACCATCATTTGATCCATGTTTGGCCGACCCTTACCAATCCAAAAATAGATCCTAAGCCACTCCTTAGCCATGTATTTCAGATCTATAGCTAAAGCATTGGTGGTAGAAAGCAAGTGCAAAGACTTCGGTTTTGTTTTTTGCATTTATTCCTAACATTGTTTAACTTTATTTTGGTTTGAAACTTATGTTGTTTATGCTTGTTTTGTTTGAATTTGTTCAAGGAAATTAACCTTGTCTCTCTCACACTCAAATCATTGTCGTGCTTCCGTGCCTCTGGAGATCTTTGTTGTGTGTTTGTGGTTGTCATCTCTAGCTTAAACAAGTGAGAAATTCTCACCAGACAATTTGTACTTATATAACTAGTAAACTGACACCATTTGAATCTGTAAAACTATATCATCATGTTATAACTGCTTATGTTATGATCATATGATGCTCACCCCTGTTATTACACATGTTATATTATCAGTTACTGTGATACGATGCTATTCTGTTTATTTATATTAGTTTATCACACTGCAAGTTCCTTGTAGAGTAGAATCACTATGGGTTGGAATGATACATACCCGAACAGACTTTAGAATAGGGAAAAATCATTATGGGCTGAAATGATAGGCCTAAACGATTTTTATTTATTTCATTTCACTTGGGATTGCGGGTTTGAAATGATAAAACCCGGATTTTTTTCCTTTGAAAATTACGGATTGAAATGATATATTATCTGTATCATTTTATTTAAGTTAGAAATTTTTATACAGATTGTGGTTAAAACATTTTTCTAAATTTTAAAGTATATAAAAAATGTAAATATTATGATATGTTGATTTAAATTTAATTAAAAATTATTTTATAAAATATTAGTGATTTTCTATAAATTAAATAAGTGAATTAAGTAAATGGTGAAGTGGAATTTGAAATATAAGTTAATTTTGGAATTTATGATTTTGTTTATAAATAGAATTTATGTAAAGTAAGAAAATATGACAATTTTGATTTGAAATGAAATTAAATGATTTTTATAAAGTGTTAATAATTTTTGTATAAATAAAATATGAAATAAATGGATATTTAAGTTGAATTTTGAAATATAACTTAAATGGAAATTGGTGATTTTGTAAAAATGTGAATTTTTAATTAAGTAAATAAAATGAAAATATGTTATATTTTGAAATATAAACTTAAATGTTAAGTTAAAATATTTAATTATAAAGAAAAGAAATTAATGCTGGAATTTAATAAGTAAAATTATTATTAAATTTGATTTTGAATGCAAATTTAACTTTATAAAATCATAAATATAACGGTATTTCAATGATTATTTTAAAGTGTGAAATTATATGATTTTATAAGTTAAAATGATTTAAATTAAAATTTAATTGGTTATTAAATTGTATTTAAATTCTTGAATTTTAATTGGCAGCCTTTTTTGAAATGCTATCATTTCTAATATAAAGGATATTACAGCATTTTGTAAATGCAGTAATTGATATAAATGAAATAAATGGCTAAAATGAACTTAGGGATGTTACTGCACTTTGTAAGTGTTGTAGTTGTTGAATTTAACTAAAGTTTTATTTGAAATCTAAACCTATTACAGCATTTTAAATGATGTCTTTTGCTAACTGAATTGTTTTTAAACATAACTTTCCGTAGCATTTTCTAAGTGCTGCGAAAGTTGAAATTTCACCGTTCTAATAAATTTAAGTGAATAAATGAATTGTGAAAAGACTAAAATTTTGAGGATTGAATATTTGAATATTAAATATAATAATTTCATTTTTGAAATGGTTTAATTGGAATATTTTGATTTGAAAATATTTGGATATCTTGAAATGGATTTGAAATGATATTGAATTTTGAAATGATATTTGATTTATAAGTATAAAATACCAATTTTGAAATTTTAACCACAGAATGTATTTAATTTATGGTTTAAATGATCCTTAGAGGATGGTCGATCCCAAGCATTCTTTAAGTTATTATGCATTACTGCTACAGTTCACTTGAGTTGGTTTACATTATATAAGTATATATTGTCCTGACTCGAGTGTTTTGTATTTTGCTTTACGCTCGGGTCAGCCTGAGTATTTATAGCTTAGCTTTGGATCTCTTTCTGGAGCTAGGAATCATTGGAGATTCTGCTTATCTAGTTACCTATCCATTTCAGTTTCAGTTGTTCTATTTCAGCTCTGGTATTATAAACTTCTATGTATTTTAGATTTCTATTGTATATGTTTTCAGACTGATATTATGTATTTTGTTTTGAGAGTTTGTTATAATAGCTTCATGAACTACTATGGTATTTTAATATCCACTGCGAGTTATTCTGATATTTCTGTCTTGGTGATTCTGTATTTGATTTTATTTGCTCCAAATTTTATTACAATCTGTTATTTTGAATTATTCAAGTCAGACATGTGTGGATTATTGTCGATTTGAATGGTCTAAAATAGTGGGTTGTTACAACGTAAATCGTGAGTGATTGATCACCTTTCGAGGCTAGAAGAGATGATTCGACAATGGAATGAGCTCCGAATCCAAGCATGAATTTCAAACAAAGCACGATGGACACGGAATCAACGATCAAAGCTGATGAATAGGAATTGACAAAAATCGAATCAGAACTGGATTGATGATGATAAATGGTATAGGCAAACTTATATATATAACTATATATATAAATCATATTTTAAATTCAAACACATATTTTAAAATAAGATATATATATTATATTTATTTACAAATCAATATTAGTTTAAACACATATTAAATTAAATATATATACACTTATTAAAATGCAAGATACTTATATAGATTATATATATACACTACAAAATATCAACATAACTTTATACATATATTTGCTTATATAACTCATATACAGGAAGACATATATATAACTTTACTATATAAAAGAAAAACTGCAGCCTATATTATAATGTAAACTATCGTATATGGCTATATATAAACTGGCATGTATATAACTTATGTAAACTCTAATATATATAACTTATAAAAAAAATTCTTTTATAAAACAAGGAGAAAGCCTTCATATGTATATACCGTATATTACACATCACCCACAAATTGATATATATATATATATAAATCTTAAACAAACTATATATATACTTTACAGATCCAATACATAAGCTAATGTAACTTATCCATCTATATATATAACTGTAAGCATATATTTACTGTGACTATTATCACTAAATTATGCAGGCCTATATTACAGACCATACATATTAATATATGTACACGCCGACTTTATAGATGAAGTATGCCCGAAATCAACTCTTTATGAACTAATATATATTAAAAGTCCAAGCATATATATAAACTACTGTTAAATTTTAGATTATAGTTTTTATCAATAAGTAAAGAAAACTACATAAACTAACCTATAAACACTAGTACCCAAGAATATAGAAGATACCCGTCCTATCCAAATATATAAACTAAAATATATGACAGGTATATATTCACTTACATGTAGAAAATATAGGAAACAGTTCGACCGAGATGAAGGTTGGCTTCGGCCGATCAAAGAGGAGGAGCTCGGCCACATGCTGGTGGTTGAGTGCTCGCGTGGCTCGGGCCAGAGGAGATGCGACAGGGGCAGAGGGCAGGTGGAGAGGAGAGAAGATTGAGCGGTTGGTCGCTGGGCTTTAGATTAGAACTGGAAGAGGAAGCTGGCACCCGGCATGGTGGCAGTTCGGCAAGGGCGGAGGGGAGTACGGCCGGGCCGGATGGTGGCTCGCGAGTGGAAAGAAAGGGAAAGAGGGCCGCCAGTCGTTGTTCAGGGCGGTGGAGCATGTGGTCGAGCGGCAATAGGAGGGAAAGCTGTTGTAGGCACGATTAGATGGAATGCACGTGTGCTCGATTGCGTTGGTGGTTTTTTTCTTTTATATGTAGCAGATCGCAAATAAATGAGAGGAGATGAGCAAAAACAAGTAGCAGTCATGAAGGAAGAAGAGTTGCATTGCTCCCAAGCCTCTGTGCAAAATAAACGGGTTTGAGGCCAAAGGTATAGCAACAGTTTTCTGGTTTCAAAATTTTATATTGAAATGACCCTCCTATTTCCACCCTAATTTCATAAGGATTTTTTTTTATGTTAAGAGATGATATATAGATATATCATTCATTACAAATATATTTCCCAGGGTCATTTTCTTTCTCCAATAAACAAAATATATCCAGGATCTTTCACAATATAAAAATATTGTTTTAAATCTAAATCATTCCTAACATACATATATGAAGATATCTATGTTATATTCTACTAGAATCAGAGCATGATAATATGTAAGTAGAAATCCTTTTAAATCTATTAAAATGTGATAATTCCCTGATAAAAGATTAATTATTGTATCCTGATTTTTGACCATAGAATTCGCTGGAAACATGTACTTTAGTCTGTTATTCTAATTAAGAAATGATCAAGTAATAATCAGTGGAAAGCAAGCTTTTAATATGGATGATTGTGTTAGAGTCTGTATAGTATCAAACTCAGGCTAAAAGAAAGTGGATCATAAGTGAACATAAGCAACATCTAGGCGTAATGGAAACGCGCCTAACTTACACATGAGAGGTCACGAGTTCGAGTGCTATGCTGGTCGGTTCAAACCCAATTTTTGTTTTTTTTTTCTTTTTATTTTTCTCCTGTGAACAAAATTGTCTGAACCTATTATATACTTTGGCTATGAAACAGGTCTGAAAATTTAATTTAAACCCTTGGTTGCTGGCTTGACCCAAGCTCAAGAAAAATGGCTATGTTAGCCCTGTTCTGGTTTGCACTACTTTGTTACAAAATACCTGCTATATTATTTTCTTTTCAAAGCAACTCAAACCCTTTCTATCAGATTTTATTTTTGACTTGAACATGGATTTTCTTATGCCAGTTCTATAGATATACATACAAACCACAAATTCTTTCAACCTCAGATTTTCTACCATTATAGCCTAACTGTTCTTGAAGCTTAAAATTCATTTTTCCTTAGCAAAGCATTTAGCAAAACAAAGCACATAGTTCAGCTGAGACATATAAGTTCAATAGCTACAAAACAGCAATTAACCATACATTGGTTTCTCAAAGTAATTTTAAACAATAGGTCTTAATCTAGTTCATCATGAAGGTGTAGTTTACTTCAGCAAAGTCTTTAAAAAACATAGCATCCAAATCTTAAGCAGTTTAACATCCAAAGCCTGATCAAAGCAATTCCTATTTCCCTGCAAAATCACCATGAACTGCCCCATATGAATATGAGACACCCAATGGTGCATAAACACAAAAGGGTCAGACTATTTGTCTGGTATGAATAATCCAACTGAAAACATGATCTCATTCAATTCTCTTTATAAACAAACTTTACATGAATAAGAAACTCAGTATCTTCCTTATGCTTGTTTTTTTTTTGAAGCATGTTCCTTCATCTCAGTGTTAACAGATTATTTACACATATAATCACCATGACTTGATTCATAGAAAACAATCATAAGATTCATCCATAAAAAGCACCAAAACAACCAAATACAAACATCAATTCAGTTATCATCCCCTTTTCAACTTTACTGGCCATCAGGGATTTTGCCCAGGCCTCTCTTGAATCTATTCCTAGAATTCATTATCAAATATAACAGGGTCTTTAGCTACTTTCTCCTTTTTAAACACACACTGCCTGGGACATCTCTCTGTTAACCCAGCACACTCAGGCCCCTGGGTATAAACATACCATGTGTGAACTTGCAATATTCCCCTTGCCAAGCTATACTTTGGTAGCCCTAAGATCCCAAGTCCTTAGTTAAATTACTAAGTGTTATTATTATTTTTCATAGCAGTGTTAATCCCTTCTGCATCTTACTTCTTAATCAGAGAAATATAAATAATGCAAGCAACATGTATTCATCCAGAGTTTGGTAAGTTATATTCTCAGAAGCAAACATTTTATCATGAAAGAGGGAGGTGACTTCTTAGCACATTATTTTGCCTATGGGTTTCACTGGATCAAGATGTAAGCATATGGTCCTGAGTAATTTGCTAGATATATATTTTCCCTTACCTCTGGTTCAATCAGATTCATGATCTGGCTAAACCACAAGTATATTTGATTTGGGTATTTCATAAAACATAGAAGCTCAGCACATGTACAACATTGCACTTCTACATTTTCTTTTGTTTTAATTAATATGAGACATAAGCAACAACACAATGTTACAGCCCATATTTCTTTCTACCTTCAGACCATATACCCACTACTTGAATCCGGGGATTTTTATAAACAACTTATAAAAAAAACTTATAAAAGAAATCACTCAGTCTCAAAGCTAACCCATATCTCAGACAAACATTTTAGTTCATGAATCCATGACTCTTATTTTTCTGGGTAAATCAGATAGAGGTTTTACCCTTAAACAAATCATTAACAAATCAAAGTCATCCAATCATAAAACATAACTTGTAAAAGAAAATTAGTTCAAACTGGTTGCCTCAATATTCAGGTCTTAATGCCAAAGTTTTCAGTGAGGTTACTCACCTTAATCCTTCTTCTTCCTATGCCTTATGAACCCCCTTTTAGTCTTCTGCCTTCTCCTATTTTCTCTGGTTTATGCCTTGTATATTTTTCTTTAGGTTAATGAAGAACAAAAATATATGGTCTTACTATACTAGGCCTTTTATATAAATCTTGGCTGTTACTAGGGTTTATGGACTTACCCAATGTCAGTTCTACCCCATCCCAAACATAGCCTGCCTCTGGTTTGATTCAAGAAAATAAAAGGGTATGTGGTTCTTGTCTTCCTTTCCAGAAATTAGTCCCTCTCTTTTAATTTTCGCTGGTCATGTCATATGCATGACTTCTTATTATTATTATTATTATTATTTTCTTAATAAAAGAGATTACTGAGAATAGATAAAGTGCTTGTTTAGGGACTCATGCCATTTTCATGCAACTTCTGTTTTCTTCCAGAGATTGATTGACTGTATACATGTATAACCTATGTATACCTAAGCCTTTTATTTTTCTTTCTTTCTTTAAATAATTTTAAGTTTATTTCAGCCTAGCTCTTATTTTCTTTGTACTATATTTTATTTAAAGACAAAATTCTATCTTTATGCATATGTATTTCTAAATCAGTTATTTTATTTTATCTATTAATTTCTGCCAAATTTTGTTACACAGAAATCTGTGTGCATGTGTACACTGTCTTGTGCACATGTACATGTTTTATACTTTGTATCTGCAAATCAATTTCCTATTCCAATTTTTCCCAATGCAATTTCAAACAAATACAAACTAAATTAAATCATGAAATTACTCACAAAAATCAGGGTTATCACATATACCCCTCCTTTTAGGAATTGTGTCCCACAATTCTTTCATACTTAACTTAAGTATCATCTTTTCAGAAAAATGAATTTTTCTGATTTCAAAACCATTTTCAAACCAATCACCTATTAAGCACTATGCATATCAACACAAGATAAAAATCACAATGCATATTCAACCAACACATTCATTAGTATGTATATATATAGATTTACCTTTTCTTCAATCAAACAGCTGGGGATAATCATTTCTGATTTTATCCTCCACTTCCCATGTGCAATCATTTGGGTCTAGACTCCATTGTACTTTTACTAATTTAATTTCTTTGTTTCTCAATTTCTTGGTTTCTCTAGAAACTATGCCCACTGGTTCCTTTTCATAGATCATTCTAGGATCAATCTGCACATCCTTAGAGGATTCTAGTATTGCTTCCTTATCATGAACCCATCTTCTTAGTTGAGACACATGAAAGACATCATGCATTGCTCTCATTTCTTCTGGCAATTCTAATTTATAGGCTACTGTCCCTATTCTTTCTAGAATTTTATATGGTCCTATATATCTAGGAATCAACTTTCCTTGTTTCCCAAACTTTAGAACCTTTTTCATGGGTGATATCTTGATGAACACATAATCCCCAACATCATATTGTACTGCCTTCCTTCTTTGACCTGCATATTTCTTTTGCCTATCTTGGGCAGAGGCAATTCTTTTTCTGATCAAGGCTACCTTTTCAGAAGTCTCCTTCACATTTTCTGGTCCTAAGACCACTTTTTCTCCAGACTCATGCCAACTTGAAGGTGATAAACATGGCCTTCCATAGAGAGCTTCAAAGGGGGCCATGCCTATGCTACTGTGATGGGTGTTATTGTATGCAAATTCAGCTAGATATATGTAATCTTCCCAGCTTCCTCCCCAATCCAATACACATGCTCTCAACATGTCTTCAAGCAATTTGTTCACAATTTCTGTTTGACCATCAGATTGAGGATGGTATGCTGTACTCAAACATAAATCAGTCCCCATTGCCTTGTGAAAACTCTGCCAAAATTTTGAAGTGAAGATGGTATCTCTATCACTCACTATAGTCTTTGGTATACCATGCAATCTGACTACTTCTTTAATAAACAACTTGGCTAGGGTATTAGCATTTCTTTCTGATTTCACTGGTATAAAGTGGGCTGACTTGGTTAACCTATCAACCATTACCCAAATACTATCATTTCCCCTCCTAGTTCTAGGCAAACCATCAATAAAATCCATTGATATGTCTTCCCATTTCCACTGTGGTATTTGTAAAGATTGAAGCATTCCTGAGGGTTTTTGATACTCAGCCTTCACCTGCTGGCAAACCATACATTTTGATACATAGGTTGCCACTGCACTCTTCATACCACTCCACCAATAATCTCTCTTGAGGTTGTGATACATTCTTGTGCTTCCTGGGTGTATAGTATATTTGCTTTTGTGGTAAGCATCCAAAATTTCTTGCTTCAACTCATCCATTACTGGAACACATATTCTTTCTCCTTTCTTCAGATGGCCCTGATCATCCAACTGAAAACCTTCTACTGTCTCACCATTTAATATTTGTGTCTTCTTTCCAAATAAAAATGGATCTTGGTTTTGTAGCATTGCAACTTTATTTTTCAATTCTGACCCCAGAGTAATAAAACTTAATTTTCCCATTTCTACCTTCCCACTGCATAAGCTCATGTTTTCTATGTTATCACTTTTTATCTCTGAATCAATTAATAATGATAAAGTGTTAAACTCTTCTATCATTAATCTAGCCACTTTAGCATGTTGTCTACTTAGGGCATCTGCTACTTTATTAGCCTTACCTGTTGTGTAAAATATTTCAAAATCATATGAGGCTAAGAGTTCAATCCATCTTTGCTGCCTCATATTTAATTCTTTTTGTGAAAACAAATATTTGAGTGATTTATGGTCTGTATATACTTCAAATTTTGCCCCTAACAAGTAGTGTCTCCATAGCTTAAGGGCATACACTATAGCAGCCAATTCAAGGTCATGAGTAGCATACCTTACTTCACTTGATTTCAACTGCCTAGAAGCATAAGCTATTACCTGATGTTGTTGCATCAACACTGCTCCAAGCCCTTGTCCACTTGCATCAGTATACACCACCAAGTTTTCATTTCCCTCAGGTACTTTAAGAATTGGAGCTTGTACCAGTGCTTCTTTTAATTTCCCAAAGGCATTTTCACATTCCTCAGTCCAAGTGAACACTTGATTTTTCCTAGTCAATCTGGTTAATGGAATTGAGATTTTTGCAAAATCTTTTATAAATCTTCTATAGTAACCAGCCATTCCCATGAATGATCTGACTTCAGTGACATTAGTAGGCCTTTTCCAAGCTTGCACTGCAATGACTTTATTGGAGTCCACAGCTATTCCTTTTTCTGATATAATATGGCCTAGAAAGTTCACTTCATTCTGCCAAAAAGTGCATTTTGAAAACTTTGCTTTCAAGTCTTCCTGTCTCAATTTCTCAAATACTATATGCAAATGGTTCTCATGCTCTCTAACTGTCTTAGAATAAATTAGTATATCATCAATAAATATTAATACAAACTTATCCAAGTATTCTCTGAAAATTCTATTCATCAAATCAACAAAATAGGAAGGAGCATTTGTTAAGCCAAATGGCATCACCAAAAATTCATAAAGTCCATATCTGGTGTTAAAGGCTGTATACTTAATGCTTTCCTCTTCTACTTTCATCTGATGAAAGCCTGAAGCTAAATCAAGCCTGGAGAATATCTTTGCACCACTCAATTGATCAAAGAGATCATCAATTCTTGGTAAGGGGTATTTATTTTTAACTGTGACTTTATTTAATTCCCTATAGTCAATACATAATCTCAGGGATCCATCATGTTTCTTAACAAAGACTACTGGTGCTCCCCATGATGAGCTGCTGGGTCTAATAAAACCTTTTTCTTCTAGTTCAACTAATTGCTTTTTCAACTCCATCAATTCATTAGGCCCCATTCTGGTTGGTCTTTTAACCACTGGGCTAGCTCCTGGAATTATTCTAATTGAAAATTCAACTGGCCTGTGATTAGGAACTCCTCTTACTTCCCCAAACACATCATCATATTGATTAACTATGGGGATCTCTTCTAATGCAGGCATGGGTTTTTCATTTGACAATGCAGAAAAGTTGGCTATACTTCTATTTTTGTTTGCCTCACAAAGAACGATTATCCTTTGTCCATCAGAAACCTTCAATGATATGGTGGATGTCTCCATATTTATGATAGCCTTATATCTACTCAACCAATCAACTCCTAAAATAATTCCTATGTCTGGATATTGCAACACATATAGGTTTGACTCAAACACATGTCCTCCTATATTTAATCCCAGTTGCATGCACATCATACCCATGACACATGAACTACCTATAGGGCTTCTAATTAGTAGTGGTTTATCAACAATCATACAGTTCAATTTTAATTGTTGTGCAATATCATGAGAGATCAATGAGTGTGTAGCCCCAGTATCATATACTACTGTTAAAGGTATTGAATTGATAAGCAAAGTACCTTCAACTTGACCATGCTTTTCAACATTTGATCCCTCAGCTGCCTTGCCTTTCCCTTCCAAAGCCCCTAATTTTCCTTGCTTAAAATCTGGGCAGTTCCTCTTTATGTGACCTTCCTTCCCACAATGGTGACAATTGAAGGATGCTGGTCTAGGATTGGTGCACCTATTTTTCATGTGCCCCTCTTGTCCACAGTTGTAACAAGTGATCCTCTTCTTAACTTCAGCAGTTCTGGCTTCTTCTGGTTTCTTGGTGGAAGTTATGCCTGTTTTCTTTTTATCATAAGGGTGAAATTTACCCTTTCCCTTCTTGTTTTGATTATTTTTGAATGCCCTGAAATTCTCTCTAGCTTTATCATGTTGTTCAATGCTCAGAGTCAAATCCAAAACTTGATCAAAAGTTTTATCCTTATATGGTAGCATGGCTCTACTAAGGCTAGAGTTCAACCCTTGGATATATCTGCCATTCTTAGCTTCCACAGTAGTGATGAGCACTGCACCATACTTTGCCAATGATTCAAACTTCTGAGTGTACTCAGTGACACTCATAGTCCCTTGCCTCAATTTGATGAATTCCTCCAGTAAAGATTCCTTAGCTGATGCAGGGATAAATCTGCCTTCCAACATTGCTTTAAACTGATCCCATGTTACTTCTCCTTCAGGTCTTCCAGCTATGATAACCTCCCACCAATCCAAAGCTGCTCCTCTCAATTGCCTGGATGCAATTTGCCTCTTCCTTTGGTCTTCAACTTGCATGTCTGCAAAGATTCTTTCCAAAATTCTAAGCCAATTTTGAACCCCCATAACTCCTTCTGTGCCATCAAAGGTTTTGCCTCCAAGATTGGTAAAAGTCTTGAGTAGTTTGGAAAGTTCCTCATGTGGATTTTCCTGCCTGTTGCCTACTCCATCTCTTATGACCCTCATGAATTCTTGCACATTCACCATGGGTGGTTCACTTGTTCCTACATTTTGATGTCTGGGTCCTACCATAGCTCTATGGATATAACACTTAGGTTAGTCTGTTTTGCCTAATGCTCGATAGATTAATTCATTTTAATTTATCACTTATTCTGTCATAATAGATATCAATAGTGTAAATAAGAAAAAAAAACAAAACATCCAAAGCAGTAAACACTTCTATACATCCAATGCAAACAAATTCATACAAAAATTTTTGCTATGTTATTTAACAACATAGCTCTGATACCAACTGAAATGACCCTCCTATTTCCACCCTAATTTCATAAGGATTTTTTTTTATGTTAAGAGATGATATATAGATATATCATTCATTACAAATATATTTCCCAGGGTCATTTTCTTTCTCCAATAAACAAAATATATCCAGGATCTTTCACAATATAAAAATATTGTTTTAAATCTAAATCATTCCTAACATACATATATGAAGATATCTATGTTATATTCTACTAGAATCAGAGCATGATAATATGTAAGTAGAAATCCTTTTAAATCTATTAAAATGTGATAATTCCCTGATAAAAGATTAATTATTGTATCCTGATTTTTGACCATAGAATTCGCTGGAAACATGTACTTTAGTCTGTTATTCTAATTAAGAAATGATCAAGTAATAATCAGTGGAAAGCAAGCTTTTAATATGGATGATTGTGTTAGAGTCTGTATAGTATCAAACTCAGGCTAAAAGAAAGTGGATCATAAGTGAACATAAGCAACATCTAGGCGTAATGGAAACGCGCCTAACTTACACATGAGAGGTCACGAGTTCGAGTGCTATGCTGGTCGGTTCAAACCCAATTTTTGTTTTTTTTTTCTTTTTATTTTTCTCCTGTGAACAAAATTGTCTGAACCTATTATATACTTTGGCTATGAAACAGGTCTGAAAATTTAATTTAAACCCTTGGTTGCTGGCTTGACCCAAGCTCAAGAAAAATGGCTATGTTAGCCCTGTTCTGGTTTGCACTACTTTGTTACAAAATACCTGCTATATTATTTTCTTTTCAAAGCAACTCAAACCCTTTCTATCAGATTTTATTTTTGACTTGAACATGGATTTTCTTATGCCAGTTCTATAGATATACATACAAACCACAAATTCTTTCAACCTCAGATTTTCTACCATTATAGCCTAACTGTTCTTGAAGCTTAAAATTCATTTTTCCTTAGCAAAGCATTTAGCAAAACAAAGCACATAGTTCAGCTGAGACATATAAGTTCAACAGCTACAAAACAGCAATTAACCATACATTGGTTTCTCAAAGTAATTTTAAACAATAGGTCTTAATCTAGTTCATAATGAAGGTGTAGTTTACTTCAGCAAAGTCTTTAAAAAACATAGCATCCAAATCTTAAGCAGTTTAACATCCAAAGCCTGATCAAAGCAATTCCTATTTCCCTGCAAAATCACCATGAACTGCCCCATATGAATATGAGACACCCAATGGTGCATAAACACAAAAGGGTCAGACTATTTGTCTGGTATGAATAATCCAACTGAAAACATGATCTCATTCAATTCTCTTTATAATCAAACTTTACATGAATAAGAAACTCAGTATCTTCCTTATGCTTGTTTTTTTTTTGAAGCATGTTCCTTCATCTCAGTGTTAACAGATTATTTACACATATAATCACCATGACTTGATTCATAGAAAACAATCATAAGATTCATCCATAAAAAGCACCAAAACAACCAAATACAAACATCAATTCAGTTATCATCCCCTTTTCAACTTTACTGGCCATCAGGGATTTTGCCCAGGCCTCTCTTGAATCTATTCCTAGAATTCATTATCAAATATAACAGGGTCTTTAGCTACTTTCTCCTTTTTAAACACACACTGCCTGGGACATCTCTCTGTTAACCCAGCACACTCAGGCCCCTGGGTATAAACATACCATGTGTGAACTTGCAATATTCCCCTTGCCAAGCTATACTTTGGTAGCCCTAAGATCCCAAGTCCTTAGTTAAATTACTAAGTGTTATTATTATTTTTCATAGCAGTGTTAATCCCTTCTGCATCTTACTTCTTAATCAGAGAAATATAAATAATGCAAGCAACATGTATTCATCCAGAGTTTGGTAAGTTATATTCTCAGAAGCAAACATTTTATCATGAAAGAGGGAGGTGACTTCTTAGCACATTATTTTGCCTATTGGTTTCACTGGATCAAGATGTAAGCATATGGTCCTGAGTAATTTGCTAGATATATATTTTCCCTTACCTCTGGTTCAATCAGATTCATGATCTGGATAAACCACAAGTATATTTGATTTGGGTATTTCATAAAACATAGAAGCTCAGCACATGTACAACATTGCACTTCTACATTTTCTTTTGTTTTAATTAATATGAGACATAAGCAACAACACAATGTTACAGCCCATATTTCTTTCTACCTTCAGACCATATACCCACTACTTGAATCCGGGGATTTTTATAAACAACTTATAAAGAAAACTTATAAAAGAAATCACTCAGTCTCAAAGCTAACCCATATCTCAGACAAACATTTTAGTTCATGAATCCATGACTCTTATTTTTCTGGGTAAATCAGATAGAGGTTTTACCCTTAAACAAATCATTAACAAATCAAAGTCATCCAATCATAAAACATAACTTGTAAAAGAAAATTAGTTCAAACTGGCTGCCTCAATATTCAGGTCTTAATGCCAAAGTTTTCAGTGAGGTTACTCACCTTAATCCTTCTTCTTCCTATGCCTTATGAACCCCCTTTTAGTCTTCTGCCTTCTCCTATTTTCTCTGTTTTATGCCTTGTATATTTTTCTTTAGGTTAATGAAGAACAAAAATATATGGTCTTACTATACTAGGCCTTTTATATAAATCTTGGCTGTTACTAGGGTTTATGGACTTACCCAATGTCAGTTCTACCCCATCCCAAACATAGCCTGCCTCTGGTTTGATTCAAGAAAATAAAAGGGTATGTGGTTCTTGTCTTCCTTTCCAGAAATTAGTCCCTCTCTTTTAATTTTCCCTGGTCATGTCATATGCATGACTTATTATTATTATTATTATTTTCTTAATAAAAGAGATTACTGAGAATAGATAAAGTGCTTGTTTAGGGACTCATGCCATTTTCATGCAACTTCTGTTTTCTTCTAGAGATTGATTGACTGTATACATGTATAACCTATGTATACCTAAGACTTTTATTTTTCTTTCTTTCTTTAAATAATTTTAAGTTTATTTCAGCCTAGCTCTTATTTTCTTTGTACTATATTTTATTTAAAGACAAAATTCTATCTTTATGCATATGTATTTCTAAATCAGTTATTTTATTTTATCTATTAATTTCTGCCAAATTTTGTTACACAGAAATCTGTGTGCATGTGTACACTGTCTTGTGCACATGTACATGTTTTATACTTTGTATCTGCAAATCAATTTCCTATTCCAATTTTTCCCAATGCAATTTCAAACAAATACAAACTAAATTAAATCATGAAATTACTCACAAAAATCAGGGTTATCACATATATGCAATGTATGTTTTATTTTATGTACAGAGTAACGAAACAAAGATATTGGAACCTGAGAAAAATAAATTGTTATGGGGAATAGAAAAGGTCGCCGCGAATTTAGAGGAATAATAAAAGCAAGAGGGAAATTAATAGGCAGAAAAATAAATAAAGGCCCACGACCACACTGATACAGCTGGAAAATTTAAAGCAATTTATTATATGGCCACGGTTCAAATTTGAAAAGCAAGAAATCCAAAAGTCGCGAATTTCGGTACCGGTACGACGCATAGTTTGATTGTTTCCGTCGCGTACCAGACCTCAAAACACACAAATGAATATACTGTGGAGGTCAGCACGACGAGACGATCAAAATGGTATATAGATATTAGTGGTACGATTATCCGATCAAAAGTCGATAATCGATACCGATAAATGCTGCTATTCCGTACGGAAAAATTCAAACAGAGCTAGAAACGTCCAAAATTTGCGAAACGAATTATGCAGTCTTATTCAGAGTGTTCTAAATAAATTTTCTCATGTTGACGTATTTAGATTTAGGAATACTTTTATCATCATCAATTTTTGACTGATATAAATTGGAATAAAATTACCCTAGAAAATAAACTTCCAAATTATCTGATGAAAATTTACCAGTTGCTATATTAAAACAAATGCATTTCAAATATCAAATTTAAATTTCAAAATTTTGTTGTTTAAAGTTTCACAAAATTTCAAATTAAATATATAAATAAACAAATAAAATTATCTAAAATTTACGGTTCGTTACACGATATGGCAGTGATTCGAAGCTAAAGGGGCGATGCGATTTAATGATGATGGGGAAGAAATGGGCTAAATATGGGGCGATGGGATTCAACGGGTATATCTCAAATTAGGGGGATTGAATATTTAGGGTTAGATGAGAAGATGAAAAAGAGAAAGATCAAAGAATGATTTTTTAGTCCAAAAATGGGAAAGAGAAGCGACAATAGAGGCAGAAAAAAAGAGTCGTTGCTGTTCATTTCACAGAATGCCCAGGAGGCTTGTATGCTCTTGAAATACAACTCAGTAATAATATAGTAGTATAGATATCTAATTTGTATTATTTAAAGAGATTTGATTGAATCACACACATAATTAATGTTTTGACAATAAATCTATTTTTGTATTGATTGCTATAAATCTCTGATTTGTAATAATTAAAAAGATTTGATTTAATCTAATATACGCACAATTAATTTTATATGTATGTTTGTATATATAAAATTTATTATACGTATTTCATATTGTCAAAGTATGAACTAGATTTCTTTCCCAAAAAAATAATTTAAAATGAGGCAATTATATATTTATATATATAAATTTATGTGTGTGTATATATATATGTATGTATGTATGTATGTATATGTATGTATATAAAATTATTGTTGACTGTTTATATTCTCTGACACCTATTAATTGTCATTTATATGCTGCATTTATTGATAATGTGAGAAATGCGGATTACGGATCTTAAGGCTAGGAATAACACTAGAAGGGGGGTGAATAGTGTTTATAAGAAATTATTAAATCTTTTTGAGATTATGTTAATTTGAACACAAATGTATGCAATATTCAGACACAGATATAATCACCAGAAACAAACACAGATGCAGAAATAAAGTAAATGCAGTAAAGGAAAGAACACACTGGATTTTATACTGGTTCGGAGTTACCCTACATCCAGTCCCGCACAACTAAGTACGGATTTCCTTTCAAAAGCAATTCAACAATTACAACCCTCGATTTCAAGGCCACGAGGTACACCCTCCAGAATCACAATCGTCTGGGTAGAGATACTTGATTTCCGAGGCAACAAGTTCACCCAATTGATTTCCAAGGCTACAATCACACCTTTTCTCGCTTGATTGATTTCCAAGGCTACAATCACACATTTTCTCGCTAGATAGATTACAAAGAAGCCTATAACTCTGAATAGCACTGGGATCTTGTTGAGATAGTGATAGAGAATCAAACATGAGATGATCTAGTTAGATTCAATGTTGATTTCGGCAGAGTGATGATAGGATTTTGAATAAGAAAACGTGGAAGAAGAAGAGAAGTGAAAAACCAGAAAATCTGTATTAAAATTTGTTAAAACTAACCCCTATTTATAGAAGAACAACAACCATGTCCATTCGTGATAGGTTATGGCGAATAGACACATCTTTTGAAATTCAAATTTTTGAATCTAACTGTCACTATGTCGACATGAGGTACTAGGGCATGTTGACATCCCAAAGCATTTTTTGATGATTTGATTTTCTTTGAAAATAACCTTTATATTATATTAAAAACTATTTAAACTTTATAAATATACTTGACTATGGATAAAATACATAGATAAATATAGAGAATAATATATATATAATTTTACTATAATTTTATATTTAAATCTAAGTATAAATATATTATAATTAAAAGATAGTTTAAAACAAACGAAGTTTAAAACAAGAGTTTATTTAAAAACAAAGAATATTTTAAGGCTAAAACATCTTTTTTGAAAATCATTTGAAAAGATAATTTTTAAGGCTAAAACATTTTGAAAAGCAGTTTTGAAAATCATTCTGAAGTAGTTTTGAAAATCATTTTGAAGTAGTTTTGCAAGCTTCTTCCTGCAGAATATATCATCATATCAGGACTCGAGAACTTGTACAAAACTAGGATGTTTGTGGGTTTGTAAGCCACTTGTCGTAGGTAAGCTACTTGTCGTGGGTTTGTAAGCCACTAAAAAGGTAGAAATGGGTTCCATCCCAAAAGAAAAATGGAGTGAAGATTTCAGTGCTATTATGAAGTTTTAACATAATTCTATACTCAATACTTATCTTGAAATCTTGAACTCTTGATAATCTTGATATTCTTGATACTCATGAGTCTTCAATCTTGATATCCTGAATCTCTATACTGTACAGTCTTCATTCTTTGTTCCTGCATGGTAAAATCCTGCATATACATATATATCTAAACTATAATGTTAGTATTTATATTTTATAATCTTATTCTAAGGTTGTTGTCATCAAAACCATCATCTCAAGGACTAACAATCTCCCCCTTTTTGATGATGACAACCTTTGTTTATAAAATATTACTTCTATCCTATTGACTCCCCCTAAAACTAATAATTTCCCCTTAATCTATGCCTAACTACCCTATTTTATATTTATCCCCTTTTGTCATCAACAAAAACAAACAAACTCTAAACTATATAACTCCCTCTCATTCTTGTACTCAAGTACCTGCATTAATAAACTATATAATAGAGTATATTAAGAAATAACTATACTTATAGACATGATATTCAATCAACGATTATAAATATATCAATGTATATTTATACATTCATCAATCCACACCAAGTGTCAATCAAATCAATCAAAACAAACAATTTCAATCAAAGCAATCAATTCAAACAAAGTAATCAAATTAAATAAAGCAATCAAATTAAACGTTACGAGGAACTTCCATCCATCCTTCTTCTTCGAAAATAGGGTCTGCTTTGATGGCATCCCAATTTTCATTGTCATTTGTGAGAGAGACAGGAGGATGTTCTTCGTTATCATCCTTGTGCAGGGAAGAAATCATCCATCGAATTGCCTCGAAATGCCTTTCTTGCTCCTTGATCATCTGCATTTGACTCAATTCTAAGTGTCGCTGGTTAGGAAGAATGAATTAGAGAATATTCTTGAATGAATTAAGAGTTTCTTCAAGATTCTCGGATAAGTTATGAATTGGATTAGCCATTTTTGAAATTGTGAGAAGAATGAGAGATAGAATAGATAATAAATAATATTCAATAATGAATTCTGGAAGAAATGGGTATATATAGGTGTAGAAATTCGTTTGAAATGAATTGACATATGGTAGTTATTCAAATTTCAAATTCAAAATGAAGTGTCATTTCTTACCAGTACATGTCGACATGGTCATAGAGGGTATGTCGACATGAGGCAGTGAAATTTGATGTTAATTTTGATTTTGTGAATAATTGTGTATATATATATTTATATAATATACTAACATTTATTCAAGAGATAAGATAAGCTGGATAACAGAAAAGAAATTCAATTTCATTGCATAGAAGAGTGATACAATGATTAATCATAAAAACACTCAAGTTAAAACAAACTTAAACTAATTCGACATGATATGAAAATATAGAACTAGTTAGAGGATGATGAAGATGAAGATAATCCAAGTTTCTTGCTGACTTTGGAGAAAAACTTGTTCATCTTGGATGATATTTTGTCCAACTTCTTACTAACGAATCTTTTAAGAACCCGTTGATTCTCAACAATAATCTTTTGGTTTTTTGAGAAGGGTTTTGTTGGTAGGATTGTAGGGATAATCAATACTTTCTAGGGATGTCTCACCTTCATTTTCTTCTTCTATTTCCATTTCATCCTCTTCTTCTTCCTCTTCCTCTTCCATTTCTTCATGAGCCAAACGCTCTTCTTTTTCGGCAAGACTCTCATAAGGTTGAAAAATATATGGGATTTCATGAGAGAGATGTTTGAAATATTAAAAAATTTTCTTGAAATAAATTCTTCTCCTTTGAGATTTACTCCAAAATAGTTGAAAATCCGAGTAAGGTAAATTCCATGATATAAAGTGTTTTCTCCCATTTCAAAATTTTTAGGACGAAGTTCATCCAAAATAACTTGCGCCCAATTGATATCATAATTTCCGAAAATAGCAAAAAGAGCTTTGGAAACTTTTGAGGTAGGATTGTTAAAATTCCCCGATCTTGGGGTCAAAGTATGTTGTAAAAGAAGGTTAACAATTCTTGCTTTTGGATGAAAGTTTCGGTTTTTAAATTCAAATCATCTCCTTCAAAAATATGATGAAATGTCTCACGATCATGTTCATCGATTTGAAAACTAGAAAGATCCATTTCCGTATTCTTGCAATTGAGAATGGTACCCAAAAGATCACAATTTAAAACAATTCTAGTGCCTTTGACACTACTCCAAATTTCATCATCATTCCCTTCATAAAATTCTCGATTAAGATTTGCATAGAAAATTTTGACAAGATTTGGATAACAAACAAAATCATTTTGAGAAGCATCAACAAGACTAAGAATATGATTTTGCAAAAAGAGTATCAATTTCATAAGAAGCAAAATCTTGAAAAATAGCAAATTTTCCGGGATGGACTTTTCCATAATTAGCATAATTGATGTATGCTTTTATGGCCTCCGGATTATTGAGGACTTGCTCTTTCAAGTTTTTGGAAAGTCTCATGGTGGAGGGGTTGCTTGAAGAAGCCATTAAAGTAGAGAGTAGAGAGCTTGAAGTTTTGAAGGGAGAGTTTGAATTTGAAAATGAAAGTGAAAAGTTATGATAAAAGATAGTGAATAAATAGATTTTGAAAGACATGTTCTCTGGTCAAAAGATGCCTTTTCAGAGTATTGAATGAAGTGAAAAGGTAGAGGGAAATTCAACCATTTGAATTCAAATTTTGAATTTCAAATTCTGGTACCTATGTCGACATCAGGGTAGGGACCATGTCGACATATGCCTGTGAATTTCTATGATTTATTTTTCCTAAGTATTATAATATATATATATACTTATTATTTTAGTGTCTATATATATATATATATCTGGAATATTATTAGAATTATAGTATATTCCAGAAAATATTATTATATTATTAAAAAAAAATAAGAAAATAATAATAATAATAATAAATAAATTTTAAAATTCAATCAACACATCAATTCAAAATCAATCAATCAAGCAATCAATCATCTAATTCTAAGCATGCAATTTCAATCAATTGTATTGTAAATGTGTACCTTTTTCTGAGTTCGTTTTCTTGAATTTGTTGAAGTCGTGAACTGCCGTGAAACACAAATTTGAGTTATCTGTCTTCTGATCATCATCGCTTGAGGACGAGTCTGAGTCATCTAGAGTAGCAGTAAATGCATGCTTCTGTTTCTTTACTGATTCATTGTTTATAAGAGGATTCTGCCTTTCTGGATATGGACAGTCTCTTTTGATATGGCCTGATTCGTCATAGTTGAAACATTTGACATTGTTTGGCACTGCATTCTGATTTCCAGAATTCTTATAGTTGTTTCTCTTGAGATTATTCATCTTTCTGTATTTCAGGAATTTCCGAAAATTCCTGGTCATAAATGCTATCTCTTCATCATTATCACTGTTTGAGTCTTATCCGTCGGTTAATGCATTGAATGCCATTGATTTCTTTTCAGATGCTTTGCTTTCTCTTCTCCCGATCATTTGGACTTCAAATGACATTAGATTTCCAATCAATTCTTATATCTTTAAGGTACTGATGTCATTTGCCTCTTCGATTGCAAGTGTCTTTTGATCCCATTCTAGAATGAGAGAATTTAAAAAAATTCTGACTTGATCTTCTTCCGAAAATTCCTTTCCCAAAGATATTAAAGAATGCACAATATCCTGAAATCGACTATACATATCTGAAATAGCTCATTAGTATTCATTTTAAATAACTAAAACTGATTTGTGAGCATGGAAATTTTGGTCTGTTTAACTTTGCTTGTTCCTTCGTGAGTCACTTGCAAAGTTTTCCAGATTTCATATGCAGACTTACAAACTGACACTCTATTAAATTCATTCCTATCAAGTGAACAAAACAGAATATTCATTGCTTTAGAATTATTTTGTGCAACAGTCTTTTGCTCAGCGGTCCATTGTGCAAAATCAGTTGTGGGTTCAGAATATTCAGTTTGTGTGATATTCCAAGTATCTAATCCTATAGATTGTAAATATATTTTCATCCTACATGCCCAATATGCATAGTTACTGCCATTAAAAATTGGTGGTCTGACAGTAGACTGACCTTCTACAAATGAACTAGTGACAGGGATACTAGTGTTAGTAACAATACCAGTGTTGGTAGCCATTTTGAAAACTTTTCAAAATTCAGATTATGAAACTATTGAAAACCTTGCTCTGATACCAAATGTGAGAAATGCGGATTATGGATCTTAAGGCTAGGAATAACACTAGAGGGGTGTGAATAGTGTTTATAAGAAATTACTAAATCTTTTTGAGATCATGTTAATTTGAACACAAATGTATGCAATATTCAGACACAGATATAATCACCAGAAACAAACACAGATGCAGAAATAAAGTAAATGCAGTAAAGGAAAGAACACACCGGATTTTATACTGGTTCGAAGTTACCCTACATCCAGTCCCGCACAACTAAGTATGGATTTCCTTTCAAAAGCAATTCAACAATTACAACCCTCGATTTCAAGGCCACGAGGTACACCCTCCAGAATCACAATCCTCTAGGTAGAGATACTTGATTTCCGAGGCAACAAGTTCACCCAATTTATTTCCAAGGCTACAATCACACCTTTTCTCGCTTGATTGATTTCCAAGGCTACAATCACACCTTTTCTCGCTAGATAGATTACAAAGAAGCCTATAACTCTGAATAGCACTGGGATCTTGTTGAGATAGTGATAGAGAATCAAACCAGAGATGATCTAGTTAGATTCAATGTTGATTTCGGCAGACTGATGATAGGATTTTGAATAAGAAAATGTGGAAGAAGAAGAAGAGAAGTGAAAACCCAGAAAATCTGTATTAAAATTCGTTGAAACTAACCACGATTTATAGAAGAACAACAGCCATGTCCATTCGTGAAAGGTTATGGCGAATAGACACTTCTTTTGAAATTCAAATTTTTGAATCTAACTGTCACTATGTCGACATGGGGTACTAGGGCATGTCGACATCCCAAAGCATTTTTTGATGATTTGATTTTCTTTGAAAATAACCTTTATATTATATTAAAAACTATTTAAACTTTATAAATATACTTGACTATAGATAAAATACATAGATAAATATAGAGAATAATATATATATATATAATTTTACTATAATTTTATATTTAAATCTAAGTATAAATATATTATAATTAAAAGATAGTTTAAAACAAACGAAGCTTAAAACAAGAGTTTATTTAAAAACAAAGAATATTTTAAGGCTAAAACATCTTTTTTGAAAATCATTTGAAAAGATAATTTTTAAGGATAAAACATTTTGAAAAGCAGTTTTGAAAAAAATAAAACATTTTGAAAAGCAGTTTTGAAAATCATTCTGAAGTAGTTTTGAAAATCATTTTGAAGTAGTTTTGCAAGCTTCTTCCTGCAGAATATCTCATCATATCAGGACTCGAGAACTTGTACAAAACCAGGATGTTCGTGGGTTTGTAAGCCACTTGTCGTAGATTTGTAAGCTACTTATCGTGGGTTTGTAAGCCACTAAAAAGGTAGAAATGGGTTCCATCCCAAAAGAAAAATGGAGTGAATATTTCAGTGCTATTATGAAGTTTTAACATAATTCTAGACTCAATACTTATCTTGAAATCTTGAACTCTTGATAATCTTGATATTCTTGATACTCATGAGTCTTCAATCTTGATATCTTGAATCTCTATACTGTACAGTCTTCATTCTTTGTACTTGCATGGTTAAATCCTGCATATACATATATATCTAAACTATAATGTTAGTATTTATATTTTATAATCTTATTCTAAGGTTGTTATCATCAAAACCGTCATCTCAAGGACTAACAGAGTATACTAAATGGAAGTTGAATTAGTCATCCTTGGTACCCTTTATTTATTTCCCTTGTTTTCTTTATGTGATTAGCTATCCATTTATTTATGTCTATATGTCAACATCTTGTCATCACTGGATAGCACCTATCATATGTTGCACTTACATAATTTACACTAGTATATTTGGTTATACTTACATTTATTCCATGTATATGTTGCTAATTAATGACAGTCAAATAATCATTTAATTTAATTAAAGAGAGAGAAATGAAAGATTTTCTTTTTCCATATTAATAAAGTATCCTCTCATTAATTGAATAAGTTAAGAAAAGGAAATGTAAAGTTTTCTTCTCTAAATTACATAACTTTTGGAGAAATAAACAAAAGGTTTCTTTCTCTAAGTTTACTCTTATGGTTGTTGGATGTATTTGATACACTATATTTAAATTAATTAAAAACTTCTTTTGATCAATTTTTAAATAAAATAAGATTTTATTTTAAAAAAATTATTAAATTAGATCTGTAACGACTCGAAAATTTTAACGATTTAAATAACGTAATTAACTAAAAAAATTCATGAAATTAAACAATAAAATTTTGCAATGAAAATTTGATATTTGGTATGCGTCTATTTAAGCATAGCAAGTGGCAGATTTTCATTGGAAAATATGTAAGTTTTCTTGGTATTGAAATTTCAATTTTAATTTAAAATTAGTTAAATTTGATGGTAAAGAAATATTTTTTAAATCTGAATATTTTTATATAATAAAAACGTAAATCATTTTCTAAGTGAGACTTCATATTTCGTTTTGCCAAATTTGGATTTCTCTAGCCCCATTTATCTTATTTTCGGCGATATAGCTGCATTTTGGCAGTGAAAATCGAATTTTGATAGGATGGTTGTATCACTCATATCCGTGTTCCATCTTGCTCGTCTTATCGCGCTGATCTCCGCAGTATATTCATTTGTGCATTTCGGCGTCCGGTACGCTGCGAAATCTGCGAAACTGTTAGCCGTATCGATACCCGTTTTGAGCCTTTTGGTTTTCCTATGACCATTCAATTGTCCGCCGGTTGAAAATTAATAGCCATCATCTTTTAATATTTCCCAAAAATTAATATCTGACTTTTGCTATCCCACTATTCAATATAATTTCTGGTTCCTTTGATTTTCTCTGGTTCGTTCACTTTTCCTTCTGCTTCTTTCCACTTCGTTCATTTCTGTGCCATGAAAGAAAAAAATAATAATATAATGTAAAGCTATATATATTTGCTTAAGTCAGTTCGTCCTCCCACCTTCACATTTCTGGGCAGCATCACCTTCATTCTTTACCCGCCGCTACAAGCACCTATCTCCGCCCATGCCAGCCAACCACCCTAACCCTCTCCGCCTTGTCGCGTCTCACTCCACGTCGGCCACCAATAGAAATAGCTTGCTCCACCCCCAGAATCCTCCGTGGCAACCTTGAACCCACGCAAACCCATACCACCAATTTCCATCCTATAGCATCCTCTCCCGTAAACCCACCACCACGTAACCAGCAGCCTCCCTCCATCGCATAGCAGCCACCAGACCCGCCTCCTCCACCTTATCTCCTCAGCCACCAAACCAAGCAGTGCCTTCACCAACCTCGCCTTGCACCGACTCCACTACATCGCCATCACAGCCAACCATTACCCTCTCCCGCCAACCCATTCTCGCCACAACAGCCTCACCACTGACAGCGCCTCCTCACCCAGACTTCCACCCGAACAGTTCACCCTCCCTCTCCCCAGTCCACCACCCTACTGTCGCCACCCAGACCGAGTGCAGCAGCCCCTAACCGCCTTCCGGCCCCATCGGCTAAACCCGTGAACTCCTAGCCTTATCCTTATAATAAAAATAAAAAAATAAAAAGAAAAGTATATATATATTTCATATATATATTTTTTGTTTCCATTTATATCAAGCTAGTTTTGATTTGTTTTCATCGATTCCAAGTTATCGGCTTTGCTTTGTTCATCGAATTTGTGTTCACCTTGATTTGCTTTGGAAATTGTCGTTTGGATAGGTCGATTGCCGAGTTCGTGATTCAAAATCGTAGCTTGTTGGGTTGTCTATTTTCTCTAGCTTCGAAAGGTGAGCGATCACTCACGATTAACATTCTTATATTTAGTAAATTTAATTCACATGAAATGACGATTGAAATGTCTTGTTAAAATTTAATTTGTTAGTAATTAAATTGTAAGTATGATATGTTCTTATCTACATTTGTTAACTTGTGTTAATTGACATATGACACCATAACACGTTATATATATATATATATTATATTTTGAATTGTTAATGATGCATGCTTGTCAATTGATATGTTATGCTATTTATATTATTATCTATTGTTCTCACACTACAAGTGCCTTGTTAGTTTAGAAATTCCATATTTGTTGAAATGATACATACCCGAACGATATTGTGGATTATGGAAAATCGTTATTTGTTGAAATGATAAACCCAAGCAATTTTATTGATTTTGGAATTTTGGGATTACGGGTTGAAATGATATATACTCGTAAAATTTAAATTATTATGGATTGAAATGATTAATATTCATATCACTTGACCATAGGATAGAAAATTATATACGAACACCGTTGATATATTTTTAATTGATTTCCAGAATTTTTGAAAAATATGGGTTTAATAAATATTAATTTTAAAATATAATATTAAGATTTTATTTCAAATATGTGTTTTAAATGGAATATTGATTTTAAAATATTATATATATATTTTATTTTATTTTAATATGTGTGTAAAATTTAGATTTTTAAATTATATATTTGGAAATTTTGAATTTATAAGTTAAGTTTTGAAAAAAATATAAAATTTAAGATTTTTAAATATATAAAATAAGATTTAATATAAAATAAATTTAATAATAAGATTTGATTTAATAAAATATAATATAATAAAATTTAATTTAAATTAGTATATATATAAAATGTTTAAGTATTTATTTAAAAAATTTATTTATATCTTAAAAATAGATTTTGTAATAACTTTAATAAATTAAGGTTGGAAGGATGAATTGAAATTGATTTGAAATTTTATTTGCTTAAGAATTGTATTTAAATAAAAATTGATTTGAAAACTTATTAATTTTGAGATTTTGAAGATATGATTTTATAACTTGATAACTGGATTTCGATTAAAGGTGACTAAATGAATATTTTCAAATTTAAATAAAAATAAAAATTGAATATTTAATATAGATTTAAATTTGTAATTTGAGATTTTATATAAATGTTATAAAAAATGATTAAGTGAATATTTTCAAATTTAAATAAAAGTAAAGTTGAATTTTGAAATATAAATGAAATTTATCAAATTGAGTCATTGTAAATTGTTTGAATATTTAAACTTTGAAACCTATTGAGTTGGAAGTGGTTTAAATTTGTAGTTCAAACCTGGATTTGAAATTGATATAAATTAAAAATAGTTTAATGAGAATTTGAATTGAACCTTTAACCTTTTTAATTGGAATTGTTGAACTGGGATTGATTTAAATTAAATTTTGGAACTAAAGTTGACTTGAATTCATTTGTGAAATTGGAAGAAACAATTCTAATTTGAAACTATTTTCGATATAAACTCTTTTTAATATATAAACTATTTTTAATACATAAACTATTTTAATCTATAACCTATTTTAAATATAAACTATTTTAATATATAAACTATTTTAATCTATAACTTATTTTAAATATAAAGTATTTTTAATGTATAACTATTCCAATATATAAACTACATTCAGTATTCAAACTGTCTAAGTTGGAACTGTTATGATTTAGATTTAATGGATTTAATGGCGAATACTTTGATACGATGATTTAAACTATTTTGTGGTTATGATTTTGGAAATGAAAATGATTTAAAGTGAATAATGATTCCAAAAGTGAATATTATTTCAAAAGTGATATGATTTTGAAATGAATATGATATTTTGATATGAAGTATGAACTTTTTAAAATAAAAATGACCATGGTGTGAAATAAGCATTTGGTTGTTAAAGCGACCGAGATCGGATATTGTTATACTCTCTGCCAATACTGAAAACTACTTTAACAACTGTGCATGTGGTGGAGAATCCAGAACGAAGTATGATGGTTTGGAGAACGATTCTATATGAGGTATGAACGTAGCCTTGAACCCTTGGGTCAGCTTAATGTGACTAAAACAGGAGCCACGCCAGGCCAAGTGAGGTCGCACCTTCGATCGAGCATGCTTCTTCGATACCATTCTATTACTTTGTGATTTGATTGGGTGCACCTTTGATTATGGGAGTGTGTCTCGAGGTGGGCGGTAGTAGCTACTATGCATTACCACCAGTCCGGATCCATAAAACGGTAGTATCCTACCCTGGGCATTGCCTTGCGTGCCTTGTCACATGCCTTATCGTGCCCTCTACGAGTTTGGTTTGTGTCGTACCCTATGGAGTGCCCTCTGATAGCCCTCCAGTTTACAGAAGAATTACGGTACTGTATAGACTACGACATTTATATATAAATGTGTTAAGAGGGATATGGGTAACGCCTTAACGTTATTTTAATATTTTACTTTACTGTAGACATTAGCTATGTAGCGTATTGTACTATGTATGTAGATAGTTTAACGGATCCTTAAAGGATGGAATCCCAACATCTTTTTAGTTATATTGCATTTCACTTGGTCATTTCACTTGAATTGATTTACTTGATAAGAATGTTAATCCTGACTCGAGTGTTTTGTGTTTGCTTTATGCTCGGGTCAACCTAAGTGTCATAGTATTTGAGACTCGCCTTTGGAGCTTGGAGCTTTGCTTGGAGATCTATCTTTCATCTATTCAGCATTCAGTTATTTCTAGTTGTTTATGTTTAGACTTGTCATTTTCTATTGTATTGAGAATTCTATGTATTTGGAATTTCTGTTGTATTTTGTTTTAGACTCTGATATTTATGCAGTAGCTTCATTAACTACTATTTATCTATTTCGCTGCTTATTGTTATATTACTTTGTGTCTGTGATTCCGTGATTGATTTATTTACTGTATATGTTAAGTTTTTCCAAATATAAATTAACAATCCGTTGTTTTGAGCAATCCAAGTCTGACATGTGTGGATTATTGTCGATTTGAATGGTTCGAAATGACAGGGCGTTACAAGTGGTATCCGAGCTCTGGTTTAGGCAAAACTTAGCATATGGAGTAAAAACTCATCAGAGATAGGGTAGTAATACCCTAGAACGAGTAAAATTAATTTTAGAATCATCTTCGTTCGAGCTTGAAATTATTTGTTAGTATCCTCTTTGATTAGGATTTCTTTTGAATTTTGGAACTTTCCCTTTGTTTTGAAACACATTTTTGTCTTTTCCTGTTCGAGTTCTTGATACTAGAGCATCCCATAGCTTTATTTCTATTGACGTCTATAATAAATTTGAGCACATCTTGCAACCTCAATTGGCAACTTCATCCTTATGTGTGACTAATCCCATCGGTGGTCCCGCCAACCTTAGTATGATTTCTAAAGGGGTGAAACTCCTTTACAACAGACGTCGATTCACTGGAGATTTCTATGTCATCTGTTTTTGATGCATTTGATATCTTACTTGGGGGTGATTGGTTAAAGCGTTATGATGCTATTATTTCTTGCAAAGCCTGAACCGTTTCTTTGGTAGACGACCAGGGTAATTCTCTTGTGATTGAATGTCGAATGCCTTAGGATTATGAAGGCAGCTTTATCTTTTTGCTAGATTCTCAGCCTAGTGATCTTGACTCCACCCCGATAGTCAGGGATTATCCTGATGTTTTGGTGAAGTCACTTCTCTACCTCCCAAGCGGGAAATTGGATTTTGCATCGATCTTATTCCTAGAGCTCAATCTTGCTATCGGTTTTCACCAGCTTCGTGTAGTCAAGGAGAGCATTCCCAAGATAGCTTTTTGAACAGAAAATGGTTTCTATGAATGGTTAGTCATGCCTTTGGATTAACCAATGCTTCTACCTTCTTCGTCGATCTCATAAATCGCGTATTCCGTAATATTCTCAACAAGTTTGTCCTGGTTTTCGTTAATGATATTCTCGTTTTTTCTAAGTCAGAGAAGGAACATGAATCTCATGAGCTATGTTCTCCAAACTCTTTAGAGTCATTAGTTGAAAGCCAAATTTTCTAAATGTCATTTTTGAAGGGATGAGGTCCGATTTCTTTCGCACATTGTTTCTGAAAATGGAGTCTCGGTTGACCCGGTTAAGGTCGCCGCGATTAATATAAGTCTATCCATCTTTCCTCTTTTGTAATTTAATTATCTTATCTTCCTTCCGAGCCTATCTTCTTAGTTAGAATTCTTTTTGATTAGGGTCCCTCTAAACTTGAATCTCTATCCTTGTTCTAAAATCCATTCTTGAATCATCCGGTCAGAGAGTTTATTTGTAATTGATATAAAAATGTTTTATACTATGTTGTTTGAGTTGTTAAGTTTCAATTTTGGGTTTCGATCGATTCGTCTGGCCAACGCTATCAATCGGAATTCCAGAACACTTGAACAGAGCAAACTGACATAATACTGTTTTCGAAATTGGTAAATGAAATAATTTTATGTATGAGTATATTTTATATATAAAAGTATAATTTTATGAAATTAGATAGTTAAATGAATTGGTTGTTAGAAATGATAGTACTAGATTACCATTTATCGTTTTGTCAGCATTCCTAAACCATTAACTCTTGTTGTATGTTATAAGGAGATGGAATTTTTAGGGATGAAAAGTTTTGAGTGGGGGAGAGTGTAACGACCCAGAAATTTTAACGATTTAAATAACGTAATTAACTAAAAAATTTCATAAAATTAAACAATAAAATTTTGCAATGAAAATTTGATATTTGGTATGCGTCTATTTAAGATAGCAAGTGGTAGATTTTCATTGGAAAATATGTAAGTTTGTTTGGTTTTGAAATTTCAATTTCAATTTAAAATTAGTTAAATTTGATGGAAATAAAATATTTTTGAAATTTGAATATTTTTATACAATAAAAATGTAAATCATCTTCTGTGTGAGATGTCATATTTCGTTTCGCCAAATTTGGATTTCTCTAGCCTCGTTTATCTTATTTTCGGCGATTTAGCTGCATTTTGGTAGCGAAAATCGAGTTTTGATAGGATGGCCGTATCACTCATATCTGTGTTCCATCTTGCTCGTCTCATCACGCTGATCTCTGCAGTATATTCATTTGTGCATTTCGACGTCCGGTACGCGGTGAAATCTTTGAAACTGTTAGCCGTATCGGTACCCGTTTTGAGCCTTTTGGTTTCCCTGTGGCCACTTAATTGTTCACCGGTTGAAAACTAATAGCCATCAGCTAATATTTCTCAGGAATTAATATCCGACTTTTGCTATCCCACTATTCAATAAAATTTCTGGTTCCTTCCATTTTCTCTGGTTCGTTCACTTTTCCTTCTGCTTCTTTCCACTTCATTCATTTCTGTGCTAGGAAAGAAATATATATATATATATATATATATATATATATATAAAATCTAAAGCTATATATATTTGCCTGAGTCAGTTTGTCCTCGCACCTTCCCATTTCCGGGAGGCATCACCTTCATCCTTTGCCCGCCGCAGCAAGCACACATCTCCGCCCGTGCCAGCCAACCACCCTAACCCTCTCTGCCTTGTCACCATCTCACTCCACATCAGCCACCCATAGCAGTAGCTTGCTCCACCACCAGAATCCTCTGTGGTTGCCTTTAGCCAACACAAACCATACCACCAATCTCCATCCCACATCATTGTAATGCCCTAGAAATTCATGGAATCTTATTTTGGTTGAATTTTGAAAATATATGAATTTATTTGTATAGGAATGTATGGAATTAATTTTGTGCAAGTGTGTGTGCATGTGTGCACGTGCACACTGATATGGCACAAGGAAGAACTCCAAATTTCCTGAAATTAAAACAAGAATTAAAAAGCATTACAAACATGATTTTGTAATGAAAATTATTAAACCAAATATGGATATTTGATTTCTGGAATTATATGAATTATTCTAGAAAATAAGAAAAAGCAAGTTTTGTTTTGAATCAGTAAACAGATCTTACTTAATTAAAACCAAAAAAAAATTAGATAAGGATTTGAAGCATGTATGCACATATATGTGCATGTCTTTCTGAAATTAAGGAGGAGTTAAATAAGCCTAGATAACATATATATGCATATGTACATTTCTATAAGTACTGAAAGTATTGAAAAGAAATAAGTAAGGGAAAACATAACATTAAAATAGCAAAAAGACATATTGCAAGCAAAACAATTGCTTTAGGCAGAAAATAGAAAGGAGGATTTTTAGAAAATAAACAAGTGACAATGTCACACAATTATCATGACTTAAGAAGAATATAATATTCTGGAGAAGTAAAAGGGGAGGTAAGTATCACATATGGCCGGGGTATTAAGGGTGAAAATAAGCAAATCTGAAATGCAAAATGCATGAGTATTGGCCAGGGTAGGAATGAGATTTTACATTTGTAAAACCCTAGAAAACCTCTCTTATAAATCCAAGTATAAACCAGAAAAATCATTTTCTACCCGAGACATTTAAGAAAACAAAGAAGAAAAATATTTGCAAGCAGAAAGGCAAGTTTTAAAAGGTTTCTTTTCTGGATTGAGCAAGAGAAGCATTTTTCAGTGAGTAATCTCACTAAACCCATGGCATTAAGTCCTGTTATGAGGCAGCCAAGTTTATGTTATTTTTCTACATATTTCTGATTTTATTACTATGGTTTTAATGGATGCTTTAATGGGTGTTTATGAATGCTTTTGATTGCCTTGATGGTTGAGTATTTTGCTCTGTTTGGTTACACCCAGAAATGTTAAAGTATGAAATAATGAAAGTAAATAGAGAATACTTGTAACTGGTTTAGATATGGCATGAAAAATATAGAAATCAAAATGTATATGAGTTGCATTACACTTGTGTAAGTGCTGAGGCTCAAATGAAAGATTCAAGGTTGCAATGGGAATATCCAAAAGTGCTGAACCCTTGATCAAAAAGAAAACCCACGAGCCAGAAATCTTGTTTAAGCTAGATCTTGAGTTTAGTTCAAACATGATTGCTTATGAAACAATAATAACCCACATGCCTAGTCTCTATTCCCAGTTGTAAATATTCTTGTATTTTCTTTAAGCCAAAATATTTGAAAATATGATTTCCCCTGGACATGAATGTTAGCTTGTTTTTGAATTATGCTTGCAATTTTTATGTAATGTTTCATGTACACTGTGATTCAGTCACCTAGCTATCTCATGATAGGATCAAACATGAACACTTAGTAAATAAACTAAGGATTGAGAGCCAAGAAGACTGCTGGAATGCTTGTTGTATTTAAAAGTATGCAAGTTGGCACATGGCTTGTTTAAGCCCTGAGATCTTTGTGCAATATTATGAATTATTTTATTGCAATGTGTCCCCGTGATTCCTTTATGGCAGATGAGGCTAGGAAGTAATTTGGTAAATGCAACCTTAAATTGATGAAGTAGGAACTTGATTTATTCCTAGGTTGGTTGGACTGGAGCTATGATAGTTCCTGAATATCTCTGTTTGACATGTATGTTTGCATAGTTGAAAGTGTGTACATAATTAGTTTTAATACTGATCATATATGCACAACACTTCTGAAACAAGTCAGGAAAATTGATTAAAGAAATTATGCCAACCCATACAAAATGCTTATGTTTCACTTATCTACTTAATATCATGGAATTTTTTATATTGCTCATACCAGATTTTGTATCTGACCCTTGTTTGCTTATGGCATCTGGGGTGTCTCATTTAAATGGGGCAGCCTCTAATGCTCTTTCAGGGAATGCTGGTTCTAAATAGGAAGCTGCTATGGCTAATGAGAATGATTGGATAAGCATGCTAAATTAGAATTAAATAAGAGCTTAGAATGAATTATTTGCATGTAATCTTGGAAGTTTTATAGTTCTGCTTTAGTTGTTATGTAATGATCTTGAATGTTTGGATTTTAATTATTTGGTTGTTTCAATTGAATCTGGTAATGTATTAAGGTTGGAAAAAAAACCAAAGACTTAGTTGAATCTATGAAGAAAATATATTTGAGTATTATGATAGAAATCTGTAGATGATATATGCCCATATGTGAGTAATGAATATATATATATATATATATATACTGTATTAGTTAATTTTGAGTTACTTAAAAGCTTTAAATTTGAAGGTTAAAAATCTGAGTTTTAGCTAGAAGTAATATTTCAAGAATTTTGTGATAATATAAAGGAGTGTTTTGATAAAAGAAAAAAATACATATGTGATTGAGCACTGTATAAAGATATGTACATGTTTTAAGGGATTTTTTTCAAGTGTCTTGTATCTGAATTCACATTGCAATAGCCATGCACTAATGTTTTGATGACCTAGTCATAAGGTTAACCCACTTCAAAAGGAGTGAGGTCTGGGTTGATTAAGATGACCAGAGATTTTGGGTTTAAAGGAAGAAAATGCATTTGTAAAATCTGAAGCTTTCTTTGCAAATGCATGTACAAAGACATTTTCAAATACTTGAGCAATTCACTTTTATTTTGAATAGCTTTCTTAGTCCAGAGAGCACAATACATCTGATGTGCACACATATTACTTAAATACTACTTTTGTTAAATGACCATAAAAAACTGGATTTTCTAAATCCAGTAAAGCAACCTTTAAATTAGGGTGCAAGCTGAGGTAACTTAGGGATTAGGGAATGAATTTGATTCAGAGAAACACAACTATATAAATTGTGAAAGAATTGCTCGACTGACTTGGTTATAAGTAAAGGAATTTGTGATAAAATCACTTATGTTGAAAATGATAAATGTGTATATCATTTTTCTTTCTGGCTTTGATCAAATATCAAATAATTAAACTAAAATTATGATGGCTTGCTATATATTCTGAGATCACTTTGCTAAGTCAAACTAACAGATAATCACCATAAGAATGATCAAAATTAATAGGTATAAATTATATATGATTATGGGAATTCACTCCCATGACTCAAATATCAAACAAAGGAAAATGAGCTATGTACTGGTTGATTGGAAATTCAAATTCAATCTGGATGCACTCTTGCTTACCAATACTCTGATCCAAGCAAGAGGGTCACATACATCTTCACATGTATATGAATATATTTATTAATGAACTGATATAAATATATTAGTAGAAAAATTAGAATCCTGGATAATTTAATAGAAAGGCTAAATGACTCTAGGAAATTTATTAGTGTAAAAAAAATCCTAGTAAAAATTAGGTAAAATAAATAGGGTCATTTCATTTGGTATCAGAGCTATGTTAAAACTATACATAGCTAAGAATGATTGTATTGATTGATTGAAGTATTATAACCATATGTATGTACTGATTGTTTGTTTGAGTAAAATAATAATTAAGATAGAAAGTTATAGCAAAAGAAAAACACTCATGATAAACTAACCCTATCTACCCATACTCTAGTCATCCAATCATGGTAGGAAGAGGATCTCATCACAATGCAGGATCAAGTGCACCACAAATGCTTGATATGCAAGACTTTATGAGGGCTTTAAGGGATGGAGTAGGGCATAGACTTGAGAACCCACATGAGGAACTTTCAAAACTGTTAAAGACTTATACCAATTTGGGAGGCAAGAGTTTTGAAGGGACTGAAAATGTGATGGAAATTCAAGCATGGTTGAGAACACTGGACAGAATTTTCAATGACATGCAATTGGATGATCAAAGGAAGAGGCAAGTGGCCTCAAGACAACTGAAAGGTGTGGCTTTAAGCTGGTGGGAGGTAGTCATAGCTGGGAGGATTGAGAATGAAATCACTTGGAATCAATTCAAGGAGATGTTGGAAGCTAGATTTGTTCCAGCATCAGCCAAAACTCTATTGCTTGAAGAATTCATCAGACTTAGGCAGGGAACCTTTAATGTGACTGAGTATACTCATAGGTTTGAGGGTTTGTCTAAGTATGGAGCTATGCTTGTGGCTGATGAGGCATCAAAGAATGATAGGTATATTAAGGGTTTAAACCCGGGGCTTAGTAGGGCTATGTTTCCATATGCAGATAAAACCTTTGATCAAGTCATTGATCTGGCCTTAAAGTTTGAGCAACATGACAAGGAGAGGGAGAAGTATAGGAGTTTTAAAAACAACAACAACAATAAGAAAAATAATGGAAGATATCACCCCTATGACAAAAAGAAGGAGGAGACAGAAAGCAAGAAAACCAATGATACTAAGACCACTGATACAAAGAGGAAAATAGTGTGTCATCATTGTGGAAAAGAAGGACATATCAAACCAAGGTGTCCAGAATTGAAGGGAGGAGCTTTCAAGTGCTACCTATGTGGTAAGGAGGGACATATCAAGAGAAATTGTCCTGAGTATAAACAGCAAGGGAAGCTAGCAAGTTTGGAGAGCAAAAGCAAATCCACAGTAGAAGCTATTGCAGAAAACCATGGTCAAGTGGAAGGTACCTTATTTATTTGTACCCTACCTATATCAGTAGTGTATGATACAGGGGCAACACATTCTCTGATTTCCCATGAATTAGTTGCATTTCTTAAATTAAATTGCATACTGGTTGAAACCCCTTTGTTAGTGCAAAGCCCATTGGGAATTTCTAGTGTTTTAAACATGATTTGTGTGGATGTGGAATTAAACATAGGAGGAAATGTTTTTATTTCCAAATTATATGTTTTAAATTACCCAAATATAGGTGTTATATTAGGTGTAGACTGGTTAAGGCAATACAAAGCCATAATTAATTTAGACTCATCCACCATATCATTACAAAATTCTAGAGGCCAAAGAATCACAATTTTGTGTGAAGTAGCCAAAGAAAGGAAATTATATCATTTGATTGACTTAAATAAGGATTCCAGTGAGCCTTCTATTGAAGAAATCCCCATAATTAACAAATACTTGGATGTGTTTGGAGAAGTTAATGGTGTTCCACACCACAGACCAGTGGAATTTCAGATTAATCTCATACCAGGAGCAAGTCCAATTATTAAGAAACCCACTAGGATGGGGCCAAGTGAGTTGAAGGAGTTGAAGAAACAGTTAGAAGAATTGGAAAGCAAAGGATTTATAAGACCAAGTAATTCATGTTGGGGTGCTCCAGTAGTGTTTGTGAGAAAACATGATGGTACTTTAAGGATGTGTATAGATTACAGGGAGCTAAACAAAGTCACTATCAAAAACAAGTACCCCTTACCTAGAATTGATGATCTTTTTGATCAACTTAGTGGAGAAAAAATATTTTCTAGATTAGACTTGGCATCTGGATTCCATCAGATGAAGGTTGAGAACTCAAGTGTTAAGTATACAGCCTTTAATACTAGGTATGGTTTATATGAGTTTCTTGTCATGCCATTTGGGTTGACAAATGCCCCATCATACTTTGTAGACTTGATGAATATGATATCCAGGGATTATTTAGACAAGTTTGTATTGATTTTTATTGATGATATTTTGATTTATTCTAAAACAGTAGAGGAACATGAAAATCACTTACACCTTGTTTTGTCTAGATTAAGAGAAAAAGATTTGAAAGCAAAGTTTTCTAAGTGTGCATTTTGGAAAGAAGTGCATTTCCTTGGGCATGTTATATCTACCAAAGGCATTTCAGTGAACCCCAATAAAATTGTGGCTATCCAAGCATGGAAAAGGCCAAGCACAGTAGGAGAAGTTAGGTCATTTATGGGGATGGCAGGTATTATAGAAGATTTATAAAAGATTTTTCTAAGATGTCATCACCTCTTACCAACCAAACTAGAAAGAACCAACCCTTTATATGGACTGAGAAATGTGAACAAGCCTTTAGTAAAATTAAGGAGGCCTTAGTCAATGCACCAGTTTGAGAGTACCAGAGGGAAATGAGGATTTGATTGTTTATACTGATGCAAGTGGTTCTGGGCTAGGAGTTGTATTGATGCAGCAAGATCAAGTTATAGCCTATGCATCAAGACAATTGAAGCCACATGAATCAAAGTATGCAACCCATGATCTTGAGTTGGTAGCAGTGGTATATGCACTAAAGCTCTGAAGACATTATCTTCTAGGTGCTAAGTTTATTTTATACACTGACCATAAGGCATTGAAATATCTCTTTTCACAAAAAGATTTGAATATGAGGCAGCATAGATGGGTTGAGTTTCTAGCAGCATATGATTTAGACATACTTTATACTCCAGGAAAAGCTAATAAGGTTGCAGATGCTTTGAGCAGGCAGCATGCAAAAGTAGCCATGTTGATGATAGAAGAGTTTAGAAATTTATCTCTACTTACTGATTTGGAAATTAAGGAAAACAATAAGGTAAACATGGAGATGATTGAAGAAGGGAGTAAAGGAAAATTAAGTTTGATAACTTTGCAATCGGATTTAATTTTTAAAGTGGGGAAAATGCAAGAGGAAGATCCAGATTTATTAGAAAAGAAAACTCTAATAGAAAAAGGAGAAGAAGTAGCAAACTACCACACTGATAAGAATGGTTACTTAAGGAATAAAGGTAGGATATGTGTTTCAAAGGATATAGGATTGAAGGAAGAGATACTTAATGAATATCATAGGAGAAAATATTCTATACATCCAGGCAGCACCAAAATGTACCAAAACCTAAAAAGGGATTATTGGTGGAGAGGGATGAAATTAGATGTGGCCAAACATGTTGCAAAGTGTATGACTTGCCAACAAGTCAAGGCAGAAACCCAAAGACCCTCAGGCCTATTACAACCTCTAAGCATACCACAGTGGAAGTGGGAAGATATATCTATGGATTTCATAGATGGTCTGCCTAGATCAAAGAGAGGTAATACAGGTATTTGGGTAGTAGTTGATAGATTGACTAAAGTGGCACACTTTATACCAGTGAAGGCAGAAAGAAATGCACCTAAACTAGCTCAAATTTTCATGAAAGAAGTAGTAAGGTTGCATGGAATTCCTAAAACTATAGTGAGTGATAGGGACACAATCTTTACATCCAGATTTGGAAGAGCTTTCAAGAAGCCATGGGGAGTGAGTTATGCTTGAGTACTGCATACCACCCCCAATCAGATGGTCAAACTGAAGTAATAAACAAAGTTTTGGAGGATTTGTTGAGGGCATGTGCATTGGACTTTGGAGGTAATTGGGAAGATCACCTCCCATTTGGCTGAATTTACATATAACAATAGTTATCAAAGCACCATAGGCATGGCACCATTTGAAGCCTTGTATGGCAAACCATGTTTGTCACCAATATGTTGGGTTGAAGCAGGAGAAAGGGCTGTCTTAGGGCCTGAGTATGTTAAAGAGACTACAGAGAAAATTGAACTAGTAAGGAGAAGAATGACAGCAGCTCAAGATAGGCAAAAGAAGTTTGTAGATGTAAGGAGGAAGCAGGTAGAATATGAAGTTGGTGATTATGTTTTCATCAAAGTTTCACCTATGAAGAAGGTGTTGAGGTTTGGCAAGCAGGGAAAACTTACCCAAAGATATGTTGGACCTTACAAGATTTTGGAAAAAGTAGGTTCATTAGCAAACAAGTTGGAGCTACCAGAAGAGATGAGTGCAATGCACAATGTATTTCATGTATCACAACTTAGGAGATGGGTGCATGATAAAGAGGAAATTCTAGAGAAACCCACTCAAGTTTAAATAAATCCTGATCTGGTCTATGAGAAAGAACCAGTGGGGATTTTAGCTAAAGAGGAAAAGAAGTTGAGGAGCAAAACTCTGAAATTGGTAAAGGTTCAATGGAGCCTAGACCCTAATGATTGTACATGGGAGTTAGAGGATAAGATAAAGATGGATTACCCTAAGCTTTTTGCAGAGGAAGGTAAATTCTAAATTCCTAAAAAGTTTAATATGTATGGTTGTTTTGACTGAATTGTTTGCTTGTGCAATGTTTGATAGATTTTATAAAAATCTGGAAATGTTTAAAGTAAAAATGAGAAAATTGTGAGGACACAATTCCTAAAAAGGTGGGGTGATTGTAATGCCCCAGAAATTCATGGAATCTTATTTTGGTTGAATTTTGAAAATATATGAATTTATTTGTATAGGAATGTATGGAATTAATTTTGTGCAAGTGTGTGTGCATGTGTGCACGTGCACACTTATATGGCACAAGGAAGAACTCCAAATTTCCTGAAATTAAAACAAGAATTAAAAAGCATTACAAACATGATTTTGTAATGAAAATTATTAAACCAAATATGGATATTTGATTTCTGGAATTATATGAATTATTCTAGAAAATAAGAAAAAGCAAGTTTTGTTTTGAATCAGTAAACAGATCTTACTTAATTAAAACCCAGCAAAAAATTTGATAAGGATTTGAAGCATGTATGCACATATATGTGCATGTCTTTCTGAAATTAAGGAGGAGTTAAATAAGCCTAGATAACATATATATGCATATGTACATTTCTATAAGTACTGAAAGTATTGAAAAGAAATAAGTAAGGGAAAGCATAACATTAAAATAGCAAAAAGACATATTGCAAGCAAAACAATTGCTTTAGGCAGAAAATAGAAAGGAGGATTTTTAGAAAATAAACAAGTGACAATGTCACACAATTATCATGACTTAAGAAGAATATAATATTCTGGAGAAGTAAAAGGGGAGGTAAGTATCACATATGGCCGGGGTATTAAGGGTGAAAATAAGCAAATTTGAAATGCAAAATGCATGAGTATTGGCCAGGGTAGGAATGAGATTTTACATTTGTAAAACCCTAGAAAACCTCTCTTATAAATCCAAGTATAAACCAGAAAAATCATTTTCTACCCGAGACATTTAAGAAAACAAAGAAGAAAAATATTTGCAAGCAGAAAGGCAAGTTTTAAAAGGTTTCTTTTCTGGATTGAGCAAGAGAAGCATTTTTCAGTGAGTAATCTCACTAAACCCATGGCATTAAGTTCTGTTATGAGGCAGCCAAGCTTATGTTATTTTTCTACATATTTCTGATTTTATTACTATGGTTTTAATGGATGCTTTAATGGGTGTTTATGAATGCTTTTGATTGCCTTGATGGTTGAGTATTTTGCTCTGTTTGGTTACACCCAGAAATGTTAAAGTATGAAATAATGAAAGTAAATAGAGAATACTTGTAACTGGTTTAGATCTGGCATGAAAAATATAGAAATCAAAATGTATATGAGTTGCATTACACTTGTGTAAGTGCTGAGGCTCAAATGAAAGATTCAAGGTTGCAATGGGAATATCCAAAAGTGCTGAACCCTTGATCAAAAAGAAAACCCATGAGCCAGAAATCTTGTTTAAGCTAGATCTTGAGTTTAGTTCAAACATGATTGCTTATGAAACAATAATAACCCACATGCCTAGTCTCTATTCCCAGTTGTAAATATTCTTGTATTTTCTTTAAGCCAAAATATTTGAAAATATGATTTCCCCTGGACATGAATGTTAGCTTGTTTTTGAATTATGCTTGCAAGTTTTTATGTAATGTTTCATGTACACTGTGATTCAATCACCTAGCTATCTCATGATAGGATCAAACATGAACACTTAGTAAATAAACTAAGGATTGAGAGCCAAGAAGACTGCTGGAATGCTTGTTGTATTTAAAAGTATGCAAGTTGGCACATGGCTTGTTTAAGCCCTGAGATCTTTGTGCAATATTATGAATTATTTTATTGCAATGTGTCCCCATGATTCCTTTATGGCAGATGAGGCTAGGAAGTAATTTGGTAAATGCAACCTTAAATTGATGAAGTAGGAACTTGAGTTATTCCTAGGTTGGTTGGACTGGAGCTATGATAGTTCCTGAATATCTCTGTTTGACATGTATGTTTGCATAGTTGAAAGTGTGTACAAAATTGTTTTAATACTGATCATATATGCACAACACTTCTGAAACAAGTCAGGAAAATTGATTAAAGAAATTATGCCAACCCATACAAAATGCTTATGTTTCACTTATCTACTTAATATCATGGAATTTTTGATATTGCTCATACCAAATCTTGTATCTGACCCTTGTTTGCTTATGGCATCTGGGGTGTCTCATTTAAAATGGGGCAGCCTCTAATGCTCTTTCAGGGAATGCTAGTTCTAAATAGGAAGCTGCTATGGCTAATGAGAATGATTGGATAAGCATGCTAAATTAGAATTAAATAAGAGCTTAGAATGAATTATTTGCATGTAATCTTGGAAGTTTTATAGTTCTGCTTTAGTTGTTATGTAATGATCTTGAATGTTTGGATTTTAATTATTTGGTTGTTTCAATTGAATCTGGTAATGTATTAAGGTTGGAAAAAAAACCAAAGACTTAGTTGAATCTAAGCAAGAAAATATATTTGAGTATTATGGTAGAAATCTGTAGATGATATATGCCCATATGTGAGTAATGAATATATATATATATATATATATACCGTATTAGTTAATTTTGAGTTACTTAAAAGCTTTAAATTTGAAGGTTAAAAATATGAGTTTTAGCTAAAAGTAATATTTCAAGAATTTTGTGATAATATACAGGAGTGTTTTGATAAAAGAAAAAAATATATATGTATTTGAGCACTGTATAAAGATATGTACATGTTTTAAGGGATTTTTTTCAAGTGTCTTGTATCTGAATTCACATTGCAATAGCCAGGCACTAATGTTTTGATGACCTAGTCATAAGGTTAACCCACTTCAAAAGGAGTGAGGTCTGGGTTGATTAAGATGACCAGAGTTTTTGGGTTTAAAGGAAGAAAATGCATTTGTAAAATCTGAAGCTTTCTTTGCAAATGCATGTACAAAGACATTTTCAAATACTTGAGCAATTCACTTTTATTTTGAGTAGCTTTCTTAGTCCAGAGAGCACAATACATCTGATGTGCACACATATTACTTAAATACTACTTTTGTTAAATGACCATAAAAAACTGGATTTTCTAAATCCAGTAAAGCAACCTTTAAATTAGGGTGCAAGCTGAGGTAACTCAGGGATTAGGGAATGAATTTGATTCAGAGAAACACAACTATATAAATTATGAAAGAATTGCTCAACTGACTTGGTTATAAGTAAAGGAATTTGTGATAAAATCACTTATGTTGAAAATGATAAATGTGTATATCATTTTTCTTTCTGGCTTTGATCAAATATCAAATAATTAAACTAAAATTATGATGCTTGCTATATATTCTGAGATCACTTTGCTAAGTCAAACTAACAGATAATCACCATAAGAATGATCAAAATTAATAGGTATAAATTATATATGATTATGGGAATTCACTCCCATGACTCAAATATCAAACAAAGGAAAATGAGTTATGTACTGGTTGACTGGAAATTCAAATTCAATCTGGATGCACTCTTGCTTACCAATACTCTGATCCAAGCAAGAGGGTCACCTACATCTTCACATGTATGTGAATATATTTATTAATGAACTGATATAAATATATTAGTAGAAAAATTAGAATCCTGGATAATTTAATAGAAAGGCTAAATGACTCTAGGAAATTTATTAGTGTAAAAAAATCCTAGTAAAAATTAGGTAAAATAAATAGGGTCATTTCATCCTCTCCCGCCAACCCACCACCACGCAACCAGCAACCTCCCTCCATCGCATAGCAGCCCGCAGACCCGCCTCCTCCGCCTTATCTCCTCAACCACCAAACCAAGCAGCACCTTCACCAACCTCACCTCGCACCCACTCCACTCCATCACCGTCACAGCCCACCATCGCCTTCTCCCGCAACCCATTCTCGCCACAACAGCCTCACCACTGACAGCGCCTCCTCACCCAGACTTCCACCCGAAAAGTTCACCCTCCCTCTCCCCAATTCACCACCATACTGTCGCCACCCAGACCGAGTACAGCTGCCCCTGACCGCCTTCCAGCCCCATCAGCTAAACCCGTGAATCTCTAGCCTTCTCTTTATAAAAAAAATAAAAGGAAAGGTATATATATTTCATATATATATTTTTTGTTTCCATTTATATCAAGCTAGTTTTGATTTGTTTTCATCGATTCCAAGTTATCAGCTTTGCATTGTTCATTGAATTCGTGTTCACCTTGCTTTGCTTTAGAAACTGTCATTTGGATTAGTCGGTTGTTGAGTTCGTGATTCAAAATCATATCTTGTTGGGTTGTCTATTTTCTCTAGCATCGAAAGGTGATCAATCACTCACGATGAACATTCTTATATTTAGTAAATTTAATTTACATGAAATGACGATTGAAATGTGTTGTTAAAATTTAATTTGTTAGTAATTAAATTGTAAGTATGATATGTTATTATCTACAATTGTTAACCTGTGTTAATTGACATATGACACCATAACACGTTTTGTGTGTGTATATATATATATATTTATATTTTTAATTGTTAGTTATGATGCATGCTTGTCAATTGATATGTTATGGTATTTATATTATTATTCTATTGTTCTCATACTGCAGGTGCCCCGTTAGTTTAGAAATTCTCTATGGGTTGAAATGATACATACCCGAACGATATTATAGATTAGGGAAAATCTTTATGGGTTGAAATGATAAACCCAAGCGATTTTATTAATTTTGAAATTTTGGGATTGCGGGTTGAAATGATATATACCCGTAAAATTTAAATTATTGCAGATTGAAATGATAAATATCTGTATCACTTGACCAAAGGATAGAAAATTATATATGAACACTATTGGTCTATTTTTGATTGATTTCTAGAATTTTTGAAAAAATATGGGTTTAATAAATATTGATTTTTAAAATATAATATAAATTTTTTATTTTAAATATGTGTTTCAAATGGAATATTGATTTTAAAATATAATATATAGATTTTATTTTATTTTAATAATTGTGTAAAATTTAGATTTTTAAATTATATATTTGGAAATTTTAAATTTGTAAGTTAAGTTTTGAATTTTTTTTTTAAGATTTTTACTTATAATTTTATTATTTTTAAATATATAAAATAAGATTTAATATAAAGTAAATTTAATAATAAGATTTTATTTAATAAAACTTTAATCTAAATTAGTATATATATAATATGTTTAAGTATTTATTTAAAAAATTTATTTATATTTTAAAAATAGATTTTGTAATAACTTTAATGAATTAATGTTGGAAGAATGAGTTGAAATTGATTTGAAATTTTATTTGTTTAAGAATTGTATTTTAATAAAAATTGATTTGAAAACTTATTAATTTTGAGATTTTGAAGATACAATTTTATAACTTGATAATTGGATTTTGATTAAAGATGATTAAATGAATATTTTCAAATTCAACTAATAGTTAAAATTGAATATTTAATATCGATTTAAATTTGTAATTTGAGATTTTATTTAAATGTTATAAAAAATGATTAAGTGAATATTTTCAAATTTAAATAAAAGTAAAGTTGAATTTTGAAATATAAATGAAATTTATCAAATTGAGTCATTGTAAATTGTTTGAATATTTAAACTTTTAAATCTATTGAGTTGGAAGTGGTTTAAATTTGTAGTTCAAACCTGGATTTGAAATCTATATAAATTAAAAATAGTTTAATGAGAATTTGAATTGAACCTTTAACCTTTTTAATTGAAATTGTTGAACTGAGATTGATTTAAATTAAATTTTGGAACCAAAGTTAACTTGAATTTATTTGTGAAATTGGAAGAAACAATTCTAATTTGAAACTATTTTCGATATAAACTCTTTTCAATATAGAAACTATTTTAATCTATAACCTACTTTAAATATAAACTATTTTAATCTATAACCTATTTTAAATATAAACTATTTTTAATGTATAACTATTCCAAATATAAACTGGTTTCAATATTCAAAATGTCTAAGTTGGAACTGTTATGATTTATATTTAATGGATTTAAATGCGAATACTTTGATATGATGGTTTAAACTATTTTGTGGTTATGATTTTGGAAATGAAAATGATTTAAAGTGAATAATGATTTCGAAAGTGAATATGATTTCAAAAGTGATATGATATTGAAATGAATATGTTATTTTTATATGAGTATGAACTGTTTAAAATAAAAGTGATCATGGTGTGAAATAAGCGTTTGGTTGTTAAAGAGACCGGGATCGGATATTGTTATAATCTCTACCAATACCGAAAACCACTTTAACAACTGTGTCTCAAGGTGGGCGGTAGTAGCTGCTATGCGTTACCACCAGTCCTGATCGGCAAAACGGTAGTATCCTACCCTGGGCATTGCCTCGCGTGCCTTATCACATGCCTTATCGCGCCCTTTATGAGTTTGGTTTGTGTCGTACACTGTGGAGTGCCCTCTTATAGCCCTTCAGTTTACGGAGGAATTACGGTACTGTATAGACTACGACATTTATATAAAAATGTGTTAAGGGGGATATGGGTAACGCCTTAACGCTATTTTAATATTTTACTTTACTGTAGACATTATCTATGTAGCGTATTGTACTATGTATGTAGATAGTTTAACGGATCCTTAAAGGATGGAATCCCAACATCTTTTTAAGTTATATTGCATTTCACTTGGACATTTCACTTGAATTGATTTACTTTATAAGAATGTTAATCCTGACTCGAGTGTTTTGTGTTTGCTTTATGCTCGGGTCAGCCTGAGTGTCATAGTATTTGAGACTCAGCTTTGAAGCTTGGAGCTTTGCTTGGAGATCTATCTTTCATCTATTCAGCTTTCAGTTATTCAGTTTTTTCCAGTTGTTTATGTTCAGGCTTGTCATTTTCTTTTGTATTGAGATTTCTATGTATTTGGAATTTCTGTTGTATTTTGTTTCAAACTCTGATGTTTATGTAGTAGCTTCATGAACTACTATTTATCTATTCCGCTGCTTATCGTTATATTACTTTGTGTCTGTGATTCTGTGATTGATTTATTTACTGTATATGTTAAGTTTTCCCAAATATAAATTAACAATCTGTTGTTTTGAGTAATTCAAGTCTGACATATGTGGATTATTGTCGATTTGAATGGTTCGAAATGACGGGGTGTTACAGGATCTAATATACCTTTAAACTTCATAGGTCCAAAAGATTCAAAATGGTTTAAAAAAAATTAAATTCACCCATTTCTTCCACTGCGGGCTAGCCAGTTCTAATAGATGAAGCATCAGTGCCTTAAAAGAACTCGATTTCATTGGTGGTGCTAAGTAGATCTTTACAGATGAGTCAGGGAGAAGCGACTAGATCTAAAGTGGAACGTCGAATTAGGTGGAAAGGCAAAGGATTGAACGGAGGGAAGGAAGATTCTGAAGCAAGAGAGAGGATGGAGGAAAGAAAAGTCTTCATTTTTTACTTTCATGATGTAGAAATTTCAATTGAAGATTTCATTATGAACAAATTTTTGTTACATATAACTGATCAAATATGAAGTTGAACATATAAAATCATTAAAATATCTTCAATGGGGTAAATATGATCAGTCGTAACAATTAACCACATGCCATATCAAGCATGTAATTAACCACATATAACTCAAGTATTGATAGGTTAATTTTCTTCCGCTTTTCTTTCCTTTAAATCATTTCAATTTACTTTTTTATGTTATCCAAAATACATACTCTAATGTTTGAAAACCTGGCCCATTGCTATCAACTGTATGGACAATTTATTATCGTATGCACAAACATATAACTATCGTGCATATGAACAAACACCCATAGAATGTATGAACAAATAGCTATCAAATATATGAATATATAACTATCAAAAATATAAACAAATAGCATCGAGCAAGAATGTATAGTTATCGATTTATGAACATATAACTAACGAATCTATGAATAAGTAGATTTTATAACACCTAGATTTTCAGCCCCTTTTGAAGCGCCAAAAACCGAAGCATCAAAAAGAAACTCAACTACCCAATAATTATAACATAACTTATAAAGTAACCAGCTAAGATGTGAAGGAACCAGGCCAAAGTATAGAAGGTGAAATGGATAGATTTAAAAAAATTCCTATTCGGATCGTAGTGGGCCTACGAAGTATAATGGGTTTCACTAAATCAATTTGGTTATTGAATAAAATCATATTTAAATTCAACATTGTTTTATATTTTTTAGTTAATCACATCAATTAATTTAAGATCTTTTATTTTTAATGTATCATGTATACATTCAAATGATAGAACAACATAACATGATGAAATTTGAACATGTGTATAACAATACACACACATACATATACATATTGAGATTTATATTTATTGTGTGTGTACATACATACATACATGTTTGTATGTATGTATGCATTATACCTACATACACAAATGCTAATTTCACATGAATATCGGGAATATAAATGCCTAAGTATATACATATGTTTGGATATACTACAATATATGTATATGGTTTGTATACAGATATTTATAGTACTATATATATATAGTTAGACGTTTATATACATATTCGTGATATTTTATTACCACTTGTATATATTTAATACATATAAACATATATGAAAATATGAAAACAAATATATATGGTAACATCAGATAATTTCAAAATAGGAGAATGCTCTATTGGAAGTGAAGATGGAAATAATGTTTCACATTAAATCTAGATCTAATCAAGTTAGTAAAAAGGAAATAGAATAAGGTGTCGCTTTAAATTTCCATTTTAACAAACACTAATTAGTAATAGATTAAATAACATAGACAAAATTTCATACTTAATCACAACGAAATATCCAAACTTTAAAATTGCAGATCCAAAATCATATTCCACATGTAAACAAATTGCAAAATGTTATTGTCATAATTTAATACACACACATATACATACACGCACACGTTATATATATATATATATATGTGTGTGTGTGTGTGTGTGTGTGTGTGTGTAAAATCAATGAAACAATTAATTTGAAACATTACATATATACATATACACATATATGTATATTAGAATTTAAGATTTAATTTCAAAACCTTATATTTGACTAACCAATAAACTTGAATATGTTAATTTAAAAAAACTAACTGTAACGACCCACGCCTTAATGGGCTTGAATTTAGACTAAATTGAAACCCAAGTCCATTAGGGTATGGATCGTTGGTTTTGGTAACATGTAATAAACACAAGTATTTAAGAGTGCGATCAATATAAACTCATAGCGGAATAGAAAAATATAATAGAACATAAATACCGCTGAGGCTTCTACCTTGGAATCAATTGTAATTCTTGGATATTTAATTGTCTTTTTAGCACCAAGCATGAATAAGAAGACTTCACCATCTACTATTCTCGTCTTGCACCAGTAGCATATCCCTCTAAATCTATCATGTGGGTTGTAACGACAAGGGGTTAGACAACATTCTGTTGACTGGAAAATTACATACTTTACCCGTAACATTAATTTATGCCGACTGATTCCATTTAAGTGTTATTTCTATTATTTATGACTAATCCGTTCAACTCTATGTGCGCGTATGATAAGCTAAACCTCCTTTAAGGTGTATGTGTGCTTATACACATTTAGAACAACATTTGTTTTAAGTCTACAACTCATTAGATCTTATATAGGCATAATAATTAAATAAAATTCAACGAGACAAATTTTGATATTATAAATAAATTATATAATTTCTCACACATCTTTCTAGCTTTCCAAATCTCCCAAATCTGATTCCATTCCTTTACTTGACTCCTTTTTCATTCTAATCCAACGGAATATGTATAATATGGTATATACATATCATTAGAATTGCAGATCTGAGAAGAGATTTAGGGGTTAAGGGGAATATAGATTTATAACTACATAAATTTACCTTTTCTCCGTAGTATTAATTCACTCCTTCTCGTTTTCCCTTTTATTTTCTGCCCTTCTCTGATTATACATATATATATATATAATATTCTATAATGAATAGTAATAGAGGAGAAGGGAAAATGACAGATTCGCTGCTTTAATCAGAAAATATGAGAAGAGAAGTGAGGGATTAGGCCTGTATTTATAGATGTTCGAATCAATTATAATCATTAGATTAAAATAATTAAATCTGAACCATTCAGCCAAGGTTCAAACCCTATCCGCCACTCCTGACCTGTCGACTACTCCTATAAGTGGTCGACTGCTAGTGGTCGATCGACCCAAGTAAAGGGGTCGACCGTGGGGTCCCGTGTTTATTAATATTTATTTCTTATTTTCGTTATTTAATTATTTTCTTTCCGGAAACTTCAAACGCTGATAACTTCTTCATTTGAGCTCTGATCACGAAACTCCAAACATAAAAGTTGCTTAGAAAATCGCCATGAACACAATGGTGTAAGTTTCGTGACTAAGTTCCAAAGTTTGCTCAAATTCCATATTTTGAGACTTATTAATTACCGTTAATTTTAGGGAGTGTTACACTAATCTAACCAAAGGATTTGACATATGTTGGTTTATAATCTTAAAAACATGAAATTAAAGCGTATGAATATGTATATATCTAGGCACAAGTCAATTTATTAAATATTAAATCCATGTTTATTCGTTAAATTGTGATACCAAAAGTAAAATTTCATATAGCTATGGTATACACTCCTCCCATTGTGGAGGTCATTTCTTGGAACCGAGACGAGCGTAATTTGATTCATACTGATACGAAAATGAGGTACGATCTGGTGATGAATAGTTATTATATGTTTGTTGGTGAGAAAAGGGATTCTAGGAAACTTGTATATCATATGGAGGTGAAGGTCTGACTTTGACAACCATTGAAAGTATAGGACAGTGCAATTGGAAATTGTTTTTAGATGCATCATGGGATAGGAAGTATGTTCACAAAAACCTCTCATGGTTGTTTGATCCTTTTCTTGCAACCCACTTCTCTGGTGTTCTGCATCTTCGTGGCCTTGGTACTAACGCCGATATCAGTAATGACAAGGGGAACTGGTGATCCTTCCTTGGATAGTAGTTTAGACCTATCTGTCTAACTTTTGTATTTTCTTTTGTTGCTATATTAGCTGACCTGGAGCATGTTCCAATCACCTGTTCTTTAAATGATTAGAGTAATAATAGTGGACGGCACACTTTAAACGCCGTCTAGCCTTGCTTAAAAAAAATAAAAAAAAGTAAATTTTTTTATAGGAAATCATGTATTAACCAGTAATCTCAGATCTGACAAACTATATTAATACACAAAATAAATGAAACAAAAATTGATTTTAAAGTAAATAAATAATTAATTTACTTGTGATGACAAAAGTAAATTTTAAAGCAAAACAAATCTATATTAATTATTGATTTCCAAATCCAACAACAATATCAATACACAAAACAAATCATACAAAGATAAATTTTACATTTAAATGGTACACAAGAGGTTTAAATAAATTCACCAAGTGGAAATTCAATATACATATACGTGAGTTTGGTTTGGGTCAAACATCATATTTAATATTTACACACATTCAATTTAACAGTGGTGTAACATTTTGACTAAATTCATTACTTACGGACTTTCTGTGAGAAATGCGGATTACAGATCTTCAGGCTGGAATAACACTAGAGGGTGTGAATAGTGTTTTGTGGATTTTCTAAATCTTTTTGAAACTTATGTAAATTTAATCACCAACATATACAAATCACAGACAGAGATATAATCACAGAATCAGACACAGATGCAAATAATAAATAAAAGCAGTAAAGGAAAGAACACACCAGGATTTTATATTGGTTCGGAGTTACCCTACATCCAGTCTCGCAAAAACGTACGGATTTCTTATCAAAAATAATCTCCCAGATTACACCCTCGATTTCAAGGCCACGAGGTACACTCTCCTGTATTCGAGTCCGGGGAAAACTCTCTTGATTTACCAAGCCACAATGTCACCTAATCGATTTCCGGGGCAACAATCACACCCAATTGATTTCAAGGCTCAACCGCACCTTTTACTCAACAGTTTGATTTATAAATAATCCTATAACTCTGAATAGCACTGAGATCTTATTGAGAGAGTGGTAGAGAATCAAACAAGAGATAATCAAGTTTGATTCACTTGGTATTTTGGCAGAGTATAGTTTGGGATTCTTTTAGAATAAATGTGGAAGATGAAGAGAAGAGAAATCAAGTGAAATCTAATTAAAAATTCGTTTAGAACTACTGGTATTTATAGGAAATCAACAGCCATATCTATTCATGAAAGGATACGACGAATAGACACTTCTTTTGAAAATTTGAATTTTGAATTTAACAGACACCATGTCGACATGGGAGGTTGAGGGATGTCGACATGATCTAGGAAAAATTGATGATTTTGATTTTCTTATTAAAATTGATTTCTATAATTTGTCGAAACGATTTCTAAACTTTGTAAATATATTTGAATATAGTTTAAACATATAAAAGAGTTTAGAATGTAAGTTTTAATATATATATAATCTTAATCTATAAAGTGATTTAAAATTTGAGTATATAAATATTTTAAAGCTAAATATTTAAAACAAGAGATGATTTAAAACAAGGACAATTTTGAAATCAAAATATTAAAAATGATAAAAATAGTTTTGAGGCTAAAATATTTCAATCAAGAGAGATGTCTTTTTGAAAAGAAAGTTTTGAAAACATTTAAAAAACAAGAGATATATTTTTGAAAAACGTTTTTATAAAATTAGTGGATATCAAAATAGGACCACTATATGTTCCACTAGATATTGTCGTGGGTTCCATCCCACTAGGGTTCCATCCCTTTAACAGCCTCGAAGTGGATTCCATTCCACGAATAAATTTCGAATAAAGATGTAAGTGCTTTCAAGAAGTTTTAACATAATTCTAGACTCAATACTTTTCTTGTACTATAAAAATCTTGAACTTTTTATAACTTGATTTCTTGATACTCATGAGTCTTCAATCTTGATATCTACAATCTTTAAATTCATCAGTCTTGTATCTCTATATTGTACAGTCTTCATTCTTGGTACCTGCATGTTTATACCCTACATATACATATATATATATATATCTAAAATATAATGTTAGTATTTATATTTTATAACAAGTCCTAAGGTTGTTGTCATCAAAACCATCCTTCTCAAGGACTAACACTTTCTTAGTAAAATGATATTTTATAATATCATAAGCAGTGCCAGTTAACAAAGATTATTTATACATATTCTCTTCATCAACACTATATCACTTTAGGATTTATGAAATTTGATTATGGTTAAAATTCTTATATCATCCTTATTCAACTTATTTAGCCTATAAACAAAATCATTGGTTCAATAATAACACTTACTATTAATCACACTATTTTGGCCATTGGTTTGGACTTTGGGCTAACTGCAGTTGACCCGAAATACTAACCTCATGCAGCCGAGAAGACGAATTCTATATTGAATTGTGTTTCACTTTCAATGTTTTAGCTTAGACCAACTATAGTCACTCGATGTATTGCTATGCCATGATTTAACTATAATCAAAGTGCATAATTCATATTGAAGTTCCACGGTATTCTCAAGTAGACGGAATTCTGTAGCCTTGTCACCTGATATTTCCTGTTTGACCTAACTGTTATTAACCAACATGAAACTCTTAGACGGGTCATTCCATGGTTATTAAATAATTATGAGTATGTAACCCCTTGGTTCCCCCAGCAGCCATAACTAATACACTACCCAACATTTGAAAAGTGTTACACACTCTAGTCTCAACAGATGTATCGATATCCTTTCTCGAAACATCTTGACCAGGAATACTTAAAATAATATGTTATTTTATATTGTCAGAATTTTACCATGGTTACACTTCCTTGTAATTATTATCACATAACATATTATCTAAGGAGTTTCTATTTTAATACACTTAAATTAATTAATATTTCATATATCATGATATAACAAGTATATAATAGAAAATTAAACACCTTTGTTACGAACAAGTTTTGTTATAAAGTTAGATATATATGTAACAAATTACATAATTACCCCTAGGTAATACCCTTAACTATCTCAATCTCCCACTTGCACTAAAGGTTAATTATGGAATCTCAATCCTATTCCTTCAATTAGTTTTTCTAAACGATCGAGCTAGTCCCTTGGTGAACATATATGCTATACTGATTTAATTATCTATTCACTTAATCAACTCTCTCCGACGCTTATAAAATGCCTTTATCATTTGGAACTTTTCGGAGTATGTTCTCAACTTCTAGTGAGCTCTGGGTTCTTTCACGATTCTTATCGCAATATTGTTTTCATAATACAAAGTCATAGGATTCTCAACAATTTGCAATCACCCCTAGCCTAATTATAAATTTGTGCATTATATATACATATAACTTTTCAACCATGCTATTCCAGTCGATGTATTTAGCCTTTTGGTTGAATCAACCATAACCTTTTGTTTGGAATATTTCCAACTAAAAGTTACTTAACTAAGGTTGAACAAGAATTCAGGATTGAAATATTATACTTGATATTGCTTATGGAGTTTGAGTTAGAATACCCTCTCAAAAGGGCTTTATTGTTTCCACAAACATTTACTAGTATTTCGTAAGTACTTGAGAATACTCTTAATTATCATTTGTATTTTATCAATGTATTAATTATCAAGTACAAAAGCGAAAATGGGATATAGTAGACTACATTGAATATGTGATAATTCCTATTGCCAATGCATAAGGAATCCATCTAACATGCTCCACACTAAATGTTTTAATATGGTGTCTATGTATATCATATGAGACTATCCAAACATTCTTTTATACCGATTATAAAAGATGTCATTTTCAAATCTAATGTTAAGGATTAAACAACCAAACTAGAATGATTTTAATATGGGTATACCGTTAACAATCATAGGTTTGTTGTTTACTTATATTTTAAGAAATATTTTAGTACCTTTAATGTTCTTTTTTATAGACACAGGCTTCCTTTGCATTTTGACTGAAAACCAAACTATTTGATTTCTCTATCAAAATATTAGTTCAACTCTGATGCTTATTGCATGCCATCATTGTATCTGCTTTTGGATCATATATAACTCTTTGCAAGACAATTTGGTTGTTTTGTGCAAAATGTCTATTCCAGATCATTATTTAGAAATTCTGTTTCAACATCAAAGTGCCAAAACTCAAAATCAAACTGTGCGATAATTGCCTGTAGAATCTGAATGGCTTCGAGCATGTTAACTAGTAACATTACATCACTAATTTCAATATTTGAAATCAATGAAGTGATTTCCTATTGACATTGCTTTAAATAATTCAACTGTATTGATCTTCTTGAAGATACACTTGAAGCTGATGGATCATATCCCTTAGGGCACAATTATCAAAATCATATTTGATAATGCATTTGGAATCCACTTTGGGTTTAAAGCATCGTGTCATATGCCAAGGCCTATAGTCTTTATGGCTTATTGACAACTAAGGACATAATTACTGCTAACAATTAACAATTCTTTTTCTTGACACTAATAAAAGTCATAGTTTCTCCTTAACATATGATAATTATAGTTATACATTCTAATGCATTGTGTGTCCGTTTTAGGACAGGTTAACTTTATTTTATCTTATGAAATCATTTTCTATGTTCGAGTATCCAAATCATATCCAAGTCCACTGTACTATCCCTAATTTCTAAAATAAATTCCTTCGATCATGAATCTTATTACTTCTTATCGATACATCATTATGTATAATAAGGAGGGTTAAATTTTGAGATTGTATCTTATTCATATTCAGGTACATTTGGATCTCTTTTCCAATACACTCACATATTCTATAAAATCGAATTCTTTAATTTTTTTTGAATGTAATGTTTTCCACTTTAATTTTATATTCTATGAACTAATATAGATACGCTTCTTATGTATCAAATACACATGTTCATTTCTTATGATAATTCATCAGCAAATTTAATGAAATAATTGGATCCATTTTGGTATCATTAGACCTCCAACTGCATACATTTATATGTGTCAAATCTGAAGAGTCCACCAACTCATTTGTCGCTCCTACCGAATAGGTTCTTTGCCCTTAATCGATTGAGATATAATTCACTCATACCAAATGATTCATAATCGTATGATCAAAGAATTATTTCTCAAAGATACAGCTTAGTCCATAGTTCCAAAATAATTGTACAAAGTTATATATATTTCAATATTTTCTATAATTGGTACATCACTTTTGTTATGAAAAAAACACCATAAATTTTATCTTATAGTGAATATTCGCAATATTCATATCAAAATAAAACTATATCTATTTTCAGTCAATATTGAAAAACCATTATAATTTCATGAATAATACTTGATATGTGTGTATATACAAAGATAATCTTTCGTAATTTAATGCATTCACTAATAAGTGTAATATAGTATGCTCCCATTATTTCCACCGTTACAATAATAGCTCATGAAATACGAGGCTCCATTCACTCACTTATTATAGGATTTTATTTCATCTACTATGACTAATTTACAGTTGAGACTTTCAAATCAAATATCTTGAACTCATAGAAAACAGTTTTCTATATAAAATACAATTGGAATAGAAATCGCATTTATTATTCCATATTAAGTATCTTCTTGTATATTATACAATTCTCGTTTCCATTGCCCCTTCATAAAGTAGATGTAATCATTCACTCTCTTCATCTCCATGGTATTCAAGTTACATCTACTCTAGTACATTCGTTTTCCTATCCAAATGGTCGAACCATTCAAAAAAAAATTCTTACTACAAGACCGCATCGAATTCTTTACAAAATTGGATTCGGTTATCCTTAACATTTAAGGATGTCAAATATGTTACATTTTACGTAAACTGATCAAACTAACACTTCAGTGATCAAATTCCAAGGTCCATCGTGTAGCCCTTGGTCTAGTGCTACATATAACACAACAAGATCCTTATTGTAATCACTTATATTGAATACACGATCTCGCATTATGGTTTAGTTGCTCATTTGAATGAACCAATTTCACTAAGATTTCTTATAAAGCGACTATTCACCATATAACATTTATCTATGTTTGAATATGAATCGAATATACATATATTGCTTTAGAGTTCAAAACTCATAGAAGACAATACATGGTCTCATGCAAATAAACAACTAAGTAACCAAGATACAAATGTTTTAATAGTTGTATAATTTGGCTCTTGCATGGGTCTTGAAGTGACAACATTGTAACATCCCTAAATTTTTGATGTCATTATTCAGGAAATTTAATTAGATAAATTGAATAGAATAAAGATGATAAGGGGATTGAGATTTGAATAAACCATATGAAGGGTCATGCTTAATAATAAAATAAATGGGCTTTAATCTGTTTTAAAGGGTAATTAAATTACATATGGGCACATTAGTAAAATAGCCTCTTTATTTTACACGGCTATACACTTCTCACCATTGTCCATTCACGTTCATTTTTTTCTCCAATAAAAAATAAACGCAAAAACCTTAATGAGCCGGCCATTGTCAAAGAGGAATTCAATCTAAAGCCAAGGATCAAAGCTAGGAAGGATTAATCAACAACAAATCTCAAATTCCTTATCATATTTAAGGTGAATAATAATTTTATACCATCTCTGTTTTAGTCTATGTATATAAGATTATGGATTTATGATTAAATTCATTTTTATGATGATAAGGATGATGATATGCTTGAACAATATTTTGTTTAATTTATTTTAATTCATGCATATATGAATTTGCACGGTTTAGGGTAAAACCAAGAGTTTTGATCATTAAAATGCCATGGAAATCTTTTATGTTAAGTGAAACATGATTTAGGAGATGGGTATTCATTTTCAGAATTTTCCAAGCTATGGAAATTTTATTATGAATTTTTAAAGGTAAATATGATATAATTGGGTTTAAAATTTATTTCGAATATTTTAGGAAGAAATTGGGTCTAAAATTCTAGTATGTTGGATTACACAATGAAAGAGATTTTCTATGATTTTCGGGGATTTTTCCCAGTTGATTTATTAAGGAAAATAAATTATTTTAAAAGAAACTTTATTGCAAATGTTGGTTTTCTTATATGGAAAGGTTTAAACGTTAAAATCCTTTAATTTGTATCTGATTAAATGCGGCAGTTATGAATGAAAAGTATTTGAAAAGTTATGCAGCAACCAATGAAAGGTTTACAAATAGGCAAGAAGTTACAAAGTAATTACTAAAAGTAGCAATATTTCAGCCTTTAAATCAGAAAAAGGTGTTCTGCCTAAAAAAGTAAGCACCTTTGGACTCCATTTGTTCCGCTTCATCCCAGTCGAACCCTACATAGTCGAAACCCACGTAGTTGAAACCAATACACAAGGTATCACTTAGACGGTACGTAGTGGATTAGAAGGAAGGCAGAAGCCTTGGTGTCGAAAGGTAAGCTTTCGATGGGATCAAAACCTAGCTTTGTTTTTAAAAGTTAAGTCCTTGCCTTGTTTTATTTTAAAGCTTTTGACATAGTCAAAACACATGCTTTCAAGAAAGTTTTATAAATGGTTTTCGAAGAAGGTTGCTATACTATGTAAAGGGGTTAGCTTTCGAAGGGGTACTTTTTACTTAAATAAGAGCTTCCGAAAGAATTGGTTTCGACCAAGTTAAGACCTAGCCGCTAATTTTCCTTTCGACTGTAGTGATGTCATATATGCTGTCGAAAGGTTACCTCTGCTTTAACTTAAACTAAGCCTTTTCCTAAATGCTTTCGAAGGAGGTAAGTGTTTCGATGGAAATGAAGTCGAAAGGGGGTTTCGACTAGATCCTTTGAAGTTTCATTTTTAAATTTTGTTGCTTTCGACTAGATGGTTCCGACACCATCAACTATTCCCCCAAAATAATTTTATAATTGGTTTCTAAAGAGATACTTTCGTATATAACCACTTTGACCTAAATGATGTTTTTAAACAGTAAACCCAATGTTTTTGAAAGGGATACTTTCATTTGTTTCGAAGCTATGTTTAAAGGACGTTTTGACACCTTTGAAAGGTATATTTGGTTTTGAAAGAGAATAATTATCGAAGACTTCGAAAGATATCTCTATTATGTTTTGAAAAGAAGTTTCTACTTTCGAAGGAGGTCATCTAGAGGTTTCGAAAGTGATGTTTTAAAGTTTCAAAACAAATAACCCACTCTCACTTATAAAAAGGAAATATCATGGCATAAATAAAGATTTTGGAAGTATTACTTCTTCATATACTTATTCACATTGTTTTTAACCCATAAATAAATGTTGGGAAGGGCAGAATAACCAGTTAGGTTGACCTAGTAGTGGATATAAATTAAGGAGTGTTAAAACCTTAAAACTTATGATATTAGCAAGGGCCAATAGGTTTACAGTAAGCCCATAAAAACCGTATATAACTTATGATATTGGCAAGGGCCAATAGGTTCATAGTCAACCCATGAAAACTATGATTTGGTACTGGCAGTGGCCAGTAGGTTTGTAGTTAGCCCATGAAATCTATATCCGGATTAAGATATTGACATCCAGTCAATAGGTTCCTAGTTAGCCTATGAAAACTAGGATAAGAGAAAAGATATTGGAGTCACCAATAGGTTCTTAGTAATCCCATGAAAACTATGAAATCAGATAGATAGTCCATAAGCATTTAAAAGGTTAATAGTAACCCTTAAAACTATAATTGAGACAGATAGTCGGAATGATTGGGGATGGGTAATCCAGATTTGATTTACCTTTTTTGCATATCATCATAATACTTTGAAATACTATATTTTTAACCATTGTGGATGCAGGCGTACACTATATGGTTTTATAAATGTTTTAGGATACTAGTGAAGGAAAACACGTTCCGCTAAGCGGCGTGGTCTCACTAGATATCCAAATGGTTTGAGATGGTAGATTAGTATTCATACCAGGCTTTATGTCTGACTCGAAGTTTTTGTTTTCCCCTTAAAATCTTGGGTACTCAATTGGTTTTGAGTAGGTTGAGAGTTAAGGTTTCTAGTTGTTCTTTTAGACCAATAAAGTTTCTGAAGACTTGCAGGAGGCAAGCTTGTTATTAGAGTTCTTTTATTTCCGCTGTGTGTTTGATTGTAAAGGCAGATTGCTTAATGCCTTATTATATACTCTGATCAACCAAGGGGGCATCTTCATATGTCGCTTTTGGTTATTTTGTAATAATTATATGTTATCTGAGCGTGGTTTGCGAATTGGGATTATGTAATCAATTTGGAATATTTTGAAATAGAATGTGGAATTTGTTTGCTATTTAATTTTTTTCCATATTCTTGTGTTTCTATGTATCAATGTATCTAATATCACCGTATTTGGTCACCGAGGATTAATAACTACGGATGACTCAACGTCCGTAGCCGTTAGATTTTGGCCTCCAAGAAGGGGGATGTTATAAATTGGTAATTTATGAAACTTTAAAAGAAACTTAAACCTAAGAGAATTTTCAAACATAATCTAATAAATCAGATAATAAGGTTGGGGTTTGGGTTAATGCTACAGTAACATACTTGTATTTGATATATAGTTATATATACATAAGTACATTATCCCCGCTCTCTTAGACCATTCTTCTGTATCTTACTAAGACTCGTATGCAGATTTACGAGAAAGGATATATGGAAGCAGAAAACGAAAGTGGAAATCTCAGTGGAGGAAGCACCACAACTAATGGAAATGCTCGACCCACTACGAGGAGAAACCTGGGTCGACCTACTAATGCTAGTAATCAAAATGATGATGCCAATGTGGATGTTGGAAATCCACCAGTAGATATGGGGGTGATGTATTAGTTCTTTATTGGGTTGATGCAAGCAGGAGTTGCTGCTGGTGTTGCTGGTAATGTAGGATGAGCTAATCCAGTGGCTCTAGTTGGGAATAATATTGCTTTGTTGAGTAGAGATTATACCGGTTTGGGTGTGAAGTCATTCTTGGGAACAGACAGCACCGTCGAATTTCAGAATTGGCTGTTTCATTGTGAGCACATATTTACCGATTTAGGTCTAAACGGTGAGCAAACGAGAAGGTTGGCCTCTGGACAGTTGGAGGGGTCAGTGCTACATTGGTGGAATAGTGTCACTGATGGAGTACCGAAAGAGCAGTTAACTTGGGCTGATTTTAAAACGAGATTTGAGCAGAAGTTTGTATCTGAGTTTGCTAAGTCTAAGCTGATGAGGAAGTTTATGGATTTAGTTCAAGGAGAGATGTCAGTAGTCGTGTATACTACTAAGTTGGTAAGAGCTGTCTCGATATGGATATTCTGTTATAAATACTGAAATCAAGAGGAATGAGAGGTTCATTTGGGGATTGAGGCCCGAGCTTACTAGAGTGACCATGACACATGTTCGCGATCCATGTAATGTGGTGGTGGAGATGGCCATTCGCCATGAAGAGTTACTTGTTGATCAGGCTAAGGAGAAGTCAGTGGAAGCTCAGGGTTCTCAAGGGAAGAAGATGAAGTTCTCTAAAAAGAAGGGAGCCCTGAAGGGAGAAAGTGCTAAGAAGTCAAAGGCTGAGGTAGTTTGCTATAAGTGTGACAAGAAGGGTCACTTTTGCGAATGAGTGCCAGTCAGGAAATAGGAAGAAAGCTGCAACCAAGAAGAATGTGAAGTGCTTCATCTATGATCAAGTTGGACATTACAAGAATCATTGTCCAGAGCCAATTAGGGAGGACAAAGTAAAGGTCTTTGCTATAGGACCAGCTAGGCCTACTACAGCAGATAGGGGAAAGACTGTGATGGAAGGTACGCTTTTGATTCAGAGTATTCGAGTTAGAGTATTTTTTGATACCGGTGCATCACATTCATTTATATCTCTGTGTTTGTTTAATAGATTATGTTTAGAACCCACCTACCTTAATACTTCATTAAGGGATGAGAATCCAATAGGAGGGTATGAAACTCTAGGGATAAGGCGTGACCAGTTAGAACTAGAATTGTTAGATCATAAGTTTGCATGCATTTTATATGTTATTGATTTCATAGATTTCGGGATTATCTTAAGTATGGATTGGTTGGATAGGTATGTGGCTAGAATATTTTGCCAAGATAAAGAGATATCAACGAGACACCCTGATAGTCACAACCGAGTAATATTCTCAGTAGAGAATTTTTATCAGAGTGCTAGTGCTTTGCTTTGTGCTATGGTAATGAGAGATGAGTTAAATTAGGTTCGGGTAGTAAGAGAGTTTGCAGATGTCTTTGAGACAGTCACTGGACTACCCCCTAAAAGAGCTTTTTAGTTTAGGATAGATCTTGTGCCCAGAGCTGAACCTGTAAGTAGACTACCTAGCAGGATGACACCCACTGAGATGAAGGAATTAAAGGTGCAGCTAGTGGATCTTGAAGAAGGAATTTTATTAGACCAAGCAGTTCGCCTTGGGGAGCGGCTGCGGTGTTTGTGAAGAAACCTGATGGGTCGTTGAGAATGGGTATCGACTATCATAAGTTGAACGAAAGGACGATTAAGAATAAGTATCGTTTACGGAGAGTAGATGATCTGTTTGATCAGTTGAGTGGAGCCAGGGTGTTTTCCCAATTGGATTTGGCGATAGGGCCGTCAGTTAAGAGTGGCGGAGGACAGCATTCCTGTGACGACATTTCAGACTAGATATGGTTCATATGAGTGGTTAGTGATGCCATTTGGATTGACGAATGCACCTGCTTTCTTTGTAGATTTGATGAACCGAGTTTTTCGAGAGTACTTGGATAGGTTTGTTCTGGTATTTATAGATGACATTCTAGTATACTCTAAGGATGAGAGAGAGCATGAAGTTCATCTTAGAGTGGTACTTGAGACGCTGAGGCAGAATCAGCTAAAGGCGAAGTTTACCAAGTGTCATTTTTGGAAGAAAGAGGTTAAGTTTCTTGGGCATGTGGTTTCAGAGAAAGGCTTGTCCGTCGATCCAAATAAGACCAAAGCTGTGAATAACTGGAAGAGACCAGAGACGATGACTGAGATCAGAAGTTTTCTTGGACTTGCTGGCTACTACCGGAGATTCATTAAGGATTTCTCACGGATAGCAGCACCTTTGACTAAGCTAACCAGAAAGGAGGTAAAGTTTGTTTAGTCTGACAAATGTGAAGAAGTATTCCTTAAGTTAAAACATTTGTTGACCAATGCACCCGTGTTAGTAGTTCCAGACGAAAACCAAGGATTGGTGGTGTATACTGATGCATGAGGAACTAGACTAGGAGCAGTGTTGATGCAGAATGGTAAAATTGTTGCCTATGCATCTAGGCAGCTTAGACCGCACGAAGTAAGATATCCTACTCATGACTTAGAGTTGGCTGCAGTGATTTTTGCCTTGAAGATTTGGAGGCATTATCTCTTGGGAGAGAGTTTGAGTTGTATACCGATCATAAGTCGTTAAGATATTTATTCTCTTAGAAGGAGTTGAATATGAGACAGCAAAGGTGGCTGGAGTTTTTGGCTGCTTATGATTTTGGTATAGAGTATACGCCAGGAAAAGGAAATAAGGTAGAAGACACCCTTAGCAGAAAACATCGGAATGTGGTATTAGCTATGTTAGCAGAGTGGAAGGATTTAGAAGCTCAAGTCAGTTGCGCTGTGCAATTAAGATCGACCGCTGGTTCTAGTCAAAGTTCCGTCAGGTTGTCTTGTTTAGAAGTTCGATCAGTATTGATTAAGAGTTTTGCTTTTAAGCAAAGGAAGATCCAATGTTGGTTGAGAGGATCAGAATACTTGGGGTTGGAACTGAAATCGATGATTTAAAGGATTTTAGCCATGACCAGAGAGGATGGTTGAGAAAGAAGGGACAATTGTGTGTTCTGAATATGGAAGACTTGAGGAAAGAAGTTCTTGGAGAATATCATTGATCCAAGTTTACGATTCATCCTAAAGGAACCAAGATGTATCAGGATATGAAGAGGAGCTTCTATTGGGAAGGCATGAAGAGGGATGTTGGCTTGTGGGTTAGGCAGTGTGCAAACTGTCAACAAATGAAATCTGAATATTAGAAATCGAGTGGGTTACTTCAGCCTTTAGAGATTTCAGTTTGGAAATGGGATTCAATATCCATGGGTTTTATAGATGGGTTGCTAAGGTCAAACGAAGGAAATGAGAGTATATGGGTTATAGTGGACAAATAGACCAAGGGTGCCCATTTAATTCCAGTTAAGTCAACCGGGACGACACCTGCATGAAGAACATAGTTAAACTACATGGAGTTCCTAATAGCATAGTCAGTGACAGAGATGCTTTGTTCACTAGTGAATTCTAGAAGAGTTTACAGGAAGTGATGGGCACCAAGCTTAGTATGAGTACTGCATATCATCCTCAGACGAATGGGCAGACAGAGAGAGTCAATAAGGTACTCGAGGATTTATTGAGGGTTTGTGTATTGGACATTGGTGGATCTTGGAAGATCATCTACACTTGGTTGTGTTTTCCTATAATAATAGTTATCAAACTAGTATAGGAATGGTGCCTTTGAAGTTTTGTATGGAAGGCCATGCAAATCACCAGCATGTTGGTTAGAGACTGGAGACAGATTTGTCTTAGGTCCAGATTTGGTTAGGGAGGCGTCAGAGAAGATTGAGTTAATCCGAGTGAGGATGAAGGAGGCTCGGTTCAGACAGAAGAGTTATGCAGATAAGAGATGTAAAGACCTAGAATTCTCAGTTGGAGATAAAGTTTTCATTAAGGTATCACCTATAAAGGGTGTGGTGTGCTTTGGAAAGTCAGGGAAGTTAGCACCAAGATATGTTGGTCCATTCCAAATTACAGTGAGGATTGGAAAACTTGCATAAAGAGTAGAGTTGCCAAGCAGTATGGCAGGTGTCCATAATATATTTCATATGTCTCATCTTCATAACCATGTGCATGATCCAGAGACTACTATTCCTCCGACAGGGTTGGATGACTTAGTGGTAGAGTCTAATTTGACTATTGTTAGACAACCAGTTCGGGTTGTAGATAGAGATGAGAAAAGATTAAGGAACAAGACAGTCAAGTTGGTGAAAGTTCAGTGGAGCGACAACAAGAAGGACTGTACGGGAGACAGAGGACAGGATTAGAGATACTTATCCTGATCTACTTTGAGGGTATGTCTATATTAGATTTATATAGATAGTTACTAGTCAGTTAGACTAGTATGCCTATTAGGAGTTGTTACAGATGATTGCTATGTTTAAAATTTAGTGCTTACTGAATTTCGAGGATGAAATTCTTTAAGGGCGAAACCTGTAACATCCCTAAATTTTTGATGTCATTATTCAGGAAATTTAATTAGACAAATTAAATAGAATAATGATGATAAGGGGATTAAGATTTGAATAAATCATATGAAGGGTCGTGCTTAATAATAAAATAAATGGGCTTTAATTTGGTTTAAAGGGTAATTAAATTACACATGGGCATATTAGTAAAATAGCCTCTTTATTTTACATGGCTATACACTTCTCAGCATTGTCCATTCACGTTTATTTTTTTCTCAAATAAAAAGTAAACATGAAAACCCTAAGGAGCCAGCCATTATCAAAAAAGAATTCAATCTAAAGCTAAGGATCAAAGCTAGGAAGGATTAACTAATAACAAATCTCAAATTCCTTATCATATCTAAGGTGAATAATAATTTTATACCATCTCTATTTTATTGTATGTTTATATGATTTCGTATTTATGATTAAATTCATTTTTATGATGATAAGGATGATGATATGCTTGAACAATATTATGTTTGATTTACTTTAATTCATTCATAGATGAATTTGCAAGGTTTAAGGTAGAACCGAGAGTTTTGATCATTAAAATGCCATGAAAATATTTTATGCTAAGTGAAACATGATTTAGGAGATGGGTTTTAATTTTCAGAATTTTCCAAGCTATGAAAATTTATTATGAATTTTTAAAGGTAAATATGATATAATTGGGTTTAAAATTTATTTCAAATATTTCAGGAAGAAATTGGGTCAAAAATTTTAATATGTTGGATTACATGATGAAAGAGATTTTCTGTGATTTTTGGTGATTTTTTCCAGTTGATTTATTAAGGAAAAAATTATTTTTAAAGAAGGACTTTTCTACAAATGTTGGTTTGTTATATGGAAAGGTTTAAACGTTAAAACCCTTTAATTTGGATCTGATTAAATGTGGCAGTTATGAATGAGAAGTATTTGAAAATTTATGCAGCAACCAATCAAAGGTTTAAAATAGGCAAGAAGTTACCAAGTAATTACTAAAAGTTGCAATATTTCAGCCTTTAAATCAGAAAAAGGTGTTCCTCCTCAAAAAGTAAGAACCTTTCGACTCCATTGGTTCTGCTTCATCCCAGTCGAAACCCACGTAGTTGAAACCAATACACACGGTATCACTTAGATGGTAGGCAGTGGATTAGAAGGAAGGCGGAAGCCTTGGTGTCGAAATGCAAGCTTTCGATGGGATCAAAAACTTTCTTTGTTTTCAAAAGCTAAGTCCTTGCCTTGTTTTACTTAAAGCTTTCGACATAGTCAAAACACATGCTTTCAAGAAAGTTTTATAAATGGTTTTCGAAGAAGGTTTCTATACTATGTAAAGGGGGTTAGCTTTCAAAGGGGTACTTCATCCTTAAATAAGAGCTTCCGAAAGAATTGGTTTCGACCAAGTCGAGACCTAGCTCCTAATTTTCCTTTCGACTGTAGTGAGGTCATATATGCTGTCGAAAGGTTACCTCTGCTTTAACTTAAACTAAGCCTTTTCCTAAATGCTTTCGAAGGAGGTAAGTGTTTCGATGGCAATGAAGTCGAAAGGGGGTTTCGACTCGATCCTCTGAAGTTTCATTTTTAAAGTTTGTTGCTTTCGACTAGATGTTTCCGACACCATCAACTATTCCCCAAAATAATTTTATAATTGGTTTCGGAAGAGATACTTTCATATATAACCACTTTGACCCAAATGACGTTTTTAAAGAGTAAACCCAATGTTTTTGAAAGGGATACTTTCATTTGTTTCGAAGCTATGTTTAAAGGACGTTTTGACACCCTCGAAAGGTATATTTGGTTTTGAAAGAGAATAATCATCAAAGGCTTCGAAAGGTATGCCTATTATGTTTTGAAAAGAAGTTTCTTCTTTCGAAGGAGGTCATCCAAAGGTTTTGAAAGTAATGTTTTAAAGTTTCAAAACAAATAACCCACTCTCACTTTTAAAAAGGAAATTCCATGGCATAAATAAAGATTTTGAAAGTATTACTTCTTCATATAATTATTCACATTGTTATTAACCCATAAACGAATGTTGGGGAAGGGCGGAATAACCAGTTAGATTGACCCAAAAGTGGATATAAATTAAGGAGTGTTAAAACCTTAAAACTAATGATATAGGTAGGGGCCAATAGATTTACAGTAAGCCCATGAAAACTGTATATAACTTATGATATTGGCAGGGGCTAATAGGTTCATAATCAGCCCTTGAAAACTATGATTCGATATTGGCAAGGGACAGTAGGTTTGTTGTTAGCCCATGAAAACTATATCCGGATTAAGATATTGACATCCAGTCAATAGGTTCCTAGTTAGCCCTTGAAAACTAGGATAAGAGAAAAGATATTAGAGTTACCAATAGGCTCTTAGTAATCCTATGAAAACTATGTAATCAGACAGATAGTCCATAAGCATTTGAAAGGTTAATAGTAACCCTTAAAACTATAATTGAGACAGATATTCAGAATAAATGGTGATGGTTAATCTAGATTTGATTTACTTGTTTTGTATATCATCATAATACTTTGAAATGCTATGTTTTTAACCATTGTGGATGCAGGAGCACAGTATATGGTTTTATAAATGTTTTAGGATACCAGTGTGGGGAAAACCTGTTCCGCTAAGCGGCGTGGTCTCATTAGATATCCAAATGGTTTGAGATGGTGGATTATTATTTGTACTAGGCTTTATGTCTTACTCGAAGTTTTTGTTTTCTCCTTAAACTCTCAGGTACTCAATTGATTTTAAGTAAGTTGAGAGTTAAGGTTTCTAGGTGTTCTTTTAGACCAATAAAGTTTCTAAAGACTTGCAGGAGGCAAGCTTGTTATTAGAGTTCTTTTATTTCCACTGTGTGTTTGATTGTAAAGTAGATTGTTTAGTTCCTTATTATATACTCTGATCAACCAAGGAGGCATCTTCATACGTCGCTCTTGGTGTATTTTTAATAATTATATGTTATCTGAATATGATTTGCGAATTGGGATTATGTAATCAATTTGGAATATTTTGAAATGGAATGTGGAATTTGTTTGCTGCTTAAACTTTTTCCATATTCTTATGTTTCTATGTATCAATGTATCTAATATCACCATATTTGGTCACCGAGGATTAATAACTATGAATGACTGAAACATCTGTAGCCGTTAGTTTTGGGCATCCAAGTAGGGGGATGTTACAAACATGCCAAAAGTTTACTTGTTATTATATTTTATATTTTTTTGTTAATCTTAATGCAGTTCGTTTGTATATTTTGACTAATAAGTTTTTTTTTCAATTTTTTATTTGTTGCACAAATTTATCAATGTAGATTATTTTAACTTTACATAGCATTTGTTCTTATAATATTATAAAGGTTAAATGTATTCATCTCACTTTTCTAATAAGGCTCCAACTAGATTTTTTATGTTTCTAAAAAAACCGAAGAAAAACATAGAAATCTTTCGATTTCTCCAATGGGTGTAAGTACTCGCTTGCCTTCGGATTCTGACCTTCGGTTTGCTTAAAAAATCATGAGCCCACAAGCAATGAATAAAATTTTATTGGTTGTATCATATAAAACTCCTAATCTATGGTCTTTGTCCTAATCTCAATCTCAATATTGAGTTTTCTCAACAAATCGAAGGAGATTATTCCCTTATGCCCATCACTTCATGACGACCTAGGTATAATGCACGTACGTTGAGTTTGGTCAACAAATAAGTGCATGTACCTTACCTCATCTACTAATATATTAGTACTACACATAACATTTCAGGCCCAAGTTTGATCAACAACCAAAGAGTTGCAAGTAATCTATTAATATTTGTTTGCACCAAAAATGGGACAAAAACCTAGTCGGTTAATAAGTGATAACTATGGAAAATTAGAAATTAATATGAGGTAAGAAAACACAAGAACTATTGTGGTTCAACTAAAAGTCAATAGCTGACATCCACTGTCAACTTTTTAACGGTTCTTTTTTTCTTTTACAAGAGTGATTTTACAACTTGGGTAAGATCCAACAAAGTATCAGGGTAAAAACAGATAATTCAAAAAGTAAGAAGAAGGATGCCAAAAGATCCTCCTTTTATTTGCAGCTCTCCTTTTATTTATAGATGAAGACTATCAAAATAAGCTCCAAAATATGCTTCCCATAATATCTACGTCTAGCATGAGGCTCAAGCTGAAGATCGTGGCCAAATCAGCAAAGATGATAACTCGGTACCGAGTTGTGCTCATTACTCAGTACCAAGTTATTTGACTTGTCTTCATTTTTGCATTCAACTTGTTTTTCCTTCCATTCTTGGCTAATTACTTGGTGACTCATCATTGGGTTACACAACTTGGTGTGAAGTTATGATGCTGAATTGCACTTTTTGTCCTTTTCCTCTCTCTGCTTGATATATTTGGAAAAGGACTATGCACTTTTTTGTGGAAAGCAAGGATTAGTTGCTTCTCTCTACTTGACTTATTTGGAAATGGACTTAGCATTTCTTTGTGAAGAGCAAGGATTGGTGCCGATTCTTGGGACTTTACCCGAATTCTGGTTTCCAAATTTGCACTTCTAGACTTCTAGTTTATTTTATGACAATTCAAAGGCTCTGATTCGTCAAAGTATGAATTTTGTAATGACTTGCAAATTTACCAATTTGATAAATTATATTTATTTTTAAATATTCAAAGATAAGCTTTTTAAAACATAGATTCTGATTTTTTGAACAATAATGACGGTACTCTTATTTTGAATAAGTATTTAAAAAATATAAACTTTGAAGGAATATCGATAAAATGGTTGAAAATCATTTTATCAATAAACAGCTCTATAATTATCAAAGTCGCACACGGAGCTGGATACATATACTTATTCATCCATTTAAACAAGAATATAAAAAAAATTCTTTTTTTGAAGTAAAATGTATTTATGACATCATCAATAATGGCATCATATTTAACAATTGATTTAAGAATTTAAATTGAGATTTAATGATTTAATAATTATTATAATTATTCAAATAATTATTTTAAAATGATAATAATTCATTTTAATTAGTTATGAAGTGATAATAAAACATTTATAATAGTTTTATAAATATATATATATATATATATATATATTTGACTTGAAATGATAAGGAAAATTGATATCACTTTATCGATATAATAGCACTTTCTATAAATAATTGTTTAATATTGATTTATATGATTTTATAATTAAAATGGGATCATTTTAATTAGTTAAAAATGATAGAAATTATTTTTAAAATCTTTTTTATATTTATATGTAATTTAATTTATAAGTGAAAATATGAGCTTGAATCGGAATTGGAATTCGTAACAGTTTAACGCAGAGAAGTTATGCAACGTTGTTTATATAACTTGTACACACATATTACATGCAAATACATACAATTACATATACATAACAAATAACATATATAAATATATGTACATATTTATCATTTACATATAAATTTACATATAGTAAAAATTATAAATATCTAAGATATTTTTACACTTAAAAAGCAAACTAACCATCATTTACCTCACTCTTACACACCATCATCACTTACACATGGAGGATGACAATGAGTGGGGGGTTGTGTGCCTTGATAGGAAAGGAGGGGTGTGGATGAGGGGAAAAAGGCAATTCTACCTTAAGATATTTTGTTACAAAATTTTTCTATAAATACCCATCCATTCTTTCATAAATTTAACACCATTCTTCATCTTTCGCTTTCTCAAGTTGTTTTAATGGCTTCTCTACTTTGGAAATTTATGAAGAAAAATTAGAAAAAGAAAATAAATTTATATAAGTATATATACATTAGCAATCCACTTCAAAATCAAATGAAATCAACTCCTCTCCTCCTTGCAAACCCACGACCACCACCTCCATCACCCTTGGTCGAGCCTACCTCTACCTGAAACCATAGGCTGGGCCTTCCCAAAGGTCCAAGGCTCGATTTCGTTAGCTCCAGTTCGATTGTAGTGAAGCTATAGTCCATTTTCATAAGTTTATAGCCAATGAGAAAATGCTATTTATATATGCTATATATGATGATATTTTTTTTTCTATACTTGGTTTTGATGATTGTTTATCAAGTTTGGATGAAATAATATGTTTGCTTGGATGTGTAAACAATTCACGTTTAATACACGTCGAAAATACAAAACGGAAATCACTTTCCGGTATGAATTACAAAAGTGTTACAAGATGGTTAAACGTCTTTAAAATGGTTTAAAATGATTTAAAATGTTTTATAAACACTAAAACTCAATTGGAGAAGTTTTGAAAATTGAGTCAAAAATAGGCGCGTCGTGTAACAGTAGTTTGTGATTTCGCATCAAAATAGTCAAACAAGTATATAAAGTGAAATATACTTGGAATTATTCGAAAAAATAATTTTCCAAACTCTTATAACTATGGTTTTCAAATGGAAAAGAAAGATCAAGATTTCATTGAATAAATTTTGAGTTAAGTCCAAGTCAAGTTTTCAATAACATCGTGGTTTAGCGGTTTTATAAGTTTAAGTGGTAATTGTTTTAAATTGATATTTTTAAATCTTTAAAAATATGAAATAAATTTTATAAATATGTTAAAATCTTTTAAAGGACATTTGAGTTATAAAAATGAACATTGATGAAATAAAAATTGTGTTTTGATCAAATAAGCCTAAAATCACTATTCGCAGCACTTTTCTACGACGGTTTTTCATAAATTTTATAAAATATGGTTTTAACTTAAATATGCTCCCCCAATCTTTTAATAACCTTTTCAAATGAAAAATTAATTGTTTGATTAGGAAGTTTTTGTTTTAAAAGAGTTTGAATAAATTGTTAAGAGAAAAATGGTTTAGAAATAAGTGATTTAATCTTGGCTCTAAAAGCCGATGAGTAGACCTGATTTTTCTATTCATGAGATCCGGATGTGCGGTGCTTAAACTAAGGAGATGTTCAGGAGCAACCAGTGCCCTGGCTCACCTGGCCTCTTTCTGGGCGAGAAATAATAAGGTCGAAATGTCGAAAACGAGACAAGTATAAAAGATTTACTTTCCATAAATAATTCTTTAACTTGGATTGTATAGAAATAATCATCTTAAACTTAGTGTTAAATTCTAAGAAGGGAACTCATACTATTCATGTGAATTTAAAAGGTGATCTCACCATTATTCGATAAATAGTACTTGTTGAATACATATATTAATATTGAGTAAAATTAGTTTAATTTCTATGAATCCTTTTTACTTGGTATATGTTTTCCAACATGATTTATGAGAAATGATTTAGTGTTTTCCAAATTTAAAAGAGAGGTTTAATAATCTGGTATATACTAGAAAAGAAATGATATATCTTTAAAAGATGTTTTATCGATAATTGGTTTGAAGAGACCGAGATCAGATTTGGATGATTCCTATTTGAAAACCACTTCGAACCAATGTACGTTCAAAAGTGAAAACATGATAAAGGGAATGATTTTGAAGACGAAGATCTTCATAATGAAAGGCTACTTGCCACTAGCCTCTCAATTTCCATATTATATACATATGGTGGCAGTAATACATAATTTTGAAAATCTACGATGAAAAGACTCATCGCTACTAATCCTAGGGGTGATTCCCAAAATAGGATGTGGTAGAAGAGTGCCTTCGGTTTGTCCTATTCCTAGACAACTTGTATGGACGAATGTTTGACATTGCATTTCTAAAATACACGTACATTGAACTCTACAAACATACATCTGTTTGGTGGTATAGGAGGTAACCTTTCTTACACTTAACACCCTTCTTTGAGGTGTATGAGCTCTGAGGTTATACATTTGCGAAAATCAATAGTGTGTGATGGAAATGGCAATGTGGCATTCTAAATAGGATTTGATGATTCTATGCAAGGTAAAACGTGAACTTAAGCCTTGCACCCGGGAACGACAAAAACATGGTAGATGCGGTAAGGCTAAGTGGGTCACTCCTATTAGGATATGGTCATCACCTTTCTAGATTACCGTATATATTTCGAGTATGTTGTGTATGCTTTGGGATCCCAGTAAATGTCGGTAACGACCGGGGTGATGTCATATTCGGTACTATCTATGGTAAATGTAAGCCTGTTTTGTGTTGGTAGAGGTTGGATCCTCAGATGCATCCCTCTAGAGATATACTGTCGGAAGGTAGTCTCCTACCTAGTCATTGTATAAAACCCATTCTCCAATACAGGCCTTTAAGATTTTAGTTATAGAACCTAATATGCTGGAATTTAATTAATGTAACAATTTCGTTTAAGATTATATATGTTTATTTGAAAGAGTTTTCAAAGAATGTCATTAAAAATAATATCCCTGATTTTACATAGCAAATGTTTTGGTTATCATAAGGTAAAAACCTGTCCGTGATTATGTGCGACGTGGTCTTATGAGATACCCTTTGAATTTAAAAGTATCCGTTCTTTTGAGTTTTCTCACACCAGTCCCATGATTGACCCGGAATTTATTTTCTTTTCCCCTTAAATTCTGTGTACCCTATTTTTCTGGGTAGCCAAGAAGTTAGGTAGCTTGGAGAATTTTGGGAGGAGCATGGAGCATGAAGTTGGAGTGTCCTACGTAGATAGTTATCAATTTCCACTGTATAATGTATAAGTATCTACCAACACCTATAGGGATATGCAGTTATAACTATCCCTAACTGCGTTAGTATTTGCAATGACTCTGATATTTCATTTCGAGAGTGATTTTATGTACTATCTATATGTATAACTATAAGTTGTTTAAATACGATGTGAGGTTCTATTTTTGTTCTATCTTCTATCTTTATTTCTTTTAAAACCCCTGATAATTCGCCTCTCTGGCACTTGGATTTGCGGCGTGTGAATACCGAGGATGCAATAGTGTCGATTTCTAAGGGTCGAGGAGGTGGGTCATCATAGCTTGGTTCAGAAGCGAGATAACATTCACCTCCTAAAGCACGCCTTGTATTAACAAGGAATGCTTTTGATCAAGACAAGTTATCAACTTCACATTCTGATTTGAAAATATTTCCTCATCCTTTGAACTATTTTCGTAAAGCGATGCACTTCTTTTGGATCCATATCTTACCTTAAACAGTTGCAGATTCATATTCCTAGGATGATATAAGAGTTTAAGTATCCCACTTGGGCTCGTTACTCGATTCTAGAAATTATGAAATTTCCTTCTTTCTACTTGGTCAGGTAGGACTTCATCTTCCCATCTCGATTGATTTTCATTTCTAATTTCATTGCCGACCTTCGTTTTTTCTTTTATCTTTTTTTAACTTCGTATCGAGTTGTAAGCTTTAACTCGGCACCAAATTTACTATACATTTTTACCTAAGTAAAATTTCATTACTTATCAATCTTCACTTCCACTTTCACCTAGCTTCCTTATTTGCAAATTGGACCTTTAGCCTTGTCGACTTTTGATCCAAGATCCAATCTAACATTGCAGCTAGCTCTCCACTTCGCCGCTGCCTATCATCAACCACCTTTTTCATCGTCAGTGCTAACTTAGGGGTCCTAGCACCTTCGACTAATCAGAATTTTTCATTGATTTTATCTAGCTTTAGCTCAAAGCTCCTATTTTGACATCGTCGTATGCATTGTCTTTGCGCTTAGGTAGGTAGTCATTGGTTTGAAGTTGATGGCGTTAGATGATTGTTATTGACCATACTTGACCACGTTTATGTGATTCATCTTATTTTTCATAGTCGACCATGGCTTATAAAGACTTGAATTCAAGGACTCTTGGGTCACTTGTGACTAACTCGAGTTTTCTACCTAATTTTCCAAGGCATGACTTCAAGTTTTTTTTCCTCTTATGCGCTAGAGGTCAACCACGAGATTCCTTAGCTTGGACCTAAGCTTTTGCATGACCATGGGATTCCAATGCTTCTGACAAGTTCTTATCTAGTGCAAGGAGGAATATATTCAATTTCAATTAATTTTTGGTCAAGTATGGAATGATGGCTCAGTTTCGGTGGGACGGTTTCACAAAATGGTCATATTGAACACGCTCCAACATCCAATGAAGTCATTCACTACTACTTTGGGTCAAACAATCCACTCATGTGTCCTTTACAAAGGTAAGTTCTATGTCGCTCCGGACAATGGTTCCATTATCGTAAATCGTATGATAACGGGTAAAATCTAACACATGGTTCCATGCAATGGAGCTCGTTTGCTAGCATATGTGAGCCATCTATATAGATTGTTCGCATTTACCATGCTCTAGACACATATAAGGTCTTGTTGGTCAATACACATTGACATCCATTCAGTCTTATACATCGGCTACATATGGCTTGTAACGACCCGAAAAATTTAATGGTTTTAAAAGTATATTTAACTGGAAATTTGTGAAATTTTAAACAATAAAATTTGAAAATAAAAATTTATTATTTGGAATACATCTATTTTAATATAGCAATTGGTAAATTTTCATCTGATAATATTGAAGTTTATTTTCCCGTGAAATTTCATTTCAAATCAAACCGGTTAATAACAGTGAATTTAAAAGTTTTCCGAAACCAAAATATGTCAACAGGAGAAAATTTATTCAGATCATTCTGAACCAGACTACGAAGTTCGTTTTTCCAAATTAGGACTTCTACTGCTCCGTTTATCTAAATTCTGGTAAAATAGCAGCATTTTCTGGTACTGATTATCGACTTTTGATCGGATGATCGTGCCACAGATATCTGTATACCGTTTTGATCGTCTCGTCGTGCTGATCTCTACGGTATATTTATTTCTGTATTTTGAGGTCCGGTACGCGACAGAAACAATAAACTGTTCGTCGTATCGGTACCCAAAATTTTGACTTTATTTCTTCCTTCGGTTTCAAAATTTAAAACGTAAAGGCTGGACCACATTATTACTTTGCTTTAATGAGTCAGCTCAATTGGAGGCACCGTTGAAAAATTCAATTCACCTTATATTTATGTACGTTTTCATTTTACCAAGTCTGTTCATTCACTTTTGAATTTCCTTTTTCTCCTCCCACCTTTTCGTTTCTCAGCCAATTGATATCCTCACGAAACCCATTCCCATGGACTTCGCCTCATCTCTGAAACCCTGAAGCCGCCATTCTTTTGCATGAGACCAACAAGCTCCACCATTCACCTCTCCTCTGTGACAACAGCCTTGTACTCGTCCACCTTCCCTAGCCTTCACCATCGAGAGCACCAACAGCATTCCCCTCTTTTTTTTCTTCACCTGCGTGCATCTGCCACCACCCAGGCCTCACGCCTCAGTCCAAACCCACCCTCATCTCCCTGACCACGGCAACCACAATCCAACCTTCCTGGATCTGCCCACCGTTCCGCCTCCACCACCAAACCCAGTAGCTAGAGCCGCCACCGTCCACTCAGCTTTCCCTTAGCTCAGGCCAAGATCTGTTCCTTCTTTTCCCCTCCTTCGTTTGTTTTGCACAGGTACATAAATTATTGTAGTATATGTGTATGTTATATGTTATAGGGTAAGTTGTTTACTTTATATACAAATATGAACTAAAGGCTGTACGTGTACTATAGTAGTTACATTTTATGTCTAAAGTATTTACATATATATATATCTTCTAATTTTTTTATCTACTGTAATAGTATTATACGTATCTATTTTATAAGTCTACCATGTAGATAAGTCTGTTAGTTATACAAAATTTTAAGTATATATATATTTGTCGGTTATGTTCTATAGTTTATATTCATAAGTGTATAAGTGGGATAAACATATTGGTATTCTGTAAGTATACATTTGCTTAATTATACAAGAGTATGGGTTGTCTGCATTATATGTATGTATATATGTAAAGTCTACACATAGCTATTTCATTTGCTGTTTATATCACTCACACATATTATATCGTGCACGTGATAGTTTGGAAACAAATGATTTCGCATACATGTATATTTTCATATAAATTTTAGGTTGAGATAATTACGGTCCATCTGTGGGATTTTATAGCCGTCTATCAATTTTTGATTTGTGTATATAGTATTAGTATAAGTATGTAAGTTTTATAAACTGTATATGATATTGTTATGTATGTTAGCATGTACCAGGATTATCTATTACCTGTTAGTATAAATTTTATTATATTTATATTTATATTTTAAGTTTTCACTTACTTTTAAAGTAACAGAATATAGATTTTGAGACTGCTTCCAATTGAAAAGTTATTTTGCATATTTTGGGTGAAAACTATATATATATGTACATTGATTTGGTATATAGGTGCTTAACTAAGAATACTGATCTGAAAAAAAGTATATTTTATGTTTTAGAAAAATTTGATTAGAGAAAATTTATTATTATATATATAGTAGTTCCTATATATGCACCTGAGTTATGTTTTTATACATCAATTATATATAGATATTTGTGTACTGGATATGTATGTGTGAAATAACAGTTTTGTTTTATAATATATTTCATTATTTTGAAATATATATGTCATTTTGAAAGGGATAAAATATAACCTAAGTATTTTCATTTATATATATATATATATATTTAATTTAATATGTGTGAAAAAATTATATTTGATTTTTTTGCAAAATAATATGTATATAGTTATACATATAAGTTCATTCATACCATTTATCTTCATCGATGCCGTTCTGATTCGATCCTATATATCAGCTTTGTCCATCCAACTCGTGTCCATCGTGCTTTGCTGCGAAATCCATGCTTGGATCCGAAATCCATCTCATTGTCTACCCTATCTAGCCTCGAAAGGTGAGCAATCACTCACGATTAACATTCTTGTATTTATTAAATTTGATTTCAATTGAAACGACAATTGAAATATGATGCTGTAGTTATTTAAATTGGTATATATGCTATTATCTGTATATGTTCACCTATGACATCTGACACCAGTATCTAGTATTTATATGCCTGTTATTACTATTGTCTGTATATGTTCACCTATGACATCTGACACCAGTATCTGTTATTTATATTGATGATATATGCCTGTTGTTATATTTTATATTATCTGTTATCACTCTGCAAGTTCCCTGTTAGTATAGAATTCACTATGGGTTGAAATGATACATACCCGAACGGACTTTAGAATAGGAGAAAATCGTTATGGGTTGAAATGATAAACCCAAGCGATTTTCATTTGAATTGAAATTGGGATTACGGGTCGAAATGATATCTACCTGTATATATTTAAATTTCGGATTGAAATGATAAATATCCGTATCACTTAACCGTATGATGAATATATATATAAACACCGTTGGTCCATATATATATATATATAAATATTTTGAAAATGAATTCTATGGTTTTGGAAAGAAATATATTGTTTTAATAAATGTTGAGCCTTAAATTATTATATATAAATGAGAATGATTGATTTAAATACATATAATATGTTGAGTATTTAAATATATTTCAAAATAGATTTTGGTAATAATTTGAATAAGTTAAGGTTGGAAAGATAATTTGAATTTAGTTGAAATTGTATTCAATAAAGAATTTTATTTAACTAAACCGATTTGAAACTTATTGAAATTGAGATGTAAGATATGATTTATAACTTGAGTTTGAATTATAAGTAATCTAATGAATATTTCTTGTTTAAAACAAAGTTTAAGGAAATATTTAGTAAAATGTAATTTAAGGCTAGTTAAATGATATTGAATTTATTAAATGAATATTTCCTGATTAAATAATAAGTGAAGTTAAATCAAGAGCTATATGAAACTGTTAAATTTAACTTTGAAAATGTTGAATAATAAAGCTTTGAAACATATTGAAAAAAAAAATTAAATAGTATATTTAGAACTGAATTGATGAATTGAGCTATGAATAAATTTGAATTGGGAATTTGAGTTAATTTGAATCGATTTGTGAGACTTGAGGAAATTATAAATACTTTACTTTATAAATTATTTAATAAACATACACTATTTTGGAGAATAGATATATTTGAAATGGAAATGATATTTTGATTTTTAAATAAATAAATTTAAAATGACCACGGTGTTATAATGTATATTTCCACCTTGTAGATAGTTCTGAAGATCCTTAGAGGATGGTTATCCCAAACATCCCTTAAGTTACTTGTATTTCAGTTGATATTTCACTTGAGTTGGATTTATTAGTATAAGAATGTTAATCCTGACTCGAGTGTTTTGTGTTTTGCTTTACGCTCGGGTCAGACCGAGTGATACAGCATTTGAGACTCACCTTTGGAGTTTGGAGCTTCATTTGGAGATCCAACTATCGCCTCAGCTTTCAGCTCTTCTAGTTGATTTGTTCAGAGAAGTCATCTGTTGTACTGGAGACTTCACTACATTTGAGATTTTCTGTTGTATTTTATTTTTAACTCTGATGTTCATATAGTAGCTTCATGAACTACTATTTTATCTATTCCGCTGCGTATTATTGTATTACTTTGTGTCTGTGATTCTGTGATTGATTTATTTACTGCATATGCTGAGTTTTTGCCAAATTTAAATTAACAAATCTGATATTTTGAATTATTCAAGTTAGACATGTGTGGATTTATTGTCGATTTGAATGGTCCAAAATACCGGGTCGTTACAGTTGGTATCAGAGCTTTGGCTCTAGGCAAAGCTTAGCATATATAGTAAATTTATTTACAGAATCACTTTCGTTCGAGTTTAATCCCTTCCTTTTGACTCGATTTCCTTTGAACTTTGGAACGTTCCCTACGGTTCCAAAATTCATTCTTGTCTCTCCCTCTTTGTATACTTGTGATTCTGGAGTATCCCATAACTCCACTTCGAATGATCTCTATAAGAATAGGCGATCCCTCCAATCTTTGAATGATTGTAAAGGGGTGGAACTCCTTTACAATTGGCTTTGATTCACCGGAGATTTATATATCCCTCGGTTTCGATGTTGCCATCTCTTGTTATACCGAATTCTATCTCTGGCGATCGAATGTCGATTTGCCTTAGATTTTCACATCGATTATATTCTTGAAGTCACGGTTGACCCGGTTAAGGTCGCCCGCGGGTTATATAAGTATATCGATATTCTATTTTGAAATTTAATTATCTCGTCTTCGTTCGATCCTATCTTCGAATCAGAATTTTATTTGATTAGAGTCCCTCTAAGTTGAATTTCTATCTTTGTTTTGAAATCCATTCTTGAACCATCCTTTGAAAAAATCGGGCTTGTTTGTATTTTTGAAATTGTTTTTTTTTATATATCGAAATTATTATATTCTATATATAAAAGTGAAATGTTTTCGATAAAGGTTATAAACCCTTTTTAAAATAATAATTTGAGGTTTCGAAAGGATTTGTAATTTTGAAAAAAAAGAACTACATAAGAAATTTGATTTATCTAAAAATGATTTATAACTGAAGGATTTTAAATTTGAAATTCGAGAATTGAACTCCGGTATTTTGAAATTGGTTTTAAGATTTTGAAATATATTATAACAATAATATGATTTAAAAGTATTTTCTGAATAAGAAATGTTTCAAATGATTTTAATGAGTTTCGAATGATTTCTAAGAAATGTCAAAAGAAGTTTGAGAAAATAGAAGTCCAGAACTCACTTATGTCGCTGGAAAATAATTTCGGTGATGAGTGCACGCATCATCGACATTGATTTTCGAGTTTCAGAGTGAGGGATAGGCCACTTCAATAGCTTTGCTATGCGAGTGATTTTGCGAAACCAATTTTGATTCCAAATTCCGAAGTAAGATTTGATATTCAAAGTATATATATGTATATATTTGAAATGATTTGAAGTAAACCGGTGTTCATTCCTTGAGTTTCGGATTTGATATAACCCCATATATTAAAATTGATTTACTGATTTGTTGATTTCCAACTCTTGAATTTGAAAATGATTTCTTCAACTATTTCGAAGGTTCGAGCACTTCCAAATCAAGGTTAACTTTTCAAAGCTAAATTTTTGAAAAGTATGAATTATTTGATAAAGTGTATAAATTTGTTTGAATGTTTAAGTATGAAGTAATATGATTTAAATAAGTTGAAACTGTTTTGTTAAGTAAATGAATAAGGCTATTTTGAATTTTTTCTAAATATGGAATTTAGATTTGAAATGTTTTGAAAGAATTTGGGCTTCGATATATTTTGAATAAAATTTAGTTAAATGTTTTAATTTAGTAACATCTTTATGAAACTATATATTTAACAAGTTGGAATAAATATATAAGTTGTACGTATGCTGTTTTATTCGTATAATTAATTTGATCCAAGTTTGAGTACACAAGTTCGAGGTGGATTACACCATTTCGTGTTAGGATTTTTCATTTGATTCTTGATGGCGAATATTTGATATGGATTTTGGGCTTGATTCTTGAATTCTCTATCGTAGTATATGGCTATGCAAGGAGACCGATGGCTTCTAGTCGAGAAACCATATCGAAATCCGCATTAGGGAAGTCGAATGGATAATACTAGTTCAAAAGCAAACTTGTGTGATCGAGCGAGCGATCAAATGTGATTTTGCGGAATGACGACGTATGTACATCTTATATTCTAATAACATTGATACATTTTGATGCTGAAATTGAAAGCTGTCGGGTTAGAATATCTTTATTTACTAAAGTAAAATTTCCAATTTAAATTACAAAGATATATAACCCATAAAAGCAAAGATATTCAATCCCATATGGCTCTTCATACATCGATATTTATTTTGAAAATTTTGATCCTTATATAAGATGGACCTTACGTAAGTAAAAGATGATTTTGGAAACATTTGATTTTGGAAACGAATTGGTTGACTAAAATTATATTGATTTGGAAATTTGGTTTTATTTTCTAAATCTATTATTTTGGAAACTTTGGAACTAAAGATATTTAATTTGAAAAGAAATAATTTGGTGAAATTGTATATGATTTTGAAATTGAACTGATATTGAAACAAATTGAAATTTGAGAACCTTATGTTACTAAACACTTGATTTGGGAGTTGTCGAACTTATATAAAATTGATTTGTATGAGTATGAAATTGATTCGAAAACTATTGATTTGAAAAGGTATTCAATTTGAAAGTGAAATCTTATATAATTGAAGTCTACATAAGTATGATTTGATATACTATTGATTTTGGAAAGTATTTGATTTGAAAATTAAATCTTATATATAATGGATTTTATATAAGTACGATATTTAAAAGTGATTTGAAAAGGTACTATATGATACATATTTTCGAAGTAAAGATATGGAAAGTGCCTTCTGCTTGATATCCGATTTGTGGCCACATCTTGGATTCATTCTATCGATATTATTCTCTCTGATTTTGGTTTTCCGGATATGATACTCGAGTGTTCTTCGAATTCCATGGCGTTACCCATGGTCTTATCGTTCTCTCATGACTGCATAGCGCAACTGCCTGGCTGAGTCTTGCCTAGGGGTACGGATTGTTTCCTGGGGGATCCAGGCGTAACCATTGTGTATCCTGCAATCTGTGTAGGTCGCGAATAGTAGCGCAAATGCTTGGCTGAGTCTTGCCTGGGGGTACGGATTGTTTCCTGGGGGATCCAGGCGTAACCATTGTGTATCCTACATTCTACTAGTCATCATGGCGTAACTCGCAGGGCTGAGAAAGCTTACGGATATGGATTGTTTCCTGGGGGATCCAGGCGTAACCATTGTGTATCTGCGAACCATGGTTAGACAAAGGTTTTGTTTGTGTTTTGATTGGATTGTACTTTCCATATCTGTTTTTAAAAGTTTTTCCAGTATTTTCACTAGGTGTTGAAACAAGTCTACTAAGTACCTGGAGAATTCTAGTTTTGCGCCTGATCAACGCACTACCGGAGTCTACAAGGAACAAGGATAAACTTGTTGAAACATCGAGTTATAAAAGTATTTTCGAAAGAAAATTTGTTTCGTTATAAAGGTGTTTTATTATAAAAGTATTTCCAACAAAGAAATTCTGTATTAATATTCGAAATTGAAATTCTTATGGTTTGAATTAATTATTCATGCCCGATACTATTCTTTTGAATCTACCTTTATGCTGCTTTTCCAAATCCTCCTTCTTTTCCCTGTTGACTATATCCTTTAAAATATTGTTTATTTGTATACTACATGGTTTAATAAAAAATTAGTGTTATAAATATTTTAGAAGTTATTAATTAAATAAAACATATTTAAAGTAAATGATTATTGATTATTGATAATATTTGTAAAGTATCTTGAGATAAATTAATAAATTTATGAATTATGGATTAATGTTTTCAGATAGTCTCTTTGTAAATATAAGTAATAATGTAAATAATTGTTTTCAAATAGTTCCTATATAATTATAAAGGTGTTATAAACATATATATGGTATTTATAAAGGAAGCAAGAAATTCTACAAATGGATTTTTGAAAGGTTTTAAAGTATATAAGATAATTCAATTGCAAATGAAGTTTTCAAATCATAAGTAAAATTTATATAGTTCAAATTAATTGTTTAATCTTGACTTTCAATCTATCTTTTCTGTCTGGTTGTTTCTATTCTTCTACCTCCTTCCTTTTCGGGGACGAAAAGTTTTGAGTGGGGGAGAGTGTAACGACCCGAAAAATTTAATGGTTTTAAAAGTATATTTAACTGGAAATTTGTGAAATTTTAAACAATAAAATTTGAAAATAAAAATTTATTATTTGGAATACATCTATTTTAATATAGAAATTGGTAAATTTTCATCTGATAATATTGAAGTTTATTTTCCCGTGAAATTTCATTTCAAATCAAACCGGTTAATAACAGTGAATTTAAAAGTTTTCCGAAACCAAAATATGTCAACAGGAGAAAATTTATTCAGATCATTCTGAACCAGACTACGAAGTTCGTTTTTCCAAATTAGGACTTCTACTGCTCCGTTTATCTAAATTCTGGTAAAATAGCAGCATTTTCTAGTACTGATTATCGACTTTTGATCGGATGATCGTGCCACAGATATCTGTATACCGTTTTGATCGTCTCGTCGTGCTGATCTCTACGGTATATTTATTTCTGTATTTTGAGGTCCGGTACGCGACAGAAACAATAAACTGTTCGTCGTATCGGTACCCAAAATTTTGACTTTATTTCTTCCTTCGGTTTCAAAATTTAAAACGTAAAGGCTGGACCACATTATTACTTTGCTTTAATGAGTCAGCTCAATTGGAGGCACCGTTGAAAAATTCAATTCACCTTATATTTATGTACGTTTTCATTTTACCAAGTCTGTTCATTCACTTTTGAATTTCCTTTTTCTCCTCCCACCTTTTCGTTTCTCAGCCAATTGATATCCTCACGAAACCCATTCCCATGGACTTCGCCTCATCTCTGAAACCCTGAAGCCGCCATTCTTTCGCATGAGACCAACAAGCTCCACCATTCACCTCTCCTCTGTGACAACAGCCTTGTACTCGTCCACCTTCCCTAGCCTTCACCATCGAGAGCACCAACAGCATTCCCCTCTTTTTTTTCTTCACCTGCGTGCATCTGCCACCACCCAGGCCTCACGCCTCAGTCCAAACCCACCCTCATCTCCCTGACCACGGCAACCACAATCCAACCTTCCCGGATCTGCCCACCGTTTCGCCTCCACCACCAAACCCAGTAGCTAGAGCCGCCACCGTCCACTCAGCTTTCCCTTAGCTCAGGCCAAGACCTGTTCCTTCTTTTCCCCTCCTTCGTTTGTTTTGCACAGGTACATAAATTATTGTAGTATATGTGTATGTTATATGTTATAGGGTAAGTTGTTTACTTTATATACAAATATGAACTAAAGGCTGTATGTGTACTATAGTAGTTACATTTTATGTCTAAAGTATTTACATATATATATATCTTCTAATTTTTTTATCTACTGTAATAGTATTATACATATCTATTTTATAAGTCTACCATGTAGATAAGTCTGTTAGTTATACAAAATTTTAAGTATATATATATTTGTCGGTTATGTTCTATAGTTTATATTCATAAGTGTATAAGTGGGATAAACATATTGGTATTCTGTAAGTATACATTTGCTTAATTATACAAGAGTATGGGTTGTCTGCATTATATGTATGTATATATGTAAAGTCTGCACATAGCTATTTCATTTGCTGTTTATATCACTCACACATATTATATCGTGCACGTGATAGTTTGGAAACAAATGATTTCGCATACATGTATATTTTCATATAAATTTTAGGTTGAGATAATTACGGTCCATCTGTGGGATTTTATAGCCGTCTATCAATTTTTGATTTGTGTATATAGTATTAGTATAAGTATGTAAGTTTTATAAACTGTATATGATATTGTTATGTATGTTAGCATGTACCAGGATTATCTATTACCTGTTAGTATAAATTTTATTATATTTATATTTATATTTTAAGTTTTCACTTACTTTTAAAGTAACAGAATATAGATTTTGAGACTGCTTCCAATTGAAAAGTTATTTTGCATATTTTGGGTGAAAACTATATATATATGTACATTGATTTGGTATATAGGTGCTTAACTAAGAATACTGATCTGAAAAAAAGTATATTTTATGTTTTAGAAAAATTTGATTAGAGAAAATTTATTATTATATATATAGTAGTTCCTATATATGCACCTGAGTTATGTTTTTATACATCAATTATATATAGATATTTGTGTACTGGATATGTATGTGTGAAATAACAGTTTTGTTTTATAATATATTTCATTATTTTGAAATATATATGTCATTTTGAAAGGGATAAAATATAACCTAAGTATTTTCATTTATATATATATATATATTTAATTTAATATGTGTGAAAAAATTATATTTGATTTTTTTGCAAAATAATATGTATATAGTTATACATATAAGTTCATTCATACCATTTATCTTCATCGATGCCGTTCTGATTCGATCCTATATATCAGCTTTGTCCATCCAACTCGTGTCCATCGTGCTTTGCTGCGAAATCCATGCTTGGATCCGAAATCCATCTCATTGTCTACCCTATCTAGCCTCGAAAGGTGAGCAATCACTCACGATTAACATTCTTGTATTTATTAAATTTGATTTCAATTGAAACGACAATTGAAATATGATGCTGTAGTTATTTAAATTGGTATATATGCTATTATCTGTATATGTTCACCTATGACATCTGACACCAGTATCTAGTATTTATATGCCTGTTATTACTATTGTCTGTATATGTTCACCTATGACATCTGACACCAGTATCTGTTATTTATATTGATGATATATGCCTGTTGTTATATTTTATATTATCTGTTATCACTCTGCAAGTTCCCTGTTAGTATAGAATTCACTATGGGTTGAAATGATACATACCCGAACGGACTTTAGAATAGGAGAAAATCGTTATGGGTTGAAATGATAAACCCAAGCGATTTTCATTTGAATTGAAATTGGGATTACGGGTCGAAATGATATCTACCTGTATATATTTAAATTTCGGATTGAAATGATAAATATCCGTATCACTTAACCGTATGATGAATATATATATAAACACCGTTGGTCCATATATATATATATATAAATATTTTGAAAATGAATTCTATGGTTTTGGAAAGAAATATATTGTTTTAATAAATGTTGAGCCTTAAATTATTATATATAAATGAGAATGATTGATTTAAATACATATAATATGTTGAGTATTTAAATATATTTCAAAATAGATTTTGGTAATAATTTGAATAAGTTAAGGTTGGAAAGATAATTTGAATTTAGTTGAAATTGTATTCAATAAAGAATTTTATTTAACTAAACCGATTTGAAACTTATTGAAATTGAGATGTAAGATATGATTTATAACTTGAGTTTGAATTATAAGTAATCTAATGAATATTTCTTGTTTAAAACAAAGTTTAAGGAAATATTTAGTAAAATGTAATTTAAGGCTAGTTAAATGATATTGAATTTATTAAATGAATATTTCCTGATTAAATAATAAGTGAAGTTAAATCAAGAGCTATATGAAACTGTTAAATTTAACTTTGAAAATGTTGAATAATAAAGCTTTGAAACATATTGAAAAAAAAAATTAAATAGTATATTTAGAACTGAATTGATGAATTGAGCTATGAATAAATTTGAATTGGGAATTTGAGTTAATTTGAATCGATTTGTGAGACTTGAGGAAATTATAAATACTTTACTTTATAAATTATTTAATAAACATACACTATTTTGGAGAATAGATATATTTGAAATGGAAATGATATTTTGATTTTTAAATAAATAAATTTAAAATGACCACGGTGTTATAATGTATATTTCCACCTTGTAGATAGTTCTGAAGATCCTTAGAGGATGGTTATCCCAAACATCCCTTAAGTTACTTGTATTTCAGTTGATATTTCACTTGAGTTGGATTTATTAGTATAAGAATGTTAATCCTGACTCGAGTGTTTTGTGTTTTGCTTTACGCTCGGGTCAGACCGAGTGATACAGCATTTGAGACTCACCTTTGGAGTTTGGAGCTTCATTTGGAGATCCAACTATCGCCTCAGCTTTCAGCTCTTCTAGTTGATTTGTTCAGAGAAGTCATCTGTTGTACTGGAGACTTCACTGCATTTGAGATTTTCTGTTGTATTTTATTTTTAACTCTGATGTTCATATAGTAGCTTCATGAACTACTATTTTATCTATTCCGCTGCGTATTATTGTATTACTCTGTGTCTGTGATTCTGTGATTGATTTATTTACTGCATATGCTGAGTTTTTGCCAAATTTAAATTAACAAATCTGATATTTTGAATTATTCAAGTTAGACATGTGTGGATTTATTGTCGATTTGAATGGTCCAAAATACTGGGTCGTTACATGGCTTAACTGTAGTAAAAATTTAAATCTTATCTGACTTTGCTCATTTGTCGAGTTTATAGTAGTTATGAACCATAGATTCTCCTCGCATCTCTCTTCCATGGGTGTAGGTCCATCCACTTTAGAGTTCATCCCACCCATAATAGCTTTAACTTCCTCTTCAACATCTACTTCATCATCTCCTTAGCGTCGACAATCCCATCGTTAGGCTTGACAGTCTCTACAAGTTATTCCATTCGTAATAGGAGAAAAATATTACATAGGGCCCTATATATCAATCTTGAGGAAGCTATAATTATTAATAACTCTCTGGACTCTTCGACATCTACTCTAGATAGGGAAGATATGCAAAGAATTTGTTCAGGCACAATATTCCTTTTGAGGATATTTTAGTTCCAGAGCCTTTTCAGTGGGCCCATGATCCACTTAAAGGATATACGGTCTATAATCACTATATGTGCCTTTCTGGGGGAGTCCCCCTATTAACCACTTTATTCAACTCATTCTCCAATTTATGAAGCTTACCCCTACTCAGTTTCACCTAAATGGCTACGCTTCACTGAAATGTATTTACATGGTTTCTCTACACCAGGTTGCCTACACTAGATGAGATTAGATATGTATTCAGTTTTAAGAACCGGTAAGGCAGTCCTTTTCTAACCTATTTGGAATCATCCAAGGGTTGTCGTGTTATTATTTATATTCAAAACAAGCTTACCCACTTTAAAGATGAATATTTCTTTGTGCGCTGCCCAACCGGCTTCGCTCGGAAGTGGTTATTGGGATGAAGTTCTATTATCACCCTTTACCTTGGTGAAGCGTATCCCATTCAAATCGTTAGTTTCTTCATCTCATATATTTATATATATTCCAAGGAGACCAGAACGCAGCTCTGGCACACACTCATTGAGCTCTACAAAATATCTTCGCTAATGAATGGAAAATGAAATTCCTTTGGACAGATTCAAAGATGCGACAATTTAAACTTTGCACAACGATCGAAGTCTTGGTATCGTTCTTATTCCTTGTAGAGATACCCAGCCCACCGAAGAGGCTTGGGTTGAGCCTCAAGCTATTGAAAATCAAGAAGCTCCTCCTACTATTGAGGACCCTCCAGTTAATCACAGGGAGGATGAAGGTAAGGACAGGGATTATAGTGATGATGTAAACCTTGGATACAGATATACGGGAGAAACATGTGGAACTAAATGAACATCACCCCCGCTCGTCATTCAAGGATAAAGATAATATTGCCCCATCCTATTCCACCACCACTACAAACTCCTGTCGAGAAGAAAACTCTGGCTTCTCAAAAGAATAATATTTTTTGTTCTCTAAGGACATTTTATACGACATTACTTATTTCAGTCTTTTGGACCTTGGTTCTCCTATCCGATGTGGATAATCCTTTAACAACTTTGAGGAAGATCATTCCACTAAACCGATTGCATGAGCGTGGTCTGTGGGGTCACTACGACAAACCAACATTTCACACGACACTCTAAGTCATAATATGTTAACACTGCATTCATTATTCCTTGACCTCCAAATCTTAACATAGTCATGTTTCTTTTTCAGGTACAATAGGACATCCTAATCTTTTTGACGATCTCCATGGCCAAGCTTCTTGTTATTGCAAGCACGACACTTCATGCTAACATCATGAATCATTTTTTGAATCTAAACCAGCGAGGCATCAAAGGAAACAGGAAATATAAAATAAATTGGAACATAGGCGTCGTGATGATTGCTAGTGGGATTCTCATGATCGCTCTATATCAGGCAAGATATCTCCTTCTCAACATCATTCTTATTCTCCTCTTCCAAGAAATCAAGATCGATACTCTATAAGGCTTATCCTATCTCCTTTTCCAATGCTCCAACCATTCCTACTTAATTGTCTCCTTCTTCACAACCCATGGTGCATTCTCACAAATCCAAATAATTTGTTTGATTGTATGGCTCTGTAACCTATAAGCCTACCAAGAAAGGTATGGTAAAGCGCATACTTCCACTCACACTTCAACCACAGTCACAGAGTTTGCCTCGGAATCCATAACTTGCTGCGCTATAGAGAGCTTTCCCCACATTCTTCTTTAAGGGGTTAATTTTACCTATACCCTGAAGGATATCCCTCTCGATGTGGCTAACAACGTCAATGCCTATGTGAATGATGCTTAAAATTAATATAAATGGGGAAAGTTTGCTCAATCCTTGTTTGAGGTTAATAGAGCTAATAAATTGTCCCTTTAGGAGAAAGAGATAGATAAAAAGGATAATAAGCGGATCATCGCTCAGTATGATAAAGAGTTAGAGGAGACTAAGGACTCCATTAAAGCGATGGAAAAGAAATTATTGGACAAGAGAAATGCCTTTGAGGATAAATTCATGATATAACAAGTCCAACTTAGGAATGCGTTTCATAGGAGTCATAATCTTACCATAGGAAAGGTGGCTCTCCAGTCTATAGTCGTTGAACAAACTCTGAAGATTTTGAATCTGGAGACTGTGCTGGAGGCTGAGAAGAAAGAAAAATGATGCTCTTACCACGACCTAAGAATATATGGGTACAATGCTCGACGTCGAGCATTCATAAAGGGATGCGAAACCCACACGACCAACATTGAAGAAAGCATCAAGTCTGACATCGAGTCCGCTCTAGTATACTTCTGTGCGAATGTTATTAATTTTGGCGATTTAAGGTGGCTTGATGATAAATATCCCAGAGCACCTGCTATGGCCTTAGAAGAATTTTTTAAACAGGAAAGAGAACACTCAGGCGAGATCGATGAAGAGGTTCTTAAGACCGACCTCTTAGATAATGAAGATTTAGATGCTCTTGTTATGGACCAAGTGATACTAGCTTCCAAGGCCTCTACTTAGGTGCCAGTTGGGGCCGTTCCTGAATCTATCTCTAAGGATTTGGGTGAAAGTTCAATTCCTATCTCTTAGGGACTCTTATAGAGACTACTAACTTAGTAGCAGCTACTTCTGGTGTTGTCACCTCTTTCACATCTGGCCCTCTTATATTTAAGTCTGCTATTCCTTCTTTCGAGGCTTTTGGAACTTTAACTGGTACAATGACTTCGGTGGCAACAACTTCTTCAACATCCTTAACTCATGTTCAATACAATTTCAAGGATCCTGGTTAGACACTGCCCAAGCCTGCCTTAAAGTTGCCTACTCTATCACCTATTGTAGAGGAGAGTCAGACGATGATTACTTCTCAAACAAATTATGCTTCTCATAAAGGTATATCACTAGTTTCTCCTATGTTCGAGAAACTTTATATCACACCCACGAAGGTTTCTAATCTTTATGTTTCTCTTTCTCAAGTTTTAGGTCAACCTGCCTTAGTCTAACATCCCATATCTAGAGGCCAAAAGCTAAGCGTTACAGATACCGCAGTCATCCGTAGTATTAACTTTTGGTGACAAAATACGAAAATGATAATAGTATCCATAATATCAGAAGCACTTGGATATGAATAAAATCACAGATTTCAAAAACAACATTTTACTGATTACATTTCTAAATAAATTCATATCCAAAATACGTAATCCCATATTGTTTCCCAAGTAAAGATTAATTATAATCATTACAAAATTATGCTAAGAGCGACATATGATGATGCCTCTTAGTTGATCAAAGCAATATATTCATATCTGACTTAATATATACAGCGGAATCAAAACAAAATGAAACTGCAAATTCTAATTAGCTATCCGTTAGCCACCTGCTCATCTCCATATGCTTTATTCGCCAAAAGACTAAAACCTGAAAATCTTAACTCTCAACCTACTCAAATCAATTTTGAGTACTCGAGAGTTTAAGGGGAAACAAAAACTTTGAGTCAGACATAAAACCTAGTGTGAATAATTCTATTACATCTCGGTTTACTAATATTAAGCGAGACCACGCCGCTTAGCGGAATGGGTTTCCCCTCAATAATATCCTCTTTAAAACATACATTTTGCAAATCCTTTCCTGCAACCAAACTGGTTAATAAAACAGATTATATGAAAATATCAATATCCGTTATGCTAATACATGGGCTATCTATCCAAAAACCGGTAATAAGTAGACTATCTGTCAACAACATAATAGCAAGATCCGTTATGCTACAAATGGACCATCTGTCCATATAACTGGGCCGACTGCCCGTAAACTGGACTAACTGTCCGAATCAAAATGGACTAACTGTCCGAATTATTTTCTTAGGGTTAACTACCCTATATTTTTTTCCTTGAAACCTTTTCAAAATGATTTAACCTTTTAAATCATACTTATACAAGGAAAATATATTCTTAGCTTTACTCTAAGCTATTTTACCATGATATATATACTTTACTCAAAATAATATTAATGAGATTTAATGAGGATTAACTGTCCTTCCAAAATAAGTTAAAACCCTTTTTAACATGAAAATACTTGGGCTATATTGCCTATTTAATATATTCGAAACCTTTGTTTAAAACCTTTAAACAACCCTTTCCAAACTGTTGAAGGTAGCCCCTTCGAAACAATTGAAATACCCTTTCAAAGCCATTAAATATTGCCTTTCGAAAACATTTGAAAAACCTTTCCTTTCTTTTCTTTGAAAGCTTCAAAATATCAGACATCCTCCTTTAAAATCTTTTAAACATTGCCTTTCAAAAAATTGGAAAAACCTTTCCTTTCAAACCTTTCGAAACCCTGCGTAACCACCACTTTCGAAACCATTCATTAAAACCTTTTAAAATAGTCAAAATCAATCCTTTCGAAAGCACTTTGGGTTTAATTTAAAACATGTGGAAACCTTTCGAAACAATTCAAAAATTTACCCCTTCGAAACCTCGGAATAACATCTCGGTCGAAACCATTTGGATTATGCCTTCAAGTAGAGAAAAAGGATCAGAAACACATTAAAGTCGAAAGCATCTGTTTCGAAACCATTTAAAACTATCTCATTCGAAACCAATTTGGGTTTTACTTTACTTATAGAAAAAGGGTCTTTAAAACATTTAAGTCGAATCCATCTGCTTCAAAACCATTTCCTAAGTAATGAAGTGATGGTGTCAAAACCATCCCTTCAAAAGCATTGGGGAAGTGGCCTTTTTTTATATAACAAAGCAGACCTTTCGAAACCATCTGGGTCGAAAGGTAAAAAGGCGGCAGCAAAAAGATTTCGACTTAGTTGAAAGCAATTATTTAAAAACAGAGGCACAACCCAATTAGAACCATTTCTTTTAAATCATTTGACCTGGTTGAAAGCTACTTAGTCGAAATCCATTTAGTCGAAAGCAAGCAGGCATATTTCTTTAACTTAAAAACAATGGACTGCCTAAACCCCTTCGAAACCCCTGGTTTCGACACCCTACCTTCTGCCTTCATCAAATTCACTACGTACCAGTTCTCTGATACCATGTGCATTGGTTTCGACTGTGCCAAAAGCAAATATGAGGAGAAGAAATATGGTGCCGATGGTGTCGAAACGGTGAAAAACATGGAGCTAATAGTTCTTTCCACCTAACCTGCCTTACGTGTCTTATTGTGATTGGTTGCCTCTTTCTTTAACAATAAAATGTACTGCACTTTTTCAAAAGTGCTGCCGACTTTTCAGATTTAACAATTTAAATTATCTTATAAAAAGCCCCTTCTCCTCTTTAAATTATATAAAACATTTAAGTCCCATACCTTAAATAATTTTATATAACCATTAAAACACTTAGGAAAAATCTACAGAAATTCTAGAAAATCCCTTTTAATATGTTTTCCAACATATAAAAATTTCAAACCCTAATATTTTATTATTTAACCGAAAATAATTATTAACCCAAATTAACATTTTGTTTACTAGAAAATTCATGTAAGTTTCACATAATTTCAGAAAATTCCGAAAATTGAAACTCATCTCCAAAATAATATTTATGATCTTCATAAAAATTCGCAAGGCATTTGGATTTCTATTTATATGGTTTTCACCTTAAAACATATCATAAAATCAATATAAACATACATAAATCATCAACATGTATATATAATCATTCCATCATTCAAAATCATGGCAAATCAATGCAAATTATTCGGCAATCATCTAAAAACCAAAAATACAATCAAAAATGAGATGTAAACATTATTCACCTTAACTTTAGAGATTAAAGAGATTGAGATGTGAATAGATTTGATTTGAATTAGCTTCTTCCTAGCTTTTCTTCCTTTTTCCTTGTTAATGGTGGTCGATCCCTTATTTTAAAATTTGAGAATGAAATGAACGTGTATAATTTACACGGCCATGGGTTATAGATATAGGAATGTTCTATTTCCTATTTTACCCTTCCTCCTATTTCATTTAAACTCTTTTTTACTTCATTTGTTACATGGCATGGCTACCCCCTAATTAAAATCAAATCTCAATTCCCTAATCAAGAAAATATTTTATTTAATTTAGCTAACTAAATATTCTAAATAATGTTACCAAAAATCTGGGGTGTTATAGACTCCCCTCCTTAAAGAATTTCGTCCTTGAAATTATGATAAGGTACACAACAAATCAAACAAGAAGGTAAAACATACCATCAAAGAAGTCAGGATAAGTATCTCTAATCCTGCTATCAATCTTCCAAGTACAGTCCATATCATTGTTGCTCCATTGGACTTTGACTAATCTGACCTTCTTGGTTCTAAGCCTTTTCTCATCTCTCGCAACAATACGAATAGGCTTCCTCACTATAGTCAAATCCGGTTCTACCACTAAATCATCTTTCACAGTCGGTGCAATAGTAGTCTCCAAGTCTCTAACACACTTTCTGAGATGAGAAACATGAAAAACATCGTGGACTCCTACTAAACTACTCGGCAACTCAACTCTATATGCGAGCTTCTCGATCCTCTCAACAATAGGAAAAGGTCCAACGATTCTCGACGCTAACTTCCCCGATTTCCCAAACCTAATCACACCTTTCATTGGTGATACGTTGACGAATACCTGGTCTCCAACCGAGAACTCTAGATCTTTCCTGCAGCTTCTCTGACTAAATCTTGACCAAGAACCAACCTATCCCCAGTCTCAAGCCAACATAAGGGAGATTTGCATGGCCTTCCATACAAAGCTTCATATGGTGTCATCCCAATACTAGTCTGATAACTGTTATTATACGAAAAATCGACTAAATGCAGATGATCTTCCGATGATCCCTCGAAATCTAATACACAAGCTCTTAACAAATCTTCTAGGATTTTGTTAACCCTTTCCATTTGCCTATCTGTCTGCGGATGGTAAGTAGTACTCATCTTGAGCTTGGTTCCCAAAACTTCCTACAGACTCTTCCAGAAATCGCTAATGAACAAAGGATCTCTATCACTAACTATGCTAATGGGAATTCCATGCAGCCTAACCGCATTCTTCATAAACAATTTTTTCAAAACAGGTGCCGTTCTGGTTGACCTAATCAGAATTAAATGGGCACTCTTGGTCAATCTGTCCACTATAACCCATATATTATCCTTTCCCTTGTTCGACCTTGGTAACCCATCAATAAAATCTATGTAGATAGAATCCCACTTCCATACTGGAATATCTAATGGCTGAAGCAACCCACTTGGTTTCTGGTGTTCGGCCTTTGCCTGTTGGCAAATCATGCACTACTTCACACACAACCCAATATCACGCTTCATACCTTCCCAGAAGAAACTCCTCTTCATATCCTGATACATCTTAGTACCTCCTGGATGAACAGAGAACTTCGAATGATGGCATTCCTCTAAAACTTCTTTCCTTATGTTTCCTAAACTCGGAACACATAATCTTCCTTTCTTTCTCAACCTCCCATTCTAGTCAAGACTAAAAAATTTCAAATCATCGCTCAGGGTTCCATCTCTTAGCTTTCTAATCCGTTCAGCTAATACCGGATCCTCTTCCTTTTTAGAAGCAATCCTCTCGATCATTATTGGTTAAACTTCCAAACAAGATAATACAATTGTATCTCCACTAGACCCAGCCTCGGATCTCTACTGCACTCTGCAATCAGCTAATGCTTCTAAATCTTTCCACTCGGCAATCATCGCCATTACCACATTCTGACGTTTCCTGCTAAGTGCATACGCAACCTTGTTGCCTTTCCTCGGCGTGTAATCAATTCCAAAATCATAAGCAGCGATCAACTCTAACCACCTTTGTTGTCTCATGTTCAACTCCTTCTAGGAGAACAAATAATTCAGCGACTTATGATCTGTATATAACTCAAACCTTTCTCCCAAAAGGTGATGTCTCCATACCTTCAATGCAAAAATCACTGCAGCCAATTCCAAATCATGCATTGGATATCTGACCTCATGCGGTCTAAGCTGTCTAGAAGCATAGGCAATCACTTTACCCGTCTGTATCATCACTGCTCCTAATCTTGTTCCACACGTATCGGTGTAAACCACAAAATCCTGATTCCCTTTTGGAACAACCAACACGGGCACATGGGTCAATAAGTGTTTCAAACTTTGGAATTCTACCTCGCACTTATCAGTCCACATAAACTTTACATCCTTTCTCGTCAGCTTAGTCATCGGTGATGAAAAATCCTTAATTAATCTCCGGTAATAACCAGCCAACCCAAGGAAACTCTTTATCCTATCACTATCTCGGGTTTCTTCCAACTGTTCACTGCTTCAATCTTAGTCGGATCTACTGACAACCCTTCCTATAAGACTACATGACCAAGAAACTTCACTTCCTTCTTCCAGAAATGACACTTCGAAAACTTTGCCTTCAGCTAATGCTATCTCAACGTCTCCAACACCACTCTAAGATGAACTTCATGCTCTCTTTCACCCTTAGAGTAAATCAAAATATCATCTATGAAAACCAATATGAACCTATACAAGTGCTCTATGAAAACCCGGTTCATCAAATCCACAAAGAAAGATGGCGCATTAGTTAGTCCAAAAGGCATAACTAACCATCATACGACCAATACCTGGTCCTAAACACCGTCAAAGGCATAGTATCCTCTGCTATTTTGAGCTGATGGAAACCTATCGCTAAATCTAACAATGAAAATACCTTGGCTCCACTCAACTAGTCGAACAAATCGTCAATCCTCGGCAATGGATATCGATTCTTTATCGTCCTCTCATTCAACTTACGATAATCGATACATAGCCACAACGATCCGTTTGGCTTCTTAGTAATCACTACGGCTGCTCTCTAAGGCAAACTACTCGGTCTGATAAAACTCTTGCTTTCTAAATCCACCAACTGCATCTTTAACTCCCTCATCTCAGTAGGGGTCATCTTGCTTGGTAGACTACTCACTGGTTCTGCTTCCGAAACCAAATCTATCTGAAACTCAATGGCTCATTTCGGCAGTAATCCAACTACATGCTCAAAAATATCAACAAATTCTCTAACCACGAAAACTCGACTCAACTCATCTTCCGATTCCATAGCACCTAACAAAGCATACATCTTACCGCAAGAACCTTCAACTGTATAAACTATCCGATCTCTACACTCTAGGTGTCTAAGCGATATTTTCCTATCATAGAAAAATATCCTAGCATCGTACTCACTTAACCAATCCATCCCAAGAATAATTATGAACCCCACAAAATCGAACACATGCAAACTGCAAACAAAAGTATGACCTAACAGGTCAAACTCTAACTGGTCAATCTCAACTCTAGAGTTGCATGCCCTCCTATTGGATTCGTAACCCGTAAGGAAGTAACTAAATAAGTGGGTTCTAGGTTATGCTTATCTATCAAACATCTAGATATAAAAGAATGAGATGCACTAGTATCATATAGAATGTTAACTAACATACCATGAATCTGAAGCGTACCTCCTAAAATTGCTTTCCCTTTTTCCTGAGTTGTTGGCTTTGAAAAAGCAAGCTCCAATGCTATACCTTGCCCTTACCATCCTTTATGGGCTCCTTGCACTGGCTTTTATAATGGCCAATCTGGTCACAGTTGAAGCATCAGATACTCTTCTTTCTAGCCACCTCCTTAGCCTTCCCAGCACGACACTCATTAGCAAAGTGCCCCTTCTTGTCGCACTTGAATCAGACAATCTTAGACTTCCCATTCTTAGCTGCTCCACCCTTTTGGAGCACCTTTCTTAGGAAAGAACTTCCTCTTCTGATTCTGCCCAACTTAGACTTCTTTAGCCTTACTCTTCTCTAGAGAATCAAGAATCTCCTCATGCCTTAAGGCCATCTCCATTATAAAGTAAGAAGGTTCTCTATATGAGGTAATGTGGCCCTAGCTAACTTAGGCTTCAACCCCCTGATAAACTTCTCATTCCTCTTCATGACTGTATCCACTGAAGCATACCCATATCGGATCAACTCCTCTAACTTTTTAGCATACTCTGGAACTGACATCTCCCCCCTACTCTAACTCAGCAAACTTCCTGATCAGAGCAGACTAGGTCATTGCAGACATAAATCTCTCCTGGAACCTTCCCTTGAAATCTGACCATGACAAAGTTTCCTCGTCCACACCAGCCATCACACTGTTCCACTAAAACAGTGCGACTAACTGAAGCTGTATGGATGCCAACTTCCTCTTCTACTCATCATTGAGCCCCAAGTCTGCAAAAATCCTTTCGCAACGCAACAACCAATTTTCCACTTCGATAGCATCCTCTGTCCCGGGAAAGGCTTCCCTCCAAGCTTAGCGTAATCTCTGCTCAGCTTAGCATAATGGTTAACTGCCGGAACTTTTGGAACTCCTGCCCCTGCAATATCTCCACCAACCATTCTAGCTCAACTCCAGCTTGCATCATATTCACAAAATACTAATACATAGCTCCCATGTCCACTTGCGGGACTCCAGCACCTACATCTTCTACTTATGCTTGACCTTGGGTCCTCCTTGTACTAGGTCTGGCATTTCCTTCGGTGCCCTCCCCTCTTGGGTTAACTCTTCCTCTTCTACCTTCCATATTTGTATTCAAACCTTATGAGATACAGAAAAATAACCTAACTAGGATAAGAGACTAGAGATAAAGCATGTACTTATATATAACAAATACAAGTACGTTACTATAGCATTATCTCATACCCCAATCTTACTCTAATTCCTTAGGACTGTGTTTTAAAAACCATTTTAAGTTTAAAGTTTTTTGTAAACCATGCTCTGTTACCAAGTTGTAACATCCCGTATCTGGAGGCCAAAAGCTAAGCGCTACAGATGCTGTAGTCATCTGTAGTTGTGACGACCGCCCATGACCCCTGCACTGAACCTAGAGATAGTGCGCTGTAAAGTGTGCCAGGCGACCATGGACGATTGCTAAGGTAAATTAAAACATCAGAATCTATCGTATTACTCACAGCGCATGGACAAAATACAATAGAACATATACATAGTGAAGCTTCACAGAAAAGAATCTCATCAATAAAACTTCATAATAGTTGAATACAATATCTCAATAGTCAATACAACAAGCCTCACTACATAACGCTCAAAGAATACAAAGCAGCGGAACATCCAGTACATATAGTAAGAAAGAAACAATATGCAATACTCCAGCTCGTCTTCGATATCAGCACCGTGGAAAGCAAGAACAGCACCTGTCACCTGCTACCTAGTCTGCCCGTCCCAAAATGGACGAACAGCCCAAGGCAATAAGAGTTAAAACATAAAGCCTTGAGTCAGACAACAGTCTTAGTGAGAAGTAAATTAACTAACAACATACCAAAAGAGCATAAAGGAAAAGGAATAGGAATACAACCCTCCCACTCCAACCTCTTTCTACAGTGATAGCCCCAGACACACACTAAGCAGAAGCAAACGTAACAGAGCATACAATTTAAAGTAAAGCAATTATCACTCGAGTCAAGGGCGATGTTTTCCAAGTACAAACCCCCAAGGCCTAAACCAAGATCAGATAAGCACCCAGAAAATACCGCTCTTGAGACCGAATGACGATACAACCAAACATCCATGACTCTGGCTATCACTGTTATCATTGCTTCGATATCATCGTTAATTGAATGACCGGCACATTCTTTCAGCCGTCCGTCAAGGGCTAATGGAAACCCCGGTTCTAGACATAACTCTGCACGTCATCGTGACCCGTGCCTAGGACTATCGAATCTGCCCAGAGTACTTGACTACCCAATCAGTAGCCTTCAGGGACTATCGAATCTGCCCATCGTACTCTTGCTTTGAGCATGCTAGAACCTTCAACAACGATGGGATCTCAGCCTTCTAGTCATCCTCCTCGACAACTATTTCCATACTAGCTCAAGCGCCTCTCGAGCAAACCATTATCCTCTAACTCGAACCATATCACCGAGTTATCAACTTGCTTGGAATGATCCCGTTTGGATTAGACCAAGACTATCTCATATCATGCTTCGCCTCATCATCATCATAGCAAAGCTTCATCTCAACATCATCATCCAATCTATCCATATGAGCTTCATCATTCGCTACATATGCTACGAGCAGCTTTTTCAATTCAAGAGCCTTTCACTTAGCTTTTGAATCATCTTCGGTCTAAATCAAATCATCAATCATCTAATTCATAGCAATCAATCAAATCAAACATTAATCCAAGTAAACAAGCATTCAATTATAGGCTAAATGGACAATTTTAACAATAATGGCAATTTCGTAAATAAATAGTCGAAAGTCTAACAAGCATGAAAATCATGAGAATTATCTCTACAACTTGATGAATGAACTTGCATAGGTTAACACTTAGTAAAATGGTTGTCAAATCATCATGAACAATGGATCCATATGGATCTATACTTAGGTTTACAAAAATGCATGGAAATCACTACTTTAACACAAAATCAAGCCAACAATCCGATACACTCCTTTGGATCCGTGTGAGAGATAATCACCACTCACCAAATCACCTAAACAACCCAAAAGCAACACACTTCAGATCTGGACAGCGAAGGATCTAACTTGATCTATCACCAATCCACTTTAAACGATGAAATCTCTCTTCGAAGAATGTAGATCTTCAATCTAAGCTCTTCGATCTTCGATTTGATCTTCAATATGGATGGAAGGAATCACTAGATTAGAGTGGAGGAAAGAAGTGAAGAAGTGTAGAAGTCGAGCTCTCAAAATGGCAGCACTTCGTCGCTTCGAAATCCGGATCCCAAAAATGAAGAAATAGACGAGTATTTATAGGCAGATTTTTAGGTCGTCCGCCCCTTAAGTCGTCGCCGACTTAACAAAGACCCTCCGACCTACGACCTACAGAACTCACGACCTAACCCTCTGCGCGACATAACATCCTCCGACCCAACGACTTAGCATAAGCACGCGACATAGTTACTACACGACCTAACAGACCATCCGATCTTCAAACCCACAATCTACGACTTAACAGGGTCTCCGACTTAACTGGGTAGCCGACCTAACAACTCAACAGAGTTACGCCTTAATGATTTAGCAACTCTACGACTTAACAGCTAACACCTAAGTCATCTACGACTTAATACAGACGACCTAAACTCATGCTCGACTTAACACTTGCCGAGTTAACTTCGACCTACGACCTATCGCCTCACGACATAACAACTTACGACCTAAAATCATTAAGTCGCTCAAACGACCTAACTTCCTAACTAGCTCAATCCCTTAGGTCGTTAACTCCTTAAGTCGTCTATGTCTTAAGTCGGTCAATTCCTTAGGTCGTTAACTCGCCCAGCCGACCTAACACTTAACTTTTTCTTGGGTCACCCCAATTCCTAAGTCGCTTACTAATCTTAGGTTGCCAAATCCTATAGGTCGTCCCACTGCTAACCCAGCTTCCTTAGGTCGTCGCCGACCTACCCCTTAGGTCGTCCACTACCTTAGGTCGCTCCAACACCCTATGACCTAAGCTACCACGACTTAACTTTTAAACGACTTATCACCTAACTCGCCGAATTCCTTAACTCGGTCACGACTTAGGACTTAAACTCAGGATGACTTATCACAAATGCGACCAAATGTCAACTGTTTTACGATGTTTCGATCCGTAAAAATACGGGCTGTTACATTCTCTCCCCCTTAGGAATTTCGCCCCCGAAATTCCAAACAAACAAGGCAATCAAAGACTATTCTGCATGCCTACCATCCATAGCAATCAACAACTATGCATCTAATTCTAGCTTAGCATGCAGAATTCTAAAACTAGAACAAGTTACAATATCGTGAGATGACACGACACCTTAGGGCCATACCTTGAAGAGTTCAGGATGAGCTGCCTTCATCCTCTCTTCCACCTCCCACGTACAGTCGTTATCATCATCACTCCATTGTATCTTGAGCAACTTAACTACCTTCCTCCTAAGCTGTTTCGTGTCGGTTTCCACAACATGAAGCGGCTTACGAGGTCTCCTATCGACTGGATCAACTTCGAAATCTTCACAGCTATCAGTAGAAACCACTGTATTCGAGTCGTGCACATACTTTCGTAGATTGTGCACACCCGACATCTTCTCTGGTAACTCCAATCTGTAGGCGAGCTTTCCAATTCGCTCGATAATCGGAAATGGTCCAACAAATCTCGGAGTCAATTTTCCTTTCTTCCCGAATCGAATAACATTCTTCAGTGGAGAAATCTTCACAAAAACCATATCACCTACGTCGAATTCCAAATCCTTACGACGCTTATCAGCATAACTTTTCTGACGATCTTGGGCTGCCTTCATTCGTTGCCGAATGATCTCTATACAATCCGAAGTCTGTCAATTCATTTTTGGCCCAAGCATCAACTTTTCTCCCGTCTCTAACCAACATGTCGGAGAGTTACACGGTCTTCCATACAATGCCTCATACGGTGCCATACCAATGCTTGACTGATAACTGTTGTTGTATGAAAACTCCACCAAATGAAGGTGATCTTCCCATGATCCTCCGAAATCCAAAACACAAGCTCTGAGGAGATCTTCCAAAACTCGGTTGACTCTCTCGGTCTGACCATCTGTTTGAGGGTGATAAGCTGTACTCAAACCCAACTCGGTTCCCAAAACTTCCTGGAAGCTTTTCCAAAATCCACTAGTGAACAATGGATCTCGATCGCTCACTATACTCTTCGGAATACCATGGAATCGAACTATCCACTTAACATACAACTCAGCCAACTTTGATGCAGTCCTAGTCGATCAAACAGGAATAAATCTTGCACTCTTAGTCAAACGATCTACAATGACCCAAATCCCTTCATTTCCCACTCTGGTTCTAGGTAACCCATCAATAAAATCCATCGATATTTGTTCCCACTTCCATGTAGGAATTTCTAATGGCTGAAGCAATCCACTTGGCTTCTTCTGTTCGGCTTTTACCAACTGGCAGTTCATGCACTTGGAAATAAAATTTCCAACATCCTTCTTCATACCTTCCTAGTAATAGGTTCTCTTCATATCCCGATACATCTTATTTCCACCTGGATGAATTGTCAACTTTGAGTGATGACTTTCCTTCAGAACTTCACTCCTCAATTCATCTATATCGGGAACAACTAGTCGTCCTTGCTTCCGAAGCCAACCCTCTCGATCGACCTCGAATCTTTTATCCTTTTCTGGGTCCAATCTAGATTCCAAATCACGGATAATCTTGACAATCTTATCATCTCGCTTTTGACTCTCGCCAATCCTCTCCACAAGAGTCGGTCTTATTGATAAGTTTGCCAACATCTCAGGTTCCATTTCACATCTAGGCCTGAAGTCAAATCCAGCTAAATACTCGAGACTCTTCCATTCTGAAAACATGGTTCCCAATCCCGCATGTCTTCGACTTAACGCATCTGCCACTGGGTTACCTTTTCCCGGAGTATAAGCTATACCAAAATCATATGATGCTAAAAACTCTAGCCATCGTTGCTGCCAAAGATTCAAATCCTTTTGGGAGAAAAGATACTTCAACGACTTGTGATTTGTAAACAAGTCGAATCGAACTCCCAATAGATAATGTCTCCACATCTTCAGAGCAAAAACAATCGCCGCTAACTCCAAATCATGAGTCGGGTAATTCCATTCATGCGGCTTCAGTTGTCGACTTGCATACGCAACAACTTTATCTCTCTACATCAGAACTGCTCCAAGTCCAGTACCACATGCGTCGGTGTAAACCACCATCTCATCATTCCCACTTGGAATAGTCAAAACAGGAGCACTTGTCAGTCGTTCTTTCAGGATTCCGAAAGCTTGCTCACACTTAGCATCCCATCTGAACACTTGGTTCTTTTTCGTCAATCCTGTCAATGGTGCAGCCACCTTGGAGAAGTCTTTGATAAACCGTCGATAATATCCTGCTAATCCAAGAAAACTTCTCACATCCGTTGCATTCTTAGGTCTAACCCAATCCTGGATTGCTGCCACCTTAGCGGGATCAACCGCTATTCCATTTCCAGAGATAACATGGCCTAAGAACCTCACTTCACTCTTCCAGAAGTGACACTTCGAAAACTTAGCCTTCAGCTGATGTTTCCGCAAGATTTCCAAAACAATATGCAAGTGCGTCTTGTGCTCTTCCTCAGTTCTGGAGTAAATCAGAATATCATCCACGAACACAAGCACGAACTTGTTCAACTGATCTCTGAATACTCTATTCATAAGATCCACAAAATATGCTGGCGCGTTAGTCAATCCAAACGGCATTACCAGCCACTCAAAGAAACCGGATGGTGCCCTAAAAGCAGTCTTCGGCACACTATCCTTAGCCACTCTCAACTGGTGAAATCCCGTTGCCAAATCCATCTGAGAAAACACCTTAGCTTCGTGAAGCTGATCAAACAAGTCATATATTCTCGGCAATGGATACTTGTTCTTCTTAGTCACCTTATTCAGCTCACGATAATCCACACACAACCTCAACGATCCATCTGCTTTGGTTGTGAACACAACTGGTGCACCCCATTCGGATACACTACTCCGAATGAATCCTTTCTGTAAAAGATCATCAACTTGCACCTTCAACTCATGCTGTTCCCTAGGCGCCATCCGCCTAAGAGGCATCACAACAGGTCTGGCTACTTCAACTAGATCTATACGAAACTCGATCTCTCTATGCGGCGGTAACCCTTTGACCTCGTCAAAGACATCCTCAAATCCATTAGCGATCGGCACAAATGACAGTACATCCCGTGGAACAACCAGCGAATACATGAAGCTCATGAAGACGCCTTCTTCATGCTTACATCGTATCACAATCTTTTGCCCCTCCACATTCTCGACTGTCACTTCCAACCTCTCGCAATCAACCTTTGCTGCATACTTCCTAAGCCAGTCCATACCCAAAATAATTCCGAACCCCGCAAAGTTCAGAACAAAACAATCACAAACAAAAGAGCAATCATGACTCGATACAACTAGACCATGGCATAACATACACAAACAAGACGAACCCCCAACTGGATTAGTCACAACCAATGGCCTATCAACAATATCTGGTTCCAAACCTAACCGGCCTACAAGTTCACTACAAACAAACGAATGCGACGCCCCAGTATCAAACAGAACTCTAACTTGAACACCACATAGGAAAAGAGTACCTTGAACCACCACACTCTTTCCTTTCTCTTCAGCGGTAGGAGCTTTTGAAGACGATGGGACAGCTCCCAAAGCATAAGCTTGCACAATCTGCTTGTCCTTCCGCGGTTCTGGACAATTCTTCCTGATATGCCCCGGATTGTCACAGTTGTGACACTTCATCGGTACCTTCGGATTCTTACAATCCTTAGAGAAATGGCCCTTCTGTTGACAATTGTAGCAGGTCACCTCGCCTTTCGGCTTCTTCTGGCCATCCTTACCCTTTTGCTGCTGCTGCTTCCTCTTCTTATTTCCACCCTGCTGGGGTTTAGATTCTTCCCTGGTTACAGCAACAACAGATCTTTCCTTAGGAAACAGACTCCCATGCCTGAGAGCTTTCTCCACAAGCTACTCAAATGAATCGTCCAAATGATCCACTAACTGCCTCCCAAGATAACTGTCCAAGCCTGTCACAAACTTCTCATTCTTCTGATAAGCAGATTCAATATATGACCGGGCATACTTGGACAAAGCTTCAAACTCAGAAACATACTCAAGAACTGGTCTTCCACCTTGCTTGAGCTCCACAAACTTCTTGAACAGAACAGACTTCTGAGCTGTAGAAATGAACTTAGCTTCAAATCTGGCTTGGAATTGCTCCCAAGTAATCTCTTCCTCCGGCGTATTGATGGTAATAGAGTTCCACCAATCAGAGGCTCTCCCTTGAAGCTGCCTTGATGCTAACTTCCTCTTAGTCGCATCCTCAATTCCCAAGTCACCAAAGATCCTTCTACAAGCATCTATCCACCTTTGGACCTCAATAGTTGATTCTGTTCCCAAGAAAACTTCCCCCCCAAGAGCAGTATAATCTTTGCACAGCTTAGCAAAATCCACTGGTTTTGGAGTTTGAACTTGAACCCCAACATCTACTGCTGCCCCCGGAACTGGTATCCTTCTCATGATCGAAGTCATCATAGCTTCGAACATAGCTGCATAATCAGCAGCCCCTTCAGTAGCACGGCCTTCCCTAGCAGCTGGTCTCCCTCTTCGACTCATTCTCAATATCTATAAAAAGAAATGATCAGAACATCTAGAGAAACAACTGCGTAAAGGACTCAAACTCTACTAAGCTACTATATATTATATAGTAATCATCCATCAAAATACAATTACGTCTCTTATACGTAGTTACGTCAGCGAGCATTGGGTAAAATCGGTTAACCAAAGCTCTGATACCAAATGTGACGACCACCCATGACCCCTGCACTGAACCTAGAGATAGTGCGCTGTAAAGTGTGCCAGGCGACCATGGACGATTGCTAAGGTAAATTAAAACATCAGAATCTATCGTATTACTCACAGCGCATGGACAAAATACAATAGAACATATACATAGTGAAGCTTCACAGAAAAGAATCTCATCAATAAAACTTCATAATAGTTGAATACAATATCTCAATAGTCAATACAACAAGCCTCACTACATAACGCTCAAAGAATACAAAGCAGCGGAACATCCAGTACATATAGTAAGAAAGAAACAATATGCAATACTCCAGCTCGTCTTCGATATCAGCACCGTGGAAAGCAAGAACAGCACCTGTCACCTGCTACCTAGTCTGCCCGTCCCAAAATGGACGAACAGCCCAAGGCAATAAGAGTTAAAACATAAAGCCTTGAGTCAGACAACAGTCTTAGTGAGCAGTAAATTAACTAACAACATACCAAAAGAGCATAAAGGAAAAGGAATAGGAATACAACCCTCCCACTCCAACCTCTTTCTACAGTGATAGCCCCCAGACACACACTAAGCAGAAGCAAACGTAACAGAGCATACAATTTAAAGTAAAGCAATTATCACTCGAGTCAAGGGCGATGTTTTCCAAGTACAAACCCCCAAGGCCTAAACCAAGATCAGATAAGCACCCAGAAAATACCGCTCTTGAGAACGAATGACGATACAACCAAACATCCATGACTCTGGCTATCACTGTTATCATTTCTTCGATATCATCGTTAATTGAATGACCGGCATATTCTTTCAGCCGTCCGTCAAGGGCTAATGGAAACCCCGGTTCTAGACATAACTCTGCACGTCATCGTGACCCGTGCCTAGGACTATCGAATCTGCCCAGAGTACTTGACTACCCAATCAGTAGCCTTCAGGGACTATCGAATCTGCCCATCGTACTCTTGCTTTGAGCATGCTAGAACCTTCAACAACGATGGGATCTCAGCCTTCTAGTCATCCTCCTCGACGACTATTTCCATACTAGCTCAAGCGCCTCTCGAGCAAACCATTATCCTCTAACTCGAACCATATCACCGAGTTATCAACTTGCTTGGAATGATCCCGTCTGGATTAGACCAAGACTATCTCATATCATGCTTCGCCTCATCATCATCATATCAAAGCTTCATCTCAACATCATCATCCAATCTATCCATATGAGCTTCATCATTCGCTACATATGCTACGAGCAGCTTTTCCAATTCAAGAGCCTTTCCCTTAGCTTTTGAATCATCTTCGGTCTAAATCAAATCATCAATCATCTAATTCATAGCAATCAATCAAATCAAACATTAATCCAAGTAAACAAGCATTCAATTATAGGCTAAATGGACAATTTTAACAATAATGGCAATTTCGTAAATAAATAGTCGAAAGTCTAACAAGCATGAAAATCATGAGAATTATCTCTACAACTTGATGAATGAACTTGCATAGGTTAACACTTAGTAAAATGGTTGTCAAATCATCATGAACAATGAATCTATATGGATCTATACTTAGGTTTACAAAAATGCATGGAAAACACTACTTTAACACAAAATCAAGCCAACAATCCGATACACTCCTTTGGATCTGTGTGAGAGATAATCACCACTCACCAAATCACCTAACCAACCCAAAAGCAACACACTTCAGATCTGGACAGCGAAGGATCTAACTTGATCTATCACCAATCCACTTCAAACGATGAAATCTCTCTTCGAAGAATGTAGATCTTCAATCTAAGCTCTTCGATCTTCGATTTGATCTTCAATAAGGATGGAAGGAATCACTAGATTAGAGTGGAGGAAAGAAGTGAAGAAGTGTAGAAGTCGAGCTCTCAAAATGGCAGCACTTCGTCGCTTCGAAATCCGGATCCCAAAAATGAAGAAATAGACGAGTATTTATAGGCAGATTTTTAGGTCGTCCGCCCCTTAAGTCGTCGCCGACTTAACAAAGACCCTCCGACCTACGACCTACGACCTACAGAACTCACGACCTAACCCTCTGCGCGACATAACATCCTCCGACCCAACAACTTAGCATAAGCACGCGACATAGCTACTACACGACCTAACAGACCATCCGATCTTCAAACCCACGATCTACGACTTAACAGGGTCTTCGACTTAACAGGGTAGCCGACCTAACAACTCAACAGAGTTACGCCTTAATGATTTAGCAACTCTACGACTTAAGAGCTAACACCTAAGTCGTCTACGACTTAATACAGACGACCTAAACTCATGCTCGACTTAACACTTGCCGAGTTAACTTCGACCTACGACCTATCGCCTCACGACATAACAAATTACGACCTAAAATCCTTAAGTCGCTTAAACGACCTAACTTCCTAACTAGCTCAATCCCTTAGGTCGTTAACTCCTTAAGTCGTCTATGTCTTAAGTCGGTCAATTCCTTAGGTCATTAACTCGCCCAGCCGACCTAACACTTAACTTTTTCTTAGGTCACCCCAATTCCTAAGTCGCTTACTAATCTTAGGTTGCCAAATCCTATAGGTCGTCCCACTGCTAACCCAGCTTCCTTAGGTCGTCGCCGACCTACCCCTTAGGTCGTCCACTACCTTAGGTCGCTCCAACACCCTACGACCTAAGCTACCACGACTTAACTTTTAAACAACTTATCACCTAACTCGCTGAATTCCTTAACTCGGTCACGACTTAGGACTTAAACCCAGGACGACTTATCACAAATGCGACCAAATGTCAACTGTTTTACGATGTTTCGATCCGTAAAAATACGGGTCGTTACATTCGTAGTATTAACTTTTGGTGATAAAATACGGAAATGATAATGGTATCCATAATATCAGAAGCATTCGGATATGAATGAAATCACGGATTTCAAAAACAACATTTTACTCATTACATTTCTAAACAAATTCATATCCAAATTACATAATCCCATATCGTTTCCCAGGTAAGGATTAATTGTAATCATTACAAAATTACGCCAAGAGCAACATATGATGATACCCCTTGGTTGATCAAAGCAATATAGTCATATCTGACTTAATATACATGGCGGAATCAAAACAAAATGAAATTGCAAATCCTAATTAGCTATCCGTCAGCCCTTTGCTCGTCTTCAGAAGCTTTATTCGCCAGAAGACTAAAACCTGAAAACCTTAACCCTCAACCTACTCAAATCAATTTTGACTACCCGAAAGTTTAAGTGGAAACAAAAACTTCAAGTCAGACATAAAGCCTGGTGTGAATAATTCTGTTACATCTCGGTTTACTGATATTAAGTGAGACCACACTGCTTAGTGGAACGGGTTCTCCTTACTAATATCCTCTTTAAAACATATATTTTGCAAATCCTTTCTTGCAACAAAACTGGATAATTAAACTGATTATATCAAAATAGCAATATCCTTTATATTAATAAATGGACTATCTGTCCAAAAATAGGTACTAAGTAGACTATCTGTCCATAACATAATAGCAAGATCCGTTATGCTACAAATGGACCATCTGTCCAACTGGGCTGACTACCCGCAAACTAGACTAATTGTCCGAATCAAAATGGACTAACTGTCCGAATTATTTTCTTAGGGTTAACTACCCTATATTTTTCCTTGAAACCTTTTCAAAATGATTTAACCTTTTAAATCATACTTATACAAGTGTAACGACCCGTATTTTTACGGATCGACATGTTCGTCAAAATCTGGAATTTTAGCACTTTCATGTCATTTCAGATTTTTAGGCAGATTTGTCTAAGTCCTAGGTCGTACGCGACCTAAATGTTGTTGGCGACTTAGGAGATAAGTCGTGAGCGACTTAGAGAAGATCTGCGACCTAAGGGGATAGGCAAGTTAAGGGATAAGTCTGGGTCGAGTTGCCGACTTAAGGTAGTGACCGACCTAAGTGATGAGTCGTGACCGACTTAAGAGGTTTAGGCGACCTAAGGAAGAGTAGTAGGCGACCTAAGTATTCCGGGGTAGAGTTAGGTCGGCAACGACCTAAGGAAATGTTGGGAGCGACCTAAGAGTTTGGGTGAGTTAGGTGGTAGGTCGGCAGTTCGAGTTAGCGACCTAAGAGATAGGAGGTAGCGACCTAGTAGAATTAACGACTTAGGGGATAAACAGTTTGCGACCTATAGGAGTTAGCAACCTATGGAATTGACCGACCTAAGTGAGCGTAGTTAGGTCGTTAGTTCTGTGTTGCGTTAGGTCGTAGGCGACCTAAGATGGTTAGGTCGCGTGTGTGTTAAGTCGCGAGTTTGCTAAGTCGTAAGTCGCGTGAGTTGTTAGGTCGCTAGGATAGTTTAAGTGTTAGGTTGCGTGGATCTAACTGTTAGGTCGTATGTTGTTTTAGGTCGGAAGGGTTAGGTCGGAGAGGCTTAGGTCGTAAGTCGGCAGCGACTTAAGGAGATAGCCAGATTTCGACTTAAGGAATTTTCTGCTATAAATAGGAGGGGTTGTTCTCACTTTTTGGGATCCGGATTTTTGAAGCGACGAAGTGCTGCCATTTTGAGAGCTCGACTTCTACCCTTCTTCACTTCTTTTCTCCACTCTAATCTTGTGCTTCCATCCATCCAAATCGAAGATCAAGATTGAAGATTCAAGAGCTTGGATTGAAGATCTTCATCTTTTCAAGAGAGATTTCTTCGTTTGAAGCGGATTCGTGATAGATCAAGCTTCATCCTTCGCTGTCCAGATCTGAAGCGTGTTGATTTGGGTTTGTTTAGGTGATTTGGTGAGTGGTGATTATCTCTCACACGGATCCAAAGGAGTATATCGGATTGTTGGCTCGATTTGGTGTTAAAATAGTGATTTCCATGCATTTTCTTCATCCTATGTGTAGATCCATATAGATCCATTGTTCATGATGATGTTACATCCATTTTATCATATGTTAACCTATGCAAGTTCATTCATCAAGTTTGTAGAGATATAATCCATGTTTTCATGCTTATTGGACTTTCAACTCTTTAATTACGAAAATGCCATTATTGTTATAATTGTCTACTTAGATCATATTTGAATGCTTGATTGCTTGGATTGATGTTTGATTTGATTGATTGTTATGAACTAGATGATTGATGATTAGATTTAGATCGAAGATGATTCAAAAGCTAAGGGGAAGGCTCTTGAATTGGAAAAGCTGCTCGTGGCATATGTAGCGGGATGATGAAGCTCTTATGCATAGATTTGATGAGGTGATGATGAGATGGGACTTTGCGAGGATGTAATGAAGCAAGGCAACCATGTGATGAAGACTTGGTCTAATCCAGACGGGATCATTCCAAGCATGTTGATAACTCGGTGATATGATTCGAGTTGAAGATAATGAATGGATATGAGAATAGTCATCGAGGAGGATGACTAGGAGGCTTGGATAGCATCGTTGTTGAAGGTTCTAGCATGCTCTAAGCAAGGGTACGTTTGGGCAGATTCGATAGTCCCAACGGCCAACTGTTGATGGTCGAGTACTCTGGGCAGATTCGATAGTCCTAGGCACGGGCTGCGACGACGTGCGGGAGTTATGTCTAGAACCGGGGTTTTCATTAGCCCTTGACGGACGGCTGAAAGAATGTGCCGGTCATTCAATTAACGGTGATATCGAAGCAATGATAACAGTGATAGCCAGAGTCATGGATGTTTGGTTGTATCGTCATTCGGACTCAAGAGCGGTATTTTCTGGGTGCTTATCTGATTTAGGCCTTAGTACTTAGAAAACATCGCCCTTGACTCGAGTGATAGTAGCTTTACTTTAAATTGTATGCTCTGCTATGTTGTTTCTGCTTAGTGTGTGTCTGGGGGCTATCACTGTAGAATGATGTTGGAGTGGGAGGGTTGTATTCCTATTCCTTTTCCTTTATGCTCTTTTGGTATGTTGTTAGTTAATTTACTGCTCACTAAGACTGTTGTCTGACTCAAGGCTTTATGTTTTAATTCTTATTGCCTTGGGTTGTTCGTCCATTTTTGGGACGGGCAGACTAGGTAGCAGGTGACAGGTGCTGATCTCTTCTCACGATGCTGATATCGAAGACGAGCTGGAGGGTTGCATATTATCTTCTTATTATATGTACTGGATATTCCGCTGTTTTGTATTCTCTGAGAGTTATGTAGTGAGGCTGGATGTATTGACTATGTGGATGCTTGTATTCAACTATTATGGAGTTTTATATGATGTCATTTTTTTCTGTAAAGCTTCACTATACTTATGTTCTATTGTATTTTGTCCATGCGCTGTGAGTAATACGATAGATTCTGTTTTTTTAAATCTTACCTTGACAATCGTCCATGGTCGCCTGGCACACTTTACAGCGCTCTATCTCTAGATTCGGTGCAGGGGTCATGGGCGGTCGTCACATTTGGTATCAGAGCTTTGGTTAATCGATTTTACCCAACGCTCGCTGAAGTAACTACGTATGAGAGACGTAATTGTATTTTGATGGATGATTACTATATATAATATAGTAGCTTAGTAGGGTTTGAGTCCTTTGTGCAGTTGTTTCTCTAGATGTTCTAATCATTCCTTTTTATAGATATTGAGAATGAGTCGAAGAGGGAGACCAGCTGCTAGGGAAGGCCGTGCTACTGAAGAGACTGCTGATTATGCAGCCATGTTCGAAGCTATGATGACTTCGATCATGAGAAGGATACCAGTTCCGGGGGCAGCAGTAGATGTTGGAGTTCAAGTCCAAACTCCGAAACCAGTGGATTTTGCTAAGCTGTGCAAGGATTATACTGCTCTTGGAGGGAAGGTTTTCTTGGGAACAGAATCTACCATTGAGGTCCAGAGATGGATAGATGCTTGTAGAAGGATCTTTGGTGATTTGGGAATTGATGATGCAACAAAGAGGAAGTTGGCATCAAGGCAGCTTCAAGGGAGAGCTTCTGATTGGTGGAACTCTATTACCATCACTACTCCGGAAGAAGAGATTACTTGGGAGCAATTCCAAGTTAGATTTGAAGCTAAGTTCATTTCTACAGCTCAGAAGTCTGTTCTGCTCAAGAAGTTTGTAGAGCTCAAGTAGGGTGGAAGATCTGTTCTTGAGTATGTTTCTGAGTTTGAAGCTTTGTCCAAATATGCCCGGTCATATATTGAGTCTGCTTATCAGAAGAATGAGAAGTTTGTGACTGGCTTGGATAGTTATCTTGGGAGACAGTTGGTGGATCATTTGGACGATTCATTTGAGAAGCTTGTGGAGAAAGCTCTTAGGCATGAGAGTCTGTTTCCTAAGGAAGGACCTGTTGTTGCTGTTACCAAGGGAGAATCTAAACCACAGCAGGGTGGAAACCAGAAGAGGAAGCAGCAGCAACAAAAGGGTAAGGATGGCCAGAAGAAGCCGAAAGGCGAGGTGACTTGCTACAATTGTCAGCAGAAGGGCCATTTCTCGAAGGATTGTAAGAATCCTAAGGTGCCGATGAAGTGTCACAACTGTGACAAGCCGGGGCATTTCAGGAAGAATTGTCCAGAACCGAGGAAGGACAGGCAGATTGTGCAAGCCTATGCTTTAGGAGCTGTTCCGTCGTCTTCGAAAGCTCCTACTGCTGAAGAGAAAGGAAAGAGTGTGGTTGTTCAAGGTACTCTTTTCCTATGTGGTGTTCCAGTTAGAGTTCTGTTTGATACTGGAGCGTCGCATTCGTTTGTTTGTAATGAACTCGTAGGCCGGTTAGGTTTGGCACCGGATATTGTTGATAGGCCATTGGTTGTGACTAATCCAGTTGGGGGTTCGTCTTGTTTGTGTATGTTATGTCGTGGTCTAGTTGTATCGAGTCATGGTTGCTCTTTTGTTTGTGATTGCTTTGTTCTGAACTTTGCGGGGTTCGGAATTATTTTGGGTATGGACTGGCTTAGGAAGTATGCGGCTAAGGTTGATTGTGAGAGGCTGGAGGTGACAGTCGAGAATGTGGAAGGGCGAAAGATTGTGATACGATGTAAGCATGAGGAAGGCGTCTTCATGAGCTTCATGTATTCGCTAGTTGTTCCACAGGATGGACTGTCATCAGTGCCGATCGCTAATGGATTTGAGGATGTCTTTGACGAAGTCAAAGGGTTGCCGCCGCATAGAGAGATCGAGTTTCGTATAGATCTAGTTGAAGGAGCCAGACCTGTTGTGATGCCTCTTAGGCGGATGGCGCCTAGGGAACAGCAGGAGTTGAGGGTGCAAGTTGATGATCTTTTGCAGAAAGGATTCATTCGGCGTAGTGTGTCCGAGTGGGGTGCACCAGTTGTGTTTGCAACCAAGGCAGATGGATCGTTGAGATTGTGTGTCGATTATCGTGAGCTGAATAAGGTGACTAAGAAGAACAAGTATCCATTGCCGAGAATAGATGACTTGTTTGATCAGCTTCACGAAGCTAAGGTGTTTTCTGAGATGGATTTGGCAACGGGATTTCACCAGTTGAGAGTGGCTAAGGATAGTGTACCGAAGACTGCTTTTAGGACACCATCCGGTTTCTTTGAGTGGCTGGTAATGCCGTTTGGATTGACTAACGCGCCAGCATATTTTGTGGATCTTATGAATAGAGTGTTCAGAGACCAGTTGAACAAGTTCGTACTTGTGTTCGTGGATGATATTCTGATTTATTCCAGAACGGAAGAAGAGCACAAGACGCACTTGCGTATTGTTTTGGAAATCTTGCGGAAACATCAGCTGAAGGCTAAGTTTTCGAAGTGTCACTTCTGGAAGAGTGAAGTGAGGTTCTTAGGCCATGTGATTTCTGGAAGTGGAATAGCGGTTGATCCCGCTAAGGTGGCAGCAATCCAGGATTGGGTTAGACCTAAGAATGCATCTGATGTGAGAAGTTTTCTTGGATTAGCAGGATATTATCGAAGGTTTATCAAAGACTTCTCCAAGGTAGCTGCACCGTTAACGGGATTGACGAAGAAGAACCAAGTGTTCAGTTGGGATGCTAAGTGTGAGCAAGCTTTCGGAATCCTGAAAGAGAGATTGACGAGTGCTCCTATTTTGACTATTCCAAGTGGGAATGATGAAATGGTGGTTTACACCGACGCATGTGGTACTGGACTTGGAGCAGTGCTGATGCAGAAGGATAAAGTTGTTGCGTATGCCAGTCGACAACTAAAGCCGCATGAAAGGAATTACCCGACTCATGATTTGGAGTTAGCGGCGATTGTATTTGCTCTGAAGATGTGGAGGCATTATCTGTTGGGAGTTCGATTCGAGTTGTTTACGGATCATAAGTCGCTGAAGTATCTTTTCTCCCAAAAGGATTTGAATCTTCGGCAGCAACGTTGGCTAGAGTTTTTAGCATCATATGATTTTGGTATAGCTTATACTCCGGGAAAAGGTAACGCAGTGGCAGATGCGTTAAGTCGAAGACATGCAGGATTGGGAGCCATGTTTTCAGAATGGAAGAGTCTCGAGTATTTAGCTGGATTTGACTTCAGGCCTAGATGCGAATTGGAACCTGAGATGTTGGCAAACTTATCGATAAGACCCACTCTTGTGGAAAGGATTGGTGAGAGCCAAAAGCGAGATGATAAGCTTGTCAAGATTATCCATGATTTGGAATCTGGGGTGGATCCAGAAAAGGATAAAGGATTCGAGGTCGATCGAGAGGGTTGGCTTCGGAAGCAAGGACGACTAGTTGTTCCCGATATAGATGAATTGAGGAGTGAAGTCCTGAAGGAAAGTCATCACTCGAAGCTGACAATTCATCCAGGAGGAAATAAGATGTATCGGGATATGAAGAGAACCTACTACTGGGAAGGTATGAAGAAGGATGTTGGAAATTTTATTTCCAAGTGTATGAACTGCCAGTTGGTAAAAGCCGAACAGAAGAAGCCAAGTGGATTGCTTCAGCCATTAGAAGTTCCTACATGGAAGTGGGAACAAGTGTCGATGGATTTTATCGATGGATTGCCTAGAACAAGAACGGGAAATGAAGGGATTTGGGTCATTGTAGATCGTCTGACTAAGAGTGCACGATTCATTCCTGTTCGATCGACTAGGACTGCATCAAAGTTGGCTGAGTTGTATGTTAAGTGGATAGTCCGATTCCATGGTATTCCGAAGAGTATAGTGAGCGATCGAGATCCATTGTTCACTAGTGGATTTTGGAGGAGCTTCCAGGAAGTTTTGGGAACCAAGTTGTGTTTGAGTACAGCTTATCACCCTCAAACAGATGGTCAGACCGAGAGAGTCAACCGAGTTTTGGAAGATCTCCTCAGAGCTTGTGTTTTGGACTTCGGAGGATCATGGGAAGATCACCTTCATTTGGTGGAGTTTGCGTACAACAACAGTTACCAGTCAAGCATTGGTATGGCACCGTATGAGGCATTGTATGGAAGACCGTGTAACTCTCCAACATGTTGGTTGGAAACTGGAGAAAAGCTGATGCTTGGGCCAGAGATGATTCGTCAGACTTCGGATTGTATAGAAATCATTCGGCAACGAATGAAGGCAGCCCAAGACCGTCAGAAGAGTTATGCCGATAAGCGTCGTAAGGATTTAGAATTCGACATTGGAGATATGGTTTTTGTGAAGATTTCTCCACTGAAGAATGTTATTCGATTCGGGAAGAAAGGAAAATTGACTCCGAGATTTGTTGGACCATTCCCGATCATCGAGCGAATTGGAAAGCTCGCCTATAGGTTGGAGTTACCTGAGAAGATGTCGGGTGTGCACAATGTTTTTCACGTATCATATCTAAGGAAGTATGTGCACGACTCGAATACAGTGGTTTCTGCTGAGAGCTGTGAAGATTTCGAAGTTGATCCAGTCGATAGAAGACCTCGTAAGCCGCTTCGTGTTGTTGAAACCGACACGAAACAGCTTAGGAGAAAGGTAGTTAAGTTGCTCAAGATACAATGGAGTGATGATGATAACGACTGTACGTGGGAGGTGGAAGAGAGGATGAAGGCAGCTCATCCTGAACTCTTCAAGGTATGGCCCTAAGGTGTCGTCTCATCTCGCGATATTGTAACTTGTTCCAAGTCTTAGAATTCTGTACGCTAAGCTAGAATTGGATGCATGGTTTGTTGATTGCTATGGATGGTAGGCGTACAGGATAGTTTTTGATTGCTTGGAATTTCGGGGGCGAAATTTCTAAGGGGGAGAGAATGTAACGACCCGTATTTTTACGGATCGACATGTTCGTCAAAATCTGGAATTTTAGCACTTTCATGTCATTTCAGATTTTTAGGCAGATTTGTCTAAGTCCTAGGTCGTACGCGACCTAAATGTTGTTGGCGACTTAGGAGATAAGTCGTGAGCGACTTAGAGAAGATCTGCGACCTAAGGGGATAGGCAAGTTAAGGGATAAGTCTGGGTCGAGTTGCCGACTTAAGGTAGTGACCGACCTAAGTGATGAGTCGTGACCGACTTAAGAGGTTTAGGCGACCTAAGGAAGAGTAGTAGGCGACCTAAGTATTCCGGGGTAGAGTTAGGTCGGCAACGACCTAAGGAAATGTTGGGAGTGACCTAAGTGTTTGGGTGAGTTAGGTGGTAGGTCGGCAGTTCGAGTTAGCGACCTAAGAGATAGGAGGTAGCGACCTAGTAGAATTAACGACTTAGGGGATAAACAGTTTGCGACCTATAGGAGTTAGCGACCTATGGAATTGACCGACCTAAGTGAGCGTAGTTAGGTCGTTAGTTCTGTGTTGAGTTAGGTCGTAGGCGACCTAAGATGGTTAGGTCGCGTGTGTGTTAAGTCGCGAGTTTGCTAAGTCGTAAGTCGCGTGAGTTGTTAGGTCGCTAGGATAGTTTAAGTGTTAGCTTGCGTGGATCTAACTGTTAGGTCGTATGTTGTTTTAGGTCGGAAGGGTTAGGTCGGAGAGGCTTAGGTCGTAAGTCGGCAGCGACTTAAGGAGATAGCCAGATTTCGACTTAAGGAATTTTCTGCTATAAATAGGAGGGGTTGTTCTCACTTTTTGGGATCCGGATTTTTGAAGCGACGAAGTGCTGCCATTTTGAGAGCTCGACTTCTACCCTTCTTCACTTCTTTTCTCCACTCTAATCTTGTGCTTCCATCCATCCAAATCGAAGATCAAGATTGAAGATTCAAGAGCTTGGATTGAAGATCTTCATCTTTTCAAGAGAGATTTCTTCGTTTGAAGCGGATTCGTGATAGATCAAGCTTCATCCTTCGCTGTCCAGATCTGAAGCGTGTTGATTTGGGTTTGTTTAGGTGATTTGGTGAGTGGTGATTATCTCTCACACGGATCCAAAGGAGTATATCGGATTGTTGGCTCGATTTGGTGTTAAAATAGTGATTTCCATGCATTTTCTTCATCCTATGTGTAGATCCATATAGATCCATTGTTCATGATGATGTTACATCCATTTTATCATATGTTAACCTATGCAAGTTCATTCATCAAGTTTGTAGAGATATAATCCATGTTTTCATGCTTATTGGACTTTCAACTCTTTAATTACGAAAATGCCATTATTGTTATAATTGTCTACTTAGATCATATTTGAATGCTTGATTGCTTGGATTGATGTTTGATTTGATTGATTGTTATGAACTAGATGATTGATGATTAGATTTAGATCGAAGATGATTCAAAAGCTAAGGGGAAGGCTCTTGAATTGGAAAAGCTGCTCGTGGCATATGTAGCGGGATGATGAAGCTCTTATGCATAGATTTGATGAGGTGATGATGAGATGGGGCTTTGCGAGGATGTAATGAAGCGAGGCAACCATGTGATGAAGACTTGGTCTAATCCAGACGGGATCATTCCAAGCATGTTGATAACTCGGTGATATGATTCGAGTTGAAGATAATGAATGGATATGAGAATAGTCGTCGAGGAGGATGACTAGGAGGCTTGGATAGCATCGTTGTTGAAGGTTCTAGCATGCTCTAAGCAAGGGTACGTTTGGGCAGATTCGATAGTCCCAACGGCCAACTGTTGATGGTCGAGTACTCTGGGCAGATTCGATAGTCCTAGGCACGGGCTGCGACGACGTGCGAGAGTTATGTCTAGAACCGGGGTTTTCATTAGCCCTTGACGGACGGCTGAAAGAATGTGCCGGTCATTCAATTAACGGTGATATCGAAGCAATGATAACAGTGATAGCCAGAGTCATGGATGTTTGGTTGTATCGTCATTCGGACTCAAGAGTGGTATTTTCTGGGTGCTTATCTGATTTAGGCCTTGGTACTTAGAAAACATCGCCCTTGACTCGAGTGATAGTAGCTTTACTTTAAATTGTATGCTCTGCTATGTTGTTTCTGCTTAGTGTGTGTCTGGGGGCTATCACTGTAGAATGATGTTGGAGTGGGAGGGTTGTATTCCTATTCCTTTTCCTTTATGCTCTTTTGGTATGTTGTTAGTTAATTTACTGCTCACTAAGACTGTTGTCTGACTCAAGGCTTTATGTTTTAATTCTTATTGCCTTGGGCTGTTCGTCCATTTTTGGGACGGGCAGACTAGGTAGCAGGTGACAGGTGCTGATCTCTTCTCACGATGCTGATATCGAAGACGAGCTGGAGGGTTGCATATTATCTTCTTATTATATGTACTGGATATTCCACTGTTTTGTATTCTCTGAGAGTTATGTAGTGAGGCTGGATGTATTGACTATGTGGATGCTTGTATTCAACTATTATGGAGTTTTATATGATGTCATTTTTTTCTGTAAAGCTTCACTATACTTATGTTCTATTGTATTTTGTCCATGCGCTGTGAGTAATACGATAGATTCTGTTGTTTTAAATCTTACCTTGACAATCGTCCATGGTCGCCTGGCACACTTTACAGCGCTCTATCTCTAGATTCGGTGCAGGGGTCATGGGCGGTCGTCACAACAAGGAAAATATACTCTTAGCTTTACTCTAAGCTATTTTTCCATGATATATATACTTTACTCAAAATAATGTTGATGAGATTTAATGAGGATTAACTATCCTTCTAAAACAAGTTAAAACCCTTTTTAACTTGAAAACACTTAGGCTATCACTACTACAAAACAGGTCATTTGCATCGGTTGTTTACCCCCCTTTTGCATCAGTTCAACAACCGATGCATATGCAACCGATGTAACAGGCTTAACAGTTTTGCATCAGTTCTAAAACCGATGCAAAAAGATCCTTTTTGCATCGGTTGTTACTAACAACTGATGCAAATACGGTTGGTTTCTTGGACACAGCCCTCTTTGTTGCATCGGTTTTTTTATAACAACCGATGCAAACTAATCCATCTATTGCATCATTTTGTTGTGTGTTTTCTGTTTTTCTATTTGCATCTGCAATTGCCTTTGCATTTTTAGTATAAAAAAACATTCCATTTCATTTCATCTTCAATTTTGTTTACATTTCATTTTTAGATATTCATTTACATTTGCATTTCTGTACATTTGCATTTCTAAGTCTGGGAGTTCTGTACAGTGCATTTACATTTACAATTCCCATTTTCATTTTCATTTTACAAATTCTGTTTTGATCTTTACACTGTTCATTTTCATTTACAATTGTTGTTACTTTTTCCCTTACTATCAACAAACCCACTGCTTACAGCACAACTATGCTCCACTGCCACAACATCAACTCACTTCACAAACACAAACCTGTCCATAAACCTACACTCCAAATTTATCAATCGACTCACCTCAATTTCCTCTGTCCATTTCTGCCTTGCTGCTTTGACAAACAACCAATTCACAGCATAACTTCCCACATGCATCTACAAAACTACCACCATTGCCTACACACTTGCTACCTCCACAATCCATTCATACAAGTGCTAATCCTCTAACAACTTTCAACGGTTCTGCCTACATACAAGCATACATCTCTTCACCCATCATCAGAGACCCACAACAGTTCCCCTTTAACGGTTCAATAGTGCAACCGAGCACTTCACTCACCAAAATACGCCACTCCACTACCATTTAACTTCACTGACTTGCATCTACTACCCATCAAAATGCATGCATCACCCCTGAATATCAACACATACCACCATACAATATTCTACATAACCCATTGTTGATCAAACCCAAACAAAAAAACTACACATACCTCATCACCACATCCCAATACAACAGCACCTCATCCTTACTTTAGTGCGCATACATACATATCGACCACTTCATTGCACACATACTCCAACTTCACAAACTTCACAGCACCTCATCCTTACTTCAGTGCACATACATACATATCGACCACTTCATTGCCTTACTGCCTTTCACCCACCTGAAAACTTCAACCAGCTATTCTGCACATGAAACAAATGTTGAAGTTAATGATACATCAGATACAAAACTGCAGAAAATCATGATTTTCAAGAAGTGAACATAGTTCTTAAGGTTTATGACGGAAACTTTGTTTTCTAGACTTAACAAAAAGGAACAGAAAAGGTATACTAAGCATAGCCAAGAACTTGATAAGGTTAAAGTGCTATAGAAAAACAGAGCCACTTGGACTATCAGCAAAGATCAATAAAAAATCAACTTCCAAATAAATAGTATATCATTCAAATTCGATATTATTCAAGATGAAATTGCATACATTGATTGTCTACGTCAAATGAGTTGGCCATGATTTCATACTAAGTAGTATATGTAGATGCATGTAGAGTAGTTGCAGGTTCAGTTTGTTCAATATGAATTTGAATTAAGCAATGTTTTACATGGGGAAATATTGCACTGTCCAACTCCTTACTAAGACACTATTACTGACAATACCATTAGATGTTCTAGACCATTTTAATATCTGTAGTACATGACTTAACTCAGACAGTGTTCGTTGTTTGAACATGAAAGATTGAAGTAAGAAGTAAAACAAACATTTATCTGTCTATACAAGTCACATGAAATATAGTATCCATATGATGCTAGCAGATTAAGACGATACCATTTCATTTATTCACCAATATTAAGTTCAACATTTTAATACAAAAGCAGAAAGAAAGAAAGAACATGGCTTTTAATATCTACTTTTATACCTTTTCAATAAATACAAAAGCACATCTATTTTTAGTCGGTAAAGTAGTTATGAACGGTTCAAAACTTCTTATTCGATTACAGCATCCATTCTATGTACACATATAAGAACGTGGAAATTTCCAGTTTTTAGTTTCATCGATCGAGTGAGTTGCATAATGAAATAGATATAATATCAGGACTTACTAACAACCTCAGTTCAATAATTTCCCATATATGTACTTGGTATGTGTGTTTGTACTCAAATCAAATAAACAGTACACGATTTCTAAAATAAAGTTTTTACTATTTTACTCCAACTAAACAATTCAATTCATTCACCAATTTATCCAAGACAGTAATTTTGTTTAGAGAAATCAGTAATTATAGATATAGGTGCGTGAGATTATTATCTCATCCCGACGAAAAGAAGTATGCCACCTGCCATCGTTGTTGAGCACCTCCATCGCACCCAGATTCACACCTCCATAACTCGCATCACCAGAACGTACCACGAAGCGCATGCGACCTTCCTTATCGCCTTAAGATGTTGATGCCATTCGACCTCGCCTTGCCCTAACATGCTTGAAACACGCCTCCTCACAATAGCCGCTGACGACGTACGCAAGGCTTATTGTCTGTATTTTATTTGAGTTTGGAATTAATACTGAAGGTGGAGATGAAAAGAAGATCTGGTTTAAGGAGGACTGTAAAATTATTTGGCGACGGAATGAAAATTTGATGGAGGAACGAAAATTTGAGAACAAAAATTTTAGCGGCAAACAAAAATGATTCGGCGGCAAACAAAATTTACCGTAGTTGCATCGGTTGAATTTATAACCGATGCGACTAAAACTATTTGCACGTCCCAATTGCATCGGTTGTGGGTGACAACTGATGCAAATTTGATTTTTTATTACCTATTACTTTCCATGTAACAATTGCATAAGTTATTAAGATAGAATTGATGCAAATAGTTCTATTTGCATCAGTTTTTACTTCAACTGATGCAAATGAGGTGAAGCAATATGCACTTTTTGTACTAGTGTATATTGCTTATTTAATATATTCGAAACCTTTGTTTAAAACCTTTAAACAACCCTTTCGAAACTGTTGAAGGTAGCCCCTTCGAAACCATTGAAAGACCCTTTCAAAACCATTAAATATTATCTTTCGGAAACACTGGAAAAACCTTTCCTTTCTTTTCTCCAAAAGCTACAAAATAACAGACATCCTCCTTTAAAATATTTTAAATATTGCCTTTCGAAAACATTGGAATAACCTTTCCTTTTAACCCTTTCAGAACTCTGGGGAACCACCCTTTTCGAAACCATTCATTAAAACCTTTCGAATTAGTCAAAACTCAATCCTTTCGAAAGCTCTTTGGGTTTAATTTAAAACATGTGGAAACCTTTTGAAACCATTCAAAAATTTACCCTTTCGAAACCTTTGAAAAACATCTCGGTCGAAATCATTTGGATTTTGCCTTCAAATGGACCAAAAGGATCAGAAAACCATTAAAGTTGAAAGCATCTGTTTCAAAACCATTTAAAACTATCTCATTCCAAACCAATTTGGGTTTTACTTTACTTATAGAAAAAGGGTCTTTAAAACATTTAAGTCGAAAACATCTGCTTAGAAACCATTTCCTAAGCAATGAAGTGATAGTGTCGAAACCATCCCTTTGAAAGCATTGGAGAAGTGGCCATATTTTAAAAACAAGGCGGCACTTTCGAAACCATCTGGGTTGAAAGGTAAAATGGAGGCAGCAAAAAAATTTCGACTTAGTCGAAAGAAATTATTTAAAAATAGAGGCGCAACCCAATCGAAACTATTTTCTTTAAATCATTTGACCTGGTCGAAAGCTACTTAGTCGAAAGCCATTTAGTCGAAAGAAAGCAGGCATATTTCTTTAATTTAAAAACAAAGGACTACCTCAACCCCTTCAGAACCCCTGGTTTGGACTCCCTACCTTCCACCTTTATCCAATTCACTAGTACAAGTTCGATGATACCGTGAGCATTGGTTTTGACTGTGTCGGAAGCGAAGATGAGGAGGTGGAACCTGGTGCCGACGGTTTCAAAACAGTTTAAAACATGTAGCTAATAGTTCTTTCCACCTAACCCATCTTACGTGTCTAATTGTGATTGGTTGCCTCTTTCTTTACCAATAAAAAGTACCGCATTTTTTCAAAAGTGCTGCTGATTATCAGATTCAATAATTTAAATTATCTTACCAAAAGCACCTTCTCCTCTTTAAATTATATAAAACATTTAAGTCTCATGCCTTAAATAATTTTATATAAGCATTAGAACACTTTGGAAAAATCTACAAAAATTCCAGAATATACCATTTAATATGTTTTCCGACATACAAAAATTTCAGACCCCAATCTTTTATTATTTAACTGAAAATAATATTAACCTAAATTAACTTTTTTTTTACTAGAATTCATATAAATTCCACATAATTTCATAAAATTTAAAAAATTGAAACCCATCTCCAAGATAATATTTATGATCTTTATAAAAATTCGCAAGGCATTTGGATGTCAATTTATAGGGCACCTTAAAACATATCATAAAATTAATATGAACATATATAATTCATTGACATGTATATATAATCATTCCATCATTCAAAATAATGGCAAATCAATGTAAAATATTCGGCAATCATCTAAAAACTGAAATTACAATCATAAATGAGATGTAAACATTATTCATCTTAGCTTTAAAGATTAAAGAGATTAAGATGTGAATAGATTTGATTTGAATTAGCTTCTTCCTAGCTTTTCTTCCTCTTTTCCTTATTAGTCGTGGCCGGCCCCTTATTTTAAAATTTGAGAATGAATTGAACGAGTATAATTTACACTGCCATTGGTTATAGATATAGGAATGGTTTCTTTCCTATTTTACCCTCCTCATATTTCGTTTTAACTCTTCTTTAGTTCATTTATTACATGGCACGGCTGCCCCTAATCAAAATCAAATCTCAATCCCCTAATCAACACATTATTTTATTTTATTTAGCTAATTAAATATCTAAATAATGTTACCAAAAATCTTGGGTGTTACACTTTGGCCCCTTATTGGACCTATATCTTGCTTCAGGCCCTCAAGCTTCAAGTACTAAATCTTTCTACCCCACCTTCAATTCCAACCTCTATAGTCGGGTTTGCTTCGAGTCCTAATGCTTAAAATATTTATGCATTGAAAGAAGAGGTTACAACGATTCTGATATGATGTAGGGCGATGAAGACTTAACTATCACAGGTGATAAGGACCATGATTTTGCACCGTCAATCTTAGAAATGAAAACTACTTATCCAATAACAATGAAAAATATCAAAAAATAAATATATGTTGATGATATCCCACCCTCAGTCTCAATGTCTTAACCTACCCTTCTGTTCATCGTTCTAGCCTCCATACCTTTAATGGCTAACATTCACGTTGAGATTGCCAAGTCCTTAGAGAGTAACTATAACTATGACGAGGAGCCTAAGGGTCGCCTATCTGTGGGGAAGGAAGTCAAATCTAAGAAAATTCCAGTCTCAGTCTCTCCAAAAGGCAAGAAGAAAAGGAGGAGGAGGAAGAAGAATGATTAGATGTCCTTTTTTATGTAGTGTTTACATTAGTTATTATTTTGTTCATGTATATAGGCTGTTGTTATGCAGGTATGGCCCCTTCTTTTGCTTTTTAAAGTTTAGGTGTTAACATTTTTGTTTTCCTTTTAGATTCACACCTTATTTCACTTCCCTGTCTTTATGTTTATGCACCCATATACTTCGATTAATTAAGTTTATGATGGTTGTACTTGAATTTATGCAATGTTCTCATTCACCATAACTTTGCTGTATGAATAAGTTCTCGCAATTGCTTAGTGGAACTTTCTTATTTAATTTTTTTTATTGCTACCAATGCATTCCTCTATTGCCTAATAGAACTATGGTTGTTTGGCCAATTTTGTAGCCTATCTTGTTTATCTTTGGTCGGGTTCTATTTGAACATATATGAGGTTTTAGCCTTGCATTGCTTCTTATCTTTAGGAAACAACGCTTTGGATGTCTATCTCTGGATGTCCGTTTTGGATAATGCCTATCTGTGGGCATTGATCGAAGCATATTCATTAACCTTCATCGCTTATCATCAACCGAGCATGTCTCTTCATGCTATAGTTATGGTTGCACCTACAAAAGTTTAATTATACACTGGTTCCTTTCTCCGGGATCTAGTGTTTTGGATTCCTATCTCTAGACATCATGCTTAGATCGTGCCTATCTCCAGAAGTCAGTCAAAGATTAAATGTGCAGCACGAATAGTCTGATCGACCTCAATATAACTATACTCCATCGACCCGATCTTGGATCAAAGGAGTTCATTGGTGCCTATCTCTAGGCATTGTCTAAAGATCAGATGTATGGGGATGAATCATCTAGTGAACCCCAATGTGGATAACTCCAGTGACCCCATTATGGATCAAAGGAGTTCATTAGTTCTTATCACTCGGTATTTAGGTATATGAGTTTCCAAAACATAGAATGTTCGATATTATCATTATTCACATGGCAAGAAATCGGGCTTTTAAGAATATAGTTTAATCGATCCGCAAAAACCAATTCTATTTATAAACATAAGAATGGCAGACTTTGCCTTGTTACATCAGAGTTTAGTCAACTATTTATAAATACATCTACGTGAAATAGCATCTCAGATGCTCGCTATTCCATGCACGTAGAATCGAGATTCCATCAATACGGTCACAAGCTTGAAAGTTCCATCTCCAAGATTATGTTGTATCACGTGGGGACCTTCCTAATTTGGGCCAAGTGCCATCAGACCAAGAAAGACCCATTTCAAAACATGGTCGCCTAACTCAAAGGTGTGGTTTTTGATCTTGGCATTGAATTGTCATTTTATCCTTTTTTTGTTGAGCAGCTACCCTTAAATCGGCTTTTTCTCGCTTCTCATCGACTAAGTCGAGGGACTTGGATCTTGGTATATTCTCTAATGAGAAGGGACTTCCAATTCAATTGGAATCATGGCCTTTAATCCATAGGCCAAAGCGAATGGAGAATGGCCAGTCATTGACTTGTGGGTCATTCGGTAAGCCAACAATGCTAGTGGTAGTTCATCGACCCATTGCCATTGGCTTTCATCAATTGCTTCTTCAAGATGGATTTGATGATCTTGTTCGCCACCTCCACCTATCTTTTGTTATGGGTGTGCTATTGCTGCAAATTTCTTTTCAATTCAATACCGATTCCAGAAATTCTTGAACTCGCTGCTTTTGAATTGAGTTCCATTTTCTGTTATAATTTTCTATGGAACTCCAAATCCGCATATAATGTTCTTTACCACAAAGTTGATAACTTTCTTCGTTGTGACCATGGCTAACTGTTTTTCTTCATCCCACTTTGTGAAATAATCCACGGCTATGATGAAACACTTTGTAATGACCTTCCTTTTTGGACGGTTCAAACTGACAATAAACCACACATGTCAAACTCAAACCATTCAAAAGTGAGGATTGTTATGGGGTAAATAAGAAAAGAAGAGAAAGAATGAGAAACAAAACACGAATTTTCACAGCGGAATGACAAAATGTAATAATCAAATAAACAATTCATGAAGCTGTTTTACAAATAACATTTGATTACACTTTGTCAATACAAATCAGAGTTACACATATAGCAGAAATAAATAAATAATGCAGTGGAACAACATGATGCAGTGGAATATATATAAAATAAATAACATATAAATCTCCTTCTTCGTCCACCAGAAATAAAATCTTCAACAGTGAAATGCTCAGGCTGACCCGAGCGTAATGAAAAGACTAAACACTCGAATCAGAACTAAAAGATCTTATGTAAGTTAAATCAACATAAATAAATATGAGTGTAATAGCTTCAGAGAAGTTTACGGGATTTTACATCTCTTATCTAGTGTGTAACAGGCATGCCATAACTTAAGGGATGTTCGGAGTTCCATCTCCTAAGGATCCATTAAACTATCTACATACATCGTACAATACGCTATTATAATATGTCCACAGTAAAGTAAAGTATTAAAATAGCATTAAGGCGTTACCCATATCCCCCTTAATACATTTTATATAAATGTCATAGTCTATACAGTACTGTAATTCCTCCATAAACTAGAGGGCTATCAGAGGGCACTCCATAGTGTATGACACAAACCAAACTTGTAGTGGGCTCAATAAGGCATATGACAACGCACGCGAGGCAATGCCAGGGTAGGATTCTACCGTTTGGACTCCCGGATTAGTGGTAACGCATAACAGCTACTACCGCCCACCTCGGAACACACTCCCATAATCAAATCGAGGGTGGCCACCAAATCAATCACAAAATAATAAATATGGTATCGAAGAAATGTGTCCGATCGGAGGAGCGACCTCACTTGGCCCGGTATAGCTCCTGTTTTAGTCATATCAAGCTGACCCAAGGGGGTCAGGGCTGCGTTCATACCTCATACAGTAGCGTTCGCCAAACCATCCTACTTCTTTGTGGATTCTCCACCACATGCACAGTTGTTAAAATGGTTTTAGGTATTAGCAGAGAGTATGACAATATCCAATCCCGGTCTCTTTAACAACCAAACACTTATTTCACACCGGTTGGTTCTTTTACATTTCTAAAACCGATTCATAATTGATTTCAAAATATCATATTCACTTCAAAATCATATCACTTTCGAAATCATATTCACTTTCGAAATCATATCACTTTCGAAATCATATTCACTTTAAATCATATTCATTTCAAAATCACAACCACAAAATATGTTAAACCCTCATATCAAAATATTTGCATTTAAATCAATTAAATCTAAATCATAACAGTTTCAACTTTAAACAGTTTGAATATTGGAAGTAGTTTATATATTAGAATAGTTTACATTAAAAATAGTTTATAATTTAAAATAGGCTATAGATTAAAATAGTTTATATATTAGAATATATTAAAATAGGTTATATATTAAAATATATATAGTAAAAGTTGTTTATAAATTTGAAATAATATATTTTAAATAGTTTATAATTTAAAATAGGTTATAGATTAAAATAGTTTATTTATTAGAAATAGTTTATATATTAAAATAGGTTATATATTAAAAATAGTTAATGTGTTAAAAATTATTAATATAATAAAATGGTTTATATGAGAAAATAGTTTATATGTTAAAAGAGTTTGTATATTAAAAGAGTTTATATCGAAACAGTTTCAAATTAGAATTATTTCTTCCAATTTCACAAATCAATTCAAATCAACTTTAGTTCCAAAAATTCAATAAAATCAATCTCAGTTCGACGATTTCAATTCAAAAGGTTACAGGTTTCAATTCAAATTCTCATGAAAACCATTTCAATTTTTATCGATTTCAAATCCATGTTTGAACTATAAATTTAAACCACTTCAAATTAAATAGGTTTCAAAGTTTAAATATTCAAACGTTTACAGCAACTCAATTTTGATAAATTCATTTATATTTCAAAATTCAACTTTAAGATTTCAATTTAAATTTTTTAAACAATTCATTTAATCCAATTTTAATTTCAACATTTAAAAGCTTGGATTTAGAAAATAATTCAGTTCATATAAATCTAATTTTATTTCATAATATCATTTAACAGGATTCAAAAATTAAGAATTTTAAAATTATTTAATTTAACCAATCCGCTGTCCGTATATAATTTTCTATTCTATGGTCAAGTGATACCGATATATATCATTCAACACGCAATAATTTAAATTTACGGGTATATATCGATTCAACCTGCAATCCTGAAAATTAAAAATCCATAAAATCGCTCGAGTTTATCATTTCAACCTATAATGATTTTTCCCTAACCTATAAGACCATTATGGTGTCTATCTGATGCAGCGGAAATAACAGAATTGAATACAACGATGAAAGTAGCAATCGATGGAATGGAAAAAATACCGAAATGCCCAAATCCGTTGATCTCAAGAGATATCGGATTCTAGCTATCTCAAACACGTTGATCGCGCACGATACCGTGTTTAAAGATCTATGATTCTTCGACGTTGATCAAGCGCACTTGATTCCGTGAATCGGCTTCAACAATCGTTGATTCGAGCGCACTCGAATTCCGAAGGTGGAGATAGGAGATCACACTCAACTACCAATTTAAGAAGAGGCACAAAGCACTCAAACAAAGTTTTTATTCAAAAATCAACAACCGTTACAAATGACACCACCCACCTATTTATAGGCTTACAACTCACACTAGGTCGTGAACGACCTAACAAACCTGCGACCTAAAACAAACAGCGACTTAACACAAAGCCATGCGACCTAACAGGTAAGCGACTTAACAAATACAAGTTACAACAAGTAAGCGACTTAACAACAGAACACAAGTTGCGACCTAAGCACACAACATGTGATAACCCGGATTTTTTTTTTTTGAGCATCTAATAGTTGGATAACTATCTGGTTTATAGATTGAACAGATTAGAATTCTAATAATAAAGAATATCTGAATATAAATAAGAGAAACTGAATTTTTATATCTGGATAAATAATTATTTAATAACCTCCTGGTATAATTATTTAGAATGGGAAACCTATTTTTTGAAACAAATTAAATTTATGTTTGTTTAGATAAAAATACATATATTTGCATTAATTTTAAATTAGATTTTAAATTAATTTGAATTTAAATTCGAAAGATATATATATATATATATATATATATATATCTTAAAAATATTTGGATTTGAAATATATGAATAAAGGTTTAAAATAAGATTGTTTTATATTATTTTTCTTTAAAGGAAATTTATTTATATGAATTTAGAAAAGCATTTACTTATTTACAAAGGTATTTATCAATTAGGAAAATTAATATAAAAGCTTTAAAAATCTTTTAAAGATAATATAAATATAAATTATTACAAATGTTAAGATATAAACCCTTAGAATAACAAGTGTTAAGTAATTAAATTAGGTGAAAGACAAGTGTCAATAGTTTGTTTTATTTTCTTTCATTTTAAATTTTATTCTAATTTAATCTATTAAACATGCACTTTCTATCTTCAACTCTTTTTCTATTTTCATTACTAATAACAAAGCAAACACAAAACAAGAACTTCATCTCTAAAACCAGAAATTTTCATGCAATCCAAAATCTGAAACCTTTCCTAAAAAAATCAAAACAAACCTGGGGAAAGCAAGATTCAGAACAAACTTGTATCAACCTTACAAGTTTCCAAAGTTAATCTCTGAATCAAGCAATTAAAGAAGATTCAACTCAGTAATCAGAGCAAATGTCAACATCAAGTTTAAATTCAAACCAAGAACAGTTTGTTTCAAGATTCAGGTCTTCTCTGTCTTTGAGTTGAACAGGTGAGCAAGCATTCTTATTAAAAACTTAAGTAAATGAAAATCTATTGCATGTGAATTCCTGGAATGAATTATGCTTTGCAAGTATATACATAAGTGTGATTTCTGTATATATGGATGTGTTAGAAGTGTGCATGTCTGATATAACTATGTTCATCTCTGTTTTAAGTTACAGAATTTAAATTTAGAAAAAAAATCCAAATCTCCTCATCTATTCTCTGATAGGTTTTAGTTTTTAAACAATTTTTGTTTGTTTAAACCTAAACTAAGTTTTAAAAATATATTTAAGAATGATAGTTTTGAATATCATCTGGAAAATGTAAAAAGACAGTGAAAACTTGGAAACTTGTTAAAATCAATCATCATGATATGCTGATTCAGGTATATAGTCTGAATTGACATTGGAAATCATGATTTTTAAAAGAAAAATTACAATTTCTAGTATTGTATCAAGTGAGGAAATCGGGGTTGAACGTGAATTGGTTTTCAAGGCTTTTCTGGTGATCGGCGGAGAAGTGGGTCTCGTGATCGTAGCTGGAAGTAGCTGGGGGGTCGTCGATCATAGGAAAAATGTTAGGAGGATTTTTAGATGGCGGTGGTGGTGTAACGACGTCGAACTAGGGTTCGATTGCTAGTTTTAGTATATGGTTTTGTCGAGGCAATCGCGACGACGTCAAGGTACCGGAATGAATCGCACCAGGGGGAAAAGAAGCCTAGGACAGTGGCGTAGCTATGGTAGTGATGGTGAGGCTAATCGAGGTCGAGATCGTCGGCGAGGTGTGAATTTCCGATGCTGGTTCGAGGGAATTTTCTGGTGATGTTTGGTTTCCAGGTTCGACTGGAGAGCTCGAATTCGTTTTGGGCTGTGTTGTGATAAATTGATGATCGGATTCGTTTGTTGTGTCGATCGTTGTCTTGTCGGAGGTGGTGAGAGTCGCCGGAGCGCCGCCGTGGCACTGTGCACGTACACGGTGGGTTTTGGTGTGTCAGTTTTTGGAAGGGAAGTTAGACTCGGGGAAAGACTCGAGTGATTGGGTAGGGAACTCGAGTAAGGACTCGAGTAGGAACGTGAGTGAAGTCATGTTTCAGGTTTAAGTTTAAGCTAACTAACTTTTGAAAATAAAGATAAAGAGAAGGGGAAATACTCGGGTAGTACTCGAGTGAGTTATCGGGTGGACCCCGAAGCAGGATTTTAAACAAGTTTTTAATTTAAAAATAAGCAAATTTTTAAATTTAAGATAAAACTAGATTAAATCTATTTCTTAAATCAAAATTCTTTACATAAGAAATATTTTTAAATAATGGATTTAAGTAAGTGATATAATTTGTTTAACTTGAATTTGTTAAAGATAAATTTTTAAGTTATTTCAAACTTAATTTAGAAATGTATTTAAGGGTTAATTTAAAAGAATTAAATGTTTTAAATATATGTGTTAATCATAATTAGGTAATTAATAAAGATAAAGATTTATCTTAAAGTTAATTAAGGTTTTGATAATTAATGATTAATTAAATTAATGAATTAATTAAGAGAAATTAATTAATTTAATTAACTAATGATTAAGGATTAAATAATTTATAATTGAGGGTTATAATTAATTAAATAAAGGTTAATTAATTGTAATTAAAGATTTTTAATTAAGTAATTAAGATTGATTAATTAATGATTAAAGATTAATTAATAGAATTAGAGATTAATTCATTTAGGTAATTAGAGGTAAATTAATTGGTAATTTAAGAAGTATTTAATTTATGATTAAGTTCTATTAATTGATAATTAAGGTTAATTAATTAATAATTAAAGAATAATTAATCTATAATTAAGATTATTTAATTGGTATAAGGTAATTAAGGGATGAATTACCCAAGTGTAATTATTAAAATGAATGTGATTAATTTAAGTATAATTAATTTGTATAATTAATTAAAGGCTAATTACTTTATGTAATTAAAGAGAAAAAAATTAATAAAAAAAATGATTAATAAGTTATTTAAAGTATGATTAATTAATTAAAAAGAGTTGATAATTAATTAAGGATAATTAAGCAGGATTTAAGGGTAATTAATTTAATTTATTAGGTGATTAAATTAATTATAGATGATGATAATTAATCTTGCTATGGATGATCAAAATTGTATTGAATATTTGGATAAATGTCTCTAGTCTAATAAGTTATGTTGTTCTGTCATATGATATGTTTAGGTAGAACTGTGATAATGTGGGATATTTATCATTGATGAATTGTTGTGTAAATTGACATCTTGTATCTAAGAATTGAATTGTTTTTCACTTAAACAATTTGGATTAAAGATGGTATTGGATTCGAAGAGACCGGAGTCGGATATTAGCAATATCCGAAACCACTTTGATTAGTAATCTATAATTTCTTATAGATTTGATTTGTAAATAAATAGGCTTGAATGGAATAAATCAAGTAACATGACTATTTTAACTAAGTAACGGTACTTAGATATTGTTCTGTGAAAATAAGTGTTGATTATATAAGTTGTTTACTTGTAGTAAAGTACGAGTTACCCCGGGTTTAAATAAGTTCTATGGATTGAAATTTCATGTTAGATGAGTTTACTCACGCTGGTTTCCAGCCTGACCCGGGTGTTACTTGAATGTAATGCTCGGGTCAGACCGAGTATTACAGATTTTCAGGTTAGGACGTTCTAGAGCTCAGGTGGCGAGCTGGATGGCAGGAACGTATGGAGTATTCCGCTGTATATTTGAGACTGTGTAGTCTGTATAGATTGTAGTCTGGAACAAGTTGTATAACTGTCCAGTTCATGTATAAATGATTGTAACTCTGATGTATTAAATGTAAAGTAATAATTACAGTTTTTCTTTGTATAACTGATATTATTATTTGTTATTATATTTAATCCGCTGCGAATGTGAGATGTTGTGTTCTCTGTTCTCCTTTCTTCTTTCTGTTTCTTTCTTCTATCTCTTTCTTTTTCTTCTAACTATCTGGAATTTTCGGGTTCGAAAATTCCGGGTCGTTACATTTGGTATCAGAGCCAGGTTAAGCGAGAACCTTGGCTCCTTAGGATTACTCATTAAGGATAGGGTCAATGGTACCCTAAAATGAGTTGAGAGTATTATATATGAGAGCGTACTTGTTATTTTCTTATATAAAGATTTTAAAATGGTTTTAAAATTAAGTGATATTTATATAAGTTATCTTTTGATATATATAGAAATAATTTTTCTAATTATTAAATATATTAAAGAAATTGGTTGTTAAATTAATTTGAATTAAATATAATAATGAGAATTAAGGGGTAATAGTAATACAACCAAATTGAAAATTAAATGAAGATAAGTTTGAAATGGATCCAAACTAAATTAAAAATCCAATTGGAATTGAAGATAATTTAAAATTATGAAGTTTTTAAATCTAAATTAAAAAAAAACTTGAAATTGTTTTAAAGTAGTTGTTTTGAATTAAAACCAAAGGTGGTTTACAAATTTAAAGTATAACTTGGTGGGTAAAGAAAATGTATATATGAGGAATATACATAATACCAATGATGATTTGAAATAAACACTTAGTGTTGAGTTTTAAATTGGAATGTGATGTAAAACCCAAAGTAAAGTAAGTTTTTAAACTTAAAAAGGGGAAAGACTATTAATGTGAAGTTTAAAATTTGAATGGGAATTCAAATTGTGAAAAGTTGTCCGGATTAAGTAAATTTAACTTAAAGGAAGTTAAATAAGTTTGAATAAATAACTTGAAATGGGAAATTTCAAGATGAAATTTAAATTTAACTTGGATAGTTAAATTGTTAATTTAAATGGGAGTTATGAGTGATCTCAAAATGGGTTTGAGATCTGGAAATTGAAAATGGATAATAAATTAGAATCTGAAGATTAAATTGTTTTTGAATTCTTATTTGAACTTTGTAATAAGTTAAGTAAAGATAATTTTAAAATGGAATTTTGAAATTTGAATTCAGAATTAAAAGGTTTAAAGATTTAATTTGTTAAAATAAAAAAATAAAGGTTGAATTAATTTAAAAGTGAAGGAATTGTGATTTAAGGAATTAAATCAATATTTAAAAATTTTAACTCGAATTTATATAATTCGAGATAGTTTAAAATGGAGATTCAAATTGAATTAGTTCAAACTGAATTTGATTTGAATAAATGGGAATTGTGATTTAAGATGAATAAGTTTAAAATTCAAATGGAAAATTTGAATTGAATTAATTTAAAATAAAAATTGAAGATTGAATGAGTTCAAAAATTCAAATGGGAATTGGGATTAATTCATATAGAAATTGAAATGATTTGAAATTAAGTGGATTCAATTTGAAATTAGTTTGAATAATTTGAAATTGTAATTAAAGTGAATATGTTTAAAATCAAATGGAATTTGATTTGAAATTTGGAAAGGAATTAAGATTAATTCAACTTGAATTGGGATTAAATAAAATTTAATGGAAATTGAAGTATTGAGTCAATTTAAATGGAAGTGGAAATTTAAATTGAATTAATGGGAAATTAATTGGAAATGGAGATTGGGAAATTAAACAATTTGGCTCTGGATTATTTTCAAATTGTTTTAATACAAGTATATTTTTCCAAACTATTTACTATACAATCTTTCTTCTTAAAACCCAAACTATCTTATACTTATTTTACAATTATTTTGAAAATATTTAATTATTTCGAAATTATTTAACTATTTTGAAACTGTCTTATAAACTAATTACTATTTTTCAGTTACTTATATCTAATCGCTATTTTAAAAAAAAAACTATTTTGCAATTATCTAACTATTTTATACCTACTTAACTATTTTATAGCTATTTTACGAACTAATAACTATTTTTCAACTACTTATCTATTTTAAACATTTTTCAAGCTATTTTTAAATTTAAATTGGTCAGAGTTCAAATTGTTTGTAATTGAAGTAATAACTCAATTGGAAATGAAAGCAATTGAGAATAAGTGAATGGAATTAAAGGAAATGAATAGAAAAGAGAATTGATTTGGCTAATAATCAATAAAGATAAATACGTAGGATATACGTATATTATTCTATTCGCATAGTGATTTGATCCAGATTCGAACACAGAATTTCGAGATAGTATTATCGATCCGAGTTAGGATTTTTCGCTCGATTTTCGACGGCGAACCTGAATATGGATTTTTGATTGGTTCTGGATGTTCTCTATCATAGCTACGACTATGCAAGGAGAATGACGGTTTCTGATCAAGAAACCAGATTTGAGTCCGCACTAGGAAGTCGGGTGGACGATACTAGTTCGGAAGAGAAATTGTGTGATCGATTGAGCGATCAGACTGATATTGCGTACGGATGATATGTGTACATCATACGGATTTGAATGAAATTGATATTGAAGATTTGTGGATAAGAACTGTAAAATGGTTTTTGAAAAGAAATATGGTTAATAACTTTATAAAAGATTTATCAAATGTGAATATTTGATTTAGAATAAAATAAAGTTATATATCCTTGTTATATAAGGTAAATCTTCCCTTATTGAATCTAGCCAGAATAAAAAGTGTTTTGAAATATTTGAAGTATAAAAAGAGGTTTTATACAAGTTTGAAGTGATCCAAAGATTTTTAAAAGTATATATATCTATATATATAAAGAGGATCTTATGAGAATGATTTTGAAAAGGTTTTGGGAACCTATATAATTTGGAAAAGGCTTTTGATTTTTGGGAAATCAATTTTGGATTTTGAAAAGCCTAGTTTGAGAATTATCGATTTTGGTAATCGATTTTGTGTAAAGGAGATTTTGATAAATCATAAAGGGTATGATTTGAAGATACTATAAGTATATAGTATAAAGTGTTTTGAAAATAGCTCTGGGGAAAAAGGCGCTTCCTTGAAATGAACTTCTCAGGAGTACCACAGGGTGGTACTGCCTTGAGCCCCAAGGGGGGTTTCTAAAGTTGATCCTGTGAGGAGTCCGGACAAACTAGTTCCTGAGGATTATTTGTGTAGCGAAAGTCGAGGGGCTGGTGCCCACAGAGGCATTTGGGTTATGCTGTGACGACAGTTTAACTCGATGTCTTTGCGATCTACTGCAGACCATAGCGAAAGTCATGTGTGCCGCTGAGAGCCAACTGTCTACGTTTGATTTTTATCGGTAGACTGTGACACTATGGTAACATAGCGAAAGTCGTTTGTGCCGCTGAGAGCCAACAGTCTGCGTTTGATTTTATATCGGTAGACTGCGACCTATGTGGGAGAAGTTTCATTATTTGGCAGCGAAATTCGGTGGCGCTGATGCCTACAGTTATATGGGTTTGTGCTGTGATAGCAACGTAAGGCCCGGGTATAACTGCGATCTGTAGCGGGTTCCATGGCGTAATCGAGGAGCGCGGAGACCTACAGTTATCTGTGGATTTTGCCGGGACGGCAACGTAACCATCGGGTTAACTGCGACCATGGATGGGGGTGATGATTTCCAGAGCATTCTCACAAAAGATATTTCCTCTATTTTCGAAACTGTTTTCTACATTTTCAATAAAATTATTTTTCAAAAGTATTTTCACTGGGTGTTGAAAACAAGTTTACCGAGTACTTATAGATTTTCAGTCGTACGCCTGATCAACGTATGACCGAATTTCTATGAGAACAAGGATGGATTTGTTGAAACATCGAGTTATAAAAATTATTTTTATAAAAACTATTTTATAATATTATGAAGATTTTTTAAAAAAAAAGTGTTTTAAAATTGATAAAAGAAAAAAAAAATTAATCAGATTTTAAGAATTGAATAAATTATGGCTTCATTCCTTTTCGAGGACGAAAAGATTCTAAGGGGGGAGGAATGTGATAACCCGGATTTTTTTTTTTGAGCATCTAATAGTTGGATAACTATCTGGTTTATAGATTGAACAGATTAGAATTCTAATAATAAAGAATATCTGAATATAAATAAGAGAAACTGAATTTTTATATCTGGATAAATAATTATTTAATAACCTCCTGGTATAATTATTTAGAATGGGAAACCTATTTTTTGAAACAAATTAAATTTATGTTTGTTTAGATAAAAATACATATATTTGCATTAATTTTAAATTAGATTTTAAATTAATTTGAATTTAAATTCGAAAGATATATATATATATATATATCTTAAAAATATTTGGATTTGAAATATATGAATAAAGGTTTAAAATAAGATTGTTTTATATTATTTTTCTTTAAAGGAAATTTATTTATATGAATTTAGAAAAGCATTTACTTATTTACAAAGGTATTTATCAATTAGGAAAATTAATATAAAAGCTTTAAAAATCTTTTAAAGATAATATAAATATAAATTATTACAAATGTTAAGATATAAACCCTTAGAATAACAAGTGTTAAGCAATTAAATTAGGTGAAAGACAAGTGTCAATAGTTTGTTTTATTTTCTTTCATTTTAAATTTTATTCTAATTTAATCTATTAAACATGCACTTTCTATCTTCAACTCTTTTTCTATTTTCATTACTAATAACAAAGCAAACACAAAACAAGAACTTCATCTCTAAAACCAGAAATTTTCATGCAATCCAAAATCTGAAACCTTTCCTAAAAAAATCAAAACAAACCTGGGGAAAGCAAGATTCAGAACAAACTTGTATCAACCTTACAAGTTTCCAAAGTTAATCTCTGAATCAAGCAATTAAAGAAGATTCAACTCAGTAATCAGAGCAAATGTCAACATCAAGTTTAAATTCAAACCAAGAACAGTTTGTTTCAAGATTCAGGTCTTCTCTGTCTTTGAGTTGAACAGGTGAGCAAGCATTCTTATTAAAAACTTAAGTAAATGAAAATCTATTGCATGTGAATTCCTGGAATGAATTATGCTTTGCAAGTATATACATAAGTGTGATTTCTGTATATATGGATGTGTTAGAAGTGTGCATGTCTGATATACCTATGTTCATCTCTGTTTTAAGTTACAGAATTTAAATTTAGAAAAAAAATCCAAATCTCCTCATCTATTCTCTGATAGGTTTTAGTTTCTAAACAATTTTTGTTTGTTTAAACCTAAACTAAGTTTTAAAAATATATTTAAGAATGATAGTTTTGAATATCATCTGGAAAATGTAAAAAGACAATGAAAACTTGGAAACTTGTTAAAATCAATCATCATGATATGCTGATTCAGGTATATAGTCTGAATTGACATTGGAAATCATGATTTTTAAAAGAAAAATTACAATTTCTAGTATTGTATCAAGTGAGGAAATCGGGGTTGAACGTGAATTGGTTTTCAAGGCTTTTCTGGTGATCGGCGGAGAAGTGGGTCTCGTGATCGTAGCTGGAAGTAGCTGGGGGGTCGTCGATCATAGGAAAAATGTTAGGAGGATTTTTAGATGGCGGTGGTGGTGTAACGACGTCGAACTAGGGTTCGATTGCTAGTTTTAGTATATGGTTTTGTCGAGGCAATCGCGACGACGTCAAGGTACCGGAATGAATCGCACCAGGGGGAAAAGAAGCCTAGGACAGTGGCGTAGCTATGGTAGTGATGGTGAGGCTCATCGAGGTCGAGATCGTCGGCGAGGTGTGAATTTCCGATGCTGGTTCGAGGGAATTTTCTGGTGATGTTTGGTTTCCAGGTTCGACTGGAGAGCTCGAATTCATTTTGGGCTGTGTTGTGATAAATTGATGATCGGATTCGTTTGTTGTGTCGATCGTTGTCTTGTCGGAGGTGGTGAGAGTCGCCGGAGCGCCGCCGTGGCACTGTGCACGTACACGGTGGGTTTTGGTGTGTCAGTTTTTGGAAGGGAAGTTAGACTCGGGGAAAGACTCGAGTGATTGGGTAGGGAACTCGAGTAAGGACTCGAGTAGGAACGTGAGTGAAGTCATGTTTCAGGTTTAAGTTTAAGCTAACTAACTTTTGAAAATAAAGATAAAGAGAAGGGGAAATACTCGGGTAGTACTCGAGTGAGTTATCGGGTGGACCCCGAAGCAGGATTTTAAACAAGTTTTTAATTTAAAAATAAGCAAATTTTTAAATTTAAGATAAAACTAGATTAAATCTATTTCTTAAATCAAAATTCTTTACATAATAAATATTTTTAAATAATGGATTTAAGTAAGTGATATAATTTGTTTAACTTGAATTTGTTAAAGATAAATTTTTAAGTTATTTCAAACTTAATTTAGAAATGTATTTAAGGGTTAATTTAAAAGAATTAAATGTTTTAAATATATGTGTTAATCATAATTAGGTAATTAATAAAGATAAAGATTTATCTTAAAGTTAATTAAGGTTTTGATAATTAATGATTAATTAAATTAATGAATTAATTAAGAGAAATTAATTAATTTAATTAACTAATGATTAAGGATTAAATAATTTATAATTGAGGGTTATAATTAATTAAATAAAGGTTAATTAATTGTAATTAAAGATTTTTAATTAAGTAATTAAGATTGATTAATTAATGATTAAAGATTAATTAATAGAATTAGAGATTAATTCATTTAGGTAATTAGAGGTAAATTAATTGGTAATTTAAGAAGTATTTAATTTATGATTAAGTTCTATTAATTGATAATTAAGGTTAATTAATTAATAATTAAAGAATAATTAATCTATAATTAAGATTATTTAATTGGTATAAGGTAATTAAGGGATGAATTACCCAAGTGTAATTATTAAAATGAATGTGATTAATTTAAGTATAATTAATTTGTATAATTAATTAAAGGCTAATTACTTTATGTAATTAAAGAGAAAAAAATTAATAAAAAAATGATTAATAAGTTATTTAAAGTATGATTAATTAATTAAAAAGAGTTGATAATTAATTAAGGATAATTAAGCAGGATTTAAGGGTAATTAATTTAATTTATTAGGTGATTAAATTAATTATAGATGATGATAATTAATCTTGCTATGGATGATCAAAATTGTATTGAATATTTGGATAAATGTCTCTAGTCTAATAAGTTATGTTGTTCTGTCATATGATATGTTTAGGTAGAACTGTGATAATGTGGGATATTTATCATTGATGAATTGTTGTGTAAATTGACATCTTGTATCTAAGAATTGAATTGTTTTTCACTTAAACAATTTGGATTAAAGATGGTATTGGATTCGAAGAGACCGGAGTCGGATATTAGCAATATCCGAAACCACTTCGATTAGTAATCTATAATTTCTTATAGATTTGATTTGTAAATAAATAGGCTTGAATGGAATAAATCAAGTAACATGACTATTTTAACTAAGTAACGGTACTTAGATATTGTTCTGTGAAAATAAGTGTTGATTATATAAGTTGTTTACTTGTAGTAAAGTACGAGTTACCCCGGGTTTAAATAAGTTCTATGGATTGAAATTTCATGTTAGATGAGTTTACTCACGCTGGTTTCCAGCCTGACCCGGGTGTTACTTGAATGTAATGCTCGGGTCAGACCGAGTATTACAGATTTTCAGGTTAGGACGTTCTAGAGCTCAGGTGGCGAGCTGGATGGCAGGAACGTATGGAGTATTCCGCTGTATATTTGAGACTGTGTAGTCTGTATAGATTGTAGTCTGGAACAAGTTGTATAACTGTCCAGTTCATGTATAAATGATTGTAACTCTGATGTATTAAATGTAAAGTAATAATTACAGTTTTTCTTTGTATAACTGATATTATTATTTGTTATTATATTTAATCCGCTGCGAATGTGAGATGTTGTGTTCTCTGTTCTCCTTTCTTCTTTCTGTTTCTTTCTTCTATCTCTTTCTTTTTCTTCTAACTATCTGGAATTTTCGGGTTCGAAAATTCCGGGTCGTTACACAACACATACGTGACTTAAGACTCACGCGACATACAAATATGGCAGCGACATAAGGAATCCGCGGCTTCGAGCTTCAGGAGCGACCTATGCTTCGCGACTTATAGTAGGTCGTTCGCGACCTAAAGAAAGCGGCATGTGAGAGCGGCCTAAGGCAAACTGGCCGATACAATCAGTTGCTTGTCCCAGTAGGTCGCTGGAGCGACTTAAACTTAACTCGTTACCATTACTAGGTCGTAGCTTGTTTTGCCTGACATAACTTGCTTCATAACTCGTAAGGTCGCTTGAGCGACTTATCAACTCGTTAGGTCGCTCACGACCTAAGCTATCAGCAGATTGCGCTGCATCATCCTTCCCGGTTGACAAGAATTCGACCTCGAATTTGCACCTTCCTCTTCTACAACAAGCTCATTCCCATGATATGGAATCAAGTATTTGACGTTGAAAACGTCTGCAGTGTGAATATGATCCGGCAATTTCAACTGATACGCATTATCATTGATCTTCTTCAAAATTTCTACTGGACCGGATTTTCGAGCTTTCAACTTGTTGTAAGTTCCAACAGGAAAACGATCTTTTGTCAAAACGGCGTAAACCAAATCACCTTCTCTGAAGTTCACTCTCCTTCGCTTCTTATCTGCCAGTTGTTTCTACTTCTCGTTTGATGCAAGCAATCGTTCATGAACAGTTCTGTGGCACTCCTGCAACTCAGTCACAAAATCACAAGCTCGCTTAACAACTCCCTTCTGATATGGCACTGTCGTCAAATCCAATGGTCCCCTTGGAATTGCTTAATATACAACTTGAAATGGGCTGTATCCAGTACTTCGATTAACCGCCTGATTGTGTGTGAATTCCGCCTGACATAATTTCATATCCCAGCTCTTCAAATTATCTTTCACAAGACATCTCAATAAGTTTCCCAACGATCTATTCACCACTTCCGTTTGCCCATCTGTTTGCGGATGATAAGCGCTACTAAAATTCAGCTTCGTTCCAACCATCTTCCACAAACTCAACCAAAAATGGCTTAGAAATCTAGTATCCCGATCAGAAACAATAGATTCAGGTAGCCCATGTAATCAATACACCTCTTTAAAGAACAATTGAGCAACACGGACGGCATCGGCTGTCTTCTTACAAGCTATGAAATGCGCCATTTTGGAAAATCTATCTACCACCACATATATGGAATCATTCCCATGCTGAGTTCTTGGTAACCCCAAAACAAAATCCATGCTGATATCAATCCATGGTCTAGTAGGCACAGGTAATGGCATATACAATTTCACATTCGTCGCTGTCCCTTTGGAAACTTGACAAATATGACATCTCTCCACAAATCTTTCAACTTCTTTTCTCATAGAAGGCCAAAAATATGATTGCGAAATCAACTGCAATGTACGGTCTCTTCCCACATGTCCTTCTCCATGCAATTCCTTCACAATCTTCATCCGCAGACTGCCCTATGGTATACACAATCTGTTTCCCTTGAATAGAAAACCATCCACCAACACATACTCATCCGTCTTCCCCTTTTTGACTTCATCAACCACCTTGGAAAAATAAGGATCATCAACAAACAATTTTGGCAACATATCAAACCCCGTCACTTCAACCTTCATTGTAGTCAACAAATTATTCCTTCGACTCAATGCATCTGCCACACGGTTTGTAATTCCCGACTTATGCTTCACCACAAATGTAAATTGTTGTAAGTATGCGATCCACGAAGCATGCCTGGCTGCAATCTTATCCTGTCCCTGCAAATGCTTCAACGCTTCATGATCAGTGTACAACACAAACTCCTTGTGAAACAAGTAGTGTCTCCAATGTTTTATGGCTTGCACAATAGCACAAAACTCTACATCATATGTATTATATCTCATCTTTGCTCCCGATAGCTTCTCACTGAAATATGCAATAGGACGTCCCTGCTGACTTAACACCCCTCCAATTCCAACCTTAGATGCATCAGTATGTAGCTCAAATAACAATTGAAAATCTGGCAATATTAGAATTGGTGTTGTCGTCAAAAGCTCCTTGATCTGCTCAAAAGCTAATCCTGCTTCTTCCGTCCACCAAAATTGTTTTCCCTTCATACCATCAGTAACTGGTGCCATCACGCTACTGAAGTGTGGAATAAACCTTCGGTAGAATGATGCTAATCCATGAAAACTTCTAACTTCTGTTATCGTCCTGGGTTGTGGCCAATTTCTGATTGCTTCAACTTTATTCTGATCCACCTGTATACCTCCTTCTGATATAACATATCCCAAAAATAAAACACTATGTGTCATGAACACGCATTTCTTCATTGCAGCATAAAATTTTTCCTGGCGTAGTATCATCAACACTTCTCTCAGATGATGCAAGTGTTCTTCTGTGCTTCCACTATATATCAGTATATCATCAAAATACACCACCACAAACTTCCCAATAAATGGTCTAAAGATTTGATTCATCACCCACATAAATGTACTAGGTGCATTCGAAAGACCAAACGGCATAACCAACCATTCGTACAACCCTTCATGTGTCTTGAACGCTGTTTTCCATTCATCCCCTGGTCGAATTCGAATTTGATGATAACCACTCTTCAAATCAATCTTTGAAAATATAGTAGCTCCATTCAACTGATCCAACAAGTCATCCAATCTAGGCATAGGAAATCTATACCTCACAGTAATCTTGTTTAGTGCTCGACTATCAGTACACATTCTCCACGAACCATCCTTCTTCGGCACTAACAAAGCTGGAACTGCAGAAGGACTTAAACTTTCCTATACATGCCCTTGTTCAAGCAACTCTTCCACTTGCCTTCTCAACTCCTCGTGCTCCTCTGGACTCATTCTGTAATGTGGTCTATGTGGTAACACAGCTCCTAGAACAAGATCAATTTGGTGTTGTATGTCCCTTAACGGTGGTAACTCCGTTGGCAACTCCTCTGGAAATACATCTTCAAATTCTTCCAGCACTGGCTTTACTTCTTCGGGAATTTTAACCACTTCATTACTCTCTCGTCCAATCAACAAAAATACTTCAGGTTCAGCTTCGACTTCTTTAACAAACTCCTTCAATGATAGCAAAGTTTTCAGCTCTTCAATCTCCTCCAACTTGCTTTCTTCTTGTTGTCGCTTCTTGGGAACTAAAGTGATTTTTGTGCCTTCGAACATGAAACTATAGCTGTTGGTACGTCCATCATGTTGCACAGCTCTATCATACTGCCATGGTCTCCCCAACAACAAATGGCATACATCCATATCCACAACATCGCACCAAATTTCATCTTTGTATTTCTTCCCAATCGAAAAATTAACACAAGCTCTTCGACTAACCTTCACTTCCCTACCTTTCCTCAACCAAGCTAACTTGTAAGGTTTCGGATGCTTCTCAGTCTTTAATGCCAACTTCTTCACAGCTTCTGTAGAGATGATATTGTCACAACTTCCCGCATCAATGACAAACTTACAAACCCTTCTCAAGATAGTGCACGTTGACTGAAAGATGTTACTCCTCAACCAGCTAGTCTCCTCCTCCTGCTTTGGTGTCAAGCAATTTCTCCTCAGCATCAATGAATATCCATCATCTCCCGACAATAATTCTTCCTCCTCAACCGGTAGTGAATTAGAACATTCTGCCTCTACATCCTCATCCTCAACCTTAGCAACCATCACTCGCTTCTTAGGTTTCAGACATTCATCGCTCTTGTGACCAAACTCTTGACAATTAAAGCATTTGATACTACTATTGACCTTGGTCTTACCAACTTCACTAACAACCGGTTTTGCAACAGCCTTGGAAACATTCGCATTGCTACTAGCCCCTTTCATTTGATTGTTGGAATTTGTAAACACACCACCACCTCTCCTACCTTGCTTCTCCCAAGCTAGAGCTTTTTGATGTGCTTCAGCAACAGATCTGGGATCAAACATATTCACCATATCTTGAATCTGCATTCTCAATCCTTCAACAAATCTAGCTGTCAGCTGTTCCTCCGTCTCCATGATATCATTCCTGGAAATAAGTTGATAAAACTCATCTGCATAATCATTCACTGACTTTGTTCCCTGTCTCAGATTCTACAATCGTTGATACATAAGAGACTGATAATTATAAGGTAAGAAAGTAGCTTTCATCAACTTCTTCATCTTCTCCCATGACTCAATCTTTGACTTTCCCATTCTCTCCCATGTAAGTTTAGTCTGCTGCCACCATGCCATAGCTCTTCCTTTCAAATGTGTAGCAACCAACTTAACTCTCCGATGATCGAGAACTTTCTTAAAGTCAAAAATCTCTTCAACATTAGACAACCAATCAAGGAATTCTTCAGCTTGCATACTACCCTTGAATTTTGGAATTTCAGTTTTCATCCCTGACTCCCATCGACGATCATCTTCAACATCCCGATATGCATTTCATACTTGGTCTCGATCTCGATAATGAATATTACTTCTATCACTCTCTTCATCATAATCACGTGTACTTCGATATCGATCTCGACCATCAACATCTCTTCGATCATGCATGTCTCTTCTATTATGTCTTTCATCATCACGATATGGCTCATACTCAAACTCACGTTGAGTTCTTCTTTCTTCATCTCGATACTCATAGTGATCTCTTCTCATCGAAACTGATGATTCTCTTCTACCTCGATCAAATTGTGGCGACACCCTCCTCGCTTCCGTAACCGATGGCGAAACTCTGTTTCCTCCATGGTTCGAGACTGGCGACCTTCTCCTTTGACTTTGATTCATATCAATCATCAATTTCTCTAACCTCCCAATACCTTCATCCAACTTCTCATTGAATTTATTACTAATGCGTTGTTCCATTTGTTCAGCATCTTCTCACTTATACAAATCGTCAACATTTTGATGACGATTAGCTCTTCTCGGCGGCATTGTCGAATCAAACAATCTTCAACAACTTTAACTCTCGGCCTCGACTGTAATGACCCGGTATTTTGGACCATTCAAATAGACAATAAATCCACACATGTCTGACTTGAATAATTCAAAATAACAGATTGTAATAAAAATTTGGCAAAACTCAGCATATGCAGTAAATAAATCAATCGCATAATCACAAACACAGAGTAATACAATAATACGCAGCGGAATAGATAAAATAGTAGTTTATGAAGCTACTATATAAACATCAGAGTTAGAAATAAAATACAACAGAATATCTCAAATGCAGTGAAGTCTCCAGTACAACAGATGACTTCTCTGAACAAATCAACTAGAAGAGCTGAAAGCTGAGGCGATAGTTGGATCTCCAAAGGAAGCTCCAAACTCCAAGGGTGAGTCTCAAATGCTGTATCACTCGGTCTGACCCGAGCGTAAAGCAAAACACAAAACACTCGAGTCAGGATTAACATTCTTATATAAATAAATCCAACTCAAGTGAAATATCAATTGAAATACGAGTAACTTAAAGGATGTTGGGATAACCATCCTCTAAGGATCTTCAGAACTATCTACAAGGTGGAAATATACATTTTAACACCGTGGTCATTTCAATTAAATTTATACTTCAAAACCCAAATATCATTCATTTCAAATATATCCATTTTCAAAAATAGTATATATATATATATTAAATGATTTAAAAAGTAAAGTACTTAATTTCCTCAAGTCTAGCAAATCGATTCAAATCAACTTCAAATTCCAAATTTATTCAAAGCTCAATTCATCAATTTAATTCATTTCTAAACAGATCATTTAAATTTTCAATATATTTCAAAGCTTTAATATTCAACATTTTCAAAGTTAAATTTAACAGTTTCATATAGCTCTTGATTTAACTTCATTATTATTTAATCAGGGAATATTCACTTAATAAATTCAATATCATTTAACTAGCCTTAAATTACATTTTTACTAAATATTTCCTTAAACTTTAGTTAAACAAAAAAAAATTCATTAGATTACTTATAAATCAAACTCAAGTTATAAATCATATCTTACATCTCAGTTTCAATAAGCTTCAAATCGGTTTAATTAAATAAAATTCTTTATTGAATACAATTTCAACTAAATTCAAATTATCTTTCTAACCTTAACTTATTCAAATTATTACCAAAATCTATTTTGAAATATATTTTAAACACTCAACATATTATATGTATTTAACTCAATCATTCCCATTTATATATAATAATTTAAGGCTCAACATTTATTAAAACCATATATTTCTTTCCAAAACCATAGAATTCATTTTTAAAATATTTATATATATGGACCAACGGTGTTTGTATATATATTTATCATATGGTTAAGTGATACAGATATTTATCATTTCAATCCGAAATTTAAATATATACGGGTAGATATCATTTCGACCCGTAATCCCAATTTCAATTCAAATGAAAATCGCTTGGGTTTATCATTTCAACCCATAACGAAATTCTCCTATTCTAAAGTCCGTTCGGGTATGTATCATTTCAACCCATAGTGAATTCTATACTAACAGGGAACTTGCAGAGTGATAACAGATAATAGAAAATATAACAACATGCATATATCATCAATATAAATAACAGATATTGGTGTCAGATGTCATAGGTGAACATATACAGATAATGGTAATAACAGGCATATAAATACTAGATACTGGTGTCAGATGTCATAGGTGGACATATACAGATAATAGCATATATAACAATTTAAATAACTACAGCATCATATTTCAATTGTCGTTTCAATTGAAATCAAATTTAATAAATACAAGAACGTTAATCGTGAGTGATTGCTCACCTTTCGAGGTTAGAGAGATAGACAATGAAGTTGAGTTATGAAATGCAAGCACGACTTCCAAAGCAAAGTTAGATGGTACAATTTCGACGGAAAAGCTGATAGATAGAAATTGATGAGAACGGATCAAATTAGCTTGATAAAATTGAAACGAAGATTATATGATTAATTTATTACTTTCTTTCAAAATGAACGTTAAATCAAAACACGCATTTTAAAAAATGAAATATATATATATATGCACAACCATGAAAACTATATAACTTTAAAACACTTCCATTTCATATTAATGTTAAATAACAAATATATAATTATTCAAAATGTCACATATATAGTATATTCATTTTATGGTTGTCGTTTCCATGTAATAAATATTCATTTTAAACCAATATTAAAATAATATATATGTATAGTTAAAAAAATCAATGTTCTAACATAAAACACATATATTAAAGATCAACACACATATATATAATATCTTTTGAAATGAATACTTATGTGTATATATATAATTATTATAGTTTATTACTTTCCTTTTCAAAATATCCAGCAGGAAATCAAACAACTTATGCACATATATGTGCAGATAAACAATATTCTTTATAATACATTGTTAACTTACTCCTTTTTTTCTCTTTTTTTTTAATTAAACCTTTATATATAACAAAATATATGTATAAAATAAAATATTTGTATATATAAAAATCAAAACGTTTCAAACATATATTCAAAAACTGGATCATATAAATAACAATGTATTTAGTTAACGCATAGTATAAAATTCATTTATATAACACTCTTATATATATATATAAATCTTGTATAAGTAAACCTTTATAGCTTCATAACTTATTTACTTTCACATATAACAAGATCTGTACAAAAGAATGCAATTTTTTCTCAAATCCTTTTGAACTCTTATAAGAAAAATTTTAAACAATAAATATACCTTCTTATTTAGGAAAGGAAGTAAGCATGCACTTGTAGGAGAAACGTGAGTGGAGGTTGAGGGTTGTAGGCGGTGGAAAGGGAAGAGGGGCGGAGATAGCTTCAGGCGATGGGTATATACGTCGCACAAATTTTTTTTCTTTTTTTTTCTTTTTTTTTAATCTGGCGTAGGCCATGGAAAAATTTGGGAGGAGGAAAAGTAAGCAATGGTGGGGAGTGGATCTCGAAAATGAAGAAGGAGCAGGCAACAATGAAATATATGAAGAGAGAGGTAGTGGAAAGCTATAGAGAAAAATATAATATAAAAGGTAATAATAAATGAAAATCAACGTTCATGCGTTGATTCAGCAGAGAAGTTAAAGCAAATAAGAAGAGAATGGATTGATTTAAAGGAAAGGCAATGAATGGTTTAGAAATAAATAAAATGTAAAACGTATACGTTTTAATTTCAAAAAGGAAAGAAATAAATACGGGGATGGCAACAGTCAAAATGCACATTTAGGCTAATAATAGAATATAAAAGTAAGAAACTCAAAAGGATAGGCACAGAGATGTGAAATCAGGGAGACAAGGGAAGCAAGTGATCTTTCAAATTTATAACGTTGGCAATAAATATAGAATAAATGAAAATGAAGAGGGGAAGAAATAAACTATTTATCGGCGATGAATTTATAAAAGGAACTATGATGTGTACAATAATTGAAATGAAAATATACACAAATAAATGAATATGGTACAAATGAAGATGAAGGGGAAAAGAAATAAACTATTTATGGGCGATGAATTTATAAAAGGAACCATGATGTGTACAATAATTGAAATGAAAACGTACACAAATAAATGATTACCAGTGAAGTTAAAAAGGCAATAATAGTGTAAATGTGAATCGTTGCCACATAAACAAATAAAACGTATACAAATCTTTTACCGGTTATGTGATGGCAACGGTCACCCTTAATTGAGCTGAATAATAAAAGCCAATGCCTTGAACGTATGCCATAAATTAAGTAACAAACACTGATTTCTAAATTTATTAGTAGCTAGGAATAGCAACGTTTGAACGTGAATTGGAAAGCAATTAATACTGTGGTCCAGCCTGTACGTTTCAAATTTTGAAAACGAAGAAAATAGAAATGGAACAGGTTGCAAAAGGAAAGCCACACATATAAATGGAATAAAACGTTAACAATGAAACGTGCCACATTCAATGGAAAGAAACTGAAATGATAACGTCAAGCACGGGAATTAAGGACAATAAAGTAGAAAGTATGAGAAACGTAAAAGTGAACAAACGAATGAATGCAAGCTACAGATATATATATATATATATAAATGATGTAAAATATTATGTTTCTACCAGAGAGAAGAGAAAATGTTTGAAATGGAATAAATAGGGAAGGAACAAACCCGAAATGAAATAGCAACGGATAGAAAATTAAAGAGCTACAGCATGAATACGGGGAGTAATAAAGGTATGGTATTGATTGGATTGTAACTGATGTAAAACTTGAATGGACAGGGAAGAAATAAAATTTATGGTAACAGTCGATTCCCTTGATTTCATGCAAATTTATTTTCAACAATTCTTAACTGATTTGAATTTAATAGAATTACATAATAAATAAACTTTCATATAATTAATTGAAAATTTACCATTTGCTATATTTAATTATATGTAATCCAAATAAAATTTTTTTTCAAAATTTTATTATTAATAATTTCTCAAAAATCCAATTCAATACGTTATAAACCAATTAAAAATTGCTAAACTTTTATGGGTCGTTACACTCTCCCCCACTCAAAACTTTTCGTCCCCGAAAAGGAACAAAGTAGGAGAATTAAAGCAACCAGAAAGAAAATAGATTGAAAGACAAGATAAACAATAAATTTAAAACTATACAAATTTTACTTGAAATATTCATTTAAAAACATCATTTGAAATTTAATTTTCTTTAATACTTTAATACTTTTCAAAACTCCTTTGAAAACGATTGTTTACATTATTACTTATATTTACAAAGAAGCTATTGAAAATTTTAAACCCATAATTTATAAAAAAAACTTTTTTATTTATCTCAAGATACTTCCAACATTATAATAAATTAATAATCATTCACTTTAAATATGTTATAATTAATTAATAACTTCTGAAACACTAATCATTTTCTATTATACCATGTAGTATATAAATAAACAATATTTTAAAGGATATATTCAAAAGAAGGAAAGAAGATAGATTCGGAAAAGAGAATATAGGTGAATAAATAAAGCAGGGCAGATAAGGTAGATTCAAGAGAATAGTATCGGGCACGAATAATTAATTTAGAACCATAAGAATTTCAATTTCAAATATTAATACAGAATTCCTTTGTTGAAAATACTTTTATAAATAAATACATTTATAACTCGATGTTTCAACAAGTTTATCCTTGTTCCTGTAGACTCTGGTAGTGCGTTGATCAGGCGCAAAACTAGAATTCTCCAGGTACTTAGTAGACTTGTTTTAACACCTAGTGAAAATACTGGAAAAACTTTTTTTTAAAAACAGATATGGAAAGTACAATCCAAACAAAAACAAACAAAACCTTTGTCTAACCATGGTTCGCAGATACACAATGGTTACGCCTGGTTCCCCCAGGAAACAATCCATATCCGTAAGCTTTCTCAGCCCTGCGAGTTACGCCATGATGACTAGTAGAATGCAGGATACACAATGGTTACTCCTGGATCCCCCAGGAAACAATCCGTACCCCCAGGCAAGACTCAGCCAAGCATTTGCGCTACTATTCGCGACCTACACAGATTGCAGGATACACAATGGTTACGCCTAGATCCCCCAGGAAACAATCCGTACCCCTAGGCAAGACTCAGCCAGGCAGTTGCGCTATGCAGTCACGAGAGAACGATAAGACCATGGGTAACGCCATGGAATTCAAAGGACACTCGAGTATCATATCCGGAAAACCAAAAATCAGAGAGAATAATATCGATAGAATGAATCCAAGATGTGGCCACAAATCGGATATCAAGCAGAAGGCACTTTCCATATCTTTACTTCGAAAATATGTATCATATAGTACCTTTTCAAATCACTTTCAAATATCGTACTTATATAAAATCCATTATATATAAGATTTAATTTTCAAATAAAATACTTTCCAAAATCAATAGTATATCAAATCATACTTATATAGACTTCAATTATATAAGATTTCACTTTCAAATTGAGTACCTTTTCAAATCTATAGTTTTCGAATCAATTTCATACTCATACAAATCAATTTTATATGAGTTCGACAACTCCCAAATCAAGTTTTTAGTAACATAAGGTTCTCAAATTTCAATTTGTTTCAATATCAGTTCAATTTCAAAATCATATACAATTTCACCAAATTATTTCTTCACAAATTAATTATCTTTAGCTTCAAAGTTTCCAAAATAATAAATTTTGAAAATAAATCCAAATTTCCAAATCAATAATTTAAGTCAACCAATTCATTTCCAAAATCAAATGGTTTTCAAAATCATCTTATATTTACCTAAGGTCCATCTTATATAAGGATCAAATTTTTCAAAAATAAGTTTCGCTGTATCAAGAGCCATATGAGATTGAATATCTTTGCTTTTATGGGTTATATATCTTTGTAATTTAAGTTGGAAATTTACTTTTAGTAAGCAAAGATATTCTAACTCGACAGCTTTCAATTTCAGCGTCAAAATATATCAATGATATTAGGATATAAGATGTACATACGTCATCATTTCACAAAATCACATTTGATCGCTCGATCACACAAGTTTGCTTTCGAACTAGTATTGTCCATTCGACTTCCCTAATGCGGATTTCGATATGGTTTCTCGACTAGAAGCCATCGGTCTCCTTGCATAGCCATATACTACGATAGAGAATTCAAGAATCAAGCCCAAAATCCATATCAAATATTCGCCATCAAGAATCAAATGAAAAATCCTAACACGAAATGGTGTAATCCACCTCGAACTTGTGTACCCAAACTTGGATCAAATTAATTATGCGAATAAAACAGCATACGTACAACTTATATATTTATTCCAACTTGTTAAATATATAGTTTCATAAAGATGTTACTAAGTTAAAACATTTAAACTAAATTTTATTCAAAATATTTTGAAGACCGAATTCTTCTCAAGACATTTCAAATCTAAATTTCATATTAGAAAATTTAAAATTTCCTTATTCATTTACTTAACCAAACAGTTTCAACTTATTTAAATCATATTACTTCATACTTAAACATTCAAAACAAACTTATATACTTTATCAAAATACTTTTCAAAATTTCTTAGCTTTGAAAAGTTAACCTTGATTTGAAAGTGCTCGAACCTTCAAAATAGTTGAAGAAATCATTTTCAAATTCAAGAGTTGGAAATCAGCAAAAAATCAGTAAATCAATTTTAATAGATAGGGTTATATCAAATCCAAAACTCAAAGACTTAACACCGGCTCATTTCAAATCGTTTCAAATACATATACATATATCTTTCGAATATCAATCATACTTCAAAATTTTGAAATAAAAATGGTTTAAAAAAATCACTCGCATAGCAAAGCTACTGAAGTGGCCTATCCCTCACTCTGAAACTCGAAAATCAATGTCGATGATGCGTGCACTCATCACCGAAATTATTTTCCAGCGACACAAGTGAGTTCTGGACTTCTATTTTCTCAAACTTCTTTTGAAATTTCTTCGAAACTCATTGGAACTCATTTGAAGTCATTTGAAACATTTCTTATTCGGAAAATACTTTCAAACCGTATTATTATATATTTACAAAACCTTAAAACCAATTTCAAAATACCGGAGTTCAATTCTCGAATTTCAAATTTAAAGTCCTTTAGTTATAAATCATTTTTATATAAATCAATTTCTTATATAACTTTTCAAAATTACAAATCCTTTCGAAACCTCAAATTCTCATTTTAAAAAGGGTATATAATCTTTATCGAAAATATTTCACTTTTATATATAGAATATAATCATACTTATAAAAATAATAATTTCGATTTAGAAAACAATTTCTTAAAATACAAACAAACCCGATTTCGAAGGATGATTTAAGAATGGATTTCAAACAAAGATAGAGATTCAAATTAGAGGGACTCTAATCGATTAGGATTTCTGATTCGAAGATAAGTTCGAACGAAAATGAGATAATTAATTACAAAACAATAGATCGATGCAGTTATATAAATCGCGGGCGACCTTAACCGATCAACCGTGATTCCAAAATAAGATCAGTGCCGAATTCTAAGGCAAATCGACATTCGATCGCCAAAGATAGAATTCGACATAGCAAAAGATAGCAGCATTTAAACCGAGGGATATATAAATCTCCGGTGAATCAATGCTAATTGTAAAGAAGTTTCACCCCTTCACAATTCCTTCAAAGATTGGCGGGATCGCCTATTCTTATAGAGATCATTCGAAGTGGAGTTATGGGATACTCCAGAATCAAAAGAATACTAATAGAGAGAGACAAGAATGAATTTTGGAACCGTAGGGAACGTTCCAAAGTTCAAAGGAAATCGAGTCAAAAGGAAGAGATTAAACTCAAACGAAAGTGATTCTGTAAATAAATTTACAATATATGCTAAGTTTCGCCTAGAGCCAAAGCTTTGATACCAACTGTAACGACCCGGTATTTTGGACCATTCAAATCGACAATAAATCCACACATGTCTGACTTGAATAATTCAAAATAACAGATTGTAATAAAAATTTGGCAAAACTCAGCATATGCAGTAAATAAATCAATCACATAATCACAGACACAGAGTAATACAATAATACGCAGCGGAATAGATAAAATAGTAGTTCATGAAGCTACTATATAAACATCAGAGTTAGAAATAAAATACAACAGAATATCTCAAATGCAGTGAAGTCTCCAGTACAACAGATGACTTCTCTGAACAAATCAACTAGAAGAGCTGAAAGCTGAGGCGATAGTTGGATCTCCAAAGGAAGCTCCAAACTCCAAGGGTGAGTCTCAAATGCTGTATCACTCGGTCTGACCCGAGCGTAAAGCAAAACACAAAACACTCGAGTTAGGATTAACATTCTTATATTAATAAATCCAACTCAAGTGAAATATCAATTGAAATACGAGTAACTTAAAGGATGTTGGGATAACCATCCTCTAAGGATCTTCAGAACTATCTACAAGGTGGAAATATACATTTTAACACCGTGGTCATTTCAATTAAATTTATACTTCAAAACCCAAATATCATTTCATTTCAAATATATCCATTTTCAAAAATAGTATATATATATATTAAATGATTTAAAAAGTAAAGTATTTAATTTCCTCAAGTCTAGCAAATCGATTCAAATCAACTTCAAATTCCAAATTTATTCAAAGCTCAATTCATCAATTTAATTCATTTCTAAACAGATCATTTAAATTTTCAATATATTTCAAAGCTTTAATATTCAACATTTTCAAAGTTAAATTTAACAGTTTCATATAGCTCTTGATTTAACTTCATTATTATTTAATCAAGGAATATTCACTTAATAAATTCAATATCATTTAACTAGCCTTAAATTACATTTTTACTAAATATTTCCTTAAACTTTAGTTAAACAAAAAAAATATTCATTAGATTACTTATAAATCAAACTCAAGTTATAAATCATATCTTACATCTCAGTTTCAATAAGTTTCAAATCGGTTTAATTAAATAAAATTCTTTATTGAATACAATTTCAACTAAATTCAAATTATCTTTCTAACCTTAACTTATTCAAATTATTACCAAAATCTATTTTGAAATATATTTTAAACACTCAACATATTATATGTATTTAAATCAATCATTCCCATTTATATATAATAATTTAAGGCTCAACATTTATTAAAACCATATATTTCTTTCCAAAACCATAGAATTCATTTTTAAAATATTTATATATATGGACCAACGGTGTCTGTATATATATTTATCATATGGTTAAGTGATACAGATATTTATCATTTCAATCCGAAATTTAAATATATACGGGTAGATATCATTTCGACCCGTAATCCCAATTTCAATTCAAATGAAAATCGCTTGGGTTTATCATTTCAACCCATAACGAAATTCTCCTATTCTAAAGTCCGTTCGGGTATGTATCATTTCAACCCATAGTGAATTCTATACTAACAGGGAACTTGCAGAGTGATAACAGATAATAGAAAATATAACAACATGCATATATCATCAATATAAATAACAGATATTGGTGTCAGATGTCATAGGTGAACATATACAGATAATGGTAATAACAGGCATAGAAATACTAGATACTGGTGTCAGATGTCATAGGTGGACATATACAGATAATAGCATATATAACAATTTAAATAACTACAGCATCATATTTCAATTGTCGTTTCAATTGAAATCAAATTTAATAAATACAAGAACGTTAATCGTGAGTGATTGCTCACCTTTCGAGGTTAGAGAGATAGACAATGAAGTTGAGTTATGAAATGCAAGCACGACTTCCAAAGCAAAGTTAGATGGTACAATTTCGACGGAAAAGCTGATAGATAGAAATTGATGAGAACAGATCAAATTAGCTTGATAAAATTGAAACGAAGATTATATGATTAATTTATTACTTTCTTTCAAAATGAACATTAAATCAAAACACGCATTTTAAAAAATGAAATATATATATATATGCACAACCATGAAAACCATATAACTTTAAAACACTTCCATTTCATATTAATGTTAAATAACAAATATATAATTATTCAAAATGTCACATATATAGTATATTCATTTTATGGTTGTCGTTTCCATGTAATAAATATTCATTTTAAACCAATATTAAAATAATATATATGTATAGTTAAAAAAATCAATGTTCTAACATAAAACACATATATTAAAGATCAACACACATATATATAATATCTTTTGAAATGAATACTTATGTGTATATATATAATTATTATAGTTTATTACTTTCCTTTTCAAAATATCCAGCAGGAAATCAAACAACTTATGCACATATATGTGCAGATAAACAATATTCTTTATAATACATTGTTAACTTACTCTTTTTTTTTCTCTTTTTTTTTAATTAAACCTTTATATATAACAAAATATATGTATAAAATAAAATATTTGTATATATAAAAATCAAAACGTTTCAAACATATATTCAAAAACTGGATCATATAAATAACAATGTATTTAGTTAACGCATAGTATAAAATTCATTTATATAACACTCTTATATATATATAAATCTTGTATAAGTAAACCTTTATAGCTTCATAACTTATTTACTTTCACATATAACAAGATCTGTACAAATGAATGCAAATTTTTCTCAAATCCTTTTGAACTCTTATAAGAAAAATTTTAAACAATAAATATACCTTCTTATTTAGGAAAGGAAGTAAGCATTCACTTGTAGGAGAAACGTGAGTGGAGGTTGAGGGTTGTAGGCGGTGGAAAGGGAAGAGGGGCGGAGATAGCTTCAGGCGATGGGTATATACGTCGCACAAATTTTTTTTCTTTTTTTTTCTTTTTTTTTTAATCTGGCGTAGGCCATGGAAAAATTTAGGAGGAGGAAAAGTAAGCAATGGTGGGGAGTGGATCTCGAAAATGAAGAAGGAGCAGGCATGTAACGACTCGGGTTTTGCCCGCTCGAAAATCAACATCCGTACTTCACATTGTACTAGAATGCCGCAGATTCGACCGTTCAAATCCGATTCGCCGGAGCTATAACACAATTAAGTAAATAACACAGCGGAAGAAAAGAATAATACATTGATATACAATATCTGATACAACAGAGTGATACAATGAATATCAATATACATCAGAGATATGATACAACAAATAGCAGCGGAAAAGAAAAGATAACAACAGCAGCGGAACAATATCAATAGAAATGATAACTCCAAAATGATCTTCAGGCAAGAATGAATCCACAACTCCAAGATAAGCAACTCCGATGAATGAACTAGCTCCAGATAATCTACTAAACCTGAATATCTGAAAAGAAACCCAACTCTAGACTGCTCGTGTGGAAAATTATGAGCACCCAGAGTTTAGGAAAGGAACAATAAACTCCGGATCAGTCATGGGACTGGTGTGAGCAACAAAAACGGTTTATCTTTAAACAAACACAAAAGGTTTTAAACATTGAAATCCGCAATGCTTTTTAGAAAATGAAACTACCATAAGACCTCCCGCCACACACACAATGCAAACGCAGAATTGGAGGAGATTTCTTCTTATGATAGTCAAAGATGCTTACTACGTAAAATCATCTTGATATTATTATTAGTGCATAGTGCAGAAAATATTTCGAAAGTATAATATTAATCTTAGCCAACATACGACCAGTATCGTATGCCTACTATAGCTACCATCTAAACAGTGGTGACCACCGTACGTAAATGGCAGGCTCTACAACTAAAACCGTACAAGTTCCGTATTGGAGAAATGGATTTCCAACAAATGGTCAGGCTAAGGAACTTCCTTTCCGCCGCATGGGAATGCCTCTGGCGGGACGCCCCGAGAGACAAACTGCTCTCTGCCAAACAAGGCCGGGTTACCCCTGTAACAGGTAACTCACGAATATGCCATCACCCGGTCCTTTGGGACCTTTATCCGAGCGCTCGATATCCAACATCACACATCATAAAGAAAGTGTATCCACATGAGTAAGTATCAGGGCTCCATACCATAATACCACCCCTTTCCAGAAGGAAATGACATACCCTAAAGGGCGCGACCCTCATAACCTTGCCGCAACATTCCTGTTTCGACCATTTCCGGGTAGTGAGGCCCTGACGAAGTCTCGTCCACAAAGCTACGCTTTGTCACAAAGCCATGCTTTGGGTCAACAGATGATCAACCTATGATCACAAAGATAAATGATCAAACAAATGATCATATCACAAATGATCAAACACTGATCATCACACAGCAACACTCAGCATGCCACATTACCAAATTGGGATATACCGCTGATAACCTTCAACTACATAACCTCTGAGCTCGTACGTCTCAGAGAAGGGTGTTAAGCTAAGAGAATAAATTCTCCGCCACCAAACAGATATGTATTTGAAAGAAATCTGCTTTATATCTCAAAGTGTAATGTCAGACATGTATCCATATAAGTCTGTTCCGGGATCGAACAGAACCGAAGGCACTTCTCACGAAGCCCTTGCAAATCCGGATAATTTCCAATCACGTCCGGACTTCCCGTCACTAAGGGTGATAAAACCTCTATATCGGGGATCAGCCGATGCAGAGTAACTCGACGGTAATCCTTCCGTTTTCAAAAATATCCGGTCTTCAACACCGGTCTTCAAATGCTATCCATATCGACGTATCACATATTCGGAATGGGTTATATGACACAAAGGTCCTCTCCCGGCTAAACCGAATAGTGAGCGTAATATTTAAAAACATATGGATATTGGGATTTCAATTAAGTCACAACTTATTACCCAAAATCTTTCTTTCCAAATGGTTTAACAAATTACCATTTTAAATCTTTAAACAAAAAGATTCAACCTTTACGGTTTAAACAGTTTCCACACTTTAATCTTTTAAACAAAAGATTCATTCACAGATTTTCCAAATTAATTTCCATTTCAATTTGATTAACTCGTTAAATCTTGAAATCAAGATTTAACTTATAGCTTTCAAAACAATCCCATTTCAAATGATTTAAACTAATCATTATTTTAAACCTGTTAAAAATAACAGATTCAAATCATAGCTTTTCAAAACAATTCATTCATAACTTGGAAAACCATTTTCAATTCAATATTGAAATTCCTTTAATTAAACTGGAATTTTATTTCTTATCTGAAAGCTTTTATCTTTTGAAAACAAACAGTTTCATTTCAGAAAATCTGATTCATTCATACGAGTTAAAGTCTTTGGGTTAAATCCAAATTCTCAAAATTACATTTTTAAATGGTTTAATTTCAGATAAACACATTTATAACATTTTCAATCCCTAGTTTCAAATCATAGGATTCAATTTCCAACTTGAATTCAAATTTAAATCAAATTATTTAAATTTTCAAAACTCGATTAAGTTATTCAAAATAACTTTTATCTTTGAAATTCTATTTCAAAAACTTTTCACTTTAAACCCAAATTTCTAATTTCAAAATCAATTGAAATTAAAATTTCAATTTTAAAAATATCAAATTTAAATTATCTGTGACTTAACCGATTTCCACGTGAAATCCATATTTGTGTGTGTAAAAGTGTAGTCCAGGGGTTGAACACAATAGTGCAACACGATGAATCATCATAGATCAAAATACAGAAATATAGTTGATAAGCGATATAACTATAACGCTTATCTTCATTCACAGATCACAGATATATAAAGGTCACAGATAAGTAAACTACAGATCACAACATAAATCGGGGTATATCACAAAGCATCATATATCAGGGATATCAAACAATCAAGTCATTCAATAGAATCTAAACATTCATAAGTAAGGTCAAGTATTCAATAGTCATTTATAAGTAGGATAAATTAATCGTTTAATCCTAATCAATTCAATTAATTTCCAATCAAATTTATTTACTTATGAATTTATTATCCAATTCTGATTTATTAATTACAACTCATTAGATATAAATTACTTTATTGATCATCTTAATTAATTATTCCTTAATTGCTCATTTAATAAATTAATTATCCATAATAAATTATCTCCAAAGTTAATCCTTTGATAAATTACAAAGGTAATTACCCAAATTACTTCATTTATAAATCATCTTCACTAATTTCATTCCAGTAATTATCATTAACTACTTCCTTAAGTAATTATCTCCATTTATTCAACTAAGTAATTACACTCATCCAATTATCAAATGGTTTTCTTAAATTAATTAAACTAAAATAAATGAATTTTTAATTAATCAAAATATCAAAATTTGTTGAAATAAGTAATTAGTCCCTTAATTACTTTCATTAAGTGAATATTTTTAAGTAATTAATCATCCTTTAATTAATTTTTTCTTTAATTACTTATTGATCAAACTTAAATTATTAGTTGACTTACCATGATTACTTTTATTAAGTAATTTACTTTCAAGTAATTAATTTTCTTTTTATTTCATTTCTAATTTTAAGATTGAAAATAACTTGAAATCTTTCGTAATCAAATTTAAATTAAACGAATTTCAAGATTTCTTAACTAAATGTTTAAGGAAACAATTTAGTATAGTTAAAGCAACTTATATAAGAAGCTTAACCCAATTCATTTGTTTTAAATTTCAAAAACTATGTTTAAAATCCTTTTTTTTAAAACTGTTTAAAAGTCTACTCTCTTTAAGTTTAAAATTTGAAAACCTGTAACTACTAAACAGTTAACCAGTTTTAAACATCATATAACTATTCGAGTAACCCTCCAAATTTCCCGAGTAACTTCCCGTGCTACTCAGCCTCCTCTCTCTCTTCGAGTCAAGCACGCGAAAATAACGAGTCTTCCCCGAGCCCTAACCTTCCTTCCCCAAACTCAGAACTAACCCACAACACTGACACGAACGTGCACGTGTGCACGTGTACGATTGCCTGATCGACTTCCGACCATCACCACGATCACCCCAAAATCACCTACAACCTCACCAACGATCTCGATAACCCAGGTCGACAAATACGCTATAGAACTAAAATCGAGCACTTCGAACAACCCATGGACAAAGTCGATCACCCAAAAATCACTCGCGACGCCACCACAGTTCACCGGTGGTTTTGAAACTCTGGTCGAAGCTTCGTCAACCCACCAACTTCCATTACCCAAAGTATCATTGCACTCGATCACCTGAGAAAGACGTGCCAACCCAAAACGTTCAACCCAGACAAAAACAAAATAAAACCTAGTTCCTTCAATTCCCATCAATTCACTCTATTGAAAAATCCAATCGTATTTTTCCCAATATCAATCACATATAAGCAAGCTACGATCAAAAATCTAGCTTCAACTATCATCTGGATCTTCAGCAATTCACTAAAACCCAAATTTCGAACAAACCCCAAAATCTCGTGATCCATCAAACTAAAAATCACGAATCTCGTTTTAAAAATCATATTTTCGCGTGCGAATTCCATTTATATTCACGAATTTGTAAATCAAGAAATTCGAAAATTAACAAATATGAAGATGATCTGAAATTTGAGCCTTCCCAGTGACAACTCACATTCGTTTTTCTTAAAACAAATTTTAAACTAAAGTTTATGATGATACAAACGACTTTTGTTCAAATCTCAAATTCAATCATCAACTAGAAAGAGAGGAATTGATTTTTGAAATCACAGTTTTGTATTTATAAACTAATAACAGAGAAAGTTTTAAACAACAACATGAATAACATACTTCCAGCTTCCATATGTATACAGATAACTATATATATGCACAACCACACACATATCCAGATATACTTGCACAGATTTAACATTTTAATTTTTAAAGAAAATTGTTACTCACATGGTTTGTTTCCAGAAGATTGACAGAGCCTTCTTCTTTCATATTGAAACAGGTTGAAATTTTCTAGTTGACTCCCCTCTTAAATCTCTGAGTTTAGTTGAGTTATTTGTTATTTAAGGTGGAGCTTTGGTTAAGTTGTAGATGATTTTTATCTCAGTTTTTTTTTCTTTCTCAGCTAAAAATGGACGAATTGATAAAGAGAAGAGAGGCTTGATGTATAAGAGAAAGTGTACAGGGTGACATTGCTTCCTTGTGTACAAAAACATGCTGAAGGTGCTGGCATTAATTGCTTGTCCTTTATGTTTCATATTATTATTGTCTTGCATTCCTATTTTACAGGCAACATATTATCCTTGCCAACATCTCGGCTGATACGATTTCTTTTTGGTGGCTAATGCATTAATTAGTTTGTACCAAGTGATATAAATGCTTGTACCTTATTTTTCTTGCCTTACCTTCATTTCGGCTGAGATGTATATTTCTTGTTTTCTTATACTTTCTAGCTTCTTATGCAAGCTTACACATATATTTGTTTTGCTTTGGCCTTATCACTTTGCAGTACACTTGAGTTCTATTTTTTTTTCCTTGCTATCTTCTTTTGCTTTATATAGTTACATACTTGAATATAATTTATCCTTTGTATTTTGTTTTGTTTGGTTTACCAGCCTATACTTAGTTCATTTGTTTGAAGGTATATGTTTATTCTACACTTATGTTTTGTAATATTACTTTACAATATAGATAAACTTCTATTATAAATTTTACTTTAATACTTATATTTCTATATATATATATATTTATTTTATAAGTGCATTTGTTTTTCAAACTCTATTTTATATAACTATAAATTTGTTTAAAATATTTGTTCGAAACAAACATTTATTCGTTTCGGGGAAACTCGCAATTTATGTACCGTTTTATTTCAAATATTTTAATTCAAAAATTAATAAATTATCATTTTAAATATTTATAAAATTCGGGGTCGTTACAAGGCAACAATGAAATATATGAAGAGAGAGGTAGTGGAAAGCTACAGAGAAAAATATAATATAAAAGGTAATAATAAATGAAAATCAACGTTCATGCGTTGATTCAGCAGAGAAGTTAAAGCAAATAAGAAGAGAATGGATTGATTTAAAGGAAAGGCAATGAATGGTTTAGAAATAAATAAAATGTAAAACGTATACGTTTTAATTTCAAAAAGGAAAGAAATAAATACGGGGATGGCAACAGTCAAAATGCACATTTAGGCTAATAATAGAATATAAAAGTAAGAAACTCAAAAGGATAGGCACAGAGATGTGAAATCAGGGAGACAAGGGAAGCAAGTGATCTTTCAAATTTATAACGTTGGCAATAAATATAGAATAAATGAAAATGAAGAGGGGAAGAAATAAACTACTTATGGGCGATGAATTTATAAAAGGAACTATGATGTGTACAATAATTGAAATGAAAATATACACAAATAAATGAATATGGTACAAATGAAGATGAAGGGGAAAAGAAATAAACTATTTATGGGCGATGAATTTATAAAAGGAACCATGATGTGTACAATAATTGAAATGAAAACGTACACAAATAAATGATTACCAGTGAAGTTAAAAAGGCAATAATAGTGTAAATGTGAATCGTTGCCACAAAAACAAATAAAACGTATACAAATCTTTTACCGGTTATGTGATGGCAACGGTCACCCTTAATTGAGCTGAATAATAAAAGCCAATGCCTTGAACGTATGCCATAAATTAAGTAACAGACACTGATTTCTAAATTTATTAGTAGCTAGGAATAGCAACGTTTGAACGTGAATTGGAAAGCAATTAATACTGTGGTCCAGCCTGTACGTTTCAAATTTTGAAAACGAAGAAAATAGAAATGGAACAGGTTGCAAAAGGAAAGCCACACATATAAATGGAATAAAACGTTAACAATGAAACGTGCCACATTCAATGGAAAGAAACTGAAATGATAATGTCAAGCACGGGAATTAAGGACAATAAAGTAGAAAGTATGAGAAACGTAAAAGTGAACAAACGAATGAATGCAAGCTACAGATATATATATATATATATATATATATAAATGATGTAAAATATTATGTTTCTACCAGAGAGAAGAGAAAATGTTTGAAATGGAATAAATAGGGAAGGAACAAACCCGAAATGAAATAGCAACGGATAGAAAATTAAAGAGCTACAGCATGAATACGGGGAGTAATAAAGGTATGGTATTGATTGGATTGTAACTGATGTAAAACTTGAATGGACAGGGAAGAAATAAAATTTATGGTAACAGTCGATTCCCTTGATTTCATGCAAATTTATTTTCAACAATTCTTAACTGATTTGAATTTAATAGAATTACATAATAAATAAACTTTCATATAATTAATTGAAAATTTACCATTTGCTATATTTAATTATATGTAATCCAAATAATTTTTTTTTCAAAATTTTATTATTAATAATTTCTCAAAAATCCAATTCAATACGTTATAAACCAATTAAAAATTGCTAAACTTTTATGGGTCGTTACATTGACTCTTCAACACCAAGTGATGCACAACTTCAGCTTCAAATTGGACTTCGCACTTCAACTTAGCTCGGCTTCGCTTGATGTAGCTCGGCTTCGCTAACTCGGCACAAAGTCTAACTCTTTCCTTGGCTCGGCTGAAACTCCTCAAACTCTTCTCCTTGGCTCCAAGACTCGGCTTAGCTATGATTGGCTAAGTCTAGCTTTGATACCAAATGATGTAGCGGAAATAACAGAATTGAATACAACGATGAAAGTAGCAATCGATGGAATGGAAAAAATACCGAAATGCCCAAATCCGTTGATCTCAAGAGATACCGGATTCTAGCTATCTCAAACACGTTGATCGTGCATGATACCGTGTTTAAAGATCTACGATTCTTCGACGTTGATAAAGCGCACTTGATTCCGTGAATCGGCTTCAACAATCGTTGATTCGAGCGCACTCGAATTCCAAAGGTGGAGATAGAAGATCACACTAAACTACCAATTTAAGAAGAGGCACAAAGCACTCAAACAAAGTTTTTATTCAAAAATCAACAACCATTACAAATGACACCACCCGCCTATTTATAGGCTTACAACTCACACTAGGTCGTGAACGACCTAACAAACGTGCGACCTAAAACAAACAGCGACTTAACACAAAGCCATGCGACCTAATAGGTAAGCGACTTAACAAATACAAGTTACAACAAGTAAGCGACTTAACAACAGAACACAAGTTGCGACCTAAGCACACAACACATACGCGACTTATGACTCACGCGACCTAACAAATATGGCAGCGACAAAAGGAATCCGCGGCTTCGAGCTTCAGGAGCGACCTATGCTTCGCGACTTATAGTAGGTCGTTCGCGACCTAAAGAAAGCGGCATGTGAGAGCGACCTAAGGCAAACTGGCCGATACAATCAGTTGCTTGTCCCAGTAGGTCGCTGGAGCGACTTAAACTTAACTCGTTACCATTACTAGGTCGTAGCTTGTTTTGCCTGACATAACTCGCTTCATAACTCGTAAGGTCGCTTGAGCGACTTATCAACTCGTTAGGTCACTCGCGACCTAAGCTATCAGCAGATTGCGCTGCATCAGTATCATTTCAACCCATAGTGATTTTCCTAACAATAACTATGGGAACTTGTAGTGTGATAACAACATATAAAATAAATATAATACCGAATCATCCAAATATCAACAATTAAACATCTATCATAATCATCATTCAAATCAACCAATAAATCACAACAATTAACAGGTTATCATTATCAGGTATTAACTAACAATTAAATTTAATATTAAATTAAATGGCAATTAAATTCAATATAAATTCAAATTAAATTTGAATGAAAATTTAAATATACCAAATAGCAATCATTAAATTTTTAGTCACATCATAAATTTAATTTAATTCACATAAGATGGTTTAGTAGCCGTGAGTGGGTTAAAACACCCACCTTAGATTTAAAATCAATTTAAAATCCAATTATAGTCCAAAAATCCAACAGTCAAAGAATGCAGTCAAACCAGTTACATAATGTTCGAAATTTTGATAAGATCACATTGGAGAAAACCGCTCGTGGATCCAAGCTCGAATGAAAAAGTTATTAAGGTTAGAACGTTTGAAAAATTAAAATATAAAAATTAATTAAATAAAAGAAAAGCAAGACATCACCAACTCGTTTATTCCACGTGCTCAATGGCCAAACGCACGTATGAACCCATCAGCTCCACCTTTGACTGCCTGCGCAAGCCAGCAGCGACCACCATCGACCAAGCCACCACCATACGTGAGCTTCCCATCCTCTCCTCCTCTGACCAGCACAGTCACCCCCCCCAAACACGCCGCCGCCGCCATAGGGTAGGGTTTGAAATCCTAATCTCAAAATTCCGGCCACCACATGCCAAATTAGATCATGCGACCACCAACAAACAACTCCACGCGACGATCTCTGCAAACCCATAAATCAATTTGATCGATTTCCACCTGAATCAAAAGTTCCCAATTTGAATTTAGGGTTTCATGATTTCGAAGCTTTAACCGTGATTTGCCCATGATTGAAGCACTATCTCCAAAAACGAACACCGGATGCTGATTCGTATCGTCGAGAGCTTTCAATTTCATATTTTATTTGAATTGAGTAGTTTGGAGTTTTGATTAAATTTGAAATTGCAATTAGGTTATCTGACATTAGAGAAGAGAAGCAGGTGAGGAACAGAAAAGTACGTACAGTAAATAAGAAATAGCTGCTAGGGTTTTCAGAAAAGAATTCTATTTATATGGACGAAGATACATAAGAATGAATAACATATCGAATTGGTTCGAACGATAACACGACCCAAAAGCCCGTTCCGTTTCCGAAATAGAAGTAGGTCATCCATTATATCAAAATAGATGTTTTCAACATTTTTAAACTCAATGGAACCAGTTTCAAACCCAAATTCCATTGTATACAGAAGTTAGATTTTAAAATCAGCTTATTTCAATTAAATTCATTAAATTGATTTCTACGCGTTTCGAGCCCGCACGATCAAACGATAAGTCCGATCGCTATCAAACTTGAAATCCTACAATAATTCACTGTTATAGATCCGATGAAACTAGTTTCGTTGAAATCCGAGAAAGTGGCTAAAATGGCTATTTTCACGTTAATTAAATAAATTATTATTAAATTGATTAAATCACTTTTAAATTCAAATTTAATAGTTAACAATTTCATCATTCTAGATTACATATAAATTTATAATCCATTAAAATAAAATTTCAATGTTAAATCCATTATTTAAATATCGCACTAATTTCAGCGTTCAATTACAACTGAAATAAAATCCTAATTAGTAATAATTTAATTTCAATCAAATTACTTTTTCGATTTACATTCTTATTATTATTCATCCAATACCTTATGAATATAATTATCGTTAGTTTACATTCACTACATTCATATTCTATAGTATCATCTTTTACCATATTAATTATAATATCTCAATTTCATTAATTCCATAAATCGCCAATTTAATTCCTTATTTACAATTATAACCCAATTAACTTTACAATTATTTCAATTGATTGAAATTACATTAAAATAGTTATCAATTATATTAAATCACATTATTAAATTACATTCTAATTATCCTTTCCATTTATAAATCATAAATTTTAATTTCTCACAATATATAATTTCAAAATCTTATTTACTTTAATAAATTTTTATTATCAAAAATTACGGGTCATTACACTCTCCCCCACTCGAAAATTTTCATCCTCGAAAAGGGAAGAAGGAATTAAGAAACTAGATATAATTTAATTCAAATTATAAACAATTAAATTTACATAGTTAAGTATTTTAAACAAAATATTAATTTACAAATAATTAAATCCTTCATATTCAAGTTTCATATAAGTTTGAAAATATTTTCACTTACACAAAAAATTTCTAAGGCCTAAATTCACGAAAAATTTCGGCAGAGTCTCCTTTGTACAGATAGGTCCGGAAAAATAACAATATCAATAATAACAATATATATATTATATTTCAATAATAAAATATCCCAAACCATGGGCAAAACAATAAAATATCGTTGCAAAACCCTAATCCGAAAACGTACCTATTTGTCGGACAACAACGCTTTATTTATGAAACCAAAAGCAGTAGCTATTGCTTCCATAAACCTGTATTTCACTTATATAATCCAAAATAGTGAGAATTATGTACAAGAGAAATATTTTATTTGTTTCAATTAGTAACAAAAACAAATCAACACAAACATATGCAACAAACAACACAACCATCATATGCAACAAATAATCCATCACACATCCATGGCAACCCAAAACTAATGGTTGGTTTAGTTCAGAAACTTTTTATCATACAAGGATGATAAAAAAAACTACTAAGCATACCCTACACTCAACAGCCTTAGATGATAACTTAATAGATTATTCAAATAACCTTGAGTAATTAGAAGTATCCTTTCCATCCCATAAGCCAAACAACAAAGAATTTCAAATATTATTTAAGTTTATTCTTATTAATTTCCTTTCACATCATTTACTATTCATTTATTTTCATTCATTCATATAATGTCTTTTTCCATTAATTTCATTCGTTTATTTACATATGTTATTTTCCACTCAATTATTTATAACATCAATAAATCAATTCTTAAAATATTATATAAGTTTCTTTGTAAATCTAATTCCTGTTGTTTATTCATTTATATAACTTGATTTCCATTTACTATTATTCATTAGTGAATAAATTCATACTTAAGTTTTCTACCTTTTAATTCACATTCATTGTTTATATAGATTGATTTCAGTTTAATATTAATATTCATTAATGAATCATTTCTTTAAGTTTATAATTATTTACTTAAATAGTATTTCCTTTTAATTATTCAATTTAATTATAAATCTCCTCAAAACATAACTTAAGTACATAATATTCTAGTAACATCTTAATTCTTTTATTTATAAACATATGTTCATTTTTAGGCATTTCTACCATTAAGCTTTTACTTGTATAATATTCTATCACATGTTCATATTAACGTTTCAACTTTCAAATATTTGGTAAGTTATATATATGTTTTAGAATGTAATTGAATGTTATACAAGTTCCTCTTATTCATTTTAGTTAACAAAAATATTAAATAATTTACATCTACAAATTTCATTACCTTATATTTACAAGTGACAAATCTCCAATTTCTTTACATTTCATTAATCACTTATCTCTTAATTTCTTATTTTTCATTTCAAAAGTTTCCAACTATTAAAATTTCACTTTATTTCTACAACTGAAAATCATTATTTAACAGAAACTTAAGAAGTAAATACCGGGTTCTTTTCAAATCATTTGAAATAATATATATATCCTTTATATATCAAATCATGCTTAAGAAAATAAAATTAAAATTTGTTTATCAAACCATATGTGTAGTATAGCTACTACAGTGGCCTTCCCACTTTGAAACTCGAAAATGGATGTCGATAATGCAGCGGTCAACACCAAAATTATTTTCCAGCGACAAGAGAGGGGAGTACATAACTTATTTTCTTTCAAATTACATTGAGAATATTAATTCGAAAATATTTCAAAATAATACTAATATTATATTCCAAATTCCTTTAAAAACAAATTTCAAAACCCCGGAACATAAGTTCTCAAATTTCCAATTTATATTCACATTATTTGTCAATTCTCTTTTGCGACCAATATTTATAAAATTCCACCTCCTAACAAACAAACATATCAAATACAACTATATCCATTTATAAAATTATTCTCATACATATAAAATATAATACTAGGTAAAATTATTTCATTTACCTATATTTCAAAACAATATTGTGTTGATCTGCCCTATTAAGTGTTTAGAAATCCCTACCAATGCCATAGCGTCCTATGTACCGACCAGAATTTATAAATACTAAATAGAACAAATTAACATGATATAAAAATATTTTATGACACTAACAAGTATGATCTTTCATATATATACGCTCAAATAACTCATTCGAGGGTATTACTACCCTATCTCTAATGAGTCAGGCCCCACAAAGCTAAGGTTATCGCTAAACCAAAGCTATAATACCAAATGTAATGACCCACTTTTTGGATGGTTTAAATTGACAATAAACCACACATGTCAAACTCAAACCATTCAAAAGGGAGGATTGTTATGGGGTAAATAAGAAAAGAAGAGAAAGAATGAAAAATAAAACACAGAATCACACAGCAGAATGATAAAATATAATAATCAAATAAACAATTCGTGAAGTTGTTGTACAAATAACATTTGATTACACTTTGACAATACAAATCAGAGTTACACATACAACAGAAATAAATAAATAATGCTGCGGAACAACATGATGTAGTGGAATATATATATAAAATAAATAACATACAAATCTCCGTGTTTGTCCTCTAGAAATAAAGTCTTCAACACTGAAATGCTCAGGATGACTCGAGCGTAATGAAAAGACAAAACACTCGAGGTAGAACTAAAAGATCTTATGTAAATTAAATCAACATAAATAAATATGAGTGTAAAGGCTTGAAAGACGTTTACGGGATTTTACATCTCCTATCCAGTGTCTAACGTGCGTGCAATAACTTAAGGGATGTTCGGAATTCCATATCCTAAGGATCTGTTAAACTATCTACATACATAGTACAATACGCTATTATAATATGTCTACAGTAAAGTAAAGTATTAAAATAGCGTTAAGGCGTTACCCATATTCGCTTTAACACATTTTATATAAATGCCATAGTCTATATAGTACCGTAATTCCTCCATAAACTGGAGGGCTATCAGAGGGCACTCCATAGTGTACGATACAAACCAAACTCGTAGTGGACTCGATAAGGCATATGACAAGGCACGTGAGGCAAAGCCAGGGTAGGATTCTACCGTTTGCACTCTCGGACTGGTGGTAACGCATAGCAGCTACTACCACCCACCTTGAAACACACTCCCATAATCAAATCGAGGGTGGCCACCAAATAAATCACAAAGTAATAAATATGGTATCAAAGAAATGTGTCCGATCGGAGAAGCGACCTCACTTGGCCTGGTGTACCACCTGTTTTAGTCATATCAGGCTGATCCGAGAGGGTCAGGGCTACGTTCATACCTCATACAGTAGCGTTCGCCAAACCATCCTACTTCGTTCTGGATTGTCCACCACATGCACAGTTGTTAAAGTGGTTTTTGGTAATGGCGGAGAGTATAACAATATCTGATCCCGGTCTCTTTAACAACCAAATGCTTAATACACACCGGGTGGTTCTTTTACATTTCCAAAACCAATTCATAATTAATATCAAAATATCATATTCACTTCAAAATCATATCACTTTTGATTTCATATCACTTTCAAAATCATATTCACTTTAAATCATATTCATTTCAAAATCACAACCATAAAATAGGTTAAACCCTCATATCAAAATATTTGCATTTAAATCAATTAAATCTATATCATAACAGTTCCAACTTTAAACAGTTTGAATATTGAAACTAGTTTATATATTAGAATAGTTTTACATTAAAAATAGTTTATAATTTAAAATAGGTTATAGATTAATTTTTTTTATAGATTAGAAATAGTTTATATATTAAAATAGGTTATATGTTAAAATATATATAATAAAAGTTGTTTATAAATTTAAAATAATATATATCAAAATAGTTTATAATTTAAAATAGGTTATAGATTAAAATATTTTATTATTAGAAATAGTTTATACATTACAATAGGTTATATATTAGAAATAGTTAATGTATTAAAAATTATTAATATAATAAGATGGTTTATATGAGAAAATAGTTTATATGTTAAAAGAGTTTGTATATTAAAAGAGTTTATGTCGAAACAGTTTCAAATTAGAATTGTTTCTTCCAATTTCACAAATCTTCAAATCAACTTTGGTTCCAAAAATTCAATTTAAATCAATCTCAGTTCGACAATTTCAATGCAAAAGGCTACAGGTTTCAATTCAAATTCTCATGAAAACCATTTCAATTTTTATCGATTTCAAATCCATGTTTGAACTATAAATTTAAACCACTTCAAATTAAATAGGTTTCAAAGTTAAAATATTCAAACGTTTACAGCAACTCAATTTTGATAAATTCATTTATATTTCAAAATTCAACTTTAAGATTTCAATTTAAATTTTTAAACAATTCATTTAATCCAATTCAATTTCAACATTTAAAAGCTTGGATTTGGAAAATAATTCAGTTCATATAAATTTAATTTTATTTCATAATATCATTTAACTAGATTCAAAAATTAAGGATTTTAAAATCATTTAATTTCACCAATCTAGTGTCAGTATATAATTTTCTACCCTATGGTCAAGTGATACGGATATATATCATTTCAACCCACAATAATTTAAATTTACGTGTTTATATCATTTTAACCCGCAATCCCAAAAATTCAAAATCCATAAAATCGCTCGAGTTTATCATTTTAACCCATAACGATTTTTCTCTAATCTATAAGACCATTCAGGTATGTATCATTTTAACCCATAGTGATTTTCCTAACAATAACTAAGGGAACTTGTAGTGTGATAACAAAATATAAAATAAATATAATATCCAATCATCCAAATATCAACAATTAAACATCCATCACTATCATCATTCAAATCAACCAATACACCACAACAATTAACAGGTTATCATTATCAGGTATTTAATTAGCAATTAAATTCAATATTAAATTAAATGGCAATTAAATTCAGTATAAATTCAAATTAAATTTGAATGATAATTTAAATATACTAAACAGTAATCAATAAATTTTTAATCACATCATAAATTTAATTTCGGGGCATTTCACTAGAAGGACAAACTTTGCAGTCCAATTTGTTTCTAGGACACACATCTATATAAATTAATTTCAAGGCCAAAGTCAGCAGAATAATTATTTTTAAGGACAAAGTCAGCAATCAAATTACTTTCAAGGACATAATTTCATAGATTTTTAGGCCTTAGAAACTAATTATTTTGCATTTTGTCCTTAATAGTAATTATTTCAGTTGTGCGTCCTAGAAACTAATTGCACTAGCTAAAGAGGCCCTTGTGGCTAATTTCCACTTTAATTTAACTAACATAAGATGGTTTAGTAGTCGTGAGTGGGTTAAAACACTCACCTTAGATTTCAAATTGATTTAAAATCCAATTATAGCCCAAAAATCCAACAGTCTCAGAATGTAGCCAAACCAGTTCCATAATGTTCGGAATTTTGATACGATCACAATGGAGAAAACCACGCATGAACCCGAGCTTGAATGAAAAGGTTATTAAGGTTAGAACGTTTGAAAAGTTAAAATATAAAAATTAATTAAATAAAAGAAAAGCAACACATCACCAACTCGTTTCTTCCACGTGCTCAACAGCCAAACGCACGAATGAACCCATTAGCTCTGTCTTTAACCGCCTGCGCAAGCCACCAACGACCACCATCGACCAAGCCACCACCATATGTGAGCTCCCATCCTCTCCTCCTTCGACCAGCACAGTCTCGCCCTCCCCCCCTCCCAACACGTCGCCGCCACCGCCATAGGGTAGGGTTCAAAATCCTAATCTCAAAATGTGACGACCCACCATTCTGACCCTTGAGAACGACAATTAATACATCCATGGTATTCATGTGTCGTTGCCTAAGTATCTGAAAGACGAGTTGTCATGGGGTAAAATATAAGAACGGAACAATAATCTCACAACGGAACGGTTAAATATAACATAAAAATAAGATAGTACATAAGGTTACTCCCCAACATGGAGTTATCAGAGTTACAACAAAAGTACTATTATCAGTCTAGGCAGTTATAACAACCCGCCTTTAAATATACATACAGAGCCAACTTCTTATAACAGAGGAAATAAATAGCTAGATAGATAAGGAGCCTCCTACTCGTCTACCATCTTCAAAAGAGCCCAAAGAAACCTATCATTTCCGAACTACTCAAATATAAATGAGTACCCGAACGTTTAGGGAAAACAAACAATTCAGGTCAGACAATAAGTCCGGTATGAGTAAACTCCAAAACATAGAACACACAAAGTAACTAGTGAGACCACATCGCAAAAACGCAGAACGGGTTTTTCCTTTATAAGGACAACATCCAAGTACAAAAGAATGGAGACAGATAATTAAACATCGCGAAGAGCGCAAGATGCTTCCCGATGAAATTAAGAAAGAATCAATCCAAAGTTTTGAATCAAAAATAAGGAAATCCAACAATGACTAGGAGGGTGCGCCCCCCTTATCGAAAGTATACCTCTAGAAAATATACTTGAGAACTACGATGGCTCTCGGAAACCTCCAAGCCGGACCCCGCCAACCTTACAGAGTATCCGAGTATTTCACATCTCTGTGCACATACAACCGAAACCAATCTAGAGTAGATGTGAAAATACCCTAATGGGAGCAACCCCACATAGCTTGGCCCCCACTCGCTCTTTATTTAGTCATTTCCGATAAAGGATATCAATGCTCTAAATGAGCAAAAAATCGTCTTAGATTGACGAAACAAAAACAAAGGGAAGAAGGGTATCGAAATTGATAGTCAAGATATCAACTATCGGGGATAACAAAATGACCGTATATGGAAATTAAATCTTATACTTTTTCAATGCTTGGAAAATATCCATATACTTATCCCATCGGTATAAGTATATTCACAAAACATTTGGGAGGATTTCATATTTCAAAAGCATACTTAGATGGGTCAGAAACAATTGTCTATAAGAAATGCGAATGTTTTCCATTATAATTATAAAGATCATTTATGGAAATCAAATCTCCTACACTTGTCACGTTTCCGATATTCTCGACTTACTCTACCCCTCGCCCAGAAACGAAGTCAGGTAAGTCAGGGCATTGGTTGCTCCTAGCCTTGCCTAGACACTTCGGTTCCAGGTCTCACGGATAGAGGATCAATCTACTCATCGGCTTTTAGTGCCAAGTATAGGTATACTTACTTTCCATAAATAACCCATTTAAATCATTATATAAATTTTAAAGCTCCTTTAAAATACTTTAAACAAAGATTTAAAACTTCCATTCAAATCATAACTTAAACCCATCAACTTTAAAGGAAAATATGACCAAGAGGGGTGAAGCTTCCTCTTAATCAAATGAGATAGCTAAAAGGGGTGTTATTTCCTTTTAACCAAAAAGTCACTAAATGTCAATCCTAAGTTAAAAGGTGGTGTAAGTTCCCTTCAACTAAACATCAAAGTTATTGCTCATAAACTGGCCGAGCACAAATCAAACAACCAAACAAGAATAATAACATACTCATTATTATTAACAATTTACAATCAATAGTTAACACAACATTTGTTAAAATATGAATGAGTCGAAGGAAAGAGATTAAGATTACACTGACTATAAAATAATCAAATTATACTCACAGAATAAGTTATACCCACTAAACTATGAAAACAAGGAATATACTTACATCCTATTTGCTTTGATGGAGACTTGGAATACTTCACCTTTGATAATGAATTTTAGTTCTTTTCTTTAGTTTGTGAATGAATTAAAATGAGATATGGACTTGGCTATTTATAGGTGAAGAGAAGGGTACTTTAGTCATTTCCTATAGCCTAACCAGATTCGTCCAGATTTTGGTCCAATAGAAACTAGCCTTATGGCCTAATTTGATTCGACCAGATTTTGGTCCAATAGAAAACATCTTGATGGCCTAATTTGATTCGCCCACATTTTGGTCGCATAGAAAACATCTTGATGGCTTAATTTGATTCGACCACATTTTGGTCCAATAGAAATCCTCCTTATCAACTATGGCATAACATGATTTGACCAGATTTTGGTCCAATGGCAACCATCCGCATGGCAGAACCTAATTCGACCAGATTTTGGTCCAATGGCAACCATCCGCATGGAATATAATAATCATTATGCTATTTTGTTTTATTAGGCAAGTAATTATACTATTCTGTTTTTTTAGGCAAGGTTAATAATTCTCTCTTGTTTTATTAGGCAAGTAATTATACTATTATGTTTTATTAGGCAGGGTTAATAATTCTAGATATAAAATCCATTATTTAATCATTTAAAAACATATTAACTATTCATGTTCAAAGTGATTAAATTATGGGTCGATCGCTACATTTTAAATATTCGAATTTGATGACCCAAAAATACGGGTCGTTACATTCTTCCCCTCTTAAAAGAATTTCATCCCCGAAATTTGAAGGACGAAAAGATATAACGAAAACCAAACAATTAACAAAAGCTAAGCACACTAAAAATATTATCGCCCATAACCCCGGTCGGAGGTACGGTGCCTTATCCTATCCATTTTTATTTATCAATTTAAGGTAGTTTCATTTTAAAATTTCTAGGATAATTTACTAACCTAGACAAATTTTACTTATGCACCTAACTTAAGCTCCGATACCAATTGTGACGACCCCGGTTTTCGGACCAGTCAAAATCGCCGAAAGGCCCGTCCGTTCTAAAACTAAGAATGAAAACTACCAACTTAATACATAATATTTGATAAATATCCAACACTACTAAATGTATAGGATACAACTTTCAATTTTACAAGTTATCAAAGTAATCAATTTAATCTACTAGTGTGCTTTAATACAAACCCAAAATCAAATACTACAAACAAACTGTAAATCTACCACTGTGCAACTCTGATGAGAAACAACAATATCATTACCTGCAAACTCAATAAACAATGTAAATGCGGAATAAAATAGTAAGCATGAAAGATACAACAATACATGATATATGAAAAACAACAAACAGAAAATATTATGTTATTATTGGGGCTGCATCACTACCACTTGCGACTGCCTACGTACCCCTATCTAATTGGGTACCCAATTAGATACAGGATCAAGCCAACGTAGTTCTCCTACCGTAAATAGGACTCATGGAGCCTACGATGCAACAAACAATATACAATTCCAAAACTACCCACTTAGGCTTAATCTTCAATTTTAGATTTTTACAATCTAATTAACTTTACGAAAATTATACCTTTGGACTTTATTCCCAAATTCTTATTTCAAAACTTTTGAAATATATATATATATATATATATCCTTTATATTCAAACTAGTCCTTTACTTCGGGATGTAAAAATAAATCACTTTTTGAAACAATACCAATATACAAGCATACAAAAACTATATGCTACCTGATCGGGAGGTTTCTAGCCATAACAAGACAACTAGGTCCCAGCCTTCCAAAAATAAATATAGATATGCATATCCCTCTACAACGAGAGTGGACTATACTAAGGCTACAAAACATCTGCACCTCCCTTGCCCACTTTTTAGTTATGGGTTACCCTAATCATGGGTAACATAACAAATCACTTTATATCCCGAAGTGAAAAAATCATTTACACTAATAATGAAAAGTACTTCAAATCTATAATAATTTCCATTTTCAAACCCTCTCAAATATCATCTTAAAACCATCGGGTTTAGTCCTCAAAATTCTTTCCGTTTTATAAAACACTTTTATAAAATCATTCTTTATATAACTCATTTTATATAAAATAACTTCAAAATATTCATTTCCAAATATTTCCATTTCTTTAAACATTTCATAAACTTTTATTTATGAAAACTAACTTTGAAAACAATTCCATTGACGTCAAATTATTATAACTAATTATAACAATTAAATGAACCAATATTATCAACAAACACCTTTTAGTCAAATCGTGAAACAAATCACAAGGTGTTAGCCTACGATTGTTTTCTACTCAACCAATGCATATGGATGAATAAATTGCTCATAAACTGGTCTAGCAATGTCAATAATCAATAAATAGTCAGTGCTCATAAACTGGCCGAGCACAAATCAAACAACCAAACAAGAATAATAACATACTCATTATTATTAACAATTTACAATCAATAGTTAACACAGCATTTGTTAAAATATGAATGAGTCGTAGGAAAGAGATTAAGATTACACTGACTATAAAATAATCAAATTATACTCACAGAATAAGTTATACCCACTAAACTATGAAAACAAGGAATATACTTACATCCTATTTGCTTTGATGGAGACTTGGAATACTTCACCTTTGATAATGAATTTTAGTTCTTTTCTTTAGTTTGTGAATGAATTAAAATGAGATATGGACTTGGCTATTTATAGGTGAAGAGAAGGGTACTTTAGTCATTTCCTATAGCCTAACCAGATTCGACCAGATTTTGGTCCAATAGAAATTAGCCTTATGGCCTAATTTGATTCGACCAGATTTTGGTCCAATAGAAAACATCTTGATGGCCTAATTTGATTCGACCACATTTTGGTCGCATAGAAAACATCTTGATGGCTTAATTTGATTCGACCACATTTTGGTCCAATAGAAATCCTCCTTATCAACTATGGCATAACATGATTTGACTTGATTTTGGTCCAATGGCAACCATCCGCATGGCAGAACCTAATTCGACCAGATTTTGGTCCAATGGCAACCATCCGCATGGAATATAATAATCATTATGCTATTTTGTTTTATTAGGCAAGTAATTATACTGTTCTGTTTTTATTAGGCAAGGTTAATAATTCTCTCTTGTTTTATTAGGCAAGTAATTATACTATTCTGTTTTATTAGGTAGGGTTAATAATTCTAGATATAAAATCCATTATTTAATCATTTAAAAACATATTAACTATTCATGTTCAAAGTGATTAAATTATGGGTCATTACATTTTAAATATTCGAATTTGACGACCCAAAAATATGGGTCGTTACACAAAACGTCGGCCACCACATGCCAAATTAGACCATGCGACCACCAGCATAGGACTCCACGCGACGATCTCTGTAAAACTCATAAATCAATTTGATCGATTACCACCCAAATCAAAAGTTCCCAATTTGAATTTAGGTTTTCATGATTTTGAATCTTTGACCGTGATTTGCTGATGATTGAAGCACTATCTCCAAAAGCGAACACTAGATGTTGATTCGTATCGTCGAGAGCTTTCAATTTCATATTTTATTTGAATTTTTCGAGTAGTTTGGATTTTTGTTTAAATTTGGAATTGCAATTAGGTTATCTGACATTAGAGAAGAGAAGCAGGTGAGGAACAGAAAAGTATGTACAGTAAAAAAATGGCTGCTAGGGTTTTCAGAAAAGAATTCTATTTATATGGACGAAGATAGGTAAGAATGAATAACATATCGAATTGGTTCGACCGATAACACGACCCAAAAGCCCGTTCCATTTCCGAAATGGAAGTAGGTCATCCAATATATCAAAATAGATGTTATAGATATTTTAAACTCAATGGAACCAGTTTCAAACCCAAATTCCATTGTATACAGAAGTTAGCTTTTAAAATTAGCTTATTTCAACTGAATTCATTAAATTGATTTCTACGCGTTTCGAGCCCGCACGATCAAACGATATGTCCGATTGCTACGAAACTTGAAATTATATAATAATTCACTATTATAGATCCGATAAAACTAGTTTCGTTGAAATTCGAGACCGTGGCCAAAATGGCAATTTTTACGTCAATTAAATAAATTATTATTAAATTGATTAAATCACTTTTAAATTCAAATTTAATAGTTAAAAATTTCATCATTCTAGATTACATATATTTTTATAATCCATTAAAATAAAATTTCCATGTTAAATCCACTATTTAAATATCGCACTAATTTTAGCGATCAGTTACAACTGAAATAAAATCCTAGTTGGTGATAATTTAATTTCAATCAAATTACTTTATTTCGATTTATATTCTTATTATTATTCATCTAATACCTTATGAATATAATTAACATTAGTTTACATTCATTACATTCATATTCTATAGGTATCATCTTTTACCATATTAATTATAACATCTCAATTTCATTAATTCCATAAATCACCAATTTAATTCCTTATTTACAATTATAACCCTATTAACTTTATAATTATTTCAATTGATTGAAATTATATTAAAATAGTTATCAATTACATAAATCACATTATTAAATTACATTCTAATTATCCTTTCTATTTATAAATCATAAATTTTAATTTCTCACAATATATAATTTCAAAATCTTATTTAATTTAATAAAATTTTATTATCAAAAATTACGGGTTGTTACATACTTTACTCCACCTTTCTAGATCGGTAGCACACAATTTGTGTCAAGTCCCCAAACTGCAAACGACCATGAGGGTGACCATTTGCACAGGCTCTATGATGGTGCTCTCGGGATCTTCGTAATCCTTTAGCATCTTTCGCACTTTTTAGTGTAATCAGGCACATCCTAGTTGATCATTGGCCAAAAGTTCCATAACGAATAACCTTTCTCGCCAAAGTCTTCCATAGTGTGATCACCGCAACTTCCCTAATGCACATCGATAAGGATCTTCTTACCTTCTTCGTTGATGACACTTCATAATAGGGGAGTAGAGAATTCTCTCTTGTATAGTATTCTTTCATGAATGACAAACTGTGGTAGTTTGCGCAGGAGTTTTCATCGTTAATTTCTCCCATTCGGGAGAGTTCCATTTAGTAAATATTCTTTAATTGGAGTCATCTACGACTCCTTCTCCACTTTGGCCTACAAGATCCAATCGATATTCATTTGGTCAATGCTCAAAGTAGACAAAACCTCCTTTGGAACAAGTCCCATAAGTTGCACATCCCCAGAGCTGGCCAATTTTGCCAATGAATCAGCTTTCATGTTTTCCTTGCTAGGAATTTGTTTTATCGCGTAATATTCAATGTCTTTCAGCAGTTCCAAAACCATTGTCAAGTAAGGAGAAAGTCTCGCTCCTTTAGCCGAAAATTCCTTCTTTACTTGATAGACCACTAATTGAAAGTCGCTAAATATGTGCAATGTTTTGACATCGAATTCTTTTGATATCTTAAATTCCATGATCAATGCTTCGTACTCAGCTTCATTTTGTTGTTGTTGGGAACTCTACCTTTAAGGCTCAGCATGTTGTTTTTTCCTCCGAGGTTATCAAGATTACTCCTATCCTGGAACTATAGATGCTTCATATGTACATAATTTCCACTAGGCAAGCCGGACCACATCTTCCTCTACTTCTCCATCCTAGATGATGAACTCTATAATGAAATCATCCAATGGATGTCCTTGTGTCAGCCCCCTAGGATGGTAGGTTATATTATATTAGCTCGACATGATATTCCACTTCAATAATCTCTCCAGAGTCTTGGATCAATGTAGCACTTGCCTTAAAGGCCGATCAGTTAGTACTTTATTGGCTGAGCCTGGAAGTATGGCTGCAACTTCCTTGAAGTGATCATCAAGTAGTATTCTAGCTTCTCTAACTTTGGATAATTCTCCTCCGCTCCAATGAACCGCCTACTGATATAATATATGGGCCTTTAAATTCTGGACTCCTTACGTACCAAAGCTACACTCAATGTGTGAGCAGACACTGCCAAGTAAACAAATAATTCCTCTCCATCAAAAGGCTTTGACTAAACTGGTAGGTTCTCCATTTGATCAAGTAAGTCCTAGAAAGCTTTTTGATATTCCTCTGTCGGACAAAATTCCCTTTTTCTTTCTTAAAGGGATCAAAGAACAACACATATTTATCTACCACATTCGAAATGAATTAACTCACTATGATGATTTTTCCATTCAAGATCCACATTTCCTTCTTTGTTTTTAAGCGAGTAACATCTTTCAATGCATTTATCTACTCTAGATTATCTTTTATGCCCCTTGAGTTTACTATGAAACCCAAGAACTAGCCTGATGCGAATTCAAAAGAGCATTTCGGTGAGTTAAGCTTATCTCATACCTCCGAAGCACATCAAACATGAATATGAGGTTGCATATATGGTTCATCGATAGTTGTGACTTCACTATTATATCATCTGCGTAGACCTCTATTGTCCATCTGATCTAATCTTTGAACATCGAGTTTACCAATCATTGGTTGGTAGCTCTAGTGTTCTTTAGGCCGAACGACATAACACGGTAATAATACAGTCCTAAATAAATTATGAAACTGATGTGCTCTTGATTTGGAACATGCATTTCTATTTGATTATAGCTAGAGTACGCATCCTTGAAAGATAATAGTTCATATCCGGCAGTTCCATCAATGAGCTGGTCAATTCTGGGTAGTAAGAAGCTGTCCTTTGAAGATGCCTTATTCAGGTCTGAATAATCGATGCATGTACGCAACTTTCTGTTAGGCTTCTTGACCAACACTGGATTTGATACATATTTAGGGTATATACCATCATGCATAAAGCCATTAGCCTTCAGCTTATACACGTCGTCTTTTAATGTAGTAAATCGTTCTGGACTCAAGTTGCGCCTCTTCTACTTCACAGAAGGGTATCTTGGGTCTATACTCAATGTATGGCATGTTATCTCCGACGATATTCCATACATATCAGAATGTGCCTAGGAAAACACATCCAGATTTTCTTGGAGAAACCCTAGCAACTCCTTTCTCATCTTCACACCAAGCTGAGACCCGATCTTTAGAATCCAAGTAGGATCACCCTCATCAGCCACGATGCTGATCATCAACTCCACTGGGGCCACCTTTGCATCCTCTGGCTCTTTCTAAGGTCCATAGACTTGTGAAATTTACTATGGCGCCCAAGCCAAAGCTTGGGCGGTAGTTGCTATGCTTCAATTATCTTGACGTGGAGAGTTTTCTATGCATATTTTCCCTTATCGCATCACTTCGCTTCTCTGAGCTCAGTAATGTAACACTCACAGCTAGTACTTTGATCTCCCTGGATAAATCTTACCCTATTCTAGGTAGGGAACTTCAGCATTAAGCACTATGGGGCAAGGGCTATTCTAAAACTAGTAAGGGTCGGTCGGCCCAAGAAGGCATTGTAAGCATATTACGTGTCAATCACTAAAAATGTCCACATCCACACCATCTTGTGGTCTCCTTCACCTAGCACAACCGATAAATCAACGCAACACACAGGCTCCCTACCCTCTCCGGTAAATCCTTGGATATGGGATTTACTTGGCTTCAGGTCCTGCCCACTCATCCTCATCTCACCCTCATATGGTCAAATGTCTTCATAAATAGAATATTAACCAAGCCCATGGTCAATAAGGACTCGGTGCACAATCATTGGCCATACTACTACCATAATTACCAATGGGTCAAGTGTTAGTGCTTCTACCCCATCTGCATCTCTGTTTTTGGAAAAAATATCATCATTCATTGTCTTCAACTATATTGCCAAAGCTTCGTCTTCCATAGCGAAACAAGTCTCCCGAACAACTTGCTTCAAAGTAGTACCATACCTCTCCATCTCATTCCACCTTTTCTCGGTTAGATGGAGTCTACCAGGAATGGTATTTATTATAATTCTCCTTTTGGGGTGCTTAGTTCACTAGGTCCAACCTATTCTCATTGAGCCTTCAGCCTTTGGGATCTATTGTTCATTTTCCCACCATCCTATAGGTCTTTAACATACTACTATTACTTCATTTTTATGATTAAATCTTCAATTATAACCTTCAAATGTTAGCACTCATTGGTATTTTGCCCATGGATATCATGGAAGTGAAAATACTTCCTCGAGTGCCTTTCTTGTTCAGTTGTCTCTCTCCATGGTGACTTCCTATAATTTCCATTTCCTTGCCCAGCAAGGTAAGTATTTTTAGTAGATTCATTTAATAAGGTGTAACCTTTAGGCCTAATATATATGGGGCATTACTTGGTGTCTGACTTCATCTCACCGGCACCTTGGTTCCTTCTCTTTGGGTCATTGTTTCAAACGTTCACTGTCATATTCGCGATGCACTCATGATTTGTTTAATCACAACGTTGCTTTGCTCTACGTCATCATATTTTCTACTACTAATCGTTCCTATGACTAGATCTGCCTTTTATGACTGTAGATACTGGGACGCTTTTCAATAAAATTCCTCCATGGTAGGTGGCTATTTTCTCTTAAGCCATTTACCAAAGCCCGTATTAGGGTGGACTCCTCAAATCAATGCCATCAAAACTATATCTTCCTTTGGATTGCTGACTTCAGTTATAGTAGTGTTGGATCATGTCAAAAAATCTTTTAGAGTATTTCTAGACCTTTGATAGATATTTGACAAGGACATTACATCCCTTGATCGAGCCATGTGGAGCCTGAATGGCTGAATTTCTCCATAAAATTTCTTTCTAATTGGTCAAAGCAAGATATGGACCTCAGCGCAAGCTGAGTGAACCACATTGTAGCCACCCCTTCTTACCATATCAACTATGTATTTTAGGTCAGTCGGATCGATTGGGAGGCCATCGTCAGAGACTTCCCTAAGTATTTGGCTCTATAAACACTCTTTGTTAGTTCCATGACATTTGGGCCTTGGGAGAGCCCTTCGTCCTACTCTTCGTTGTCTACGTTTCCTCGTCGATGGTTCAATGGCATTTTTTAAACACCGCCATTCTAACCACTAACAACTTCCCTGGGTCTAACACTAGCTTTCTCTTAGGACTCACCCTCAGACCTATCAATCACAACTTTATATCAAGTCGTGATGGTTTGGTACGAGTTGTAACTTTTCAATTGGAACTTTCCCATGTCCCATTTTGCAGTGTCCCAGCTTATCCCATTTTCATCTTTTGCTTTCCATCTCTTTGGTTCCTGTCTAAAGAAGAAGAACATTTAAAGATGATGATTCTTTATAACTCTTCTTTAGGGTAACACCCCTAATTTTAGTTTAACATTATTCAGAAAATTTAATTAGATAGATTAAATAGAATATTGTAGTGGGACATAGAGATAAGATTTGAAAGTTTATAAGGTCATGCCATAATTAATCAACTAAGTAAGAATGTTTAAACTTAATCTAAGGAGGAATATATGAGAAGGGTAAAATAGAAGAGACCTATCTTTTGTCCCTTAAACCCTCACCCTCTCATTCATTTCTCATTTTTCATACTCACAAATAATCAAGAAGGAAGATATTGGGCCAATCATTAATCAAGGTAGAAGGAAGAAGAAATCAAAAGGGATTTGGAAGATAAAGCTTAGGGGAAATTAAACTCCATCAAAACTCAACTCCAACATCCAAATCTAAGGTGAATAATTGGTGAACCATCTCTATTGTTTATTTTCAGTTCGGTTATGGGTAATACCCGAATTATTTTGATAATTTATGCCATGTTTTGGTATGATCATTGCTTGGATAGAATAATGAATTATGGAATTTTTTATGAAATTATTTGAATGGGTTTTAAGGGTAAAACCTATGTTTTTAATCTCCAATCAATTTTCTTTCTGATATATTGAGTAAAACGTTATTTTGGATATGAGCCTTTAATTTCATAATTTTCCTAGTTAAAATGAATATTTTATGAATTTCCTAAAGAGGAAATAGCTTTTTTTGGGTTTTAATTATTAAAAATAGTTAAATAATTTCATTGGCCTTGAAATTTTTATATGGTAAAGAATGTGATATTTATGAATTTTTGTGATTTTTGGGGATTTTTCCCTGGTGATTATGATTTATCATGAATTTATTATGCTAGATAAGCATTTAAATTAATAATTAATTAAGGATATTAAATAATTAAGGTTGATATATGTTTTGGGAAGTAAAACTGGTTGTGGTAGTTTTTTGAAAATTTTTGAACAAAAGTATATTGTTATCCAATGGAAAATTTGACAAAGAATAAGATTTGGTGAAAAGAGAATGCTTTTAATAGAAATAAAATAGTTTTTATATTAATTACAAGATCGCCATTGCCGTTGTCTTCATTGATGTCGCAATCACCTATGCCATAACTATGTTTTTTGACATTAGCTATAGTGGATGCATATGATATCAACCTCGGTTGGTATGGAATGAATCCAATCGGTTGAAGTGAGAAGTATGAGCAAGGTTGGCATTCATGCTTTCGGTATCTATGCTGTCGCACGTCTTAATGTCGTATATCAATGCCGCATGGCAATGTAACAAGTTTTCACCATACCTTTAACTGACGCCGCATACCACTATTTTGATATCAACTCTATTAAGGCGGCAATGTAGCATGCTTTGTATACCGACGTCATTGCTTAAGACAGGGAACCCATAAGCAATGTTTTCGATATTAACCGATTTACGACGATTATACCGCTATTACTTGATTTCCGTATAAAGGAAATTTATAGCATGGGTTGTCAATGCCAACACCCTATGGTTTACGGCATAGACTCGAGGTAGTATGTTTTACGACATAGGGCCGAAGTACTATGTTTTATGGCATAGAGTCGAAGTACTACGTTTTATGGCATTGAGCCGAAGTACTATGTTTTATGCCGAAGTACTATGTTTTCGATGTTATAGTATTAATGCCGCAAGTGACTGATTTCGACGATAATGCCAAGCGGCATTGATGCCGCTATTCTTTATTCCAATGTCGGCGAGGCTTTGTTTTGTGCTAACTAAAAGTATGTTTTAAAGAAGTGAGATAGTCTATGTTTAAGAAGGTCGATAACTTTAAGATTTTAGCAGTTGGCCACAAGATTATAAAAGCAAGTTTATGTTTTCTAACCTTGGATGGAGGTTCAACATTATATAGTGCGGCATGAATGCCTCATATTTTTTGTATTAACGACAGTGAGCCATAAGTTTTATTTGACATAGATCATTGGGGATACCAATACATATCATTTTGAGATGCTATAAGGGGCATACAACCTAATTGGGGACGCCAATAGACATAGGTTGAACATTTGGGTTAAACATGAATTAAAGTAATAAGTGATGGGTTCATAGTTATCGTACGAAAACTATGAGATGTGTGATGGATAGTCCACATCATGCCGAAGATGGATAGTTTCTATATGGTTAATGAAGGGTTCATAGTCATCCTTAGAAAACTATGGGATGTGGGATGGAAAGTCCACACCATTTTAAATAAATGAAATATGTGACATAGGTAGTCCACATAACTTTGATAATGAAACCATGTGCGATGGGTAGTCCATATGGCTAGGGATAGGTAATCCATAAAAATGTTTACGTGTGAGATGGGTAGTCCACAAAAATATAAGATGGATAGTTGTTTGAAATTAAGATAGATGCTCAGATGAAATTAAGACTGATAGTCAAATAAAATTGGATGGCTAATCCAGTGCATGTGGCATGATTACAATTTTTTTATCTATTATGTTTTAATCGTTGTGGATGTAGAAGCACAATATATGGTTGATATGTTCTGGTTAAGGTACTCATGAGAGGAAAACTCATTTCGCTCAGCGGCGTGGTCTCAGCAGATATATATTTGGTTTGAGATGATAGGTTATTATTCACACCAGACTGTTTGTTTGATACGAAGTTTTTGTTTTTCCCCTTAAACCCTCGGGTACTCAATTGAGTAGGTCGGGAGTAAGGGTTTCCAGGTTTCCAGTAAGACGAATAAGCTTTCGGAGATGTGCATGAGGCAATCTAGATATTTGGGAGTTCTTATCTAATCCGCTGTGTTGTTTGATTTTGTGTATATGGATGTAATGGCAAGTTATATAATTGCCAAGTGTTAGGCTCTATTCAACCAAGGGGGTATCTTTATATTTCGCTCTTGGAGTATTTTGTAATAATTATATTTTCTCTGAACGTGGGATTGCGAATGAGATTATGTAATGAATATGAAATGTTATTTATGAAATGAAATGTGAAAGTTTTCTATTAAACCGTGTTTAAAAAATTTCATATTCATGTGCTATAGATTGTTGATATGATTAATGTAGCCGAATTTTGTCATCAGAAATTAATAATATGGACGACTGCAGCATCTGTAGCGCTTAGTTTTGGGCCTTAAAATATGGGATGTTACATTTAGCCTCTGGGGTAACCAAGTTATCAAAGTAATACATCTCTCTATTTCATTTAGGATAGTTGTTTAATTCTCTAACATCTTTCTATTCATCTTGGTCATCATTCAATCCAAATCTACCATAGTCACCATCTCTGGTGCACTTGGAACTTCAGTAGGAGAGGGTTGATTTATCTCTTCTCCATATTGAGAGCCTTCATTCTCGAGATTATTAGTGGGTCTTGAAATGGTTGACTTCTCTTTGTCCTTCCTAGGTGCAATCATTGTTCTCGATCTAGTGATAGACTTTTTTCAAATTTAAATAATTAAAGACCTTCCAATAACAATTTTCTAGATCTAGCTTATGGATAGTTTAAAACTGAAGTTTCAAGGTAGATCTATGAGTGAGAATCTCTAAAGGATCTCAATGAAAGCACCAAAATATTTGCACCAAATATGGGACAAACTCCCAATCAATTAATAAATGATAACCAGAGAAAATTAGAAATTAAATTGAGGTAAGAACACACAAGAATTATAGTGGTTTAGCCTAATCAATAGCCTACATCCACTATCAGGTAAGGATCTAACAACATATTAGGGTAAAATCAAATAATTTAGAAAGTAAGAAGAAGGATGCCAAAAGATCCCCCTTTGATTTGCACCTTTCCCCTTTTTATAGTTCAAAGCCATCAAAATAAGCTTCGAAATATGCTTCTCACATTCTCCGCGTCTGGCATGAGGCTTTAGGTGAAGATCATTGCCAAATCAACAAAGATGACAACTCAGTATCGAGCTGTGCTCATAACTCGATACCGAATTATTTGACTTGTCTTCATTTTAGCCTTTGACTTGTCTTCATTTTTGCCTGTGGCTTGTTTCGCCTTCCATTCTTGGCTAAGTACTTATTAACTCGTCATTGAGCTACACAACTCGATGTTGAATTGTGTGAATTACACTTTTCATCCTTTGCTTCTCTCAACTTGAGTGGTGTGTAAATAGACCTAGCACTTCTCTTTGCAAGTAAGGATCAGGGCTGATTCTTGGGACTACGCTTGAATCTTGGTTTCCAAATCTGCACTTTTAGAATTTTGGTTTATTTCATGACCATTTAATGGTTCTAATTCGTTGAGATATGGCTTGGTTCAGAAGCGGGATAACAATATATAAATAATAGAGGTCTACTTATATGTTTTGGATTCATAATCTTTAATCTATTTATATATTAAATGATAACGATTTAAGGAATAACATGTTTCTTATGAAAATACCCTTTGGATTCAAGTTTCAGACACATTGAAATCATGGTATACATACTTTACGTATGTACTTAGTCTAAAAATCTATTTTGGCTTTATTTTGATTCCACCTAGGTTTCTACATACATAGTTATATAAGTTTTAATTTATTTGTAACTTTTATAGTTTAATCAACTTATATAATATGTATGTATGTATGTATGTATGTTTGTATCTTATTGATTAAATCATAATTAATTCATTTTAATTACTATTATATTTAATTAATTTTGATTTTTACTTTATTAATTAGATAATATTTCATTAATTCGATTTATATCAAATTTTGGAAGTTATATCCTATTTGACTTAGACTATTTAAGATAGATAATCAACTGTACTATTTATAGTGTTTTAATATATACACATCGATATAAGTATACATTTTAATTAGTTAGCTTTTAGTTAATTCTATTGGATAAATTTATTTATTTAATTAAAAAATTTATTAAATATTTTAATTAATTCGAAAATTGTAATTGTAATTTTAATTTATCTTAAACAAATTTAAGGTAGGTACACAACTATAACAACTGTAGTCATCTCTGGACTATCAAGGCACCTCCAAAATTTAAAGTTCATATTTGGCTAGTTATGTTAAGAAAATTGAACATTACTGAGTGCTTGGCTTCCAAGCAACAGGGTTTAGCCCAGATTTGCTTCCTTTGCTATGACTACAGGACTCTAGCTCCCATATTTTCTTCGACTGTGATTTTTCCTTTTAGGTTTGGGCATTGTGTGCCTCCAACCTGAATGTGCAAATAACTATATCAAAAAGCACTTTACTTTAGTTATGGGAGTCATGCACCCCTGACTCCATTGAAGCTCTTTTGATCTTAGCTTTTGCTTGGACAATATGGATGGAAAGAAACGATCGATTCTTTACTTCCTAAACCCATTCATTCATGACAGTGGCTCATAAGATCATGTATTTGTATTCTATTTGGACGGGAACCTTGCTTAGGACACTTCAGTTTTTCATCAAAAGTGTGGTGTTCCGGAATCCGCTGGATGCAACAACAATAGAGAATGGCGTAGGTAGGTTTACCATTTTCTACCTACTTGAACTATATTTATAACTATGCAACTGTATGTATGTCAGTAATGTTTTATCTTATATTCTGCTTTGACCATTTTGGGCTACCAACTAGGCTAGTTAGTCAGATATTAAGTTTTATCCATGTTATGTACGATGTGCCACATACCCTTCTCATCAAAAAATTATAGTTACATAAATATATCAATACATATGTGTATATTAATTAACTTTTAATTAATTATTTAGTTTTATTTAATTAATCAAGAAAATACGTTAAAATGTCAAAATTAATTATTTTCATTTCTCAAAATAATTTTGAAAATACTGAATACATCTTATGACTTTTATAAAATTTTCCTTTTATATTTTAAGTTTAAGATTTAAACTATATTTAAAAAATTTAAACTTAATTTTGAAAATTATCCCAAAGCTCAAATCAATTTTGGTCTTTACAATTGTCCAACCTTTTGGACTTACTCCGCCCATTGGGTAGACTAGTAGTCAGGGAGAGTAGAATACTTGATTATTCAACGTCAACCCAATATAGTACTTTTCTAGACACGTATCAGATAAGTAGGTTTAATTGTTTGTCCTTAAAGTTTCTAGTTATACTACATAGTCCATTTAGGCTCTGATAGCATTGAAGGAACTGGGCCAATCTATAATGAGTGAAACGAGTATATTTAAAAAAGTTGCCTATTTGGATTATAGTGGCCTATGAAGTATAATGGGTTTCATTAGGTCAAATCTAGTTATTAAATAAAATCATATTTTTCTCAATATTATTTTATATCTAGTAATTGATCACATAATTAATTTAACAAAATGTCTTATATTGAATGTATCCGTATACATTCAATGATATAACAACATAACATACTGAAATATAAACATGTGTATATAAACATATAGATATTGGGATTTATATCTATTATACATGCATATATATTATACTTACACATACATATGATAATTTGACATGAATATCATAGATATGAATGCCAAGTATATGCATATGTTTGAATATACTATAATATGTGTATACGGTTTGTGTATATATATTATGGTACCATATATATACATATATAGATGTATAGTTTGGACATATATATACATATATACGATATTATGTTGCCCCTTATGTATATTACGTATATAATATTATGAAACTAAATCTATATAATGAAATCAAATAATTACAAAATAAGAGAATAGTTGGTTTGAAGAGAATATAGAAATAAAGTTTCACATTAAATCTAGATCTAACCAAAACTGAATTAAAAGGAAATAGAATAAGGTATTATTTTGAATTTCCTCTTTTACGGATACTAATTAATAGTAGATTCAATACCATAGAGAAAATTCCATGCTTAATCATAGAAAAATATCCAAACTTTAAAATTACAGATTGAAGATAAATATTCAACATGTAAACATATTGCAAAATGGTATTGTCATAATATATATATATATATAACTTCAGTGACATAATTTATTTTCAAAAATTGCATAAATACATATACACATAGTATATTGTAACTTAAATTTAACTTCAAAACCATATATTTGACTAAACAACAAACTTGAATATATTAATTTACAATCTAACATACCAAAGGAATTGACTTGATGTTGGTTTACAATCTTTAAAACATGAAAATAAAGCATATAAATATGTATATAACTAGGCACAATCCAATTAATCAAATAATGAATCCATGTTTATATGTGAATTAAACCGTGTTAACAAATTAGATCTACATAAACCAATAATCTCAGATTTAGCAAACAATGCCAGTATGCAAAATAAATAAAACACAAATTGATTCTAAATAAATTAATTAATTAATTTAATTATGATAACAAAAGTTAATTTTGCAGCAAATCAAATTTATATTAACTATTGATTTCAAATCCAACAACAATATCAATACACAAAATAAATCATACACTAGATAGATTTTACGTTTAAATGACAATACACAAGTGGTTAAAAATAAATTCAATATGTGGAAATTCAATATACATATACGTGAGTTAGGTTACAGTCAAATATCATGAATGTGTATAAATATAAAGAAAATGGAGCTGAAAAGTCTTGCCCTTTGTAACACGTTGACTTGTATTTCTCCATAGATCTCTAAGTAATTCCACACCCAACTTTGCAAAAAGAGGATTAACCACCTAGTGTTTAATTTTCCTTTGAAGTTATGATTTGAAGTTGGAATTGATATTTTTTTTATGAAGGAAATAGCGGCCAAGCAATGAGAGAGTGGGTGCAAAATATTTTATAAAAAGGAAATAGAATGAAAAGATTTGTTTTTAAGAGAAAAAAGGAAACTTACCCATTCTCCTCATTAAACTTCCTTATTCAATTTCCTTTTAAAATTTAAATTAATCCATACCCTTATCTCATAAAAACATGACCAGCCCCTTGCTTCTATTAGGAACAAAGTTTCTGAATACCCTACTAGTAATTGTTTATGATATAAATCCTATTTGAAAAGTATGCTGATATCGTATATCGATATATACAAATCTAACTTTTATACATGCATTTAAATAATTACCTAAAACATTAACTTTTTGTAATAATAGCTAATATTTCTCAAATATTAATTAATTTAACCAATTTATAATATTGTATAGATTTACCAACTTGTGTGGTTTTTCGAAGAAATCATAAATGCAATTGTGTAACCCAAAGGTGTGAATTCAACTAATGATTAATGTTCAACATTTCAAATATCAATGTTCACACCTCACCTTAGCTGATATGATAGTTTGGTTGAATTTGTTGTCTACAAATCTTTTTAGTAAACATATTCTATATTAGCTTAAGAAGTGCTAATTAGCAACGATTAATTACACACATTCCCATTGTCAATACTATATCACTTTAGGATTTATGGAATTTGGTCATGATCAAAATTTCAATATCATCCTTATTCAACCTATTTGGACCATAAAAAAATTCCTTGGTTCAATAATAATATTTATCATTAACAATACTACTCTGCCTAGAGATTTTGACTTTGAGTTGAATACAATTGATCATGATACTAACTTCATACAACCGAGGAGACAAATTCTCTATTGAAGAGTATTTCACTTCCAATGCTTCAACTCGGACCCTACTGTAGAGACTCGATGGATTTCCATGCAATGATTTAATTATAAACAAAGTGGAGTATTCACATTGAAGCTCTAAGGTATTCTTAAATCGAGAAATCAGTGTAACATCGTCACCCTGAGATTTTCTGTTTGACCTAGTTATTATTAACCAACAAAAAACTCTCGAACGGGTCATTTCATAGTTATCCAATAATTACGAGTACTTAACCCCTTGGCGGCACCAATAACCATGAGTAATACACTGCCTAACATTTGAAGAGCGTTACGCACTTTGGTCTCAACAGTTGTATAAATATCCTTTCTCAAAACATCTTAACCAATAATATTTACAATAATACATTATTTTTTCCCATGATTTAACTCCTTGTAATTATTATCACATTACATATCATCTATGGATTATGTTATTAATATAATTGACTTAATTGCTTAATTAATATATCATAATATAACAAATATATATGAAATTAAACACCTTTATTATGAATAAGACTGATCATATAATGTTTGGATTTGGACCAAAAATAGCACAAACATCCAATGAAATATAAAATTTGAAAATTTGAAAAGAAAATAAGATAAAAGAAAGAAAAGAACACAACAATTTTATGGTGGTTTAAAAAATACTCCACTCTAACCTACGTCCACTTAGTCATTCTCTATTGGTTATCCTTTGTTTTTACAATGTTGTTCTTACAAATAAGTTGCTTATAACTCAGTAAGAATCTAGTATAATGCAATTCAAAATTGAATTTATAACTCGTCGAAATTAATAGTTCAGAATAGAGATCAGAAAAAAAAGTCCATTTGAAGTGAGTCTCTCCTCCTATTTATATATGAAAGTTGGCGAATTTGGCTCCCAAATTTCATGCACATTGTTAGCACCAAAATTGGTCACTAACCTCGTTCAGAAAGGTTGTGTAGAGATATAAGTGATGAAAGTAAATTAAACAGAGAAGACAATGCTAATTTAAATGCAGAAAGTAAGAACACCAAATTTATAGTGGTTCAGCGTAATTGCCTACGTCCACTTTGTTCAACTTTATTGATTTCCTTTATGGTTGATTACAAATACAATTCGTGAATCAAATGCTTGAGTGAAGTTGTTGAGTAGAGAAGATCAGTCTTGAAAATGGCAGAGTCTCCCCGGTGTTCTCTCTCCAAAAAAAGGATCCATTTCACTGTGACCCTGCCCCTCTATTTATAGGCAAAGATGGGCTGGACTTCCCAAGTGGGCTGATTGTCGAACGCTCCAGCCCGAGTACAGTGGTCGCCGTATGCCGAGCAAGGTTCGCCGAACGCTCTGCGCCGAACCATCCCTTCTAAGCCGAACGGTATGTTGGTGTCGTGGGAAATGTGGGATGGTTGTCTGTTGAGGCCGAACGCTCTGCGCCGAACCATCCCTTCTATGCCGAACGGTATGTTGGTTAGTTGTGCTGAATGTCTCCTGGATGTCGAGTATTACGCCGAACACCATGGGATGCCGAGTACTCTTGTATGCCGAGCAGCCTTGATGCCGAGCGACCTTGTATGCCGAGCAGTCTTGATGCCGAACAGCCTTGATGCCGAGTAGCCTTGATGCCGAGCGACCTTGTATGCCGAGTACTCTGGTATGCCGAGCGACCTTGTATGCCGAGCAGTCTTGATGCCGAGTACCCTTGATGCCGAGTACCCTGGTATGCCGAACAGTCTCGATGCCGGACACTAATGGAGGCCGAGTACTATGCCGAGTACTCATGGATGTCAGTTGCTTCGCCGAACACTCCTTGATGCCGGTCGCTCTCTGATGCCGAGCACTTATTGCCGAGTACTAGTTGCCTGGTCAAATCCCCAGGAAACACTTGCCCCCCAAAGTGTATCTCGTGGCCAAACGTGGTGCGCTTTGAATCTGATACAATCTACCTCGGAGGTACCCTCTCGAGAATGCTAGCGAAGGGAGGTGCAAGACGAACAAGCTTGGGATGCCGAACGACACGTTCTGAGCCGAACGTTCCTAGCGTGCCGAACGTCATTCCACCTTGATGCCGGGCGCTCCGGTATTGACCGGTTCTACCGGGTATAGCCCCTTCGACTTCCACCATTCCCCTCTATAAAACCAGGTCCTTTTCTTCTTCTCTCCTTTTACTTCTTATTTCCACCGTTCTCGCAATTCTGTTCAATCGTCCGAATTTGAGACTTAACTACACCATCTCAATCTCTGATCTGCAAACTTAGGTATTTTTCCTCGTATATTCAAACGAGATGTTCGAACGATGTCGTGTAGAGGGTTTTTGTATAGCTTGTCTGCATTGCCGAACGACATAGCGTGGAGGAGTTAGGAGTATGTCCACTTATCGTCTTAGTTTCCTCGTGTTGAATCGAGGTTAAAGGGAAGAAAAAGAAAGAAGGTGTTGGAGGGGGTAATGGCGTCGTTCGCTGCTCCGGCGCATGTCGTCATGTGCCGGACGGTGTAATGGTTAGTTGCCGAACGGTACCTTGGCCGGACAATGCCAGGCCGAACGCTCACTAACATGTCAAACTATAATTGAGCCGAACGAACTAAAGCCGAACAATGCCTAAATGTCGAACGACTGACACGCCGAACATTGACTTCAGGCCGAACGTTGAATCCAGCCGAACAATCCTTAGGTCGACCCGTGACTTTAGCCGGACAAAACAATCACCGAACATTCCCTAGGTCGAACAATGTCTTCTAGCCGAACAAATACAATTGCCGAACACTTGACATGCCGAACAATACAATTGCCGAACACTTGACATGCCGAACAATACAATTGCCGAACACTTGACATGCCGAACAATACAATTGCCGAACACTTGACATGCCGAACAATACAATTGCCGAACACTTGACATGCCGAACAATACAATTGCCGAACACTTGACATGCCGAACAATACAATTGCCGAACACTCTTTAAGCCGAGCCTAACACAGCCGAACACTATACTTAGGACGACGAACATTACTTAAATGCCGATCAGTATAAATGTTAAACTACACTTAGGCCGGTTACTTTAGAAATCATATGTCTTTTGAACCTGGAACTGTAATCACCTCAAGGCGGGCTTTTGAGACGGTCAGCGATGACGGTCTTCGAAGGCGATGATTCGAAGCTAATTATTATATCTTTTAAAACATTCTTATTGTCTGTACACAATTGCTTGCACTAGTTCACACACCACGTGGGGGGAAAACTCGTGTTGCTAATTCTAACGCTCAACGTTTTTCAAGTATAGCTTTCTCAAGCATTTAGCCAGGTTCATTATTTATTCGGGATGTCGAGAAAATCTAGTTCTGCCACCATATCTGACAGACCTGGGCCGTCAGCAAGGCAAGGAGCCGCTGATTCTTCTAACCCGTCAATCTCTCCCACCCATAACTTGGCGCCCGATGCTCTGGAGTCAACCATCTTACTGGACAATCCGATCGATTCTCAAGCCTCGAAGATCAATGAGGCTGCTCTGCGACGGATATGTTCCATTCACGGGATTCCCTTTGCTGACGTGTTAGTTCCTTCGAGACACGACCGCCCTCATCTGCCCCCAGTCGGGTACACAGCCTGCAACAAGTTCATGTGTTGGATGGGCAGCGTGCCTCCATTCAATTTATTTCTCCGGGATGTGCTGCAGTATATAGACATAGCTCCGTCGCAGCTGCACCCGAATGGCCATGCGTTCCTATATGGGACTTATTTACTTTTCATGGCCGTCTTCTCCAGACCTCCAACCCCCGGTGATATCCGATACATTTATATGTTCAAGAGACAGAAAGATAGCCCTTCCTTCATGTTCCTCGAGCCATACCACAAGTGCCAGATCTTGACAGGGGCCTATAGCAAATTCTCCCTGTACAAACAGGAATGGTTCTATGTGCGCTGCCCGTCTGGTTTTGCTAGGAGATGGGTTGAAGGCAGTAAGTCTCTCTGCTGAATCGTTATTCGTATTTAATTGGAGTCATGTTTTTCCTAACTCCCCGTTTCATCTTTTCAGGTATCAGCCCACGCCCGGAAGGCCGAGGATATTCTGATGCTGTCGATGCGATTAGAGCTCTTCCGGCCGAGGATCGAGATATCCGAGCTATCATTTCAAATGACTCGCTGTCGGGGTTCGGCTTGCTAGCTCCTGGTCGTCGGATCAGCCTTCCAGAAGGTGTTACAATCCCCAAACCTTCATCTGGTAAAGGGAAAAAACTTGCCGGACCGTCGTCGCGTCGCGCTCCCGACGCGCATGAAGAAGGCGAGCGCAAAGAGGATGATGCCCCCGAAACTCAGGGCGAGAACGTGGGTCCCGCTTGGAATCCGGCAATCGAAGTTCAGGATATTGAGACATCATCCTCCCCTTCAAAGGAAAAGAAGAAGTTGAAATACACGGTTCAAAAGGAGAAAGTTGGTGGCACCTCAAAAGTTACGCCTACCCCTCCTGAGAAAGAGGCTTCTTCGCTGCATCTGGAAAGTTCCTTGAGAGGTCTATCGAACCTTTCTATTCCCGAAGACATACTTAATTACGAGTTCGATGATCCTGAAGCTCTCAAATTCTCTTCGCCCGCTAGAGGCAATATAGGAGTTCAACTCCCGGCTCAAAGAGACAATACTCCGATTAGCAAAAATAAACGAACGGGTCCGTCGGGGGGACACTTAGGACACACACGCACATGCGCATTCCATAATATACTTCAAGTCTTTTTAATTCGTGAATTCTCCTTAACTCGTTGTTATCTCCCTTCTTTGCAGGTGATATGGGCCGCTTACACGAACTTGATCGCCTTCAGGGGTCTTCTATATTCCATCACTCCGGACGGGATTCCGGTTCAGGCAGACGCCGGGACCGAGGTGATTATGAAGACAGGGACAATCGTCCGTGCGAGTCGTCTCACCGCAAGAAAGCACACTACCAATCTTCCCAGTCCCGCGATCTTCCTCCTACAACTGAGCCGGATAAAGAGAAGTCCTTGCAGAAGGGTTATCAGTCTGATGCTGCTCGAGAACAACATTCCAGTTCATCGAGTACGAGGCAAGTTCGAGAGCCGCGTAAAAGAACGGAATTCTCTAAGCCTCCTCCTCCTACTCCTGCCGTGGACCCAACTGTTGCGGAAAAGATGGTCGACCTTAAGGCCAAGTTTCCGAAAATCTGTTTTGATGGTTTGAAATTCCTCCCGGCCATCCATCACATTCCTGGGCACGTGAAGCAAAGTGCCATTGCCTGCAACAATGACGTCTATGTTCAACATGACGCATTCGTGCACTTGGTGGAGAAGATCTCAGAAGTATCTGTCGAGCGTCAACAAGAGATTGACCGTCTAAATCTGGAGGCTGACAGCGATAAGAAAATCATCAAACTCCAAGACGAAGAACTCGCCTCTTATAAGTCAAAGCTAGAAGCCGCTGAACAAGGTGCAAAAGATACTGCTGAGGCAGTTACTCGCTTAGAGGTGGCTCACAAAAAGGAGCTTGATGAAGCAGTTCAGCGCAGTGGCGCCCTTGCCCTAGAAAAAGACTCTGTCCAAAAAGAAAGGGACGCGCTCGCTACTCAAGTCAAAGAGCTGAAAGAACAACTCTCCAAGGAGAAAGAAGACAAAATAGCCGCTCAGGAAGAATCACGGCGGTATTGTGATGAGATTGTTGCTACCCGACTCCTGAAGGCAAAGCTCGACGGTGAACTTGCCGGGGTTGAGAAAATGAAGGATGAGGCCCGTGAGGAGGGCAAAAGAATGGCTGTGGAGGAGCTTGATTCTCGCCTTGAGGCGGCCGCAGAGGCCGGTAGGGAAGAGGTCAAAAGTATGTTTGACCCGTTGATCGCCGAGTACGGAGCCCGCGTCCTTATGCACCGCGACCTAACATTCTTGGGCGACGGCTACCACGAATCCCTGGCTGAGGCATGGGAAACTCTGATAAAGATCAAGAAAGTCGAGTCAGGCTCCGAAGAAATCGACGAGGATGCATTGGTGAAGGAGTTCCTGAGGGGGAATGAGCCATCGGATTTATCCGCAGCATTGGCTCTTTATGGCAAAGGCTCTTCCGCTTCGAAAGAGAAGAATGACGAGGCTGGCCCGTTAGAGGCCGACGCTACTACTCCTCACATCGCCGCTCCTTATGCTGCTCAATCGGCCGGTCGGTCGACGCTTGATCCATTCGAGCAGCATGCCAGTTACGATCCCGAAGATCCCGGGTTCGGCGTTCATGTGCTGTCACCTATCCTGGAGGGTGAAACCCCGCGCGCCACCGATAGCCAACCTGATCCTGGTAGGAAATTCTTCTTTCTTTAGAAGTCGAAGAGATCCCGTCATTTTTCAGTAGTGGTTATTCGTTCTAATGCCCACTTCTTATGTTCTCGTGCAGGTTGTTCTGACGCTGAGCTAACTCCGAGGAGCGATGACGCAAAGGAGGAAGCGGGGAAAACAAGCGACGTTGCTCACGCAGGGGTAACTCCCGGCCCAGACGCTCAAGTGATCGGGGCGCTTGATGATGACAAACTTGATACTTCGTCTCCTGCCGAAGGAAGCGACGAAGTTAAAATCACTGGCGCCTTTGAACATACTTCAGAGATGAGCATGAAGGACCGTCTCGCCGACGAGGAGAAGAGAAAGGTCAAAGTCAAAGTTGAATCTGAAGTCCTGGAACTCACTGACCCACGGAACAGACCTCTGAAAATCATTCTCCCGGGCAGGTCCAAACCACTAGATGTTCCGTCCCCTACTCCTGACTCCGTCTCTCTAGCAAGCAAAAAGTCCAAGAAAAAACGTGAGGGAGAGGAGTCGTCGGAAACACCAAAGGCAGACAAGAAGAAGAAGTCGAAGAAATAATCGATGCACTTGTTCAACAAGTTTCCTGACTAAGCTTTGTAATTGTTTTTATCTCCCATGCTTTGTAGTTTGTATAGAGAGGTCTGAATTTTGTAGGAGTGGTCATGTATCCCCATTTTGGACTTATTGAATAAAGTTTTAGTTTCTTTTGTGTTTGAATGCTTCTCTTGTCTTTATTTGGTTTGCTGACTAATTGTAGCCATAACTCAAGTTCCTATGAGTTGCATTATCTCCCAGTCCATTCTTGCGCTGTTCAAACATTTTTTGGACGTGGCGTACCTCTCGTCCCTCATCTTTCGAGTACTTGGACTTCTTGCAGACTCTGTGTCCCAAGGACTTGGAGGCTTGAAATAGTTTATGCTCTAGTCCGCGCTCTGGGGATTCGGAGATTTGGGATCGTTTATACTCTAGTCCGCGCTCGGGGGACTTAGAGTACTCTGATCCGCGCTCTGGGGATTCGGAGATTGGAAATCGTTTATACTCTAGTCCGCGCTCCGGGGACTTAGAGTACTCCGATTCGCGCTCTGGGGATTCGGAGATTGGAATCGTTTTATACTCTAGTCCGCGCTCTGGGGACTTAGAGTACTCCGCTCCGCACTCTGGGGATTCGGAGATTGGAATCGTTTATACTCTAGTCCGCGCTCTGGGGACTTAGAGTACTCCGCTCCGCACTCTGGGGATTCGGAGATTGGAATCGTTTATACTCTAGTCCGCGCTCTGGGGACTTAGAGTACTCCGCTCCGCACTCTGGGGATTCGAAGATTGGAAATCGTTTATACTCTAGTCCGCGCTCTGGGGACTTAGAGTACTCCGCTCCGCACTCTGGGGATTCGGAGATTGGAATCGTTTATACTCTAGTCCGCGCTCTGGGGACTTAGAGTACTCCGCTCCGCACTCTGGGGATTTGGAGATTGGAAATCGTTTATACTCTAGTCCGCGCTCTGGGGACTTAGAGTACTCCGATCCGCGCTCTGGGGATTCGGAGATTGGAATCGTTTATACTCTAGTCCGCGCTCCGGGGACTTAGAGTACTCCGATCCGCGCTCTGGGGATTCGGAGATTGGAATCGTTTGTACGAGCCTGTATGTCGCGCAGAATAATGTAATTTATCATCCAATTAAGAGATATAGAAACTTCATAGAAAATGTGGCTTCAAGCCTTTATTAATGAAAATCAACTAAATTGCTCGATTACAACTTTAAAAGGAAACTAAGTCATTATTGAATTGAAACATGCAGGAAACAATAGTGCCTATAACAAGAAAGGGAAACATGCTAAATGTAATAGTGCCGCAAATGTTCACTGTTCCATGCTCGGGGGAGTGTCGCGCCATCAACGGTCGCTAGCTTGAATGTTCCTTCTCCAAGCTTCCGTTCAATGGCGTATGGACCTTCCCAGCTGGGATTCATGCATGATGGTACCGGGAAGACTCGTTTCAGAACGAGATCTCCCACATCAAAGATTCTTGGGCGGACTCTGCCGTCATAGTAACGCTTGACTCGATGTCTGTGCGCCGCCGCCCTTAATTCAGCTTCTTCCCGTTTTTCATCGATGCAGTCCAGTGATTCCAGCAAGAGGTTTTGGTTCGTCTTGGGCTCGTAGTATGTCACTCGGTGCGATGGAACTTCAAGTTCCACGGGTATAACGGCTTCAGAGCCGTATGCCAAGGCGAACGGAGTGTGGCCGGTCGCGGACTTGTGGGTAGTTCTATACGCCCATAATGCTGTCGGGAGTTCATCTACCCATTTGCCTCCAACCTTCTCCAGACGCTTCTTTGGTATGGACTTGATTATTTTGTTAACGGCCTCGACTTGTCCGTTAGCTTTTGGGTGTGCAACGGCGGCGAACTTTTTCTCGATGCCGTACTTTAAACAGAACTCTTTGAACTCTCTACTTTCGAATTGCGTTCCGTTGTTTGTAATGATGGTGCGTGGAAGGCCAAAGCGGCATATAATGTTTCGTACAACGAAGTTAATGACCTTCTTAGAGGTGATAGTGGCCAAAGGTTCTTCCTCAGCCCATTTCGTGAAATAGTCGACTGCAACTATTGCGTATTTCGCACCACCTTTGGATAGAGGCAAAGAGCCGATTATGTCGATTCCCCAGATCGCAAATGGCCAAGGACTGATCATTTGTGTGAGTTCCGTTGACGGAGCCCTCGGGATTTTTGCATATCTTTGACACTTGTCGCATTTTCTTGCGTAGTCCGCGGCATCCCGGTTTACGGTGGGCCAGTAATATCCATAGCGGAGGATCTTCTTTGCTAGCGTTTGCCCCCCAGTATGGTCGCCACATTCCCCTTCGTGAACTTCCCTCAAGACTCGCTTTGTTTCATCATGAGCGATGCACCGTAACAATGGGACTGAGAATCCTTTCCGGTACATGGATCCACCCTGCAATACGTACCGTGCAGCCTTTCGAAGGACCTGTCGTCTTTCGCTTCTTTTTTCTGGTAAAGCCCCGGTTGTCAGGTACAGTTTGAATGGGGTTATCCACGAGTCCTTCTCGATCTCTGTTTCCAACACGCGATCGATTTTCATCTCGTCTACGCTCGGGGCATGCAAGACTTCAACGGGATACAATCCCATTTGTTGAGCATCGTCGGTACTTGCGAACTTAGCCAACAAGTCGGCTTCTTTGTTCTGTTCTCGTGGGATATGTGAAATGTCATAACGCTCAAGATTTGATAGTAGTTCTTGGACCTGAACGAGGTACGGAGCAAGCTTTCGTCCTTTTGCTTGGTAGTCTCCTCGTACTTGGTAAACCACTAACTGCGAGTCACAAAAGATTTCGACTGATTCGATCCCGAGTTCTTTGATGAGCTTCAAGCCAGCGATCAGTGCTTCATATTCAGCTTCGTTGTTCGTAGCCGGGAAATCGAGCTTCAGGGCATAACAGATTGATCGGTTTTCCGGAGTTATAAGAACTACGCCCGCGCCGGAGCAACGGTCGTTTGATGCACCGTCAGTGTATAATTTCCATCTAATGGGGGGGATGATGTCGTGATCGTCCGGTTTGATGGGTATGGTAAATTCAGCGATGAAGTCTGCTAACGCTTGCCCTCGGATGGCTCTCCGTGGTAAGTACGCGATATCGAATTGGCTCAACTCGATGTTCCATTTTAGCAATCTTCTAGAAGTTTCCGGTCGTTGAAGTACCTGCCTCAGGGGTTGATCGGTATAAACGCCAATTGAATGCGCTTGAAAGTATGGGCGCAGCTTGCGTGATGAAATCACCGAGCAATAAGCCAATTTCTCGATTTTAGGGTAATTCTTCTCTGCCCCCGTTAGACGCTTGCTAACATAATATACCGGCTTCTGGACTCGATCCTCCTCACGAACCAAAGCTGCGCTTATTGCATGAGGGGATATAGCCAAGTAAACGTACAACATCTCATGGTCAACTGGTTTAGATAGCATTGGTGGGCTCTCCAGATGCCTTACCAGGTTCTGGAATGCTTTCTCGCAGCTAGACGTCCATTCAAAATTTCTCTTTCCTTTCTTTATTATGTCAAAGAACGGGATGCACTTGTCAGTTGCCTTGGATATAAATCGACTCAGCGCAGCTACTTTTCCGTTCAAGCTCTGTACCTGCTTTATGGTCCTGGGCGCTTGTACATCTCGAATGGCTTGGATCTTTTCTGGGTTGGCTTCGATTCCCCTAGCGTTGACGATGAATCCTAAAAACTTCCCTGATGCAACGCCGAAAGAACACTTCAGCGGGTTGATCTTCATTCCATAGAACCTGAGTATGTTAAACATTTCAGCTAAGTCTTGAATGTGGTCGTTTGACCGTCGTGACTTCACGAGCATGTCATCCACATAGACTTCCATGGTTTTGCCCAGATGGTCCTTGAACATTCGATTCACCATACGTTGGTAAGTTGCTCCAGCATTCTTTAATCCAAAGGGCATCACTACATAGCAATACAGCCCGACATTTGTAACGAAGCTGGTGTGTTCTTGGTCCGGAATATGCATTGGGATTTGGTTGTATCCTGAGTACGCATCCATGAATGACAATAATTCGTGTCCTGCTGTGGAATCGACCAACTGATCGATCCTAGGCAACGGGAAACTGTCCTTAGGGCATGCTTTGTTCAAGTCGGAATAATCTACGCAAGTCCTCCATTTCCCATTCGCCTTCTTTACTAGCACGGGGTTGGAGACCCACTCCGGGTAGAGGGCGTCGCGGACGAACCCATTTGCTTGGAGTTTGTCCACCTCCTCTCCAAGAGCGGCGGATCTCTCCGGATCCATTCCTCTCCTTTTTTGCTTGACTGGGACGTATTTCGGGTCTATGTTCAACATATGACTCGTGATGGCGGGAGAAATCCCACACATATCAGAATGCGTCCAGGCAAAAACATCAAGGTTTGCCCGGAGGAAATCGCTAAGGTCTTCAGTCATTGCGGGGCCTAACTGTGATCCGATCTTCAGTATTCGCGAAGGGTCGTCACGGCTAACTGAGATGTCAATTGTTAATTCAGCCGGTGCCGCCTTCTCTTCCCTGGGTTTCTCATCGTCGTCTCTCGGATCTATATCTCCATAGACCCGAGAACTATGCCCGAGCCAGGGCTCGGGCACTACTTGTCAATTATTCGTATTGAGGATGCGGATGGGATTGTCCGCAACCTTTCCTTTCTCCCTCCGGTGGGCCTCTCGGAGCTCGGCCACATAACAAGAACGACCAGCTGCTTGGTCACCGTGAACAATGCCTACTCCTTTGTCAGTCGGAAACTTCAAAGTCAAACACCACGGGGCTAGTGCCGCCCTAAATTCAGCCAAGGCCGGCCGACCCAAGAAAACATTATACGGAGAGTCCACATCCAAAACTACAAAGGGTAGAATTCGTACCCTCCGACGCTCGCCTTGTCCCAGTTCAACTGGTAACTCGACATATCCTACCGCATCAGTCGCAGCGCCGTTAAAGCCGTGGATACGAGCTTTGGATGGTTTCAAGTCTTTTGTCTCTAGCTTCATCTGATCATAGGCCTTCTTGAAGATGATGTTGACTGAACTTCCACAATCAATCAAAATTCTTTTTACATATGCTGGTCCGATCGTTGCAGATATGACCATGGGATCGACGGTCGGAGCCTCTACCTGATCAGCGTCTCTGTTCCTGAACACAATATCGTCTGTCATCACGCGGTGCTGCTTAGCAGGGGCCCCGTCCTCTACGTTCGAACATCACTCAAAATCTGCATGCTTCAAGGAGTTCGCATATCGTTCCATCTCTTGCCAGTTCTTATCTGCGGGATGAGGTCCGCCGATAATTGTATTTATGACCAGTCTTCCAAGAGTCCGAGCAGGCTCCTCAGGATGACGTGGAGCTGGTGCACGACCTAGGTTGGACGTTGCCTGTCCTCCTTCCTGTGGATCCTTTACGAATTCTTGCAACTTCTTTTGTCTGATCAATTTCTCGATAGCATCATGCAGGTGTCTGCATTCTTCCGTGTTGTGTCCATAAGTTTCATGGAAGCGGCAATATTTTCCAGTCCGCTTCTGTTCTTCAGTCGATTCTTTTGGACGTGGTTTTCTGTACTGAAAAGTATTGCAGGTGGATAGGTAAATGTTCTCAAGTGGGGCGTTTAGCGGAGTGTACTCGCTGTAGCTTGGAATTCTCGACTTCCACTTTCCCGCTTCTTTCCTCTTTCCTTGACTTCTTCCTCCGGACTCTTTGGGCTGCACAGGCTTACTCTGGACATTGACTTGGACCTTTCCCGAATTGTCTCCAGATTGTTTCACAGCAATGTTGCTCTTGATTGACTCTTGGGCAGGTCCCGGTGCCTTATCTCGTCGTACCCACCTAGCTTCCTCTCTTCTTATGAACTGGTGTGCTTTGGAGTAGAAACGCTCTAGCGTAGCTGGAGGTTTTCCTGCCAGCCAGTCTCCAAATTCAGAATCCGGATCTACACCTCTCATTACAGCCATTAGGATTGCATGGTCGTTGGGATTACTGACTTCAGTTGCCGCAACGTGGAATCTTTGTAAGTACTCCTTCAGCGACTCTCCGGGATTCTGGATTACACTCGACAGAGACATCACGTCCTTCGGGCGTGTAGTGTGTATCCTGAATTGCTCAATAAACTTCTTTGCCAACTCCTCGAAATTTGATACGGATCGCGGAGGAAGTCGGGTGAACCACATAGTAGCGATCCCAGATAGAGTAATCGGAAAGCACCTACACTTGGTGGGATCATTTGCTCTGGCTGAATCCATCATCCATTCATACCTCATTACATGTTGTCTGGGGTCAGTCTTTCCTTCGTATGCAGGAATGGTTGGCATGCTAAACTTCTTGGGGTACGCCGCTTGCAGCACAATATGCGTGAACGGAGTATGACTTCTTGACACTCCCCAGTCGTCATTTGATAAGCCCTGATTTTCTTTCATCAATTGCTTGATCATGGCTGTCAGATCGGGTGTCTGTATGGAAGCTGGGAGGTTGGAGTCAGTTCTACGCGCCTGTCCATGCTGATGCCTCCTTTCCTGGCGATCTGCCAATCGTGCGTCGTGAGGTTCAACATTGTTAGCATTTTGATGATCGGGAGCTCCATCCTCCATCTGTATTCCGGTTCGGAAGCTTCCAGTTCTGGCTTGGTCGCGGTCTCCAGCAGTTCGAACAGCAGCATCCGCCCTTGCAGCTTCAGTCTTACGGCGTCTACGCCTGGGTGGTTCATCAGAAGAAGTAGAGCTGTCAGATGAGGAATAAGCAGCTGGATTGCCTCCACCATTCTGTTGCTGCTGTTGAGTGAGTTGTGCCATCAGGTTGGCATTAGCTTGCATCTGTTCTCCCAGTTGTCTCCTGCTTTCCCTAAGTTCTCTCATCAAGTCATTGAACTCTACTCTGGTGACAACTGGAGTCTGTTCTTGAGCGGCAATCCCTGCACTCGGGATCGCAGGTTGATTGCTAGGTCCTGCTTGTTGCACGCTAGCAGTCTCTCGGGCATCCGCATTAAGAGAAGCTGACCTGGTACGTGGTCTCGCCATTGTAGAGTTATTGGTATGAACTCTGAGTAGAATCAACGGATGTCCTATCAGTAAGTCGGATCTTCTTTGGGGGATTTGTTCAATCCAGTAGCTTCAAAGCAGATCCCTGAGGTCTGAGAATTCGATTCTCAGTGAAAGCACCAAAGTGTTAGCACCAAAATTGGTCACTAACCTCGTTCAGAAAGGTTGTGTAGAGATATAAGTGATGAAAGTAAATTAAACAGAGAAGACAATGCTAATTTAAATGCAGAAAGTAAGAACACCAAATTTATAGTGGTTCAGCGTAATTGCCTACGTCCACTTTGTTCAACTTTATTGATTTCCTTTATGGTTGATTACAAATACAATTCGTGAATCAAATGCTTGAGTGAAGTTGTTGAGTAGAGAAGATCAGTCTTGAAAATGGCAGAGTCTCCCCGGTGTTCTCTCTCCAAAAAAAGGATCCATTTCACTGTGACCCTGCCCCTCTATTTATATGCAAAGATGGGCTGGACTTCCCAAGTGGGCTGATTGCCGAACGCTCCAGCCCGAGTACAGTGGTCGCCGTATGCCGAGCAAGGTTCGCCGAACGCTCTGCGCCGAACCATCCCTTCTAAGCCGAACGGTATGTTGGTGTCGTGGGAAATGTGGGATGGTTGTCTGTTGAGGCCGAACGCTCTGCGCCGAACCATCCCTTCTATGCCGAACGGTATGTTGGTTAGTTGTGCTGAATGTCTCCTGGATGTCGAGTATTATGCCGAACACCATGGGATGCCGAGTACTCTTGTATGCCAAGCAGCCTTGATGCCGAGCGACCTTGTATGCCGAGCAGTCTTGATGCCGAACAGCCTTGATGCCGAGTAGCCTTGATGCCGAGCGACCTTGTATGCCGAGTACTCTGGTATGCCAAGCGACCTTGTATGCCGAGCAGTCTTGATGCCGAGTACCCTGGTATGCCGAACAGTCTCGATGCTGGACACTAATGGAGGCCGAGTACTATGCCGAGTACTCATGGATGTCAGTTGCTTCGCCGAACACTCCTTGATGCCGGTCGCTCTCTGATGCCGAGCACTTATTGCCGAGTACTAGTTGCCTGGTCAAATCCCCAGGAAACACACATGTTCTCCACGCTCACCACATCACTCCACAAAAAGGTTCATGACCATCCCGATCTAGGAATTCATAACTCATCATCGAGTTGTGAACTTCACATCGTCACCCAGTTAAGCCGAAATGAGTTATGTTTTGACTCGGGTCTGACTCGAGTTCCTCATATTTACATTGTTTCGTGTCTTACCATCTCTTGCTTTGGGTTTTCTCAACATTTTCTTAGTTTCGGCTCAAGCCTGACTCGGGTCTGACTTAAGGCACCAACTTTAGGCATAACCTTGAGGCACCGACTTGAGAAACCAAATCTTCATTTTCATCTATATTTTTAATGAATTTCCACTTTATATATTATGATGTTTTACAAGTGGTTTGCCCCAGTTTCTTATTCCTTAGCTCAGTTTAATCGTTTGAGTCTGTTTGAAGACTATGGAAATTCTACTGATAACACTTTGCCCCCCTAAAGCATGATTTGTCGATAAAAGATGTGCTTTGCTCAAGAATAAATTTCGAAGTTGGCAATTCATAAAAGTTGAGCTCTCTAGCTACCGATTAATCAAATCACAATGATTCATTCATTCCTTTGGATTCACCTGTAAATCAAAGGTCGTTCAGACCATTATAGCTAAGGACTTGAGTCCTTGCTTAAGTGTTAGTCATAAATCATCATCGTTTTGTGTTCTCCCATAATTATCATATATATCATACATCAAGAATCAAAATCATCACATGTTCTTCCAGGAGTTAGCTATCATATTTCAAAATCAATATTGTCCCGTGTTCATCTAGGATTTTAGTTGTCATATATTAGTGTCAGTATCGTCCTATGTTGTCCTGGGATTTAGTAAATTATATATCATGCGATCAGGCATCGTCAATCATTGTCATACGTTACCACCAATTGGAATGTTACCTATATATCGTATAGTATCGCCCAGTATCCCATTATAAGTAAGTCCAATCGAATCAAGGCAATAGCATAATCCAATAACCATTATTAAATCATTTTAAAGTTAAGTGGCGTTCAAATCCCAATGTCTAGTATCTGTTTCTCTTCAGATCACATAATCAATGTTTAATTTAGGTTTTGAAATCTCTGAATCGCGTAATCAATATCTTACTTAGCTTCTTATTACTGTGGATCACGTAAATATTAGGTCTAACCTTTGATCTCTTTGGACCATATTCCATCTAGTTTATGATCTCTTTAGATCGTATATTCAATCCAATTTCTGATCTCTCCAAATCATATATCCAATCTAATTTCTGACCTCTCAGGATCACATATCCAATCCAAATTCTGATCTTTTCGGATCACACATCCAGATTGAATCCAATCCGCTCACTCTTTCGTGAGGGGACTCAGTATCTAAGAAATTCCATCTGCTCACTCTTCGATGAGGGGACTCACTATCCGAGTGCATTTATCCACTTACTCTTCGCTAATGTGACTTGCTATCTAATATGGGTCCATCCACTTGCTCTCTGGTGAGGGGACTCTTCATCCGAGCATGTCCATCCACGTACTCCCTAGTAATGGGACTTGCTATCCAATCCAGTCGATCCACACACTCTCTGGTTAGGGGACTGACTATCCAAGTAAATCCATCCACTCACTCTCAATAAGGGACTCTCTAACCCGCACATGCTCATTTGCTCACTCTTCGGCAAGGGAACTAGAAATTCACGGTTTTTGCCCAATCTCTTCGATCATGGGGAAACACCGATCAATTTATATATCAGTTTTATAGAATAACCAATCTTTGTCAATATCACATTATAATATCAATATTGGTTATTGTGTTTAAACAATTTCCTAATCCAATTATCCATAAGTCATTCATTCACAAAATGCAAATCAAAAGCAGCAAGCAAACACCCAAAATTCTAATCTATCAAAGATCATTCCTAGACTTTCAACCCATAGCATGTCTTAGGGCTAACCGAGATCCCGTACATGTGTAAGTGGTCTAGAAATAATCCTTCATCATTTATTTAAGGTGAAAGCAAGGTTGAAAATCAAACCTGACTTCAATCTTTCCAGAATACTGGATAGTCATTCGCCACAAATCCACAGCCGCATCCAGAAGTATGCACTGTAGATGGTAGTTGCAACTATGGTACCACTGTAGTTTGTGCTACAATGATCCAACTCTTGACATATTGTAGTAAGACGTTACTCTGAGCCTGTTCTTTGATCAAATGCAGATTCATGCACTCATTTATTTCGTGCCCATCCATCGCACGGATTAGGCAAAGATTACCAGATCTTTTCACTCAACCAGTGGGCTCTCTTTTTGCTGGTTTTCAATAGGGAATCTGCCCTTTAGTATTTAGGTAGATCCTCACTGGGGTCTTCTTTAGTTTAGTGTAGGAGGAAAACTTTAGCTCCCTCCTTTGTCTCTTCGATCCTCCGAAGCCATCATTAGCTTTCCTCTTCCCTTTGTATTTTCCATATCCTATTTTGGATGCTCCCTTGTCATCTATAGCATCCATATCAGTTCCCTTGGAAATTGCAACCACTTGGCATAAATATCACTCCGCTGATAATAAAAATCCCCTAAATCCATAAGTTGATCTGTCTCTAAAGTAATTTTGAAATTAGTCTTACTCGCAACTCCTGAGACTACCGCTGTCAGAACTATCAATGGATCCGGCTTATGGACTGTAGCGACTGCTGCATTTAATCTAGTCAAGTAACTTTGTAGGGCCTCTCCAGCCCCCTACTTCATGGTCAAAAGCATCATCATGTTCTATGGCCATGTGATATGAACTCTGAATAGTTTCATGAATATGACTACCAACTCGGACCATTAGCTAGTAGACCCATTCTCTAATTGTCTAAACCACATTACTAACAGTCTTTCAGATATAACGGGAAGCACCATCCCATCACTTCCTCTGAAGCACCTTAACACTTCCATATGCCGGATATATTTCATCAAGTGAACAGTCGAATCCGACCTTCCATCATACGTATCTAGTGCCAGTAGCTTGAAATCGAGTGGATTCCTTGTGTATTGGATGTTTGGGGTAAATGGATTCATGTTCACATCCTCTAAGCTCCATTCTTGGGTCCACTTCTCAGTATCCTTCTTATCATCTCAACAATTCTATCATTATCATCCAATGGAAGTCTCTGATCTATAGCTTCATCCTGTCCCTCAGTTCCTATGAGGAACTACTGGTTACAACACTTGTTGTTGTGCATTTGTGTGCTGACGTTTGTTCCATGGCTCAACATCATTTCGTAGATGTGGTCCATCCCATCCTGTGTCAACATTAGTTAGGCCCTTACCTCCTAGACTCGATATTGAGTTGTAAACATGGGTCGACACCAGGTTGTCAGGCTTCCTAAGGATTGACTCTAACTCCTTCCATTCCATTTTCAGGTGCATTAGTTCCATCTTCCGGTCTTCGATTCTGGTTTCTAGCTATTTCGATTGTTGTTTATTTCTCCATCCTTCTGAAGAATCTATTCAGCATTTTGTCTTATTAAACCACCAAATTATCTTGCATTTCCTTTATTATTCTCTCCATCACCTCTCTGTTACATAAATGAATGGGGGGTTTAACCCTCGTGGATACCTCTTGGCTGCTCCCTATTCTTGTTGGCTTCCTCCAACCTTATCTTTTCGTGTAGATGGCCTCTTCATCTTCTCAAAATCACATTTTAAGTCTTCAAATCCAAGTTTTCTCAATGAAAGCACCAAAATGTTTGGACCAAAAATGGAACAAACACCCAATGAAATATCAAATATGAAATTTTGAAAAGAAAAGAGAATAAAAGTAAGCGAAGAACACTCAATTTTTATAGTGGTTCAGGAAATACTCCAGCTTATATCTGCTTGGCCATTCTCTATTGATTATCCTTTGTTTTTACAATGTTATTCTCACAACTCGATTGCTTACAACTCGGTAAGAATCCAATATAGCGTAATTCCAAACTATATTTCACAACTCGTCGAAACTAATAGTTTGGAATAGAGATAAAAAGGTCTCTTTGAAGTGAGTCTTTCCTCCTATTCATATATGAAGGTTGGCGAATTTAGCTTTGAAATTCCCTGCATACGTTCTCCACGTTCACCATATCGCTCCACAAAAAGGTTCATAACCAACCTGACCTAAAAATTCACAACTCATCATCGAATTGTGAACATCAAGTCGTCACCGAGCTGACCTGAGTCGAGTTGTGTTTTGACTTGGGTCTAATTTGAGTTACCCCTGAAGTTACCTTGTTGCATGTCTTACCATCTCTTGCTTTGGGTTTTCTCAGTAATTTCCTAGGTTCGGCAAGAGCCTGACTCCGGTCCGACCTGAGGCACTGTAACGACCCGTATTTTTAACACTTTAAAAATACGAATTAAAATGAAAATTTTGGATAAAAATCCGAAGGAAATAAAATTTTGTGTTGTTAAATGTGAATTACAAGTTAAAATACAAAACTGAATACTGAAATAACTTATTTGTAAATTAAATATGGATGTTAACTGGTAGTGAATGTAAATAATGAATTGAATTTGATTGTAAACCAAATATGTTATGATTGTAAACAAAGAATAAATAAAATGGTAGATTTAATAATGGAAGTTATGTTATTGAAACTAATATAAATAAATGTAACTTAATATTACAGTTGATTGAAAGCAGATAATAACTGAAACTGTAATTTGATAAAGATGTTAACTTGTAATTGAACGTAAGTAAAAGATTTAAATTTGAATGTAACAAGTAATTGAATTGAATTGAATTTGATTGTAAACAACGAAATAAATAAAATGTTACATTTAATATTGAAGTTATAATATGGAAATCAACGTAAATGAATGTAATTTAATATTACAGTGAATTTAAATAAGATGATAGCTGAAGAAAATGAAAGTAAATGAATTATAAACTATTAGTAATAATGTATAAGTAAATGGTTGATTCAATAATGAAAGTGTAAATCGAAATAAAAGAATTCATTTGGAATTAAATAACTTGAATTTGAATTACAATATAATTGAACGCTGAATCTAATATAATCTTTTATATTGGATTTATAATGGAAAATTGTATTGTAAAAGATTGTTAATTACTATGAAATTAAAAATGGAATTTGTGAACAATTGAAATTTGATTTAAAAGTTAATAATTTAAAATTGGGAATTTTATATTGAAATTAAACAATCGAATAATTTATTTTTCGAATATTGGATTTAATTAGACAATTAAATCGATAATTTAATAAGTTAAAATTCAGAAATAATTGAAAATCGAGTTGAATATGATTGAAAATGATTTGTAAAACTTTATCTTATCATATTGGAGTTATAGTAATGTTATAGAACTTTTAAAATTGAATTTAAAGTTAATTTGTGAAAATTGAATATTTTAATATTTAATTATCGACTAAAAATAGCCATTTTTCTAACAGTCTCAGAATGGAACGAAACTAGTTCCATTGGATCCATAATAGTTTGTTATTGCCGGATTTCAATTTTCGTAGCAATCGGAGTTATCGTTTGACCGTGACAGCTCGAAACGCATCGAATTGTTTTAATATTAATTCGGCGAGAGAAAATAGTCATTTTTCAAAAAAATCTCGGATTTCGACGAAACCAGTTTCATCGGATCCGTAATGTCATATTATTGTAGGGTTTCAAGTTTCGTAACGATCGGACTTGTTGTTTGATCGTACGAACGCGAAACGCCTTGAAATCAATTTAATTGAAATCAATTTTTGAAATCAATTTGAGAATTTCTTTTTCAGCATAACTTCTTCATACAATGGAATTTGGACGTGAAACTTTTTCCATCGCGCTCAGAATATTTTAAAACACCTATTTCGATATATGGGTTTACTCAATTTCGTTTCGGGGTCAGAACGGGCTTTTCGGGCCATAGTTTGTTCCGCACGTTCATCTATCCAGTCTATCTACTCTATCTCTAACATACCTATATAAACACAGTTATAAACCCTAGCCTCCCTAATCTTCATTTGTCTGTACGTACAATTCATCTTCTTCTTAGCTTCTCATTCCAATGGAAGACAAAACCTAATTCTCAAATTCCAAAATCTAAAAAAAAAAAATCAAGATTTACGCGCTTCGGGTCGCGCCTCGGGTTTCAGGGGGAAAAACCCTGGAGCTACTTCGAGTCGGGAAGAAAACTACTCGGGTCATCGGGTCGTTTTCGCAAAAACTCCAAGCAGGCATCGGGTATTTGAGGCGGCGGACCGGGTTGAACTCGAAGTCGACTCAGCACCAGAATTTTTCAATCTTCAAATTTTCATAACTTTTGCATACGGACTCGGATTTGGACGAGGTTTCTTTTGTTAGGATCGTATCGAAATTCCGGACACTTTGACCCTGGTTTGGATGGATTTGGAGACTGTCAAATTTTTGGGTTTAAATTGAATTTAAATTCAATTTAAATTCAAAAGGTGAGTGTTTTATAACGCTCACAATGTACTGAATATTTTTATGGTAGTTAAATTTGACATTATAAAGTGATATGAATTTATTTGTCGTTGTTTGATAAAAATTTAATTGTCATACAGATTGTCGTGTGAATTCACCGTTGAAAATTTAAATTGACAGTAAATTGAAATTAGGATTTAATTGAAATCAAATTTCCCGATATTGATAACTATGAAATTGCCATGAATTGTATTGTCTATTGGATGATTTATTTCGATGGATGCTATTGGTTGATATCTAAATGTTTGGATGTTTATTTGCTTATATGTATCCTGTTATACATACATATGACACTGTGATTGGTTTATGTGATATATATTCATCCCTAACCTTTAATTGAAATAAATAATCACTTGGCCATAGGTTAGAAAATTATATACGGACACCGGGTTGGTTAAATTAAATGATTTTAAAAGTTGTTTTGAAATTTTTTAAATGAATTGATTTTAAGAATAAAATCCAATTTATGGAAATTGAATTATTTTGAATTGAAGCTCGATATGTTGGAATTTAAACTTGGTAAATGAAATTGTTTAATTACTCGAAGTTTAGATTTTTAAGAAAAGGATGGAAATACGACGTAAATATTCGAAAGTTGATTTGTTTTAAAAGATTGGACTTTTAATCGAACTCTGAATATTTCTAAGAAAATTTATATGAAATGATATTTCAAGTTTGAGTTTGGAATTGAAAATTAATTTGAAATTGAGATTTAATTAATTTGGAATTTAATTGAAATTCAAAGAAATTCGTGAATTGGACTAAATTGAAACTATTGAATTAAATTTGAAGATAAAATTGATTTGAATAGGATTTGAACTGAAATTGAGTTGGAATGTAATACTTAAATGAATTCTTGAAATCCGAATGTTAATCTAAGTTTATTGAATTGGAATTTTTCCAGAAATTAAGTAAACTACTTAATACGGATGTTTAATTTGAAGTATATTCTAATTTGAATACGAAATGGTTTTAAAGAGAATCTTATATTCTTATATAAATATATGAGCTATTTTGAAATGTGAAATATTTAAAGTTTCGAAATATATTGAAAGTGAAATTGTTTATTTTGTGGTTCAAATATGTATTTGAAATTGATAATTTGAAATGGTTTATTGAGAAGCTAAATCGAGTTGAAATTAATGATTTTGTAATCGAAATGAGATATTGAGGCGAAAAATGATTTTGAAACGGAATCTTACATCTTGAATAGATATGATGATATTTGAATGGATTTGATTTTGAAGCGAATATGATATTTTGATATCAATTATGAATTGATTTGAAATGTAAAAGAGCCACCGGTGTAATAATACGTAGTTATCAAAGAGACCGGGATCGGATATGGACATACTCCCTGTCGATACCGAAAACCACTTTAATAACTAATACACGCGGAGTGTTGATCCAGAATGAAGTGGATGGTTTTGGTGAACGCGTTGACTGAAGAAAGAGAACGATTTTGGATGACTCCTGACATGACTAAAACAGGAGCCGCGCCGGGCCATTGAGGATCGCCATCTCTAGCGGACACACTTCTTCGATACCATATCTATTACTATTGTGATTCGATTTGGGTGCACCCCTTGATTTGGGAGTGTTGTTTCGTGGTGTTGGGGTAGTAGCTGTTATGCCCAACATCAGTCCAGATCAGGCAACTACTAGTATCCTAGTTGGTATCGCCTCATGTACCTTGTCATACTGATTATCCTATTCGCGACCATTACGTTTTGGTTTGTACCTTTAGTATATGGATTGCCCTCTGGTGACTTCCGGTTTTGGAGAAACTACGGTCTTGTATATACTCTTGGGAATAAAAATGTGTTAAGGGTGGAATGGGCCATGGCTTAACGCTATTTTAATACTTTTACTTTAATATAGACATATTATAATAGCGTATTGTACTACATAGTAGATAGTTTAACGGATCCTTGAGAGATGGAAAATCCCGTAACATCTCTTAAGTTATTGCACTCACGTTGACACTGGATAGGAGATGTCAAACCCCGTAAACATCTCTGACGCCGTCACACTCATATTTCTTATTCGATTTGACTTACATGAGATATTTTAGTCCTGACTCGAGTGTTTTGTCTTTTCATTACGCTCGGGTCAGCCTGAGCATTTCAGATAAGGTCGAAGATCTATTCTGGAGGACGAAGACGGAGTTTGGTATTACATCATTTGTATTCTACTACTGTATTATTTTTCCGCTGCATTATTGTATTATCTCTGATATGTATGTAACTCTGATTTATGATGTATTATAATAATCAAATTTATTTATTTAACAGCTTCATGAACTGTTATTTTATTATTATATCTTGTCCCTTCCGCTGCGAGATTCTGAGTTTGTTTCTGTTCTTTCTTTTCTTTTCTTATTTAACCCCAATAACGATCTGTATTTTGTATTGTTTGAGTCGGCATGTGTGTATGTTTTGTCGACTTGAACGGTCAAAAATGTGGGTCGTTTCAGTTGGTATCAGAGCTTTGGTTTAGATTACCTTGGCTCTAGTGGGGAATAACTCATTGAAATAGGGTTAAACCTTATGAATGAGTTCGAGTGTATATGAGAGAGCGTATGTAACGACCCGTATTTTTAACACTTTAAAAATACGAATTAAAATGAAAATTTTGGATAAAAATCCCAAGGAAATAAAATTTTGTGTTGTTAAATGTAAATTATAAGTTAAAATACAAAACGGAATTCTGAAATAACTTATTTGTAAATCAAATATGGATGTTAACTTGTAGTGAATTTAGATAATGATTGAATGGGATTGTAAACCAAATTGGTTACGATTGTAAACAAAGGATAAATAAATGTTACATTTAATATTGAAGTTATAATATGGAAATCAACGTAAACGAATATAGTTTAATATTACTGTGAATTTAAATAAGATGATAACTGTAGAAAATGGAAGTAAATGAATTATAAACCATTGATAATAATGTATAAGTAAATGGTTGATTCAATAATGAAAGTGTAAATCGAAATAAAAGAATTCATTTGGAATTAAATAACTTGAATTTGAATTACAATATAATTGAAGGCTGAATCTAATATAATCTTTTATATTGGATTTATAATGGAAAACTGCATTGTAAAAGATTGTTAATTACTGTGAAATTTAAAAATAGGATTTGTGAACAACTGAAATTTGATTTAAAAGTTAATAATTTAAAATTGGGAATTTTATATTGAAATTAAACAGTCAAATAATTTATTTTCGAATATTGGATTTAATTAGGTAATTAAATCAATAATTTAATAAGTTAAATTTCAGAAATAATTGAAAATCGAGTTGAATGTGATTGAAAATGATTTGTAAAATTTTATCTTATCATATTGGAGTTATAGTAATGTTATAGAACTTTTAAAATTGAATTTAAAGTTAATTTGTGAAAATTGAATATTTTAATATTTAATTATTGACTGAAAAATAGTCATTTTTCAAACAGTCTCAGAATTGAACGAAACTAGTTCCATTTGATCCGTAATAGTTTGTTATTATCGGATTTCAATTTTCGTAGCAATCGGAGTTACCGTTTGATCGTGGCAGCTCGAAACGCATCAAATTGTTTTTAATTTTAATTCGGCGAGTTAAAAATAGTCATTTTTCAAAAAGTCTCGGATTTCGACGAAACCAGTTTCATCGGATCCGTAATGTGATATTATTGTAAGGTTTCAAATTTCGTAATATTTGGATTTACCGTTTGTCCGGTACAAATTAAAACGCATCGAAATCGGTTTAAATCGGTTTAATTTAAATCGTCGTTTAATTCCATATCTCACACATACGATCGAATTAGCTTCCGAAACCCATTCCATTGTGTCCGAAACGTGGGGTAAACCCCAGAAACGCCAGTTGCGGCACGTAAATCGGATTTCGGAAAACCCGGATGAATAGTGTTCGAGATTTCTCTATAAATAGCCCACCCTCTTCACAAAAAAAAAAAAAAAAAAAAAAAAATTGAAAACCCTAATCTATATCTGCAGCCGCCACCCTCTAATGAATGGCCAGAAAGTCATTTCGTTCTTCCCATGATATCTCAAAATCCGTTCAGTAATTCGAGAAACTTTCTACATGAAAGTTGTAGAGGGCATTGAGTTCTAGATATCCAACGGTCGGAATTTCCTGGAGTGGCTTAGATCGACCAGAATTTCGCCACAAAGGGCCGGCGTTCGTGCACGCAAAACGATGGAAGGGGGCGACCGGACTTCAAGCTACTGGGGGCGGTGGTAGTTCTCGTGATGGGCTTCGTTTTGGCAGTGGTTTGATGGGGCATGGAGGTCGGTAGGGTGGTGCGTCGGCGGAAAAACGAACGTGATGTTGGGTTTCATCGTTCGAAACGAACGAAGGAGAAGAGAGGGAGGGGGAAAGGAAAGCACGGTTCAGATCTTTGCATCAGGGGAGGAACGGTGGATGATAGAAGGGTTTGAAAATTTAAATTAGAAAAAAAATTGTAAATTTATATACATAATATCATACAAATTTGAAAATTCATATCTTTTTCATACGAGGTCGGATCGAGACGATTCTTTTTCCGTTGGACTCGTATTGACGAGCACTACGCTATGCAACTGGATCGGAATCATTTGGAGCTAGAGAAAATTTTGAGTAAATCGAACGTCGTTCGATTTGATTTAAATCGTAAAATCAAGGTGAGTGTTTTATAACGCTCACAACGTACTAAATATCTTTATGCTAGTTGAATTGACATTATGAAGTGTTATGATTTTATTTGTCGTTGTTAGATATAAATTAATTGTCATATAGCTGGTTATTTTGAATTAACCGTTGAAAAATGAAATTGACAGTTAATTTGGAATTGAAATTGAATTACGATTAAATTACCTGACATTGATAACTATGAAACTGCCATGAATTGTATTGACTATTGGATGATGTATTGTGATGGATGTCATTGGTTGATGTTTGAATGTTTGGATGTTGATTTGCTTATATATACTGTTATGCGTACATATGATACCGTGATTTAATTTAAGTGATATATGTTCATCCCTGACATTTAGTTGAAATAAATAAATAATCACTTGGCCATAGGATAGAAAATTATATACGGACACCGAATTGGCTAAATTAATAATTTTTGAAATCGTCGTTGAAATTTATTTAAAATGTGTTGATATAAAAGTTATAAATAGAAATCGATTTATAGAAATTGAATTCATCGAAAAATTGAGTTTGGAATGTTGAAATGAATTTTGGTTAAAGGAATTTTGTTAAATAATTAAGTTGTGACTTTGAAATTTGGAAATTGGATATGATTGAATGTCGAAAATTGGTTTGTTTAAAGATTTAACTTTTATTCGAACTTTGAATATTTCTAAGAAAAGTTATATGAAATGATATTTCAGGTTTGAGTTTAGAATTGAAACTTGGATTCAAAAAATTTGTTATTGAAACAAAATTTAATTTAATGTTTAAATCGATATTTTGAAATTGGATATGGAATTGAAATTGAAATTTATTTGAAATTGGAGTTTAAATTGATTTGGAATTGAAATTTAAATTCATTTGGAATTGGGATTGGAAATTAATTTGGATTTGGAAATTAATTTGAAATTGGAAATTGAAAGTGAATGGAATTTGTTTATTAAAATCGAGATTTATATGGAATCAAAATTTATTCGAGTTGAAATCGGAATTGAATCAATTAAATCGAAATGTAAATTGGAATTGATTTGGATAGGAAATTGGGAAGTTGACCGGTTTGACTTTGGAATTATATTTAACTTAAATGAATATTTTAGTATAAATGATTTAAAATCTATATTCTTTAAATATTGAAATTATTTTGATTTTTCAAACTATTTTACTATATAAACCATTTTCAAATTATTTTCGATTTAACTATTTAAATATTTATATTAAACTATTTTAATTATTTTAATTATTTAAACTACTTTTAAACTACTTAAAACTATTTTCTAAAATTTTCAAGCTGGTCAATAAGGTGAATTTGTTTATATTTAAATCTTGAATTTAAATACGAATTGGGTTAAATGAAGTTGCAACTTAAATTGAAATTCGAAATGATTTTAAAATCGAAATGAGATATTGAGGCGAAAATGATTTTTGAGACAAAACCTTACATTTTGAATAAATATGATGATATTTGAAATGGATTTGATTTTCGAAGCGAATATGATATTTTGATATCAATTATGAATTGATTTGAAATGTAAAAGAGCCAACGGTGTAATAATACGTAGTTATTAAAGAGACCGGGATCGGATATGGACATACTCTCTGTCGATACCGAATACCACTTTAATAACTATTACACGCGGAGTGTTGATCCAGAATGAAGTGGATGGTTTGGTGAACGCGTTGACTGAAGAAAGAGAACGATATTGGATGACCCTTGACATGACTAAAACAGGAGCCGCGCCGGGCCATTGAGGTTCGCCATCTCTAGCGGACACACTTCTTCGATACCATATCTATTACATTTGTGATTCGATTTGGGTGCACCCCTCGATTATGGGAGTGTTGTTTCGCGGTGTTGGGGTAGCTGCTGGCTATGCTCAACATCAGTCCGGATCACGCAACTACTAGTATCCTAGTTGGTATTGCCTCATGTACCTTGTCATACTGATTATCCTATTCGCGACCACTACGTTATGGTTTGTACCTTGAGTATATGGATTGCCCTCTGGTGACTTCCGGTTTTGGGGAAACTACGGTCTTGTATATGCTCTTGGGAATATAAATGTGTTAAGCGGCGAATGGGCGTTGACTTAACACTATTTTGATACCTTTACTTTACTTTAGACATTATCTATATAGCGTATCTTATTGTATATATAGATAGTTTAACGGATCCTTGAGAGATGGAAAATCCCGTAACATCCCTTGAGTTATTGCACGCACGTTGACACTGGATAAGAGATGTCAAACCCCGTAAACATCTCTGACGCCGTTTACACTCATATTTATTACGATTGATTTAACTTTCATAAGGATATTTTAGTCCTGACTCGAGTGTTTTGTCTTTTCATTACGCTCGGGTCAGCCTGAGCATTTCAGTTTAGGTTGAAGATCATTTCCTTGGAGGACGGAGACGAAGATTTGGTATATTATCTACTACTATTATATTCATTCCATTCCACTGCATTGTTGTATGATATTTGCTGTGTATGTAACTATGATAAATGTTGTATAATAATAATCAAATGTATTCAGTTCAAATGTATTCATTTAATTAACAGCTTCATGAACTGTTATTTTATTATCATACTTTAGCCTTCCGCTGTGAGATTCTGTGTTGTTTCATTTGCTTCTGTTCTTTCTTTCCTTTTCTTATTTAACCCCAATAACCATCCGCCCTTTCGAATGGTTTAGAACCGGCATGTGTGTTTGATTTGTCGATTTAAACTGTCCAAAAAGGCGGGTCGTTACAGTTGGTATCAGAGCTTTGGTTTAGATTACCTTGGCTCTAGTGGGGAATAACTCATTGAAATAGAGGTAAACTATATGAATGAGTTGAGTGTATATGAGAGAGCGTATTTGTAATTTTGATATAAAAATGATTTTATATTGTGTTAATTTGTTCCGTTGAGTATTTATGAATTCTGGTTGGTACTTGGGACGCCAAGGCATCGATAGGAATTTCTAAACACTCGAATAGGACAGATTGACATAATATTGTTTTGGATTATATTCTATATATAAAAGACTTATCTTGAAAATTTATAAATTTTGATTGTATTGGTTAGAGATGATAATATTAGATTATCATCGTTTATTGTTGATTAGTCAATATTTCTAACTATTGACTATTGAATGATTTTATGAAATGAAACTTGTAAATATGATTGACAATGAATATAAATGGTAAATAAAATAAAATAAAAATGAATTTAAATTAAGATGGAGAATTTAAATTCCGGTGTTTGAAATTTATTAACAAAAATTTGAAATGTATAATATAAGTATTATATGATAGTATATTCGATTAGAAATTGTTTCCAAAGAATTTTTAAATGAAGTAGGTGTTATACTCCCCTCTTGACACTAGAAAATGATTCCGGTGATGAGTGCACGCATCATCGACTTTATTTTCGAGAGTCTAAGTGGGGGAGATCACTTAATAGTTTTTCTAAACCCTGTTTTGATTAAAATTGAATTTTATTTTATATTCTCTATAGTATGACTTGATATATATTAATATAAGTATATATTATTTCAAACTTGATTTGAATTGAAACCGGAGTTGAAATTCTTAAGTTCTTTAATATTTAATAATTATAAACTATTGAGATAAACAAATACTTGAATCATTACAGAACTTCTAAATTGTGAAATGAGAAATGAACCTAAGAGCTAAGTGAAAATATCAATTGAAGTAGATATCCTTAGAATTAGGAAATTATGAACTTAAAATAAAATTGAAACTGTAAAACTCGCATAGTATTAAATTTCATTCTATAGCATAAATATAACTTACCAGAATATTTAAGAAGTTCAAAAATGTTATATGAATTGTTAATTGGATAATATACAAGTTTAGGTTTGAATAATGAAATATGCATTTAATTAATGGTTTGCAAATATAAATAAAATTGTTAGTAAATAATTGGAATTTAAATTAACATTTAAAGGTGATTCACAATTATGTTAATATAAAATGGAAATACTATATGTGAATGTAAATGTGAAATTAAATTATAGTGAAATTTAAGTAATGACTTAAGAATTAATTAATTGAAAATTCAACTTTGAATGAAAAGAGGTTGTATGTTGTTTAACTACATTCTATTTGCATAACTATAACTTACCAAATACTTAAAAAGTTAAAATGTTAATAAAAATAAGTAAATGAATAATATACAAGTGTGATTGCGAATAATAAAATGTGAAGATCTATTGATAGTTGTAAATATAAGGAAATTTAAGTTGTAAAGTGAATTAAATTTAAAATTAATTAAATATAGAATTAGTAAATGGAAACTAATTAAATTTGAATAAAACTAAATGTCAATAAACTTGGAAGTGTATGAAATTAAAATTTTGACTTGGAAATGTATAATTGATTTATTATAGATTTGGATGGAGGTTAATGTTTGATATGCATTGGTTGTTAGATAGATGTTAATTGATTAAGTATGATTCATTTTGTTAATAAATTGAATAAATGAAATATAAATTTAAATAATTAAATTCAATTTGAAGTAAGGAGATGTTGAATATAATTGTAATCAATTTAATTTGAAGAAAATTGTCTTGAGTTAAATGTGGATGTAATAAAGTGAATAAACCGGAAAACAAATTTAATATAAACTTATTTCATAAAAATATAAAAGAAATTAACAACTTTGTGTTAATGCTTGATTTTCCGGAAACTTTAAATTGGATAGTTTGTATTTGTAATAACAAACAAATGTGGAAATCTAAAATTGTCCGGTATGTGCTGAAACTAAAAGTACCATAACTTTTAAACGAATAATCGGAATTTGATGATCTTGGACTTTTCGGAAAGCTTAGAATCTGTAGCACGACTTTTGTTTAGAGTATTTCAGAAAATTCATTGGTTTACTAGGTTAAAAATGTAAATGTCTATCGCTGTCCTGTGTAAGAATAAGCAAAACCAATAGCATTTGACCTTAGTATTTATGACATAACTTTTTAATGGTTTATCGGATTTTCATGATCTTGTACTTTCTGGAAAGCTTAGAGCCTAAGCTCCAACTTTCGTTTTATAAGCTTTTCTTATTTCTGTCATTTAGGAGGTCGAAAATCTGAAATTACATTTCAGGCCTGCGCTAAATTGCTCGGGGCTGAAGCGTATCATTTTAGTAAAATGACCGTAACTTTTGAACGGAAGGTCCGAATTCAATGATTTTGGACATTCCGGAAAGCCTGAAACGAATGCAACAACTTTTGTTTAGATTCCATCGTCAAATTTTATCGTTTAAGGGACCAAAAACCGAGATTCATTTGCTGTCCTGAAATTGGAATTGCAGTTTTAAGCTAAACTTGTTATATGTATGTTGTTTATGATAAGTATATCGATCTATCTTTATATGCATGGTTCTAACTTGGTTATTGAGAATTTTAGTAGGTAGCAAAGGGGTTGCGCTTCGTTGTGGAGCTCGCTTCTGCGCTTAATGCAAAATGTAAGTTAAAATGCTAATAAACGCTAAATAAAAGGTACGTTCTCGGATTACGGTTTATGTTGTGGTATATTATTGTGTTCCCCATGTTTTGGGATGCCTCATTCTTGTAATGAGATGTATATCATGCAATTATTACCACTGTGAAATTTTTCGGTCCTAGCCGCGCAAAGGAGGTGCTGCCGAATTTTTTTCAAAAATCCGGGAGTTAGAAAATTTTGAGATTTTAAAAATCCTATAACTGAATTTTGCAAATAAGTCAAATATTTGAATGAATTATATCTAAATGATGGTTTCTCCTTCTCCGTTCCTTTTCGAGGACGAAAAGTTTTAAGTGGGGGAGAATGTAACGACCCGTATTTTTAACACTTTAAAAATACGAATTAAAATGAAAATTTTGGATAAAAATCCCAAGGAAATAAAATTTTGTGTTGTTAAATGTAAATTATAAGTTAAAATACAAAACGGAATTCTGAAATAACTTATTTGTAAATCAAATATGGATGTTAACTTGTAGTGAATTTAGATAATGATTGAATGGGATTGTAAACCAAATTGGTTACGATTGTAAACAAAGGATAAATAAATGTTACATTTAATATTGAAGTTATAATATGGAAATCAACGTAAACGAATATAGTTTAATATTACTGTGAATTTAAATAAGATGATAACTGTAGAAAATGGAAGTAAATGAATTATAAACCATTGATAATAATGTATAAGTAAATGGTTGATTCAATAATGAAAGTGTAAATCGAAATAAAAGAATTCATTTGGAATTAAATAACTTGAATTTGAATTACAATATAATTGAAGGCTGAATCTAATATAATCTTTTATATTGGATTTATAATGGAAAACTACATTGTAAAAGATTGTTAATTACTGTGAAATTTAAAAATAGGATTTGTGAACAACTGAAATTTGATTTAAAAGTTAATAATTTAAAATTGGGAATTTTATATTGAAATTAAACAGTCAAATAATTTATTTTCGAATATTGGATTTAATTAGGTAATTAAATCAATAATTTAATAAGTTAAATTTCAGAAATAATTGAAAATCGAGTTGAATGTGATTGAAAATGATTTGTAAAATTTTATCTTATCATATTGGAGTTATAGTAATGTTATAGAACTTTTAAAATTGAATTTAAAGTTAATTTGTGAAAATTGAATATTTTAATATTTAATTATTGACTGAAAAATAGTCATTTTTCAAACAGTCTCAGAATTGAACGAAACTAGTTCCATTTGATCCGTAATAGTTTGTTATTATCGGATTTCAATTTTCGTAGCAATCGGAGTTACCGTTTGATCGTGGCAGCTCGAAACGCATCAAATTGTTTTTAATTTTAATTCGGCGAGTTAAAAATAGTCATTTTTCAAAAAGTCTCGGATTTCGACGAAACCAGTTTCATCGGATCCGTAATGTGATATTATTGTAAGGTTTCAAATTTCGTAATATTTGGATTTACCGTTTGTCCGGTACAAATTAAAACGCATCGAAATCGGTTTAAATCGGTTTAATTTAAATCGTCGTTTAATTCCATATCTCACACATACGATCGAATTAGCTTCCGAAACCCATTCCATTGTGTCCGAAACGTGGGGTAAACCCCAGAAACGCCAGTTGCGGCGCGTAAATCGGATTTCGGAAAACCCGGATGAATAGTGTTCGAGATTTCTCTATAAATAGCCCACCCTCTTCACAAAAAAAAAAAAAAAAAAAAAAAATTGAAAACCCTAATCTATATCTGCAGCCGCCACCCTCTAATGAATGGCCAGAAAGTCATTTCGTTCTTCCCATGATATCTCAAAATCCGTTCAGTAATTCGAGAAACTTTCTACATGAAAGTTGTAGAGGGCATTGAGTTCTAGATATCCAACGGTCGGAATTTCCTGGAGTGGCTTAGATCGACCAGAATTTCGCCACAAAGGGCCGGCGTTCGTGCACGCAAAACGATGGAAGGGGGCGACCGGACTTCAAGCTACTGGGGGCGGTGGTAGTTCTCGTGATGGGCTTCGTTTTGGCAGTGGTTTGATGGGGCATGGAGGTCGGTAGGGTGGTGCGTCGGCGGAAAAACGAACGTGATGTTGGGTTTCATCGTTCGAAACGAACGAAGGAGAAGAGAGGGAGGGGGAAAGGAAAGCACGGTTCAGATCTTTGCATCAGGGGAGGAACGGTGGATGATAGAAGGGTTTGAAAATTTAAATTAGAAAAAAAATTGTAAATTTATATACATAATATCATACAAATTTGAAAATTCATATCTTTTTCATACGAGGTCGGATCGAGACGATTCTTTTTCCGTTGGACTCGTATTGACGAGCACTACGCTATGCAACTGGATCGGAATCATTTGGAGCTAGAGAAAATTTTGAGTAAATCGAACGTCGTTCGATTTGATTTAAATCGTAAAATCAAGGTGAGTGTTTTATAACGCTCACAACGTACTAAATATCTTTATGCTAGTTGAATTGACATTATGAAGTGTTATGATTTTATTTGTCGTTGTTAGATATAAATTAATTGTCATATAGCTGGTTATTTTGAATTAACCGTTGAAAAATGAAATTGACAGTTAATTTGGAATTGAAATTGAATTACGATTAAATTACCTGACATTGATAACTATGAAACTGCCATGAATTGTATTGACTATTGGATGATGTATTGTGATGGATGTCATTGGTTGATGTTTGAATGTTTGGATGTTGATTTGCTTATATATACTGTTATGCGTACATATGATACCGTGATTTAATTTAAGTGATATATGTTCATCCCTGACATTTAGTTGAAATAAATAAATAATCACTTGGCCATAGGATAGAAAATTATATACGGACACCGAATTGGCTAAATTAATAATTTTTGAAATCGTCGTTGAAATTTATTTAAAATGTGTTGATATAAAAGTTATAAATAGAAATCGATTTATAGAAATTGAATTCATCGAAAAATTGAGTTTGGAATGTTGAAATGAATTTTGGTTAAAGGAATTTTGTTAAATAATTAAGTTGTGACTTTGAAATTTGGAAATTGGATATGATTGAATGTCGAAAATTGGTTTGTTTAAAGATTTAACTTTTATTCGAACTTTGAATATTTCTAAGAAAAGTTATATGAAATGATATTTCAGGTTTGAGTTTAGAATTGAAACTTGGATTCAAAAAATTTGTTATTGAAACAAAATTTAATTTAATGTTTAAATCGATATTTTGAAATTGGATATGGAATTGAAATTGAAATTTATTTGAAATTGGAGTTTAAATTGATTTGGAATTGAAATTTAAATTCATTTGGAATTGGGATTGGAAATTAATTTGGATTTGGAAATTAATTTGAAATTGGAAATTGAAAGTGAATGGAATTTGTTTATTAAAATCGAGATTTATATGGAATCAAAATTTATTCGAGTTGAAATCGGAATTGAATCAATTAAATCGAAATGTAAATTGGAATTGATTTGGATAGGAAATTGGGAAGTTGACCGGTTTGACTTTGGAATTATATTTAACTTAAATGAATATTTTAGTATAAATGATTTAAAATCTATATTCTTTAAATATTGAAATTATTTTGATTTTTCAAACTATTTTACTATATAAACCATTTTCAAATTATTTTCGATTTAACTATTTAAATATTTATATTAAACTATTTTAATTATTTTAATTATTTAAACTACTTTTAAACTACTTAAAACTATTTTCTAAAATTTTCAAGCTGGTCAATAAGGTGAATTTGTTTATATTTAAATCTTGAATTTAAATACGAATTGGGTTAAATGAAGTTGCAACTTAAATTGAAATTCGAAATGATTTTAAAATCGAAATGAGATATTGAGGCGAAAATGATTTTTGAGACAAAACCTTACATTTTGAATAAATATGATGATATTTGAAATGGATTTGATTTTCGAAGCGAATATGATATTTTGATATCAATTATGAATTGATTTGAAATGTAAAAGAGCCAACGGTGTAATAATACGTAGTTATTAAAGAGACCGGGATCGGATATGGACATACTCTCTGTCGATACCGAATACCACTTTAATAACTATTACACGCGGAGTGTTGATCCAGAATGAAGTGGATGGTTTGGTGAACGCGTTGACTGAAGAAAGAGAACGATATTGGATGACCCTTGACATGACTAAAACAGGAGCCGCGCCGGGCCATTGAGGTTCGCCATCTCTAGCGGACACACTTCTTCGATACCATATCTATTACATTTGTGATTCGATTTGGGTGCACCCCTCGATTATGGGAGTGTTGTTTCGCGGTGTTGGGGTAGCTGCTGGCTATGCTCAACATCAGTCCGGATCACGCAACTACTAGTATCCTAGTTGGTATTGCCTCATGTACCTTGTCATACTGATTATCCTATTCGCGACCACTACGTTATGGTTTGTACCTTGAGTATATGGATTGCCCTCTGGTGACTTCCGGTTTTGGGGAAACTACGGTCTTGTATATGCTCTTGGGAATATAAATGTGTTAAGCGGCGAATGGGCGTTGACTTAACACTATTTTGATACCTTTACTTTACTTTAGACATTATCTATATAGCGTATCTTATTGTATATATAGATAGTTTAACGGATCCTTGAGAGATGGAAAATCCCGTAACATCCCTTGAGTTATTGCACGCACGTTGACACTGGATAAGAGATGTCAAACCCCGTAAACATCTCTGACGCCGTTTACACTCATATTTATTACGATTGATTTAACTTTCATAAGGATATTTTAGTCCTGACTCGAGTGTTTTGTCTTTTCATTACGCTCGGGTCAGCCTGAGCATTTCAGTTTAGGTTGAAGATCATTTCCTTGGAGGACGGAGACGAAGATTTGGTATATTATCTACTACTATTATATTCATTCCATTCCACTGCATTGTTGTATGATATTTGCTGTGTATGTAACTATGATAAATGTTGTATAATAATAATCAAATGTATTCAGTTCAAATGTATTCATTTAATTAACAGCTTCATGAACTGTTATTTTATTATCATACTTTAGCCTTCCGCTGTGAGATTCTGTGTTGTTTCATTTGCTTCTGTTCTTTCTTTCCTTTTCTTATTTAACCCCAATAACCATCCGCCCTTTCGAATGGTTTAGAACCGGCATGTGTGTTTGATTTGTCGATTTAAACTGTCCAAAAAGGCGGGTCGTTACAGCGTATTTGTAATTTTGATATAAAAATGATTTTATATTGTGTTAAATTGTTCCGTTGAGTATTTATGAATTCTCGTTGGTACTTGGAACGCCAAGGCATCGATAGGAATTTCTAAACACTCGAATAGGACAGATTGACATAATATTGTTTTGGACTATATTTTTATATAAAAGAACTATCTTGAAAATTTATAAATTTTAATTGTATTGGTTGTTAGGAGATGATAATATTAGATTATCATCGTTTATTGTTGATTAGTCAATATTTCTAACTATTGACTATTGGACGATTTTAAGAAATGAAACTTGTAAATATGATTGACAATGAATATAAATGGTAAATAAAATAAAATAAAAATGAATTTAAATTAAGATGGAGAATTTAAATTCCGGTGTTTTGAAAATTTATTAACAAAAATTTGAAATGTATAATACAAGTATTATATGATAGTATATTCGATTAGAAATTGTTTTCAAAGGATTTTCAAATGAAGTGTTATACTCCCCTCCTGACACTAGAGAATGATTTCGGTGATGAGTACACGCATCATCGACGTTTATTTTCGAGAGTCTAAGTAGGGGAGATCACTTAATAGCTTTTTCTAAACCCTATTTTGATTAAAATTGAATTTTATTTTGTATTCTCTATAGTATGACTTGATACACATTAATATAAGTATATATTATTTCAAACTTGATTTGAAATGAAACCGGAGATGAAATTCTTAAGTTCTTTAATATTTAATGACTTTAAACTATTGAGATAAACAAATACTTGAATCATTATGGAACTTCTAAATTGTGAAATGAGAAATGAACCTAAGAGCTAAGTGAAATTATCAATTGAAGTAGAAATCCTTAGAATTAGGAAATTATGAATTTAAAATAAAATTGAAACTGTAAAACTCGCATAGTATTAAATTTCATTCTATAGCATAAATATAACTTACCAAAATATTTAAGAAGTTCAAAAATGTTATATGAATTGTTAATCGGATAATATACAAGTTTAGGTTTGAATAATGAAATATGCATTTAATTAATGGTTTGCAAATATAAATAAAATTATTAGTAAATAATTGGAATTTAAAGTAACATTTAAAGGTGATTCACCATTATGTTAATATAAAATGGAAATACTATATGTGAATGTAAATGTGAAATTAAATTATAGTGAAATTTAAGTAATGACTTAAGAATTAATTAATTGAAAATTCAACTTTGAATGAAAAGAGGTTGTATGTTGTTTAACTACATTCTATTTGCATAACAAAAACTTACCAAATACTTAAAAAGTTTAAAATGCTTATAAGGATAAGTAGAGGAATAATATACCAGTGTGAGAGTGAATAATAAAATGTGAAGATTTATTGATAGTTGTAAATATAAAAGAAATTTAAGCTGTAAAATGAATGATATATACAAGTGAATGAATAAATTTAAAATTAATGAAATATAAAATTTGTAAATGGAAACTAATTAAAGTTGAATATAACTAAATGTCAATAAACTTGGAAGTGTATGAAATAAAAAAATTTACTTGGAAATGTATAATTGATTTAGTGTAGATTCTGGATGGATGGTAATGTTTGATATGCATTGGTTGTTTGATGGATGGTAATTGATTTAGTAGAATTCATTAGTGTTAATGGAATTGAATAAACGGAATAAAATTTTAAAATAATTAAATTCAAATTTGAAGCAAAGTGAAATTAAATATAATTGAATCCAATTTAAATTGAAGCAAATTGACATGAATTTAAAATGTGAATGAAACAAACTTGAATAGATCGAAAACAAATTGAATGTAAACGTATTTCATGGATAAATAAGAAAATAAACGACTTTGTGTTTATGATTGTTTCTTTAGAAAATTTAAAGTTTGATGGTTTGTACTTTGAAATAATAAAAGCAAAATTTTGGAAAAAAATCCAAAATTGTCCAATATATGCTGAAACGAAAACAACCATAACTTTTAAATGGCTAAACGAAGTTCAACGATATTAGACTTTTCGGAAAGCTTAGAAACTGTAGCACGACTTTTGTTTAGACTGTATTGAGAAATTCCTTCATTTACTTAGTTAAAAATTTGAATCTTCTCGCTGGCCTGTGTAAAAGGGAAGTAAAATCAGTAGCATATACTCTTAGTATTTTTGCCATAACGTTTTACTGGTTTATCGGATTTTGATGATCTTGCACTTTCTGGAAAGCTTAGAACTTAAGCTAAAACTTTTGTTTTAAGCATTTGGTGTTTTGCTGTCATTTAGAAGGTCAAAAACGTGACCAAACTTCGCTGACCTGCGCAATTCATTGCCAGGCTGAGGCGTATCTATTTAGTAAAACGGTCGTAACTTTTGAACGGAAGGTCCGAATTCAATGATTTTGGACATTCCGGGAAGCCTGAAACGAATGCAACAACTTTTGTTTAGATTCCATTGTCAAATTTTATCGTTTAGGTGACCAAAAACTGAGATTCGTTTGCTGTCCTGGAAATTGAATTTCAGTTTTGAAGCTAAACATGTTATATGTGTGTTGTTTATGATAAGTATATCGATCTATCTTTATATGCATGGTTCTAACTTGGTTATTGAGCATTTTAGTAGGTAGCAAAGGGGTTGTGCTTCACTTGTGGAGCTCGCTTCTGCGCTTAATGCAAAATGTAAGTTAAAATGCTAATAAACGCTAAATAAAAGGTATGTTCTCGGATTACAGTTTATGTTGTGGTATATTATTGTGTTCCCCATGTTTTGGGATGCCTCATTCTTGTAATGAGATGTATATCATGCAATTATTACTACTGTGAAATTTTTCGGTCCTATCCGCGCAAAGGAGGTGCTGTCGAAATTTTTCAAAAATCCGGGAGTTAGAAAATTTTGAGATTTTAAAAATCCTATAACTGAATTTTGCAAATAAGTAGAATATTTTGAATGAATTATATCTAAATGATGGTTTCCCCTTCTCCGTTCCTTTTCGAGGACGAAAAGTTTTAAGTGGGGGAGAATGTAACGACCCGTATTTTTAACACTTTAAAAATACGAATTAAAATGAAAATTTTGGATAAAAATCCGAAGGAAATAAAATTTTGTGTTGTTAAATGTGAATTACAAGTTAAAATACAAAACTGAATTCTGAAATAACTTATTTGTAAATTAAATATGGATGTTAACTGGTAGTGAATGTAAATAATGAATTGAATTTGATTGTAAACCAAATATGTTATGATTGTAAACAAAGAATAAATAAAATGGTAGATTTAATAATGGAAGTTATGTTATTGAAACTAATATAAATAAATGTAACTTAATATTACAGTTGATTGAAAGCAGATAATAACTGAAACTGTAATTTGATAAAGATGTTAACTTGTAATTGAACGTAAGTAAAAGATTTAAATTTGAATGTAACAAGTAATTGAATTGAATTGAATTTGATTGTAAACAACGAAATAAATAAAATGTTACATTTAATATTGAAGTTATAATATGGAAATCAACGTAAATGAATGTAATTTAATATTACTGTGAATTTAAATAAGATGATAGCTGAAGAAAATGAAAGTAAATGAATTATAAACTATTAATAATAATGTATAAGTAAATGGTTGATTCAATAATGAAAGTGTAAATCGAAATAAAAGAATTCATTTGGAATTAAATAACTTGAATTTGAATTACAATATAATTGAACGCTGAATCTAATATAATCTTTTATATTGGATTTATAATGGAAAATTGTATTGTAAAAGATTGTTAATTACTATGAAATTAAAAATGGAATTTGTGAACAATTGAAATTTGATTTAAAAGTTAATAATTTAAAATTGGGAATTTTATATTGAAATTAAACAGTCGAATAATTTATTTTTCGAATATTGGATTTAATTAGACAATTAAATCGATAATTTAATAAGTTAAATTTCAGAAATAATTGAAAATCGAGATGAATATGATTGAAAATGATTTGTAAAATTTTATCTTATCATATTGGAGTTATAGTAATGTTATAGAACTTTTAAAATTGAATTTAAAGTTAATTTGTGAAAATTGAATATTTTAATATTTAATTATCGACTGAAAAATAGCCATTTTTCTAACAGTCTCAGAATGGAACGAAACTAGTTCCATTGGATCCGTAATAGTTTGTTATTACCGGATTTCAATTTTCGTAGCAATCGGAGTTATCGTTTGACCGTGGCAGCTCGAAATGCATCGAATTGTTTTAATATTAATTCGGCGAGAGAAAATAGTCATTTTTCAAAAGAATCTCGGATTTCGACGAAACTAGTTTCATCGGATCCGTAATGTCATATTATTGTAGGGTTTCAAGTTTCGTAACGATCGGACTTGTCGTTTGATCGTACGAACGCGAAACGCCTTGAAATCAATTTGAGAATTTCTTTTTCAGCATAACTTCTTCATACAATGGAATTCGGACGTGAAACTTTTTCCATCGCGCTCAGAATATTTTAAAAAACCTATTTCGATATATGGGTTTACTCAATTTCGTTTCGGGGTCAGAACGGGCTTTTCGGGCCATAGTTTGTTCCGCACGTTCATCTATCCAGTCTATCTACTCTATCTCTAACATACCTATATAAACACAGTTATAAACCCTAGCCTCCCTAATCTTCATTTGTCGTACAATTCATCTTCTTCTTAGCTTCTCATTCCAATGGCAGACAAAACCTAATTCCCAAATTCCAAAATCAAAAAAAAAAAAATTCAAGATTTACGCGCTTCGGGTCGCGCTTGGGTTTTCAGGGGGAAAAACCCTGGAGCTACTTCGAGTCGGGAAGAAAACTACTCGGGTCATCGGGTCGTTTTCGCAAAAACTCCAAGCAGGCATCGGGTATTTGAGGCGGCGGACCGGGTTGAACTCGAAGTCGACTCAGCACCAGAATTTTCCAATCTTCAAATTTTCATAACTTTTGCATACGGACTCGGATTTGGACGAGGTTTCTTTTGTTAGGATCGTATCGAAATTCCGAACACTTTGACGCTAGTTTGGATGGATTTGGAGACTGTCAAATTTTTGAATTTAAATTGAATTTAAATTCAATTTAAATTCAAAAGGTGAGTGTTTTATAACGCTCACAATGTACTGAATATTTTTATGGTAGTTAAATTTGACATTATGAAGTGATATGAATTTATTTGTCGTTGTTTGATAAAAATTTAATTGTCATACAGATTGTCGTGTGAATTCACCGTTGAAAATTTAAATTGACAGTAAATTGAAATTAGGATTTAATTGAAATCAAATTTCCCGATATTGATAACTATGAAATTTCCGTGAATTGTATTGTCTATTGGATGATTTATTTCGATGGATGCTATTGGTTGATATCTAAATGTTTGGATGTTTATTTGCTTATATGTATCCTGTTATACATACATATGACACTGTGATTGGTTTATGTGATATATATTCATCCCTGACATTTAATTGAAATAAATAATCACTTGGCCATAGGTTAGAAAATTATATACGGACATCGGGTTGGTTAAATTAAATGATTTTAAAAGTTGTTTTGAAATTTTTTAAATGAATTGATTTTAAGAATAAAATCCAATTTATGGAAATTGAATTATTTTGAATTGAAGCTCGATATGTTGGAATTTAAACTTGGTAAATGAAATTGTTTAATTACTCGAAGTTTAGATTTTTAAGAAAAGGATGGAAATACGACGTAAATATTCGAAAGTTGATTTGTTTTAAAAGATTGGACTTTTAATCGAACTCTGAATATTTCTAAGAAAATTTATATGAAATGATATTTCAAGTTTGAGTTTGGAATTGAAAATTAATTTGAAATTGAGATTTAATTAATTTGGAATTTAATTGAAATTCAAAGAAATTCGTGAATTGGACTAAATTGAAACTATTGAATTAAATTTGAAGATAAAATTGATTTGAATAGGATTTGAACTGAAATTGAGTTAGAATGTAATACTTAAATGAATTCTTGAAATCCGAATGTTAATCTAAGTTTATTGAATTGGAATTGTTCCAGAAATTAAGTAAACTACTTAATATGGATGTTTAATTTGAAGTATATTCTAATTTGAATACGAAATGGTTTTAAAGCGAATCTTATATTCTTATATAAATATATGAGCTGTTTTGAAATGTGAAATATTTAAAGTTTCGAAATATATTGAAAGTGAAATTGTTTATTTTGTGGTTCAAATATGTATTTGAAATCGATAATTTGAAATGGTTTATTGAGAAGCTAAATCGAGTTGAAATTAATGATTTTGAAATCGAAATGAGATATTGAGGTGAAAAATGATTTTGAAACGGAATCTTACATCTTGAATAGATATGATGATATTTGAATGGATTTGATTTTGAAGCGAATATTATATTTTGATATCAATTATGAATCGATTTGAAATGTAAAAGAGCCACCGGTGTAATAATACGTAGTTATCAAAGAGACCGGGATCGGATATGGACATACTCTCTGTCAATACCGAAAACCACTTTAATAACTAATACACGCGGAGTGTTGATCCAGAATGAAGTGGATGGTTTTGGTGAACGCGTTGACTGAAGAAAGAGAACGATTTTGGATGACCCCTGACATGACTAAAACAGGAGCCGCGCCGGGCCATTGAGGATCGCCATCTCTAGCGGACACACTTCTTCGATACCATATCTATTACTATTGTGATTCGATTTGGGTGCACCCCTTGATTTGGGAGTGTTGTTTCGTGGTGTTGGGGTAGTAGCTGCTATGCCCAACATCAGTCCGGATCAGGCAACTACTAGTATGCTAGTTGGTATCGCCTTATGTACCTTGTCATACTGATTATCCTATTCGCGACCACTACGTTTTGGTTTGTACCTTTAGTATATGGATTGACCTCTGGTGACTTCCAGTTTTGGGGAAACTACGGTCTTGTATATACTCTTGGGAATAAAAATGTGTTAAGGGTGGAATGGGCCATGGCTTAACGCTATTTTAATACTTTTACTTTAATATAGACATATTATAATAGCGTATTGTACTACATAGTAGATAGTTTAACGGATCCTTGAGAGATGGAAAATCCCGTAACATCTCTTAAGTTATTGCACTCACGTTGACACTGGATAGGAGATGTCAAACCCCGTAAACATCTCTGACGCCGTCACACTCATATTTCTTATTCGATTTGACTTACATGAGATATTTTAGTCCTGACTCGAGTGTTTTGTCTTTTCATTACGCTCAGGTCAGCCTGAGCATTTCAGATAAGGTCGAAGATCTATTCTGGAGGACGAAGACGGAGTTTGGTATTACATCATTTGTATTCTACTACTGTATTATTTTTCCGCTGCATTATTGTATTATCTCTGATATGTATGTAACTCTGATTTATGATGTATTATAATAATCAAATTTATTTATTTAACAGCTTCATGAACTGTTATTTTATTATTATATCTTGTCCCTTCCGCTGCGAGATTCTGAGTTTGTTTCTGTTCTTTCTTTTCTTTTCTTATTTAACCCCAATAACGATCTGTATTTTGTATTGTTTGAGTCGGCATGTGTGTATGTTTTGTCGACTTGAACGGTCAAAAATGTGGGTCGTTACAGGCACCGACTTAAGAAATCATGTCTTCATTTTCAACTAACTTTTTGATGAATTTCCACTATATTACCTTGTGATATTTTTAAAGTGGTTTACACCCATTTCTTCTTCGTTCCGTAGCACAGTTTAATCATTCGAATATATTCTGAGACTATGGAAATTTTCCTGATAACATACGGTTAGATATATGTAAAAAATTACATATTTTCCCCTAGGTTATAACCCTAACTCCCTTAAGATGTGATAGGATTTACTTAGTCAACAACATAATATCTATCAGAGAAGTGTGTAGTTATTGACTAATCGGATTTACATTGGTTATCTCATAATACAAAATTATAAGTAATGCTTATAATAGTGTTCTTTGTTTATCCATCCCAATGTAGAAATCAACATCAACTTGTCATGCAACCTCATTATACAAATATATACAAAAACACTAGATAAATGAAATATAATTGCATTATGTCATGACACTAATGTGACTGTCAATGTACCCATTACAGGATCAAGCCCATATGGTTCTTTTTCCTTCCTACTATCCAATCTATGGGAGGTTTTGGAAATCATATCAGACATCGCTCTTCTCCTAAAACAAGATTTAGCACAATATACAATAATAGTATAAAAGTATAATAAAATATAGCATACAATCAATGTAAAGTAAATAATAATAACATGAGTTAGGAAACTCAAGATCTCTGGGTTTCCTTCTCACTTCTTATATCGTAGAGTCAGCCCACATACATAATAATATATAGGTACCATATTATGTAGATGATAATAATACAAGTTACAAAACTCCTATTTACAAGCTCACTTGTAGTGATATGCATGAAATATAAAAACTAACCAGACTCTTGACATGGACTGGGTCAAACTGCTATGCTTGAACCATCATATGACATGTACCAATATGAAGTACACTGAATAAAATACAGAAGTCGCACTTAGTAGTGTAGATAGAACGTGAGTAACTACATTTTAACATTCCACTATAGTCCTATTTGGCACTATAATGATGCAGTCAAACAATGCATACTCAAATCAAAGGATACATAGGTAAATGTCACACGATACACTCATCTACCCCTTTCACATTATAATATCCATTTAGTGTCTCTAATGTCCACAGCTATTTATATGTAAGTTATCACATTTCATTAGCTCTGTTAATCTAAAAACTTTTTTCCAAAAGATTTCCAACTTATTTTTTAAATTCCCCGAAATCACAGTTTTTGAAAATTTATACAAAATTGTATATGGGGGAAATCTACAATAGAGACTGAGCAAACAAATGAGAGAAAATACTAAGTTATATTATGGGTGCCTTCTTACCGTCTCTATGCTACCGTAAATAGTACTCAAACCACTATTCATGCATTTCCATTAATTTAAGCAATGTATAAATTCACATTTCTTACTATAAGCCTAACACTACAACAAACCGACCTTATTATAGTGTTTAAAAACGGCTATTAAAGCCTTCTATAGCGTTTCTATAAACGCCATAGATCAACAAGTTGTAATAAGTTTGATAGATACAATAGCGTTTCAAAATTGCAATGGAAAACGGATTTTTAACAGCGTTTTTCTTGCCGTCTTAGACTAGACATTATCGGTACAACCACTTTTCTATAGCATTTCGAAGCTTGCTACAGAATTTTTACACATAGCTGACTTTTATGATATTAACTGTTATGACATCGTTTAATTGCTATAATATGTTGACATGCCATATTATTATAGCGTCTAAAAACGCTGTGGAAATATTATGTCAATCTTTTGTTACGAACTGAATGGCATAGAAAATTCATTACTATCTATTGTAGCATTGTTTTTTGCTATGAAAACTGTTTAACCCTTGCAGAATATTTTATGTAGCACTAGCATAATGCTATAGTATATGAAAGCTGTAACAATTTTTCTTTTCGTGGCATAGTTAAAATGCTATAAAAAAATTCCATTGCATTTTTTATTGCCATATACATTCAAGCTTACAATTTTCAATTCTACTAAACTTATTTCAACTAATATATTATAACAATTCAAAACACCCACTTATCAAATTGCCATGCATGTAATCAAATCGAGTCATAAGCCCAACCACAAAATATATATATCCATAATATTTCATACACGGAGTATTAAGCATATAAATATTTGTACCAAAAAGTAACAATACACACAACTGTAGCTAACCAAAACGATACATATTAAAAACAAAGATGTATGAATGTCGATAGACAATAAATTATTGCAAGCATAACCAATTTGAAGGAGAAAGGTTGCGATATCATGTAGCAACCTCAAAAGCATCATACAACACCTGTTAAAAAGAAGCACATACGCGCGTATGTTAGTCATAAATGTAGAAATGCTTAATCACTAAACATCATGGTTTCAAATAGAAACTTCATGAATCAATCACTCAAAATAACTAAGAAACATCCACGAAGGCTAACTTTAGCATGTGATGTCAGTTCTTCAAATACGATCTAATAAGAAGATAGGGAAAACATAGAGATAATATACAATCAAATCCCCATTTTCATTGAATAACTTCACCTTTTAATAAGACTGCTACAAAGTCAATAGTTAAAGGGCTATAAATAAATCACATATGAGACTGAAAGCTCAACGGTAAAGTTCGTTCGTAATTTAGGTCGGACAACAAAGACACAACTTTGCTAGTCTAGATGACTAAGGACAACAATTAACAATTGATATAATACAACATTTTGAGTTCAATCCAAATGGCTAAAATCGTTTACAGGGATGAGGTTAGGGTATTCTTATGCGCAATGACCTGGAAGGTCAATTAATCTTTAGAGATAATGGTTTATGACAATGTGTTAGGCTCAGACAACGAACCACTAACCAACATAACATTACAAGTAACTACCATGAAATACAATTTCATTCTTTTTTTAAAAAATGATACACTTTAGAATAAGTTATTGGAAGGAAAAAAGTTATTATTATTACCTGTTAATAATATCGGTAGCCAATTGTGGCGACCCGCAGTCCCATACCCCTTGAATCGACAATATTCTCCAACATATCGACTCAAAGTGAACGGAAATACGAACCATCAGGGTTAAAGAAGAAAGAGGTAGAAGAAGAAAATAGAAAATCAACATCAGAATCTCACAATCGCAGCGGAATAATATATAATAGTTAATAACTGATCTTTACACACAAAAAAATCTATTTATACATTACATCATCAGAGTACACACAATCAACATCACAATTTCAGGACAGTTATAATAATTTGTCCTCACAAATCTGACTATACAACTTATGATACACAGCGGAATATTTAAACTAGTACGTAAGTACGTATCGACATCTAGCTCGTCTCCTGAGCTCCACAGCATCCTTTCCTGTAATCTATAATACTCGGTCTGACCCGAGCATTATAATAAAATAACATCCGAGTCAGTTTGGAAAACCAGCGTGAGAAAACACACTCAATTGGATTATTAAAGTTTTCCAAACCCTTTGAAATCAAAAGCATCTGGTAAGACCACGCCACAAATAAACATGTCGGGTTTTTATCTTACGATAGCCAAAACACTTTTTATCAAAATCCTCTGATATTATAATAGTGTCTATATACAAATACTTATTAAAATAGCCGAAATTGTTACATCTATTAAATTCCAGCTAATAGGTATACAAACAAAACCGTAAAGGCACGTAGGGAGAATGGATTTTCAACTAATGACTAGGCACTGGGGTACCACCTGTCACAGTATCTGGTCTAGATCAGTGTACCGAGGACCACGCCCGATCCCCTTCAACACAAGACCAGAATCACCTAAGGGTAATCCCGAGTAAGATCACCCCACGGTTGGGATCAGCAATCGCACCACTAAGCCGAATATAAAAAGGGACATCTAGACAGGGATGACCTCACCCTAATGGGCGCTACCCACATAGCCTTGCTGCATAACCCCTGATTTTTAGTCATTCCCGGTTGATGAGGCTCAAGGCTAAGCGTTACCTTTATAGAACATATCACTTAGAATGCCAGCCATCCACCTAACGATGTTTCGAAAGCATTCATCCATACAAGTCCGTCTTGGGTTCGAACGGAACCGAAGGCACTATTCCTACTACATCCATTTTGAAATCACCCCAGGATTAGTAGTGACTAACCCTTGCACTTCACCGTACCATCTTCGATTTAAATTCGTTTCCCCACGAAAACGTACAAACCGGATCAAAGTGGTTTTTGGAAAATAAATCTCGATCCCGGTCTCTTCGAAATGATCAACGTATTGGCCAATATTGATAGTCGGTTATTTAACTATCAATTAACATTCACAAATAACCATCAAATCTTTAAATAATTTTCCAAATTATTTATTTCAAAATATCTTCGCAAGATATTTTTCCTCACTTCAATCCTTTGAAGTCAGTTTCAGATTTCATTCCAACCGCGGAATAAATTCCCAAAATTTATATTTCCCACTGAAATATGTTAGTCCTTGAGATGATGGTTTTGATGACAACAACCTTAGAATAAGATTATAAAATATAAATACTAACATTATAGTTTAGATATATATGTATATGTAGGATTTAACCATGCAGGTACCAAGAATGAAGACTGTACAGTATAGAGATTCAAGATATCAAGATTGAAGACTCATGAGTATCAAGATAATCAAGAGTTCAAGATTTCAAGATAAGTATTGAGTCTAGAATTATGTTAAAACTTCATACTAGCACTGAAATATTCACTCCATTTTTCTTTTGGGATGGAACCCATTTCTACCTTTTTAGTGGCTTACAAACCCACGACAAGTAGCTTACAAACCTACGACAAGTGGCTTACAAACCCACGAACATCCTGGTTTTATACAAGTTCTCGAGTCCTGACATGATGAGATATTCTGCAGGAAGAAGCTTGCAAAACTACTTCAAAATGATTTTCAAAACTACTTCAGAATTATTTTCAAAATTGTTTTTCAAAATGTTTTAGCCTTAAAAATTGTCTTTTCAAATGATTTTCAAAAAGATGTTTTAGCCTTAAAATATTCTTGTTTTTAAACTTCGTTTATTTTATACTATCTTTTAATTATAATATATTTATATTTAGATTTAAATATAAAATTATAGTAAAATTATATATATATATTATTTTCCATATTTATCTATGTATTTTATCTAGAGTCAAGTATATTTATAAAGTTTAAAATAGTTTTAATATAAGATAAAGGTTATTTTCAAAGAAAAATAAAACATCAAAATTTCCTTTGGGATGTCGACATACCCTAGTACCCCATGTCGACATAGTGACAGTTAGATTCAAAAATTTGAATTTCAAAAGAAGTGTCTATTCGTCATAACCTTTCACGAATGGACATGGCTGTTGTTCTTCTATAAATAGGGGTTAGTTTCAACGAATTTTTAATTAGATTTTCTGGTTTTTCACTCCTCTTCTTCTTCCACATTTTCTTATTCAAAATCCTATCATTACTCTGCCGAAATCAACATTGAATCTAACTAGATTATCTCTGGTTTGATTCTCTATCACTATCTCAACAAGATCCAAGAGCTATTCAGAGTTATAGGCTTCTTTGTAATCTATCTAGCGAGAAAAGGTGTGATTGTAGCCTTGGAAATCAATCAAGCGAGAAAAGGTGTGATTGTAGCCTTGGAAATCAATTGGGTGAACTTGTTGCCCCGAAAATCAAGTATCTCTACCTAGAGGATTGTGATTCTAGAGGGTGTACCTCGTAGCCTTGAAACCGAGGGTTGTAATTGTTGAATTAATTTTGAAAGGAAATACGTACTTAGTTGTGCGGGACTGGATGTAGGGTAACTCCGAACCAGTATAAAATCCGGTGTGTTCTTTTCTTTACTGCATTTACTTTATTTCTACATCTGTGTTTGTTTCTGTGATTATATATGTGTTTGAATATAGCATACATTTGTGTTCAAATTAACAATAACTAAAAAGATTTAGTAATTTCTTAAAAACACTATTCACCCCCCTCTAGTGTTATTCCTAGCCTTAAGATCCGTAATCCACATTCCTCACATTTGGTATCAGGGCAAGGTTTTCAAAAGTTTCATAATCTGAATTTTGAAAAGTTTTCAAAATGGCTACCAACACTGGTACTGTTATTAACACTAGTATCCCTGTCACTAGTTCATTTGTAGAAGGTCAGTCTACTTCCAGACTACCACTTTTTAATGGCAGTAACTATGCATATTGGGCATGTAGGATGAAAATATATTTGCAATATGTAGGATTAGATACTTGGAATATCACACAAACTGAATATTCTGAACCTACAACTAATTTTGCACAGTGGACCACTGAGCAAAAGATTGTTGCACAAAATAATTCTAAAGCAATGAATATTCTGTTTTGTTCACTTGAAAGAAATGAATTTAATAGAGTGTCAGTTTGTAAGTCTGCATATGAAATCTGGAAAACTTTGCAAGTGACTCACGAAGGAACAAGCAAAGTTAAACAGACCAAAATTTCCATGCTCACAAATCAGTTTCAGTTATTTAAAATGAATACTAACGAGTCTATTTCAGATATGTATAGTCGATTTCAAGATATTGTGCATTCTTTAATATCCTTAGGAAAGGAATTTTCGGAAGAAGATCAAGTCAGAAAAATTTTAAGTTCTCTCACTCCAGAATGGGATCAAAAGACACTTGCAATTGAAGAGGCAAATGACATCAGTATCTTAAAGATAGAAGAATTGATTGGAAATCTAATGTCGTTTGAAGTCCAAATGAACGGGAGAAGAGAAAGCAAAGCATCTGAAAAGAAATGAATGGCATTCAATGCATTAACCGACGGATCAGACTCAAACAATGATAATGATGAAGAGATAGCATTTATGAACAAGAATTTTCGGAAATTCCTAAAGTACAGAAAGATGAATAATCTCAAGAGAAACAACTATAAGAATTCTAGAATTCAGAATACAGTGCCAAACAATGTCAAATGTTTCAACTGTGATGAACCAGGCCATATCAAAAGAGACTGTCTGTATCCAGAAAGACAGAATCCTCCTATAAACAATGATTCAGTAAAGAAACGAAAACGTGCATTTACTGCTACTCTAGATGACTCAGACTCGTCCTCAAGCGATGATGATCAGGAGACAGATAACTCAAATTTGTGTTTCACGGCAGTTCATGACTTCAACAAATTCAAGGAAACGGACTCAGAAAAAGGTACACATTTACAATACAATTGTAACAACCCAGAGTTTTACAACAATCAATTATCGTCAAATGACGATTATATTGGTTGTTAGCTATTATTGGAGTTTGTAATCGGGTTTAAATTGGGTTAAATGTTGATGGGCTTTTGTAATAGATCCTATCCCTTGTTTTATTTTGATGCCGTGATAATTAGACTCGTTCCCCTTATTCTTTTTTGGTGGAACCCTAATCAAAAACGAAACGAAGAGAATAAAAATGGTGGCTGCTCGTTTTTCGTTCGTTCCGGTGTGAGTTAGGGCTTAGTCGCCGACTTCGATTTGCTCGATCAAATGATCGATTTCGTTGCTTGCTTCGTCGATCTGGTGGATTGTTTTCGTGTTTGCTTGCGGTTGATTGGTTGCGCTCGTCGAATCAAAAGGTGAGTGAACTATCACTCACATCTAATTCATTCGTAGTGCTACGCTTTAGATGTTTGATTTTTGTTTTCGTTGTCTTTAGTTTTGAATTGATTGCTGATGAAGTTAGTGTTATACAGGGTTCAGATTCCCTTACTTTCGTTCGTATGAATTTGTTTGAATTTGTCAATCGATATATCTCGACCTGACTTTGTTTATGTGATATTTTTGATGCATTGGCTCATTTTGAAATTCGACTTCTTTGTTCACTTTGACTTTGGCCATGACTTGGTTAAAACTGTGTTGATATTATGCTTTTGGCCTTTGTGACTTCGGCACTGTCACTGCTTTGATTTTGTATTCTGGCTTTGTTCGAAACTGCTATTGTTTGCTGGTTTCGATTATGGTGTTTGTTGAACCAGTGAGTATTTTCCTGATGGAGTTGCTTTTGGTTTCACTATGTTTGCATTTGAGTCATGTGCTTCGAGTTGCTTGATCACATGTATTTTGCTATTGAACTTGTCTGGAGCATTTGTGTTGACTTGATACTCTACTGTTACAGTGTAGTTGTATACACTTGGTTTTGCATATTTGTACATGTCTCTTGTATCACCGTTTCATTCGAGCTTGTGCTGTAGATATGTATTGCATTGAGCTCTAGTTTCAATGTGTATGATGTTTCCTTGGCATTGCATTGTTCAATTTGAAACTACTCTTTTGTTGATGGTCATCTCCATTTTATGCTACTGGTCTGCCTTGCATTACTGGGCTGTTTTGAGCTCATATACATGTATGCATATATGGTATTTGGTTTGATGTTATTGCTGCATCTCTGGTCTGATTTGTGACTTTGCTGTCTGCATTTGCTCGAATGCATTTGGTTGCTTGATGGTACATGTATTTCGACTGGGTTTTTGGCTTGAATGCATTTGAACTTGTGCACTTCACTTGGAACTGTCTTTGTGTATTGTCTTTTTTGATTGAGTCTGGACACTGTGAGTTGTTTGCATCTGTATATCATCACTTTGATATTGCAGTTGTCCACTGGTAGACATGTTGCTAGTATGTGTTCATCTCCATTTGATTCTTGAATTTTGCAGTCTTGTTGTACATGATTGCATCCTTGAATCTGGGTAGCTTGTCACTGTGTTGCACTTGCTTAACCCAGTTTGGTAGTTGCATACTTGCTGTGCACTTTTCATATCCTTCCCTTGGTACTATTGCAGTATATATATGAGTTTGATTCATATTTATGTATGTGCTAGTTGCTGTGCATTGCACATTTCTTTTGTTTCATTTTGTTGGGCTGGTTGGTGGCCTCGAGCTCTGTCTGCTCGTTATTCGAGTCTGAACCGTGACTTGAGTTGAACCCGATTTTTGGGTTTGACCTTGTGCTCGGTAGTGACTTTGCATAAGCTCGAGCTCTGTAGCCTTGTTTTGTTCAGTTGCATTATTAGCATTGAGATTATGTCTCGGTGATGCATTGCATTGTTGTTGGTTTGATGTTGAATCCACAGTGGTATTTGCTGTTAGATGTTTATGTATTTATCCACTTGTGTACATACGTGTATGTATGTATGTTTCTGAACTGTCTTTGAGTTTTGGTTCCATTGGTGTATGCAGTTTTATTTTGTTGCAGTTGTGTTGAGTCATACTAGTCGTGACTTGACCTCTGCAGTTTTGATTGCTGTTAGTATTCACTGTTGTGATGATTTCACGTACTGTAGTGGCGAGGCAGTGCACGCGTGCGTGTACTACAGCCACACAGAAATTTGATTTGATTGATCATTTTGAGATTGTCTAATTATCTATTTGATAATTAGATTCTGAGTTTCTAATTATTTATTTAATAATTGGATTTTGTTGTTAATTGCTGTTTAGGAAATTCTGGATTTTTCATATTATCTTCATCGATAATCTGTTTATGTATCGTTGTTGATGATTTGGATTTGCTGTTTTGTTGTTTAACACTGTTTAGTGTTATATCTGCCGTTATCCGATTCTCTTATCGAGGAATCGGATATACGAGATTTCTGTGACTGTCGTCTATTTGATATTTGATTATTATTGCTTCCGTGCATTAATAACTGAGTTTGAATTAGACTGACCCGTGTATTATTTTCTTTTGAATTTAATACTCGGGTCAGACCGAGTTATTTCAGGTTGTTGATATCTTGATTTGGGTTGCTGCTTGAGCTATGAAGATTCTTCATATCTTTTGAAGTGGTATTCGTCTTTTTGTAGTAGTCAGTGTACTGATTTAGGTTGATATGTATTCATGTATATTAGTCGATAATGTACTTGTATATATAACTTCCAGAGGCGACAGTTGTAGTTGTATCATATGTATTGTGTCAAATGTATTGTAACTGACATCAGTTATATATATATGAGACTTTTGTTATCTGTGTTTCGCATTTTTAGTATCTGTGTTATTATTATATATATATATATTGTCCTAAACTATTATGAACCATCGTAGTTCGTTTTATACTGGAATTGGGTATGTCGATGGGAGTAAATAAATAAGAGATGAAAAATAAAAGTATATACCACTCCTATCGAGGTAACCAATACTAGTGTAAGGCCCAACTACGGATGGCCGCTCCTATCCAGCCTTATTTTTCGTAATAATAGACAGTATTTCTTTTAATACTCTTTGTTATTGTGAGCATAGAGGTGGGGCGTCACAACAATTGATTGAAATTGCATGCTTAGAATTAGATGATTGATTGCTTGATTGATTGATTTTGAATTGGTGTGTTGATTGAATTTTAAATTTATTTTTTATTTTTTATTATTATAATTTTATTATTTTATAACAATATTTTCTAGAATATACTATAAGAATACTCCATATATATATAGACATTAAAATAATAAGTATATATATATATTAGAATACTTAAGAAAAATAAAGCATAGAAATTCATAGGCATACGTCGATATGGTCCCTGCCCTGATGTCGACATAGGTACCAGAATGTGAAATTCAAAATTTGAATTCAAATGGTTGAATTTCCCTCCATCTTTTCACTTCATTTAATACTCTGAAAAGGCATCTTTTGACCAGAGAACATGTCTTTCAAAAATCTATTTATTCACTATCTTTTATCACAACTTTTCACTTTCATTTTCAAATTCAAACTCTCTCTCTTCATAACTTCAAGCTCTCTACCCTCTACTTTAATGGCTTCTTCAAGCAACCCCTCCACCATGAGACTTTCCAAAAACTTGAAAGAGAAACTCCTCAATAATCAGGAGGCAATAAAAGCATACATCAATTATGCTAATTATGGAAAAGTCCATCCCGGAAAGTTTGCTATTTTTCAAGATTTTGCTTCTTATGAAATTGATACTCTTTTTGCAAACAATCAAATTCTTAGTCTTGTTGATTCTTCTCAAAGTGATTTTGTTTGTTACCCAAATCTTGTTAAAATTTTCTATGCAAATCTCAATCGAGAATTTTATCAAGGAAATGATAATGAAATTTGGAGTAGTGTCAAAGGCACTAAAATTATTTTGAATTGTGATCTTTTGGGTACCATTCTCAATTGCAAAAGCACGGGAATGGATCTTTCTAGTTTTAAAATCGATGAACATGATCGTGAGACATTTCATCATATTTTTGAAGGAGATGAAAACTTTGAATTTAAAAACCGAAACTTTCGTCCTAAAGCAAGGATTGTCAATCTTCTTTTACAACATATTTTGACCCCAAGATCGGGAAATTTTAATAATCCTACTTCAAAAGTGTGCAAAGCACTTTTTGCTATTTTCGGAAATTATGATATCAATTGGGCGCAAGTTATTTTGGATGAACTTCGTCCTAAAAATTTGAAATGGGAGAAAACACTTTATACCATGGAATTTACCTTACTCGGATTTTCAACTATTTTGGAGTAAATTTCAAAGGAGAAGAATTTATTTCAAGAAAAGTTTTTAATATTTCAAACATTTCTCTAATGAAAATCCCATATGTTTTTCAACCTTATGAAACTCTTGCCGAAAAGAAAGAGCGCTTGGCTCATGAAGAAATGGAAAAGGAAGAAGAAGAAGAAGAAGAAGAAGGGGATGAAATGGAAATAGAAGAAGAAGGTGAAACATCCCTAGAAAGTATTGAATATCCCTCCAATCCTACCAACATAACCCTTCTCAAAAACCAAAAGATTATTGTTGAGAATCAACGGGTTCTTAAAAGATCCGTTAGTAAGAAGTTGGACAAAATATCATCCAAGATGAACAAGTTTTTCTCCAATGTCAGCAAGAAACTTGGATTATCTTCATCTTCATCATCTTCTAACTAATTCTATATTTTCATATCATGTCGAATTAGTTTAAGTTTGTTTTAATTTGAGTGTTTATTTAGTTGTTTATGATTAATCATTGTACCACTTTTCTATGCAATGAAATTGAATTTTCTTTCTGTTATCTAGCTTACCTTATCTCTTGAATAAATGTTAGTATATTATAGAAATATACATATACACCATTATTCACAAAATCAAAATCACCATCAAATTTCACTACCTCATGTCGACATCCCCCCTTTGATCATGTCGACATGTACTGGTCAGAAATGACACTTCATTTTGAATTTGAAATTTGAATAACTACCATATGTCTATTCATTTCAAACGAATTTTTACACCTATAATTACCCATTTCTTCCAGAATTCATTACTGAATATTATTTCTTATCTATTATATCTCTCATTCTTCTCACAATTTCGAAAATGGCTAATCTAATTCATAACTTATCCGAGAATCTTGAAGAAACTCTTAATTCATTCAAGAATATTCTCTCGTTGATTATTCGTAACCAGTGACACTTAGAGTTGAGTCAAATGCAGATGATTAAGGAGCAAGAAAGGCATTTCGATGCAATTCGATGGATGATTTCTTCCCTGCACAAGGATGATAACGAAGCACATCCTCCTATCTCTCTCACAAATGACAATGAAAATTGGGATGCCATCAAAGCAGACCCTATTTTCGGAGAAGAAGGATGGGTGGAAGTTCCCCATAACGTTTAATTTGTTTGCTTTATTACTTTGTTTGAATTGATTATTTTGATTGAAATTGGTTGTTTTGATTGATTTGATTTATACATTGGTGTGGTTTGATGATTGTATAAATATACATTAATATATTTATAATCGTTGATTGAATATCATGTCTATAAGTATAGTTATTTCTTAAATATACTCTATTATATAGTTTATTAATGCAGGTACTTGAGTACAAGAATGAGGGGGAGTTGTATAGTTTAGAGTTTGTTTGTTTTTGTTGATGACAAAGGGGGAGAAATATAAAATAGGAGAGTTAGGCATAGATTAAGGGGGAGTTATTAGATTTAGGGGGAGTCAATAGGATAGAAGTAATATTTTATAAACAAAGGTTGTCATCATCAAAAAGGGGGAGATTGTTAGTCCTTGAGATGATGGTTTTGATGACAACAACCTTAGAATAAGATTATAAAATATAAATACTAACATTATAGTTTAGATATATATATGTATATGCAGGATTTAACCATGCAGGTACCAAGAATGAAGACTGTACAGTATAGAGATTCAAGATATCAAGATTAAAGACTCATGAGTATTAAGATAATCAAGAGTTCAAGATTTCAAGATAAGTATTGAGTCTAGAATTATGTTAAAACTTCATAATAGCACTGACATCTTCACTCCATTTTTCTTTTGGGATGGAACCCATTTCTACCTTTTTAGTGGCTTACAAACCCACGACAAGTAGCTTACAAACCTACGACAAGTGGCTTACAAACCCACGAACATCCTGGTTTTGTACAAGTTCTCGAGTCCTGACATGATGAGATATTCTGCAGGAAGAAGCTTGCAAAACTACTTCAAAATGATTTTCAAAACAACTTCAGAATGATTTTCAAAATTGTTTTTCAAAATGTTTTAGCCTTAAAAATTGTCTTTTCAAATGATTTTCAAAAAGATGTTTTAGCCTTAAAATATTCTTGTTTTTAAACTTCGTTTATTTTAAACTATCTTTTAATTATAATATATTTATATTTAGATTTAAATATAAAAGAATAGTAAAATTATATATATATATTATTTTCTATATTTATCTATGTATTTTATCTAGAGTCAAGTATATTTATAAAGTTTAAAATAGTTTTAATATAAGATAAAGGTTATTTTCAAAGAAAAACAAAACATCAAAATTTCCTTTGGGATGTCGACATGCCCTAGTACCCCATGTCGACATAGTGACAGTTAGATTCAAAAATTTGAATTTCAAAAGAAGTTTCTATTCGTCATAACCTTTCATGAATGGACATGGCTGTTGTTCTTCTATAAATAGGGGTTAGTTTCAACGATTTTTTTAATTAGATTTTCTGGTTTTTCACTTCTCTTCTTCTTCCACATTTTCTTATTCCAAATCCTATCATTACTCTGCCGAAATCAACATTGAATCGAACTAGATTATCTCTGGTTTGATTCTCTATCACTATCTCAATAAGATCCAAGTGCTATTCAGAGTTATAGGCTGCTTTGTAATCTATCTAGCGAGAAAAGGTGTGATTGTAGCCTTGGAAATCAATCAAGCGAGTAAAGGTGTGATTGTAGCCTTGGAAATCAATTAGGTGAACTTGTTGCCCCGGAAATCAAGTATCTCTACCCAAAGGATTGTGATTCTGGAGGGTGTACCTCGTAGCCTTGAAACCGAGGGTTGTAATTGTTGAATTGCTTTTAAAAGAAAATCCGTACTTAGTTGTGCGGGACTGGATGTAGGGTAACTCCGAACCAGTATAAAATCCGGTGTGTTCTTTCCTTTACTGCATTTACTTTATTTCTGCATTTGTGTTTGTTTCTGTGATTATATCTATGTCTGAATATTGCATACATTTGTGTTCAAATTAACAATAACTAAAAAAATTTAGTAATTTCTTAAAAACACTATTCACCCCCCCTCTAGTGTTATTCCTAGCCTTAAGATCCGTAATCCGCATTCCTCACAAAATCACCAAGTACAAATGCTTTAAAGTTAAAAATAATTTATAAACATTCTATTATAAAATATACTTTGAAAATTTAAATTAAAACTACTTTAATACTTTATACAAAGGTATATACTTAAGAATATTTAAAATAAAACTACTTTATAAAACTAAATTTTTATCTTTTAAAACATAATACCAAGTCATCTTAAATAATTACTACTAAAATAAATTTGATAAGTACTTACTTTTAAACCTTAAACATTTATAAATAATAAATTTTCTAAAGCATACTTTAAAAACAACTTTAAAACCTTTAACTTATACTTAAAAGTTTGCTTTGGAAACGTACTTGGCTATCCAAGGAAATACACTTCTATTTTACATCTTTAAGATAAATCACTATTTATTTTAACCAAATTTACCCATTCCTTTAATAAATTCCCACCGTGAATTTATTCTTCCAAATATCCACCGATATATTACATCACTTTTATAAACCTAGTTTATAAATTCCAAAATCTCACTTCTCTTTTAAATTCCAATTCCAAACACTTAAATCAATTTACAATTGATTTCCAATATACTTCACTTTGAAATAAATTTCCTTACTTACATCATTTATTTCAAATCCATTAACTTCAGATTTTGTTTCTTTATTATGATTTAAAATCTTTAAACTGAAAATTTAAATTCCAGATTTCTCGAATTCCTTCTTTTTCCTTTGATTAAATTTAAACCTTGAATTAAAATAAATTCTTTATTCCTTTAAATAATATCACTTAAGTTTTAAAAATTCACTATTTCTCTGTTTATCCAAAATCCCTTTTTCATACTCGGGATTTATTTATAAAAATTCAAAATCACTTTTATTCTTTCCCCAATACATTCTTAAATTTATTCAAATTCTCTAAAAAAAAATTTACTTAAAAATTCTCTTATATTTTCTTTTCAAAAAATCCAATTCTATATATTTTGATAACTCAGAATATCCGAATATATTCAATCAAACCATAGCATCCAATATTCTAATTATCAATATAATTCATCACAGGATATCAAATAATCATAACAGAGAATATTAAACAATCTAAATAATTTTGAGGAATCCAGTTGGATCCCTCCAACTTGTTTCCTTGCATCCACAGACGTTAGCACAATACCAATTCCACTTCGAGGTGGAATATCGCGGTATATGGGATTAATAAAATATAATCCGCTATCATGCGACGCATAGGGTCTCATCCGCAATAAAATGCGGGAATATCAATCACTCCAATATATACTATATATACTACTATATATAATATAGCACATCAATCAATTCAATCATTCAGCCAATTATTTAAATTTCACAATTTAAATTTAAATAGAATCCAGAAGAGTGAGATTAACTCACCTTTGGTGTTCGTAATTCCAATCCAAATCTCGACTGATCTCACGGTTTTTGACCTTGTACAGATATTAGATGATTTTATTAATATTCGAACCAATTGAACAATTAATTTCTATTAAATAGATTTGGTTAACTAATCAGTAAATTTTTAAACTAATTTAGTTAACTAAGAATTTTATTTAATCTAATCTTCCTTTAATAAAATATTTTTAAATGACTAAAATAATTAAATAAGCTAATTAAATAAGTTAACCACATTAGTACTTATTTTTAAAATTAATAGTAAGTGAATATATATATATATATATACGTATAATTATTCTTTTCTTTTTGAAACCATATATATATATACTTATAAAATAACTTATGAAGATTCAAAATCCAACCTTTTTAAATAAACTCTTCACATTTTAAAATTCCTATATACTTCCCAAAATCATATATATATATATATATATATATATATATTATCTTCTGTTTTACCGTTTATCTATTAAATTAAAAACAGAAATCCTTTCTCCATTGAAAAAATAAAATTTCAGTTTAACTACACTATACATCCATATATAAATTTATTTAAATTAAATTGAAATAACAACTATACTTCACATGCCAATATTCGAATACAGACAGACTCCTACCGACATCAACTTGCGAATCACCGCATATAGATGGTTTGAGACTACCCAGATTGAACTCTTCTCGCAATCTGGCCTATCACCGCATTCCTCCTCCCTCAATCGCGTGCACACACGCGCTTCAATCATCAGCGAACCCCACGTCCTCTTGTACACAGTAGGCCGAGCCACCCAAACTCGCGATGCCGTGCCACCAGATCTTCATCGCCGTCCTTTCTCGCGCGCTGCTGCCACTAGGTCGAGCTTTACGCGAACCCTAAATCACCCAGTTGCGACCTCCTTTGCTCGAAGATCTGAGAAAAGAGGAGTAGCGCTTCGAATTCGATTTGTTTACTTATTTTATTTTTCCTCTGGCCTTTTCATGACTTTGTGAATGAATTTGAGAGGAGGAGAGTTTCATTCGGTCTTTTTTTTAGAAAGACGAAGGAAGGAATTCACGATTTAAACGTGTAGAAGCGGCATCGAGTACACAAATAGGTCGGTAGAGACAAGTTATAGGGTGGCTGTTGATTAAAAATTTATATTTTTATATTCAAAAATATCTCGTTATATTATTTCAACGCGTTTATATGTCGTACGATCACACGACAACTCCAAACACTCCGAAATTTGAAATCCGATAATAATACAATATTACGGATCCAATGGAACAGGTTTCGTCGAATTCCGAGACTGTGCCCCGGAAGGCTATTTTTAAATATCGATTTAAACGATATAATTTCAAAACTGAACAAAACACTTTTAAATTCGATTTTAAAAGTTCTATTATCTTCAGCATTGATAATACAAATTTTATAAGCCTTTGATATATTTTTAACAGACTTAAAACCCAAGATTCAACAATTTTCTCAATTCCCAATTATTTAAATTCAATAATTAAATCACCCAATAAATAGTGATATTTGAAATTCAAGTCAAAATTACCCTTTTGAATATTTAAAATCCATTAAATATTCTCATTTCAAATATCCAAAATTCCGGGTCGTCACACCAATTAACTAGTCAACTAAGTACTACAGGACGGCGTAGCCTATCGTAGGTTGACAAAATGTAGTTTTACAACCAAAAATAAGTGCTTAACATAGTAACAAAGTTGAACGGATACACTAATAAGATATGTTTTACTTTTTTATGACTGAAATATCAGGAAACTTCAGTTATGATTAACTGTGCAAGAAATGGAAGAGAAAAGGAAATGGAAAACATAATAGTAGATCATAAAAGGAAATCAAGTGCAAGAACTAGCAAAGAAAAAGGAAAAACATAAATATATACCTTACACCTCCCATATCAGCACATGAACTTAAAATTGTATTGTCCTTGTGAAGACATGCCACAGCTCTAACTGAGCCAGGAGATTTATCAATTTCCCAATCTGGAGCATCAAACCGATTCAATTTATTTATGCAAAATAAAATAATCAACTTACATGTCTGAAATTTAAAAATTATGCAATTTATTCCTAACTTTGAACATTTGAATTTCACATAAATGATATATTTCTGCACTTCACTGGTAAACTAAATAAGATTTTACTCATATTATTTTCCATGAATGCCGGTTAGGAGGAGGAAATTTTGTTTCCCCATGGTGTTAGGCTATTATCTATTTTATAATATGTGTGTGTATGCGAGGCTGCGTGCGTGTGCGTGTGAGAAATGCGGATTAAGGATCTTAAGGCTAGAATTAACACTAGAGGAGGGTGAATAGTGTTTTAAGAAATTTGTTAATCTTTTTGAGTTTATCTTACTTTGTTAACAATGTATACACTAATCAGAAACAGATATGAACACAGAATCAAACACAAATGCAAATATAAAGTAAAAGCAATAAAGGAAAGAACACACCGGATTTTATACTGGTTCGGAGTTACCCTACATCCAGTCCCGCAACACAAGTAAGGATTTCTTTTCAACAACAATTCATCAATTACAACCCTCGATTTCAAGGCTACGAGGTACACCCTCCAGAATAACAATCCTCTGGGTAGAGATACTTGATTTCCGGGGCAACAAGTTCACCCAATTGATTTCCAAGGCTACAATCACACCTTTCCTCGCTTGATTGATTTCCAAGGCTACAATCACACCTTTTCTCGCTAATATATTACAAAGAAGTCTATAACTCTGAATAGCACTGAGAACCTTGTAGAGATAGTGATGTAGAATCAAACTAGAAGTAATCGAGTATGATTCGATGTTGATTTCGGCAGAGTAATGGTACGATTTTGTATTAAGAAATGTGGAAGAAGAAGAGGAGTGAAAACCAGAAAAAAGTGATTAAAAATTCGTTGAAACTGACCCCTATTTATAGAGAATCAACAGCCATGACCATTCATGAAGAGTTATGGCGAATAGACACTTCTTTTGAAATTTGAATTTGAACTTCAACTGTCACTATGTCGACATAGTACCTAGGGGCATGTCGACATCCCTCAGCCAAAATTGATATTTTGAATTTCTATAAAAATAATATTTATCTTATATAAAAACTATTTAAAACTTTATAAATATACTTGAATATAGTTGAAATTCATAAGTAAATATAAAGAACAATATATACATAATTTAACTATAATTTTATATTTAAATCTAAGTATAAATATTAAAAGTTTAATATATTATTTGAAAAGACATTTAAAATCAGGAGTAATTTGACTTTGAAATTAAAGATGTTTTGAGGCTAAAATTATTTAAAATCAGAATAGAGAGTTTTGAATCTTTTAAAAGAAAAGTTTTGAATCATTTTGAAAACAAGATAATTTTGTAAAATCATTTGAATTAAAATTAGTGGATACAAAACAATGTCCCACTAGATTTTCGTAGGTTCCATCCTACTTAGGGTTCCATCCCTTTAACGGGCTCGAAGTGGATTCCATTCCACGAATAAATTGGATATTAAGATGCCAGTGCTTTTCTACGAGTTTTAACAAATATTCCTAATAAAACAGACTTAACCTTGAACTCTTGAACTCTTGATAATCTTGATACTCATGAGTCTTCTACCTCTGTATCTTGAATCTCTATACTATACAGTCTTCATTCTTGATACCTGCATGGTTAGATCCTTCATATACATATATATCTAAACTTGTAATGTTAGTATTTATATTTTATAATCTATTCTAAGGTTGTTGTCATCAAAACCATCATCTCATGGACTAACAATCTCCCCCTTTTTGATGATGACAACCTTTGTTTATAAAATATTCCTTCTATCCTAATAACTCCCCCTAAAACTAACAACTCCCCCTTAATCTATGCCTAACTACCCTATTTTATACTTCTCCCCCTTTGTCATCAACAAAAAAACTAACTCTAAACTAGATAACTCCAAACTATATAACTCCCCCTAAAACTTATCACTCTACGACGTGTTATTATAATGATAGTGTTACCATAAATAATTAACACTTAAATCTAATACAAAAATATAATCCTAAACTGTTAACTATCATAACTAAGAATTCACAATAATACTAACACATATAAGAACACGAGTTTATTTATTACGAGTATGGTTTTATTTACATTTGCATTTGAAAAACATAACAACGGAAAGAAAGAGAAGAAACTAATGTGTGTTTCTGATCATAGGGGATTTATGAATCAAACAGTTTGGATAGTGGAAACAAAAATTTCCACGTTGTTCAACAAGATTCCCATTTTTGTCAAAACACACTTCTCCAACGCATACCACTTGGTCATTATCCTCCTCGTGTGCTTCTTCCATTGGTTCTTCTTCTTCTTCTTCGTTGCTGACCTCATGTTCTTGATTGAGTGAAGAGTCTTCATCGATCAAGATAGGGTTGGCCTGGTTATCCATTAGGAATTTTTGTAAATTCTTAAGAATCTTACCTTGCCTTTCTTGCTCTTTCACCATACGAAGTTGAGTCACTTGAATTTTAGTCAACATCTGAAGAGTATCCTTCATAGACTCCTCCAATTTTGTAACACGTTCGAGAGTAGAGCATTGGAATGGATCAGAAGTAGGAGATGGGAATAAGAAAGTAGGTTTTATGTTTGATTTAGAGGAAGATGCCATTATTTTATATATTTCAGAATAGAAAATGAAGAGAAACCAGAGAGAATGAATAAGAATTCGAAATAGAGAAGAATATATAACTAAATTTTTGAATTTTGGTGGGAAAAAAATTTTAAAAAATAAAATCGTTATATGTCGACATGGGTCTAGTGGGTATGTCGACATGGTCCTTCAATTTTTGCCTTTTTAATTAATTTTGAATTAATTTTAATTATACTCGTTATTTATATTTTATATTTCAGTTATAGAACAAATACCTAATTATCTTCTTAATTTAGTAAATGTAGATTCATTTAAGGGTTTTGTTAGAATATCAGCAATTTGATTTTCAGAATTAATATAGTCGAGAGTAATTACTTCTCTACTTATATTATCTCTGAGAAAATGGTGTCTGATATCAAAATGTTTAGTTCGAGCATGATGAGTGGGATTTTTAGATAAATTTATTGCACTAGTATTATCACAATAAATTGGCGATTTTGAGATATTTAATCCAAAATCTCTTAAAGTTTGTGGCTTATATATTACTTGAGAACAAGCCAAAGCAGCAGAAATATACTCTGCTTCAGTTGTTGATAAAGAAACTGTATTTTGCTTTTTACTAAACCAGGAAACTAGAGAATGTCCCAAAAAGTGACAAGTTCCACTTGTACTTTTTCGGTCTGATTTACATCCAGCATAGTCAGCATCACAGTATGATATTAAATCCAATGAATCATTTTTAGGATAAAATAAGCCATAATCAGAGGTGTGTTTAATATATCTTAAGATACGTTTTACAGCTTTTAAGTGAGTTTCTTTAGGATGAGATTGATATCTTGCACAGAGACAAACACTATGCATGTAACGACCCGACTTTCCAGTCCCGGAAAATCGAACCATTTGTGTTAAAGAAGAAGAGATAGAAGAAGAAGAAACAGAAAATCAACAACAGAATCTCACATCGCAGCGGAATAAAATATAATATATACAAAACAGATCTTTACGCAAACAGAAAAATATATCTGTTTACACAATATATTTACAGAATCCATCATCAGAGTTCATCACATCAATGATATACATCCAAATACACAGCGGAACAATAAACAAATACGGAAGTACGAATCGCCATCCAGCTCGTCTCCTGAGCTCCACAGCTACAATCTGAACCTGTTTATCTCGGTCTGACCCGAGCATCATATAAAACAATACCCGAGTCAGTCTGGAATACCAGCGTGAGAAAATCACACTCAAATTGATTATTAAAGTTCAAAATCCTTTGAAAACAAAAGCATCTCGTAAGACCACGCCACAAATAAACATGCCGGGTTTTTACCTTACGATAGCTAAAACACTTTCTATAAAAATCCTCTGATATTATAATAGTGTCTATTTACAAATACTTATTAAAATAGCCGAAATTGTTACATTTATTAAATTCCGGCATACTAGCCACAACGTGGGTAATACAAACAAATACCGTACAAGGAACGTAGGGAGAATGGATTTCCAACGAATGACTAGGCACTGGGGTACCACCTGTCACAGTACGTGGCCTAGATCACAGTACCGAGGAGTACGCCCGCTCCCCTGCAACACAAGGCCGGAATCATCCCTTACTGGATAATTCCAAATAAAATCACCCCACGGTTGGGATCAGCAACTGCACCACTAAGCCGAAATAAAAGGGACATCTAGACAGGGATGACCTTACTCTCAAGTGAGGGCTACCCACGAAGCCTTGCTGCATAACCCCTGATTTTCAGTCATTCCCGGTTGATGAGGCTCGAGGATAAACGATACCTTTAGAACGTTTCACTTAGAATGCCCATCGTCCCCTGACGATGTCCGAAAGCATTCATCCATACAAGTCCGTTCCAGGTCCGAACAGAACTGATAACACTATCCCCTTATCAATATTACCCTCGTTTCCCCACGAAACGTACAAACCGGATCGAAGTGGTTTTCGAGTCTCCAGACCTAGAATCCCGGTATACGGAAACCCGATCCCGGTCTCTTCGAAACGATCAGCGCATTTGGCCAATATTGATAGTCGGTTGTTTAACTATCAATTAACATCCATAACAACCATCAACAATCAATAATTTTTTCCAAATTATTTATATCCCTCAAAATATCTTCACAAGATATTATTTTCATTTCAATTTCCATTGGAAACAATTTCAAACTATATTCCTCTCACGGAATAATTTCCCAAATATTTATTTTCACTGGAATGCCAAGTACAAAACCATTTTAGATTTTTAAAATAATTTCAAAACACTTTATTATAAAAATACTTTATAAGAACGCCTTTTTAAACTTCTTTAATATTTAAGTTAAAATATATATTTAAAGATATTTAAAATAAAACCATTTTAAAGAATATAAACAAATTTCCTTTTAAAACATATTATCAAATCTCATTTGTATTAACTACAATAATAGATTGAAAATTACTTACTTTAGAAATTTAACATTTGGAAATAATAGATTTTTAAAAACTTGACTTTTAAAAATAACAATAAATCTTTAACAAATATTTAAAATTTCCTTTTAAAACAAAATGTACTTGGCTATCCAGAAAATACTTCTCTTTCACAACCTTTAAAATAAATCTCTGTTTATTTTAAAACAGATTCACAATCCTTTATAACTTCACACCTTGAATTTATATTAAAATCCGCTTCACTTTATAAACTCAGTTTATAGATCTCAAAATCTCATTCCTCTTTAAAATTTCCCAGTTTCAATATTTAGATCAATTCTACAATTTTATTTCAAATTTGCTTTATCTTGAAATAAAATTCTCTTATTTACCTTATTTATTTCAAATACAATTATTCGGGTTTTTTTTTTTAATTTTTAATTTCTAGTTAAAACCCCTTTAACTGAAAATTCCTATTTTAAATTCCCAACATTCCTTATTAACGCTTTTAATTAAATTAACTCATTGAATTAAAAATAATTTCTTTATTTCTTTAAAAACCATATCACTTGAGTTTTAAATTTTATTACTCCTTCGTAAATCTAAATTCCCTTTTCCCATATTTACTACAATTCCAATTCACTTTATTTTATCTTATTTTTAATTCACTATTAAATTTATTCCAATTTACTTAAATTATTATTCTTTAATTTCTTCAAAAATTCAATTCCATAGATTTTCAAAATTTATTATACTGGGAATTCAATCAACCACAACATCCAATATCAGATCATCACATGATATCAATATTCAGATCACAGAATAATAAAATAAATTTTTGAGGAATCCAGTTGGATCCCTCCAACCTGTTTTCCCTGCATCCACAGACGTTAGCACAATACCAATTCCACTTCGAGGTGGAATATCGCGGTATATGGGATTTAAATAAATATCATCCGCTATTATGCGGCGCATAGGGTCTCATCCGCTATAAAATGCGGGAATATCAAATCCAATATATACATATGCCAATATATATATATTGGTATATACTACTATATATATCATCATATCAAATCAATCCAAACAATCATTCAATCAATCATTTAAATTTAACTATTTAAATTTAAATTCAACTGAGTGAGATTAACTCACCTTAGATTTTGTTTGCAATCCACCCCAACCAGCTTATTTTCTCGAGTTTGACCTTGAATAACAATTTATAATTTTATTAATATTTAAACTAATCCAGAAACAAATTATCATTAATAATTTTATTAACTAATTTTAATTTGAACAAGTATATATATTTGTTACCTGAACTTATTTTCCTTTTACAGTTAGACCAATATTTATTTTTTTTATAAATATATAAACATACACATATAATTTTCCCTTTACTGGATGTATACAGCTATACGTATAAGTAAAACTAGGACAAAATAAAACGAGATCTGATACCTACTCACGATCGACTTCACCTCGCGTTCGCCAACGCCGCAGCTACTCCCAACCCTGGCTTCGAAAATCGGACCCCCATCTTGGGCTGGAACCCTGTCGCGATGCACATCTCGCAGACCCGCCAACCTCATCATCACGTCGCTACTCCGGTCGCCTGCCCTAGCTCGAGTGAGCACTACCCTCGTTCGAACTCGAGACGCTCCCCTGATGACCACTCGCGAATACGTGCTTCACCGATACCATAACCCCCATCGCGACCATACGCGAGCTTCCCAGACTGGACGTCGATGAAGACCCCAGGCGACTAACAGTTGAACGCGATGATAGGGAGTGTCGTGATGAACACAAGCCTCCATCGCGAAATCACGAGCTCGTGAGGGTTGTAACCCTAGCCGAGGAATCGAGTTCGTTCAATCGTGAACGAATCTGATTTTGTTTGAGAAAAGGGAGGATTTTGATTTAATTTGAGCTCTGAGAATCCTTCGGCCATTAACATTTCATTTTTCTGTTTCATTTGAAAGCTTGCTTTCAATTTTGATTTATCTTGTAAAATTTGAAAACTGGAAAGGGAAAGAATTCACGTGAATTTAATTTGAAGACGATGGGAGTCAAAGTAGAACGAAATTTAACAAAGACAGCAGCTTACTAAAGAAGATAACGCGATTTTGAAAAGAGGAAAAAGAAAAGAAATGGGTACGAAGGAGACATATCGGCGGCGTGATGTACGTGTTGTCGGTAAGGAGAATAAATATAGTTTACTTAAATTTAAATTCATTTCAAAACAAAGTCAATGTGGATATGTCATGCACCCACACAACAGCTCCAAATGCCACGAAAATTGAAATCCGAAAATAATTCAATATTTCGGATCCGATGGAACTGGTTTCGTCGAATTCTGAGACTACGCCTCGGAAGGCTATTTTTAAATTCAATTTAAACGTTAAAATTTGAAAACTGAACAAATCACTTTTTATTTGATTTTAAAAGTTCTACTGCCTTCAGTATTATCAATATAGATTTTACAAGCCTTTAAATTATTTTTAACTGGCTCAAAACTCTCAATTCAACATTTTATTCAATTTTTAATTGTTTAATTCAATAATTAAATTCTCCAAATAAATGGTGATATTCGAAATTTAAATTACAAATTAACTTTTAAATATTTAAAAATAAATTAAATATTTCAATCTTAAATACTCAAAATTCCGGGTCGTCACATTCCTCTCCCCTTAAAAGAATTTCGTCCCCGAAATTACTAGTTAAGAGGAATGATCTATAACCCATTAACTATTTCCTCAACCCAAATCGTTTTATCAACTTGCCCCAAATAAATCCTTTTTACTAAAGACACACTATCCCACTTATTTCATTCCAAGCCTATCCATAAGTTCCAAACAATATCACTTCTTATCAATTCAAATTTAAATTTGAATTCAAATTTTGAATTATCAAAATTTTCTCGAAATTTTTCTAACTCCCTAAATTTTCGAAAAATTTTGCCAGCGTCTCCTTTGCGCGGCTTGCTCGGTACTACTACAAAATGGCTCTACGGCCTCCCAATCTTAAAAAGAAAACAAAAAGCCAAGTGGCTGTATCAAAAACCCAATCAAATTTCATATAGAAATTCAAATACATACCTTTTGTCGGGCCATTAAATTTATCTTCTAAAATCAAAATCCCAATTTATCCATTGCTTTTATACACCTGTATATCCTACTAAGCAATAATATTCCATCACAATTCCAAAGTCATTTTATACTTTTCTTTTACAAATTTTCAATATTTGCTTTACTTAAGCCCGTACGATGCACATATATCATCCGTACGCAACATCACATTCGATCGCTCAATCGATCACACAATTCCGCTTCCGAACTAGTATTGTCCACCCGACTTCCTAGTGCGGACTCAGATCTGGTTTCTTGATCAGAAACCGTCATTCTCCTTGCATAGCCACAAACTATGATAGAGAATTACCAGAATCAATCAACAATCCATATCCAGGTTCGCCGTTGAAAATCGAGTGAAAAATCCTGATTCGGATCGATAAAACTATCTCGAAATTCTGTGTTCGACATCTGGACCAAATAGCTATGCGAATAAAATAATATACGTACGTCTTACGTAATTAGCCCAATTTATTATCAATTATATCAATTCTCTTTTATTCACATTCATTTTGATTGTTATTCACTTATTCACAACTATCTCATTTCACAATTTACAGTTAAATTTTCTATTCAATTATTCACTAGGAATAATTTTCTCAATACCGAATTTACTTAAGAATTCACCATATTCCTTAAGTTCAAAATAAATATTCTACATACTGCTTATACTTATTTTCACTTCATTATTGAAGTTCATATCCATTTCTATTTACTCTTGTCTTTACAATTCCATTTGATTTCAATTTGGCTTTCACCCGAATATTTAATTAGTTGCACTTACTAATTAATTCAAATTTCAATTAACAGTTTATTCGCAAACTTCACTTCTTTAGTTCCTTCGATTTCACTTCACCTTACATTCACATTTGAATTAGATTTCAATATCCAGTTTCAATTTTACTTGCTTAGCAAATTTAAATCATTTATCGTTAATGGAAATTTTCAAAAATTCTAAAAATTTTCTAACTCCTGAAATTTACGAAAATTTTTGGCAGAACCTCCCTTGTACGGAGGGACTTCTGCGATATCGCAGGGTGCACAAAAATGTATATACATCGGCCTCAGGCCGGAAAAAGAATCAAAACAGTTCATATTTCCTATTTTGAATTCTTTGCGTAGGCGTACCTTATTTTTAGCATTTTTAAAGCAAGCGGCTTACTATATAGCATATTGCGCAAGCAAATACAGCCTAGCGGCTTCCAAACACCTGTACTTACTCCATTTAAACTGATAAGTGATAATATAAGAAAATTCTATTAACATCCCATTAAATTCCAATAGCAAATCAATAGTTTTCATAGGCAATGCACTTAAAATAATTTCCATAAGCAATTTATATGGTTTTAATACAATTTTAATCGCTTACAACCAATTCACATACCGTTTCTATTCAATTCAATGGTTTGCAATTCATTTTCCTCCATTCTATTCATTTTTAAGCGAAATGAATCCATATCCATTTCAATTGATTCAATTCAATTTAATTTGCATTTCACACTTACATTCCTTTTATTTCATTTGAAATAATTTCACAATTTCTTTTCTTAAGTCGAGCATTTATTCAAATGTTGACTTAAGCTATTCCACTTCCAAACTCAAGTTACTGTTTCCTTGTAAACAATTTATAATTCAAATCTTTGGTTTGATTTTGTCATTTAATCAAATCTATTCCATTTATAAATTTAAATTCAATTTATATATTCACTTATTCATTTTAAATTTTCAATTTCCATATTCAACTTATCATGAATTTATTTAATTATTAATAAGGAAATTTCAAATTTATTTTTTTACTACTTGAATTTATATACAGATTTACCATCTTATTTAACACCCAGTTCACCTTTCATCCAACTAATTCAACTTGACTAGATTAAAATCCCATTTCAATTTTCAATTTCAATTCATTAATTCACAAATGTAGCTTCATTGGTTTATTCACAATTTCACTTCTTCTCAATTTGAATCTTATTCCAAATCAACTTCCACTTGAATTTATTTACAACTCAACCATTCTTCTTACAATCCAATTCAAATATCCATTCATACTTCAACTTTTATTACCAAATTTTAAGTTCTATTAGCATACCCAGTTCACTAATTCTATTCCAAATTAGTATACTCCCATTTTATAATTCGGTATTTAATCTTTATCCACAAATATTTACTTTAGTAAATTTTCTCGGGTTTAATCTATTATTATAATTCGTGTTTTGGATTTTATGCCAATCCGAAATAACTAACAATTTAATTTTGATTCTTATTTCACAACTTAAATACAACTAGCATTTTATTTTATTAGTAACGGTCATTTCTAATTAGATTTTATTTTAGCTCATATTTATTTAACTCAATTCGAATACAACTGGATTAATTTGATTCAATTTTATTCAAATACGACTGGATATTATTTTTAACCTATTTTAATAATTTCAATCCAGTCAAATTTTTATTTCCCAATCCAAATCAATTTCATTTTTAACTTTGCCCTTTACATGTTAATTCTAACACCCAAAGCTTATATTTCCTTCCTGTTTGAAAATCATTTCAAGATATAAGCTTACAACCCATTTTATCAGGATTTCCCTTTTTAAACACCCGGCTTTTAGTTTCAAATTATTTTGAAATCTCCACTTATTTCAAAATCACATTTCTCAAATATTTAAACCAATCCTGGTTTTTTTTTTCTTTCTTTTTTTTTTCCAACAAATTTCCTTTGGAAATTTCAAAAACAACTAGCTTTTCTGAATAAATCAATTTGGCAGCAATTCGTCACTCAGGAGTTCGAAAATAAATTCTGAAGATGCGGCCGTCATCCTCCGAACTATTTCCCAACGACTGAAGTGAATTCATTACTATATCCCTTTCAAAATTTATTTGAAACAATTTCCCTTCCAGTAATACTTTCCCAAAATAATAATGCTTGTGTTTATCTTCAAAACATTTTGAAACACTTCCAAGATGTCCGGGGTTTAAATTTACCAATTTGATTAAATCAAATTTTTAGTTACAATTCATTTGTACAATTCATATTTATACAAATATCCATTGGTTATGCAAATCATTTAAATTTTATAATCTTACCATATTTTTGTTTTAAATTTTATTTGTTAGAATATTTTCATCCAAACATCCAAATATATAATAATTCAAAAAAAAAAATATTTCTTTTATATCAAAAATACATTTTTCGGGTAAAATTATTTCATCTACCCGTTTTAAAACAATATTGTGTCGAGTTGTTCTATTCGAGTGTTTAGAAACCCCTTCGATACAGCTGCGCAGACTGTGCCGACGAAGGTTCATATGCCACTCAATAAATCAACCAACACAATACAAAACCAATTTATATTCACTAACAAGTACGCGCTCATATCTATTTATACTCTCAAAATTTCCCACCAGAGCCAAGGTTATCGCCAACCTTTGCTCCGATACCAACTGTAACGACCCGACTTTCCAGTCCCGGAAAATCGAACCATTTGTGTTAAAGAAGAAGAGATAGAAGAAGAAGAAACAGAAAATCAACAACAGAATCTCACATCGCAGCGGAATAAAATATAATATATACAAAACAGATCTTTACTCAAACAGAAAAATATATCTGTTTACACAATATATTTACAGAATCCATCATCAGAGTTCATCACATCAATGATATACATCCAAATACACAGCGGAACAATAAACAAATACGGAAGTACGAATCGCCATCCAGCTCGTCTCCTGAGCTCCACAGCTACAATCTGAACCTGTTTATCTCGGTCTGACCCGAGCATCATATAAAACAATACCCGAGTCAGTCTGGAATACCAGCGTGAGAAAATCACACTCAAATTGATTATTAAAGTTCAAAATCCTTTGAAAACAAAAGCATCTCGTAAGACCACGCCACAAATAAACATGCCGGGTTTTTACCTTACGATAGCTAAAACACTTTCTATAAAAATCCTCTGATATTATAATAGTGTCTATTTACAAATACTTATTAAAATAGCCGAAATTGTTACATTTATTAAATTCCGGCATACTAGCCACAACGTGGGTAATACAAACAAATACCGTACAAGGAACGTAGGGAGAATGGATTTCCAACGAATGACTAGGCACTGGGGTACCACCTGTCACAGTACGTGGCCTAGATCACAGTACCGAGGAGTACGCCCGCTCCCCTGCAACACAAGGCCGGAATCATCCCTTACTGGATAATTCCAAATAAAATCACCCCACGGTTGGGATCAGCAACCGCACCACTAAGCCGAAATAAAAGGGACATCTAGACAGGGATGACCTTACTCTCAAGTGAGGGCTACCCACGAAGCCTTGCTGCATAACCCCTGATTTTCAGTCATTCCCGGTTGATGAGGCTCGAGGCTAAACGATACCTTTAGAACGTTTCACTTAGAATGCCCATCGTCCCCTGACGATGTCCGAAAGCATTCATCCATACAAGTCCGTTCCAGGTCCGAACAGAACTGATAACACTATCCCCTTATCAATATTACCCTCGTTTCCCCACGAAACGTACAAACCGGATCGAAGTGGTTTTCGAGTCTCCAGACCTAGAATCCCGGTATACGGAAACCCGATCCCGGTCTCTTCGAAACGATCAGCGCATTTGGCCAATATTGATAGTCGGTTGTTTAACTATCAATTAACATCCATAACAACCATCAACAATCAATAATTTTTTCCAAATTATTTATATCCCTCAAAATATCTTCACAAGATATTATTTTCATTTCAATTTCCATTGGAAACAATTTCAAACTATATTCCTCTCACGGAATAATTTCCCAAATATTTATTTTCACTGGAATGCCAAGTACAAAACCATTTTAGATTTTTAAAATAATTTCAAAACACTTTATTATAAAAATACTTTATAAGAACGCCTTTTTAAACTTCTTTAATATTTAAGTTAAAATATATATTTAAAGATATTTAAAATAAAACCATTTTAAAGAATATAAACAAATTTCCTTTTAAAACATATTATCAAATCTCATTTGTATTAACTACAATAATAGATTGAAAATTACTTACTTTAGAAATTTAACATTTGGAAATAATAGATTTTTAAAAACTTGACTTTTAAAAATAACAATAAATCTTTAACAAATATTTAAAATTTCCTTTTAAAACAAAATGTACTTGGCTATCCAGAAAATACTTCTCTTTCACAACCTTTAAAATAAATCTCTGTTTATTTTAAAACAGATTCACAATCCTTTATAACTTCACACCTTGAATTTATATTAAAATCCGCTTCACTTTATAAACTCAGTTTATAGATCTCAAAATCTCATTCCTCTTTAAAATTTCCCAGTTTCAATATTTAGATCAATTCTACAATTTTATTTCAAATTTGCTTTATCTTGAAATAAAATTCCCTTATTTACCTTATTTATTTCAAATACAATTATTCGGGTTTTTTTTTTTTTAATTTTTAATTTCTAGTTAAAACCCCTTTAACTGAAAATTCCTATTTTAAATTCCCAACATTCCTTATTAACGCTTTTAATTAAATTAACTCATTGAATTAAAAATAATTTCTTTATTTCTTTAAAAACCATATCACTTGAGTTTTAAATTTTATTACTCCTTCGTAAATCTAAATTCCCTTTTCCCATATTTACTACAATTCCAATTCACTTTATTTTATCTTATTTTTAATTCACTATTAAATTTATTCCAATTTACTTAAATTATTATTCTTTAATTTCTTCAAAAATTCAATTCCATAGATTTTCAAAATTTATTATACTGGGAATTCAATCAACCACAACATCCAATATCAGATCATCACATGATATCAATATTCAGATCACAGAATAATAAAATAAATTTTTGAGGAATCCAGTTGGATCCCTCCAACCTGTTTTCCCTGCATCCACAGACGTTAGCACAATACCAATTCCACTTCGAGGTGGAATATCGCGGTATATGGGATTTAAATAAATATCATCCGCTATTATGCGGCGCATAGGGTCTCATCCGCTATAAAATGCGGGAATATCAAATCCAATATATACATATGCCAATATATATATATTGGTATATACTACTATATATATCATCATATCAAATCAATCCAAACAATCATTCAATCAATCATTTAAATTTAACTATTTAAATTTAAATTCAACTGAGTGAGATTAACTCACCTTAGATTTTGTTTGCAATCCACCCCAACCAGCTTATTTTCTCGAGTTTGACCTTGAATAACAATTTATAATTTTATTAATATTTAAACTAATCCAGAAACAAATTATCATTAATAATTTTATTAACTAATTTTAATTTGAACAAGTATATATATTTGTTACCTGAACTTATTTTCCTTTTACAGTTAGACCAATATTTATTTTTTTTATAAATATATAAACATACACATATAATTTTCCCTTTACTGGATGTATACAGCTATACGTATAAGTAAAACTAGGACAAAATAAAACGAGATCTGATACCTACTCACGATCGACTTCACCTCGCGTTCGCCAACGCCGCAGCTACTCCCAACCCTGGCTTCGAAAATCGGACCCCCATCTTGGGCTGGAACCCTGTCGCGATGCACATCTCGCAGACCCGCCAACCTCATCATCACGTCGCTACTCCGGTCGCCTGCCCTAGCTCGAGTGAGCACTACCCTCGTTCGAACTCGAGACGCTCCCCTGATGACCACTCGCGAATACGTGCTTCACCGATACCATAACCCCCATCGCGACCATACGCGAGCTTCCCAGACTGGACGTCGATGAAGACCCCAGGCGACTAACAGTTGAACGCGATGATAGGGAGTGCCGTGATGAACACAAGCCTCCATCGCGAAATCACGAGCTCGTGAGGGTTGTAACCCTAGCCGAGGAATCGAGTTCGTTCAATCGTGAACGAATCTGATTTTGTTTGAGAAAAGGGAGGATTTTGATTTAATTTGAGCTCTGAGAATCCTTCGGCCATTAACATTTCATTTTTCTGTTTCATTTGAAAGCTTGCTTTCAATTTTGATTTATCTTGTAAAATTTGAAAACTGGAAAGGGAAATAATTCACGTGAATTTAATTTGAAGACGATGGGAGTCAAAGTAGAACGAAATTTAACAAAGACAGCAGCTTACTAAAGAAGATAACGCGATTTTGAAAAGAGGAAAAAGAAAAGAAATGGGTACGAAGGAGACATATCGGCGGCGTGATGTACGTGTTGTCGGTAAGGAGAATAAATATAGTTTACTTAAATTTAAATTCATTTCAAAACAAAGTCAATGTGGATATGTCATGCACCCACACAACAGCTCCAAATGCCACGAAAATTGAAATCCGAAAATAATTCAATATTTCGGATCCGATGGAACTGGTTTCGTCGAATTCTGAGACTACGCCTCGGAAGGCTATTTTTAAATTCAATTTAAACGTTAAAATTTGAAAACTGAACAAATCACTTTTTATTTGATTTTAAAAGTTCTACTGCCTTCAGTATTATCAATATAGATTTTACAAGCCTTTAAATTATTTTTAACTGGCTCAAAACTCTCAATTCAACATTTTATTCAATTTTTAATTGTTTAATTCAATAATTAAATTCTCCAAATAAATGGTGATATTCGAAATTTAAATTACAAATTAACTTTTAAATATTTAAAAATAAATTAAATATTTCAATCTTAAATACTCAAAATTCCGGGTCGTCACATTCCTCTCCCCTTAAAAGAATTTCGTCCCCGAAATTACTAGTTAAGAGGAATGATCTATAACCCATTAACTATTTCCTCAACCCAAATCGTTTTATCAACTTGCCCCAAATAAATCCTTTTTACTAAAGACACACTATCCCACTTATTTCATTCCAAGCCTATCCATAAGTTCCAAACAATATCACTTCTTATCAATTCAAATTTAAATTTGAATTCAAATTTTGAATTATCAAAATTTTCTCGAAATTTTTCTAACTCCCTAAATTTTCGAAAAATTTTGCCAGCGTCTCCTTTGCGCGGCTTGCTCGGTACTACTACAAAATGGCTCTACGGCCTCCCAATCTTAAAAAGAAAACAAAAAGCCAAGTGGCTGTATCAAAAACCCAATCAAATTTCATATAGAAATTCAAATACATACCTTTTGTCGGGCCATTAAATTTATCTTCTAAAATCAAAATCCCAATTTATCCATTGCTTTTATACACCTGTATATCCTACTAAGCAATAATATTCCATCACAATTCCAAAGTCATTTTATACTTTTCTTTTACAAATTTTCAATATTTGCTTTACTTAAGCCCGTACGATGCACATATATCATCCGTACGCAACATCACATTCGATCGCTCAATCGATCACACAATTCCGCTTCCGAACTAGTATTGTCCACCCGACTTCCTAGTGCGGACTCAGATCTGGTTTCTTGATCAGAAACCGTCATTCTCCTTGCATAGCCACAAACTATGATAGAGAATTACCAGAATCAATCAACAATCCATATCCAGGTTCGCCGTTGAAAATCGAGTGAAAAATCCTGATTCGGATCGATAAAACTATCTCGAAATTCTGTGTTCGACATCTGGACCAAATAGCTATGCGAATAAAATAATATACGTACGTCTTACGTAATTAGCCCAATTTATTATCAATTATATCAATTCTCTTTTATTCACATTCATTTTGATTGTTATTCACTTATTCACAACTATCTCATTTCACAATTTACAGTTAAATTTTCTATTCAATTATTCACTAGGAATAATTTTCTCAATACCGAATTTACTTAAGAATTCACCATATTCCTTAAGTTCAAAATAAATATTCTACATACTGCTTATACTTATTTTCACTTCATTATTGAAGTTCATATCCATTTCTATTTACTCTTGTCTTTACAATTCCATTTGATTTCAATTTGGCTTTCACCCGAATATTTAATTAGTTGCACTTACTAATTAATTCAAATTTCAATTAACAGTTTATTCGCAAACTTCACTTCTTTAGTTCCTTCGATTTCACTTCACCTTACATTCACATTTGAATTAGATTTCAATATCCAGTTTCAATTTTACTTGCTTAGCAAATTTAAATCATTTATCGTTAATGGAAATTTTCAAAAATTCTAAAAATTTTCTAACTCCTGAAATTTACGAAAATTTTTGGCAGAACCTCCCTTGTACGGAGGGACTTCTGCGATATCGCAGGGTGCACAAAAATGTATATACATCGGCCTCAGGCCGGAAAAAGAATCAAAACAGTTCATATTTCCTATTTTGAATTCTTTGCGTAGGCGTACCTTATTTTTAGCATTTTTAAAGCAAGCGGCTTACTATATAGCATATTGCGCAAGCAAATACAGCCTAGCGGCTTCCAAACACCTGTACTTACTCCATTTAAACTGATAAGTGATAATATAAGAAAATTCTATTAACATCCCATTAAATTCCAATAGCAAATCAATAGTTTTCATAGGCAATGCACTTAAAATAATTTCCATAAGCAATTTATATGGTTTTAATACAATTTTAATCGCTTACAACCAATTCACATACCGTTTCTATTCAATTCAATGGTTTGCAATTCATTTTCCTCCATTCTATTCATTTTTAAGCGAAATGAATCCATATCCATTTCAATTGATTCAATTCAATTTAATTTGCATTTCACACTTACATTCCTTTTATTTCATTTGAAATCATTTCACAATTTCTTTTCTTAAGTCGAGCATTTATTCAAATGTTGACTTAAGCTATTCCACTTCCAAACTCAAGTTACTGTTTCCTTGTAAACAATTTATAATTCAAATCTTTGGTTTGATTTTGTCATTTAATCAAATCTATTCCATTTATAAATTTAAATTCAATTTATATATTCACTTATTCATTTTAAATTTTCAATTTCCATATTCAACTTATCATGAATTTATTTAATTATTAACAAGGAAATTTCAAATTTATTTTTTTACTACTTGAATTTATATACAGATTTACCATCTTATTTAACACCCAGTTCACCTTTCATCCAACTAATTCAACTTGACTCGATTAAAATCCCATTTCAATTTTCAATTTCAATTCATTAATTCACAAATGTAGCTTCATTGGTTTATTCACAATTTCACTTCTTCTCAATTTGAATCTTATTCCAAATCAACTTCCACTTGAATTTATTTACAACTCAACCATTCTTCTTACAATCCAATTCAAATATCCATTCATACTTCAACTTTTATTACCAAATTTTAAGTTCTATTAGCATACCCAGTTCACTAATTCTATTCCAAATTAGTATACTCCCATTTTATAATTCGGTATTTAATCTTTATCCACAAATATTTACTTTAGTAAATTTTCTCGGGTTTAATCTATTATTATAATTCGTGTTTTGGATTTTATGCCAATCCGAAATAACTAACAATTTAATTTTGATTCTTATTTCACAACTTAAATACAACTAGCATTTTATTTTATTAGTAACGGTCATTTCTAATTAGATTTTATTTTAGCTCATATTTATTTAACTCAATTCGAATACAACTGGATTAATTTGATTCAATTTTATTCAAATACGACTGGATATTATTTTTAACCTATTTTAATAATTTCAATCCAGTCAAATTTTTATTTCCCAATCCAAATCAATTTCATTTTTAACTTTGCCCTTTACATGTTAATTCTAACACCCAAAGCTTATATTTCCTTCCTGTTTGAAAATCATTTCAAGATATAAGCTTACAACCCATTTTATCAGGATTTCCCTTTTTAAACACCCGGCTTTTAGTTTCAAATTATTTTGAAATCTCCACTTATTTCAAAATCACATTTCTCAAATATTTAAACCAATCCTGGTTTTTTTTTTCTTTCTTTTTTTTTTCCAACAAATTTCCTTTGGAAATTTCAAAAACAACTAGCTTTTCTGAATAAATCAATTTGGCAGCAATTCGTCACTCAGGAGTTCGAAAATAAATTCTGAAGATGCGGCCGTCATCCTCCGAACTATTTCCCAACGACTGAAGTGAATTCATTACTATATCCCTTTCAAAATTTATTTGAAACAATTTCCCTTCCAGTAATACTTTCCCAAAATAATAATGCTTGTGTTTATCTTCAAAACATTTTGAAACACTTCCAAGATGTCCGGGGTTTAAATTTACCAATTTGATTAAATCAAATTTTTAGTTACAATTCATTTGTACAATTCATATTTATACAAATATCCATTGGTTATGCAAATCATTTAAATTTTATAATCTTACCATATTTTTGTTTTAAATTTTATTTGTTAGAATATTTTCATCCAAACATCCAAATATATAATAATTCAAAAAAAAAATATTTCTTTTATATCAAAAATACATTTTTCGGGTAAAATTATTTCATCTACCCGTTTTAAAACAATATTGTGTCGAGTTGTTCTATTCGAGTGTTTAGAAACCCCTTCGATACAGCTGCGCAGACTGTGCCGACGAAGGTTCATATGCCACTCAATAAATCAACCAACACAATACAAAACCAATTTATATTCACTAACAAGTACGCGCTCATATCTATTTATACTCTCAAAATTTCCCACCAGAGCCAAGGTTATCGCCAACCTTTGCTCCGATACCAACTGTAACGACCCGACTTTCCAGTCCCGGAAAATCGAACCATTTGTGTTAAAGAAGAAGAGATAGAAGAAGAAGAAACAGAAAATCAACAACAGAATCTCACATCGCAGCGGAATAAAATATAATATATACAAAACAGATCTTTACTCAAACAGAAAAATATATCTGTTTACACAATATATTTACAGAATCCATCATCAGAGTTCATCACATCAATGATATACATCCAAATACACAGCGGAACAATAAACAAATACGGAAGTACGAATCGCCATCCAGCTCGTCTCCTGAGCTCCACAGCTACAATCTGAACCTGTTTATCTCGGTCTGACCCGAGCATCATATAAAACAATACCCGAGTCAGTCTGGAATACCAGCGTGAGAAAATCACACTCAAATTGATTATTAAAGTTCAAAATCCTTTGAAAACAAAAGCATCTCGTAAGACCACGCCACAAATAAACATGCCGGGTTTTTACCTTACGATAGCTAAAACACTTTCTATAAAAATCCTCTGATATTATAATAGTGTCTATTTACAAATACTTATTAAAATAGCCGAAATTGTTACATTTATTAAATTCCGGCATACTAGCCACAACGTGGGTAATACAAACAAATACCGTACAAGGAACGTAGGGAGAATGGATTTCCAACGAATGACTAGGCACTGGGGTACCACCTGTCACAGTACGTGGCCTAGATCACAGTACCGAGGAGTACGCCCGCTCCCCTGCAACACAAGGCCGGAATCATCCCTTACTGGATAATTCCAAATAAAATCACCCCACGGTTGGGATCAGCAACCGCACCACTAAGCCGAAATAAAAGGGACATCTAGACAGGGATGACCTTACTCTCAAGTGAGGGCTACCCACGAAGCCTTGCTGCATAACCCCTGATTTTCAGTCATTCCCGGTTGATGAGGCTCGAGGCTAAACGATACCTTTAGAACGTTTCACTTAGAATGCCCATCGTCCCCTGACGATGTCCGAAAGCATTCATCCATACAAGTCCGTTCCAGGTCCGAACAGAACTGATAACACTATCCCCTTATCAATATTACCCTCGTTTCCCCACGAAACGTACAAACCGGATCGAAGTGGTTTTCGAGTCTCCAGACCTAGAATCCCGGTATACGGAAACCCGATCCCGGTCTCTTCGAAACGATCAGCGCATTTGGCCAATATTGATAGTCGGTTGTTTAACTATCAATTAACATCCATAACAACCATCAACAATCAATAATTTTTTCCAAATTATTTATATCCCTCAAAATATCTTCACAAGATATTATTTTCATTTCAATTTCCATTGGAAACAATTTCAAACTATATTCCTCTCACGGAATAATTTCCCAAATATTTATTTTCACTGGAATGCCAAGTACAAAACCATTTTAGATTTTTAAAATAATTTCAAAACACTTTATTATAAAAATACTTTATAAGAACGCCTTTTTAAACTTCTTTAATATTTAAGTTAAAATATATATTTAAAGATATTTAAAATAAAACCATTTTAAAGAATATAAACAAATTTCCTTTTAAAACATATTATCAAATCTCATTTGTATTAACTACAATAATAGATTGAAAATTACTTACTTTAGAAATTTAACATTTGGAAATAATAGATTTTTAAAAACTTGACTTTTAAAAATAACAATAAATCTTTAACAAATATTTAAAATTTCCTTTTAAAACAAAATGTACTTGGCTATCCAGAAAATACTTCTCTTTCACAACCTTTAAAATAAATCTCTGTTTATTTTAAAACAGATTCACAATCCTTTATAACTTCACACCTTGAATTTATATTAAAATCCGCTTCACTTTATAAACTCAGTTTATAGATCTCAAAATCTCATTCCTCTTTAAAATTTCCCAGTTTCAATATTTAGATCAATTCTACAATTTTATTTCAAATTTGCTTTATCTTGAAATAAAATTCCCTTATTTACCTTATTTATTTCAAATACAATTATTCGGGTTTTTTTTTTTAATTTTTAATTTCTAGTTAAAACCCCTTTAACTGAAAATTCCTATTTTAAATTCCCAACATTCCTTATTAACGCTTTTAATTAAATTAACTCATTGAATTAAAAATAATTTCTTTATTTCTTTAAAAACCATATCACTTGAGTTTTAAATTTTATTACTCCTTCGTAAATCTAAATTCCCTTTTCCCATATTTACTACAATTCCAATTCACTTTATTTTATCTTATTTTTAATTCACTATTAAATTTATTCCAATTTACTTAAATTATTATTCTTTAATTTCTTCAAAAATTCAATTCCATAGATTTTCAAAATTTATTATACTGGGAATTCAATCAACCACAACATCCAATATCAGATCATCACATGATATCAATATTCAGATCACAGAATAATAAAATAAATTTTTGAGGAATCCAGTTGGATCCCTCCAACCTGTTTTCCCTGCATCCACAGACGTTAGCACAATACCAATTCCACTTCGAGGTGGAATATCGCGGTATATGGGATTTAAATAAATATCATCCGCTATTATGCGGCGCATAGGGTCTCATCCGCTATAAAATGCGGGAATATCAAATCCAATATATACATATGCCAATATATATATATTGGTATATACTACTATATATATCATCATATCAAATCAATCCAAACAATCATTCAATCAATCATTTAAATTTAACTATTTAAATTTAAATTCAACTGAGTGAGATTAACTCACCTTAGATTTTATTTGCAATCCACCCCAACCAGCTTATTTTCTCGAGTTTGACCTTGAATAACAATTTATAATTTTATTAATATTTAAACTAATCCAGAAACAAATTATCATTAATAATTTTATTAACTAATTTTAATTTGAACAAGTATATATATTTGTTACCTGAACTTATTTTCCTTTTACAGTTAGACCAATATTTATTTTTTTTATAAATATATAAACATACACATATAATTTTCCCTTTACTGGATGTATACAGCTATACGTATAAGTAAAACTAGGACAAAATAAAACGAGATCTGATACCTACTCACGATCGACTTCACCTCGCGTTCGCCAACGCCGCAGCTACTCCCAACCCTGGCTTCGAAAATCGGACCCCCATCTTGGGCTGGAACCCTGTCGCGATGCACATCTCGCAGACCCGCCAACCTCATCATCACGTCGCTACTCCGGTCGCCTGCCCTAGCTCGAGTGAGCACTACCCTCGTTCGAACTCGAGACGCTCCCCTGATGACCACTCGCGAATACGTGCTTCACCGATACCATAACCCCCATCGCGACCATACGCGAGCTTCCCAGACTCGACGTCGATGAAGACCCCAGGCGACTAACAGTTGAACGCGATGATAGGGAGTGCCGTGATGAACACAAGCCTCCATCGCGAAATCACGAGCTCGTGAGGGTTGTAACCCTAGCCGAGGAATCGAGTTCGTTCAATCGTGAACGAATCTGATTTTGTTTGAGAAAAGGGAGGATTTTGATTTAATTTGAGCTCTGAGAATCCTTCGGCCATTAACATTTCATTTTTCTGTTTCATTTGAAAGCTTGCTTTCAATTTTGATTTATCTTGTAAAATTTGAAAACTGGAAAGGGAAAGAATTCACGTGAATTTAATTTGAAGACGATGGGAGTCAAAGTAGAACGAAATTTAACAAAGACAGCAGCTTACTAAAGAAGATAACGCGATTTTGAAAAGAGGAAAAAGAAAAGAAATGGGTACGAAGGAGACATATCGGCGGCGTGATGTACGTGTTGTCGGTAAGGAGAATAAATATAGTTTACTTAAATTTAAATTCATTTCAAAACAAAGTCAATGTGGATATGTCATGCACCCACACAACAGCTCCAAATGCCACGAAAATTGAAATCCGAAAATAATTCAATATTTCGGATCCGATGGAACTGGTTTCGTCGAATTCTGAGACTACGCCTCGGAAGGCTATTTTTAAATTCAATTTAAACGTTAAAATTTGAAAACTGAACAAATCACTTTTTATTTGATTTTAAAAGTTCTACTGCCTTCAGTATTATCAATATAGATTTTACAAGCCTTTAAATTATTTTTAACTGGCTCAAAACTCTCAATTCAACATTTTATTCAATTTTTAATTGTTTAATTCAATAATTAAATTCTCCAAATAAATGGTGATATTCGAAATTTAAATTACAAATTAACTTTTAAATATTTAAAAATAAATTAAATATTTCAATCTTAAATACTCAAAATTCCGGGTCGTCACAATGCATGATATCAGGTCCACTAGCAATGATATAGAGTAGTGATCCAATCATTCCTCTATATAAATTTTGATCTACATCTTTCGAGAGATCTTCTTTACTAAGGTACTCATTGGTTGCCATGGGAATGGGTTTTCCACTTGCAGTAGTCAAACCAAATTTACTAACTAGGTCTTTAGCATATTTTTCCTGACTAATAAAAATACCATTATCTAACTGTTTTATTTGCAATCCTAGAAAGAAGTTTAATTCACCCATATGACTCATCTCAAACTCTTTTGTCATTATTTCAAAAAATTCTTTATTCATTTCGAAGTTAGTTGAACCAAAAATGATATCATCTACGTATACTTGAACTAGTTGAATATCATTTTTATTTATTTTAATAAAAAGAGTATTATCTATTTTACCAATTTCAAATTTTGATTGTAATAAATAAGATCTTAGTCTATCATACCAGGCTCTAGGAGCTTGTTTTAGACCATATAAAGCTTTCTTAAGTTTGTACACATGGTTTGGTAAATTTTCATCTTCAAAAAGTGGTGGTTGTTCAACATATACTTCTTCATTTACAAATCCATTTAAAAATGCACTTTTAACATCCATTTGAAATTATTATGATTTGCGAAAGCAAGTAGAATCCTAATGGCTTCTAATCTTGCTACAGGAGCAAAGGTTTCGTCACAATCTATACCTTCTTCTTGACAATAACCTTGGGCGACTAATCGTGCTTTATTTCTAACGACCTCACCTTGTTCATTCATTTTATTTTTATAGACCCATCTAGTTCCAATTATAGTTTTATCTTTAGGTCTAGGAACAAGTTCCCAAACTTCATTTCTAGTGAATTGATTTAATTCTTCTTGCATAGCCAAAATCCATGAATCGTCACTTGATGCTTCTTTAGGATTTTTGGGTTCAATAGATGATATAAAAGCTACATTACTCATTTGACTTAGTTGGTTTCTAGTTTTAATAACAGATTGCATATCTCCAAGTATATTTTCTATAGGGTGATCTTTTAAAAGTCTAATCCTTTTATTAGGATGATTTAATTCATTATTAGTTTCAGTTTACTCTTGGTTTTTAGTAATTAAATCCTCTTCATCATTTGTAATTTCAAAATCTTTTAAATTTTCATCAAACGAAACATGCATTGTTTCTTCGATGGTGTTAGATCTTAAATTAAAAACTCTATAAGCTTTACTTCTATTAGAATATCCGATAAAGATTCCTTTGTCGGATTTAGGATCAAATTTATCCAAATTATCTTTTGTATTTAAAATAAAACATTTACTTTCAAAAATTCTAAAGTATGATACCTTAGGTTTCTTTCCATGAAGAAGTTCATAAGGTGTCTTATCAGTTAAAGGTCTAATTAAAATTCTATTCAAAATATAACAGGCGGTAGCAACAACTTCTCCCCAAAAGTGTTTTGGTAACTTACTATCTGAAAGCATAGTTCTCGCACACTCTTGTATCGTTCTATTTTTACGTTCAACTACTCCGTTTTGTTGTGGAGTTCTTGGAAATGAGAAATTGTGAGTTATTCCCTTCTTATTGCAGAATTCCTCAAACTTTTCATTTTCAAATTCACCACCGTGATCACTACGAATAGTTATAATTTTTAAAGATAATTGATTTTGAATCCTTTTTGTAAAGTTTTTAAAACATTCAAAAGTATCACTTTTATGTTTCAAAAATATTGTCCATGTAAATCTAGAATAATCATCTACAATTACAAAAACATATTTACTATGATTTAATGACAGAATTTGAGATGGACCAAATAAATCAAGATGAAGTAACTCAAGGGGTTTTGAAGTTGAAATCATATCTTTTAATTTAAAGGAACTTTTTCTAAGCTTTCCTAATTGACATGCATCACATAAACTATCTACTTTAAAATTCATTTTAGGGAGACCTCTTACTAGATCATGTTTTGACAGTCTAGATAAGAGTTTGAAATTCAAATGTCCAAATCTCTTATGCCAAATCCAAGGATCACTTGTATTTGCCAAAAGACATAGGTTATCATTTGAAACTTTCATACTAAGAATATAAATATTCTTTTTCCTAGTTCCCTCAAATATTATGGTTGAGTTATTATCTTCAGTATGACATTTATCTTTTTCAAATTTAATTTTATATCCTTTATCACATAGTTGACTTATACTTAGCAGATTGTGTTTCAGATTCTTAACTAGCAAAACATTAGTAATAAAAGGAGTTTCAGAGTTACCGACATTGCCGATGCCAATTACGTATCCTTTTGAGTTGTCTCCAAAGTTAACCAGTCCTCCGTCTTTTATATAATATTACTCAGCATATCCGGATTACCAGTCATGTGTCTAGAGCAAACACTATCAAGTATCCACTTATTCCTTTTGATCTGCACAGATTGTCCATTGTGGATTGATTCCTCAATACCCATAAAGCATCTTTCCTGCACATTATAAAATTTGGGTAGACAACTAGAATTTGAATAATATTCATATGCAGACTCATGGAACAATGATAATTTAAACAATCCTAAACTAGTTTTAACAGATTTTTCAAAAATAGCCATTTTAAAACTTTTCAAAATTCAGATTATGAAACTTTTGAAAACAAAGCTCTGATACCAAATGAGCGAAATGCAGATTAAGGATCTTAAGGCTAGAATTAACAGTAGAGGAGGGTGAATAGTGTTTTAAGAAATTTGTTAATCTTTTTGAGTTTATCTTACTTTGTTAACAATGTATACACTAATCAGACACAGATATGAACACCGAATCAAACACAAATGCAAATATAAAGTAAAAGCAGTAAAGGAAAGAACACACCGAATTTTATACTGGTTCGGAGTTACCCTACATCCAGTCCCGCAACACAAGTACGGATTTCTTTTCAACAACAATTCAACAATTACAACCCTCGATTTCAAGGCTACGAGGTACACCCTTCAGAATAACAATCCTCTGGGTAGAGATACTTGATTTCCGGGGCAACAAGTTCACCCAATTGATTTCCAAGGCTACAATCACACCTTTTCTCGCTTGATTGATTTCCAAGGCTACAATCACACCTTTTCTCGCTTGATTGATTTCCAAGGCTACAATCACACCTTTTCTCGCTTGATTGATTTCCAAGGCTACAATCACAACTTTTCTCGCTAATATATTACAAAGAAGTCTATAACTCTGAATAGCACTGAGAACCTTGTAGAGATAGTGATGTAGAATTAAACTAGAAGTAATCGAGTATGATTCGATGTTGATTTTGGCAGAGTAATGGTATGATTTTGTATTAAGAAATGTGGAAGAAGAAGAGGAGTGAAAACCAGAAAAAAGCGATTAAAAATTCGTTGAAACTGACCCCTATTTATAGAGAATCAACAGCCATGACCATTCATGAAGAGTTATGGCGAATAGACACTTCTTTTGAAATTTGAATTTGAACTTCAACTGTCACTATGTCGACATAGTACCTAGGGGCATGTCGACATCCCTCATCCAAAATTGATATTTTGAATTTCTATAAAAATAATATTTATCTTATATAAAAACTATTTAAAACTTTATAAATATACTTGAATATAGTTGAAATTCATAAGTAAATATAAAGAACAATATATACATAATTTAACTATAATTTTATATTTAAATCTAGGTATAAATATTAAAAGTTTAAATATATTATTTGAAAAGACATTTAAAATCAGGAGTAATTTGACTTTGAAATTAAAGATGTTTTGAGGCTAAAATTATTTAAAATCAGGATAGAGAGTTTTGAATCTTTTAAATGGAAAGTTTTGAAATCATTTTGAAAACAAGATAATTTTGTAAAATCATTTGAATTAAAATTAGTGGATACAAAACAATGTCCCACTAGATTTTCATAGGTTCCATCCTACTTAGGGTTCCATCCCTTTAACGGGCTCGAAGTGGATTCCATTCCACGAATAAATTGGATATTAAGATGCCAGTGCTTTTCTACGAGTTTTAACAAATATTCCTAATAAAACAGACTTAACCTTGAACTCTTGAACTCTTGATAATCTTGATACTCATGAGTCTTCTACCTCTGTATCTTTAATCTCTATACTGTATAGTCTTCATTCTTGATACCTGCATGGTTAGATCCTGCATATACATATATATATTTAAACTTGTAATGTTAGTATTTATATTTTATAATCTATTCTAAGGTTGTTGTCATCAAAACCATCATCTCATGTACTAACAGTGCGCACATGTGTATATATACAATTTTTATAAAAGAAAATGCAAAGATATGAGTGGAATATTAACATTCTTCTGGGAAATTCAAATATCTCAACATGTTGGATGCACAGGAAATAAACTCATGATTTTCTATGAACAGAGTAACACAAGGGACAATATAAGTTTAAGCTATATTTTATTAGGTGGAAGGCACGCAAGAAAACTGTCACCATGTTTAAGCGTCGTTTAACAACAAAACAATTAACCATTGTATAAGTTTTCATTTTATGTTGCAACGCTATTATAATATGATTAAAAAGGATAATATCCATGCTTAAGTTTTGAAGGATGATTTTCGTCAATAATTGCAAACAATAAGAATGTGATAAACATATCTGTCAGGTCAAACAAAAAAATGAACGTCCCCAGTGATGGGATCATATAATTAATTTTTGGATTTCTTTTGTTTCTTGTGATTTGCTTGCCTTTGATGGCATAGATATCCACCATACATTTGGTGGAAAAATTAGGCGTTTTCCTCCCTTTTGTAGCTATCACGACTTAAGTTATGGTGAAAACAATGTTCAAGTGCTTTTCATCTAATGGGATAACAATCTTAATAAAAAGTAAGCGTCGAGTAGAAATTTTTGCTTAATGTGCTTTCACAACGTAGACTGTGCATGCTAATCAGTTAGCATCAATGCTTACACACAATTTTCTGAAACTGAATAAACACGCACACACGCACGCACGATATGTGTGATAAAATACTTGGAATAACTCAATCTTTTGCAGGCACATATTATATCACATATATTTTATACACAGGTTTTTATACACGTGTGTGTAGAATAATTCATATGTACACAAATGGTTAACTTTGTTAAATATTTTTATAAACTTGGTTATTTTTAAGAATGTTAGGAAAACAATTCTATGGTTTCGATGATAACAACTATACAATGGAAATCGAATGTACATATATATCTATATTTACAGATAGTTGATAGAGTAACGTCACCAAAGAGACTAAAGCAACACTCAAGAGAAGAATCAAAAGACGTCAAATCAGAAGAGATTGAAGAGAAATAGGACATGCACAAGATAAAGCAACATGCACACTTTCAGACGTCTGAGAGCACTATCCAGACGTATGAATGATTCCTCTGGTTCATAATTCAGAAGCAAACAGACGTCTGGTTACCAACGTCAGACGTCTGAAAAGTATCCAGGCTTATAACAGATATGAAGACCAGACGTCTGAGGTTACTTTCCAGACGTCTGATTCGAGACTCGACTTGCATTTTCAAAGCTCAACTGCCACATTCGAAAAGACACATTCACTTCTCTTTGTCGCAACTCTTCATCACCATCAGAAGCGATTTTACGGAGATTACAGCAGATGCAACTATACAAGAAAACTCTTCATCACTATAAATAGCATCAGGAATTCAAGAGAAGATAACAACCTGACTTACTTACTCTCTTATCTCTTGTACTCTGTTTATTCCTGATCTATAAGCAATCAACTACCTGTAATCAACTCTTCCATATATATAGAACTCCTCATTCAGATATTCTCTAGATAGATATATATTGGAAGCACTCTTGTACTCAATAGTCAACATCCATGTTACAGAACACATTCTTGACAAAGAAACTCTGCTATTGTAAACCTGTTCCTCCGGGTTAAGCGAGGGTTAGTTCAAAGGAAATTCCGAAGAGGAGCTTCGGGACTGGACGTAGGACGGGAGGTCCGAACCAGTATAAAATACCGGTGTGATTACTTTCATTTACTGTGATACTATCGTTTATATTGTTATATTATATAGTTAGCTGTTTATACTTGCATATAATCTATATGATCCACTCATATAGACTTTCAATTGGTATCAGAGCAAGGTTCGTTTAAAAGAACAGTAACATGTTTTTTTAAATCATTCTAATATGGCAAGTATATTTCAAGAAGGACAATCCACAGCACGACCCCCACTTTTTAATGGCTCTAATTATTCATATTGGTCTACACGTATGAGAATTTTTATGGAAGCTAATGGTTTAGAAATTTGGTCAGCCACTTAAGATAAATATGAAGCTCCAACTACTGCTATGAACACATGGACCGATGCACAAAAGACCTTAGCATCAAATAATGCTAAAGCTATGAATGTTTTGTTTTGCTCACTTGAAAAAATGAATTTTCACGTGTCATGTTATGTACAACTGCATTTGATATTTGGCGTACTTTACAAATTACACATGAAGGTACAACAAAGGTTAAACAAACTAAAATTTCAATTTTGCAAAATCAATTTTCATCATTTAAAATGAAACAAAATGAAACTATAGTAGACATGTATTCTAGATTTCAAACTATTCAACATGATCTTATGGCATTAGGAGTTAAGTTTACTGATTTTAATTTAGTTTCTCGAATACTCAACTCTTTAACACCTGATTGGGAAAGAAAGGTATTAGCTATTGAAGAAGCTAATGATCTCTCTACTCTCAAAGTTGAAGAGTTGGTAGGAAATTTGATGTCCTATGAAGCTAATTTGCAGGCACGTAAAGAATTAAATTCGGAGATGAAGAACGTAGCATTTCCATCAATAAAGAATGATGACTCAGATTTAGATGAAAATGAGATAGTATTCATTGCCAAAAACTATAATAGATTCAAGAAATTTAGAAAGATGACCAAGTTTCAAAAAGAAGGAAAAACCAACTCAACAAATCTATCTCAAATTAAGTGCTATGAATGTGATCAATACGGACACATGAAAAAGGATTGCCCAAAACTTAACAACGATAAAAAGAAAAGCAAATTGGAAAAACTCAAAAAGAAGAAGGCTTTCAAGGTAACGTGGGATGACTCCGATTCTTCATCTTCAGAAAGTGATAGCGATACTGACGGAGAACAAGCTAATGTGTGTTTTATGGCACAAAAAGATGAGGTATGTCCGGAACTTAGCTATGAAGAATTACTTGAACTTAGCATAGAATTAGATGATAAATTTAGACAAATAAAAAAATTGAACAAAGAATATATAGTAAAAGTAAATAGATTAGAACTTGAAGTAGGAATGTTGAAAGATGAAAAAACTATTTTAGAAGAAGAACTTGAAATATCTCAAGAAAAATTAAGAAATAATGTGATAGAAAGTGAGAACATTACTCTAGAAAAAGAGAATTTGCTAAAAGAAAATATTGATTTTAAAAATGATATTGAATTATTGAAAACAAAAAATAGAGAGTTAAAAGAAAAATTAGATAAAATTACCAATAATGTGTCAAAATTCAACAAAGGAAAACAAGATTTGGAAAATCTTATCAAAACATCAAAACCATCAGGTGATAGAAATGGAATAGGATTTAAAAATGCTCTAAACAAAGAGAAAATAATGCTAAAAATATTAGTTATATAAAAACTAGAAGTTTATCTAAACAAAAATTGAATACCAAAAATGTGAAAATTTGGGTTCCTAAAACAAATAATAAATTGATTAGACAAAAGCATATCAATAATTACTTAGAAAATGTAGTTTATAATAAAAATTATATTTATAAAGGTACCAAACCATCTTGGGTATGGCTACCTCTCTCTAACAATTAGGACTCTAATCAAATATGTGGGTACCAATTAAAATCTTGCAGGTACCCAAAATAAAAAATAAGGAGAAATGAATATTAGATAGCGGTTGCTCCAAACATATGACTGGAAATTCAAAAATGTTATCAAATATAACATACATCGATGATGGAACGGTAACATTTGGGGACAATTCAAAGGGATTTGTCATAGGCATTGGAGAAGTCATCAACTCTGGTATATCTAACTTTCCTATTATTACAAATGTTTTACTAGTAGAAAATCTAAAACACAACTTGGTAAGCATTAGTCAATTGTATGATAAATTTTTTCAAATAAATTGAATTAAAAACTAAATTTAGTTCACCTTTTCATTACCACAAATTATTGAATTTTTGAACCATTAAAATTTTAGAAAGTTAGTTTTCCTATAAATAATTCTTTCAGCATATATAAATACCCATGGTTATATCACAAATATATACAAAGTATCAAATTCTTATAATTTAGAAAAATAATGTCTTCTGGATGTTCCTATATATCTATCTCTGTCTCCACACCATCGACGGACAGCGCGGTAGATACACCACAACGTCTTCCGACACCTACACCACAAGAATCGACAAACAGGTGGTCCTCATATCATACGGGGTTTACTCCAGAGACTAAAAAGACGAAAAGATCCTTGTTTACTTCTCCTAATACAAAGGAGAAAATTGATGAAATTCATCATTACCAAAAACAACAGATGGATCTTCAATGAGAACTTTATTTTGAACAGAAAGTTACAGCACGAAGGCTTAGTTTTCTGGAACAAGTGGCGATGAAGTTTTGCTCGTCCCGAAAGAAAGATGTACTTGAACCACTACCAAAACCTTGTAGTTCATTAGATCCATCTTCTTCGTATCGCACTCCTTCTGATCCTTCTCCAAGACGATATTCGGGCTCCCCACGGACCCATGAACGAAGGAATATATGGTCTCCACTTAGACCATGGAAGGATAATGACTCAGGAAAGAGCAAAACACCGTCACCTTCTAAATAAATAAAATCAAAATTAATTGTTGTATGCATTTTGTAAGTTGTTATATATTTTCCAATAATAAATATTTTTTGTCAACAATTGATAAATAAATAAAACCATCAATTTTATACTATCTTTTAGCAAAATTGATCCTGTCAGACGTCTGACTATTGTCTTCAGACGTCTGATATATGTCACAACTTTAACCACTGTGCATATGTCAGATGTCTGATATAGTCCCCAAACATCTGGAATGAAGCTCTGCCTTCTTCAAAACACATCTAGAATAATTCAGACGTCTGAACTAATTTCCAGACGTCTGACTAACTTATCTGTTTCACAAATAAACAGAAAACAGACGTCTGTGTTAACCTCTAGACGTCTGATTAGTCTTTCTGCCTATAAAATTTTTCAAACTTCGTCAAATCAGACGTCTAACATATACCAAACAGACGTCTGTTAGCTTTATCTGTACAACTTTTAGGGCAAACCAGACGTCTACTTCAAACTCAGACGTCTGGAACTCAATCGACCGTTCTTATAACCCCAAAAATAACGACAGTTGCGTTTCACTTTTCAAATCTCATATCATTTTTTCTCTCTGCCGATTTCCAATTATACCAAACCCTAAACATTTTCAAACGAAACCAAGATGCCTCCTCGTACAAAAAATATCAAAGCTTCGAAACGCAAACTAGACCAACAATCGACTTCTTCAAATCCTCAAGTATGCTTAGACGAGCAGATTGAACGATGGATGCTCAAGGCACCCCATTCGATGAAAAGGTATCAAGAAATTCAAAAGAAAAAACTACATATAGGACCTTTCTATAATTTACTTAAGTTTCCTATGTACGACCTCGATGAACTTTGCGAAAACGCTGGATTGGATACTTTAATTTCTTTCACACCGAATGATGTTCAGATAGATCAACTTGCTATTTTCTTATTCTACGCCAATCTAGATAGCACTGCTATCTGGAATACCGAAGACGAGGACAATTGGTTGTGGTCAAGTGTTTATGGAAATACCATACGTTTAACTCCGGGATTAATCAGAAGAACCTTAGGATGCTCCGACACCGGTGAAGATCTTCACAATATCCCAGATATGCGTTTTAAACCAAGGAATAACATCACCCATCAAATATGGGAAGACGAAATGCCCAAATTTGCTTCAAAATATTTGCGTCCTCAAGCTCGATTGCTCACAAGGATGATAATCAATACAATTGTTCCACGGATGGGGAGTCACGAGCAAATAACGGAAATGGAGCACAAAGCACTTTATGCTCTTTTTAGTGGAACAAGGGTAAATTGGGCGAAGTTCATATTTGACGAGCTCAAACAATTTTGGAATCGATCAAGGCCATCGATTATCTATCCTACCTACATTATGAGACTTCTTCGTGCACATAATATTCCTTCATATCTCTCAACGTTCGAAGAAATTTCCCCAAAATATGCTTCCACAAAATTCTTTTCTTTGATGCATTTACCTGAAACTCCTTCGGAATTCATGTCTTTTGAAGATTGGACGAATCATCGAGAATCTAGAAGAGCTGAAAATCCTCCTCCACCATCTGCTGTTTCATCTCAACAGCCAGAAGAACATAGAGAAATCACTCCTCCTCCTCCCGCTCCATTTGATTATCCAGGACAAGAAGACGTTTTAGAGACTCGACTGGAAACAGATCCTAATGAAAGTATTCAAGATCTTACACTCAGAAATCAACATATACTATCTCAAAATCAAAAGTACTTGGCTAGGTGAATCGACAAATTTGAAACTTCATTTGCCACACGACTAGCCACAGTCGAAGAGTCTCTCTCCACTGTCCTATCAGTTCTGAAAGAGGTTCTACAGCGAGTTCGTGGTCCTTCACCACCGTCTGACGATTGGCCTACTCCTGTACCCTCTCCTCCTTCGAAACATTCCAAATTCTTCGATGATGAACCTTCAAAGGAAGCTTTGACATCTCCCTTAAAAGCTAGCACTTCTACAAAAGATAAGCAAAAGGAAGATAATACAAATCAAGCTTCACCAAAGGAAGGAGATCCAAAACAAGCTTCACCAAAACAAGACGATCCAAATCCAAAATATCACTAGCACTTAGGTCTTTTAGTTGTTTGTATTTTGTAAAAATCTTTGTATGTACTTCCTCTCCAGCTTTAATGAAAATTTCTTTTGACTTGAACTTTTATGTATTCTTTTTGATAATGTCAAAGGGGGAGAAATATATATATATAATCTTATCAACAAAACTAAGCACATATTCAAGGGGAGATTTGAAATATATATATATATATATATAAGTACATTGAATAGTTGTCATCATCAAAAAGGGGGAGATTGTTAGGAAATCAATTCTATGGTTTCGATGATAACAACTATACAATGGAAATCAAATGTACATATATATCTATGTTTACAGATAGTTGATAGAGTAACGTCACCAAAGAGACTAAAGCAACACTCAAGAGAAGAATCAAAAGACGTCAAATCAGAAGAGATTGAAGAGAAATAGGACATGCACAAGATAAAGCAACATGCACACTTTCAGACGTTTGAGAGCACTATCCAGACGTCTAAATGATTCCTCTGGTTCATAATTCAGAAGCAAACAGACGTCTGGTTACCAACGTCAGACGTCTGAAAAGTATCCAGGCTTATAACAGATATGAAGACCAGACGTCTGAGGTTACTTTCCAGACGTCTGATTCAAGACTCGACTTGCATTTTCAAAGCTCAACTGCCACATTCGAAAAGACACATTCACTTCTCTTTGTCGCAACTCTTCATCACCATCAGAAGCGACTTTACGGAGATTACAGCAGATGCAACTATACAAGAAAACTCTTCATCACTATAAATAGCATCAGGAATTCAAGAGAAGATAACAACCTGACTTACTTACTCTCTTATGTCTTGTACTCTATTTATTCCTGATCTATAAGCAATCAACTACCTGTAATCAACTCTTCCATATATATAGAACTCCTCATTCAGATATTCTCTAGATAGATATATATTGGAAGCACTCTTGTACTCAATAGTCAACATCTGTGTTACAGAACACATTCTTGACAAAGAAACTCTGCTATTGTAAACCTGTTCCTCCGGGTTAAGTGAGGGTTAGTTCAAAGGAAATTCCGAAGAGGAGCTTCGGGACTGGACGTAGGATGGGAGGTCCGAACCAGTATAAAATACCGGTGTGATTACTTTCATTTACTGTGATACTATCGTTTATATTGTTATATTATATAGTTAGCTGTTTATACTTGCATATAATCTATACGATCCACTCATATAGACTTTCAAAGAACTTAATTAATTTTTACAAACTTAGTTATATTTATAATTTAATTTAATTTTCATAGAACTTAGTTAACTTTGTTAAATATTATATATTTAACTAATTTTTATAAAAAATTAGTTACTTAGTTAACTTTGTTAAATACTATATAATTAACTAACTTTTATAAAAACTTAGTTAATTTATTTAATTTTTGTAAAGTTAATAAATTTTTATAAACTTAGTTTATTTTTATGAACTTAATTAATATTTTAAAACTTAATTAGATTTTATAAATTTAGTTCTTATTAATTTTATAAAAATAGTCAATATAGTTAATTTATATAAAACTTAATTAACTTAGTTAATTTATATAAATTTAGTTAATTTTTATAAACTTATTAATTTCTATAAAACTTAAGAATTTTTCAAAAGTTTGTTTTTTTATAAACTTATTTAGTTTTTATAATACTTATTTAACTCGGTTAATTTTGATAAATTTATTTAATTTTATAAAACTTAGTAACTTAGTTAAACTTTATAACATTTAGTTAATTTATAAAATTGTCATAAAACTTAGTATCTTAGTTAATTTTATAAAATTCGTAATTTTTATAAACTTATTTATTTTCTATTAAATCTAGTTAACTTAAGTTTTACAAATTTGAGCAAATGATTTTAGATATTCTGTATGTATTTGAAACCACAATAACTGCATGGGTTAAAATAATTTGATTAGAAGAAATGGCACATATAAATACATGAAATAAAGAAGAAACCTTGCAACTTGAGTGAAGAACCAATCTTTTTTAGCCAATTGTCCCAACAGTGCAAACTACATCGTTGTGAGGATATAAATCCACATATCTTTCCCATTAACCATACTGCCTGAATCTGCAATAAAAACAAGATTTTTATTGAACAATTTTACATACTAGGATTCAGTTGCAGTGGGCATGCTGATGTTTAGGCACCTTTAATTATAGTCAAATTTACTTCTAAAAGTTCAAGGTCCATGTCGCATACACTTTTGATTTACCAAAAACATGTTAAACAAAAAAATTAGTTAATTATGTTATAACATGAAAATCGATTGTTGTATAGTGTTCAATCATAAAGAATATTTTCATAGAAAAGAAATATATTTCTACATGATTATTGGTAGAAATAAACAACTCATTCAACAATTCAAAATTACAGTTTGTAAAAATATTTCAGTATATAACCTCAAAACAAATACAAAAAATATACTATAATTGATGTCCTAATAAATAATCATAATATAATTGCTGAATGACTTATTGTTACAACTTCCCTGAAACATTTTCAAAGAGGGGGGGTCACAGCACACCCTTACCAGACATCTTCTCCCATCCTCCAACACTTGCCAGCATCACTGCTCACCAACACCCCTGCAAGTACAAAATGTTAGTTTATGGAGTCGTTTGACTTGACACAAAAAGAGAAAACAGAACAAATTTTTGAACTTGGGATAAAAAAATCTCGTTACTATTACGATATAATTTCTAGATGATTACATTTAAGCCTTATTTGCATGACATTCAACTTATCCCACCAAGTAAAAAATATTGCTTTTGATGTTTCTAATCACCTTCATAACTTATTTACTTGATACTCAACTTAGGCCACTGAGTAAAAAAAGTATTGCCTTTAACGCTTAAATTGTATTGAGTTTACCATCCATCCAACCATGATTATTTAACATACACTTTAACCCATGACTTCATTCTAATACAGAGTATGACCATCTTTACTTTCCTTACAGTAGCTTCATAATGATCCTAGAATGGATTATCACTGTTTTGCAAATAATGACAGTATTTTTTTTTGATCTAATGGCCAAGTAAAATAACAACAAAATCATTGGTACATACTATTATATGATAGCCATCTGTAACTATAACATTGGTAATGGTTGTTGTTTTTAATACCACAAAGGAAAAGTCCAATTTCATAAAACAAATTATACAAAAGAATTCTATTGCTACAACACTTAATGACATTAGCATGGATTCAACCCAAATTTAAGGCATCTCAAATTATACCAAAGCTTCAAATGGGGATAGGGTCAATTAAAGGTTTTCTAATACATCATTAATGTTTTTGCAAATTACAGTGCAGGAGATTGCATAATACTAGCTATGGGACAACAAACCCTGTACATCAACCATTTAAATGCATAAAAACGGAGGCGTGTATGCCAAGTGCATTAAAGAACAAGCAACACGCCTCAGTATTAATTGAGGCATGCATGCCTCAGTTTTAACTGAGGCATATTTTCCTCAGTTCTAACCGAGGCATATTTGCCTCTGTTAAAATTGAACTATGAGGCATGTATGCCATTTTTCTTTTATAAGTGCAGTAAAGAACATGCTAACTAATGAAAGAGACCAAGCAAAAGCATGTGGTGATTACAAAACTCAACACCATGGATCTCAAGTATCCATTATATATCTATTAGTGCACACACTTTTCCACGTAAGATTGCGGTAAAAAACTAGGTTTTATATCATTTATCTGCAACTTAGACATTTGTGAACTCATTTGAAATCATATTTTCAAGTATTACGGTAGCTATCGATGTAACTCGAGGAACATTATTTCTTAAATTATTCTTACATTTAGTCTTGTCCTTAAATATATTACTTACTATATGTATTGACGAATGTTTTCTCACAGCTAATTTTACATACCTTCGTTCATGCAAAGGAATCTACCTTTTCTTTATTAACTACAAGAAAATTAATTAATGATGCAAAATATGAGAAAACCTATAATTTATGGTCTCATTCCAAATACAACTAATCTATATGACACTTCAAACACTATTTAGCATTTATAAAAATATATTATGCACTATTCAGTAGATTTTAGGCATTATTACCATTTGATAAAGGTATTAGGTAGTATTTAGAGTATATGAAATTATATTGATCAAAATTCAATTTGTGTGCATAATTCAAATACCTGTCAAATTAATGGCAAATTCAAACAGTAAACAAAATTAAGTAGTGAAAAATAAAGAATTTAAGTAAAATTCAGCAGGAAAGAAAAATTGATCTAACCTGTTCCCGATCAGGTTATTAGAAACAAATAAGCAAAATAACATGGAGTAGAGGTAGCAAGTTATTCAGGCTAAAGAATAAAAATCAACATACAAACATCAAAAATGGATATGTGATAACAATTATCTCTTTTCAATAAGCTCAAAGTCTTATTACACCAACAATAAGAGTCTAGTAATACTTTCATTTGAGATCAATATAGTACATGATCGTACAAATATCTTCTCACTGCATATATTTTTATTACATGCAGTGATAATAATTATCTGATTGGATTTTTATTTTTAGCTAAATCGGTAGTGGAGTAGCTTCCAAGATTAGATAGAGCATCAATTTGCACCTTAATTATTGTATGTCATGTAAATTCAAATAAGATATTATACAGCATAAGGAAGGAAGTAATTTTGAATAGGGAAATAGCATAATTTGATACAGTTTGACATAATAGAAAATTATCGTAAACCATAGGAATCTGGTTATGGCATTAGCTCCCTGCCATATATGTGACCTTGCTTCTGTTAAATTGAAAATTAGTTATGGATATTCAATATACGAATTTAATTTGTTTTAAATGTATGCAAAATCGAGTTATATATATATCTAATAAAAAATGTAGACAAATATTTATTTTTGGAAATCTAAAGCCGAAAGGAAGACTTTCAATATGCATAAAAAATGATGTATTAGGAAGTCAGCAACCTATTTTGTTAAATGATTTATAGGGATATTGATGCCAATATTAATATGTCTTTTCCATTTCCACATTCAAATTTTCATGCTATTCATAACTGAGATTGTTTTCATATACTTATCCTTTGGAATATTTAATAGTTTCCCTAATATTATTATTAATAGATTAAACATAAATCATGCTTACCATTTCTTGTTGTCAAAAATTTAAACTCGGATCAATAAATAGGTGGCACATTTCATGCACTTGATTAGAAACATAATGTTGATAAACAAGACATGAGAAAACAATTATCACTATCTATGCTCATAAAATACAAATAAATATATTTCTTTAATAAAATGTTAAAAAATGATGAGTGAAATGCAAACAATAGTTGAATAATAAGTATTGAATTTTCTGTATTAACAATAGTAAAGATATTAAGCCCATCCTGATATCATTGCACTCATATAGAGGAGCAAAATAACATTCATCACTTTTTTTATTTTGAAAACAGAAATGAAGGTTTTATATTTGACTGTGATAAAAGCGAACACAACTCGTAATTAAGCATAAATACCTCATACAAGTTACAATGTGTCAGAGATAATAAATGTTTTGCAAACTCCAAATCATTCATCATATTTTGGAACGACGAAGAAAAGTGGTTTATAAAGAGGAGATTAGGACTTTGGAAGTGAAGGATGAAAAGGAGGTTTAGGCGGTGAACCTTTTTTAACTTTAATAGATCTATGATTATAAAGATACATTTTGTAAACATACATATGCACTAGTTTATATATACTACAAATACTTTTTGATGGTGGACCTTTTTTAACTTTAATACATCCATACCATCAAATGTTGAATAAAATGGGTTCGATCTTATGAACTCGTAAGTAATTACTAACTAATCACTCTCGCATAAATAATAAATAAAAAGATAAAGTAACCGTTGAATTTAAATTTAATGACCAGGCATGATAGGTGATCATCTTCTTTAATTTTTACTACAATGTAGGAAATTCTATTTTGTATCTAAACTACCTATGCAATAATGGTTAAAGCAAAATAGTAATAGTAGAGTTGCTGAAGTTAACTTCTATTTTACCAGTAACAAAATTCATGAAAAAATACACATTTGACTAAGCTCCACTGATCATGAGGTCTGTGTATATTAAGCGGTTCTCTACCAGTTATAATTTCTAGAAGCACAACCCTAAAGCTAAATACATCACTTTTTGCTGAGAGTTGCTGATTGGAGTAGTACATGGAATCAAATAAATTTTCACTTCAAAAACGTACATGCACTTGCAAACATTGCAACAGTTTCATCTGTATTTAAATAAATTTTATGGAAAGAATGATAATACGGTCCTGTTTTCTTTACAATTCAATTTTAGTATTGTTTATGGACGTTGAAATAGTCTAGAATAAGGTTAACCTGCAAACACACTATTTGTGTGTTTGGTTGTAGTTTTCCCCCTTTATTATGCAGTAAAAATTAACACAAATTTGGGTGTTGCACTTTGATTCAAGATATTATACTGAAATAAGGGGACGGGTTCGCTTTTGAACATTAGTTTTGAACCAGTTTAATGTACGCTCCTGTAAATTTTACTTAAACATATTTTTCATTTTGTTTTCATAAGGCAAATGGTTGATATATTATGAAATGTAAGATAAGTTGTAGATATATTATGAACAGTGTGTGTATTCTTTTTAAGAATTAAAATTACTAACTTTGTAACTTAATCAATGTCCAAATACCAAAATGGATATACATACAACTAGATCGAACATGAGGGTTTCATTACTTCTGTCATTATCCGTTGTTGGATATCTACATTCAAATATAACTTGTAAACTAGAAAATTAATTAACCTACATGAAAAATCAACTTTCAATTATGATGCTGTCTAATTTGAGCAAACTATCTATGCCTATTTTTCTTATAATCTCCATACCAACTTTATAGATATACACAGTAAGCATGTAGACCATTATAAAATTGTCCAACAATATAATATAGGGTAAAGAGGTATTAGTGGCAAATACTTCAATAATGAGTAGAAATATATTCAATTTAAGGATTTCAAAACTGATAAAGTACATGGGAAGATAGTACACGCAGAAAATTAACTTAGAATACTGATACATATAGTTTTCATACTATCATAAAATGGGTCTCCATAATGGTAAATCGGAGACTTAGCTTTTACAAATTTGTTACTTTTAGTGGGGAATGATCCAGTGACAAATCAAATAGACAATTGCTTCATCGACTTAAAATCGATTTGAATTTTACAAATATGAGTAGAGAAGAAAGTCTTACCTTAATGGAGATTGCAACTATGGTAGAAGCTAGGGTTTCCCATAACTGGCGACGAGAACTGTAGTATCAAATTGAAGAACGAGATAGGGTTTTTAGATTATTCAAATCAAATTCAAAAGAGGAAATAAAACAAGTGGGTCATGCAACCATGTTACTTTACATATGACTCAGGACCTGGAGGCAATCCAACAAGAAAAATGGCAAAGGTAAAAGTTGGATGATTAGTGTAGAGATGAATGATTTTAGGGTTTCTTTTGGTTTGATGAGAAAAATAGGGATGAAAACGTCAATAGTAGTTTTAATTTTAAAAGAAGCGGCGGATAAAATATTTCGCGTTCCCGCTTGTAAAATTGCATACTTGGTTACTTACGGCACGCATACATGATATTCTTACTTTATTTTCATTTGAATAATAGTACCAATAGCAACTAGCATCAAAACACTATCTTATAATGATTCTTCATGCAATAGATAACAAAATTTCTTGTAGTTAAATAACAAAAAATTTTGATCAATGATAATAGGGCTGGCCAACTTGTCATAGGCCCAAGGCGCTACCATATGTTCAGTTAGCTAAAATGGATATTATCCATTCTTATTGGGTTGACCCATTGTAGTAGCGAATGAAACATGTAGATTTTAATAAAATCCACTATTTGCATCATAACGGGCATATGAAGTCTGATGGGATTCACTAGATCCAATCTAGTTGTTTTTAATAGAATCATATTTTATTAATATTGTCTTAGTTACAATTAATTCAATCCATGTTAATTAAGGGTGAAATTAGAAAAGGTATGAATATATCAAATATATTAATATGTTGAATTATATGAAAAACATTTAAAACATATGATTATTAAGCATTAACGAATGGGAAAGAATATGAAATTAGACGATCTAGATGTAGTCACATCAAGATCTAAAAAGAAAGGGATGAAAGGGGGCATTATTGATTGATTCCACCTTTCCTCTTTCGCAAAATTTAATTGATACAATACCGATTAATATACAGGGGATTATATAATATAACAATATGGTTTAAATGACAAAAGTAACAAACGATAATATGGTCAATATATTCATGTGTATATATTGAGATTTACATCTATCATATATATCACTATTTATAAGTATATATATTATTGCCTCAATTTTAAATTGTTCAAGAAGATATAATTTAAATTTTTTCTGAAACATGCATTAACAATATATAACATAAATATAGACGTCTTTATATCAACATAAATTTTTTGATCAATAATATGTTGATATCTCGATTAGTTCCATGATACCTGGGTTCTCCCGACAACCGGCCATGCACATGTATTGGTTATAAGCAGTATATCCCATTGGTGGAAGATAAGCTCGTTGATGGTGTGAATGAACTAGAACATCTTCAAATGTAATGTCCTGCCTCTCGCGTATTCTTCGAAGCGATGACTCATCAACCTTCGATGTAGGAGAAACTAGGTATGATAGAACTAATTGAGATCGTTTACAAAGCCAAACGCTCGAGGAAGGCTATGATTACCACCATCTGGTAGATCAAGTTAAGCCAGAGTTATTAGCAGATACGGTGAAGGAATTAGTTAGTGAAAACCAGCGTAGAAGTAACGATGAGTGGGGCTCTTCCCTAAGCAGGAACCCATTCACTAATGAGATACTGTGTGAGGAGTATCCTTGGAGGTTCTTGGTGCTAACGATACCATCTTATAATGGAACGACGAATCTGAGGCATCATTTATTGAAATATGAGTGGCATATGGACACGGAAAGGGGAGCTGATGCCATGAGATGTATATGTTTCTCAATCTTTCTTGAAGGTGTAGCTATGATGTGGTTCACTCTACTTCCATCGAGATCCATATTGTCTTCTAATAGTTGGCAAGAAGGTTTATCGAACAGTTTCGTTTGCACACTCCCTATTCGAAGGATGCGACGTTAATAAACAATCTTTATTTCAATGTTGATATACCTCTTCCCCTATCTTTGTACCAATACAAATGTCTTTATACCAATAAAAAGAGAAAGATTTATCGCTTTCTGACTCGGAAGGAGACACTTCTTCATCATCTGGTGAAAAACAAAGAGATGGAAAACAAAAAATAAAGCAAAAGTAAACAAGTGCTTTAAAGAGAAGATTAGATGATGCTCAGGAAGGAAGAATATGGATCGGTACCGATCTATGCATAGGGAGTTATATTGAACCCACTCACTATCATTTAGGCAACGGAGGTGCTGTTAATTTGGATGGTGGTGTTGGTGTTAATGTTGGTCATGTTATTGATGGCTAGAATGTGGAAGTTCAGGCGTCGCTCCTAATCCACCCCATAGAAATCGTAAGGATGTGTTAACTGGACGAACGGTTCTCCCAGAGACAGGAGAACCTATGTATCATGGAACTAACCAAGACCATTTGTAGAGCTACTCGAGGCAAGCTATGATTATCACTGTCCGGTAGACCAAATTGAGCCAGAATCACTAGATGATATGGTGAAGAAATCAGTGAGTGAAAACTAGCATAGAAGTAACAATGAGTAGGGCTCTTCCCCTAGTAGGAACCCATACACCGATGAGATACTGTGTGAGGAGTATCCCCAAAGGTTCGCAGTGCCGGTGATGCCGTCCTATAATGGAACGATGGATCTAAGGCAGCATTTGTTGAAATATAAGTGGTATATGGACACAGCAAGGGCGGCTGATGCTGTGCGATGTAGATGTTTCTCGATCTTTCTTGAAGGTGTAGCAATGATGTGGTTCACCTAGCTTCCTTTGAGATTCATATCGTATTTTGGTCGGTTGGCAAGAAGGTTCATCGAAAAGTTTCACTTGCACACTACTCGTCTAAAGGATGTGATGTCGTTATCGAATCTTTTCCAAAGTACCAAAGAGTCGTTGAAAAACTTTTTGAGCTTGTTCGACACGGCAGTGACGGAAGAGAGTAACGCTAAGGAAGACATGGTACTAACAGTCTTGATCAGGGGAATGCGCCCAAACATTGACTTTAGGAGATGGTTGAAAATAAAACCCTCACCGACTATGGATGTTTTTTATAGAATGGCCACTCAGATCTTGTGCTTGGAAAAGGCAAGTACAATTGCCAAAAAGGATGATGGTGATCAATCGGTCAAAGTGATACAGAGTAATGTGGCTATGAAGCAATCCAACAAAAGTTCATGGAACATAGCTGTGAATATGGGGAATAAAGGCAGTAACTAGAAGAAAACTAATCAAGGTGATGGAGGTAGGAAAACTAATTTCAAGAAACGTTCGAAGTATGAAAATAATACACTACTGAAGAATTTGGTTGAGAATATATACCTCATGACGGGGGTACTGAACAGTATAAGAAGCCGGCTCCTAAGGAGTCGATTGAGAGAGAGAAAAGTTCTAGGAAGTTTTGTCGCTTCCATGAGACCCATGGTCATAACAAAAATAAATGTAGGCACTTGTGGGATATGATTGAAGATTTGATCCTAAAGAAGAAGCTTTAGCAGTATGTGAAAGTCCCACATGATAGTGGGAAGAGAATGCTCAACCCCAGGGGCAACTACTCAAAAGGTGTCAGGCTGGACCTAGTGGTGACGAACCTAGACAGCTTGAAAAAATATTGGTTAATAACACAATTTCTAGTGGACCTCATTTAGCTGCGAAGAGCTGGAATGAGATGGAGAGTACGCAAGTTCTTCAAAGCATGCTGTGAGTGAGAATTGTTCCACTGTCGAAGATAGGGCTCTGACGAAGAAACTCAAAACTATGACCGACGATATTGTGTTTAGAAACAGCGATGCCGACGGGGTCGAAGCGACTATACTGGATCCATTGGTGAGATTGTCCAAGATTAGGCCAGTGACTATGAGAATGGTGTTAGTTGATGGTGGTAGTTCGGTAAACATTTTGTTTAAAAAGCTTATGATCAGATGCTGATGGATGGCCATGATTTGAAGCCATGTAAATCTCTAATTCAGGGATTTAACTGAGAGGCAACAGACCCTGTGGGTTTTATGGATTTACCGATGGTTCTCGGTGAAGGTGATTGCAAGAGAGTGCAAGTTGTGACCTTCGTGGTGATGGATATTTTTTCTACCTATAATGCTTTCTTGGAATGACCGACCCTAGCTAGCTTTTAAGCGGCCTTGCCCCATGGTGCTAACAATGCAATTCCATACAGAAAATGAGGTAGGAGTCATTCAAGGAGATCAGAGTGTCGGACATGAGTGCTTCATCGTGGAGCTAAAGGAAGCAAGGAGGTGCGAAAAGGGAAAGGACATAGAGAAGATTCTCTGCTACAAGTCGATGGATGCGTAGCAACCACTGCCTAAACCCTGACTCGGTCAGCATAGCAAGTTCCACAAATCTATGGACCTGAGGAAAAAGCTAGAGGATGCGATGGCGCGCTCCTGCTAAGCTAACGATATGCATCTTGGTCAGTCGGGATAATCCTACACGGATCATGAAAATTGGGTCTCAAATTAGTATGAGGATGAAGAAGGAATTGATGGGGTTACTTCAGGAAAAACTGGATATGTTTGCTTGGATACATTCTGACATGTGTGGAATATTGCCAAAGATAGCATGCCATGCGTTGAATGTGCTTTTGATTATTGATTTGATTAACATAGCTACATTTTGTCACTGGAAATTAATACTATGAAGGACTGCAGCATCCGCAACGCTTAGTTTCGAGCCTCAAATTGGGGATGTGACAAGTTGGTATCATTATGCCCAAGAATCTAAGGAGTTATTGAGGATCATTATGCCCACCAAGCTGGCATTTGGAGCAATTTCGTCTCCAATGGTCACATAAAGAGCTAGAGGCAGTAGTTGTTGATGTTGGCGCCAAGGCCGCCTTGCTTAACCTCAAGAAGGATTTGAAGTAAAGGCCGAAGCAAAAGAAGAACCCCCTATCGGGGGAGTAAACTTTACTATAGAAGGGCCTGTGGCTATAGCAAAAATGTGCTGAGAGTACCTAAGGCCATTTTATACTAAAAGCTTAAGGTACGAGCATCATCGATATGATTTTAAATTTCGTGTTTACTTTGATTAAACCACGTGTAGTCGATGTGGGGAATCCAATGGATGCTAACATGTGTTGACCAATTGGGTTCCATACATCGATGGAGGCAATGATATATGGTTAAGTCTATGCAGTATGTGTCCTATGTCCTTGGCACATATATGATCTTGATATATAGCCCGCTCGTGCTATAAAACAAGCTCCAATATGCAATAGAACTACGTGTTAGATGTTACCCATTAATGTAAGATTACTTTAAAGAAACCATTCTCCATGGTAGTACAGAGTTCTTCTTTGTAGGACAACAGATATTTAATCTTTGATTTAAAGTGTCAATATGATGAAAATCCTATAGTGTATTAACACTCGGATTCGTTGGATGTCGGGGTGCGTCTACCGAGGCAGCTTCACAAGTTGATTTGTTCGAACACCCGATGCTAACCTATTTTCATAGTCAATCCAAGGTGATTTTTTCTTCTCTTCAACATCTCCACCCCTTGATTTTCCACTGTTCTTAGAATTTGGGCTAAGGGAAACACAACGGTGGGGGAGACTTGGGTACGGAGATGAATCAACGATGTGATGGCATGGAGGTATTTAAGGTGGAATGAAGCCAGCTCGCGTTTGTGGAGAACCAAAACTAGGATTGAAAAGGACAACATGGCTATAAAGTGATACAGGTCGATACCGACCCATGTTGGTTGGTACTACACCATAGCGGTTCCAACTTTTAAACAAAGAAGGCTAGAGACTTATACTATGCCAAGGAAAAAAGACAAAGAAAAGTCAATGCTATGGGTTAGTTGCGATCCATATCAATCGGTACCAAAGCATGTTGATTTTCCGATTTCATGCAAATTGACATGTTCCTCATGTTAGGACTTCAGATCAAGAGATATTTTCTTATTTAAAATGGAACTATTGATTTTTTTTGCTCGAGTTCATCTACATATAGAGAATCTTCATCAACTAAGAAAGGAATTTTCATCTCCCTTCGAATTTTGCACTGAGTTACTACCATTTTTAGAATCAACTTATTTTGAGATCTAAAATCATTATAAACTTGGCTATTACTGTAAAAATCACCTGAAATAAAATTGAAAATGGACGTAGGCTTCTTATTCTGGCCAAACCACTTTAAAAATTGTGTTCTACCTCTCTTATTTTTCAGTTCTTACTTGTTAAATTTTCATTTTTAATTTGATGGGGTTTTTCCCTCATTTTGCCTGCAAACATTTTGGGTGCTTTCATGGAGAACCAAGATCTCGAGGTTAGATTAGATTGCTACTAGGACTTGGATAAGTCTCTAATAAGATCTAAAGGAAGAAATGGCTTTGAAGAAGGCTACAAGATTCAGAGCGATAACCAAAGGAGAGCACAAAGGCTCTCATTATGAAAATGAAACTACTCAGTTGGCTTATGTAGAAACTTGAAGTGAACCAGATGTGGTAACAAAAGCTGAGTTGGATTGCATGATGGCGGAGATGAATAATAAAATGATGGATAATCAAATATCTATAATGGAGGAGATGAAGACATTATTGTCCCAACCCCAGTAACCAAAAGAGACTTAGAAGCATATAAAGAGTATAAGAGATTACTCGTCTTTAGATTTAGATAAAGAGAGTTCTTCTTCGTTAAAGAAAAATCACAGAGAAGGCAAGTAGAAGATGCATAAGGAGGATGCTGGAGAGTAGAAGCAACAGAGTTCAAAGGCCAGGGTAATAATCCCAACTAGGATATCAATTGATATCGACCGATCTAGGAGGGTCGGTATTGATCGATCCTAAAAGGCACTGAATTTGTCTGATTCTGAGGCTGAATCACCGAACGATGATGTTGGTGGTGGATAGGCTATTGGTCTTGGGGTTGGAGGTACTGAAGGAAATACTACTAAGCCCATATGAAGAGGATGTAGTTTACGCCGACATCCCAAGAAAATTATGTGAGTAGACTCTTAAAAACTGGGAGACTTAGAGCTCATCGGGCTAACCATGAGCATTCATCTACACGAACACATGGTGATGCCCATGAAGACCGCCACTCAAGGAAGACGAAATGTTGGCAACAATGATTTAATGTCTAAAATAATAAAGAGACTATTGCATCAGCAACAACAGGATAGCAGATGAGTGTCCATGACTAGTTAGAGCCCATTCACGGAAGAAATTAGGGCGGCTCTGTATTCAGAGAAGTTTGCAATGCCAATGATGCGGCTTTACAATGATTTGACTAATCCCATGCAGCATCTAATGAACTATGGGTGGCACATGGATAATGTAGGTGCAACTAATTTTGTGATATGTAAATGTTTCCCCTCTCTATTAAGGGACATGCTATTATGTGGTTCTACCGACTGAGCCCGGATACATATCATCTTTTGATCAACTAGCTAAGAAGTTTTTAGAGCAGTTCAAAGTACATTCTATGCAGCCAAAGGATGCATTGTGAAATGACCCTCCTATTTCCACCCTAATTTCATAAGGATTTATTTTTTAGAGATGATATATAGATATATCATTCATTACAAATATGTTTTCCAAGGTCATTTTCTTTTTCCAATAAACAAAATATATCCAGGATCAAAATAACTTACCAATATAAATATATCAGTGTTTATCTAATAACATACACATACATATGAAGATGTATGTATTCTTCTTGTTTAAGTTCAGAGTATATACTTTATTTTTTTTGTACAAGAACATTCTGTTTGATTTAGATTTTTAGCAATTCAGATTTAATTATTGTATCTTGATTTTTGGCCATAAAATCCACTGGAAACATGTACTTTAGTCTGTCATTATAATTAAGAAATGATCAAGTAATAATCAGTAGTAAACAAGCTTTTAATATAGATGGTTGTGTTAAAGTCTGGATAGTATCAAATTCAGTATAAAAGAAAGTGGATCCTAAGTGAACACAAGCAACATCTAGGCGTAATGGAAACGCGCCTAACTTATACACAAGAGGTCACGAGTTCGAGTACTATGCAGGTCGGTTCAAACACAATTTTTGTTTTTCTTCTTTGTTTTTTTTTTCCTGTATGGTTTGAAATCTGATACCTACCTATCTTTGTACATATATATTTAATGTTTGCCTATAACCTATCATACAAAACAATTCTTCTTACTTTACTATTTTTGAATCCCATTCCTATAGCTGTTCTAGGAATTATAATTATATTTTTGCTCAAATATCAACATGTACACAGATATACATGTACATGTCAATATCTCTGCTTATTTTCCAGAAAACTGGGTGAAACAATTGCTAAATGTACTAAGCTTTGAAATGCATTTTTATTTTCAGAATACAATCTATCATGATCAACCAATACTTCATTCATTTGGAGCTGGTTAACTCATGAATCCTGTATCTACCACACTAGTTCAAAGCAATGGAGATACCTTTCATTACATTCTGTCTGAAGCTTTTAGAAAAACATTTTACTTTTCTCAATACAATTCAGAAATGAATTCAAACTTATTTACAAAGCATTTCAGTAAAAAGGAAATAAAATCCTTTAAGTTTTCTTCTTGCTAAATCCAGAATTTGTTCTAAAACTCAGTGCTCTGTTATGTCACAAGATTAGCTAATACATATATAAATTATGCTATCACATAATTGTATATTTCTTCCAGATTTTTATTTATATGAACATACTTGAGCATATTTTTCTTGTTTATATTTCAAACACCACCTCAAAAACAAATCAAACCTTAACACACAACCATTTCAACAGAACAACAAATTTTAATCTGACACTTTACAGATCATAAGGGCAACTTGATCACTAACCATAAAATATTCAATACATGACTGGAAATCTTAGAAACATAATATTTTTCCTGAATACATGCAGATATAATCAATTTAAGCTCTTATTGAAACTAGCTAGCATGTTCATTCACTCCTCCATAATAGCCATTACTTCATTTTTACTTAGTGCCTGGGTTACCTGAAAGAGCATGAGTGGCTGCCTCATTTTAAAATGAGACACCCCAGATGCCATGAGCAAACAAGGGTCAGATCTATGATCTGGTATGAGTAACATCAATTTATTCATGATATTAAGCAATAGAGAATATAAGGGTACTAACTTGTTATTTAAGCAAATTTCTGCAATCAATTACTTTAACATAGTATAATTAAGTTGATTCAGGTGTGATATATTCATTTACCATTCTTTCACTTGCATACATAATCATGCAAACATAATTATCTATTTGCAACTATTTCATTCACTGGAATCATCTTGGTTCCATACCATTCAACCTAAGAAATATCCATATTCCTATTTCTTCATTTACAGGTTGTAATATTCAATTTAAATCCCTGCCTCATCTGCTATTAAGGAATCACTGGGACACATTGCAATGAACTAATTCACATCATTGCACAAAGATCTCAGGGCTTAAACAAACCATGTGCCAACTTGCATACTTCAAATATGACAAGCATTCCAGCAGCCTTCTTGGCCTTCCCCTCCCTAGTTTATTTACTAGTGTATTGTCTAAAATCCTATCATCAAATATGCTAAGTGAACATGTCACTGCAAACATGGAAACATCCATAATTTTTCCTAGCATAATTCTCCTTAGAAATAAGCAGATAGTTATTTCCTAAATGGGGTCAAAATGTCTTGATCTTAGTAAAATATAAGAACATTTTCAACTGTAAAAGAGGCATGGCATGTTATATTGATCTGCAAGCCTTTATGATTGATTCAGATTCAAGATCTGGTTCAATCATAATTTTAGCTTGTGGGTTTTTCTTTTTTTTTTTTGATTTGATTAAGGGCTCAGCACTTAGAAAATTTCTATTGCACCCTTAACATTTTTCTTTTCAAGCCTCAGCACTTATACCAAGTATAATGCAGCTCCAATCATTTTCATAAAGTTTCCATGCCATAGATCTATAACAGCTGAGAGTATTCTCTATATAATTTTTAAGATCCTAAACTTTAACATTTATGAGTATAAATAAAACAGTATGATACTCATCCAAAGGCAAATGTCTCAACCAATCAAAGATCATCAAAATCATCCATATTAAATCATATCAGATTTAAAATAAGACATCCAAAAAGCATTGATGAAATCATATACATCAAAACCAGAAATACATAAATGGCAATATAAAAAGTGGCTGCCTCAACTCAGGTCTTAATGCCATGAACTCAGTGAGATTACTCACCTAAATATTTCCTCTTAATAATCCAGAAAATTCTTGTTTGAGTGTTTTCTCCTTCCTTCCAATATTTTTCTTCTTTTCTTATTTTTGTGCAGCCCGGGGTAAAGACAATTCTACTGCCTATTTATATGCATTTTTCCTCTAGGGTTTTGTTGAAACAGAATTCCATTTCTGTCCTGGCTAGCATCATGCATTTTTCATTCATAATACCCCGGCCATATTAACCAATTTAAAGGCTGCATTTTCTTTCTTTTACTTTTCAGAAAATGGCCACTCACCTAGTCATGTTAAAAGTGTGACTATCCTATTTTATATTTTTAATTATTTCTGAAAATCCCCTTTGCTATTTTTGCTTACACAAGCATATTGACTTGTATCACATTTCATGTCATTTTAATGTTATGGTTTCACTTGCTTATATATATATGTACTTTTCAGTATTTAAAAAGAAATGTATATTTGTATACATATCTTATCTAGGCTTATTTTAATTCCTCTTTTAAATTCAGAAACATATGCACCTATATGTATACAAGTTTACAAATTCTTATAACATATACATATGTATAATTTTCTTTTCTGGGTTTTAATTAAAATCTGTTTACTGATTAAAGTAAAACTTACTTTTCTTATTCTCTAAGATGATCCATATAATTCCAGAAATCAAATATCCATGTTGCAAAATCATGTTTGTATTGCTTTTTAATTCTTATTTTAAATCCAAGAAATCTGGAGTTCTTCCTTGTGCCATTTCAGTGTGCACGTGCACACATATACTTGCACACTATTTATTCCAGAAATTTCACCATATTTAAATCTAAATATTTCAAAAATTAAATCATTTTTCAAAAATGATTTTTCACAAAATTTTGGGGTATTACATTCACCCCTCCTTTTAGGAATTGTGTCCTCACAATTTTTCTAACATTTATAGTGAGCATCTTTTTCTTTTCTGAAAACTTATCAAACATATGCATAAGCAAACAAATTCAACCATATCAACCATGCATAACAAAATTTTCCAGAAGAAAAAAAGAAATTACCTTTTAATTTGCAAAAAGCTTAGGATAATCCATTCTAATCTTATCCTCTAACTCCCATGTGCAGTCATTAGGATCACTACTCCACTGGATCTTAACTAGTTTCAAGGTTTTGCTCCTTAATTTCTTTTCTTCCTTGGCTATAATCCCCACTGGTTCTTTTTCATAAACCAAGTCAGGGTTTATTTGAATTTTGGTAGGCTCTTCCAAAATGTCTTCTTTATCATGTACCCATTTTCTAAGTTGGGACACATGAAAAACATTATGCATTGCTTTCATTTCCTCTGGTAGTTCTAATTTGTAAGCCAATGAACCAATTCTTTCCAGAATTTTATAGGGTCCAACATACCTTGGTGTAAGCTTACCTTGCTTGCCAAATCTCATGACTTTCTTCATAGGTGAAATCTTGATGAAAACAAAGTCTCCCACTTCATATTCCACTTGCTTTCTCTTCCTATCTGCAAATTTCTTTTGCCTATCTTGAGCTGCTGCTATTCTTTTTCTTATTAACCCAATTTTCTCTGTAGTTTCTTTAACATATTCAGGTCCAAGAACAGCCCTTTCTCCAGTCTCTACCCAGCATATAGGTGATAACATGGCTTGCCATATAAGGCTTCAAATGGTGCCATCCCTATGGTGCTTTGGTAACTGTTATTGTATGTGAATTCAGCTAGATGGAGGTGGTCTTCCCAGTTGCCTCCAAAGTCCAGTGTACATGCTCTCAACAAATCCTCTAAGACTTTGTTCACCACCTCAGTTTGACCATCTGATTGTGGATGGTAGGCAGTGCTTAAGCACAATTCACTCCCCATAGCCTCTTGAAAACTTTTCCAAAACCTTGAGGTGAAGATGGTATCCCTATCACTCACAATGGTTTTGGGTATGCCATGCAACCTTACTACCTCTTTCATGAATATTTGAGCCAATTTTGGAGCATTTCTTTCTGTTTTAACTGGGATAAAATGTGCTACTTTAGTTAGCCTATCCACTATCACCCATATACTTGTGTTTCCCTTCTTAGATCTAGGAAGACCATCTATGAAATCCATAGATATATCCTCCCACTTCCACTGTGGTATGCTAAGGGGTTGCAATAGTCCTGATGGCCTTTGTGTCTCTGCCTTGACTTGTTGGCAAATCATGCACCTTGCAACATATCTGGCCACATCTGACTTCATCCCCTTCCACCAAAGATTTCTTTTCAAATTTTGATACATCTTGGTGCTACCTGGGTGTATGGAGTATTTACTCCTATGGTACTCATTTAATATTTCCTCCTTCAATTCTATATTTTCTGGAACACATATCCTATTTTTATTCCTCAAATATCCATTTTTATCAACTTGATAATTTATTACTTCCTCCCCTTTTGATATGAGCATTTTCTTTTCCACCATGTTTAGGTCTTGTTCCTGCATTTGCCCAATCTTAAGAAGTAAATCTGATTGCAGAGATATCATACTTAATTTCCCTTTACCTTCACCTTCTTCAATGGGCATCATTTGTTCCTCACTGTTTTCCTCAATTTCCAAATCACTAAGTATAGACAAATCCCTAAACTCTTCCATCATCAACATGGCTACTTTGGCATGTTGTCTACTCAAGGCATCTGCAACTTTATTTGCCTTGCCTGGTGTATACAGTATATCTAGATCATAGGCAGCTAGGAACTCTACCCATCTATGTTGCCTCATGTTCAAATCTTTTTGTGAGAATAAATATTTCAGTGCCTTATGATCAGTGTACAAAATGAATTTGGCACCTAACAAATATTGTCTCCAAAGTTTCAAAGCATACACAACTGCTGCTAATTCAAGCTCATGGGTTGCATACCTGGTTTCATGTGGCTTTAATTGCCTAGATGCATAGGCTACCACCTGGTCTTGCTGCATCAACACAGCCCCTAACCCAGAGCCACTTGCATCAGTGTACACAACCAAATTTTCATTTCCTTCTGGCACTCTCAATACTGGTGCATTAATCAGGGCTTCCTTTATTTTGATAAAAGCTTGCTCACATTTTTCTGTCCATACAAAGGCTTGGTTCTTTCTAGTTAAATTGGTAAGTGGTGATGATATTTTTGAGAAGTCTTTTATAAATCTCCTATAATATCCTGCCATCCCCATAAATGATCTAATCTCACTGATGGTGCTAGGCCTTTTCCATGCTTGGATTGCCACTACCTTATTAGGGTTTACTGATATTCCTTTGGCAGAAATAACATGCCCAAGAAAATGCACTTCTTCTTTCCAAAATGCACATTTTGAAAATTTTGCCTTTAAATCATTTTCCCTTAGCCTTGACAAAACTAAATGCAAATTATTTTTATGCTCTTCCACTGTCTTGGAATAAATCAAAATGTCATCAATAAAAATCAGTACAAACTTGTCTAAATAATCTCTAAATATTCTATTCATCAAATCAACAAAATATGAAGGAGCATTTGTCAAACCAAATGGCATAACCAAAAATTCATATAAGCCATATCTTGTGTTAAATGCAGTATACTTAACACTTGAGTCTTCAACCTTCATTTGATGGAATCCTGATGCTAAGTCTAATCTAGAAAATATTTTAGCTTCACTGAGTTGGTCAAAGAGATCATCTATTCTAGGCAATGGGTATTTATTCTTGATGGTTACTTTATTTAGTTCCCTGTAATCTATGCACATTCTCAAGGTACCATCATGTTTTCTTACAAACACTACTGGAGAACCCCAGCAGGAATTGCTTGGCCTTATAAATCCCTTGCCTTCTAATTCTTCCAACTGATTTTTCAATTCTTTCAGTTCACTTGGCCCCATCCTATAGGGTTTCTTGATTATTGGACTTGCTCCTGGAATGAGATTAATTTGGAACTCAACTGGTCTGTGGTGTGGAACACCCTTAACTTCCCCAAACACATCCAAGTATTCATTAACTATGGGAATTTCTTCAATGGTTAGTTCACTCAGATCTTTTTCTAAGTCAACTAAATGATACAATTTCCCTTCCTTAGCTATTTCACATAGAACTGTGATTCTCTGGCCTCTAGAATTTTGCAATGATATGGTGGATGAGTCTAAATTAATTATAGCTTTAAATTGCCTTAACCAATCTACCCCCAATATAACTCCTATATTTGGGTAATTTAAAACATATAAATTGGAAATAAAAATATTTCCTCCTATGTTTAACTCCACATCCACACAATTCATGTTCAAAACACTAGAACTCCCTAGGGGACTTTGTACAAGCAATGGGGTTTCAACCAATATGCAGTTTAATTTTAACACTTTAACTAATTCATAGGAAATCAAAGAGTGTGTTGCTCCAGTATCATATACTACTGGTATGGGTATGGCACAAATGAGTAATGTACCTTCCACTTGGCCATGATTTTCAGCATCAATTTTCACTGCAGATTTGCTTTTTCCTTCCAAAGTTGCCAATTTCCCTTGCTGTTTATTCTCAGGACAGTTCCTCTTCATATGCTCCTCTTTCCCACATAGGTAGCATTTGAAGGCTCCTCCTTTTAACTCTGGGCACCTTGGTTTGATGTGTCCTTCTTTTCCACAATGATGGCAAACCAATTTCTTCTTAGTATCATTGGCTTTTGTGTCTTTACTCTTCCTGTTGTCTGCCTCCTCCTTCTTTTTATCATAAGGGTGATATCTTCCCTTATCCTTCTTGTTGTTGCTCTTAAAATTCCTATATTTCTCTCTTTCTTTGTCATGTTGTTCCAGTTTCAAAGCCAGATCAATTACTTGATCAAATGTTCTATCTGCATATGGTAGCATAGCTCTGCTAAGTCCTGGGTTCAGTCCTTTTATATACCTATCATTTTTGGATGCTTCATCTGCCACTAGCATTGCTCCATAATTAGATAGCCCCTCAAACTTTTGAGTGTATTCAGTGACATTCAAAGTTCCCTGCCTAAGTTTGATAAATTCTTCAAGCAAAATGGTCTTGGCTGATGCTGGTACAAATCTTGCCTCCAACATCTCCTTGAACTGATTCCAAGTGATTTCATTTTCATTTCTTCCAGCTATGATCACCTCCCACCAGCTTAAAGCTACCCCTTTCAGTTGTCTAGAAGCTACTTGCCTCTTCCTTTGGTCATCCAACTGCATGTCATTGAAAATCCTATCAAGTGTTCTCAACCATGCTTGAATTTCCATCACACTCTCAGTTCCTTCAAAACTCTTGCCTCCCAAATTGGAATAAGTCTTCAGTAGTTTTGAAAGCTCTTCATGTGGGTTCTCAGGCCTATGCCCAATTCCATCTCTTAAAACCCTCACAAATTCTTGCATATCAAGCATTTGAGGTGCACTGGGTCCTGCATTGTGATGAGATCCTCTTCCTACCATGGTCTGCTAACTAAATTCTGGGTAAATGGTATTAGTATATTATGAGTACTTCTATAATTTCTATTTTCTTATCTAAATTATTTCATCCAAAACAAACAGACATAATACATTTCTATAATACTTAACAATCAATGCAACCAAGTGCTCTGATACCAACTGAAATGACCCTCCTATTTCCACCCTAATTTCATAAGGATTTTTTTTTAGAGATGATATATAGATATATCATTCATTACAAATATGTTTTCCAAGGTCATTTTCTTTTTCCAATAAAAAAAATATATCCAGGATCAAAATAACTTACCAATATAAATATATCAGTGTTTATCTAATAACATACACATACATATGAAGATGTATGTGTTCTTCTTGTTTAAGTTCAGAGTATATACTTTATTTTTTTTGTACAAGAACATTCTGTTTGATTTAGATTTTTAGCAATTCAGATTTAATTATTGTATCTTGATTTTTGGCCATAAAATCCACTGGAAACATGTACTTTAGTCTGTCATTATAATTAAGAAATGATCAAGTAATAATCAGTAGTAAACAAGCTTTTAATATAGATGGTTGTGTTAAAGTCTGGATAGTATCAAATTCAGTATAAAAGAAAGTGGATCCTAAGTGAACACAAGCAACATCTAGGTGTAATGGAAACGCGCCTAACTTATACACAAGAGGTCACGAGTTCGAGTACTATGCAGGTCGGTTCAAACACAATTTTTGTTTTTCTTCTTTGTTTTTTTTTCCTGTATGGTTTGAAATCTGATACCTACCTATCTTTGTACATATATATTTAATGTTTGCCTATAACCTATCATACAAAACAATTCTTCTTACTTTACTATTTTTGAATCCCATTCCTATAGCTGTTCTAGGAATTATAATTATATTTTTGCTCAAATATCAACATGTACACAGATATACATGTACATGTCAATATCTCTGCTTATTTTCCAGAAAACTGGGTGAAACAATTGCTAAATGTACTAAGCTTTGAAATGCATTTTTATTTTCAGAATACAATCTATCATGATCAACCAATACTTCATTCATTTGGAGCTGGTTAACTCATGAATCCTGTATCTACCACACTAGTTCAAAGCAATGGAGATACCTTTCATTACATTCTGTCTGAAGCTTTTAGAAAAACATTTTACTTTTCTCAATACAATTCAGAAATGAATTCAAACTTATTTACAAAGCATTTCAGTAAAAAGGAAATAAAATCCTTTAAGTTTTCTTCTTGCTAAATCCAGAATTTGTTCTAAAACTCAGTGCTCTGTTATGTCACAAGATTAGCTAATACATATATAAATTATGCTATCACATAATTGTATATTTCTTCCAGATTTTTATTTATATGAACATACTTGAGCATATTTTTCTTGTTTATATTTCAAACACCACCTCAAAAACAAATCAAACCTTAACACACAACCATTTCAACAGAACAACAAATTTTAATCTGACACTTTACAGATCATAAGGGCAACTTGATCACTAACCATAAAATATTCAATACATGACTGGAAATCTTAGAAACATAATATTTTTCCTGAATACATGCAGATATAATCAATTTAAGCTCTTATTGAAACTAGCTAGCATGTTCATTCACTCCTCCATAATAGCCATTACTTCATTTTTACTTAGTGCCTGGGTTACCTGAAAGAGCATGAGTGGCTGCCTCATTTTAAAATGAGACACCCCAGATGCCATGAGCAAACAAGGGTCAGATCTATGATCTGGTATGAGTAACATCAATTTATTCATGATATTAAGCAATAGAGAATATAAGGGTACTAACTTGTTATTTAAGCAAATTTATGCAATCAATTACTTTAACATAGTATAATTAAGTTGATTCTGGTGTGATATATTCATTTACCATTCTTTCACTTGCATACATAATCATGCAAACATAATTATCTATTTGCAACTATTTCATTCACTGGAATCATCTTGGTTCCATACCATTCAACCTAAGAAATATCCATATTCCTATTTCTTCATTTACAGGTTGTAATATTCAATTTAAATCCCTGCCTCATCTGCTATTAAGGAATCACTGGGACACATTGCAATGAACTAATTCACATCATTGCACAAAGATCTCAGGGCTTAAACAAACCATGTGCCAACTTGCATATTTCAAATATGACAAGCATTCCAGCAGCCTTCTTGGCCTTCCCCTCCCTAGTTTATTTACTAGTGTATTGTCTTAAATCCTATCATCAAATATGCTAAGTGAACATGTCACTGCAAACATGGAAACATCCATAATTTTTCCTAGCATAATTCTCCTTAGAAATAAGCAGATAGTTATTTCCTAAATGGGGTCAAAATGTCTTGATCTTAGTAAAATATAAGAACATTTTCAACTGTAAAAGAGGCATGGCATGTTATATTGATCTGCAAGCCTTTATGATTGATTCAGATTCAAGATCTGGTTCAATCATAATTTTAGCTTGTGGGTTTTTTTTTTTTTTTGATTTGATTAAGGGCTCAGCACTTAGAAAATTTCTATTGCACCCTTAACATTTTTCTTTTCAAGCCTCAGCACTTATACCAAGTATAATGCAGCTCCAATCATTTTCATAAAGTTTCCATGCCATAGATCTATAACAGCTGAGAGTATTCTCTATATAATTTTTAAGATCCTAAACTTTAACATTTATGAGTATAAATAAAACAGTATGATACTCATCCAAAGGCAAATGTCTCAACCAATCAAAGATCATCAAAATCATCCATATTAAATCATATCAGATTTAAAATAAGACATCCAAAAAGCATTGATGAAATCATATACATCAAAACCAGAAATACATAAATGGCAATATAAAAAGTGGCTGCCTCAACTCAGGTCTTAATGCCATGAACTCAGTGAGATTACTCACCTAAATATTTCCTCTTAATAATCCAGAAAATTCTTGTTTGAGTGTTTTCTCCTTCCTTCCAATATTTTTCTTCTTTTCTTATTTTTGTGCAGCCCGGGGTAAAGACAATTCTACTGCCTATTTATATGCATTTTTCCTCTAGGGTTTTGTTGAAACAGAATTCCATTTCTGTCCTGGCTAGCATCATGCATTTTTCATTCATAATACCCCGGCCATATTAACCAATTTAAAGGCTGCATTTTCTTTCTTTTACTTTTCAGAAAATGGCCACTCACCTAGTCATGTTAAAAGTGTGACTATCCTATTTTATATTTTTAATTATTTCTGAAAATCCCCTTTGCTATTTTTGCCTACACAAGCATATTGACTTGTATCACATTTCATGTCATTTTAATGTTATGGTTTCACTTGCTTATATATATATGTACTTTTCAGTATTTAAAAAGAAATGTATATTTGTATACATATCTTATCTAGGCTTATTTTAATTCCTCTTTTAAATTCAGAAACATATGCACCTATATGTATACAAGTTTACAAATTCTTATAACATATACATATGTATAATTTTCTTTTCTGGGTTTTAATTAAAATCTGTTTACTGATTAAAGTAAAACTTACTTTTCTTATTCTCTAAGATGATCCATATAATTCCAGAAATCAAATATCCATGTTGCAAAATCATGTTTGTATTGCTTTTTAATTCTTGTTTTAAATCCAAGAAATCTGGAGTTCTTCCTTGTGCCATTTCAGTGTGCACGTGCACACATATACTTGCACACTATTTATTCCAGAAATTTCACCATATTTAAATCTAAATATTTCAAAAATTAAATCATTTTTCAAAAATGATTTTTCACAAAATTTTGGGGTATTACACATTGTCCTTGGCAAACATGCACTAAGGGTATGAAAAGAACATGAAGAGTTCTTGAATAGGTTCAATGTTGCCAAGACGGAGGTGAAGAACCTAAGGGAGGATACTATGTTAGTGGTTTTGGTAAGAGGAGCTCATAGCCAAACTGACTGGGTTAAGATGAAGAAGCCAGCTTCTTTGAAAGATTTCTATCGAATGGTGAATTTTCTATACTTGAAGAGTGTAACACCCCTAATTTTAATTAACATTATTTAGGATATTTAATTAGATAAATAAAATAAAATAACGTACAATGATAAGGAGATTGAGATTTGATAAATGTAATGGGTCGACCCTTAAGTAATGAACTAATGAGATAATTAAAACCTTAATAAGAAGAAGGATATATGAGGAGGGCAAAATAGGAAAGGAGCATATTTCCTTATCTTAAACCTTCCTATTCCCATTCCTCCCTCACTTTCATTTGTTACCAACAAATTAAAATAGGATAAAGGCCAGCCATTAACAAGGTATTCAAGAGAATATAAGTTAGGAAGAAAGACCAAAGCGTAGGGAAATCAAATCAAAATACAAATCTCAATCTTCTTTGATTAATCAAGATGAATAATAGTTTTGCATCTTAAGTTTTATTTATTTTTTTGGTTTTGAGTATAAACCTGAAATGTTTTGATGTCATGTGTGAGTATTTGGATGATTATATGCTTATTGGTGAAATTATTGAATTTTTATGAAATTGTTTGATAAGTTTGAGTTAGAAAACCTATCATATGATACCCATTTGACACGAAATTTTAACATGATGCTAGACATATGATTTTGGAAATGGGTTTTTAATTCTATAACCTTTTGATTTAATGAGAATATTCGGAGAATTTCCTAAGATTGAAAAATGGTTTATTTTGGGTTTTAATTATTAAAAGTAATTAAATAAAGTTTTTGACCCCAAAATTTTTATATGTTAAAGAACATGGTAAATCAGGTATAATGTGATTTTTGGAGATTTTTCCTAAGTGTTTATGATTTATTATAAATTATTTGAGCTAGAAAAGCTTAATTATTATATTAAAATATTAATATAAAATGTATTGTTTGAAATAATTTTGGAAACGTTAAATCTGCTCTAGTGTAGATTTCTGGAAAAGAATTGACAAAGAGTTTTGTTAACTAATAAGATTTTGATAAGAATTAGGGTTTGGTGAAAAGGATTTACTTTAGATAGAAAGAAAACAATTTTTATTGAAATCACGGTTTTGCCATGTGGTAGTCATTGACGTCGAAGCCAATAGAGCTGCTTCTATATGACGTCGATCCTAATGAATGCATATGATACCACTCTCAAGTGATATGGAATGAATTCGCTGGGATTGGATTCGACGATGGAATGCTTGTCTTCGATGTTAATGGATCTGCATGACTTAAGTACCACACTTTATGTAAAGAGGGAAAAGAGCTGCGCATTTATAACATTATCGACCCTATTGCTTCCAAAGTGACTTATAGCGACGAAAACGATGCCGCATATTTTAGTAATGATTCCATAAGGCAACGATGCCGCCTCTTTTAACTTCGGCCATATGATGCCGCGTTTTTATCTACTTCAGCTTTATTCTTTGCTAAATGTTTTTGAAGATGACTATGATGCTGCTCCTATTAACTTCGGCTCTAATGAAGCTACTTATTTTTCCTTAAGGTAGAGATGTCAAGATTTATCAATGTCGACCCCATTCTTTTAAGGTTTTATAATATGTTATACGAAGTGGTACCCTTATGTTTATAAATCAAAAACTTTAACATATTTTATATTAAAGAGGGGTGATGACCCCGAGTGGTGATAATGACGTCGAGCTTGATCAATATATAAAGTTTAATTGTTTTGGCCTTATGGTCTATGTTTTAAGGAGCGAAGACCTCCCATTTGACTACGAAATTCATTAATATTGTTTTGTAAAAGCATATATCATGGCATAATAGTTTTGGATAAAGTAAAGGGCTATATTTTCCTTATTTTGATAGTAAGATTTCAAGGGTTGAATCATTTATAAAGATATATGTTTTCAAGGAAATAAAAGGGGTATTTATCCTATAATTTTACTAAAGTTGTAACATCCCGCCATTTTATACGCTTTAAGCAGGCACACATGCCGACTCAAACCATACAGAAGGGAGGATTGTTATTGGGGTGAATAAGAAAAAGCAGAGAAAGAAAAAAAACAAAACAAAATCTCGCAACGGAATGAAAAAATATAATAATCAAATAACAGTTCATGAAGCTGTATACAGAACATTTGATTATACTTATACAATACAGAATCAGAGTTACATAAACAGAGAATAAATATTCAAATGCAGCGGAACAGTATAAATGCAGTGGAATAATAGAATAAGTAATAATAATACAAATCTTCGTCTTCATCCTCCAGAAATAAGGTCGTCAAATCCTGAAATGCTCAGGCTGACTCGAGCGAATTGAAAAGAAAAAACATTCGAGTCAGAACTAAAAGATCTTATGTAAGTTAAATCAACGGTAAAAATATGAGTGTAAACGGCATCAGAGATGTTTACGGGGTTTGACATCTCCTATCCAGTGTCTAACGTGAGTGCAGTAACTTAAGAGATGTTCAAGATTCACATCTCCTAAGGATCCGTTAAACTATCTACTATGTAGTACAATACGCTATTATAATATGTCTACAGTAATATAAACTATTAAAATAGCGTTAAGGCGTTACATTTTCCCCATTAACACATTTTTATTTCCCATAGTCTATACAGTACCGTAATCCCACCCGTACTGGGTGCCGTCAGAGGGCACTCCATAAGTATGGTACAAACCAAACTCGTAGAAGGCGTGCTAGGGTTGGTGACATGGCACAACTAGGCAATGCCAGGGTAGATATACCAATTACACTTCCGGACTGGTGATAACGCATAGCAGCTACTACCGCCCACCTCGGAACACACTCCCGAATCAAAAAAATCGAGGGTGGCCACCAAATAAATCGCAAAGTCAGAATACAGTATCGATGGAATGTGCCCGATCGGAGAATGACCTCACTTAGCCCGCCAATTGCTCCTGTTTTAGCCACCTCATGCTAACTCACGGGAGTTAGGTCCACGTATATACCTTATAGGATCGTCACCACCATCCTACTTCATTCTGGAATCTCCACCGCGTACACAGTTGTCAAAGTGGTTTTCGGTATCGACAGAGAGTATGCCCATATCTGATCCCGGTCTCTTTTACAACCAATCGCTTATTTCACACCGGATTGTTCTTTTACATTTCCAAAATCATTTCATAATTGATATCAAAATATCGTATTTAATTCAAATCATATCATTTTCGAAATCATTACTTACTTCCGAATTTATATCACATTGAAATCATAGTTCGAAATTATATTTCCTTTCAAAAGTCGTGTTCCCAAAATAGGTTAAACTCTCATTTCAAAATTATCATATTAAACCAAATATGCTATTTAAATCCCAACTTAGGTTATAACATCATTAACCATATTCACTTAAAATTCGAGAATTTGAATATAAACCCATCCATTTTACTTAGTTTGGAATTTAGAAGAAAATAGTTTTAAATAGTTATAGATAGTTAATATAGATTTAAAATAGATTAAATATAATTAAAATAGATTAAATAGCTTTAAAATAGATTAATTAGATTTAAAATAAGTTAAAAACAGGTTAATTAGTTTAAATAAATTAAACGGTTTAAGATAGGTTTAAATGATTTAATATAATTAATACAGGTTAAAATAGTTTAATACTTCGAAATCTTAATAATTAGAAATTTTGAAATAATATATTTTATTTTAAAACAGTTCATATTAAAACATGAATTTGTAATTAATATCAAATTAAACTATTCATTTCATTCCAACACATTTTGACCATTACAATGTCCCAAAACCCAATTTCAAATTTTTCCGATTCAGAATTCTAAATAAATATTAAATTCAATGTCGCTTAAATCCATTTTACAACATGGATTTAATTACTCAAATTTCAATATATTTTGAATTTATACTTCAACGATTTTAATAACTCAATTTCGATAAACTTCACTTATATTTCAAATTCACTACAAATTTCAATTTTATTCCTTCAACAAATCTTTCAAAACAATTCGATTTTAATATAAAACTCAAAGTTCGATAAAAATTCGATTTATATAACCAAATTTCTTGATTTCAAAATATCATTTAACTCAATGCAAAATTTGAGGATTCAAAATCATTTAAATTTAACCAATCTGGTGTCCATATATAATTCTCTACCCTAGGGTCAAGTGATACAGATATTTATCATTTCAATCCGCAATTTACAATGTTACAGTTATATATCATTTCAAACCGCAATCCAAAGTTAATAGTAAAATCCATAAAATCGCTCGAGTCTATCATTTCAACCCATAATGATTTTTCTTTAAATCTATTAATCATTCGGGTATGTATCATTTCAACCCATAGTGAACTTGTAGTTTATAACGATATAAAATAAAACATCCATTCATCAAATATCAACAATCATCATCCATTATAAACATCATCCAAATCAATCAATAAATATCAATATAGAACTAACAATCAATAACAGCTATTTAACTGGCAATTTATATTCAATAATAAATTAAATAACGATTTAATTCAAATAAATTCAAATTAACCGAGATGATGATTTAAAATATATCAAACGGCCATAAATAAATTTCTAATCACATCAAAAATTAATTTAACAAACATAAGAAATTTTAGAAGTTGTGAGTGGGTTAAAACACTCACCTTTAAATTTAAATTTAATTTAAATCCAATTTAAGCCCAAAATTTGAACGGTCTAAGAATTTTTCCAAACTTGCGTCAAGATGTCCGAAATTTTAATATGATCCCAATGCAAGAAACCGCGCGTGAATCGGACCTCGTATGAGAAAGTTATGCACGTTAGAACGATTGAAATAAAAAAATGGACCAGTAACGTTGAGCCATGTCATCACCTTTTCCAGTTCGAACTCTAATCACGCAAATCTCGACCATCCACACTCGTGCCACCGCACTTCACGCCATTGTCGCACCCTCCACTGCGTCGCGCCAATATGCCTGGCCGTGGCTACAAGTCCGCTCCCACCTCGCGACAACTGCAGCCCCTCCTCGTGACACCATCGCGTCGCTATCATGGCCAGAAGAGCCGGCCGCCACAAAGAACTTCGAACCCTAATGAATTAATCGAGGAAATCCAGCCGTAACTCATCATGAAACCCACATGGATGCGATCCCCTTGGCTTTCTCCACAATACTGCATCCTCGAATCGACGATCAGTCGAAGTTGATCGCGACTTAATGAACCACCGCGAATTGTTCTCAAATTTCTGGACAAACAGTGCATCGAATTGAAAAACGAATTACAGATCTGAGATGCGCTCATCGAGAGCTTGAAATCGATATATAATTCGATATAGTTTGTGAAGTTTGACTTTCAATTTGATTATTTTGATTTGGATTTGCAAATTGGGAACTGGATTGTCTGCCATTAAGAAGAAGAATAGAAAGAATTATGCATACTGACAAATGATAATAAGGCATAGCTAGGGTTTATAACGAGCTACTTATAGATAGGTCAGAAAATAGAAAGAACGAATAAAATTTGATTTGTATTTGAACAACGAACAACCCGGAAAGCCCGTTCTGCCTCCGAAACGAAAATAGGTCAACCCATATATCAAAATAGATGTTTTCAAATAATTTAAATTCAATGGAATAGGTTTCAAGTCCTAATTCCATCGTATGAAGAAGTTATGCCAAAATCAGCATATTTCAAATTGATTTCAATTAAATTGATTTCTAGGCGTTTCGAGCCCGTACGATCAAACGGCAGGTCCGATCGTTACGAAACTTGAAATCCTATAAAAATTCACCGTTATGGATCCGATGAAACTGGTTTCACCGAAATCCGAGCCGGGGGTATGGGGGCTTGGATCAGCGGACGGCTTTACTATACCCTCCTCAGGAGTTTACCGGTCCGCCGGGTTCTCCTGGGTTTCAAAAAAAAAAATATTAATTAATTAAATCACTTTTTTAATTCAAATTTAATTATTTACAAATTTTATCAGTTTGGATTACTTGGTAAATTTAGAATCCTTTAAACAAATTTCCATGTTAATTTATTATTGAATATTCCACCAATTTCAATGTTTAAATTTCAATTTCAATCAATTCAGTAATTACAAATTAAATTCCCAATAATCCCATTCAATTGAACTTTCATCCTATTATTCAATCCATTATTATCAAATGGATGAAATTAACATTGGTTCATATCTTAGCATGTTAATATTCTCAAATTTCATCTTAATATCCATTTAACGTAATATTTTTTAAATATTTAATTTCATTTATTTGCAATTAATCCAATTATTATAATTTGAATTCCAATAAATTAATAAATCTTGATTTCCATTCTTTTTATTCAACCAATTATCATATTATGAATAAAATTTACATTATTTCCAAATATTAACTTAATTTACATTAACATAATATTTAATTACATTTATTGAAATTTATTTCCAATTTAAATTAACTGGCTAAATAGAAAGGTAACATACAATAATTGTTACCATTAACTTTTAATTACACTTATAAGTTATTATTAACAAACAAATGTTACAATTGCTTACATAACACTGTTCTTATCCAATTATCATTAATTATATACTAATTCATACGTTTATACAACATTTACATTTATTTACTTACATTCAATTTATAACCAAGTTATAACATTCACATTATTTCAATTTACTGGAATTTCATTCAAGTTGCTAATGATTAACTTTAATTAACATTGTTACTTTTTCATTTTTGTTATTATTTCATTATTAATTAACAAATTTTTATTTCTTTCAGTATTTAATTTCCAAAATCTTATTAAATCAACAAATTTAATTATCGAAAATTACGGGTCGTTACACTCTCCCTCACTCAAACCTTTTCGTCCCCGAAAAGGAAAAGGAAGGGAAAAGAAGGAATCAAGTAATCAATATATCTTTTTCAAATATTAAATTTATAAACAATTAATTTACAAAATCAAATAATTTAAATAAAATATATCAGTTTATAAACACTTAAATCCTTTTATACTCAAATTAATAATGTTTGGAAAACATTTCTCAAAATTTTCTAAGTCCAAATTTTTTAGAAAATTTCGGCACAGTCTTCTTTGTACGGAGAGGTCTGGGAGAAATAATAATATAAATAAAACAATATATATCACAAATTTTCAAAGTAATATATCTCAACAGCGGGAAAAAAATATAATATCGCTAGAAAACCGTAATCCGAGAACGTACCTATTTGTCGGGCAAATAACGCTTTATTATGAAACCAAAAGCAGTGGAAATTGCTTCCATAACCTGTATTTCACTTATATAATCCAGAGAGGTTAATATATAAAATGAAATATTTAAAGTTGTTTCAACCACTAACAAACAAATCAATATAAACAACAATCACTGGCAACCACAGCATACAGTTATCATATGAAATCAATACAAATCCATTATCCATCCATATTAACCAAACAAATAGTTTGTTCGGGCTTAGACACTCTTAAATTGCATAGAATGACAAATGAACTACTAAGTATACCATATACTCTACAGTCTTTGATAAAACTCAAAAGATTATTCATACATCCAAACAATTAGAAGTGTCCTATCCCAAACATCTATAAACCAAGCAAACAATAATTTACAATGTTATTTGAGTTATTCTTATTAAGTTTTCTTTCACAATATTTACCGTTTTTAATTTTTCTTTCATTCATACAAGGATTATTTCTTTAACTTACATTTATCTCTTACAAAATTTTATTCCCATTCATTCATTCAGTGTTTATTTCATTTATTTTCCTTTATTACTTACAAAAATTCATTTTCATTTATTCATATCATGTTAATTTCTTTTATTGCATTACATTCATTTTATTATGTACTTTAATTTTAAATAGTATCAGTATTAACTTAAGTTCAAAATCCTTTACTTACAGTACTCACTTTCTATTTTATTTAATTAGTAGTATTACAATTTTAACTCAAGTTTATAACTATTTTCATATCAAATTTCTTATTTATAAAAGTAAATTTCATTGAACACTTCCAGTACATAAGTTTTACTTGTAAAATTTCCATTACATATTCTTTTAACATTTCAACTTTTTATAATTGGTAAGCTATATATATATGTGTGTGTGTGTGTGTGTGTGTGTGTGTCTTTAAGAATGCAATTGAAAGTTACACAAGTTTGACTTACTTATTTTAATTAACTTAAGGTTCAATAATTATCATTTCCTATTTTCATATTCTTTTCGTTTACAAGTTACAAATTTCAAATTCCTTGTATATTTCAGTTATAACTTAGCATATAATTTTTTTATTTTCATTTAGAAATTTCAATTATTAAATAGTTAAAATTTTTATTCCATTTCAATAATTGAAATCTCTAATTCATAGAAATTTAGGAACTAAATGCCGGGTTCCATTTCAAATCATTTAAAATAATATATACATATATATACTCATAACTTTTATATCCAATCATATTTAAACTTTAAAAAAATTATTTGTTTATCAAAATAGATCTGTAGTAAAACTACTACAATAGCCTTTCCACTTTGAAACTCGAAAATGAATGTCGATGATGCATGCACTCATCACCGAAATTATTTTCCAACGACAAAGAGGGGAGTATAGAACTCATTTCTTTCCAAAGTTTCATTAAAGCAATCCTTTCAAATTATATTGAAATATTTATATCAGAAAATACTTCTAATAATATTATTATTATATCCCAAAATCATTCAAAAAAAATTTCAAAAACCTCGGAACTTAAGTTCTAAATTTCCAAATTTCCTTTATCTCATTTTCAAATCTTATTTCCAACCAATATTTATAAATTTCACTACGTAACAACCAATATATTACAACCAAATATATATCATTTATAAATCATTATTTTATATATAAAAATATACAAAAGGCCAAATTATTTCATTCACCAATATTCAAAACAATATTATGTCCGTCTATCTTATTAAGTGTTTAGAAATCCCTATCGATGTCATAGCGTCCTATGCACCAACCAGAATTTACAATACAAAACGGAACAAATTAACACAATATAAAACCTTTTTATAACACTAACAAATACGCTCGCTCATATATACACTCTCAAGGACTCATTCTAGGGTATTACTATCCTATTTAATATGAGTCAGACCCCACAAAGCTAAGGTTATCGCTAAACCTAAGCTCTGATACCAACTGTGACATCCCGCCTTTTTATACGCTTTAAGCAAGCACATGCCGACTCAAACCATACAGAAGGGTGGATTGTTATTGGGGTGAATAACAAAAAGCAGAGAAAGAAAAAAACAAAACAGAATCTCGCAGCGGAATGACAAAATATAATAATCAAATAACAGTTCATGAAGCTGTATACAAAACATTTGATTATACTTATACAATATAGAATCAGAGTTACATAAACAGAGAATAAATATTCAAATGCAGCGGGACAGTATGAATGCAGTGGAATAATAGAATAAGTAATAATAGTACAAATCTTCGTCTTCGTCCTCCAAAAATAAGGTCTTCAAATCCTGAAATGCTCAAGTTGACTAGAGCGAATTGAAAAGACAAAACACTCAAGTCAGAATTAAAAGATCTTATGTAAGTTAAATCAACGGTAAAAATATGAGTGTAAATGGCGTCAGAGATGTTTACGGGGTTTGACATCTCCTATCCAGTGTCTAACGTGAGTGCAGTAACTTAAGAGATGTTCGGGATTCACATTTCCTAAGGATCCGTTAAACTATCTACTATGTAGTACAATACGTATTATAACATGTCTACAATAATATAAACTATTAAAATAGCGTTAAGGCGTTAAATTTCCCCCCTTAACACATTTTTATTTCCCATAGTCTATACAGTACCGTAATCCCACCCGTACTGGGTGCCATCAGAGGGCACTCCATAGGTATGGTACAAACCAAACTCGTAGAAGGCGCGCTAGGGTAGGTGACACGGCACAACTAGGCAATGCCAGGGTAGATATACCAATTACACTTTCGGACCGGTGGTAACGCATAGCAGCTACTATCGCCCACCTCAGAACACACTCTCGAATCAAAAAAAATCGAGGGTGGCCACCAAATAAATCGCAAAGTCAGAATATAGTATCGATGGAATGTGCCCGATCGGAGGAATGACCTCACTTAGCCCGTCAATTGCTCATGTTTTAGCCACCTCATGCTAACTCACGGGAGTTAGGTCCACGTATATACCTTATAGGATCGTCGCCACCATCCTACTTCATTCTGGAATCTCCACCGCGCACACATTTGTCAAAGTGGTTTTCGGTATCGACAAAGAGTATGCCCATATCCGATCCCGGTCTCTTTTACAACCAATCGTTTTTTTCACACCGGATGGTTCTTTTACATTTCTAAAATCATTTCATAATTGATATCAAAATATCATATTCAATTCAAATCATATCATTTTCGAAATCATTACTTACTTCCGAAATTATATCACATTTAAATCATAGTTCGAAATTATATTTCCTTTCAAATGTCGTGTTTCCAAAATAGGTTAAACTCTCATTTCAAAATTATCATATTAAACCATATATGCTATTTAAATCCCAACTTTGGTTATAACATCATTAACCATATTCACTTAAAAATCGAGAATTTGAATATAAACCCATCCATTTTACTTAGTTTGGAATTTAGAAGAAAATAGTTTTAAATAGTTATAGATAGTTAATATAGATTTAAAATAGATTAAATATAATTAAAATAGATTAAATAGCTTTAAAATAGATTAATTAGGTATAAAATAAGTTAAAAACAGGTTAATTAGTTTAAATAAATTAAATGGTTTAAAATAGGTTAAAATGATTTAATATAATTAATACAGGTTAAAATATTTTAATACTTTGAAATCTTAATAATTAGAAATTTTGAAATAATATTTTTTTTAAAACAGTTCATATTGAAACATGAATTTGGAATTAATATCAAATTAAACTATTCATTTCATTCCAACACATTTTGACCATTACAATGTCCCAAAACCTAATTTCAAATTTTTCCAATTCAGAATTCTAAATAAATATTAAATTCAATGTCGCTTAAATCCATGTTAAAACATCGATTTAATTACTCTAATTTCAATATATTTCGAATTTATACTTCAACGATTTTAATAACTCAATTTCGATAAACTTCACTTATATTTCAAATTCACTATAAATTTCAATTTTATTCCTTTAACAAATCTTTCAAAACAATTCGATTTTAATATAAAACTCGAAGTTCGATAAAAATTCAATTTATATAACCCAATTTCTTTATTTCAAAATATCATTTAACTCAATGCAAAATTTAAGGATTCAAAATCATTTAAATTTAACCAATCCGGTGTCCGTATATAATTCTCTACCCTAGGGTCAAGTGATACAGATATTTATCATTTCAATCTGCAATTTAAAATGTTACGGTTATATATCATTTCAAACTGCAATCCCGAGTTAATAGTAAAATCCATAAAATCGCTCGAGTCTATCATTTTAACCCATAACGATTTTCCTTAATCTATTGATCATTCGGGTATGTATCATTTCAACCCATAGTGAACTTGCGGTTTATAATGATATAAAATAAAACATCCATTCATCCAATATCAACAATCATCATCCATTACAAACATCATCCAAATCAATCAATAAATATCAATATAGAACTGATAATCAATAACATGTATTTAACTGGCAATTTATATTCAATAATAAATTAAATAACGATTTAATTCAAATAAATTCAAATTAACTGAGATGATGATTTAAAATATATCAAACAGCCATAAATAAATTTCTAATCACATCAAAAATTAATTTAACAAACATAAGAAATTTTAGAAGTGGTGAGTGAGTTAAAACACTCACCTTTGAATTTAAATTGAATTTGAATCCAATTTAAGCCCAAAATTTGAACATTCTCAGAATTTGTCCAAACTAGTGTCAAGATGTTCGAAATTTTAATACGATCCCAACGCAAGAAACCACGCCTGAATCGGACCTCGTATGAGAAAGTTATGCACGTTAGAACGATTTAAATCAAAAATAAAAATAAAAAAATAAAACGGACCAGTAACGTTGAGTCATGTCATCACCTTTTCTAGTTCGAACTCTAATCACGCAAATCTCGACCATCCACACTCGCGCTGCCGCACTTCACGCCATCGTCGCACCCTCCACTACGTCGCTGCCCTATGCCTGTCCCCGGCCACGAGTCCACTCCCACCTCGTGACAACTACAGCCCCTCCTCGCGACACCATCACATCGCTATCACGGCCAGAAGAGTCGGCTGCTGTAAAGAACTTCGAACCCTAATGAATTAATTGAGGCAATCTAGCCGTTAACTCATCATGAAACCCACATGGATGCGATCCTATCGGCTTTCTCCACAATACTGCATCCTCCAATCGACGATCAGTCGAAGTTGATCGTGACTAATTCAACGGCCACGAATTGATCTCAAATTTCTGGACAAACAGTGCATTAAATTGAAAAACGAATTACAGATCTAAGATGCGCTCGTCGAGAGCTTCAAATCGGTATATCATTCGATATAGTTTGTGGAGTTTGATTTTCAATTTGATTATTTTGATTTGGATTTGCAATTTGGGAACTGGTTTGTCTGCCATTGAGAAGAAAAAGAACATAAAGAATTGTACGTGTAGACAAATGAGAATAAGATATAGCTAGGGTTTATAACGAGCTATTTATAGATAGGTCAGAAAATAGAAAGAATGGATAAAATTTGATTTGGATTTAAACAACGAACAACCCGAAAATCCTGTTCTACCTCCAGAACGAAAATGTGTCAACCCATATATCAAAATAAATATTTTCAAATAATTTAAATTCAATGGAACAGGTTTCAAGTCCAAATTCCATCGTATGAAGAAGTTATGCCAAAATCAGGTTATTTCAAATTGATTTCAATTAAATTGATTTCTAGGCGTTTCGAGCCCGTACGATCAAACGGCAGGTCCGATCATTACGAAACTTGAAATCCTATAATAATTCACTGTTATGGATCCGATGAACTTGGTTTCATCGAAATCCGAGTCAGTGGTCAAAATGGCTATTTTCACATTAATTAAATAAATTAATATTAATTAATTAAATCACTTTTTTAATTCAAATTTAATTATTTACAAATTTTATCAGTTTGGATTACTTGGGAAATTTAGAATCCTTTAAACAAATTTCCATGTTAATTTATTATTGAATATTCCACCAATTTCAATGTTTAAATTTCAATTTCAATCAATTCAGTAATTACAAATTAAATTCCCAATAATCCCATTTAATTGAACTTTCATCCTATTATTCAATCCATTATTATCAAATGGATGAAACTAACATTGGTTCATATCTTAGCATGTTAATATTCTCAAATTTCATTTTAATCTCCATTTAACGTAATATTTAAATATTTAATTTCATTTATTTGCAATTAATCCAATTATTATAGTTTGAATTCCAATAAATTAATAAATCTTGATTTCCATTCTTTTTATTCAACCAATTATCATATTATGAATAAAATTTGCATTATTTCCAAATATTAACTTAATTTACATTAACATAATATTTAATTACATTTATTGAAATTTATTTCCAATTTAAATTAACAGGCTAAATAGATAGGTAACATACAATAATTGTTACCATTAACTTTTAATTACACTTATAAGTTATTATTAACAAACAAATTTTACAATTGCTTACATAACACTATTCATCCAATAATCATTAATTATATATTAATTCATAAGTTTATACAACATTTACATTTATTTACTTACATTTAATTTATAACCAAGTTATAACATTCACATTATTTCAGTTAATTGGAATTTCATTCAAGTTGCTAATGATTAATTTAATTAACATTGTTACTTTTTCATTTTTATTATTATTTCATTATTAATTAACAATTTTTTATTTATTTCAGTATTTAATTTCCAAAATCTTGTTAAATTAACAAATTTAATTATCGAAAATTACGGGTCGTTACAAAAGTAATTAGGGTTCTTATCATCTTTGGATAAATTATGATAGGATGAATTGACACAAAGATTAGAAAATCAGATGGGACTGGTGTATGGTAGCATATTATACTTTAGTTGTTAGACCATAGCTGATATAAGTCCAAAATTCAAGTGCGTATGGCTTTATTATGGGTAAGACAAAAAGTAGGTTTCCACTCAGAAAAGAAAATACAATAATAGGATAGGTTATTGGTGAGCCCGCAAAACCATTAGAATCAGATTGACCTTAGGAATAGTAAATTACGGACAGACCTTGCAGTTTTCTTCTAATAGTATGTTAGAGAACTTGATATATCTGATAGGCCCGAGTCAGCCATTGGTTTGTAGTTACCCTGAGAAAACTATGATGTAGGGACAGATAGTCCATTGATTTTGCAAGATTGGCGTGATTACCCATGCTGCATGCATGCACATTATTGTTTATACTATCTATTTTAACCATTGTGGATGTCAGAGTTATTTTGCAAAAGATATATTTTAAAAGAGATATTGGTGAGGGAAAACCCATTCTGCTCAGCGGTGTGGTCTTGCTAGATGTCCATAAACCGAGATGGCATATTATTATTCACACCAGGCTTTTTTTCCGACTCAAAGTTTATGTTGTTTCCTTAAACTCCCAGATACTCGAAATTCATTTTGAGTAGGTTGGGAGTAAAGGTTTACAGATTAAATAGGTTTTGGCAAATAAAGCTTCCAGATACGTGCAGAAGGCATAGCTAGCTATGTAGGAGTCTATCTATTACTATTATCCATTGTGTTATGTCAGTCGTTGTATGAATGTATAGATAGTAGATGCATCTATCTATTTAGTAACTTTGATCAACCAAGGGGCCATCTTCATATGTCGCTCTTGGAGTATATTGTAATAGTTACATATTATCTGAACCTGGGCAACGTTTGGGATTATGTAACGAATATGGAATATTATCTTTGAAATGAAATATGAAAGTTTGCCTTATTGTGTTTAATGTTATTTCATATTCTTATTCTTCTGATGTTATGACACAATAACATGACCGCATTTTGTCACCATAAATTAATACTAGAGATGACTGCAGCATCGGTAGCGCTTAGTTTTGGATTTCAAAATGGGGGATGTTATAACTTTGTATCAGAGCATAGGTTTATGTAAAAGCTAAAATAATTTTTGAACTTAAAAAATATTTTTGAAAACATAATCCAAATGAATCAGAGAATAAGATTGTGGTGTAGGATAATGCTATAGTAACGTACTTATATTTGCTATATATAAGTATATGCTTTATCTCTATTCTCCCTCTCTCTTAGACTGTTCTTTTGTATCTTACTAAGGTTCAAATGTAGATTTAAGGAAGTAAGATATTGAGGTAGGAGATGGAAGAGTGAATCTCGGTGGAGGAAGCAAGACTTCCACTGGAAATGTCAGGCCCAATACTAGAAGGAATCCAGGTTGACAAACAGCTGCAAATGTGGGTGTAGGAACACCACCGTTGATATGGGAGCAATGTACCAGTTCTTTGTCAACATGATGCAAGCAAGAACCGCTGTAGGATTTGTTGGAGGATATGCTAGAGGAGCAAAACAAGAAGTTCCAGTTGTCAGCAACTATGTTATTCTGAGTAGGGACTATGCAGGACTTGGAGGGAAGCCATTTATTGGAACCGAGGATGCTATTGAAGTGGAAAATTGGCTACTTCATTATGAAAGGATTTTCGTTGATCTTGGTTTGAATGACGAATAGAAGAGAAGACTGGCATCTAGGCAACTTCAAGGAGTTACATTGTACTAGTGAAATAGTGTGACTGTTGGGTTAGCAGAAGAGACTTTGACTTGGGCAGAGTTTAGAAGGAGGTTCGTAGAGAGATTTATGTCAGAAATTGCCAAGTCAACTTTGCTTAGAAAGTTTGCCGAGTTAGTGCAAGAAGACATGACTTTGTTGGAGTACGCAACAAGGTTTGTGGAGTTATCTAGATATGGGTATGCTACCGTAGATATGGTGATTAAGAGAAATGAGAAGTTCATCCATGGACTAAGACCTGAGCTTACTATGGCAACTCTACCGCATCTTAGGGATCTATGTGACATAGTGGTAGAGATGGCTTTGAGAAATGAGGAAATGGTTGCTCTCTTTAGTGGAAACAAAGCAGTGGAGACTCAGAATAGGTATAGCCAGAAAGGGAAGTTCTTTTAGAAGAAGAAAGGAAGAGCTACTAAGAAGGGAAAGCAGAAATAGTGTGCTAAAAAATGCAAGAAGAAAAGCATTTTGCGAACGAGTTTCGTTTAGGTGATAGAAAGAAAATCATTGGAAGGAAGAATATCAACTGCTTCAATTATGACCAGATTGGACATTACAAGAATCAGTGCAAGAAACTAGCAAAGGTTGAGAAAGGAAAGGTTTTTGCCTTAGAACCGGCTACCTCGAGACCCACAATAGAGGAGAAAGGAAAAGCTGTGCTGGGAGGTACGCTTTTAATTCATGTCTTACCTATTAGAGTATTGTTTGATACCGGCGCATCGCATTCTTTTATATCTCGTTGTCTGGTAGATAAGCTTAACCTAGAACCTTCATACCTAGTTACTTCCTTAAGGGTTACGAATCCGATATGAGGGTATGCAACTCTAGGGATAAGATGTGACTATGTAGAGTTTGCATTATTAGTTCATGTATATGCCTGCAATTTGCATGTATTTGATTTTGTAGGCTTGGGGATTATTTTGGGTATGGATTGGTTAAGTAAATATGATGCTAGGATATTTTGCCAAGATAGGAAAATACCACTAAGACACATTAATAGTAGTGACCGAATTACATATTCATTCGAGAATCCAATTTTACTGTGTGCGCTTTATTGGGTGCAATGGAGGAGGAAGATGAGTTGAATCAGGTTTTTGTAGTTAGAGAATTTGTAGATATCTTTGAGCCTATTACAGGACTACCACCAAAACGAGCTATTGAGTTTCGAATAGACCTTATACTTGTAGCTAAACCTATAAGTAGACCACTTAGCAGAATGACACATACCGAGATGAAGGAATTGATGATGCAGCTGGTGGACTTAAAAGGAAAAAGTTTTGTTAGACCAAGCAGTTTACCTTAGGGAGCGGCCACGGTATTTGTGAATGGGACGTTAAGGATGTGTGTCAATTATCGTAATTTCAATGAAAAGATGATAAAGAATCGGCATCCCTTGCCAAGTATGGATGATTTATTTGAACAGTTGAGTGGAGCCAAAATATTTTCTCAGTTAGATTTGGCGACAGGGTTCCATCAACTAAGGGTGGCAGAATATAATATTCCATTGATGGCGTTTAGAATAAGATATGGTTTATACAAGTGGTTAGTGATGCCATTCAGATTAACTAATGCACATGCTTTCTTCCTAGACTTGATGAAGCAGATTTTTCGCAAGCACTTGGATAGGTTCATATTGGTATTCATAGACAATATTTTGGCATATTCTAAGGATGAAAGAGATCATGAGATTCATTTTAGAATAGTTCTTAAGATGTTGAGGCAACATCAGTTAAAAACGAAGTTTTCGAAATGTCATTTTTTGAAGAAGGATGTGAAGTTCCTTGGTCACGTAGTCTCAGAAAAAGGGTTGTCAGTAGATCCTGTTAAGATCAAAGCAATTAATAATTGGAAGAGATACTAGACAGTGAATGAAATAAAGAGTTTTCTTGGACTAGCTAGCTATTACTGGAGATTCATCAAGGATTTCTCTCATATAGTAGCACAAATGACTAACTAACAAGGATGGACATGAAGTGTGTTTGAATCGATAAATATGAGGAGGCATTCCAGAAGCTGAAACATTTATTGACCAACGCACTTGTGTTAGTTGTTCCAGATGGAAATCAAGATTTGGCGGTGTATACTGATGCGTGTGGAACATGATTATGACCTGTATTAGTGCAAGGGTAAAGTGATTGCATATGCTTCACGATAGCTCAGACTGCACGAAGTTAGATTTCTAACTCATGACTTAGAGTTGGTTACCGTAATATTTGCTTTGAAGGTATGGAGACACTATCTTTTGGAAGAATAATTCGAGTTGTATACGAATCACAAGTCTTTAAGATACTTATTCTCTCAAAAGGAGTTGAACATAAGACAGCAGAGGTACTTGGAGTTTTTAGCTGCTTATGATTTTGGAATTGAGTACACACCAAGGAAAGGAAATAAACTTCCAGATGCACTTAGCAGAAAACAACTGAATGTAGTGTTAGCTATGTTGGCAGAGTGGAAATATTTGGAAGCATTGACCACTTGTAGTGTGCAAATAAGATCGACTATTAGCTCTAGTCAGAGTACTGCAATGTTATCTTGTTTGAAAGTTCGACCGGTATTGATCGAAAGGATTGCTTCTAAGCAAAAAGATGATCCATTGCTAGCTGACAGAATTAAAAGACTAGAAGGTAGAACGGAGATACATGATTTGAAGGATTTTTAACTTGACCAAAATTGATGGTTAAGAAAGAAAGGACGGATATGTGTTCTAGATTTGGAAGACTTAAGAAAAGAAGTACTTAGGGAAGGTCATCGATTGAAGTTTACTATTCATCCTGGAGGAACTAAGATGTATCAAGATAGGAAGAGAAGTTTCTTCTAGGAGGGTATGAAAAGGAATGTAGACTTTTGGGTAAAACGGTGTTTGAATTGCCAGCAAGTAAAAGTCGAACATCAGAAGCCTAGTGGATTGCTTCAGCCTTTGGATATACCTGTGTGGAAATGGAATTCTATATCGATGAAATTTATAGACAATTGCCAAGGTCTAATAGAGGAAATGAAAGTATCTGGGTTATAGTGGACAGACTGACTAAGAGTGCACACTTTATACCATTAAGTCGACAAGGACAAAGCTAAATTATTCATAAAGAGTATATTTAAACTGCATGGAGTTCCTATTAGTATAGTCAGTGATAAAGATTCTTAATTTACTAGCGAATTCTGGAAGAGTCTACAAGAGGTATTAGGTACCAAGCTCAAGATGAGTATCGCTTACCATCCACAGACTGATGGGAAAACGGAAAGAGTTAACAAAGTCTCGGAGGATTGGTTAAGAGCTTGTGTGCTAGATTTTGGAGGATCATGGGAAGACCATCTACACTTTGTTGAGTTTTCTTATAACAATAGTTATCAGACTAGTATAGGGGTGACACCTTTTGAAGCTTTGTATGGAAGACCATGCAAATCTCTAATATGTTGGTTGGAGACCGGAGGTAGATTAGTTCTTGGTCCTAATATGGTAAGAGAAGCTACAGAAAAGATTTAGTTGATTCGAGCTTGAATGAAGGAAGCTTGATCTAGGCAGAAAAGTTATGCAGATAAGAGATGTAAGTACTTAGAATTCTCAGTTGGAGATCATGTTTTCTTTAAAGTATCATCAATGAAGGGTGTTGTAAAATTCGTGAAATCAGGGAAATTGGCACCTCGATTCGTTGGACCATTTCATATCACCAAAAGGATCTGGAAATCGCTTATAGGACAAAGTTATCAAGTAGTTTGGCAGGACTCCACAATGTTTTCGATGTTTCTCATCAAAGACTGTGTGTTCGAGATCTAGAAACTACTATTACTCCGACTGTATTGGAAGAGTTAGTGGTGGAACCAGACATGACAATAGTTAGACATCCAGTCCGTATAATGGCTAGGAATGAAAAGAAGCTAAAAAACAAGACAGTCAGATTAGTAAAAGTTTAGTGGAGTGACAACGAGAGAGACTATACTTTGAAAACAGAGAGCAGGATTAGAGACACCTATCCTGACTTGTAGATGGTATGTTTTACATCTATGCTTAAATGTTTGATGTATGAACCTTATCATAATTTCGAGGACAAAATTATTTAAGGAGGGGAGTCTGTAACACCTCTAATTATGATTAACATTATTTAGGATATTTAATTATATAAATAAAATAAAATAACGTAGAATGATAAAGAGATTGAGATTTGGTAAATATAATGGGTCAAGCCTTAAGTAATGAACTAATGAGATAATTAGAACCTTAATAAGAAGAAGGATATATGAGGAGGGAAAAATAGGAAAGGAGCATATTTCCTTAACTTAAACCTTCATATTCTCATTCCTCCCTCACTTTCATTTATTACCATCGAATTAAAAGAGGATAAAGGCTGGCCATTAACAAGGTATTCAAGGGAAGATAAGTTAGGAAGAAAGACCAAAGCTTAGGGAAATAGAATCAAAATACAGATCTCATCTTCTTTGACTAGTCAAGGTGAATGATTGTTATTCATCTTAAGTTTTATTTATTGTTTTCGGTTTTGAGTATAAACCCGAAATTTTTTGATGCCATGTGTGAGTATTTGGATGATTATATGCTTATTGGTGAATTTATTGAATTTTTATGAAATTGTTTGATAAGTTTGAGTGAGAAAACATATCATATAATACCCATTTGACTTAAAATTTTAATATGATGTTAGGAACATAATTTTGGAAGTGGGTTTTTAATTCTGTAATTTTTTGATTTAATGAGAATATTCAGTGAATTTTATAACATTGAAAAATGGTTTACTTTTGGGTTTAATTATTAGAAAAATTAAATAAATTTTTTGGCTAGGAAACTTTTATATGTTAATGTATATGGTAAATCTGATTTAACATTATTTTTGGGTATTTTTCCCAAGTGTATATGATTTATTATGAATTATTCAAGTTAGAAAAGCTTAATTATTATATTAAAATATTTATATAAAAATGTATGGTTTGCAAATAATTTTGGAAATGATAAATTTGCTCTAGTGCAGATTTCTGAAAAAGAATTAATAAAGAGTTTTGTTATCCAATAAGAATTTGATAGGAATTGGAGTTTGGTGAAAAGGATTTACATTAATAGAAAGAAAATAGTTTTTATGCAAATTACCGTTTTGTCATACTGTAGTCATTGACATTAAAGCCAATAGAGCCGCCTCTGTATGACGTTGACCCTAATGAATGCATATGATATCACTCTCAAGTGATATGGAATGAATTCTCTCTGGTTGGAGTCGATGGCGGAATGCTTGTCTTCGATGTTAATGGAGCCGCATGACTTAAGTACCGCACTTTATATAAAGAGGGAGAAGAGCCACATATTTATAATGTCACCGATCCTATTGCTTCCGAAGTGACTTATAGCGGCGACAACGATGCCTCATATTTTAGTAATGATTTCATAAGGCAACGATGCCACCTCTTTTAACTTCAGCCATATGATGCCACATTTTTATCTACTTTGGCTTTATTCTTCGCTGAATGTTTTCGAAGACGGCTATGTTGTCGCTCCTATTGACTTGATCTCTAATGAAGCCGCTTATTTTTCCTTAAGGCAGTGATGCCAAGGTTTAGCTATGTCAACTCTATTCTTTTAAGGTTTTATAATATGTTATACGAGAGCCATTGAAGAGGAGAGGCACTTCGGAAAGTATTGTCACTTCCATGAGACTCATGGGCACAATACAAATGAGTGCACACACCTTCATGATGTGGTTAAAGACCTGATTAGAAAAAAGAAATTGCAACAGCATTTTAGGAATCCGTAAGAGGGCGGGCAAGGAAATGGTTAGCTGTAGAGATAGACTCAAGGCATGTAGTAGTCTCAATGTAGAAGGGCCTAGGCAAACAACCAGAGGCACTATGATTAATAACATTTTAGGAGGTCCACATCCAGTGAAGAAAAGTTGGAATGAGGTAGATCATTAAGGAGTTCATTGAGGCATGCACCTCATGATATATGCCATAAAGAGTGCGCTCCAGCTAAACAAACAGACGATTAGTGATGATATAGTCTTACAAAACAAAGATGTTGATGGTGTTGAAGCACCAAGGCATGACCTAGTGGTGATTAGGGTCGTGATTAGGCCAGTGATAGTGCATCGAGTCCTTATTGATAGTAGGAGCTTAATGAATATCCTATTTAAATAGACTTTCAATAAGATGCTGTTGGATGAGAAACATCTGCAACCTTGTAAATCCAACATCCAAGGATTTAACGAAGAGGCCAATGATCTTATTGGATGCATTAAATTGATTGTTGAATTGGGAGTGGAGACCATAAGGCAATATTTGTAGCATCCCATAAATTGGACGATAATTAACTAAAATAATATAATTAATAACTGTTAATGTCAAAAATGGAAAATTCATAAACGTCAGAATTTGTCTATGAAACTTGCACTATTGCGTTCGTTGTGATTTTTTGATCAATTTTCATACTTAAATTATCTGATCGCAGTTCAAACGAAAAATTTATTAACAATTGAAGATTTTGTGCCAAAAATAATTATGTATGTGACTAAGGAAATAAGCGCAATTAATTAACATTAACTAACATTAACCATTACTTAATGTCTAAGAATAATTAATGTTAAATTAGGTTGGTTAAAAACCATGTAAAATAAACAAAATAACATATAAACAGAATGAAACGAATGCCTAATAAAAATGGACAAGCAGTTGACCCTTAACTGGGATTGGTCGACCGGTGGAGGGATAGTGGTCGATCGCTATTTGACCGATGGCTGTGAATTGAATCTAGATCAAATAGCCCGGATTTATCCAATCTAACGGCTGGCACTAATTCGAGCCTTTATAAATACGGGCCTAACCCCTCACTATTCTCTTCATATTTTCTGAAACAATGGCCAAGCTCAACCAATTTCTGTTCTCCTCAAATTCTAAAATCAATATAAACTATAATCTATAAATATATATTGTTAGGAAATCAATTCCTTGGTTTCGATGATCACAACTATGCAATGGAAAACAAATGTACATATATATCTACTTTTACAGGAAGTTGATATAGTAACATCACCAAAGAGACAAGAACAAGACTCAAAAGAAGTATCAAGAGGCTACAAGTCGAGAGAATCGGAAAAGGAATGATACAGGCACAAGAAAAGAAACATGCACTAATCCAGACGTCTGAGTGCACTGACCAGACGTCTGGTTAAGTTCTCTGGTTCACAACTCAGAAGAAAACAGACGTCTGATCTTGAACTCAGACGTCTGAAAGACATCCAGACATAAAACAGAAATGAAGACCAGACGTCTGGATAATAAACACAGACGTCTGAAATGCTACCAGACACAAAAAATATATGAAGGCCAGACGTCCGAGGTCACTTTCCAGACGTTTGATTATAGGCTCGACTGTGTATTTTCAAAGTTCAACTGTCACATCCGAAAAGACACATCCGCTCCTTTTCACTGCAACTCTTCATCACCAACAGAAGCAACTATACAATGATTGTTAATGGAAGCAACTACACAGAAACTCTTCACCACTATAAATAGCATTAGGATTTCAGGAGAAAGATTTACCTTACTCACTTACGCTCTTATCTCTTATACTCTGATTTATACCTGATCTTTAAGCAATCAACTACCTGTATTTAACTCTTCCATATATACAGAACTCCTCATTCAAATATTCTCTAGATAGATATATATATTGGAAGCATTTGTACTCAATAGTCAACATCCGTGTTATAAAACACATTCTTGACAAAGAAACTCTGCTATTGTAAACCTGTTGCTTCGGGTCAAGTGAGGGTTGATTGAAAGGAAATTCCGAAGAGGAGCTTCGGGACTGGACGTAGGACGGGAGGTCCGAACCAATATAAAATCCTGGTGTGATTATTTTCATTTACTTTGCTATTATCATTTATCAAGTTATATTATAAAGTTAGATGTTTATACTTGCATATATATATATATCCTATACGATCCACTCATATAGACTTTCATATATGAGTGGAGAATAACGGAGGATAATATAGAAAAAGAATATGATTGAATTAAATCGCCAATGCCAAGGTAAATTATAAATCCAAATTTAAATTAAATTCAAATCTTTTCTCGGATCTAAATTTCTAATGTATATGTATATTCTTGTGCTACATATTCCGATAGGGAGAATGAATAGTCATTAACATGGGTTGGAATGCGAGGTCAGTAGTGTTACACAATAGAAGTCTGCCCACCGCAAAGGGCAACTAGCACTTGTGTATATATTATATTGATGTGGGACATATCCAACTATAGGACCCATGTAATTATACGTTTGCATATAGGAGAAGGGAATATACCAAAGTAGGAGGGTTCGCCCTAGTCAAAATGTCGAAGGACAAGTAGAGTCTGCTTCAACCTTTTGGGGGTACGTGTTCAGTAACCAAATGGGCATTTCCATATTGCAATAGGCAATATAAATGAGATGGTGAGCATAGACCCACCACTGCGACAGTGGTATTGGTACCATATATGAGTAATAGGAACTATTTAAATAGGTTGAGATCATCAACGGTCTTGAGCGGTCTATGGAAAGACATGGGTTATGCCTAAATGGGCTACGCCTCCTACCAGTGTAGACCACGTCTAGGACATGCACAACCTCACAATTGTTTGTTAGTTTGTTTTTTGTTAGGAGGCAAGGTTAGATAACCCTTTAATGGAGGTCTTTCAAACGAATAGAATAGTCCATGGAGCTGAGTCCATGATGTAAAGCAAGACGAATAAAATATGGCTAAATAGTTGTAATGCCGTTACTAAACACTATGGGAGTTCCCTGGTATGGATGACAATGAGGAGGTGATTCTACGTTGACGATGGAACTTGACAAGTTGCTGAGTTAGGGATACTAGCCCGGAAAGTATCCTGGTCCAGAAGGGGACTTTGGTACCTATATGTGTGTGTGTGTGTATACATACGTATGTAGTTATTGTCTACCTTGAGTAGATGTTGCGTATCATACACGTACATGAAGTTAAAGACAGTAAAACAAAAGATATAACATGTTATCTATAACAACCCAAATTCCAGTGGGTTCGGATTTTTCGCAAAAATGCTAAAACCCAAGCCCACTGAAACCCGAGTTCGGAATCTGGTATCCTGCAAATAGGCAAAGACAAATATATCAGAGCTCGATTAAATATCTCATAGCGGAATTGATTAAAATATAATAGCAAGTAAATACTCACCGAAATAAAAACACTTTCTAAGCAAGTGTCATAAAGCTCAGAAGTCTCTGCCATCTACCTAACCTGTAGGATGTTATGAGGAGGGGGTCGGAACAAAAGTTCTGGTGAATGAATAAATTATACACATTTAAGCTTAATTCTACATATACCATTTTATTTCCATTTACTGTTATATTAGGCTCACTAGGTTTATCATACTCTCGCCTCCGTGCGTGAAACGTACCCATCTGCTCCGTAGTAGATTAAAACCTAATAACTGATAATATATATACATATATAGCTATATTCCCAATGACCATATTGGTCCTAGGTACCACCCATGGTACCTTCCATATCCTCCTCGAAAAGGGCTCCATCGTCTTGCTTCGAGAGCTTTCCATAACTACATCTGTAAATGACTGCTTCGTAAGGCCTACAATACAAATGCTCCATCGTCTTGCTCCGTAGCTATATCTATAAAGGACTGCTTCGTAAGGCCTACACTACAGGTACTCCATCGTCTTGCTCTACGAGCGTTCTGTAGCTACATCTGTAAAGGACTGCTTCGTTAGGCCTACAATACAGATGCTCCACTACTTACTATGAAAACGTAAATCGCGTTCGCACTAGTCTATGCTAGTGCTCGGACATCCACAATGTACCACCTAGTGCGTACATTCAGGACTACGTAATCATTCTGTCTACTATTTGAATCTCGCCAACAAGGTCTACCTTGTACGGAATTTAATCAGGGATTTTCTATATCTGTAAAGGACTGCTTCATTAGGCCTACAATATAGATATTCTAGTTGGTCTGTCTCTTTTTCATCGTGGCTATGGCTCAACGCAGTCACCCTCAACTAACCGAAAGACTTCTAAGGAGTTAAGTGGTCGTACCCTACTGCAAACAATCTAACATTCAAATGGCGGTGCCCCTCATCCAATGTCTCGATAGTGAAAGAATCATTGGACTGTTGGTTTAACTCTAGTCTTTCACAAAATCACTCTTGGTCTTGATGTTGGTCGATATCCGCATGCGACTATCCTTAAACTTACTTGCAAGTACTGGGCATACGAATACCCTACTCCAAACACCAAGCCCTTCTGACTACCTACAAAGGTCTGCTTCATTAGGCTCTTCATCCTTTGGGCTGCTCGAAATGCATCTCAATTCTTTTATTAGACCCTAAGTCTAATCTTTTAATTTACGTTTAGTTACTTTCTTATTCTGTTGGCTACTTATTTACCCAAATTAGCATATTCTTGCCCTCGTCTCACCTCTATCTATTGTGAGATTTTCATTTATTCAATAAGGAATGTTGTTGGTATGAGCCACATTCATTATATCATGCTTATTTAATTTAATATAAATCTTAAGTTCATTAAAATAAGCCTCTTTTATCCTTCCTGCTTTATTTGCTTATTGACTTAATTTAAGTTATTTAAATAAGCTTCTACCATTATTATTGCTCATTTATTTATTCAAAGTCTCAAAATAAGCTTTTCCGTTCTTATTACTTAATTATAACCTATGTTATAATTCTACTTGTAACTGTCATTTTCTCTTCTTTTATAGTCCGTACATAATTCCGGCATTTCTTTTCTGTTCTAATCTTCCTTCTTTTATTATAATATAGAATATTATTTTATTCTCTTATATTATATAATTCACTTATCATAATAACTATCTTCTTAAATAGTCTACGCAGTGAATGCAGACCTAGGTTCATTATCGTTTACAGCTTCAAGTTCTTATCGAATAATTTACTTGATTCATGTCATACTTTGCTTTATTATCTTATATTCTAGGAAGTAATTCTATTTTATTTGGTTGGTTATGAAAACTATATTTAAAAATCTATTTCCATATTTTAATATTAAATAATACTATAAACAATAATCCGTAACTGCTAGATATTTCTTTTACTATTTTGGAATAGTGTAAAATACAGTGGTTTCTCTATTTTACACTAATTCTCTTTTTCTTTCTTTTATTCTAGCAATTAAGTTCATTTTTGTCTTTTAAATATTAAATTATAGAAATGTAGCCTATTTTCTAAACCAACCAATCAACCTTTTAGTTACTCCCAAATCCAGTTATTAGATTAATTAACTATTCTCATTTTAAAGTAATTTATTACAGTAATTCCATTCCTCAAACTTTTATTACTTTACATCTTATTTCCTTCATTTCAGTATTCTTAATTATTTAATCCATATTCACGTTTAATCTATTCTAATCCTTACGTGAAGAAAGAGGAGAAAATAGAAGAAGAATGACGCTTGCATAGAAATCCAAAATGTAGAAACATATGCAAATAAATACTAATACTGTAAATAAACTGTAAATTACTTATAGTTCAGCATAACTTAATTAATAGGATTAATTATTGAATAAAATTATCTAAATGGTAATTTAACGATAATATATCTTAAACTTAAAAGATATTTGAATAAATCCACTCACCTGACATCCTTAGCTTTGCTTGTGCTCAGCTTGGCTCCATGGTCCTTCTGGATCCCCCTCCAAGATGCATAATATTTAAATTTAGAAGATATTCTCCCCAAAAATATTTTCTTTTAAGGGTCCATCCTTGTGGCCAAGGACCCAAAGAAATATTTTCTATTTAGGGTTCAGCCTTAGGCCAAGAACCCATTGGGAGAAAATCTAATTGTGAGAAAAGAGCTAGGCTTAGGGTTCTACTTATAGGGGAGCTTGGGGATCTTGGTCCGTTGGATTCTTTGATTGAATCTGGAGCCACCACATCACAAGGTGATCTGGAGTCATCAGATTGAAGAACGTACGACTCAGATCGCTTAAAAACTAGAAAATTCGTCACTGCGCGTACCTGGACGAAGCTTCGTCCAGGTCGCTACGCGGGTCGATCGGGTGGTCGACCGCCTAAAGCCACCGGTCGACCGTGCGGTCGAACGTTGGGCTAATTGGGTCGACCTCCTGGTCGGCCCATACACGTATAGTTTATTATTATTATTATTTTCTTTTTGTTACTCATTGTCATTTCGTTCCTAACTTCTTCATATTGGCTTGGATTTTGACAAGTTATATATGAAAACTGATCAAAAAATCGCCCCGGACGCAATGGTACAAGTTCCAAAGCCATGTTCTGAAAATTCCAAAATTATTGTTTTTCATTGCTTATCATCATTCGTCAAACTCTAACTATATAAAAATGCAGGGTGTTACATTTTCCTACCCTTAGGAAATTTCGTCCCCGAAATTTGACAAGGGTAAAATTTATATGATCCCTCGCATTAATTACAACCATTTTGTGTACATCCAATTTTGCAACCATCCGTGCTTTTGTGCAAAAGTGCTTTTCAAGACAAAATATATGCATGTGCATAAATTTCTAAGCGGTACCTCCTATATGAATGCTTTTTATTTTCAAAATTTCGCTTTTAAAACATGAAGCACACAACTTAAATATACTTGAAATTTCTATATGGATGCAACTTTTCGAGAAATTAAAATATTTTTCACCCAATTTTTCCCACGCTCCTATTGAATAGGGGTGTAGTTCAATCAAATTCTTCATCCAAATCCTAACACACAGCTTCTAATATTCGAATTTCAGAAAAACCTAATTTTCCGAACTCGATTTCTTATGTCAAAAAGAAGGTAGATAATGGAAAAACTTCACATTTCTCCGTTTTACATTTGCATACCTCTCTCCCCGTACTTGGAACTTGTGCCACTATCCTATAAAATCTCTATTTTCTTTCCCAAGCACGGTTTACATAAGAAAGATTTTTCTTTTCAAACTTTTTCCCAAGCTTATTTTATGGGAAAGATGTATTTTTATTTTGCAATTCTCATTTATTTCTATTTATGTTTCTATAGCTTTCTTTAGATCATACTATTTTGTTTTTGTTACTTTTTATCTGCTTTTACTCTTCTTTTAATATAACAACTAAACACAACTATCATCTAGGGCTAGGAGGTCTAGGACCACGTCCACTTTGACACAGAAAGATCCTACTCTAGGAATCCAAGTAACTCATATGTTCCTCCTATCGTCTATTAATTGTTACCAAATTACGTTGTGTTACTCATGAAGAATAAGATCTATTCATCTCTTCTATTCCAGGCTCAAAAAGGAAAACTAATTCTCATTTACTGCAATGGATAAGGGTTTCAATCTATGCAGTCTCTATCTAAAAAGGCAATTAAGCTTGGGGAAATTTTCTCTTCACCTTTCATTTTCCCCCAACTAAGGTCTACCTATCCCATCCACGTGTGTCTTATCATCTTACTAATATCATTTCACTATTCTTCTATAGTCTGCATACATGAAGCAACATTTCTAGGTTTTCACTAGTGTCATATACACGTTATGGGAACTTTTATTATTACTAAGAGTAATTACTGCTATAACCTTATACTTTTCCCGTTACACCTAGGAAATGATTCGTATCTACTCCATATTTAAAAGTCTGATTTGGTTTGGTATTTATCAATTTTTCTTCAAACATTAAAACTTCTAAATTTTATCTTTTCAAAATCTTATTTATGTTTCCACCAAACCATTTTTTTAAACATGTCTTGCTTGTTATTAAAACATTTTTTTTAATTCAAAAGCTTCATTTTTATTGGGTTAGACATAAAGTGGATTTTCTTCTTACTAAAACCTCTTATTTCTTTCAAAATAAAAACCCTCTCCCTACTATCCTTAGGGAACTTCTCCACTTCCTGTAACATATGGATACCAATCTTCTCTTAAAACATGGCTTATTTGTATGCTTTAAATCGGTAATTAACATAGGGCTCAGCATACTTGTGTCATCCCAAACCCAACTAGCAAACTATGCACAAATATACTTCTAAAAACTTTCCATATGTTAAAATCTATGGTTGGGGACTATTTGGATTTTAGTACATAAAATATTTATATTTTATTCAAAAATACAAATACGTTCACTCACTGTCTACCTTGGAATCCTAAACCCAGGCTCTGATACCAAATGTAACAAGTCGAATTCCAGTGGGTCCGGATTTCTCGCAAAAATGCTAAAACCCAAGCCCACTGAAACCCGAGTTAGGAATCAGGTATCCTGCAAATAGGCAAAGACAAATATATCAGAGCTTAATTAAATATCTCACAGCGGAATTGACTAAAATATAATATAAAGTAAATACTCACCCAAATAATAACACTTTCTAAGCAAGTTTCATAAAGCTGAGAAGTCTCTGCCATCTACCTAACCTGTAGGCTGTGCAGTTAATTCCCCGCTATTACCCCGCTATAACCCTGCTATATCTCATAATGGATTTCTACCGCTACGATTTTTCCAAATAGCCCCAAATATAGCTTTTCCACTTTAAGCCTCGCTATTTCCGCTATATCCCGTTATTCCCACTATATTCAGCTATTTCCGCTATATCTTCTTTAAAAGAAATGAATTGAAAAATGACATTTATACATTATAAAAATTATGAAATTAATTTGTTTAATCAAAATTTTAATATATTTTGAGAAATAAAAATACTCTAATATTCTACTAAATTCAATTATGTTATATAACAGTTTTATGTTTATTTAAAGTATATTCGCATATGTTTTTATTTAAAATTATTTATGTATTAATTATAATTCAATTTAATGTTAATTTTTCATTTAATTATCATTTATATATTTGTAAAAACATTAAGTATGAGTTTTATATGCTATTTTAGAGTCATCCGCTATATCCCGCTATATCCATGTTGTATCCCCGCTATAACCTTTTGCACCTCCGCCGCATTGAATCTACCAAGCGCTTTAACTGCACAGCCTGTAGGATGTTATGAGGAGGGGGTCAGAACAAAAGTTCTGGTGAATGAATAAATTATACACTTTTAAGCTTAATTCTACGTATACCATTTTATTTCCAGTTACTGTTATATTAGGTTCACTAGGTTTATCATACTCTCGCCTCTGTGCGTGAATTGTACCCATCTACTCCTTAGTATATTAAAAACTAATAACTGATATATATATATATATATAGCTATATGCCCAATGACCATATTGGTCCTAGGTACCACCCATGGTACCTTCCGTATCCTCCTCGAAAAGGGCTCCATCGTCTTGCTTCGAGAGAATTCCATAACTACATCTATAAAAGACTGCTTCATAAGGCCTACAATACAGATGCTCCATAGCTATATTGCAAAGGACTGCTTCGTAAAGCCTACAATACAGATACTCCATCGTCTTGCTCTGCGAGCGTTTCGTAGCTACATTTGTAAAGGACTGCTTCGTAAGGTCTATAATACAGATGCTCCACTACTTACTATGAAAAAGTAAATCGCGCCCGCACTAGTCTATGCTAGTGCTCCGACATCCACAATGTACCACCTATTGCGTACATTGAGGACAACATAATCATTCAGTCTACTATCTGAATCCCGCCAACAAGGTTTAACTTGTATGGAATTCAATCAGGGATTTTCTATATCTGTAAAGGACTGCTTAGTTCGGCCTACAATACAGATATTCTAGTTGGTCTGTCTCTTTTTCTTCATGGCTATGGCCCCACGCAGCCACCCCTCAACTAACCGAAAGACTTCTAAAGAGTTAAGTGGTCGTGCCCTACTACAAACAATCTAACATCCAAATAGCGGTGTCCCTCATCCAATGTCTTGATAATGAAAGAAACACTGGCCTGTTGGTTTAACTCTAGTCTTTCATGAAATCGCTCTTGGTCTTGATGTTGGCCGATATCCGCATGGGATTATCCTTAAACTTACTTGCAAGTACTGGACATACGAATACCCTTCTCTGAACACCAAGCCCTTTTGACTGCCTACAAAGGTCTGCTTCGTTAGGCTCTTCATCCTTTGGGCTGCTCGAAATGCATCTAAATTATTTTATTAGACCCAAAGTCTAATCTTTTAATTTGCGTTTAGTTACTTCCTTATTCTGTTGGCTACTTATTTACCATAATTAGCATATTCTTGCCCTTGTCTCACCTCTATCTATTGTGAGATTTCCATTTATTCAATAGGGAATGCTGTTGGTATAAGCCACATTCATTATCTTGCTTATTTAAATTAATATAAATCTTTAGTTTATTAAAATAAGCCTCTTTTATCCTTCCTACTTTATTTGCTTATTGACTTAATATAAATTATTTAAATAAGCTTCTACCATTATTATTGCTCATTAATTTATTCAAAGTCTCAAAATAAGCTTTTCCGTTCTTATTACTAAATTATAACCTATGTTATAATTCTACTTGTAATTGTCATTTTCTCTTCTTTTATAGTCCGTACATAATTCCAGCATTTCTTTTCTGTTCTAATCTGCCTTCTTTTATTATGATATAGAATATTATTTTATTCTCTTATATTATATAATTCACTTATCATAATAATTATCTTCTTAAATAGTCTGCGCAGTGAATGCAGACCTAGGTTCATTATCGTTTACAGCTTCAAGTTCTTATCTAATCATTTACTTGATTCATGTCATACTTTGCTTTATTATCTTCTATTCTAGGAAGTAATTCTATTTTATTTGGTTGGTTATGAAAACTATATTTAAAAATCCATTTCCATATTAAATAATACTATAAACAATAATCCGTAACTGCTAGATATTTCTTTTACTATTTTGGAATAGTGTAAAATACAGTGGTTTCTCTATTTTACACTAATTCTCTTTTTCTTTCTTTTATTCTAGCAATTACGTTCATTTTTGTCTTTTAAATATTAAATTATAGAAATGTAGCCTATTTTCTAAACCAACCAATTAACCTTTTAGTTACTCCCAAATCCAGTTATTAGATTAATTAACTATTCTCATTTTAAAGTAATTTATTACAGTAATTCCATTCCTCAAACTTTTATTACTTTACATCTTATTTCCTTCATTTCAGTATTCTTAATTATTTAATCCATATTCAAGTTTAATCTATTCTAATCCATACGTGAAGAAAGAGGAGAAAATAGAAGAAGAATGACGCTTGCATAGAAATCCAAAACGTAGAAACAGATGTAAATAAATACTAATGCTGTAAATAAACTGTAAATTCCTTATAGTTGAACATAACTTAATTAATAGGATTAATCATTGAATAAAATTATCTAAACGGGAATTTAACGATAATATATCTTAAACTTAAAAGATATATAAATAAATCCACTCACTTGACGTCCTTAGCTTTGCCTGTGCTCAGCTTGGCTCCATGGTCCTTTTGGATCCCCCTCCAAGATGCATAATATTTAAATTTAGAATATCTTCTCCCCAAAAATATTTTTAGGGTACAGCTTTGTGACCAAGGACCCAGAGAAATATTTTCTATTTAGGGTTCAGCCTTAGGCCAAGAACCCATTGGGAGAAAATCTAATTGTGAGAAAAGAGCCAGGCCTAGGGTTCTACTTATAGGGGAGCTTAGGGATCTCGATCTGTTGGATTCTTTGATTGAATCTGTAGCCACCATGTCACAGGGCGATCTGGAGCCATCGAATTGAAGGACATACGGCTCAGATCACTTAAAAACTAGAAAATTCGTCACTGCGTGTACTTGGACGAAGCTTCGTCCAGGTCGCTATGCGGGTCGATCGGGCGGTCGACCGCCCTAAGCCACCGGTCGACTGTGCGATCGACTGTTGGGCTAATTGGGTCGACCTCCTGGTCGGCCCATACATGTATATTTTATTATTATTTTTTTCTTTTTATTGCTCGTTCTCATTTCATTCCTAACTTCATCATATTGGCTCAGATTTTAACAAGTTATATATGGAAACTGATCAGAAAATCGCTCCGGACGCAATGGTATAAGTTCCGAAGCCATATTCAGGAAATTTCAAAATTATTTATTTTCATTGCTTATCGTCATTCGTCAAACTCTAACTATATAAAAATGCGGGGTGTTACATAATCGAAGGCAATCAACATAAATTAGTGTATATATATAGTGTGTAGTTTATTGGTCACCGGAACGTTTTTTGCTCCCCTCCTCATTATAACCCATTGGATAACTTTAGAGGGACACGTACTGGTACAAGCGGGAATAGAGGATGGATAGATTTCCTTATGCATGCTCGACATTGACAAGGGCACTAAAGATCAAAGGTGTCAACCTTGGTCAGTAATCATATATTTTATTACACTTTACTGCTCCATTATGAATTTTATTAATAGTGCTTTGATATACTTATGTTTATCCACAAGATACCAATTCTAATGATTCATACTTTGGTGGACTTGGGTTTGTGATTTGGTGAAACTTCAAACCCACTGAGGTGCAGGTTATTATATTTGGTATCAGAGCTTTGGTTAGTCGATTTTAAGAATTAGGATATGATGAGTGAATGTATTTGTATTTTTACTATAATTGTATATATATTATACACTAAGCTCTATAAATTCTGATTTTAGAAGTAGATGCAACCATATTCTTAAAAATGGACAATGCGATTATGAGTTAGAACAATAGATGAAGTTGAAGATATACACTTATTCTGATTACCCCACGGGAAGTAGGTCGTATTAGTCGGCGTTGATTTAAGAAGAGCATGAACACGACATTTGGAAGGCTCCCTGAAGCTGGATAGTACTTTACTCCCATGTAGAGCCAAGATTGCCTTATGGTTGTAATCCTCGTAAGATTGCTGATTGATGATGTACATTAGGTCTAGATAAATAGAAAGTGAAGAAACTATATGTTGTAGATATCCAAAAGCAAGAACCGAGCTAGTTCCCGAATGAAGGTGTGCATAGGTCACTCCAAAATGATAGATGGATTTTCAATATATTCTGAAGGAAGATAAGTCAAATGAAAGTGGAAAATAAGAAAAGTCCAAAGGTAGGGACAAGTAAAACCCAATCTGAGTCTGACTCCATATGAAAGAATTTGATAAAAAATTTGAAAAAATATATATAGTTGAAATGATTTTCAAAAGATTTATTTAAAAGTAGAAACCCTATTTTTGAAAAGTAAGTAAATACTAATTTTTACATAAAATAAAATATCCTTTTATATTTAAATTAAAATTTATAATAGAAATTTAAAATTGGTTAAATCAGAAAATTTCAGTAAAAATGAATTTTAATGAAGAGGTATTTCTTTTGAAGGAAAAGTGGAGTATATAACTACGATGGTTCAATAAAGAAGCAATATAAATAAGAGCAGTTTAGATAGAAGAAAGTTTAATAGTAGTAAATTATGGAATATAAATAGAAACAGTGTTAAAATTATATAAAATAATGTTAGTAATTAAAAACAACATAGGAAATTAAGAGGAAAAAACGAACAGTTTCCACAAATATGTGTAGTAATTGCACATACATTTTAAAATTCCCCTCGTATGCTATTAGAGTTCCCACTAAGGTTGAGAGTGGAAATAGCATAAGTGATAGGAAAATAATAGAATGGAAGTTGTTCTTATTTACTCTAGTTTTTATAGTTTAAAGTTATAAAGGATGTTTTAGAAACATTGTAAAGTGCATTTTTGAAGAAAATGGTTCGGTATAAAATTTGAGTTTTTGAAATACAGAACTTAAAACGTAGTTTGAGTTATAAATCCCACTTGTAAGAAGTAAAAGCTTTGTTGTTAAAAGACTTTAAAGGAAAAGTTGATTTGAATAACCATTCATGTAATAAAATTTGACCCTTATTTGAAAAGAAAGAAAAGATATTTTAAAAATAAATTGTTAACATTTCATTTGGACTTGATAAATAAACTTAATTCAAAAATCCTAAATTATAGTATTAAAAGTTAAGACACCAAGTTATTATTGATTTTAATAAAAAGTTTCTGTTACCTGGTTACTTGGCCCAGCTACAAGGCGATAGCTGTAGAGGTTGTGATCAGAGAACTCAAGTCATGACAGGACTGGAAGTGTGAGGCTCAATATGACTTAACTGGGTCGGCATGTATATGTGGTTCGGTGGTGGACGTTCGGCCTGCCCAGATCGGTCTGAGTGGGTCGGTCAAGATATCCAAGGAGAGGTGGATCAGCACGAATGGCTCGGCAAGGATAGTTTGGCACATAGTGGTTCGGCCTAGGTAGCTCGGTGTAAATGTGGATCGACATACATGCATAGCTCGGCACTTGGTGGGTTGGCCTCAAAGAAATTGGTTCATCTGGCTCGGTGCTTAGTGGGCTAGCCTCGGAGGGTTTGTTTCAGATGGATCGGCCATGTTGGTTCAGCCTTGGTGGGTCGGTCAAGGTAGATGAAGTAGAAGTGGGTCGGCCATAGTAGTTAGGTCAGAGTGATGCGACCGGCATTCCTTTGTTTCGACTCAAACCACCACTTGCTTCGAGTTACGTGAGAACAAACTTCGTGTCACTAGCGAGAAAACCCGAGATCGGCCAAAGTGGGTCGGCAACCACCATTCGGCATTGGAGGGTCGATATGCTTAGGTCGGTGCACGGGAGCTGTCAGTTGTGGGCTGAAGTATCTTGGTTATGGGCCTGCACAGGGGAATCAGCCTATCTTCGTCTATAAATAGAGGGGCAAGGGTACAGTTGAGGGGACTTTTTTCGGGAATTCCAGAGATACTCTGCCATTTTTTATACTCACTTCTTTTCTATTCAAACTTGCATGCAAGTTGTTTGTTTACGGATTGTATCTGTACTCAAGTAATTGGAAAAGTAATAAAGATCATATTCAAAGTGGATGTAGGCAATTACGCCGAACCACTATAAATCTGGTGTTTCCTTTTCTATTGTTCTTTTTGCACTCAATTGTGTTATTCCTCTGTTTTAATTTACTTTCTTCATTAATCTCTCTACACGACTCTGTTCAAGGTGTTAGGGACCAATTCTGGTGCTAACATTTTGGTGCTTTCACTAAGAAAGTTCATTCTCAGGCTGCTAGGATCTGCTTTGTTGCTACTGGATTAAGGAAATCCCCCGAAGGAGATCCAAGTTCGTTCTCAAGAGTTCATAGATACTACTCAGAGTTCCCACAGATAACTCTAAGATGGTAAGACCACGTACCAGATCCGCCTCTCACAACGCGGATGTTAATGAGACCGCCAGCGTCCAGTAAGTGGGACCTAGCAATCAGCAAGCTAATGCAGGTGCAGAGCCCACCACCATCCCAAACTAACCAGAAGCCGTCACAGGGTAGAGTTTAATGAGCTGATGAGGGAGCTCGTGGAAAGCAGGAGACAGCTCAACAAGCAGATTCAAACGAATGCCAACCTGATGACCCAGATCGCTCAGCAGCAGCGTTAGAATGCTGGAGGAAGCCCAGCTTCCTACTCATCATCCAACAGCTCTGCTTCGTCAGATGAACACCACAAGTGTAGACACCATAGGATTGAAACGGCACAAACTTGTGCAACAGAGCAATTGGTGATAACTCGCCAAGGGAAAACCAACCGAAATGGTCCATATTCCCTACATGGAACTGTGGCTCCTCATTTACACCTGGGGAGTCGTCCCCAACCTGGAGGGGAAAACTTAGGATCTGGAGCATGCTTGGAGGCTGTCCCACTGCCTCACCAGGGTCGTAGTGAAGCGGGTCCTTAGGATTTGGACTTAGATGACCGCCTGCCGAGGAGGCACCAGCCAGATGATCACGCAGGACAGATACCAACTTGCCACCTCCCATCCAGACCTAGGATTTATCAGCTATGGTCAGGCAACTGATGAGGGAGAATCAGGGCTTATCCAATGATGATTGGGGTGTATCTAGGAGCCATACTCCGTTCACAGATACTATCCTACAGACCGAGTACCCCCGGAAGTTCAGTATGCCTACTATTCCAGCTTATGAAGGGAAGACTGATCCCCGATAGCATATAATGAGATACGAGTGGATGATGGACTCGGCTCGTGCAAATGATGCGACCAAATGTAGATGCTTGCCAATAACCTTATCCAGAATTGCTACCATGTGGTTACCCAGACTTCCCCCGAGATCGATCTCTAGGTCTGATGAGCTAGCGGTGAAATTTGTGGAGCAGTTTAGGATCCATGCCACTCAGCCAAAGGATGCGATGTCTTTATCCAGTGTGATCCAGGCTCCGGGGGAGTCGTTAAAGGATTATTTGCAAAGATTTCATGTTGCAGCTACCGAAGTTAGCAATCCGAATGACCATGCTATCCTTATGGCCGTGATGCGAGGAGTAGATCCAGACTCAGAGTTTGGTGATTGGCTGGTAGGAAAACCACCGACCACCCTGGAATGCTTTTATTCAAAGGCAAACCAATTCATGAGAAGGGAAGAGGCCAGGTGGTCAAGACGAAGCAGTGCGCCAGGGCCCAGCAAGGAAGTGGTGCAAAGCAATGTTGCGGTAAAGCAATCTGGCGAAAACTCTAGCAAGGTCCAAGTCAATGTTCAAAATAAGCCGGAGCAGTCTAAAGGATCCGGAGGAGGAAATTCTAGAAGAAAGAGAGAAGCAGGAAAGTGGAAACCAAGAACCCCAACCTATGGTGAATACACTCCTCTGAACACATCTCTAGAGAATATTTATTTATCAACTTGTAATACGTTCCTGTACCGAAAGCCACGCCCAAAGGAATCCACTGAGGAACAAAAGCAGACTGGAAAGTATTATCGGTTCCATGAGACCTACGGGCATAATACTGAAGAGTGTAGACACCTCCATGATGCTATAGAAAAGCTGATTCGCCAGAAGAAGTTACAGCAGTTTCTTAAGAACCCGCAGGAAGGTAAAGAGGGGACATCCGACCCTAATCGCGGGCAGGCTTTACATCAACCTGAGGAGCCCGCTCGGACCGAAGGAAGGCTGGTCATAAGCACAATAATTGGTGGACCTAATCCGGCAGACAAGAGTTGGCAAGAAATGGAAAGCTATGCTAGTTCCTTGAAGCATGCGAATTTCGAATGCTGCTCGAATACAGAAGACGAGACTCCAGCAAAATAGCAGCGAATGGTGACAGATGATATAGTATTTAGGAGCAAGGATGCCGATCGGGTGGAGGCACCTACCATTGTCCCGATGGTCATCTCAGCCACGATTGGGCCAGCACTTGTGAAAAGGATACTGATTGATTGTGGGAGTTCTATTAATGCTATCTTCAAAAAGGCGTATGACCAAATGAAGATGGAGACGAAGGATCTAAAACCATCTAAAGCCCGCATTCATGGGTTTAATGGTGCAGCTACTGATGCAGTGGGTTTTGTTGAATTGCCAGTTGAACTAGGGGAAGGTGAACGCAGGAGGGTACGGATCCTACCGTTCATTGTTTTGGATGTTAATTCCCTGTATAATGTTTTTTTGGGCCGACCGACTCTGGTGGAATTTAGGGCAGCTTTGGCCCCATGGTGTTTGACTTTGAAATTTCCAACGGATAGAGGAGTTGGTGTAGTGCATGGTGATCAAGTGACTGGTTGTGCATGTTATGTGGCTGAGCTGAGAGAGACCCAGCAAAGAGAGAAGGGCAAGGGTGTGGACAACTCTATCCGCATCCGTGTTGCAGAAAATTGACAAGTAATGCCCGAGCCTTGGCTTGGGCAATAGGGTCGGATCTATAGAGAAATAGATCCAAGAGATGACGATGAAGAACCCAAGGAGGCTAAGGCAGCACCGGCTGAACTGACGATTGACATTCCAATCAACCATGATGACCCATCACGAGTGCTTAAGATTGGATCACAGCTCAACCCCTCGATGATAGAGGATCTTACCGATTTCCTCCGAGCGAATCTAGATGTTTTCGCTTGGACCCATTCCTATATGTGTGGGATTTCTCCCGCCATCGCAAGTCATATGTTGAACATTGACCTGAAGTATGTGCCAGTGAAGCAAAAAAGGAGAGGCATGGACTCGGAGAGGTCCGCTGCTCTCAGAGAGGAGGTGGATAAACTCAAGGCCAATGGGTTTGTTCACGACGCCCTCTATCCTGAATGGGTATCTAAGCTCGTACTGGTGAGGAAGGCGAACGGGAAGTGGAGGACCCGTGTTGATTACTCAAACCTGAACAAGGCGTGCCCTAAGGATAGTTTTCCTTTGCCCAGGATTGATCAGCTGGTCGACTCGACAGCAGGACATGAATTATTGTCATTTATGGATGCGTATTCAGGATACAACCAGATCCCGATGCGCATTACATATCAGGAGCATACCAGTTTTGTCACGGATGTTGGACTGTACTGTTATGTAGTGATGCCTTTCGGATTGAAGAACACAGGGGAAACTTATCAGTGTTTGGTGAATCGGATGTTTAAAGACCAGATTGGTAGAACGATGGAAGTCTATGTGGATGATATGCTCGTGAAGTCACGATAGTCAAACAACCACATTCGAGACTTAGTATATAAGTTTGATATACTCAGGTATTACAGAATGAAAATCAATCCACTGAAATGTTCCTTTGGTGTTGCGTCAGGAATTTTTTTTGGTTTTATTGTCAATGCACGGGGAATCGAAGCCAACCCAGAAAAGATTCAAGCTATTCAAGACATATAAGCACCCAGGACTATAAAGCAAGTACAAAGCCTAAATGGAAAATCCGTCGCGTTGAGTCGATTTATATCCAGAGCGACCGACAAGTGTATTCCTTTCTTTAATGTGATAAGAAAAGGGAAGAGAAATTTTGAATGGACGTCGGACTGTGAGGATGCATTCCGAGCTCTGGTGAGACACTTGGAGAGGCCCCCGGTTCTGTCGAAGCCTGTAGACCATGAGTTATTGTATGTTTACTTTGCCGTATCTCAACATGCCATCAGTACAGCTTTGATTCGCGAAGAGGACCGAATCCAAAAGCCTGTGTACTATGTTAGTAAGCGTTTAATGAGGGCAGAGAGAAATTATCCTAAGATTGAGAAGCTAGCCTACTGCTTGGTGATCGCATCACGCAAGCTCCGTTCGTATTTTCAGGCACACCCGGTTAGTGTTTATACCGATCAACCTCCGCGGCAGGTGCTCCAACGACCAGAAACCTCTAGAACGCTACTCAAATGGAACATTGAGCTGAATCAGTTTGATATCACTTACCTGCCATGGAGGGCTATCCAAGGCCAAGTGCTAGCAGACTTCATTGCAGAATTTACCATATCAGACAAGTCAAGCGGTAGTGATGTAATCTCCACTGTTCGATGGAAGTTATATACCGATGGGGCATCCAACGACCATTGTTCTGGGGTTGGTGTTATTCTTGTAACTCCCGAGAACCGATCAATTTGTTATGCTTTGAAACTCGATTTCCCCGCTAAGAATAACGAAGCTGATTATGAAGCATTGATTGCGGGCTTGAAGCTCACCAAAGAACTTGGAGTGAAATCGATTGAAATCTACTGTGACTCACATTTGGTGGTGTACCAAGTACGGGGAGACTATCAGGCAAAGGGGCAAAGGCTTGCCCCATACCTCGATCGGGTTCAAGAATTATTGGCAGACCTTGAATACTATGATATTTTGCACATTCCGCGTGAACAAAATGGGGAAGCCGACTCGTTGGCAAAATTTGCAAGTACTGGTGATGCACAACAGATGGGCTTGGTTCCCATCGAAACCTTACATGCCTCGAGTATGAACGAAATGGAAGTAGATTTTGTGTTAGGGACGGAAACTGAAAGGGAGCCATGGATGACCCCGTTCAAAGAATACCTGCTGCATGGAACCTTGCCTGAGAGAAAGAACGAGAGATGACAAGTCGTTCGCAAGGCCTCGCGGTATGTAGTGCAGGATGGAATAATGTATCGGAGAGGATTCTCAATTCCCTTACTTAGGTGCATCGCCCACGACGAGATAAAGCAGGTCTTAAAAGAAGTTCACGAAGGAGAATGCAGTGACCCTACTGGGGGGCAGACACTAGCCAAAAAGATCCTCCGCTATGGATACTATTGGCCGACCATGAATCGAGACGCCGCGGACTACGTAAGGAGATGCGACAAATGTCAAAAGTACGCAAAGATCCCGAGAGAACCGCCGATGGAACTCACGCAAATGGTTAGTCCATGGCCATTTGCAATATGGGGGATCGATATAATCGGTTCCTTGCCATCCAAAGGTGGTGCGAAATACGTAATTGTCGCGGTCGATTATTTCACCAAGTGGGCAGAAGCGGAGCCTTTAGCTACGATCACCACCAAATAGGTCGTTAATTTTGTTGTGTGAAACATTATATGCCATTTCGGTCTCCCACGAACTATCATTCCTGACAACGGAACTCAATTTGAGAGTAGGGAGTTCAAAGAATTCTACCAAAAATATTGCATTGAGAAAAGGTTTGCGGCAGTCGCTCACCCTAAAGCCAATGGACAAGTTGAAGCCGTAAATAATATAATCAAGTCCATATTGAAAAGGCGTTTGGAGAAGGCTAGAGGCAAGTGGGTGGATGAGCTTCCAACAGCACTCTGGGCCTATAGAACCACCCACAAGTCCGCGACTGGCCACACTCCATTCACCTTGGCATACGGCACTGAAGCTATTATACCCGTGGAACTTGAAGTTCCCTCTCACCGGGTGACCCATTATGATCATAGGACGAATCGAGATCTTTTACTAGAATCATTGGACTTTATCGACGAGAAGCGTGAAGAAGATGATTTAAGGGCAGCCGCATATGGGCACCGAGTCGCTCGATATTATAATGAAAAAGTTCGACCAAGAACTTCCAATGTGGGCGACCTTGTTTTGAAGCGAGTTTTTCCAGTCCCGTTGCATATGAATCCCACATGGGAAGGTCCATACGTCATCAAATGGAAGCTTGGAGAAGGACCCTTCAAGCTAGCGACTGTTGATGGCGTGACGCTCCCTAAAGCATGGAATAGCGAGCATTTGCGTCGTTATTACACTTAGTTTATTTCTTTTGCATTTTAGTAGCAATTGTTTCCAGAATACGTTTCCTTTGTTGTTCTTTGTTTTCGATATGTAATAAGACGATTCAGTTTGTCCTTATTTTCTACAATCAATAAAGGCTTGAAGCTGTTTTTCTATGTACTATTTATTGTTTTGTGTTTTGTGATATCATGGCAAAATAAAATTGCATTAATCTGTCTGGCGTATGAACGCACGTACAAAACTAAAAGTCGATCGGCTAACGATTCAAAAAAAAAATCTCTAAGTCCCCGAAGCATGGACTAGAGTACTCTAAGTCCCCGGAGTGCGGACTAGAGTATAGACGATCCAAAAATCTCCGAGTCCCCAGAGCTCGGACTAGAGTACTCTGAGTCCCCGAAATGCGGACTAGAGTATAGATGATTCAAAAATCTCTGAGTCCCCAAAGCGCGGACTAGAGCACTCTGAGTCCCCGGAGTGCGGACTAGAGTATAAACAATTCAAAAATCTCTGAGTCCCTAGAGCGCGGAATAGAGTACACTAAGTCCCTAGAGAGTGGACTAGAGTATAGATGATTCGAAAATCTCTAAGTCCCCAATGCCCAGACTAGAGTACTCTGAGTCCCCGGAGTGCGGACTAGAGTATAAACGATTCAAAAATCTTTGGGTTCCCAGAGCGCGGACTAGAGTACTCTAAGTCCCCGGAGAGCGGACTAGAGTATAAATGATTCAAAAATCTTCGAGTCCCCAGAGCGTGGACTAGAGTACTCTGAGTCCCTGGAGAGCGGACTAGAGTATAAACGATTCAAAAATCTCTGAGTCCCTAGAGCGCAGACTAGAGTACTCTGAGTCTCCGGAGTGCGGACTAGAGTATAGACGATTCAAAAATCTCCGAGTCCCCAAAGCACGGATTAGAGTACTCTAAGTCCCCGGAGTGCGAACTATAGTATTGATGATTCAATAATCCCAAAGTCCCCGGAGCGCGGACTAGAGTATAAATAATTCAAAAATCTCCAAGTCGTGTGAAAGCGGACTAGAGCTTACGTAACCCACAAGACTCTGGATTTCAATTACAAGTTAGGTGATAAGCTAAACAATGAGAGTCATGGAATATAAAGAAACAAAATTTTATTTACTAATCAAAAATTAAGTTCCATTACAACTTCTCCGAAGTTCGGAGCCAAAGTCTGTCTACGACGACTATAAAAATGAAAAGAAACAACTACATGATTTTGCCTTATTTAAGCTGAACGAGGCATGACCAGATGATAGCTACTTTTTTGAATTTTTCTCCTTCTTCGGCTTCTCCGAAGTCTCCTCAACTGAATATTTTCTCCTAGACCCCTTGCTTCCCAGCGATGTGGTATCCGAGGAAGGAAGAAGGACCTCTAGAGGTGTGGTCCCACCGGGGAGAATAACCTTCAAGGGTCTATTTAGGGGGTCATCGAGTTCCACCACCTGAAGTTCTATCTTAACTTCGGCTTTCTTTTTCTCCTCTTCCTCGATTTGCTCCTTCATGCTAAGCTTCGAAGTATGTTCGGAAGTGCCTGTGATTTTGACCTCGTCGTGTTCATCTACAAGCGAGGGATTCTCAAGTTTATCCTCATATAGTGCCCTGATCACTTGAGCATTGGGTCCAGGGGTATCCCCAGTGTGAAGTGCCTCAACCACTTTCTCTTCCCGCTCCGTGGCGACATCGCTCCTTGGAATCGGTTCGGGATCAAAATGACCTACACGAAGTCATAAAAGGCAAATGTTAGAATACATATGTTACTCGCCAAAAGCGATGGTTTCCTGAACTCTAGAAGGAAAAGCTACATATCGGCTTCCAGTTGACTCTCAGCCATCTTGGGAGTATCACCCTCCAGAATAGGGATTAGAATGTGGACACCAAGCCTGGGCTTCTCCGGGTCATAACCAACATGCTGCTCAGGAGGCCCAAGTGACGAGCTATCGGCTGGGTGAACGGGAGGAGGAACTAGAAATTCAGTGCCGGATGGGCCAACAATATCGTCCTTACCCTTTGATGACAAGGAGTCTCTTCCGAAGAGGGCTTTTGCCGCGGATAAGTCTGAAGGCTCGTCTCCTCGAAGCACTTCTCTCACAAGAGCTTCATCATCAAACTCTTAGATGCCCAGCTCAACTCTTTTAATTTTAATCAAAGTATCCCATGCTTCGGCCAGTGATTCGAGATAACCATCGCCTAGAAAAGATAGGTTATGGTGCATAAGAACTCGTGCATTGTACTCGGCAATGAGCGGATCAAATAAGCACTTAATTTCTTCTCTAATGGCCTCAGTAGCTGCCTCAAGACGAGAGTCGACTTCTGTGAGCGCCATTTTCTTACCCTCCTCACGAGTTGCCTCTTTTAACACCTCAACCATGGAAAGCTCCTCATTGAGTTTCATCTTTAGAAGTCGTGTTGCAACAATTTCATCGCAATATCGTTGTGACTCTTCCTGCGCAGTAATTTTTTCTTCTTTCTCTTTAAAGAGCAGCTCCTCCAGCTCTTTAACCCGTCGGGCAAGAATATCTTTTTCTTTCTGGATAGAGTCTTTCTCTAAAACTAGAGCATCGCTGTGTTGGATTGCCTCATCGATCTCTTTCTTGTGAGTGGCCTCCAAGTGGCTAATTGCCTCAGCCATCTCCTTGGCATTTTTCTGGGCAGCCTCGAGTTGATATTTGTATGAGGATAGCTCTTCATTCTGGGATTTAATGATACCTTTGTCATGGATAGCTTCGAGTTTCAGGCGATCAATTTCTTGTTGACGTTCCATGGAAACCTCTGAAACTTTCTCCACCAAGTGTACGAATGCATCATGCTGAACATAAACATCATTGTTGCAGGCAATGGCGCTTTGTTTGACATGTCCGGGGATAGGATGAATCGCTGGGAGAAATTTCAATCCATCGAAACATATCTTCGGTAATGTAGCCTTGAGCTCAGCTAATTTTTCTGCTGTCGATGGATCATGTGCGGAGGCTGGGGAGTCTACCTAGCCGGAGTCACAGATTTCTTATAGGGCTCATAGGATTGTTTAGTACTCGAAGAGCCAGAATGTTGGTCGCAAGGAGCTTCAGAATGAGATCCCTTCTGAGCAGTCTTCTCCCTGCTATGCTCCGGGTGAGGGGGAGGATCGCTTGGATATGAAGAATGGCTATAAGTTCTCCTTCTAGAAGACGATGACTCTCTGGGACGATAATCTCTATCGTCGCTGTCGTCCCTATCTCGCCGTTTCCCTGGTCCGGAGTCTCGATCGGAATGATAAAAGTCGAAAGATCCGCGAAGGCGGTCAACGCCATGTGTACACCCCATGTCTCCTGCACATAAAGCCAAACGAGAACGAGTTAGTAGGAATCATGCGATGAGTAAAATTCGAATGCGTGGTGGAGTGTAAGTGTTTGTGTGTGTCCTAGTGTATTTTCCCCCGACGGACCGGAATTTTTCGCTTTACTCATTGGAGTTTTCTCTCCCTGATGATGAGTCTGAGCGCCTTCATCACTCCTCGTGGGCGAATTAAGTCCCATTGCCTCGGGGATAGTAAAACCATAATCCAGTATGTCGTCAGGTATGGTCAAGTCGGATGGGCCCTTTAATGAGCCTTCTAAGTTCTGGGAAGATGGTTTCTTCTCAATTGGAGTTATCGTAACCTTTGAGGTTCCGCTGACTGTCTTCTTTTCAGCTTGTAAGCTAGACTCCTTTTCTTTTTCGAAGGAGGCAGTAGTTCATCAGCACCAGGTGCATCAGACACTGGCACTTGGCCGGAACTTATGTTTTCATCAATCACCTCTGGTACCTCGGTTTCTTTGATTTCACCTTCCTCAATTGTATCGGGGGCCCCTCCTGTAGGGGGCACCGAAGGTCCGGCTTTCTCTTTGCCTTTTTCCGTAGTGGATCCGGTTGTAGTGGCGCCGATTGGAAGGCTAGTTCGACGGCCCTCCTCTAGTAATCCGAACTTTGAAAGCAGTTCATTGGAAATAACAGATTTAATGCCTCGGTCTCTCACGGGAATAGCTCGAATGGCCTCGACGGCCTCAGAATACCTAGCACCTTCAGGTCATAAGCGGATACCTATAAGAGTCGAAAGAAGTTCAGAAAGGATGCACTTCGAGCCTTAGACAAATATTAGTCTAAAAATGAAACTTACTCCTTTCTAGACATCTTCTAGCAAAACCAGGGGGCAGCGTACGTAAAACTACTCTTGTTTATACTGGAAAAATTTACTCCACGCACCCGTCAGGATTTGGCATTTGGAGTGTGGCTTGAGAAATATGAAGGATGGACTATCGGAACGTCTCTTGAAGCGGTAAATATAACGGATATCCTCGAGAGTAGGGAGTCTGAATAATGTGCTCATAAAGAGGACGCAAGTACCATGAATAAACACGTAGCTATTAGGGTGTAGCTGTGCCGGAGCAATCCCAATATACCGCAACACTTCATGGAGGAATGAATTGAAAGGTGGCACACTTTCGACCCAGCACATAAATTTGTTGCACGCAGTATATCCGACCGGGGCAAGTGAGGCCGATCTTGTCCTGACGGAACCAAAACCTCATCAAAGGGGATTCCATGGATTGAGCACAACCGACGAAGAGTGGCTTCTCCAATTTTTGAGGCATGTGAATCAATGGGGTTATCTAGAATAACAGCTCCGTCTATAACATCGGGAGCCGGGCCTATAACCGCGACAGATGGTTCCGAAATGCCAAATGTAGAGGCTGACGATGGGTTCAGAGTCCCCACTGCCTCCTGCCGAGACTTGGCTTGGGCCTGTCGGAAACGGTAGCAGAACTTGATTTTTTGGACATCTTCAGCGAGCGATTGGTGTGAATAGACACCTGTTTAAACTAACTTGAAAGAATAAATATCAGATACAACAACACGATATCCCCCCCATGTGGTGTGTAGACTAGTGCAACTATTCAAGCATGAGTATAAAGGAATTAATGATCTAAAGACCAGTGATGTATGACTGAGTTTTATACTATTATCTTCAAAGACCGTCATCACTGACCGTCTCCGACGACTAGTCCTACGTTCGATAATAGGGGTCTCGGAATCGGACATTGGCATCATATATTGAAGGCTGTTATTTGTTTTTGTTGAGTCAAATTCGCATTCAGAATTACTTGAACTGTGAAGTTGTAAATCCGGATTGAGTTCTTGGGCTTATGTGCTTTGGTCCTTGTCATAATCCATCGTGTTATGCTTAGACATGGAACTAAGTTATTCGAGTACATGATGTGTACAAGTTAAAGAAGTTTTGATTGGCAATGCCGACCCTGACATACCGACCCACTCACTCTCCATCCCTCCCTAATTACCGACCCAGCCTCACTTAGACTCCTACCGACCTACATCGCCTCACAAGATGTCGAGCCACTCTCTCTCTCTCTGCAATGACCTAAATTTTCCTAAGCGGCCAACCGAACAACTCCATCTCAGAACGTCGACCCAACATTATAGTTTCCTCTACCGAGCGGCCACTAATGAGCGACCTCCCCTCTAACAAAAAAAGGAGGAAGGAGACCAACCGCCCTCTTCTACACATCGTTGACCTCACTTCCTGAGGCCGTCAATAACTGTTCCTCCCAAGTCGGTGCATGCCCATACCAAGAACGTCCAATTTCCTTGCTTATATCTTTTCTCACTATACTCCTCTCCTCTCATGCTCACCATGTTGTGCCGTATCCCTATGAAGCTCGACCCTAGTTCGGGCTCTAGAAGATGTGGGTTAGGAATTTAAAGTAATACATGGAACCTCACCTATATGATAATTGGAGGATGAGGCGAATGACTCTTGAGACTTGAGTTCGAGAACGATAGGGAGGCACGTTTGGGTGATAATGAATCAAAGTGGAGAGGCAGTTCAGTGGAGGGGAGGATTCTGGGTCTAGAGAAGTGTTGGAGAGGAAGGAAAATAAAATAATAAGAAGTGAGAGGAAGATAAAGGTGTGAGTTTATATATGGAGAGGGGGAGACGAACAAGCATCGTCCTATGAAACCGGTCAACGTGTTTTGGTGGGTCGGTGAGGAAGAATGTCGTTCGTTGCCTAGTGAGCCTAACGTGTGGCTCGGTGTCGGTGTGCCGATCCACTCTTTATTTAAAAAAAAAAAAAACAAAACAAAACACAGAGAGAAAGGAATGGCAATAATAATAAATAGAAATTTTTATAAATGGTGACAAAATAATAAAAACATAGATAATAAAATAAAATGTACATATGAGAATGTATACACAAGATTGAAGATGGTAATCTTAAGAGGAGACGGATGCTACTGTTATTCAACCTTCGAAAGAATGCAAATCTTTAGCTCTTGAAAAGTCAAAGCTGGATTTCAAGGATGTCTGTGAAATTGAACTAGTACGATCAGGCGATGCGAGGTTCCCTCGAAAGCTAAGGAGAAACGATAATCAGCTATCATTCTGAACGAGCTAGCTTCTGAAAGCAAGGACTAACCACTATTCAAAGTGCGTCATGTTGATTCACATGACGCACTTTGGGGGGCAAATGTTACCCGGTTACTTGGCCCGGCTACAAGGCGATAGTTGCAGAGGCTGTGATCAGAGAACTCAAGTCACGACAGGACTGGAAGTGTGAGGCTCAATATGACTTGACAGGGTCGGCCTGTATATGTTGTTCGGTGGTGGACGTTCGGCCTGCCCAGAACGGTCTAAGCGAGTCGGTCAAGATATCCAAGGAGAGGTGGATTGACATGAATGGCTCGGCCAGAATGGTTTGGCACATAGTGGTTTAGCCTAGGTAGCTCGGTGTAAATGTTGGTCGACATACATGTGCGGCTCGGCACTTGGTGGGTCGGCCTTAGAGAAATTGGTTCATCTGGCTCGGTGCTTAGTGGGCCGGCCTCGGAGGGTTTGTTTCAGATGGATCGGCTATGTTGGTTTGGCCTTGGTGGGTCGGTCAAGGTAGATGAAGTAGAAGTGGGTCGGCCATAGTAGTTAGGTCAGAGTGATGCGACCGGCATTCCTTTGCTTCGACTCAAACCACCACTTGCTTCGAGTTACGTGAGAACAAACTTCAAGTCACTGGCGAGAAAACCCGAGATCGGTCAAAATGGGTCAGCAACCACCATTCGGCATTGGAGGGTCGGTATGTTTGGGTCGGTGCACAGGAGTTGTCAGCTGTGGGCCGAAGTATCTTGTCATGGGCCTAGATAGGGGAACCAGCCTATCTTTGTCTTTAAATAGAGGGGCAGGGGTACAGTTGAGGGGCACTTTTTTGGGAACTCCAGAGATACTCTGCCATTTTTTGTACTCACTTCTTTTCTGTTCAAACTTGCATGCAAGTTGTTTGTTTATGGATTGTATCTGTACTCAAGTAATTGGAAAAGTAATAAAGATCATATTCAAAGTGGACGTAGGCAATTACGCCGAACCACTATAAATCTGGTGTTTCCTTTTCTGTTGTTCTTTTTGCACTCAATTGTGTTATTCCTCTGTTTTAATTTACTTTCTTCATTAATCTCTCTACACAACTCTGTTCAAAGGTGTTAGTGACCAATTCTGGTGCTAACAGTTTTTAAGTTTTTTTTTAAATATAAAGGTTGTGGGTTTAGCACTTCTTGGCTGGGAATTTTAATAATTTTATAAAGTTGCAAACCAAACCAAAATTTTGATATGGAGTAGATAAGGATGGTTGCCTAGGTAAGATAGGGTAAAAGTTAAGATGATGAATGAAATAGCTACGAATGCTCATAGAGTAGCAATAAGGAATCCCCGTAAAGTATAAGGAATATTGGTTAGAACATATGAATGTTTTATTAGACATGTGTGCAAGTCATTAAAAGAACCCACAAAGGAATGATAAATGGTATCAAAGTAAAATTCTACGAGTTCTAGAGTGTTCTTGCACGAAAGATCCAAATTAAAGAAAGTAAATACCAAAATTGATAATACTGTCAAGAGATTGGATAAAAGAAAGTAGCAGCAAAGGGTAATGAGAAGGCAAACACACATAGAAGATATTGGTAGACTTAAGATTAAGGAAGGCAAGATAGATGGTGAAAAGGTAATTCCGCCAAGCTAATTTTCCAATGAGTTATTCTAAATGTGCACTGTTTATATTTCTTACCCACTATAGTGTAAGGATGTACAGTTTATCTCATAATCAGGTGTAATGATTGAAGTAATGGATCAACCTTACTTATTTGAAGTCAAAAAGGTAAGTTAAGATAAGTAGGTTATAGCAGAATGACATGTTGGAAAGGTCCATTTAGTTTAAGTATGTAGTGATAGGGCCACGACATCATTAATGTCAATTGATATTGAAGGGTAGCTTCCGACAATTATTTCTTTTGGGTTTGGGCTATAAGCATTAGTTGTTTCTATTGTATAAAATGCCTACGATATTATGAGAAATGTTCCTTTTGAAAATTGGTTTTCTATACTGACCGCTATATTAGTTGGAAAACTGTGTAAGTAAGGAAATCTCATGTAGACACCTAACTAATGCAACGCAAGACTATAAGTTTATAAAATAAGTTAGGGAATTTATTTAATTAGCTATTAAAAAATGTAAAGTTAAGCCCCAAAAAGTGTAAAGATTTCAGGATGTAAATTTTAGCCAGCGAAGGGTAGGGAAAGGTTATTGCGAAACCATAGGTCACTATCCTTACGTCTTAAAAACTAAAATTTATAGATGAACATGTGTGCTAATTGATGTGCTAAAATAATAGAAAACATTTTAGAAGTTTGAAAATTTACCGTATAGTAGAAAAGACGTAATCCTGGATATTAACCCATTGACTAAATCCCGACTGCGTAGAATGTGGCTAAATTTGTTTTGAAAAGTAAAGACGTATAATTTTGAAAAAAATTTGTTCAAAATTATTTATTAAAAAAATAATGAGTTTCTATTTTAATAAATTTCAACTATTTTAAAATTTTAATTGAAAACGATTTTGGACAGAAAAATAATTATTTTTTATTTTTTGGAAAGCCACTTGCTTAGCATAGGAAAAGTTGACAGGTTAGCAAATATTAATTTTACTGTGCAGCAAAAGCCATAGTAAGTAAAATATAGTTAGTGACGAGGAAAAAAGTTGTTTTAGCTCCGGGATTTATTTTTCTATACCTTGTCGATAGGTGAACAATACTTGCTTTAAAATAATTCTATTTTTAAAATTTAAAAAGTTTAAAAGTAAATTTCCTTACATGGACAGTACTTGAAAAGGTTGGAAAATAATTGGGGGAAAAAGAGAAGGTTCCAAAGTACAGTGGCAAAATGGTACGCAAGAGAAGGATGAGAATATGGAATTCTTCATCTAAACCCTTTTCCGACATAAGAATATAGGTTTAGAAAACTAGATTTTTCTAAATTTGGATGTTATAAATGGTGTGCTAGGATTTTGGATGGTAGGGATTAGATGCAAAATTGGTTAAACAATACTTCTATTCATAGAAGTGTGGGAAAATTTGAATGCTAAAGCAAAGATTTTAATTTTTAAAACTTGCATACATATAGAACTGTCGGTTTATATAATAACTTGTTTGCACCATATTTTCAAAAAAAAATTAAAGAATGCATTCTGATAAGAGGCGCCGATTTAGTATTATTCTACATACATATCATATATGTATTGATGCAATATGCACTTATACACTATTGGTTGCAAAAATGGGTTGTACACATATTGGAAGAATAGCTTAGAATGGTTGCGCGTTATGTTACATGATTCGGTCCATGAGAAATTTCAAGGATTAAATTCCTTTAAGGAGGTAGAATGCAACACCCCGTAAATTGGACGACAAATAATTAAAAGAAATTAACTAATAACTGTTAACATCAAAAATGAAAAATTGACAAACGTCGGAATTTGGCTACGAAGCTTGCACTATTGCGTCCGTGGCAATTTTCTAATCAGTTTTCATACATAAAGTTTTTCGATCAGAGTTCAAACGAAAAAGTTATTAACATTTAAAGATTTTATATCGAAAGTAATTGTATATGTAGTTAAGAAAATAAATGTAATTAATTAATGTTAATTAACGTTAACTATTACTTAATGTCTAAGAATAATTAGTGTTAAAGTAGGTCGGTAAAAAAATGTATAATGAATAAAATAACATAAAAAGGAAATGAAACAAACCCTAACAAAAATGGACAACCGATCGACCCATAGTTGGGATTGGTCGACTGGTGGAGGGATATCGGTCGATCAATATTTGACTGGCGGCTTTGAATTGAACCTAGGCCGAACGGCTTGGATTTAATAGAATCTAATCCTACGGTTGGCATTGATTCGAAGCCCTATAAGTACGGTCTTAACTCCTCACTGTTCACCTTATATTTTCTAAAGCAACGGCGAGCTCTTCCATTTTCTCTTCTCCTCAAATTCTAAATTCTATATAAACTATAATCTATAAACATATATGAGTGGAGAATAGCGGAGGCTAATAGAGAATAAGAATATGATCGAATCAAACCGCCAAAGCCAGGTAAATTATAAATCTAAATCTAAATTAAATTCAAATCTCTTCATGGATCTAAATTTCTAATGGATATGTATATACTTGCGACACATATTCCGATAAGAAGAACAAGAGAGTTAAACAGGAATAACATGGTTTAGATCTGAAGATTTAGAAGCTAAAGGTGAGTGGAAAATTATATATTTTTATATAATATTGGATTTATACCGTTGTAAATATTTTTCTTGTATGTATGAATATAATTATTTTGGAGTTGTAGGCTTAAACGTATACATGTATTGAATTTGAAAACCATGCCTACATATTCTGTGAATTGTGAATTAAATATTGCATGTACTTGAATCTAGAAATTAAGGGTAAAAGTGGTCTCCAATTAATGAATTGTATAATAATTCCTGATTTGTTAGTTAAATGATATATGTTAGTAAATAGGAATTAGAGGCCATTATAAATTGGATTGGGATTTAAGTAGCATTTTAATTCATTGGAATGAAGTGTGTTGCAATGTAAATTTCTATAAATTATTCAATTTTATAAATATGAATAAAGGTGTATCGTTTGAAATAACAAGGAATATCAAAATGAAAGAGATGTATAAAATAGGGATGTTTACCATATTTTGTCATTTATTTCAATAATAACAAAAAGATGATTTCTTGTGATTCCAAACGTAATACAAGTTCCCTTTTAGGTAAGTTATGGAAATTTATAGTGTTAACATTTCCTTTTGGAGGATGTAATTCCACTGCATTAAAATATAGAAATCCCTATGTATAAACCAAAATATATAAGTGAAGATAAGAACAATAATTCAATTATAAATCTAGCATATGCGATAAGTTAGAAAATAAATAATAACCGAAGAAGTATATGTAAAGGACCGAAATGAGTAAGCAAAAAGATCATAATAATCAAAGAAAGATATTAATGGTTAAAAAGGAACGATATAATACACTTAATAATTTCAAGCGGAAGTTAAGTAGTAAAGGGGTATTTAATCTACTAAAGTAGAAGTAAGCAATAAATGGCATTAAATTGTTGTAAATGAAACAAGAAGCAAGTTCGGTAAAATAACTAAATACCAAAAGTTGAATATATGAGGCATAGTAACTAAATAAATCTATGTAGCCTCAAGTATGCGTTTATGATGAGTGTGAATTATTGTATTTAGTCAATAACATAAAGTAATTAAAAATGATTAGTCATTAACATGGGTTGGAATGCGAGGTCGGTAGAGTTACACAATAAAAGTCTACCCACCGTAAGTGGCTACCGATTGTTGTGTATACATTATACTAATGTGGGACATATCCAACTACAGGACCCATGGAATTATGCGTTCGCGTATAGGAGAAAGAAATATACCAAAGTAGGAGTTTGTTCACCCTGGTCGAAGTGTCAAAGGACAAGTAAAGTTTGCTTAAATTTTTAAGGGTTACGTGTTAAGTAACCAAATGGGAATTTCCTTGATTGCATTAGGCAATCTAAATGGGACGGTGAGTGTTGGCTCACCGCTATGACAGTGGTGTTGGTACTATATTTGAGTAGTAGGAATTGTTTACATAGGTCGAGATCGTCATCAATCTTGAGCGGCAGTGGAAAGACTGGGGTTACATCTAAACCGGCTACACCTCCAATTAGTGTAGACTACGTTTAGGAAATATACCATCTCGTTGTTATTTGTTGGTTTTTTTGTTGTTAGAAGGCAAGGCTAGATAACCCTTTAATGGAGGTCATTCAAATGAATAGAATAGTCATGGATCTGAGTCCATGATGTAGATAGATGTAATGCTGTTATTAGGCATTATGGAAGTTCCTTGGTATGCAAGACGACGAGGACATGATACTGCATCGACGATGGATCCTAACGAGGTGCTGAGTTAGGGATACTAGCACTAGTCCAGTGGGGGACTGCGGTGTGTGTGTGTGTGTATGCAACAACTTATATTTTACGTATTGGAGGATCATAAAATATTATTATTTTATTCGTATAAGGTTGTACGATTCTACGATTTTAGGATATGACTCTTAGAGACATTTTACACACCTATGATTTTTTTCGAATTTCTATGAGCATTTTGACTATGAAAATCTTATTTGGGCTATAAATTTTGATAGGAGTTGAAATAGGGTCTCAAACTAATTCCATTGCTTCAGATGATGGTTTCCCATTCCGTAGATTGGTCAAAATAGAAAAACGGACTTATGGTTAGAAAGTTATACCTGTTTTAAGTTTTTAAAGCTATTAGCTAGGATTACTATATAATTAAATAAGCCCATTAGTGAACCCAATATTCTAATTAGAGAACACTATAAATAGAGGGCTGAAGAGTCAAATTAAAACTTTTCTCTCTCATTCTAAATCAGGACTAAACCATAATTAGCCCTAGATCTATCCTAATTCATCCAAAATCATCCAAATTGCTCTCTAAATCAAACTAGATTGGGGATTAGAGATTAGATCCTCAATAAGAAGATAGAGTTCATCGATTTGCTTGATTTAGATTTCTTTTGTTCGGTGTCTGGATTAGATCTACACATGAATTGGTTGGATTTAGTAATTGGTGGGTGGTTTATGCCTTCTCACTATATTATACATGTTTATATAGTAGAATTATATAATTTAACATGTTTAAAATTTATTTTTGGCTATAAAAACCTTTTCTAACTTTAATGGCATGTTAATCCATGCATATGATATTGATTGATTAGAATCACCTTGATTTATGTTCATATATTCATGAATATATAGATCTATGTTAGAAATTTCCTTGTTTATCTTATTTTGATGGATTGCAAGTTTGATTGGATGAAATTGCTTGTTATTCTATGTTTGGATGATATGATTTGATATTGTTTGCTAGTGTTATGCATGCGTAGAAAGATAGGTCGGAGAATTGAGCAAATCAGAAGCTAAGTTGGTCGGAATTGGACGAAACTTGGTAGATGTGCTTTGGAGTATGGTAGGAAGATGCATTGATGAGTCGCAACTCAAATAGGGCTAAGTACATAACTCGGTACCGATTTATGCCTATAACTCGGCACCAAGTTATAAGGAAGGAGGCTATGACTTGGTGGTTGACATGGATGGATAGAGCTTGGTTAGATGAGGTAGTCCATAGCAAGATGTAGGGTATTTGGCTAATAAATTTATGTTATACCAAGTTTTCTCTTGAACTTAGATTGGCGGCTGAGTTATCAAAGGTGGATGAATCAGGGTCCAAGGCATTGGAAGGGGAGTACTAGAGACATCGAAGAGGAATTAGCCATTAGTTGGCTCAATGTACAATTTAGCACTGAGTTATACCTATAACTCAGTACCGAGTTATCATGGTGCGTGATATGGGGTTAAAACTTCTAGGGACTATTGTTGAGGTTCTGTAGATCGTGCTGAAGGTGTTAGCTCGTCCGTATCAGGTTGGATGATGGTATAACAGCATGAAGAAAAGCTTTGGTCTTTGGATGTTGGCTCGTATTTGGAGTAGGTTCCGAAGATGGAGGTTTGTAAAGGAGGGAGCCGTATGATCGAGGAAGGTGGAAGGATTCCTTGTGAATAATGGAAATTGGATTGGCAAGAAGGGTTCGGTATCCAAATGGAGCAAGGGTGGGCTTGGGTATATGCGCTAAGAAATCATTGATGCTCAGATAGTTTTCAGGTACTCGAAGCAAGGGTATTATAAGTTGGGACGCCCATGGGTCAATTGAGGAACCTGTATATCTTGGACCTATAGCGTTGGGTCTAGTGTCTAGCTTTGGGCTGTGAGACAAGTTTCTAACTTTGGGCTACGAGATATGAGAGTGCAACAGAGAACTAGGATTTCCATTAGTCCCTGGCTTGGGGGCCATACGAGTTATCATATATTCATAGCACAAGGAGTGATAATTAGGATTTTTGATGGATGTTATGAATGCTTTGGTTGTTTCCTTTAGTGAGCTATCACTCATAGGTATCAGGGGAAGTAGGTATTGGAGATAGGAATACCTGGAAGATTGATATCCTTTATTTGGTTTGTGGTATATCTTTATGATATTGTAGAGCAGCATATTATAGTGCTATATGCTAACCCTTTGGTTGCAATGACAGGTCGGGTATGGTTCGTGTACTCTTGTTCCTACCATATTTGCCTGTACATTATTTTGGGTCATTTACCGCACATACCAAACTGTTGTCTGACCCAATGTTTTATGCTTTGTTCTTATTATCTTGGGTACTCTTAAATGAGTTGACTAGATAATAGGTCCAAGTGACGCAGTAGTTGTTCAAAGGACGAGCTGGATGGAGCTATCTCATATTATATACATTTATGAATTTCTACGCTTTTCCAATGAGCAACGCTGTGGAGCCCATGACAATGCTTGCTTATTTCTATTCGTCGAGATAGTTTATTTAAGTTTACTTCTATTATATAAACTTTACTACATTTGATGTGTAACTTTGTGAATTTATTGCTCTAATGATGATTTGTTCATATACTTGTTATTGTCTCTTATGTTATATATCCATTCGCTATGAGATATGACAGGTTAAATGCTATATTGGTTTATTTTAACCCTGATAATCATCTATATTAGCCGGGCATAGACAACGCACTATTTATATACTATTAGTGCCAGAGGTATAGGGCGGTTGTCACATTTGGTATCAGAGCTTTGGTTACACGATTAACTGGAGTTGATACCAAGATCTAATATAGATAGGGAAGGTGTTACCGCCTTAGACTGGAGCTTGATTGTATATATATACGAGAGAGTGCATACTTATTACAAGTTTGGTTTTCAAAGCTATATATAATATATTATATAGTATAAGTCACATGCACTAGTCATTATGGACATAGTTTTCTTTATGATAGACTAATTATTCTTATTACAGATAATAATAAGCTAGCATATAAGGAATGCTGTGAGGAATTCTACTTCAGGAGTAGAGGAAGGAGCGGGATCAAGAGCTACTACGCTTGATGTCCAAGCCATGTTCAATGCTATGATGCCTGATATGATGAGGAATGCTCCATGAGTGGTGATAGGTGGAAGTGCTCCTATGCAAGCACCTAGGGCTGATTTTTCCAAGTTGAATAAAGATTATTCTACTCTTGGAGGGTAGTCATTCCACTGAATGGAGTAAGACATATAAGTGCAAGATTGGTTTCATACTTGTGAGCGCATCTTTAGTGACATGGAGGTGGAAGATGGAGAAAATTGGCTTCGAGACAGCTTCAGGGCCGAGCTATGAATTGGTGGAATGTTGTCACTATTGCTACTCCAGAAGACAGTTTTCTTGGGATTAGTTTAAGTCGAGGTTTGAGGAGAAGTTTATTCCAGCTACTTAGAAGTCGGTTCTATTCAGAAAATTTACCGATCTCAAACAGGGAGAGATGACAATTTCCGAATATGTGGCAGAATTTGATACTTTGTCTAAGTATGGGATGTCGTTCATTGACACTCCATTGAAGAAGAATGATAAATTCATCATTTGTTTGGATGGTTACTTAGGAGAATTGCTAGTGGACCATATAGAGGAGCCGGTTGAAAAGCTTATAGAGAAGGCGCTTCGCCATGAGAGCTTGTACCCTAAGGCTAAGACTGCTATTGTTGTTTCTGTGGAGAAAGAAGAGCCATAGCCGCATTAAGGCAGTAAAGGCAAGAAGAAGTGAAACGTAAAGAGAAAGCAGTCCTAGAGAAATGTTGGTAAGAAGAAGGGTAAATAGGAACCTACTTGCTTTGAATGCAATGGAAAGGGTCATTTGATTAAAGGATTGCAAGGTAAGTGAGAAGAGGAAATGTTACAACTGTAACAAGCCTAAGCATTTGAAGAAGAATTGTCCAGAACCGATGAAGGATAAGCATGTAGTGAAAGCATTTGCCTTGGATGCAGTCCGACTTCATCGAGTGCTCCTTCATGAAGGAGAAGGGGAAGGAAATCATCACCTAAGGTAAGCTTTCTATTGGTGATGTTCCTGTTCGAGTTTTGTTTGATACCGATGCTTCTTATTCATTCATCTGTAGTGACCTGGTAGATAGATTGGGATTGGAACATGAGATAGTAGACTAACCCCTAATCATGACAAACCCTGTTGGAGGCTCCACTAGTCTTCGCATGGTTTGTCTTGGCCTAGTTTTACCGAGTCATGGATGTTCTTTGGTTTGTGATTGTTTTGTTTAAAACTTTGTTGGATTCGAGATTATCTTGGGTATAGACTAGCTTAGGAAGTATGCAACTATAGTGAATTGAGAGAAGCTGTTGATGACAATCAAAGATGTGGATGGGAAAACGGTAGTGACTAGCTGCGTACCAGAGGATGGAGTGATGGTTAGCTTTCTATATTCACTTAAGGATCCACGGTAGGGATTGTTATCAATGCCTATCCCTAGAGAGTATCCATATGTCTTCAAGGAAGTGACTGGATTCCTACCGCATAAAGAGATTGAGTTTTGGATAGACTGGGTGAAGGAAGCCAGACCGATAGTTATGCCTTTGAGGTGTATGACACTCAGAGAGCAGAAGGAATTAGAGGTGCAAGTGAGTGACCTATTGAGGAAAGGGTTCATTCGATAGAGCATATCTGAGTGGGGCACACCTATAGTATTCGCAATGAAGGCAGATGGATCTTTGAGGTTGTGTGTGGATTATCGTAAGCTAAACAAAGTGACAAAGAAGAATAAGTATCCACTCCGACGCGTTGATGACTTGTTTGATCAGCTGCACGGTGCGAAGGTGTTCTGCCAAATGGATTTGGCGACGGGATTTCGCACTTGAGAGTAGCGAAGGAGATTGTGCCTATTACTGTGTTTCGTACTACGTCGGGTTTCTATGAGTGGTTGGTGATGCCATTCGGGTTAACCAACACTTTGGCATACTTTGTGGATCTCATGAATCGGGTTTTCAGAGACCAGCTAAATAAGTTCGTGCTTATGTTCGTGGATCTTTTTCCGATCTACTTTAGAACTGAAGAGGAGCACAAGACGCATTTGAGAATTGTGCTAGAGACATTAAGGAAGTACAAGTTAAGAGCGAAGTTCTCTAAGTATCACTTCTGAAGAGAAGAAGTGAGATTCTTAGGTCACGTCATTTCGGTACAGGGTATAGCTGTGGATCCTGCGAAGGTGGCAGTGGTCCATGATTGGAATCAATCTAAGAATTCTATGAATGTGAGGAGTATTCTAGGATTGGCGGGATATATAGATGCTTCATAAAGGACTTCTTGAAGGTAGCGGCACCGATGACCAATTTGACGAAAAAGAATTAGACCTTTGTATGGGATGTGAAGTGTGAGCATGCATTTGTGAGTCTGAAAGAGAGGTTGACGAGTGCACTAGTGTTGACCATTCCAAGTGGAAATGAAGAGTTAACGGTATACACTGATGCATGTGGTACTGGATTGGGTGCAGTGTAATTGCAGAAGGAAAGGGTTGTTGCTTATGTGAGTCGATAGCTAAAGCCGCACGAAAGGAATTACCCAACTCATGATTTGGAATTGGCGGCAATTTTTTTTGCTTTAAAGATGTGATGGCACTATTTGTTAGAAGAAAGGTTTGATCTGTTTATAGACCATAAATCTTTGAAGTACCTTTTCTCTCAGAAAGATCTCAACCTTCGATAGTAATGGTGGTGAGAGTTCTTGGCATGTTATGATTTCAGTATTTCCTATACTCCAGGAAAAGGGAATGTGGTCGTTGATGCATTGTGTAGAAGACATGTTGGGTTGAGAACAACGTTCTTGGAATGAAAGCAGATATAGTACATTGCTAGACTTGATTTCAGGCCTCATTACGAGCTAGAACCTGAAATGTTGGCACGCTTATCAATTAGAACTACTTTGATTGAAAGTATCGGTACTAGTCAGAAGCAAGATGCTAGACTAGAAGAGATCATTGCAAAGATAGGAGGAGTAGAATCTGAAGACATGAAGCAATACAAACTTGACCGAGAAGGTTGGCTTCGTAAAGATGGGAGGTTGTTTGTTCCCATATTGATGGATTACGAGATGAAGTGCTAAGAGAGTGTCACCATTCCAGGTAGACCATTCATCCCAGCGGTAATAAGATGTACCAAGATATGAAGCAAACCTATTATTAGGAAGGTATGAAGTGGGATGTAGGGGCATTTATCTCAAAGTGTATAAACTATTACTCGGTGAAGGCAAAGCAGAAGAAACCTAGTGGTTTGTTGCAACAATTAGAGGTTCCTAATGGAAATGGTAGCAAGTATTGATGGATTTTGTAGATGGACTATTGAGGACTCGTGTAGAGTATGATGGCATTTGGGTCATAGTAAATCGGTTGACCAAGAGTGCGAGGTTTATACCCGTTAAGTCAAGTAGAATGGCATCCAAGCTGGAAGAGTTGTATGTAAAATGGATAGTACGATTTTCATGGTGTGCTGAAGAGCATTGTGAGAGACCGAGACCCATTGTTCGCTAGTGGGTTTTGAAGAGCTTTCAAGAGGCGCTAGTGACGGAGCTGCATCTTAGTACAGCTTATCACCCGCAAACGGATGGGCAGACCGAAAGAGTAAATCATATATTGGAAGATCACTTGCGAGCATGCATTATAGACTTTGGTGGAGTATGGGATGATCATTTGCATTTTGTGGAGTTTGCATATAATAACAGCTATTAGTCGAGTATTGGTATGGCTCCATATAAAGCATTATATAGTTGAACATGTAACGCTCCTTCATGTTGGTGGGAAGCAGGCGAGAAACTGATACTTTGGGCAGATATGATTAGAGAGACTTCAAAGAAGATTGAGGTCATTCGACAATAAATGGAAGCTGCTCAGGATCGACAAAAAGCTATATGGATAAGAGACGAAGAGAGTTAGAGTTTTTTGTCGAAGATATGATGTTTGTAAAGGTTTCTCCTCGAAAGAATGTAGTTAGATTTGGTAGAAAGGGGAAGTTGGCACCAAGATTCGTAATTCCTTTTCCAATAGTCGAGAAAATCGAGAAGCTAGCATATAGGGTCGATTTACCTCAGAAAATAGTGGGCATGCACAATGCTTTTGTGTCTCTTATCTACGGAAGTTTGTGCATAACTCGGGCATGATGATCACATTGGATCAGCTAGAAGATGTTGTGGTTGTTCTATACCTCGTCGGCCGCTTCATATTGTTGGGTACGATACAAAACAGCTTAGGAGAAAGACGGTGAAACTAGTTAAGGTACAATGGAGTGGAAGTGATGATAATTGTACGTAGGAGATGGAGGAGAGCATGAGAACTAGGTGTTCAAAGCTCTTTGAATGGTAAGACACAACGTTTAACATATCTACTTTCACCGTTGTAAATGATATTCGATAAGTTAGTATTCTGCATGCTAGGATAGGTTCACTATACTATGAGTTGCATGGCTGCTTGTTTGAAATTTTGATGGTTGCCTATGATTGGTAGGCATGCAGGATGACCATGGTTGCTTATACTTTGGTTTGTTTGTGGATTTTGGAAGCGAAATTCCTAAAGGGGTAACACCGTATTTTACGTATCGGAGGATCGTAAAATATTTCTATTATATTCGTATAAGGTCATATGATTCTATAATTTTTGGATATGACTCTTAGGGACATTTTACACAAATGATTTTTCCCGAATTTCTATGTGACGATTTTGACTCTGAAAATCTTGCTTGGGCAATAACTTTTGGTAAGAGCCGAATTAGGGTCTCAAACTAGTTCCATTGCTTCAAGATGATAGTTTTTCATTCCGTTGAGTGGTCATAATAGAAAAATGAACTTAAGGTTAGAAAGTTATACTTGTTTTAAATTTTTAAAACTGTTGGCCAAGATTAGTGTGTAACTAATTAAGCCCATTTGTGAGTACGTTAGTCTAATTAGAGAGCACCATAAATACAAGGCTGAAGAGTTAAATTAAAACTTTTACCTCTCATTCTAAATTAGGTCTATACCCTAATTAGCCCTAGATCCATCGTAATTTCATCCGAAATCATCCAAATTGCTCTTTAAATCGAACTAGATTGCGGATTAAAGATTATATCCTCAATTAGAAGCTAGATATCATCAATTTGCTTGATTTGGAGTGCTTTTCTTAGCTGTTTGGATTAGATCTACACTTGAATTGGTTGTATTTGGTAATTGGTGAGTGGTTTATGCCTTCTCACTATGCGATACATGTTTATATGGTAGAGTTATAGAATTTACATGTTTTAAATTGATTTTTGGCCATAAAAACCTTTTCTAACTTTAAAGGCATGTTAATACATGCATATGATATAGATTGATTAGAAATCCCCTTGATTCATGTACATATATTCATGCATATTAGATCTATGTTAGAAATTACCTTGTTTATCTTATTTTGATGGATTGCAAGTTTGATTATATGAAATTGCTTGTTATTCTATGTTTGGATGATATGATTTGATGTTGTTTGCTAGTGTTGTGCATGCGTAGAAAGATAGGTCGGAGAATTGAGCAAATCGGAAGCTAAGTTGGTTAGAATTGGACGAAACGTGGTAGATGTGCAATGGAGTATGGTAGGAAGATGCATGATGAGTCACTACTCAAATGGGGCTAAGTACATAACTCGACACTAAGTTATGCCTATAACTCGGTTCCAAGTTATGGGGAAGGAAGCTATGACTCGGTGGTTGATATAGGTGGATAGAGCTTGGTTAGAAGAGGTATTCCATAGCAAGATGCATAGTATTTGGTAAAGGATTGGCTTGTGTTGGGAGTAGGTTCCAAAGAAGGCGGTTCGGAAAGGAGGGAGACGTATGATCGGGGAATGTAGAAGGGTTCCTCGTAAATAATGGAAACTGGATTGAGCAACTAGGGCTTGGTATCCAAATGGATCAAGAGTGGGCTCAGGTATATGTGCTAAGGAATCGTTGATGCTCGGAGATTTTCAGTTGTACTTGAAGCAGGGGTATTGTAACTGGGGACGCCCATGGGTCAATTAAGGGACCTATAAAACTTGGACCTGTAGCTTTGGGTCTAGTGTCCAGATTTTGGCTACGAGACACGTATCCAGCTTTGGGCTGCGCGAAACTAGAGTACAATAGAGAACCGGGATTTCCATTAGTCCTTGGCTTAGGGGCCATACCAGTTATCATATATTCAGAGCATAAGGAGTGATAGTTAGGATTATTGATGGATGCTTTGGTTGTTTTCTTTAGTAAGCTATCACTCATAGGTATAAGGGAAATAGGTATTGGAGATAGGAATACCTGGAAGACTGACATCCTTTATTTGGTTTGTGGCATCCCTTTATGATGTGTAGAGTAGCATATTATAGTGTTATATGCTAACTTTTTGGTTGCAGGGACATGTCAGGTATAGTTCATGTACTCTTGTTCCTTACCATATTTACATGTGTAGTATTTTAAGATTCATTTACCGCTAACACCAGACAGTTTTCTGACCCAAGGTTTTACGTTTTGTTTCTTATTATCGTGGGTACTCTTAATGAGTAGACTAGATAACAGGTCTAGGTGATGCAGTAGCTGTTCGGAGGACGAGTTGGATGGAGCTATCTTGTATTATATACATATATGGATTTCTACACTTTTCTGTTGAGCAATGTTGTGGAGCCGACGACAGTGCTTGCTTATTTCTATTTATTGAGATAGTTTATTTGAGTTTACTTCTATTGCATAAACTCTAGTACATTTAATGTATAACTTTGTGGATCTATTACTCTAATAATGATTTTTTCACATAGTTATTATTTTCTCTTCTGTTATATATGTGATATTATATTTTATCCATGTGCTTTGAGATATGACAGTTTATATGCCATATTGGTTTATTTCAACCCTGATGATTATTCTATATAGCCATGCATGGACAATGCACTATTTATATACTCTTAGTGCGGTGTTAAAGGATGGTCGTCACAATATATATTATATGTGTGTGTGTGTAGTTATTGTCTAACTCAAGTAGATAAGGTGTATTATATGCATACGTGAAGTCAAGAAGATTAATAAAACAATAGATATAACATCTAATGGAAGGAAGTCGACATAAACTAGTGTTATGTATAATGTGTGTAATTTACCATTCACCAAAATGTTGTTTTGAACCCCTCCTCATTACAACCTACGGTATAACTATAGAGGAACAAGTACTAGTACAAAGAGGGAATGGTGGAAGGATAGATTTCCTTATGCATGCTCGACACTGACAAGTGCACTAGCGATCAAAGGTGTCAACCTTGGTCGGTAATCATATATTTTATTATACTTTACCATTGCACTGTGAGTTTTATCTATAGTTCTTTGATATACTTTTGTTTATTTATAGGATACCAATACCAACGATTCATATTTGATGGACTTGGGTTTTCGATTAGCGAAAATTCTTGACCACTAAGGTGTGGAGTTACAAAAGTGATCAACTTTGTGTGAAGAACATTTTGTACATGTTTGGGCTTCCATAAGAGATCATTACTAACAATGGAACTCAACTTGAGGTTGTGGAGTTCCATGAATTCTATGCTGGATATCGCATTGAGAAAAGCAGTGTAGTAGTAGCACATCCATAGGCGAATGTACGGGTTGAGGCGGTGAACAAGTTCATCAAATCCATCATTAAGAAGTGATTGAAGAGAGCTAAAGGCAAGTGGGTGGAGACTTACCATTGCATTATGGTTTATAAGATAACCTTGAAGTTTGTAATTGCTAATACTCTAATTGCACTAGCCTACAGAACTGAGGCCATGCTTTGGATTGAAGCTGATGTCCCATCTCATAGACGAATGCACTTTGGTTCCAAAGTGAAAGAGATGATGTTGCTCTCATACCACGAACTGGTGGAAGTGAAATGGTAAGAGGCTACACTAAGAGTGGATTCTCGCCAGCAAAGAGTTGTGAGACAGTTTAATGCCAAGGTCAAAAACCATAACTGTGAAATAGACGATCTTATTTGGAAATGATTTTTTTGGGTAAGGGGAACTTGGTCTGAATTTGGAACTTGGTCTGAATTTGGTAGGACCATGTGTGGTAGGACAGAAGCTTGGAGACAACACCTTCAAGTTATCAATAGTATGTGGGATCCCATTTCCATGGCATGGAATAGCAAGCCTTTGCACCACTACTTCACTTGATTTTCTTTCTGCAAATAAGGCATCCTATTCATCAAGATTCAATGTAATAAGGCGATAATTTCTATTCATTTGTTCATAAATGAAGTTATCTTTTAAATCAATGGAACCATATTCTCGAAGTTTGACTTTGTGTTGCAAAGGCAGTAACGCAATCAGGCATTATGTTTTGAAAACTGAATGTTTATGTACTCGAAGATAGGTACTGACATACTCCTTTGATCCATGATATGATCGTTGTTGGAGTATATTCAGAACAGAGTGTAATAAGATAATTCACCCCTACATCGTATCTCTGACCAAGGCCAAGAAGTTAGGCGAGGTCATAGAAGCATTCCTAGAGATAGGCATCGGAGACTTCGACCCCCAGAGATAAGAGTCGAAGTGTAATCGAAATTCCTTACAGGTACACTACTGAGTTATATCAGTGCTCATTTCGACAAGGAAGATAAGGCATATAAACTTAACCGCATCGATAGAGCACAACTTTGTTTATAGTCGGACGAGATATGTTTGATTGATAATAAGCAAAGTTGGTTGACGGAGTACAATTTTTTTTGGTTAAATGAGATATGTTTAACAAATAATAAACAAAGCTAGGTAATAAAAAGACACTGGGCAATAGTGGATATTTGTTTGTATGTACAGAGTTATAGTAAATACAGGCATTACATAGGTCACAGACTAGGTAAGTATAGTATATAAGTAAGCACATTACAGATAATTATATATTTATAAATGCAGGAGAGTACATAGGAAAAAAAATCAGATGCGATAAAGTAAATATGACAAGTGTTGAACAAAAACCAACTTCTTATTTACATCATCTTTTGAGAAAGAGTTGTGGGGGTCATACTCGCAAAATAACGGCCTATGTACATGTGTTCCAAAAGGAAAAAAATACAAAAGACTAAAATAAGTTTTCTTTAGGTGGACATACCATAGAACATTTGTGATGTCTGCCCCTTTTCAACTTCATTCATTCCTTCTTTGATGATGTAGGCTTCATCTCCCCTTACTTGGTTTTCTTTGATGATCCAAATCAATTCTTTAGGTCAAGATCGCAGTCTTAATCACTGGCGGAACTGGTAGGGGTTTTAGGAGGTTCACCAGGTGTTTGGGGGGTTATGGATGGAAGAAGGAAGGACACTAGTTAGAAACTTCGGCAGAGATATTTACATTAAAGGAGGAATCTTCTTTGTTCCCGGCTCGATTTACACATCTTTCAGCTTATGAACATCAACAACCTTGATTTCCACTAGGGAAGACCTAGGCCCCAATTCTTTGTTAATGAAAACTTCCTCTTTGACGTCTTTAGTCAAGTAAGGCTCATGCAAAGCCTACTCCCTTAAAATTTCATCTTCTGGCATTAGGACCGAGGGTGGACCCGACGGAGGAGGTGGTGATTGGAAAAGAAGTAGAGACGATGATGGATATGTTGCAAGAGCAATCACCAAAGGAACTTTTATTGGAATAGAGCTGGGAGTGACAAAATAGTAGGCTAACTTGTAAGATGGAAAATAGATATAAGGAGATTATAAATGTCTTTAGATGACATTTGAAGCTTTTTGAAGACAAGTGAGGTCGGTGATATACTTCTTGGAGTCAATCTTGGAGCATGCATAGGAGCCTCGTCTTGCCTCTCCTTAGAAACTGGAGACGAAAATTAAAGAGTGGTGGCAAATTTGGGTGGCACAAAGCCAAGGTTTTCAGGATTGTATCCCTAGAAGGTAAAGCAGTGGCAACTGTAATGAGTGGAAGTGGCATAGACATAGATATGTTGACACCCTCAAAGCTGATAGTTGTAGAAATGAATATCTCCACCTAGGACTTGATGATGGGAGTAGTGTCTTCAACCAAATCCTTAGAGCTAGACTTGGCAAGAGCCCTGATGGGTGCCTGTGTAAGGGAAGCGGCTTTAGTGGCCTGCATTCTAACCATCGACTAGGGCCTTCAAGTCGAACTCATCTAATAGGAGGGCTTTGATCGCTTCTTCGTCTACCTCTCCTCTTATTTCTTCTCTTTCTTACTTCAAGATCTCCTCATAAACTTCGGTCGGAATCTCAAGATAGTCATCTTCTAACCATGATGTTGCTTAATCTGACAATGTTGACGTAAAAGCAAAAAATGGTGGTGCCAACTTATCATTTTCCACTCATGTGAGGCAAGCTTCTGGGTCAGTGACCCTTTCCGCGAGTGTCTTTTTCTCTCATAATAGGCCGCATACCTCTCCATCATTAGATTGGATAGTCTCAAGAACCCTAACCTTTTCGTCCTTTTTGTACTTTAGGTTAATTTGCAGCTTCTCGATCTTGAAACCCATCTTGCTCTAGAGTGCATCCTTTCCTTAGTAATATTGCTAGTATGAACATGGGCCTCTCGGACTTGTTCATCCAGCACTTTCATCTTGGCCTCCATAGCCTGGATTTTAGCATTATGTCGTTATTCAGCATCTTTTGCTACCTTATCTTTGGCAGATAGCTTATTTATTAGAATTTTTACCTGATCAAAAAGATTCTATTTGATCTTCTCATCTTTTCATTTTCCTTCTCTTGTGTTACTATAAGTGATTCTTTTTGTTGAGGTCGACTAATCCCGAAGATAACTTAATCGCTGCGGGGAGGAAGTCAAAATATAAAAACTCCTATTGGGTTTAGGGATAATCAAACTCGAACTAATGACTTCCACCACGTCAAGGTGACACTCTACCACTGAGTTTTATCCCTTCCCAGCCCCATCGAGAAATAGAACTAACTAATCCTAAGGCAAACTATCGAGAAACTCAACGCCACTATTCCTGAACAACTTGGAGCCGGGCCTTCTTTTCGCACTATTATGGACAAATTCCTTTTCTTAGGAACACATATAAGAAAAGGAAAAATGGTAACCACATCACTAACTACTTACCATAATGTATAACTTACTCCATAATGTATATAACTCCACTAAGTCTTTGGGAAGCAACAAGAAAATCTCCAACTCCTTGTTGGGAATGTTCTTCATGTTGTACATGAATTAGAGCCAAACTATGTCCATCCCAATTGAGCTTATGCTCTATTAAAGCTTCAGAAGAAGGGGCTTCAGAAATTGACGGTAGAATGGTGGAGGTAGTGGTGGTGTGTTATTTTCCTGACCTCTTTTCCAGAAGTGAAGACGTGGGTTGTTTGCTCTTAGATTAGTGAAGAGTAGAAGCTAAAGGGTGAAAATGAGGAGAGATACTAGTGGCTGGATCTTTGGAAAGAAGAGGTAAAGGAGGTCTATGTCCTGTAGGATAATCAGGTCTTTTATAAGGGTCTTGATAGTGGCGTAGTGGAGATCATTCTCGATGTGGGTAATGGAAGCTTCTTTTGGATCCAAAGTGATCCCGATATCAGTTGCGCTCAGAGTGGTGCATTCTTCTTTTTTCTTCCTCTCTCTCAATACTTATCATCTCTCTCTATTTTTCTTTAGTTCTTTCATAGTCTAATTTGTAAAAAGGGTCTCGGTGAGAGTGGGGATTAGCTCAGTTAAGAGAAGAGCTGTTGTTGTTGGATCTTTTGCCTAAGGTTTCAAACCGAGATTTTCCCATGGTACTTGAAAAGTAGAGAAGTGGATTAAGGTTGGGATCAGATAAGGGTACATGGGGAGTGAACTTACTTATGATCCTAAGTGTTTGTGGAGTGCTGGTGTGTCATATTGTTTCTACGAACTATGCTCGTAGGGTTGATAGAGCGGAGTAACTTCCCATATAGAAGTTAAAGATGTGTTGGCACTAGAGGAAAGTCAAGAGTTGGGATGTCCTTAATGTCGAACTCAGGCCCAGTAAAATCAGAAGATTGTCAATATGGGATAAGTCGCTTAAGATGTCGTCAACGGTTAGGCGAGGGAAGGATCCTCCATTAGACTCTATTAGGCCTTGGTTGCCATCCTTGAAGTTCTAATTTTTAGTTTGAAAGGCATGAGGGCCGGTGGAGTGGTCTCTTTCTTTAGATCGGTCTCGCCAATCAACTCTCCCTCATTGCCTTCTTTGCTATCATCTTCATCCTCTTCCTCGTCATCATCTCTTCCCTTTTCTCCCTCCTCTATATCCTTCCTTTTATTCATGCTCTCTTCCTATTTCTCCCCCTTCTCCTATATTCATCTCTTTCTCATCATCACCAATACTATAGATGTCATCTTCCACATTTGGAACGTCTTAAGGCACGAGAGGTGGAGGATCGATTTCATTTACTTTGACAGTTTATGCAGCTTGGGTCGCCATAAGCGCAGGCGTCATAATACCTATTCTTAGACCGCTGCACGTCGAAAGTGACGTAGTTGGATGTCAGTAAAGAGGTTCGCAATTTTTCTATATTCTTTTGAAATGCCTCTCCGGAGTCGGAGCATTCATGCTAGAGGTGCATTGGTGATGTTTTGGGGTATATCTGTTAAAGAAGAGGTAAAGGAGAGTTATGATCTTTGAGCAAAGTAAACTCTAATAGAATGGATTGTGGAGGCTTGCAACTTACGTCCAAAAAGAAACTTTTTGGAGAATCTAGAGAGACATCTAATGAAGAAGTATTCATGTTTAAAGCAGTTAAGTTTATCGTGGAGCTTGACCTCTATCTGATAGCCATGGTAGGACTCCAAGGAGGTGAGGGATGGGTCATCAGGCCACGTTTTGAAATTGTAGAGGTATTGGATCTCAATAAAAGTTGCCACCCTACTTAAATGTTGAATGAAGATTATATACATGTGATTCAATATGGCGTACACATTTGGGTACAATTAGATCAGGACGAGTCTAAGGAATTAAAGCGTAAACCTTATGAAGTGGTTGAAAGGAGAACAACACTAAACATACATATGTATCTATTACAAGCTGTAGAGCCTTTGAGATGATTGTGTGCCCTTTATGATGGAAGTGAAACTAGAGTTTTGTCTAAGGGGATGTCGTGCGATCGTGGATTCTTTTAACATCCGCGGCTGTTAACCTCGAGGCCAGAGAATCCAAGGGGTTATCGAGGGTTATTACACCCACCAAGCCGGCATCTTGAGTGATTTCATCTCCAAAGAGAAGATGAGGAGCTAGAGGTAGCAATTGTCGAGGTCGCCTAGCTCCAAATGGATTTGAAGTAGAGGCCAGAGCAGAAGAAGAACTGCTGTTAGGGGAGTGGACTCTGATATAGAAGGGCCTGCGACTGTGGTGGAAATATGTTGAGAGCATCCAAGGTTCATTTTATACTAAAAGCTTGAGATATGTGCATGGTTAGGTATGATTTATATTTAGTGTTTACTTTGATTAAACCTTGTGCAGCCTTTATGGGGAATCCAACAGATGCCGATGTATGTTGACCAATCGGATTCCATACATCGACCAGGGAAGTGATATATGATTTAGTCTATGCAATGTGTGTCCTATGTACTTGGCACGATAAAAAAGTGCACCATCTATAGATTTCCCACGCGATGGAACTGTGTATTGGGTGTTACCCATTAATGTAAGATTTACGTTAACGAAACTTCTTTCCAAAGCGATACAGAGCTCTTCTTTGTAGGATTGCAGATATATAATGTTCAATTCTGAGTGTCAAAGGATGAAATTTCTATATTGTATTGACACTTGAATTCATTAAATGTCCATGTGTGTTCGACGAGGCAACTTCGCAAGTCGACTCATTCGAACACCCAATGCCGACCCATTTCCATAGTCAACCAAAGGTAATGTTTTTCTTCTCCTCACTATCTCCACCTCTTGATTTTTCATTGTTCCTTGAGCCGAGGCTAGGAGTAGCGTTGGTGGGGGAGACTTGGGCATAGAGATAAATCGGAAAAGTGATGACATGGAGGTATCGAATGTGGGTGAAGCCACAACAACCAGGGATCATGACAGCACCGACAAATATGATGTGGGAATTGAGGTTCCAGGTCTTGTGGATCAGTGTTCAAAGTTGGTCGAGGTTCTACAGTGGTGAGAAACTAAAGACGGGGTAGCAAAGTTGCGAAGGAGAGGTCGCAGTTACAAATGCTCAAAGTAGGCAGAAGATAGAAATGTAAAGTTAGATATGATATTTTCTTCAAAGTGTTGTATTTATATAAAACTAGAAAAATCTATCAGTACCTGTCGATAGGAAGTTGATGTTTTTTAAAAAGGAGAAAATAGAGAGAATGAAATGAAGAAATGAATAAAATTTGATACGAATAAACGAAACTTTACCTGACTAAGAGTTAAAATAGCTTTCAAAAACTCTCAGTGATTAGTAAAGATTCATATAAGAGACTTCAAAATTATATCTGTTGAAGTGAAGCAATCGATTATTATTTGCAATGCATTGATATTCTCAAAGAACATACAACATTTCAAGAAAATCATTTTAATAGTGGAAGCATCTCCGCAGATCTAGATCTAGTGATCGCATGCCTCAATCAAAAGCATATTTTGGGTGCAAGTGTAATCTCGTATTTGAACTAAGCGATAATTTAATAGATTTGGACTAAGAAATGGAGGAATGAATCGAGAAGCTTGGAGAATATCAAGATTAAAGAACTCGAAGAATGGATCAAGAAATTTGTAAGTCATATCGATAGGTATCGATCCATATGGATTGGTATTAAATGATCCAATGAAGAATAGTGGGGCCAACTAGCATTTATGGAGAACTTAAACTTAGGATTAAAAATGACAAGTATGGCTATGAAGTGGGACGGGTCGATATCGACCCATATTGGTCAGTATTGAATCATTGTGGTCGGCACCGAGCTATTGTGGTTCCAAGATTTATATAAAGGAGGCTATAAGAATTGTACAATGCTAAGGAAAAAGACAACGAAAAGTCAAAGCTATGGGTCGGTACTGATCCATATCAATCGGTACCGAACTGTACTGATTGTTGGACTTCATGCGATTTGACTTGTTCTTTATGCTAGAACTTATGATCTAGACATATTTACTCATTCAAAATGGATCTAGAAATTTTTGTGCTCTACTTCATGTATAAATGGAGAAACTTCATAAACTAAGAAAGGACTTTTGATATGTCGTCACATTTTCACTGAATTATTGCCATTTTAAAATCAACTTATTTATGCGTCTAAAATCATTGTAAACTTGGTTGTAATGGCAGAACTCACTTAAAATAAAGTTGATAATGGACGCATGCATAAGATTCTAGCTGAACCACTTTAAAAAATTTGTTCCTCCTTTCTTATTTTTGAAATCTTGTTTAATTTGCATTTATAATTCGAATGGGGCATTTTTCCATTTTACGTGCAGACAATATGGTTATTATTTGTGAATTTCCCTTATTTATGAATTTCTAGGGAAATTCACAAATATAACAAAAAATATATTTTTAATTTAAATTCCAAAGTTTATTGTTCTGTATAACATAAAGCGAGATTTTATAAATAATAATATGATTTTTGTAAAAACTATATAATTTTGAGTAAATGACATTATAGTTAATTTGAAGGAATTAATGAAAGAAAATATTATTATTGTTGTTGTTTGAGTAGTAAAATAAAAGATATTTTCTAAGTGATAATAATAATAATAGTGAAGATATGTTTCTAATGGTAATCTGGTTTAAATTATTACTATTTTGAAACAAATAACAATAAAACGGAGACTTAAGGACTAAAATAGAATATTGTTATTATTGAGATATATAGTAATAAATTGATTTCAAGAAAATATTAAAGTAGTTTTAGTATATATTATTATCCTGATCTAAAATAATAATATTACGGATTTGGAAAGTAATTTGATGAAAATTACTATTTTACATTAAAATATTGTGTTTTGAGCTATTTGAAGTATATTATTAGTTTGATGGATTATTATTGTTTAAAGATAAAATAAATAGACGTGGTTTTATTATAAAGAATAATAAAACGATTTTATACTTGAGAGGAAATAATAAATGCCTTATTTGGGTGATTGTAATATATGTGATTAACTATTGATCTGGACTATCACATATTTTTTTTTATTACTTGAGAGAAAATAATAAATACCTTATTTGGATGATTGTAATATATGTGATTAATTATTAATCTAACTATCACATATGTTTCCTCTATTATGATGGAATCACATTAGGATGAGTATGCGATATTCTATACTAGATGATGGTAGTTATTTGTACTTTTGGTTGTGCAAATGACATTGATATATGTGTTACTAATGTTGATTGGTCAGTGCATATTTGATGAGATTGATATTGTGTTACTAATATGAAGTAATTGGTACACATTTGTTTGATTTATACTTGCATTAATGATGTATCACTAATAATGGATGTGTAGTACATATGTGAGTATATCCATTGTAATTTGTTTATTTGATGTTTTGGGTTGGCATTGAGTATTGTTGATGTTTAATAGATGTGTCACTATTATTGTTGTTACCCTATATTCATGTCGATTGATTATGATGGCTTAGTAGAAGTTGTGCATTTTGCTTGCATTAGTTGCATAGTTACTATGGTTGTGCAATGTTATGTGCTAACAAGTATTTAATGTTAGAGAAGAGAAGGAGATAGAACATGTGGGCTTGACAAAGAAATGGTACTTAGGCAATCTTTTCCTATGCAATAGCCTACGATTCCCTTGTTATTAGGGTGTACAAGGTTAGGCGTATCCATATATAGTTGAATTTTTTTCCCTTTCCATGCATTTGTAAAATTTGCAAGTGGAAACACGGGAAGGGAAAAGAGGTCTGAATGCAAAAGAAACCTACACATTGTTTACTTAAATTATTTTCCAGTATTACTGTTGTATTGTTTATAGATATAATAATAGTTAATGTGTTAATACCTCAAATGTTGATTTTGATGACACCAACCATATAAATATTGATAAGAATGTTTTCCCAAGTGTATAGAGTATTTTGTAGGATGTTATATAGGTTTATACAAGTACATGACAATCAAGTTTGAAGACTGACCAGTAAAGAGAATAAAGATACAGATCAGTGATGATGATCAAGATATTTTGAAGACTCATAAGTTTAGAGATAGAAACTAGAAGAATTCAAGTTTATAGTTCAAATAAGTTAGAATATAATTGTCAAAGTCCTCGGATAGCGACCATTTGATTCTTTGAATACTTCCTTATTAAAAATATTTAATATTACTTTATATTTATATTTAAAGTATATTATGCAAAAAAATTAATAAATGTTTTTTAAAGCATTTTAGAAACTATAATTAAATACTTCTACAAGACTTTACAAAAATTTAGAATTTTGAAACACATCTTAAAATTTTTTATTTTTTCAAATAATACATAAGTATGTCAACATACATCCCCTAGGTATATTGACATATGTATTATTAGGGAGATGACTTTTAAATAGATTTCTAGCCACATCTCGTCATGAATAGATACTTCCTTTTAAACACTATTTAAACCAGTAAAAAGATACCTTTTTAGTTTCAAATAGTTGTGATTGCTTATTACATCCTTCACAAATAGACACAACTTTTCAAACTCTAAATAAAAGGCTGAAAACTTGATTTTTTTATTAACTTTTCTATCTTCTTCTTACTCTGAACTTTCACTACTTATTTTCTCGTATTTAAAATATAATTTACTTTCTACGAACCACTTAATCATAAAGTTCTCGCTCTTCAACGCAAAGATTAAACCACTATCAGAAGAGCTATAGGATATCTTGTATCCCAAGTACAACTATTTGTATTGGAAATCAACAACTTAACTCTTATTTGTTTGAGTGTGCTTGTTTCCCGTTCAAATTAAGTTAGTTGTAACATCCCCTTATCTGGAGGCGCAAAGCTAAGCGCTACAGATGCTGTAGTCATCCATATATTAACTTTCGGTGACCGAATACGGTAATGTTAATGATATCTATAATATCAAAAGCACTTGAATATGAAATAAAAATCATCACAGATTAAAACATTTTCTGATTACATTTGAAAATAACATTTCATATCCAATTTACATAATCCCAATCGTTTCTCAGGTTTAGGTCAAATATAATTATTACAAAATACGCCAAAAGCGACATATGAAAATGCCCCCTTGGTCTGATCAGAGTACTAAATAGTCATAACTGACTTACAACACAACGGAATAAAGATAAAACAACTCCTATAAATATAGCTAACTTTAGCCTTATGCTCGTCTTTGGAAGCTTTATTTTTCCACTTACTAAAACTTGAAAGTCCTCAACCCTCAGCCTACTCAAATCAATTTTGAGCACCCGAGAGTTTAAGGGAAAAATATAAACTTCAAGTCAGTCATAAAGCCTAGTGTGAAAAACACTATACATCTCGGTTATTTGATATTAAGTGAGACCACACCGCTTAGCGGAACGGGTTTCCCCTTACTATTATCCTTTTAAAACATATCTTTTGCAAATCATAATCCTATGATCAAAACTGCTTAAAACTATAAAGCATTATCATGTAAACATACATATCAGGTAACAAATGGACTATCTGTCCGAACACTATAGTTTTGTTTGGCTAACTACTAACCTTTGGCTGACCCAGGCCTACCAGACAATATAAACAAATAATCTAATATCTATTAGATACTCCTCTTCTGGATGGTCTATCCTTAACTTACTTTCTACAGGTCAACTGATCCTAATGGTTTTGCGGGCTTACTAATAACCTACTTCTATACAAATATATTCCTTTCTGTGTATAACATCATTTTAGTCTTATCTATGACAAAGCCCTACACACTGGAATTTTGAACTAAATTAGCTAAGGGCTAATATCTAATGTATAGGGCGTGACCATATACCAGTCCTATGGTAGACAAATATCTGATACATTTTACGTAGGGTAATCTTCCCTTAAATTTTCCTTGAAAACCTTTTCTTTTGAAATTGATTTAAACCTTTAAATCATACATTAAACAAGGAAAATAAATTCTATGCTTTACTCAAAGCACCTTGCCATGTTCTATATATACTTTACACAAATCTTTGTTAATGAAAACATGTTAAACCTTTGAAAGTACCCCTTTTAATCCCATTGAAAGTATCCCTTTCGAGACCAAGTAAGCCCTTTATAACCTAGGCCGGAAGGCCAAAACATTCCTTTCGAAACCATTCATATAAACCTTTCGAAGCCATTGAAAAACCTTTCCTTCGAAAGCTATAAAACCTTTGACATCCTATCTTTAAAACAATTAAAACATTGCCATTCGAAAACATTGGAAAAAGTTTCCTAACCTTTCGAAACCATTGGGGAACCACCCCTTCAAAACCTTCATTAAAACCTTTCAAAAGCATTAAAACATCAAACCTTTTGAAACCATTTGGGTTCAATTAAAACATGTGGAAAACCTTTTGAAACCATTTAAAACTATCTTTTCCAAAACCTTTGGGTTCTACCTTCAACGGAACAAAAGGTTCATAAAACATTTAAGTCAAAAGCACTCTTCTGAAAGCATTTCCTAAGTAAAGAAGGGATGGTGTCGAAACCAACCCTTCAAAAGCATTAGAGAAGTGGCTTGGATTTTAAAACAAAGTATACCTTCTGAAACCATTTGCTTCAAAAGCATTTTCTTAAAACAAATGTGCAACCCATTTCGAAACCTTTCCTTTAAAATATTTGATTCAGTTGAAAGCCAACCAAGTCAAAAGCATTCCTTTCGAAAGCAAAGCAGCCGCATTTGCATTTCAAAACAAAGTAACTCTTCAACCACATCGAAACCCCCATGTTTCGACCTAGTTCCTCCCGCCTGTGTCCAATTTGCTACATACTAAGCTTTGATATCATGCGCATTGGTTTTGATGGTGAAGGAGGCGAAAGAATCCAAGCGGAAGTAGAGTGCCAAAAGTGGTGAAATATGTATAAAGCATGTTTAAACTGATTTTAATCTTCTGAAAGTAATCTTTTCAACTAACCCACCTTGTTTGTCAAAATATGATTGGTTGCATATTTTCTTTTCCAAAAGCACTGTCGAAATTTCAGAATTAAATAATTTACAAAATACCCCTTCTCCTTTCATAAATATATAAAACATTTAAGTCCCATACCTTAAATAATTTTTATATATCTATTATTTCACTTAGAAAAACTCTATAAAATTCCATAAATCATTTTTAATATGTTTTCGAACATATATTAATTTCAGACCCAAAACATAAATAATTTAGCCGTAAATTATTTTAAACCCAAATAATCATTTTCTCTAGTAGAAAATTAATATTAAATACACATAAATTCAGAAAATTATGAAAATTGAAACCCATCTCTAAAATATCCTTTCTGGTCTAAATCTAAAATCGTAAGGCATTCGGTTGTCATTTAATAGTGTTTTCACAGCAAAACATATCATAAAACCTATATGAATAAGCATAAAGCATCCAAAAACATATGTAAACATTTAATCATTCTAAAACATGGCATAAACTTGCAAAATAATTCGAATTAACCTTAAAACCGAAAACAATAGAAAATATGAGATGTAGTCATTATTCCCCATAGCTTTGAAATTAAGGAGTTTGAGATTTAAATGGTTAAATGTTGTTTTGCTTCTTCCTTTAGCTTTTCTTCCTCTTTTATCTTCTAATGGTGGCCGTCCTCTATTTTAAATTTTAGATTATGAAATGAACGTGTAGTATAAGATACATGAGGGTTTATGGTATATGGTTATGTCTCATTCCAGTTTTACCCCTTCTCTATTTCATTTTAACCCATCTTTAGTTCATTTGTTAACATGGCACGACTATCCCTTATTAATCATAAATCCCAATCCCCTAATCATCACATTATTTATTTAATTTAGCTAATTAAATATCTTAAATAATGTTACTAAAAATTAGGTTCATTACATGGGTGTGCTTGTAGCCCGTTCAAATCAAATTGATGTTCTCAATAGCCCATTCAAATCAAGTGGATGTGGTTGTAACTCATTCAAATCAATTGAGTTTTCCTCAGACTCAGAATACCAGATGGTGTGTTCGTAGCCTGGAAATCGAGATTGTAATTGGTTTGCTTTCTACTATACAAAGTAGGCGCTTGAAAATAAATATATATAAGAAATTGTACGGGACTGGATGTAGGAGAAATCCAAACTAGTACAAAATCTCTTGTGTCTCTCTCTAACTCTTACTTTATTACTTTCATATTTATTTGTGATTGCATCTATGACTGATTGTTCGTATAAATCTGTGTTGTTAATCTGTGATTTGATATTAATCTTTCAAAAATTTTAAAAAGATTTACATAAGTTAGAAAACACTACCCCTTTAGTGTTAAATTAGCCTTAAGATCCATTATTCCACAACCCATATTTGGTATCAGAGCACGATTTTCAAAAATTCGTAATTTGTTTTTGAAAAAGTATAAATGGCTAGTAACACTACTAGTTCACTTTTCAACACTTTTGTCAAAGGACAATCCACTACTAGACTCCCACTTTTTAATGGAAAGTAATATTGTTAGTGCTCTCTTTAACATTTATATATAAAAATAATTTTATGAAACCAATATGTTATTTTCAAATAGATTAGAATCTATTTATGTTGAAAAGTCACGTGATGTTTTGGAAAGGTATAATGTAGAATTGTAGGAACAAGTATGTTATATGGCAAATGGTGAGCAGACACTTGATAGTCATACACCACAAATAAAGAAGGACAAATGGAATTTAGATAGAGGATGTTCAAAAGACATAATGGAAGATCAAGAGAAAGGAAGAGTAACAATGCAGATGTATATGCTTAAAGACAAACCTTTGAATGCAGAAACAGTAATATTAGAAAGAGGACGTTAGCAATGTCGATAATCTTGAAACTTTATTTAATTTTTGTATATTAATTTTTAATGAGTTCTTTAATTAGAAAGACATTTTAGTTCTTCTTCTATATTCCAAATAACCAAAATGGTTTAAATAAGTAGAAAATAAGTTTTCCCTCTAAAAATAATAGCTAGTTTTCAAATTGAAAAGACGCTTTAATTTTTTAAATGCCTTATGATTTTATCTATAAAATATTCTAAATTATTTATCTAGTAAAAAATTATATTTTTATTTTAATTAATATTATGTATTAAAAGTACAAAAAATATTTCAAAGATAGATATTAATTGTAAATTTTATAGAACTTTTACAAACTGACTATACACTTTGAAAACAGCCAAAAAATACTAAATGCAGTAGTATATTTTAAACTCATAAAATGTAGGTTAATAATTTTTAAATGAATTTTTTTACATGAGTATAAGATATATATACTTGATTCTATAAAAAAAAATTGGAGCCAAAATTCATATTCTATCTATTTTATTACTTTTAGATGAACGAACATTTAGTAAGTTAAAACGGCTATATTTCAGATTTTGCAGCCAAAATTTCAATTTTGATGGCCTTCAAATTAAATCATTTTCAACCATAAAAATAAATTCCAGATAACAATTAGTATATTTAACTATATAAAAAATCTAAAAGCATTTTAAATAATTTAACATTTTCTAGATTTTCGTACAAAATTAACTACTCTCTTTAAATGTCGAACATGCATGTTAAACGTAGTAATTTTTTGGAAAATCTCAGAAACTATATAAAATGTATATTTTTACATGAAACCTTTTTATCTAGTAACATATACCCTTAAATACATATGTAAAAAGTTTCGTATCAAAATTCAAAAGTTAACTATTTTATTATTCTCAAATAAACGAACACTTGGTGGTTACAACAGCCATATTTCGGATGCAGGTCATTGCAATTTTGAATTTTTATGTCCTTTTACACAAAAAAGTTTAACATAAAAAAATTAATTTCCAAAATATACGTATATATAACTACATATAAAATTCTAAGCACTTTAAATTAATGTAACATTTTCTTTTATTTTGTTAAATTCGAATAGACACTTCAACTACGAAGTTGTGCTTTACATTTTTAGTTTTTTTTAAAGGTCGTGCCTTTTCGTGATTGGTCATACTTCTTCCCTAATGACTTTATAAAGTTTTTCCTTTCTAATGACATCCCACTAATCATTTATCATGACTATACTAAATAGAAAAGCATACCTTCTTTCATGACTTTATCTTTTCTAATGTTGATTTTACGTCTTTTACTCTTATTTCTTACTAACTTTATGGCTTCATGAAATTAATTGAATGTACTTAGAGTGTGTGAATAAGGTTCTATTTATAGAATTCCTTCTATTAATGAGAATGCCCCACATCATGTGACACTTGCCATATAAAAAAATAGTAATACATATGCAAAATGACATGTGTCATTACACTTGTCCTTTAGTGAGATCATTGTATACATGCATGATGCCAAGTATATTTACACATGTAATTCATTAATACATTTGTAAATTAAATAATGAATGTGACAAAATACATTATGTTATATGTTAGAGTTACATTATCTTATACATACCAATGTTATGAATGAACTTTAGAACTCTGCTTGTGTTGAATCAAAATTTGAAAATAAAAGGTTTAGTAGAGTATCTTATTTTTTTTAACATTAAGTTTTCATCATATGTAATCATTCATGCTTTTTCATGATTCATGATCATAAACTCTTAAAAATATTGGTTTTGATTTCTAAAAGGCTAACTATACGGATCCAACATAGTATAAATACCAGTACAAATATGATATATTTCTTCAGGCACTACGAACAATAAGAAGAGAAAGATAACAAAATGATGACTAAGAAGACCTTTTATATGATCAATCATATCATGATGTTCTCTGAAAAAGAAAATTTTCAAGACGGTAATGACGTTGAAACATATGATCAACCATCTTACTACCATCCCTAGGTTCTTTTTATTATTAAATTTATATGATGCTTTTTTACTGACATTTTTTAACTCTACATATCTCACTTATACTTTGGATAATAGGCTAAAAAAATATTATAAATTATCATGTCCTTCTAGAAATAAAAGAATAAAATAATATTTACTTCAAAAATTTATTAAACATAAATTTGATCATATACATATACATAGTTACACTTATCAAATATTGTGATTAGGCTATGATCAAATTTTGTAATTAATATGGTTTGTTAAGTAAATATATGAATTTTTATGTAATAAATTTAATGTATAAATTTCTTTGTCAAATTTAAATGCTTAGTATTATAAAATAATATCATTTATGTCATATTGAATTATTTTCCATACTCTCATCATTGAATTTTGATTTCATATATATCAGCTAGTTTATATTGATTTTGATATATTCGGTATTGATTTTGTTGTATATATCATCTTACTTAGGAGTTTATTCCCATTATTATTGGTATTAATTATAGTATCCCATATTCATTTGTATATAATAAAATACTAAGTTTCTAAAAAAATAGTTTCTCAAATTTAGTCTCTTACAAAATGGCATCACATTTAGTAGCAGTGTTTTTTTTACTTTACCCATTTTTTATTGATGACAAAGGAAGAGAAAAATATAGAACATAACAAGCATATATTAAGGGGTAGTTATCTAACACGGGGGAGTTATATTATATTTTATATATAGGAATATTTACATGATTGTAAAAATATAAAATATAACATGCATATATTAAGGGGGAGTTACCTAACTCAAGAGGAGTTATATTATATTTATATACAAGAATATTTACATGGTTGTCATCATAAAAAAGGAGGAGATTGTTAATACCTTAGATATTGATTTTGATGACAACAAATTGATGTTTAATATTTTCCTAAGTTATATATAGTATTTTGTAGGATGTTATATAAGTTTATACAAGTACAGGACAATCAAGCTTGAAGACTGATCGGTAAAGAGACTAGAGATCAAGATTCAATGATGCTGATCAAGATATTTTGAAGACTCGTGAGTTCAGAGATAGAAACTAGAAGAATTCAGGTCTATAGTTTAAATAGGTTAGAATAAATTTGTTAAAGTATAACAACCATTTGATTCTTTGAATACTTTCTTATTAAAAATATTTTATATTACTTTATATTTTATATTCAAAATATATTTTACAAAATTTTGATAGATGTTTTTAAAAAAGTTTTTATGGATGTTTTTTAAAGTATTTTAGAAACTATAATTAAATAATTTTACAAGAGTTTATAAGAATTCAGAGTTTTGAAACACCTTTTAAAAAGTTTCTATTTTCAAAACATACATAAGTATGTCGACATACATCCCCTAGGTATGTCGACATACGTATCATTGGGGAGATAACTTTAAAATTTTAATTTTTACCCACGTCTCTTCATGAATAGACACTTCCTTTTAAACACTATTTAAACCAGTAAAAAGATTCCTTTTAAATTTCAAAAGGCTACATTATTTTACATATAGACACATCTTTTCAAACTCTATATAAAGGGTTAAAAGCTTGATCTTTAATTAACTTTTCTATCTTCTTCTTACTTTGAACTCTCACTGCTTATTTTCTCACATTTATATTACTTTGCTTTCTACAAATCACTTAATAATCTAGAAGTTCTCAGTCTTCAATTTAAAAATCAAGCCACTATCAGAAGGGCTATAAGATATCTTGTATCTCATATACAATTGTGTATATTTGGAAATCCACAGCTTGACTCTCAATTGTTTGGTTGTGCTTGTTGCCCGTTCAAATCAAGTGCATGTGCTTGTAGCCCATTCAAATCAAGTGAGTATGCTTAGTAGCCCATTCAAATCAAGTGGGCATGCTTGTAGTCCGTTTAAATCAAGTGAGTTTGTCTCGGACTTGGAATACATGAGGGTGTGTCTCGCAGCCTTGAAATCGAGATTATAATTGGTTTGCTCGCTACCATACAAAGTAGGCACTCGAAAAGAAATTTGTACAGGACTAGATGTATGAGAAATCCAAACCAGTATAAGATCTTTGGTGCCATCTCTAGCTTTTACTTTACTTTATTGCTTTTGTATCTATCTGTGATTTCATATATGACTGATTGTTAGCATAAATCTTTATTGTTAATGTGTGATTTGTAAAAAATGTTTCAAGAATTTTAAAAATATTTACATAAGATAAAAAAACTATTCACCATCTCTCTAGTGTTAAATTAGCCTTAAGATCCATTATTCCACAACCCACATATTGTACGGGAAAATAAAGGTGTTTTATTTATTATATTAGACCGTTTGTATTTCATTGAGATGTATGTATTCATTGTTGAGGTATGTATATTGCCATTTGAATTACACTGTGAGGATTTCCCTTTTGTACATAGTTTTGGATTATTAATTTATATAATAATGACTCAATATCTTAATATCTAAGATTAATTGCAAGCGTAGTTAATGGAATTTGTAAATGATTATGAATGTTAAAAATAGTAGGGCATTTCAATGTAAGTGTTTTGTAGAACGAAAATACCATGTGTACTTATACTTTACAAACAATGTTCATTTGAATCCAAGCAGTCTTGATTATGATTTCTAATTTAAGTGAGAATGTATATTCTGCAATTTATTCTTATTACGATTGCTAGCTCTTATCCATGTCCATGGTAAGTAAATGAACAACTTTGGTGCAAACAAGAACAACACTGTGCAATGGATTACTGGCTTGAAGTTTTTTAATGTAATAACTTCCTTTTGGTCTACACTCTTGAAACATTGCCTATGAATTACCATGAATATTTAGAGTGTGTTTTCGTAAAGGAATGTTATGCACATTTGGTTACATTTAATATAATGTTTGTTAATTTATTATTATTAATATATGAGTAGATTATTGAATGTTTATAGATGTGATAAATATGGCATATGAATATTTATTCAATGATATGATGATGTCTATTTATCAAAATCGAGCCACTCTGATAGTGAAATGGTTATGTATATATGGAAGATGTAGATAGTGACAACATAGCATTTTAAAAGTTCCATCACATGTTGATTCAACACAACGTTTTAAAAGTGCTATCATAAGAGAATGAACGATAGCATTTTAAAAGTGTCATTATAATTAAACATATGATAGCGTATAAAAATGCCATCGTAATTGAGCATATGAAAGGTTTTAAAAGTGTCGAAACATGATTGCGTTTGGAAAACGCCATCATATATAACATATGTAGTGTTTGGATATTGCCATTATATAATTGCTTATGATAATGTTTTAACTGTGTTATGATAAGTCTCGGACTTATTATAACATGTTGTCATACATTCATAAAAATTCTAGTAAAGCTCATATTAGCGATTTCAAAACGCTATCAAAGAGTCTGATTATTGTAGTAGAGTGGTCCTCCATTTACTTAGTGTGACCTTTGCGATACAAATTGTCAGGTTATATCTGCAAAAGGATCTTAAGAACTAAATGATAAACTAGGTTGGACATACACTTATAGTGTGGACATGTTCTCATAGTTAAAAATCTAAACGATAATATCAACAAAAAGGAACATTTCAACAATTATTCACGTAAGGATTAGGACTGTCGCTAAGGTAAGGCAAGGAAATGGTTTTCCATACCCCTGAACTTGTTGATTGAGGTTATCCTTTAAAGGATAACATTTTATAAAACAAAATTAGTAAGAGTGAAAATAAATAATGCTAACTTCTGAATATCGTAATTGATAGACAACTATGATGAATTAATACACCAAATACATAACCTAGTTATCTAAAAAAATCTTGCAATGTATAGGTACAAAGTGGTAAGTAATGCATTTAGATTTTCCATATATTTTCATAAACTGCTATATAATTTGATTATTCAACTATAAATATATTAGATAGTAAATGATGGATCTTGCGTATTATATGGTTCAACTTATAGTTTTCGAGTTAGAAATTTGGTCAAGGAACAATAGTTTGTCCAAATCCAGGACTATTATATACTACTTTCATTTATCTTCTAGAGCGTGAATATTTATCATAGAGGCATTATTATACCTACTTGGATCCCAATTAAAAACCTTTCCATTCTTGAATTAGGTACAGTTGACATTCAAGCCTATAGTATATCGAAGAAAAGAATATATCAGTAAAAAAGATTAACACATGATTTTTGCTGCTTCTCCTTTATATCAGATATATCAAGTTTTAAACATTCACGTCAAATATAGCGAGTTTCGATTATTTTAATTAAATTTACAATCCAATAAGAATATAAAAATCTAAGAATATAATTTGAGTAGCAAGACTTTTGAATAAAAACATGGACGTTGAAAATATATATAGCTTATATTGTAACACCCCATAAAATCAACCGTAAATAAATAAGTTCAATAAATTAAATTAAATAAGATAGGGATAAAAATGGAAATGTTGTAAAATTCAAAATCTAACCACAAAAGTTATGCCATTGTGTTCATGGCAAAATTTTGATCAATTACCATATATAATATGTTGAAAACAAAGCTCAAAAGGAAAAGTTATGGACGTTTGAAGTTTTCGATTCAAAATAATTTAAATAGAATTCAAATAACTAAATAATTTGAAAATTTGAAATTTGAAAATTTGAAATTTGAAAATTAACAATAATTAGACTTAAGGTTTAAGTAAATGTTAAAATTAATGTTAACGTGAAGAGTAAATTAAGGAATTAAATAAATAAATAAAAGGCACAAAGAAAATCTTCCAAAAATAGGCGTAACGTCAACCGCTCCCTAGGATTGGTCAATCTCTAGCGGTCTACCGGTAGGTGCATTTGTGGCTAGGGTTTTAAATGTGTGAATGTTCTGGATTTAATTATTTGAATTTAATGATTCTGATGCTTTCTCACCACTATAAATAAGACCCTAGACTCCTCACTTTTATTCACATAATATTTTGGGAACATTAGCGTTGCAGAAAACTCCATTAGAGTTTTGGTAAGAAATCATATATATCTATCTTTTTTATATTTATTTTCTCAAATTATTCTCCTCCAAACCTTTAATTTTCTGAATCTAATGTACATACAAATCCTTTGTTGTAAATATGTATCAAAAAGAGGAGATCTGATTGAGGTTGTCAAAGGCGTGTCAAATCCAAAGGAGGCAAAGCTAAGGATATATAGTGATGGGAAATCTTAACTTTTCTATTTTAGTAATTGAATAGCGTAATTTGGGTTTGAATATGCCTTAGGGAGTTTTGGTTTGCGAAAACATCATATTATAAACCCCCAAAACTCCTTCAATACAAAATGTTAATTCTAGGTTGGAATCTCAATTGCTTATGACAAAATAATGGAAATTGTGTAGATTTGTAGTTTTGATAATTTTAACTTCTATTTCACTCTTTCTTTTCCTTCGAATTTGGTTAAAGAATTTTGATTAAGGAATAGTGTGTAAGGTATGAATTTTTTCGTAGTTTGCACTGCTTATTCCCATGAATTAAATAGAAATTCCTTTGTTTATTTTTATGTGAAAAATGAGTTGAATAGAGCTTAAAATCGAAATTGTAAGTTTCTATTATCAATATATTCCACTATTTTGATGTAATATGTTGAGTTTAAATTTCAATTATATACAAGTCTATTGATTTGAATATTGGAATTATAGTATTATTAGTAATATGGGAAGAGACTTGTATAATTATTGAAAGAGTTGACATCTAAACGCTAGTTGAGAGCGTATATTCCGCAGGCTTAAAAATTACTAGGTTCATGTGCAAGTGTGTGTATATACATATAATAGCATAATTAATGTACAATTATATCGTATAATTGCATAGTTAAATAGGTTATTAATTCTATTAAATCCACTTTAGGAACGTAATTGATGTTAAAAATGAAATAAGAATGATTTCTTATAAGGCCTTGATTGTGAAAACGGTAGGATATGTGAAAATATATGTAGAGTGTGATATAAATTAGGATGAAGTCATAAGGATGCGAGGTCAGTCAAAATCACACGAAAGTCTGTCCAACTACCAGCAGTGTGACTTTGGGGCTGATGTGAGACATCGCCTATAGTATCTAACTACGATGATGCAAGGTAGTCCCAAATTATGTAGGTTAAATCTACCCGGCTAATCTGGCTACTGGTACCTACAAATAGTCGGGCTAATGTGAGATGTCACTGTGAGGTATGGGTCTTAATATAAAGGACCTCCTTTAGACATTGAAGGTGTTAAGTGGTTTGTGAGGGCTGGCCTCTTCTCTATGTAGGAAGTAGTAAAAGGTTAGGGTTATGGGTTAGGCACGGTAGAGGATATCTCAAGGAAGGTCCTGCTTCAATAGGAAGTATTAAGTGGTTGAAGAGATTCCATTTAATGTCAGCTAGATAGTTACTAGTGAGGAGTCGACCTTGGGGTTATAGGTAGTAAATGATGTAGACCTGCCTTAAATGAGGCATTAATTGGTCGAAGTCTTTCTAATTCCCATTAAAAGGTATTAAGTGACTTGAGTACTATCTCTTACATTGATATGACATTATAGACGATAGGTATGAGTTATTGGGATGATAGCAAGTTAGCTATAGGCTTATGTTTGGAAAGACTTTTATTTAAGTTTGGGAAAAGTCTTTAGGCTTGTATGTGAAAGGACTTATGATGTAGGTAGAAATCATAATGCATATTCCTATTTGAGTTATATTTCCAAAGTACTAATATAGCAAGGCTCGAGAGTTTTGTTCTTTAGACAAATGTTGTTCTGACCTCCTCCTCATTACAACATAGGTTAGAAAGATGATGAAGTTGAAGGCGAAGGCGTGGATCAAGATTGTGGTAGTCTATCCATTTATCTATTCATGTTATTTTTAGATGTATCCATTGGAAACTGTTGTATTTTAAAAATGATGTACCATGGATATGTAACGGTTGTTATACATGACATTTGAATTTTAAATGGGTACTGTTTCTGTTTTTATATTTTATCCTTTCGCTGTGAGTTCTGAATGTATAGATAAATAGCTCTGTATAGTTCTTCCTATCAACCAACGACCGGCTTTGGAATGGGTATAAGTTTCGATGGGCCTTTTCCGAGTCCGAATTCAGGTTCATTTCGGGGTGGATTGTTACAAATATCATTAATTATATCATTAGAAGTGATTACTGTTAAACAATTTATCAACTTGTTCAAGTGTTTCTTTGCCATGCGGTAGGTAAAATTTCACGATACTGATGAAAAATGTAATTTAACTATCCAATTTGATATGAAATCTAAATGTGAAAACAATGACTAACTTTTGCAAATAACTTTTTAGCCACAAACTACACAATAATTACAATGCCTACAAGTTTAAGCAAAATTTTAGTCTGTAATATTACCTTTATTAGTTTATACTAAGAAGAAATGCATTATATAGGAATAGTGTACCTTAGCAAAGGCAGCGAATCCTAAACCAATAGCAGCTCCTAGTCCTAAAACTGGAAAAGTGTTATCCAAATCTCCTTATAGTCAGATCTAAATTTAACATTTTTCATATGCAATGAAATTGTAACATACGAAGCAATCTATCCACAAATTTCAACCACATATGATATTGCATTCGATAGTTCACCAAGGTTGAGAGATAATGCCTTCTTAGGTTGAGTCCATGCAAGTCCACTGTTCTATAATGTAGAAAAAAATAATGTTACCTCATTCTTTCTAAATCTTAGTGTAGTGAAAGCAAAATGAAGAAATTTCTAACAAACAAGTACTTACAATTCAGCCCCGATGGCCTTTAGCTCCACCTTCTATTGTGTAAGCAGATTTAAAACCATTAGCAGTTACTAGAACCAGTTTAGAGTTCTTATAAAACTTGCACATTCAAAATCAAACCATTATAACTATCATGAACATAATTTTCAAAATGATATTCAAATTGTAAATCGTTAATGAGAAAGTTAGTAATTTGTCCTATGGGCAATTATGTAACTATGTTATATAACTAACTCTAGAATTAATATTGTTCGTAATAAAATTTATTTGTTTTCTTTTACATACCATGTTATATTATGATATAAGTTATTACTAAGCAATTGGAAATATATAAATAAGAAGGTCCTTAAATAAAATGTTATATGATTGTAGTTACAAATAGTTGCAACCTTGAGTAAGTAATCATAAATAAGAATAACATTTATTATAAATATTCATGGTCAAAATGTTTTGAGAAAGGATATCGATTCATCCATCAAGACCATAGTACATAATGCTCTCCAAATGTTGGGCGGTGTATCACTCATGGTTGTTGGGGCCACCAAAAAGTTTATGTACTTATAGTTATTGGATAATTGTAGAATGCTCGACCGAGAGTTTCCTGTTGGTTAATCACAACTAGGTCAAACAGTTAATCCTAGAAAGGTGATGTTAATGTAGTTCTCTTGACTTGAGAATACCGTGACACTTCGACGTGAATACTCCTCTATGGTTACAGTCAAATCATAGCATGGTGACCATCGAGCAATTATAGTTTAGTTCATCTTCTCGATTGTATAAGGTTAGTATCATGGTCAACTGTAGTCAACTCAAAGTCAAAATCTCTAGCCAGGGAAAAACTATTAATAGTAAATGTCATTGTTGAACCAAGGACCTTATAGATGGACTAAACTATTGAATATGGATATTATTGGAGTTTCAGTCGATATCGAACTCCACATGTCCTAAAGTGACATAGGGTTGATGAAGAGAATGTGTGTATATTATATCATCACTTAATGATCCTTGTGCAGTTAAAGCTCCACTAAAGCCCACAAAATCTCAACTATAGCACACAGCTCTCTTTGACCACTACGCCTTTTCAATTTAGCGCTACTAAATAGTAGATCCACTTTAAGCCTCGTTATTTTCCGGTATTAAGCTTTTTTTAGCACTCTCTTTAGTAACATCAATATAAATAGGTTGATTTGAATAGTTCCCTTTTAAATAAAAATAAACAAAGTTAGAGTAAAAACCTAATTTAAGGCATAAATACTCAACATAATTTGAAATCTATTATAGTCACCAAATTTGGATTGCATAAACCATAATATTCTTTACTTTTGTTATACAAGGTTAAACAATATTTCTTTTTCCTACACAAATGATGTGAGAATGAGAAAAAATTAAGTTTAAATATTTGGTTTTATAACTAATAAAGTTTTTTTCACCTCCGATATTTTCTGCTATATCCCTGCTTTATCTCCACTGTAACTTTTGCACCTCTATGGCTATAGAACCGCTAAGCTAAATTGATTTTATAGAAAAGATCTGTAAATAATGAATTCAGCCAAACTGTCACATCATCGAGTAGGATGACATATGAACGTTAATATTTGAATTGTTCAATATTAACCCTTGTCTGAATTCACCCTTGAGCCACACAACATATCTGTGAAATCTCTCAAATACCATACGATATAATTAATTTATAATGTGTTATAAATTAACTAAATTAGTTTAAGAATATTATTTATTGGTGTATTTGATGTTTGGCTTGTCTTTAGCAATTAGTATCCACTAGAATTCTTTTAGGTGCCATTAGTAATTATTGGGGTGTACATATAAATGTTATGTGTGCACATATATATATATATATATATATATATATATCTATGTGTATGTGTATACATATATTTATTTGTTTAAAATAGGTTTAAACATACAAATATTGAAATGATTTGAAAATGTTGATCGTGCCATATCATCATAAAGAGACAGGCCATGTATGTTCAAAGAGATGGGAACAGAGAGTTTGAATTGGACTTGGAGACCAAGTGAAGAGGGATAAATATTTTGGTATAGACACTCTCTACAAATACTCTTATATTTTATACATTTCCTCCACTTTTTGCAACCCTAGCCGCCCCCACCTCTCATGGTCGAACTCCTTTATTCCTCTCAATTAAATACAACATCCCAAAGGTGGTAGCACTCATTCAGTTGCAAGTTGGGGTATTGGATAGGAGATCCCAAGAGATAGTAGCGGATCGAAGTGCAACAAAAGATGAAATTTTCAAAGGTAAATTATAGTTGGAAATCCATTCATATGTTTATACCCTAATAATAACGAAATAAATAATTTAAATTTTTAATAAAATTATATATTTGAATTAAGCATAAAATTAGATAGTTATATTTAATATTTTAAATTTTAGATCCATAAAATAGTTTTAAATAGTCATACTTATTTTGAATTTAAATATAAAATATTTGACCTAATTAAATTAGATTTGAGTTATGATATTTTAAAATATTGAATTTTAATTCAAGTTAATTTCTTTTTACTTAGTAAAATTAAATGGGTTTCAATAAATTTAATTTATATATATTCATAATATTTTGGAATTATATATATATGTGATTTTATGATTTTATAGATCTTATATATATATATGGAATATATTATATACATATGTATGTATATACTATATGTGTATGTGGTGCTAAGAATATGTGTATATGAACCATATACATATATCTTGGTACACTAAACACACATAATCACAAACAAACACACATGCATATATGTATGTATGTGTGTATATGTACGTACGTATGCATGTATATACTTAGGCATGTATATTCCTTGATATGTTATGAAATTATCATATATATAAGTATATAATATATATATATATATATATAAATCCTAATATCTGTGTATGCATATCGATTTTATACACATGTTTATTGTTATTATTTTATACTATGATGTTATATGATATTTATAACAAACATAAAAATATAAAATATAAACATTTTAAAATAAAATGAGATATTATTTTAAAATGTAGACTTTTATTTTGAAATTTACCCAATTTCACCCACTGCCAAATAGACCAGATTCAACAGTGGTATCAGAGCCAGGTTGGTCTATGCGGATATATTAGTCAGCATTTAATGCCAACTAGTAAACTTATTTATCTAACGGGTATGTGAAATAGGAGTGTATAGGTCTAGGTTAGATAATATGTATTCTTCCTTCCTTGGCTCTAGGCCTAACCCAATAGGTTGAGTAAGTCCAAAAGGTTAGCCCAAATGTAAGGCCTAGAATTAACTTGGCCGTGGGCTAATTTCATATTTAAGATTTGAAAATTTTAAAGTATATTTCAAATTTAATGTTAAGTTTAAAATATAAAATGATTTTATAGCTATCATAAAATGAAAGTTAAAATGTTTTAATTTTTCAAAATCGATTTGAGATATTAAATAAATGTTTAAATAAATAATTAATTAAAGGTTAATTAATTTATATATAGTAATATATGTATAAAATGATAAAGGTTAAAGTTAAATATATTCCTTAAATTGTTTAAGATGGATAAAATAATTTTTTTGAAATTTATTGAATTTTTAATTAAAATGTCCAAATAAATAAATGGTTAATTATATATACTTATATGTGTATATATGAACTTTAAATTTACAGTTAAACATTCTTCTTAAATAGTTTAAGATAAATTAAATTAAATTAAAATTTTGATATTTTATACAATACTTAAATCAAATTAGGTATGTCAATGGATACCTAAAAATATAAAACATGTCCATATCTGAAAAGTGGATACATATATCAGATATCTGAAAATACGGATGCAAATACGAAGGCATCCACATCCAAAATTTATCCATTCGATTTTCTCAAGATTAAAGTTTATATTATGTGTATTTAGTAAAATAAAGGGTATGTATTTATTGTTTTATTAAGTCAACAGTTTATATTATATGCATTTAATGCATATTAACTGCTAGTAGCTATTTGCTATCATCATATTTGTTTATTTTTCATATATTTATAATAAATGGGATTGAAAAAAAATTAAGTTGCACTAAATTTTTTATATATGTTTCTTGATTTTTCAATCGTCAGTGGATAGGATAAATATTCGACTTTTGTCTATATCCACATATGTGGATATCCTAAATCCAAAAGTGATTTTGATTAGAGATGCATGTATGCCACTATCCGCATCTAAAAGTATCCGTTGAAAGGTCTAAATTAAATTAGGAATTAAAATTAATTAATAAGACATGTATAAATATTTTATAGTTACAATATTTATAAATAAATTGAACTTATATAATTATATGTATATATTAAATATAAATAGAATTGATATAAACCCAAAATAATTTTTTGGAATAAATACATCCGTGTGTTATGTATACCATGATATCATATGTATCTGACATTGATAGAGTTTTGGTATGCCCTTAGGACAATTATGCAATTTGTTACATATATCTAACTCGATAACCAGTCTTGTTCAAAATAAATGGTGTTTTCTTTCTATTGTATACTTGTTATATTGTGATATAATTAATTAAGTATTTAATTTAAAATATATTAAATAGAAAATATTATATGATATGTTATGTGATAGTGATTAAAATGTGTTATAATCATGAGAAATTTATCACATTAAAAATAACATATTATTTTAAATATTCCTAGTCAAGGTGTTTTGAGGTGGGGTATCAGTTCAACTATTGAGACTAGAGTGCATAATGCTCTCCAAATGTCAAATAGTGTATTACTCATTGCTGTTGGAGGCATCAAGGAGTTACGTACTAATAGTTATGAGATAACTATGGAATGACTCATCTGAGAGTTTTTTGTGGATCAATATAATTAAGATCAAATGGAGTCAAAGTGATGATATTGGACAGTTCTCTTGACATGAGAATGTTATTGAACTTCATTGTGGATGCTCCACTTTAATTATAGCTAAATCGTGGCATAGTGTCCATCGAACGACTATGATTGGGTCCGAGTTGAAACATTGGAAGCGAAGCACCACTACAAGAAAAAACACATTTGATAGCTTAGTAACAGAGCAATCAACTTGAAGTGCTATTACAATTTATTTTACTAAAAAAACCATTAGAAAAACGCTATTTGAACTCAACCCGGAATGGTAACCACTATGTGTATGTAACTAAGGCGGTAAAACTTCAAGCTCCCTCTAAGGACTAAAACCTAATCAAACAAAACGTCCCTAAAATTTTATGTCTCGGTCATTTCAGAATTTCCATCCCAGTAAAAAAAATTCGCTTAATTTCATTCCACAAAAATCTAATTATAAAATTTTTGTTCCCTGTAACTAAAATTAGTTCGTTGCCTTCCCTCGTCATCGTTTCTTTATCTCTACTTGCACTGCTTTGCCTTTCTCTAAAAAGATTGTTGAGTCGACTCAAACCACGTCACTTGAAGCGAAACGCTATTTTTAAGTTTTTTATCACAATTTTAATAAGTTTTCGATTCATTGCCTATTCCTATTTATATACATTTTATTTGCCGATTCATATTAGTACTGATTCGATAAAATGATCTGGTTATTTTCTCTATTGCACTAAATTTTAGATGCTTAAGTGATGATCCATAATCAGTTTAATTTAGTAGCTTTTGCTAACAATCCCATTATCGGTAGATTTGTATGTATTGATTTTAGTTTTTAACTGTTTGTTCAAAATTATTATTTTTGTAACATTTCTTAGGTAATGTGTTTTTCATTTTAGCAGAATGTATCTATTTTTACATAACTTGATTTCTTTTTTCAATAAAATTAATCGATTGTATTTTCTTCACAATATTTATACTCATATTGCGATAATATAAAGTTTATTCTTATTATTCTAAACTCTTATATTTGATTAAGGTAACGCTCCAGTATTACATTATTAACTAGTTATTTTATTTTGAGATATGCTACACATCTGAGATTTGGAAAATGTTGTTTTTAATGATTTTTTCGATCATTTTGGTGTTTTGTGAGATTTATTTAAATGATCTTTACATGTCATTTGAAGTTAAATATGCAGGTAACCTTAGCAGTTTTGGATTCATAAATTCATTTAGTAGGATTGTTTGCGCCAAAATTGGTCACAAACCCCGAATGTTGTGAAAGCACCAGTGTATGAATATAAATCAACAATATTCACACACAAATCTCAAATCTAAGCAAACAGAGTATCACAATTCAGAAATAATGAATAGAAACACGAGATTTATAGTGGTTCGGCGATCTTGCCTACGTCCACTCTGAAGTTGATGATTTTATTGATGTTCTCTTGATGATTACAATTTATTCTGATGTAGTACAACTGATTATATGATTACAATCTGAATCTAAGGAAGCAGTGGTGATTCTGAGTAGATCTGGCAGAGTCTGGGCGCTCTTTAGCTCTCAAAATTGTTCGACCCCTTTTCTGAATGACCAGGGGCTCTATTTATCGTTGTAGGAGGCTGATATTTTGCCTAAATTGAGGGGAGACCAGTTCTGGTACGTGAGGGGGCCCACCTGGCCGAAATCTGGAGATCTGGGCCCACTTTGGGATCGATTCGACCCTTGGTTCGAATCGATCAAGAAATTGTCCGATCGAGCTGAAATTTGGCGTGAACATTCTTCAACATGTGCTCAAGCTACTGTCCAAATTTCATAGCATTTGGACTTGTAGATCTCAAGTTATGATCGATTCAAGATTGCATTCCTGGTTGACACGCTTGCTTCGACTCGATTCGTTCGAATCGATAGGCTCGACTCGATGGCCTCGCGTGCCATTGCGATGACGTGGTGCGCATTTCCTGGGTTGATCCACTTTTCACTCCGAGACGACTGGGTCGACTCCACCTTTTCTGCTGCCTTGACTTAGTGGATTCTAGAGAATGGATTCGAAGGTGCGATCATTCGAATCAATTATGTTACGCTACAACCAATCGATTCGAAGTCATCATAATAGGATGGGTTCGAAGGTATTCATTTCGATGGAGTCGAAGGAAGGCACTTAATGGATTCGAACACGCCACCCTCGCATGGATTCAAAGCAGAGCATCTGATGGTTACGAAGTGGAGTAGCTTCATGGATTCGAAGCGGAGTATATGATGGGTACGAGGCAAGATGTCTTCATGGGTTTGAGTGATGGATACGAACCATCAAGCCCAGATGGATACGAAGGTGTTCAATCTGAAGGTTACGAGGCGAAGTAGCTCTGTGGATTCGAAGTACTCTGGCTTGATCGATTCGAACGCATGCTTCTGCCTATGGATTCGAACTCAAGGTCATTTCCTCCAATTTGCATCGATGATATCTTGAGCGTACGAACTCGGATTGACTTCAAACTTGGAACGTTGGTTTGCATGGCTTTACTTGTCATGTCTTATCAATTGTAGCCCGATCCGGACTCGGACAAAATTCATCGATATCCATGGTGAACTTGTGATGTAACTGTCCTACAGGATGAACTGTCTTTGAGTTCTAGTCAGTTTTTTTGGTGTCACGGCCTTGCCAAAAGGCGGGATAACATTTGCCCCCCAAAACATGCCTTGCGATAGGAAGGTGTGTTTTGTAATGCCATAAGCTGGATGTTCATATCCTGTTGATGACCTGCAAAGACATTGATAGTTTTATCTGACCTTAAATGATGACCGTTCGCGATCTAGCCATTTTGAGGTGGAATGCGACCGTTCGCGATCTAGCATTTCTTTACGGCCCCAAATGATGACCGTTCGTGATCAAGCCATTTGAGGTGAGGGGTGTCGTTCGAGGCGAGTTGTGACCGTTCGCGATCGGGTTTCGTGGAAAGAAGAATGTGATCGTTCGTGATCGTGTGCCGTACGAGGAAAAAATGCGATCGTTCGTGATCGAATGTCATTCTAGACAGATTACGACTGTTCGAAGTCGGATATCGTTCTAGACGGATTGTGACTGTTCGAAGTCGGATGTCGTTCTAGACGAATTATGATGAATTATGACCGTTCGTGGTCGAGTGCCGTACGAGGCAGAGTGTGATCGTTCGTGATCGAATGTTATACTAGATGAAGTGTGACCGTTCGCGGTCGGGTGCCGTTCGAGGCAAATGGTGACCGTTCGAGGTCGGGTGCCGTTCGAGGCCAATGGTGACCGTTCGAGGTCGGGTGCCGTTCGTGGCGAAGTGTGATCGTTCGCGATCGAATTGTGACCGTTCGTGGTCGGATGCCGTTCGAGGCGAATTGAGTGTGCCCGGGGAGGGACTTAGTATCATCAATACCAGGTTTCACGTTCGGGTGAATCCCCGGATTGTTTCTTGCAACGGTTTATCGCCATCTCAGAGCATGCCTAGGGACCGTTCGTGATCTCGTACATGTGTAAGTGGCTTAGCCGTTATGAAATCACAAGTAGCATTTTTTCATTGAGAATAAGTCTTTAGCAGAAATGTTAAACAAAGTCAAGTTCAAATATTCAAATCAAAATGAAACAAAAGCAAAGCAAGGATGTCAAAGTGTAAACTCCCACAACGATAGGGTTAGTAGTCATTCACAACATGCCTATGGACCGTTCGTGATCTCGCACATGTGTAAATGACTTACCCGTGTTGGTGAGAGGTTTACAACTTGTCCATCGTTATTTCAACTAATTGATAATCATACGATGTCCTGGCTCGGGGGCACCCCTGGCTGATGTAGACGGTGGTCGCTCTGGCTCCACCGCTGGAGCTCGCCTCCTCACATACTGAAGTAGCATACCGTTCCTGATGTGCCCTTCCACCTCATCCTTCAGATGTCTACAGTCGTTAGTGTTATGACCATTCAGTTCGTGGAATATGCAGTATCTGTCTGATTTCCTCTCGTCAACAGTGGGATCCCTTCGTATTGGCCTACGGTAGGGAACTTGCTCTCGTGTATCTTGGTAGATTCGCTCCAAACTCTCATTCAGCTCTGAATAAGTGGTGAATCGTGGCTCTCTCCGCAGTCGCTTTGACCTGTCACCATTGTCCTCAGCCTTTCGTTTTGCTTTATCCTTGCCTGAATCATTTTCGAGAGGCTTTTTGTCTTTAAGTGCATAAACTTCTATTCCCTCTCCTTCTTCTCTTTCAGCATTAGCGTCTTCCAATCGTAAAAACTTTTCTACCTCGTGATAGAATTCCCCTAGATCCATAGGCGGATCCTTAGTTAATGAATTTTTGAACTCTGTGCCGTCAGCTATTCCGGACACAGCTGCCATCATAACCATGGATGGATCTGGCCGATACACCGATGCTGCTGCCGCATTGAATCGCGTCAGGAAATTCCTCAATGACTCTCCAGCTTTCTGTTTTAGCGTTGCCAAACTCATCACATTCTTGGGTCTTGAAATGTGAACCCTGAATTGCCTCATAAATTTCTCAATCAAATCGGTCCATGTCCCAATGGAGCCGCTCTCTAGCTGTCTGAACCATAAAGCTGCTATGTCTGTCAAATACAATGGGAAGCACCGGGCCATGACTTCCTGTGATGCCCCCAGCACTTCCATGTGCCTTATATACCTCGTTAGATGGACCGCAGGGTCCATCCTCCCATTATACCCTTCTACTGTTGGCAGTTTGAATTCTGGTGGGTTCCTAGCCAACCTAATCGCAGGAGAAAAGGGACTCTTGTTCACATCTTCAAGATCTCTGTTTACTAATCCTCCTCTCATGGCTCGCCTGACCATCTCTGCCAATCTATCATTGTCTCCAAGCTGTAGTTCTCGTTCACTACCTTCGATCTGCCCCCCGAGTCCGTGTGAGCTCTCGGGTGTCTGCCCCCCTGGCTGAGCATTCATCCCTCTATTGCCGCCAGGTTGCTCGGATGTCCTTGTCTCTCTTCCCAGGTTCGGATCAACATGTCCTAAGTGTATGCCCCCCAGCTCCGGCGCTGCGCCAGATGGTCCTGCTCCATTCTGGATTCTGGTTGTTCCTTGATTTTGCGCTCCAAGCTGTCCAATTTGTTGAAGCAAATTCTGGATCATCTCCTCCTGTCTCTTTATCATTGTCTCCATCTCATCCCTGGTGATGAAGATCGATGCTTGGTTTGCTCCTAAGGAAGCCTCTTGACTCCCTTCGTGCTGACTTCGCTCTGGTCTCTGCCTTTTACTAGTTTGTCTCGTCATGATTCTTCGGATCTTAAATCTCTTAGCCTTCTGATTCAACTTTCAAATGATAGAACTCCTAAGTTCAGTTCTCAATGAAAGCACCAAAGTGTTTGCGCCAAAATTGGTCACAAACCCCGAATGTTGTGAAAGCACCAGTGTATGAATATAAATCAACAATATTCACACACAAATCTCAAATCTAAGCAAACAGAGTATCACAATTCAGAAATAATGAACAGAAACACGAGATTTATAGTGGTTCGGCGATCTTGCCTACGTCCACTCTGAAGTTGATGATTTTATTGATGTTCTCTTGATGATTACAATTTATTCTGATGTAGTACAACTGATTATATGATTACAATCTGAATCTAAGGAAGCAGTGGTGATTCTGAGTAGATCTGGCAGAGTCTGGGCGCTCTTTAGCTCTCAAAATTGTCCGACCCCTTTTCTGAACGACCAGGGGCTCTATTTATAGGTGTAGGAGGCTGATATTTCGCCTAAATTGAGGGGAGACCAGTTCTGGTACGTGAGGGGGCCCACCTGGCCGAAATCTGGAGATCTGGGCTCACTTTGGGATCGATTCGACCCTTGGTTCGAATCGATCAAGAAATTGTCCGATCGAGCTGAAATTTGGCGTGAACATTCTTCAACATGTGCTCAAGCTACTGTCCAAATTTCTTAGCATTTGGACTTGTAGATCTCAAGTTATGATCGATTCAAGATTGCATTCCTGGTTGACACGCTTGCTTCGACTCGATTCGTTCGAATCAATAGGCTCGACTCGATGGCCTCGCGTGCCTTTGCGATGACGTGGTGCGCATTTCCTGGGTTGATCCACTTTTCACTCCGAGACGACTGGGTCGACTCCACCTTTTCTGCTGCCTTGACTTAGTGGATTCTAGAGAATGGATTCGAAGGTGCGATCGTTCGAATCAATTATGTTACGCTACAGCCAATCGATTCGAAGTCATCATAATAGGATGGGTTCGAAGGTATTCATTTCGATGGAGTCGAAGGAAGGCACTTAATGGATTCGAACACGCCACCATCGCATGGATTCGAAGAAGAGCATCTGATGGTTACGAAGTGGAGTAGCTTCATGGATTCGAAGCGAAGTATATGATGGGTACGAGGCAAGATGTCTTCATGGGTTTGAGTGATGGATACGAACCATCAAGCTCAGATGGATACGAAGGTGTTCAATCTGAAGGTTACGAGGCGAATTAGCTCTGTGGATTCGAAGTACTCTGGCTTGATCGATTCGAACGCATACTTCTGCCTATGGATTCGAACTCAAGGTCATTTCCTCCAATTTGCATCGATGATATCTTGAGCGTACAAACTCGGATTGACTTCAAACTTGGAATGTTGGTTTGCATGGCTTTACTTGTCATGTCTTATCAATTGTAGCCCGATCCGGACTCGGACAAAATTCATCGATATCCATGGTGAACTTGTGATGTAACTGTCCTACAGGATGAACTGTCTTTGAGTTCTAGTCAGTTTTTTTGGTGTCACGGCCTTGCCAAAAGGCGGGATAACAAGGATTATATGTATAGCACCTAATTATTTCATTTAAATTAAAGCCAGTTCAGTTTGGTTTATTCATTATCTACACAAACATAAGCTTGGTGTAACGACCTGCCTTTTTGGACGTTTTATGCAGACGCACGCGTCAGACTCAAACCATTCAAAAGGGCAGAATGTTATGGGGTAAATAAGAAAAAGCAGAGAAAGGAAGAAACAAATATAGAATCTCGCAGCGGAATGACAAAATATAATAATCAAATAAACAGTTCATGAAGCTGTTTACAAATAACATTGATTAAACTTTTATAATACAGATCAGAGTTACATACAATAAGAATAAATAATAAATAAATGCAACGGAACAACATGATGTAGTGGAATAAATATAATAAATAATGATAGTACAAATCTTCGTCTTCATCCTCCAAAAGGTAGTCTCGATACACTGAAAAGCTCAGACTGACCTGAGCGAATTGAAAAGACAAAACACCCGAGTCGGAAGTAAAAGATCTTATGTAAGTTAAATCAACGGTAAATAAATATGAGTGTAACGGCGTCAGAGATGTTTACGGGGTTTGACATCTCCTATTTAGTGTCTAACGTGAGTGCAATAACTTAAGAGATGTTCGGGATTCCCATCTCCTAATGATCCATTAAACTATCTACTATGTAGTACAATACGCTGTTATAATAGTGTCTACAGTAAAGTAAATTATTCAAATAGCGTTAAGGCGTTACCCATATCCCCCTTAACACAATTTATATATTCCCATAGTCTATACAGTACCGTAATTCCTCCATAAACAGGAGAGCTATCAGAGGGCATTCCATAGGTATGGTACAAACCAAACTCATAGAAGGCGCGATAGGGCATGTGAACACGGCACTCGAGGCAATGCTAGGGTAGATATACCAACTGCAGATCCAGACTAGTGGTAATGCATAACAACTACTACCGCCCACCTCGGAACACACTCCCATAATGAAAATCAAGGGGTGCCACCAAATCATCACAAAGTCATAATATGGTATTGAAGAAATGTGTCCGATAGGAGGAATGACCTCACTTGGCCCGGCATGGCTCCTGTTTTAGTCACATCTAAGCTGACTCACAGGAGTCAGGGTCCCGTAAATACCTCATATAGAATCATTCGCCAAACCATCCAACTTCATTTCTGGAATCTCCACCACGTACACAGTTGTTAAAGTGGTTTTCGGTATTGGCAGAGAGTATGACAATATCCAATCCCGGTCTCTTTAACAACCAAACGTTTATTTCACACCGGATGGTTCTTTTACATTTTCAAAAACCAATTCATAATTGATACCAAAATACCATATTCTCAAAACCATATAACTTTCGAATCATATTCACTTTCAAAATCACATTCACTTCCAAAATCATATTCACTTTAAAAATCATATTTACTCAAATATGTCATTTCACAAAAGGGTATCAATTCCAAATTCCAACATAGGTTGTATCATCATCAAGGATTGAAATATAAATACTTCAACCTTACACAGTCTGAAATTTTAGAAAATAGTTTGGATAGTCATAAATAGTTTTAATAGTTTAAAATAGTTTAAAATAGATTAAATAATTTAAATAGTAGAAATAGTTTAAAATAGATTTAATTTGATTTAAAATGATTTATATCGATTTAAAGTAGATTAAATAGTTTTAAATTACCTTAAATGGATTTTAAATAGATTAAATAAATTTAAAATTGATTAAATAGATTTAAATTATATTAAATAGATTTAAAATAAATTAAATACATTTAAAATAGATTAAATAAATTTAAAATATATTAAATAAATTTAAATTCTATAAAATAGATTTAAAATAGATTAAATACATTTAAAATAGATTAAATAAATTTAAAATAGATTAAATATATTTAAATTATATTAAATAGATTTAAAATAGATTAAATAAATTTAATTAGTTTAAAATAGGTAAAATAGATTAAATTGGATTAAATAGGTTATAATAGATTAAAATAAATTAAAATAGTTTTAAATTGATTAAAATAGTTAATTTAATTAAAATAGTTTAAAATAGATTTCAAAGTTATATCCAAACATTTTCAATAACTCAATTCCAATAAATTCATTTATATTTGACACTTCAACTTTGAAATTCCAATTTAAATCCTTTGAACAATTCATTAAATCAATTCTAATTTCAACATTAGCACTTGGATTATCAAAAATAATTCGGTTTATATAAATCAATTTCTATTTCAAAATGCCAATTAACTGAAATTCAAAATTTTAAGAATTAAAAATCACTTAATTTAACCAATCCGGTGTCCGTTTATAATTTTCTACCCTATGGTCAAGTGATACGGATATTTATCATTTCAATCCACAATTTAACATTTTACGGTTATATATAATTTCAAACCGCAATCCCGAATTAAATAAAATCCATAAAATCGCTCGAGTCTACCATTTTAACCCATAACGATTTTTCCCTAATCTATAGATCGTTCGGGTATGTATCATTTCAACCCATATGGAACTTGCAGTGTTATAACAATATAAAAATACAACATCCAGTCATCCAATATCAACAATCAACATCTATCACAATTATCATCCAAATCAACCAATAAACATCAATAGATAACTGATTACCATTAACAGGTATTAAATTGACAATTAAATTTAATCACTACTACAAAATACGCATGTTGCTTCGCCTCATTTGCATCGGTTGTTACAACAACCGATGCAAATAGAAGTATTTGCATCGATTACGCTTTAACAACCGATGCATTTGGTATATGGAAAGCAGTAGATAGTAAAAAAATACAATTTGCATCGGTTATCATCGACAACCGAAGAAAATATACCGATGCAAATAGTGTTAGTTGCATCAGTTTTATCTACAACCGATGCAAAAATACTATTCCACGTTGAAAACCGTGATGAAAAGTTAGCGGTAAATTATTTCGTCTCCCTCTCATTTTCACCGGGAACCTCTTCTTTTCGTCCTTCACTCGAAAACCCTAAATCCCTCTCCCCCTTTTCATTTTTCCCAAAATCGGCTAAACCTGATCTAAATCCAAGCTTCATCGCCGTAAATAATTTCCTCTATCACGAGCTCTCCCCACCTCTCTTTCTTTTTAGCCATTCACAAATTATTTGTATAACCCTTCACAAATAATCTTGGTAGATCTGCATTCGGTTGTTCCACGAAGCTAAGAGGTAAAAGTCAATTCAAATAATAACAGTCTTTCTTCCCAGTCCCTCGTAATTGAAGTTAGCAATTTAAGTTATTCATTGCGCAACCAGTAAAAAAAGCTCGTTCACATCCTTAGAAATTGCTCTTTTATTGTTCCAAATGGGAAGCTGTGGATGCTTCTTGGTCCAAATGGATGTGGAAAATCAACACTTCTTAAAGTTTGCCTTTTTCGTTCTTTTTTTCTATTATAGATTCCCATTGCTCACATGGTTGTTGATGCAATTTTTGGTTGAACTTTGGGTTTTTTTCTGTAGATTTTGGCTGGGCTATTGCTTCTTAGTGACGGGTGCTTATATGTGAATAGACCCAAGAGATTTGTTTTTCAAATCCTGATCATCAGGTATTCATTCTATGGTATTCTATGTAAACCATAGTTATGCATAAGTAAGTTGTTTTTGTATGGATATCAATTTAATAGAAATATATGAGTTGTTTTAAGATGTTGGTAACTAGTTTTAAATTCTATTATGCATACAGCTACAACTTCTTGTCATTTCTGTTATCACAAATTTACAATTGGTGCTTTGATGAATGTTATGTATGAACTTATTATCAGTTTACATATTTGTTTTGTACACTTTCTGGCAGTACTTTTGATGAATATTATGATGTATGAACTTGTTATTGTGTAGGTTGTGATGCCTACAGTGGAGGCAGATGTTGCATTTGGTCTTGGTAAGTGCAAGCTAACGTTGGACGAAGTTAAATCAAGGGTGTCTAAAGCTTTAGATGTCGTAGGCATGTCAAGCTATACACAAGTAGGTATTTTACTCATGAAAACATACAAATACCATTGATAGATTGCTTATCGTATTTAGTAGAGGCCAATTCAAACTCTTAAGTGGCGGTCAGAAACAAAGAGTTGCAATAGCTGGTGCTCTAGCAGAAGCATGTAGAGTGTTGTTGTTAGATGAACTCACCACCTTTTTGGATGAATATGACCAGGTTGTCATTTATGATACAAAAGTTTTTTAGATAATAAATATTCTCACCATCATTCAAATTATGTGATAGCTAGTGGTCATCAAATTACAGGATCTTTTCTAAAGAAGTTTTGATTCTTATGCAATATATGATGAATGCTAAAAAAATAAAAATAAAAATATGAAAAGCAGCATCAAGCGTGCTATGTTTTTGGTGTGCTAAAAGTAGGAACTATAACAGCTTTAGGACTTCTAAGCGACTTTGAAACTTTACACAAAATATTTTGGTCTACTGCAAGAGACTCAAATAAATGCTTATTAACTTTGTTGACAATGAACATTATGAATCTTCTTTATAGCTACAATCTGTTGACATAGTAAATAATTGAAAAGGTATATTATTATGTATGTTGGTAACTAGCTTCATAGCAAAATTGAACTTCAATGTTCCATGTCACAATACATAGCTTTAAAATACACCTCGTCAAGGCGCTTTAATATTCCTAAAAAAACTGTACCAAATCAACATCTTCCCAGTAGACAACCATCACTGAAATTATTGGTGGCAGCAGTCGGTTCATCAACAGAAAATACCCTATGATCAGTGCCTGTTAAATCTAAAGTCAGTAATAAGTAAATGTTCTTGAACCTCTGTCTACTGAATCCAAGCAGAAGCTATGACTGAAAAAAACTCTAAAAACTTGTGAGTCGATGTGAAATGGAATTAAGGTTCTAGGAAATAGTTACATTTTTTTTAGCATCATTCCTGTACTTTTGCAGGTCGAACTTTTGACCTTTGATTTCATATTCTAAACTACAAACCAACTAATCCAATGTTGAATGTAATAAAGATTCTATGAAACTAAATTTTAAACTCCTCTTTACTGTTGTCTTACGTGCTTGGTTACCTTCTTCTCTTCGATCATAGTGGTGTTTCTTTGTGATAGTTTGCACCATACTCATATAGTGTTTTCAACTATCAAATTATTTAAATTGATTTATGAATATATATTCATTTAGCAATGCATTTAGAACTTTGTTGGTAGTAATTGCATATGTGTAAAAGCTATATGCAGTATACTTCTTTTTGAATCAGGTTTCATCTAAAATACAACAGCAGCTAATATATGTATATCTTATACTTGCGTTAGTGTTGTTATCAATTTAGTATAATATTAAACAAGTTTATAATACTATAGCCTTATGTTCACTAAATAAATGCATTCAAAGAGGTAAAAAGTGTCAGGTTAGGAGGCTACATATGTACTAAGCTAGACTATGTAATAAAAAGTTAGTGATAGGCTTATATGTAAATAGTAATAACCTGACATGCTTTTGACTATAATGGCCATGTACTCTATTCTGTTGTTGTCTAGTTTGTAGCAAAGTTTACGCAAACCTTGGAATTTATTTTATTTATTTTACAACTCCCTGCCATGAAGTTGTTGCATGCGTTTTTTTTGTGACCTGATGCCTTTTTGTTTTGGAAAGAGTAGCCTATGTATTAAATGTAAGTGACAGGCTATGTATTAGGAGCATGAAAATTCGAAACCTATATGTACTATTTTATAAAGTTAGTCTATTTGTAATAGAAAGCATGAACAACCACTAAGTTTTAACTAGTTATTTATATACCTCTACCTATCTTGTTGTACTTGGTTTTCCAACTAAATTTTTACTAGCTAAGATTCAATATATTAGAAGCTTGGACATGAAGAATTTTTAGTTGTTCTTAGTGAGTTAGTACCATGCTTTTCCATTATTTTTCATGCGTTTTCTATATATTGTGTTGGAATTGTTTAATAGTTAACTTGATAATATAAACATTTATATAAACACTAAATTTCCAAGGTGGTTGTGAAAAGATCTTATAAGAGAAGTTTTATTATAAAACATAGATTTCTAACTTAATGTTTATAGAAAACTTAGTTTATTTTGTAATAAAATGGTTATGTTTTAATAATGGATTTGGAATAGAAATAATTGCGGTTGTTTAAAATGAATAGACTTAAAAATATGCTTTGGAATATGATTTTGTAAATAATACAACTATATGGAAATTTAAAATATGAAATCAAATAACCTGTAACACTATGCATTGGAGTAATAATTTTAGCCTGCTTTAGCAAATAAATGAAAAGAAGCAACTGAGCATTATAAATGCTATGTGATATGTATAACATGTGTATGTTGAATGGAGGTTTAGGCAGAGGATGGTGGGCTGTGAAGAAAGTGGGCCGTGCCAGTAGTATGCTTGATGTTTTGTTGGTTGATGAGGTGGAGACAATGGTAGTGCTGGATATTGTAGTGTTGTATGGAGGAGGTAGGCAGTGAGGTGGTTAGAGGAGTGGTGAAGTGAATGCAGAGGGCAGTTGCAAAAGATGGTGGCAGCAATGTGGGGATGATAGCAATGTTATGGTGTTTGTGTGTAGTTGCTTAAAGTTGGTTGAAGGTTGTGGTTTGCAGAAGTGTAGTATGCAGAGGGAAGGCAGGCTGGTGGTGGAAGATGATGGATGTATGGGGTATTTAAGGAGTGGCAGTGGTTTGATGTGGTTGGAAATGTGATGGTGTTTGTTGTTGTGGTGAACATGATGGTTGAGCAACAGTAATGTGTTGTTGGGAGATGTTTTGCAAGAAGTACAGGTGGTGGGGTGCAGTTTGTGATGGATATGGTGATGATTACTAATGAACTGGTTGTAGGCTGTGGTGATGTTTGAGTGTGTATTTGTATGTGGTTCAGGGAGTAAATGTATGTAGGCAGATTGATGGTTTGTGTGTGGAGGAGAGTGAAATGAGTGGTTTCGGTTGCATTTATTTTTTACTACTGACTGTTTGATTATGTACCGTGGAATTTATTTATGTTTTTCATTCTTTTGTAGAATTATTAAATCTGATTATGTATTTGTTATTAAATTTATTTTGAATGATAGTAATATTGCATGCAATAATTGTTTGTTATAATTAATAATATACATATATAGTCTATTTGAATACTGCAATAATGGTATCTGAGAATGGTTTTTTGCATCAGGTATAAATAGCTGATGCAATAGAGAGATTAGTTTGCATCGGTTGTTATGAAAAACCGATGTAATAGAGGGATTAGTTGCATCGGTTTTCATTACAACTGATGCAACATGGGGGCTGTGTCCAAGCAACCAACCATGATATTTTGCATCAGTTGTTAGTAACAACCGATGCAAAAAGGACTGTTTTGCATCGGTTTCAGAACTGATGCAAAAGTGTTAAGCCTGTTGCATCGGTTGCATATGCATCGGTTGTTGAACTGATGCAAAAGGGGGGTAAACAACCGATGCAAATGACCTGTTTTGTAGTAGTGAATATTAAATTAAACGATGATTAAATGCAATAAAAGTCAAATTTAACTAAAATGACAATTTAAACATACCAAACCTCAATCAATTAATTTCTAATCACATCATAAATTAAATTTAACTAACATAAGATAATCTAGTAATTGTGAGTAGGTTAAAACACTCACAATTGATTTCAAATCGATACGAAATCCAAAATAGGGTCCAAAATTCGACAGTCTCAGGATTCGTCTAAACCAGTCTCAAAATGTCCGGAATTTCAATACGATCGCAGTGGAACAGACCGTGCATGAATCAGACCTCGTATGTGAAAGTTATTAACATTAAAAGTTATACGATTTTAAAATATGAAATAAACAAATAATAAAAGGAAAAAATAGCGCACCTACTCTCGTTCGAACACGTGCACCAAACCCTAATGGCCTGAAGCTCCACCGTTCGATACGAAGCCGCCCAAACTTGCCTCGCCACATGTTCAACCAAGACCAACACTCCGATCAGAGACCATAGTCGAACTCGCCACCCAGAGCCGCCCCTATCGCCACCAGGACGGCGCCTCCGGCCACCATATCTGCAGTCGCCACCGTACGCCTTCCACAGCCAATTTCTGGCAATCTTAGCACCATTAAGATGAATGGCCACCACCCAGAGACCTGCTCGACTCCCTCTTCGCAACGGCGCCTCCCGATTGTCGATCGGACGACGATCCACCGTTGGATCGAAACCCTAGCAACGGATGGTCGAGGTTCAACCTCGATTTCTGGACAAATGGGGATTTGAATCGGAAAACAAATTGCAGATCTAGTTTACGCTCGTCGAGAGCTTCGAAACAGTATATAATTTGATAGAGTTTGGAGGTGTTTGATTTTGAAATTGGTTTGGAGATTGAATTGAGTTTGTATCTGCAGCCATTGGGAAGAAGAAGAAGAACTTATAAATGGAATAGACAGTACGTACAGAAATGAGAAGTAATTAGGTGGCTAGGGTTAGAACAAAATTTATTTATGGACTAGGCCCTATAAGAAAGAATGAACATCCGAAAAAGATTTGAATTGACAATAAAGACCCGAAAAGCACGTTCTACCTCCGAAACGAAAGTGGTCATCCCATATATCAAAATATATGTTTTTGATAGTTTTAAACTAAATGAAATAGGTTTCAAGTCCTAATTCCATCATATGAAGAAGTTAGCTTTAAAATCAGCTTATTTCAAATTGATTTCAATTGAATTTAATTAAATTGATTTCTACGTGTTTCGAGGCAGTATGACCAAACGACGAGTCTGATCGCTACGAAACTTGAAACCTTATAATAATTCATTGTCACGGATCCGATGAAACTGGTTTCATCAAAATCCGAGACAGTGGCCAAAATGGTTATTTCCACATTATTTAAATAAAATAAATTAAATTAAATTAATTAAATCACTTTTTCCATTAAAATTTGATAATTAATAAATTTCATCATTTTTGATCACTTAGACATTTACAATAATTTAAAACAAATTTACATGTCAATTCAATGTTAGATATTAGACTGATTACAGTGTTCAATTTCAACTGTAATTAAATCCAATTAATTATAATTTAATTCCAATAAATTGATTTAATTTGATTTTAGTCCTTTTCATTTCATCATTCATTACTCTATGCATATTTTAACATTGGGTTATATCTTATTACGTTAGTATTCCACAATTACCAACTTTTATTTATTAATTGCAATTTCCAATTATATTGAATTTTTGTCGATTTTCACATTAATTATAATTTAAAATCCCAATAAATTAATTTATCTTGGTTTCACTTCTTTTTTACATCAATTATTGCCTTGAAAATATAATTAACATTTCTACACATTTTATTGCATTCACCTTTTACAGTTATCGTCTTAACTCATTTTATGTAACATTTAGTTACATTTAATTATAATTGATTAAATAAATTGGTAACACTAACAATTGTCACATTTCTGCATTTAATAACGTTTCTAAGTTTGTTATCTAGCACACATGTTATAACTACTTACACTATACTAATTCTATCCAATTACCATTTATTACACAATATTTCATTAATAAATCAACATTTAAATTATCAATTACTCTTTTAATCCAATTATTATTTAATACACACATTATTATAATTTATTTACAATCTATAACCAATTATAATTTATTAATCATTTTAATAAATCAGAATTACATTTAAAGCAGTTATCAATTACCTTAAATTAATACTATTACATTTCGTTCCAATTATATTTTTATTATTAAATCACAATTTTTTTTATTTCTTCCAATATTAAATCCCAAAACCTTATTAAATTAACTATTTTTAGTTATCGAAAATTACAGGTCGTTACACTTTGGATTATTGCATTTCTTATGCAACTTTATAGGGAAAACTGTCAAACTATCTCTATAATGACCTTATATGTAGCAGGATTATTTGGGATGATGGACAGGTTAGGTATATGAGCTTGAGGTATGCAAGGATTCAATTGCTAGTGCAGGTCAATGTGTTGGAGTTTTCAATTGATTTGGATGATGTGTTGAAGCTAAAGGCGAGGAGTCTTTGTGAGAGGGAGAAGTGTACTTTGGAGAAGCTATTTCCACTTAGTAAGGTAGTCTTTGATGAATCTGGGGTAAGTGTTCTTGGTTTGGGCATTTATTGTTTTGTATTCACCTGGATTTTTATTATTTCTTGTAGGCTTATAACTTTTTTCTAAGAAAAACCATGGTTAACCATTATATTAATATAAACTAAATTTATTCAAGAATGATATTATAATTGAAATATATGAGGCATGAGGTGGCTAAATGCTAGAAGTGAATCATCTAAGCATATGCATTTGGATGTACACCTTTAAAAACTATTGTTCTTTGATGTTTTGGTTATATATGGAAATTTTGCATTTTAATGAATTTGCATCTGTAGTTAATAGCATAAAACATCACTTGAACTATTTACAAACACTTGGAATTGAAAAAATCGTTACAGCCACCTGTTTTGAGATTAATAGAAGAGCATTCAAGGCCACAAGCACAATTTTATATAAGTTAACATGACATAAATCACAACATATATAATAGATTTTTATTCAATGTCCTTTTATTAAAATAGTATAACAATCAGTATCCAGGGGAATAGAACCCAAATTTTTATACTAAGAAACTTGATGACCATTTCATCCAAAATGGAGTGAATAATACATTTCTATCAACTGCAGTTTTGTTGAATTCAGAAATGGAAATGATGTTAACTATAAATGTGCATCATATGGTGTCTGCTTACACAAATTTTATTGAAGATTTTTGAATACCACCACTCCCTATGGCGTTTGTTGGAACCATAAACTCTAAACTTTGTCGGGGTGCAAGAGAAATGATGTATAAGCTTCGATTGATGATTTGTCTATGATTATGTAAAGATTTTCAAGAAATTTTAAAGGTCTCTTTGTTAAAGAATTTAATTTCTTTATCTCTTTACCTTGTGAAAGTGGAATAATGAAATTATGATGAGGGGGACAATGTAGAGTAATTATGCATCTAGTCCTTAGGAAAATTTGCAAATTTCAGTTTATAGTAGTATGTAAAATATTCATTTACATTTTATAAATGGTTTACTAAACTATACTTGTACAAAAATATTTTCATCCTTAACCACATGCTTACACATAATAGTGCTTGCAATCTCTAACCTATTGTCATAAATATTTTCGAAACGTTCATTTAGATTTTCTATAATATGAATTAAAGCAGCTAGGTGGGATGTTGTATATATAATGTACTAGTCATATATGTGCATATATGTCTAGTGGCTACATACTTTGCATGAGAAAACAATTAGCAATAGGAATAAAAGGCAATAAAGTAATATGTCCTACTGCTCTCTATCTACATGCATTATATTGGTTAGTCTTATGCCAGCAGAAGTGCAACTAAGTGACATTTAGTCACCCAGACTTGGCATGGGCTCAAAAAAAATTGGTCACTCGATCAGATAAAGCCATCTGATGACTCTTAGTCACTCAACTGGAGCTCAACCTCGGGTGACTTTTGCATTGAGAATGGAGGGACTCCAGGCGATTAAGTTTGCCCAAAGTGATGAGCTTCAAGTGTTTTCATCACCTTAAAGACAAAGTTACCTAAATGACTTTAGTCCCCTAAGGCAGAGTGAAGTCTCCATAGGTGTAGGTGGAGATGATAGCTGGGTCTCCTTGTGTCCATGATGAATACTTAGTTCCGCTCATGCCCTATAAATTTACACTGCATTAATGCTCATTTACCCTTCTTCATCATGTCTTGACATATACAGAGCTCAAATGCAATTGTGAAGTACATTTTAGGTACTCGTATGTTTATATAGCACATTAAGCTAAATAATAAAAACAATAATCATGCAGTACATTAAATTTTAATATTATGAATGGTAAATTATTTGGAACATGTGCATAAAATATTTTTACTCTTTTCTATGGAGCTTAGGTTTTATTTTATCTTTTGGTAACAACACTCAGATGAACCTAAAGTTCCTTTTTCTCACATAACAGGATAAGTATTTGTACGGTAGTGTTTATTTTTGTTAAGTTACTAATATATGATTTGGATAGAAAGACCATGAAAAATCAGAGTGAATTTTCAGTCAAAATTTGATTTTAATCTAGTTATTTGTTTTATTTGTTTCAAGTTGACACTGCCCATTTTGTTAGTATTTTCTTAATGTAAGTGTTCTGGTGTCTTATTTGCCTAATGTTAGTATTTGCATAATGTTGGTACTCATTATGCTCGTCCAAATTTTATATATGTGTCATAGTGTTACATGGAGGTTTGGCCAAGTAACTAGAGGAACGGCATAAGTACCCTTCGACATTCAAAGGACGTTCGACATTAGGGGTATCATTCGACATTCGAAGGTCGCTCGGCATTACAGCCTCGACCGGCATTGCAGCCTCGACCGGCATTCCAGCCTCGACCGGCATTCCAGCCTCGTTCGACATGGCAAGGTCGTTCGACGTCGGAAGCCTCGTTCGGCATTCAGAGGTCGTTCGGCATTCAGCCTTGTTCAGCATTCAAAGGTCGTTCGTCATTCAGAGGTCGTTCTGCATTCAGCCTTGTTCGGCATTCAAAGGTCGTTCGGCACTCAGCCTCGTTCGGCATTCGAAGGTTGTTCGGCATTCAGCCTCGACCGGCATTCGAAGGTCGTCCGGCATCAGCAGCCTCGTTCGGCATTCAGAGATCGTTCGGCATCCACCCTCGTTTGGCAGAAGTCTCAACCGGCATGAAGCCTCGCTCGGCAGAAGTCTCGCTCGGCATTTGCCGTTCGGCATTCATGGTTCGGCACACAGAAGTTACTCGCTTTGGGCCGAGGTATCTTGCCACTATGCCCACAAGGGAAGTCCAACCCATCTTTGTCTATAAATAGAGAGGCAGGGGCACATTGAAAAGGATCCTTTTTTGGGAGAACACTGGGGAGACTCTGCCGCTTTCAAGACTCATTCTTTTTACTTAGCAATTGTATTCAAGTAATTGGTGTACGGATTGTATCTATAATCGCTTATTAAGTGAAGCAATAAAGATTAACCTCAAAGTGGACGTAGGAAGTTACGCCGAACCACTATAAATCTGGTGTTCTTATTTTCTGCATTCAATTTAGTCTATATCTCTCTGTCTTAATTTATCTTCTTCATTTATCTCTCTACACAATCTTTCTAAAGGGGTTAGTGACCAATTTTGGTGCTAACACTTTGGTGCTTTCACTGAGAATCGAATTCTCAGACCACAAGGATCTGCTTTGAAGTTACTGGATTGAATAAATCCCCCGAAGTAGATCCGAGTCGTTCATAAGACGTCCGTTGATTCTACTCGGAGTTCCTACCAATAACTCTACAATGGGAAGACCACGTACCAGATCAGGCTCTCATAATGCGGACGCCCATGAGACCGCTAGCGTACAACAAATAGGGCCTAGCAATCAGCAAGAAAATTTGGGTGCAGGAATTGCCACCCAAGATCAAATGGAAGTTGTCACCAGAACGGAGTTCAACGACTTGATGAGAGAACTCATGGAAAGCAGGAGACAACTTGGAGAACAGATTCAAGCTAACGCCAACCTTATGGCCCAGCTCACTCAACAACAGCATCAGAATGCTGGAGACTGTCTAGCTCATTACTCTTCATCTGATAGCTCAACTTCATCTGATGAACCCCCTAGGCGTAGACGCTGCAAGACTGAAACTACGTAGGCAGGTGTTGCCGATCAAACAACTAGAGATCGCCCACACCTCGGAGATCGCAACCAAGTAGGAACAGGAAACTTAGGATCCGGAGTGCAGGCGAAAACTGGACGCCCGGCTCACCAAGGCGCCAACGATACTAAACCTCAAGAAACACGTTTGGCAGATCGCCAGCAGAGGAGGCATCAACCCGGCCGATCCAGCAAAACAGACTCCAACCTTCCATCTTCCATACAAACCCCAAACCTATCAGCTATGGTCAGACAACTGATGAGAGAAAATCAAGGCCTGACAAATGAAGATTGGGGGATATCAAAAGGTCATACTCCATTTGCGAACAATGTTCTACAGGCAGAATACCCCAGGAAGTTTACCATGCCAACTATCCCGGCCTACGAAGGAAAGACTGATCCCCGACATTGTTATCCCACCTTTTGGCAAGGTCGTGACACCAAGGAACTGGCTAGAAATCAATGACGATCCGTCCTGGAAATTAGTTACATCGCAAGTACATCATGGACATCAATGAATTTCTTCCAAGTCCGGATCGGGCTGCAATTGATAAGACACGACAAGCAAAGCAAGGAAAGCGAACATTCCAAGTTTCAAGTCAATCCGACCTCGTATGCTTGAGTTATGATCGGATCGAAATAAAGGAGATACCCCATAATTCGAATCCATAGGAGAAACCCATGTTCGAATCCATCAGGCGACTTCTTGTTCGTATCCATCAACACTTGTCTATTTCGAATCGATCACCGTCTCCTAGTTCGAATCCATCGACAGAAAGACCACGTCACAATGATCTCCTGGCATAAGCTTCGCATCCTCCAGCTTCGTATCGATCAGGTCGAAACCCATCAGACGGTTTGGCTTCGTATCAAGCAGGTCGAATCCATCAGATGGTCTATCCTCGTATCGATTATCCATTCCCAAGTTCATATCCATTGGTCAAAGTCCTATTCGAATCGCTCAGTTATCCCTAGTTCGTATCCATCAAATATGGCTAACGTTTGAACCCATGAAGACACCCTACTTCGTACCCAATAGGATGCTCTGCTTCGAATCCATGCATAGGTGGTATGCTCGAATTCATCGAGGTGCCTTGCTTCGAATCCACCGAGTCAAGGTGGCGAAGTCTCTGGGACGACTCGATCAAATAGGTGAAGAAAGCAGATCAAAGCTAAAGTTCCGCTCCATGTCATCACGAAGTCATGTGCCATTATCGATTCGAGCTGATCGATTCGATCATATCGATTCAAACTTACCGGCCTGCCGAAGAACACCAATTCGAATCGATCATAACTCAAGATCTATAAGTCCAAGTGCTATGAAATTTTCACAGAAGCTTGCGCACATGTTGAAGAATGTCCACACCAAATTTTAGCTCGATTGGACGTTTTCTTGATCGATTTGAATGGACTTTGAATTGATCCCAATGTGGGCCCGGATTTCCTGAAGGCGGACGCGTGGGCCCCCTCACGTGCCAGAAGTGGTCTCCCGAAATTTAGGTGAAATATCTGCCTCCTACACTTATAAATAGAGCCCCTGGTCATTCAGAAAAGGGGTCGGACAATTTTAAGAGCTAAAGAGCGCCCAGACTCTGCCAGATTTACTCCAAATCACCACTACTGCCTTAGATTCAGACTTAGATCAGAAAATCTGTTGTATTACATTATAAGAAATTGTAATCTTCAAGTATCGAGCAATAAAATCATCAAACTTCATAGTGGACGTAGGCGAAACGCCGAACCACTCTAAATTGTTGTCTTCCGTGCAATTTACTTTCTGTTATTTGGAGTTTTTGTTAGATAATTCTCAGTTTTAATTTTCTTTCTTCACTTTTATCTCTTCAAAAACTTCCAAAGAGTGTTGTGCCCATTTTTGGTACAAACACTTTGGTGCTTTCACTGAGAAAACCAGCTTTTTGTCCTGCTCCTTGGATCTACCATCGATACCGGATTGCATAAATCCAAGAGGAAGATCCAGATCTCTAATCCGGAATCCTTCCATTCTATTCAGATTTGCATAAAGTCTAGGAAAGGACTCCACCACTCAAGATGGTTAGCACAAGAACTGCCTCTACAGCCGCTGATCAAGAAGGTCGAGATAGACAAAATCCTACACAGCAGCTGCCATCCAATCAAGACAACACTGCTAACTCAGATCCGTCTGGGCCAGTCACCAGACAAGAGTTCCAAGTGTTGCTCCAAGAACTGACTCAAAGTCAGCAACAGTTGGCCGAATAGTTGCGCGCTAATATTGAATTGACCAACCAACTAAACCGCCAAAGCCGCAAAAGATCCAGAAGGGATGATATTTCCCGCTCGTCTACTGAAAGTTCCGCCTCGTCTGACTATCACCACAGATCTACCCGTCCCCGATTAGACGGGAGTCACACACAAACTACCGGATATCAACCTGCCTTGACCATTGGACAGTTAAGGACAGGGCCGTCGGCCAGCTTCCAGACCAGGCCCTCAACACGAGGAGGCCCTACTCCACAGTATACCACGGACAATCGCGCCGCAACTGCCGTGGTAGAAACAAGGGCTGATACCCGAAATCTTTCAGATCCGAATAATCAGCAGCGTGGGCGTACTCCTGAACCATACGTCCCGGAAGATGCTGAGCCAAGGAGGCGAAACATGGACCGTCGACAGTGCCCGGTCCAAACTCGCGCTGTGGAACCCGACCACACCTTAGCTCAGCATACACAAAATGTAATGATGCCCGATATTTCAACTATGGTACATCAGATGATTCGCGAAAGCCAGGGCCTTACCAATGACGATTGGGGAATCTCTCGTAGTCATACCCCTTTCACAAACGAGATATTATACGTTGATCCTCCTCGGCGATTCAGAATGCCAACTCTCCCTATGTACGAAGGAAATCCGATCCCAATCAACATATTTTGAAATATGAGTGGTCAATGAGCGCCGCAAAGGCTGATGATGCGGTGAAGTGCCGAAGTTTCCCCATCTCTTTGGGAGGAATCGCAACAATGTGGTTTACAAGGTTGCCACCTAGATCTATCTCTTCGTTCGATCAACTGGCTAAGAAATTTGTCGAACAGTTTCGTATGCATGTCGCTAGACATAAAGATGTTAACACCCTGTCTAGTGTTACCCAAGCTCATGGAGAAACACTCAGGCGTTATTTGGAGAGATTCCATGCAGCATGTGTGGAGATTAGTAATCCCAACGATAACTCGATCTTGATGGCATTAACCAAAGGGATCGATCCCGATTCTGAGTTTGGAAATTGGTTAGCTGGGAAACCACCCGCATCGTTGGACCATTTCTACTCCAAAGCCGCCCAATTCTTACGGCAAGAGGACGCAAAACAGTCTAGGAAGCAGGACGATGCGAGGCCCAGGAGTGAAGGGATACAAAGTAACGTAGCAGTTAAGCAGTCCGGTGAGAATTCCGGAAAAGTTCAGTTAAATATACAGAACAAACAAACTCAGCCGAGAGGCAACAATGGTCAGGATAAGAAAAGAGATCAGAATCGAGGCCCACGGCATAGGGCTCCGATGTTCGATAATTACACGCCGTTGAATACATCGTTGGAAAACGTATATCTACAAACTTGCAACACTGTGCAATATAAGAAGCCTGCTCCGAAGCCCTCGTCGGAGAGGCAGGTTCAAACATGGAAGTTTTGTAGATTCCACGAGAGTTACGGCCACAATACCAATGAGTGTCGGCATTTGCAGGACCTCATCGAAAAGTTGATCAGGGAGAGAAAGTTAGATCAGTTTGTGCGGGCGCCGCAGTTTGGTGGTGCGGGCCCTTCAAATCAAAATCGTGCACAAAATCAAGAAAGACAAGAAGAACCCGCTCGTACGGGCGGAAGGCTAGTTATAAATAAATAAGTAGTGGTCCCCATCCAGCAGACAGAAGCTGGAGGGAAATGGAGTCGTATGCTAGCGTTATTAGGCATGCAGACTTCGAATGCTGCAGTAATTGTGAAGATGGGACTCCGACCAAGCAACAAAAGACAATGTCTGATGATATCATATTTAGAAGCCGAGACGCTGATAAGGTCGAAGCCCCCACAATCGACCCACTGGTCATATCTGCCCAGGTAGGTCCTGCTTGGATAAAGAGGATCCTGGTTGACAGTGGGAGCTCCGTAAACATCTTACTTAAACGGGCTTATGATTTAATGAAAATGGAAGCAAAGGACTTAAAACCTTGCCAATCTCGAGTCCACGGCTTCAACGGAAGTGCTACAATACCCACTGGAGTGACGGAACTACTGGTGGAGTTGGGGGTTGGAGAACGCCGGAGAGTCCGGATGTTGCAGTTTGTCGTTTTGGACATCGATTCACCTTATAATGCATTTTTGGGTCGACCGGCCCTTGCTGAGTTCCGGGCAGCCATTGCCCCATGGTGCTTGACTCTGAAGTTCCCCACTGATCACGGGGTCGGAGTCATTCAAGGAGATCAGGCAGCGGGGAGGGCCTGCTATGTTGCTCAACTACGAGGAGTACAACGAAAGGAGAAAGGTAAGGGCGTAGAGGAATCTCTCTGCGTCCGTTTTGCTGATAATTGACAATTAGTGCCTGGGCCCCGGCCCGGGCACCACGACCAATTCCTTAAAGATCTTGACCCAAGAGACAACGAAGATAAAGACGAATCTAAAGAGAATCAAGCTTCCCTAGCCGAACTGACTGTGGACGTCCCAATCAGTGAGGATGATGATTCGAGGGTGCTAAAAGTTGGATCTCAACTGGGCAAACAGACACAACAGGAATTGGTTGAATTTCTCCAGGCGAACCTTGACATTTTCGCCTGGACACACTCTGATATGTGCGGGATCTCACCGGACATCGCAAGTCACTCCCTGAATATTGATCCGCGGTATGTCCCGGTCAAGCAGAAAAGGCGTGGTATGGATCCAGAGAGATCTGCCGCCCTTAAAGAGGAGGTTGATAAGTTACAATCAAATGGGTTCATCCGAGATGCTTTGTATCCAGAATGGGTATCAAATCCCGTATTGGTTCGAAAACCGAATGGGAAATGGAGAACTTGCATCGACTACTCTGACTTAAATAAGGCTTGTCCAAAAGACAGTTTTCCACTTCCCCGAATTGACTAGCTCATGGATTCAACAGCTAGGCATGAATTATTATCTTTCATGGATGCTTATTATGGCTATAACCAAATACCTATGCATTTGCCTGATCAAGAACATACCAGTTTCGTGACCGATCTGGGACTCTACTACTATAGAGTCATGTCTTTTGGTCTAAAAAATGCCGGAGCAACATACCAACGCTTGGTCAATCGGATGTTCGCCGACCAGATCGGGAAGACCATGGAGGTTTATGTGGATGACATGCTAGTAAAATCTCGATTCTCCACAGATCACGTCAGAGATCTAGATTCGATGTTCTGCATTCTTCGAGAATATGGAATGAAGCTCAATCCTTTAAAATGTCATTTCGACGTCGCCTCTGGAAAGTTCCTCGGGTTCATCGTTAACGCTCAAGGGATAGAAGCAAATCCCGAAAAGATCTTGGCAATAAGGAATTTACAAACTCCAAGAACCATAAAGCAAGTCCAGAGTCTAAACGGGAAAGTAGCAGCATTGAGCAGATTCATTTCAAAATCCACCGATAAATGCATCCCTTTCTTCGATCTGATCCAGAAAGGAAAGCGAAACTTTGAATGGACCATGGAATGTGAAGACGCATTCCGATCGCTGGTTCAACATCTCTCCACACTACCGATCCTGTCAAAGCCGGTTGACCACGAACAATTGTACCTCTATCTGGCAGTATCGGAGCATGCAACCAGCGCTGCTTTGGTACGGGAAGAAGACCGAGTGCAGAAACCAGTCTACTATGTTAGTAAATGGCTAACAGGAGCCGAGAGAAATTACCCAAGACTAGAGAAACTGGCTTATTGCTTGGTCATTGCCTCAAGAAAGCTTCGCCCTTATTTCCAAGCTCATCCTCTTACTGTGTATACCGATCAGCCGTTACGACAGGTCCTCACGCGGCCTAAGACGTCTGGTAGGTTACTCAAGTGGAACATTGAACTAAGTCAATTTGATATCACATATGCTCCGCGGAGAGCCATTCAAGGACAAGTCCTAGCGGATTTTATAACCGAATTTACTATCTCAGAGGATCTGCCTGAAACCACTACACCTCCTAAATACATTTGGAAGTTGCACACCGATGGCGCATCGAACGATCAGTGTTCGGGTGCCGGAATAGTACTTGAAACTCCTGAAGGCCGATCCCTATGCTACGCTCTGAGGTTCGAATTTCGCGCAACCAATAATGAAGCCAAATACGAAGCTTTGCTTGCTGGGTTAAAACTTGCTTTGGATCTAAAGATTGTCGCAGTGGAAATTTATTGTGATTCCCAATTGGTTGTATATCAAGTTCTGGGCGAGTATCAGGCCAAAGATCGACGACTAGCTGCCTATCTAGCCCAAGTCCAAGAAGCGCTAGATTGATTCGATTACTATGCTATTTACCATATACCCTGTGAGCATAACCAGAAGGCTGACTCGTTAGCAAAGTTAGCAAGCACAGGTGAAGCACAGCAGATGGGACTTGTCCCAGTTGAAACTTTGTCCTCCCCAAGTATTGATCAAGTAGAGACGAATTTTGTGTTCGAAACCGCTCCCAGTAGAGAATCGTGGATGACTCCATACCGAAATTACATCGACAATGGGACATTGCTTGAGCATAGAAATGAGAAAAGACAAATTCTTCGAAAAGCTTCAAGGTTCGTCATTTAGAATGGAGTCATGTACAGAAGAGGTTATTCTATTCCTCTCCTCTGATGTATCGCGCACAATGAAATCAAACGAGTGTTACATGACGTACACGAAGGAGAGTGTGGCGATCACACCGGTGGGCAAGCTCTCGCTAAGAAAATACTCCGATATGGATACTACTGGCCGACAGTGAACCGAGATGCAGCAAACTATGCCAGAAAGTGCGATAGATGCCAGAGACACGTCCGAATTCCAAGAGCCCCGCCTACCGAGATAACTCAAATGGTCAGTCCCTGGCCATTCGCAATATGGGGCATCGATATCATCGGCGCTCTACCTCTGGCAAAAGGTGGTGCGAAGTACGCCATCGTCGCCGTTGACTACTTTACAAAGTGGGTTGAAGCCGAAGCTCTCGCAACGATTACGACAAGGAAAGTAATAAATTTCATAGTTCGCAACATCATCTGTCGATTTGGACTCCCGCATACCATCATCACCGATAATGGAGCCCAATTCGAAAGTGTAGAATTCAAGAATTTCTGTCAACGGTTTCATATCCATAAAAAATTCTCGGCAGTTGCACATCCTCAGGCAAACGATCAGGTCGAAGCTATCAATAAAGTTATAAAATCCATCCTAAAGAAACGACTGGAAAAGGCCGGGGGCAAATGGGTTGATGAACTTCCTATGGCATTATGGGCTTATCGAACAACTCACAAGACCGCAACCGGGCACACCCCGTTTTCCTTGTCTTATGGCTCAGAAGCTGTTATTCCAGTCGAGACGGAAGTGTTTTCCCATCGCGTGACTTATTATGATCTGAAAACAAACGCTATATTGCTTACTGAATCTTTGGATCTACTGGATGAGAAGCGGGAAGAGGCCGATTTGAGAGCGGCCGCATATCGAAGTCGAGTCGCCCGATTGTACAATGCCAAAGTTCGACCTCGAACTTTTGAACTCAGCGATCTCGTTCTCAAGAGAATCTATCCAGTTCCTTCACACATGAAACCAAATTGGGAAGGACCATACGTGATTACACAAAGACTCGGAGATGGCACATTCAAACTATCGACCGTTGACGGTCTAGATTTGCCAAGGGCCTGGAACAGCAAGAGTCTCCGTCGCTATTACACATGACAGGCTTTATTTATTTCATTATATCTTTCCATTTAGCAATTTATTTCTGCATTTCGAAATTATAATTTGTAATAAGGCAACTGACTATGCCATATTTTCTTATTTCAGCAATAAAATGCCATCTCTTCGAGCCAGAGCTGTGATTTGTTGAATACAATGTATGACATCATGATGCACGGAGAGCTAAATTCCATCACACAGTGGAATTTATTCAAGAAGGGAGTGGCTGTGATACAACCGGCCACTCGCTAAATGAAACCCGAGCTCGGGGGCAAGCCATCACGTCAGGCTAAAAATGAGTTGATACACGATAATTCCACACTTAACTCCGTACTCCCAGAGTGCGAGATGAAGTATAAACATTAAGTCAACTTCGTACTCCCAGAGTGCGAGACGGAGTATAAACATTACTCAACTCCGTACTCCCAGAGTGCGAGACAGAGTATAAACATTACTCAACTCCGTACTCCCAAAGTGCGAGACGGAGTATAAACATTACTCAACTCCGTACTCCCAGAGTGCGAGACGGAGTATAAACATTACTCAACTCCGTACTCCCAGAGTGCGAGACGGAGTATAAACAATACTCAACTCCGTACTCCCAGAGTGCGAGACGGAGTATAAACAATACTCAACTCCGTACTCCCAGAGTGCAAGACGGAGTATAAACATTACTCAACTCCGTACTCCCAGAGTGCGAGACGGAGTATAAACATTACTCAACTCCGTATTCCCAGAGTGCGAGACGGAGTATGAACATTAGTTAACTCCGTACTCCCAGAGTGCGAGACGGAGTATAAACATTAGTCAACTCCGTACTCCCAGAGTGCATATAAACATTAGTGAACTCCGTACTCCCAGAGTGCGAGATGGAGTATAAACATTAAGTCAACTCCGTACTCCCTGAGTGCGAGACGGAGTATAAACATTACTTTACTCCGTACTCCCAGAGTGCGAGTCGGAGTATAAACATACTTCAACTCCGCATTTCCAGAGTGCGAGACGAAGCACAAACATAAAACAAACCCCAGAGTACTCCGAGAGCGCGAGCTGGGTATAAGCGTTAGCGAACTCCAGGGTCAAAAAAGCAAAGTCCCCGAAGTATGGATGTTAACACTAAGTCGTGGATAATTTCACACAACACCTATTACGGCTTATCCCCGAGGCTGGGGGCAGAACAAAAGCAAATATTGAATTGAATACAAAAGAGAACATGTTTTCATTTCAATTATCAACAAAAAGAGTCCGATTACAAGCTAATTCAAAAAAGTTCCCACTAGCGGGGGCCGAGCCCGCATCTATACACGGCTATAGAAAGCCAAAAAGACAAAACAAAACACTACCCCCGAACATGACAGCAAACTAAAGGAAGCGCTCAATCTTTCTTCTTCCTCGGTTTCTTTTTCGGGGTAGCCCCGCTGGATCCGCTACCTGACTTCCTTCAAAATCTTTTGCTCTTCTCCAGCTTATCCTTCGATTGCGACATAATGTCAACATCCTCCTTGGAGCTTGAAGCGACAAAAATTCTCTTGGAGGATGGAATCGAAGGCATAGGAGCTGTAATAGGAAGTGGAGCAGGAGCACTTGCAATAACCACAGTGCCACCCGGTGATATCATCATTAGTGGGGCAGGGCCAGACAGACTCATGCCTGCTGTCACTACTGCTATCTCGGCATTGATCTCGGCTAAAATCTCATTCTCATGGAGTGCTTGGGCCGCACAGGAAGTACTAGTGGCTGGCATGAAGGAGCTAGTAGCTGGGGTAACTCCACTCATAGCGAAAGATGGATCTGCAAAGGGATCATTGGGTTGACTAAGGAGTTCCTCAATCATCTGGGCATCAAAAGATAACATGCTCGTTTCTCCCCCTTCGCCGACCACAGTAGATGTCATGATCGCCTCTGTAACAATAGCCCCTTGCGCTTGATAAGAGACTTGAGATGCAGGAGGCGCAAAGATAACGGCTTCGGTCACTGAATGTGAAAAAGCGAAGATTGTTAGCTAAATGTATTGCTTCAGATCACCACACTAAGTGTATACGGGAAGCGTTCAAATACCTTCCTTAGCCTGACCCGAAGTATGGGCATGTGCAGAGGCAGGGGCATCGACGGGAGACAATTGCGGCTGGTCAGGATTATAAGCAGGGACAGACTGGTGATCAACCGCGCCAGTGGCTTCGGGCAATGTCGGAATTACAACTCCAACACTTGCTTCATGATGCTCGATCCCCGAGCCCTCACCGGTCTCCATCTGCCGCACACCAAGCCTCTCCTTCTCCATGGAAATCATCGCCTCGTGGAGAACCTTTCTCTCCTCCTTAGTAAGCAAGCGCGTCTCAAGTTCAATATTGTCCATTGCTTTGTCCGAACGCGCTGCTTTCTTTTCCTCCACTAGCCTAGTCCAGGCATTGTACAAAAGCATAGAATAATTTCCGAGCCAAGATAAATTTCTGTGCTCCAGCACATTGGCGTTATATGTGACTAGGAGATCATCAAATTCTGCTTCCATCCTGGACTGCTCCGCCATGATTTTTTCCAGAGCCTCTACCTCCACAGACTTAGCCATTGCCACCGCCGCATCACGTTCAGCCTGAAGTAATACAGCTTGATCGCATGCATCCCAAGCAGCGGTGTTTGCATCATCTTTTTCTTTCGCCATTTCAGCGAATTTGGCTTTAAGCTCATTTAGCTCTTTAACGGCAGTGTCCCGTTCAGCTACAATGGTGGTATAGCGATGGCCCATCCCTTCTACTAAGGCATAATGTGCCTGCTGCATCCTCGCCATCTTCGCCACGGCCTCATCATGCTTTTTGAGCGCTTAAATTTCTGAACTTCGAGACGACTCCGTCTCCGATTGAAGAACCTGGATGATGCGGTCTTTCTGGGCAATGTCAGCATCACGCTTCTCAATAATTTTTGCCCGGTCGAAAGCCACTTTTGAAGCTTTCACAACTGCTTTGTACCACTCCTTGTATTGAGCATAAAAATCACGGATATAGTCATGCGCGATATTCTCGGCATCCGGAGGAATCCTTTTGAGATGAGGAGGGAAGACATATGCATCCAGACAAATTTCTGTAAAGTCCTTTTTCATTTGAGCAAGCTTGACGGCTCCTTCACCTGTCAGTTCTGCCAGAGCCTGTTCAACAATGACAGCTGTCTGTGGTTCAACTCTTTGCCGCTGAGTTTCAGGCCTTGAAGATTGAGAAGGTTGTTGTTGCTACGAAGACTCAGGGGGATCTATAGGGGCCCTAGGAGGCGGAGGAGAACGAGATCGCGATCGGTACTGATGGCCTCTATCTCTATCAGTATGCTCTTCACCAGAATGGCCACGCCAATAATCTCGGTCTCTGTCATAACGCTCCTGGCTGGTATAGCCTCGTCCATGATCCCTATCTGATTCCCTTTAGCGGGACTCATAATATGAGGAAGATCGGCGTACATTGCGGAGCCTATCCAGAGTGGATCCACGACCTAACATCTCACCTGCGATAAGAAGGAACCGTAGTTTAGAATCCTACGAAAGTGATGTTCAATATGCGGAAATCGTGTAGTGCTGTGGAAGTGTGTGTAAATGTATAAACCCCCTGACCAACCGGAAGTGTTGACCGCACTAAAAGGAAAGGGCTCGCTCATATTTAAAACATCTTGAAATTCTTCCAACCCGGGATTGTGATGAATTGATATATAATCCGGGATGGGAATATCACCAAGCCCTTTGAAAATATCTCTCGATTGAGAAGGGGCGGCCTCGGAAATTATGACTCCGGAAATGGGAGGAGACACATCTACAGACTTCCACCCCTTAGATTTGACTTTTTTGGAAACGATGGCCTTGCTTTTCCGTCTCTCTCCCAATTCTTCAAAATTGCCCAAAAAATCAGCCATCGGCTCGACGTGTGTGTCCTTTCTTCGTCGCTCACTTCGGTTATCACGACTCCAAGCGTTTTCTTTGCCATTTTATTCTTCTTTTTCTTCTTTTTCTTCTTCTTTGGAACAGGCCTTAGCATCCCTTCGGTGACTATGCTCCGATTCATTTCAATCAAGCCGAGAGCTCTTAAGTTATAGTCAGTCAACACCAAGTCGATGTGTCTTAAATCGCCCGGGATCTCTTGAAGGCTCCGAACCATGCCCTTGTAATACCCGCCGTCGGGTCTGGAGATAATAGTTGTAAGAAAAGTAGGATGTCAATACCGGTGCCAAAAAACCATTAGTGAAGGAAATCATCGACGGGTTACGACACTTACGTCTAGACAACCACCGCCTAGCAAAACCTGGAGGACACCGGACATAAAACCATTCGTTCTTGAAGTAGCTGAGTTTGGTCCAGGCTCCGGTAATAACCTAGCAGTTCCGAACTGCCTCCAAAAACGTAAAGGATGGACTATCGCCTCTGCTCTTGAAATTAAATAGATATCTAATTTCCGTTGGCCTTGGTGGGCGGAAGAGATGTTCCATAAATACAATGAACGCACTGTTCAGTAGCGCATGCCCGTTGGGGTGTAATTGAGAGGGAGCGATTCCAAGAAATGATAACATCTCCCTAATGTATTGATTGAATGGAGGGAGTGTTCCGGCCGCACAAGCATGGCGATAGAAGGCGGTATACCCTTCCGGCGGACAGTGAGGTCTGTCACTAGGTCCCGGCAATAGCACATCGCCCAAAGAAATGTTATGTCTTGTGCATATCCTGCCCAACAAGTTTTCAGAAATATTGGACTGAACAAAGTCTATAGGGTCCTCAATAAAAATAGCATCTTATAGCTCGTCAGGAGCTGGATCTACTATCTCCGCTGGGATGTTTGGAATTTCGAGGACTAGAGGAGGAGAACTCTGAATCTCCTGCTGTTGAGAGCTCGAAGATTCCATCACTGACTAACTCATCAGAAAGTAACGTTAAGCAAGTGAAAAAACCCGTTCATTTCCTCGTGTAAAGTGTGTGTTGTGCCGTGTAGTGCAGCCAATATTTAGGAAATTCAGCATAGTTGAAGAAAGTACGAGAACAACAAGAAATTCGAAAACCCAGTCGGAGTGACCGTCATCACTAACCGTCACAACCATACCATCCAAGCCCATAAAATTCAAGTCAAGATTGGAATTTGTTTTGTCAAGATACAGTTCCATCGACGAGCTTCACAGGGCAGTCAAGCATGCAGTTTAACAAGTTCAGTCCAAGTATGCAAAGATGAAGCTCGTTGGAATCATGCCATTGATTATGTGAAATTTTCGTATCCATGAAGACTTGTTCGTATTGATCAAGGTTGGAATCAAAAATTTCGAATCGATTAGAGGGGCATTCTTTCGAGTCGGTCTTAGTCGAATCGATACAATTCGAATCGATCATGACCGAACTCTCGAATCGATCAAGAACCCTCAAACTTCGTGTCCATCAGTAGTCTGGCCTTCAAATCAATCTCCGGAAATAAAAATTTGAAATAGCTAAGTAACCTAGGCTTCGTATCGATCGTATGCACAAAGCTTTCGAATCGATCGCAGAGGGGAAACTCCACGTATCGATTGCTATGGATCGATACGATGACCCACCATCTATGATCGATTCGACCCACAAACCTCAACTTCATACATCTAGATCGATACGATCGCCATGGAAGAGTCTCATCCCCCAGATCGATTCGATCGCCATCATTCCAGATCGACACGAAGGAAAGGCTCTGACTTTCTCTCCCATACTTCTCCTTCATTCAACCTTTCTTGGTGTCATCCCTGATTTCGACTCCATCAAGATCGATACGAACAGAATGGAAATAGGGGGAATTTCAAATCTTAGAACTTCGAATACATAGTCGGATTATCTACCTAGATGTGTAATTGGATCGGAGGAGTTAGACGCTGGGTCGATTCGAGGGAAAGAGCAGTGTGTTCGTCTTTGTTCTTGAGATCTAGGATCGATTCGATAGCGCAAGAAAGCAACAGTGAAAAGTAAAAAGTAAAAAATGTCGAGGTACCCAGTATTTATATGAAACTCAGAAGGCAACCGGGCTGATTCACCTCCCGGTCTATGTGACCGCTCGCAACCAGTCAAAACCATAGATCGATTCGAATGTTCTGTTCGAATCCATCGGACTCTGCCTTCATCGAGGTGAAATTACCACCAGGATTCATCGGTTCGAAACTACAATTCGATTCAACTCCACACACACTCTACCGATGTAAACTGTGTCGTTCGAATCCTACGAGTCTTAACCTCCAGGAGCCAATATTCATCGATGCGAATCGAAAAATTGCCTATTCGCGTCCAATGACACAAGGTCCATCGATATGAGGCAATGTGGTACTGATCGATTCTAAGTGCCTATTTTATAACCATTGACTCGCAACAATACTGGACCATCGATACGAACTTTGTTTTCGTATCCATCAAAACCTATCGATACGAACGATCATTTCGTATCCATTTGTGACCATCGATGCGAATGAGCATTTCGTATCCATCAATTCGACCCGCATCGATATAAAAAAACTATTTTTCAACCTTTTACATCGATTTAGGAGAGGATCGATACAAGAGGGTAGTCAAAAACAGCCATCAAGCGTTGTTTCAACTCAAATTTCAAATCGGTTCAGGAGAGAATCAATATGAAATTCGATAACAAACTAAACTGGCAACGACTCGTGAACACGCAACGTTAGAAAAAGTCAAGATAACATATATGCATATATGCCGGGATAATGTTCAATCTTCAACATTCACAGGGATCGAATACTCACCTCATTATGATTATAGCAATAAACAGCTAATCACTATCATACAACAGTTAGTTACAGCAATGCAGAGTACAACATTTAACAAGAAATACGATGATTGATCAAAGAGAAACCACAACTTTTCAAAGCACGTCATGTTTCCACAAGATGTACTTTGGGGGGCAAATGTTATCCCACCTTTTGGCAAGGTCGTGACACCAAGGAACTGGCTAGAAATCAATGACGATCCGTCCTGGAAATTAGTTACATCGCAAGTACATCATGGACATCAATGAATTTCGTCCGAGTTCGGATTGGGCTGCAATTGATAAGACACGACAAGCAAAGCAAGGAAAGCGAACATTCCAAGTTTCAAGTCAATCCGACCTCGTATGCTTGAGTTATGATCGAATCGAAATAAAGGAGATACCCCATAATTCGAATCCATAGGAGAAACCCATGTTCGAATCCATCAGGCGACTTCTTGTTCGTATCCATCAACACTTGTCTATTTCGAATCGATCACCGTCTCCTAGTTCGAATCCATCAACAGAAAGACCACGTCACAATGATCTCCTGGCATAAGCTTCGCATCCTCCAGCTTCGTATCGATCAGGTCGAAACCCATCAGACGGTTTGGCTTCGTATCGAGCAGGTCGAATCCATCAGATGGTCTATCCTCGTATCGATTATCCATTCCCAAGTTCATATCCATTGGTCAAAGTCCTATTCGAATCGCTCAGTTATCCCTAGTTCGTATCCATCAAATAAGGCTAACGTTTGAACCCATGAAGACACCCTACTTCATACCCAATAGGATGCTCTGCTTCGAATCCATGCATAGGTGGCATGCTCGAATCCATCGAGGTGCCTTGCTTCGAATCCACCGAGTCAAGGTGGCGAAGTCTCCGGGACGACTCGATCAAATAGGCGAAGAAAGCGGATCAAAGCTAAAGTTCCGCTCCACGTCATCACGAAGTCATGTGCCATTATCGATTCGAGGTGATCGATTTGATCATATCGATTCGAACTTACCGGCCTGCCGAAGAACACCAATTCGAATCGATCATAACTCGAGATCTATAAGTCCAAATGCTATGAAATTTTCACAGAAGCTTGCGCACATGTTGAAGAATGTCCACACCAAATTTCAGCTCGATTGGACGTTTTCTTGATCGATTCGAATGGACTTCGAATCGATCCCAATGTGGGCCCAGATTTCCTGAAGGCGGGCGCGTGGGCCCCCTCACATGCCAGAAGTGGTCTCCCGAAATTTAGGCGAAATATCTGCCTCCTACACCTATAAATAGAGCCCCTGGTCATTCAGAAAAGGGTTCGGACAATTTTAAGAGCTAAAGAGCGCCTAGACTCTGCCAGATTTACTCCAAATCACCACTACTGCCTTAGATTCAGACTTAGATAAGAAAATATGTTGTATTACATAATAAGAAATTGTAATCTTCAAGTATCGAGCAATAAAATCATCAAACTTCATAGTGGACGTAGGCAAAACGCTGAACCACTCTAAATTGTTGTCTTCCGTGCAATTTACTTTCTGTTATTTGGAGTTTTTGTTAGATAATTCTCAGTTTTAATTTTCTTTCTTCACTTTTATCTCTTCAAAAACTTCCGAAGAGTGTTGTGCCCATTTTTGGTACAAACAGACAGCATGTGATGAGATATGAGTGGATGATGGATTCAGCTAGAGCGAATGATGCAACCAAGTGTAGATGCTTTCCAATAACTCTATCTGGGATTGCTACCATGTGGTTTACCCGACTTCCTCCGCGGTCCGTATCCAGTTTTGAGGAGTTGGCGAAGAAATTTATAGAATAGTTCAGAATACATGCTACTCGTCCCAAGGACGTGATGTCTCTATCAAGTGTGATCCAAGCTCTAGGGGAATTATTGAAGGAGTATTTGCAGAGATTCCATGTTGCGGCTATTGAAGTCAGTAATCCCAATGATCGTGCAATTCTTATGGCTGTGATGCGAGGTGTGGATCCGGATTCAGAGTTTGGAGATTGGTTAGCAGGAAAACCTCCAACTATGCTAGAGCGCTTTTACGCAAAGGCTCATCAATTCATAAGAAGACAGGAAGCCAGGTGGATAAGGCGAGAAAAGGCACCGGGGCCTGTTCAGGAGACCATGAAAAGCAACGTCGCTGTGAAGCAATCCGGAGACAACTCGGGAAAAGTTCAGGTCAATGTCCAGAACAAGCCCGGGCAATCAAAGGAATCCAGAGGAAGAAATTAGGGGAACAAAAGAGAAGCGGGGAAATGTAAGCCGATAATTCCAACCTACAACGAATACTCCCCACTGAATGCATCCCTTGAGAATATTTACCTATCAACTTGTAATACCTTTCAATACAGAAAGTCGCGCCCAAAGGAGTCAACCGAGGAGCAAAAGCTGACTGGGAAGTATTGCCACTTTCATGAGACTTATGGGCACAATACTGAAGAGTGCAAACACCTACACGACGCTATAGAGAAGCTGATTAGGCAGAAAAAGTTACAGGAGTTTGTAAAGAATCCGCAAGATGGTGGACAGGGAACTTCCAATCTCGGTCGTGCACCAGCTCCACGTCACCCTGAGGAGCCTGCTCGGACCGTGGGCAGACTGGTCATAAACACGATCATCGGTGGACCTCACCCTGCAGATAAGAACTGGCAAGAAATGGAGCGGTATGCTAATTTCTTGAGGCATGCATATTTTGAGTGTTGTTCCAACGTGGAGGATGGTACCCCCGCTAAACAGCAGCGCATGATGACAGACGATATAGTATTCAGGAGCAGAGATGCCGACCAGGTAGAAGCTCCTACCATTGACCCGATTGTCATATCTGCGACAATCGGGCCGACTTTTGTGAAAAGAATTTTGATTGATTGTGGAAGTTCTATCAATATCATTTTCAAGAAGGCTTACGACCAAATGAAGCTAGAGACGAAGGATTTGAAGCCATCTAAAGCTCGTATACATGGCTTTAATGGCACAACTACTGATGTAGTAGGGTATGTTGAGTTACCAGTTGAACTGGGACAAGGTGAGCGTAGGATGGTGCGAATCATACCTTTCGTAGTTTTGGATGTAGATTCTCCAAACAATGTATTTTTGGGCCGACCGGCCCTGGCTGAGTTTAGGGAAGCATTGGCCCCGTGGTGTTTGACTTTAAAGTTTTCGACTAACAAAGGAGTAGGTGTTGTTCATGGCGACCAGGCGACCGGTCGTGCATGTTATGTGGCTGAGCTCCGAGAAGCCCAGCGGAGGGAGAAAGGAAAGGTTGCGGACAATTCCGTCCCCATTCAGAATACTGACAATTGACAAGTAATGCCCGAGCCCTGGCTCGGGCAAAATTCTCGGATCTACAGAGGCATAGATCCGAGAGACGGCGATGAGGAACCCGGGGAAGAAAAAGTGGCACCGGCTGAAATGACGATTGACATTTCAGTCAGCCAAGACGATCCATCGCGAGTACTGAAGATTGTATCACAACTCAGCCCCTCGATGACCGAGGACCTTAGTGATTTCCTCCGAGCGAATCTCGATGTTTTTGCTTGGACACATTCCGACATGTGCGGGATTTCTCCCGCTATCACGAGTCATATGATGAACATAGACCCGAGGTACGTCCCAGTCAAACAGAAAAGGAGAGGAATGGACCCGGAGAGGTCCGCTGCTCTCAGAGAGGAGGTGGACAAACTCAAAGCCAATGGGTTTGTCCGCGACGCCCTCTACCCTGAATTGGTGTCAAACCCCGTGCTAGTAAAAAAAGAATGGGAAGTGGAGAACTTGTGTAGATTACTCTGATTTAAACAAAGCGTGCCCCAAGGACAGTTTCCCATTACCTAGAATTGATCAGTTGGTCGACTCCACTGCAGGACACGAGTTATTGTCATTCATGGATGCGTACTCGGGATACAATCAGATCCCGATGCACATTCTGGACCAGGAACACACCAGTTTTGTCACAGACGTTGGGCTATACTGCTACATAGTGATGCCATTCGGATTGAAAAACACGGGAGCGACCTATCAGCATTTGGTGAATCGAATGTTTAAAGATCAGATTGGTAGAACAATGGAAGTCTATGTGGATGACATGCTCGTGAAGTCACGACAGTCAAACGACCACATTCGAGACTTAGCAGAGATGTTTGGCATACTCAGATATTATGGGATGAAGATCAACCCACTGAAGTGCTCCTTCGGCGTTGCGTCAGGGAAGTTTTTGGGATTCATTGTTAATGCTAGGGGAATTGAAGCTAACCCGGAAAAGATTCAAGCTATTCGAGATATACAAGTGCCCAGAACTATAAAACAGGTACAAAGCTTGAATGGAAAGGTAGCTGCGCTGAGTCGATTCATATCCAGAGCCACAGACAAGTGTATTCCCTTCTTCGACATAATAAAGAAAGGAAAGAGGAATTTCGAATGGTCACCCAACTGTGAAGAAGCGTTCCGAAATCTGGTAAGACATTTGGAAAGTACTCTAGTGCTGTCGAAACCGGTAGACCATGAAATGTTGTATGTATACTTGGCTGTATCCCCGCATGCTATAAGTGCGGCTTTGGTCTGCGAAGAGGACCGAGTTCAAAAGCCGGTGTATTACGTTAGTAAACATTTAACGGGGGTAGAAAGAAATTATCCTAAAATTGAGAAATTGGCCTATTGCTTGGTGATTGCATCACGTAAGCTGCATCCATACTTTCAAGCACACTCAGTCAGTATCTATACCGATCAGCCCTTGCGACAGGTACTCCAACGACCAGAGACCTCTGGAAGGATGTTAAAATGGAATATCGAGTTGAGTCAGTTCGATATTACCTACCTTCCACGAAGGGCCATACAAGGGAAAGCATTAGCAGATTTCATCGCTGAGTTCACTGTAACAGACGAACTAGATAGTCACAGCGTCATCCCCCCCCCCATTCGATGGAATTGTACACCGATGGGGCATCAAACGACCGTTGCTCTGGAGCTGGTGTAGTTCTTGTGACTCCAGAAAATCGATCGATTTGTTATGCTTTGAAGCTCAATTTCCCGGCTATGAATAATGAAGCAGAATATGAAGCATTGATTACTGGTTTAAAGCTCGTTGGAGAGCTCGGGGTGAAATCAGTTGAAATCTTTTGTGACTCGCAGCTGGTTGTGTACCAAGTGCGAGGAGATTACCAAGCAAGGGGACAAAAGCTTGCTCCATACCTTGCTCTAGTTCAGGAACTATTGGCGAACTTCGAACATTATGACATTTCGCATGTCCCACGTAAACAGAACAAGGAAGCTGACTCGTTGGCCAAATTCGCAAGTACTAGCGATGCGCAGCAAATGGGATTAGTTCTCGTCGAAACCTTACATGCTCCAAGCATAGATGTGATGAAGGTCGATTTTGTGTTGGAAGCGGAAATCGGGAAGGAGTCATGGATAACCCCATTCAAACAATACCCGCTAAACGGGACTTCGCCCGAAAGAAGAAGCGAAGACGACAGGTCATTCGCAAAGTCGCGCGATATGTGATGCAGGGAAGAATAATGTAAGGCTAACGGACAAGTTGAAGCCGTGAACAAAACAATCAAGTCCATATTGAAGAAACGTTTGGAAAAGGCTAGAGGCAAGTGGGTAGATGAACTCCCAACGGTGCTATGGGCTTATAGAACTACCCACAAATTCGCGACTGGCCACACTCCATTTGCATTGGCATATGGCTCGGAAGCTGTTATACCTGTGGAGCTTGAAGTTCCATCACATCGGGTGACATATTATGATCCTAGGACGAATCAGAATCTCTTGTTGGAATCACTAGACTTCGTTGATGAAAAGCATGAAGAAGCTGAGTTAAGGGCGGCGGCATATAGGCACCGTGTTAAGCGATATTATAATGAAAAAGTCAGGCCAAGAATCTTTGATGTGGGTGATCTCGTTTTGAAACAAGTTTTTCCAGTACCATCATGTATGAACCCCAACTGGGAAGGTCCATATGTCGTAGAACGGAAGCTTGGAGAGGGAACTTTCAAGCTAGCGACCGTTGATGGCATGACACTCCCCCGAGCGTGGAACAGTGAACATTTGCGACGTTATTATATTTAGCCTGTTTCTTTCACGTTTTAGGTGCAATTATTTCCCGTATGTTTTTATTCCATTGATTCTTAGTTTCCTTTTAAGCATGTAATCGGACAATTTAGTTTGTTTTCATTAATAAAGGCTTGAAGCCATCTTCTCTATTAATTACCGATGTTTCTGTGCCTTATAATCCGATGACAAACAACTGGGGTTACATTATTCTATCTGACGTGCGAACTCGCATAAACGACTTAAATCTCCAAGTCCCCAGAGCGCAGATTGGAGTACTCTAAGTCCCCGGAGTGCGGACTAGAGTATAAACGACTTAAATCTCCAAGTCCCCAGAGCGCGGACTGGAGTACTCTAAGTCCCCGGAGTGCGGACTAGAGTATAAACGACTTAAATCTCCAAGTCCCCGGAGCGCGGACTGGAGTACTCTAAGTCCCCGGAGTGCGGACTAGAGTATAAACGACTTAAATCTCCAAGTCCCCGTAGCGCGGACCGGAGTACTCTAAGTCCCCAGAGTGCGGACTAGAGTATAAACGACTTAAATCTCCAAGTCCCCGGAGCACGGACTGGAGTACTCTAAGTCCTCGGAGTGCGGACTAGAGTATAAACGACTTAAATCTCCAAGTCTCCGAAGCGCGGACTGGAATACTCTAAGTCCCCGGAGTGCGGACTAGAGTATAAATGACTTAAATCTCCAAGTCCCTGGAGCGCGGAATGGAGTACTCTAAGTCCTCGGAGTGCGGACTAGAGTATAACGACTTAAATCTCCAAGTCTCCGGAGCGCGGACTGGAGTACTCTAATTCCCCGGAGTGCGGACTAGAGTATAAACGACTTAAATCTCCAAGTCCCTGGAGCGCGGAATGGAGTAGTCTAAGTCCCCGGAGTGCGGACTAGAGTATAAACGACTTAAATCTCCAAGTCCCCGGAGCGCAGACTGGAGCACTCTAAGTCCCCGGAGTACGGACTAGAGTATAAACGACTTAAATCTCCAAGTCCCCGGAGCGCGGACTGGAGTACTCTAAGTCCCCGGAGTGCGGACTAGAGCATAAGCGACTTAAATCTCCAAGTCCCCTGAGTGCGGACTGGAGTGCTCAAAGTCCCCGGAGTACGGACTAAAAAATATTCTAAGTACCAGAAATGTGAAATAGAAGATGTACAGTTCCAAAGACTCTCCGAGCAATGTGAGAATGAATTAGGAATTTACGCAACTCATAAGAACTTGAGTTTCGACCACAGCTATATAAAAAGATAAAAAGCAGAAGTCATTTGAAAGACAAAGAAACTAAACTTTATTCATTAATCCAAAATGGGGTTATACAACCGCTCCTCCAAAACTCGAAGTCAAAAGTCTGTCTGCATTGACAACGAAAATAAACAAGTAAAAGTAGTTACATGGTCTATGCTAATCCTCGTTGCATGAGTGTGGTGGCTACTTCTTCGATTTCTTTATTTTAGTTTCCTCCTTCATTTTCTCAGACGACTCCTCCCCCACGCGCTTTCTCTTGGATGTTTTGCTCGCCAGAGAAACGGTGTCAGGGGTAGGAGGAGGAACATCCAGTGGTTTGGATTTGCCAAGCAGAATGACTTTTAAAGGCCTGTTCAACGGGTCGTCAAGTTCCACTACTTGAGGCTCGACCTTGATCTCAACTTTCTTCTTTTTCTCTTCCTCAATTTTTTCCTTCATGCTCAATTTAGCAGTATGTTCAGAAGCGCCCGTGATTTTAATTTCATAACTCTCTTCAACGGGAGACGAGGTTTCAGACTTATCCTCATCAAGCGCCCCAATCATCTGAGCATTAGGGCCGGGGGTTACTCCTACGTGAGTGGCCTCGCTCGCTTTCCCCATCTTCTCCTTGGCGCCATCGCTCCTTGGAGACGGATCAGGGTCAGAACGGCCTGCGCAAATCACAAGAAATGAATGTTAGAATACAACAGCCTCTCGCCGAAAATGACGGTTCTTTGAACTTTGAGAAAAATAGTTATACACCGGTCTCTTGCTGGATTTTGACTGTCCGAAGAGTCTCACCCTCTAGAATGGGAGAAAGCACATGAATGTCGAGGCCAGGGTCCTCCGGATCATAACCGGCGTGTTGTTCGAACGGATCAAGCACTGGCCGTTCAGCCGATTGAGTAGGAGGAGGAGCCGAAGGCCCAGTTCCAGATGGACCGACCATGTCATTTTTCTCCTTTGATGGAGAAGAGCCTTTTCCAAAGAGAGCAATTGCTGCAGACAAGTCTGAAGGCTCATTCCCCCCTGAGAAACTCTTTTACTACTGCCTCCTCATCGACCTCTTCGGTACCCGATTCCACCTTTCTAATCTTTATTAATGTTTCCCACGCCTTAGCCAGAGATTCGAGATAGCCCTCGCCAAGAAAAGTCAAGTCCCGATGCATGAGAACACGGGCATTGTATTCTGCTATCAGCGGGTCGGACATGCACTTGATCTCCTCTCTGCCGGCCTCTGTAGCCGCCTCAAGGCGAGAGTCAATCTCCGCAGATGCTATTCTTTTGCCCTCTTCACGAGCTTCATCCTTCACTGTCCCAACCTTAGAAAGCTCATCGTCGAGCTTTGCCTTCAAGAGTCGTGTGGCAACAATCTCGTTGCAGTATCATTGGGACTCCTCTTGAGCGGCTATCTTCTCTTCTTTCACCTTAGAGAGTAGCTCTTTCAACTCTTTAACCTGCAGGGCGAATGCATCCCTTTCTTTTTGAACAGAGTCTTTTCTAAAGCCAGGGCTCCACAACGTTGGACCGCTTCGTCAATTTCCTTTTTATGAGTCATCTCTAGGCGAGTGATGGCCTCCGTAGTATCTTTAGCACTCTGTTCGGCAGCCTCGAGTTGGGACTTATAAGAAGAGAGTTCTTCATCCTGGTTTTTGATAATGTCTTTATCAAAAATGGATTCAAGCTTCAAGCGGTCGATCTCATGTTGACGCTCGATAAATATTTCTGAGACTTTTTAACTAAATGAACAAACGCGTCATGTTGAATATAAAAATGGTTGTTGCAAGCGATGGCACTCTGCTTAACATGTCCCGGAATGTGATGGATTGCTAGAAGGAACTTTAGACCATCAAAGCAAATTTTGGAAAATATAACTTTAAGCTCGGCCAGCTTCTCCGATATCGTCGGTTCTGCTGCAGGAACAGGGGGAGGTGGCTTTGAAGTTCCATTCTCTTACGATGTTCCCGAGACTGCCGTGTGCTAGACGAAATAGAATGTTGATCACGGGGAACATCGGGTTGAGACCCCTTCAGCGAAGACTTCTCTCTGCCTTGTTCTGCTTGAGAAGGAAGATCGCGGGAGTGTGAAGACTGACTGTGTGATTTCTTTCGATAAGTCGACTCTCGGGGACGGTTGTCTCGGTCTCCGGAGTCGTCTCTGTCCCGACGCTTGCCGCTGCCCGAATCCCGGCCAGAATGATGAAAAATGGATGAGCCATGAAGACGATCAAATCCGTGGGAGCGTCCCATGTCACCTGCATAGAATGAGAATAACGACAAGTTAGAAAAGATCGGGGTGATGCCAAAAAATTAAAGTGTAGGGTGAAGTGCACGTGTACGTGTGTGTCCTAGTGTTCCCCCCGACGGACCAGTTTCTTTATCTTTACTAATAGGAGTTTTTTCTCCCTAGACATGGGCTCGAGCACCTGCATTGCCTCTGGTGGGCGAATGAAGCTTAAGCGCTTCTGAGTCGTCGAAACCATAATTGATCAGATCGTTAGGGATGGTGAGATTCGATAGACCTTTCAGTGAACTTTCTAAAGGATGGGGGGAAGGTTCTCTCTCCTTTGGAATAAGGGTAACTTTATAAGTTCCACCCACTTTCTTCCTCCTCAACTTATAGGTCAATTTCTTTTTTCCCTTGGAAGGGGAAGATGACGTTTCAATATCATGGACTTCGACCGTCGGGTCCTGGGTGGGACTAACATTTTCACCCGGTACTTCGGGCGTCTTGCCTTCTCTAATTTCTCCCTCTTCTGGCGTGTCAGGGGCATTACATGTTGAAGGCCCAGCCTGCCTTTTTCCCTTGCCCGAGGCAGGTCTGGATAGAGTGACGCCTTGGGGAAGGTTTATTCGGCGACCTTCCACCAGCAGCCCGAATCTCGCAAGTGACTCATTTGAAATGAGAGATTTGATGTCCCGATCTTCTGCGGGGTGAGCTCGGATAGTTGCCACCGCTTTAGAGTATCCGGGGCCTTTGGGACGTGGATTGATACCTGAAAAAGTGGATAAAGAGTCAGAAAAGATACAGATTCTGCCAAATTCAATTGTTGATCTAGAAAACGAACTTACTCCCTTCCACCCATCTCCTAGCGAAACCGGAAGGACCACGAACGTAGAACCACTCTTGCTTGTACTGGGCAAATTTGCTCCATGCCCCAGTCAGGATTTGGCATTTACTATATGGCTCCAGAAATATGAAAGATGGGCTATCCGACCGTCTCTTGAAGCGATAAATATAACGGATATCGCCTGGAGTCGGAAGCTTGAAGAGGACACTCATAAAGAGGATGCAAGTGCCATATAAGAAAGCATGGCTGTTCGGAGGCAGTTGTGAGGGAGCGATCTCGATATATTGCAATAAGTCGTGAAGGAAGGAGTTGAAGGGTGGAACGCTGCCAACCCAGCACATGAACTTATTGCAGGCTGTATCCGACTGGGGGCAAGTGCAGACGATCATGCCCCGATGGAACTAAAACGTCATCGAACGGGATTCCATGGACAGAGCATATCCGATGGAGTGTACTTTCATTAATCTTTGAGGCTTGTGAATCGATTGGGTCGTCTAGGAAAATTGCTATCTCCAGAGCGTCGGGAGCCAAGTCGACAGATGCCATCGTAGGACTCGGTAAGTCTTCAGCAGGGTTAGTTGACGGGTTTGAGGTTCCTATAACTTCTTGTCGAGAGGATGGCCCGTGTCTATCCGAGATCGTAGCAGAGCTAGATTTCCTAGACATCTCTGATAAAGATTGAATCTGACAAAGCACATGTTTGAACTATACTTGAAAAACACTTAACATTAGACTGAACAACATAAATATTCCCCCCCGTGTGGTGTGTGAGCTAGTGCGATCATTCAGATATAAGTGCCAAGCAGTGAAAAGACGCTAGATTTAGGATATAAGTGTGAGTTTTGAATTGTCGTCTTCGAAGACCGTCATCGCTGACCGTTTACGAAAGATTGACATAAGACAGTTTATATTTTGAACTCGACGTCGTCGCTGCATTTGAAAAGTTATTAACTAATAACCAAGTTAGATCCAAGTTTTCAGTTGTTTAAACACGGGAGTTATCAGTCCGGATTGTTCGATATGCTTTGTTGTTTAAGTCCGTCCTTGTTTACTGTCATATATTCAGGCATAAAAAGTTGTTAAGCTAGCAATGTTCTAAGTCCAGGTTGAGGTAGTTTTAACTGTCATGTGCACACCACTCTCCTACCATCCACCATCGCCGTTCGGCATGAGGCAAGTCATGCCGAACCACAATCATGCCGAGCTGCATCGCTCGGCACTACACTCTCTCCCACTTCCTACTCTCCACTGTTCGACATAAGGAAGTCATGCCGAACCGCAATCATGCCGAGCCGCATCGCTCGGCATTTTACCCTCAACGACTTTCTTCCAACACGTCCTCCATACCGTTCAGCATTATATCCAACTTATACTTCCTTTTTACTCTTCCCTCCTACCTCGTTCGGCATGGGGGCATCATGCCGAGCCGTGGCCGTGCCGAGCCACATCGCTCGGCACACTAAACCTTAACTTCATTTCTACTCCTGAACTTCCCCTCCATCGCTCGGCATAAGGAGGTCATACCGATCCACAACAATACCTCTTCCATCAACTCTCTCCTTCAAGCACCTCTCACGTCCACTTCTCTCCTCCACTCCACCTGGCCTTAAACTCCTTTAAACAACAACGCCTAGCCCTTAACTCCTATTCCACACGATTCTTAATGGCATCGATTTTACAGAGATTCACGAGCTCGAATCTCGTGTTAGGTTTCCTGGTCGGGGTGTAGTGTTTAGAGGAAAGGTCGTTACCTAAGGAACGAGTTGAAACTAGGGGAGATTCTGGAGAAGGGAGAGTGACTCTAATTGGACCCACTGATTTGAGAAGGAGGCGAGTCGGTGTATGGAGTTTGGGGAAGGAAGAGTAGGTAGTTTGATGAAGTATGTTGGGGGTTGAGTTCGTAAGTTCTGAAAGGTAGAAGTAAAAACGGAAGAAGAAGAAGAAGGAGCAACAGCTAATATAGAGAGAGGGGAAGTCGAAGGGGCCGCGACCAGTAGAACCGGTCAAAGCACTCCCCTCATTCGGCATAGTTATGTCATTCGGCATTTGTATCTCGTTCGGCATAATTAGGTCGTTCGGCATAATTATGTCGTTCGGCATGAGTATCACGTTCGGCATTCGACGCCTCGTTCGGCCGTCGAAGGAAAGCATTATCTAAAGAATAGGGGCTCGAAGCAAAACACGGAGGACTCGTAATTCAAAGCGTATCATGTTCATCCACATGATGCACTTTGGGGGGCAAGTGTTACATGGAGGTTTGGCCAAGTAACTAGAGGAACAACATAAGTACCGTTCGGCATTCAAAGGACGTTCGGCATTAGGGGTATCGTTCGGCATTTGAAGGTCGCTCGGCATTACGGCCTCGACCGGCATTGCAGCCTCGACCAGCATTCCAGCCTCGCTCGGCATTTCAGCCTCAACCGGCATTCTAGCCTCGTTCGACATGGCAAGTTCGTTCGAAATCGGAAGCCTCGTTCGGCATTGAGAGGTCGTTCGTCATTCAGCCTCGTTCAGCATTCAGAGGTCGTTCGGCATTCAGAGGTCGTTCGGCATTCAGCCTTGTTCGGCATTCAGAGGTCATTCGGCACTCAGCCTCGTTCGGCATTCGAAGGTCGTTCGGCATTCAGCCTCGACCGGCATTCGAAGGTCGTCCGGCATCAGCAGCTTCATTCGGCATTCAGAGATCGTTCGGCATCCACCCTCGTTTGGCAGAAGTCTCGACCGGCATGAAGCCTTGCTCGGCAGAAGTCTCGCTCGACATTTGCCGTTCGGCATTCATGGTTCGGCACACAGAAGTTACTCGCTTTGGGCCAAGGTATCTTGCCACTAGGCCCACCAAGGAAGTCCAACCCATCTTCGTCTATAAATAGAGAGGCAGGGGCACAGTGAAAGGGATCCTTTTTTGGGAGAACACTGGGGAGACTCTACCGCTTTCAAGACTCATTCTTTTTACTTAGCAATTGTATTCAAGTAATTGGTGTACGGATTGTATCTGTAATCGCTTATTAAGTGAAGCAATAAAGATTAACCTCAAAGTGGACGTAGGCAGTTACGCCGAACCACTATAAATCTGGTGTTCTTATTTTCTTCATTCAATTTAGTCTATATCTCTCTGTCTTAATTTATCTTCTTCATTTATCTCTCTACACAATCTTTCTAAAGGGGGTTAGTGACCAATTTTGATGCTAACACATAGTTTTTTAACTTATTAATTCTAAAAAAATATCAAAGAGATATTCTAGCATAAGAATTTAAGAACTGATATTCATACATTATGTCACATCACAAATTTTGAATCACTGATGTTTATATCAATTTTATAATCCTTGCAAGATATATTAAAGTATTACTTACTTTTTGTATCAAGTATCATGTAATTTTAGGCCGTATGTGCATTTTATTTCATTTCATCATTTGCCTATTTCAAAACAACATGAACTACTGAAAAAATGATCACTCTTTTCATTTTATCAATGGAAGTTGTAGTTCCATGAACTTATGTGCACCTTTCGATGGGAAACTTTGTCAGTCCTTTCTAGTTTTTCTTTTAGTATTACTAAGTATCAAAGGAAGCTGCCTCTTTTGATTGATAATTTCAGTAAACAATGTCTTTTGTTGCTTCATCTTGATTATTTTCATTGTATATTCATTTCAACTACATGGCCTGAATCTGAATGAGTTATAGACATGATCCACTGTCCACCCATTGCGCATCATATAGAAAAATGATTTATTTTCTAAAGTGAAACTAAAAATAAATGTTACGAACTTATACGATATCTCAAAACATATATAGAACTTATATGATATATATAAACTTATACGATATCTCTTTTCTCACACACACACACATCCATACATAGATATATGTATGTATGTATGTATGTATGTATGTATGTATGTATGTATATGTATAAATAAATGTTATGAACCAAAAATAATTGTTATGAACTTATACAATATCTCTTTTTCCACGTACCAATTCTTTAACCCCATTAGCTTCTATTATCATTTACGTTCTCCTTATTGGTTAAATAATGATTAGGCAAAGATAAATATCCCTTAGATTTATAGTTTTCAATGCATTTTCTATTTTCTAATCAATTTTTTTGACTTATGCGAGCTGAAAAGTGAAATGGTTTTACTAGAGTCACAAATTAAGCTTGAAAAGTATAATCGTAGTTTCAAACTCATGTACTGATGAATATTAGCTTTTTGTCTCTACCTAAAACCAACTGGTGAAAGTAATCAACGTCGTTCGTCTATATTTGCTAACTGCGGTTGCGTTGATTTGTTAATTTCATAGATTTATGTAGTCGTCATTGACGTTCAACCAAGTATGGATTCATAGAGTTATAATATTGGAAATTATTAATGAGATGATTGACATATCAAAGATGGTTAGCTCTACCTCAAAGCTAACATTTTATCTCCACGCATTGGTAAACTACTTTTCCATTGCTGACTGTATGTCAATGTCAATATCAGTAGTACTAGACTGATCATCTGTTGGTCATGATTTTCTCTCTCTGAGAATGCTTATACACTCAAATGTTGAGTCGTTTGTGTATTATCAGTACTCTTTAAACTATGTTACTATGATTATGCTACTGTGGTGTACACTATGTAAGGGTAGTGCAGTTTATATGTCATTAAGTTTAGTTTTACTTAACTATTTTAAAGGTATTCAAAAACTATCTAACCCCCTTTTCTAACCGACTTTCAATCCTTTTAATACATATAGTAGAATTTAGTACCACTATCCCATGATGTGTCTTTGTCACACCTGTATGTTTATATTAAACAATCACATCCCTCTTTCCGATTCAGGAAAATGGAAGTGAAGGTGATTAACATTTTTGAAAAGTTGGTGGGAATTGATGTTGTTTTTGAATTCAGGCCAAACAAATACCAAATGAATAACAAAATTATATTTTTTAACTGCCGAATGAATCACCAAAAAAGCTACAACCTTTGATGTTTCCAACGCTATGTCTCAGGTTTATTCTTTTTTGTCCTTCACAATTACATTTTTTTCCCTTTATTAAAGCACTATAAATCAAAATAAACTCTACTTCAACTAACAATCATATCCATTTTGATGCATCAGATAATGAATGTGACCGAACAAAGTAATCTATTGAAAATGTATCCACCCAGAATAATGATTACTCACCTACTAAATATGATTGCCAGGGGAAACAAGTGGTAATCTTTTTATTCCTTCCATCTAACCTTTCCAAAATTGTACTGCATAGTTGATTTATTTATTTGTACGAATATTTCGTTTATACAGATTAATGACCAGACCAGCACCGAGGCAATTACTATCCGGAGCACAGTTCCAACAGGGAGAAAGGGAGGAGAAGAAGAATTGTCATTGTTATATGTCGTCAATCTATCTTACTTTTCTTTATTTTCATAACCCCATCAAAGTTGTCGGTCTCAGGTGACATCCCTAGGGTGATAAACAATCAATCAAACATAGCATCCATCATCCATCCTCACATTCACTCACTTAGTGCGTTGGAAATGTGATAACTTGAACGATCATCATGGTCAAGGTGTGACGACCCAGAATTTTAAACATTTGAAATTGAAATATTTAATTGATTTTAAATATTTGAATGTTATTTCAACTTAAATTTCAAATATCAATATGAATTTGGCAATTAAATTATTAAATTTAATTATTGAAACTGGGTAAAATATTGTATCTTCAATTTTGAGCTTGTTAAAAATAAATTGAAGTCTTGTAATATCTATATTGACAATACTGGAGATAATAGAACTTTTAAAATTAAATTTGAAAGTGATTTGTTCAGTTTTGAATTTCTATCGTTTAAATTGATATTTAAAAATAGCTTTCCAAGGCACAATCTCGGAATTCGACGAAACCAGTTCCGTTGGATCCATAATAGTGTTTTATTACCGGACTTCAATTCCCGTTGCATTCGAAGTTGTCGTGTGACCGTACGGTAAGCAAACGCGATGAATTTATATTGAAATTTAATATAATAGCTGGTCCAAAAAGCTATCTTCTCCATACGATCGAATTAGGACTCAAAACCTTTACCATTGCGTTCGGAATAGGCATATAACATTATAAACGCCTGGCGGCACGCCTCGATGGGATGTCGAGATTTTGAGTTGCGAAATTGATATGATTTGAATTTGAATTTAAATTTAAAATATAATATTTTTGAAATTAATATTATATCAGACCTTTGAAGACACGTTGAAGAATTTCAAACACGTGTTCATCTGTTTTTAACACGCGTCTTAAAAGAAAAAGAAAATTTTCAGATCGAAAAGAATAGTAGCCGAGCCTTTCTCTTTTGAATCTCTTATTCGAAATCAAATTCAATCAAAGAAAGAAAAATGGCTGCAATAAAAATCGAAACCCCTCTTCCCTTATTCCTCTCCTCAGTATCAAGACTCCGTCCTCTTCTCCTCTAGAATAAACGAATTCGTCGAAGCAAATTAAATCGAGAGGCAAGTTTTTTTCCCTCGTTCAACGAAACCTAAATCGATCGAAGCCACGAAAAGGGAAATCGAAGTTCGTTCGATTTATAAAAGGAATTTTCGCAATTGGAATCACGTGGGCAAGGCTGTGGCATGCTGGGATGGTGGCAGAGGCTCGACTAGGTCGTGATTCAGGCACGGCAAATCGAATGGGGCAACTCGATCATTGTAGAATCATGCGTGGGGTTTGGTCGTGATGTAGTTCGTCGAGGTCGAGATTGGAAATAGCTCGGCAAGTGGTGGTCGAATGGGCAAGGTGTTCGCGTTTATGTGGCCGAAGTGGCGTGTGGTGTTGCAGGCGTGTGGGAGGAGCAGGCGCGTCTTCGCGATGATTGGTGATGGCGATGGCTTTCGTGGTGAAGGCTGGAATGTCGAGCAGTGATGGCCGAGGATGAGTTCTGTTCAGGCAGTCTAATCGAGAAACAAGACGGAATGGAAATGAGTTGAAAATGGGTTGCATGCATAGTTAAAGGTGAGATCTTCTAACTCAATTGAAATAATTAGAATTTCAATTTTTGATTGATTGTTTGAATGTGATAGTATATATGATAGTATATATATATATATATGTGGAGTGATTGATTTCCCACATTATATAGCGGATGAGACCCTATGCGCCGCATAATAGTGGATGATATTATATAATCCCATATACCGCGATATTTCACCTCGAAGTGGAATTGGTATTTAATTATTGTGCTAACATATGTGGATGCAGGGAAACAAGTTGGAGGGATCCAACTGGATTCCTCACATTGTTGAATTTATTTGTATATGCTGTGATGTGATAATCTGTGAATGATTATATTGGTGTGAATGATTATATTGATAAATGGAATTTATTTGAAGGCTATAGTTTAGCCGAATATATTTTTGGTATCGTAGGATACCAGAAATAAATAAAATTTGATTTTTGGAAATTTAAATTCACAATGGGAATTTATAAAGAAAAGGGAGATTTGTTTTAAAAATAAATATTGGTTTATTTTTAAAAGTGTGGAAAGAAATTTACGAAATTGGAACGTAAATTTAAAATAAATCCAGAAGGATTTAGTAATTGATTTAAATGGACCATTTTGATATGGAAAGAATATTCTTCCTTGGAAAGCCGAGTATGGTTTCAAAGTAGCTTTTAAAATATAAATTAAAAGTTCTAGAATTGGTTTTAAAAAGAATATTGTTGGAGAAATTATTTTCGAAAATTGTTTTTAAATCTTTAAAGTAAAGATTTATTTGGTTAATTATAGAAGTGATTATTTTAAATTGAGATTTGATTTAGAAAATGGATATTTAAATAATTATACTCTATCTAATAATTTCATTTTTAAATTTAGTTTGGACTTGAGTTTTTATATGAGATATTGATATTAAATTTCATAACTAATGTTTTAAATACAATGTTTAAAAATAGTTTTTTATTTTTAATGTATCCAAGTACATATATTTTTGGATAAGTGATTTAAATCATTTTAAAGTATTCGGACTCGGCAAATTTTCAGTGGAAGTAAATAAATATTTGGAAATTTATTCCGCATGAGGAAAGTGATTTGAAATTGGTTTTTAAAGTATTGAAGTGTTAAAATATATCTTGCGAGGATATTTTGAAAATAAATAATTGGGGAAATTTTTAAAAAAAAATCTGATGATTGTTGTGAATAGTGTTTGATAGTTAAATAACCAACTATCAGTATAAACAATTATGGAAACTATTGAGGCTTGGTGATTGTTGTGAATGTTGTTTGATAGTTAAATAACCGACTATCAATATTGGCCTTTGAAACGACACTTGAATTTGTTTTAAAAACAAGCGCTCATTATTCGGTTAAGCCGGGAGAGGACTTTATGTCATAAAACCCATTCCGAATAATGATACAACGAAATGGGACCGACCGGGATGGCATACTCGTGTGTGGAGTTATCTAGTTACAGCTTCATTACACTAGAAGCATGAGGTAACTCGGCCTTGTGTTGGTGGAGATCCGGTTAGGTTCTCGGGGCGTCCCTTCAGAGGCGTACCCATGTGGTGTAGGAAGTTCCTTAGCCTGACCATTTGTTGGAAATGCAAAGAAACAATACGCACCCTGTACGATTTTAGTTGTATAACCTGCCATTTACTTATGGTAGTTTCATTTTCCAAAAGCATAGCGGATTTCTTTTTATTCCTTTTTGCAAATAACTGTTTTAAGATCTCACACCAGTCCCATGACCGACTCGGAGTTTATTGTTCCCTTTCTAAACTCATGGTACCCATAATTTTCCACACGGGCAGCCTAGAGTCAGGTTATCAGTTGTTCTGGAGCGAAGTCAGAAAAGTATGCTGTGGAGATCAGGAGGCGAGCTGGATGGCGAGACGTACTTCTGTATATTATTATCATTCCGTTGTGTATTCAATCATATGGGCAGGTTATTATAACTGCCAGTGTTGTTGTTGTAAACTCTGATGATGTATTGTATGAACTGATATAGTTCTTTTGTTTAAAGATTATTCATTTATCGATTATATATTGTTCCGCTGCGATTGTGAGATTCTGATATTGTTTCTGTTTCTTCTTCTTTCTTCTTCTACCTCTTTCATCTTTAACCCTAATGACTCGGTTTTCCCGCATTTGATGGTTCGGCATTTGATACTGTGTGCATATTGATGTCGACTTTCGAAAGTCGAAAAATCGGGTCGTTACAAAGTGGTATCAGAGCAATTGGTTAAGCGACAACCTTGGCTCTGGTGGGGATTACTCATTAGAGATAGAGTCAGTAGTACTCTAGAATGAGTGTGAGTGTAATAATAGATATGAGCGCGTATTTGTTAGTGAATATAAAAAAAATTGTTTTGTATTATGTTGACTTATCGGTTGATTGTTTATAGATTTTGGTCGGTGCAGTTTGGCCAACTGTATCGATAGGGGTTTCTAAACTCTTAAACAAGATAAACCGACACGGTATTGTTTTAAAATAGGGTAAATGAAATAATTTTACCCAAACTATTTTTGTATAGAAAAGAAATCATTTTCTGTAAATTATTATAGTGTATGGTTGCTTGGTTGTTAGGAAGTTGTAACGACCCACTATTTTGGACCATTCAAATCGACAATAATCCACACATGTCAGACTTGAATAATACAAAATAACATATTGTAATAAAATTTGGTGCAAATAAAATCATTCACAGAATCACAGACACAGAAATATCAGAATAACTCGCAGCGGAAATAAAATAAATTGTGGTTCATGAAGCCACTAAAATAGAGAGTCTCAAAAACAGATACAAAATACATAGTCTGAAAACCAATACAGTTCTAAAACAAGTACAATAGAAATCCCAAATACATAAGTCTTTAATACAAATGCTGAAATAGAACAACTGAAACTGAAATAGATAGATAACTAGATAAGCAGAATTTCCAGCGATTCCTAGCTCCAGAAATGTGAAATCCAAAGCTGTGAATACTCAGGCTGACCCAAGTGTAAATAAAACACAAACACTCGAGTCAAGACATACATACTTATACAATGTAAACCAACTCAAGTGAACTGCAATAAAGTTACAAGTAACTTAAAGAATGCTTGGGATTGCCCATTCTTAAAGGATCCGTTAAACTATTTACTACATAGTAATATTCGCTATTATAATAATGTCTAATCATAAAATAAACATACTTTAAAATAGCATTAAGGAGTGACCCAATATTCCCCTTAACACGAATAATGCCAATAGTCTATACAGTACCTACATACCTCGAAGGGCTATGAGAAGATACTCCATAGGTACGACACAAATAGAAACTCATAGTAAAGCTCGCTATGGTAGGTGACACGGCACAACTAGGCAATGCCAGGGTAGATATACCAATTACGCATCCGGAGTGGTGGTGACGCATAGAAGCCACTATCGCCCACCTCGAACAACACTCCCAAATCAAGGGTGTGCACTAAATCAATCACAAGTAATAGAATGGTATCAAAGAAGTGTGTCCGATCAGAGGTGCTACCTCATTGGCCCGTCAATCGCTCATGTTTTAGCCACCTTATGCCAACTCACGGGAGTAGGGTCCACGTATATACCTTAGGATCGTCACCACCATCCTACTTCATTCTGGAAACTCCACCGCGTACATAGTTGTCAAAGTGGTTTTCGGTATCGACAGAGAGTATTTCCATATCCGATCCCGGTCTCTTTAACAACCAATCGTTATTATAACCCATGGTAATAAATTTAAAACAGTTTATATTTCAAATTAAAAATACTTCATTAAACTATTTAAAAACAAAGTTATTATCCCTTTAAATCAAATATTCATTCCCAAAATTTTAGCCTTTTCTGAGTTCATTTATTCACTTAAAAACATTAAAACATTAAATTCTAGCTTTCACGGCATTTAAAAAGTGCTACAGTAAGTTATATTTGAAAACAATTCAATTCAGCAAAGACAACATTTATAAACTGCTGTAATAGTTCAGTTTTAAAGGAAAAATAATTCAATTCAGAAAAGATAGCATTTACAGAACTGCTGTAATAGTTCAGGTTCGAATTAAAGGTTTTAATTCAATTCAGCAAAGACAGCGTTTTAAAACTGCTGTAAAAGTTCAGTTATATACAAAAATCATATTTCAGCCTACTTCAGCACTTAACAAGTGCTACAATAGCCCTTTCATTAGTTTCAGGTTCAATTTTAGTTCCTGCCACTACAGCACTTACCAAGTGCTGTCATAGCCTTAGTTCATTTCAGTCTTTTAGTTCATTTATGCAACCACATCACTTACCAAGTGCTGCAGATTCTACTTAGTTCAGAATTAGTTCATTTCCAGAAATGATAGCATTTCTGAAGTGCTATTAATTGAATTTCCAGGTTTTAAATACAATTCCAGCCACAAATAAACTTCAATTTAAATCATTTAAACTTATGAAAATCGTATTTTTACACATCAAAAATGTTCATTTAAATACCTTTAACTTATGGTTTTATAAAGAAAAATTTTACAAATAAAAATCAAATTTTCCAGAGTTCACTTATTAAATTCAAGTGTGTCAATTCCCATTTTTCATTTTTAACAATTTACTTCAACACTTAAATTAAAATCTTCATTTTCACCATTTGAAACTTAATTTTAATTTTTAATTTAATTAACTTAAATTTCCATTTAAAAATCAAATCAAAATTTCCAAATTAAGTTACACTTTAAAATCACAATTTTCTATCCATTTATTTTACATTTAACACATAGAAAAATCATTTCCACTTTAATAAATCATTTTAAAATTCAATTTAAATCAGTTTATCATATTTTTACATTTTTAAAATACTTAAAAATTTCCATAAAAATATATAAAATAACCACGGGTCTTTATATTATTTTCTAGCTTAAGTCAAGTGATACGGATAATATATCATTTCAATCCGTAGTTTACAAAGAAAATCCGGGTTTTATCATTTCAAACCCGCAATCCCAAGTAAATAAAAGTAAATAAAAGTCGCTCAGGCTTATCATTTCAGCCCATAACGATCTTTCCCTACTCTAAAGTCCGTTCGGGTATGTATCTTTTCAACCCATAGTGATTCTATTCTACAGGGAACTTGCAGTGTGATTTAACAGAATAGAATAACAGTAAAATAAAACAAAATATAACAGATGATGTGATAAGTAAATTACATGGTTTAACATCATATAATTTTCATCACAGGTAGTATAACATAAAATGATTATTTCTACACATTCAGTTGTTGTCGTTTCACATTTGCATAAGTACAAATGTCAGGTGTGATTACTCACCTCTATAAAGCTGGAGTTCGCAAACAAAACACACAAATGAAAAATCCGGAAAGCATGAAAGCACGACTAGATTTGGATGTAGAAGGGAGCCAAGCTATTGATCTTGTAACAACCAAATAACAAGACAAGATATAAATAAAATACAATACAAAATTAACTTGAAACAAATTGAAATAAAGCAATAATGAAAAATAATGGTTTGACCATGCTTCCATCATTCAAGTGCTCGGCCTAGTGGGTTAATATGGCTCAGGTTTGACATGATTTGGCTATGGTTTGGACACATGAAGGCACGGCTACAAGTAAATGAAGTGGTAGAGGAGTTACATCATAAGAATGCAAAGAGGCAAGCAAAATAGTGGAGTTTTGTGCACCATATTGGCTCGGCCAATGGATGTTTGGGCTCGGCCCTGTCTTGGTTCAGGTCTGGACAGTGGGTAAGGGGCTGTGTAGGGGTCATAACAAGGTGGTGGGGTGGCTATTGGTGGTGGCCGTGGTGGTGGATGAAGGGTAGTGGTGAACTAGGCTCGGCTATGAATGTTTTAAGGAATTTTAGTATGTTTTGTGAAGTTTAAGTCTCATGGAGGCCTTGACTAGACAGAGGAGGAGGAGGTGCTTGGCCATGGGTGGTGAAGAGGAGAAGGTGGTGGTGGTCATGGCCGTGGCAGACAAGGTGGTGGCCGAACACAAAGATGAGAAGAGCAAGGCAAAACATAGGAAAAATCAAAAGAAAAAGAATAGAAAAGAGAACCCATTACCAAGTCTTTTGCTCAGATCTAAAGTGGTCGAATTGTGAAATGAAAAGTGAGGTGTTTCACGTGAAAAAGAAATAAAGTCACGGCCAAAAGAATTAAAGTGGTGAATGACCAAAAGAAATGAAGGGTCTAGCTAAAAGTCATATGTTATAAAGCTTTTTTGTCTCTTCCAATTTCCATTCTTTTTAATTAAAATAAAATCGGTAAATAAAATAAAATAAAACAAAACTGAAATAAAGTGAAAAGAAAAATAATTATTTGTTTTTAGGAAAAATAGGAAGAAAAATAAAGAAAATGCTTAAAATATTGAAACTAGCTTTTAAAAATTGCAAACCAATACACTTAACTTTGGAAAAATTATAACTTCACTTCTAAAAATTATACTATACTTCTAAAATGTTTGAAAAATAAAATATTGAAATAAAAATTTATTTAAAAATGATTTAAAAATATTTACAAAATATTAGGGTTGTTACAGAAGTGATAATATTGAATTATTATCATTGTTGTATGGAAATTGAATAAGAAATTAAGGTAATAACCAAAGGATTTTGGATATAATTGATTTCAAAGATGATTTTGAAATGTTGAGTAATTGTTTAAAAGACTCTGGAATCTTATTTAAAATGTTAGGGAATATAAATAAGTTTGATAACTTATAAAAATTTGAAATTTGTTGGAATAAGATTCAACTTGAAAAGGGATAAACAAAAGTAAGTGTAAAACCCAAATAAGTGGGAAGGTAAGCTAATTAATTGAGGTGAATCAAAAGAAATTAGCAAATGAAATAAAATTTGGGAAACTTATAGAAGTTTAAATTTTAAATTGAATTGGAGTATAATTAAATATAGTTAAGTAAAAGTGAATTGAAAGAAAGGTCTAAGGAGACTAAGTGAAATGATTACTCAAATAAAATTTAAGGTGGAAATAAATTTCTGAATGAATAAATAAATTTACAATTGTAAGTAAATGAAATTGAAACTGAATGTTGAAATTCGTTTTGAATTTGTAAGTAAATGAAATTGAAGCTGAATATTGGAAATTGAATTTGATCTGTGATAAACAAAGTGAAGTGGAAAATTTGTCAAGTTGGATCAAATGAAGCAAAGTATTGAAATAAAAATTAGTAAATGAAACTAATTTAAACAATGAGATGAATCAGTTGTGAATGAAAGATAATTGATAAAATTCAATATTCGGAGTTTGAAGATAAAATGAATTCAAATAGAATTGAAATTGTAAATTGAATTCAAATGGAATTGAAAATGCAAAGTTGAATGAAAATGAATATATAACTTTGGTAGTGAAGTGAAAATAAATATAAGAAGTATGTAAATACTTATATTGAACTTAAGAAATGGATAATGGAATTCTTAAGTAAATTTTGAATTGAGGAAATATTTTAAGTTTAATAAGTAAATGAAGATTAAACTTGAAGTTGTAAAATGGTGATTGTAAATAAGTGGATAGAAATGAAAATAAATGTGAATAAAAGAAAAGAAAATTGATATAGCTAATAATCAATTGGAATAAACTACGTAGGATGAACGTATATTATTTTATTCACATAGCAATTTAATCCAGAATTCGAGACAGAATTTCGAGATAATTATATCGATCCGAGTTGGGATTTTTCACTCGATTTTCGACGACGAACCATGGATATGGATTTTTGGTTGATTCTGGAAATTCTCTATCATACTTAGGATTATGCTAGGAGAATGATGGTTTCTGATCAAGAAACCAGATCTGAGTTCGCACTAGGAAGTCGGGTGAACGATACAAGTTTGGAAGTGAAATTGTGTGATCGAGTGAGTGATCGGATTTGATATTGCGTACGAATGATATATGAACATCGTACGGATTTGAATGAAATGGATATTGAAAATGTAGTAAAGAAATGTATAAAATGATTTTGAAAGCTATGATTGGAAATTATTGCTAGTAGTATAAATATGTTTTAAAAGGAAAAGGGAATTGGATTTGATTTTGAAGATAAAATTTAATTGCTCGACAAAAGGTATGTATTTAAATTTCAATATGAAATTTGATCCTTTTCTGATCTAGCCATTTGGCCTTTTGTTTTCTTTTGAAATCTAGAGGCCCGTTGTGGCATTTTGTAGTCGTACCGAGCTAGCCGCGCAAAGGAGACGCTGGCGAAATTTTTCGAAAATTTAGAGAGTTAAAAAAATTTTGAATTTAAAATTTGAATTTGAATTGAAATTTGAATTGTTGAAAAAATAATATTGTTTGAAACTTATGGTCGAGTTTGGGAAGTTAATAAGAGGGCTAATGTGTGTTCAATAAAAATATTTGTTTTGGAATGTTGATAAAACTGTTTGGTTTTGAAAGAAAAAAATTAAACGGGTTATCGATCATTCTTCTTAACTAGTAATTTCGGGACGAAATTCTTTTAAGGGGGGAAGAATGTGACGACCCAGAATTTTGAACATTTGAAATTGAAATATTTAATTGATTTTAAATATTTGAATGTTAGTTTAACTTAAATTTCAAATATCAATATGAATTTGGCAATTAAATTATTAAATTTAATTATTGAAACTGGGTAAAATATTGTATCTTCAGTTTTGAGCTTGTTAAAAATAAATTAAAGTCTTGTAAAATTTATATTGACAATACTGGAGATAATAGAACTTTTAAAATTGAATTTGAAAGTGATTTGTTCAGTTTTGAATTTCTATCGTTTAAATCGATATTTAAAAATAGCTTTCCGAGGCACAGTCTCAGAATTCGACGAAACTGGTTCCATTGGATCCGTAATAGTGTTTATTATCGTATTTCAATTCCCGTAGCATTTGGAGTTGTCGTGTGACCGTACGGTAAGCAAACGCGCTGAATTTATATTGAAATTTAATATAATAGCTGATCCAAAAAGCTATCTTCTCCATAAGATCGAATTAGGACTCGAAACCTTTTCCATTGTGTTCGGAATAGGCATATAACATTATAAACGCCTGGCGACATGCCTCGATAGGATGTCGAGATTTTGAGTTGCGAAATTGATATGATTTGAATTTGAATTTAAATTTAAAATATAACATTTTTGAAATTAATATTATATCGGACCTTCGAAGACACGTTGAAGAATTTCAAACACGTGTTCATCTGTTTTTAACACGCGTCTTAAAAGAAAAAGAAAATTTTCAAATCGAAAAGAATAGTAGCCGAGCCTTTCTCTTTTGAATCTCTTATTCGAAATCAAATTCAATCAAAGAAAAAAAATGGCTGCAATAAAAATCGAAACCCCTCTTCCCTTATTCCTCTCCTCAGTATCAAGACCCCATCCTCTTCTCCTTTAGAATAAACGAATTCATCGAAGCAAATTAAATCGAGAGGCAAGTTTTCTTTCCTCATTCAACGAAACCTAAATCGATCGAAGCCACGAAAAGGGAAATCGAAATTCGTTCGATGTATAAAAGGAATTTTCGCAATTGGAATCACGTGGGCAAGGCTGTGGCGCGCTTGGTTGGTGGCAGAGGCTCGACTAGGTCGCGATTCAGGCACGGAAAATCGAATGGGGCGACTCGATCATTGTAGAATCGCACGTGGGGTTTGGTCGTGATGTAGTTCGTCGAGGTCGAGATTGGAAATAGCTCGGCAAGTGGTGGTCGAATGGGGGAGGTGTTCGCGTTTATGTGGCTGAAGTGGCATGTGGTGTTGCAGGCGCGTGGGAGGAGCAGGCGTGTCTTCGCGATGATTGGTGATGGCGATGGCTTTCGTGGTGAAGGCTGGAATGTCGAGCAGTGATGGCCGAGGATGAGTTTTGTTCAGGCAGTCTAATATCGAGAAACAAGCCGGAATGGAAATGAGCTGAAAATGGGTTGCATGCGTAGTTAAAGGTGAGATCTTCTCACTTAATTGAACTAATTAGAATTTCAATTTTTGATTGATTGTTTGGATGTGATAGTATATATGATAGTATATATATATTTGGAGTGATTGATTTCCCGCATCATATAGCGGATGAGACCCTATGCGCCGCATAATAGCGGATGATATTATATAATCCCATATACCGCAATATTCCACCTCGAAGTGGAATTGGTATTTAATTGTTGTGCTAACATCTGTGGATGTAGGGAAACAGGTTGGAGGGATCCAACTGGATTCCTCACATTGTTGAATTTATTTGTATATGTTGTGATGTGATAATTTGTGAATGATTATATTGGTGTGAATGATTATATTGATAAATGGAATTTATTTGAAGGCTATAGTTTAGCCGAATATATTTTTGGTATCGTAGGATACTAGAAATAAATAAAATTTGATTTTTGGAAATTTAAATTCACAATGGGAATTTATAAAGAAAAGGGAGATTTGTTTTAAAAATAAATATTGGTTTATTTTTAAAAGTGTGGAAAGAAAGTTTACGAATTTGGAACGTAAAATTAAAATAAATCCAGAAGGATTTAGTAATTGATTTAAATATACCATTTTAAAATGGAAAGAATATTCTTCCCTAGAAAGCTGAGTATGGTTTCAAAGTAGCTTTTAAAATATAAATTAAAAGTTCTTGAATTGGTTTTAAAAAGAATATTGTTGGAGAAATTATTTTCGGAAATTGTTTTTAAATCTTTAAAGTAAAGATTTATTTGGTTAATTATAGAAGTGATTATTTTAAAGATCAAATTGAGATTTGATTTAGAAAATGGATATTTAAATAATTATACTCTATCTAATAATTTCATTTTTAAAATTAGTTTGGACTTGAGTTTTTATATGAGATATTGATATTAAATTTCATAACTAATGTTTTAAATAAAGTATTTAAAAATAGTTTTTTATTTTTAATGTATCCAAGTACATATATTTTTGGATAAGTGATTTAAATCATTTTGATGTATTCGGACTCGGCAAATTTTCAGTGGAAGTAAATAAATATTTGGAAATTTATTCCGCATGAGGAAATTGATTTGAAATTGGTTTTCAAAGTATTGAAGTGTTAAAATATATCTTGCGAAGATATTTTGAAAATAAATAATTGGGGAATTTTTTTTTAAAATCTGATGATTGTTGTGAATATTGTTTGATAGTTAAATAACCAACTATCAGTATAAACAATTATGGAAATTATTGAGGCTTGGTAATTGTTGTGAATGTTGTTTGATAGTTAAATAACCAACTATCAATATTGGCCTTTGAAACGGCACTTGAATTTGTTCTAAAAACAAGCGCTCATTATTCGGTTAAGCCGGGAGAGGACTTTATGTCATAAAACCCATTCCGAATAATGATACGATGAAATGGGATTGCATTTGAAGATGGTGATTGAAGACCGAGTATTTTCAAAAACGAAAGGATTGCCTATTGAATGTCTTTGCACCGAGTTGCTCCGATATAGAGATTTTGATTACCCTATGTGATGGGGAGTCCGGACGTGATTAGGGAATATCCGGATTTGCAAGGACTTCTTTGAACTGCCTTCGATTCCATTCAGACCCAGGATGGACTTGTATGGATGTATGTCTGACGTTACACTTTGAGATATAAAGCTGGTTTCTATCAAATACATTTTTGTTTGGTGGTGGAGAATTTATTCTCTTAGCTTAACACCCTTCTCTGAGACGTATGAGCTCAGAGGTTATGTAGGTTATTGTTACTAGTGATATATTCCCAATTTGGTAATGTGGCATGCTAAGTGTTGCTAATCATTTGTTGATCGAAGCATGGCTTTTGTGAAAAGCGTAGCTTTGTGGATGAGACTTCGTCGGACCTCACTAACCGAAATGGTCGAAACAGGAAGGATGCGGCAAGGTTGTTTGGGGGTAGCGCCCTTAGGGTATGTCCATTTCCTTCTGGAAAAAGGTGGTATCATGGTATGGAGCCCAGATACTTAACTTATGTGGTTGCTGCAAATTTATTACTTTTTAGTTGTTGGTGTTGAGGATCCTCAGATAAAGGTCGGTAACGACCGGGACGGCATACTCGTGTGTGGAGTTATCTAGTTACAGCTTCATTGCACTAGAAGTGTGAGGTAACTCAGCCTTGTGTTGGTGGAGATCCGGTTAGGTTCTCGGGGCGTCCCTTTAGAGGCGTACCCATGTGGTGTAGGAAGTTCCTTAGCCTGATCATTTGTTGGAAATCCAAAGAAACAATATGCGCCCTGTACGGTTTTAGTTGTATAACCTGCCATTTACTTATGGTAGTTTCATTTTCCAAAAGCATAGCGGATTTCTTTTTATTCCTTTGTGCAAATAACTGTTTTAAGATCTCACACCAGTCCCATGACTGACTCGGAGTTTATTGTTCCCTTTCTAAACTCTGGGTTCCCATAATTTTCCACACGGGTAGCCTAGAGTCAGGTTATCAGTTGTTCTGCAGCGAAGTCAGAAAAGTATGCTGTGGAGATCATGAGGCGAGCTGGATGGCGAGACGTACTTTTGTATATTATTATCATTCCGCTGTGTATTCAATCATATGGGCAGGTTATTATAACTGCCAGTGTTGTGTGTTGTTGTTGTAAACTCTGATGATGTATTGTATGAACTGATATAGTTCTTTTGTTTAAAGATTATTCATTTATCTATTATATATTGTTCCGCTGTGATTGTGAGATTCTGATATTGTTTTTGTTTCTTCTTCTCTCTTCTTCTACCTCTTTCTTCTTTAACCCTAATTATTCGGTTTTCCGGCATTCGATGGTTCGGCATTTGATACAGTAGGCGTATTGATGTCGACTTTCGAAAGTCGAAAAATCGGGTTGTTACACAAGGACTACTCAATGTCCTAATTCCTCGATACTCGAATCCATGCCACTCAATAAGCTAAGATACTAGAACGTCCATCATGGCTGATCCAGAGTAAAAGATCGCCCATCATGGAGATCAGATCACCTGTCATGGAGACTAGAGCCTGTCATGGCTCAAATAGGTACCATATATTACCCTTGCTTTACGAGTACTTTTTGAACCTTCGAATATCATCAATCCCTTTGCACACATCATTAATATCAGAGCTCATCTTGGAAATTTCATTACGACTTCCATCATGAAGTCACTAAGGTCGGGAACCATCATTAGTCGTAGAATATTGTCATGTGTCCCGTAAACTTCATCTAACAGTCCCCTCAATCAGACTCATCGTCATCTACTCTACCTCTCGAAACACATCGATCCATCATCAAAGCCATCACTCCACATCATGGAATCATCATCGTCGGGTCATGAGTTGTCGTCGTCGAAAATCATCGAAAAAGTATTTGGAAAACTCAACTCAGGATTTCCTAGGTTCTGGCCCAAAGCAGAGCCCAAGAATTCCTAGGTTTAGCCCAAAGAAAACCTTAGCCCGAAGTCATGCCCAAGTAATTTCAGAAAATGCCCAAAGCATGCCCAAGGATCGGTACCGATCCTTGACTTAGCTCACTTTTTTTCTCTTACCTTCACCGATCAGAGAATGCCCTAGGTTAAGCCCGAGTTTTTGCCTAGCTTTCTCGGAGCACGCCCAGGGATCCGTACCGATCCATAACATAACTCATTTTCCCCCCTTGCCTTCACCAATCGGAAAATGCCCTGGGTCAAGCCCGAGTTTCTTCCTTACTGGCCCGAAGCATACCCTACACTGATCCATGTCCACCGATCTAAACTTTCTAAAGCCATAATTTGACCATACAAACTCCAAACAACTTGAAATTTGAAACATATCATTTAGGGTCCTTCTTGACCTACCCTATGGATCGCATGCCATTTGGACAATGTGACCTTTATAGGTCATCACCGATCCATCAACACCGATCCATCTTCAATCAACCATAACTCGAGCAAACGAACTCTAAAAGACTTGAAACTTAGAGGGTAGTCTTATGGGGCCTTTCTTGTCGCCCCATATTAATTGCTACAAATTTAAGATAAAAATCAAGGAATATCACCGATCCCTAACTTCTTCCTAAACTAAGTCGTCATTTGATTAGTGTTTTCAACCATTCAAGCATCACAAATCAAGCAATCATCACAAGTAATCTATACTAGCAAACACATCAATATGAATCCTAAGTCTAAGGCATAAGAACACATGATATCCCTAAGAACACGAATTTTACAATGGAGTTTTTTGTATAAAGGACAAAAATTTGTATTTTTTTAGCCTCAAGAACACAGCCTCAATATTTTAGCCACAAGGACAAACATTCTTCCAAAATTAATGATAAGGACAATTATTCTTTCAAAATTAGTCATAAGGACAAACCGTCAAAATTATCAATCACCACTCATCGCACCACCACCCACTGCCTCTACCTGCACCACCAGCCTCGCCGCCGCACCCAACACCACCCGCTATCATCACATGCTACCGATAACTCTTAACTTAAAAACTGATACCCAAAAACTACTACCGGCAACTAAAAACTGCTACCTAAAAACCGATATCTAAACACTACTACCGACAACTAAAACTGATACTAACAGCCGATACTCAAATAAACCACCCATAATCTTCTAGGTTTCTAAATTTATCAAATTCAATCACCATTATCTAAGTTTACAGTTCATTCTTGAACAAACATTTCAATCATAACAATCATCTTTGTAGAAAATCAGTTTATCATCATATTTAAAGCACAAATAGACCACCCATAATCAACATTTATCCAGCTCATGAAATTTAATCGTTATCTCATATAATGATGCTTTGACTTAAGCATCTATGTTCTTTGATGCAAGCCAGATCGAGTTTCTCCACTCTAGCATAAGCATGGATTCCATTCAACTAAGGTAGTGTGCACAATGGCGAGCACGATAGCGGTTCATATCTTGGTAAAAAATAAAATAGTTTTTACAAAAATGATTCCTACTGTCATTAAAATTGATACAAAAAAACTAATCCTCAAATAAATAGTAAAACTGACACAAACAAAATCCATTAAATATTTGATACTAACAAAAACTAATTCGACTCAATGATCATCATATTTCTATGTAACTTCATTTTTTATATATAATCAAACAAACAAAACAGTAAAAACTTTCACACCGCATTATTTAAAAAAATGGTACTCAGAAAAAACAAAAATGATACATAAAAATCGATTCTCACTAAACTCAACACAATAATACATTATCAATCAAACCTATATGAATGCAAAAAAACAAAATAACAATTAAAAAAATGTTATCTTCAAATTTTGAATTTATGATAGTATAATAATTTTGTTATACAACAAAAACCACAAACTCAAAAATAACAAATATTTTCGAAAATGATACCTACGAACTGGAAAACTGTTACCTAAGAGCTGATACCACTTCTTCACCGGTAATTCTTCCATGGCTTGCTCTTCTTCTTCCTTGACTTGCTCTTTTTCTTCCTCGAATGGTTGTTTCTTCTACAACATCACTTCACCATGGTGTCCCTACCACCAGAGTCATCAATTTTCCATCATCGAATGACTTCAAATCGAGCTACTTCAAAACTCTAACCGTTGCCATCCACCGTCAAACCAAACACCCTCGCAACCAACGTCATCGCAGCAACCGTCCTCGTCGACAACGCCGTCTAAGCTTGACGCGCTCTAGCTATTTGTGTGTTTGTCATGGTCGTTAATTTCTTGTCCTTCCTTCGAATTAAAATTCAAAATTTGTCCTTCACGCTAAAATATTGAAGGCCGGTCCTTGAGGCTAAAATGTTGAGAAATTTTATCCTTTACACTATTTTCCTGTTTTATAATCTTATCAAAATTACTTGAAATTTATATATGTTGATTAAAAGGTTTAAAACATGTTTTAGATTTGGAAAATTATTTAAAGACATTATTTAACATCTAATAGGGGCTAATTAGTGAGTAGAGACTTAAAACCACTCACCTATCCCTTAGGCAATCCAATCAAAGCTTCAAGCTTCAAGCTCCATGAATCCAAGTATGAACAACAACTCCAAGATTATCTCCAACAGCTAATCTCCACTCCAAGATGCTAATCTTGTATGCCTCTGTCTAATGATGTGTTTGGGCTAATTAAAAAAGGGTTTGGGTAACTTTTGTTATCCCGCCTTTTGGCAAGGCCGTGACACCAAAAAGTTGACCGGGAAACTAAAGATAGCTCGTCGTAAAAGTTCGTTATACACTGTTTCACCATGGATATCGATGAATTTCGTTCGAGCCCAGGTCAGGCTTCAATTGATAGGACATGATGAGCAAAACCATAAAAGCCAGCGGTTCAAATTTCAGGTTAATCGGAGTTCGTATGAATGAGATATGATCGATCCAAGTTAGATACAAGGTGTTGTTCGAATCCATCAGAAAACCAAGGTGACGACCTGTTCGAATCGATCAGATTCGTATCCATCAGAGAGGCATCGTCAAGTTCGAATCCATTGGAGCTTGACAACTTCGAATCGATCATCTTCGGATCGATCAGGCACGGGTCAATTCGCAGGCATGAAGCTCGAGTCCATCTGCTCGTATCCATCACCGCACCTTGGTTCGTATCCATTGACTTCGTATCGATCAGAATGGTCAAGCCTTCGTATCCATGAATTTCGTATCGATTGATCGATGCCTAGTTCGAATCGATGAACAATTCGAACTAGACGTTGAAAGCTGAAACGAGATACGCGAAGGACTGATTCAAAATAGATAACAGTACTCGATACAAACAAGGCGAAATTCATGGATACGAATCGGTCAATGCGCCACTGGAAGTGGATCGATACGGGAAACTCATGCCACGTTATCCCTTGCGCACGTGCTTCTGATCGATACGAAGGGACGAATGCAAAACATGGATTCGAACGCGACAGTGCACACGAAAACACAATATTGAATCGATCATATCTCATGAACTGTTGATCCAAATGCAATGAAATTTTCACAGTAGCTTGCTTGCAAGGTAAAGAATGTCCCTTCCAAGTTTCAGCTCGATTGGATCATTTTTTGATGGATACGAAATGGATTCGTATCGATCACAGATCGAGTCAAAACTTGGTGGGGTCGGTCGCGTGGGCCCCCTCACGTGCCAGAAGAAGTCTCCCGAAGTTTGAGCGTGATCTCAGCCTCCTACGCCTATAAATAACCCCCTAAAGCTTGCAGAAAAGGGAGTTTTTTGACCATTCAACATCCAGACTCTGCCGGATTCAATTCTACTTCTTCCCATTGCTGTTATACTCGAATTCATTCATTGTATCTGCTGTAATCATCTGTAATCAGCGAAGAACATCAATAAAAGATAAAAATCATTGAAGTGGACGTAGGCCGGAGATAGCCGAACCACTATAAATCTCGTGTTCTTGTGATCTATTTCTGGATTGCTGTTTATTGCTAGCTTAGATCTGTGATTTGTGTCTGAATATTGCTGATTTGTATTCATACACTGGTGCTTTCACAACACTTGGGGTTTGTGACCATTTTTGGCGCAAACACGTTGGTGCTTTCACTGAGAAGGCTAATTCAGGAGTTCTATCATTTAGAAGTTGAATTCGAAGACTTAAGAGCTCAGATCTGAGAAGATATGACGAGGCAAACTAGTAGAAGACAAAGGCCAGATCAAAGTAAGCATGAAGGGAGTCAAGAGGCTTCCTTGGGGGCAAACCAAGCATCGATCTTCATCACCAGGGATGAGATGGAGACAATGATGAAGAGACAAGAGGAAATGATCCAGAATTTGCTTCAACAGATTGGACAACTCGGAGCGCAAAATCAAGGAACAACCATAATCCAGAACGGAGCAGGACCATCTGGCACAGCGCCGGAGCTGGGGGGCACACACTTAGAGCATGTTGATCCAATCCTGGGAAGAGATTCAGGGACATCCGAGCAACCTGGTGGCAATGAAGGGATGAACGCTCAGCCAAGGGGGCAGAACGAAGGTGATACTCAAAGATCACAGCCTGGCGACAACGACAGGTTGGCGGAGATGGTCAGACGGGCCATGAGAGGCGGACTAGTCAATAGAGATCCGGAGGATGTACATAGGAGTCCCTTTACTCCTACGATCAGGCAGGCCAGGAATCCACCAAACTTCAAGCTACCATCGGTGGAAATGTATGATGGGCGGACAGATCCAGCGGTCCATCTAATGAAATATATGAGGCACATGGAAGTGCTGGGGGCATCACAGGAAGTCATGGCTCGGTGCTTTCCATTGTATTTGTCGGACATTGCAGCGCTATGGTTTAGACAACTGGAGAGTGGCTCCATTGGGACTTGGACAGATTTAACAGAAAGGTTTATGAGACAATTCAGGGTTCATATTTCGAGACCCAAGAACGTGATGAGTTTGGCGACTCTAAAGCAGATAGCTGGGGAGTCTTTGAGGAATTTTCTGACGCGATTTAATGCGGCAGCAGCGTCATTGGATCGACCAAATCCATCTATGGTCATGATGGCAGCTGTATATGGAATATATGATGGCACGGAGTTCAAGAATTCACTAACTAAGGATCCACCTACGGACCTGGGAGAGTTTTATCATGAAGCCGAAAAGTTTTTGCGATTAGAGGATGCTCGTACGAAGAGAGAAGAAGAAATCGATGTTTATGCAGTTAGAGGCGGTAATTCACCTGAAAAAGGTGCAGAGACTGGTAAAGGGAAGCGAAAGGCTGAAGAAAATGATGACAGGTCAAAGCGGCAACGGAGGGAGCCGCGATTTACCACCTATTCAGAATTGAACGAGGGTTTGGAGCGAATCTACCAAGACACCCGAGAGCAAGTTGCCTATCGTAGACCAATGCGACGGGATCCAACCACCGACGAGAGAAAATCAGACAAATATTGTTTATTCCACGAGCTGAATGGACATAGCACAAATGACTGTAGACACCTGAAGAATGAGGTAGAAGGGCATATCAGGAACGGTAGGCTACTTCGGTATGTGAGAAGGCGAGCTCCCACGGTGGAACCAGAGCGGCCACCATCTGCATCAGCCAGGGGTGACCCTGAGCCGGGGCACCGTATGGTTATCAATTGATTTAAATAACGATGAACAAGTCGTAAACTTCTCACTAACAACATCAAACCATTTACACATGTATGAGATCGCGAACGATCCATAGGCATGCTCTGAATGATTATTGACTGTCTCGTAGTGAGAATTTACACTTTGACATCCTTGCTTTGCTTTTTGTTTCATGTTGATTTGGACATTTAGACTTTGTTTGTTTGGATATTTCTGTTATGGAATTCATGTGAACGTTAATTTGATATTTGCAATTCTGTAGAAGAAGTCACTCGCGTATGCTTTGGATCGTGAATGGTCCACAAGCACGCCTTGAATGGAAACGAACCGCCGCGATCGCTGAATCAGAAATTCACCCGAACGTGAATCTGACATCGATAATACTAAGTCCCTCCCCCCGGGCACTCTCATTCGCCTCGAACGGCATCCGACCGCGAACGGTCACACTTCATCTAGTATAATAGTCGATCGCGAACGATCACACTCTGCCTCGTGCGGCACCCGACCACGAACGATCACAATTCACCCAATATGACATTCGATCGTGAACAATCACATTCTGCCTCGTGCGGCATCCGATCGCGAACGATCGCATTTTATCTCGTGCACCATGCGACCACGAACGGTCACAATCCAGCATAATTCGTCTAGAACGACACCCGATCGCGAACGATCACGTTTCTGCCTCGTACGGCACTCGATCGCGAACGATCACATTCTTCTTTCCACGCCACCCGACCGCGAACGGTCCCATTTTGTTATTTGCCGCGAACGGCATCCGACCTCGAACGGTCCCATTTTACCTCAAATGACATACGGTCGCGAACGATCGTCATTCGTGGTCAGGAAAGACTATCAAGTTCTTTGCAGGTCGATGATAGGATATGAACATCCAGCTTATGGAACTACAAAACACACCTTCCTATCGCAAGGCATGTTTTAGGGGGCAAATGTTATCCCGCCTTTTGGCAAGGCCGTGACACCAAAAAGTTGACCGGGAAACTAAAGATAGCTCGTCGTAAAAGTTCGTTATACACTGTTTCACCATGGATATCGATGAATTTCGTTCGAGCCCGGGTCAGGCTACAATTGATAGGACATGATGAGCAAAACCATAAAAGCCAGCGGTTCAAATTTCAGGTTAATCGGAGTTCGTATGAATGAGATATGATCGATCCAAGTTAGATACAAGGTGTTGTTCGAATCCATCAGAAAACCAAGGTGACGACCTGTTCGAATCGATCAGATTCGTATCCATCAGAGAGGCATCGTCAAGTTCAAATCCATTGGAGCTTGACAACTTTGAATCGATCATCTTCGGATCGATCAGGCATGGGTCAATTCGCAGGCATGAAGCTCGAGTCCATCTGCTCGTATCCATCACCGCACCTTGGTTCGTATCCATTGACTTCGTATCGATCAGAATGGTCAAGCCTTCGTATCCATGAATTTCGTATCGATTGATCGATGCCTAGTTCGAATTGATGAACAATTCGAACTAGACGTTGAAAGCTGAAACGAGATACGCGAAGGACTGATTCAAAATAGATAACAGTACTCGATACAAACAAGGCGAAATTCATGGATACGAATCGGTCAATGCGCCACTGGAAGTGGATCGATACGGGAAACTCGTGCCACGTTATCCCTTGCGCACGTGCTTCTGATCGATACGAAGGGACGAATGCAAAACATGGATTCGAACGCGACAGTGCACACGGAAACACAATATTGAATCGATCATATCTCACGAACTGTTGATCCAAATGCAATGAAATTTTCACAGTAACTTGCTTGCGAGGTAAAGAATGTCCCTTCCAAGTTTCAGCTCGATTGGATCATTTTTTGATGGATACGAAATGGATTCGTATCGATCACAGATCGAGTCGAAACTTGGTGGGGTCGGTCGCGTGGCCCCCCTCACGGCCAGAAGAAGTCTCCCGAAGTTTGAGCGCGATCTCAGCATCCTACGCCTATAAATAACCCCCTGAAGCCTGCAGAAAAGGGAGTTTTTTGGCCATTCAACGTCCAGACTCTGCCGGATTCAATTCTACTTCTTCCCATTGCTGTTATACTCGAATTCATTCATTGTATCTGCTGTAATCATCTGTAATCAGCGAAGAACATCAATAAAAGATAAAAATCATTGAAGTGGACGTAGGCCGGAGATAGCCGAACCACTATAAATCTCGTGTTCTTGTGATCTATTTCTGGATTGTTGTTTATTGCTAGCTTAGATCTGTGATTTGTGTCTGAATATTGCTGATTTGTATTCATACACTGATGCTTTCACAACACTTGGGGTTTGTGACCATTTTTGGCGCAAACAACTTTTAGGCTAAGAAGATGGTTAATGGGGGATTCTGTTTATTTTTGGAAAAGTAAAATGATAGGAGAGAGTCCCATCAATCCTAACCCCATGCTAATCCCAAAATAGGCTTTGGGCCTACCCATTAACTTCCTAATTACTCATTAAGCTATCTAAAATCAAGTGAAACTTCAAACAGCCATATCTCACTAACAATACGTCCTTTTTCTGTTATGACCACTTTACGAAAAGGTAAACCACCATCCCTGTCTAATGGAAATGGTTTTAGACCCCAATCTAGCTCATATTAAAAGTTATAGGGCATACAATATTTTCAGGGCCAATATGGTCACATAAAAATCCAACAAAATCATAGATGTGGGAAATGACCTCGAGAGTCATTTCCTAAAATTTTAGAATCGGACCTCATATGAAAATAATATAAATATTATATGATCCTCCGATATGTAGAATATGGATCGTTACAGTTCTATTTTTTTCCATGACACCATTTTGATGCAGTGTTATAGGAAAATAAAAATTATGGTTAATCCCTTTTTGTTACAAAAGTTAGTAAATTCATCATTATCGAATTCTCCTCCATGATCGTTGCAAATATTTTTAACTTTTAAATCTTTTAAATTCTAAATTCTTTTTGCAAAATTTCTAAACATTTCGAGACTATCACTTTTATGTTTTTAAAACCAAGGTCCAAGTATATCTTGAAAAATCATCAACAATTACATAAACATATTTATTATGATTTGTTGATATTACTTGGGTTAGACCAAATAAATCAAGATAAAGTAATTCCAAAGGTCTACTAGTAGAAATTTCATTTATATATTTAAAAAAGGATTTTCTAAGTTTTCCTTTTTGACAAGCGTCGCATAAATTATTTACTTTGAAATTTATTTTAGGTAAACCTCTTACAATTTCATGTTTTGCTAGTTTATTTAATAATTTAAAGTTAATATAACAAAACCTTTTGTGCGATATCCATGGATCTTTCGAATTTTCTATAAGACATAGGTTTTTATCATTATTAGCTTTAATATTCAAAATATAAATGTTTCGTTTTCTATACCTTCAAAAATTAATCTTTCATTTTGATCAAAAATATTGCAACTATCTTTTTCAAATTTAATTTGTAACCTTTATCGCATAATCGACTAATACTTAGCGGATTACGTTTTAAATTTTAAACTAAATAAACATTAGTAATTAGAGGTGAATTTGGATTACCATCATTGCCGATGTCCCCTATTCTGATGATGTACCCTTTCGAATTGTCACCGAATGACACGACACCTCCATCTATTGGTCTGATATTTGTAAGCATGTTGGAGTTTCCCATCATGTGGTTGGAATATCTGGTGTTTGGAATCCATCTTCTCTTTTTGCTAATGTGTGTGGATACCTACACACACAAAAATTGGTACCTGCTTCCTACATTAGTGTCTTGGGTTAAGTTTTTGGTAACCATACCCAGGAGGGTGTGGTAGATCCTTTAAAAGAATAATTAATGTTAATATGAACAACTGTGAAAATTTATTTATATATTTCTTTCTAATGAGATTATTATTAATTTTTGGAATCCATATATTTATAGTTCTATTTTCAGAATTCCCTTTCTTTGTTGAATTACTGGGTTTTTTAAATTTATTATTGAGAAAACTATTTTCCTATGACTCTTCTTGATCTTGTCCTTCTTAAAACCCAATCCATTTTTGTTATGTGATGGTCTAGAATTTTTTATCAAATTTAATAAACTGTCCCGGATTTATTAAATTTTGAGATATTTGTAGAAATCTTTTTTAATTTTTCTTTAAACTCTAAATTTTCAGATTTAAGAGGTTTTTTTAAGTTAATTCATAATTTTCTTTTAATAGTTTGACATTTTCATTTCTATGTGAATCAACTTCATTTTCTAGCACGTAAATTCTATTTGTCAAACTTTCAAATGTGTTTTGTGAATTTTATCATTCTTTAATTTTCTGATATAAACTAATCTTTTTATTTTCTAAGATATTAATTTCCTTTTTTAAATATTCAATCATAGAGCTCAAATTATTATTTGACCACTTTATATCTTTATTTAAGTATTTTAAAAATTCACATTCTTTAGATAATTTCCTTTTTTTCTTGAACTAAGATTTCGATTCCATTTTCAAAAAAAGATTTTCCTAAAGATTGTTTTTGAGTCAGTTACTTCTTTTAAAATAGTTTTCTCGTCTTTTAACATAGTTATTTCTAGTTTTGCCCTATTTAAGTTTACTATGGCTTCATTGTTTGTTTTTCGTAAATTTCTAAATTTTTCATCTTGTTCTACACAAAATTCAAATAATTCTTCATAAATTAAATCAGTTTGTACCTCATCTTTTGTGGCCATAAAGCAGACATTAGCTTGTTCTGTATCACTATCATTATCTGAAGATGATGAAGAGTCTGAATCATCCCAATTGGATTGATATGCAAACTTTTTCTTCTTGTCGACTCTATTCATTCTCTTAAACTCCTTCTTTCCATTATTTTGTAATGGGAAATTTTTTATGATATGTCCGAATTTGTTGTAGCCAAAACATTTTGAGCCTTGAGCTATTGTTGTTATTGCCATTTCCTCTCTTAACTTGCCTTTTGGATTTTGTGCAGTCTTTAGCTATGAAGGCCATTTCGTCTTAATCTAGTTCGTAGCCTTCTTCAACCTGGAATGCAATGGTTCTTTTCTCATGATTCTGAATTTTTCTAGCCTACAAATTTACTTTATAAGCCATTAGATTATCATTAACTCTTCAACTTAAGTTGAGAGAGGTCATTAGCTTCTTCAATTGCTAATATTTTTCTCTCCCAGTCATTAGTTAAAGAGTTTAATATTTTTGTTACAATATCAAATTCTGATATGGTTTCACCCAATCCTACAAGTGCATGTGCAATGTCTTGTAAATGGAATAAATATCAGAAATATTTTCATTATCTTTCATTCTAAAATTGACTTGTTAACATAACTATTCCTGATTATTTAACCTTGCTTGTGCCTTAATGAGTGACTTGTAAAGTGTGTCATATATCATAACAATTTTACATATCATAAATGTAGTCAATTCATTTTTATCTAAAGTAAAAAAGAGAATATTCATAGCTTTTGAATTTTTGGTTGCAGTAGTCTTTTGTTCGGGAGTCTATGCGGTTAATGGTATGGTTGGAATTTCATATTTTATTTATGTAGCATCCCAAATTTCAAGACTGTTGGCTTCCATTTAAATTCTAATTTTAGTTGACCAAAAGTTATAATCAATACCAGTATATTGCGAGGGTCGAGCAATAGATTGTCCTTCTATGAAAGTGCTTATGTGTGCCATTATATTCAACAACTTTGTTATAGTTTATGAAAATAACCTACGCCGATACCAAGTGAAAGTGTGTAGGATCGTATGTGGCTAAACTATAGTACATAAATAGTATTATAAGTAACTGTATAAATAAAATAAAGTAAAACGCTTTCACACGAGACTTCTTATACTAGTTCAGACCACCATTCTACATTCAGTCCCAGAATCTATTATTCTGGCTTTTACTCACTGACACTCTCGCTTTGCCCGGAGGAATATTCCTATACACTTGCCTGAGTCGCTGAACATGTATTTTACACTATCTTGCTAGAATACAGATTTTGGCAGTAGTTGTGTCTTCAATACATGGATTTTCCCAATATAGTACAATCTCTTATAACTCACAAGAATAGATTTGTAGATGAATGAACGAAAGTTTAGGAGGTAAGAAAATCAAAGAGTTAATTATTATCAAAGAATGATCACCGATATAGAATATAGAATAGAGTAGGGTTTTTAGAAATTGGATCATAAAATCAGAGCGTAATATTTTGTGATTAAACTCGTTGATATCATAGTTATTTATACAGTTGAAAGGATTTGATCAAAAGATATGTGTGATATTGAAGCTGATGGAAATCTGGTAATGGTAAATACAATGTCTGCTGGAATTCATCAAATACTCACTGTCCCTACTACTCAAGACATTACTAATGTAGCTGATGTGCATATCAACCCAAATTTGCAGGATATGTGCATGTCTGTGCATGCATACAACATTTTTGATTCATTTCTTCCTATCAGCTCTGAATAGCAGGCATTACCCAAACCACCAACTCTTAATCCACCAAATTAATCTGTTGTACGTTCTTCTCCTCCATCTGATCTACCTGCCATTTCCCACTCATATGCTCACATTCCTCCTCCTCTTGGATATCCCAATCATTCTCCTGTTAGTGACCATGCAAACAGCCATCTCACCACTGTAGTTCCTACTTCAACAAAATCTGTCAAAAATAAAAATCAGAGGAAAATGACAAATAAATATTTAAATATTCCTAACATTCAACTATCTACTTCCATCCTTTTTATAATGGTCCTTCCATGTCTTTGTCTACCAGAAGCAAGCAAAGCAATAAGAACCTCCTCCGTGGTTTATCTCAATGATGCACCACATAAGGGTATGGAACATTAGGGGTGCCCACCAGTACATTAAACTTAGACAAATTCAAAGTCTCATCAATTCCTACAATCTTCAGCTAATTGCCATCCTTGAAACCAAACTAAACCTCCAACTTACTTTGAGAGCTGCGAACTTCATCAAAACTTCCTGGTTGCTTCATCATAATCTAGCTGAGTCACCTTATGGTAGAATTTTTATTCTCTCTGATCCAACTGCCTTCTCCCTGCCTCCTATTCTCTCCAATAGGCAATTCATGCACTGCCATCTCCTCCACAAACCTTCCTTAACTTATTTACATTTATCTATCATTTATGTTGATAACATTCTATCATCTAGGAAAGTACTCCTTAATAACCTTCAACATTTTGCGCAGGAAACTCACCCTTGGATTGTAGTTGGTGATTTCAACTATTTGCTTTGCCCTGGAGATAGGACTGGTGGTAATCTAGTTTCTATGAAGGAGATTCTACCATTAAATGAAGCTATTAACCATTCAAAACTTTTACCAATCTTCTTCTATAGTGTCAGATACTCTTAGAATAACAAGAGTAGATCTGGTAGAAGGATCTTTAGCAACATTGATCATTCTTTTTGTAATCTTCCTACTTTCTCCACTTGGCCATCCATCTCTTGCTTTCTCCCTCCCCCATTATTATCTGACCATTCCCCACAATTAATCTCCTTAAACCATGATGCTATGAAAAGGAAATCCTCTTTTAATTTTTTCAATGCTTGGATTATGCATCCAAAATTTCTTAATATTATTAAACAAGCTTGGCTTATTAATCACTATGGTTCCCCTCTGTTTATTTTTTAGCAGAAGCTGAAGTCCCTTAAGAAAATCCTTGTTACATGGGCTGCTCTAAAGTTTGGTAAAGGTAATTTGCTATCTTCTCAGCTTGAAGCCAAACTTTCTCAAGCCCAAATCAACTCATTGAACAATCCACATGACATCATTTTGCTACTAAGGAGATTGAGATTCTTGTCCAATATCAAAAAGCTCTTTTCTTTGAGGAAGATATGAATAAACAAAAGTTGAGGTGGAATTGGAGTAGAGATGGTGACAGAAACACAAAATTCTTCCATGATAGACTGAAAATCAACTCCGCCTGTGTAGTTTTCTATGCAGCCTGTCCCAAGCCAGGATAAAGGAAGAGGGTTGTGATAGGCTTGGCGAGCCAATGTAAAAATCCCAGCCTCTTTTATGGAAATGGAACCTAACTATATTTCGTTGGGGTGTAACCCTCTTAGCGACGCGCCATATCGAGGCTCGGGTATGGTGAAAAGTGAGCAAGGGCTGGGTCGCCACTCCCTTAGTGGCGTGCCATATCGAGGCTCGGGTATGGTGAAAATATGCAAGGGCTGGGTCGTCACTCCCTTAGTGGCGCGCTGCATCGACGCCTCGATGTAGTGATAAATGAGCAAGGGTCTTCGCACTTTACTCGGCGGGTGCGAAGGGCAAGGAAGCTAGTCGATGAAAGTAGGATTCGGTTAGGTAGTTGGAATGTAGGATCATTAACAGGAATGCTAATAGAGATAGTTGATACTATGACTAGGAGACGTGTAAATATCTTATGCGTTCAGGAGACCAAATGGACGGGCCAAAAGGCGAAGGTGGTGGAGAACATAGGCTTTAAGTTATGGTACACGGGAAAAGAGCATAACAAGAACGGGGTAGGTATCTTAATTGACAAGAACCTTAGAAATGGAGTGGTCGACGTTAGGAGACAAGGGGATAGGATCATCCTAGTTAAGCTGGTAGTGTGTGACATGATTCTGAACGTCATTAGTGCTTATGCCCCACAAGTAGGTCTAAGTGAAGCCGTCAAGAGGAATTTCTGGGAAGAGCTAGATGTCATGGTTAGAGATGTGCCTAGTAGCGAAAAACTTTTCATAGGAGGAGATTTCAATGGCCATGTTAGTACAACTAGTGGGGGGTTTGAGAGAGTGCATGGTGGTTTTGGATATGGCGATAGGAACCAAGAAGGAGAAGAAATATTGAATTTCGCTATTGCTTATGACCTCATGATAGCTAATACCTTCATTAGGAAGAGACAGTCACACTTAATTACGTTTAGTAGTGGTCAACACTTTAGCCAGATTGACTTTGTCCCTACTAGAAGAGACGACAAACGAGCTTGTGTAGATTGCAAAGTCGTACCTAGAGAATGTGTCATCTCACAACATCAGCTTTTGATATCCGAGCTTCATCTTCGAATACGTGTTCAACAGGGTAAAGGAGCCAAGATTAGTCGGACGAAATGGTGAAAGCTCAAAGGAGACGCCTCACGGGTGTTTAAGAATAGAGTGATGGTAGAAGGGGCATGGACTATGGAAGGAGAAGCAAATCACATGTGGGATGAGATGGCAAGGTGCATTCATAAAGTGGCTACTGAGGTGTTTGGAATAGCGAAAGGAAATAAACGCGAACCTAAAGATTCTTGGTTGTGGAACAGTGATGTGCAAAAGGCTATCAAAGAGAAGAAGGAATGCTATAAGTGCTTACATCATCACAGGAGCGAGGACAACGTGCAAAAGTACAAAGTGGTAAAGAAGAACGCAAAGAGAGCAGTGAGTGAAGCAAGAGGTCGGGCGTATGAAGATCTATATCATAACCTAAGTACGAAGGAGGGTGAAAAAAACATCTATAGGATAGCTAAGCTCCGCGAGAGGAAGATAAGAGATTTCAACCAAGTTAAATGCATCAAAGATGACAATAACAGGCTTTTGGTGAAGGATGAGGAGATTAAAAATAAATGGAGAGATTACTTCGACAAGCTACTTAATTAAGAAGGTGATAGCACTACGATCGAGATAGACGACTCTTTTGATGACACCTGTAGACATTTTGTTCGGAGAATTCAAGAATCCAAGGTAAAGGAGGCACTAAAACGGATTAAAGCAGACAAGGCATTGGGGCCTAATGACATCCTCATTGAGGTGTGGAGATGCCTTGGAGATGTAGGGATAGCCTGGCTAACTAAGTTGTTCAATAATATTTTTCAAATCAAACAAGATGCCAGATGAGTGGAGGAGAAGCATATCAGTTCCAATTATTAAGAATAAAGGAGATATCCAAAGTTGCACAAACTACAGAGGAATTAAGCTTATGAGTCATTAAATGAAGCTTTGGGAGAGAGTCATTGAACATCGATTAAGAAGAATGACAAGTGTTTCAAAAAACCAATTTGGCTTCATGCATGGGAGGTCAACCATAGAGGCGATTTTCTTGATAAGACAACTTATGGAGAGGTTTAGGGAGCAAAAGAAGGATCTACACATGGTATTTATCGATTTGGAGAAATCTTATGATAAGGTACCGCGAAAGGTGATGTGGTGGGCCATGGAAAAGAAGAGAGTCCCAACAAAGTACATTACACTTATCAAGGATATTTACGATGATGTTGTGACTAGTGTCAGAGCATGCGATGGTGAAACCAGTGACTTTCCCATTAACATAGGATTACATCATGGGTCAGCTTTGAGTCCCTACATTTTTTCTCTAGTGATGGATGAGGTTACAAAGGGTATACAAAGTGAGATTCCTTGGTGTATGCTATTTGCTGGTGATGTTGTGCTAATTGATGAAAGTAGGATTGGGGTTGATAGACAATTAGAGCTATGGAGACAGACTTTAGAATCAAAGGGATTTAGGCTTAGCAGAACTAAAATAGAGTATATGAAGTGCGGGTTCAACGGTGTCAGGTCGGAGGATGGAGATGTCACTCTGGCCGGACAAATTGTTCCCAAGAAGGAATCATTTCGATATCTAGGATCAATGTTGCAGTATAATGGTAAGATTGATCAAGATGTTAGTTTTTGAATTTGAGCGGGATGGGTGAAATGGTGACAAGCATCTGGGATTATCTATCACAGGAAGGTCCCACAAAAGCTTAAAGGAAAGTTCTACAAAACGGCAATCAGGCCTACGATGTTGTATGGTGCAGAATGTTGGCCTACTAAAAGCCTACACATCCAAAAGATAAGCTTAGCAGAGATGCGTATGCTGCGATGGAGCTGCAGTCATACAAGAAGAGACCGAATTAGAAATGATGATATACGTGATAAACTTGGAGTAGCACCAATTGAGGAGAAGCTAATTCAACATCGCTTAATGTGACATCCCAGAATTTTTGGCAATATCAATTTAATAATCTCTATTAAAAATTAAATTGATTTGATGATTTTTGTTGATAAATTGGAATTGATTTGATAATTCTTCTTTTATTAAACATTTAAATTGTGAATTTATCTTTTAAAAGCTAAATAAATTATTTTCTATTTATAATGTATATATACATTTATATATATTGTAAATAGATGAGCTTTGTTGTAAATTTAATGAATAAGGCATATTTTATAATTCTAATATATTTTGGTAATTTGGAAATTTTAATTTAATTTAAATTATATGGTTTTAAAGTATTTAAGGTAAATGTTAATTGATAAAATTTAACTTAGCTTAAGTTTAAGATTAATTAAAAGGTTTGTTTTAGAATATTGTTAATAAATATGATATTAATTCATTTAATAATAATAGGAGTTATAATCTCTTTTACAAATTATTTAAATATGACAAATTATTATTTTCAAATAACATTATTAATGTAATTTTCTATATATAAATATAAATAGATTTTAAAATAGAAGTGTTATCTTCAAAGTAAATATGTTGTTATATATATATATATGTATGTATGTATAAGCCTTTATTTGTGTGTGTGTGTGTATATATATATATACATAGCTTTATTTTATTTTCTCTAAAATGTAATTCATAAATATAAAATAAACCTTATAAATATTAAGCATAAGTGTAAAAATAGATAATAATAGGTAATTAAATATTTGATAGTTTAAGTTTTAAAATAAAAATAAACACACTCATGTTAGAAATAGAATTTAATACTTAGGTTAAAATTTATAATAAATAACTATAGCAACTTTGTATTATATACATAGGGTATAATTAAGAGCATGACTAGGCTTTGTATAATTTGAATATAGCCTGTAGGATAAGTATGAAACACTTAGATAATTCTGGAAATTGAACATAGGTGGCAATGCATTTAGATCTAAAGCAAAGGACTGAAAAAAAAAGATACAATATACTCAAGTATGACCATGACAACAATAGTATCCAAGAGCAGGCAAGTAAATTATATATGTTGTAGTTGTAAAAAGATTTGCAGGCAAGTAATATATTATAATAACTATAGCAATGTTTATGTGCAAGGCTTGGGAAAAATCATATCAGTACACACGAATAAGAAAAGATATAAGTACCATACGAAATAAATTATAGGATAAGTGTAGACATGGAGGACAACCTCATTAATACTAACATCTCTCTAGTACTAGTGAAATCTTATCATCCTCCATTAACCAAAGTAAAATCTTTTATACATATATCAAGCTATCCATTTCAGTTTCGTCCACCAGGAGCTAAGAATCTGAAGTAAATTCATCTCTAACTTAAACAAAAATCCAACTAAAACAAAAACTCAAATTAAATTAAACCAGAGAACTAAAGTGGAGGACATCAGTTTGCAAATTCACAAGTTTATTTCAAAGTGAAAGAAGGTTCTGTTCTTTTTTTTCTGGAAACCCAAGTGAGTAACATTATTTTTAAAATTTAAGTATATAAATGGGGTTGCCTGATCATCTCTGAAAACAAGTGTGTTGCGAATATATTTTTAAACCTCTGTATATATATATGTGTGTGAATATTTGTTGTGTGTATTGCTATATGTCTGATGTTGTCTCTGGTTTTAGTTTACAGGTCTTAAATCAATTCATAAATCAATTTCTCGTGATCCAATCTTTATTTATACTTAAGTCTTGAACAAGTTATGTTTGATATATCATAGATTTTAGATTAAAAACTTGTTTAAGATTAAAATAATTTGTATGGCCTCTGGAAATAAGAAAACAACTGTGCAAATTGAAATAAGTTAAAATGCAACTATCGTGATACATGTATTTAGGTATATGAATCAAAAGCTTAAACTAAAACTTGAATTTAAAACTAAAATCACTATTTTTAGTTTGGGCATGAGAGTGCAGTTCTAGTTTGAACAGAAAATGGAAATTCGATGATTTCTGGCGATCTACTTGATGGTGGGGGTCGGGGCTCTTCCTGGAGGTGGAAGAGTGATCGGAGAGTTTGGGAAAAATGCCAGTAGGTTGATCTGAGTGCCGTGGCGATGGTGGTTGATTGGGAAAGTCTGGAACCCTAGTTTTAGTGGTGTCAGATGTTTTAGATCGCTCGCCTGCTATGGTTGGTCGAGTTCAACGAACTCAGGGGGAAGAAAGCAGGTGAGTTGACGAAGTCGAGGCCGGAGTGGTGGACCTTCAGGTGGTCGGAGCTGTGAGCACGTCACGTTGACAGGCTTGGTCGCATGGGTTCGAATGTTTATAGATTCGAGTTTCAACTCGAATTTTGATTTCGAGGTGGTGCTGTGGTTCTGATGGTTGGAGTTGGGTCTGGGAAGAAGTGTCGACTTGCTCGATGTAGTGGTGGTGCCGAAACATCGACAGCGGCGATGTGCACGTGCACGGATTTGGAATGTCAGCCTGGGAGTGTCTGGGAAGAACGCGTTTTTTTTTCGCGTATGACTCGGGTTATTCGAGTACTTTACTCGAAGTAATAGGGGGTCTGACTTGAAGCAATTTACTTTGCCTCGGGTTAGTTTTTGTTTGTACAGGCTTTGTAAACCTATCTGCAAAATTTAAATATTAAAGAAATTTAAATAAATTTGAAATCTGTGAGCAAGATTTAAACAGAGTTTAAATCCAATTCTAAGTAGTTTCAAATAAACGTTGAATTTAAAAGTAAATTTGTTTACAAACAAATTATTAAACTTGATTTTTGATAAGTTCTTTTATAAAAAGTTTTTTAAATAGAAGTTAAAGGATTAGATAACTTGAATTTGCAAGTTAAATAGCTTTGGTTTTTAAAGGCTTAATTTTTAAATAAAAATTTAGTAAATTGGTTTAAAGGCTTTCCTTATATAAGTTTCCTATGTAAATAATAAATGTTCTTTACATTTATTTTAAGATTTATAAAAGGATATTTTAAATTGGTTAATGTTTTAAATATATAATCATTTTGAACCTTAAATTCAAAATGAAATGTGGATCTAAACTTAGAAGTGTAAGGTTTAAATACACTTAAATATTAATGAAGCTATTAATAAAGAAATGGATTGCCTTAAAAATGATTAAGGTAATTAAGTGATTTAATTAATAAGATAATTAAAGAATAAATTATTTTTATAAATTAATGATTTAGATTAATTTATAATTAAAGATTAATTAAAAGTGGTTAAGAAATGTTATTAGTTAATGAAGATAATTAACTAAAGATTATTAAGTATTAATTAAGGTGATTAATTTTAATAATAAATTAGATTGATTAATTTAAAGATAATCATTTGTAAAATTGATTAAGTATAATTACTTAATAAAAGTAATTAAGGAATTAATTTCTCATTGCAATTAATTAAGTTAAGTTTGATTTGTTTAAGTTAATTAATTAACTTTAATTAATTTAAATTAATCATTGAATGATTTGATAGGTATAATTACTTAAATGTAATTAATGAAGTGTAATTACTTAATGAAGTAATTAATGGTAATTACTATATGTAATTGATTGAAGATGATTTAATAATGAAAGTAATTTGGATTAAATTACTTTGTGAAATTAATTAAGGGATTAATTGAGATAATTAATTAAGGAGTAATTAATTTATAATGATGAAGTAATTAAGGGTAGTTAATTACTGAATGGGATTAATCAAGAGTGATTAATAATTATGGTTTAAGTAAAGATTAATTTCTTAATGTAATTAATTTAAATGGAATAATTAATTAAAATGTAATTAGGGATCATTAAATTTATATAATTAATGATGTAATTTAGGATTGATTCATTAAGATTAATTAATCAATAATAAGAAATTTGAGTAATTAATTATAATTAATTAATAAATGTAGTAATTAAAGGTTAATTACTATATTTGGTTATGGATAATTAATTTGTGAAATTAATTTAAGAATAATTACTTGAATGTAGACATAGTGGAGTTGCTACATTGTGTTGTAGTGGCACCGGTTCGATACCCAGCGGCCACAATAATGAGACATAAGTGCCCGGGCACTATAAAAACCGGTCTAACCAAAGGCGATGGAATACATAGTATCCATGGCCCCAAAGTTTTCATACATCCTTTCTCATGTCTGCCCATGGAGACGCTCCCCATACCCCTCTCGTCAACTCTGTTGTACCTTCCCTTCCCCCTCACGTCAACTCAGTAGTACCTTCCCCTTCCCCTTCTGTCAATACTGATTTTCCTCCCCCCTTCTCTTCGGTCATTTCTGTCCTTCCAGCTATCTCTACCAATCCTCCGCCGCTGCCTACCCATAACCAGGGACCTTCTCTGCTTGCGCCACCTGTTAACCCACCCCTTGTCCCCCCTGACCCTATCTCTTCCTTACCACCTTTCTCATCTCTCTCTACCCAAAACGGCGAGCCGGTTAGTACTTCTCAGGGTGAATGGAAATGGACTTCGTTGTTCAAGCACAAACCAAAGAATGCTGGGAAGTACATCCCCGTTGACCTGAATCCAGAATATGAAAATGATGTTTTACTTCCAACGCAAGAAGTTCTTGATGCTGGAGCTGTTATCTGGAAAGAAACTCTGGTAGGTTTCTTCTTAGACAAACCGCTGTCTTATACTGCTGTTATATTAAAGCTCAAAAAGATATGGAAATTAAAAGGCTCGGTTACGGTCAAGTCTGATGGCACAATTTTCTTATTTAATTTCGCGTGTTCTGAAGACAGAGCAAAGATCCTTCAAAGTGATCCTATAATTATGAACAGCAAGATGTTTATAGTCAAACCCTATGATGCATCTATAAGTAATGTCTCTGGCACTATAACTGCTGTTCCAGTTTGGGTTCAATTGTTTAACCTCCCAATTTATGCTTGGTCGCCTCTTGGAATAAATTGGCTTAGCGGCCATATGGGGAAGATGTTATGTATGGACGAAATGACGGAAAAGCAAGAGAGATTGAGCTATGCGAAATGCTTGGTGGAAATAAAACCTGACAAGGAGCTTCCTGACGAGTTTATGGTTAAGTTAGTGGAAGGAGGGTATCAGAAAATCTACGTTAAATATCAGTGGAAGCCAGATGTGTGTGTTCTGTGCAAGAAATTTGGTCACAAAACTGAGAGTTGTGACAACAAGGATAAAAATCAAAACGTTACCAAAATGGAGGACAAAAACACTGCAAATAAAAAAACAAGGTCGAAACAACTGTTTTAGCTCGTGTTAAACGAAATAATATTCCACTTCAGAAAAGAAATATCAGAACATGGCAACGAGTAAGTAGAAATAAGAAAGAGATAGTTGATACGGAGAATGTAAAGGCACAGAAATCAGGGAACGCTGAGGAAAATGAGAAAGTTGTAGAGGACAAGAGTGAAAGGAATGGCTTTGGTCTAAGTAGAGATAAGGAAAGCAGAAGTGAAATCAGTAATGACTTTCACCCATCCAGCTCTCATCTTCTAGTAGCCACAGGGAGTAAGGAAGGAGGAATTGAAAAAGTGGGGTATGATGATGATAATGAATCAGTTAGGAATCTCCTTAACACTAATAAATTTGCAGCTCTGCTTAATCTGGAAGATGAAGATGATATCAATGAACAGTCAAAAGAAAGAAAGAAAAAAGTTTCTCGTGGTCGTGTTGCTTGTGAAAGCATTGAGGTAGTGGAACTAAAGGAAGCAGATAATAATAATTCCCATAAAGAAGATAGTACAAGTATATCAAAAAATGTGAATATTATGGAGAATCAAGAAATAATAGATAATCTAAATTCGGTTGCTTGGGATGTTGGTAACAAGGGTGAAGGACAATTTACTGATAGTAAAAAAGGAGAAGAAATTGAATAAAGTGGTATTACAAAAGAACTGAACAGTGGCAAGTCCAGCAAACTCGGTTCTTCTGCGCGAATGAAAGAAAAAATGCTTGCTAAAGATAAAACATGCACAGAGTATCAGTGTGTCTATCAACCTGATCAAACTCCGCCTTAAAAAATTGTCTCTTCCCCAATCCTATCTCCCCAACACAAATACTCCAAAATCAAACCTCCAGCAGCTTACATTCCACCTTTCCCAATAGAAATGCCATCCTCTCCCATGCAAATCTCCACTCAATCAGCAATCCAGACCATCTCCCCTACGCCTGAGGTAGAAAACAACTTTGAAGACACTCCCCTTTCAGCTACTATCCCGAACTACTTGTCCTCCAAGCAGGTTGTAACTAGGAGAATGAAGATTGAATTACTCAATGCACGTGTTTCCCAATGATGACTTGCATTGGAGCATGGAATATTCGTGGTGGTCACAGTGCCATCAAGCAAGAACAATGTAAACAGCTAATCAAGACTCACCATCTATCGATATTAGCTATGCTTGAAACTAAGTTAAACCTTTCCTTATCTATCAAAGCAGCTGCATACATTAATCCTAATTGGAAATACATCCACAATTTAATTGAATCTCCGTATGGTAGAATTTTGATTCTCTATAACCCCAACCAAGTTTAATTAACGCCCATTCTTACTACTCCCCAAATGATACACTGTCTCGCCATTGATGTTTCTGACAAATCGTCCTTCTACATTTCCTTTGTATATGCTCTCAACTCTTCTGCCTTGAGAACCTCGTTACTTTCGACCATTCCTTCTCTCAGACAATCCACTCATCCTTGGATCATTCTGGGGGATTTCAACTGTAGCTACTCTCTGACTGATAGAGCTGGTGGTAACCCTCTCTCTCTAGCTGAGATTAAACCGCTTGCTGACACTCTCACTGATGCTGATCTATTAACGATCAGGACTGTAGGGATGCAATACTCATGGAATAATAAGAGGAAACATGGTTGCAGGATCTTTTCGATGAATGATCATGCCTTTTCTAACCACTGTGCCCTTTCCAAATGGCCTCTTATCTACAACCTTCTTCCTCCTCCCCTTCTTTCTGACCACTCCCCTCAGATTATTCACCTTCGTGAAGCGGACATGAGAGGAAAAACTAATTTTAAATTTTAAATTCTTAGGTTTCTGAACCTGATTTTAAATCAACTGTGATAACTGTTTGGAACAAGTCTATAAATGGTAACCATATGTTTGTTCTGTAGGAAAAAACTAAGGAGTTGAAGGCAGTCTTGAGGCAATGGGCGTATAAAAGATATGGTAAAGGTGATAAATTGAGCTCTCTGTTAAAAGAAAAGCTATCTGAGGTACAAACTGCTATGATGGATTCTGTTAATAATGCAAACCTCGCTGAATCTGAGAGTACGCTATCTCTGAAATATATTGAAGCCTTGGCTAAAGAAAATGACATGATTAGGCAGAAGTCAAGAATTAAATGGCGGGAGGAGGGTGATAGAAACAGCGCCTACTTCCATGCTAGTCTTAAGAATAACCAGAGAAGAGAAAACTTGACTTCTATCCTTGATATGAATGGAGATCTTCACTCTTCTCCAGCTGATGTCAAGAAAGCTTTTGTTAATCACTTCTCTGCCCTGTACAATAATATATACAACTTCTCTCCAAACATTGACCAGATCCCCATCGATATTCTGCCCAGACTTAGCCCAAATGACTATACCTTTCTCTGCAATAAAGTCACCCCTGATGAAATAAGACAAGTCATGTTTTCTCTTAACATGAATTCGTGTGGTGGCCCTGATGGGAAGAATGCGCGGTTCTATACTTCTTGTTGGTCGATCGTTGCTACCGATGTTACCAATGCCATTCTCCTCTTCTTCAAAAAGTGCAAAATTTTCAGATCCTTTAACTATACTAACATATCCCTAATTCCCAAACTCAAGCATGCCCACTGTGTTAATGATTTTCGTCCGATCTCATGTTGTAATACTATATACAAATGTATTTCTAAGGTTATTGCAACCAGATTAAAGTATGTTCTACCTAAAATAGTTTCAAATAATCAGGCTGCTTTCTTACCTGGTAGGAACATTCTGGACCACGTCCTCCTCTCTCACGAACTAATTAAAGGATACAAGCGCAAGAATGCTCCCCCTAAAGCGATGATGAAGCTTGACATCATGAAAGCCTTTGATATGCTGCAATGGAACAGCATAGTTCGAATAATGGGGAATATGAACTTCCCTCCTCATTTTATAGCTTGGATATATGAATGCATCTCCACCCCGACCTTTTCTGTTAATATTAATGGTATGAATGAAGGTTTTTTTGTTAGTAATCAAGGGATCAGGCAAGGTGACCCCCTCTCGGCGTATATCTTCATTCTGGTCATGGAACTTCTTACCAAATTGTTAAATAGACTTATTCACCAAGGAGGATTCAAGCTTCACCCTGCTTGTAAGGACCCACAGATCTCTGCTTTAATGTTTGCGGATGATCTTGTTGTTTTTTGTTCTCCTGATATCTCGACCGTCACGAACATTATGACACTCTCGACCAATTCTATACTATCACGGGCCTAAAAGTTAATCTTAGAAAATCGGATATCATTACTGCTGGTCTTAATTCTGATCAGTGTAATCAAATTTCTCAAATTACCGGAATGACTCTCAATCATAACACTATATCTTACTTGGGTCTCCCACTGACCACTTCGAAGATCACATCAAATCAATGTCTTCCGCTTTACGATAGGATTACTGCTAAACTTAACTGTTGGGCAACCAGGTCGCTCAGTCAAGCTGGAAGACTCACTCTCATAAAGTCCGTCATCTTTTCGATGCAAGTATACTGGGCTAGAACTTTCATTTTACCCTTCAAACTAATAAGCATGATCAGAAGTGCATTTATGCGATTCATATGGAAAGGCAAAACGTCTGGCAATTACACTGCCCCGATAAAATTTGTCAAAATAGAGAGGCCTCTGGACAAGGGGGGTCTTGGTATACTTAGCTTAAAACAATGGAACATAGCTGCATCTGCTAAACACATCGACACCTTCTACAATTGTACTGAGAGCCTTTGGGCGAGGTGGTCTGAAAGGAATGTCATCAGGGGAAGGAGCTTGTGGAGCATGGCTAAGCCTCAAAACTTGAGCTGGACGTGGCAATGTATCTTCAAGATAAAGGAGACTTTTCTTCCTACCATTCAAATGAACACTATCCCTATATATAGTGTGAGCTTTTGGGATGATCCTTGGTTAGAGAAAGGGTATATTCTCCGTCGCCAGCTATCCTACAGTGAGATGCTCCAAATGGGAATACACCTTGCGTCTAGGGTTAGAGACATTCATTATTCTAGACATGCCTCCAGGTTTTCTTCATCTAATCCGCGGATACAATATATATGGAACAAAGTAAGTTCCTTCACTTCCTTGTCCACTGCTGGACGGCTTGTTTGGGGAGAGAATAAGGCTAACTTCAAGATAGGAAATGCATATAAACTTTTAATGAAAAACAGTTCTTGCCCTACCTGGAAATGGTGGAAGAGAACTTGGACCAATGATAGTAGAATGCGGGAAAATCTCTTGCTTTGGAAAGTACTAAACCGTGCTATGATGACGAGAGCAAAGATTGCATGCATGGGAATGAATGTTGATATATTCTGTCCCTTCTGCCTTGTGCAACCGGAGACTATAGAGCACCTATTATTCGAATGCTCGGTTATTAAAAACATCTGGATTAGCATTATGGCAAAGCTTCAACGCTTTGATGTCTCTACTGATAATCAGGTTGAGTGGGAGAAGATTTTCGAGAAGACGGGTATTAAGTTGGAAAGAAAAAGAACTTTCAATACAGTTATGAAGAGCTTTATAAGCTCGGTTTGGAGAGAGCGAAATACGAGGTTGTTCGATGACACTAATGCTAAATCTGATGTAAACTTCAAGCTCTGGATCTTATGCGAAATTAAGCAAGCATTGAGTCTCCTCTCATATTCGATTGACCCTGGGATACGTGCTTCATTCAATTTGTAATGTCTGAGTTGTCTTCTTTTTTCTTTTATTTTCCTTTTTTATGTTTCCCTGTGCTTGTAGCACCAAGTTCCCTCTGTTTTCTTCTATTGTATGTGTTTGTTTCTTTGGTGCTGCAATAAAATCGTCGGGGACCATTTAACCCCGTCAGCCTTGCCAAAAAAAATTAAAGAATAATTAATCAAAGGTGATTCTGGAAATTAGAGAATGATTAATTAATTAATTTATAATTAATTAATGGTATATAAGTAGGATTTATATTAATGAAGTAATTAATTTAATTTACTTTAAATTAATTAAAGATAAGTAATTAATTTAATTCATTTTAAATTAATTATAAATGGTGCGTTTATGAATCATTGCTTATGTATTGATGGATGATATTGATTTCCTTGTATGGTTTGAAATCTCAGATATGAGATAATTAATGTTGTATGATATGGTTGCTTTGGTTGAAGTATATGGATAATGTAGATTATCTATTTATGATGATATTGTGAATTATCTATCTGTGATATTGTGAATTATCTATCTGTGTGTATATAGATAATGAAATGAACTGTTTTAACTTTAAAACAACTTGGCCTTAAAAGATACGGTTTGGATTTCGATGAGACCGAGATCGGGTTTCCAGATTTGGATATCCGAAAACCAAATCGATCCAAATTAACGATAGGTCGTGAATCTCAAGTGAAGATGAAGATTCAGAGTGCAAGGGTTATTGTCGTTAACTCTGAGGATGATTCCAAAATGAGTGTAACGAGATAATGCCTTCGGTTTCGTTCGAACCCAGAACGAACTTGTATGGATTGAATGCTTTCAGAACATCGTCAGGTGGACGATGAGCATTCTAAGTGATGATTCCTGATAAGGTAATCGTGACCTCAAGCCTCATCAACCGGGAATGGCTAAAACAGGGGAGGTGCAGCAAGGCTTCGTGGGTCGCACCCACTTGAGAGCGAGATTTACCCCTGTCTAGATGTCCCTTTTATTTTGGCTTAGTGGGCAGTTGGTCTGCAGCCAACTGCGGGGTTATCTTGTTTGGGACTGTCCAGTAAGGGATGGTTCCGACTTTGTGTTGCAGGGGACTTAGGGTGGGTCCTCGGTACACTGATCTAGGCCAGGTACTGTGACGGGCAGTACCCAGTAGCCCTGCCATTGTATGGAATCCAAATTCCAATAAGTGCCATCGGATTTGATTGTAAACCTAGTATGCTGGAATTTAATCATGTAACAATTTCAGCTATTTCTTATTTACTTGAAAACCCTAGACCTATTATAATATCACTGAATTTCTTATCAAATGTTTGGTTAGCATAAGGTAAAAACTTTTCCATGTTTATGTGTGGGAAGTCTTACGTGATACCTTTTGTTTTCAAAGGTTTTCAAAGTTAAGCAACTTTAAACTGTTACTCATACCAGACCCATGTCTGACCTGGAGTTTATTTCTATTTTTCTTAAACTCTCGAGTACTCAAATTTTTACGAGTAGCCAAGGGATTTAAGTTAGCTTTGACGAATTGTGGAGGAGCAATGGAGCAGGAGACTTCGGCGTTGTAGATATATATATAGTGTTCCATTGTGTTGGTATCTCTGTGTTGTATTTGAGTTGTATCGAGTTGTATTAACTAGACAGGTGTTTATAACTGTCTAGTATGTGATGTATTATCTGTGTAACTCTGATTGATGTTGTATATTATGTAATATTTATGTGATTAATATAATTTATTCGTTCCGCTGTTGAGATTCTGATGTTGTTTCTTCTTTCTTCTTTATCTTTTCTATTTCTCACCCCTTTCTTTCTTAAAGATGATGCAACTTTCTGGTAGTAGGAAGTTGGGTCGTTTCACTTGGTATCAGAGCATAGGTTGAGAGAATACCTAAGCTCTGGAGTGGTGTCTATCTTGAGAGAGCGTATTTGTAATTTTTTTATATATTTATATATTTCTACCTATCTATTGGGTTACCTGTTCGGGTTTTCCAATATAAGTTATAAAGGTAGATAAGGTAGTGGTGTGTGTAACACGACTACCAATGGTTGGAGTTTGTTGAGGTTGGAAGTGTATCTGTCGAGACTGTAGACCTAATACCGTCTCGAGTAAGTTTTGGGTGGTGTAAGAATTTCACCAATCTCTGAAGGAAATCTGTTAGGGTTCGGAGTCCATTTTTGAAGTGCAGATTTGGATAAGCAGAATTTGGATTCTGACAGTCAAGCAGAAGCTAGAAATGGTATCTTGATATCTCAGGAATTAGTAGCTGTGTGATGAGACACAATGACTATGGATGTCTCCGTAGATGTTTCTTTGGAGCAAGTTTAGGGAAGTGTGTCTGCATCGGTGTTGAGGCTGTGTTCAGCTGGGTGTTTGTGTTTGGCTTTGAGGCCTGAGTTTCTCAAGGAGTTTGGATTAGGATCTTTCGCATCAGTGCAGCGTCATAGCTCAGATTGTTCTGTGTGCAGGCAAGAGGTTGTCTGTCAGCAGTTTTCTAGAGGTGAAGTTCAGAAGCAACAAAGTGGACCCATTTCTTCGATGGATTGGTTAAATAGGCTTTAGCTGTTCTGATTGGTAAAGAGAGAACAGTTTTCTTTGGATATTAGATTGGGTTGATCGCAAAAGTGACTTGCGATAGTTGAGTGTTCTCTTGGTTTGTCAGAGATCTTTCAGGATTTCTGAGTTTTCTCTTTATGGATCTGTTGAACCATATTTCTGGGATGTGTTGTCTAGTCTGTGCTCGTGTGTATCATCAGCATTTTCATCTTCTCAGATCAGAGTTGTGCAGCGGGAGCAGTTTGGGAGTGCGTCTGTTTATCTTTTCGGATAAGAAAAGTGAGTTCAGTCTTCTGATGTTTGAGGAGTAGAGTTTGTGTTCTTGGGTTGATTTTGAGTGGATCATCTTGATGAGTTGTTTGAAAGGCTTCAACGAAGGTTGAGCTGAGCTGTAAGGATGTAAACAGCCCAGGATCGGCAGATGAGTTTGTGGATTAGAGACGGAGTAATTTGGATTTCGAAGTTGGAGATTTGATTTTGAGTAAGTTTTCTCAGATTGAAGGAGCTATATAGTTTGGTGAGATTGGGAAGCCAGCTCCGAGGTATCTTGGGTTCTTTCCTGTGTTTGTGAGGATAAGTGTTTGGTCTTCTGGAGTGAATTGTCAGTTTGGATAACTGAAATTCGATGTGTTTCACATATCTCTGAGGGAGTACGTGTATGATCCATCTTTGGTATTGGAACTAGCAGTTCTAGAGGTTTGGTTGCTGAGTCAGACTTGTCTATAGTCTGATATCCTGTCTAGTTTTGTAGATCTAGAGGAGTAGGAGCTCTGTAGCTTAGTATTACAGTTTTTGTTTGGATTCTGTAGAGCGAGTATCCCGGTGTTTATACCTGGGGAACTCTAGATATCCCTATCCTGATTTTGTCTGGATAGTTAGATTTGTTTGATTGGATGAATATGTTGATATGGTTGTTAGCATATGATTAATATATGCTTGTGTTTTAAAATTAAATCTTTAATTAGATTATTAAATTACCTTTGTTTTAAATTTCAGGGACGAAATTCTTTTAAGGGGGGAGGAATGTGACATCCCGGAATTTTTGGCAATATCAATTTAATAATCTCTATTAAAAATTAAATTGATTTGATGATTTTTGTTGATAAATTGGAATTGATTTGATAATTCTTCTTTTATTAAACATTTAAATTGTGAATTTATCTTTTAAAAGCTAAATAAATTATTTTCTATTTATAATGTATATATACATTTATATATATTGTAAATAGATGAGCTTTGTTGTAAATTTAATTAATAAGGCATATTTTATAATTCTAATATATTTTGGTAATTTGGAAATTTTAATTTAATTTAAATTATATGGTTTTAAAGTATTTAAGGTAAATGTTAATTGATAAAATTTTATCTTAGCTTAAGTTTAAAATTAATTAAAAGGTTTGTTTTAGAATATTGTTAATAAATATGATATTAATTCATTTAATAATAATAGGAGTTATAATCTCTTTTACAAATTATTTAAATATGACAAATTATTATTTTCAAATAACATTATTAATGTATTTTTCTATATATAAATATAAATAGATTTTAAAATAGAAGTGTTATCTTCAAAGTAAATATGTTGTTATATATATATGTATAAGCCTTTATTTGTGTATATATATACATAGCTTTATTTTATTTTCTCTAAAATGTAATTCATAAATATAAAATAAACCTTATAAATATTAAGCATAAGTGTAAAAATAAATAATAATAGGTAATTAAATATTTGATAGTTTAAGTTTCAAAATAAAAATAAACACACTCATGTTAGAAATAGAATTTAATACTTAGGTTAAAATTTATAATAAATAACTATAGCAACTTTGTATTATATACATAGGGTATAATTAAGAGCATGACCAGGCTTTGTATAATTTTAATATAGCCTGTAGGATAAGTATGAAACACTTAGATAATTCTGGAAATTGAACATAGGTGGCAATGCATTTAGATCTAAAGCAAAGGACTGAAAAATAATAATAAAAGAATAAGATACAATATACTCAAGTATGACCATGACAACAATAGTATCCAAGAGCAGGCAAGTAAATTATATATGTTGTAGTTGTAAAAAGATTTGCAGGCAAGTAATATATTATAATAACTATAGCAATGTTTATGTGCAAGGCTTGGGAAAAATCATATCAGTACACACGAATAAGAAAAGATATAAGTACCATACGAAATAAATTATAGGATAAGTGTAGACATGGAGGACAACCTCATTAATACTAACATCTCTCTAGTACTAGTGAAATCTTATCATCCTCCATTAACCAAAGTAAAATCTTTTATACATATATCAAGCTATCCATTTCAGTTTCGTCCACCAGGAGCTAAGAATCTGAAGTAAATTCATCTCTTACTTAAACAAAAATCCAACTAAAACAAAAACTCAAATTAAATTAAACCAGAGAACTAAAGTGGAGGACATCAGTTTGCAAATTCACAAGTTTGTTTCAAAGTGAAAGAAGGCTTTGTTCTTTTTTTTCTGGAAACCCAAGTGAGTAACATTATTTTTAAAATTTAAGTATATAAATGGGGTTGCCTGATCATCTCTGAAAACAAGTGTGTTGTGAATATATTTTTAAACCTATGTATATATATATATATGTGTGTGTGTGAATATTTGTTGCGTGTATTGCTATATGTCTGATGTTGTCTCTGGTTTTAGTTTATAGGTCTTAAATCAATTCATAAATCAATTTCTCGTGATCCAATCTTTATTTATACTTAAGTCTTGAACAAGTTATGTTTGATATATCATAGATTTTAGATTAAAAACTTGTTTAAGATTAAAATAATTTGTATGGCCTCTGGAAATAAGAAAACAACTGTGCAAATTGAAATAAGTTAAAATGCAACTGTCGTGATACATGTATTTAGGTATATGAATCAAAAGCTTAAACTAAAACTTGAATTTTAAAACTAAAATCACTATTTTTAGTTTGGGCATGAGAGTGCAGTTCTAGTTTGAACAGAAAATGGAAATTCGATGATTTCTGGCGATCTACTTGATGGTGGGGGTCGGGGCTCTTCCTGGAGGTGGAAGAGTGACCGGAGAGTTTGGGAAAAATGCCAGTAGGTTGATCTGAGTGCCGTGGCGATGGTGGTTGATTGGGAAAGTCTGGAACCCTAGTTTTAGTGGTGTCAGATGTTTTAGATCGCTCGCCTGCTATGGTTGGTCGAGTTCAACGAACTCAGGGGGAAGAAAGCAGGTGAGTTGACGAAGTCGAGGACGGAGTGGTGGACCTTCAGGTGGTCGGAGCTGTGAGCACGTCACGTTGACAGGCTTGGTCGCATAGGTTCGAATGTTTATAGATTCGAGTTTCAACTCGAATTTTGATTTCGAGGTGGTGCTGTGGTTCTGATGGTTGGAGTTGGGTCTGGGAAGAAGTGTCGACTTGCTCGACGTAGTGGTGGTGCCGGAACATCGCCAACGGCGATGTGCACGTGCACGAATTTGGAATGTCAGCCTGGGAGTGTCTGGGAAGAACGCGTTTTTTTTTCGCGTATGACTCGGGTTATTCGAGTACTTTACTCGAAGTAATAGGGGGTCTGACTTGAAGCAATTTACTTTGCCTCGGGTTAGTTTTTGTTTGTACAGGATTTGTAAACCTGTCTGCAAAATTTAAATATTAAAGCAATTTAAATAAAGTTGAAATCTGTGAGCAAGATTTAAACACAGTTTAAATCCAATTCTAAGTAGTTTCAAATAAACGTTGAATTTAAAAGTAAATTTGTTTACAAACAAATAATTAAACTTGATTTTTGATAAGTTCTTTTATAAAAAGTTTTTTAAATAGAAGTTAAAGGATTAGATAACTTGAATTTGCAAGTTAAATAGCAATGTATTTTAAAGGCTTAATTATTAAATAAAAATTTAGTAAATTGATTTAAAGGCTTTCCTTATATAAATTTCCTATGTAAATAATAAATGTTCTTTACATTTATTTTAAGATTTATAAGAGGATATTTTAAATTGGTTATTGTTTTAAATATATAATCATTTTGAACCTTAAATTCAAAATGAAATGTGGATCTAAACTTAGAAGTGTAAGGTTTAAATACACTTAAATATTAATGAAGCTATTAATAAAGAAATGGATTACCTTAAAAATGATTAAGGTAATTAAGTGATTTAATTAATAAGATAATTAAGGAATAAATTATTTTTATAAATTAATGATTTAGATTAATTTATAATTAAAGATTAATTAAAAGTGGTTAAGAAATGTTATTAGTTAATGAAGATAATTAACTAAAGATTATTAAGTATTAATTAAGGTGATTAATTTTAATAATAAATTAGATTGATTAATTTAAAGATAATCATTTGTAAAATTGATTAAGTATAATTACTCAATAAAAGTAATTAAGGAATTAATTTCTCATTGCAATTAAGTAAGTTAAGTTTGATTTGTTTAAGTTAATTAATTAACTTTAATTAATTTAAATTAATCATTGAATGATTTGATAGGTATAATTACTTAAATGTAATTAATGAAGTGTAATTACTTAATGAAGTAATTAATGGTAATTACTATATGTAATTGATTGAAGATGATTTAATAATGAAAGTAATTTGGATTAAATTACTTTGTGCAATTAATCAAGGGATTAATTGAGATAATTAATTAAGGAGTAATTAATTTATAATGATGAAGTAATTAAGGGTAGTTAATTACTGAATGGGATTAATCAAGAGTGATTAATAATTATGGTTTAAGTAAAGATTAATTTCTTAATGTAATTAATTTAAATGGAATAATTAATTAAAATGTAATTAGGGATCATTAAATTTATATAATTAATGATGTAATTTAGGATTGATTCATTAAGATTAATTAATCAATAATAAGAAATTTGAGTAATTAATTATAATTAATTAATAAATGTAGTAATTAAAGGTTAATTACTATATTTGGTTATGGATAATTAATTTGTGAAATTAATTTAAGAATAATTACTTGAATGTAATTAAAGAATAATTAATCAAAGATGATTAATTAAGATGGAAATTAGTGAATGATTAATTAATTAATTTATAATTAATTAATGGTATGTAAGCAGGATTTATATTAATGAAGTAATTAATTTAATTTACTTTAAATTAATTAAAGATAAGTAATTAATTTAATTCATTTTAAATTAATTATAAATGGTGCGTTTATGAATCATTGCTTATGTATTGATGGATGATATTGATTTCCTTGTATGGTTTTAAATCTCAGATATGAGATAAGTAATGCTGTATGATATGGTTGCTTTGGTTGAAGTATATGGATAATGTAGATTATCTATTTATGATGATATTGTGAATTATCTATCTGTGATATTGTGAATTATCTATCTGTGTGTATATAGATAATGAAATGAACTGTTTTAACTTTAAAACAACTTGGCCTTAAAAGATACGGTTTGGATTTCGATGAGACCGGGATCGGGTTTCCAGATTTGGATATCCGAAAACCACATCGATCCAAATTAACGATAGGTCGTGAATCTCATGTGAAGATGAAGATTCAGAGTGCAAGGGTTATTGTCGTTAACTCTGAGGATGATTCCAAAATGAGTGTAACGAGATAATGCCTTCGGTTTCGTTCGAACCGGAACGAACTTGTATGGATTGAATGCTTTCAGAACATCGTCAGGTGGACGATGAGCATTCTAAGTGATGATTCCTGATAAGGAAATAGTGACCTCAAGCCTCATCAACCGGGAATGGCTAAAACAGGGGAGGTGCAGCAAGGCTTCGTGGGTCGCACCCACTTGAGAGCGAGATTTACCCCTGTCTAGATGTCCCTTTTATTTCGGCTTAGTGGGCAGTTGGTCTGCAGCCAACTGCGGGGTTATCTTGTTTCGGACTATCCAGTAAGGGATGGTTCCGGCTTTGTGTTGCAGGGGACTTAGGGTGGGTCCTCGGTACGCTGATCTAGGCTAGGTACTGTGACGGGCGGTACCCCAGTAGCCTTGCCATTGTATGGAATCCAAAATCCAATAAGTGCCATCGGATTTGATTGTAAACCTAGTATGCTGGAATTTAATCATGTAACAATTTCAGCTATTTCTTATTTACTTGAAAACCCTAGACCTATTATAATATCACTGAATTTCCTATCAAATGTTTGGTTAGCGTAAGGTAAAAACTTTTCCATGTTTATGTGTGGGAAGCTTTACGTGATACCTTTTGTTTTCAAAGGTTTTCAAAGTTAAGCAACTTTAAACTGTTACTCATACCAGACCCATGTCTGACCCGGAGTTTATTTCTGTTTTTCTTAAACTCTCGAGTACTCAAATTTTTACGAGTAGCCAAGGGATTCAGGTTAGCTTTGACGAATTGTGGAGAAGCAATGAAGCAGGAGGCTTCGGCGTTGTAGATATATATATAGTGTTCCGTTGTGCTGGTATCTCTGTGTTGTATTTGAGTTGTATCGAGTTGTATTAACTAGACAGGTGTTTATAACTGTCTAGTATGTGATGTATTATCTGTGTAACTCTGATTGATGTTGTATATTATGTAATATTTATGTGATTAATATAATTTATTCGTTCCGCTGTTGAGATTCTGATGTTGTTTCTTCGTTCTTCTTTATCTTTTCTATTTCTTACCCCTTTCTTTCTTAAAGATGATGCAACTTTTTGGTAGTAGGAAGTTGGGTCGTTTCACTTAAGATGGTTTGGACATCTTCAACAAAGGCCGCCCGAGGCACCTATGCATGTTGGAATTATAGGCCACGTTGAATGCTCAAAGAGAAGTAGAGATTGACCAAGGTTGACATGGGAGGAAGTAGTAAAAAGGGATTTGAAGGATTGGGGTATATTCGAAGAGCTAGTGACGGATCGGAGTGAGTGGAAGTTAGCAATTCATATACCAGAACCATGAGCGTTGAGTTCTATAAGTTTAGATTATAGGACTAGGGAACATGAGCCTAAGACGTAGGTTTGTTCTTGGACCAATATTACTATTAGTATCATTATCGCTATTAGTATTATTAGTATCATTCCTCTTATATATACATATATATTACTTAGTTATTATTATTAATTTACTTATTTGACTTTATTTAAATATTGTTATTGTTATAACTTTTAAATTGATTTTGTCATTTAGTTTTGGGTTCCATCTCTAGCCAATCCCAACTTGTTTGGGATAATGGCTTAGTGGTTGTTGTTGTTGTTAGACTGAAAGTCAAACAAGCTAGGAGTCAAATACATTCCATAACTGACCTGCAGGGTAACCAAGTATCTACCCCTCATCTTATTGATAAGACTTTCATTGATTACTTCTCTAGCATTCTTGGTAATGATGATAATTTTGAACCAGACTTGAGTATCATTGATTATCTTCATCTTCCCACTCTCAACCATAACCATATCAACCTGTTGTCCTCTCCTATAATAGATTGTGAAATTAAGGAATGCTTTTTTAGCATGAATAAAAACTCTTGCGGTGGTCCTGACAGGTATAATGCTCTTCTACACTTCCTGTTAGGAGATAATTGGCCCTATTGTTTGCAAGGCTATTAAAAACTTTTCTCTAAAAATAGAATGATCTCTGGCATCAATGGAACGAATCTTGTTCTCATTCCTAAGTCAGATCACCCCACTCAAGTCACTAAATTTAGGCCTATTGCCTGCCACAATATTCCCTATAAATGTATAGCTAAAATCAATGCTGCTAGACTTAAGACTGTCTTACCTTTCCTCATTTCTAATAACTAAGCTGCCTTCCTCCATGAAAGAAGCATTCTTGATAATGTTTTACTGACCCATGAATTATTAAAAGATTATAACAGGAAATATATTTCTCCTCGTGTTATGCTAAAGCTTTACATCAGGGAAGCTTATGACACTTTGCAATGAACTACGATCACTAGGGTCTTAGCTAGAATGGGGTTTCCAGATCATTTGACTGCTTGGATTTACACATGCCTTTCCACAGTTCATTACTCTTTATGTTACAATGGCTCCTCTACTGGTTATTTTAGCAGCAAGCAAGGCATCAGACAGGGTGATCCGATGTCTCCTTACATCTTCATTCTTGTCATGGAAATCTTTACTGCCGTGTTAAACAAAAAAGTAGTTAGTAAACACATATGTATTCATCCTAAATGTAAAGAGCCTTTGGTCACCTTGTCTTATGTTTGCTGATGATCTCATTATTTTCACCAAGCCAACTCCTGATTCCATATCTTCCATCATGGGGGTCTTAAGCACATTTCATTCTTTCTCTGGCCTTTCTACCAACCTCACCAAGTCTAGCATTCATATGTTAGGAGCCCCCCTTGAGACTGCTTCAACTATAAGACTTATATCTAGCCTTTCTTATCCGCCGGATTGCTCTGCTTACCGTGGAATTCCTCTTACCACATCAACCATTACCACTACTTAATGCCTTGGCTTATTTGCTAAGATCACCAAGTCGATGAATTTTTGGTCCAATAGAATGTTGTCTCAAGCTGGTAGGCTTACTCTCATCAGGTCTGTATTACAAGCTAATACGTCTTACTAGTGCAGAACTTTTATTTTATCCAAGAAGCTTGTTTTGATGTTAAGAAGAGCTACGTGCAATTTCCTGTGGCATGGATGCATATTTTCTAACAAACTTAAGCCTATTAGCTTTCAGAAAGTAGAAATGAAAAAGAAATGTGGTGGCCTGGGTATTTTGAATCTTCACTCTTGGAATAAGGTAGCCTTCAGTTCTCACTTTCAGAATTTACTCGGCAGTAGGTTACTTTGATTTTCAAGCACAACCTCAAGAACAAATACTTCTTGATGATGGATATCCCTCAACGTTGCAGTTGGATTTGGCGAACTATCCTCAAGCTCAGAAGTTAATCAAGCTCAGAAGTGATTTTCTACCACATCTTACTTTTCTGGCCTCTCCTCATGGCAATTTAAGTTTCTGGAACGACCCATGGGCTAGGTAGGGATGATCCTTGCTAAAGTCATGTCACATAGTCAAAGAATCCAATCTGGGGTTCCTACTGATGCATATGCCAGTGACTACATAACAAATGGTTATATAACCCTACCTTATTCCAGTAACAATATTATCAGGAACCTTTGGCATGAAATCAAGCAGCAACATTACCCTTTTGTTCAAGTTGACAAGGTGATGTGGTCGTCGGATTTCAAAACTCACACTGTTTCTGTTATGTACAATTGCTTGATGATGCATGGTGACTCGTATCAATTTGCTTAGTATTATAGAGTATGGAATAATATTGTTAGGGAGAAGGATAATCTGCTGCTCTGGAAGGTGATGAGAAATGCTCTCCTCGCTTGTGTTAAGCTTGTTGATATCGGGATGCATATTGATAGCCTCTGTGTCTTCTATTTGGATGATACAGAAACTAATAAGTATCTATATTTCAACTGCAAATTTATATTTCCATTATGGAAACATCTCATGCTCTTTCTGGGTCGAACAAATGCTTCCAGAGTCAGTAGCATTGAGTGGAGTCACGTTTATAAAGCTACGCGGTGGAAGGATGGTGAAAGCATGCTTTTACTGCTGATTCTTAAAAAGTTTATCTTCGTCACTTGGAAACATAGAAATTTTAAGATTTTTAAGGGTCAAGATATCAATCATATTGGCATTTGCAATGAAGTAAGGCTTGAAATTGCCTCTGGTATAAGAAATACCTCTTTTCATTTTAGTGATGACATCATTACTGCATGGGTTTAAGTATCTTGCTTGTTTGCTTGATATTTCGTTCCTTATTTGTCTATTTTCTTGGTTTTCTTTTTGTCTTTTTTCGTTCTGTTCTTGCTTTTATGTTCCGTAGCTTGTTACGGTTCATTTTCACTTTTATTGTTTTTGCAATAAACTGGTAGGGGTCTTGTTCACCTCGCTTAACGTTGCTAAAAAAACTATCGCGTGTGTCATTCTATAGTTATCTAATAACTATCAGCACGTAACCACTTGGTGCCCCCCAGCAGCCATGAGTAATACGCTGCCTAATATTTGAAGAGAGTTACATACTATAGTCTCAACTGATCCACCGATATTCAATCTCGATGCATCTTGACTATGAATATTTGAAATGACGTGTTTATTATATTGTGATACAATACTCATGATTACGACTATTTGTAATTACTATTACAAACCATTTATGGATTTTCTATTATATATATTTTAATTAAATATTTTAATTATTTGTAAAACATTATAAAAAATATATAACAGAAAGAAAAACACATTTATTATTGATTATAGAGTTAATTAATTTATAATAAATAAAAGAACTGCCCATAGGGCATACCCCTAACTCTATCAATAACTTAAGTAAGAATAGATCATAATAGTAGGAGACATAATATGTCCTTAAGCACTATCATAATTAGTTCTCTTGACGAGGATAACTACTAAACCTCCTTTTACTACTTGATAATTGAGTTTAAGTACATATCTATCTAGCATTATTTCTTCCACATATATATGTATATAAGTGCTCTTATATACATATATATGCGCTATGCTAACGGTCTTTGTTGAGTTCTTTTGGGTGTAATAGGTTGTATAATTTGGACAGTCTATCCCAAAGTTTGTTCGGCTACTGCTTGCGATGATTATAATCTTGACCACAATACTTTCATTCTTTATTTTTACTTTTGATTTTATTTTATTTAGGAGTGTTTTCAATTTTTTTTGTATAAAAGGTTCTTGCTACCTATCAGGCTTGTTGGCAGCACCTTTTTAAGTATGGAATAAAATTACATTAGTGCTCTCCTCCTTGAGAGGATCACTCATTTTACTCAAAAAATAAATAGGGAAAGTTTTAAAAGGAATTGAAAGGTTTCAATGTTTCATTTAAAACATATTCTCTTTTCATTCATTCATTCTCTCCAGAAAATTCATGTTTCTTTCTCTCCTTTCTCTCCATCTAATGGTTGAAAATCCATGTCTTCGTGGATGGAAAATTTCCTAAAACAAATTAAAATAAAATAAATAAATACAAAGATGGTGCTTCGGATCGCTGCAACTTCCGAAGGCTAATTTAATGAAACCCAGGAGTATTATTCTTCATCCAAGGTGTGACTTTTAGCAACATCCTAAGGTAATACTCCGATTTAATTTGTTTATGTGTTTCTCTTGTTCAAATGCTTGGATTCTATACAATTCATCTTGTATTTTAGTTGTCCATCTTATAACATGTAATTTGAATCCCATTTTATCCCTCTAAATTAGAAGTATGTTTATTATGTTAAATTGATTCGGATCCACTTTTATTTTTATCTCCATCGACCTTATGTTCATTATGATTCATATAATTTAGATCCCCTTTCTCTTATGATAATTTGTTGTTGTTCTTTGTAATATTTTGATATGAATGTTCTTATCGTGAATATACATGTGCTTAAGTTGTCCAATTCCATTTTCTTTTATTTTTGAAAATTTTAAATAAAAGAAACTGATCTTTTATTGAAAATCATTTTATAATTTTATACTGTATAAATTTTCCTTGAACAATTTGTTACGTTATATGGTTGATGTTTTAAACATAGTTGTTTTGGGTATTGTTTTCATAAGAATAAAAGTTTTTCAATATAGAATTCATGTATAGACTTTTTTGGTAAATCCATGTTTTTGTTTCCTTTCAAAATATAAAGTTTTATGTAAATTTTGTGTATTTTGTTTCCTTTCCAAATTGAAGGTTTGATTTAAATTGTTTACTTTGAATTCAACCATATCTACACTTATACTATAAATTACAATGTTTACATATATAAGTTATGTTGAAATCTAAAACATAATTGCTACATTTATATATGTGGTAACATATGTTTGTTATCATAATTCAAATTCATGAGATGGATTATATTTAATTATGTAATCTTAATCTCAAACTTTTCCCTACTTGAAAATAACATCATTACTGTTAATGTTAGAGTTCAAATCATATAAAATTACCAAATATAATTTTAACATATATATTTACTTACTATTTTACAACTTTTTTTATGTATGTTTTTTTAATTCAAAACATTGGACAACAAAGGCATACGTAAAGGGAAAATGCGTCTGTTGTGGTGTGAATCCAAGCACTTGCATACAATCACATTAATTATGTATGCTTCCGAGATGTGGCATATGCACTTCACACAAACAAGTTTATTTGGTATACTTGTAAAATAAATAAATTTGAACATATTTAATAAAATGAAAATTTTACTTAGAATATTTTAGTTTGGATCTAAAATCCATTTAGGATTCATAGGATCAACAAAGATTAAAATGGAAACTTTCTAAAATTCAATCATTTAACTCACTTCCGACTAGCCCAGTTTATTTAATGGTGCTAGAGCCTAATAGTCTATGCAATATAAATTAGAAATTTTATGACTAATTGATTAAAGCCTACCCATTTAGTATGGTGTCTGGAAAGTTAGTGTCGAAGGTTGGGATTGGGTAATCAAGTATTATACCTTACCTGGCTACTGGCATGCCGAAAATATGAAGTTATCTCAAAGGTTATCCCCAATATAAAGGCCCAAATTGATTTTGAGCCTTGGGCTAATTTTTCAAAATATGTTTTGACAAATTAAATATTATATTTAAATTTTAAAGTTAAGTTTAAAATATGACATGTTATAAATATTATGAACATTTCAAATTTGTTTTTGAAACTTAAAATATTAATTTCAAAATTTTTGCCTTAATTTTTTAGTTAATTGGATTAATTAACTAAATGAATATATAATTAATTTAATTAAAACATATAAAATGATATGTGTATGTTTATTTTAAACTGTTTATGGTAAACTGAATTTTGAATTTAACATAATATTATGTTAATTAAAAATTTGTTTTTAATTAATTAAATTAATTAAAATTTAATTAATTAAATTAATTAAAATTTAATTAATAAACAATATACATGTATAATGATATGTGTACATAATTATTATAAATGTTCTAGTCTATATTCATCTTTGAATTGTTAAGGATGAATGAAGTAAAATTCATTGGTTGAAGTTTAATTTAAAAAAACTAATTAAATTAATTAATACAATTAAAATATATTAAATATGATTTAAATAAATAGAGTGAAACTATGAGAAACTAGATTTAAGAAATAAATATAAATGTACTATACATATACCATGATTTTAGATGTGTTTAACACTTGAATCATGAGAGTATTTCATAAAAAATACATTATTTCTTAAATCGATATCACTCAGAATATATATATATATATATATATATATATATATATATTAAAGATTATGAATCTTTAATGTAAGTTGACATGTATCATTTATATATTCGTAGATTACTTGCATACTCTTTAGTTGTTGAGCTTTCCTCAAGCTCGAGATGTTATGTGTAGTACTATTAATATATTAACTAGACGAGGTATGATAAATGCATGTATTTGTTGAGTTTTCCTCTTAAGGTATGTGCACTATATTTAGGCCATCGTGAAAAGATAGGTACGAATGAATAATATATTTAGATTTGTTGATCTTTTTCAAAGTTAAGATGAGATTAGGAAAAAAACCACGTGCTAGGAGTTGTATATGATACAACGATAAGATGTTATGCATCGCATGCCGACCTAAGATTTGTTGAGCTTTCCTCAAGCTCAGAATCCCAAGGCAAACAAGTCCTAACAAGTGCTAGAGAAATCGAAAATTTTATTTGTTTCCTCTTAAGGTTTTAAGGAACATAAAAGTCTGTTGGGAGCCTTATTAGAAAAAAGAAATGGTAACATTTAACTTCTCTAATATTGTAAGAACATTTGCTATATAAAGTTAAAACAACCTTTATTGATAAATTTGTGCAACTAATAAGATTGATAAAAAAAATTATCAGTTAAGATATACAAATGAACCAAATTAAAGATTCATAAAGAAATATAAAATATACTTACCTTTAAATCCTTTGGCATGTTGTCGTGTAATATCCCGGAAATTTGGGGCAATATCAATTTAATAATCTGTTTAAATAATTAAATTGATTTGATAATTTTTGATAATAAAATTTGAATTGGTTTAATAATCTAATTAAATAAATATTTAATTAGTGAATTTTACTAATAAAATGATTTCTATTTATAATATATTTATATGTGTGCATATATATATTGTAAATAGATTGGCTTTGGTTTGAAATTTAATAAATGAATAAAGTCTTGTTTTTAAATAAATAGATTTTAATGTAAATAGAATTGTTATTTAAAATGGAATGTGTTGTTTTAATCTAACTTTAAATTGGATTTTTAAATATAATTTGAAATTGAATGTAAATTAATTTTGAAATTCAAAAGAGGTAATATTTAAATATTTGGATTTTTTTTAAATATATAATTGGTTTTTATTTCTTTTAAAAATTATCTATATATATATAAATAAGTAATAAGTGTTTAATAAATTAAGAAAAGGATTTTTACATTTAAAATAAATACTAATAAATTAAAGAGACATGTGTAAATTTCTAAGGCTTTAATATTACATGTGTTAAGAAATTAAGATATAAGAAAGACAAGTGTCATTTTGTTCTAATTTTTCTTTTTAATAAATCATTTATACTTATAAAAACATGTTTTCACCTTCTTCTTTCTTCTAGTCTTCATTTCAAAAGTATGACATTCGTTTTCCACTTCTAAGAGCAAACCAGAAAATCAAATTTAACATTTTTCTCAACAAACAAATCTGTAACTTAAAATCCTCCTCAAACAAAACATGAAATCAATATACTCCTCAAACCAGAAAATCAAATGGAAGCCTGTAACTCATTCTACAAATCTGCATCTCTTTAAGCCTGGATACTTTCTTCCTCAAATCAGAGATTATCTAAATCAAATCTCTGTAACCCATTTTCCAAAATCTAAATCAAAGTCTGCCTGCATTCATCTTTCAAACCTGGGTTTTATCAAAGTCTTAAGCCTGCAATTTCTTCAAATCTGGGATCTGTTGAAAGCAAGCAACTGATCTAAGCAACATTTCAATAAAATCAAGTCTGCATGCAAGTTTCCAGCAAGCAATGCAAGTTTCCAAATCAAACATTCAAGTTAAAAGTTTAAGAAGCAAAAGACATCTCAGTTAAAAGTTCAAAAGCTTTTCAAAACATATCTGGAAGCTCTGTCTTCTTCAAATTAGGTGAGTAACAATATTTTTAAATTTAAGGATAAAATCTGGTTGCATGCTTATCTCTGAAATAAGTTTGACTGTGAGTAACTTTTTATTTAAAAGCCTAAGTATAATAAACTTGTTGCATGTTCATATTTATATATTTGTATGGTTGTGTGTAAAATTTTCAGTGCATTTCTGTGAATATATGTATGAATATGTGGATGTGTATAGATATATGATGCTGTTATATATGCTTTTGACAGTACTTAGTTTTAGAAGCCAGGATTGTTTGATCATAGATTAGGTTTTAAAAAATTTATATAAGTTAAAAAAAAAAATTTGTATTGGTTCTGGAATTAAAACAACAGAGCAAAAATTAGTATAAAGTGGAAAATTTAAACTTCTCAATTCATAAACTCAGGAACATCAATTGAATCCTTGAACCAAAACATGATTTTTAAAACTGAAATTATAATTTTTAGTTAGGGATTGAGTGAGCATTTCTGGTTTGAACAGAAATGATGGTTTGGGAAAATTCTGATGATCCAAGTGATCAGGAATGATGGGGTTTCCACTGGAGGTAGTGGAGTGATGTGTGAGTTCGACAAAATTGTCAGAAAGGTGGATTGACTACTGTGGCGGTGACAGGAGGTTGTTCTAGTCTGTAACCCTAGTTTTAACTAGGATTGGTATTTTGATCACCACGTCTTCACTGGTAGATCGAGTTGCAGGGGATTCTGGGAAATGGAAATAGGGTGGTTGGCGAATGTGAGGCCAGAATTGATGTCTTTCCGGTGGTCGAAGGCGCGAGAACGAGGGGATTTGCAGGTTTGGGAAGTTTTGTTCCAGGTTTGGGTTCAGTTCCAGGTGATGATCGATTTACTCGAATTCGATGGTTAGGTTTATTCGTGGTTCTGGAGGTCGCGAGCGTAAGGGGTGATCGTAGACGATATGCAGGTGATGGCATAGATGGTCGGCGTCGAAGTTTTCGCCTGTGCACGTGCACCTTGTATCATTGAGTATCTGGGTTGATTTTGGTTTGGGAAAGAAGCAAGGATCTCGGGGGCAGGCTCGTGAAAATGATGAATATCTCGAAGCAGGGTGGAGAAGAAAGGCACGGGTTTTGGCTCGTGTAAAATAAGAATAGACTCGGGTAAATTGAGTTGTTACAGGTCTGAAGCCTGTTTGTTTTAAAATTTTAAAATTTGATTTAAATTTGGAAACAGAAATTTAAACAGAGTTTAAATCAAATCTTTAAGTGTGGATTCAATTTAAACTTGAATCCCAGTTGTGAAAAAAATAAGTTTTTATTAAAATGTTTAAAGGATAATTTAAAAAGTTTTGAATAAATAAATTGGTTTAGAAATCCTATAAATTTCTTTTATAAATGTTAAGTGTTTCTTTAACATTTGAATTTAAAAAGAATTTGTAAATTTGATTTAAATTGGTTAAAGTTAAATTGTAATCTAGTTTAAATCTTTAATTTAAAATGAATTAAAAGAAAGATTTTAAGGTAAAATGTTTCAAGTCTTTTTGTTAATAATAATTAAAGTAGTTAAAGGTTAAATACTTTAATTTAGGAAGTAATTAAGGTTTAATGTTTTAGGAGTCATTAAATTAATAAGGTAATTAAAGAATAATTTGATAATTTAATTAATTAATGGTTTAGTGTTAATTAATTAAAATAATTAAGATTATAAATAAATTAATTAGAGGTTGATTAATTTGGAATTAAGGATCATTTATTTATATAAGTATAGATTATTAATAAATGATTAGAAATTAATCAGGTGATTAAAGATTAATTAAGAAATTAATTTAGTAATTAGAGATTAATTAATTGGTAATTAAGAATTAATTAATAATGGTTGATTTAAGTTAATTACTTAAATGAAGAATTGTTAATAGTTAATGAGAGATCATTAATTAGGGATAATTAAATAATTAATTAATGTGATTAATTTTTGATAATCAATTAGATTAATTAATTAATATAAATTGGTTAAGTATAAATTACTTAAAGAAAGTAATTAAAGAAATTAATTACTTAAGGTAATTAATTAAATAAATTTGATAAGTTTAAATTAATTAGTTAAAATAATTTATGATAATGATTTGGAAATTTGATAATTACTTAAATGTAATTAGTGAAAGTATAATTACTTAGGAAAGTAATTAAAGGTAATTACTGGATGTAATTAACTAAAGATGATTTAATAATAAAAGTAATTTGAGTTAATTACTTTTGAATAATTAATCAAGGGATTAATTAAAGGATAATTAATTAAGGAGTAATTAATTTATGAAGTGGAGTAATTAAGGGAAGTTAATTACTAAATGAGATTAATCAAAGGTGATTAATAAATGTGACTAATTAATTATTAATTTAAATAAGATAATTAATTAAGAATAATTAAGGATCATTAATTAATATAATTAATGATGTAATTAAGAATTGATTAATTAAGTAATAATTAATAAATGAAGTAATTAATTAATTAATTAAGGATTAATGTAATTAAATATAGTTAATTAGTTAATGATGTAATTAAAGATTAATTACTGTAATGGTTTAAGTTAATTAATTTGTGAAATTAATTAAGAATTAATTACTTAAAGTAATTAAAGGATTATTAATCAGGAATGATTAATTAAGATGGATACTTAGAGTAATGATTAATTAATTGGTTTAATTAATAATTAAGTAAGCAGGATTTATAGAATGAAGTAATTAGTTTAATTCTCTTTAAATTAATTAGATGATATAAATCATTGCTTAAGGATGGATGAATGAGATTGAATGTATTTCATTGTTTGATATCTCTGATGAGATATGATTGATATATGATATGGATGTTTGGTTGAATTATAATGATAATGTGAATTATCTGTTTGGGATGATAATGTAGATTATCTATTGAATTATCTATCTTTGTGTATATAGATAAGAATTGAATTGTTTTAACCTTAAAACAACTTGGTCCTTAAAAGATACGTTTTGGATTTCGATGAGACCGGGATCGGGTTTCCGTATACCGGGATTCCAGGTCTGGAGACCCGAATACCACATCGATCCAAATTAACGATAGGTCGTGAATCTCAAGTGAAGATGAAGATTCAGAGTGCAAGGGTTATTGTCGTTAACTCTGAGGGTGATTCCAAAACGAGTGTAACGAGATAATGCCTTCGGTTTCGTTCGAACCCGGAACGAACTTGTATGGATTGAATGCTTTCAGCACATCGTCAGGCGGACGATGAGCATTCTAAGTGATATGTTCTGATTAAAGGTAATCGTAACCTCAAGCCTCATCAACCAGGAATGGCTAAAACAGGGGAGGTGCAGCAAGGTTTCGTGGGTAGCACCCACTGAGAGCAAGATAGATCCCTGTCTAGAGGTCCCTTTTCTTTTTATTCGGCTTAGTGTGTGGTTGGTCGCGCCAACTACGGGGTTATCTTGTTCGGGATTATCCAGTAAGGGATGGTTCCGGCTTTGTGTTGCAGGGGAGCGGGCGTACTCCTCGGTACGGTGATCTAGGCCACGTACTGTGACGGGCGGTACCCCAGTAGCCCTGCCATTGTATGGAATCCAAACTCCAATAAGTGCCGTACGTATTAGTTGTGCCCAACTATGTTGGAATGTGAGATGTAAGCATTTCAGCTATTTCTATATTTTACTTGAAAACCCTAGACCCTATTATAATATAACTGGATTTCCTATCAAATGTTTTGGTTAGCGTAAGGTAAAAACTTACCCATGTTTATTTGTGGGGAGTCTTACGTGATACCTTTTATTTCTAAAGGTTTTGAAGTTAAGAAAGTTTAACCTGTTACTCACACCAGACCCATGTCTGACCCAAGTGTTTATTTCTGTTTTATAAACTCTTGGGTACTCAAATTTTTACGAGTAGCCAAGGGATTCAGGTTTAGCTTTGACGAATATTCTGGAGGAGTAATGGAGCAGGAGGCTTCGGCGTTCGTAGATATAGTATTCCGCTGTGTTGATATCTGTGATAGTGTCTTGTCTTGTATTTGAGTTGTAATGTCTAGACAGATGTTTATAACTGTCTAGTAAGTGATGTATATGCTGTGTAACTCTGTAAATTGTTGTATACTATGTAATAGTTTATGTTATTAATATAATTTATTCGTTCCGATGTGAGATCGTTGTTGTTGTTTCTTTCTTTCTTTTCTTCTTTTCTATTTTCTACCCCTTTCTTTCTTATTAACGATGCGACTTTCTATGGAGAGAAAGTCGTGGTCGTTACAGTGGTATCAGAGCATAGGTTGAGCGAGTACCTAAGCTATTGATTAAGTGAATATCAGAACACTAGGTTGAGTGAATACCTAGGTTCAGAAGGATTGTTCATTAGAGATAGGATCTGTAGCAACCTATTTGAGTCTGAGTATATATATATACGAGAGCGCGTATTTGTTAGTTATATAAAATGGTTTTATATTGTGTTAATTGATCGGTTGAGTGGTATATGGATTCTGGTCAATACGAGTAGCTAACGTTATTGATAGGGATCTCTAAACACTTGACCAGGCCAACGGACACAATATTGTTTTAAAAAGGTAGGTGAAATAATTTTACCCAGATATATTTTCTATATATAAAAAGTATCATTTTAAAAGTATATGGTATTTATGATGATTGGTTGAGATGATAATAATTTATCATCTAGGATTAGGAGTCTGAGTGTTGAGGTTGGGAGTGTATTTGTCGAGACTGTAAACCTAATACCGTCTCGAGTGAACTTTGCAATTGTGAGGATTTCATCGATCTCTGAAGGAAACCTGTTAAGGTTCGGAGTTTATCTTTGTAGTTGGATGAGTAGAGTTGGATCTGTCGGAGAACAGAAGCGAGTGATGGTATCTCAGGTAATAGTAGCTGTGTGATGAGACGCAGTGACTATGGATGTTCCCGAAGATGTTTTCTTTGGAACAAGTTAATGAAGTGTGTCTGCTTCGGTGTTGTGGTTGAGTTCAGCATGGTGTTTCTATTTGGTTAGGGTTCGAGTTTCTCGAAGAGCTTTGGAAAAGGAAGTCTTTGGCATTTGTGGCAGCAGTGCAGCTCGGAGTATTCTGTGCATTGGCAGGAAGTTTTCTGGCTGAGCAGTTTTCTGAAGGTAGAGTTCAGAAGCAGTAGAGTGGATCCATTTCTTCGATAGATTGGATAGTTAAGTATGAGCTGTTCTGATTGGTTAAAGGGAGAACAGTTTCTTTGGAATTAGGCTGGGTTGATTGCAAAAGTGACTTGCGATAGATTGAGTATTCTCTTGAGTTATCTGAGATTTTCTGGGATGTGTTGTCCAGTTTGTGCTTGTATTATTCATCATCATTTTCATTCTACTCTAGATCAGAGTGGTGCAGCAGAAGCAGTTTGGCGAGTGCTCTTGTTGTCTTTTCCAGATAGGAGAAGTTAGTTCGATCTTCTGATGTTTGGTAGTAGAGTTGTGTTTTGGATTATTGGTAGATCTTGAGAGGATCATTCTGTTGAGTTGTTTTTGGTTCTGTTTATTTCTAGAAGCATCAGCGAAGGTTGAGTTGATCAGGAAAGATCTATAGACAGCTCAGGATCGTCTGAAGGATTTTGTGGGTAAGAACGGAGGAATTTGGAATTCGAAGTTGGAGACTTCGTTGTTGTGAAGTTTTTCTCTGGTTAAAGGGAGCTATAAGATTAGGTAAGTCTGGGAAGTCAGCTCCGAGTTGTTTTGGATCTCTTCTGTGTTTTGATTTGGATAAAAGCTTTGATCTACAGGATTGAATGGTCAGTTTGGATAACTGGAATTCATTGTATTTTACGTATCTCTGAAGGAGTACGTGTTTGATCTATCTCTGGTTTAGGAATCAGCAGTTCTGGAGGATTTGGTTGTTGAGTCAGACTCGTCTGTAGTCTGATATTCTGTTTAGTTTTGTAAATCTAGATAAGTAGGAGCTCTATAGCTTAGTAGTATTGGTTGTTTGGATTGTTTGCAGAGCGAGTATCCCGGTATATATATACTTGGGGAAACTCGAGGAAATTCTATTCAGAATTTTTCGCTGGATAGTTAGAATTGTTTGTTTGGATGATTGGTTGCTATGATTGTTAGCATATGGATGATAATATATGGTTGTGATTTAAATAGATTATTAAATTACCTTTGTTTTAAATTTCGGGGACGAAATTATTTTAAGGGGGAGGAATGTAATATCCCGGAAATTTGGGGCAATATCAATTTAATAATCTGTTTAAATAATTAAATTGATTTGATAATTTTTGATAATAAAATTTGAATTGGTTTAATAATCTAATTAAATAAATATTTAATTAGTGAATTTTACTAATAAAATGATTTCTATTTATAATATATTTATATGTGTGCATATATATATTGTAAATAGATTGGCTTTGGTTTGAAATTTAATAAATGAATAAAGTCTTGTTTTTAAATAAATAGATTTTAATGTAAATAGAATTGTTATTTAAAATGGAATGTGTTGTTTTAATCTAACTTTAAATTGGATTTTTAAATATAATTTGAAATTGAATGTAAATTAATTTTGAAATTCAAAAGAGGTAATATTTAAATATTTGGATTTTTTTAAATATATAATTGGTTTTTATTTCTTTTAAAAATTATCTATATATATATAAATAAGTAATAAGTGTTTAATAAATTAAGAAAAGGATTTTTACATTTAAAATAAATACTAATAAATTAAAGAGACATGTGTAAATTTCTAAGGCTTTAATATTACATGTGTTAAGAAATTAAGATATAAGAAAGACAAGTGTCATTTTGTTCTAATTTTTCTTTTTAATAAATCATTTATACTTATAAAAACATGTTTTCACCTTCTTCTTTCTTTCTAGTCGTCATTTCAAAAGTATGACATTCGTTTTCCACTTCTAAGAGCAAACCAGAAAATCAAATTTAACATTTTTCTCAACAAACAAATCTGTAACTTAAAATCCTCCTCAAACAAAACATGAAATCAATATACTCCTCAAACCAGAAAATCAAATGGAAGCCTGTAACTCATTCTTCAAATCTGCATCTCTTTAAGCCTGGATACTTTCTTCCTCAAATCAGAGATTATCTAAATCAAATCTCTGTAACCCATTTTCCAAAATCTAAATCAAAGTCTGCCTGCATTCATCTTTCAAACCTGGGTTTTATCAAAGTCTTAAGCCTGCAATTTCTTCAAATCTGGGATCTGTTGAAAGCAAGCAACTGATCTAAGCAACATTTCAATAAAATCAAGTCTGCATGCAAGTTTCCAGCAAGCAATGCAAGTTTCCAAATCAAACATTCAAGTTAAAAGTTTAAGAAGCAAAAGACATCTCAGTTAAAAGTTCAAAAGCTTTTCAAAACATATCTGGAAGCTTTGTCTTCTTCAAATTAGGTGAGTAACAATATTTTTAAATTTAAGGATAAAATCTGGTTGCATGCTTATCTCTGAAATAAGTTTGACTGTGAGTAACTTTTTATTTAAAAGCCTAAGTATAATAAACTTGTTGCATGTTCATATTTATATATTTGTATGGTTGTGTGTAAAATTTTCAGTGCATTTCTGTGAATATATGTATGAATATGTGGATGTGTATAGATATATGATGCTGTTATATATGCTTTTGACAGTACTTAGTTTTAGAAGCCAGGATTGTTTGATCATAGATTAGGTTTTAAAAAATTTATATAAGTTAAAAAAAAATTTTTTGTATTGGTTCTGGAATTAAAACAACAGAGCAAAAATTAGTATAAAGTGGAAAATTTAAACTTCTCAATTCATAAACTCAGGAACATCAATTGAATCCTTGAACCAAAACATGATTTTTAAAACTGAAATTATAATTTTTAGTTAGGGATTGAGTGAGCATTTCTGGTTTGAACAGAAATGATGGTTTGGGAAAATTCTGATGATTCAAGTGATCAGGAATGATGGGGTTTCCACTGGAGGTAGTGGAGTGATGTGTGAGTTCGACAAAATTGTCAGAAAGGTGGATTGACTACTGTGGCGGTGACAGGAGGTTGTTCTAGTCTGTAACCCTAGTTTTAACTAGGATTGGTATTTTGATCACCACGTCTTCACTGGTAGATCGAGTTGCAGGGGATTCTGGGAAATGGAAATAGGGTGGTTGGCGAATGTGAGGCCAGAATTGATGTCTTTCCGGTGGTCGAAGGCGCGAGAACGAGGGGATTTGCAGGTTTGGGAAGTTTTGTTCCAGGTTTGGGTTCTGTTCCAGGTGATGATCGATTTACTCGAATTCGATGGTTAGGTTTATTCGTGGTTCTGGAGGTCGCGAGCGTAAGGGGTGATCGTAGACGATATGCAGGTGATGGCATAGATGGTCGGCGTCGAAGTTTTCGCCTGTGCACGTGCACCTTGTATCATTGAGTATCTGGGTTGATTTTGGTTTGGGAAAGAAGCAAGGATCTCGGGGGCAGGCTCGTGAAAATGATGAATATCTCGAAGCAGGGTGGAGAAGAAAGGCACGGGTTTTGGCTCGTGTAAAATAAGAATAGACTTGGGTAAATTGAGTTGTTACAGGTCTGAAGCCTGTTTGTTTTAAAATTTTAAAATTTGATTTAAATTTGGAAACAGAAATTTAAACAGAGTTTAAATCAAATCTTTAAGTGTGGATTCAATTTAAACTTGAATCCCAGTTGTGAAAAAAATAAGTTTTTATTAAAATGTTTAAAGGATAATTTAAAAAGTTTTGAATAAATAAATTGGTTTAGAAATCCTATAAATTTCTTTTATAAATGTTAAGTGTTTCTTTAACATTTGAATTTAAAAAGAATTTGTAAATTTGATTTAAATTGGTTAAAGTTAAATTGTAATCTATTTTAAATCTTTAATTTAAAATGAATTAAAAGAAAGATTTTAAGGTAAAATGTTTCAAGTCTTTTTGTTAATAATAATTAAAGTAGTTAAAGGTTAAATACTTTAATTTAGGAAGTAATTAAGGTTTAATGTTTTAGGAGTCATTAAATTAATAAGGTAATTAAAGAATAATTTGATAATTTAATTAATTAATGGTTTAGTGTTAATTAATTAAAATAATTAAGATTATAAATAAATTAATTAGAGGTTGATTAATTTGGAATTAAGGATCATTTATTTATATAAGTATAGATTATTAATAAATGATTAGAAATTAATCAGATGATTAAAGATTAATTAAGAAATTAATTTAGTAATTAGAGATTAATTAATTGGTAATTAAGAATTAATTAATAATGGTTGATTTAAGTTAATTACTTAAATGAAGAATTGTTAATAGTTAATGAGAGATCATTAATTAGGGATAATTAAATAATTAATTAATGTGATTAATTTTTGATAATCAATTAGATTAATTAATTAATATAAATTGGTTAAGTATAAATTACTTAAAGAAAGTAATTAAAGAAATTAATTACTTAAGGTAATTAATTAAATAAATTTGATAAGTTTAAATTAATTAGTTAAAATAATTTATGATAATGATTTGGAAATTTGATAATTACTTAAATGTAATTAGTGAAAGTATAATTACTTAGGAAAGTAATTAAAGGTAATTACTGGATGTAATTAACTAAAGATGATTTAATAATAAAAGTAATTTGAGTTAATTACTTTTGAATAATTAATCAAGGGATTAATTAAAGGATAATTAATTAAGGAGTAATTAATTTATGAAGTGGAGTAATTAAGGGAAGTTAATTACTAAATGAGATTAATCAAAGGTGATTAATAAATGTGACTAATTAATTATTAATTTAAATAAGATAATTAATTAAGAATAATTAAGGATCATTAATTAATATAATTAATGATGTAATTAAGAATTGATTAATTAAGTAATAATTAATAAATGAAGTAATTAATTAATTAATTAAGGATTAATGTAATTAAATATAGTTAATTAGTTAATGATGTAATTAAAGATTAATTACTGTAATGGTTTAAGTTAATTAATTTGTGAAATTAATTAAGAATTAATTACTTAAAGTAATTAAAGGATTATTAATCAGGAATGATTAATTAAGATGGATACTTAGAGTAATGATTAATTAATTGGTTTAATTAATAATTAAGTAAGCAGGATTTATAGAATGAAGTAATTAGTTTAATTCTCTTTAAATTAATTAGATGATATAAATCATTGCTTAAGGATGGATGAATGAGATTGAATGTATTTCATTGTTTGATATCTCTGATGAGATATGATTGATATATGATATGGATGTTTGGTTGAATTATAATGATAATGTGAATTATCTGTTTGGGATGATAATGTAGATTATCTATTGAATTATCTATCTTTGTGTATATAGATAAGAATTGAATTGTTTTAACCTTAAAACAACTTGGCCCTTAAAAGATACGTTTTGGATTTCGATGAGACCGGGATCGGGTTTCCATATACCGGGATTCCAGGTCTGGAGACCCGAATACCACATCGATCCAAATTAACGATAGGTCGTGAATCTCAAGTGAAGATGAAGATTCAGAGTGCAAGGGTTATTGTCGTTAACTCAGAGGGTGATTCCAAAACGAGTGTAACGAGATAATGCCTTCGGTTTCGTTCGAACCCGGAACGAACTTGTATGGATTGAATGCTTTCAGCACATCGTCAGGCGGACGATGAGCATTCTAAGTGATATGTTCTGATTAAAGGTAATCGTAACCTCAAGCCTCATCAACCAGGAATGGCTAAAACAGGGGAGGTGCAGCAAGGTTTCGTGGGTAGCACCCACTGAGAGCAAGATAGATCCCTATCTAGAGGTCCCTTTTCTTTTTATTCGGCTTAGTGTGTGGTTGGTCGTGCCAACTACGGGGTTATCTTGTTCGGGATTATCCAGTAAGGGATGGTTCCGGCTTTGTGTTGCAGGGGAGCGGGCGTACTCCTCGGTACGGTGATCTAGGCCACGTACTGTGACGGGCGGTACCCCAGTAGCCCTGCCACTGTATGGAATCCAAACTCCAATAAGTGCCGTACGTATTAGTTGTGCCCAACTATGTTGGAATGTGAGATGTAAGCATTTCAGCTATTTCTATATTTTACTTGAAAACCCTAGACCCTATTATAATATAACTGGATTTCCTATCAAATGTTTTGGTTAGCGTAAGGTAAAAACTTACCCATGTTTATTTGTGGGGAGTCTTACGTGATACCTTTTCTTTCTAAAGGTTTTGAAGTTAAGCAAGTTTAACCTGTTACTCACACCAGACCCATGTCTGACCCAAGTGTTTATTTCTATTTTATAAACTCTTGGGTACTCAAATTTTTACGAGTAGCCAAGGGATTCAGGTTTAGCTTTGACGAATATTCTGGAGGAGTAATGGAGCAGGAGGCTTCGGCGTTCGTAGATATAGTATTCCGCTGTGTTGATATCTGTGATAGTGTCTTGTCTTGTATTTGAGTTGTAATGTCTAGACAGATGTTTATAACTGTCTAGTAAGTGATGTATATGCTATGTAACTCTGTAAATTGTTGTATACTATGTAATAGTTTATGTTATTAATATAATTTATTCGTTCCGATGTGAGATCGTTGTTGTTGTTTCTTTCTTTCTTTTCTTCTTTTCTATTTTCTACCCCTTTCTTTCTTATTAACGATGCGACTTTCTATGGAGAGAAAGTCGTGGTCGTTACATGTCGCTTCAAGACCAATGAAAGAGCCAATTTGTATAACCACTAAACATTCATGCATTGATTGTCTAATTGTTTATTTGTACAAGACTATTTATCGTCTTTTATGAGTGTCAAACTCTAATAGAAATACAAGAATATGGATATTTGATCCATATTCGATCGTATATAAATGTTTTATGGTGAACTGTAGTGGTTTGTAATGTAGGAAATTTTAATGAAACTAGTTTACTGGAAATAAGTAAACCATAATGCAAAATCATGTATTAAATACAATTAAGGGTCTCCTTTTAATAGTTCGACCATTTTGGAAAGGAAAGCAAATTTATGAGAGTAGATGTAACTTAGGCATAGTTGGGATAAAGAGAGTGAATGGTCTTCTTTGCTACATATAGGGACATCGAAAACACGATTTGTATGAAATACTAAAAGATACTTAATATGGATGTGATTTCTATTCAAATTGTATTATAATATAGAAAATTGTTTTCTATAAAGGTTAGTTCTATGAGTTTATGATATTTGATCAAAAACTCTCGTCTATAAACTAGTTATAGTAAAAGAAATAAATAGCCCATAATAAGTGTTTAAATAAAGCTTCATATTTCATACGTTATTATAGTAATGGCGGAAATAGCAAGAGCATGTCATATAATACTTATAATTGGATGCATCAAGATACAAAAATTGTTTTCATAAATATACCAAATATTATTTACGAAATAATAACTGTCTTCGACGTTGGTTGAAAATAAGTATAGTTTTATTCTACTATGAATATTTTGTGTATTTATTATGAAATAAATTAATTAGAATAATGGTATTTATTGCATTAGCTATATAACACAAAAGTATCTACAAATTTAACAATTATTTTTGGGATTATGGACTAAGTCATATCTTGGAGGAATAGTTCTTTAAATCATATTGTTACGAATCATATGGCACTAACGAATTCTATCTCAGAAGATTAAGGGCAAAGCACCCATTCATTGGGAGCGACAAAAGAGGTGGTGAACTCTTCGGATTTATACATAAAGATATATCTAGTCAAAAGTCCGATGATACCAAAACGAATCCACCTATTTCGTTTAATTCACAAATGAATTATCATAGAAATTAACATGTGTATTTAATACACAAGTAATATATTTATGGTGAGTTCATTGAATATAAAACGAATGAAATGCAAATAAATAATATAATTTGATTTGATCGAATAAACGAGTGCATTGGAAAGAATTCCAAATGTACCTAAAACAGATAAGATTCGATCTCAAAAGTAACTCCTCCTTATGATATGCAATGCTGTATCGATAAGAAGTAATCGAACTTTGTTGGACGAAGCACGATTAATGATGAGTGAAGTTGAGTTAACTTCTTTTTATAAGGTCGTGTACTTAAGAGTAAGCACATGAGGTTAAAATTAATTTCATCTAAAGCATAGTTTACAAGACCAACGGGATAAGAGTTGACAACAACCATACACATCCTAGGTCAAGGAGTTGACAGGTTGTGTGAGTCCAAAGATGACACGTAATATATATCTGCAAGGGATCTTGTGTGAACCACCCCATATGAGTTTGGGACCGATCAATATTGATTAATCAATTTATCCTATGAATGTAAGTTTCATAAACATAAAAACTAAACAAGTTTTATACATATATACAGGCAATTCATAGAATGTTTGTGAATAGTTATTCTATTGCACCGAGAAATAATTGTTGTTTCAAGAAACCCTGACTTTACGATGAAGATATTTCTTTTAGAAATTACTAATAATAAAATGGGTTTGGAAACGATCTAAAGATAAAACTGATTACAAAGATTGAAATGAAATTTACCAAGCTAAACGGACGCAACTAATTAGAATTTCTAACAAGAACTCTCGCACACTAAAGAGAAACTATTATTTTCTTATCAATGTCGAGAAAATAATTTTCTCAGTCGTCAATAAGCCATAAAGAGTATCGAGTCTACCACATGGCATGATGTGCAAATTCGAAACAGATTCCAAATACATTACCAAAATATGGTTTTAATGGTTGTACCTAAAGAGATATAATCCATCGTCTGCAAAATTGTCTTCAAGATAAAGAGAAACACGGTTGGAATATGGTAAGCTAACTTAATAAAATAACATCGTAAATTTCAATTGTTAAAATTAACATAATAGATTCATCATTCAATATACTTAAGTTAATTCATATTTTACTCACAAAATTATTGCTCAATAAGATTTTGAGTTTGGTTATATGTATGTTAAATCAAAAAATTTAAACATTAATTTGGAATATGTTATTTACGATCAATTACCAAAATGTCTCGAAGTCAATGGGTGCAATAACTGAGTTTGTAAGTATTGGATATGATATAAGAAATGATATGAAAAGTATCGTTCAACAAGCATTAAAGTTGAGAAAGTGTTTTGACAGAAAAATCAAACAGTTTGAATTTTAGTCAAAATGCAGACAATTGTTTGTCAGTAAGGGAGCACTATAAAGGTACTAAAATATTTCAAAACTATAAGTAAAAAACTTATAATTGTTAACGATGTACTCATGTTAAAACCATTTTAGTTTGGTTGTTTAATACTCGATAATAGATTTCAAAATGACTTCTTCATAATTAGTATAAAAGGATGTTGAGACTATCCCAAATGATATACATAGACATGACATTAAAATTGTTTAATTTGGAGTATGTAAGATGAATTCCTTATGCATTGGCAATAGGAATTATGATACATGTTGTATTGTCAATAATATCACACTTCGCTCATGTATTTAATACGTATAGCAAGTAATAAGTCCAAATTAAGATCACTAAATGACAGTTCAGAGTGTTCTCAAGTATTTATGAAATACGAGAGAATTGCTTATAGAAACAACAAACTCCTTAGGAAGGAGTATGTAGACTTGAACTTCATTAATGATATCGAGTATAGTGTATGTCAACCCTAAATTCATGTTCAAACTTTAAGTTAGGAACTTTAAGTGGAATTGTTCTAAATAATAAGTAGTGGCTAGTTCAACAAGAGGCTAAGTACTTGCCTTGAATAATACTGCAATGTAAAAACTATAAATAAATGCTCAAATTTATAACTGAGATAAGGATAATTCCAAATGTTGAGAATCTCATGACATTGTTATATGATTATAATGCTGCAATATAGTTTGTAAAAGAACCTAAAGCTCATTGGATGTTGAAAAATAGACTCTGACAGGTTCCAGATGATAAATGCAGTTTATCAACATTGAAGATAGTTGATTGGTTGAGTAGATAATTATAACAAAATAGCATACATGTTCACTGAGGGACTAACCCGATTAGTTTTTGAGAAAACCAATCGTAGGAGTTGGAATAAGATTCCATAATTGTCCCAAAGTGCAAGTGGGAGATTGATAGAGTTAGGGGTATGTCCTAGGGTCAATTATGGAATTTGTTACATGTATCTAACTGATAACCAATCAAGGTGTTTTCTTTCTGTTATACACCTGTGGTATTGCGATAAAATTAATTAAGTAATTAATTTAAAGTATATTAAATAGAAAATCCTTAAATGATCTGTTATGTGATAGTAATTACAATATATTGTAATTATGGAAAATTTATCTCATTAAAAGTAACATATTATTTAAAATATTCATAGTCAAGATGTTTCGAGATGAGATATTAATTCATCAATTAAGACTAGAGTGCGTAATGCTTTACAAATGTTGGAAAGTGTAATACTCATGGCTGCTGGGGTGTTAGTCCCTGAGAAGTTGGTTTTGATGACAACAACCTTAGAATAAGATTATAAAATATAAATACTAACATTATTGTTTAGATATATATGTATATGCAGGATATATATACAGGTACCAAAGAATGAAGACTGTACAGTATAGAGATTCAAGAACTGATGAACTCAAGATCGAAGATATCAAGATTCAAGACTCATGAGTATCAAGACTATCAAGAGTTCAAGATTTCAAGATAAGTAATTTAGTTAGGAATTTTGTTAAAACTCCTAGAAAAGCACTGACATCTTAAAATCCATTTTATTCGTGGAATGGAATCCACTTCGAGCCCGTTAAAGGGATGGAACCCTAAGTAGGATGGAACCTACGAAAAATCTAGTGGAACATTGTTTTGTATCCACTAACTTTTATTCAAATGTTTTACAAAATTATATCTTGTTTTCAAAATGATTTCAAAATCTTCCTTTTTAAATCAAAAACATCTATCCTGGTTTTAAAATACTTTTAGCCTCAAAATAATCTTTATTTTCAATATCAAATTATCCTTGGTTTTAAACTATCTTTTAATTATAATATATTTAACTTTTAATATTTATACTTAGATTTAAATATAAAATTATAGTAAAATTTTATATATACCAAAATATTATTCTCTATACTTATTTATGTAATTTAACTATAGTTAAGTATATTTATAAAGTTTAAAATAGTTTTAATACAAGACAGAAGTTATTTTCAAAGAAAAACAAATTACCAAAAATAACTTAGGCTTGTCGACAACCCCAAGGACCCCTTGTCGACAAGGTGACAGTTTATTTCAAAAGTTTGAATTTCAAAGGAAGTGTCTATTCATCATATCCTTTCACGAATGGACATGGCTGTTGTTCTACTATAAATAGGGGATGTTTTAAACGAATTTACATTCATTTTTTTCTCTGATTTCACTCCTCTTCTTCTTCCACCTTTCTTTATATACATTGTTACCATTACTCTACCGAAATCACCATTGAATCTAACTAGATCATCTCTGGTTTGATTCTCTATCACTATCTCAACAAGATCCCAGTGCTATTCAGAGTTATAGACTTTTTTGTATTCAATCGAGCGAGAAAATGTGTGATTATAGCCTGGAAAATCAATCGGGTGAACTTGTTGCCCGTAAAATCAAGTATCTCTACCTAGAGGATTGTGAATCTGGAACGGTGTACCTCGTGGCCTTGAAATCGAGGGTGTAATTGTAAGAATTGATTTTGAAAGGAAATCTGTACTTGTGTTGCGGGACAGGATGTAGGGTAACTACGTACCAGTATAAAATCTGGTGTGTTTTTCCTTTATTGCTTTTACTTTATATCTGCATCTGTGTTTGATTCTGTGATCATATCTGTGTCTGAATATTGCATACATTTCTGTTCAAATTAATATAAACTCAAAAAGAATTAGTAATTCCTTAAAACACTATTCACCCCCCCTCTAGTGTTAATTCTAGCCTTAAGATCCGTAATCCCCATTTCTCACATTTGGTATCAAAGCCAGGTTTTCAAAGTTTCATAATATGAATTTTGAAAAAGTTTTTAAAATGGCTATGTTTGAAAAACTTGTTAATATTAGTTTAGAAATATTCAGATCATCATTGTCTCATGAGTCTGCATATAATCGATATTCAAATTCATGTTGTCTACCAAAATTGTATGATGTGCAGGAAACATGTTTTATGGGTGTTGAGGAATCAATCCACAATGGACAAATTGTGCAGATCAAAAAGAATAAATGGATACTCGATAGTGGATGCTCTAGACACATGACTGGTAATCCGGATATGTTGAATGATATAATATACAAAGACAGAGGACTGGTTAACTTTGGAGACAACTCAAAAGGATATGTGATTGGCATCGGCAATGTCGGTAACTCTGAAACTCCTATTATTACTAATGTTTTGCTACTTAAGAATCTGAAACATAATCTGCTGAGTATTAGTCAACTTTGCGATAAAGGATATAAAATTAAATTTGAAAAAGATAAGTGTCACATTGAAGATAATAATTCAACCATTGAATTTGAGGGAATTAGGAAAATGAATATTTATATTCTTAGTATGAAAGTTTCAAATGATAACCTGTGTCTTTTGGCAAATACAAGTGACCCTTGGATTTGGCATAAGAGATTTGGGCATTTGAATTTCAAACTCTTATCTAGACTATCAAAACATGATCTAGTAAGAGGTCTCCCTAAAATGAATTTTAAAGTAGATAGTTTATGTGATGCATGCCAATTAGGAAAACTAGGAAAAAGTTTCTTTAAATTAAAAGATATGATTTCAACTTCAAAACCTCTTGAATTACTTCATCTTGATTTATTTGGTCCATTTCAAATTCAGTCAATAAATCACAGTAAATATGTTTTTGTAATTGTAGATGATTATTCTAGATTTACATGGACAATATTTTTGAAACATAAAAGTGATACTTTTGAAAGTTTTAAGAACTTTACAAAAATGATTCAAAATCAACTTTCTATAAAAATTATAACCATCCGTAGTGATCACGGTGGTAAATTTGAAAATGAAAAGTTTGAGGAATTCTGCAATAAAAAGGGAATAACTCACAATTTTTCATTTCCAAGAACTCCACAAAAAAATGGAGTAGTAGAACGTAAAAATAGGACGATTCAAGAGTGTGCGAGAACAATGCTTTCAGATAGTAAATTACCAAAACATTTTTAGGCAGAAGCAGTTGCTACCACCTGTTATATTTTAATTAGACCTTTAACTAATAAGACATCTTATGAACTTCTTCACGGAAAGAAACCTAAGGTATCTTATTTTAGAATTTTTGGAAGTAAATGTTTTATTTTAAATACAAAAGATAACTTAGATAAATTTGATCCTAAATCCGACAAAGGTATCTTTATCGGATATTCTAATAGAAGTAAAGCATACAGAGTGTTTAATTTAAGAACTAACACCATCGAAGAAACAATGCATGTTTCATTCGATGAAAATCTCAAAAATTTTGAAGATACAAATGATGAAGAGGATTTAATTACTCAAAATCAGGAGTTAACTGAAACTAATAATGAAATTAATCATCCTAATAAAAAGATTAAACTTTTAAAAGATCATCCTATAGAAAATATACTAGGAGATATGCAATCTGTTGTTATAACTAGAAATCAACTAAGTAAAATGAGCAATGTAGCCTTTATATCAACTATTGAACCCAAAAATCCAAAAGAAGCATCAACTGATGATTCATGGATTTTGGCTATGCAAGAAGAACTAAATAAATTCACTAGAAATGATGTGTGGGAACTTGTTCCTAGACCTGAAAATAAAACTATAATTGGAACTAAATGGGTTTATAAAAATTAAATGAATGAACAAGGTGAGTTCGTTAGAAATAAAGCCCGGTTAGTCGCTCAAGGTTATTGTCAAGAAGAAGGAATAGATTGTGATGAAACCTTTGCTACCGTAGCAAGATTAGAAGCCATTAGGATTCTACTTGCTTTCGCAAATCATAATAATTTCAAATGGATGTTAAAAGTGCCTTTTTAAATGGATTTTTAAAAGAGGAAGTATATGTTGAACAACCACCACTTTTTGAAGATGAAAAATTACCAAATCATGTTTACAAACTTAAGAAAGCTCTATATGGTCTAAAACAAGCTCCTAGAGCCTGATATGATAGACTAAGATCTTACTTATTACAATCAAACTTTGAAATTGGTAAAGTAGATAATACTCTTTTTACTAAAAGAAATAAAAATGATATTCAACTAGTACAAGTTTACGTAGATGGTATCATTTTCAGATCAACAAATTTTGAAATGAATAAAGAATTTTCTGAAATAATGACAAAAGAGTTTGAGATGAGTCATATGGGTGAATTAAACTTCTTTCTAGGATTGCAAATAAAACAATTATATAATGGTATCTTTATCAGTCAAGAAAAATATGCTAAAGACCTAGTTAGTAAATTTGGTTTGACTACTGCAAGCGGAAAACGCACTCCCATGGCAACCAATGAGTACCTAAGTAAAGAAGATCTCTCGAAAGATGTAGATCAAAAATTATATAGAGGAATGATTGGATCACTACTCTATATCACTGCTAGTAGACCTGATATCATGCATAGTGTTTGTCTCTGTGCAAGATATCAATCCCAACCTAAAGAGACACACTTAAAAGCTGTAAAACGTATCATAAGATATGTTAAACACACCTTTGATTATGGCTTATTTTATCCTAAAAATGATTCTTTTGAATTAATATCTTACTGTGATGCTGACTATGCTGGTTGTAAATCAGACCGAAAAAGTACAAGTGGAACTTGTCACTTTTTGGGGGCATTCTCTGGTTTCCTGGTTTAGTAAAAAGCAAAACACAGTTTCTTTATCAACAACCGAAGCAGAGTATATTTCTGCTGCTTTGGCTTGTTCTCAAGTAATATATATGCAACAAACTTTAAAAGATTTTATTTTAAATATCTCAAAATCACTAATTTATTGTGATAATACTAGTGCAATAAATTTATCCAAAAATCCTACTCATCATGCTCGAACTAAACATATTGATATCAGACATCATTTTCTCAGAGATAATATAAGTAAGGAAGTAATTACTCTCGATTATATCAACTCCGAGAATCAAATTGCTGATATCTTAACAGAATCCTTAAATGAATCTATATTTACTAAATTAAGAAGAGAATTAGGTATTTGTTCAATTACTAAAATATAGAATATAAATATATGACAAGTATAATTAAAATTAAATTAAAATCAAATAGCAAAAATATATGTACCTTGTCGACAACCCTTCTTTACCCCTGTCGACATATAACAAATTTTTTTCTTTTTGAAATTTTCCTACCAAAATTCAAATGGGTGGTTATATATTCTTCTTATTTCGAAATTTTGTTCATTATTTCTGTTCTTTCACTGTTCTAACTTCTGAAAACAATAAAACAATGGCCTCCTCCTTCAAATCAAACAAAAATTCAACTTTTTCGTTCCCTTCTCCTTCTACCGGACCATTTCAACGAACTATGCTTGCACGAGTGATGAAAATGGAGGTTTCCTTGAAGGATGCACTGCAACTTTTGACTAAAATTCAAGTGGTGCAAATCAGAATGGCCAAAGAACAAGAACGGCAAGGCAAAATACTTAGAAACTTGCAAAAGTTTCTAATGGACAATCACGCCAATCCCATCTTGATCGATGAAGAATCCTCAAGTGTTCAAGTGCAAGAGGACAGCGAGGAAGAAGAAGAAGAAGCCCCCATGGAAGAAGAGCACGCTGAAGATGACGACAAAGTTGTTTGCGTTGGCGAAGTGTGCTTTAACAAGGATGGAAATCTAGTCGAACAACGTGGAAATTTCTGTTTCCACTACCCAAATTGCTCGGTTCATAGATCTCCCATTGTCAAGGATACACGTTAGTTTCTTTTCTCTCTTTCTTATCGTTATTTGTATATGATCTTACTTACGTTTTCTACGCAAATGTAAATATAACATTATATAATTAATAAATGATTTATGTTCTCATATTTGAATTCTCACATTATCATTATTATAAATATAAGTTATTAAAAGCTAAGTTTTAGTTTCAGAATTAAGTGTTGATTATTTATGGTAACACTATCATTATAATCACATGTAATATAGTATTAGATTAAGGGGAAGTTGTAAAGATTTAAACTTTGTTTTTGTTGATGACAAAGGGGAGAAGTATAAAATAGGATAGTTAAGCATAGATTAAGGGGGAGTTATTAGTTTTAGGGGGGGTTATTAGGATAGAAGTAATATTTTACAAACAAAGGTTGTCATCATCAAAAAGGGGGAGATTGTTAGTCCCTGAGAAGTTGGTTTTGATGACAACAACCTTAGAATAAGATTATAAAATATAAATACTAACATTATTGTTTTGATATATATGTATATGCAGGATATATATACATGTACCAAAGAATGAAGACTGTACAGTATAGAGATTCAAGAACTGATGAACTCAAGATCGAAGATATCAAGATTCAAGACTTATGAGTATCAATATTAACAAGAGTTCAAGATTTCAAGATAAGTAATTTAGTTAGGAATATTGTTAAAACTCCTAGAAAAGCACTGACATCTTAAAATCCATTTTATTCGTGGAATGGAATCCACTTCGAGCCCGTTAAAGGGATGGAACCCTAAGTAGGATGGAACCTACGAAAAATCTAGTGGAACATTGTTTTGTATCCACTAACTTTTATTCAAATGTTTTACAAAATTATATCTTGTTTTCAAAATGATTTCAAAACTTCCTTTTTAAATCAAAAACATATATCCTGGTTTTAAAATACTTTTAGCCTCAAAATAATCTTTATTTTCAATATCAAATTATCCTTGGTTTTAAACTATCTTTTAATTATAATATATTTAACTTTTAATATTTATACTTAGATTTAAATATAAAATTATAGTAAAATTTTATATATACCAAAATATTATTCTCTATACTTATTTATGTATTTTAACTATAGTTAAGTATATTTATAAAGTTTAAAATAGTTTTAATACAAGATAGAAGTTATTTTCAAAGAAAAACAAATTACCAAAAATAACTTAGGCTTGTCGACAACCCCAAGGACCCCTTGTCGACAAGGTGACAGTATATTTCAAAAGTTTGAATTTCAAAGGAAATGTCTATTCGTCATATCCTTTCACGAATGGACATGGCTGTTGTTCTACTATAAATAGGGGCTGTTTTAAACGAATTTACATTCATTTTTTCTCTGATTTCACTCCTCATTTTCTTCCACATTTCTTTATATACATTGTTACCATTACTTTGCCAAAATCACCATTGAATCTAACTAGATCATATCTGGTTTGATTCTCTATCACTATTTCAACAAGATCCCAGTGCTATTCAGAGTTATAAACTTCTTTGTATTCAATCGAGCGAGAAAAGGTGTGATTGTAGCTTGGAAAATCAATCGGGTGAACTTGTTGCCCGTAAAATCAAGTATCTCTACCCAGAGGATTGTGAATCTGGAGCGGTGTACCTCGTGGCCTTGAAATCGAGGGTGTAATTGTAAGAATTGATTTTGAAAGGAAATCCGTACTTGTGTTGGGACTGGATGTAGGGTAACTCCGAACCAATATAAAATCCGGTGTGTTCTTTCCTTTATTGCTTTTACTTCATATCTGCATCTGTGTTTGATTCTGTGATCATATCTGTCTCTGAATATTGCATACATTTGTGATCAAATTAATATAAACTTAAAAAGAATTAGTAATTCTTTAAAACACTATTCACCCCCCCTCTAGTGTTAATTCTAGCCTTAAGATCCATAATCCGCATTTCTCACAGGGGGAACCAAGGGGTTATGTATTGATGGTCATGAGATAACTATGGAATGACTCACTCGAGATTTTTTTATTGTTAACAATGGTCAAACAAAGAATCTCGAAGTGACGATATTACCCGGTCCTCTACGTATAGGAATACTATTGAACTTCAATGTGGACACTCCACTTTAGTTATAATTAAATTATGGCATGGCGTCCACCGAACGACTATGGTTGGGTCTAAGTTAAAGCATTGGAAGTGAAACACTATTCTGTTAATTCTTCTCCTCCATTATATGAGGATAGTATCACGATCAACTGTAGTTAACTCAAAGTCAAAGTCTAATGCTATAGCAATATGGTTAATTATTATTATTTTTGAATCAAGGATTTTTTGTTTGGACTAATTAAGTTGAATAGGGATGATGTTGGAATTTTGACCAAAACCAAATACTATAAGTCCTAATGTGATATTATGTTGACGAAGAGAATTGGTGTAAATAATCATTACTACCAAGTACCTCTTATAATAAATAAAATTGATTTTACCAAAAATATACAAGCGATAAATTCAGTTAAAATGTCATTCCTATAGCTAAGGTGGCGTGTGAACGTTAATATTCAAATTTTTCGACATTAATCGCTGACTGAATTTACACCTTTGAGTCGCATTACCGTAATGATGAATACTCAAAACAACCACACGATTTAATTAATTTATAAATTAATATAAATTAATAAAATTAATTAATATTTATGAAATATTAATTATTGAATTTTATTTGATTTTTTTGAATATCATTAGTATTTAATAAAGTGCGCATATGAAAGTTATAAATGCGTGTAACGATATACGATATCGATTGGATATTCAAACTAAATTTAAATAGATTAAATGCGAAGTGAGTTTGGGAATTTTTTGCAGCCACATACCCTCTTTTTTGGACGACCATGTATGAAAGGGAGGGTGAGGATTTGATGAGATTTAATTAGAAATTAAATAGGAAAAGTTTTAAAGGAGGGAATTGAAAGGTTTCAAAATTTCCTTTAAAACATATTCTATTTCCATTCATTCCAACATCCATTCTCTCTAGAAAATTCACATTTTTTTGTCTCCTTTCTCTCCCTTTAATGGTTGAAAATCTATGTCTTTATGGATGGAAAAACTCCTAAAACAATAAAAAATCAATTAAACAAATACGATAGTGGTGATTCGGGTTGGTGCAACTTCTAAAGGCTGATTCAATGAAATCTAGAAGTTCCATTCTTCCGTGCTTTTGGCCACATCCTAAGGTAATACTCTGATTAATTTTTTATATGTTTCTCTTGTTCATATGTTTAGATTCTATACAATTCATTTGGTCTTTTAATTGTCTGCGTTATAACATGTAATTCAAATCACCTTTTGTCCATCTAACTTAAAAGCATGTTTATCATGTTAATTTAAATCAGATCCACCTCTGTTTTTTTAATCTCCATTCACTGTATATTCACTATGATTCGTATAATTTAGATCCACTATCTCTTATGATAATCTATTAGTGTTCTTTGTATTATTTAGATATGAATGTTCTTATCATGAATTTACTCATTTAACCCGCTTTTGACTAGTCTAATTCCTTCAAACACTTGTATCACAAGTGTATTTCAAAAGAAATATATCAGTCCTTAAATTGGTATCATTATAATATTATTAAAGGTTATGGATCTTTAACAAAGTTGCATCTACCAGTTATGTGTTAATATATTGCTTGCATACACACTAGTCATTGAGCAAACTAAAGCTAGGATTGTTATGTGTTATACTATTAATATATTTCTAGATGAGGCAAGATAAATGATTATATTTGGTAAGAAAACACAAGGTATAATCATCTATACTTAGGTCGTCTAGAAATGATGGGTAAGAGTGCATAATCCTTTTGGATTTGTTAAGCCAAATCAAGGTCAAAACTGATATTAAAGAAAAGACTACGGTTAGGAGTTATATATGATACAACCGGCAAAGAGTATTCCATCACCTAAGGGGCTATGATTTATTGAGCAAATTCAAGGTCAAAATTTCAAGACAAGTGAGTCCTAACACTCACTAAAGAAATCAAAAGGCTTCGATATTTCTCTTTAGGTTGGAGAAATATAAAAGTCTTGTAGGAGCCTTGTTAGAAAAATGAAATGACTACATGTGACCATTCTAATATTGTAAGAATACATGCTATATAAAACTATACTAATCTACTTGAATATAAATTTGCAGAAAACGACCAACCAAAGGTTGCTTTCTAAAAATGACAAACTCATTGGACCAAATTATACTGACTGACTAAGGGTGATCAAAATAGAACTAACATATGAAATGTTTTGTCGTAAATGGACCTTTAAGAACTAACCCATTGCAGATATAGATCCCAAATAGTTAGATCTTATAACATATAGGTAGCTAATTGTGACATTGCCCAAGCTTTTGTGTTGTCTACCTTCGACAAATCGTTGCAAAAACAGCACGAGAACATGTCTGTCCACAAAAATCTTTGACAGCCTCAGATTTTTTTGGAAAGTGATCTCGTTCTATAAAGTATGAGATAACTAAGAAATCGTTCAACACAAAGATGAGTAAGGGCAGTAATTGTCATAATGATGAAAGGCATATTGGTAGACCTTTTGAGATTGGCGCTAAGATTGAAGAAGAACTACAAGTAGACTTGATTTTATGATCGTTGATTCTGTAGTTTGAGCCATTCATTTTGAAATTAATAAGAATCAAATGAAAGTGAGCCTCGTTGAGCTCCTCATTATGTTGACATTAGTTGAAGGTTCATTTAAGGATCAAGGTGCAGTGTTCGTTGTGAAAGGGAAGACGTCATCTTTTAAAGGTTCGAAAAAAAGAAAGCTAGGTGGTAAGAAAGGTAAAAAGGGTGCCTATTGATAGAGTTAGGGGTATGTCCTAGGGGCAATTCTGTAGTTTATTGTAATAAATAACTCTAAAATCAATTCTCGTTCGAAATAAAGGTGTTTCTTCTTTCTGTTATATATTTGTTATAATGTGTTATAAATAGTTAAATGTTTAATTAAAATATATTTAACAGAAAATCCATAAATGGTATGTTTTTGTGATAGTAGTTGCAAAGTGTTGTAACCGTGAGTAATTTATCACAATAAAATTAAATATACCATTTTAAATGTTCCTAGTCAAGATGCATCGAGGTTAGATATCGATGTATCCGTTGAGATTAGAGTACGTAACGCTCTCCAAATGTCGAGCAGTGTATTACTCATGACTGCTTGGGCACCTAGAGGTTATGTACTGATAGTTATTGGATAACTATGGAACGACTCACTTGATAATTTTCTGTTGGTTAATATAACTAAGGTCAAACAGAAAATATCGATGTGACTAATTTACACAGTTCTCTTGACTTGAGGATACTGTTGACCTTTAATGTGGAAGCTCCGCTTTGATTATAGTTAAATCATGGCACAATGTCCATCGAACGACTATAGTTGGGTTGAGTGAAAGCATTGGAAGTAAAACACTATCCAAGAGAGGATTCATCTCCTCAGTTATATGAGGTTAGTATCATGATCAACTGAAGTCAACTCAAAGTCAAAGTCTATAACCAGAGTAGTTCGGTTAATAATAATTGTTATTATTGAACGAGGATTTTGTGTTTGGACTGTAAAGTTGAATGTGGATGATATTGAAATTTTGACCATTATCAAATTCCATAAATCCAAAGTGATATAGTTTTGACAAAGAGAATTGGTGTAAATAACTGTCACTATCAGGTACTGCTTGTAATAAATAAAATTAGATTTTACTAAAAGATGTGTAAGCAATAAAATCAGCCAAAATGTCACACCATCTGCTAAGTGATGTGTGAACGTTAATATTCGAATAGTTTGATATCAATCACTGACTGAATTTACACCTGTGAGTCGCACAACCGAAATGATGAATGCTCTAAATGAACCACATGATTTAATTAATTTATAATCGTCGTAAATTAATTAATTTAATTGGTATTTATGAAATATTAAATACTAAATTATTTTATTTAATTTGTTTGAATTCCCTTAGTATTTAGTAAAGTGCATATATATGAGTTATAAACGCGAATATTGATATATGATATCTTTAGAGTGTTTAAATTTGATTTAAACATGATAAAAACTAAAAAAAGGGCTTTAAATAAATTAAATTAATTAGTATTTTTGAAATTTTAATTATTAAAATTTTATTTTAATTTATTTGAATAACATTAGCATTTAATGGCGTGTGTGTATATAAAAGTTATAAACGCCCGCACATGTGAATTAGATTTAAATTGGATTGATGCTAATGAGATTTTGGAAATTTTTGAGGTCCCATGTGGCACCATCTATGGCTAGCCATGCATGTAGAAGAGAGAGAGGATTTTATTAACATTTAAAAAGGAATTAATAGGGGAAAATTTTAAGGAAGGAATAGGAAAGGTTTCTATCATTCCTTTAAAACACATCTCCCTTTATTTTCTTATACGATTGATCTATTTTTCTATCATTATCATCCCTCTTTCTCTTCTATCAGAAAATTTCGAATTTTCATGGCTTCCTAACCTCTATATTTCCAAAATAAATTATCAAATAAAATTAATTACAAAAGGTGGTTCTAATCTCTTAATTCTTGCAAAATTCGGAGATTGATTTCTGGAATCTAAGAGTCTTTGATTCATCATTCAAGGTGCATTCCCTTGGCAACATCTCAAGGTGATTATTCAAATTTTATATATTCATCATTCAAATTGATTATGTAATTTAGATCCATCTACTATTTTATCTCATCTATCTATTTGTTTATTTGATCAAATAGATTAGATCCATTTTGCTCCATCTTAATTAATTATATATGTTCACCATGTTATTTTAATTTGACTCTGTTCTAAAATATATTTTGATTGTTTGCCAATTCATGTTGTCATTATTAGATCTACATTATATGACCCCATATTTAATTATTTTTCATATTGCTTAATTGTTTAGATCCGAAACCTTTGTAACATATACATATATGTCTGATTTGTCCTATCTATTTTGTTGTTGTTTCAAGTTTGTTATTTAAAAATAAAAACACCTTTTGATTAAACTCTAAGTCTTAATTAATGAAATATTTCTATTATCGATTCAAATAGAAAACATATGTAATTTATTTATGTTTGCATGTATGTTTTGTGTTCAATATTTCAAATTCAATCTTTTGGTTTTGCATACTTCTGTAAGTTATATATATATAAAGGTTTTCTTTATAAACATATCTGGACTATATTGTAAAATATCCTACACCTTTGGATTTCCTTTTAAAATTAAAGTTAGGCTTTAGGTTTTACTTTATATTGGAGCATATACTAAATTATAAATTTTAACGTAAAGATGTATTTTTAGGTTTAAAACATTATTTACAGCGAATTTTGTATGTTTATATATACACACACAAATTTATGTGCGTGTGTATATATACATATGTATATATATATAATTTGAATTCAAATTATGTGATGGACTTTTATGTAAACTCATAATTTTTAATCTTAAAAACTTTTAGTTTTGAAACTAGGTTCAAAATTGCTAACCTTTTGGAGTTATAAAAGTGACACTTAATTTTATCTCATTTATATGTATATGTATATGTTTATGTATATGTATATGTATATGTATATGTATATGTATAAGTATATTGTATATAAATGTAAATATATGTATGTATATGTGTTTTAAATAATGCTATGGACAATAAGGGCATATATGTAGAAAATATCATCTCTATACACTATCTGATTTGTTGCACTTACATAATTTACAGTAATGTACATTTGGACAATAGTTACATTTTACGCCATGAATAAATTGCCAATTAATATCATTTAATGACCCAATCAATTTAATTAGAAAGAGAGAGAGAGAGAGAGAGAAAATGGAAGATTTCTCTCTTCATATAATGTTTATTATACTCTCAATTAATTACCTATTTTTAGAGAAAGAAATGAAAGGTTTCCTTTCCTAAATTAACTCTTATAAATAATTGTTGAGTGTATTTGATATACTACACATTTAAACTAAATTAATTTTAAACTCTCTTTAAGCTACTTTAAATAAAATAAGACTTTATCTCATGTTTTATTAGATTGGATCTAATATACATTTAGACTTCATAGGCTCATTAAAGATTCAAAATGGTAAAATTTTTGAAATTCACTCATTTATTCCGCTGCGGGCTAGCCCAGTTCCAACAATGGTATCATCGTCCAATAGCCTATGCGCTCTAAATTAGCCATATTAGGGCTAACAAGTTAAGGTTGCCCACTTAGTACGGTGTCTAGAAAGGTAATGTCTAGGATTAGAATTGGGTAATCAAGTACCCTGTCCTACCTGGTTACCAGCCTGGCCTGAAAGATAAAGTGAGCCCAAAGGGTGCCCCTAACAGAAAAGGCCCAACTTGAATTGGGCCTTGGACTAATTTTCAAAGTCATTTTGAAAATTAAAGTTAAGGATTTTATATTTAATTGTTAAATTTAAAATGAAATATGTTTATTATAAAAGTTATAATATGACATAATTTTTCAAAACGTTTGAAAATCTATTCACATTCGTTTCAAATTTCAAATTTATTAAAAAGATTAATAGAATTTAATTAATTAATGAACATGTGCATACATTATATATCGAGATATATGTTATGTTGTTTTAAATTGTTTAAAATAACATAAGTATACATGTATGTGTATGAATTGAAGTTTGAAATTAATATAGTTTAATTAAAATAGTTTAATTAAATAAGTTAATTAAAAGGTTAATTAATTAAATTATATATGTATATGATAAATGTGTTATATTATAATAGTTATAAAGTATAATTATTCATGGATATAAATGTTGCATCAATGTCAAATTAATTAACAAATTAATTAAATATAATTTAATTAATATAAACTAAAGGTGGATGTAGCGACCCGACTTCCTATGCCCAGGAAATCGTATCGTTTTGAAGAAAAGAAAGAGGTGAGAAAGTAGAAAAGAAAAAGAAGAAGAAGAAACAACATCAGAATCTCAACAGCGGAACGAATAAAATATAATATATCACATAAATATTACATAGAATCATATACATCAGAGTACACAGATAATACATCACATACTAGACAGTTATAAACACCTGTCTAGTTAATACAACTCGATACAACACTACAACACAGCGGAAATACACATGAACACTAACACAGCGGAACCAATATATATCTACACGCTGAAGCCTCCTGCTCCATTGCTCCTCCAGTATTCGTCAAAGCTAACCTAAATCCCTTGACTACCCGTAAAAATTTGGGTACCCGAGAGTTTATGAAAAACAGAAATAAACTTCGGGTCAGACATGGGTCTGGTATGAGTAACAGGGTAAAGTTGTTTAACTTTGAAAATCATTTGAAACAAAAGGTATCACGTAAGACTTCCCACACATAAACATGGAAAAGTTTTTACCTTACGCTAACCAAAACATTTGATAGGAAATTCAATGATATTATAATAGTGTCTAGGGTTTTCAAGTAAATAGAAAATAGCTGAAATTGTTACATCTATTAAATTCCAGCATACTAGGTTTACAATCAAAACCGAGGGCACTTATTGGATTTTGGATTCCATACAATGGCTGGGCTACTGGGGTACCGCCCGTCACAGTACGTGGCCTAGATCACCGTACCGAGGAGTACGCCCGCTCCCCTGCAACACAAGGCCGGACCCGTTCCTTACTGAACAGTTCCAAACGAGACAACCCCGGCAGTAGGACGTCAACAACTGCCCACACACCGAAATAAAAAGGGACATCTAGACAGGGGAAAATCTCGCTCTCAAGTGGGTGCTACCCACGAAGCCTTGCTGCACCTCCCCTGTTTTAGCCATTCCCGGTTGATGAGGCTTGAGGTCACGATTACCTTTATCAGAACTCATCACTTAGAATGCTCATCGTCCACCTGACGATGTGCTGAAAGCATTCAATCCATACAAGTTCGTTCCGGGTTCGAACGAAACCGAAGGCATTATCTCGTTACACTCGTATTGGAATCACCCTCAGAGTTAACGACAATAACCCTTGCATTCTGAATCACCATCTCGAATCTATAAGTACTATCTCCGTCAAACTCATTACGGAATCACCCACAGAGTTATACTGATGAATAGTTCTTATACCTCGAGTCTTCACTTGCTCCACTTGAATTTCACGCCCTAACGTTAATTTGGATCGATGTGGTATTCGGGTCTCCAGACCTGGAATCCCGGTATACGGAAACCCGATCCCGGTCTCATCGAAATCCAAAACGACTCTTTTAAGGCCAAGTTGTTTTAAAGTTAAAACAATTCAATTCAATTATCTATATCAACACAGATAGATAAATCACAATATAACAACGGATATCACAACATCATCACTATAATCAGATAATCAATGTCATCTCAAACAAACATCCAAATCACAACAGATATCACTCGTCTCATATCTGAGATCAAAATCAATCAATGGGATATCAATATCATTCATAAGAAATGATTTATTATTCACAACTATAATTAATTTAAAATGAATTAAATTAATTACTTCTGTCCCTAATTAATTTAAAGTGAATTAAATTAATTACTTATCTATAAATCCTGTTTATACAACCATTTTCTAATTACAATAAGTAATTAGTCTTAATTTAATTCCACAGATTAATTAATGTAAATCATTTATAGTAATTAATATTTAATTACTTCATTTATTAATTAAATATAATTAACTTCATTTATTCTTAATTAATTACATAAATTAATCACCTCATTATTAATTATTACTTATTTTGACAATTCATAATTATATCATTAACTATATAAATTAATGACCTCTAATTTATTGTAAATTAAACTACTTTATTACTTTAAGTAATTTAATCTTTAAATTAAACAATTATTAATCACCCTGGATTAATAACATCGGTAATTAACACTCCTAAATAAATTAATTATCCCATAATTAATTATCTTCATTTATTAATCCCTTGATTAATTTCAAAAGTAATTTCCCATATTACTTTATCTACTCATTAACTTGTATTAATCACATCCGGTGATTATCCTCTAATTACTTCTCTAAGTAACTCTGCTCCATTAATTACACCGAGTAATTCCACTCATCGGATTATTAAATTAAGTTAAATTGATTCATTCATTTGATCATATCATCCAATTTAGTTCCAATAGATAATAACCCTTCAATTAATTTTGTTAAATATTCATTTAACAGTTTCAATGAATTATCCAAATTAATTCATCTAATTATTATCAATATTTATCACATTTATAAATCAATTTAAAATCCTTAGTTAATTGATTTATTAACTAAACAATTACTTGATTTCTCCCTTTAAAATTTCTTTTTAATTACAACTTAATATAAATAAGTCATTCTCTAATTAATTTATTAATTACTTCAATATCTAATTTATTTCTATAGTAACTAATTCCTTAATAAATGACTTAATTAACATTTCCACATTTTAAATTCCAAATTCCTTTCTAAATTTAAGATTTAAAGTGATTAATGATTTAAACATTAATCTAGTGTAAATTCACTTTAAAATTTCTTTAAATAAATGTACATATCATTTATTACTTAAAATAAAATTTATATAAAGAAAAGAGCTTTTAAATTTAAATTATTATGAAAAATCAATTCTTTTAAAAACATATTTTTAACTCGCAATTTCATTTCTTCCATTCAAAAACCTTTATAAAAGAATTTCTCAATTTCGTTAATATTTGTTTAAACAAAATTTACTTTTTAAAACTGTTTTAATTAAACTATATTTACTTAAACATCCAAAATAAAAATAAATTTAAATTTCAGATTTGGATTTTAAACTACTGTTAAAATCCTGTCTTAAATTTTTGAACTAAAACTTTAAACCTGGAAGATTAAGTTATTAAACTGGAAACATTTCTCTGTCTCTAGACCAACCAGACTGCTCCGAGATTTTTACGTCCTTGCTTCGAGTATAACTCGTGATTTACCCGTGTCTTCCTGGAGAAAAACCCTCGCAACCATTTACAGTTTCGATCTGTAGCCTAGCATCTCTCCACCACTACACTACTTCGAGTTTTCCTCGTCCCTGCTTTGAGTATGATTCTTGAAATACTCGAGTTCCTCCCGAGACTTAACTACACCACCCACAAATGGCAGTCATCCTAAAGTACGTGCACGTGCACAGGCGAAATGTTCGCCTGCGACCATCGACTCCGACGCCAGCATATCGTCTCCGATCATCTTCCACGATTCCAGTCATCAAAATCTCGAACCCATCCCTAAGTCGAATTCGAGTTTTCCTGTCACAAGAACAGGAACAACACCCAAACTGGATCACCATCGAACTCATCTCTCCGATCACCAGAGCCTTTGGGCTTCCGGCCACACCTTCGCCTTCCTTCCAGTCTCCGGTCCCCAAAATTTCGTGGAACTCGATCCACCATGGAGGTCGAGACGAACACGTTTCTAAACTTACCAAAAACTAGGTTTACAGGAAAGACTTTGTCGCCGATTCCTCCACGACGAACTACAACGCCATTCACCATTTTTCCTCGCCTCTCCGTTCACCACTCCATCACCACAGTGAACCCCAACCATTCCAGTTTACGTGATCACTCGCTATTCGACGAAAACATGTTTTTGTTCAACCCAAGACTACACCCTGAATACACTGTTAAAAATGATGATATTTATTTTAAAAATCATGTTATAGGGTAGTGATTTAACCTGTGATCCTGGATCAACATTTTAAAATGTTTGAATTTTACCTATAATTCAAGTTTGCCTGTTGTTTTTAAATTCCAGTGACATTTAAATTTTAATTCAACTTAAATAACTTTTAAAAACTATACTATGATAAAACATACAAATTTTGTTTGAATCTTAAACCATATCACAGACTAAATCGAGAGGTATGGGTTTTAAACTAAAACTGAAGTATGAAGACAAAACACAGAGAGACTACAGATAAACAATCATGTACACGTATATATTTATAGTCACTCAGGTAATCATGTAAACATAACTATACTCAGATGTAAGCAGGCAACCACCATATACTTAAGTAGTTTTTAACAAAAATGTTACTCACCAAAAGCTTGCAAAAGAACAGAGCTTTGCCTTGAAACAGTGAAGGATTTGAAAACTGGGAAGGCCTTGTTTTGATCTTCCCATCATCTTGTTTTTATTGTTTGGAATTGTTATTTGCAAAAGAAAAGTTTACTATATTTCTTTCTCTGGTTTGCAGAGTTAAACGAAAACAAATATGAAATAATATAGGATAGTTTGTAAAGGGTAGGTGATATTTGGTTTAAGAAATCTTCAAGTACAAGCATTTCATATTTATCAGAGATTTTTTTTTCGTATGGGCTGAGATGATTTACACAACTTGAATTTGACTTATACCATGCTTGCATTAAATGAGTAAGTACTTTGTCCTTCTACTAAGCTTATTTTATACATAGATATTTTATTACTTTGCTTTGAAATTTTCTTGCCTGCATCATGATTTACAAGCTTCCTTCATATTTTATTTGCTATTTTAAAAGAAAAGAAAAAGTTTAGTTATGTTCAGGCAGGTTACATACAAGCACCTTTACTTTTACTTGTTCTTTGCATTTCTATCTATCTGCATATTATTTCTATACTTTGTTTTAACCTTAGCATTTCAAACACTACAGGTATTTATTTGCCTACTACTTTACATAAGTTTTTATTTGAAAGTTGTTATGGTTATTATAGTTAAAATGTTAACTTGTATCTTTATATCTTATGTTCCTTTTTATACTTATGTTTTATAGATTTTTATTTTGTTCTTATATTTATAGATTTTTCTTTCTATTTGTTAAGATCATACATCTGATTTATTCTTAAGTTTAATATTTATAAAGCTTATTTTATTTTAAAACTTAAACAAAGATTTTACTTGAAACTTCAAACTATAGCTTTCCAATTATATATATATATAACAATTCCTATTTAAAAATCTATTCACAAAAATATTTATCAAAATAAAATAATTTACAAAGAAATTATCTCTATTAAAATAAATAAACTCATTATCAAAATAAAAATGCTTTTATAAAAGAAATTACCACTATATAAATAAATTACTCATTATATCAATCTATATTTAAAAAGACAAAACAACCTTTGTTGAATTTAAATTTAAGTAAAAATCAATTTTAAACAATTTAACTTATCCTGTATATATATCAAGATCAACTCACTATTTATTTAATAACTTTTAAAAAGATATATATATTAAATCAAACCAAAATTACCAAAATATTAAAATAAGAAAATATATCTTCTTTTATTAAAATTCAAATCAGATCTTATCTATTTACAATATATACAGATTTATATATATATTATAAACAGAAAACAATTTATTAGCCTTTAAAATATAAATTATCAGTTAAACATCTATTCAGAAGAAGATTATTAATCAAATCCAGATTTTATTAACAGTTATTATCATATCAATTTAATTCCTACCGCAGATTATTAAATTGATATTGTCAAAATTTCCGGGATGTCACATTCCTCCCCCCTTAAAAGAATTTCGTCCCCGAAATTTAAAACAAAGGTAATTTAATAATCTATTAAAGTTTTAATTTTAAAATACAAACATATATCAATCATATGTTAACAATCATAGCATCCAATCAAACAAATCTATCTATCCCTATAAAATTCTGGTTAGAATTCTCTCGAGTTTCCCTGAGTACAAATATTGGGTTACTCGCTCTATAAAATCCAAACCATCAGTGCTACTAAACTACGGAGCTCCTACTCATCTAGATCTACTCAACTAGACAAGATATCAGACTGTAGACAAGTCTGATTCAACAACCAAAACTCCCAAACTGCAGGTTCTATAACCAGAGATAGATCTCACACGTACTTCCTCAAAGATACGTGAAATACACCGAATCCCAATCATCCCAACTGACAATTCAAATCTGAAGACTCAACACTTATCCTCAGAAGAACAACAGAAAAGATCCAAAATATCTCAGAGTTGGCTTTCCACATCTTACCCAACTTATAGCTCCCTGAATCAGAGAAAACTTCAACAACAACGAAGTCTCCAACTTCGAATTCCAATTTGCTCTATCTTTAATTCACAGAATTCTTCGGACGATCCTAGGTCTTCTACATCTTTACTGATCAGCTCATCCTGGCTGATATCCTTGAGAACAAACTGGACCCCAAATCGATCACACAAAAAGATCTTTTCCAAGATCAATCAAAACTCAAAACACAAACTCTACTCCACAATCAAAAGACAGATCCCACATCTCTCATCTGGAAGTGATAAAACAGATGCACTCCAATCTGGTCTCAGATCCTGAAAAATCTGCTATAAAAATTCTCTAATCCAAACACTACAACTTCCATTTGCTTCCACTCTAAAACTGCTGCCACCATGCTTCCACTGCGCTACTCTGATATAGGTAGATGAAAACACAGATGATGTACACAAGCACAAACTTCCACTGATACCAATTGGGACGGACCTAGGCTTTGCAACCATCAGTCAGCAATCACAACTGATATGCTTCCCAACTATTTGGAAAATATGGCTCAATAGATCCAAAATAAAATCCAAAAGTTTTCTCCAAACTGAGCTGCTTCACCAAACTCAAAAATCATCCTACTATTAAGCTAAACTATCGGTATCACTTCTGAAATACAGTCGATACCAACTCAAACTCCAGATGCCGACAAAATTCTGACTTCCAGAAGACACCAGAAAAATCCAAAACACAAGAGAATACTCAAGCTATCGCAAGTCACTTTTGCGATCCATCCAGCTTAATCCCAAAGAAAACTGCTCTCTCGTCACAAAGCAGAACAACACACACTTCTATAACCAATCCATCGAAGAAATGGATTCACTCTGCTGCTCCTGAAATTTACCTCAAGAAAACTGTTAAGCCAGAAAGCTTCCCTGACGGCATAAAGAACACTCCAAGCTACACTGCTGACGTTGATGCCCACAGACTCTAATTTTGAATTTCCTCGAGAGACTCGGACCACAAACCAACTGAAATATCCTGCTGAACACAGCCACAACATCTAAGCAGACACACTTCGTTAACTCATTCCAAAAATATCTTCGGGAACATCGCTAGTCACTGCGTCTCATCACACAGCTACTATATCCTGAAATATCAAGGTACCATCACTAACTTCTGTCCATCCCATAGATCCCAACTCTAGCTCACCCAACTTACACTTCAAAGATAAACTCCAACCCTTAACAGATATCCTTCCAAAATCGATGAAAACCTTCATCACAACAAAACTAATTCGAGAAGGAAATTGGGCCTACAATCCTGACATACACATTTCCAATCTCAACAAATTCAACTATCAGTGATCGTGTTACACAAATCACTACCCTATCTACCTTTATACTTATATTGGATAACCTGAACAGGTACCCCAACCGATAGGTAGAAATAAATATAAATATGTATATATATATATATATATCAAAAATACAAATACGCTCTCTCAAGAAAGAAATCACTCAGGAGCCTAGGTATTCGCTCAACCTAATGCTCTGATACCAACTGTAGCGACCCGACTTCCTATGCCCAGGAAATCGTATCGTTTTGAAGAAAAGAAAGAGGTGAGAAAGTAGAAAAGAAAAAGAAGAAGAAGAAACAACATCAGAATCTCAACAGCGGAATGAATAAAATATAATATATCACATAAATATTACATAGAATCATATACATCAGAGTACACAGATAATACATCACATACTAGACAGTTATAAACACCTGTCTAGTTAATACAACTCGATACAACACTACAACACAGCGGAAATACACATGAACACTAACACAGCGGAACCAATATATATCTACACGCTGAAGCCTCCTGCTCCATTGCTCCTCCAGTATTCGTCAAAGCTAACCTAAATCCCTTGACTACCCGTAAAAATTTGGGTACCCGAGAGTTTATGAAAAACAGAAATAAACTTCGGGTCAGACATGGGTCTGGTATGAGTAACAGGGTAAAGTTGTTTAACTTTGAAAATCATTTGAAACAAAAGGTATCACGTAAGACTTCCCACACATAAACATGGAAAAGTTTTTACCTTACGCTAACCAAAACATTTGATAGGAAATTCAATGATATTATAATAGTGTCTAGGGTTTTCAAGTAAATAGAAAATAGCTGAAATTGTTACATCTATTAAATTCCAGCATACTAGGTTTACAATCAAAACCGAGGGCACTTATTGGATTTTGGATTCCATACAATGGCTGGGCTACTGGGGTACCGCCCGTCACAGTACGTGGCCTAGATCACCGTACCGAGGAGTACGCCTGCTCCCCTGCAACACAAGGCCGGACCCGTTCCTTACTGAACAGTTCCAAACGAGACAACCCCGGCAGTAGGACATCAACAACTGCCCACACACCGAAATAAAAAGGGACATCTAGACAGGGGAAAATCTCGCTCTCAAGTGGGTGCTACCCACGAAGCCTTGCTGCACCTCCCCTGTTTTAGCCATTCCCGGTTGATGAGGCTTGAGGTCACGATTACCTTTATCAGAACTCATCACTTAGAATGCTCATCGTCCACCTGACGATGTGCTGAAAGCATTCAATCCATACAAGTTCGTTCCGGGTTCGAACGAAACCGAAGGCATTATCTCGTTACACTCGTATTGGAATCACCCTCAGAGTTAACGACAATAACCCTTGCATTCTGAATCACCATCTCGAATCTATAAGTACTATCTCCGTCAAACTCATTACGGAATCACCCACAGAGTTATACTGACGAATAGTTCTTATACCTCGAGTCTTCACTTGCTCCACTTGAATTTCACGCCCTAACGTTAATTTGGATCGATGTGGTATTCGGGTCTCCAGACCTGGAATCCCGGTATACGGAAACCCGATCCCGGTCTCATCGAAATCCAAAACGACTCTTTTAAGGCCAAGTTGTTTTAAAGTTAAAACAATTCAATTCAATTATCTATATCAACACAGATAGATAAATCACAATATAACAACGGATATCACAACATCATCACTATAATCAGATAATCAATGTCATCTCAAACAAACATCCAAATCACAACAGATATCACTCGTCTCATATCTGAGATCAAAATCAATCAATGGGATATCAATATCATTCATAAGAAATGATTTATTATTCACAACTATAATTAATTTAAAATGAATTAAATTAATTACTTCTGTCCCTAATTAATTTAAAGTGAATTAAATTAATTACTTATCTATAAATCCTGTTTATACAACCATTTTCTAATTACAATAAGTAATTAGTCTTAATTTAATTCCACAGATTAATTAATGTAAATCATTTATAGTAATTAATATTTAATTACTTCATTTATTAATTAAATATAATTAACTTCATTTATTCTTAATTAATTACATAAATTAATCACCTCATTATTAATTATTACTTATTTTGACAATTCATAATTATATCATTAACTATATAAATTAATGACCTCTAATTTATTGTAAATTAAACTACTTTATTACTTTAAGTAATTTAATCTTTAAATTAAACAATTATTAATCACCCTGGATTAATAACATCGGTAATTAACACTCCTAAATAAATTAATTATCCCATAATTAATTATCTTCATTTATTAATCCCTTGATTAATTTCAAAAGTAATTTCCCATATTACTTTATCTACTCATTAACTTGTATTAATCACATCCGGTGATTATCCTCTAATTACTTCTCTAAGTAACTCTGTTCCATTAATTACACCGAGTAATTCCACTCATCGGATTATTAAATTAAGTTAAATAGATTCATTCATTTGATCATATCATCCAATTTAGTTCCAATAGATAATAACCCTTCAATTAATTTTGTTAAATATTCATTTAACAGTTTCAATGAATTATCCAAATTAATTCATCTAATTATTATCAATATTTATCACATTTATAAATCAATTTAAAATCCTTAGTTAATTGATTTATTAACTAAACAATTACTTGATTTCTCCCTTTAAAATTTCTTTTTAATTACAACTTAATATAAATAAGTCATTCTCTAATTAATTTATTAATTACTTCAATATCTAATTTATTTCTATAGTAACTAATTCCTTAATAAATGACTTAATTAACATTTCCACATTTTAAATTCCAAATTCCTTTCTAAATTTAAGATTTAAAGTGATTAATGATTTAAACATTAATCTAGTGTAAATTCACTTTAAAATTTCTTTAAATAAATGTACATATCATTTATTACTTAAAATAAAATTTATATAAAGAAAAGAGCTTTTAAATTTAAATTATTATGAAAAATCAATTCTTTTAAAAACATATTTTTAACTCGCAATTTCATTTCTTCCATTCAAAAACCTTTATAAAAGAATTTCTCAATTTCGTTAATATTTGTTTAAACAAAATTTACTTTTTAAAACTGTTTTAATTAAACTATATTTACTTAAACATCCAAAATAAAAATAAATTTAAATTTCAGATTTGGATTTTAAACTACTGTTAAAATCCTATCTTAAATTTTTGAACTAAAACTTTAAACCTGGAAGATTAAGTTATTAAACTGGAAACATTTCTCTGTCTCTAGACCAACCAGACTGCTCCGAGATTTTTACGTCCCTGCTTCGAGTATAACTCGTGATTTACCCGTGTCTTCCTGGAGAAAAACCCTCGCAACCATTTACAGTTTCGATCTGTAGCCTAGCATCTCTCCACCACTACACTACTTCGAGTTTTCCTCGTCCCTGCTTTGAGTATGATTCTTGAAATACTCGAGTTCCTCCCGAGACTTAACTACACCACCCACAAATGGCAGTCATCCCAAAGTACGTGCACGTGCACAAGCGAAATGTTCGCCTGCGACCATCGACTCCGACGCCAGCATATCGTCTCCGATCATCTTCCACGATTCCAGTCATCAAAATCTCGAACCCATCCCTAAGTCGAATTCGAGTTTTCCTGTCACAAGAACAGGAACAACACCCAAACTGGATCACCATCGAACTCATCTCTCCGATCACCAGAGCCTTTGGGCTTCCGGCCACACCTTCGCCTTCCTTCCAGTCTCCGGTCCCCAAAATTTCGTGGAACTCGATCCACCATGGAGGTCGAGACGAACACGTTTCTAAACTTACCAAAAACTAGGTTTACAGGAAAGACTTTGTCGCCGATTCCTCCATGACGAACTACAACGCCATTCACCATTTTTCCTCGCCTCTCCGTTCACCACTCCATCACCACAGTGAACCCCAACCATTCCAGTTTACGTGATCACTCGCTATTCGACGAAAACATGTTTTTGTTCAACCCAAGACTACACCCTGAATACACTGTTAAAAATAATGATATTTATTTTAAAAATCATGTTATAGGGTAGTGATTTAACCTGTGATCCTGGATCAACATTTTAAAATGTTTGAATTTTACCTATAATTCAAGTTTGCCTGTTGTTTTTAAATTCCAGTGACATTTAAATTTTAATTCAACTTAAATAACTTTTAAAAACTATACTATGATAAAACATACAAATTTTGTTTGAATCTTAAACCATATCACAGACTAAATCGAGAGGTATGGGTTTTAAACTAAAACTGAAGTATGAAGACAAAACACAGAGAGACTATAGATAAACAATCATGTACACGTATATATTTATAGTCACTCAGGTAATCATGTAAACATAACTATACTCAGATGTAAGCAGGCAACCACCATATACTTAAGTAGTTTTTAACAAAAATGTTACTCACCAAAAGCTTGCAAAAGAACAGAGCTTTGCCTTGAAACAGTGAAGGATTTGAAAACTGGGAAGGCCTTGTTTTGATCTTCCCATCATCTTGTTTTTATTGTTTGGAATTGTTATTTGCAAAAGAAAAGTTTACTATATTTCTTTCTCTGGTTTGCAGAGTTAAACGAAAACAAATATGAAATAATATAGGATAGTTTGTAAAGGGTAGGTGATATTTGGTTTAAGAAATCTTCAAGTACAAGCATTTCATATTTATCAGAGATTTTTTTTTCGTATGGGCTGAGATGATTTACACAACTTGAATTTGACTTATACCATGCTTGCATTAAATGAGTAAGTACTTTGTCCTTCTACTAAGCTTATTTTATACATAGATATTTTATTACTTTGCTTTGAAATTTTCTTGCCTGCATCATGATTTACAAGCTTCCTTCATATTTTATTTGCTATTTTAAAAGAAAAGAAAAAGTTTAGTTATGTTCAGGCAGGTTACATACAAGCACCTTTACTTTTACTTGTTCTTTGCATTTCTATCTATCTGCATATTATTTCTATACTTTGTTTTAACCTTAGCATTTCAAACACTACAGGTATTTATTTGCCTACTACTTTACATAAGTTTTTATTTGAAAGTTGTTATGGTTATTATAGTTAAAATGTTAACTTGTATCTTTATATCTTATGTTCCTTTTTATACTTATGTTTTATAGATTTTTATTTTGTTCTTATGTTTATAGATTTTTCTTTCTATTTGTTAAGATCATACATCTGATTTATTCTTAAGTTTAATATTTATAAAGCTTATTTTATTTTAAAACTTAAACAAAGATTTTACTTGAAACTTCAAACTATAGCTTTCCAATTATATATATATATATAACAATTCCTATTTAAAAATCTATTCACAAAAATATTTATCAAAATAAAATAATTTACAAAGAAATTATCTCTATAAAAATAAATAAACTCATTATCAAAATAAAAATGCTTTTATAAAAGAAATTACCACTATATAAATAAATTACTCATTATATCAATCTATATTTAAAAAGACAAAACAACCTTTGTTGAATTTAAATTTAAGTAAAAATCAATTTTAAACAATTTAACTTATCCTGTATATATATCAAGATCAACTCACTATTTATTTAATAACTTTTAAAAAGATATATATATTAAATCAAACCAAAATTACCAAAATATTAAAATAAGAAAATATATCTTCTTTTATTAAAATTCAAATCAGATCTTATCTATTTACAATATATACAGATTTATATATATATTATAAATAGAAAACAATTTATTAGCCTTTAAAATATAAATTATCAGTTAAACATCTATTCAGAAGAAGATTATTAATCAAATCCAGATTTTATTAACAGTTATTATCATATCAATTTAATTCCTACCGCAGATTATTAAATTGATATTGTCAAAATTTCCGGGATGTCACAGTGGACCTAAAAGAAACCCATAATAGACTTAAGAAATAAATATATACGTAATCGTACGTATATCGTGATTTCAGATGTGTTTGACACTTGAGTCACGAGGGTAGGTCATAAGAATTACATTATTTCATAAGTCAATATCACTCAACTTAATGTTATCCTCTACCATATATATATATTAATAAATTACTTGCATACTTTTTAGTTATTGAGCAAACTCAAGCTAGGCATGTTATGTGTAGTATTATTAATATATTGAATAGATGAGGTAAGATAACTATATGTATTTGTTGAGCAAACTCAATGTACATATACTATACTTACACCGTCACGATATGGTAGGCACGAGTGAATAATTTTCATTTTGATTTGTTGAGCAAACTCAAGGTCGAAGTGAAATTAGGACAAAGCACCAAGGGTTAGGAGTTGTATATGGTACAACCGATAGGGGTTATCCATCATGTGTGGATAAATAACTTATTGAACAAACTCAAGGTCAGAATTCCAAGACGGACGAGTCCTAAGACCTACTAGTGAAGTCAAAAGACTTCTATTTTTCAACTTAGGATTTGGCAAAAAATAAAAGACTAGTGGGAGCTTATTAGTTAAATGAAACATAAAGTTTGGCCCTACTAATATTATATGAACATCCACTATGATTTGTCCTAATAATCTACCACTTAAACTTGCAGATAATGTCAACTCCAAAACTATTTTCTGAAAGCGACAAGCTCACTGGACCTAACTATACAGACTGGCTAAGATAAATTAAGATAGCATTAACATACGAGCGCCTTTGGACTTCTGTTACATGTGAACCCAAAACTGAACATGCTAATGATGTAGACCCTGAAGAACGACTTGCTTATTTAAAGTGGCAATCAGACCTAGAGATCACCCAAGTTTTCGTGTTGTCCACCTTAGACAAACTGTTGTAAAGGCAACATGAAAACATGTATGTCCGTGAGATTTTTTAAATAGTCTTAGAGCTCTTTTTGGTGAACAATCCTGTTCAGCAAGGTACGAACTTTCGAAAAAACTATTTAACACCAAAATGACCAAGGGACAGAAAGTGGATGATTACGTTCTAATGATGAAAGGCTATATTGATAGACTCGCACAATTAGACGTAGAAATAAGCAACAAAATGCAAGTAGACTTGATCCTTGATTCTCTCACTTCTCAATATGAACCGTTCATATTGAATTACAACATGAACCAATTAAATGTGAATCTCGTGGATCTACTCAATATGTTGAGGTCAGTTGAGTCTGCATCTAAGTACCAAGGTGTCGTACTTGCTGTGAAAGGTAATGAATCATCTTCCAAAGGTTCGAAGAAGCGGAAAAGAGATGGTAAGAAAAAGAAAAGTAAGAAGACTAATGATAAGGGTGAATGTCACCATTGCCACAAGAAAGGTCACTGGAAAAGGAACTATCCTGAGTACTTAAAGATTGTTAGGAAAAGGAAACAAAATGGTTCTATGGCTCCATCAGGTACATTTATGGTTCAAAATTGTTTTGCAATCAATAAAATGTCTTAGGTTTTAGATACTGGATCTGGGACTCAATATGTAATTCATTACAGGGGCTTAGGAACTAGTGCCGTGTGGCAAAAGGAGAAATGAGCCTCCAAGTTGCTGAAGGATCTACTGTAAATGCAACGGTGGTAGGAGATTATCATTTAGTTTTGCCTAGTGGTGTAGTATTGATATTAAATAATTGCTATTTTGTGAAGGACTTTATTTGTGGAATTGTATCTGTGTCTAGATTGTCTTAGACTGGATATGTTTTTCATTGTGCAAACAATGTTATGAACATTAGTTTGAATGGAAATAAGATCTGTGTTGTTGTTCTTGAAAATGGGATTTATTTGATCAATATTAATTATGTGTGTTCTGTGAATAAATCTTCTAACAATATAAATGAAAATTATCTTTGGCACTGTAGGCTAGGTCATATCAATGAGAAACGACTTCAGAAATTGAAAATCGAATGTTTTCTTCCATCACTTGATTCTGAATCATTTGACATCTGTGAATCGTGACTCAAAGGTAAATTTAAGCACCCCTTTAGTGGGAGTAATGAAAGAGTTGATGAGCTCTTAGAGCTGATACATAGTGATGTATGTGGCCCAATGCCTATAGTTACCAAAGATAATAGTTCTTACTTTGTTACTTTCACTAATGATTTCTCAAGACTAGGATATATATATCTTATGAAGAACAAATCTGACGTCTATGAGAAGTTTATTGAGTACAAAAATGAAGTTGAAAATCAAACGGGCCGTAAGATTAAAATTATTCGATCAAATCGAGGAGGTGAGTATGTTGTACAGGATTTCCAACAATACTTAAAAGATAATGGGATTATCTCTCAGGTTACTCCACCTTATACTCCCCAAAACAATGGTGTGTCAGAGCGAAGGAATCGAACCCTATTAGATATGGTTCGTTCCATGATGAGTAAGGCTGAATTACCTCTGTCCTATTGGGGATATGTGCTAGAAACACCAGCATATATGTTGAACTTGTTACCCACTAAGTCTGTGCCCAAAACACCATATGAGATGTGGTCTGGTAAGAAACTCCAACTCAAATATTTGAAAGTATGGGGTTCTCCAGCATACATTAAGAACGTTGGTCCGAATAAACTAGAGGCAAGATCGATATTGTGTAAGTTTATAGGATATCCCAAAAACTCGATAGGATATATATTCTACAATACCGAGGATCGAAAGGTCATTGTTTCTCCACATGCTGTCTTTTTAGAAAAGGAATTTCTGTTAAAAGAAATTAACAACGAAGTTGTAGACTTGGATAATATCTGAGAAACTAACACTCAGGCCAAAACAGTGGGAGAAACAAGTTCACCCGTGTACGAAAACACGCAACCTATTAAAAGCTCTAGTATGGAATCTTGTGTACCAGAGAAATACTACGGTTTTCTTGTGGATGGCAAAAAGGAGGACTGTGTCTTAGATGATGATACTCCTCTAAATTTCCAACAAGCATAGCAGAGTAAAGACTCTACACTATGGCTTGAAGCTATGAAATCCAAAATGGACTCCATGTACGAAAACAAAGTTTGGACTTTCTCAAATGTACCCGAAGGGATAAAACCCATTGGTTGCAAATGGATTTTTAAGAAAAAATTAAATGTAGACGGGGAAGTGGAGACTTATAAGGAAAGACTAGTTACGAAAGGATTTCATCAAATTCAAGGTGTTAATTATGACGAAACCTTTTCACCCGTAGCTATGCTTAAATCGATTCGGATTATGCTAGACATTACTGCATTCTATGACTATGAAATATGGAAAAAGGATGTAAAGACGGCTTTTCTAAATGGTGATTTCGAAGAAACCATTTATATGTTGCAGCTAGAGGGTTTTGTGGTCAGCGGGACTGAAGGCAAAGCTTGCATGTTGTTAAAGTTCATTTATGGACTCAAACAAGCTTCAAGGAGTTGGAACAAGTGTTTTGATAAAGTAATAAAACTGTTTGGTTTTTATTAGAACATAGAGGAAGCGTGCATATACAGAAAGGAGCAGGGCAATGCTACTGTTTTCTTAGTACTATATGTCGATGATCTATTATTGATTGGCAATGACACTTCATTATTGCAATCAGCGAAAGCTTGGCTTTCCAAAAACTTCTCCATGAAGGATTGGGAGAAGCGGCATATATACTTGGTATAAAGATCTATAGAGATAGATCTAAGAGGCTGTTGGGATTGTCTCAATCTTTGTACATAGACACTATACTAAAAAGGTTTAGTATGGAGAATTCCAAGCGTGGAAGTGTTCCAATGCAATATGGAATAGTCCTTTCTAAAAAGGATGGTCCCCATATCGATGAGGATAAAGAGCGTATGAAGAGGATTCCCTATGCTTCAGCCATAGGATCCATAATGTATGTTATGCTGTGTACTAGACCGGTGTGGAATATGCATTAGGATGTGTAAGACGATAGCAGTCTGATCCCGGCGAAAAACATTGGACGGCTGTAAAAGGCATACTTAAGTATTTGAGAAATAATAAGGACTTATTCCTCATATATGGAAATGGAGACCTCCTTACAAAGGATATACAGATTCGAGTTTTCAAAGTGATATAAATGATAGTAAATCAGTGTCTGGCTATGTATGTACACTGAATGGTGGAGCTGTTAGCTGGAAAAGTTACAAACAAGAAACAGTTGTTGATTCCACGATGGATGCCGAGTACATCGCTTTCAATGAAGCAGAAAAAGAGGCAGCTTGGATGCGCAAGTTTTTGAATAAGCTCGGAGTGATTCCTGATACCAGGAATCCTATGGCATTGTTTTGTGACAACAATGCGATGATACAAATCATAAAGGAACCAAGAGCACACAAGAAGTCACGACACATTCTCTGAAAGTTCCACCTAATTAGAGAACTCATTGAGAAGAAAGAAGTTGTGATTTAAAGGGTAGAAACCAAGAATAACATTGCAGATCCATTCACTAAAGGCCTGGCTCGGTCAGTTCTTGAGAAACAGATTTAAGGGATGGGATTGAGATTCCATAATTGGCCCCAAGTACAGGTGGGAGATTGATAGAGTTAGGGGTATGCCCTAAAGGCAATTCTGTAGTTTATTGTAAATAAATAACTCTGAAATCAATTCTCATTCGAAATAAAGGTGTTTCTTCTTTCTGTTATATATTTGTTGTAATGGGTTATAAATAATTAAATGTTTAATTAAAATATATTTAACAGAAAATCCATAAATGGAATGTTTTTGTGATATTAGTTGCAAAGTGTTGTAACCGTGAGTAATTTATCACAATAAAATTAAATATACCATTTTAAATGTTCCTAGTCAAGATGCATCAAGATTGGATATCAATGTATCTATTGAGATTAGAGTACATAACGCTCTCCAAATGTATTACTCATGACTGCTGGGGAATCCTAGGGGTTGCGTACTGATAGTTACTGGATAACTATGGAACGCCTCACTTGATAGTTTTCTGTTGGTTAATATAACTAAGGTCAAACAGAAAATATCGATGTGACTAATTTACATAGTTCTCTTGACTTAAGGATACTATTGACCTTCAATGTGGAAGCTCTGCTTTGATTATAGTTAAATCATGGCACGATGTCCATCGAACGACTATAGTTGGGTCGAGTGAAAGCATTGGAAATGATACACTATTCAAGAGAGGATTCGTCTTCTCAGTTATATGAGGTTAGTATCATGGTCAACTGAAGTCAACTCAAAGTCAAAGTCTTTGGCCAAAGCAGTTTGGTTAATAATAATAATTATTATTGAATCGAGGATTTCGTGTTTGGGCTGTAAAGATGAATGTGGATGATATTGGAATTTTGACCATTACCAAATTCCATAAATCCAAAGTGATATAGTTTTGACGAAGAGAGAATTGGCGTAAATAATTATCACTATCAGGTACTTCTTATAATAAATAAAATTAGATTTTACTACATGACATGTAAGCAATAAATTGAGCCAAAATGTCACACCACCTGCTAAGTGATGTGTGAATGTTAATATTCGAATAGCTCGATATTAATCACCGATTGAATTTACACCTTTGAGTCGCATAACCGAAATGATGAATGCTCTAAATGAGCTACATGATTTAATTAATTTATAATTGTTGTAATTTAAATAAATTAATAAATATTTATGAAATATTAATAACTAAATTTTTTTATTTAATTTGTTTGAATTCCCTTAGTATTTAGTAAAGTGCATATATATATGAGTTATAAACGCGCATATTGATATATGATATCTTTAGAATGTTTAAATTTGATTTAAACATGGTAAATACTAAAAAGGGGCTTTAAATAAATTAAATTAATTATTTTGTGAAATATTAATTATTAAAAATTTATTTTAATTTATTTGAATAACATAAGGATTTAATGGTGCACATATATAAAAGTTATAAACGCCTGTACATTTGAATTAGATTTAAATGGGATTGATGCTAATGAGATTTTGAAAATTTTTAAGGGCCCATGTGGCACCATTTATGGCTAGCCATGCATGTAGAAGAGGGAGAGAATTTGATTAAAATTTAAAAAGGAATTAATAGGGGAAAGTTTTACGGAAGGAATAGGAAAGGTTTCTATCATTCCTTTAAAACACATCTCCATTTATTTCCTTATACGATTGATCTATTTTTCTGTTATCATCCCTCTTACTCTTCCATCAAAAAAATTTGAATTATCATGGCTTCCTAACCTCTATATTTCCAAAAAAAATATCAAATAAAAATAATAACAAAAGGTGGTTTTAATCTCTTAATTCTTGCAAAATTCGGAGATTGATTTCTGGAATCTAAGAGCCTTTGATTCATCATTCAAGGTGCATTCTCTTGGCAACATCTCGAGGTGATTATTCAAATTTTATATATTCATCATCAAATTGTATATGTAATTTAGATCCATCTGCTATTTCATCTCATCTGTGTATTTGTTTATTTGATCCAATAGATTAGATCCCTTTTGCTCCATCTTAATTAATTATATATGTTCACCATGTCATTTTAATTAGAATATGTTCTAAGATATATTTTGATAGTTTGCCAATCCATGTTGTCATTATTAGATCTACATTGTATGATCCCATATTTAATTATTTTTCATATTGCTTAATTGTTTAGATCTTAAACTTTTGCAACATATACATATGTGTATGATTTGTCTTATCTATTTTGTTGTTGTTTCAAGTTTGTTATTTAAAAATAAAAACACTTTTGGATTAAACTCTTAGTCTTAATTAATGAAATATTTCTATTATTGGTTCAAATAGAAAACATATGTAATTTATTTATGTTTGCCGGTATGTTATGTGTTAAATCTTTCAAATTCAATCTTTTGGTTTTGCATACTTCTGTCTAATTATATATATATATAAAGGTTTTCTTTATAAATATATCTGGACTTTATTGCAAAATATCATAAACCCTTGGATTTTCTTTTAAAATTAAAGTTAGGTTTTAATTGTTACTTTATATTGGAACATATATATGTATTATTAAGTTTAAAACATTATTTACAGTGAACTTTGTATGTGTGTGTATATACACACACAAATTTATGTGCGTGTGTATACATACATACATATGTATATATATATAATTTGAATTGAATTTATGTGATGTACTTTTATGTAAAATCATAATTTTTAATCTTAAAAACTTTCAGTTTTGAAACTAGGTTCAAAATTGCTGACCTTTTGGAGTTATAAAAGTGACACTTAATTTTATCTCATTTATATGTATTCGTATATTGTATATAAATGTAAATATATGTATATATATGTATTTTAAATAATACTATGGACAATAAAGACACATATGTGGGAAATATCATCTCTCTACACTGTCTAATTTGTTGCACTTACATAATTTACAGTAATGTACATTTGGACAATAGTTACACTTTATGCCATGAATAATTTGCCAATTAATATCATTTAATGACCCAATCAATTTAATTAGAAAGAGAGAGAAAATGGAAGATTTCTCTCTTCATATAATGTTTATTATACTTTCAATTAATTACCTATTTTTAGGGAAAGAAATGAAAGGTTTCTTCCCTAAATTAACTCTTATAAATAATTGTTGAGTGTATTTGATACACTACACAATTAAACTAATTTAATTTTAAACTTCCTTTTAACCAACTTTAAATAAAATAAGACTTTATCTCATGTTTTATTAGATTGGATCTAATATACATTTAGACTTCATAGGCTCATTAAAGATTCAAAATGGTAAATTTTTTGAAATTTACCAATTTCTTCCGCTGTGGGCTGGCCTATTTCCAACACCTATAACGATAAAGGTGAATTTTGCTATTGTCATAAGAAAGGGCACTAGAAAGGAACTGCCTAAACTATCTAAAGGTAGTAAAAGAGAAGAAGGAATCAGATCCATTACAAGGACTTTGGAGTAGGCGGCCTACGCTAAAGGGAGTAATGAGCCTTCAAGTTGTCGATGGACCTATAGTAGATGCAATTGTAGTTGGAGATTTTCATTTATGTTTGCTTAGTGGATATGTTATTATTTTGAATAATTACTGTCATGTACAAAACTTTATTTGTGTAATAATTTCTATGTCTAAATTAGATGAGACCGAATATCATTATCAATGTAATAATGATGTTATGAACATTATGTTTGATGGAAATAGGATTTGCAATGACATTTATGTATTGAATTTTAAACATATATTTATTGTCAATAATTATTTTGCTTTTAATGTTAAAGATAATTATTCATGGCACTACAGGCTAGGCAATATTAGTTGAAAAAGACTACACAAATTGAAAACTAAAGGTTTTTTCCTGTTTTTTGATTATGAATAGTCTGACACTTATGAGTCATGTATCAAAGGGAAAATAACCAAGCACCCATTCAGTGGGAGAACCGAAAGAGTTAATGAACCCTTGGGTCTCACACGTAGTGATGTATGTGGTCCGATGCCTATAGTAATGAAAGATTGTTCCTCGTATTTTGTGACATCTGCGGATGATTTCTCTAGACTAAGATATGTATATCTTATGATGAATAAATCTTTGTGAGAAATTTACGGAGTATAAAACAACTTAGAAAATAAGACTAACTATAGGATTAAAATACTTCGATCTTATCAAGAAGGTGTGTAACAACTCACCTTCTCGATCCTTAGAAGTCAGCACTAACACTTACATGGTATTCATGCTGAACATCCAAGTACCGGAGAGATAGATCATTGGGGTGAAAGAAAGAAAGACAGAACAGAATCACACAATGTGGCTAGTAATATATAATATACAACAAGTCTTTCCAAAAAGGAAGGGACTTATATACTATCATCAGAGCAAAACTAACCTATCATCGGCATGGACAGTTATAACAACTTGTCCTTACAATTGCTGATAAATACAGACAAGAACAATTAGCAGAAGATAAAATATGAGAAACATGTTGGAGGATCCAGCAAATCCTTTGAAGCTCCAAAGTGTCCAGCTAAATTTGGAAAATATGTTCGGGCTAACCCGGGCATTATATGAAAATAATGCCCGGATCAATCTGGTAAAACCAGCATGAGAACTACTATCAATTGGATATTTAATGTTATAAAAACCTTTTAGAAATAAGGGTATCTCATACAACCATGCCGTACATAAACACAGATGGGATTTTACGTTACGATAACCAAACCATTTATAAAATCCAATGATATTATAATGATGTCTAGGGATTGAAAATAGATATATAAAATAGCTGGAATGCTTTTATTTCACTTTTCACATAGTTGGGCACAATTAAATCCGCAAAGGCACGTATTGAAGATTGGATTTCCATCAATAACAAGGCTACTAGGGTATCGCCTGCCATAGAACACCACTAGAAAAATGTACCCAGGGTCTCATATAGACCCCCTGCAAATCAGAGCCGGCGGCCTCTTTAACATGGCATACCGAATTACATTGTTCCATGGGCACCAAGGCTACAAAATATGTGCACCAGCCATAGCTCCACTCTTCTTGTGTGCATTCATACCAAACCTTAAATATTGATTCTAGATCAAGGAATGACTATTCTTAATGGTAGCGAACCACGTAGCTCTGAAGCATATCCACTATTTTGATCTTATCAGATTGTGAGGCTTGTGAGGTCATGATTACCTTTTCCCTCTCTTATCAAATAATGCTAATAATGTCTCCTAGGCAAAATGCAATGCCTGTATTCATCCATACAAGTTATTCAGGATAAGAACAAATCGAAGGCAGTACTTCAACCATATCCATTTTAGAATCACCCTCAAGATTCATAGCAAGTAACCCTTACACTTCAAAGAACTCCGTCTTCGATCATCTCAAACCAGCCTTGAACCTCTTTCAAAGCGTCGAAAGCGTATATGGTTTTGGAGTGCTTACGATTTCAAGTCATCTCATATAACACTCCCCCGCTTACCGGTTGCTCCAAAACCAAATCAATAGCTCTAGCAAACTCAACTTTGGTTCTTTTGGAAATAATCAGATAATACATAAGACCAAAGATCAGCTCCTAAACGTTTAAGTGGATGAATTTCCTTATCAATTTTCCATGGAGAACAAAACGAGATTTATGCACACAATAAAGCATCATTGAAGATGACTAAGCCATATAAACCTATGTTTCTTCTAGATATTTCTAGAGTTATATTTTGGACAAGATTTGATAGTCTGTTATTTAACTATCAAATAAACAAACAATCAAATATGGATTTAATTCCAAGTGAAATCCACTAAGCCTCTATTAATTAATCTTTCATTAATTAAATCTATTTCAGTTATTTGATTCAAAATATTTTCATAAAAGATACACACACACACACACAAAAAACCCTTTATATTCCTTCAATACTTGAAAAAACATTCATATACTTTTGTCACCGGTATAAGTATATCAACAAAATATTATATTTTTAATACTTAGAAAATATATCCACATACTCATCTCAATGGTATAAGTATATTAACAAAACTTAAGGAAGATTTCATCTTCCCAGATTCATATTTAAATGGGTCAGAAACAAATATCATTTATAAGCCCATTTCATATTTACAAATCCTTTTATAAATCTCCAACTTAATTTGTAAACTTCCTTTACTTGTAACAACCCCACCGCTAACAACCCTGAGTTAGATTACTTGTAATTAAATTAAAAGAATAATTTAATTAAGAAATTTGAGGATTTTTGTTATTAATTAAACTAGAGCGTATAATCTTTCTAAAATATTAATGATGATTTCTTAAGTGTTATAAATTATTAATAAGGATTTAATAAGTTAGAGAAAGTGTTAAATTATAAAATGGTGTTTTCTCCTTAATATTGGGGTTTAGTGAAAATATTGTTATGATGGGTCATAATGTGAATTTTTTAGTATGAGACAAGTATAAAAATATAGCAAATTCTTTCTAAATAGTTCATAATTTCTATTTGAAGGAAAATATGAGTTTTGATGTTAAAATGAATTTTTATAGCATGTTTTCTTGTTTCTGCAAAAGTTGAAAAGTGTCTTTTTCAATAATACAAATAAGGACTTAAATGATCATTATATCTATACTTTATTGGCTAATTGCAAAGACTATGCAACATACATAATTTTAGTGTAATCATTTCATTTTTTATGAGTTGTAATTAAGGAGAAATTTATTTTTAAAGTTGGTGAAAAACTAGTTTTTGAGTAATGTTTTAATTTATGCTTATTTTAATTAAAAGGGTGCTTTTGAGCTTAGGTGAACATTTCAGCCCATTTAAACACTTAGAGTAATTTCTTTTAAGTTCTGAAACAAAGAAATAGTACGTATTTTCTTCTCAAAACAACATAAACAGATTTCTCAACCTAACTTCTTCTTCGGACTAAAAATCTAGAAAGAGAGCAAAGTGGGATTCTAAAAATCAAAATAATTCATATAAATTCTCATAAATTTTAAATTTTGGATATTATATTACTATCATCTTCTGACACCTCTCCTCCAAATTACATGTAATTTGGTTGGGTTTTGATAGGTTAAAGAGTGTCAATTTGCAAGTTAATTTCGAGTAGATCAAGGCTGAAAAATGAAGGTTAGTGTAAAAATCATAATTAATTCTTGAACAATCAATTAAATCTGAAATTTGGATATGTTCTTCTCAACTCATGTATACACCTCTAATAAAAGTTTTGTAGGAAAATGTTGAGATTTTCAATGCCAAAATCCACCTGCACTGAGGACGAAAATGCAGATTTTTCCATGTTTTGGGTGTGTGTTGATGCAATAAATTTTGAGAAATTATGGAATGTTAAGGTGAGTTATTTTATTTTACTCACACACACATATATCTAAATTAATTATATCTCTCTTTGCATGCTTGGCTTTGCTTATGAATTACCTATGAATTTCTTAAAATTTTAGTAGCGGTTGAATGAAAAAATTATTGAATTAAATCGTATGCTATGGATTTAATTTGTTTGATGGATGAATTGGTTTATTCTGTGTTTGAAATAATGAAATTGAATCAATGATTAATTATGACATAGCGTATATGTTAAAAACCATCAAAAATGTATTTAATTTCATAGTTAGACAATATGATAGTTATGAAATTGCTGAGTGATCGGAGTTGTCAGAAATCAATTTAGATTATTAAATAATTCTGCATTATGGATTTTTTTTTGGGCGATGGTTGCTCTATTTTGGATGGATTTATTGTTTAGTGTGTTGGAGATGTTTTCATCCGGTCTCCCCGAACCAGACGTGCCGGACCACCCAGAAGTCTCCCACCGAATCAAAGCCTTCCAACCGAACCAATCCAATGCCGGTCCAAGTCCCCGTACCGAACCAACCCATTGCCGGTCCAGGTCTCCTGCCGAACCAATCCAATGCCGGTCCAAGTCCCCCTGCCGAACCAACTCGTTGCCGGTCCAATCCAATGCCGGTCCAAGTCCCCCTGCCGAACCAACTCGTTGCCGGTCCAATCCAATGCCGGTCCAAACCTCGCCTCCCACCACCGAACCAACTCGTTGCCGGATCAAGCCTCGCCTCCAACCACCGAACCAAAATCCTATCAGGCCAGATTGTAGCAGCCCAGGCCCACCAGCTGCTATATATCTCCAAGACCCCTACCCCCAGCCTCACTCTATAAATAGAGGGGCAGGGGTACAACAATGGGGACAAGTTTGAGAGCTCAAGCACGGAGAGAACTTTCAAACAACTTTCTTTTACTTGTATAAAAGCTTTGTACTTGTAATCAAAACAAGAGAAGAGAAATAACATATAAAGTGGACGTAGGCACATTCTGGCTGAACCACTATAAATCTGCGTGTCTTTTTACAGTTTAGCCCCTGCTTTTCATATATTTGCTTAAATCACCCAAATCACTAAGAACAACATAAGATCTACTAAATCATACAACTTTGAGGTGTTTGTCCATTTTTTGTGCAAACATTTTTGGTGCTTTCATTGAGAGTAGAAACTCGAAGCTTCAGCTTCGTCTACTTAACGAGTTTTCCTAACAGCATCGTCCGCCGCTTGGAAAACATGCCTCCCAAACAGAGAAAAGATGTTAACAAAGGAAAAAACATCGCATCCAGTAGCCTTCCTGATCCAGCTATCGCGAATCAAGTAAATCCTCCTCCTCCAACAACGGTAACAAATGAAGGACAGGCTAACCCAACCACTCCTGCCACAGAACAGCCTGCAGCAATTACTAGGGCAGATTTGGACAGAGTTGTTGTTGAAGTAACTAACCGCTTCACGTCCCAGCAGGAAGCCTTGGTGGACCATCTCATGTCACGCTTGAGGGACGTTGAAGAATCCAACCGCAACACTGAATCATGGGGCGAGTCCCAGTCTGGAGGATCTCAGAGACAGCAAAGATCTTCCTTCTTCGAAGGAGCTAACGGCAGAAGTAGCCGTGGTAGGAGCCGAGACCGAGCCCAGCCCGAAGTTAGGCCTGAGGAAACGTTTGGTACCGAACCCAACGGGGAAGGTACCGGGCGAAGGTCAACTGCAGCTGAGCCTGTCATGCTGCCTAACCACAGAAACACCGGTGAACGGGGCCGAGCTAGAGTTCAGCCCGAAGTTGGACCCGAGGAAGTGCTTAGATCAGAACCCAACCGGGGAAGATCAAGGCAAGGGCCAACTGTAGCTGACCCAAGCATGCTCCCAGAAGATCAAAGGCAGCCACTGGAAAATATGAGACGATACCATCCCTACAGGTTGTCTGGACGGAATCAACCCCACAGAACAGAACCAAACTCATTTCTGTCTGCTCCAAATTCTGATGAAAGGATGGCGCGCTTATTCAGAGAGTGTGTCCAACGGGAGCAAAGAGATCGAGGGATAGGCGCTAGGGTAACCAGCCCTTTCGCCCGCAATATCGAAGTTGCTATCACCCCCCGAGAATGGAAGATGCCAACAATGGAACCCTACAAAGGGACCTCCGATCCTGTTGTACACTTGCAGAGATACACACAGCATATGCTCATGAGTGGAGCAACAGAGGGAGTACTGTGCAAATGCTTTCCGCTCTTCTTAGCAGATCTTGCTACCTCCTGGTTCTGTCATCTACCCCAAGGATCCATCAGCTCATGGGAAATGTTGAAAGAAAAATTTATCAGTCAGTTCCGCATTCATGTGGAGCAACCTAAGGACGCTTATTCCTTATCCAGCGTCAAACAGAAACCTGGAGAAAAGCTGCAGCAATACCTAACCAGATTCAACGCCGCAGCAGCCGCAGTTCAAGACGCCGATGAAAAGCTTATCCTGATGGCCCTCTGCAGTGGGGTGCATCCGGACACTAAGTTTGCTAGAAGATTGACAAAAGAAAAACCAGCTACTTTACCCGATTTCTTCCATGAAGCCGGGAAATACATGAGGCTTGAGGATGCTGCCATTGAGGGGCAGTCAGGACAGCAAAGTAAGACGACCCATGGCAACGCCCCTACTGTGGCGAGGGACACTCGAAGAAATGATTCCAGAGACAATGCTGGGGGCAAGAAAGTAGAAAAACGCCTATATCGGCCAGGACCAAGATTCGACTCTTACACCCCTTTGAACGAGACCGTCGAAAATATCTTCCTTGCCACCCAAGGCGAAGTTAGATACAAACGCCCACCATACAAGAAGGAATCAGATAGCGCACAGAAATCTGGAAAATTCTGCCGCTTCCACGAATCCCACGGACATGATACCAACGAATGCCATCATCTCCGAGATCTGATTGAGGAACACATCAGGAGAAAGAAACTGGAACGCTATGTAAAAAGTCAAGACAGGACTCCAGCTCCTGCCAATGAAAACCCAAGGCTACCCTCACCAGGGACCGGCAGAGGCGACCGCAACGCTAGCAGCTCTAGTCAAGAGAAGATAGTGGTCCATACCATCTCAGGAGGTCCGCACATCGCAGACAGAAGTTGGAAAGAGATGGAAAGATATGGGAAGTCGCTTAGAGACAATAGAGACTGTGTCAACACAGTTATAGAAGAGCGCCACCCAAAGTGGAAAGAAAGTGATGACATCACATTCAGTAAACGCGACCTAGAAGGAAGACAGTACCCTCACATGGATCCCATGGTTATCTCTGCCCGACTCGGTCCCGCCGAAGTTTACCGAATCCTGGTAGACACTGGAAGCTCTGTAAATATCCTGTTCAAACACGCATTCGACAAAATGAGGCTGTCAATGAAGGATGTATCTCCCTGCGATAAACCGCTACACGGTTTCACTGGAGATGCGAAAATGCCCATCGGGCAGCTGGACCTCTTCGTTGAAATTGGAAGCCATCCCCGCTCCGTTGTAAGGAAACAGACGTTTGTGCTGATAGAAAACCATTCGGCCTACAACGCCTTCCTAGGAAGACCAGCCCTATCTGACTTCCAGATTGTCCTAGCCCCGTGGTGCCTGAAAATGAAATTTCCAACAGACAATGGGGTAGGGGAAGTGGAAGGAGACCAAGATATTGCACGAGACTGCTATGTAACCGAACTTCGCAACAACCACAGGAGAGATAAAGGGAAAGGTGTAGAGATTGCCCTCTACACAAAAAGCCTTGAAGCATAGCAACTAAAGAAAGCCCCTCCTCTTCGATACACCAGCGACCCTTTCAATGAATTAGACCCTAGGGACAAAGAGGAGGAGGCCACCGCCGAGCCTGCAGAGGCTATGGAGTTTATATCTGTAGACAAGCACGACTCAAGTAGGCTACTGAAAATTGGGTCGCAGCTGAAAGCTGAATTGAAGGAACAACTCATTGATTTTCTCCGCCACAACTTGGATGTGTTCGCTTGGTCACACGCTGACATGACCGGAATCTCCCCCAACATAGCATGCCACGTATTAAAAATTGATCCTACCAAGGCGCCTGTAAAACAAAAAAAGAGAAGTATGGGGGCAGAGCGATCAGCAGCCCTCGATGAAGAGGTAAAGAATCTACTCGCCAATGACTTCATACGAGAAGCTATTTACCCAGAATGGATCGCCAACCCGGTACTAGTAAAGAAGGCTAATGGGAAGTGGCGGACCTGCATTGACTTCTCCAACCTAAACGACGCCTGCCCAAAGGATTGCTTCCCGCTTCCCAGAATCGATCAACTTGTAGACAGCACGGCCGGGCACGAACTCCTGTCTTTTATGGATGCATACTCAGGATATAACCAAATTCCTATGCATGCTCCCGACCAAGACCACACTAGTTTCATCACCGACCGGGGTTTATACTGCTACAAAGTGATGCCCTTCGGACTTAAAAATGCAGGAGCCACCTACCAGCGCCTCGTCAACAAGATGTTTGCAGGGCTAATAGGACGAACAATGGAAGTATATGTAGACGACATGCTGGTAAAATCACGGAAAGCCAAAGATCACGTAAGCCACCTAGGCGAAATGTTCCAGGTACTTCGATAGTATGGAATGAAGTTGAATCCACTAAAGTGCTCCTTTGGAGTGTCATCGGGAAAATTCTTAGGATTCATCGTCCATGCCCGAGGGATAGAAGCAAACCCTGAACAAGTCCGAGCATTAAGAGACATCAAGATACCTTCCACCCGAAAGGAAATGCAAAGCCTAAATGGAAAGGTGGCTGCCCTAAGCCGATTCATCTCCAAAGCAACGGACAAGTGCGTCCCCTTTTTCGAAGCTCTAAAGAAAGATAAAGGAAGGTTCGAATGGACGGACGAATGCTTAACCGCTTTCCTTAACCTAATCGAACACCTCCAGAAACCACCGGTACTCTCGACCCCAAGCGAAGGCGAAGAATTATACCTATACCTTGCTGTGTCATCTCACGCTTTAAGCGCTGCCTTGGTGAGGGAAGACAACCGCACGCAACGACCAGTTTACTTCGTCAGTAAAAGGTTTACTGGGGCAGAAGTCAGATATCCTAAGCTTGAAAAGTTAGCATACTGTTTACTAATCACTTCACGAAAACTACGTCACTACTTCCAATCCCATTCCATCAAAGTTCTGACCGATCAACCACTGAGGCAGGTACTCCATCGTCCCGACACTTCCGGGCGACTACTTAAATGGTGTATTGAGCTGAGTCAGTATGATATCACCTATCACCCTCGCACCGCCATCAAGGGACAAGCCATGGCTGATTTCATTGCAGAATTCACTACCAACGAGGATAAGGAGCAACTGGAAATAACAGAAGATATCAAGTGGAATCTCTTTGTGGACGGTGCATCTAACGAACAAGGCTCGGGGGCAAGTGTGGTAATAATCACTCCCAGGGGAAATAAACTGCACTATGCTATAAGGTTGGAGTTCGCTGCCACCAACAACGATGCAGAATATGAAGCCGTAATAGCCGGATTAGAAATTGCTATCGAGATCGGAGCCAATTCTTTGTGCCTTCACAGCGATTCTCAGCTTATTGTTAATCAAATACTAGGGGAATTCCAAGCTCGAGAAGAACGACTCATAGCATATCTAAAGAAGACCAAGTCGCTTCTCAACCGATTGGACCACTACTTAGTCAAACACATCCCTCGGGAAGAGAACCAAGAGGCCGACGAATTGGCAAAGCAAGCAAGTATGAGGGACGTCGCCATCTTCGGGGCAGTAACTGTCTCAAAGCAAACGATCCCAAGTTTTGAGCAAGTGAATCTGATAGCTGCAACCGAAGAAGCAACTTGGATGACTCCCATCCGAGACTACCTGCAAAATGGCACACTACCCGACGGGCGTAACGAAGTCAAGAAAATCCTGAGGAAAGCGTCCCGCTACACAATACAAGGAGACATCCTCTATCGGTGTGGGTTCTCTAACCCATTGTTAAGGTGTGTCACCGGAAGGGAAGCTAAGGAAATCTTATCCAACATTCATCAAGGAAGCTGCGGGGATCACACCGGAGGGCAAACGCTAGCAAAAAAGATACTCCGATACGGATATTTCTGGCCCACCTTAAGCAAGGACGCCTTAGATTTCGTCAAGAAGTGTGACAGATGCCAAAAATTTGCTAAGATCCCTCGCCTACCAACAACCGAGATCACTCAGATGACCAGCCCTTGGCCCTTTGCAGTATGGGGAATTGACTTAATCGGTGAACTGCCAATGGGTCGAGGCGGCGCCAAATATGCTATAGTAGCAGTCGACTATTTCACCAAATGGGTGGAAGCAGAACCTCTAAATAAAGTGTCTTCAGCGAAAGTTATCAACTTCTTAATCAAAAATGTTCTGTGCAGGTACGGAGTCCCACTAAAAATCATATCAGACAATGGACTTCAGTTTGACAGCGAGGAATTCGCCAACTGGTGCCAAGAACACGGAATTCACAAAAGCTTCTCATCCGTAGCATATCCCCAAGCAAACGGACAAGTCGAAGCAGTCAACAAAATTCTGAAAACTCTGATCAAAAAGAAGCTCGAAAAGTCAAAGGGCGCTTGGGTGGATGAACTCCCTACGGCACTATGGGCCTACCGCACATCCTTCAGAACATCAACAGGGCACACTCCTTTCTCTTTGGCATACGGATCGGAGGCTATGCTCCCAGTTGAAACCATTGTGCCTTCCCACCGTAGGATCCACTATAACCCAGAAGAGAACGAAGAGCTCCTCAACATGTCTTTGGATCTAGTCGAGGAGAGAAGGAATGATGCAGTCCTAAAAACAGCAGCCCACAAGCAAAAGGTGGCAGCACAATACAACTCCAAAGTCAAGCATCGTACCTTACGAGAAGGGGATCTTGTCCTCAAGCGAATCTTCCCTCGCCCCGGAGCACTAGACCCAATCTGGGATGGACCATATGTAATTCATAAAGATCTCCACAACGGAGCCTATATTTTGTCAACAATGGACGGAGAGGTGTTCCAGAGGGCATGGAACATCCAACACCTCCGTCGATACTTTTCTTAACTTGTATTGCCCATATGAAGTGAATTAACAAAGAGAATCAGTGGACGTAGGCATTTTTTCGTGCCGAACCACTTTAAAAAAGCCTTGTCTCTTTTTTAACTTGTTCCTTTGTATCTTGGCTGCTTGTTAACTTTATCCTTTTCTGTTGAACAAAATCCTGAGCATATAGCATTTCTATTCAAAGCACTCCACAATGCAACTTCACGTGGACAAGACCCAACAGGTACTATGCGAATCTATGCCCTCGCCAATGAGACACTTTTGCTCCAGCATCCCTCTGCTGCGGGTTAACTCATTGCTCGCGACGGCCCTTAAAGCCAACTGTAATGAGCCGATTATAAGCCACCGAGAAGGCCGACTATAGCCGAGGCAGCTCATTACGGCGTTAGGGTCGCCGGCAACTGTGAACCGATTATAAGCCCCAACATAAGGTGTGGCCAGCCAGGGGCAGTTCACAGTTGACGATCGGCACCCACGCTAGCCGGCCACAGTAAGTCGAATAATACCCATGAGTACGGGCCATAATGGCCCGGGTAGTTACTGTGCGCGATCTCGGCTCCGGTGTGTCTTAAGTGCGGCTGTGGTAAAAAAGAATTAACTCCCCGCGGAGGCGTAAGATGGGTGACAAATGTCTCCAAGACCCACAGCTAGGGAAAGTGACTACAAAACCCGTTTGCCACGAACTTAAGCACATCGAAGGCCTTCCGTGACTGGAAGTTTTACTATTTCACATATTTCAATTTTACTTAAAAAACTTTCCTCCTATCCTCTATAAACAAACCATAAAGTACAGGATGCAGGGTAGGAGATACCCGCCAATGGATGCAGAGATTCACAATCAGATGGCAGGGCATTCAACTGCTTGCCATGCTTGGTCATACAAGATATTCGAAACTGCCATTTACAAACAGAACATGGAAGGCGGTATTTTCTTCCTTTATATGCATAACTATAATTTAATTTTTTCACACCACACGCTAACATTGCAAGTCATGAGATTATGATTTAAAACCAGAATCTGACATCAAACACAATTTAATCACAAGAATATACATAGCTACATTTCTCGTACGATATGTCGAAATAGCAACAAATATTCAAGGAACAACAAAATTAGCTTAAGCTAAGAAATTACACGTCAAGAATAATGTTATTACAAGTAGCAAGAATTACAACTTAGAAGTTACTCTACTGTCTTAAGACTAACAGATACAACAATGCCAAGCCTACAAAAAGAATTTTCCAGGTCCAATCAGGGAGCCGGTTGTGTCGAAGTCTTGTCCTTGCTCTTTTGCCCGCCTGTCCGGTCATAAGAAGGATTCATTAGTGATGAGTAACCAAGTTAACGGAAAGACTAGAAAGGAAGACTTACCAGTACCCGCTTCTTGACCGTCCTGGTCGTCATCCTCAACCTGCACACCTGCCTCTTCAGCAGCAAGCAGCCGCATACCCTCCTTTACTGCCACTTTCTCCTCCTTGGTGAACTGAGCAGTGACCACATCCATACTGAAGACCGTACCACCCTCTTTATCTGCGTCAGCCTGAGCCTCCTCCAACGCCCGAAGATAGATCTTGGCCATGACCCTGGGATAATCATCCATCCAAGAGAGATTGCCCTGCTTCCAAGTCCGGAAATACATGTCCTGGAGCATGTCATCCATCATTCCCTCATTCTCCTCAAACTCCCTCATCCGGGCATCGGAGGCCGACAACCTTTCGACGGTAGCATCTCTCTCCAGTCTGTATCTCGAGCAATTAGCCTGAAGGGACCTCCGCATCACCTCCATCTCTTCCCTCAACTTAGCTTGGGCAAGCTCTGCAGCCTCAAGTTTCTCGGACAATTCCTCCACCTGCTCGAGATCCGCTCTCCGAACCTCATCCACCGTGGCAATAGCCATGTCAATCCGCTCTTTGCAAGCAGCTTCCATTTTCCGCAATTCGGCCCGACTGGCCTCTTCCATGGTTTTCCTTAATCGCCCAGTAGCAGCCTCATGCTGAGAAATCTGGATAGCCTGATCCGCAAGCTGCTTGGCCTGATCCGAGACCACCAATCGAAGTCGGATATTGGCGCTCCCAATCTCCTCTCCGGCCTTAACCAGCCGAGCATGATGCCCCATCAGCTTCTTGGTCTCCTCTGCCACCCGATCAATATTAGCTTTGGCCTCGTCTCCCATAGTGACTATACGAGTGGTGAGTAGATCGAGGTCTAAGGACTTTGCTTCATCAAGTACTCGTACCATGGGGTTACGGGGGAGAAGGTGTTCACCAGTGACTTCGTCAAAAGTAATATCATGAGAACCTGGATCCAGATCAGGATGACCCGCGAATGGATTACGGGCCAAATCGGGACGGTCGATATGAATAACAGAAGGGTTTCCGGACGGGTGTGGAGAAGGTACAAACTCGCTACCCTCCTCAGTAATATCATGAATAGGCTGAGCCGGAGGCTGAGGATCGAGCGAAGTTTCGGATAAAGGATGACTCCTCTTCCTCTGCTGAATACCCTCTTCGATGACCCCAAGAAGAGGACGGTATCCAACTACATCCCCGGAGCGTTGAGTTGAGGGCTTCGGCTTAGCAGAAATTTTGGAAAGTTTATATTGCTCGAGCCTGTGTCGAAGGTCTGAAGCTTTGGGCGTCTTGCCTGCTCCTGATATAAAGAACAAGTGTCACAATCTTACATTACTATACGATTCAAGAAACGCGATAAATTACGAGTTAAAAAAGGGGAAAAGAAACACAGCTGTGATTGTACAAACCCTGGGGAGGAGTGGGATACTGCAATAAGTCCTGGATTTCATTCCAGGACGGGAGCGGGTCATAAAATATTCCTAAGTCCCTATCATTAGTGAAGCATGCAGGGTTCAAGAGTTCACCTTGAGTCGTCAGAGCCGCCTTGGCCGGAATGGTCGGAAGAGACTCACTTGCACCAGTCTCGGCTTTGTCTGCCTTCCCGGTCTTCTCTACTAAAGCCGGATCATCATCCAACCCCTCAAATGCTTGGCGGAGAGCATCATCCGTCCACTCTTGCATTTCGCCTACTTGCCCAGAAGATAGAGCCCTGGAACCATCACCACCCTGTCCATCGCCACCATCATCACCAAGACGCTCAACGTCACTTCCGCCCTCCGCCTCACCTCTTTCTTCCTCCGCATCTATCTCCCCCTGAGTAAGTGGACAATTGCTGGGAGAAGGACCGTCCGACCGCTTAAGTTTCTTACCTCCGACGGCTGGAGGTTTCGTGAATGGTTTTCTCTTTCCACCCTCTGCCGCAACGCCTCCCTTAGCCTGAGCAGCCGCCCTCTCTTCCGCCGTTTCCCTCAACTTAACTACAGACTGCTGCGGAAGGATCAAGTTATATTCCAGAAGAATCGCATTTCTAATCAAGTAGGCAGATGATCTGTATTTCCCAAGAATGGCTTCTATCTCCGCCGCCGTCTGAACCAGGCGGTCAGTCTCCACAACCGGAAAGCCACCTGTCGCTAGCAAAAATGAGAAAGTATGAGAAGAAGCATCGCAATCGGAATAAGAATTATAAGTAAAAGCATCAACTTACATCCAGAGGTAAAGCGCCGGATGGAGACGGAGTCGTCCCTAACAAAGAACCACTCTTTCTTGAACATGCTGAATTTAGAGTACAGGTCCAAGACCGGCTTGAAGGTCACAGCAGACTCCAAGCTAACATATGGGGACCCCTTCTTATAGCCCCTTAAATTATACAAGTACCGGATCTCCCGGTTGGAGGGGGCGCGACCATACTTCCTCCGAAAAATAACGAAAAGGCTCACCAATATGGCATAAGAGTTGGGCTGAAGCTGGAATGGGGCCACCTTCAGGTACGTGAGGAAGCTGACTATCCAAGCATTGAGAGGCGGGATAGCACCACACATGCAATGGTACCTATTATAAGCAAAGTATCCTTCGGGAGGACTGTATGGCATGACTCCTGGGCCCGGCAGCAGCATGAGGGCTCTATCAATCCCAAAGGAACGAGATATAACATCGAGTTGCTCCTCTTTGAGAGAGCTAGGAAAGCAGTCAGGCGGGGAATCCAATAGCTCCTGGGGACCATATCCATCCACTAATGACCTCGGGGCGGGCCCATGACGCTCCGATCCTGATTGAGCTAGGGGCACGGCCGATGACTCTCCTTCACCCACGGATCGCTTCTTGTCTGATCGAGTTTCTACTTTGCGAGACATTATCTACAATACCGGAAAAACACATTTAGAACAGAAAATGTAAACAAGTATATGACGTCATTCAGTAAAAACATATTCAGTATCATTTTTCATTCGGCATCTCAGTATGGGAGTTCATTCGGTCAAGCCTATCAATGGCTCATTCGGCATCCCAGTATGAGAGTTCATTCGGTCAAGCCAATCAATGGCTCATTCGGCATCCCAGTATGGGAGTTCATTCGGTCAAGCCAATCAATGGCTCATTCGGTATCTCAATATGAGAATTCATTCGGTAGCCTAGTCCTAGGAGTTCATTCGGCAGAAAGCAAGCTCACCTGATTCGGCAGTTCGAATAATCGATTCGGCTATCGCAGTTGGTAAGGAAATATGAAGGTTAGAGACCCCTATTTATAAAGCAAGGTTTAATAGCCAGACCAGGTAGTTCGGTCCTCAGGCCGAATACAATGACTCAGCTGGAACAAAGCGCGGAACCTATAAGCATGTACCCCACTTTGAGGGGCAAGTGTTGGAGATGTTTTCATTCGGTCTCCCCGAACCAGACGTGCCGGACCACCCAGAAGTCTCCCACCGAATCAAAGCCTTCCAACCGAACCAATCCAATGCCGGTCCAAGTCCCCCTACCGAACCAACCCATTGCCGGTCCAGGTCTCCTGCCGAACCAATCCAATGCCGGTCCAAGTCCCCCTGCCGAACCAACTCGTTGCCGGTCCAATCCAATGCCGGTCCAAGTCCCCCTGCCGAACCAACTCGTTGCCGGTCCAATCCAATGCCGGTCCAAACCTCGCCTCCCACCACCGAACCAACTCGTTGCCGGATCAAGCCTCGCCTCCAACCACCGAACCAAAATCCTATCAGGCCAGATTGTAGCAGCCCAGGCCCACCAGCTGCTATATACCTCCAAGACCCCTACCCCCAGCCTCACTCTATAAATAGAGGGGCAGGGGTACAACAATGGGGACAAGTTTGAGAGCTCAAGCACGGAGAGAACTTTCAAACAACTTTCTTTTACTTGTATAAAAGCTTTGTACTTGTAATCAAAACAAGAGAAGAGAAATAACATATAAAGTGGACGTAGGCACATTCTGGCTGAACCACTATAAATCTGCGTGTCTTTTTACAGTTTAGCCCCTGCTTTTCATATATTTGCTTAAATCACCCAAATCACTAAGAACAACATAAGATCTACTAAATCATACAACTTTGAGGTGTTTGTCCATTTTTTGTGCAAACATAGTGCTTAAAAGATTCTAAAAATGGGATTTTATCCCTTTTGATCCTTATTGTGATTTTGTTTATAAAAACGGTTAAATTATATTATATTTTAATTTATTTCTTACTCAAAAAAATTATTTAAAGCTTTTAAAAGTAAGTAACATTAAATGATAAATCTTTTAAAATTTACTATTTCTAAGTATACAAATTTAAGAAATGTTTTAGAGGCAAAAGATAAAATATAGTGCTATTTTATAAATGATATTATGAAAGTAATAATTTCGGTTTCAAGTGATTTTTTAGTTATAAAAGAGGTTATAATGATTTTGAAAGCATTTAGAAGTTTTTGTAAATAAACAACTTCTCCTTAAAAATGGATTTAAGGATTTAAAAGTGGGTTGGAGAAAAATTATATACTTATGCATATAAAAATTTATTTTAAAACCTCTTTTATTTTATTTACTATGGATTTGATATTTTATTGAGGTTTTATGCTTTGCTATGAAATAATCTTTGATTTCAATTGGATTTCATGCTTTTCTATAAAACAAAGAATTTTAATAAATGATTGAACTGTCGGATTGGTACGGGACTTTTCATACAATTCTTTCGGTTATTATTATAATTTTTTAAATAGAGTTTGAGTGGAATTTACTAACTTTTAGTAAATATTCGAATAGCGCCGGATATTTATGGTGTGTTCGATCGATATTCGATTAATTACTATTGGAAGTGTTTGACACTTATGGATTTTGTTATGATTGGGGTATTTGGAATTTAGAGTTGATAGATCCCCAGGCGACCATGGTCCAAACTCTTACTGATATGATATAAGACTTTATGTTTTAATAGGCAAGTCCGTTTAGTTTTCCGGTGACTTGTTCATGATTATAGGATGTGGCCATCTAGTTTTCCAATGGCCTCTGTCTTATATGAGTTGTAGCCCGTTTTGATTTTCGGTTGCAACATACCCATCGATCTTGTTGGTCCATCTAGATTTCTGGTGACCGATAGTTTTGGACTAGTAAGTGCTATCTAATTTTCGGGTGCACTCATGAAACCTACGTAGTGAGCCTCCGGTTGAGGTCTCGTCCTGCTGCACTTTGATCGAGATGGGAGACTATCATTATAGTTGTGTTTAGTGTTCGGGCAATCATTCCCGTTGTTCATCGAAGCATCTTGGTTTTGGTATTGGTTTATGGCTACGATAATTTTGAGATGATTTCTACCATATTTTGAGAAGATGGTCTATCAAAGACTTGATATGGTTTATGAAATGGTGATTGAGATTAATATGCCTTAGTATTATATGATTTTGGTTTCGACATTTTTATTATGGCTTATTTTATTGTTAAGTCATATACTGATATGGATTTTAAACGGCGATTTGGGTTAGTATTCCTTATTTTGATTGATTGTTTTGAGATGATTTAATTTTATAGTGAATCATAATTGGAATTTGGAATTTTTGATTCTATTTGATATGCCTTATTTTGATTATTTTTTGGCATATTTTATTATGGCTTATTTTCTTGTTAAGTCATATATTTCAGATATCAGTATCTATTGGTTTGATATGTCTTGTACTTATTATTAAGATTAGGCGTATTTGTGATGACTTAATAATGATTAAGTCCTATATTCCTGATATCGGTATCTCAAAATTTTATTAGATACAGTCTAACCTGTTTATTTTATAATACTCAAGTCAGGCTGAGACTCTACAGGTACAGGGACTCGTTGACCTTCGGATTTTAAACTAGCATTAAAGTAGACTATTTTGACCGTTTTTGTTTACCTCATACTTATATATTCTTTAGTAAGTCATTGTATACCTGATATTTTGTTTTAGATGAGATTTTAGGTGGGTCTAGTATTGATATTTTGTAGAGTCACATTTTATTATGTATATGACGTATATTATTCCGCTGTGATCTTGATTCTGATTTATTTATACTATATATTATTTGAATATTTTATATCGATGTGTTTGTTACTTTGTATTAATACTGTACACATCAAACTTTTCAATTCAGATCTTCTAAAGGTAATAAAGACATGTCGGGGTTAGTATAAAGATATATTCACATTCGATCGCCCTTAACTAACCGTATTCTTCATGTTTTTAGACGACATTACTTGTAATGTTCTTTAATAATATGGGTATAGCGGTGGGGTTGTTACAGCTTAGCATCAGAGCCAATTTTGGAAAAATATACTACATTAAATACGAGAATCTTACTCTAGGTGTGTCTTAGAGATCGTCCCTTGGAGTTCTTTAGGTAGTTACTAGGACTTCTTCTTTCTAGAGGTAAGATTATATCTTAATATCTTGGGATGTATCGTGCCTATTCTTTCGTATACGCTAATTCATATCTGGCAGTGATCCTTCCTTTGAACTAATGTTTGGCTCCAACCTTATAAAGCCTCAAAATGAATTGTGTGCTTTTATCATTAGTAATCAGAGTTGCACAATGGAGGCGGATGAACTGTTTCCACCGAACACCTCAAAATTAGATGGCTTCATATTTTTAGTTGGTTGTGAATGTTTGCTTTTTTTAAGTAAAAACTTAGTGACCATTAAAGGTTATCATTAAGCAGGAATTTTCCTTTAATAACTTAAATACCTACTCAATATTAAGTAGACCTTGTGGTATCTTCGATGGAGTAGCTACCATAAGTCATAATTAAAGGCTTGATTTTATAATTAATTAGCTTACTAAATTAAATACTAACATGGTTGCATGATTGTATTATAGTATGGCTTTTAACATATTATCATTTATATGAAACGTAAAGATTGATAAAGATATACTACAAAAAAAATTGGTGTTAAATTGCCCATTGAGTGTTTTAAGAATTCTGGTCGATGCGCTTGATCAACGCTATCGATAGGGATCTCCTAATCTCTTAAACGAGACAGTAGAACACAATATTTGAGTAATAATATGGTAAAGTATTATAAATAAATACAAATGTATTGAAAATGATATTTAACAAGAAAATAAAGTTTTAAGTAAGTTAAATCTTATTTAAAATGAGATAAATGCTTTGGAAAATATATTTATAAATATAAGGTATTTTGGAAGTAAAAAGATATTTTTTAAAAAGATTTTGTGAAATAGTAAGTATACATGTATATACAAATGTATTATTATTAAAAACAAGCATTTAGAGAAATAAAGGTATTTTGATAGAAATTATTTTTTAATTATATGATTACATGTAAAGGAAGTATTATTGAAATTTTGGTAATTTAGAAAATTTTAAATAAAAACTATTTGAATACATGATACATATTGATTTTTGATGACATTTCAACCACCGAGTCTTAGCAATAATAGAGGTTAATGGCGAGGCAATGTTGATTGCAGGATCAACATCGCAACCATTTGACAAAGCGATTTGCTATATATATGTGGTAAGACATCGTCATCATATTGTTAGATGATGTGAAATTGAATATGATGCTTGGTGTGTATATTCTAACATGGTTTGCTTGAATGTTGAAATTTTATTTATAAACTCTAGCTTTTTGAGAAGGTTATGACATAATAAGACGTTGTAAAGAAGACTTGAATTTAAGAAGTAATTTCACATTAGTGAAATACATTGTTTTTTAAAATGGCAACAAATGATATTTAGATTAATATGGATATTGTTGTTTTTGTTACATGCTTGTTAAATCTTGCCTTCATGAAAATTAAAAAGTATTTAAGTACTATTTTTAGAGCATAAAAGGAAGATTAAGAGAATGTTTTGGGATATAAAAGAGTTGAAGTTGTTTGATGTGTTTTATAAAGTAATAAAAACCTTCTAGCTATGTTCCAAAATCTAAAAAAAAAGTATGAAATTTTAGGGCTTAAGAAATATTTAAGTAGTTATGAAAAATTAATTTGGGTGTTTTAGCCATTCATTTTATAATGAGTGTTAAATGTTAATTTAGACATTTGAGTAAATTTCATAATGCTAACTTTAGGCTTTTATATTAGCACGAATTAAAGTGAGATTAGAATATAGAAAAACAAAATTTGTGGTTAAATATATTCTTAGAGTAATAAATGACTAATGAAAGACGAAGTTTCTATTTTTGGATCTAAATTGACAAATTTACTCTAAATTGTGTGACAACCCACCTCCTCGATCCTCGAAAATTGACAATAATACATCCTCGGTATTTACGTGCCGCAAATTCAAGTGCTGGAGAGGTGGATTATTGTGGGTAAGAAAGAAAATAAAGATAGAACAAAATCTCACACGAATGGAATAACATATATTACTTCAACATATAACTTTACAGTAGAAATTTTAAATACATTTATCAGAGTTAAACATGGACAGTCATATATATATATATATATTTGTCCCTACAAATGCAGAATATAATGATACACAAGTGTGGTGGTAAAAGATAACAATCTTCAGAAGAACCTTCTAACTCCATGCTTTGAGCTCCATCCAGATTTCTTAGAACTAAACCTGACTACTAGGCTGCCCGGGAAAATTAGGGCATCCAGAGTTTAAGGGAAAGGGGAAATAAACTCCAGGCCAGTCATGGGACTAGTGTGGGAAAATCTAAATACGTTGTTTGAAAAAGAAAAGGTATCTCATAAGACCACGTCGCACATAAACACGGAGCGGGGTTTTACCTTATGATAACCAAAATATTTGCTATGTAAAATCATTGGGTACTATTTTTAATGGCATCCTTTAAAAACACTTTTAAGTAAATATATTCAAATAGCCGAAATTGTTACATTGGTTAAATTTGACGGCATAATAGATTTACAATCAAGTCCGTAGGCACTTATTGGAGAATGGATTTCCATACAATGGCAAGTAAGGGACTACCTTCCGTACAGTACATCTCTAGAGGAATGTACCGAGGATACACAAACAATCCTCCACATCTGGCAAGAGCGGCTTATCCCTATTTAGTACTCATACATGGTCTGGATAGAACCGAATATGACATCAAATCGGTCGTAACCGTCCTATCCGGGGCCCACAGTATTGTAATAACCCGCATATTTTACGATTATATATTTAAATGTTTTATTTAAATATAGCATCGTTTATTGAATTTAAAGTCCGAAATGTGACTTTTTGTAAACAGTCGAATCCGGACTCTAGACCACTTCCATTGAGTTCAAAAGGACGTTACAATTTTTTTAAGTATAAACATTGATATGTTTGGATTTTATTAGTATTTTGGTATTTTCATTTGGGCTTTGGGTTTGGTTCTAGCCCACTAACCTAATAAGAGAACCCAAACTTCTCTACCAAATACCCTAACTCCTCTACTCTTCATTCATTCTACTCCTTATTTCCTAACACTCAAGCTAAAGAGAAAAATGGGGGAAAAGAGGGGAAATTAAAATTCCTAAGCCCTAGATTCTTAGGAAATTCAAGTTCTAAAATCAAAGAGAAGTTTAGGTAAGCATCCCCTTTATCCTCTCCATCTCAATCTCTCTTTAATTTTCAGAAATTCCTATAACCTAACTTAGGAAATTCATTTCATTTGGTAATAGATTGAAGATTCTTGAGGTGTTGTTGATAAGAAATCGATCTTGCTTTGTTTTAGAGCTTCTCATTTCTTGTTTTTGGGTTTAAAAGTGAGTTCTTGAACTCACATCTATGTCTATAGCTTTCATTGTTGTTAGGTATGAATTCCCCTAATCTATTTCATGTTTAATTGCTTTTGATTTGAATTGATTTGGTGAATTTTCCAATTTTGGTATTTTGAAGTCAAAATCTTTAAAGATCCTATCTTGGATGTTTGGACATTTATTTGTGAAAGTCTACGAGGTGTATAGTGTAGTGTATATGCAAGTATATGTGACAAAATATATGATGCAACTAAAACAATATTAATCTAATTAAATATAGAATAAGCACACCAGGATTTTATACTGGTTCGGACCTCCCGTCCTGTGTCCACTCCCGAAGCTCCCCTTCAGAATTCGACTATCAAACACCCTCGCTTCGCTCGGAGGAATAGGCTTGATTACAATAATTTGTTCTTGTCAAATGTGTGTTCTTAGTATAACACGGATGTTGACTAATTAGTACAATTGCTTCCAATATATATCTAAAGAGTACTGTCTATGAAGAACTGAATATATGGAAGAGTGAATACAAGTATAAATTGCTAGAGAGCAGAAATCAAGAATATGATAGAGTTAGAGAGCGTAAGTCAGTAAGGTAGTCAGGTGAGTTCTTTCTCTTGATTCCTGATGCTATATATAGTTGTAGATAGGTATGTTGAGTAGTTGCATCCATTAATGAGTGCTCTATAGTTACTTCTGTTGAAGATGAAGAGTTGCAGCGAAGAGAAGCGGAGATGTCTATTCGAATGTGATAGTTGAAGTTCTTATTTGAAATCCGAGTTTGAAATCAGACGTCTGGTATTTGTATCAGACGTCTGATACTATATTTTTTTTGAACATAGTAGGTTTTCAGACGTTTGACTGCTATTACCAGATGTCTAGTTTAGCCTGTTTGTTATTCCAGAGGACTTTTCCAAACGTCTGGATTGTGCACCCAGACGTCTGATACTTGTGCATGTCTGTTTTGTGCATCTTTTCTTTTGCTTCTTTGTACCTATCGTGTAACGACCCACCTTTTTGGACAATTTTAATCGACAAGTAAACACACATGCCGATTCCAAACCATTCAAAAGGGGGGATTGTTAATGGGGTAAATAAGAAAAGAAGAGAAAAGGAACAAGAAACAACCACAGAATCTCGCAGCGGAAAGATAAAATATAATAATCAAATAAACAGTTCATGAAGCTGTTTAATATACTTTTGATCATCATTTATACAACATTTATCAGAGTTATACATATACAACAGAACAAATAAAATAATGCAGCAGACAACATGATGCAAGGATAATAATAGAAATAGTATACCAAATCTTCGTCTTCGTCCTCCAGAATAGATCTTCAATAAGTTGAAAAACTCAGGACTGACCCGAGCGTAATGAAAAGACAAAACACTCGAGTCAGGACTAAAATATCCTTATGTAAGTTAAATTAATCGTAAATAAATATGAGTGTAACGGCGTCAGAGATGTTTACGGGGTTTGCCATCTCCTATCCAGTGTCGACGTGCGTGCAATAACTCAAGAGATGTTACGGGATTTTCCATCTCTTAAGGATTCGTTAAACTATCTACTATGTAGTACAATACGCTATTATAATATGTCTACAGTAAAGTAAAAGTATTAAAATAGCGTTAAGGCGTTACCCATATCCCCCTTAACACATTTTATATATTCCCATAGTCTATACAGTACCGTACGCTCCTCCGAGAGGTTTACGCAGAGGGCACCCCATAGGTATGGTACAAAACAAACTCGTAGAAGGCACGCTAGGGCATGTGAACACGGCACACGAGGAGATGCCAGGGTAGATATACCAATTGCACTCCCGGACTGGTGGTGACGCATAGCAGCTACTACCGCCCACCTCGGACACACTCCCAACAATCGAGGGGTGGCCACCAAATCGAATCACAAAAGCAATATAATGGTATCGAAGAAATATGCCCGATAAGAGGAATGACCTCACATTAGCCCGGTATAGCTCTTGATTTTAGTCACATCTAAGCTGACTCACGGGAGTCAGGGTCACGTCATACCATATAGAATCGTCGCCAAACCATCCTACTTCATTTCTGGAATCTCCACCACGTACACAGTTGTTAAAGTGGTTTTCGGTATCGACAGAGAGTATGCCCATATCCGATCCCGGTCTCTTTAACAACCGAACGCTTATTACACACCGGATGGTTCTTTTACATTTTCAAAAATCAATTCATAATTGATATCAAAATATCAAGTTCGCTTCAAAATCAAATCCATTTCAAAAATCATCGTATCTACGCAAAATATACGATTTTATTTCAAAAATCATTTCGCCCCAATATCTCATTTCAATTTCAAAAATCGTCACATTTCAATTTAGATTGTAACTTCATTTAGCCCAATTCGTATTTAAATCCAAGATTTAAATATAAACATTTCACCTTATTGACCAGCTAGAAATTTTGGAAAATAGTTTGAATAGTTTAAAAATAGCTTAAATAATTAAAATAGTTAAATTACTCTAAAATATTAAAGATAGATTTCAAAATAGTTTAAATTTTGATTTAATATAGTTAAATAGATTTAAAATAGATTAAATAAACTTAAATAGGTTAAATAGCTTTAAAATAGATAAAAATATAATTAAAATAAATTAAAACAGTTAATTAGTTTAAATTAAATTAAATTGGGTTAAGTAGATTTAAAAATAGATTAAAATAAGTTAACCCGGGTTTAAGATAAGTTAAAATGATTTAATATAATTAATATAGGTTAAAATAGTTTAGTATAAAATAGTTTAAGTATTTAAAATGGTTTATATAGCAAAATAACTTGGGAAAACCAAAATGAAATAGCTTCAAAGTCAACCATTTAATTTCCACTTACCAATCTGAATCAAATTCAAATTTCCATTCAGCCAATTCAAATCTCAATTTCAATTCAAAACAATTTCGATTTCAAATTAATTCAATTCCATCCCAAATCCAATTTCATCAAATTTTCAAAATGTTGTCTTTATCACCCTTATACTTAATAATATTCAAAATCCGAATAAAAGTTGAATCCTTTAAAGTCCAATCAATTTACGAAATTCAATCATATCACAATTTTAATTTCAAAGTCTTAACTTCAATTATTAACCAATTTGTTTAACAAAAATTTATTTCAACATCTCAACATCAAATTCGCGATAAATTCAATTTCTATAAAAATTGATTTTTCTAAATTCCTTTAAATCAGACCATTTAAAATAATTCCAAATCAAAGATTTTACAAATTATTTAATTTAACCAATCCGGTGCCCATATATAATTTTCTATCCTATGGCCAAGTGATCAGTTATTTCAATTAAATTTCAGGAATAGAGATATATCATTTCAAATCAAATCATAGTGTCATAGGTATATATCATTTCAACCTATTTCTCAATTTATTCACAATGATTAAATTTACAACTATAAATAATGCACAGGGTGATGACAGGATATATACAACAAATAAACATCCAAACATTCAAACATCAATCAATAGCATCCATCGCAACCAATCATCCAAACAGACAATATAAATCACGGAAATTCATAGTTATAAATGTTCGGTAATTTAATTTCGATTAAATTTCAATTCTAATTTGACTGTCGATTTCAATTTCTAACATTAAATTCGATGAAAATCTAGATGACAGTTAAATTTTATCAACAACGACTAATAAAATCATATCACTTCACAATATTAAATTTAACTAACATCAGAATATTCTAGTACGTTGTGAGCGTTATAAAACACTCACCTTGAGTTTCGATTTCAAATCAAATCAAACGACGTTCGATTTAATCTGAAATTTTAGTTAGCTCCAAACGCTCCCGGATCTGCACTGCAACGAAGCTCTCATCTCTGCGATTCCAACGCAAAAGGTTTCGTTCGATTCTGATAAGGTACGACGAAGATATGAATGTTTAAAGTTTATATACACATTTATATAAATTAAATTACAATCTTTTTTTAAAACCTTAAATCGAATCTGGCCGTTCATCCCTCAAAAATCAGATCTGGGCCGTGACAAGTCTTCTTCCTCAACGCAACTACTCCAGGTGACAAACGTATGCAAGGCAACCCATCACGTCCACGTTCAACCTAAAACCGCGACCACCACGTTCAACTTGAGATCGATCAGGTGCCTCCATCTCGAAGCCCAACGAAAACCCTTCCCCCGGCCACGACCACGGCACGCTCGGTGCCCTAACTTGCTCGAAAAACACGATCGAACGGTGGCGCTTTAGGCTTCGATTCCTCCTTCCTCGTGGCGCCGCGACTCAGTCCACCTATGGATCTGGTAGATCTCGCTAAGATCTACAATTTCCTAGTTGGAAATTTTTACTAAAAGTTGATGGATTTCGATTTATTAAGGGAGAAAGTCTCGAGTGATATCGGCCATGAAAGAATAAGTGGCGGCTGCGTTCGATTGTAGGGTTTCGGAAAGGAACGCGTGGATATATACGTATAGACAAATTATTATAATATTATTATCCACAAATAACATGATTTTCGAACGAACTCCAAATTAGACGTGCCGACAGGCGTTTGTAAGGTTTTACCCGCATTCCGAACACAATGGAACGTGTTTCGGAGGCTAATTCGATCGTCTGTGTGAGTTATAGAAATAAACGATCGATTTTAAATTAAACTGATTAAATGAATTTCTAAACGTTTTCAGCTGCCACGGTCAAATGGCAACTCCGATTGCTCCGAGATTTGAAATCCGATAATAATAAACTATTACGGATCCAATGGGACTGGTTTCGTCAAATTCCGAGACTGTGCCTCGGAAGGCTATTTTTACTCGTCGATTAAATCGACAACTTTTCAAAATTTACAGAATTTCTTAAAATTCAAATTTTAAATGTTAACAAATTCATTGTTGTTTAAATAAAATTTTATATCAATCTTCGATATCATTTTCAATCATATCATATTCAAAACTCAATTATTCAAATATTTGCAAATTTAAATTTTAAACAATTTTGATTATCCGAAATTCATTATCCTGAAATAATTGAAAATGAACTTATAAAATTTTACTTTAAAACGAATTCAAATTATGGAACAATTATTTCCGTTATACAATTATTCAATTCCCGTTATTAAATTTTATTCAATTATTCAATTAATTTCCAATATTAAATTTAAACAATTTAATTGTTCAATATTCAACAAATTCCAATATTACATTTTAAATGAATTCTCGTTATCAATCAATTACTTTATTTACATCCATTAAATTCAACATTATTATTTAGTCCAACTATTAATCGTAAACTCATCCACATCCAAAGCATCCAACATTTATTATTCGACTTCAGTTATTGATTATAAACCTAGTTACTATATAAAATTTCATTTCATTTATAATTGGTTTCTAAATTCAATTCGACTGACTAAATAAACAGACAACTTAAAATAATTAACACCATTACCCTTTTTATAACACTTAAGTTTATTATTTACTACAAGTGTCACAATTTCCTATACAATGCCAATTAGATTCCATTACCATTGACTATATCTTATTTCATTAGTTAACCTAATATTTACATTTGTTTTTCTTATATTCCCTTATAACCAAGTTATAATATTTAAGTCATTTCAATTGATTGGAATATCATTTAATTCATTAATAATTAACTTAGATAAATATTGTTGCAATTCATTCTAGTTATTATTATCATAAGTAAATTACAAATTTTTAATTCTTCCAACATTAAGTCATGAAATCTTATTAAATTAACTATTTTAATTATCGAAAATTTACGGGTTGTTACACTCTCCCCCACTCAAAACTTTTCGTCCTTGAAAAGGAAAAAAAAGGGAAAAGGAACTAAGTCAAGAGTTCAACATTTGATATATTTTCCAAAATTATAAACTTATAAAACAATGAAATTTCATTTATAAAGTCGTTACTACACTTCCACTACGCTACTCCGATAAGCTTACGAAATTTACAAGTTGGTTATCCAAATGAGTTATAAAATTTTAAAACTCAAAAATTTTCTAACACCCGGATTTACGGAAAATTTCGGCAGCGTCTCCTTTGCGCGGCTCGATTGGCACAACTACAAAATGCCTCTACGGCCTCAAACCAACAAAAGAAAACCCAAAGCCAAGTGGCTTAATCCAAAAATCACCAAATCCAATAACAAAATAAACACGTACCTTTTTGTCGGGCAATCCAAATTTTCTTGATTTTAAAATACCTGCATCTTATTTCTCAATGATATCCAATCATATAATTTTAAAACAATTTATAATTTGCATTATCAATTTTCAATATTAGCTTCACCTAAACCTGTACGAAGTACATATATCATCCGTACACAATATCAAATCTGATCATTCATTCGTTCACAAAATTTCACTTCCAAACTAGTATCGTTCACCTGACTCTCTAGTGCGGACTCAGATTTGGTTCCTTGATCGGAAACTGTTATTCTCCTTGCATAGCCATATACTATGATAGATAATTCCAGAATCAAATCAAAAATCTATATACAAAGTTCGCCGTCAAGAATCGAGTGAAAAATCCTAACTTGGATCGATATAAGTTATCTCGAAATTCTGTGCTCGAATCTGAATCAAATCATGATGCGAATAAAATAATATACGTACAACTTACGTATTAACTTTCAATAGATTTCTATACCATTTGTCTAAATTATTTACCTGCCTCCATTTCAGTTACAATTAATTATTCACAATGCATTATTCATATCCCTTATTTACTTAATATATCCATTTCTTTTCACAGCGTATTCTTTTATACTATCATTTCTTATGCATCATTTCATACAATTTGCTTAGTTAAGTTCATTTTAAACATTCCATATAATTTAATTAAATTCAATTTCATTCTTCAATTGATTCTTAGCTATACCAAATTCATTTGTTAACATTTACTTCAATTTCATAATTTTAGTTAATTATATAGTTCATTTTCATAATTTCAGTTAATAACAAATTTATTTGTGGAACATTTTATTAATCATCAGTTAGTCTATAATTATCCTATAAAAGTCATATATAAGAAGTTGGACTTTATCTAAGTTTGTAATTACCTCAAAACTACAATTTCAATTTCACCATTTCTTTGAAAATTTATATTAAATTCTATAACAAATTTCACAAAGATATTATTTGGTTCATTTGTCGGTTTTCTTAAGTTCACTTACTTATTCCATTTAGATATTTATCATTTCATATTATACATAAGTATATAACATTTTTCTTTATCACAACCAAATTTCCATTTATACACATTTTAATTACTTTTAAGTTTTGCTTACTTGTATAATATCCCATTACATATCCAAATCATTCTTTTAACTTTTTAACATTTGGTAAGTCATATTATATGTTATTAGAATGCAACTTGATACAATGCAAATTTATAGGATTCATTTATTTAATTAGAATGTTCACAATTTTACTTACTTAAATTTTCTTTACTTTTCAATACCTTTCAATTTTTAAGAGTTACACTTCAACTCTAAAGTTTCTCAAAACATTTAGCTTAGAGTTTTTTAATCCTTTTATTACATAAGTTCGGGTTATTCACATTTAATTCAGATAACTTGAAAAATATCAATTAACAGAACTTTAAAAATTTAAATGCCCGGTTTATTTCAAATCATTTGAAATAAATAGATACATTTATCTTATATGTATCAATCATACTTTTGGAGTTTAAACCAAAATCCATTTATCAAAACAATTTCGAAGCAAAGCTTCTCAGAAGTATCCCCACTTTGAGACTCGAAAATGAACGTCGATGATGCTGCGCAGTCATCACCGAAATTATTTTCCAGCGACATAAGAGAGGAGTACTGAATTCATTCCTTCTTAAAAATCCTTCCAAAATATTTCCATAAATATTTTTCAACTCATATCACTATACATTTCTCTTCAAAGCTTTGAAAACCATTTCAAAATTCCCGGGTCTTAAATTCAATATTTCTCAATTTAAATCCATTTTTATTTATAAGTCACATTTATAAATTATTCTTACAAAAATTTACCTTCTTAAAACATTCCATAAGTTGTCTTAATATTATTTATTTTGTAATAAACCTTATTTATTAAAACACAATATCCAATTTACGGTAACCATACATATTATCATTTCTAACAACCAAACAAACTGGATGTATCATAATAATTTCTAAAAATTATTTCTTTATATACAAAATATAATTGGGGCAAAATTATTTCATTTACCCAATTTCAAAACAATACTATGTCGAATTGTTCTGTTCAAGTGTTTAGAGATCCCTATCAATGACGTTAATTACTCGTATTGACCAGAATCCATATGCCACTCAACAAATCAACCAACACAATATAAAACAATTTTATATCACTAACAAATACGCGCTCCCAAATATATAAACTCAGCGACTCATCATAGGGTATTACTACCCTATTTAAAGAGTCAGACCCCACAAAGCTAAGGTTATCGCTAAACCAAAGCTCTGATACCAACTGTAACGACCCACCTTTTTGGACAATTTAAATCGACAAGTAAACACACATGCCGATTCCAAACCATTCAAAAGTGGGGATTGTTAATGGGGTAAATAAGAAAAGAAGAGAAAAGGAACAAGAAACAACCACAGAATCTCGCAGCGGAAAGATAAAATATAATAATCAAATAAACAGTTCATGAAGCTGTTTAATATACTTTTGATCATCATTTATACAACATTTATCAGAGTTATACATATACAACAGAACAAATAAAATAATGCAGCAGACAACATGATGCAAGGATAATAATAGAAATAGTATACCAAATCTTCGTCTTCGTCCTCCAGAATAGATCTTCAATAAGCTGAAAAACTCAGGACTGACCCGAGCGTAATGAAAAGACAAAACACTCGAGTCAGGACTAAAATATCCTTATGTAAGTTAAATTAATCGTAAATAAATATGAGTGTAACGGCGTCAGAGATGTTTATGGGGTTTGCCATCTCCTGTCCAGTGTCGACGTGCGTGCAATAACTCAAGAGATGTTACGGGATTTTCCATCTCTTAAGGATCCGTTAAACTATCTACTATGTAGTACAATACGCTATTATAATATGTCTACAGTAAAGTAAAAGTATTAAAATAGCGTTAAGGCGTTACCCATATCCCCCTTAACACATTTTATATATTCCCATAGTCTATACAGTACCGTACGCTCCTCCGAGAGGTTTACGCAGAGGGCACCCCATAGGTATGGTACAAAACAAACTCGTAGAAGGCACGCTAGGGCATATGAACACGACACACGAGGAGATGCCAGGGTAGATATACCAATTGCACTCCCGGACTGGTGGTGACGCATAGCAGCTACTACCGCCCACCTCGGACACACTCTGTAACGATCCGGGTTTTTCGCGCTCGAAAATCAACATCCGTACTTCACATTGTACTAGAATGCCGCAGATTCGACCGTTCAAATCCGATTCGCCGGAGCTATAGCACAGTTAAGTAAATAACACAACGGAAGAAAAAGAATATAGATATACAACATCTGATACAATATCCAGATACAATGATGATACAATGAATACCTATATACATCAGAGATATGATACAACAAATAGCAGCGGAAAGAAAATAGATAGCACCAGCAGCGGATAGAATGTCTCCAATAGAATGCTCCAAGATAAGCAACGTCAGTCCATGAACTCCAAGAACTGAACTAGCTCCAAATAGTCTACTAAACCTGAATATCTGAAAAACCCAACTCTAGGCTGCCCGTGTGGAAAATTATGGGCACCCAGAGTTTAGGAAGGGAACAATAAACTCCGGATCAGTCATGGGACTGGTGTGAGCAACAAAAACAGTTTATCTTTAAAACAAGCAACAAAGGCTTTTAAACATTGAAATCCGTAATGCTTTTCGAAAATGAAACTACCATAAGGCCTCCCGCCACACACACAATGCAATCGCAGAATTGGAGGAGATTTCTCCTTATGATAGTCAAACATGCTTACTACGCAAAATCAAAACTCTTTTGATATTATTACTAGTGCATAGTGTAGAAAAAACATTTTCGAAAATATAATATTAATCTTAGCCGGCATACAACATTTCATCGTATGCCTACTATAGCTACCATGTTCAATAGCAGGTTACCGCCACATTCCATGGCAGGTAATACAACTAAAACCGTACAGGGTTCGTATTGTTTCTTTGGATTTCCAACAAATGATCAGGCTAAGGAACTTCCTTACCGAAATAGAAACGCCTCTGGAAAGACGCCTCGAATCCTAACCGGATCTCTGCAAACAAAAGGCCGACGCTACCTCACGCTGTACAGTTGTAACTAGGTAACTAACACACTGACGCTACCTCACGCTGTACAGCTGTAACTAGGTAACTAACACACGAGTCATGTCATCCCCCGGTCGTTACCGACCTTTATCCGCGGGATCCCGAAAACCAACAAAGCAACATCATACAGTAATAAATTACCGTGTCCACATGAGTTAAGTATCTGGGCTCCATACCATGATACCACCCTTTATCCAGAAGGAAATGACATACCCTAGGGGCGCTACCCCTACAAACCTTTGTCGCAACATTCCTGTTTCGACCATTACCGGGTTGTGAGGCTCGACGAAGTCTCGTCCACAAAGCCACGCTTTTTCACAAAGCCACGCTTCGATCAACAAATGATCAGCAGCACTTCGTATGCCACATTACCAAATTGGGAATGTATCACTAGTAACCATCAACTACATAACCTCTGAGCTCGTACGTCTCAGAGAAGGGTGTTAAGCTAAGAGAATAAATTCTCCGCCACCAACAGAAATGTATTTGATAGAAACCAGCTTTACATCTCAAAGTGTAATGTCAGACACACATCCATACAAGTCTGTTCCGGGTTCGAACAGAACCGAAGGCACTTCCAAAAAAGCCCTTGCAAATCCGGGTATTCACAATCTCAATCGGACTTCCCATCACTTAGGGAATCTCTATACCGGAGCCATGATGTAGAGAAAATCGATAGGTCATCATATCGCTCTCGCAAATACCCGGTCTTCACCACCGGTCTTCAAATGCTATCCATATACGTCGTATCATTATTCGGAATGGGTTATATGACACAAAGGTCCTCTCCCGGCTAAACCGAATAACGAGCGCAATTAAAAATTATCTGGATACTGGGGTCTCAGTTAAATCACAGCTTTAAAGCTCAAAACTTTTCATTCGAATGGTAAAACAAATTACCATTTCCAATCTTTTAAACAAAAAGATTTATTTCAAAAACCTTCAATGGTTTAAACAATTTCCACACTTTTAATCTTTTAAACAAAAAGATTCAATTCACAAAGTTAACCCCATTCACAAAGATTCATTCATAGATTTTCAAATCGATTCCCATTTCAATTTAATTAACTCGTTAAATCCTTAAATCAAGATTTAACTTATAGCTTTCAAAACAATTCTATTTCAAGTTAGATTAACTCATCCGGTCTTTGAAATCAAAGACTCATTTCATAGTTTTCAAAACATTTCAATTCCATTTCAAACTTGAAATCTGTTAACACAATTTGGAAATCCTTTACTTATGTGAAAGCTTTTACTATTTGAAAACAAATAGTTTCGTTTCAGAAAAATCCAGTTATATTTACACGAGTTAAAACCCTTGAATTAAATTCAAATTCCCAAATCAATACTTTTAAATGGTTTAACCCATATATAACTTGTACAGCTTCTTTAATCCCTAGTTTCAAATCATAGAATTCAATTTCAACTTGAATTCAAATTTAAATCAAATTATTTAAATTTTCAAAACTTGATTAAGTTATTCGAAAAAACTTTTATCTTTGAAATCCCATTTCAAAAGCTTTTTATATTAAACCCCAATTTCCAATTTCAAAATCAATTGAAATTAAAATTTCAATTTCAAAAACATTGAATTTAAATTATCTGTGACTTAACCGATTTCCACGTGAAATCAATATTTGTGTGTGTAAAAGTGTAGTCCAGGGGTTTCACCCACAATAGTGCAACATCATTCAATCATCACAGATATATCGATAAGCGGTATAAACCATAACGCTTATCTTCATTCACAGATTCATAGATAAAATAAATTTATCGGTCACAAAGATTCACGATTACAATTTGATGTGGGTTTCGGATAACCAACTGGAATCCGACTCCCTGTCGCATCGAAATTCAAATGTCGTTTACGGGCCGAGGGATTTCATATTCATATAACAGTATATTCATCACAGATATAACAGTTCAGCATAAAGCAATTCATAGCATCATAATCACATAACAGAGATATAAATCTAATATGCATCATTCAATGAAATCCAAACATCATAAGTAAGGTCATTATCTGACTAACTTAAATCAGATTAATTACTAATCCTGGTTAATTAATTTCAAATCCTTACTATTCATTATTCTTTAACCATCAATTAATCAACCTTTAATCATAAATTAATTAACCTGTAATAATGAATTAATTAACCTTAATCACTTTCATTAATTAATAATAATCCTTTAATTATTTAAGGTTTCATCAACTAAAAGATAAACCATTTTATTTATTATTAATTACATCACTTAATTACCTTAATTATCTCTAAGGTAATCCTTTTCTTTTATTAATGACTTTATTAATATCAAAGTGTATTTAAAATATTGCACTTCTAAACTTAAATTCAAATTTCATTTTTAGTTTTCAAAAAAAAACAAAACAGGTTTAAAACCTGAAACAATTCCTACCCGAGCCTGCTATAATCTTTCCCGAGCAATCCAATTCCTTTCCCCGAGTTTCCCTCCCCGAGCACATATATTTTTTTCTTTTATATCTGTTAAACACTCGCAAATACTTCGAATACTATCCCGAGCAAAATCATTATCTGCTTCGAGCCAGACAATCTATTTCACGCACACAAACCCGAGATCATTTGCTTCTTCCCAAATCCACAACTACACTGATACAAACTGACATCGCGTGCACATGTACATGCGCTCATCCACGATCTGATCATCGATGATACCTCCGGCATGTCACTTATCACCCATACCTTCGATCGCTACCTCCAAATTACACACGCAAGCTACAGATCGAAATCGAGGCACACGACACCCAGGAACCCAAAAAAAACCCATCGATAAAAATCGCTTCGCCGCCGACGAATTCGATCACCGGTGACTTCGCCACTCCACCAAGATCTCCGCCATGGTCCCCTGCTTCTTTCCCCTGAACGCGATTCCACTCGATGCAACGATGCTGGCGAATTCCAGCTCCAAACTTCGACGAGTCAAACCGGGTTTTAAACCCTAAATCCACATCGCAACCCTTCTACAATCATCAAAAAATATATTCTACCATTTTTCCTCCAATCTCCACTGCCTAAGCTACCTTCACCATTAATCACGATCCCCAACTCATCGTTGATCATCGCATTTTGATAAAAATGTCAATTTTGTTCAACTGGCAATTCTTCATCATTTATAAACTTAAAAATCATAATTCCTTCACCTAAAATAGTTATTTTGTAATACAATCACAATTATATAATCAGATTATAAAACTGAAATACTCGAATTTTTTTGATTTATGATGATTTTACTGTAAATTATATATGTTGAAATAATTGCTTCCTAAATCTTTTTGAATTTATTTTTAAAAATAATGTTAGCTTGTTACAAACATTTTTCTTTTAGAAATCAGAACCTAAATTTGATTTGTTTGGGAGATACGAATTTTTTCAATCTTCTCAACCCTGTCATATATAACAGAGGCATGTCTTGCCTGAGAACAGTCATGCACATATTGATTCACCCATATACATGCATATACACTGGCTAACATATACACATTCACACAATATTTTAAATCATTATCATCGCAGACCTAAAGATCCAAAAGAAATGTTTTAAAATTTTGAGTTGGCTCACCTGAAAACAAGCTTGAACAGAGGAAGCTTGAAAACTGGCATTTGAAAACTTGCATACATTTTGTTGACTTAATTCTTGAAAACTTGAACTGGCTTTGAACTTGAACATGAATGCTGGAAATCTTGTTATAGTTGAGATGCTTTCATTTTAATTTTTGAAACTGAAGTGCTTTGTTTTCTTATTTGATCTCAGGTTGTATTTGTTTTGATGAGCGAAAATGGGGAGAAGCTTGCTAAATAAAACAAGTATGCAAATCTTGATAGTTGCATTTGTACACAAAAATCTTTGCTGGTATCCATGAATCAGAGATTTTTATTTTCAAAAAGGAGCTGAAAAGAGATGTCTCGTGTACTATAGGTGATGGCATTTAATGCCTTGTTTCATATCAAGCTTACACAAACCATTTCTTTATTCCTTTAGGTACAAAACTTACATATGTTTATATTTGTTTGGCTAAAGCTAAGCATACTTCCTCTATTCCTATTCGTATGCATTGAAATGATTTCTGCCTGCACATTAGTTTACAACTTGAATATCTTTTACTGTCTTCATGCTTTTGTTTTGGTTTCTTATACTTGAGTATATTTATATACTTTCTTTTCTACTTTGGTAGGTAGCTTACTTTCTTTTAATCAGATTTTTTTCCTTTGTTTTTTTTTTGACCAAACAATACTTGTTCGGCTGATTTGATCTTTGTACATGCTGAGAAGATGGCATTACATGCTTGTCTATTTGGTTTACAACCTATGCTATTTGTTAATATGTATGTACAGTTTCTTGTTTTTCTTCTTTACTTTATTCATGTTGTTTTGCTTTGGCCTTATCACTTTATAAAATAAGGTGAACTTCTATTTAACAAGTTGTTTGAATTTTTAGCTAATATATTCACTTTATATTCTACAAAATAGCTTATTTATATTTATATTTATTTTTCTATTCCCAACCTAAATATTTAATAGTCTTGTATGTCTTATACTTATTATTTTGTAATATAAATGAATTTCTATTTTAAATTTGTTGTCAAAATTTGAGCTAATGTTTTCCTTTATATTTTCTATTATAATTTATCTTATATATATTGGTTTCTATTACTAATTTAATTATTATTATTTTACTTCATATCCAATATATACAATATTTTAAATTTTGAATGATTTAATATTTTAATTTGGTTTCGGGGAAACTCGCTTCCATGTAGAATAAATTATACAATTCTTTTAATTCAAAAATTCTACAAATTATTAATTTAAATTAAATAAAAATCTAGGGTCGTTACAAACTTCCCCCCTTAAAAGAATTTCGTCCTCGAAATTTCCAAGGAGACACAAAAATAGATGAAGAATATTTCATCGAATCAACTGAATATCTATTCTGCATTTGGCTTACCAAATCAGAATATCAATAACAGATACAAGAACGAATTTGTTTTAACACTTCACAAGATACTCGGGTTATCCAGATCTACGAAATATACAATGGCATCGGTTAGTTCGAAGGATAACTAACCATTCGTAGAATATATCCGGACCCAAAGAATAGATAGATGTATGGATACAATTTCAAAATTTTCAGTTTAAAAACTAAATTATACCTATCAACCATAGCAAACAAAGCAATCAATTCATCCAAACAAACAGTTTTGGTCCATCCGGAGTTTATGTCCCATATTGATATATCGAATCTCTTTCTGGATCTACCAGAAACTATCGAAGAATTGAGAAGAGATGCTGAACAAAAGAGATTGATAGAGAAAAGATTGTTCCCTCGTTGTTCAGAGTATCGACCATTTGTAGTCGTATTCCCCTGTCCCCTATCTCATCCTCTTCTTGCGCTCATACTCACTATCAGTAGATAGTAAGAGAATTTACTGAGGCATTCGAACGGATATCTGAGGAATACTCATTCTAGGATATTCTTCACCCTATCTCTAATGAGCTACTTAACGTGTTATACTCCTGAGCTAAAGTTCAACCTTAGCTCTGATACCACATGTAACGATCCGGGTTTTTCGCGCTCGAAAATCAACATCCGTACTTCACATTGTACTAGAATGCCGCAGATTCGACCGTTCAAATCCGATTCGCCGGAGCTATAGCACAGTTAAGCAAATAACACAGCGGAAGAAAAAGAATATAGATATACAACATCTGATACAATATCCAGATACAATGATGATACAATGAATACCTATATACATCAGAGATACGATACAACAAATAGCAGCGGAAAGAAAATAGATAGCACCAGCAGCGGATAGAATGTCTCCAATAGAATGCTCCAAGATAAGCAACGTCAGTCCATGAACTCCAAGAACTGAACTAGCTCCAAATAGTCTACTAAACCTGAATATCTGAAAAACCCAACTCTAGGCTGCCCGTGTGGAAAATTGTGGGCACCCAGAGTTTAGGAAGGGAACAATAAACTCCGGAACAGTCATGGGACTGGTGTGAGCAACAAAAACAGTTTATCTTTAAAACAAGCAACAAAGGCTTTTAAACATTGAAATCCGCAATGCTTTTCGAAAATGAAACTACCATAAGGCCTCCCGCCACACACACAATGCAATCGCAGAATTGGAGGAGATTTCTCCTTATGATAGTCAAACATGCTTACTACGCAAAATCAAAACTCTTTTGATATTATTACTAGTGCATAGTGTAGAAAAAACATTTTCGAAAATATAATATTAATCTTAGCCGGCATACAACATTTCATCGTATGCCTACTATAGCTACCATGTTCAATAGCAGGTTACCGCCACATTCCATGGCAGGTAATACAACTAAAACCGTACAGGGTTCGTATTGTTTCTTTGGATTTCCAACAAATGATCAGGCTAAGGAACTTCCTTACCGAAATAGAAACGCCTCTGGAAAGACGCCCCGGATCCTAACCGGATCTCTGCAAACAAAAGGCCGACGCTACCTCACGCTGTACAGCTGTAACTAGGTAACTAACACACTGACGCTACCTCACGCTGTACAGCTGTAACTAGGTAACTAACACACGAGTCATGTCATCCCCCGGTCGTTACCGACCTTTATCCGCGGGATCCCGAAAACCAACAAAGCAACATCATACAGTAATAAATTACCGTGTCCACATGAGTTAAGTATCTGGGCTCCATACCATGATACCACCCTTTATCCAGAAGGAAATGACATACCCTAGGGGAGCTACCCCTACAAACCTTTGTCGCAACATTCCTGTTTCGACCATTACCGGGTTGTGAGGCTCGACGAAGTCTCGTCCACAAAGCCACGCTTTTTCACAAAGCCACGCTTCGATCAACAAATGATCAGCAGCACTTCGTATGCCACATTACCAAATTGGGAATGTATCACTAGTAACCATCAACTACATAACCTCTGAGCTCGTACGTCTCAGAGAAGGGTGTTAAGCTAAGAGAATAAATTCTCCGCCACCAACAGAAATGTATTTGATAGAAACCAGCTTTACATCTCAAAGTGTAATGTCAGACACACATCCATACAAGTCTGTTCCGGGTTCGAACAGAACCGAAGGCACTTCCAAAAAAGCCCTTGCAAATCCGGGTATTCACAATCTCGATCGGACTTCCCATCACTTAGGGAATCTCTATACCGGAGCCATGATGTAGAGAAAATCGATAGGTCATCATATCGCTCTCGCAAATACCCGGTCTTCACCACCGGTCTTCAAATGCTATCCATATACGTCGTATCATTATTCGGAATGGGTTATATGACACAAAGGTCCTCTCCCGGCTAAACCGAATAACGAGCGCAATTAAAAATTATCTGGATACTGGGGTCTCAGTTAAATCACAGCTTTAAAGCTCAAAACTTTTCATTCGAATGGTAAAACAAATTACCATTTCCAATCTTTTAAACAAAAAGATTTATTTCAAAAACCTTCAATGGTTTAAACAATTTCCACACTTTTAATCTTTTAAACAAAAAGATTCAATTCACAAAGTTAACCCCATTCACAAAGATTCATTCATAGATTTTCAAATCGATTCCCATTTCAATTTAATTAACTCGTTAAATCCTTAAATCAAGATTTAACTTATAGCTTTCAAAACAATTCTATTTCAAGTTAGATTAACTCATCCGGTCTTTGAAATTAAAGACTCATTTCATAGTTTTCAAAACATTTCAATTCCATTTCAAACTTGAAATCTGTTAACACAATTTGGAAATCCTTTACTTATGTGAAAGCTTTTACTATTTGAAAACAAATAGTTTCGTTTCAGAAAAATCCAGTTATATTTACACGAGTTAAAACCCTTGAATTAAATTCAAATTCCCAAATCAATACTTTTAAATGGTTTAACCCATATATAACTTGTACAGCTTCTTTAATCCCTAGTTTCAAATCATAGAATTCAATTTCAACTTGAATTCAAATTTAAATCAAATTATTTAAATTTTCAAAACTTGATTAAGTTATTCGAAAAAACTTTTATCTTTGAAATCCCATTTCAAAAGCTTTTTATATTAAACCCCAATTTCCAATTTCAAAATCAATTGAAATTAAAATTTCAATTTCAAAAACATTGAATTTAAATTATCTGTGACTTAACCGATTTCCACGTGAAATCCATATTTGTGTGTGTAAAAGTGTAGTCCAGGGGTTTCACCCACAATAGTGCAACATCATTCAATCATCACAGATATATCGATAAGCGGTATAAACCATAACGCTTATCTTCATTCACAGATTCATAGATAAAATAAATTTATCGGTCACAAAGATTCACGATTACAATTTGATGTGGGTTTCGGATAACCAACTGGAATCCGACTCCCTGTCGCATCGAAATTCAAATGTCGTTTACGGGCCGAGGGATTTCATATTCATATAACAGTATATTCATTACAGATATAACAGTTCAGCATAAAGCAATTCATAGCATCATAATCACATAACAGAGATATAAATCTAATATGCATCATTCAATGAAATCCAAACATCATAAGTAAGGTCATTATCTGACTAACTTAAATCAGATTAATTACTAATCCTGGTTAATTAATTTCAAATCCTTACTATTCATTATTCTTTAACCATCAATTAATCAACCTTTAATCATAAATTAATTAACCTGTAATAATGAATTAATTAACCTTAATCACTTTCATTAATTAATAATAATCCTTTAATTATTTAAGGTTTCATCAACTAAAAGATAAACCATTTTATTTATTATTAATTACATCACTTAATTACCTTAATTATCTCTAAGGTAATCCTTTTCTTTTATTAATGACTTTATTAATATCAAAGTGTATTTAAAATATTGCACTTCTAAACTTAAATTCAAATTTCATTTTTAGTTTTCAAAAAAAAACAAAACAGGTTTAAAACCTGAAACAATTCCTACCCGAGCCTGCTATAATCTTTCCCGAGCAATCCAATTCCTTTCCCCGAGTTTCCCTCCCCGAGCACATATATTTTTTTCTTTTATATCTGTTAAACACTCGCAAATACTTCGAATACTATCCCGAGCAAAATCATTATCTGCTTCGAGCCAGACAATCTATTTCACGCACACAAACCCGAGATCATTTGCTTCTTCCCAAATCCACAACTACACTGATACAAACTGACATCGCGTGCACATGTACATGCGCTCATCCACGATCTGATCATCGATGATACCTCCGGCATGTCACTTATCACCCATACCTTCGATCGCTACCTCCAAATTACACACGCAAGCTACAGATCGAAATCGAGGCACACGACACCCAGGAACCCAAAAAAAACCCATCGATAAAAATCGCTTCGCCGTCGACGAATTCGATCACCGGTGACTTCGCCACTCCACCAAGATCTCCGCCATGGTCCCCTGCTTCTTTCCCCTGAACGCGATTCCACTCGATGCAACGATGCTGGCGAATTCCAGCTCCAAACTTCGACGAGTCAAACCGGGTTTTAAACCCTAAATCCACATCGCAACCCTTCTACAATCATCAAAAAATATATTCTACCATTTTTCCTCCAATCTCCACTGCCTAAGCTACCTTCACCATTAATCACGATCCCCAACTCATCGTTGATCATCGCATTTTGATAAAAATGTCAATTTTGTTCAACTGGCAATTCTTCATCATTTATAAACTTAAAAATCATAATTCCTTCACCTAAAATAGTTATTTTGTAATACAATCACAATTATATAATCAGATTATAAAACTGAAATACTCGAATTTTTTTGATTTATGATGATTTTACTGTAAATTATATATGTTGAAATAATTGCTTCCTAAATCTTTTTGAACTTATTTTTAAAAATAATGTTAGCTTGTTACAAACATTTTTCTTTTAGAAATCAGAACCTAAATTTGATTTGTTTGGGAGATACGAATTTTTTCAATCTTCTCAACCCTGTCATATATAACAGAGGCATGTCTTGCCTGAGAACAGTCATGCACATATTGATTCACCCATATACATGCATATACACTGGCTAACATATACACATTCACACAATATTTTAAATCATTATCATCGCAGACCTAAAGATCCAAAAGAAATGTTTTAAAATTTTGAGTTGGCTCACCTGAAAACAAGCTTGAACAGAGGAAGCTTGAAAACTGGCATTTGAAAACTTGCATACATTTTGTTGACTTAATTCTTGAAAACTTGAACTGGCTTTGAACTTGAACATGAATGCTGGAAATCTTGTTTTAGTTGAGATGCTTTCATTTTAATTTTTGAAACTGAAGTGCTTTGTTTTCTTATTTGAACTCAGGTTGTATTTGTTTTGATGAGCGAAAATGGGGAGAAGCTTGCTAAATAAAACAAGTATGCAAATCTTCATTTGTACACAAAAATCTTTGCTGGTATCCATGAATCAGAGATTTTTATTTTTAAAAAGGAGCTGAAAAGAGATGTCTCGTGTACTATAGGTGATGGCATTTAATGCCTTGTTTCATATCAAGCTTACACAAACCATTTCTTTATTCCTTTAGGTACAAAACTTACATATGTTTATATTTGTTTGGCTAAAGCTAAGCATACTTCCTCTATTCCTATTCGTATGCATTGAAATGATTTCTGCCTGCACATTAGTTTACAACTTGAATATCTTTTACTGTCTTCATGCTTTTGTTTTGGTTTCTTATACTTGAGTATATTTATATACTTTCTTTTCTACTTTGGTAGGTAGCTTACTTTCTTTTAATCAGATTTTTTTCCTTTGTTTTTTTTTTTGACCAAACAATACTTGTTCGGCTGATTTGATCTTTGTACATGCTGAGAAGATGGCATTACATGCTTGTCTATTTGGTTTACAACCTATGCTATTTGTTAATATGTATGTACAGTTTCTTGTTTTTCTTCTTTACTTTATTCATGTTGTTTTGCTTTGGCCTTATCACTTTATAAAATAAGGTGAACTTCTATTTAACAAGTTGTTTGAATTTTTAGCTAATATATTCACTTTATATTCTACAAAATAGCTTATTTATATTTATATTTATTTTTCTATTCCCAACCTAAATATTTAATAGTCTTGTATGTCTTATACTTATTATTTTGTAATATAAATGAATTTCTATTTTAAATTTGTTGTCAAAATTTGAGCTAATGTTTTCCTTTATATTTTCTATTATAATTTATCTTATATATATTGGTTTCTATTACTAATTTAATTATTATTATTTTACTTCATATCCAATATATACAATATTTTAAATTTTGAATGATTTAATATTTTAATTTGGTTTCGGGGAAACTCGCTTCCATGTAGAATAAATTATACAATTCTTTTAATTCAAAAATTCTACAAATTATTAATTTAAATTAAATAAAAATCTAGGGTCGTTACACACTCCCAACAATCGAGGGGTGGCCACCAAATCGAATCACAAAAGCAATATAATGGTATCGAAGAAATATGCCCGATAAGAGGAATGACCTCACATTAGCCCGGTATAGCTCCTGATTTTAGTCACATCTAAGCTGACTCACGGGAGTCAGGGTCACGTCATACCATATAGAATCGTCGCCAAACCATCCTACTTCATTTCTGGAATCTCCACCACGTACACAGTTGTTAAAGTGGTTTTCGGTATCGACAGAGAGTATGCCCATATCCGATCCCGGTCTCTTTAACAACCGAACGCTTATTACACACCGGATGGTTCTTTTACATTTTCAAAAATCAATTCATAATTGATATCAAAATATCAAGTTCGCTTCAAAATCAAATCCATTTCAAAAATCATCGTATCTACGCAAAATATACGATTTTATTTCAAAAATCATTTCGCCCCAATATCTGATTTCAATTTCAAAAATCATCACATTTCAATTTAGATTGTAACTTCATTTAGCCCAATTCGTATTTAAATCCAAGATTTAAATCTAAACATTTCACCTTATTGACCAGCTAGAAATTTTGGAAAATAGTTTGAATAGTTTAAAAATAGCTTAAATAATTAAAATAGTTAAATTACTCTAAAATATTAAAGAGAGATTTCAAAATAGTTTAAATTTTGATTTAATATAGTTAAATAGATTTAAAATAGATTAAATAAACTTAAATAGGTTAAATAGCTTTAAAATAGATAAAAATATAATTAAAATAAATTAAAACAGTTAATTAGTTTAAATTAAATTAAATTGGGTTAAGTAGATTTAAAAATAGATTAAAATAAGTTAACCCGGGTTTAAGATAAGTTAAAATGATTTAATATAATTAATATAGGTTAAAATAGTTTAGTATAAAATAGTTTAAGTATTTAAAATGGTTTATATAGCAAAATAACTTGGGAAAACCAAAATGAAATAGCTTCAAAGTCAACCATTTAATTTCCACTTACCAATCTGAATCAAATTCAAATTTCCATTCAGCCAATTCAAATCTCAATTTCAATTCAAAACAATTTCGATTTCAAATTAATTCAATTCCATACCAAATCCAATTTCATCAAATTTTCAAAATGTTGTCTTTATCACCCTTATTCTTAATAATATTCAAAATCCGAATAAAAGTTGAATCCTTTAAAGTCCAATCAATTTACGAAATTCAATCATATCACAATTTTAATTTCAAAGTCTTAACTTCAATTATTAACCAATTTGTTTAACAAAAATTTATTTCAACATCTCAACATCAAATTCGCGATAAATTCAATTTCTATAAAAATTGATTTTTCTAAATTCCTTTAAATCAGACCATTTAAAATAATTCCAAATCAAAGATTTTACAAATTATTTAATTTAACCAATCCGGTACCCATATATAATTTTCTATCCTATGGCCAAGTGATCAGTTATTTCAATTAAATTTCAGGAATAGAGATATATCATTTCAAATCAAATCATAGTGTCATAGGTATATATCATTTCAACCTATTTCTCAATTTATTCACAATGATTAAATTTACAACTATAAATAATGCACAGGGTGATGACAGGATATATACAACAAATAAACATCCAAACATTCAAACATCAATCAATAGCATCCATCGCAACCAATCATCCAAACAGACAATATAAATCACGGAAATTCATAGTTATAAATGTTCGGTAATTTAATTTCGATTAAATTTCAATTCTAATTTGACTATCGATTTCAATTTCTAACATTAAATTCGATGAAAATCTAGATGATAGTTAAATTTTATCAACAACGACTAATAAAATCATATCACTTCACAATATTAAATTTAACTAGCATCAGAATATTCTAGTACGTTGTGAGCGTTATAAAACACTCACCTTGAGTTTCAATTTCAAATCATATCAAACGACGTTCGATTTAATCTGAAATTTTAGTTAGCTCCAAACGCTCCCGGATCTGCACTGCAACGAAGCTCTCATCTCTGCGATTCCAACGCAAAAAGTTTCGTTCGATTCTGATAACGTAAGACGAAGATATGCATGTTTAAAGTTTATATACACATTTATATAAATTAAATTACAATCTTTTTTTTTTAAACCTTAAATCGAATCTGGCCGTTCATCCCTCAAAAATCAGATCTGGGCCGTGACAAGTCTTCTTCCTCAACGCAACTACTCCAGGTGACAAACGTATGCAAGGCAACCCATCACGTCCACGTTCAACCTAAAACCGCGACCACCACGTTCAACTTGAGATCGATCAGGTGCCTCCATCTCGAAGCCCAACGAAAACCCTTCCCCCGGCCACGACCACGGCACGCTCGGTGCCCTAACTTGCTCGAAAAACACGATCGAACGGCGGCGCTTTAGGCTTCGATTCCTCCTTCCTCGTGGCGCCGCGACTCAGTCCACCTATGGATCTGGTAGATCTCGCTAAGATCTACAATTTCCTAGTTGGAAATTTTTACTAAAAGTTGATGGATTTCGATTTATTAAGGGAGAAAGTCTCGAGTGATATCGGCCATGAAAGAATAAGTGGCGGCTGCGTTCGATTGTAGGGTTTCGGAAAGGAACGCGTGGATATATACGTATAAACAAATTATTATAATATTATTATCCACAAATAACATGATTTTCGAACGAACTCCAAATTAGACGTGCCGACTGGCGTTTGTAAGGTTTTACCCGCATTCCGAACACAATGGAACGTGTTTCGGAGGCTAATTCGATCTTCTGTGTGAGTTATAGAAATAAACGATCGATTTTAAATTAAACCGATTAAATGAATTTCTAAACGTTTTCAGCTGCCACGGTCAAATGGCAACTCCGATTGCTCCGAGATTTGAAATCCGATAATAATAAACTATTACGGATCCAATGGGACTGGTTTCGTCAAATTCCGAGACTGTGCCTCGGAAGGCTATTTTTACTCGTCGATTAAATCGACGACTTTTCAAAATTTACAGAATTTCTTAAAATTCAAATTTTAAATGTTAACAAATTCATTGTTGTTTAAATAAAATTTTATTTCAATCTTCGATATCATTTTCAATCATATCATATTCAAAACTCAATTATTCAAATATTTGCAAATTTAAATTTTAAACAATTTTGATTATCCGAAATTCATTATCCTGAAATAATTGAAAATGAACTTATAAAATTTTACTTTAAAACGAATTCAAATTATGGAACAATTATTTCCGTTATACAATTATTCAATTCCCGTTATTAAATTTTATTCAATTATTCAATTAATTTCCAATATTAAATTTAAACAATTTAATTGTTCAATATTCAACAAATTCCAATATTACATTTTAAATGAATTCTCGTTATCAATCAATTACTTTATTTACATCCATTTGTTCAGACTTGTCATCCCTCCATGGCTTGAGTGGAGACCATATATTTCCATGTTCATTTGTTCTTGGGGAACCAGAGAATCGCCTAGGTGAAGGATCCAAAGGTGTATGATAAGAAGCAGAGGGATCCAAAGGATTGCAAGGAATCGGAAGTGGTTCATGTACATCCTTCTTTTGTGAATTACAAAATTTGATCGCTACTTGCTCCAGAAAACTTAGTCGTCGCGCAGTGACCTTTTTTTCAAAGTATAATTCTCGTTGTAAATCTATTTGCTACTTTTGGTAGTGATGTATCTCATCGATTTTCTCCTTGGTGTTAGGAGAGACAAATTGAGATCGTTTGGACTTCTTGTTATCGGGAGTGAATCCCGTGTGATAGGAGGACCACTTATATGTCGGTTCCTTATCTGGTGTAGGAGTTGGAAGGTGATGAGGTGTATCCGTTGAGCTATCCGTTGTTGGTGTTGAGAAGGAGAGATGAGAGTTGTCAGAAGACATGCTTTTTTCTTGTGTAAAAATATGAAATTTATATATTCTTGTAAAAAGGCTATTTATACATGATTTTAAAGGTTATACATAGGTAATTTCAGAAAACAAATTGTTAAAAAATTGTTGGTTAGTTTTAACAATGTTAATTTGTGGATAAAAAAATTTTTAGCCAAAAATAGAATGGATGAAAGTGTAGTATTAGTTTAGAATATCATTAAGAGAACATATTCCTAAATCGCGTCGCAGTTTAACAAATGTTTGTTCATTTAGTGGTTTTGTGAAAATATCTGCTATTTGATTTTCGGTATTTACGTATTCTAGTAAAATTCCTTTTTCTATATTGTCACGTAAAAATGATGTCGTATATCTATGTGTTTAGTACGTGAGTGATATACATGATTTTTTGATAGATTTATTGCACTTGTATTATCGCAATATATTGGTGATTTATCAATAACTTTGCCAAAGTCCTTAAGTGTTTGTTGCATGTATATCACTTGTGCACATGCTAGAGCTGCTGAAATATATTCGGCTTCGTAAGTAGATAAGGAGACATAATTCTGCTTTTTGCTAAACCATGAAACTAATGATTGTCCGATAAAATGACACGTTCCGCTAGTACTCTTACGATCTGTTTTACATCCACCGAAATCCGCGTCACTATATGAAACTAGTTCAAACGTTGATCCCTTAAGATAAAACAAACCGTAATCTCTGGTACTAGATAGATATCGTAAGATACGTTTAACAGCTCTTTGGTGAGATTCTTTTGGTTTTGCTTGAAATCGGGCACAAAGACATACACTCATCATAATGTCGGGTCGACTAGCCGTCAAATAAAGTAAGGAGCCAATCATACTACGATATAATTTTTCATCAAAATCTTTTCCATTATCATCTTTTTCCAAGTGAACACAAGTACTCATTGGTGTTGGTTTGCTTGAAGTTTTATCCATTTCAAAACGACATAATAGATTGTTACAATATTTTTCTTGATGAATAAAAATACCATTTTCAAGTTGCTTTATTTGTAAACCTAAAAAGAAATTTAATTCTCCCATGTGAGACATTTCAAATTCGTTTTTCATAATATTTGAAAATTGAGTACAAAGATTTTCGTTAGTTGAACCAAAAATAATATCGTCTACGTAAATTTGTACAACTAAAATGTCGTTATTTTCCCATTTAACAAATAAAGTCGTGTCAATTTTACCTATTTGGAAACCAGATGCAATCAAATGAATTTTAAGACGTACGTACCAGGCACGGGGGGCTTGCTTTAAACCATATAAGGCCTTTTTTAATTTGAAAACATGATTGGGATATTTTTTGTGAACAAACAATGGAGGTTGTTCAACATATACATTTTCTTTAATAAAACCATTTAAAAAAGCACTTTTGACATCCATTTGAAATTTAAAATTGTGATGACTTGCAAAAGCAAGTAATGTACGTATGGCCTTGAGTCTTGCTACCGGAGCAAAAGTTTCGTCGTAGTCGATACCTTCTTCTTGATTATAACCTTGAGAAACTAGACGTGCTTTATTTCTAACTATATTTCCGTTTTCATCTGCTTTGTTTTTAAATACCCACTTTGTTCCAATAACTAATTGATTTTCAGGTCTTGATACTAATTCCCAAACATTATTACGTTTAAATTGATTTAATTCTTCTTGCATAGCTATTATCCAAAAATTATCGTTTGAAGCTTCTTTATAATTTTTTGGTTCAAAATTTGACACAAATGCTATATGACTTATTTGGTTAAGTTGATTTCTAGTTTCTCTGGAATTAAGATCTCCAATGATATTATCTTTTGGATGATTTTTTAGAATTCTAGGAGATGACACTAAAATATTATTTTGTGCATTTGTCTCATTATTAGAAGACTCTGTTGTATTTGGAAATATTTCTTCATCATCATTAGTATGATGATTAAGTAAATTTTCATTAAATGAAACATGTAAACTTTCTTCAATTGTGTTAGTACGTTTATTAAAAATTCTATACGCTTTGCTACGATTCAAATATCCAACAAAGATTCCTTCATCGGTCTTCGGGTCGAATTTTCCCAAATTATCTTTTGTTTTTGGTATAAAACATTTTGATCTGAAAGCTTTAAAGTATGATACTTTAGGTTTTCTTCCAAAAAATATTTCAAAACAAGTATGTTTAGTCATAGGTTATATTGTTACTCGATTCAAAACATAACAAGTCGTAGCAATAGCTTCAACCCAAAAATGTTTTGGTAAACCACTACTATTTAACAGTGTTCGTGCACATTCTTGTAACGTACGATTTTTTCTTTCTACTACACCATTTTGTTGAGGTGTGTGGGGAAAAGAAAAATTGTGGCTTATGCCCTTTTAATTACGAAAATTAGTACAAAGATTGTTTTCAAATTCTCCACCGTGATCACTTCGAATATTCTTAATTTTCAAATCCATTTGAGTTTTAACTCTTTTAGCAAAAAATTTAAACATACCAAAGGTGTCACTTTATGTTTTAAAAATAAAGTCCATGTATATCTTGAAAAATCATCAACTATTACGAAAACATATTTGTTGTGATTTATAGATCGTACCTGAGTTGGACCAAATAAATCTAAATGTAATAATTCTAATGGTTGTTTTGTAGAAATATTATTTTTAGATTTAAAAGAGTTTTTCTTTAGTTTTCCAATTAGACAATCGTCACATAAATTATCTACTTTATAATTTATTTTAGGTAGATCTCTAACTAGCTCATATTTTGCTAATTTATTAATATATTTAAAATTGATATGACAAAATCGTTTATGCCACAACCATGGATCGTCATGTTTGGCGGTTAAACATAAATTTGAATTTCGATTTGACCTTTACCACAATGATGCTGTCCACAGATCAAATTATTTCGTGGATTGGATTTCATTTGACTGTCTATATTCATATTTAAGACATAAATATTTTTGTTTCTAAAACCCTCAAAGATAAGTTGTTTGTTTTTGTCGAAAATATTACATCTATCCTTTTCAAAATTGATTTGAAAATCTTTATCGCATAATTGACTAATGCTAAGTAGGTTGTGTTTTAAATTTTCTACTAACAAAATATTTGTAATAATAGGAGAGTTAGAAATACCAGAGTTGATGACTTCTCCGATGCCAATAACGTATCCTTTTGAGTTATCTCCAAAAGTTACTGTTCCGCCATCGATATATGTTATATTTGATAACATTTTTGCATTTCCGGTCATATGCTTGGAGCATCCACTATCAAGTATCCATTTCTCCTTATTTTTATTTTGGATACCTACAAGATAAAAATAATTTAATTGGTACCCATATACCTTTTTAGGGTCCTAAATGTTAGGAGGAGTAAGTAGCCATACCCAAGAAGGTTTGGTACCTTTATGAATATAATTTTTGTTATAGACTACGTTATCTAGAAAATTATTAATATGTTTTTGTCTAATCAAATTATTATTTGTCTTAGTAATCCAAATTTTTATACTTTTGGTATTCATTTTAGACTTAGGTGATCTTTTAGTCTTTTGATAAATAACACTATATTTCTTAACATTATTTCCTTTTTGTTTAGGAATATTTTTAAATCCTATTCCACTTCTATTAAATTTTGAAACATTATTTGTAATTTTATCTAATTTTTCTTTTATTTCAAAATTTTCAATTTTCAATGTTTCTATATTACTTTTCAAGTTGATATTTTATTTTAACAAGTTATCCTTGTCTAGTTTAACTTTTCCAAGATCGATAGATATAGTCTCATTTTCAACAAAACTACTTTTAATTTTTTTGAGATAATTCTAGTTCCTCTTCTAAAATAATTTTTTCATCTTTTAACATTCCTATTTCAAGTTCTAATCATCGATTTATTTTGGCTATATGTTCTTCATTTAATTTTTTAATTTGTCTAAACTTATCATCTAATTCCATGCTAAGTTCTAATAATTCATCATAGCTAAGGTCGGGACATACCTCATCAGTTTGTGCCATAAAACATACATTAGCTTGTTCTCCATCACTATCGCTGTCACTGTCTGATGATGATGAAAAATCCGAGTCATCCAATGTTACTTTGAAAGCTTTCTTCTTTTTGAATTTTTCAAATTTGTTCTTCTTTTTATCATTGTTAAGCTTGGGACAATCTTTCTTCATATGTCCAAATTGATCACATTCATAGCATTTGATTGACGCTTGATTTATTGAGCTTGATTTTCCTCCTTTCTGAAATCTAGTCATTTTTTCTAAATTTCTTGAATTTTTTGTAGTTTTTGGCAATAAATACAATTTTTTCTTCGTCTAAGTCGGAGTCTTCATTTGTTGCTGGGAATGCTATGTTTTTCTTCTCTGAATTTTGTTCTTTTCTTGCTTGTAAATTAGCTTCATAGGACATTAAATTTCCTATCAATTCTTCAACTAAGAGTGTTGAGAGATCGTTAGCTTCTTTGATAGCTAAAACTTTTCTTTCCCACTCTGGAGTTAAAGAATTGAGTATTCTAGATATTAAGTCAAAATTTGTGAATTTGACTCCAAGTGCCAATAAATCATGTTGAATGGTTTGGAATCTAGAGTACATGTCTACTATGGATTCATTTTGTTTCATTTTAAAAGATGAAAAATGATTTTGTAAAATTGAAATTTTAGTTTGTTTAACTTTGTTTGTGCCTTCGTGTGTAACTTGTAAGGTACGCCAAATGTCATATGCAGTGTTACATAACATGACACGTGAAAATTCATTCTTATCTAATGAACAAAATAGAACATTCATAGCTTTGGCATTATTAGAAGCTACGGTTTTTTGTGCATCATTCCATGTGTTCATAGTAGTGTCAGGTGCTTCATATTTATTTTAGGTGGCTGACCAAATTTCTAATCCATTAGCTTCCATAAAAATTCTCATACGTGTTGACCAATATGCATAATTAGAACCATTAAAAATTGGGGGACGTGCTGTAGATTGACCTTCTTGAAAAATACTTGCCATATTAAAGTTATTCAAATACATGTTACTTTACTTTGATCAAACCTTGCTCTGATACCAATTGAAAGTCTACGGGGTGGATCGTGTAGTGTATATACAAGTATATGTGACAAAATATATGATGCAACTAAAACAATATTAATCTAATTAAATATAGAATAAGCACACCAGGATTTTATACTGGTTCGGACCTCCCGTCCTACGTCCAGTCCCGAAGCTCCCCTTTGGAATTAGACTATCAAACACCCTCGCTTCGCCCAAAGGAATAGGCTTGATTACAATAATTTGTTCTTGTCAAATGTGTGTTCTTAGTATAACACGGATGTTGACTAATTAGTACAATTGCTTCCAATATATATCTAAAGAGTATTGTCTATGAAGAACTGAATATATGGAAGAGTGAATACAAGTATAGATTGCTAGAGTGCAGAAATCAAGAATATGATAGAGTTAGAGAGCGTAAGTCAGTAAGGTAGTCAGGTGAGTTCTTTCTCTTGATTCCTGATGCTATATATAGTTGTAGATAGGTATGTTGAGTAGTTGCATCCACTAATGAGTGCTCTATAGTTGCTTCTGTTGATGATGAAGAGTTGCAACGAAGAGAAGCGAAGATGTCTATTCGAATGTGACAGTTGAAGTTCTTATTTGAAATACGAGTTTGAAATCAGACATCTGGTATTTGTATTAGACGTCTGATACTATATTTTTTTGAACATAGTAGGTTTTCAGATGTCTGAGTGCTATTACCAGACGTCTGAGTGCTATTACCAGACGTTTGAGTGCTATTACCAAACGTCTGGTTTAGAGATTCCAATTCTATTCTTGAGCCCGGTGTTATTGAAGAAATTGAAGTTTCACCTAATTTGACTTATGAGCAACATCCTATTCGTATCATTGCTAGGAGGTTAAACGCCTTCGTAATAAAGATGTTCCGCTTGTGAAAGTTCAATGGTCCTCAAATCCTAAGGATTGTTCTTGGGAATCCAGAGAATTCATCGAGCGAACACATCCGGACCTACTCTCTCGTGCTTTATAAGATGAACTTCCCACTTTAAAATTTTCTTTTGTGTTGTTATGCCTTAAAGTGGTTGTTACTTTTTATTTTCTTCTTAAGTATTGCGAGGACGCAATTTCTTTAAGGAGGGGAGTCTGTAACAACCCGCATATTTTACAATTATATATTTAAATGTTTTATTTAAATATAGCATCGTTTGTTGAATTTAAAGTCTGAAATGTGACTTTTTGTAAATAGTCGAATCCGGACTCGAGACCACTCCCATTGAGTTCAAAACAACGTTTACAATTTTTTAAGTATAAACATTGATATATTTGGAGTTGATTAAGATTTTGGTATTTTCATTTGGGCTTTGGGTTTGGTTCTAGCCTACTAACCCAATAAGAGAACCCAAACTTCTCTACCAAATACCCTAACTCCTCTACTCTTCATTCATTCTACTCCTCATTTACTAACACTCAAGCTAAAGAGAAAAATGGGGGAAAAGAGGGGAAATTAAAATTCCTAAGCCCTAGATTCTTAGGAAATTCAAATTCAAGTTCTAAAATCAAAGAGAAGCTTAGGTAAGCATCCTCTTCATCCTCTCCATCTCAATCTCTCTTCAATTTTCAGAAATTCCTATAACCTAACTTAGGAAATTCATTTCATTTGGTAATAGATTGAAGATTCTTGAGGTGTTGTTGAAGAGAAATCGATCTTGCTTTGTTTTAGAGCTTCTCATTTCTTGTTTTTGGGTTTAAAGGTGAGTTCTTGAACTCACATCTATGTCTATAGCTTTCATTGTTGTTAGGTATGAATTCCTAACATCTAGTTGATGTCCAATTGCTTTTGATTTGAATTGATTTGGTGAATTTTCCAATTTTGGTATTTTGAAGTCAAAATCTTTAAAGATCCTATCTTGGATGTTTGGACATGTTATTTGGGGTGTATCGAAGAGCCTATAAGGCTGGGTTGTCGCTTGGCATAATTCCCTAGCCTCCGTCGCTCGTCCGATCGCTTCCGAACCGATTTGGCCATCAATGGCCTAGGCAAACTGTTGCTTAGTACAGGCAACCAGACGTCTGGTTAGGGCACCAGAAGAAAATATATATATACGGCAGAAAAATATATATCCAAAGACATGAACCAGACGTTTGGTTCAATCGATCAGACATCTGGTTAGGGGTTCTGGAAATTATAAAGAAACGAAAAAAAAAAGAAAAAGGCAAAACCCCAGGTCAGGCTTCTAGCCAATCCAACCAGACGTCCGGTCCTATTGGTTTTTGTCCATTTTGCCTATTTTTATGCGAATTTCCATTTTCTTATCGATTTTTGTTGATCCGATTAGTTGTTGTCATTTATTATCGACTTTGATGACTTCTTTTCTAGATTTTTGAGAATATCCCTTTGATGGATTTGATATCGATTTCTATGGTTTTGATTCACGTCATCGAATGTGAATTTTTGATGATAGATTGTTTTTACAATCATTTCTGTGATTTGTCACTTTAAAATGAAAAGGTTTCTATACTGGTAGTAAATACTCAAACCCTTTCACAAAAACGATTTCAACACTACTTTTAAATACAGAGCTCGTTTTTAAAACTATTTTCTAATCTATTAGTATATATAAACCTTTACCTCATTCGTACGAGAAATCCAATTAAACAACTTAGCAAAACAAGTGGTATGAAACGCTTGCGTTTACTTCGTCGGTTGATTCTTAGACTTGTTCGATTGAAATCTTGTGACAATTTTCGAGTGGAAATCTACAATCTGTTCGTAAATTTTTAAGTTAAGCTAGTGGTTATGGGACATGAAGCTAAACTCACTTATTTACTAGCTTAGTGTAATTTACACTTTTATTGATCAATGGTGATCATTTTGAGTTTTAGACTAGCGATGTGCGATGTCTCATAGTCCGACAAAGGGTGACTATACCCTGTCAGGAGGAGTTTTGGCTCATAGTCCACAAAGGGGGACTATACCCTGTCATGAGGAGCTTCAGCTCATAGTCCACAAAGGGAGGCTATACCCTGTCAGGAGGACTTTCGGCTCATAGTCCACAAAGGGGGACTATACCCTGTTAGGAGGAGTTTCGGCTCATAGTCCACAAAGGGGGACTATACCCTGTTAGGAGGAGCTTCGGCTCATTTTTTTGGGATAGCGTCCCATTTATGATACACATGTTGGTGAGTTTTCATGCTCTAATTTGTGATAGGCTTTTTCCCCCTTTTTTATGCTTTTTGGATTTTCTATTATGGTTTTCTGGAACATATGTTTCACCATTTATTGCGATTTGCATTGATATGTTTTGTCAACATTTGAGGTTTGGTGAATAAGCTAAAGAATATGACATTCTTTTTGGTGTTTTGAGAAGATTTGAGATATTGTATGATTTTCGTTGTTATCATATATAATTGTTATATCTCTTATCCTTTCTCATCTTATATGATATTTATAGCTGGACTGATCCGTTTATTATTATTTTTTCTTCTTACATAATACTTGGGTCAGACCGGGGTGTTTCATGTGCTTCCACTTGACTTCTTAGCAGGGACTAGCTTTTGACTTTTGGCTAACTACTTTAGCTTAGTAGTTTTTGTTTTTATACATTCAAGATAGAGACTCCTTGATTTATACATATTCTTTTGTCTAGCACTTGTACCTATTCTTTTGTGAGGTAGTTGATCTTGTATGACCACAACTTTGATGTACACTTCTATGTGTTATATTGATATATGTTTCCGCCTTTGTGATATGAATATCTGTAACTGATTTATGTTATGCTTATTTTATATTTGTTTATGAAGGCTACATAGCCACTATGTAGTAGCTTTGATTTTGTATTTGATATGTCAGATTTCCTCTTGAAATGAAATGCATGGCCTACTATCTGACATATTGGTACTCGCCCAAAGCAATTACGCAGATGGTCGCTCCTCAACAGCCTTATTCTTCGTGCTAGTCGATGGCATTACCCCGTAGTGTCCTTGGCTAGTGTGGGTACAGAGGTGGGGCGTCACAAGCATACACCACATACTCGACATATAGAGAGTAATCTAGAAAGGTGATGACCATACCCTAATGGTTGCGAACCACAGTCTTGCGGAGTACCCTATTTAAGCCATTACCGGGGCTAAGGTAGCGATTACCTTTCACATAGCACATTCCACTTTGAATGCCACACTGCCATTCCATAGTCACACAACTGATTTCTACAAACGTATAACTCCTGAGTTTGTACGTCTCAAGAAAGAGTGTTAAGCTAAGAGAAGTTGCCTTCTCTTCCACCAAATAGAGGATACATTCATAGAGATCAATTTATGTAACTAGAAATGCAACGTCAAACATTTGTCCATATAAGTTGCCTAGGAACAGGACAAACCGAAGGCACTGTCCTACCACATCTTGTCGAGAGTTACCTCTAGGATTAGTAGCGAGAAGTCCTTGCATCAAAGATCTTAAATGAAGAACTATTGTCACATAAAATGATATGGGAAATTTCCCCTGAGGGTTTGTTACAAGCAGCCATTCCATCTTCCAAATCATTCTTTAATTGATTAAGTTCTTTTTATCAAAATCTCTTCTGGAGAAATATATTTCTGAAACATTCTTTTCGATATGTATGGAATCATTAAAGCTCATCTATCAAATCCTTTGATTACTTTAAAACCTTTTTAAACTTGGAATAATTCAAAATCATTTCATTTTTAATTTAGGAAAATATTTCCAAATCATTTCTTTTAAATCCTAACATAGATTTCTTAATTTAAAACCTAAAATTTTGATTGAGTTAAAACCATGTTATCTAGGATGTTAATCCAAAACCAGTAAATGTTAAATGAGCAGAATCTATAGAAATCATCTAATTTGACTCAATATCAATTCCCGTATTCAACAAATACTATATGAAGAATAAAGGTGAAATCACCTATTAAATTCCACAAATAGTAAGAGTTCCCTCTACGGGTTTTAACACCAAGTACAAGAAGATTATCTCCACAAAATCCAAGTTATTTTATATTCAAAACACCATATCCTTTATACTTTGGAAAATTTTGATCCGAGTAAATCAAATTTACTATCCCATCCATCGGGCCGGTCCGGATAGCCAAGGACAGCAGGAAACTGTTTTTTCAAACCCAAGCCTAGACACTATCTCCCTAACACCCATAAGGCGGTCAAGTTATTTTAGTCGACTCTAAATCATTTAATATTTAACCATTCTATAAATTCTTCAAATTACCTTTAAAATACTTTATTAATCATTTGAAAACATTTACAAAAGATTTGGAAAAGAACGACTGCATTTAAAACTATATTTCGAAAGTTAGAGAAAAATGCTACGGAAAATGCATTTTAAGCTATGTTGATCAAAACGACTTTTTATCATTTGGAAATTCATTTCTAGAATCAAATCAATTTTAAAATATTTTTAGAATTTATTTCATATTTTTGAACAATTTTAAAACATCATTTTCAAAGAAATTCTTTTATGGATTCCGAACTGCGAAACCACGATTTTTCCAAAAACTTGTTTTACTCACATTTCAAAATCTGCTTATCAAAATCTCAATTTTCTTTCTTTGTTCGAAAATTATGGATATAATAGTTCGGAAAATTCATATCTCGAAGAATTCCGAGCTATATTCCATTATATACACTCGTTTGACTTTTATGGCGCGAAATCACGAACCGCCGTTACGCGACGCGCCTAATTTTGACTAAATTTTTAGTGACCTTTCAAACTTCACTGAAACACTTTCATATATTTATAAAACATTTCAATCTCATTTTTAAACCTTTTTAAAGAGGTTTAACATCCTATATACACCAGTTCATTAAATAAAGGAAAGTGATTTCCTTTGTGTTTATCGACGTGTATTTCCGTGACTTGCATATATATTTAACATTCTTATTAAACAACCAAAATTGATGATCAAAGCATATTAAACATCCATTGTAAACATCGTATCATCATCCAAAAATATAATATAAGTAAGAGTTTCTCACTTTGATTTTCTATTGGGAAAAGGCTATAGCTTCACAAACTCGCGATCCGAGCTCACGAACCCCAACAACTTGCCTCCAAGTATGCTTGGTCATTCCAGGCCAAAAGTGGTGCTCGGCCAAGCATGGGGAATGAGTTATAAGACTTCATATTGTTATCGAATTTACCAAAAACAAGACCTAAAAATAGGTTATTTTCTTTCATGTTTTTGGACATCCTACTCTCTAAATTTGGAAAAGTTGTCAACATGAAAGTTGTGGTAAATTCTTTTCTCTACGGTTTCAAGAAAACAATCATCCGATTTGGTTTAGTTATGGGGAAGTTATGGCCGAGTGAAGAAGAGATATTATCGGAATCACGAAAATCAAACCCGAGAATGGGTCAGCCTCTAGCTAATTTTGGACATGTTGCTTTAGGAATTTAGAAAAGCGATCAAAAGGAAATTTCTTGCAAATTATTTTCCATACAATTTGAAAAAAGGAAAAACTTGATTTTATTTTTATTATAAGAAAGATATGATTAAAAGAACAGAGGTATTCTCGGATTCATAAAAATGAAGCCCGAAAATACACTGTAAAGAAGTGGAATTTTGACATGGCTAAGCTCAAAAATTAAAGAAGTGTTCAACATAAAAGTTGTAGCCACAAGCATTTCACATGGTATAAAGAAAAGAATTACTACATTTTGTTCAGTTTTGGAGGAGTTATGCAAGAATGAAAAAGATGTATTTTCGGCCTTTAAAATTAGGCTCGAAATGCTTTGGAAGGAATGGAGTTTTTAGTATGGCTAAGTTTAGAATGGGGAAAAATTGACAACTACAAAGTTGTAGCCACTGAAATTTTGAATGGTTTTAAAAAATAAATGCACCATTTTATTCAGTTTTGAGAAAGTTACGAAGGAATAAAGAAGAGGAAAAATGAGAGGTATTTATAGCCAAGGTTCGCATCTAATATATCATGATATTTTGGCCACCATACATCACCACTCCATCACCATTCTTATGTCACCTTTCATGGCTGAAATGACTTCCCCTATATGTGTGTACTTGATGTGTAAGAAGGTTGACATTGAGTTTGCTTAAGTGGTAAGGATGTAACAAATATCTTAGATATTTTGTATATTTAATTTAAGTAAATTCATAAATGTAAATGGTAAATTCTTATGTACATGTTCATGTGCATATGACAAGTATATGTGCATATGTATATGTATACGCATGTTATATATATGTGCATAAGAGAATAAGGAAACATTGCGATCACTTCGAACAACTTTCGTTCGTTGAACCGTTTCCAATCAGAGAACAAATTCCTGGTCACATTTTCACTTATACATTAAATCACATATATATGTAAACAAAATTTGAAAACCAATTCTTATCGTTTTTAACCAATTAAAATGATCACATTTTATTTATAAAACCATATAAATTAATATCAACAAATATTTACAAAAATCATTATTATACTGATAAAGCGATATCGATTTTCTTATATTTTCAAATAAATTATTTATCTTTATAAAACTATTATAAATGATTTATTATCACTTTATAACTACTTAAAATGAATTATTATCATTTAAAAACAATTATTTATATAATTATAATTATTAAATCATTAAATCTCAATAAATTAAATAAACCAATTATTAAATATAAGGCCATCACTAATGATGTCTAAAATACACTTTATTTCCAAAAATAAAATAATATTTTTTTCATATTATTGTTTAATTATAAAAATAAGTGTGTATATTCAGCTCCGTGTGCATGTTTTACGATTATAGAGCTAGTTTTCGATAAAATGGTTTTCGGCCATTTTACCTATTTAAATATCGAGGAAAACTATTTTTGTAAATATCTACTCAAAATAAGATTTATTATTATTTATTATCACTCAAAACAATGTTATTTGTATTATTAACCATTTATTTGAATAAATTTAAAAATAAATATAATTTATCAAAGTGCTAAATTTGTCGGTCGTTACAGACTTCCCCCCTTAAATGAATTTCGTCGTCGAAATTACCCAAGACAAAAACCCAAAGGTTTTGCCTAAAATATTTATTTTTAAACTTATATTTATACGATGTATATAGATCATCCGTATACAATATCTGATTGATCTTCTATTCGAATTCACAACTTTACTTCCGAACTAGCATTGACCCCCCCAATCCTTTAGTGCGGACTTTGATCAGGGTTTTTGATCAGAATTTTAGTTCTTCCTTGCATAACTCTCAACTATGATAGAAAACTCTAGTATCCAATCACAAACCCTCATCAATGTTCGTCGTCAAGAATCGAGTGATAAATTCTATTTCAGATTGGTGTAAACACCTCATAGTTTTACACTCGAATCTTATATTAAATCGTGCGATGAAATAATCCACATACTTCATGCGTATTAACTAACCTTTCCAAAATTCTTATGAAAATACTTCAAAAAACATTCATCTTTTATTCAAACTTTTATAAAGATATAACCATTTTACATTTTTATTTTCAAATATCTGTACTTAAAGAAAACATTTCTTTTTAAAAGATAAATATCTTTTTATTATAACCCATCTCTAAACATATCTGAATGGTTTCTAAAAAACTCATTTTCAGAATGATTCATTAAATTTATAAATTACCATAAACTTCCTTTAAACTTTATCAAATGTGAAAACTTTCTTTATAAGTTAAACTTATTTATTAATTAATACTCTTTTATTAATTAAAACTTCCTTTATATATATTTATTCTTTACTTCTACAGTTTCAATATAAAAAAGTGTTCATATATTTATTCAATTATTTAAAGTATATTCACAATTTACTTAACAAGTTTTACTTACTTTAAAATATAATCAAAGAGATTAAAAATAAAACAGTGTCATAGTGAACTTCTTTTCTTTTATTAAATAAACATTTAACATTTACAATCTTTTTACAAAAGATTCCAATACTTGTTATTATCTTTAAAATCCCATTATTATAGATCTAAATTTACCGATAACGTTTCTTCCAAAGTGTCATTCTAGGGTTTAAAAACAAATGTTGCTAAAACATCGTTTACTACAAACCCAAAACCATTCAATAATAACTTTAAACATTTAGTTTAAAGATCAAAGCATACCCATACTTATCAATTAAGATAATACACTTTGATAAAAATTGACAACCATCAATTAATTTATCAATTAATGATTCACGTTATGCTTTTTAACTTTATAAAATTATATTGATTGAGTAACTCAAAAATGATACAAAGGAACTGGGTACTACCAATTGTATTGCACATTTTCTTACAAGAAGGGGAATACTTAGGAGAAGCGTTTACCATCTGAACACATCTCCTGCCCATTTTCAATTACTTTTGAGCCACTCGAATTGATTAATCATAAGATTGTTTTTTCGTTTTCAAAATCTCATTTTAGAAATAATACCTTTATTATTCCTATTTCAAAAAAAATCATTTGAAATTCCTTTCAAAAATACCAGAATTTAAATTCTCAAAAAGTCCATTATAAAGCATGTTTTATGTATCCAATTTATAAAATCACTTTTATAAAACTATTCATAAGATTTATTTATCTTAAATAAATTTATTTAATAAACACTGTTATTTATCAAATACCCTATAGTCAAATTGTGAAACTAAATTCACGAGGTGTTTGTATTTAAACTTTTAAATTAAACAACCAAATAATCAATGATAATAACTGAGTATTATACTTTCCTTAATCAAATAAATATTATTACTTAAAAAATATTCTTTATATTCAAAATATAATCCAAGGTAAAATTATTTCATTTACCAATTTTCAAAACCAAAATCATTTGTATATAATATCAATAAATACACGCTCGTATATAATACTCTCAAACTCATTCTAGAGTGTTACTAACCTTGTCTATAATGAGTTACTCCTCCTAGGGTATAACTAACCTATATTTGATTAGACTTTACCCTACCAAAGCCAAGGTTCTCACTTAACCTTGCGCTCTGATGCCAAATGTGATGACCTATCTCCTCGATCCTCGAAAACTGACATTAATACATCCTCGGTATTCACGTGCTGCAAATCCAAGTGCCGGAGAGGCGGATTATCGTGGGTAATAAAGAAAATAAAGATAGAACAAAATCTCATACGAATGGAATAACATATATTTCAACATATAACTTTACAGCGGAAATTTTAAATACATTTATCAGAGTTAAAACATGGACAATTATATATATATATATATTCTTACAAATATGGAATATAATGATACACAAGTGTGGTGGTAAAAGATAGCAATCTTCAGAAGAATCTTCTAACTCCATGCTCCGAGCTCCATCCAGATTTCTTAGAACTAAACCTGATTACTAGGCTACCCGGGAAAATTAGGGCACCCAGAATTTAAGGGAAAAGGAAAATAAACTCCGGGTCATTCATGAGACTGGTGTGAGAAACTCAAAATACGTGGTTTGAAAAAGAAAAGGTATCTTATAAGACCACGCCGCACATAAACACGGAACGATTTTTTATCTTATGATAACCAAAACATTTGCTATTTACCTTATGATAACCAAAACATTTGCTACGTAAAATCATTTGGTACTATTTTTAATCACATCCTTTGAAAACACTTTTCAAGTAAATATATTCAAATAGCCGAAATTGTTACGTTGGTTAAATTTGACGGCATAATAGATTTACAATCAAGTCTGTAGGTACTTATTGGAGAATGGATTTCCATACAATGGCAGGTAAGGGACTACCTTTCGTATAGTACATCTCTAGAGGAATGTGCCGAGGATACACAAACAATCCTCTGCATTTGGCAAGACCGACCTATCCCTATTTAACACTCATACATGGCCTAGATAGAACCGAATATGACATCACCCCGGTCGTAACCAACCTATCTGAGGCCCCTAGCATACACCACATACTTTACGTATAAAGAGTAATCTAGAAAGGTGATGACTATACCCTAATGGTTGCGAACCACATAGCCTTGCGGCGTACGCTGTTTAACCCATTACCAGGTGATGAGGCCTGAGGTAGCGATTTCCTTTCACATAGCACATTCCACTTTGAATGCCACACTCCTATTCCATAGTCACACAACTGATTTCTACAAACGTATAACTCCTAAGTTCGTACGTCTCAGGAAAGGGTGTTAAGCTAAGAGAAGTTATCTTCTCCACCACCAAACAGATGATACGTTCATAGAGATCAATTTATGTAACTAGAAATGCAACGTTAGACATTCGTCCATACAAGTTACCTAGGAACAGGACAAACTGAAGGCACTCTCCTACCATATCTTGTTGGGAGTTACCCCTAGGATTAGTAGCGAGAAGTCCTTGCATCGAAGATCTTAAATGAAGAACTACTGTCACATAAAATGATATGGGAAATTTCCCCTGAGGGTCTGTGACAAGCAGCCCTACATTCCATCTTCCAAATCATTTCCACATCTTCACTTCGAATACATAAATTGGTTCGAAGTTGGTCTTCGGATAGGAATCTCCCAAATCCGACCCCTGTTCCTTCAAACCAATTATCGATAAAAAGATGTTCTGTGAATAGGGAATCATTCTTTGATTGATTAAGTTCTTTTTATCAAAATCTCTTCTGGAGATAAATATTTCTAAAACATTCTTTTCGGTATATACGGAATCATTAAAACTCATCTATCAAATCCTTTGATTACTTTAAAACCTTTTTAAACTTGGAATAATTCGAAATCATTTCATTTTTAACTTATGAAAATATTTCCAAATCATTTTTTTTATATCCTAACATAGATTTCTTAATTCAAAACCCAAAATTTTGATTGACTTAAAACCATGTTATCAAGGATGTTAATCCAAAACTAGCAAATGTTAAATGAGCTTGATCTATAGAAATCATCTAATTCTACTCAATATCAATTCCCGTATTCAACAAATACTCTGGGTGGAATAACGGTGAAATCACCTATTAAATTCCACGAATAATACAAGTTCCCTCTTCGGGTTTTAATACCGAGTACAAGAAGATTATCTCCACAAAATCCAAGTTATATTCAGAAAATCATATCCTTTATACTTTCGAAAATTTTAATTCGAGTAAATTAAATTTACAATCCCATCCGTCGGGCCAGTCCGGATAGCCAGGGAGAGCAGAAAACTGTTTTTCCAGTCCCAAGCCTAGACACTATCTCTCTGACACTTATAAGGCGGTCATGTTATTTGATCAACTCTAAATCATTTAGTATTTAACCATTCTATAAATTCTTCAAATTACCTTTAAAATAATTTATTAATCATTTGAAAATATTTGCTAAATTTGGAAAAGAACGGTCGCGTTTAAAACTATATTTCAAAAGTTATAGAAAAGTGCTACGGAAAATGCTTTTTAAGCTATGCTGATTAAAACGACTATTTATCATTTGGAAATTCATTTTTAGAACTCAAATCACTTTTAAAACATTTTAAAAGATTTTTAGAATTTATTTCATATTTTTGAAAAAATTTAAAACATCATTTTCAAAGAAATTATTTTATGGATTCCGAACTACAAAACCACGATTTTCTCAAAAACTTGTTTTATCACATTTCAAAATCTACTTATCGAAATCTCAATTTTCTTTCTTTGTTTGAAAAATATGGATATAATAGTTAAAAAAATTTGTATCTCGAAGAATTCCAAGCTATATTCCATTCTATACACTCGTTTGACTTTTATGGCGCGAAATCGCGAACTGTCGTTATGCTACGCACCTAATTTTGAAAAAAAAAATTCAATTATCTTTCAAACTTCACTAAAACACTTTCATATATTTATAAAACATTTCAAACTCATTTTTAAACCTTTTTAAAGAGATTTAACATCCCATATACACCAATTCAATAAATAAAGGAAAGTGATTTCCTTTGTGCTTATCGACGTGTATTTCTGTGACTTGCATATATATTCAACATTCATATTAAACAACCAAACTTGATGATCAAAGCATATTAAACATCCATTGCAAACATCATATCATCATCCAAAAATATAATATAAGTAAGAGTTTCTCGCTTTGATTTTCTATCGGGAAAAGGCTATAGCTTCACAAACTCATGATCCGAGCTCACGAACCCCAACAACTTGCCCCTAGTATGCTCGGCCATTCCATACCAAAAGTGGTGCTTGGCCAAGCATGGGGAATGAGGTATAGGACTTTGGATTATTATCGAATTTACCAAAAACTAGACCTAAAAATAGGTCATTTTCTTTCAGGTTTTTGGACATCCTACTCTTTTAATTTGGAAATGATGTCAACACGAAAGTTGTAGTAAATTCTTTTCTCTATGGTTAAAAAAAGAATCGTTTGATTTGGTTTAGTTATAAGGAAGTTATGGCTAAAAGAGGAAGAGATATTATCGGAATCACGAAAATCAAACCCGAGAATGGGTCAAATTCTAGCCAATTTTTGGACATGTTGCTCTAGGAATTTGGAAAAGTGATCAAAAGGAAAGCTCTTGAAAATTCTTTTCTGTACAATTTGAATAAAGGAAAAACTTGATTTCAATTTATTATGAGAAAGATATGATCAAAAGAATAGAGGGTATTCTCGGATTCATAAAAAGAAGCCCGAAAATACACTGTAAAGAAGTGAAATTTTGACATGGCTAAGCTCAAAAATTAAAGAAGTGCTCAACATAAAAGTTGTAGCCACTGGAATTTCATATGGTTTAAAAAAAGTATTTCTACATTTTGTTTAGTTTTGGATGAGTTATGCACAAATGAAAAAGAGTTATTTTCGGCCTTTAAAACTGGGCTCGAAATGCTCTGGAAAGAATGGAGTTTTTAGTATGGCTAAGCTTAGAAGGGGAAAGGTTGTCAACTATAAAGTTGTAGCCACTAAAATTTTGAATGGTTTTAAAAAAAAGAAATGCACCATTTTATTCGGTTTTGAGAAAGTTATGGAGGAATTAAGAAGAGGGAAAATGAGAAGTATATATAGCCAAGGTTCACATCTAAAATATCATGATATTTTGGCCACCATACATCACCACTCCATCACCACTCTTATGTCACCTTTCATGGCTAAATTGACTCTGCCCCATGTGTATGTACTTGATGTGTAAGAAGATTGACATTGAATTTTCTTAAGTGGTAAGGATGTAACAAATATCTTAGAAATTTTGTATATTTAATTTAAGTAAATTCACAATGTAAATGGTAAATTCTTATGTACATGTTCATGTGCATATGACAAGTATATGTGCATATGTATATGCATGTTATATATATATATATATATATCTGTGTGTGTGTGTGCGCACAAGAGAACAAACAATATTGTGATCACTTCAAACAACTTTCGTTCGTTGAACCGTTGCCAATCGGAGAAGCGATTCCCGATCACATTTTCACTTAAACATTAAATTACATATATATGTAAAAAAAATTGAAAACTAATTTCTTATCATTTTTAACCAATAAAAATGACCACAATTTATTTATAAAACCATATAAATTAATATTTACAAATATTTACAAAAATCTTTATTATATTGATAAAGCGATGTCAATTTTTTTATATTTTCAAATCAAATATATATCTTTACAAAACTATTATAAATAATTTATTATCACTTTATAACTACTTAAAATGAATTATTATTATTTAAAAACAATTGTTTATATAATTATAATAATTATTAAATCATTAAATTACAATTAAATTAAATAATTCGATTATTAAATATAAGGCCATCACTGATGATGTCTTAAATACACTTTATTTCCAAAAATAAAATAATAAATTTTATTTCATATTCTTGTTTAATTATAAAAATAAGTGTGTATATTCAGCTCCGTGCATGTATTTTATGATTATAGAGCTGGTTTTCGATAAAACGGTTTTCGGCCAATTTATCGATTTATATACCGAGGAAAAATAATTTTGTAAATATGTACTCAAAATAAGATTTATTATTATTTATTATCACCCAAAACAATGTTATTTGTATTATCAACCTTTTATTTGAATAAATTTAAAAATAAATATAATTTATCAAAGTGCTAAAAATTTGTGGGTCGTTACAAATTGGGTTTGGTAATAAGTTAGGAGTTAGTGTTAAATTTTATAACTATTATGTTATAATAATCTTTGAGTAAAGAAGTAGCGAAGTTTGGAAATGTGAAAAATGGAATCTAGACTAGTTTCTTGATATTAAGTTAAGTCAATGAAATGATTTTTGAAGTTATTGTGAATAATTTCACTTTTGTGAAATTACTTTATAAGATTACATTTTAAAGTGAAACCTTTTTGTGTAAAGCACGTGTTTAAAGATCTTTAAATGGTTAAAATGTGTTAGTTGTGAAATTTTGAAATCTAATTACACATTTAAAGCTGATATTGAATTAAAGGTTTAATTTTTATTAAGAGAAAAAGGAATAAGTAAATGATTCATTCATTATATTGAGAGATCAAGTAATCATAAATGGAAAAGAATAACAAGATTAAATTGTTTAATTGTGAGGGTGATTTAAGAATCGATGTGTATTTCCAAACTTATTCTAGTTTAATTTATTAATGGTAACGAGTGCAAACCCATGCTACGCACAGCGTTGAATGTAAAGCTTTTAAATAAAATTGTATGTTATTGGTAAACCCATATTTGTAAATCATGTTCAAACCAGAGTAGTGTGAGAAAAAATTATATACAACTGTTAAATGTCGGACGATAAAATGTCATGCACAATATAGGTTTCAATTCAATAGATGCATTAGAAAACTATTCTAATGTACTATCCACCCCATTATCAAATAGAAACAATTAGAACAACATAGTCTATACATCACAAAGGGATATATAGCAAGGTGATACATATGTAGCACTTTTACTCTTGAGCTATCATGTGTTGATAGATCAATTGGTCCAAGTGGTTCAGTACAAATGTCGAAGCTGTCTTAAAAAATAACTGTTGCATGGAGTGGTTCACGATGACTCATGCGCATGCACTGTCCAACGTGCTTCCAAAACAAGGAGGATATATAGTAGTGCATTTCTTTAGCACCTAAATAATAAATTGTATTATTGGTCATTAAACTCATTTTAAAGCATAGTAGCTAGCTGGGTAATAAAAAATAAAATAAAATAAAATATTTCCAATCAAGGAAATACTAACTTGTGCCAAATATATCAGCATAAAAAACAAATTGCATCAAATGAAATATATTTTGTTTAAAGGACGAATGAAAGGTGTTATCTAAATCTTATAAAATACATGAATATCATATTATGCTGAACAAAAAGTCAAGCGAGGCTAAATTAAGTCCATAAAAGCAAATGTTTATAGCATTACAACAGATAAGCAAAAGGATTGTTTGGTTCGATACACATAAAAAATGAAAAAGAAAAATTAGTGTTCGGATAAAAGTGTAGCATCATTGACCAAGCAGCATATGCTGATAGAGGTTGTCATCCTTCCATGTCCCCATGGCTAGACCCAAATGAATTGAATGTTCATTTGTTTACCATAATGATAAGCTTGCTATTAGAGAATAGTGACAAGGTTACACAATTTGGTAAAGACCGCAAACTACATATTAATTAGCATATGAAATGCAGATCAATGTGAAAAAGATGACCCTTATTGAGAAACTGTAAATCAAGTAGAATTTTAAAAATCAAAATTGAGTAAAAATAAGCATATGGATTGCAACTATATTTATCTATTGTTTTTTTTGAAATGGTACTTAGATACAATATGTCACTGTGACAACAAACCACAAATCATGTGTCAATAAATGTTCGAATCACGCTATGCAAGTTTCGAACTTGTGACCTCTCGCACCAAAGTCGAATCAGTTAACCACTGGGACAATGGTGCTTGTCTATTGTTACCATTGAATATTTGTTTCTATAAATACAGAATTATTTTTAAAATGACAGTTAACAGGATCATTTAATTCAGCTCATTTCTTAGTAAAAAAAATTAAAATTTCAATCAATATTATTTTCCCTTACTTTTTTTTATAGTTGTGTGCTCTATGCATTAAATTTAATTCCCAACCTTTCGTACTACCGAAAATGATATGAACACAAAAATATAATCCTCTAAAGCTTTAATATATACTCACTCATTTTATTAAAGTCATTTTTTGATTGAAATGAACTTATGGCAGCTTAAACTAACTTCATTGAAATATAGGACCATCGCTTAGTGATTAGAGTGTGCAAAGTAGATTGAAGATGAAATCAATGTATTAGTCAAAAAATTCAAAGTTAATTGGATAACTTAGATACCAACACATAGTTTCATTTTTTTAAAACATACATTAAATTGATTCTTATCATGCATTCAAGTTCACAATCCCAAATAATGAATATAACTGATGCTTGAAAACTAAATAAATTCCTTGAATTATAATGATTAGCACAACAAAGCTTCATTGTTTTCAAGGTGTGACATATACTACACAACCAAACATAAATTCACCCATGATGTGCCACATACAATAATATTTGTATCTAATCCTTACTTTTATTTACCATAATAACTATAATTTAACGGTATTTTGAATCAGTTGTAGCAAATAGAAAAGAGAAAAGCAAAATTGCTTCATAATAATGACATAATGTAAGCAACTTTGATGAACTAATAAGGTAAAACTACATAAACTGCCCAATATACTACGTAAATGGAAAAACCTATGTAAGCAAGTTTGTTAACCTTGTAGTAGTCAATTACTTCCAATCAACACACATTGACGGTTTGTAAATAAAGTATAAATTATAAAAAAATGTACAACATATATTCGATTATAAAAAAAAGTAGAAAAATTATTAACACAATTTTAGTTGTATAATCTTATGCTTTGCTGTTCAAATATAGTTACTCATCCTTTAGCAATCCAAGAAAAAAATAATGTATAATTTAGCTAAAAGACAACAGCAGTACATCATATTTATTACTTGTTATATCTTTGCTTAATACCATAGGAAGCCATAGGGCAACATACCATAACCTACAGAAAATATAAGAAGTAAGAAATTCAAAGTAGGATACATCTTCCACATATTCTTCATACTAAAATCATCTTAATGGGAACAAATATTGAATTCCAAGATCATGACTGGCAAAGTATCGTTAAATGATAAAAAAGTAGGAAACAATGAAAATGAATATGTAGAATAAGTTGTAGTAAATAGTATATAATTCCAATGAAATGGAAACTAATCAAAATTTATGTTTTGAATTACAGATGTGAAATATGGTTGTCAAATTTATAGCTTTGTACAATAAAAAAGTAGGAAAGTATAATATTTATAAAGAAAATGTAACGACCTAGAATTTTGGTTATTTTAAATTGGAATATTTAATTGATTTTAAATATTTAAAAGTTAACTTTTAACTTGAATTTCAAATAAAATGATTTATTGGATAATTTAATAATTGGAGTTTACTCAAATAATTAAATCTTGAGTTTTTAGCTTGTTAAAAATAATTTAAAGGCTTATTAAATTTATATTAATAAGAATGAAGGTAATAAAAAATTTAAATTGGATTTATAAGTGATTTACTCAATTTTAAAAATAACTTGTATAAATTAACGAGTAAAAATAGCCTACCGGGGCAAAGTCTCGGATATCGACAAAACTAGTTCCATTGGATCCGTAATAGTGTATTATTATCGAATTTCAAATTTCGTAGCATTTGGAGTTATCGTTTGATCGTACGGGATATAAACGCTTTGAAATTAATATCGAAAATTCAATATAATAATTGGGTCCAAAAAGCTATCTTCTCCATACGATCGAATTAGGACTTAAAACCTTTTCCATTGCATTCGAAATAAGGGTACAACATTATAAATGCCTAGCAGTATGCCTCGATAGGGGTTCGAGATTTTGAGTTGCGTAGATCGAGACATTTTGAAAATTTAAACAATTTATTTTTATTTGATTGGACTAGGATGTCCCTTCTTTCATTCAGTCATTGTACCCCCTCCTTGTCAAACACGCCATTCCCTATCTTTCATAGATCATGTCTTCTCCTTTCAAAATAAAAAAAGGGCAGTTCGATTAAGAGAAAAAAATATAAATATATATAATACAACTTCGATCTGCATTCGTATGTATTAAAAGAAATTGACTGTTTCTATTTCCACTCAACCCTCTCCTCCTTTACCATTCGCGTTCTTAGGAAACGAAAAAAAAGCAAATCAAATCGAAATCGAGTTCGATGATACTCGTGAAGCCTGGGGCAGCCAAAAGGAGGAGTGCAATTCAGGGAGGCGACCGTGAAGTCGCAGAGAAGGCTAGGGTTCGATCGACGAGAGGTGACGACGCATGGGTGCTGGGGTGTGTCTAGGTCGCTGTAGGTGCGTGGACGTGAAGGAGAAATAGGTAGCAGGTGTGGGAAAGGGAAGCTTGGGTAGGAGTTATGATGGGCTTTGGGCCGTGCACTTTGGTAGTGGGTGTGTACAAGTGGGTAGGTGAATGTCAGCGTGTGTAGTGGACACGGGTATGTAGCCGTGGGTGGCAGATGGAAGTGTTGTGCATGGGGAGTCGGTTGTAGGTTATGGGCTATTGTGTTTGGAGGGTGGCCGAGACATTCGATATAGCCTGGAGCTTGCGTGTAAAAGTGAAAGGAAGGAGGGGAAGGCACTGTTTAATACAAGTGTATATGCATTTTGGTCTACTTTAATATGGACAATTGCAAAAGGGAAAGGAAGCTTTCTTTACAGGCAAATGGGGATATGAAGCGGTCGAGTGTGTGCATTTTTTTGAGTGGGCTGGGCTTTTGCGTGAGTAGGGTGAGGATTTGTTTCGGTTAATTAATTTAATTATTATGATTTATGTATGTTAGATATAAAATGAGATAATTTGTTCATACACGGTCCGATAGAGATGGAACATTTTGCATTGCACTCAAAATGATGAGAGCTTCGCAATGGAGCTGGTTTGGTCGAGTCTGAAGACTATTGAATTTTGGACTGAAATTGGAATCGTCTGGTTTTAGTTCCAAACTGGAACGTCTCGGTGACAATAGAAAATCGAAGTGAATAAATCTCATGCATTTTTGGATTGCTAGTTAATTTAAAATGTTGAAATTTTAATTATTGGTTGATTGGATGATTTGATAATTATTATTATCAGTTGGATGTTATAATATATATAGTAGTATATATTAGTAGTTAGATTGATTATTCCTGCCTATTGGAGCGGATGAGACCCTATGCACCCCGTATAATAGCGGATGACCCTATATTACCGCGATATCCCACCTCGAAGCGAGATTGGTATTTTTATGTTGTATTAACATCTGTGGATGCAGGAAAATAGGTTGTAGGGATCCAACTGGATTCCTCAAAAATGTTGAATTTAATTTCATATATAGTGATATATGATATGTTTGAATAATCTATGAGAGATTATAATGTGATTTGAATTTATTGGATGCTATGGTAATACTGGCCAAGATTCTGGTATTTTAAAAATACCATAAATATATGTTTTGAATTTGAAAAGAAATTATAAAGAGATTTTTGGAAGTAAAATATTTATATAGAGTTTTGGATGAGTTAAAAGAAATTGATTGGGTAAAATAAATGGTTTGAATTTGCAGTTGACTATTCCATGATATTTTAAATAGAGATTTTGGAATAATATGTATCTAAAGGATTTTAAATAATAATTCTTAAGTGATACTTGTGTAAATATAAAAGGTTTTAAAAATCAAAATTTTTAATAGATGGGGAGAATAGATGGAAATTAAGAAATAAATATAAAAATCGAATATACTGGATCTTAAATAAGATTTTTAAATTTCGAAATGGAAGAATAATCGAGATTTGGGTTGGTTTTGGAATATAGTTTGGGTTAATTAAGAAATTGATTTATAAATGGAAATAAATTTAGAAATCAATTTATGATGGATTTAAGTGATGTAAAAGAACGTTGTGAACTGGAAATGTGGCTACGGAACTTATAAACAATGTTTATAAATAAAGGGAAATGATTGTAATTTGATAACCTGAAGATATAAATTCATGGTAAGAATTTATGATGAGATGGTTAAATTGGTTTAAAAAGAAAGGATAGATTTTTCTTTTGGAAATGTGAGATAAGTATATACTTTTGAATAAAGAGATTTAATTAAGCACCCCAAACTTATAGAATTCGTTATAAACGAGTTAAGGAATTTACAATATAAATTGTGAAGGGTTTTGAGAAAAGAAAAATAAATGGAACTTTCCTAAGTGTTGGGAAGTAAGGGGTTTCGAAAAATATATTTTTAAATATTTTTCTAAGTGTTGAAATAAGAGATGGTTTGAAATATCCTGATATAGATATAAGTATTTGAGTTGTCTCAACCATTGAAAATTTGGAAGGGATTTGAATATATATCTTATAAAGATATTTTGAAAATAAATTTTGGAAAATTATAATATGGACCTAGTGACTGCTTATGGATGTTATATTGGTAGTTAAATAACCAACTATCAAGTATTGACCAATTTTGTTGATTGTTTCGAAGAGACCGGGATCGGATTTAATTATCCGAAAACCACTTCAATCCGATTTGAGCGTTACGAATGGATACCGTGAAGATGATGAAGACGGTGATTGGTTGTAGCGACCCGCAGTTCCGTACCCCTTGAGTTGATAAAAATTCTTCCTCGTTCAACCCACAGTGTACGAAAGAGCGAATAACTAGGGTAAAGAAGAAGAAAGAGGTAAAATAAAAATAGAAACAACAACAAAGAATCTCACAATCGCAGCGGAACAAAATATAATATATAATAACAGATTTTATACAAAAGAATCTGTAACAGTTTATATACTTACAATCATCAGAATGCATCAATCGATACATCAAACTGGACAGTTATATAACTTATCCTTACACAGCGGAATATAAGTCAAGTACGGAAATACGCCTGAAACTCCTCCAGCTAGCCTCCTGAGCTCCATAGCATTTAACCTGAATCTGTAATACTCGGTCTGACCTGAGCATTATAATAAAATAATACCCAAGTCAATCTGGAAAACCAGCGTGAGAAAACACACTCAATTTGAATTATTAACTTTTCTCAAAATCTTTTGAAAACAAAGGTACCTCGTAAGACCACGTCACACATAAACACGACGGGTTTTTACCTTACGATAACCAAAACATTTTTATCAAATCCGTCTGATATTATAATAGTGTCTATAGAAAGTAAATAGAAAATAGCTGAAATGCTTGCATCTCATGTTTCAGCATAGTTAGGCACAATCAAAACCGTACGGCGCTTATTGGAGAATGGATTCCATCGAATGACTGGGCCACTGGGGTACCACTTACCACAGTACACCTCTAGAACAATGTACCAAGGTCGAACCTATCGATCCCTGCCAACACAAGGCCGGACTACCCCTTACCTGGATAGTCCGAGTAAGATTACCCCGCGGTTGGGATTAGCAACCGCTCCACACAGCCGAATAAAAGGGACTCTAGATAGGGGTAACCTTACCCTACTTGGGTGCGACCCACTTAGCCTTCCTGCATCTCCCCTGTTTTAGTCATTCCCGGTTGATGAGGTTCGAGGCTAAGCGTTACCTTCCAAGAACGACTTTCACTTAGAATGCTCATCACCCTCCAATAACGATGTTCTGATAGCATTCGTCCATACAAGTTGTCCTGGGTTTGGACAAACCGAATCACCGTCTTCATCATCTTCACGGTATTCATTCGTTACGTTCAAACCGGATTGAAGTGGATTTCGGATAATTAAATCTAATCCCGGTCTCTTCGAAACGATTAACGAAATTGGCCAATATTGATAGTCGGTTATTTAACTATCAAATTAAACATTCATAAGCAATCATCTGGCCTTAATATAAATTTTTCCAAAATATTTACTTCCAAAATATCTTTAAAAGATATATCAATTTCTTCCAACATTTGGAAACAATTTTTCAAATACTCAAATCTGTAACAGAATACTTCCAACATCTCAACACTTAGAAATATTTCCAAGTTTCTATTTTCTATACTTAGGAAAATATTACCGGTCTTATTTTCCAAAATCTTTCAATATTAACGCCCTAGGAGATTATTCCGTAACTTATTCCAAAAAAATCCCCAGAAATCACAAATAATTTCCTCTCCTCAAAATCATATCCTTTTATAAGCCCTTTTTCGAATCTCGAGAGAATTTATCAAATAATTTTTTTACTTTAAAACTCTATATATATATATGATATGTATTTAAAAGGTTAATGAAAGTCTATATGAGTGGATCGTCTAGATTATATGCAAGTATAGACAGTTAACTATATAATATAACACTATAAACGATAGTAGCAAAGTAAATAAAACTAATCACGCCGGTATTTTATACTGGTTCGGACCTCCCGTCCTACGTCCAGTCCCGAAGATCCTCTTCGGAATTTCCTTTCAACTAACCCTCGCTTAACCCGGAGGAACAGGTTTACAATAGCAGAGTTTCTTTGTCAAGAATGTGTTCTGTAACACGGATGTTGACTATTGAGTACAAAGGTACTTCCAATATATATCGATCTTGAGAATATCTGAATGAGGAGTTCTATATATATGGAAGGATTGATTACAGGTATTTGATTGCTTATAGATTAGGAATAAATCAGAGTACAAGAGATAAGAGTGTAAGTAAGTCAGGTTGTTGTCTTCTCTTGAATTCCAGATACTATTTATAGTGATGAAGAGTTTTCTTGTATAGTTGCATCTGTTGTAATCTCCGTAAAGTTGCTTCTGATGGTGATGAAGAGTTGCGACAAAGAGAAGTGGATGTGTCTTTTCGAATGTGACAGTTGAGCCTTGAAAATGCACAATCGAGTCTTGAATCAGACGTCTGGAAAGTAACCTCAAACGTCTGGTCTTCATATCTGTTATAAGCTTGGATACTTTTCAGACGTCTGACGTTGGTAACCAGACGTCTGATTGCTTCTGAATTATGAACCAGATGAATTATTCAGACGTCTGACGTTGGTAACCAGACGTCTGATTGCTTCTGAACTATGAACCAGAGGAATCATTCAGACGTCTGGCTTGTGCTCTCAGACGTCTGAAAATGTGCATGTTGCTTCATCTTGTGGATATCCTATTTCTCTTTAATCTCTTCTGATTTGACGTCTTTTGATTCTTGTCTTGAGTGTTGCTTTAGTCTCTTTAGTGACGTTACTCTATCGACTATCTGTAAATATAGATATATATGTATATTCGATTTCCATTGTATAGTTGTTATCATCGAAACCATAGAATTGATTTCCTAACAGTTAATAATTTATTTTTAAAATTATGTTCAAGTAATTATTAAAATATCAAAAACACTTTCATAACCTTAATAACTCATATTTAGTTAAATAAATAATTTTCAAAATTGATTTTAAAAGTTAGAATTTACTAAAATAAATACTTCATTTTTAAAAATCTACTTACTCAGTATTTAGATCTCAACTGGTTTAAAATTCCGTAGTTTTAAAATAATAAAATTTCACCTCTTAAACACTCTCACCTCTTATAATTTAAAATATATTTTTTAAAATCTCAATAACCAATTTTAATTTATAACTTTCTCTCGATTTCACAACATCACGATTCATTGTCGATTCCCTAACCATTCTCATTTCAAAAATAGAATTTTCCATTTTTCTCAAACCGGTTTCCATATTCTATTATAAATTCCTCCTATGAATTTATATTCGCAATTATCATCTGATATCAAATTTCTTCGTTATAAACATTGTTTATCAATTTTATAACCCCCTTCGGTTTTACCTGTTTATAAAAACAAATCTATTTATAAAAATTCGTTATATAAATTTTATTTCTTATAAATTCCATTAAATCTTCCAATCTATTTTTCAATATTGATTTCAACTTCTTTTTATATTTCCAGAATATCACTTATAAATCCTTTTATATAATTCATTTTAAAAATCTTCATTTACTAACTCATAATAGTTAAGTATAACCAATCAATTATATTTTTTTAATTCAGTTTCTTTAAAATAACTCTGATTCCTATATTTTTTTATTTTCAAATTCACTTCAATTCCATAAATTCTAAAAATATATTTATGGTATTTAAATTATCAAAATTCGGGCCAGTGCTACAATAGCATTCAATAATTCAATCACTACAATAATCTATAATAGATTATTCTACACAAATCATATATCACTATATATGAAAAATAAACAATAAATTTAAGGAATCCAGTTGGATCCCTCCAACCTATTTCCCTACATCCACAGATGTTAATACACATAAAATAAATACAAATCCCACTTCGAGGGGGATATCACGGTATATAGGGTCATCCGCTATTATGCGGGGCGCATAGGGTCCCATCCACTATAATGTGCGGGAATATCATTCCAAATACTAATATATATACTACTATATATATATGGTCATCCAAAGATAATTATAAGTTTATCAATCAATCCAGCAATCAATAATTTAAATTTAAACATTTAATTTAAATATGTTATCCAAATGAGTGAGAAATTCTCACCTTTATTTTTTTGTTTGCAATCCACTTCAATCTCGACTTGATTTCACGATATTTGACCTCACATAAACAATTTTCGAATTTGTAAATATTCGATTTATAATATGATTTATATATCCTAATTAACATTGTAACGACCCGCTATTTTGGACCATTCGCGTCCATTATAAGTGTATAGGTAGACACTCATGCCGGAGTTGAATTGCTCAAAATACCGCGTTGTTAATTTAAATTTGGCAAAACTGAACATATACAGTAAATAAATAATCACAGATCACAGACACAGAGTAATAAGTGCAGCGGAAATAAAAGAGATAGTAGTTCATGAAGCTACTATATGAATATATAAAATATATCAGAGTTTACAACAGAAGAGTAATACGATACATCAGAGTTAAACCAGATACAACGGAAGAGTAATATGATACATCAGATACAAAGCAGAATACATCACTGGAATCATCGAATATCTGAAAGCTGGATAGATAGCTAGATCTCCAAGCGAAGCTCCAACTCCAAAGGTGAGTCTCGAAAGCTGATCCACTCATTCTGACCCGAGCGTAAAGCAAAAACACAAGACACTCGAGTCAGGATTAACATTCTTATATTAATAAATCCAACTCAAGTGAAATAGCAATTGAAATACAAGTAACTCAAAGGATGTTTGGAATAACCATCCTTTAAGGATCCGTTAAACTATCTACTAGGTAGTAATGTACGCTAAGTAGATAATGTCTATCAGTAATATAAAGATATCAAAGTAGGGTTAAGCAGGGCCCATACACCTCTTAACCTGTTTATTCCCAAAAGCATATACAAGACCGTAGTTTCCCCAAAACCGGAAGTCACCAGAGGGCAATCCATATACTAAAGGTACAAATCAAAATCGTAGTGGTCGCGAATAGGATAATCAGTATGACAAGGTACATGAGGCGATACCAACTAGGATACTAGTAGTTGCCTGATCCGGACTGATGTTGGGCATAGCAGCTACTACCCCAACACCGCGAACAACACTCCCAAAATCGAGGGGTGCACCCAAATCGAATCACAAAAGTAATAGATATGGTATCGAAGAAGTGTGTCCGCTAGAGATGGCGATCCTCAATGGCCCGGCGCGGCTCCTGTTTTAGTCATGTCAAGGGTCATCCAAGATCGTTCTCTTTCTTCAGTCAACGCGTTCATCAAAACCATCCACTTCGTTCTGGATCAACACTCCGCGTATAGTTATTAAAGTGGTTTCGGTTCAAATAGAGAGTATATCCATTACCGATCCCGGTCTCTTTAATAACTTTCGTAATTATTACACCGATTGGTCGTTTATATATTTCAAAAACCAAATCAATTTCAATTTCAAATAGAATTCGTAAATCAACATTTCATTTGTCTTTCTAAAACAATTTCCAAATTTTCGTTTCAAAACTTCCAATTTTCCGCTTCAAAATCTTATAATTCAATTTCAATTTCTATTTAAAACAATTCAAATATTGATTCAAGTTCGTATATAAGTTTCATTCCGAAATCATTTAAATAAATTCTATTTATCATTCAAATCAATTTAAACTCATGTATCGATTTCATTCAATATTCGTTAAGTTACTTTATCATTCAAAACAATTTCTATTAAATTTCCAATTCATTTAATCAATTCTTAAGTTCAACTTCATTAAAACAAAACTTACAATTTTGAATTAAACTAAATTCGTCAAATCAATTCTCCAATTACAAGTCTTACATTAATTCCAAAAATATCACATTTCATTTTTGTTAAAGAAATCCAATTTCACTTATTTACTTCCTTAAATAATTTTCCAAAACTTAATTAATAAAGAAACTCAATTTCAATTCTTTACGAAGTAAAGTTCACTTATTCAAAAGTTCAATTTTTCTTATTAAAGAATTTCAATTCAATTTAATCATTTAATAATTTATTATTAAATAGTTCAAAACTAAATTATTAAATAATTTCAAAGTTTAATAATTTCAAACTTAATTATAATTTCAAACTTAATTATTAAATCATTTCAAACTTAATTCAATCATTTCTCAAATTAAACAACATTCTTTCATTGATTACATTGTTAATCCTTTGTTTCAGATTATTAAATATTACCATTTTCCTTTCATCAAAAATTCAAATTTCAACTTCATTTCAAAACCATATTCTTTATTCAAATAAAATCTTCGTTTATTTTCAAATCAAATTATTGACCAATCGGGTTTTTATTTAATTTTCTATCCTAAGTCAAAGTTCAATTTGGGTATTTATCATTTCAACCCGATTCCAATTCAATTCAAAAATCAAGCATAACAAAGGGAACTTGCAGTGTGATAACTGGGATGGTGTCAAAATAAATAAACAAGCAATAACAACAACCAATAACAATCCAATAATCAATTCAAATAATCCCGAAATAACCGTATTAATTCACATTGTTATTTGTACGAATTAATATAATTATTTCTAGAATCTACACTATCATTTAGCGTAGATTAAAGATTATTACATTACGGTTCTTCACTTGTCATCTATTTACAATTTCATACATCATCAATTTAACAATATACATTCAGCGGTTCAAAGTGTAATTAAACAAATCCTACGTGTCAATAAATTTAACAGTTAAAGGGGTTATATTATACAAATGTCATTTAATCAAATTTAACATTTAATTATCCTATATCAGGTTCAATTTCATATTTTTTTATCATTTTAACATTAACAATTTAACGTCCAATATAAACATCAACAATCAATCAATTATCAGCCAAACTGTATTATCATCGCATAAATAATTAACAGATAATGGTGTCAGATGTCACAGGTGAACTGATACAGGCAATAGCATATATAACAGTGTACTTAACTAACAGCAGCATATTTCAATTGTCGTTTCAATTGAAATCAGATTTAATAAATAAAAGAACGTTAATCGTGAGTGAGTGCTCACCTTTCGAGGCTAGATAGAGTAAACAAAAACTGAACCAAGAATTCCAAAGGATCGCTAGATTTGCACGAATTTGACGAACAAGCTGATAATACGAATAGACGAAATAAATTAGAACTGTATCGATGATGATAATTGGAATCATCTTGAGGAATACAACAATATATGCACTATGATATATGTATAACTTATTGTTATTCTTCAATAATTTATCTTAAAACAAATATTATCATATATAAAAGTCATTATTTAAATTAAAATCAAATATGTCAATTTATACACAACATATGTTGGAAAAAAAATTACATGTACATACTCGGCCATATTATATATATACCTACAAAAGTCAAAGTACCAATACATAAACATTTAAATCTTTACAGTCCATATGTGTACATTAGAACAACATAGGTACACATGCATAACACATATATATACAAACTTATAAAATACAATGTTCATATATATAGCATTTACTGTACAAAAGTATGCATAGGAAACTGCAGCATATATATATACATACTTTGAACATGTAATGTAATACCTTTGCAAACTGTATTGAAACAATAATAACTTAAAACAGAAGCTTATATAGTTTTTATGTATGTCTCATATGCAACAGTTAATATGCATTAGCGTTTATAAAGCATGTCCAGAACCTTGTATGAGTATACAACCAAAATATATATACACGGAAAACTAATTAGCTTGAATATAAATATAAATAAAGTAACCTTTTATATCAGAAACTGAACCGTATGCATAATATAACCAAATATAAACTTCTCAAGTAGCTGTCACGCGCATATCTATATTTAAGAATACAAACATTCATATTTCTGGAAAGAGCATATACTCAAGTACTATATATGTAAAAATCAGTTTTTACATAGATATATAAACCATTTTTTTCTTCAGCAAAAGAAGGCAAGCTTTAAATATATTCACAAGCATAGGATAATACAAAATACGAAATACATCTTAATACATATAAATCTAATGTAACATATTATACGTATACATAAAACATTGTATATTTTTTATCAAAACCGTTCAAAATACTATATAGCTTCAGTATAAATATATGCATACTAACATATTTATAATAAACATATATACAGCTATGTATACACAACCGATATGATATATTGTATGAATTATGCTATTATATAAAATACCAAGAGAAGAGAAAGGAAGGGAAACCTCAGGTGGCTCGGCCAACGAAGAACTGTCGGCGAGGAGCATGAGAGAAAGGAACCGGACGAGCTGTGCTTGCGGACTGAAAGAAAAGGAAAGAAGGAAAAATGGGCGGAGGTTGAGTCGGCACGCGGAGGGGAAGGCAACCGGAGTAGTGCACGCGTATCGATGAGGGGAGGTGGAGAGAGGATCGGCTGCTTGCTGGAAGGAGGGGTGGCCACTGACGTTTGGTGATGGCAAGGCATGGTCTCGGCCGAAGCCTGGGTGGTCGGAAATGGCCGCGTGAGACTGAAGAGGCAAGGGGTGCGACTAGGGTAGGTTGTTTGGCCTGCGAGTATCGATGGAGATGGTGGAGTTTGCTCAGCGGAGGAGGAGTTGCCGAGTGATGGGTCAGCTATGGGCGAGTTGTCATGTTGCGTGCGTGTCTCTTTTTTTTTCTTTTTAGAAGAGGTGGAAGAAAGTTCAGGGAGAGATGGAAGAAAGATGAGAGAAGAGGTACAGGCAATGAGAGGGGAAGATGTTAAAGCAAAGCAAAACAGAGGAGCATGTTTATGATATGCACAAAGTTTAATTTTATGATTTCCAATGTGACCAGAGAACATAAATTTCAAGGAATAGGGAAGGTCAAATAATAAATCTCTGAAAACGTAAGTGGCCATTCGTTACAATAGATGAATAAAAGGATCAGAAATCCAAAAATTTGAAAATTTGGGTACCGGTGTGATTACTGTTTCGCAAAGTTCACCGCAAATCGGATTTCAAAACATAGAATTGAATATACCCTAGAGATCAGCACGATGAGACGATCAAAACGGTATATAGATATCGGTGGTACGAACGAATTATAGAAATTTCAAATTTTATACTACGAAAAATGTAAGAAAAACGCTGAAAAATAAGATCGACGGAGCCAAAGATGTCCGAATTTGGAAAAACGACAAACTGGCATCTTGCTCAGAAGATGGTTTAGAATTTTTCTATGTAAAAATATTTAGGTTTCGGAAACATTTTATTTTCATCGCTTATTAACTGATTGAATTGAAGTGAATATACGCGCGAAATAAACTTTCATATTTTCGGACGAAATTTTACCAGTTGCTATGTTTAACTAAACGCATTCCAAATATCAAATTTATATTTCAAAATTTTATCGTTTAAAATTTCACAAAATTTCAACTAATTACGTTATTAAAACAGTTGAAATTTACGGGTCGTTACACTCTCCCCCACTCAAAACTTTTCGTCCCCGAAAAGGAACGAGGTAGGAGAATAGAAACAACCAGAAAGAAAACATATTTTAAACAAAATAAAACAATTAGTTTAAACCGTATAAATTTCAATTTACCTTAATTAATACACAATATTTGATTTAAAATTCGGGGTATTTCAATAAGTTGATTTAATTCCAATTTATTAATATTTGATACCAAAAGATTTCTTCAAAACAAAATTTTACTTTATTTATCTCATTTATTTATTGTTTTATTATCCAATTATCTTTTATTAACAATTACTAAAATCATAAATTTGAATAGTCTTTTATTATAATCATATTTTCTTCAACAATTTTAAATTCTTCTTTATTCCAAATTATTGTTAAATTTATTCTACTTAATATATCTTATTACCTATATTTAAACCATATAAATTAATTTAAACCACAAAAGTTTCGATTTAAATTAATTTACATCTACTAATTGCTTTTAAATTCAAGGTATTTTCATATATTGATCAAATTTCAATTTATTAATTCTTTCAAAACAAATTTATTTCATTATTAACTGAGTTTACTAATTTCCTATCTAACTCTATTAACATCTTTATAATCAAAATTTAGTGTATACATTTATTATAAACACTCAAATTTTATTTATTAATTCAATTTATCTTATATATTATCCAATTACATATTCAACTTCTGAATGATTTAGGTAAGTTGTATTAGAATGCAGTTGAACAATATACAAATAAAAATTTTCCCAATTCAATTATTCAAGTTTAAATATTTATTCCAAATTTTGGCTTTATTTATAATTAAAATCATCCTTTTACAAAATTTAAGAATTAGATTTCCGATTAACTTTAATCAATTTAGAGAGATATATAATATATTTATATCCAATCAAATTAAATTTTAAAATAAGATACCTATATATATATGTAAATCAAAATATACTGAAGAAACTCAAATCAAATATATTTTTTTTTCTCAAAACAAACCGTAGCAAAGCTACAGAATAGTATCTTCACTTCGAAACTCGAAAATGAATGTCGATGATGCGGCCGCCATCACCGAAATTATTTTCCAGCGACAAAGAGAAGAGCACTGATTTCAACATTTAAAATTCTTTGAAAACGGTTTCTATTTGAAATATCTTCAATAATATATACTTTAAAATTTTAAAACAAAGTTCGAAATCACCGGAAAACTAAATTCTCAAATTTCTGAATTAAATTCATTTCAAATTCCAAATCAATTTATAAACCGTATTTATAAATTCATTTAGAACAATAAATGATAATCAAATATTATCATTTCAAACAAACAATTTAATTAACCTATTAAATTCCAGAAAATTTTTACTTATATTTTCACAATATAATCAAACAAATTTATTTCATTTTCCAAATTTGAAAATAATGTATACTTTGTTGTTTGAGTTACAATATATATTAAAACATTTATATATTAGTTTACAAATACATTTCTTTGCTCGACGATACAGGAATGAATTTTCAAAATAAGGATAGGGATTCAAATTTGTTGACTCAAATCAAAGAGAATTTTGATTCGAAAATAAGTTTGAAACAGAAGATAAGATAATTCAATTATCACAATCGGGAGATGGATGAGTTTATTTAATTCACGGGCAACCTTAACTGGGTCGTCCGTAACTTCAAGAATAAGATCGATGCAGAATTCCGAGGTAATTCAACACTCGATCTCTAGAGATGAGATTCAGGTATAGCAGGGAATAGATAACATCGTAAACCGAGGATACAGAAACCTCCGGTAAATCAATGCCAATTGTAAAGGAGTTTGCTCCTTCACGAATCATTCGAAGATTGGCGAGACCGCCGATCTATTATAGATAACATTCAGAATGGAGTTATGGGGTGCTCCATGATTGAAAGAAGACGAATAGTGAAGGACACAAATGAATTTCGAAACCGAGGGGAACGTTCCAAAATTCAAAGGAATTGAGTCAAGGGAAGAGATTGAAACTCGAATGAGGGTGATTCTGTAAATACATTTACCCTATATGTTAAGTTTTGCCTAGAGCTACCAAAGCTCTGATACCAACTGTAACGACCCGCTATTTTGGACCATTCGCGTCCATTATAAGTGTATAGGTAGACACTCATGCCGGAGTTGAATTGCTCAAAATACCGCGTTGTTAATTTAAATTTGGCAAAACTGAACATATACAGTAAATAAATAATCACAGATCACAGACACAGAGTAATAAGTGCAGCGGAAATAAAAGAGATAGTAGTTCATGAAGCTACTATATGAATATATAAAATATATCAGAGTTTACAACAGAAGAGTAATACGATACATCAGAGTTAAACCAGATACAACGGAAGAGTAATATGATACATCAGATACAAAGCAGAATACATCACTGGAATCATCGAATATCTGAAAGCTGGATAGATAGCTAGATCTCCAAGCGAAGCTCCAACTCCAAAGGTGAGTCTCGAAAGCTGATCCACTCATTCTGACCCGAGCGTAAAGCAAAAACACAAGACACTCGAGTCAGGATTAACATTCTTATATTAATAAATCCAACTCAAGTGAAATAGCAATTGAAATACAAGTAACTCAAAGGATGTTTGGAATAACCATCCTTTAAGGATCCGTTAAACTATCTACTAGGTAGTAATGTACGCTAAGTAGATAATGTCTATCAGTAATATAAAGATATCAAAGTAGGGTTAAGCAGGGCCCATACACCTCTTAACCTGTTTATTCCCAAAAGCATATACAAGACCGTAGTTTCCCCAAAACCGGAAGTCACCAGAGGGCAATCCATATACTAAAGGTACAAATCAAAATCGTAGTGGTCGCGAATAGGATAATCAGTATGACAAGGTACATGAGGCGATACCAACTAGGATACTAGTAGTTGCCTGATCCGGACTGATGTTGGGCATAGCAGCTACTACCCCAACACCGCGAACAACACTCCCAAAATCGAGGGGTGCACCCAAATCGAATCACAAAAGTAATAGATATGGTATCGAAGAAGTGTGTCCGCTAGAGATGGCGATCCTCAATGGCCCGGCGCGGCTCCTGTTTTAGTCATGTCAAGGGTCATCCAAGATCGTTCTCTTTCTTCAGTCAACGCGTTCATCAAAACCATCCACTTCGTTCTGGATCAACACTCCGCGTATAGTTATTAAAGTGGTTTCGGTTCAAATAGAGAGTATATCCATTACCGATCCCGGTCTCTTTAATAACTTTCGTAATTATTACACCGATTGGTCGTTTATATATTTCAAAAACCAAATCAATTTCAATTTCAAATAGAATTCGTAAATCAACATTTCATTTGTCTTTCTAAAACAATTTCCAAATTTTCGTTTCAAAACTTCCAATTTTCCGCTTCAAAATCTTATAATTCAATTTCAATTTCTATTTAAAACAATTCAAATATTGATTCAAGTTCGTATATAAGTTTCATTCCGAAATCATTTAAATAAATTCTATTTATCATTCAAATCAATTTAAACTCATGTATCGATTTCATTCAATATTCGTTAAGTTACTTTATCATTCAAAACAATTTCTATTAAATTTCCAATTCATTTAATCAATTCTTAAGTTCAACTTCATTAAAACAAAACTTACAATTTTGAATTAAACTAAATTCGTCAAATCAATTCTCCAATTACAAGTCTTACATTAATTCCAAAAATATCACATTTCATTTTTGTTAAAGAAATCCAATTTCACTTATTTACTTCCTTAAATAATTTTCCAAAACTTAATTAATAAAGAAACTCAATTTCAATTCTTTACGAAGTAAAGTTCACTTATTCAAAAGTTCAATTTTTCTTATTAAAGAATTTCAATTCAATTTAATCATTTAATAATTTATTATTAAATAGTTCAAAACTAAATTATTAAATAATTTCAAAGTTTAATAATTTCAAACTTAATTATAATTTCAAACTTAATTATTAAATCATTTCAAACTTAATTCAATCATTTCTCAAATTAAACAACATTCTTTCATTGATTACATTGTTAATCCTTTGTTTCAGATTATTAAATATTACCATTTTCCTTTCATCAAAAATTCAAATTTCAACTTCATTTCAAAACCATATTCTTTATTCAAATAAAATCTTCGTTTATTTTCAAATCAAATTATTGACCAATCGGGTTTTTATTTAATTTTCTATCCTAAGTCAAAGTTCAATTTGGGTATGTATCATTTCAACCCGATTCCAATTCAATTCAAAAATCAAGCATAACAAAGGGAACTTGCAGTGTGATAACTGGGATGGTGTCAAAATAAATAAACAAGCAATAACAACAACCAATAACAATCCAATAATCAATTCAAATAATCCCGAAATAACCGTATTAATTCACATTGTTATTTGTACGAATTAATATAATTATTTCTAGAATCTACACTATCATTTAGCGTAGATTAAAGATTATTACATTACGGTTCTTCACTTGTCATCTATTTACAATTTCATACATCATCAATTTAACAATATACATTCAGCGGTTCAAAGTGTAATTAAACAAATCCTACGTGTCAATAAATTTAACAGTTAAAGGGGTTATATTATACAAATGTCATTTAATCAAATTTAACATTTAATTATCCTATATCAGGTTCAATTTCATATTTTTTTATCATTTTAACATTAACAATTTAACGTCCAATATAAACATCAACAATCAATCAATTATCAGCCAAACTGTATTATCATCGCATAAATAATTAACAGATAATGGTGTCAGATGTCACAGGTGAACTGATACAGGCAATAGCATATATAACAGTGTACTTAACTAACAGCAGCATATTTCAATTGTCGTTTCAATTGAAATCAGATTTAATAAATAAAAGAACGTTAATCGTGAGTGAGTGCTCACCTTTCGAGGCTAGATAGAGTAAACAAAAACTGAACCAAGAATTCCAAAGGATCGCTAGATTTGCACGAATTTGACGAACAAGCTGATAATACGAATAGACGAAATAAATTAGAACTGTATCGATGATGATAATTGGAATCAGCTTGAGGAATACAACAATATATGCACTATGATATATGTATAACTTATTGTTATTCTTCAATAATTTATCTTAAAACAAATATTATCATATATAAAAGTCATTATTTAAATTAAAATCAAATATGTCAATTTATACACAACATATGTTGGAAAAAAAATTACATGTACATACTCGGCCATATTATATATATACCTACAAAAGTCAAAGTACCAATACATAAACATTTAAATCTTTACAGTCCATATGTGTACATTAGAACAACATAGGTACACATGCATAACACATATATATACAAACTTATAAAATACAATGTTCATATATATAGCATTTACTGTACAAAAGTATGCATAGGAAACTGCAGCATATATATATACATACTTTGAACATGTAATGTAATACCTTTGCAAACTGTATTGAAACAATAATAACTTAAAACAGAAGCTTATATAGTTTTTATGTATGTCTCATATGCAACAGTTAATATGCATTAGCGTTTATAAAGCATGTCCAGAACCTTGTATGAGTATACAACCAAAATATATATACACGGAAAACTAATTAGCTTGAATATAAATATAAATAAAGTAACCTTTTATATCAGAAACTGAACCGTATGCATAATATAACCAAATATAAACTTCTCAAGTAGCTGTCACGCGCATATCTATATTTAAGAATACAAACATTCATATTTCTGGAAAGAGCATATACTCAAGTACTATATATATAAAAATCAGTTTTTACATAGATATATAAACCATTTTTTTTCTTCAGCAAAAGAAGGCAAGCTTTAAATATATTCACAAGCATAGGATAATACAAAATACGAAATACATCTTAATACATATAAATCTAATGTAACATATTATACGTATACATAAAACATTGTATATTTTTTATCAAAACCGTTCAAAATACTATATAGCTTCAGTATAAATATATGCATACTAACATATTTATAATAAACATATATACAGCTATGTATACACAACCGATATGATATATTGTATGAATTATGCTATTATATAAAATACCAAGAGAAGAGAAAGGAAGGGAAACCTCAGGTGGCTCGGCCAACGAAGAACTGTCGGCGAGGAGCATGAGAGAAAGGAACCGGACGAGCTGTGCTTGCGGACTGAAAGAAAAGGAAAGAAGGAAAAATGGGCGGAGGTTGAGTCGGCACGCGGAGGGGAAGGCAACCGGAGTAGTGCACGCGTATCGATGAGGGGAGGTGGAGAGAGGATCGGCTGCTTGCTGGAAGGAGGGGTGGCCACTGACGTTTGGTGATGGCAAGGCATGGTCTCGGCCGAAGCCTGGGTGGTCGGAAATGGCCGCGTGAGACTGAAGAGGCAAGGGGTGCGACTAGGGTAGGTTGTTTGGCCTGCGAGTATCGATGGAGATGGTGGAGTTTGCTCAGCGGAGGAGGAGTTGCCGAGTGATGGGTCAGCTATGGGCGAGTTGTCATGTTGCGTGCGTGTCTCTTTTTTTTTCTTTTTAGAAGAGGTGGAAGAAAGTTCAGGGAGAGATGGAAGAAAGATGAGAGAAGAGGTACAGGCAATGAGAGGGGAAGATGTTAAAGCAAAGCAAAACAGAGGAGCATGTTTATGATATGCACAAAGTTTAATTTTATGATTTCCAATGTGACCAGAGAACATAAATTTCAAGGAATAGGGAAGGTCAAATAATAAATCTCTGAAAACGTAAGTGGCCATTCGTTACAACAGATGAATAAAAGGATCAGGAATCCAAAAATTTGAAAATTTGGGTACCGGTGTGATTACTGTTTCGCAAAGTTCACCGCAAATCGGATTTCAAAACATAGAATTGAATATACCCTAGAGATCAGCACGATGAGACGATCAAAACGGTATATAGATATCGGTGGTACGAACGAATTATAGAAATTTCAAATTTTATACTACGAAAAATGTAAGAAAAACGCTGAAAAATAAGATCGACGGAGCCAAAGATGTCCGAATTTGGAAAAACGACAAACTGGCATCTTGCTCAGAAGATGGTTTAGAATTTTTCTATGTAAAAATATTTAGGTTTCGGAAACATTTTATTTTCATCGCTTATTAACTGATTGAATTGAAGTGAATATACGCGCGAAATAAACTTTCATATTTTCGGACGAAATTTTACCAGTTGCTATGTTTAACTAAACGCATTCCAAATATCAAATTTATATTTCAAAATTTTATCGTTTAAAATTTCACAAAATTTCAACTAATTACGTTATTAAAACAGTTGAAATTTACGGGTCGTTACAAACATAATACATATGTTAAAATTAACCAGTAAGTCAAAATATGTATATATATTTATATATTTTTTTCAAATATATATATATATATATATACATATATGTTAAATTTAATTTGGAAAATAAAATTATGAATACCTCATTGCCACCAACCACCCAGCTGACTAAAACTCGAATGCGAGCCATCCCCCATGTTGGCTGAACTCTCAACAAAATCGCGACCAGCCATGCACATGACTCCCACTATCGTGGCCATCACCTTCACATGCACCTATGGCGTCACCACCCAAGCCACGTCGACCTTCCCCTTTCTCGAAATAGCGAGCCTCCTTTTGAAAAAGTAGGACTACTCTTTTCATGCCATCGCGACTAAGTCGCGAAGCCCGTCCCCCTCAAAGCCCTAACCAAGCTCCCCTTAATTTTTGCAGTGGCATTCGATTCTCAAATCGCGGCCATTACCTTTTTTTATTAATCGAATGAATTTCGAACTGGTAAGGAGAAGGAGAAATAATAGGAATTCAAAGAGAGACAAAAAAGAGAAGTGGCGTGGGTTTTCGTTTTGAAGAAGGAGATACACGACCTTAAATTCGAATTGATTTTGATTTCTATTTCAGTTTCAGTTCGGCCATTTATTTTTATTTTTGTGAACGATAGAAAAAAAGGGAGCTCGGTCGTGATGTTTAAAAAGGTGCAAGGAGGGAGATATTGCATGAAAAAATGTTCTTGCATGTTTGAATATACTTGCTACAGTGCTTGATTGTTATCCCGCCTTTTGGCAAGGACGAAATACCAAGGAACTGACTGAAAAAGAGACAAGATCACACGTCTTCAACTTTGAATGATTGTTGGGCAACTACAAATATCGATGAATTTTGCCCGAGTCCGGATCGGGCTACAATTGATAAGACACGTCAAGCGAAGCTGTGGAAACCAACGTTCCAAATTCCGAGACAATCCAAGTTCGTATGCTCAAGATATCGTCAATGGAAAGTGGAAGAGATAACCTCGGTTCGAATCGATCAGAAGAAGTCCTGGTTCGGATCCATCAGAACATTAAGTAGCCTTAGGTTCGAATCCATAAGTTAGCCTCACGATCGAATCCATAAGCCATGCATTGGTTCGAATCTAGAAAACCTAAACTTGCTACGCATCCATCAAACAAACCTATATTCGAAACCATAAACCCAACCTTGGTTTGAATCCCTCAAGGTAAGGCGCTTCGAATCCATTCAGCTGAGAAGTCTTCGTATCGATCGACTATGGAATATCCTGATCGATATGAAGGAACATCCCTTCGATCGATTCGAAGGACCACGTCTTCGAATCCATTACCACGAGTCCACCCAGTCAAAGCGGCGAAGGACATGGAGTCGACCCAGTCACTTCGGAGTGAAAAGCGGATCGATACGAGGGACGTGCACCACATCATCGCCTTCACGTACAGGAGTATGGATTCAACCCTATGGATTCGAACCATATCGATTCGAACGAATCCATGGGGCGAAAAACTCCAACTTGAATCGATCATAACTTGAGATCTACAAGTCCAAATGCTATGAAATTTTCACAGAAGCTTGAGCACATGTTGAGGAATGTTCACACCTAATTTCAGCTCGATTGGACAATTTCTTGATCGATTCGAACATAGCTTCGAATCGATCCCAAAGTGGGCCCGGACTTCCAGAAAGCGGGCATGTGGGCCCCCTGACGTACCAGAACTGGTCTCCCTTCAGTTTAGGCGAAATATCAGCCTCCTACACCTATAAATAGAGCCCCTGGTCATTCAGAAAAGGGGTCGGATAATTCTAAGAGCTAAAGAGCGCCCAGACTCTGCCATATTTACTCAGAATCACCACGGTTGTCTTAAATTCAGACTTAGCTCACAAAACCAGTTGTACTGCGTTATAAGAAGTTGTAATCTTCGAGTGTTGAGCAATAAAATCATCAAACTTCATAGTGGACGTAGGCTAAAACGCCGAACCACTCTAAATAGCTTGTCTTTGCACTTTACCTTTCTGTTATTTGGAGTTTTTGTTAGATAATCCACAGTGTTAAATTTCATTCTTCGCGTTTATCTCTTCAAAGACTTCCGAAGAGTGTTGTGCCCATTTTTGGTACAAACACTTTGGTGCTTTCACTGAGAAAACCAGTTTTTCTCCTGCTCTTCGGATCTACCATCGATACCGGATTGTGTAAAATCCAAGAGGAAGATCCAGATCTCTACTCCGGAATCCTTCCATTCTATTCAGATTTGCATAAAATCTAGGAGAGGAATCCACTGTCCAAGATGGTTAGCACAAGGACTACTTCTATAGCTATTAATCAAGAAGCTCGAGATGAACAGAATCCCCCGCAGCAGTTACAGTCCAATCAAGATAACACTGCTCACTCCGGTCCATCTGGACCGGTAACCATACAAGAGTTCCAGACATTACTCCAGGAACTGACCCAAAGCCGGCAACAGTTAGCTGAACAGTTGCGTGCCAACATTGAATTGACCAATCAATTAAACCGCCAAAGGCGTAGGAAGACAAGGACGGGCGATGCTTCCCACTCATCCATTGAAAGTTCTGCTTCCTCTGACCATCATGGCAGAACTACACGTCCCCGGTTGGATGCAGGTCATACGCTAGTTACCGAATATCAACCCACCTTGACTGTGGGACAATTGAGGGTCGGACCGTCAACTAGCTCCCAGGCCGGGCCCTCATCATGAGGAGGTGTTGCTCCACAGCATACCACAGGCGATCGTGCTACAACAGCCGCGGTAGAGACAAGGGTTGATACCCAAAACCTGTCGGATCCAAATAATCAACAGCGTGGGCGTACTCTCGAACCATACGTCCCAGAAGATGTGGAGCCAAGGAGGCAAGATATGGGCCGTCGACAACGTCCGGTCCAAGCTCGCGCTGTGGAACCCGACCACACCTTAGTTCAGCCTACACAGAATGTGGCTATGCCCGACATCTCAACCATGGCACGTCAAATGATCCGCGAGAGCCAGGGACTTATCAACGACGACTGGGGGATCTCCCGTAGTCAAACTCCTTTCACTGACGAAATACTGCACGCTGAACCTCCTCGGCGATTCAGAATGCCAACTCTCCCTCTGTACGAAGGAAATTCCGATCCCAATCAACATATCTTAAAGTATGAATGGTCAATGAGCGCCGCAAGGGCTGATGATGCAGTAAAATGTCGAAGCTTTCCCATCTCTTTGGGAGGAATTGCAACGATGTGGTTCACAAGGTTGCCACCAAGATCCATCTCTTCGTTCGACCAACTAGCTAAGAAATTTGTCGAACAGTTTCGCATGCATGTCACTAGGCCTAAAGACGTTAACACCTTATCTAGTGTCACCCAGGCTAAGGGAGAGACGCTCAGGCATTACCTAGAGAGATTCCACGCAACATGCGTGGAAATTAGCAATCCCAACGACAACTCGATTCTGATGGCATTAACCAAAGGGATCGACCCCGACTCGGAATTTGGGAATTGGTTAGCTGGGAAACCACCTGCATCATTGGACCGTTTCTACTCCAAAGCCGCTTAATTCTTGCGACAAGAGGACGCGAAACATTCTAGGAAACAGGGTGATGCGACACCCAGAACTGAAGGAATACAGAGTAATGTGGCAGTCAAACAGTCCGGTGAGAGTTCCGGAAAAGTCCAGCTAAATATACATAATAAACAAGCTCAGCCGAGAGTCAGCAGCGGTCAGGATAAGAAGAGGGACCAAAATCGAGGCCCGCAACGTAGGACCCCGATGTTTGACAGTTACACACCATTGAATACATCATTGGAAAACGTGTATCTGCAAACCTGCAACGCTGAGCAATATAAGAAACCTGCTCCGAAGAAATCATCGGAGAGACAGATTCAGACAAGAAAGTTTTGTAGATTTCACGAAAGTTACGGCCACAATACCAACGAGTGTCGACATCTGCAAGACCTTGTTGAAAAATTGATCAGAGAGAGAAAGTTGGACCAGTTTGTACGGGCACCACCGTCTGGTGGAGCGGGCCCCTCAAAGCAAAATCATACACAGAATCAAGCAAGACAGGAAGAACCGGGTCGTGACGGAGGAAGATTGGTAATTAATGCTGTAAGTGGTAATCCTCATCCAGTGGTCTGAAGCTGGGAGGAAGTGGAATCATATGGCAACTTAGCTAAACGCTCAAACTTCGAGTATAATGATAACTTGGGCGGTAAACCTTCAACCAAACGAAAGAGATCGATGACTAACAACATCACTTTCCGAGACAACAACGTTGACTACGTCGGAAGCCCGACTACTGACCCACTTGTGATATCGACCCGGGTAGGCCCGATGTGGATGAAGAGAATCCTGATTGACTGCGGGAGCTCTGTGAATATCATATTTGCACATGCTTATAATCAAATAAAAATGAAAGCTGGGGGTCTAAAACCCTGCCAAACTCATCTCTATGGATTCAATGGCAGCGCTACTGTACCAGTTGGAATGGTAGAGTTACCAGTTGAATTGGGAACCGGAGAATGAAGGTCGGTTCGTATATTGCAGTTCGTTGTGTTGGATGTAGAGTCGCCATATAATGCCTTTTTAGGTCGACCTGCCCTTGCTGAATTCAGGGCCATAATAGCCCCGTGGTGTTTAACTTTAAAATTCCCAACCGTCAACGGAGTTGGGGTCGTCCAGGGCGATCAGGTTGATTTGAGAACAATCATACACCGAAATCGAGTTGCCCGATTGCACAATGCCAAGGACCGACTTAAAACTTTTGAACTTGGTAAGCTAGTCGCTAAAAAAGGTCATCCTGCACTCCCGCCCCTGAGATCAGCATGGAGAGGGTCGCGCAAGATTAAGCAAAAGCTTAAGGATGGCGAATTCGAGTTATCACCCGTTGATGGCTCAACTTCACCAAGGGCCTGGAATAGCGAAAGCCTTCATTGCCACTACAATTGACAGGCTATGTCTATCTATTTAGTTTAAATTCCGTTTTAAAAGTTGTTTAAGCATTTTGAAATTAGAACTTATAATAAGGCAACTGACTTTGCCGTGTTTTCTGATTTCAGCAATAAAATGCCATTTCTTCGGGTCAGAGCTGTGATTCATTAAATACAATGTACAACATCACGATGCATGGAGAACTAAAATTCCATCATGCAATGGGGTTTGTCCAAGAAAGGAGTGGCTGTGATACGATCAACCACTCGCTAAAGGAAACCCGAGCTCGGGGGCAAGCCATCACATCAAGCCGGAAAAGGGTTGATACACGACAACCCTCCACTAAACTCCGTACTCTTAGAGTGCGAGGCGGAGTATAAACATTCCTTAACTCCGTACTCCCAGAGTGCGAGGCGGAGTATAAACATTCCTTAACTCCGTACTTCCAGAGTGCGAGGCGGAGTATAAACATTCCTTAACTCCGTACTCCCAGAGTGCGAGGCGGAGTATAAACATTCCTTAACTCCGTACTCCCAGAATGCGAGACGGAGTATAAACATTCCTTAACTCCGTACTTCCAGAGTGCGAGGCGGAGTACGAGGCGGAGTATATTCATTCCTTAACTCCGTACTCCTAGAGTGCGAGGCGGAGTATAAACATTCCTTAACTCCGTACTCCCAGAGTGCGAGGCGGAGTATAAACATTCCTTAACTCCGTACTCCTAGAATGCGAGACGGAGTATAAACATTCCTTAACTCCGTACTCCCAGAGTGCGAGGCGGAGTATAAACATTCCTTAACTCCATACTCCCAGAGTGCGAGATGGAGTATAAACATTCCTTAACTGCGTACTCCCAGAGTGCGAGACGGAGTATAAACATTCCTTAACTCCGTACTCCTAGAGTGCAAGACGGAGTATAAACATTCCTTAACTCCGTACTCCCAGAGTGTGAGGCGGAGTGTAAACATTCCTTAACTCCGTACTCCCAGAGTGCGAGATGGAGTATAAACATTCCTTAACTCCGTACTCCCAGAGTGCGAGACGGAGTATAAACATTTCCTTAACTCCGTACTCCCAGAGTGCGAGACAGAGTATAGACATACATCAACTCCGTATTTGTCCCCAAGACTGGGGGCAGGACCAAAACAAATATTGAATTGAAGACGGAAGAGAATATACTTTCATTCCCATTATCAACAAGAAGAATTCGATTACAAGATGATTCAGAAAAGAAAAAAGATTCCTGCTAGTGGGAGCCGAGTCCACATCTATACATGGCTATAGAAAAAACCAAAAGACAAAACACTACAGAGAACTGAAGAAGGAGTTCAATCTTTCTTCTTTCTTGGCTTCTTCTTCGAGGAAGTCCCGCTAGGGCTGCTAACCAACTTCTTCCTCCTTCTTTTGCTCTTCTCCGATTTGCCCTCAGATGGCGACATAATGTCCACCTCTTCCTCGGAGCTAGAGGCAACAGAGATTCTTTTGGAGGGTGGAGCTGGAGGAATAGAATCAGTAGCAGGAGGTGGAACAGGAGCACTCGCAATTATCACAGTGCCGCCAGGCGATATCATCATTAATGGGGCATGGCCTGACGGGTCCATACCGGCGGTCACTACGCCCATCTCAGCATTGATCTCAGCCAAAATCTCATCTTCACGAGGTACTTGGGCCGCGCTAGATATACTAATGACTGGCATGGAAACACTAATAGCCGGAGTGGTCCCGCTCATGGAGAAGGATAGATCAATGAAAGGATCGTTGGGTTGATTGAGGAGTTCCTCAATCATCTGAGTGTCAAAAGATAACGTATCCGCTTCCCCTTCTTCACCGACCACAGAAGATGTCATAGTAGCTTCGGTGATGATAGCCACATGCGCCTGATGAGAAGCCAGAGATGCAGGAGGCGCGGGGATAACGACTTCAGTCGCTGAAATGTGAAAAAACGAAGATTGTTAGCTGTGGGTATTGATCCAAATTCACCATGCTAAATGTATACGGGAGGCGTTTGATTACCTTCCTTAGCCTGGCTCATAGTATGAGCAGATACAGAGGCAGAAACATCAACAGAAGATAAATGCGGCTGGTCAGGATTATAAGCAGGGACGGACTGAGGATTGACCGCACCGATGTTTTCAGGAAATGTCGGAATTGCAGCTCCAACACTCGTTTCATGATGCTCAATCCCCGAGCCCTCACATGTCTCTATCTGTTGGAACCCGAGCCTCTCTCTCGCCACAGAAACCACCGCCTCATGAAGAGCTTTCCTCTCTTCTTCAGTAAGCAGGCGCATCTCAAGCTCGAAGTCATCCAGCGTTTCATCCGGATGCGCCGCTCTCTTATCCTCCACCAGCCTAGTCCAGGCGTTATATAGAATCATAGAGTCATCTCCCAGCCATGATAAATTTCTGTGCTCTAGCACGTTGGCGTTGTATGTAACCAGGAGATCATCAAAATCAGCATCCATCCTGGACCGCTCCGCCATAATCTTTTCCTGGATTTCTGCATCCACAGACTTGGACTTGACCACCGCCGCAGCAAGTTCGGCCCGAAGTGACACAGCTTGGTCACACGCCTCCTGAGCGGTGGTGATAGCAGCATCTTTCTCTTTCACCACTTCAACGAATTTGGCCTTGAGCTCATTCAGCTCCTTAACGGCTACATCTCGCTCAGCTACAACGTCGGTATAGCGGTGGCCCATCTCTTCAACCATGGCACAGTGTGCCTGCTGCATTCTCGCCATTTTGGCCACAACATCCTCATGCTTTTTGAGTACTTGGAGTTCCGAGCTTCGAGACGACTCCATCTCAGACTGAAGAACTTGAATGATGCGGTCTTTCTTGACAATCTCGGCATCTCGCTCCTGAATAACTTTCGCCCGGTCAAAAGCTACCTTTGAAGCTTTCACGGCTGCTTTATACCATTCCTTGTATTGGACATAGAAGTCACGAATATAGCTGTGCGCAGTGTTTTCAGCATCCTGAGGAATCCTCTTGAGATGAGGAGGAAAAATGTATGCGTCCATACAGATTTCTGGGAAGTCCTTCTTCATTTGAGCAAGCTGGATGGCACCTTCGCTTGTCAACTCAACCGGAGCCTGCTCAACGATAGCAGCTGCCGGTGGTTCAACTCTAGGCCGCTGAGTCTCGGACCTTGAAGATTGGGAAGGCTGCTGCTGCTGTGAAGGCCCAGGGGTATCTATGGGGGGCCTAGGAGGTGGAGGAGAACGAGATCGTGATCGGTACTGATGGCCCCGATCTCTGTCAGTACGATCATGGCCAGAACGGCCGCGCCAATAATCTCTATCCCTGTCATAGCGCTCCTGGCTAGTGTAACCTTGCCCGTGGTCCCTATCTGATTCTCTTCTACGAGAATCATAATATGGGGAAGATTGGCGCACATTACGAAGCCTATCCAAAGTAGACCCGCGACCCGACATCTCGCCTGCAATAAGAAGGAGCTACAGATTAGAATCCTACAAAACGGTAATTAATATGCGAAAGTCATGCAGTGGTCTGGAAGTGTGTGAAAATGTGTAAACTCCCAGACCAACCGGAAGTGTTGACCACACTCAAAGGAAAGGGCTCGCTCATATTTAATACATCTTGAAATTCCTTCAACCCAGGATTACATGGAATCAATATAAAATCCGGGATGGGAATGTCGTCAAGCCCTTTAAAAGTATCTCTCGACTGAGAAGGGGCGGCCTCAGAAATCGCGACCCCGGAAGTGGGAGGAAACACATCCACAGATTTCCACCCCTTAGACTTAAATTTTTTAGAAACGACGGTCTTTCTTTTTCACCTTTCTCCCAACTCCTCGAAGTTGCCCGAAAGATCAGCCATCGGCTCTACATCTGTATGGGTCCTTTCTTCATCGCTCACTTCGGTTATTGTAATCCCGGGCATTTTCTTCGCCATTGTCTTCTTCTTCTTCTCCTTGTTTTTCTTCTTTGAGGCAGGTTTTGGCATCCCCTCGATGACTATACTCTGATTTATTTCAATCAAGCCGAGAGTTCTTAAGTTATAGTCATTCAACACCAAGTCGATGTGTCTCATCTCGCTCGGAACTTCTTGGAGACTATGGACTATGCCCTTGTAGTACCCGCCATCGAGCCTGGAGATAATGGCTGCAAGAAAAACAAGATGTCAATACCAATGCCAAAGAGCTATTGATCAAAGAGAAACAACGACATATGAGGACACTTACGTCTAGACAACCATCGCCTAGCGAAACCAGGAGGACACCGGACATAAAACCATTCATTCTTAAAGTAACTTAGTCTGGTCCATGCTCCAATAATAACTTGGCAATTTCTGACTGCCTCCAAAAATGTGAAGGATGGGCTATCGCCCCTGCTCTTGAAATTAAATATGTATCTGATCTCGGTTGGCCTTGGCGGGCGAAGGAGACAGTCCATAAATATGACGAAGGCACTATTTAGCAGCGCATGTCCGTTAGGGTGTAGTTGTGAGGGAGCAATTGCTAAATATGATAGCATCTCTCTGATATATTGATTAAATGGAGGAAGCGCTCCAACTGCAAGAGCATGGCGATAAAAAGCTGTATATCCTTCAGGAGGATTGTGCGGTCTATCGTTGGCACTGGGCAATAAAACCTCATCCGGAGATATGTTGTGCTTCAAACATATCCTGCCTAACAAAGACTCAGAAATACTGGACTGGACGGAATCAACAGGATCCTCGATAAATATTTTGTCTTGTAGCTCGTCGGGAGCAGGGTCAATTATATCCGCTGGGATATCTGGAACTACAAGGACCGGAGGAGGAGAACTCTGAATCTCCTGCTGTTGCGAGCTTGAAGATTCCATAACTGACTAACTCATTAGAAAGCAACATTAAGTTCATAAACAACCCGTGCATTCCCTAGTGTAGTGTGTATGGATGTGCCATGCAGTGCAAGTGCTGAACGTTACTTAAGCAGATTTTACAGATTGAAACAAGATGTCCGTACGATAAAACTTTGGGATTTGAGAATGAAAATGACCGTCATCGCTGACCGTCACTTCCACACCATCCAGACGCTACTGACCACTTCAAGTACAAATCAGTTATATTATTGGTTAAGTCATAGTTCCGTCAACGAGCTTCAAAGGAAATTCAAGTATAATCCTACAGTCAACTTCAATTATGCAGGGTCGAAGCTCGTCGGAGTCAAGTGTGCTAAAGTTCATTAAAGTACAACTTGAAATTGGTCGTAGTTCAGATGATGGAGCGAATCAAAAGAGTAATGGTCAGAGGACGAAGATGTTCGAATCCATCGACACGAATCGATGAGGGTCGAATCGATGAGGTTTGATTCCAGGTGCTTCGAATCCAAATGGTTCGACTCGATGTAACTTTGGGATAGAGGAGCACTTCGAATCCATGACCTTTGCATGACTTCGAATCGATCAATGTTGAGATCCCTCGAATCGATCGGAGCATCGCTACTTCGAATCGATCGCCACGAGCCTTCTTTCCTTTCTTCTCTCAAAACCATCGATTCGAAGCTATGCATTCAAAATCGATTCGAATGACTCATTCCTGGATCGATGCGAAGCAATGAAAGACGACACTCTGATCGATGTGACTCGAATGGTTTCATTCCTCAGTTCCATCGAGTCGACCCACTTCGTTCAGATCTCATCACTCCTCGAAATTTTCAGAAGGAAAGGCTGAATCGATGCCAAAAATTCTAAGTTCTATCTTTCTCATCTCGAATCGATCCCTTGATTACCTGATTTTATTACGAATGAAAGCGTGAAGGGGTTCGATCGATTCGAGGAAAGCACGTTTGTCTTGGCCTTGGAGAGATCGATTCGAAGAAGAAGCTATAGCAACAGTAAAAAGTAAAAAATGAAAGTGGCACCGGCCTCGCGTATTTATATGGACCTCACGTAGGAAACGGGACGATTCGTCTCCCGGTCAAAATGACCAACTCCAACCGGTCACGCGCTGATCCATTCGAATCCATCGCATTCGAATCCATCACGTTCGAACCCGCTGCATTCGAATCCCTCAAAACTTCGAATCTGTCAAGGCTGCATCGTTACAAAGCCTCATCGATGCGAAGCTACATCGATTCGAAGCTTTCAACAAAAGCTAAATTGGAGTCGTTGCGTCCCATCGATTCGAAGTACTAACTTCACGACCATTAGCATGTAATGATTCAAAACCTATCGATTTGAACGACCATTTCGAATCCATCGGATACCAGCAATTCAAGCCATCGATTCGAACAAACATAGCTTCGAACCCATCACAGACCACTGATGAAAATGGACGAACCGTTTTAATGTAAAAAACTGCTTGACTACCCTTTGTACCGATTCAGGAGAGGATCAATACAAGGGGATGATCATAGACAATCATAAAAGCAATGTTTTAACTCGAATCTTAAACCGGTCCAGGAGAGGACCGATGCAGAATTCGATAGCAAACCGAACTAGCAACGACTTGCGATCACGCAACGTTAACCAAAGTCAAGATAATACATGTATGCACACATCTCTGACTATTGTTTGATCTTTGCCATTTACAGGGATCAAATGTTCATCTCGTCATAACCCAAATAGCTAACAGCCGGTCACAATCATACGATGGTTGATTACAGCGACAAAGAATACAATTTTCAGCAGAGCATGTCCTAATTGTCTAACGATAGATTGTAGCTTTTCAAAGCACGTCATGTTTACACAAAACGTACTTTGGGGGGCAAATGTTATCCCGCCTTTTGGCAAGGCCGAGATACCAAGGAACTGACTGAAAAAGAGACAAGATCACACGTCTTCAACTTTGAATGATTGTTGGGCAACTACAAATATCGATGAATTTTGCCCGAGTCCGGATCGGGCTACAATTGATAAGACACGTCAAGCGAAGCTGTGGAAACCAACGTTCCAAATTCCGAGACAATCCAAGTTCGTATGCTCAAGATATCATCAATGGAAAGTGGAAGAGACAGCCTCGGTTCGAATCGATCAAAAGAAGTCCTGGTTCGGATCCATCAGAACATTAAGTGGCCTTAGGTTCGAATCCATAAGTTAGCCTCACGATCGAATCCATAAGCCATGCATTGGTTCGAATCCAGAAAACCTAACCTTGCTACGCATCCATCAAACAAACCTATATTCGAAACCATAAACCCAACCTTGGTTCGAATCCCTCAAGGTAAGGCGCTTCGAATCCATTCAGCTGAGAAGTCTTCGTATCGATCGACTATGGAATATCCTGATCGATACGAAGGAACATCCCTTCGATCGTTTCGAAGGACCACGTCTTCGAATCCATTACCACGAGTCCACCCAGTCAAAGCGGCGAAGGACATGGAGTCGACCCAGTCACTTCGGAGTGAAAAGCGGATCGATACGAGGGACGCACACCACATCATCGCCTTCACGTACAGGAGCATGGATTCGACCCTATGGATTCGAACCATATCGATTCGAACGAATCCATGGGGCGAAAAACTCCAACTTGAATCGATCATAACTTGAGATCTACAAGTCCAAATGCTATGAAATTTTCACAGAAGCTTGAGCACATGTTGAGGAATGTTCACACCAAATTTCAGCTCGATTGGAAAATTTCTTGATCGATTCGAACATAGCTTCGAATCGATCCCAAAGTGGGCCCGGACTTCCAGAAAGCGGGCATGTGGGCCCCCTGACGTACCAGAACTGGTCTCCCTTCAGTTTAGGCGAAATATCAGCCTCCTACACCTATAAATAGAGCCCCTGGTCATTCAGAAAAGGGGTCGGATAATTCTAAGAGCTAAAGAGCGCCCAGACTCTGCCATATTTACTCAGAATCACCACGGTTGTTTTAAATTCAGACTTAGCTCACAAAACCAGTTGTACTGCGTTATAAGAAGTTGTAATCTTCGAGTGTCGAGCAATAAAATCATCAAACTTCATAGTGGACGTAGGCTAAAACGCCGAACCACTCTAAATAGCTTGTCTTTGCACTTTACCTTTCTGTTATTTGGAGTTTTTGTTAGATAATCCACAGTGTTAAATTTCATTCTTCGCGTTTATCTCTTCAAAGACTTCCGAAGAGTGTTGTGCCCATTTTTGGTACAAACATTGATAGGAAAGGAAAAGTTCTAATGTGAATTATTTTATCAAATCCATGAATATATATATATATTAAATTTTAAATTGTCTTGAATTTGTAGCTTAAAATCTCGATCTCTTATCAAGGCGTGCCGCTAGGCGTTTATAATGTTATACCCCTATTCTGAACGCAATGGAAAAGGATTCGAGTCCTAATTCGATCGTATGGAGAAGATAGCTTTTTGCACCAAATTATTATACTAGATTTTGATATAAATTTCAACGTGTTTATATCCTATATGACCGAACGATAACTCCAAATACTACAAAATTTGAAATCTAATAATACACTATTACGGATCTAATGAAACTGGTTTCACCGAATTCCGAGATTGTGCCTCGGAAGGCTATTTTTAAATGTCAATTTGAACGATATATTTTTAAAACTGAACAAATTACTTTTTCAATTTTAAAACTTACATTATCTTCATTTTTATTAATATAATTTTACAAGCCTTTAAAATATATTTTTATCAAGCTTAATACTCAAGATACATAAATTTAACCAATAAACTTCAATAATTAAATTATACAATAAATCGCTATATTTAAATTCGGAATCTATAAATAAACCCAATTCTTCATATTCAAAATCAATCTGTAATTCAAATTCAATATTTAAAACCATTTAAATATTCACGATTAACGACGGAAAAACCTGGGTCGTTACATTCAGTTTGTCCAGACCTAGGACAACTTGTATGGACGAATGCTATCAGAACACCATCATTGGAAGACGATGAGCATTCTAAGTGAAATTGTTCTTGAAAGGTAAACGTAGCCTCAAGCCTCATCAACCGGAATGACTGAAAATCAGGGGAGATGCAGCAAGGCTAAGTGGGTCATACCCAATTAGGGTATGTTATCACCTTTCTAGATACCCTCGGATATATTATTAATTATTGATACGGTAGTGCATGGAAAAGAGCTCTCGATAAGGATGGGAACACCCGGGGTGATAACATACTCATTTCTATCCATATTAGAGGTAGGGTCGGTCTTGTTTTATAGGGTATCCTGGCGAGGTCCTTGGTGCATTTTTCTAGATGTGTAATGTGATAGGTGGTACCCCAGTGCCTCGTCATTGTATGGAATCCACTCTCCAATAAGCGTCGTACGGTTTTGATTGTGCCCAAATATGCTGAAACGTGAGATGCAAGCATTCCAGCTATTTTCTATTTACTTTGTTTAGACACTATTATAATATCAGACGATTTTGATAAAAATGTTTTGGTTATCATAAGGGAAAAACCCATCATGTTTATGTGTGACGCGGTCTTACGAGATACCTTTGTTTTTCAAGGGATTTTGATAACTTTTAATAATTCAAATCGAGTGTGTTTTCTTATGCTAGTTTTCCAGACTGACTCGGGTGTTATTTTATTATAATGCTCGGGTCAGACCGAGCATTGCAGATTCAAGTTAGGATACGATGGAGCTCAGGAGACGAGCTGGATGACGAAGACGCATTACACGTACTTGATTATATTCCGCTGTGTATTGTAGGCTGTATATTCAGCACTTGTGAGAACAAGTTATTATAACTGTCCAGTAATGGTTTGTTGATTTGTTGTACTCTGATGATGTAATGTATAAGTAACAGTTATAGTTCTTTTTGTATAAAGACATGTTATTATCTATTATATATTGTTCCGCTGCGATTGTGAGATTCTGTTTTGTTATTTCTATTTCTTCTTCACCCCTAAATATTCATATTTTCGTTCAATTTGAGTTGGATGTGAACTATGGTCAACTCAAAAGGTATGGAGATACGGGCCTTTACATTTGGTATCGGAGCTAAAGGTTAAGCGAGAACCTTGGCTTTGATGGGGTAACTCATTAGAGATAGGGTCAGTAGTACCCTAGAATGAGTTTGAGTGTATTAATAGATATGAGCGCATACTTGTTAGTGAATATAAAATTGTTTTATATTGTGTTGATTGATCTATTGAGTGGTTATGGATTCTGGTCAATACGAGTAATTAACGTTATTGATATGAGTCTCTAAACACTTGTACAGAGTAATTCGACATGGTATTGTTTTGAAATGGGGTAAATGAAATAATTTTACCTAGATTATTTTTATATATGAAAGAATAATTATTTAGAAAGATTATTATAGTTGGAAATGGTGTGCTTGGTCGCTAGAAAATGATAATATTAAACCATTATCATTTGTTGTTGTGTTGATTGAATAAAAGTTGATATTATAGTCAACAGTTAAGAAATAGTTTCATATAACTAAATGGAATTATGTAAATGTGATTTTGTAAATGTGATTTATAATTTGAAATGAAATGAAATTCCAGAAATATATTTAAATATGATTTGATAAAAGGGTTTGAAGGTTGGAAATTTGGAAATTTAATTCTCGTTGGTTTGAAATGTTTTCCAAAGTCTTGGAAAATAATAGTGATACTATTGGGAGAATATTTTTGAATTGGAAATATTTAAAAGGGATTTTAAAGGAAATAAAAGCGCTGAACTCACTTCGATCGCTGGAAAATAATTTCGATGATGATTGCAGCATCATTGACATTCATTTTCGAGTTTCCAAGAGAGGAATTGCTACCATTGAAGTTTTAGTTTTGGTAAAACTGATTTGATTTTGAAATTCAAGGGAATGATTTGATATACCAAGGGATTTTGGGTATATATGGTTTCAAAAATGATTTTGAAATACTTAGGACAAATTGTTTAAAACTCTGGGATTTTTATTTAAAATGTTTTATGGAATATGAGTAAGTTTGGTGACTTATAAAAATTTGAAATTTGATTTTGGAATGGAGTTTAACTTAAAATAAGTTAAATAAAGTAGCTTTTGAAAATTTAGCCTAAGTAGGCTAAATGAAATAATTATTGGAAATGAAATCTACTGAGATGTGGGATAAATGAATAAATGAACTATTTAAATCGATTAGTTATTTGGATATTGTTTGGAATATTGATTGATAAAAATCAAATCTGAAATTGGAAAATTTGAATTGAATTTGAATATAAATGGATATAAACTTAAGTGGTGAAGTGGAAATAAATCTAAGAACATTTGTATAAAATGTTATAATGGACTTAAGAAAATTGATGGTAAAGTTCTTAAGTGAAATTGGTATTAAAGAAATATACTAAGAAAATAGTGAATGTTAATAATTGAATAAAAATGAAATGAATGTGGATTAAAGAATTGGTGCAGCTAAAAATCAATTGGGATAAATACGTAGGTTGTACGTATATTATTTTATTCACATGACGGTTTGATCCAGATTCGAGCATAGAATTTCCAAATAATTTATATCGATCCGAGTTAGGATTTTTCACTCGATTTTCGACGGCGAACACTAGATATGGATTTTTGATTGATTCTGGAATTCTCTATCATAGTATATAGCTATGCAAGAAGGATGACGGTTTCTGATCAAGAAACCAGATCTGAGTCCGCATTAGAGAGTCGTGTGAACGATACTAGTTCGGATATGAAATTATGTGATCGAGCGCGTGACCAGATTTGATGTTGCGTATGGATGGTATATGTACATCATACGGGCTTAAGTAAAGAAAATATTGGAAATTAAAAATGGAAATTGGCAAATGATATAATTTTGAATAATGTAATTGTATATCATTGGTAAGTAGGATGCAGGTATTTTAAAGCGAGAGCTAAATTGATACCTTTGGTTTCATGAGTGAAAATTGGATTGCGCGACAAAAAGGTACATGATTTTATGATTCAGCCACTTGGCTTTTTGTAACAACCCTAGATTTTGTATGTTATTTAAAATTGACTTTCTTTTATTTTTAAATTATTTTAAACTTGTTATATTTCAAACATTTCATTTTAAAAATAAATGTTAATTATTATGTGAACTATAATTTCAAACTAGTATAAATTGGTTATTTTACTGAAAAGTGAATTTCTGTTCAAACTGTTCAATCTTTGGCTTTTAAACTTCAAATTTAAATTATATAAAATCTTAAATTTTTCTTTTATTATGAAAATATATGTAATAACTTGAATATAGCTTTTCGTTTTGTTGGAAACGGAGTTAAATTGTGTATAAACTGATGTATTTAGCAATATTGTCTATTTTAAATTATATTTTATTTGTCATATTTGTTCTAATATGTGTTAATATTTTATTTTATGTATATTTTTGTCTTTTAATATTTTTAAAATGATAATAGAATTTTTCCAAAATTTACTGTATTTATTTTCCATTTTTAAAGGTTGTTTTCTAATTTTCTGCTATTTTCTTCATTAAAATTATATATAAATTAAATTTTATATATTTACTTTGTGAATGCATTTTTATTTTATGTTATTATCTTTGTTTAAAAATTATTTTACAAGTCCATATGAATTTTCTAAAATTTATTTCATTTAATTTCAAATTTTCTAAGCAAGTTCACTATTTTGAGCTATTTCCTTATTTTAACTTTATATAATCAATAAATATTATATATATTTTTATATTTTATTAAATTTTCGAATTTTTAACTGGAATTACTGTTATTACCAGAAATATAAACTTATAAAAATGAATTAAAGAAATTTGAAGAGTTTTTGACCTTTGATTTGCCTAAGTCCTTTTATATTCTACCGTTTCATTTTCAATCAATACACAAATTGTTTTGGCCGTACCTTTTCTCCTCATTTCCAGCCACATCTTCTTTTAATTTTCACGTGAATTCTAAGAATTTTCTCATCCAAAAACATACGGCCATCATTTAGCAAAAGAGTTGGGTAAATTCTACTTTTTCTTCTCTTGTTTTCTGGTTTTTCTATGTGATTTTGCAACTTGTTCTCTACTTCATGGCTCCACACCTCCTCAACCAGATCTAGGCTGACCTCCACCTCCTCCTTCTCTGATCAACCACCCCTCTAGTCCATCACCATGACCAGGCCGAACCCACCTTAGCAAGAGACAACACCAAAAATGCACAAAACCATCACCTATTTACATAAACCGAGCCTAGTTTGCTAGCACCACCTTCTACAACCATTAGCCGCCACTTCCACCACCACCACCACCTTTGACCTGACCTCCACCCTCTGCCACATCACCCACCACCACCTGGACCCACTGGCCATGCCCCTAGAGCCTATGGCTGAACCCATTTATAGCATAGAAGTGATGAATTTGCCTTGTAGTTGTTGTTTTGTTGCACCTATGTCCATTCACCTTTGAACCAACCTAGGCCGACCCTATTTGGACCCAAACCAGACCTTAGTGCATGCCTTGGCTGAACCAATCCCATCCATAACTGATCCATGTGAAGTTGAGAACAAGTGCAAGTCAATCATTGTTGATTTGGGCATTGAATTCTTATGCTGTTTGATGTTATTTTCGTGTTGAAACTTATGTATTATATATATTGTTTGTGTATATGTTATCAAGTCAAATTGCTTTGGCTCTCCACTCTCAAGTCATATCCATGTCATCGTGCCTTCATTGTGCTTGTGTTGTGTGCTTTGGTAGCGATCTCCAGCTTTAAACAAGTGAGTAATTCTCACCAGACGATGTGTACTTATGTAACTAGTAAACTGACACCATTTGAATCTGTAAAATTTTATCATCCTGTTATAACTATTATATTATGATCATATAATGTTTACCCTTGTTATTATATATGGTATATCATCTATTACTGTTATTTCATGCTATTCTGTTATTTTATCAGTTTATCACACTGCAAGTTCCCTATAGATTAGGTTCACTATGGGTTGAAATGATACATACCCGAACGGACTTTAGAATAGGGAAAGATCGTTATGGGCTGAAATGATAAGCCCGAGCGACTTTTTATTTATTTTATTTAACTTGGGATTGCGGGTTTGAAATGATAGAACCCGGTTTTTCTTTGTAAACTGCGGATTGAAATGATACATATCCATATCACTTGACCTAGGCTAGAAAATTTTATACAGACCCGTGGTTTATATATTTTCTGAAAATTTTAAATTATTTTAAAAATGTAAATATTATGATATTTTGATTTAAAATTTTATTAAAAGGATTTCTATTAAATATTTGTGATTTTATACAAATTAAATAAGTGAATTAAGTAAATGGTAAAGTAGAGTTTGAAATATAAACTTTGGAATTTATGATTTTGTTTATAAATGGAGTTTATGTAAAGTATGAATATATGAAAATTTTGATTTAAAGATTAATTTAATGATCTTTATTAAGAAATAATGATTTTATAAAGTGTTAATGATTTTGTATAACTTAAAATATGAAATAAATGAATATTTAAGCTGAATTTGGAAATATAACTTAAATTGATTTTTATGAAATTTGTTTAAAAGTGAAACTAAATAAGTTATATTTTGGAAGTTTAAACTTAAGTGTTAAGTTAAAATTTTAATTACAGAAATGAAAATTTAATACTTGAATTTAAATAAGAAAATTGTTATTTTAATTTGGATTTTTTATGGAAATTTGACTTTATAAAATCAAATAAATAAGGGTATATAAATGATTGTTTAAAGTGTGAATATATATGATTTTATAAGTTAAAATGGTTTATATTAAAAGTTAATTGTTTGTGAAATTTAAAATAAAACTCTGAATTTGATTTGACAGCATTTTGAAATGTAATGTAAAGATATTACAGCATTGGAAAATGCTGTAGTTGTTTTAAATGAACCTAATAGAAAATTTGAACTAAGGGTTATTATAGCACTTTGTTAGTGCTATAGTTGTTAAATTTAAGATATTACAGCATTTTAATGCCGTCTTTTGTTAATGAATTATTTTAAACATATTTTCTAAGTACTGCGAAAGTTGAATTTTCTTTGTTTAATAAATTCAAATGAATAAATGATATTTGAAAAGATTTAAATTTTGGAAATTAAATATTTAATTATTAAATATAATGAATTGACTTTAAATGATTTAAATGGAATAGTTGATTTGGGAAATACAACTATTTTGAAATGTGATTAAATGGTATTTAAATTTAAATTAAATAAATGATGTTTGAAATGATATTTTGATATTTTGAAATGAATTTGAAATGATATTAAATCTTGGAATGAATAATTGAAGTTTATATTAGTATGAAAATATTTGGTTTACTTGTAATTTGAATCTATTTAAAAGATATTGGACTTATGAAATATAGGATAATAAAGCTTTGGAATTTATTTTATAATTTGAATAGTTATTTTGTGGATTAAATCTATATTTGAAATTTATATGATTTGAAATGGTCTATGGAAATTTAATTGAAGTAAATGATTGAATTGAATTGAAACTTTGGAAATTTTAATACTTGATTTGAAAGTATAATAATTTCACTTTTAAATGGTTTAAATGAATTATTTTGATTGAAATATAAACTATTTAAAAGGTGACTTGAAATGATAATAAATGAATGATATCTTTAAATTTAAAAAGTATTTAAAGTTGAATATTTAGATTTGAAATCAAATGAAATTTTGGTATATTAAAATGATTTGAAATGAAGTTTTGGAAAGATTTGATATTTTGATATATTAAAATGATTTGAAATGAAGTTTTGGAAAGATCTGATATTTTGATATATTGAAATGATTTGAAATGAAGTTTTGAAATGATATGATATTTTAAATATATTGAAATGGTTTGGAATTGATTTAATCTTTATTTTGATAAAGATTTGGATTTGAAATGATATTCTATTTTGAAGTATAAACTGTTTTAAATTTATAACCACGGGTTATAATAACGATTGGTTGTTAAAGAGACCGGGATCAGATATGGACATACTCTCTGTCGATACCGAAAACCACTTTAACAACTGTGTACGCAGTGGAGTTTCCAGAATGAAGTAGGATGGTGGCGATGATCCTAAGGTATATACGTGGACCCAACTCCCGTGAGTTGGCATAAGGTGGCTAAAACAGGAGCGATTGACGGACAAGTGAGGTAGCACCTCTGATCGAACACACTTCTTCGATACCATTCTATTACTTGTGATTGATTTGGTGCGCACCCTTGATTTGGGAGTGTTGTTCGAGGTGGGCGGTAGTGGCTGCTATGCGTCACCACCAGTCTGGATGCATAATTGGTATATCTACCCTGGCATTGCCTAGTTGTTCCGTGTCACCTACCATATCGAGCTTTACTACGAGTTTCTATTTGTGTCGTACCTATGGAGTATCTTCTCGTAGCCTCTCGGGGTATGCAGGTACTGTGTAGACTATTGGCATATTACGTGTTAAGGTGGAAATTGTAAAGCCTTAACGCTATTTAAAAGAATGTTTATTTTATGATTAGACATTATTATAATAGCGAATATTACTACATAGTAGATAGTTTAACGGATCCTTAAAGAATGGGCGATCCCAAGCATTCTTTAAGTTACTTGTACCTTATTACAGTTCACTTGAGTTAGTTTACGTTATATAGTATATATTGTCCTGACTCGAGTGTTTTGTGTTTTGCTTTACGCTCGGGTCAGCCTGAGTTATTCATGGATTTGGATTTCCACTCTCTTGGAGATTTGAATCGCTGGAGATTATCTGCTTGTCTTGTCCTATCTATTTCAGTTCCGTTGTTCTACTCAGCTTGTACTTGGTTATTTTATTGAGACTTCTATTGTACTATATTTCTTCTGTTATATTTTATGTAACTCTGATATATTTATATAGTAGCTTCATGAACTACTATTTCTTTTACTTCCGCTGCATTATTTTACTCTGTGTCTGTGATTTGTGATTATATTTATTTACTGTATATTCTGAGATTTGCCAAATTTTATTTACAACGCGGTATTTTGAGCAATTCAATTCCAGCATGAGTGTCTACCTATACACTTATAATCTATGCGAATGGTTGAAAATATCGGGTCGTTACACTTTTGTTTTCTTTTGATGATTTGGGGTCCGTAGTGGCGATTTGTAGTTGTTTGGATCTAGTCACGCAAAGGAGACGCTGGCGAAAATTTTTAAAATTTAAGGAGTTAGAAAATTTTGATAACTAAAAACTTGATTTGGATTATAGCTTGAAATGATTGAGAAAAATATATTATTCGGAATATATGAATGAATTTGGAAATTAGTAAAAGTGAATATGTGGTATCAACAAATTGGTTTTTTGGGGAGTTATTTCAACTGATTAGTTGTGGGAAGGTTAATGAGTTTTGGGCTAGTCTTCTTACCTTGGTAATTTCGGGGACGAAATTCTTTTAAGGGGGGAGGAATGTAACGACCCAAAAATTTAGTTATTTGAATTGGAATATTTAATTGATTTTAAATATTTAAAAGTTAATTTTTAACTTGAATTTCAAATAAAATGATTTATTATATAATTTAATAATTGGAATTTACTCAAATAATTGAATCTTGATTTTTTACCTTGTTAAAAATAATTTAAAGGCTTATTAAATTTATATTAATAAGAATGAAGGTAATAAAAAATTTAAATTGGATTTATAAGTGATTTGCTCAATTTTAAAAATAACTTGTATAAATTGATGAGTAAAAATAGCCTTCTGAGGCACAGTCTCGGATTTTGAGGAAACCAGTTCCATTGGATTCGTAATAATGTATTATTATCATATTTCAAATTTCATAGCATTTGGATTTATCGTTTGATCGTACTGGATATAAACGCATTGAAATTAATATCGAAAATTCAATATAATAAATGGGTCCAAAAAGTTATCTTCTCCATACGATCGAATTAGGACTTGAAACTTTTTCCATTGCGTTCGGAATGGGGGTATAACATTATAAACGCCTAGCGGCACGCCTTGATAGGGGTTCGAGATTTTGAGTTGCGTAGATCGAGATATTTTGAAATTTTAAACAATTTATTTTATTTGATTGGACTAGGTTGTCCCTTCTTTCACTCAGTGATTGTACCCCATTCCTTATCAAACACGCGCACCCTTTCTTTCATAGATCATGTCTTCTTCTTTCAAAATCAAAAAAAAGGGCAGTTTGATTAAGAGAAAAAAAATATAAATATATATATAATATAACTTCGATCAGCATTCGTATGTATTAAAAGCAATTGACGGTTTCTATTTCCACTCAACCATCTCCTCCTTTACCATTCGCGTTCTCCAGAAACGAAAGAAAAAAAAGAAAAGCAAATAAAATCGAGTTCGATGATACTCATGAAGCCTGGGACAGCCAAAAGGGGAAGTCGCGATGCAATTGAGGGAGGCGACCGCGAAGTTTTAGAGCTAGGGTTCGATCGACGGGAGGTGACGACGCGTGGGAGCTAGGGTGTGTCGTGGTCACTGTGGGCTCGTGGACGTGAAGGAGAAATAGGTAGCAGGCGTGGGAAAGGAAAGCTCAGGTAGGAGTTGTGATGGGCTTTGGGCCATGCACTTTGGTGGTGGGTGTTGTTAGGTGTGTTTCCAACCCCATCAGAAAAGAAGGAGCCAAGCCTCTCCTCCCAGATGTCAAACCAACTCCAACCAACCTCGCTACTTGCCTACCGAACCAGACGAGGCCGGACCAGTTCTCTACTTGGCTGCCGGACCAGTTCTCTACTTGCCTACCGAACCAGACGAGGCCGGACCAGTTCTCTACTTGCCTACCGAACCAGACGAGGCCGGACCAGTTCTCTACGTGCCTACCGAACCAGTTGCCACCGAATCAAAGGACAACCTACCTCCGGACCAGTTCTCTACGTGCCTACCGAACCAGTTGCCACCGAATCAAAGGACCACCTACCTCCGAACCAACCCAGCTCCACATCCCACCGAACCAGCTGCCACCGGACCGAGGCGTCTCGAACCAAGACCATGCCGAACCAGATGTGCCAGGCCAGATACATCAGCCCAGGCCCACCAGCAGCTATATACATCCAAGACCCCTGCCCCCAACCTCACTCTATAAATAGAGGGGCAGGGGTACAACAATGGGGACAAGTTTTTGAGAGCTCAAGCACGGAAGGAACTCTTCAAACAACTTCCTTTTACTTACACCAAAGCTTTGTACTTGTAATCATAACAAAAGAAGAGAAATAACATATAAAGTGGACGTAGGCACATTCTGGCTGAACCACTATAAATCTGCGTGTCTTTCTACATTTTAGCCCCTGTTTTTTTTACGTATTTGCATAAGTCGCTCAAATTACTAAGAATAACATAAGATCTACTAAATCATACAACTTTGAGGTGTTTGTCCATTTTTTGTGCAAACATTTTTGGTGCTTTCATTGAGAGCTAGAAGCTCGAAGCTTCAGCTTCATCCGCTTAACAAGTTTTCCTAACAGCCTCGTCCGCCACTTGGAAAACATGCCTCCCAAACAGAGAAAAGATGTTAACAAAGGAAAAAACATCGCATCCAGCAGTCTTCCAGATCCAGCTGTCACGAATCAAGTAAATCGTCCTCCTCCAGCAACGGTAACAAATGAAGGACAGGCTAACCCAACCACTCCTGCCACAGAACAGCCTGCAGCAATTACTAGGGCAGATTTGGATAGAGTTGTTGTTGAAGTAACTAACCGCTTCACGTCCCAGCAGGAAGCCTTGGTGGACCATCTCATGTCACGCTTGAGGGACGTTGAAGAATCCAACCGTAACACTGAATCATGGGGCGAGTCCCAGTCTGGAGGATCTCAGAGACAGCAAAGGTCTTCCTTCTTCGAAGAAGCTAACGGCAGAAGTAGCCGTGGTAGGAGCCGAGACCGAGCACAGCCCGAAGTTAGGCCTGAGGAAACGTTTGGTACCGAACCCAACGGGGAAGGTACCGGGCGAAGGTCAACTGTAGCTGAGCCTGTCATGCTGCCTAACCACAGAAACACCAGTGAACGGGGCCGAGCTAGAGTTCAGCCCGGAGTTGGACCCGAGGAAGTGCTTAGATCAGAACCCAACAGAGGAAGATCAAGGCAAGGGCCGACTGTGGCTGACCCAAGCATGCTCCCAGAAGATCAAAGGCAGCCACTGGAAAATATGAGGAATGATAGACGATACCATCCCTACAGGTCGTCTGGACGGAATCAATCCCACAGAACAGAACCAAACTCATTTCTATCTGCTCCAAGTTCTGATGAAAGGATGGCACGCTTATTCAGAGAGTGTGTCCAACGGGAGCAAAGAGATCGAGGGATAGGCGCTAGGGTAACCAGCCCTTTTGCCCGCAATATCGAAATTGCTATCACCCCCCGAGAATGGAAGATGCCAACAATGGAACCCTACAAAGGAACCTCCGATCCCGTTGTACACTTACAGAGGTACACGCAGCATATGCTCATGAGTGGAGCAACAGAGGGAGTACTGTGCAAATGCTTTCCGCTCTTCTTAGCAGATCTTGCTACCTCCTGGTTCTGTCATCTACCCCAAGGATCCATCAGCTCATGGGAGATGTTGAAAGAAAAATTTATCAGTCAGTTCCGCATCCATGTGGAGCAACCTAAGGACGCTTATTCCTTATCCAGCGTCAAACAGAAACCTGGAGAAAAGCTGCAGCAATACCTAACCAGATTCAACGCCGCAGCAGCCGCAATTCAAGATGCCGATGAAAAGCTTATCCTAATGGCCCTCTGCAGTGGGGTACATCCGGACACTAAATTTGCTAGAAGATTGACAAAAGAAAAACCAGCTACTTTACCCGATTTCTTCCATGAAGCCGAGAAATACATGAGGCTTGAGGATGCTGCCGTTGAGGGGCAGTCAGGACAGCAAAGTAAGGCGACCCATGGCAACGCCCCTGCTGTGGCGAGGGACGTTCGAAGAAATGATTCCAGAGACAATGCTGGGGGCAAGAAGGTAGAAAAGCGCCTATATCGGCCAGGACCAAGATTCGACACTTACACCCCTTTGAACGAAACCGTCGAAAATATCTTCCTTGCCACCCAAGGCGAAGTTAGATACAAACGCCCACCATACAAGAAGGAATCAGATAACGCACAGAAGTCTGGAAAATTCTGCCGCTTCCACGAATCTCACGGACATGATACCAACGAATGCCATCATCTCCGAGATCTGATTGAGGAACACATCAGAAGGAAGAAACTGGAACGTTATGTAAAAAGTCAAGACAGGACTCCAGCTCCTGCCAATGAAAACCCAAGGCTACCCTCACCAGGGACCGACAGAGGAAACCGCAACGCTAGCAGCTCTAGTCAAGAGAAGATAGTGGTCCATACCATCTCAGGAGGTCCGCACATCGCAGACAGAAGTTGGAGAGAGATGGAAAGATATGGGAAGTCGCTTAGAGACAATAAAGACTGTGTCAATACGGTTATAGAAGAGCGCCACCCAAAGCGGAAAGAAAGTGATGATATCACATTCAGTAAACGCGACCTAGAAGGAAGACAGTACCCTCACATGGATCCCATGGTTATCTCTGCCCGACTCGGTCCCGCCGAAGTTTACCGAATCCTGGTAGACACTGGAAGCTCTGTAAATATCCTGTTCAAACACGCATTCGACAAAATGAAGCTATCAATGAAGGATGTATCTCCCTGCGATAAACCACTACACGGTTTCACTGGAGATGCGAAGATGCCCCTCGGGCAGCTGGACCTCTTTGTTGAGATTGGAAGCCATCCCCGCTCTGTTGTAAGGAAACAGACGTTTGTGCTGATAGAAAACCATTCGGCCTACAACGCCTTCTTAGGAAGACCAGCCTTGTCTGACTTCCAGATTGTCCTAGCCCCATGGTGCCTGAAAATGAAATTTCCAACAAACAATGGGGTAGGGGAAGTGGAAGGAGACCAGGATATTGCACGAGACTGCTATGTAACCGAACTTCGCAACAACCACAGGAAAGATAAAGGGAAAGGTGTAGAGATTGCCCTCTGCACAAAAAGCCTTGAAGCATAGCAACTAAAGAAAGCCCCTCCTCTTCGATACACCAGCGACCCTTTCAATGAATTAGACCCTAGGGACAAAGAGGAGGAGGCCACCGCCGAGCCTGCAGAAGCTATGGAGTTTATATCTGTAGACAGGCACGACTCAAGTAGGCTACTGAAAATTGGGTCCCAGCTGAAGGCTGAATTGAAGGAACAACTCATTGATTTTCTCCGCCACAACTTGGATGTGTTCGCTTGGTCACACGCTGACATGACCGGAATCTCCCCCGACATAGCATGCCACGTATTAAACATTGATCCTACCAAGGCGCCTGTAAAACAAAAAAAGAGAAGTATGGGGGCAGAGCGATCAGCAGCCCTCGATGAAGAAGTAAAGAATCTACTCGCCAATGACTTCATACGAGAAGCCGTTTACCCAGAATGGGTCGCCAACCCGGTACTAGTAAAGAAGGCTAATGGGAAGTGGCGGACCTGCATTGACTTCTCCAACCTAAACGACGCCTGCCCAAAGGATTGCTTCCCGCTTCCCAGAATCGACCAACTTGTAGACAGCACAACCGGGCACGAACTCCTATCTTTTATGGATGCATACTCAGGATATAACCAAATTCCTATGCATGCTCCCGACCAAGACCACACTAGTTTCATCACCGACCGGGGTTTATACTGCTACAAAGTGATGCCTTTCGGACTTAAAAATGCAGGAGCCACCTACCAGCGCCTCGTCAACAAGATGTTTGCAGGGCTAATAGGACAAACTATGGAAGTATATGTGGACGACATGCTGGTGAAATCGCGGAAAGCCAAAGATCACGTAAGCCACCTAGGCGAGATGTTTCAAGTACTTCGGCAATATGGAATGAAGTTGAATCCACTAAAATGCTCCTTCGGTGTGTCGTCAGGGAAATTCTTAGGATTCATCGTTCATGCCAGAGGGATAGAAGCAAACCCTGAACAAGTCCGAGCATTAAGGGACATCAAGATACCTTCCACCCGAAAGGAGATGCAAAGCCTAAATGGAAAAGTGGCCGCCCTAAGCCGATTCATCTCCAAAGCAATGGACAAGTGCATCCCCTTTTTCGAAGCTCTAAAGAAAGATAAAGGAAAGTTCGAATGGACAGACGAATGCTTAACCGCTTTCCTTAACCTAATCGAACACCTCCAGAAACCACCGGTACTCTCGACCCCAAGCGAAGGCGAAGAATTATACCTATACCTTGCTGTGTCATCTCACGCTTTAAGCGCTGCCTTGGTAAGGGAAGACAACCGCACGCAACGACCAGTTTACTTCGTCAGTAAAAGGTTTACTGGGGCAGAAGTCAGATATCCTAAACTTGAAAAGTTAGCATACTGTTTACTAATCACTTCACGAAAACTACGTCACTACTTCCAATCCCATTCCATCAAAGTTCTGACCGATCAACCACTGAGGCAGGTACTCCATCGTCCCGACACCTCCGGGCGACTACTTAAATGGTGTATTGAGCTAAGTCAATATGATATCACCTATCACCCTCGCACCGCCATCAAGGGACAAGCCATGGCTGATTTCATTGCAGAATTCACTACCAACGAGGATAAGGAGCAACTGGAAATAACGGAAGATATCAAGTGGAATCTCTTTGTGGACGGTGCATCTAACGAACAAGGCTCGGGGGCAGGTGTGGTAATAATCACTCCTAGGGGAAATAAACTGCACTATGCTATAAGGTTGGAGTTTGCTGCCACCAACAACGATGCAGAATATGAAGCGGTGATAGCTGGACTAGAAATTGCCATAGAAATCGGAGCCAATTCTTTGTGTCTTTACAGCGATTCTCAACTTATTGTTAATCAAATACTAGGAGAATTCCAAGCTCGAGAGGAACGACTCATAGCATATCTAAGGAAGACCAAGTTGCTTCTCAGCCGATTGGAACAGTACTTAGTCAAACACATCCCTCGGGAAGAGAACCAAGAGGCCGACGAATTGGCAAAGCAAGCGAGTATGAGAGACATCGCCGTCTTCGGGGCAGTAACCATCTCAAAGCAAACGGTCCCAAGCTTTGAGCAAGTGAATCTGATAGCCGCAGCCGAAGAAGCAACTTGGATGACTCCCATCCGAGACTACCTACAGAGTGGCACACTACCCAACGGGCGTAATGAAGTCAAGAAAATCTTGAGGAAAGCGTCCCGCTATACAATACAAGAAGACATCCTCTATCGGCGCGGTTTCTCTAACCCATTATTAAGGTGTGTCGCCGGAAGGGAAGCCAAGGAAATCTTATCCAACATCCATCAGGGGAGCTGTGGAGATCACACCGGGGGGCAAACATTAGCAAAAAAGATACTCCGATACGGATATTTCTGGCCCACCTTAAGCAAGGACGCCTTAGATTTCGTCAAGAAGTGTGACAGATGCCAAAAATTTGCTAAGATCCCTCGGCTACCAACAACCGAGATTACTCAGATGACCAGCCCTTGGCCCTTCGCGATATGGGGAATTGACTTAATCGGCGAGCTACCAATGGGCCGAGGCGGGGCCAAATATGCTATAGTGGCAGTTGATTATTTCACCAAATGGGTGGAAGTGGAACCTCTAAATAAAGTATCTTCAGCAAAAGTTATTAACTTCTTGATCAAAAATGTTCTATGCAGGTACGGAGTCCCACTCAAAATCATATCAGACAATGGACTTCAATTTGACAGCGAGGAATTCGCCAACTGGTGCCAAGAACACAGAATTCATAAAAGCTTCTCATCCGTAGCATATCCCCAAGCAAACGGACAAGTCGAAGCAGTCAACAAAATTCTGAAAACTCTAATCAAAAAAAGCTCGAAAAGTCAAAGGGCGCTTGGGTGGATGAACTTCCTACGGCACTATGGGCCTATCGCACATCTTTCAGAACATCGACAGGGCACACTCCTTTCTCTTTGGCATACGGATCGGAGGCTATGCTCCTAGTTGAAACTATTGTGCCTTCCCATCGTCGGATCCACTATAACCCAGAAGAGAACGAAGAACTCCTTCACATGTCTTTGGATCTAATCGAGGAGAGAAGAAACGATGCAATCCTCAAAACAGCAGCCCACAAGCAAAAAGTGGCAGCACAATACAACTCCAAAGTCAAGCATCGTACCTTGCAAGAAGGGGATCTTGTCCTCAAGCGAATCTTCCCTCGCCCCGGAGCACTAGACCCAATCTGGGATGGACCATATGTAATTCATAAAGATCTCCACAACGGAGCCTATATTTTGTCAACAGTGGACGGAGAGGTGTTCCAGAGGGCATGGAACATCCAACACCTCCGTCGATACTTTTCTTAACTTGTATTGCCCATATGAAGTGAATTAACAAAGAGAATCAGTGGACGTAGGCATTTTCGTGCCGAACCACTTTAAAAAACCTTGTCTCTTTTTTAACTTGTTCCTTTGTATCTTGGCTGCTTGTTAACTTTATCCTTTTCTGTTGAACAAAATCCTGAGTATATAGCATTTCTGTTCAAAGCACTCCACAATGCAACTTCACGTGGACAATACCCAACAGGTACTATGCGAATCTATGCCCTCGCCAATGAGACACTCTCGCTCCAGCATCCCTCTGCTGCGGGTTAACTCATTGCTCGCGACGGCCCTTAAAGCCAACTGTAATGAGCCGATTATAAGCCACCGAGAAGGCCGACTATAGCCGAGGCAGCTCATTACGGCGTTAGGCTCGCCGGCAACTGTGAACCGACTATAAGCCCCAACATAAGGTGTGGCCAGCCAGGGGCAGTTCACAGTTGACGATCGGCACCCACACTAGCCGGCCACAGTAAATCGAATAATACCCACGATTACGGGCCATAATAGCCCGGGTAGTTACTGTGCGCGATCTCGGCTCCGATGTGTCTTAAGTGCGGCTGTGGTAAAAAAGAATTAACTCCCCGCGGAGGCGTAAGATGGGTGACAAATGTCTCCAAGACCCACAGCTAGGGAAAGTGACTACAAAACCCGTTTGCCACGAACTTAAGCGCATCGAAGGCCTTCCGTGATTGGAAGTTTTACCTTTTTTACGTATTTCAATTTTACTTAAAAAGCTTTTTTCCTATCCCCTATAACAATCCCTAAAGTACATGATACAGAGTAGGAGATACTCGCCAATGGGTGTAGGGACTCACAGTGGCAGGACATTCGGCTACATTCCATGCTCGGTTCTACAAGATATTCAAGACTGCCATCTACGATTAAAACATGAAAGGCGGTATTTTCTTCTTTTATGTACAAATACATGACTATAATTTGTTCACACCACACGCTAACATTGCAAGTCATAAAATTATGGTTTAGAACCAGAGTCTAACATCAAACACAATTTAATTACAAGAATATACATAGCTAACATTTCTCATACGATATGTCGAAATAACAACAAATATTCAAGAAACGACAAAATCAGCTTAAGTTAAAAAAAAAATATTTACACGTCAAGCATATTGTTGATTGTCACAAGTAGCAAGAATTACAACTTAGGAGTTACTCTACTGTCTTAAGACTAACATATACAATCATGCCAAGCCTACAAAAAGAATTTTTCAGGTCTAATCAGGGAGCCGGTTGCGTCGGAGTCTTGTCCTTGCTCTGTTGCCCGCCTGTCCGGTCATAAAAAGGATTCATTAGTAATAAGCAACCAAGTTAATCGGGAAGCTGAAAAGGAAAACTTACCAGCATAAGCTTACTGGCCACTCTGGTCGTCATCATCCACTTGCACCCCTGCCTCCTCAGCAGCGAGCAACTGCATACCCTCCTTCACTGCCGCCTTCTCCCCCTTGGCAAACTGGGCAGTGACCGCATCCATGCTGAAGGCCACGCCACCATCTTTACCCACGTCGGCCTTGGCCTCTTCCAAAGCCCGAAGATAGATCTTAGCCATGACCCTGGGATAGTCATCCATCCAAGAGAGATTGCCCTGCTTCCAAGTTCGGAAATACATGTCCTGGAGCATGTCATCCATCATTCCCTCGTTCTCCTCAAACTCCCTCATCCGGGCCTCGGAAGCCGACAACCTTTCGACGGCAGCATCTCTCTCCAATCTGTATCTCGAGCAATCAGCCTGAAGGGACCTCCGCATCACCTCCATCTCTTCCCTCAACTTAGCTTGAGCGAGCTCTGCAGCCTCAAGTTTCTCGGACAATTCCTCCACCTGCTCGAGATCCGCTTTCCGAACCTCATCCACCGTGGCAATAGCCATGTCAATCCGCTCTTTGCAAGTAGCTTCCATTTTCCGCAATTCGGCCCGACTGGCCTCTTCCATGGTTTTCCTTAGTCGCCCAGTAGCAGCCTCATGCTGAGAAATCTGAATAGCCTGATCCGCAAGCTGTTTGGCCTGATCCGAAACCACCAATCGAAGTCGGATATTGGCGCTCCCAATCTCCTCTCCGGCCTTAACCAGCCGAGCATGATGCCCCATCAGCCTCTTGGTCTCCTCTGCCACCCGATCAATATTAGCCTTGGCCTCATCTCCCATAGTGACTATACGAGTAGTGAGTAAATCGAGATCTAAGGACTTGGCTTCATCAAGTACTCGCACCATGGGGTTACGGGGGAGAAGGTGTTCACCAGTGACTTCGTCAAAAGTAATATCATGAGAGCTTGGATCCAGATCAGGATGACCCGCAAATGGATTACGAGCCAAGTCGGGACGGTCGATATGAATAACAGAAGGGTTTCCGGACGGGTGCGGAGAAGGTGCAAACTCGCTACCCTCCTCAGTAATATCATGAAGAGGCTGAGCCGGAGGCTGAGGACCGGGCGAAGTTTCGGATAAAGGATGACTCCTCTTCCTCTGCTGAATACCCTCTTCGATGACCCTAAGAAGAGGACGGTAGCCGACTACATCCCCGGAGCGTTGGGTTGAGGGCTTCGGCTTAGCAGAAATTTTGGAAAGATTATATTGCTCAAGCCTGTGTCGAAGGTCTGAAGCTTTGGACGTCTTGCCTGCTCCTGATATAAAGAACAAGTGTCACAAACTTACATTACTATACGATTCGAGAAACGCGGTAAATTACAAGTTAAAAAAGGAAAAGAAACACAGCTGTGGTTGTACAAACCCTGGGGAGGAGTGGGATACTGCAATAAGTCCTGGATTTCATTCCAGGACGGGAGCGGGTCATAAAATATTCCTAAGTCCCTATCATTAATGAAGCATGCAGGAGTCAAGAGTTCACCTTGAGTCGTCGGAGCCACCTTGGCTGGAATGGTCGGAGAAGACTCACTTGCACCAGTCCCGGCTTTGTCCGCCTTCCCGGTCTTCTCTGCCAAAGCCGGATCCTCATCCAACCCCTCAAAAGCCTGGCGGAACGCATCATCCGTCCACTCCTGAATCTCGCCCGCTTGCCCAGGAAGTAGGGCCCCGATGCCATCGCCACCTTTGTCACCATCCCGACCATCTCCACCCTCGCCTCTTTCCTCCTCTATGTCTTCCTCCTCCCGGGTAAGTGGACAATTGCTGGGGGAGGGACCGTCCGATTTCTTGAGTTTCTTACCTCCGACAGCTGGAGGTTTTGTGAAAGGTTTCCTCTTGCTGCTCTCTGCCGTAACACCTTCCTTGGCCTGAGCAGCCGCCCTCTCCTCCGCCGTTTCCCTCAACTTAACTACAGACTGCTGCGGAAGGATTAAGTTATATTCCAGAAGAATCGCATTTCTAATCAAGAAGGCAGATGATCTATATTTCCCAAGAATGGCTTCTATCTCAGCCGCTGTCTGAACCAGGCGGTCAGTCTCCACAACCGGAAAGCCACCTGTCGCTAGCAAAAATGAGAAAGTATGAGAAGAAGCATCGCAATCGGAATAGAAATTATAAGTAAAAGCATCAACTTACATCCAGAGGTAAAGCGCTGGATTGAAACGGAGTCGTCCCTGACAAAGAACCACTCTTTCTTGAACATGCTGAATTTAGAGTACAGATCCAAGACCGGTTTGAAGGTCACGGCTGACTCCAAGCTAATGTATGGGGATCCTTTCTTGTAGCCTCTCAAATTATATAAGTACCGGATCTCCCGGTTGGAAGGAGGGCGCCCGTACTTCCTCTGAAAGATGACGAAAAGGCTCGCCAGTATGGCATAAGAGTTGGGCTGAAGCTGGAATGGGGCCACCTTTAGATACGTGAGGAAGCTGACTACCCAAGCATTGAGAGGCGGGATAGCACCACACATACAATGGTACCTACTATAAGCAAAGTACCCTTCGGGAGGATTGTATGGCATGACTCCTGGGCCCGGCAACAGCATAAGGGCTCTATCGATCCCAAAGGAACGAGATATAACATCGAGCTGCTCCTCTTTGAGAGAGCTAGGAAAGCAGTCAGGCGGGGAATCCAGCAGCTCCTGGGGACCATGTCCATCCACTAATGACCTTGGGGCGGGCCCATGACGCTCCGATTCCGACTGAGCTGGGGGCACGGCAGAAGAACCTCCTTCGCCCCCAGACTTCTTCTTATCTGACCTGGTTTCGACTCTTCGAGACATTTATCTACGACATAAGAAAAGCATGATATTAGCACAAGGAGTATGGGAACATAAACGCATAGTTATCAAGTGCCATTCAGTGTTTAAATCTTCAAGTTCCGTTCGGTTGGTCAAACTTTCGAGCCTCGTTCGGCATTAACTCATTCGGCATTTTCGTGTTCATTCGGCAAAAAGATATATACCTGACTCGGCACGAGATAGATTCGGCAAAGGTTTGATTCAGCAAAGGTTTGATTCGGCAAAGGTTTGATTCGGCAAAGGTTTGATTCGGCAAAGGTTTGATTCGGCAAGAGTTGATTCGGTAAGGAATAACGAAGGAATGTAGCCCCTATTTATAAACATACCCAGAACAGCCGAACCAGATGGTTTGGCACTCGGAATCGAATAAAGCTATACCGAATCCAAAAAAAAAAACAAACAAACAAAGCGTGACATATGCCGGCATACGCCCCGCTTTGGGGGGCAGATGTTAGGTGTGTTTCCAACCCCATCAGAAAAGAAGGAGCCAAGCCTCTCCTCCCAGATGTCAAACCAACTCCAACCAACCTCGCTACTTGCCTACCGAACCAGACGAGGCCGGACCAGTTCTCTACTTGCCTGCCGAACCAGACGAGGCCGGACCAGTTCTCTACTTGCCTACCGAACCAGACGAGGCCGGACCAGTTCTCTACGTGCCTACCGAACCAGTTGCCACCGAATCAAAGGACAACCTACCTCCGGACCAGTTCTCTACGTGCCTACCGAACCAGTTGCCACCGAATCAAAGGACCACCTACCTCCGAACCAACCCAGCTCCACATCCCACCGAACCAGCTGCCACCGGACCGAGGCGTCCCGAACCAAGACCATGCCGAACCAGATGTGCCAGGCCAGATACATCAGCCCAGGCCCACCAGCAGCTATATACATCCAAGACCCCTGCCCCCAACCTCACTCTATAAATAGAGGGGCAGGGGTACAACAATGGGGACAAGTTTTTGAGAGCTCAAGCACGGAAGGAACTCTTCAAACAACTTCCTTTTACTTACACCAAAGCTTTGTACTTGTAATCATAACAAAAGAAGAGAAATAACATATAAAGTGGACGTAGGCACATTCTGGCTGAACCACTATAAATCTGCGTGTCTTTCTACATTTTAGCCCCTGTTTTTTTTACGTATTTGCATAAGTCGCTCAAATTACTAAGAATAACATAAGATCTACTAAATCATACAACTTTGAGGTGTTTGTCCATTTTTTGTGCAAACAGGTGTGTACAAGTGGGTAGGTGTATGTCAGCATGTGTAGTGGACATGGGTATGTAGCCGTGGGTGGCAGATGGAAGTGTTGTGCATGGGGAGTCTGTTGTAGGTGATGGGCTATTGTGTTCGAAGGGTGGCCGAGACATTCGATATAGCCTGGAGCTTGCGTGTAAAAGAGAAAGGAAGGAGGCTAAGACACTGTTTAATACAAGTGTATATGCATTTTGGTCTACTTTATTATGGACAATTGCAAAAGGGAAGGAAAGCTTTCTTTACAGGAAAATGGGGATATGACGCAGTCGAGTGTGTGCTTTTTTTTAGTGGGCTGGGCTTTTGCGTGAGTAGGGTGAGGATTTGTTTCGGTTAATTAATTTAATTATTATGATTTATGTATGTTAGATATAAAATGAGATAATTTGTTCATACACGGTCCGAAAGAGGCGGAACTTTTTGCATTGCGCTCGAAACGATGAGAGCTTCGCAATGGAGCTGGTTTGGTCTAGTCTGGAGACTATTGAATTTTGGACTGAAATCAGAGTCATCTAGTTTAAGTTCCAAACTGGAATGCCTCGGCGACAACAGAAAATCAAAGTAAATCTCACTCATTTTTGGATTCCTAGTTAATTTAAAATGTTGAAAATTTAATTATTGGTTGATTGAATGATTTGATAATTATTATCATTAGTTGGATGTTATAATATATATAGTAGTATATATTAGTAGTTGGATTGATTATTCCCACCTATTGGAGCGGATGAGACCCTATGTGCCCCGCATAATAGCGGATGACTATATATTACCGCGATATCCCGCCTCGAAGTGGGATTGGTATTTTTATGTTGTATTAACATCTGTGGATGCAGGAAAACAGGTTGGAGGGATTCAATTGGATTCCTTAAAAATGTTGAATTTAATTTCATATATAGTGATATATGATATGTTTGAATAATCAGTGATAGATTAGAATGTGATTTGAATTTATTGATTGCTATGGTAATACTGGCCTAGATTTTGGTATTTTAAAATAACATAAATATATGTTTTGAATTTGAAAAGAAATTAAAAAGAGATTTTTGGAAGTAAATATTTATATAGAGTTTTGGATGAGTTAAAAGAAATTGATTGGGTAAAATAAATGGTTTGAATTTGCAGTTGACTATTCCGTGATATTTTAAATGGAGATTTTGGAATAATATGTATATAAAGGATTTTAAATAATAATTCTTAAGTGATACTTGTGTAAATATAAAAGGTTTTAAAAATCAAGAATTTTAATAGATGGGGAGAATAGAAGGAAATTTAGAAATAAATATAAAAATTGAATATACCGGATCTTAAATAAGATTTTTAAATTTCGAAATGGAAGAATAATCGAGATTTGGGTTGGTTTTGGAATATAGTTTGGGTTAATTAAGAAATTGATTTATAAATGGAAATAAATTTAGAAATCAATTTATGACGGTTTTAAGTGATGTAAAAGAACGTTGTGAACTGGAAATGAGGCTATGGAACTTATAAACAATATTTATAAATAAAGGGAAATGATTATCATTTGATAAATTGAAGATATAAATACACGGTAAGAATTTATGATGAGATGGGTAAATCAGTTTAAAAGGAAAGGATAGATTTTTCTTTTGGAAATGTGAAAAAGGGATTTATTAGATTGGGAACATAAATCGATTGGTGATAAATCAAGAGAAATTATAAATATTAGATTGGTTATATTGGAATCAAAAAAATATTTTATTGAGAAGTTGAGTTTGTTTCAAAAAGAGGATTTTAATTGTTAAACTAGGTATTTTAAATATATTTTAGCATAAAAATATTTCAGAAAGTTAGTTATTTAAATATTTTTAAATTGTCAAAATGAATTATAAGTTTTTATAAACAAGTCTTGTAAATCGATTAGAATTTTATTAATAAATCAGAATTAATTTTTGTTTCGAAGTTATGTAATTATTTTAATTGCTTTAAAAGTATATTTAATTAGGGGGGGTTTTTAGGCTCAAGGAAAAAGTTAGAGAAAAATTTAGTTTCAGGGACAAGAAGTTTATTTTTTAGGCTGAAGGACACTTTTTAGTGTAAATCACAGAATGATAGTTGTAACTATCATTTTCAGTTTACACTAAAAAGTGTCCTTCAGACTAAAAAGCAAACTTGTTGTCCCTGAGACTAAATTTTTTTGCAACTTCTTCCTTATGTCTATTTACCTGATTTAATTATTATAAGTTTTCAAAAAGTAATGGTATACTTTCATGGCAAAATCGGAGGCAGAGATTGCCTACGGTTAAGTTTGGATTTCTCTGGGATAGAGACGTAATCATTGAGCTGTGAATCTATGGTTGATACCGCGTGGTGCTTTCCATATTTATTTTGAAAAGTTTTCAAATATTTTTGAAAGGAATGGTTTGTGAATATACTTATTTCGATGTGATAAGCATATACTTTTGAAGAAACAGATTTAATTAAGGAACCCGGAACTTATAGAATTCGTTATAAACGAGCTACGGAATTTACAATATAAATTGTGAAGGGTTTTGAGAAAAGAGAAATAAATGGAACTTTCCTAAGTGTTGGGAAGTAAGGGGTTTAGAAAAATATATTTTTAAATATTTTTCTAAGTGTTGAAATAAGAGATGGTTTGAAATATCCTGATATGGATATAAGTATTTGAGTTGTCTCAAATATTGAAAATTTGGAAGGGATTTGAATATGTACACCTTATAAAGATATTTTGAAAATAAATTTTGGAAAATTATAATATGGGCTTAGTGACTGCTTATGGATGTTATATTGATAGTTAAATAACCAACCATCAAGTATTGGCCAATTTCGTTGATCGTTTCGAAGAGACCGGGATCAGATTTAATTATCCGAAAACTACTTCAATCTGATTTGAGCGTTACGAATGGATACCGTGAAGATGATGAAGACGGTGATTCATTTTGTCCAGACCCAGGATAACTTGTGTGGATGAATGCTATCAGAACATCGTCATTGGAGGACGATGAGAATTCTAAGTGAAATTTTTCTTGAAAGATAAACGTAGCCTCAAGCCTCATTAACCGAAATGACTTAAAATCAAGGGAGATGCAGCAAGGCTAAGTGGGTCATACCCAATTAGGGTATGTTATCACCTTTCTAGACACCTCGGATATATTATTAATTATGGATACGGTGGTGCATGGAAAAGAGCTCTCGATAAGGGTGGGAACACCTGGGGCGATAACATACTCGTTTCTATCCAGGTTAGGGGTAGGGCCGGTCTTGTGTTGTAGGGGATCCTGGCAAGGTTCTTTGTGCATTTTTTTAGATGTGTACTGTGATAGGTGGTACCCCAGTGCCAAGTCATTGTATGGAATCCACTCTCCAATAAGCAACGTACGGTTTTGATTGTGCCCAACTATGCTGAAACATGAGATGCAAGCATTTCAGCTATTTTTTATTTACTTTGTTTAGACACTATTATAATATCAGATGATTTTGATAAAAATGTTTTGGTTATCATAAGGGAAAAACCCGTCGTCTTTATGTGTGACGCGGTCTTACGAGATACCTTTGTTTTTCAAGGGTTTTTGATAACTTTTAATAATTCAAATTGAGTGTGTTTTCTCGCGCTGGTTTTCCAAACTGATTCGGGTGTTATTTTATTATAATGCTCAGGTCAGACTGAGTATTGCAGATTCAGGTTAGGATGCGATGGAGCTCAAGAGACAAGCTGGATGACGAAGACATATTACACATACTTGATTATATTCCGCTGTGTATTGTAGACTGTATATTCAGTACTTGTGAGGACAAGTTATTATAACTGTCCAGTAATGGTCTGTTGATTTGTTGTACTCTGATGATGTAATGTATAAGTAACAGTTATAGTTCTTTTTGTATAAAGACATGTTATTATCTATTATATATTGTTCCGCTGCGATTGTGAGATTCTATGTTGTTATTTCTATTTTCTTCTTCTATCTCTTTCTTCTTCACCGCTAAAGATTCGTATTTCCATTCAATTTGAGTTGAACTGATGTGAAATATGGTCGACTCAAAGGGTTCGGAGATACGGGCCTTTATTGAAAACATGGATTTAATTTGAAAATAGTTAATTAGAATACAATTACTTCCAAAAAAATTGCCCTTTCAATTTGGGAATAAATGAAGTAATAAGGTAGGAGCGGATCATAGAATTCATTTAGAGAAGTTCTAAGAAATTAATATAAGTATTTCTAAATGAAATGGTCAAATTTTTTGTCTTCTTATGTCAATGTTACTGACAGCAACTACATTTTTTGGTATAGTGTGAAGAAAACATAGGATAATATGAATTAATGCATCCAAAAATTTTGTTTTCTTTATCTTTGCTACATTTTTTATGAAGACAAAAATAACATACCATAATAATAGAGATTATTTTTTCTTTATTTAATTGAAGCAAGGAATTCGATTCTAAGAACACGATTGGTGAAGTAGTGTAAGGTTTAGTGAATAGTGAAATTGAATAGACATAAAAAGCCATGGTAAATACAAAAATACTGCCTTTGATATGGCAACACAAACCGATGTTTATTGCAAAAAAGAAAATAGGTGATTGGTTTTGAATTACAAATGATGGCTATGATTGTATTTGGCAATACACTATCGTTAAGAACAACAGGACTAAAAACAAACAATTGAGTAGATGAGGCAAATAACCAAAGGTTTTGAACAACCATAACAAAAATAGGACATGTTGTTTTGTTAGGAGAACAAAGAAACTGAGGGGAAAAAATCAAACACAAAATTCACTCAATTGGATTGTGTAGAACATAATATACTTGATTAGTTTACTATTAAAAGAAATTATATTGTTAGGGTAACAAAAAAGCATGAATAAAAGTTTCATAATAACACATAAGACTACAAAGGTAATAAAATTATAAATGAGGATAGATAGTAAGGGCTCTACTACTATAAATATGTGGATAATCCTTTTATGTACATATTTTTAATAAATAACTTATATATAATGGTCGCACAGCTTTAACTAACATGAAATACTTCTTCAATATTCAAAAATAAATATTTTACATTAGACAATCAAATTGATGATATTGGCACGATCACAAACATAGAAGAAACAAAATATTTAAAACATGCTTAAGATGTCATTATTGGAGAACAAAGAAACCAAGCACAAAGAAATCAAACACAAAATTCATAAATTTGATTGTGTGGAACACAATATATTTGATTAGTTTACTATTAGAAGAAATTGTATTGTTAAGGTAAACAAAAAGCATAAACAAAAATTTCATAATAACACATAAGGATACAAAGATAATAAAATTGTAAATGAGGATAGATAGTTGGAAAAAGTTTTGAAAATGACAACATAAAGTGGTTTAAAATTGATAATATTGACACAATCATAGACATAGAAGAAACAAAATATTTAAAACACACTTAAAATGTCACTATTGTGAATTTTTATTTTACTTTTATGATTATGATACTCATAATGTAACAGCCCGCAAACCCGTACCCCTTAAGTTGACACTAATCTCCATCAAATCAACTCAAGAAGAATGGAAATACGAACCATTAGAGTTAAAGAAGAAGAGGTAGAAGAAGAAAATAGAATAACAACAGAATCTATCCATCAGAGCGGAATAAAATATAATAGATAATAAATAATCTTTACACAAAAGAAAATACATCTGTTTATATATTACATCATCAGAGTACAGAATCAAAGTATAATACAATCAACATCACAATTCAGGACAGTTATAATAACTTGTCCCACACATAATACACAACATACACAACACAGCGGAATATACATCATATACGTGTGATACATCTCGCCATCCAGCTCGTCTCCTGAGTTCCATAGCATCATATCATGTATCTGTAATACTCAGTCTGACCCGAGCATTATAATAAAATAACACCCGAGTCAGTCTGGAAAACCAGCGTGAGAAAATCACACTCAATTTGATTATTAAAGTTTCAAAACTCTTTGAACAAAAGCATCTCGTAAGACCACGTCACAAATAAACATGTCGGGTTTTTACCTTATGATAGATAAAACACTTTTTATCAAAATCCTTTGATATTATAATAGTGTCTATTGAAAGTAAAATAGAATCTAGCTGAAATGCTTGCATCTCACGTTTCAGCAATAGTTGGGCACAATCAAAACCGTACAGGCGCTTATTGGAGATTGGATTCCATACAATGGCAGGGCTACTGGGGTACCGCCCGTCACAGTACCTGGCCTAGATCAGAGTACTGAGGATCCACCCTAAATCCCCTGCAACACAAGGCTGGAACCATCCCTTACTGGATAGTCTCGAATAAGATCATCCCGCGGTTGGGATCAGCAACCGCCACACGGCCGAAATAAAAGAGGGACATCTAGACAGGGATGACCTCACCCTAATGGGTGCTACCCACATAGCCTTGCTGCACCTCCCCTGTTTTAGCCATTCCCGGTTGATGAGGCTTGAGGCTATGTGTTACCTTTTTAGCACATAATCACTTAGAATGCCCATCGTCCACCTGACGATGTTCCGAAAACATTCATCCATACAAGTCCGTCCCGGGTTCGAACGGAACCGAAGGCACTATTCCTACTACATCCATTTTGGAATCATCCTCAGGATTAGTAGCGACTAGCCCTTGCACTTCACTGCACCATCTTCGATTCCAAACTCGTTTTCCCCACAAAAACGTACAAACCGGATCGAAGTGGATTTCGGGAAATAAATCCCGATCCCGGTCTCTTCGAAACGATCAGCGCATTGGCCAATATTGATAGTCGGTTATTTAACTATCAATTACATTCACAAACATCCATCAAACAATAAATAATTCTCTAAATTATTTATTTACTTTACAAATTTCTTCGCAAGATATATTTCCGTTTCCAACCCTTTTGGAAACAGTTTCAAAACGTTCTTTTCTTATGAAATAAATTTCCCAAATATTTTCTATTTCCACTGAAATCACCAAGTAAAACACTTTAGATCTTTAAAATCATTTAAACACTTAATTATAGAATATTCTTTCAAACATTTAGATTTAAAACTACTTTTAATACTTTATTTTATAAAAATATACACTATAAGAATATTTAAAATAAAGCTACTTTATAAAATATAAAACTAAATTTTTATCTTTTTAAAACATAATACCAAGACTCCTTTATATAATATTACTCAAATAAATTTGAAAAATTCTTACTTTAAAGTTTAAACATTTAAAATAATATATTTTCCAAACATACCTTTTTAAACAACCTTGAAACTTTAACTTATACTTAAGAATTTGCTTGAAAACATACTTGGCTATCCAGGGAAATATATTTATCTTCCACATCTTTAAAATAAATCACTATTTATTTTTAATCACATTTACTCATTCCATTTATAAATTCCTACATTGAATTTATTCTTCAAAATATTCACTGATATATTATTTTCACTTTTATAAACCCAGTTTGTAAATTTCAAAATTTCAATTCCCTTTTAAAAATTCCGGGTTTAAACCACTTAAATCAATTCCCAAAATTGATTTCCAATTTACTTCACCTTTAATAAATTTCTTTACATACTATATTTATTTCAAAATCATTTAACTTTAAATTTCATTTCTTTATTATGATTTAAAAATCCCTTTAAACTGAGAATACCAATTTCAGATTTCCCAAATCCCTTTTCTTTTCCCCTTTTAATTAAATTCTTTATTCTTTTTAAATAATATTGCTTATGCTTAATATTCATTATTTCTCTGCTTATTCAAAATCCCCTTTTTCCATATTTATTAGAATTTTTGAAACCACTTTATTCTTTTCCAAATTTGTTCTTAAATTTATTCAAATTCTTTATAATTAGTTTACTTGAAAATCCATTCCTTTATTTTCCTTTCAAAATCCAATTCTATGTATTTTGGTAATTTAGGGTACCGAATATTCAAGCAAACCATATCATTCAATATTCCAATTATCAATATAATTCACCACAGAATATCCAATATTCATATCACAGAATATTAAACAATCTAAATAATTTTGAGGAATCCAGTTGGATCCCTCCAACCTGTTTCCCTGCATCCACAGATGTTAGCACAATACCAATTCCACTTCGAGGTGGAATATCGCGGTATACGGGTTTATAAAATATCATCCGCTATTATGCGGCGCATAGGGTCTCATCCGCTATATAATGCGGGAATATCAACAACTCCAATATATACTATATGTACTACTATATATAATATAACACATCAAACCAATTCAATCATTCAACCAATTATTTAAATTTAACCATTTAAATTTTAAATAAAAATCCAGAAGAGTGAGATTAACTCACCTTTGATTTTTGTTTGCAACCTATTTCCATTCCAGCTTCATTTCTTCACAATTTTGACCTTGTATAAACAATTCACGATTTATTAACATTTGAATTAACCACACAATTAATTACCATTTAACAAATTTAATTTACTAATAATTTTAATTTAATTTTAAACTAATAATTTCCCTTTAAAAATCTTTTGGTAACTATAATAAATCAAATAAGTTAATTTAACAATTTAATCACCAAATCCATTGTTTAAAATAACTAGTAAATTAAAAATGTGTATAAGTATATTTATTTCCTTAGAAACTACCTATATATATATATATATATATATTTATGAAAATAATTTATAGATCTAAAAAATCTAATTTTATATAACTTCAAATCTTTAAAAATAATTCTGTTATATACATATATACTTTATATTTTTATTTTCTTCAAATCGAAACCACTAATATACTTTTATAAAGATAAACTATAGATTTCAAAAATGAACTTCCAACACTTTAAAATTCCTATTTATTTTCTCAAACCTTACCTATGTATATATTAAATTATAAGTGTATATCTATATGGATTCATGTATATTTATTTTCTGATTTCCTATATATATTTAAATTATATTAAGAACAACTTTTAAAATTCAGAAAGCTACTTAACATCTACTATTTCCTTTACTGTAATAATTTTTGTGTATAAGTATATTCATATAAATATAAGGTAAATAATAATAATACCTCAACACAACGCGATCGAGTTCGAACATGCTCAGCCTACAGGCTTCTGCCACCGCTGACATCAACGTCGAACTTGCCTCTCCAAACCGAACACACGCAAATCGAAGACCAACATGACTCACTGCCTCAATCAACGACCTCTCTTCTAGAATCGACATCGCTGCTCTCTGACGAACTCCATGACGAACCCAACATCACACGATCGCGTCTACGGCCCCACGAGCATCCCCACGACCGACCTCCAGAGTCGCACGCGAATCCAACCCAAAATCTCGATCCAGGTTCCACGAGACAATCGAAGCTCGACTTGATTCGATTCGAAACGCACGGCCATTAAATCCCTTTTTTCGATTAAATGAAAGAGAAGAAAGGGAGGCGGTGGGGATTCGATTTCCATTCCCTCTGCTTGAATTTGATTCGCGAAGGGTTTTTGAAAAGAGGAGGGGAGATGTGATTTTTTTCCATTTTTTTCTTTTTTTTCTTCTTTTAAGTCTCAATTTAACTGAAAGGAGGAGGGAGAGTTCGTTCGGCCATGAATGAATTTGAAGGAGAATCGATTTATATTTTTTCCAAAATGAATTTGGGATCGAAGCTTTCAGAAGAAGGTAGAAGAATAAAAAGGGAACACGATTTGATATTCACGTGTTTAAATACCTCAACAGTGATATTTTTAAAACAAAAGCTGATGGTGTACAGTGATGACAAGAAGGAATAAAGCAGATGTGAAATAAATTTGACTGCTCAGCAAAGGTATATAGTATTATTTAAATTTAAATTTAAACCGTCTCAAAATTGTAGCGCAAAATCTCGACATCCTATCGAGGCGTGCCGCTAGGCGTTTATAATGTTATATCCCTATTCCGAACGCAATGGAAAAGGTTTCTAGTCCTAATTCGATCGTATGGAGAAGATAGCTTTTTGAACCAGTTATTATATTGAATTTTCGATAAATTTTCAGCGCATTTATATATCATATGCTCACACAACAACTCCAAACACTACGAAAATTGAAATCCGATAATAATACCATATTACGGATCCAATGGAACATGTTTTGTCGAATTCCAAGACTGTGCGTCGGAAGGCTATTTTTAAATGTCGATTTAAACGATAAAATTTGAAAACTGAACGAATCACTTTTAAATTCAATTTTAAAATTTCTATTACCTTCAGAACTATCAATATAAATTTTACAAGCCTTCAAATTATTTTTAAAAGGCTTAAAACTCCAGATTCAACATTTTACCCAATTTTTCAATTGTTAAATTCAATATTTATTTATCCAATAAATAGAGATATTTGAAAATTCAAGCTAAAATTCACTTTTGAATATTTAAAATTAATTAAATATTCTCATTTCAAATATCCAAAATTCTGGGTTGTCACATTCCTCCTCCCTTAAAAGAATTTCATCCCCGAAATTACTAGTTAAGAGGAATAGTCCATAACCCGTTAACCTTTCTCCCAAAACCAAACGGTTTTAACAACTTTCCAAAGCAATCCTTTTATTAAAGACACACTAATCCTCTTATTAACCTTCCAACTTATCCATAAGTTCCAAATAATATCACTTACTGAACAATTCAAATTTAAATTTGAAACCAAATTTTGAATTATCAAAATTTTTCTAACTCCTTAAATTTTTGAAAAATTTCGCCAGCGCTTCCTTTGCGCGGCTAGCTCGGTACTACAACAAAATTGCCTCTACGGGCTCCCAAATTTCAAAAGAAAACAAAACGCCAAGTGGCTAGATCAAAAACCCAATCAAATTTCATACAGGAATTTGAATACATACCGTTTGTTGAGAAATTTTATTTATCTTCTGCAATCAAAATCCCAATTTCTCTTGCTTTTAAATTACCTGTATACTACTCTGCAATAATATCCAATCACAGCATTCCAATTTGATTTTCATCAAATTATTAACTTATTATACTTCCAATACCAAATTTACTTAAGAACTTTCTCCATTCGTTTCTTAAGTTCAATATAAATATTTTATATACTTCTTAAATTTATTTTTACTTCACTATTGAAGTTTATATCCATTTCTATCCACTTTGCCTTAACAATTCCATTTGAATTCAATTTACCTTCATTTTAGATATTGAATTCTATTTACCTTATCTCAAACCATATTCAATCAATCATTTCTGAAATTAGTCTTATTACTAATTTATTTAAATCCCAATGGATTTATTTCCAACTTTAAATTATTTTTAGTCTACTACGAATTTATCTTTATCTCAAATCCCAATTTAAAATCTCTTGTCGTTAGTGAAAATTTTCAAAAATTTTCTAACTCCCAAAATTTTCGGAAAATTTTGGCAGAATTCCTTTGTACGGAGGAGATTTTGCAATTTGACAAGAGATATAAATATATATACATCGACCCACACGGTCGGAAAAATAAAAACAGTTCATATTTCCTATTTTTATTGCGTAGGCGTACCTCTATTTAGCATTTCTGAGCAAGCGGCTTATTATTTTAGCATTTAGCGCAAACAAATCCAGTCACACGGCTTCCTTGATCCTGTACTTACTCAATTTAAATATGTAAGTGACAAATATAGGCAATTTACTAGCATTTCACTTATATTCAAATAGCTAGCACATAGATTTCATAAGTAATGTATGTGGTATATAATCATAAGCATATATGCCAGGTTTCGACACTAGTTTTAAATTGTTTGCAACCAAATCACATACCATTCCATTTAATTCGAATAGTTTCCAACTTAATTTCCTACATTCAATTCATTTTTAAACGAAATGAACTCATATTCATTTCAATTGATTTTAATATCAATTTATTAAACTTCGAACAAGCCATAGAATTTTAATCACTTCCGTTCACGACAAGCGACGATTTATCCTATGCAAATTTGCCGATATCCATGCATTTAAACAATAACTTTATTTTATACCATTTTAAATTGATTCCAACTCAAGTTATATTAACTTCACTCCATTCTAATTCATTTACAACTCTAACTTGCAATTTCACTTCATATCCAAAAAGTTTTATTCCAAACCATTTATTTAAACTCGGAAATCAAAATATTAAATAACTATTTCATAGTTTACTTAAGTTTATTCTATTCAACCAACTTCCCTTTCTTTTTGCAACAAGTTCTATTTCCATCTTTCATTTGACAACATTTCCACGCACATTTAATTTATTCCCAATCCAAGTTAAATTTTATTTATAATCCAATTAGTATATTCATTCAATCCATTTTAAATCAAGTTCTCATCCACACTTCATTTTTGAATTTATTTTATTTCTAACAAGACCATTTTAATTTATCTTCTTCTCACTTGAATTTTATTCGTAATTCAAACCATCCCTATCTTAATCCGTATTTATTTTATTCGACTACTTATCCATTGTATATAATTTATTAACACTTAAGTCGAATTTTATTTATAACTCGAGTTTATTTCCAAACTTCATTATTAACTTACAATCCATTTTATTTAACCGAGTTAAATTTTAATAACATACTCTATCAAATAATTTATTTAGATAAATATTTTACTTCATTTTAATCCAACTCCAACTCAATTTCATTTGGTTTAAGTTAATTTCAATTTAATTTTATATAACTCAACTTCAGTTAGATCTAGCATCATACTATTTTCCTGATGATCTCTAAATTATTTAAATAAGGATTTGCAAGATATTTAAACACCCGGCTTTTGGTTTCAAATTATTTCGAAATCACCAATATCTCAAAATCACACTTCTCAGATTTTTAAACCAATCCTGGCTTTACTCCCGACAAATTTCCTTTGAAATTTCAAAAAAAAAACTAATTTTTCTGAACAAATCAATTTGGCAGCAATTCGTCACTTAGAAACTCGAAAATGAACATCGATGATGCTGTAGTCATCACCGAAGTTATTTTCCAGCGACTGGAGTGAGCTCAATGCTATATCTCTTCCAAAAAGTTATTTGAAACAATTTCCTTTCCGAAATACTTCCAAAATTAATAATGCTATTATTTGTCTTCATAACACTTCGAAAACACTTCCAAAATCTCCAAGATTTTTAATTTACCAATTTGATTAAATCAAATTTTAACTATAATTCATTTGTATAACTTATGCTCATTCAAATTTCTATTTGATTTTACAAGTCATACCAATTTTTATTTATAATCTTATTTGTTTAGAATATTATCATCCAAACATCCAAGCTATATAACAATTTAAGAAAATATTTCTTTTATATCAAAATACATTTTTGGGTAAAATTATTTCATTCACCCTATTTTAAAACAATACTGTGTCGAATTGTTCTATTCAAGTGTTTAGAAACCCCTTCGATACAGTTGTCCAGACTGTGCCGACGAAGGTTCATATGCCACTCAATAAATACGCGCTCATATCTATTATTACACTCAACTCATTCCAGAGTTCTATGGACTCTATTTTAATGAGTAATTCCCACCAGAGCCAAGGTTCTCGCTTAACCTTTCAGCTCTGATACCACTGTAACAGCCCGCAAACCCATACCCCTTAAGTTGACACTAATCTCCATCAAATCAACTCAAGAAGAACGGAAATACGAACCATTTGGGTTAAAGAAGAAGAGGTAGAAGAAGAAAATAGAACAACAACAGAATCTAACCACCGCAGCGGAATAAAATATAATAGATAATAAATGATCTTTACACAAAAGAAAATACATCTGTTTATATATTACATCATCAGAGTACAGAATCAGAGTATAATACAATCAACATCACAATTCAGGATAGTTATAATAACTTGTCCCACGCAGAATACACAACAAACACAACACAGCGGAATATACATCATATAAGTGTGATACATCTCGCCATCCAGCTCGTCTCCTGAGCTCCACAGCATCATATCCTATATCTCTAATACTCGGTCTGACTCGAGCATTATAATAAAATAACACCCGAGTCAGTCTGGAAAACCAGCGTGAGAAAATCACACTCAATTTGATTATTAAAGTTTCAAAACTCTTTGAACAAAAGCATCTCGTAAGACCACGCCACAAATAAACATGTCGGGTTTTTACCTTACGATAGCTAAAACACTTTTTATCAAAATCCTCTGATATTATAATAGTGTCTATTGAAAGTAAAATAGAATCTAGTTGAAATGCTTGCATCTCACGTTTCAACAATAGTTGGGCACAATCAAAATCGTACAGGCGCTTATTGGAGATTGGATTCCATACAATGGCAGGGCTACTGGGGTACCGCCCGTCACAATACCTGGCCTAGATCAGAGTACCGAGGATCCACCCTAAATCCCCTACAACACAAGGCCGAAACCATCCCTTACTGGATAGTCCCGAATAAGATCATCCCGCGGTTGGGATCAGCAACCGCCACACAGCCTAAATAATAGAAGGACATCTAGACAGGGATGACCTCACCCTAATGGGTGCTACCCACATAGCCTTGCTGCACCTCCCTTGTTTTAGCCATTCCCGGTTGATGAGGTTTGAGGCTATGCGTTACCTTTTTAGCACATAATCACTTAGAATGCCCACCGTCCACCTGACGATGTTCCGAAACATTCGTCCATACAAGTCCGTCCCGGGTTCGAACGAAACCGAAGGCACTATTCCTACTACATCCATTTTGGAATCATCCTCAGGATTAGTAGCGACTAGCCCTTGCACTTCGCTGCTCCATCTTCGATTCCAAACTCGTTTTCCCCACGAAAACGTACAAACCGGATCGAAGTGGTTTTCGGGAAATAAATCCCGATCCCGGTCTCTTCGAAACGATCAGCGCATTGGCCAATATTGATAGTCGGTTATTTAACTATCAATTACATTCACAAACATCCATCAAACAATAAATAATTCTCTAAATTATTTGTTTACTTTACAAATATCTTCGCAAGATATATTTTTGTTTCCAACCCTTTTGGAAACAGTTTCAAACAGTTCTTTTCTTATGAAATAAATTTCCCAAATATTTTCTATTTCCACTGAAATCAACAAGTAAAACACTTTAGATCTTTAAAATCATTTAAACACTTAATTATAGAATATTCTTTTAAACATTTAGATTTAAACTACTTTTAATACTTTATTTTATAAAAATATACACTTTAAGATTATTTAAAATAATGCTACTTTATAAAATATAAAACTAAATTTTTATCTTTTTAAAACATAATACCAAGACTCCTTTATATAATATTACTCAAATAAATTTGAAAAATTCTTACTTTAAAGTTTAAACATTTAAAATAATAGATTTTCCAAACATACATTTTTAAACAACCTTGAAACTTTAACTTATACTTAAGAATTTGCTTGAAAACGTACTTGGCTATCCAGGGAAATATATTTCTCTTCCACATCTTTAAAAATAAATCACTATTTATTTTTAATCAAATTTACTCATCCCATTTATAAATTCCCACATTGAATTTATTCTTCCAAATATTCACCGATATATTATTTTCACTTTTATAAACCCAGTTTATAAATTTCAAATTTTCAATTCCCTTTAAAAAAAATCGGGTTTAAACCACTTAAATCAATTCCCAAAATTGATTTCCAATTTACTTCACCTTTAATAAATTTCTTTACTTACTATATTTATTTCAAAATCCTTTAACTTTAAATTTCATTTCTTTATTATGATTTAAAAATCCCTTTAAACTGAGAATACCAATTTCAGATTTCCCAAATCCCTTTTCTTTTCCCCTTTTAATTAAATTCTTTATTCTTTTTAAATAATATTTCTTAAGCTTAATATTCATTATTTCTCTGCTTATTCAAAATCCCCTTTTTCCATATTTATTATAATTTTTGAAACCACTTTATTCTTTTCCAAATTTGTTCTTAAATTTATTCAAATTCTTTATAATTAGTTTACTTGAAAATCCATTCCTTTATTTTCCTTTCAAAATCCAATTCTATATATTTTGGTAATTTAGGGTACCGAATATTCAAGCAAACCATATCATTCAATATTCCAATTATCAATATAATTCACCACAGAATATCCAATATTCATATCACAGAATATTAAACAATCTAAATAATTTTGAGGAATCCAGTTGGATCCCTCCAACCTGTTTCTCTACATCCACAGATGTTAGCACAATACCAATTCCACTTCGAGGTGGAATATCGCGGTATATGGGTTTATAAAATATCATCCGCTATTATGCGGCGCATAGGGTCTCATCCGCTATATAATGCGGGAATATCAACAACTCCAATATATACTATATATACTACTATATATAATATAGCACATCAAACCAATTCAATCATTCAACCAATTATTTAAATTTAACCATTTAAATTTTAAATAAAAATCCAGAAGAGTGAGATTAACTCACCTTTGATTTTTGTTTGCAACCTATTTCCATTCCGGCTTGATTTCTTCACAATTTTGACCTTGTATAAACAATTCACGATTTATTAACATTTGAATTAACCACACAATTAATTACCATTTAACAAATTTAATTTACTAATAATTTTAATTTAATTTTAAACTAATAATTTCCTTTTAAAAATCTTTTGGTAACTATAATAAATCAAATAAGTTAATTTAATAATTTAATAACCAAATCCATTGTTTAAAATAACTAGTAAATTAAAAATGTGTATAAGTATATTTATTTCCTTTAGAAACTACCTCTATATATATATTTATGAAAATAATTTATAGATCTAAAAAATCTAATTTTATATAACTTCAAATCTTTAAAAATAATTCTGGTATATACATATATACTTTATATTTTTATTTTCTTCAAATCGAAACCACTAATATACTTTTATAAAGATAAACTATAGATTTCAAAAATGAACTTCCAACACTTTAAAATTCCTATTTATTTTCTCAAACCTTACCTATGTATATATAAAATTATAAGTGTATATCTATATGGATTCATGTATATTTATTTTCTGATTTCCTATATATATTTAAATTATATTAAGAACAACTTTTAAAATTCAGAAAGCTACTTAACATCTACTATTTCCTTTACTGTAATAATTTTTGTGTATAAGTATATTCATATAAATATAAGGTAAATAATAATAATACCTCAACACATCGCGATCGAGTTCGAACATGCTCAGCCTACAGGCTTCTGCCACCGCTGACATCAACGTCGAACTTGCCTCCCCAAATCGAACACATGCAAATCGAAGACCAACGTGACTCACTGCCTCAATCAACGACCTCTCTTCTAGAATCGACATCGCTGCTCTCTACGGAACTCCACGACGAACCAAACATCACACGATCGTGTCTACGGCCCCACGAGCATCACCACGACCGACCTCTAGAGTCGCACGCGAATCCAACCCAAAATCTCGATCCAGGCTCCATGAGATAATCGAAGCTCGACTCGATTCGATTCGAAACGCACGACCATTAAATCCCTTTTTTCGATTAAATGAAAGAGAAGAAAGGGAGGTGGTGGGGATTCGATTGCCATTCCCTCTGCTTGAATTTGATTCGCGAAGGGTTTTTGAAAAGAGGAGGGGAGACGCGATTTTTTTCCTTTTTTTTCTTTTTTTTCTTCTTTTAAGTCTCAATTTAACTTAAAGGAGGAGGGAGAGTTCGTTCGGCCATGAATGAATTCGAAGGAGAATCGATTTATATTTTTTCCAAAATGAATTTGGGATCGAAGCTTTCAGAAGAAGGTAGAAGAATAAAAAGGGAACACGATTTGATATTCACGTGTTTGAATACCTCAACAGTGATATTTTTAAAACAAAAGCTGATGGTGTACTGTGATGACAAGAAGGAATAAAGCAGATGTGAAATAAATTTGACTGCTCAGCAAAGATATATAGTATTATTTAAATTTAAATTTAAACCGTCTCAAAATTGTAGCGCAAAATCTCGACATCCTATCGAGGCGTGCCGCTAGGAGTTTATAATGTTATATCCCTATTACGAACGCAATGGAAAAGGTTTCGAGTCCTAATTCGATCGTATGGAGAAGATAGCCTTTTGAACCAGTTATTATATTGAATTTTCGATAAATTTTCGGCGCGTTTATATATCATATGCTCACACAACAACTCCAAACACTACGAAAATTGAAATCAGCATATTACGGATCCAATGGAACTAGTTTTGTCGAATTCCGAGACTGTGCGTCGGAAGGCTATTTTTAAATGTCGATTTAAACGATAAAATTTGAAAACTGAACGAATCACTTTTAAATTCAATTTTAAAAGTTCTATTACCTTCAGAACTATCAATATATATTTTACAAGCCTTCAAATTATTTTTGAAAGGCTTAAAACTCCAGATTCAACATTTTACCCAATTTTTCAATTGTTAAATTCAATATTTATTTATCCAATAAATAGAGATATTTGAAAATTCAAGCTAAAATTCACTTTTGAATATTTAAAATTAATTAAATATTCTCATTTCAGATATCCAAAATTCCGGGTCATCACACATAATTAGGTATATATATTTTTTGGTAACATGAAACACTTTTACAATAATAGAAGAAATTGTAAATAAAATCCAGAAGACAACCACGCATCACCAAACATGAACACAAAAATATTGAAAAATTTGGAAAAATGTTTAAAATTGAGAACCTACAATAGCTTAATTGTAGACTTGATCTGAAGCAGATAAGATTAAAACTGTAATATAACAGTCTAAAAATGAAAACTTGCCTATTGATCTGGTGAAAAGAACCAAAGCATGGGGATCAGATGCAAAAACGTTCCTAAGAAAACAACTTCAGAAATGAAAAAAATCAACAACTTTTAACTACTTTGAAAATGATTAAGTGAAAGTAATCAACAAACAACTTTAAACTACTATGAAAAAGTTGAAAAGAAAGTTACCAAATAAAAAACATTCAGATTCATCTTCGTCAATGATGGTTTCCTACCAAATGAAAACACCTAGATTCCCGATCCATATGGTTCTAATTCAATGGCTTCTTACAAAATAAAAGCTGTTTTTAGGTAACATGAAACACTTTCACAATAATAAAAGAAATTGTAAATAAGATCCAGGAGACAACCACGCCTCACCAAACATGAACACAAAAATATTGAAAAAGTTGAAAAAATGTTTTAAAATGAGAACATACAGTAGTTTAATTGTAGACCTCATCTGAAGTAGAAAAGATTATGACAAATCTGGAAACTTTATACAAAATTAGGATTAAAACTATAATATAACGGTCTAAAAATGAAAAATTACCTATTGATCTTGTGAAAAGAACCAAAACAAGGGGATCGCATGCGAAACGTTCCTAAAAACAACTTCAGAAATGAAAAAAATCAACAACATTTAACTACTTTGAAAATGATGACATGAAAGTAATCAACAAACAACTTTAAACTACCGTGAAAAAGATGAAAAGAAAGTGACCAAATAAAAACGTCTAGATACGTCTTTATCGATGATGGTTTCCTACAAAATGAAAACACCTAGATTCCAAATCCAGATGGTTCTAATTCAATGGTTTCTTACAAAATAAAAGGTGTTTTCTTAAATAATTTAAAAGAAATATAGTTTATGAGAATCAAGAGAGAAAATAGAAATTAGAAATGGAAAAATTGAAAAACATATTAGAAGACCAAATTAATGGGAAGAGAGGACGAAGTTACAAAAAAAAGAAAAGGGAACTATCAAAAATACATTTTCTTAATTATTAATAAATTAAGAGCCTAAGAATGCTAAGAGGCAAAACAATGAGTAGTAATAAATACAATGGATACATGAATTGCGATTGGAAAAGAGTTGGAGGGTGAAATTGCAAATTGTTTACTCAAATCGATGAGAGATGAGTATTTGGCTTCAAATTGAATGAGAAATAAGAATATGAAAAATCTTTTATTCTCTTTTATATATAATAGAATAGATGTGTTTTAAAATTTTCTTGTTGTAAGAAGTATCTTAGTTATGAAAGTTCATATAATTCAAATTAATAGTGCGTGAAGTTTTAATTTAAACTTGTTTTCATATGAAACAATATTTGATTTTGAAGAATAAATCTTAGATATAATTTCGGAGTGTGAAAGTTTTATATTTTCAAATGGAATAAATATTAAATTCAAAAGCAAGTTTCTTTTGTAACTTCGAGTTCTTAGCTTTCCGAAAAGCGTTTAGCAAGCTAAAATTTTTGTGTAAGGAATTTGATTAATACATTGAGTGGCAAATAAGAAATTTGGGTTAGAGTTTTAAAACAAGTAGTTAGCTGAATATCATTTTTTTTAAACCGTTGTAGTAAAATAGTGATATTTTGGTGAAGAATAATCCAAATTAACCCAATCTTTTTGTGGTAAAAAGCTATTTCAAAAGGCTACAGTTCTTTTTAATTATTTTTCAAAATTCTATTGTTAGAAGGGTCAAAACTGGGTTTGAAACTGAATGTATTGTTCAGGCTTTAGTATAAAATTCTAAGGTAGTGCCTGATAGGAAAATTGTCATAACCTTCTAACCATACGTCTAAATTTAGTAAAATTTAATTTGTTGGAAATTTGAGACTCTAACAACTTTTATGTTTTAAGTTTTCTAAAATTATGAGATTTAGTGGGTCAAAACTATAGTTGAATACTGACTTTCTAAACTAAGTTTTTTTTTGTGAAAATCTAATCATTTGAATACAAACGAATTTTTTGTGTTACTTTTTATTGTGATAGATCTTTGCTATGGATATATAGTTGCTTATCTTATGAATTAGATATTATATCTTCATGGCGTATTTGAGTATAGTTTGCAAAGACAAGAAAATTTTGGCGCAGTTGTGCTAAGCTCGCAAAAAGTAAGAAGCATGCTAAATAAGTAAAAAAGAAGAGGTATGTTTTAAAATTATATGCCATGTTTTATTTTCTACTTTCCTCGTATTCTGGATGCCTCTTTATAGATGTATAGCTATTATATCTTATTGTGAAATTCTGGAATACTAGTCGCGCAAATGAGACACTAACGAAATTTTTTGAAATTTTCAAAGCTTAAAATTTTTGGATTGGAAACTAATAATTTTCATTTGTGTTTCTTTTTTTTTGAGCGACACGGTTGTGTAGCGTGGCACTACACAGCCGATTAAATATCATATAAATAGGTAAATAGTGCGATCAACAAGCCTGATCGCTGGCCAAAAGGTAGTAAGATACAGCAAGCTAGTCTTTGCGAGACAGAGTTTTATATACAGAATACATATTGCGAACAACAGGAATGAAAAATGCCAGAACTATATCGCGGTTAGTGGTGCCCACGATGCCTGCCAGGAGGAACTGCTGATGTGCTGCCCGAGGATTCAGCTGGTGGGGAGCTGGGGTGTGGCAATCTCAGCCTAAACGGTGCGGAGAAGCTACGACCTGATACAGATGAGAAATAGTGAATAATACGTCTACAAGTTCCTTCAAAGTTTGATATGGGCTTGCAGAATACACGTGCATTACGCTCGGCCCAGATGCACCAACTGAATATAGCTACAATGAGATCTAAGTGATAGTTGGGGGGGTTGTTCTGCCAGTGATCGAAAAACGAGGTGAACGTGGGAATGTGTCCAAGAATGTGAACCGTCGTCGCCGCCCAAACCCTGACAGCAAAATCACATTCAAAGAAAAGATGTTGTAAACTTTCTGATGTGGTGGAGCATAAGGCACAGCAGGGATCGACTACGATGTTGTGGCGAAGGAGCCTATCTCTTGTGTTGATTCGCCCGTGAATAAGGCACCATTGTAGGAAAGCGAAGCGGGGCTGGATCCTGCACTTCCAAAGTCTGGGGAAGGTAAAGAGACATCCAGGGTTGTTCAGGTGAGCATAGAAGGAGGCAACAGAGAAGCCGGTTGATGGGTTGGGGGCCCAGGTGAAGGAGTCAGGCCGGGGGTTGAGGTGGGTGCTACTGAGAATAGAGGTGACAAGGTGAAGCTCGGTGAGGGTGGTGAGGTCGAAGTAGGAGGGCAGGAGAAGCTGAACTGGGCCCGAAATAGAAATGTCTAGGGTGGAGGCGAAGATGTTAGTTGTGTGAGCGAAGAGGTTGGGCAGGATGGAGGAGAGGGGAAGCTGGTTATGCCATGTATCCAACCAGAAGAGGCAATTAGCCCCGTTGCCCCGGTTGACGTGGAAGAGCCGATTGACACGTGGTAGGGTTGATACGACCCCTGACCAGAAGGGGGATGGTTTGATTCCGGTGGGGGCATGGAGGACAAGGTGAGGGTTCGAGTGATAGTGGAGGGAGGTAATCCAAGATTTCCAAAGGTAGGAGCCAGGGGTTAGGAACCGCCAGAGCCATTTGGCGAGGAGCGCGATGTTGAATTCATGTAGATTAACGATTCCAAGGCCGCCGTTTTTTGGGGGTAGGCAGGCGGTCTGCCAGTTTATGAGTCTCTTTATATTACTACCATTCCAAAGAAAGGTGCTTCTGATCGAGTCAATTTTTTTGATTACCCAAGAAGGGAGCTTGTACAGTGACATCCAGTAAGTGGGAATCGCTGATAGAACAGATTTAACAAGGACTAGGCGCCCTGCTGAGGACAAGGAGTGAGCTTTCCATGAATGGAGTCTGTTTTTGATTTTGGCGATGAGGGGGAACCAATCAGATCTATGTAATTTGGTTGGACGGATTGGGACTTTGAGGTAGGAGATGGGGAAGTGTGCGATCTTGCAGTTGAGCAGGCTGGAACAGGTTTGCCCGAGATGGTCAGCGTTTCCGAGCATGATGATGGAGCTTTTGCTAAAGTTGATGGACAGGCCGGATATGAGTTCGAATGAATATAGGGGTACTTTGAGGCAGTGGATGTGGTTGAACATGGGTGATGCGAACAGAATGGTGTCGTCGGCGAATTGGAGGTTGGATATGGTTAGGTTAGAATTGGGGAGGTTGATGCCCTGAAAGATGTTGTTCAAAATTGCTAACTTGATCATACGGTTGAACACATCGGCCACTAGAACGAAAAGCAAGGGAGAAAGTGGGTCTCCTTGTCGCAGTCCACGGGCCGATTTGATTAGACACCCCGAGGCCCCATTAATGACTATCGAGGACATGCTTGAGTTGAGAATAGAGTATATCCAGTTGCACCATTTTGAGGGGAAGCCTCTGTGTTCCATTAGCTCCAAGATGAAATGCCAGTTAACTGAGTCAAAAGCTTTTGAGTAGTCTAGTTTGAGAAGCATTCCTGGTGTTGAAGTAGAGTGGCAGAAGGATATGACCTCTTGGGTCATTGCTATGCAGTCCATGATGTTACGGCCCAAGATGAAAGCGGATTGCTCAATTCCAATTAGAGGGGCTATGAAGGCTTGAAGGCGGTTGGCCAGGACCTTGGTTATGATCTTAAAGGTTGTGTTTAGGAGACTAATGGGACGAAAGGACGAGAGGGAGGTGGCGCCGGGGGATTTTGGGAGTAGGATGATATTTGCGTAGTTGATGCGGGCCACGGATGATGGGTCGGCATGAAATTCAGAACACATTTTGATGATGTCGAATTTGACTATTTCCCAGTAGTGTTTGAAGAATAGGGGCCCGAAACCATCTGGGCCAGGAGTCTTGTCATCGGGCATGCTTTTAAGCGTTGCCCAAATTTCTGCTTCAGTGAAGGGAAGGTCAAGAGGGATGGGGGGGTTCTCTAGGTAGAGCAGATCCCAATCAATTGGGGGAAGAGGGGGGTGGTGATTGCCTAATGGTTCGGTAATAGTCAGTGAAAAGTTTAAGGATGGCTGATTGATCAGAGGTGGTGTTATTGTCTTGGGTGATTTCAGGAATAAAATTGGATCTGCGTCTGCCATTGGCGAGATGGTGGAAGTAAGCAGTGTTCTTATCGCCGTCATCAATCCATTTCGCTTTGGAACGTTGTTTCCAACCTATTTCTTCTTGTAGTGACAATCTGTCTAGGTCAGCTTCCAGCACTCTCAGGCGGGATCGGTCCAATTCGGAGAGCGGAGAGGATTCTTCCAGGATATTTAGGTCCAGAATCTCATCTTGGATGGCAGAGATGCGCAAGCGAATGGAGCCCCAAACTGATTTGGCCCAAGGTTTGATGATTTTTCGAAGGGAACGGAGCTTGGAGACGACCCTGGCAGTGGCTGATTGGATGGGGGAAGGCTGAGACCAGATTTCTCTGATGAAGTTATCGAATGATGGCTCGAGGAGCCAGAGGCGTTCGAACCTGAAGGGTCTGCTATGACAAGCGAGGGATCCCGTGTCTAGGAGGAGTGGGCAGTGGTCGGATATAACTATGGCTAGACAAGAGACAATGGAGAGGGGGTGTAAATCCTCCCAGGCCGGGTTGAAGAGGAAGCGGTCCAATTTAGCTAGTGAGGGATCTGATCTGCGATTAGACCAAGTGTAAAGGCGGTTACTGATGGGTGGGTCTATTAGGGAACAAAGATTGATAAACTGGTTGAAGGCTTCAGAGTCTTGGGATAGATTGCCAGAGTTCCTTTCTGTTGGGGATTTGGTGGTATTGAAATCACCTCCGACAATCCAAGGGCCATTAATATGAGAGGAGAAGGTGAGACAGTTCGTCCAGAGTTCGTTTCGATCTCGAGGGTTTTGTGGGCCATAGATATTGGAGAAGAAGAAGATTGTACCATTTTGTAAGTGTCGAAGGGCTACATGTAAGGCTGAAGTGTGATAGAAGGTTTGGCAGTGGGACCATACGGATTCATTCCAGGCTGTCATTATACCTCCGCACGAACCTACAGCATTTATGTGGGCCCACCCAGTTAGGAATGGCCCACCAATCTATCTGAGCATGTTGGGGTTTGGGTCTGACAGTTTGGATTCTTGCAGGAAAAGGATGTCTACTTTTTGTGGGGATATGACAAGGCTAACAGAATGTCTTTTACTAGGGTCCCCCAACCCCCGTGTATTCCAGGATATTAGCTTCATTGGGAGAATGATAAGCGCTCTGATTCTAGTGCCTGCATGGAGGAGTAATGTTCTCCATGCAAGTTTACTCCCATGCAACGTGCCATTTTCTTATTTAAGCTTTTGTTAAGAGAAGAAAAGACTACATGTTTAAAGAAACTACCAGGATGAGATGCTGCTCTGTCCAGTCTGGAGCTACGGTGCACAGCTGTTGGGGTGATTGGCTGGGACCACTGAGCAACCGCTGGAGTGGCTGGCTGAAGCTCTTGACCAGTCCTTGGGTGAGCCTCTTGGCTAAATTCTTCTGGGCTAGGGACGGGGAATTGATGAACGGGAGAGGGTGGGTCAGCTTGGGGGGTGGAATTAAGGATCTGCACCGGGAGTGATTGGGTATCAGTTTGGGGGGTAGGAATAGGGTGAGGATGGGGAGGGGCAGCTGAAGCTGGAGGGGTTGGGATCTGCTGGAAGAGCGGGGATGAGAGGTCTAGGTCAGAGAAAGGGTCCCACCTGTGTTCTTGGGTTGGCCATGGGTCCCAGCCCCTTGGGCCCACCACTTCGAATGATTGATCATAGAGTTGGCCGGGCACCGGTGGGGAGCCGGAGAAGATTGGGGAGTAATTCATGACGTCGAATCTGTCTTCTAACTCTAAATCTTCGATCTGGATGTGTTGCTCAAATAGGGGGAAGTGTCTTTCGTAGTCAAATCCCAGCAGATGGTTCTCCGGGCGCCTGTTAGGGTGTTCGTGCTCCCATCTTTCAATGCGCAAGAGGTATTCTGTGTTGTTGAGGATGGAGACAAAGGATGATGGGGAGATGATGCCACTGTAGAACTGAATTTGAATGTATAAAAAACGGTGGTCTAGTTCAGCCCATTCGCAGTCGTCCTGAGCCAGGAACCTACCCACTGGCTTAACTGCTTCAGTGATGGCTTCTGTGTTGAAGCGAAGGAGCTCTGGGAACCCTGAGATTCGCGCCCATGAGGGTGGGTCTAAAGACGGCGCAGGGCGGTCGAGCTCAGACCAAGGATGGAATTGCACGGTTCCACCGACCGTAGTGATGGTCGATCTCTGGAGAATTTGGTCTCTGATTAAGAAAGAGGGGCAGTAGAAGATGAAGCTATTGTCCGACTGAAGCCAAAGTGGCCATTCACTGTGTTGGAATGTGGAGGATAGAGTATGGTGAAGAGAGTCAATGGACCAAGTGCCAGAGATAATGTTTGCGATGAGGAGCAGTGATGTGTCCGCCATTGAGAAAATTTTAGGGTTCAAGAATGTGTTATGATGTTGCATCGGGGATTGGGGTGGACTATGTGGAGCTACAGGGGATATGATTTGCATTGGGGAGCTGAAAGGTTTCATATGAGCTGAGTGGGGATGAGACGTTGGGACCCATCGGGCAGAGGGGGGTTTGTCTTTAGTGGAAGAGGAGGGGACTTTACTAGTTTTTCGAGCCAGAGACTGATTAGGGGTTATATCGGGACAGTGAGTTTGAGGATGCCCAAAAAATCCGCACTTATAGCATATCTTTGCATCCCTGCAAGACTGCGCCACGTGTCTCAGGCCAGCACAACGAAGGCAACGGTTTTCCTTTTTTAGAAATTCAACCGTTTGGCGAACGTTTTTGAAATGTGGCAGGGGGTGGCGCCTCTTGGCTGGAGGATTGGGCAGGAGGGGGGAGCGAGGTGCAGAACCCACTACCTGGGCATAAGTCTTGGTGGCGGGAATCTCGATACAAAGTGGCTGGTTGGGTCCAGATGGAGGTGGTGGGGCTCGGGATGGGATCGCATGCTGGTTGGGGGCGGCAAAGGAGGAGGGAGTGGGGGATGGGTTGGTCAGGACGGAGTTGTATTTGCTGGGGACGAAGGAGATTGGGGGTACTGCTGGGTGGACAGAGGGCGCCATTAAACACCTTTATTAATTAACACCTTTTTTATATTTGTGTTTCTTTTTGATGAGTGTTTTGCATTATTATTACTAAGCACATTATCCCAATTGTTTATTAAGTCTCTTCTCCAGTCCAATTTTTTTTCTGTATTCTTGATGTCCTCTTTGTATCTCATTTCGGAAATATCTAAGAAATTTTAGTTCAACCCTTGAGCCTAGAGTCATAAATATCTTAAAATCTCTCCAGTTTTGAATTTGGAGAATAATCCTATTTGTATTGTTGTTTCGAAGATTAAACGCCTTCAAAATAAAGACCTTTCGCCGCTTAAAGTTCAATGGTCCGCTAATCCTAAGGATATCTCTTGGGAAACCAAAGAATTTACCGAGCGGACGTATTCTGTATTATCCACTAGTGCTCGTTAGTGGTGTTTCCTTTATTTAAGGATCTGTAATACCCCAAAATTTTGTGAAAAAAATCATTTTGATAAAATGATTTAATTTTGAAATATTTAGATTTAAATATGGTGAAATTCTTGGGATTAAATAGTGTGCAAGGATATGTGTGCACGTGCACACTGGAAAATGGCATAGGGAAAATCCAAGAATTTGTGAGAAAAAAAAAGATGACAAAAAATTTTATTTCAAATAAGAAAGTAAAATTCTTATTTAAAACATTTGAATTTAACTTAGGCCTAACCAAGTTAAATATGGGAGATATGCCTATATACATTTTTCTTTGAAGCCTAAGGAATTAAATAAAGTAATAAAGAGGCAGAAAGATTTTATGTGAGCAAAGAAGTAATTCTTACTTAGCATAGGGTTTTCTTTTACCAGATCTAACTCATTTAATTAGGAAATATTTATATGTGTATATTTTCTGAAAGGCAAGAGAGATCAAATAAAAATATATACACCTATGTACATATATATTTTCTGTGAATAGAAAGTATTAAAGAAAATTTTTTAAAAAAAGAAACATCAAAATGACATGAAATGTAATACAAGTTAATATGCTTGCATAGGTAAAAATAGAAAAGTAGATTTCTAGAAAAGAATAAAAGCATAAATAAAAACTGAATCACACATTTAGCATGACTAGGGTAAGTAATTAAAGATAGCCATTTTTTGGAAAAGTATGGGTACTAACTATAATGGACTAAAGTGATCGGGGTAATAAGGAGGAAAATGTGAAAATGCAAAATGCATGAAGATGGTTAGGATAGAAATGGAATTTTGTTGTAACAAAACCCTAGGAGAAAACACTGGTATAAATAGGCAGTTTTGGCCAGGAAAACATTTTACCCCAAGTTGCTCAAAATAATAAGAAAGAAAGGAAAATATTGAAAGGAAGAAGAAAATACACATACATAAGGATTTTCTGGATCAAGAGAAGGAAGAACTTAGGTGAGTAACCTCACTGAGTTCATGGCATTAAGACCTGAGATGAGGCAGCCACTTTCTTTATTGCCATTTACATATTACTGGTTTTGATGTATATGATTTTATCAATGCTTTTTGGATGTTTCTTTTTAAATCTGATATGATTTTATTATGGATGTTTTTGGGTGATCTTTGATTTGTTGAGATTTTTGCCTTTGGATGTGCATCTTACTGTTTTATTTTACTCAGAAATGTTAAGGTCCAGAATCTTAAAATTATATATAGAGAATACTCTCAACTGTTATAGACCTATGGCATGGAAATTTGACCAAAGAAAAATGTTGGAAGCTGCATTATACTTGGTATAAGTGCTGAGGCTTGAGAAGAAAGAAATTAAGGGTGCAATAGAAATTTTCTAGGTGTTGAGCCCTTAATCAAATTAAAAAAAAAGAGCTCACAAGCTAAAACTATGATTGAACCAGATCATGAATCTGATTCAATCATAAAGGCTTGCAGATCAATATAACAAGACATGTCATGCCTCTATTACAGTTGAAAATATTCTTATATTTTTTCTGAGATCAAGACAAAATGTCCACATTTTTGGAAATAACTGTCTACTTAATTTCTTAGTAAATTATGCTAGAAAAATTTATGGGTGTTTCCATGTTTGCAGTGACAAGTTCACCTAGTTATCTGATGATAATATTTAAATAAATGCACGAGTAAATAAACTAGGGAAGGGAAGGTCAAGAAGGCTGCTGGAATGCTTGTTATATTTGAGGTATGCAAGTTGGCACATGGTTTGTTTAAGCCCTGAGATCTTTGTGCAATGATGTGAATTATTTCATTACAATGCGTCCCTATGATTCCTTGATGGCAGATGAGGCAGGAATTTAAACTGAATTTATACAACCTGTACATGAAGAGATAGGAATATGAATATTTCTTAGGTTGGTTGGTATGGAACCATGATTGTTCCAGTAAATGCACAAGTTGCAAATAGATAATTATGTTTGCCTGATTATGAATGTAGGTATAGGAATGATGGATGGAGTTACCATACCTGAGTCACTTTATTTACACAATGATATAATAAGTGATTGCAGAAATTCGTTCAAATAACAAGTCATTACACTCATATTCTCTGTTGTTTAATATCATGAATATACCAATGTTGCTCATACTAGATCATGGATCCGACCCTTATTTGCTCATGGCATATGGGGGTGTCTCATTTTAAAATGAGGCAGCCACCAATGCTCTTTCTGGTAATGCAGGAGCTAAGTAGAAAGTGAAGTTATGGCAAATGAAAAGGGATTGAATGAACATGCTTGCTAATTTTAATAAGAGCCTAACATGATATTATCTGCATGTATTCATGAGACAGTTGTGTTTGAACTTGATGTTATGTAATGAACTTGCTATGTTTGATTGAACTGGTTGTTTATCTGTTAAATATTGCTATGCATTAAGGTTTAAAAATTAAAAGAAATATCTGGGTTGAAAACCAGAAAAAATATGCTTAAGTATTAGATATGAAAGCCTGAGAAAAGAAATATACATATATGTATGCGAACAGATGTTTTGCATAACTTATATTATGTATTGGTCAATTCTTGAGACATAGCAATGCACTAAGTTCTTAGAGTAAAATCTGGATTTAACTAGAGGTAAACTTACAAAGCTTTAAATCATTTTTACTATAATACTTTGTAAACCAGTTTAATACCACCTTTTGAATTGTTTTGAGAAAAGTAAATATTTTGCAAGGCTTCAGATATAATGCCATTGCCTTGAACAAGTGTCTGTTAGACACAAGACACATGGGTTAACCAGATTCAATTGAGTGAAGTTTTGGTTGACTATATTTGATGGTATTTTTGAATGTAAAATACATTTCAAAAGCTTTAGTTTATTTAGCAATTGTTTCACCATAACCAACTTTCAAAAGCCATACCAGATATGCAATTTGGACAGGTTTGCACTATCAAAACCTGGAAACGCACATTATTCTTTTAAATATTCTTAAGATCAAATTCTTGTCACAGCAAATCTTATGCAAATACTCAACTTACAATGTGTTATATAGGCTAAGATTGAAATAAACAAGTCATATAGATTGAATCAAAATAAGAAAGTTTCTAGAAAATACATAAGTGGAAAATGATAAGAGAATATATCATTTTCTGGTCTTAGCTAAATATCAATATATCTGAACTATGAAAAGAAAAAAAAGAGAATCCCAAATACTTTGACCAATTATGGACAGGATTTATTAACATATTATAAATTTTCAAAAGAACAAGGTAATTAACTATGTGCAAATTTCTTCAAATCCAAACTAAATAGCATGCTCTTGTTTAACAAATGGAATTAAAAACATACTCTAATTTTAAACAAGAGGAACACATGCATCCTCATATGTATGTGTATATCTTTAGGAATAAACTGATATATTTATATTGGTAGAAAATATTGGATCTTGGATGAATTGTTTGAAAAGAAAATGACTCTGAAAATATTAATTATAGGAATGTAAAAAAAAATTAAGCAAAATAAGGAGGGTCATTTCAGTTGGTATCAGAGCAAATGGTTGCATTGATTATTCAATACTATAGAAATGTATTATATCTGGTTATTTTGGATGAAATAATTTAGATAGGAAAATATTAACCATAGAAAATACTTATAGTACACTAATACTATTTGCCCATAAATTTGGTTAGCAAACCATTGTAGGAAGGGGATCACATCATGCAGGGACAAGTGCACCACAGATGCTTGATATGCAAGAGTTTGTAAGAGTTTTAAGAGATGGAATTGGGCATAGGCCTGAGAACCCACATGAGGAACTTTCAAAACTACTGAAGGCTTACACCAATTTGGGAGGCAAAAGTTTTGAAGGGACTGAGAATGTGATGGAAATTCAAGCATGGTTGAGAACACTGGATAGAATTTTCAATGACATGCAGCTTGATGATCAGAGGAGGAGGCAAGTAGCTTCAAGACAGCGGAAAGGAGTAGCATTAGGCTGGTGGGAGGTGATCATAGCTGGGAGAATTGAAAATGAAATCACTTGGAATCAATTCAAGGAGATGTTGGAGACAAGATTTGTACCAGCATCAGCCAAGACCATTTTGCTTGAAGAATTTATCAGACATAGGCAGGAAACTTTGAATGTTACTGAGTATACACAAAAATTTGAGGGGTTATCCAAATATGGAGCAATGCTAGTGGCAGATGAAGCATCCAAAAATGATAGGTATATTAGAGGTTTGAACCCAGGACTTAGCAGAGCCATGCTACCATATGTAGATAGGACTTTTGATCGAGTAATAGATCTGGAATTGAAATTGGAACAGCATGACAAGGAAAGAGAGAAGTATAGGAATTTTAAGAGCAACAACAACAAGAAGAATAAGGGAAGATATCACCCTTATGATAAAAAGAAGGAGGAGACAGACAACAAGAAGGACAGAGACACTAAAGCTAATGATGCTAAGAAGAAGTTGGTTTTCCATCATTGTGGAAAAGAAGGACACATCAAACCAAGGTGACCAGAATTAAAAGGAGGAGCTTTCAAGTGCTACCTATGTGGGAAAGAAGGGCATATGAAAAGGAATTGTCTTGAGTACAAACAGCAAGGGAAAATAGCAAGTTTGGAAGGCAAAGGCAAATCCACAGTGGAGAGTGGAGCTGAGAATCATGGTCAAGTGGAAGGTACACTACTTATTTACACCATACCCATAGAAGTAGTATATGACACTGGGGCAACTCACTCCTTGATTTCCTATGAATTAGTTAAAATGCTAAAATTAAATTGCATATTGGTTGAAACCCCACTGCTTATACAAAGTCCACTGGGGAGTTCTAGTGTTTTGAACATGAACTGTGTGGATGTGGAGTTAAACATAGGAGGAAATATTTTTATTTCCAATTTATATGTTTTGAATTACCCAAATATAGGTGTTATATCTGGGGTAGACTAGTTAAAGCAATTTAAAGCCATAATTAATTTAGACTCATCCACCATATCATTGCAAAATTCTAGAGCCTAGAGGATCAGAGTTTTATATGAAGTAGCTAAGGAAGGAAAATTATATCATTTAGTCGACTCAGAAAAAGATTTCAGTGAACTAACCATTGAAGAAATTCCCATAGTCAATGAATACTTGGATGTGTTTGGGGAAGTTAAGGGTGTTCCACATCATAGACCAGTTGAGTTTCAAATTAATCTCATTCCAGGAGCAAGTCCAATAATCAAGAAACCCACCAAAATGGGGCCAAGTGAATTGAAGGAATTGAAAAATCAGTTGGAAGAATTAGAAGGCAAAGGATTTATAAGGCCAAGTAATTCATGTTGGGGTGCTCTAGTAGTGTTTGTAAGAAAACATGATGGTACTTTGAGAATGTGCATAGATTATATAGAACTAAATAAAGTAACCATCAAGAACAAATACCCATTGCCTAGAATAGATGATCTCTTTGATCAACTCAGTGAAGCTAAAATATTTTCTAGATTAGACTTAGCATCAGGATTTCATCAAATGAAGGTTGAAGACTCAAGTGTTAAGTATACTGCATTTAACACTAGATATGGCTTATATGAATTTATGGTTATGCCATTTGGCTTGACAAATGCTCCTTCATATTTTGTAGATTTAATGAATAGAATGTTCAGAGATTATTTAGACAAGTTTGTACTGATTTTTATTGATGACATTTTGATTTATTCCAAAACAGTGGAAGAGCATAAAAATCATTTGCATTTAGTTTTGTCAAGATTAAGAGAAAATGATTTAAAGGCAAAATTTTCAAAATGTGCATTTTGGAAAGAAGAAGTACATTTCCTTGGCATGTTATCTCTGCCAAAGGAATTTCAGTAAACCCCAATAAGGTAGTAGCAATCCAAGCATGGAAAAGGCCTAGCACAGTAAGTGAGGTGAGATCATTTATGGGGATGGCAGGATATTATAGGAGATTTATAAAAGGTTTTTCGAAAATATCATCACCACTTACCAATTTAACTAGAAAGAACCAAGCCTTTGTATGGACAGAAAAATGTGAGCAAGCTTTTATCAAAATAAAAGAAGCTTTAATTAATGCACCAGTATTGAGGGTGCCAGAAGGGAATGAAAACTTAATTGTGTATACAGATGCAAGTGGCTCTGGGCTAGGGGCTGTGTTGATGCAGCAAGACCAGGTGGTAGCCTATGCATCTAGGTAATTAAAGCCACATGAAACAAGATATGCAACCCATGATCTTGAACTAGCAGCAGTTGTGTATGCCTTGAAACTCTGGAGACATTATTTGTTAGGTGCGAAATTTATTTTGTACACTGATCATAAGGCACTGAAATATTTATTCTCACAAAAAGATTTGAATATGAGGCAACATAGATGGGTGGAGTTCCTAGCTGCCTATGATCTAGATATACTCTATACACCAGGTAAGGCAAATAAAGTTGTAGATGCCTTGAGTAGACAACATGCTAAAGTAGCCATGTTGATGATGGAAGAGTTTAAGGATTTGTCTATACTTACTGATTTGGAAATTGAAGCAAACAGTGAGGTACAAATGGTACCAATTGAAGAAGATGAAAGCAAAGGGAAATTGAGTATGGTATCTCTGCAATCAGATTTATTTCTAAAGGTTGGGAAAATGCAGGAACAGGACCTAAACCTATTGGAAAAGAATATGCTCTTATCAAAAGGGGAAGAAGTAGTAAATTATCAAGTTGATAAAGATGGTTATTTAAGGAACAAGAATAGGATATGTGTTCCAGAAAACATAGAATTGAAGGAGAAAATATTAAATGAATACCATAGGAGTAAGTACTCTATACACCCAGGCAGTACCAAGATGTATCAAAATTTGAAAAGAAATCTTTGGTGGAAGGGAATGAAGTCAGATGTGGCCAAACATGTTGCAAAGTGTATGACTTGCCAACAAGTCTAGGCAGAGACACAAAGGCCATCAGGACTGTTGCAACCCCTTAGTATACCATAGTGGAAGTGGGAGGATATATCTATGGATTTCATAGATGGTCTGCCTAGATCTAAGAGAGGAAACACAAGTATATGGGTAATAGTGGATAGGCTAACCAAAGTAGCACATTTTATCCCAGTAAAATCAGAAAGAAATGCCCCAAAATTGGCTCAAATATTCATGAAAGAGGTGGTAAGATTGAATGGCATACCCAAAACCATTGTGAGTGATAGGGATACCATCTTCACTTCAAGGTTTTGGAAAAGTTTTCAAGAGGCCATGGGGAGTGAATTGTGCTTAAGCACTGCCTACCACCCACAATCAGATAGACAAACTGAGGTGGTGAACAAAGTTTTAGAGGACTTGTTGAGAGCATGTGCACTGGACTTTGGAGGCAACTGGGAAGACCATCTTCATTTAGCTGAGTTCACATACAATAACAGTTATCAAAGCACCATAGGGATGGCACCATTTGAATCCTTATATGGCAAGCCATGTTTATCACCTGTGTGTTGGGTTGAAACAGGAGAAAGAACTATTTTAGGACCTGAGTACATACAAGAAACTACAGAGAAAATTAAATTGGTGAGGAAAAGAATTGCAGCAACTCAAGACAGGTAAAAGAAGTTTGCAGATAGAAAGAGAAAGCAAGTGGAATATGAAGTGGGTGACTTTGTTTTTATCAAAGTTTCACCTATGAAAAAGGTCTTGAGATTTGGCAAGCAAGGTAAGCTCACACCAAGGTATGTTGGACCCTATAAATTTCTGGAAAGAATTGGTTCATTAGCATACAAACTAGAACTGCCAGAGGAAATGAAAGCAATGCATAATGTTTTTCATGTGTCACAACTTAGAAGATGGGTACATGATAGAGAAGAAATTCTGGAAAAACCTACCCAAATTCAAATAAATCCTAACTTGGTTTATGAGAAAGAACCAGTGGGGATTTTAGCTAAAGAAGAAAAGAAATTAAGGAGTAAAACTTTGAAACTAGTAAAGATCCAGTGGAGTCCTGATCCTAATGATTGTACATGGGAGCTAGAAGACAAGATTAGGATAGATTATCCTAAGCTTTTTGCAGATTAAAGGTAATTTTAAAATTTTTAGAAAATCTAATATGTATGGTTGCCATGATTGAATTTGCTTGCTTATGCATATGTTTGATAGATTTTCAGAAAATAAGATGATGCTTGTTATAAGTACTAGGAAAATTGTGAGGACACAATTCCTAAAAGGAGGGGTGAATGTAATACCCCAAAATTTTGTGAAAAAAATCATTTTGATAAAATGATTTAATTTTGAAATATTTAGATTTAAATATGGTGAAATTCTTGGGATTAAATAGTGTGCAAGGATATGTGTGCACGTGCATACTAGAAAATGGCATAGGGGAAATCCAAGAATTTGTGGAAAAAAAAGAAGACAGAAAATTTTATTTGAAATAAGAAAGTAAAATTCTTATTTAAAACATTTGAATTTAACTTAGGCCTAACCAAGTTAAATATGGGAGATATGCCTATATACATTTTTCTTTGAAGCCTAAGGAATTAAATAAAGTAATAAAGAGGCAGAAAGATTTTATGTGAGCAAAGAAGTAATTCTTACTTAGCATAGGGTTTTCTTTTACCAGATCTAACTCATTTAATTAGGAAATATATATATTGTATATTTTCTGAAAGGCAAGAGAGATCAAATAAAAATATATACACCTATGTACATATATATTTTCTGTGAGCAGAAAGTGTTAAAGCAAATTTAAAAAAAAACATCAAAATGACATGAAATGTAATACAAGTTAATATGCTTGCATAGGTAAAAATAGAAAAGTAGATTTCCAGAAAAGAATAAAAGCATAAATAAAATCTGAATCACACATTTAGCATGACTAGGGTAAGTAACTAAAGATAGCCATTTTCTAGAAAAGTAAGGGTACTAACTATAATGGACTAAAGTGACCGGGGCATTAAGGAGGAAAATGTGAAAATGCAAAATGCATGAAGATGGTTAGGATAGAAATGGAATTTTGTTGTAACAAAACCCTAGGAGAAAACACTGGTATAAATAGGCAGTTTTGGCCAGGAAAACATTTTACCCCAAGTTGCTCAAAATAATAAGAAAGAAAGGAAAATATTGAAAGAAAGAAGAAAACACACATACATAAGGATTTTCTGGATCAAGAGAAGGAAGAATTTAGGTGGGTAACCTCACTGAGTTCATGGCATTAAGACCTGAGATGAGGCAGCCACTTTCTATATTGCCATTTACATATTGCTGGTTTTGATGTATATGATTTTATCAATGCTTTTTGGATGTTTCTTTTTAAATCTGATATGATTTTATTATGGATGTTTTTGGGTGATCTTTGATTTGTTGAGATATTTGCCTTTGGATGTGCATCTTACTGTTTTATTTTACTCAGAAATGTTAAGGTCCAGAATCTTAAAATTATATATAGAGAATACTCTCAACTGTTATAGACCTATGGCATGGAAATTTTACCAAAGAAAAATGTTGGGAGCTGCATTATACTTGGTATAAGTGCTGAGGCTTGAGAAGAAAGAAACTAAGGGTGCAATAGAAATTTTCTAGGTGTTGAGCCCTTAATCAAATTAAAAAAAAAGCTCACAAGCTAAAACTATGATTGAGCCAGATCATGAATCTAATTCAATCATAAAGGCTTGCAGATCAATATAACAAGACATGTCATGCCTCTATTACAGTTGAAAATATTCTTATATTTTTACTGAGATCAAAAAAAAATGTCCACATTTTTGGAAATAACTGTCTACTTAATTTCTTAGTAAATTATGCTAGAAAAATTTATGGGTGTTTCCATGTTTGCAGTGACAAGTTCACCTAGTTATCTGATGATAATATTTAAATCAATGCACTAGTAAATAAACTAGGGAAGGGAAGGCCAAGAAGGCTGCTGGAATGCTTGTTATATTTGAGGTATGCAAGTTGGCACATGGTTTGTTTAAGCCCTGAGATCTTTGTGCAACGATGTGAATTAGTTCATTGCAATGTGTCCCTGTGATTCCTTGATGGCAGATGAGGCAGGAATTTAAACTGAATTTATACAACCTGTACATGAAGAGATAGGAATATGAATATTTCTTAGGTTGGTTGGTATGGAACCATGATTGTTCCAGTAAATGCACAAGTTGCAAATAGATAATTATGTTTGCCTGATTATGAATGTAGGTATAGGAATGATGGATGGAGTTATCATACCTGAGTCACTTTATTTACACAATGATATAATAAGTGATTGCAGAAATTCGTTCAAATAACAAGTCATTACACTCATATTCTCTGTTGTTTAATATCATGAATATACTAATGTTGCTCATACCAGATCATGGATCTGACCCTTATTTGCTCATGGCATATGGGGTGTCTCATTTTAAAATGAGGCAGCCACTAATGCTCTTTCAGGTAATGCAGGAGCTAAGTAGAAAGTGAAGTTATGGAAAATGAAAAGGGATTGAATGAACATGCTTGCTAATTTTAATAAGAGCCTAACATGATATTATCTGCATGTATTCATGAGACAGTTGTGTTTGAACTTGATGTTATGTAATGAACTTGCTATGTTTGATTGAACTGGTTGTTTATCTATTGAATATTGCTATGCATTAAGGTTTAAAAATTAAAAGAAATATGTAACGACCCAGAATTTTTGATAATTAAAATTCGAATATTTAATTGATTTTAAATATTAATGAGTGGAATTAATAAGTCGGATAATTTAAAATTCGAATATTGAGTTTAATTGGATAATTAAATCAATAATTTAATAGTGAAATTCCAGAAATAATTTAAATCTGGATTAAAAATGATTGAAAATGATTTGGAAAATTTTATTTAATCATACTGGAGTTATAGAAAGGTTATAGAACTTTTAAAATTGAATTTGGAGTAAATCTGTGAAAATTGATTATTTTAATATTTAATTATCGACTGTAAAAATAGCCAATTTTCGAACAGTCTCAGAATTGAACGAAACCAGTTCCATTGGATCCGTAATAGTTAGTTATTATCGGATTTCAATTTTCGTATCCATCGGAGTTGTCGTTTGACCGTGGCAGCTCGAAACGCATCGATATCGTTTTAATTTTAAATCGTCGAGTTAAAATAGTCATTTTTCAAACAGTGTCGGATTTTGACGAAACCAGTTTCATCGGATCCGTAATGTGATATTTTTGTAAGATTTCAAATTTCGTAATTTTTGGATTTACCATTTGTCCGGTACGAATTAAAACACCTCGAAATCGATTTAAATCGGTTTAATTTAAATTGATCGTTTATTGCCATATCTCACACATACGATCGAATTAGCTTTCGAAACCTGTTCCATTGTGTCCGGAACGCGGGGTAAACCCCAGGAACGCTAGTCACCGCGTGTAAATCGGAGTTTGGAAATTCTGAAGTGAATAGTGTTTTTCGTTGAAATTCTATAAAAGGGAACACTCATCACCCAAGGCAATTGCAAAACCCTAGCTATCTTCTTCATAGCCGCCAGTTTTTGTTCTAAGGCCAGAAACGTTCGATTCTTTCTTCCCTTAGATCTTCAAATCCAATCAATAATTCACGAAATTTTCAACATGAAAATTGTAGAGCGCAGCCTCTTCTCTACATCCAACGGTCAAGATGAAAAATGGAGCTGTAGATCGAGAGTTATGGGGCCGCGTTCTCCAGACTTGCGCGCGCATTTTGAGACAGGAGAGGGGACCGAGTTCGACCGGTCTGGGCGTGGTGGTGAGCGGCGGCGAGGTCTTCAAGGTGGTACCATCTGATCGTGGTAGAAGTCATCGTAGTGGTCGCGTGCATTAGGGTTAGACGGCGGCAACGTTGGGTTTTGTTCGCGTGTTCAAACTGGAAGGAGGAAGATGCGCGTGTGCGGCCAGGATCTGGGTCAAGTGCAACGTGCGGCTATGATGAACTGGGTATAAAAAAATAAATAAAAGAAAATGTAAATTAATATATATATTAATTCGTGAATGTTTAAAACGCTGTAACTTTGTCATACAAGGTCGGAAAGTTACGAAACGAAGTGCGTTGGAATCGTATTCGCGAATGCTTCGCGATGCAACTGAATTGGAAGCGATCGGAGTCAGTGAAAATTTTGAGTGAGATTAAACGTCCGTTTAATTTCATTCGAAATAAATCGCTACAAATTGCTATCAGAAAATCACGGTGAGATCTTCTCACTCAAGAATTGAAAAGTGGAATTTTCAGTTATTTATTTGATTGCTATTGGATGTGATATTAGATATAGTAGGATATATATCTATATATATAGCAGTATATACATATTGGCATATGTATATATTGGATTGATGATTTCCCGCCTCGTATAGCGGATGAGACCCTATTGCGCCGTTAGTAAGCGAATTTTATAAAACCCATATACCGCGATAATTCCGTACTGGAGCGGAATTGGTATTGTGCTAACATCTGTGGATGCAGGGAAACAGGTTGGAGGGATCCGACTGGATTCCTCACCGTATTGATTATTTACAGATATTTTGATATATTCTGTTATCATATGATGATATATGATATTTGACTGTTGTGATGGACTGATTGGTGTTGTGGCATCATCGGATTCAGTTTTGAAATGTAAAAAATACGACTTTTACTTTAAAAAGGGTTTTTAAAGTGATTTTTGAAAATATACGTTTTATGGAATTTTTGAATCGATTAATAAACGTTTAAAATTTTAAAGTTATAAAAGTTATAATTTTTAGTGAAATATCACCGAAGTGTCGTTTTTGAAATAAAAGTCGATTTATTTATAAAATGGTTTAAGTTGGGATTTTTGAATAACTATAAACGATTTGTATAGAAAGATTTATAAAAATTGATATTTTATAAATCAAAATATTGGACTTATAAAACGAACTTTATAAGTGTTAAAAAGAAGTATAAATGAATTCCGTAAGTGAATGAAATTTATAGATTTATAAATTGTGAAGTTATAAAATGGATGAAACTGTAGAATAAAAGATTTATAAGAGATTAACTTATAAATTGGATTTTTACCTTTGGATGGAATATTTATCGAATTATTAATAAAGGAGATTTATTAAATTGAAGTCGTTAGAAAATAGAAATAGGATTTATAAACGTTGTTTTATAAATTCGAAATCGATTGAATTTGATAAATTAAATATAGAAGATTATTGAAGAAGATATATTCGCGATTTTGGATAGCGGATTATTATTTAAATAAAATGTGTAGAAAATATTGAAATGTGGCTAGTGAAGTATATTCACGATTTTGGACAGTGAATATATTGTTAAGTAAAATGAACTTGTTTCGGGAAAGCGATATTTGAAATGAAGTTAATTGTTTTAAAAGATGTTTTAAAACGTGTGAATTACCGAAATCATAGATTTCAACATTTATTGTTGAAATAGACGTTTTCGAGGAATTTAAGGAAATGATGGACTATAACACTGTTGTTATAGTAAATGATTTCCAAAAGGAAATGTTTTGATGTAGTATTGGTATTTATATATCTATTAAAATCCGAATCCCTATACTAGTGATTTTGAGTCGTCGTAACGATGTTTTACGCAACATTCGTTTTGACTCAAATAAAATGTGTTGAAAGAATGATTTCCTTAAAGAATGAATATATACTTAATTTGATTTAAGTATATCGAATATTTTCTAAGTGTTGAAAATAAATGATTTGTGAATTACTTATTTTTAAATAAGTATGGAAATGCTTTTCCAATATAAAGTGAACTGTTTAGAGATTTTATTTTTTTAAAGATATATTGAAAAGTGAATATTTGAAAATTTGTTTTCAAACGGTTAAGTGTGGAAATTATATATCTAGTAAAGATATTTTTGAAGAATAAATAATTTGGAAAATTATTTGGAATCTGATGATGTTGCGCATCTTTATTGATAGTTAAATAACCGACTATCAATAATTACCTTTAGATAGGTATTTGTTGTGAATTGGATGAATTTGAATGCCACACTTATTTTTGAATAAGCGCTCACTATTCGGGTTAACCGGGAAAGGACCATGGGGTCGTATAACCCATTCCGAATATGTGATACGTCGTTATGAATTGCATTTGAAGACCGGTGTTGAAGACCGGATATTTTTGAAAACGGAAGGATTACCGTCGAGTTACTCTACATCGGCTGATCTCCGGTTTAGAGGTTTTATCACCCTTAGTGACGGGAAGTCCTGACGTGATTGAAAATTATCCGGAAATGCAAGGGCTTCGTGAGAAGTGCCTTCGGTTCTGTTCGATCCCGGAACAGACTTGTATGGATGTGTGTCTGACGTTACAATTTGAGATATAAAGCTGATTTCTTTCAAATACATTTCTGTTGGTGGCGGAGAATTTATTCTCTTAGCTTAACACCCTTCTCTGAGACGTACGAGCTCAGAGGTTATGTAGTTGAAACTTATCAGCGATATATCCCAATTTGGTAACGTGGCATACTGAGTGTTGCTGTGAAATGATCAGTGTTTGATCATTTGCGATATGATCATTTGTTTGATCTTATATCTTTGTGATCATAGGTTGATCATTTTGTTTGACCCGAAGCAGGGCTTTGTAGAAAGCGTAGCTTTGTGGACGAGACTTCATCGAGCCTCACACCCCGGAAATGGTCGAAACAGGAAGGATGCGGCAAGGTTCTAGGGAGTAGCGCCCCTTAGTGTATGTCATTCCTTCTGGATAAAGGTGGTATCATGGTATGGAGCCCAGATACTTAACCTCTGTGGTTACTGCATTATTATTATTTATGTGGTTTGTTGGAAATCGGGGATCCTCGGGAAGATCGGTGACGATCGGGGGATGGCATACGCGTGTCAGTAGTTACCTATTTTTGCAGAGGTAACCCGGCCTTGTGTTGGCAGAGATCCGGTTAGGTTCTCGGGTCGTCTATTCCAGGGACGTACCCATCGTGGATAGGAAGTTCCTTAGCCTGACCATTTGTTGGAAATCCAAAGAAACAATACGACACTTGTACGGTTTTAGTTGTAGAACCTGCCATTCACTTATGGTGGTCACCACTGTTTGGATGGTAGCTATAGTAGGCATAGTTCGGAATGTCTATGCTGGCTAAGATTTATATTGTACTTTCGAAATGTTTTCTACACTATGCACTAATAATAATATCAAAAATGATTTGATTTTGCGTAGTAAGCATCTTTGACTATCATAAGAAGAAATCTCCTCCAATTCTGCGTTTGCATTGTGTGTGTGGTGGGAGGTCTTATGGTAGTTTCATTTTCCAAAAGCATTGCGAATTTGTTTTATTTTCTTTGTGAAAAATAACTATTTTACGATCTCACACCAGTCACCATGACTGACTCGGAGTTTATTGTTTCCCTTCTAAACTCTGGGTTCCCACCAATTTCCACACGGGCAGCCTAGAGTTATATTATCAGGATATTCTGGATATTCTGGAGCTTGGAGATAAGCTGGATGACGAGACGTAGTATTTGTATCTGATAGTAGTTATTCCGCTGTGTATTCTGTATGAGGACAAGTTTATATAACTGTCCATTGTTGTATATTGACTCTGATGATTGATGTATATATAAAACTGATATAGTTCTTTGTTTTAAAAGACTAGTAATTATCTACTGTATATTGTTCCGCTGCGATATGTGAGATTCTGATATTGTCTCTGTTTCTGTTGATGTTGTTGTTCTTCTTTCTTTTTCTTCTATCTTCTTCTTCTACCTTTTTCTTCTTTCTTAAAACCATAACTTTTCGGGTTTCCGGCATTCGATGGCTCAGCAGTCGATAAAGTGAGTATCGATGTTGAATTTTCGAAAGTCGAAAATTTTCGGGATGTTACATTTGGTATCAGAGCATATGGTTAAGCGACAACCCTGCTCTGTTGGGTGTTACTCATTAGAGATAGAGTCAGTAGTACTCTAGAATGATTTGAGTGTAATAATAGATATGAGCGCGTATTTGTTAGTGGATATAAAATTGTTTTATATTGTGATGATTGGTTTGTTGAGTGGTATATGGATTCTGGTCGGTATTGTCCGTACAACTCTATCGATAGGGATCTCTAAACACTTGTATAGAACAATTCGGCACAATATTGTTTTAAATAGGGTAAATGAGATAATTTTGCCCAAAACTATTTTTGTATAGAAAAGAAATGTTTTTCTATAAAATACTATAGTATATGGTTGCATGGATGTTAGGAAGTAATAATAGTGAATTATCATCACTGAAATTGAATAAGAAATTGAAATCGAAACTCCAAAGTTAAGAGATAAATCCATGTACAAATGAAACTTAAAGAATGTAAATTATAAATGTGATTTGTAATTTGAAACGGAATTCCAGAGAAGTTTTTGGAAATGTTTTGAAAAGAATTTGAAAATTTTGGAGATTTGAAAAGTTTAAATCTTTTTGATTTGAAAATGGATTTCAAGGGTTTTGAAAAATGTTTTGACGGAATGAAAAGCTCTAAACTCTTTTCGGTCGCTGGAAAATAATTCCGATGATGATCGCGACATCACCGGTGTTCATTTTCGGGTTTCCAAAAGAGAAATTGCTGCCAAATTGTTTTAAAAGGAAGTTGTTTGAAAAATTTGGATTTTGTTTTAGAAAATTCAAAGGATGATTTGAATTGTTTTCAAAAAAAAATGGTTTTGAAAAGGTTGAAAAGACTCTGTAATGCTATATAAAATTATTGATGAGAATAATAAATGAGTTGATAACTTATACAATTAGTTGTGAGTTTAGATTGAATAAATTTAACTTAAGGAATTTTAAGTTGAATCAAAGAAAAAGTGAATGAATTTGAATAAATGAAAGTGAAATTGAAAGTTGAGATTCATTTTGAAATTGTAAGTGAGTAAGACTGAATTGAATTTTGATTTGTGATAAACAAAGTGAAGTATTGAAATAAAATTAGTAAGTGAAACTAATTGAAGAAATGACAAATTAATATGGTTTGAAATGAATTAAATTCATATGGAATTAGAAATTCAGTATAATATAAGTGGTGATAAACCAAAATAGTGAATTGAAAACAAATTTTGGGAATGAGCAAAAGAATAAAACTGGAATTAAAACTGAATGTTGAAAACGAATTTGAATTTGTAAGTAGATTAGAATTTGTAATGAATTAGTAACTGAAACTAATTTAAAATAAGCAGTTGTAAACGAAAGTTAATCGATGAAATTCAATATTTCAGAATTGAAGATGAATAGAATTGAAATTGAATTGAAATTGTGAATTGAATTCAAATGAATGTGAACTGTAAAATGGAATGAAAATGAATAGGTGTAACTTCAACAGTAAAAATGATATAAGAAGTAAGTATTGAAATTTTGTAATCAAATTTGCAAAATAGTTTGAATGCTGTAACTAGATATAATGGCTAGTAGGATATACAGGTGTAAATGAATTGGATTTGATTTCGAAGATAAATTTGAATGGCTCGACAAAAGGTAAGTATTTGAATTCGAATATGAGATTTGATGACTTATTTCTCTAGCCGCTTGGCTTTTTCTTTTTCTTTTTGAAATCTGAGAGTCCGTAGGGACGTTTTGTAGTAGTGCCGTATTAGCCGCGCAAAGGAGACGCTGGCGAAATTTTTCGAAAATTTCGAGTGTTAGAAAATTTTGAGAAAATTTTGAAGTTTAAAAAAAAATTGAATTTAAACTCGAATTTGAATTGAGAAGTTAAACAATGTTGTTTGAAACTTATAATTGAAGTTAGAAATTTAGTTGAATGATAACGAATCTTTAGTAGAAAGATTTGTTTTGATAAATTGATAAAACTATTTGAATTTGAGAAAATAGTAGACGAGTTAAGGACTTTTTTTCCTAACTTGTAATTTCGAGGACGAAATTATTTTAAGGGGGGAAGTCTGTAACGACCCAGAATTTTTGATAATTAAAATTCGAATATTTAATTGATTTTAAATATTAATGAGTGGAATTAATAAGTCGGATAATTTAAAATTCGAATATTGAGTTTAATTGGATAATTAAATCAATAATTTAATAGTGAAATTCCAGAAATAATTTAAATCTGGATTAAAAATGATTGAAAATGATTTGGAAAATTTTATTTAATCATACTGGAGTTATAGAAAGGTTATAGAACTTTTAAAATTGAATTTGGAGTAAATCTGTGAAAATTGAATATTTTAATATTTAATTATCGACTGTAAAAATAGCCAATTTTCGAACAGTCTCAGAATTGAACGAAACCAGTTCCATTGGATCCGTAATAGTTAGTTATTATCGGATTTCAATTTTCGTATCCATCGGAGTTGTCGTTTGACCGTGGCAGCTCGAAACGCATCGATATCGTTTTAATTTTAAATCGTCGAGTTAAAATAGTCATTTTTCAAACAGTGTCGGATTTCGACGAAACCAGTTTCATCGGATCCGTAATGTGATATTTTTGTAAGATTTCAAATTTCGTAATTTTTGGATTTACCATTTGTCCGGTACGAATTAAAACGCCTCGAAATCGATTTAAATCGGTTTAATTTAAATTGATCGTTTATTGTCATATCTCACACATACGATCGAATTAGCTTTCGAAACCTATTCCATTGTGTCCGGAACGCGGGGTAAACCCCAGGAACGCTAGTCACCGCATGTAAATCGGAGTTTGGAAATTCTGAAGTGAATAGTGTTTTTCGTTGAAATTCTATAAAAGGGAACACTCATCACCCAAGGCAATTGCAAAACCCTAGCTATCTTCTTCATAGCCGCCAGTTTTTGTTCTAAGGCCAGAAACGTTCGATTCTTTCTTCCCTTAGATCTTCAAATCCAATCAATAATTCACGAAATTTTCAACATGAAAATTGTAGAGCGCAGCCTCTTCTCTACATCGAACGGTCAAGATGAAAAATGGAGCTGTAGATCGAGAGTTATGGGGCCGCGTTCTCCAGACTTGCGCGCGCATTTTGAGACAGGAGAGGGGACCGAGTTCGACCGGTCTGGGCGTGGTGGTGAGCGGCGGTGAGGTCTTCAAGGTGGTACCATCTGATCGTGGTAGAAGTCATCGTAGTGGTCGCGTGCATTAGGGTTAGACGGCGGCAACGTTGGGTTTTGTTCGCGTGTTCAAACTGGAAGGAGGAAGATGCGCGTGTGCGGCCAGGATCTGGGTCAAGTGCAACGTGCGGCTATGATGAACTGGGTATAAAAAAATAAATAAAAGAAAATGTAAATTAATATATATATTAATTCGTGAATGTTTAAAACGCTGTAACTTTGTCATACAAGGTCGGAAAGTTACGAAACGAAGTGCGTTGGAATCGTATTCGCGAATGCTTCGCGATGCAACTGAATTGGAAGCGATCGGGGTCAGTGAAAATTTTGAGTGAGATTAAACGTCCGTTTAATTTCATTCGAAATAAATCGCTACAAATTGCTATCAGAAAATCACGGTGAGATCTTCTCACTCAAGAATTGAAAAGTGGAATTTTCAGTTATTTATTTGATTGCTATTGGATGTGATATTAGATATAGTAGGATATATATCTATATATATAGCAGTATATACATATTGGCATATGTATATATTGGATTGATGATTTCCCGCCTCGTATAGCGGATGAGACCCTATTGCGCCGTTAGTAAGCGGATTTTATAAAACCCATATACCGCGATAATTCCGTACTGGAGCGGAATTGGTATTGTGCTAACATCTGTGGATGCAGGGAAACAGGTTGGAGGGATCCGACTGGATTCCTCACCGTATTGATTATTTACAGATATTTTGATATATTCTGTTATCATATGATGATATATGATATTTGACTGTTGTGATGGACTGATTGGTGTTGTGGCATCATCGGATTCAGTTTTGAAATGTAAAAAATACGACTTTTACTTTAAAAAGGGTTTTTAAAGTGATTTTTGAAAATATACGTTTTATGGAATTTTTGAATCGATTAATAAACGTTTAAAATTTTAAAGTTATAAAAGTTATAATTTTTAGTGAAATATCACCGAAGTGTCGTTTTTGAAATAAAAGTCGATTTATTTATAAAATGGTTTAAGTTGGGATTTTTGAATAACTATAAACGATTTGTATAGAAAGATTTATAAAAATTGATATTTTATAAATCAAAATATTGGACTTATAAAACGAACTTTATAAGTGTTAAAAAGAAGTATAAATGAATTCCGTAAGTGAATGAAATTTATAGATTTATAAATTGTGAAGTTATAAAATGGATGAAACTGTAGAATAAAAGATTTATAAGAGATTAACTTATAAATTGGATTTTTACCTTTGGATGGAATATTTATCGAATTATTAATAAAGGAGATTTATTAAATTGAAGTCGTTAGAAAATAGAAATAGGATTTATAAACGTTGTTTTATAAATTCGAAATCGATTGAATTTGATAAATTAAATATAGAAGATTATTGAAGAAGATATATTCGCGATTTTGGATAGCGGATTATTATTTAAATAAAATGTGTAGAAAATATTGAAATGTGGCTAGTGAAGTATATTCACGATTTTGGACAGTGAATATATTGTTAAGTAAAATGAACTTGTTTCGGGAAAGCGATATTTGAAATGAAGTTAATTGTTTTAAAAGATGTTTTAAAACGTGTGAATTACCGAAATCATAGATTTCAACATTTATTGTTGAAATAGACGTTTTCGAGGAATTTAAGGAAATGATGGACTATAACACTGTTGTTATAGTAAATGATTTCCAAAAGGAAATGTTTTGATGTAGTATTGGTATTTATATATCTATTAAAATCCGAATCCCTATACTAGTGATTTTGAGTCGTCGTAACGATGTTTTACGCAACATTCGTTTTGACTCAAATAAAATGTGTTGAAAGAATGATTTCCTTAAAGAATGAATATATACTTAATTTGATTTAAGTATATCGAATATTTTCTAAGTGTTGAAAATAAATGATTTGTGAATTACTTATTTTTAAATAAGTATGGAAATGCTTTTCCAATATAAAGTGAACTGTTTAGAGATTTTATTTTTTTAAAGATATATTGAAAAGTGAATATTTGAAAATTTGTTTTCAAACGGTTAAGTGTGGAAATTATATATCTAGTAAAGATATTTTTGAAGAATAAATAATTTGGAAAATTATTTGGAATCTGATGATGTTGCGCATCTTTATTGATAGTTAAATAACCGACTATCAATAATTACCTTTAGATAGGTATTTGTTGTGAATTGGATGAATTTGAATGCCACACTTATTTTTGAATAAGCGCTCACTATTCGGGTTAACCGGGAAAGGACCATGGGGTCGTATAACCCATTCCGAATATGTGATACGTCGTTATGAATTGCATTTGAAGACCGGTGTTGAAGACCGGATATTTTTGAAAACGGAAGGATTACCGTCGAGTTACTCTACATCGGCTGATCTCCGGTTTAGAGGTTTTATCACCCTTAGTGACGGGAAATCCTGACGTGATTGAAAATTATCCGGAAATGCAAGGGCTTCGTGAGAAGTGCCTTCGGTTCTGTTCGATCCCGGAACAGACTTGTATGGATGTGTGTCTGACGTTACAATTTGAGATATAAAGCTGATTTCTTTCAAATACATTTCTGTTGGTGGCGGAGAATTTATTCTCTTAGCTTAACACCCTTCTCTGAGACGTACGAGCTTAGAGGTTATGTAGTTGAAACTTATCAGCGATATATCCCAATTTGGTAACGTGGCATACTGAGTGTTGCTGTGAAATGATCAGTGTTTGATCATTTGCGATATGATCATTTGTTTGATCTTATATCTTTGTGATCATAGGTTGATCATTTTGTTTGACCCGAAGCAGGGCTTTGTAGAAAGCGTAGCTTTGTGGACGAGACTTCATCGAGCCTCACACCCCGGAAATGGTCGAAACAGGAAGGATGCGGCAAGGTTCTAGGGAGTAGCGCCCCTTAGTGTATGTCATTCCTTCTGGATAAAGGTGGTATCATGGTATGGAGCCCAGATACTTAACCTCTGTGGTTACTGCATTATTATTATTTATGTGGTTTGTTGGAAATCGGGGATCCTCGGGAAGATCGGTGACGATCGGGGGATGGCATACGCGTGTCAGTAGTTACCTATTTTTGCAGAGGTAACCCGGCCTTGTGTTGGCAGAGATCCGGTTAGGTTCTCGGGTCGTCTATTCCAGGGACGTACCCATCGTGGATAGGAAGTTCCTTAGCCTGACCATTTGTTGGAAATCCAAAGAAACAATACGACACTTGTACGGTTTTAGTTGTAGAACCTGCCATTCACTTATGGTGGTCACCACTGTTTGGATGGTAGCTATAGTAGGCATAGTTCGGAATGTCTATGCTGGCTAAGATTTATATTGTACTTTCGAAATGTTTTCTACACTATGCACTAATAATAATATCAAAAATGATTTGATTTTGCGTAGTAAGCATCTTTGACTATCATAAGAAGAAATCTCCTCCAATTCTGCGTTTGCATTGTGTGTGTGGTGGGAGGTCTTATGGTAGTTTCATTTTCCAAAAGCATTGCGAATTTGTTTTATTTTCTTTGTGAAAAATAACTGTTTTACGATCTCACACCAGTCACCATGACTGACTCGGAGTTTATTGTTTCCCTTCTAAACTCTGGGTGCCCACCAATTTCCACACGGGCAGCCTAGAGTTATATTATCAGGATATTCTGGATATTCTGGAGCTTGGAGATAAGCTGGATGACGAGACGTAGTATTTGTATCTGATAGTAGTTATTCCGCTGTGTATTCTGTATGAGGACAAGTTTATATAACTGTCCATTGTTGTATATTGACTCTGATGATTGATGTATATATAAAACTGATATAGTTCTTTGTTTTAAAAGACTAGTAATTATCTACTGTATATTGTTCCGCTGCGATATGTGAGATTCTGATATTGTCTCTGTTTCTGTTGATGTTGTTGTTCTTCTTTCTTTTTCTTCTATCTTCTTCTTCTACCTTTTTCTTCTTTCTTAAAACCATAACTTTTCGGGTTTCCGGCATTCGATGGCTCAGCAGTCGATAAAGTGAGTATTGATGTTGAATTTTCGAAAGTCGAAAATTTTCGGGATGTTACAAAATATCTGGGTTGAAAAACAGAAAAAATATGCTTAAGTATTAGATATGAAAGCCTGAGAAAAGAAATATACATATATGTATGTGAACAAATGTTTTGCATAACTTATATTATGTATTGGTCAATTCTTGAGACATAGCAATGCACTAAGTTCTTAGAGTAAAATTTGGATTTAACTAGAGGTAAACTTACAAAGATTTAAATCATTTTTATTGTAATACTTTGTAAACCAGTTTAATACCACTTTTTGAATTGTTTTGAGAAAAGTAAATATTTTGCAAGGCTTCAGATATAATGCCATTGCCTTGAACAAGTATCTGTTAGACACAAGACACATGGGTTAACCAGCTTCAATTGAGTGAAGTTTTGGTTGACTATATTTGATGGTATTTTTGAATGTAAAATACATTTCAAAAGCTTTAGTTTATTTAGCAATTGTTTCACCATAACCAACTTTCAAAAGCCATACCAGATATGCAATCTGGACAGGTTTGCACTATCAAAACCTGGAAACACACATTATTCTTTTAAATATTCTTAAGATCAAATTCTTGTCACAGCAAATCTTATGCAAATACTTAACTTACAATGTGTTATATAGGCTAAGATTGAAATAAACAAGTCATATAGATTGAATCAAAATAAGAAAGTTTCTAGAAAATACATAAGTGGAAAATGATAAGAGAATATATCATTTTCTGGTCTTAGCCAAATATTAATATATCTGAACTATGAAAAAAAAAAGAGAATCCCAAATACTTTGACCAATTATGGACAGGATTTATTAACATATTATAAATTTTCAAAAGAACAAGGTAATTATCTATGTGCAAATTTCTTCAAATCCAAACTAAATAGCATGCTCTTGTTTAACAAATGGAATTAAAAACATACTCTGATTTTAAACAAGAGGAACACATGCATCCTTATATGTATGTGTATATCTTTAGGAATAAACTGATATATTTATATTGGTAGAAAATATTGGATCCTGGATGAATTGTTTGAAAAGAAAATGACTCTGAGAATATTAATTACAGGAATGTAAAAAAAAATTAAGCAAAATAAGGAGGGTCATTTCAGGATCCTTCGTTAATTGCTTAACTATCTTTCGAAAGATGTATTGTTTGTGAATTGTTAAAAGCTTTTTCTTATTCAGAGTTGTGGGGACGCAATTTTCATAAAGGGTGGAGTCTATAACAACCCTAAGTTAGATTACTTGTAATTTAATTAAAAGAATAATTTAATTAAGCAATTTGAGGATTTTTGTTATTAATTAAATTAGAGCGTATAAACATTTTAAAAGATTAATGATGATTTCTTAAGTGTCATAATTTATTAATAAGGATTTAATAGTTAGAGAAAGTGTTAAATTATAAAATGATATTTCTCCTTAATATTGAGATTTAGTGAAAATATTATTAAGATGGGTCTTAATGTGAATTTATTAGTTCGAGACATGTATAAAAATTCTTTAACGTTTTCTAAATAGTTCATAATTTCTATCCGGAAGAAAATAGGAGTTTTGATGTTAAAATGAATTTTTATAGCATGTTTTCTCGTTTCTGCAAAAGTTGAAAAGTATCTTTTTCAATAATAAAAATAAGGACTTAAATGATCATTAAATCTATGTTTTATTAGCTAATTGCAAAGATTAGGCAACATACCTAATTTTAGTGTATTCATTTCAATTTTTATGAGTTGTAAACAAGGAGAAAATTATTTTTAAAGTTGGTGAAAAAATAGTTTTTGAGTAATGTTTTAATTCATGCTTATTTTAACTAAAAAGGGGCTTTTGGGCTTAGGTGAAAATTTTAGCCCATTTAAACACTTAGAGTGATTTAAGTTCTAAAACAAAGAAATAGTATGTATCTTCTTCTCAAATCAACAGAAACAAATTTTCTCAACCTAACTTCTTCAAACTAAAAATCTAGAAAAAGAGCAAAGTGAGGTTCTAAAAATGAAAAAAATTCAAATAAATTCTCAAAAATTCTAAAATTTGAATATGATTTTGTTTCCATATTCCAGCACATCTCCTCCAAATTTCATGTAATTTGGTTGGGTTTTGATAGGATAAAGAGGATCAATTTGCAAGTTAATTTTGAGTAGATCTGGGCTGAAAAACGAAGGTCAATGTAAAAATCATGATTAATTCCAGAAAAATAAATAAAATCTGAAATTTGGAAACATTGTTCTCAACTCAAGCATGCACCTCCTGTAAAATTTCGCAGGAAAATGTTTAGATTGGCTCTGCCAAACTCCATCTGCACTGAGGATGAAAATGCAGATTTTTCCATGTTTTGGGTGTGTGTTGATGCGATCAATTTTGAGAAATTATGGAATGTTAAGGTGAGTTATTTTATTTAACTAACACGCCTATATCTAATTTAATTATATCTCTCTTTGCATGCTTAGCTTTGCTTATGAATCACTTATGGCTTAACATTTTGGTAGCGATTGGATGGAAAAATTATTGAATTAAATCATATGCTATGGATTTAATTTGTTTGATGGATGAATTGGTTTATTCTGTGTTTTAAACATTGAAATTGAATCAATAATTAATTACGACATAGCATATATGTTAAAACTATCAAAAATGTATTTAATTTCACAGTTAGATAATATGATGGTAATGAAATTGCTAAGTGATCGGAGTTCTCAGAAAGCAATTTAGATTATTAAATAATTCCTTATTATGGAATTATATTTTTTTTGAGCTATGTTGGCTCTATTTTGGATGGATTTATTATTTAGTGTTTGAAAGATTCTCAAAATTGGATTTTATCCCTTTTGATCCATATTGTGATTTTGTTTATAAAAATAGTTAAATTATATTATATTTTAATTTAATTCTTACTCTAAAAATTTATTTAAAGCATTTAAAAATAAGTGATATTATATGATAAAATCTTTTAAATTTTAGAAATTTTTTAGAGGCAAAAGATAAAATATAGTACTGTTTTATAAATGACATTATGAAAGTAATAATTTCGGTTTCAAGTGATTTTTAGTTATAAAAGAGGTTTTAATGATTTTGAAAGCATTCGGAAGTTTTTGTAAAAAACAATTTCTCCTTAAAAATGGATTTGAGGATTTAAAAGTGGGTTAGAGAAAAATTATATACGTGCATATAAAAATTTATTTTAAAAACTCTTTCATTTTATTTACTACATATTTGATATTTTATTGAGGTTTTATGCTTTGCTGTGAAATAATTTTTTATTTCTATTTCAATTAAATTCCGTGCTTTTTTATGAAACAAAGAATTTTAATAAACGATTGAACTGTCGGATTGGTATGGAACTTTTCATACAATTCCTTTGGTTATTATTATAATTTGTTAAATAGAGTTTGAGAGGAATTTACTAACTTTTAGTAAATATTCGAATAACATTGGATATTTATGTTGTGTTCGATCGATATTCGATTAGTTACTATTGGAAGTGTTTGACACTTATGGATTGTGTTCTGCTTGGGGTATTTGGCATTTAGAGTTGATGATCCCCAGGCGACCATGGTCCAAACTCTTACCGATATGATATCAGACTTTATGTTTTGATAGGCAAGTCCGTTTAATTTTTCGGTGATTTATTCATGATTATGGCACGTGGCCATCTAGTTTTCCAATAGCCTCCATCTTATATGAGTTGTAACCCATTTTGATTTCTGGTGGCAACATACCCATCGATCTTGTTGGTCCGTCTAGATTTCCTATGACCGACAGTTTTGTACTAGTGAGTGTCGTCTAGTTTCCGGTGCACTCATGAAATCAATATAGTGAGCCTCCGGTTGAGATCTCATCGTGCTATACTTTGATTGAGATGAGAGACTATCGTTATAGTTTTGTTTAATGTTCGGGTATTCATTCCCTTGTTCATCGAAGCATCTTGGTTTTGATATTGGTTTACGGCTTCGATAATATTGAGATCCACCGTATTTTGAGATGATAGTTTATGGTTTATGAAATGGTGATTGAGATTAATATGCCTTAGTATTATATGATTTTGGTTTCGGCATATTTGTTATGGCTTATTTTATTATTAAGTCATATACTGATATGGATTTTAAATGGCAATTTGGGTTAGTTTGTCTTATTTTGATTGATTGTTTTGAGATGATTTAATTTTATATTTGAATCATAAATTGGAATTTGTGATTCTATTTGATATGCCTTTTTTGATTATTTGTTTGGCATATTTTATTATAGCTTATTTTCTTGTTAAGTCATATATTTCAGATATCAGTATCTATTGGCTTGATATGCCTTGTATTTATTATTAAGGTTAGGCATATTTGAGATGACTTAATTATGATTAAGTGTTATATTCTTGATATCAGTATCTCACCATTTTATTAGATATAGTCTAACCCTTTTATTTTATAATACTTGGGTCAGGCAGAGACTCTATAGGTACAGGGACTCGTTGATCTTTAGATTTTGGACTAGCATTGAAGTAGACTATTTTGACCGTTTTTAGTTTAATTCATACTTGTATATTCTTTAGTAAGTCATTGTATACCTGATATTTTATTTTAGATGAGATGTATATATTTTTGTGGGTCTAGTATTGATATTTTGTAGACTCACATTCAATTATGTATATGATGTATATTATTTCGCTCTGATCCATGACTCTGTTTCTGATTTATTTATATTATATATTATTTTTAATATTTTTAATCGGTGTGTTTATTACTTTAAATTAATATTGTACACGTCAAACTTTTCAATTCAGATCTTCTAAAGGTAATAAAGACGTGTCGGTGTTAGTATAAAGATATATTTACATCCGATCGCCCTTAACTACCCGTATTCTCCATGTTATTAGACGACATTACTTGTAATGTTCTTTAATAATATGGGTATAGCGGTGAGGTTTTTACATTACTAATCTCTAAAATTATTATTAAAATTCCTTTCTATTAATAAACCTCTTACCATTAGTAAATTATAAAAACCCTTTATCAAATCCTTTTATAAATACAAAACTCATTTTTATAAATCTTTATATATTTAACACAAATCTTCATTATTTTTAAAATAGCACATATAGATCCATTCTTTTATTTATAAATTACTGTTTATATATTACCATTTATAAATCTCCCTTTTATTTATGAAATACCATTTATAATTCTCATTTGCAAAATATCTCCTATAAAACTCCTTTTATATAATATCGTTTATAAATCTCCTTTACAAAATATCATTTTGTAAATCTCCTTTAAATAAATCATTTTTATTAAATAAAATCCCTTTTATAAAACAATTCATCATATATAAACTTCCTTTATTAGATCAATTAATTACCTTTACCCATCATTACATAAGTAATTAACTTTAAACCATTATTAATAAAATAAGTAATTAACTTTAAAACATTATTAATAAAATAAGTAATTAACTTTACCCATCATTAATTAAAATCAATTAATTAACTTAAATCAACATCATTTAGTAAAGTTAAATAACTTTAAACATCTTTAATCAAATAATTAATTAACTTACTTAAAAACATCATTTATAAACATTTAACCTCAAATTGTTGTAAAATTAAAGTTATTTTAAATCCATTACTTTACAAATTCGAAAAGAGGCTTAGCGACCACAATGGTACTAAATCGAGTTATTATTTAATTCGATTTGACTTTTCAAGTCACATAACTGGTATTTACATAAACATGCATAAATCTTTACTACTAAAAAAGAAAATTCATTGAATAACTTTTTGCGGTGTCTTTTTGAAATACCAAATATACCCTTGCTCTCACTGCACTTTCTCATCTCCCATATCCGCATTCGCCATGCTATTCCAGCACCTACAAAACCATGCACCCTAAAAAACCTAACTCCCTTTTTCCCCTTCCCACTGACTCGAACACTAAAAACAACAATCAAATTCCAACCCCCAGGCTGCAGCAACCACGATTAGCGATTACCTATGGTTTGCAATGAACTAAGATTAGTATTAGCGCACGATTGCGCTCAATCATCGTTAAGCCGATTTCCATTCAACGTCGACCAAATGTACTTTTCTGTTGACTTCGTTTTACTCGATTACTCCTTACCACCTATTATGCTCAATCATCACTAAGCCAATTTTGATTTACTCCACAACAAGTACTTGTCAATTCTTGCGCTCAATCATCATTGAGCCAATTCCATTCAACTTCGACCACATGTACTTTTCAACCGATTTTGATTTACTCAACTTATCATTACTAATGAGTATGCTAAACCGATTTCGATTTACTTGACTTGCCCTTATCGAGATTATGCTCAACCAATCATCACTTCGTTAATACAGTTATCAATGAGTTAATACAGTCATCAGTGTTACAACTGTGTTGTAAACCGATTTACATTGAGGTATTCATACTTATCTGAATTTTGTTTCACTAACACTAATTTTGTGCATAATATATGTATTGTATGTGTTAAATGCTTTTACATCAACTAGGATAGACAATCTTTTAAACAAGTTTAAAAAAACTAGGATAGACAACTAAATATGGATGCACAAATTTGTACGGGATCCATTTTAACCCATGCCAAGCACGGAGATTCTCGACATGGGTGGTAGAACATACCTAAGGCTAATTTAATATTGACCAATGGCCTTGGATTCGGCCTGAAAAGCTTTTCTCTCAAATTAGATGCCTAAAGGCAAAAATATAGAAATGCCATACATACTATTTTTACATGGCCATAGAAATTTGAAGCATAGTAACTTATATTGAACTGATAATAAATGTCTATGGTATCGTACATAACAAAATAAAGTGGTATATACCATGTGACAAATGCATTTTGAAGTCTGCGGTTGTAGATAATACCAATTGTTCACTCAAAACATTATTTGTTTGTTTATATGTTAGCCTCGGTTTGCAATCAATTTGTCAGGATGAATACTATTACAAATATATTGAATGGATTGTTAGGATAAATAATAATACAAATGTTTAAAATTTAAATACTACATTTCCATTTGTGTCATTATTAAATTAATTATTTGCATTTATTAGGTGTAGTTGAAGTAAACTTGAATTCTTCTTTGTTGTAAATTTGAAAATGAATTAGCGCTGGACCGGATGAATAAACATTTAAGAGTACGGTTCTTTCTACATTTTTAAAAAAAAATCAATATTGTTCTTAAATTCCATTATTTGTCAAGTTCTGTTAACTACTAAGTTGTTTCAAAATTGAACAAAAGAAGCAATGATAAGTTGTAGAAAACCATAATATTAGCTTTGAAGGTAATATGCTTAATTAATGTACAATGAAATTTTAAGTGCTTGATATTGAAATACATAGAATAGAATTCACGTATTTCAAAAGTACAAACAGATGTTCTTATTGAGTTCATGATTTACCCGATGGCATGAAAACCACAAAAAGAAATATTTTGGCTAATCGAATATTGTTCTTAAATACCTTTATTTGTTAGTTTCCGTTAACTACTAAGTTGTTTCAAAAAGAAACAATGATAAGTAGTGGAAAACCATAATATTAGCTTTGAAGGTAAAAATGCTAAATTAATGTACAATGAAATTTTAATGGCCGGATAAAAATGCTTTTAATGATTTTTTAGCAATTTGTGCACTAATGTATGTGTTCAATGCTTTTACACCAAAAGCATTAATGACCATCCATTGTTAAATTTCACTAGCATAGTTAAAGTCAACTCAGAATGAAATTTTAGTAAAATCCTTGAAATCATTTACTAGCATTGTTAAATTTAATGATTTTACAACAATAGAGAACTTGTTGTAATATTATAAAGTGTGAATATGTTGTACAATGTTTGTTATATTTTGTTTAGTCCCACATCATGGGATAGGTCACATCATGGGATAGGTTCAATACTATGCTCCAAGGCCTATATATAATGGAGTCTATGTAATGTAAATGTATGACTAATATCTGAGTAATAAAATTTTCTTCTTTCTCCTTCTCTAATGGCTTCTTATCTCCTTCTATTTTATAACACGTTATCAGCACGATCTCTAAACAACAACAAAATTATAGATTTGAATTGTGATAATCTAGAAGATCGGATCTACTTTGTTTTCAGATCTAATTATAGTTCTCAAGATGGTAAGTGTAACGACCCGCTATTTTGGACCATTCGCATCCGCATATGTCGGACTTGAATAATTCAAAATACTGAATTGTTAATTTAAATTGGCAAAACTGAACATATACAGTAAATAAAATAATCACAGATCACAGACACAGAGTAATAAATGCAGCAGAAATAAAAGATAGTAGTTCATGAAGCTACTATATACATATCAGAGTTAAATAAGGTACAACAGATGTCTCGAATACAATGATCAAATACAATATCAGAATACAATCACTGGAATCATCTGGATATTTGAAAGCTGGATAGATAGCTGGATCTCCAAGCGAAGCTCCAACTCCAAAGGTGAGTCTCGAATACTGGTACACTCAGTCTGACCCGAGCGTAAAGCAAAACACAAAACACTCGAGTCAGGATTAATATTCTTATATCAATAAATCCAACTCAAGTGAAATAGCAATTGAAATACAAGTAACTCAAAGGATGCTTGGAATAACCATCCTTTAAGGATCCGTTAAACTATCTACTATGTAGTAGTGTACGATAAGTAGATAATGCCTATCAGTAAGATAAAATATCAAAATAGTGTTAAGGCGTTACCATTATCCCCCTTAACACATTTTATATAAACGTTATAGTCTATGCGGCACTGTAAACTCCACCGTAAACTAGTGGGATATCAGGGAGTACTCCATAGGTATAACGCAAAACAAATCGTAGTGGTCGCATATATAGGGATCCAAGTATGACAAGGCACATGAGGCAATACCCAAGGTAGTGAAACTACCGTTTGCCTAATCCGGACTGGTGAGAACGCATCGCCGCAGCGATCGCAACACCGCGAAACAACACTCCCAAATCAAGGGTGCACCAATCGACAACAAGTAATGAGTAGTTTCGAAGAAGTGTGTTCGCTCGAGGTAGCTAACCCCCATTTGGCCCGGCACGGCTCCTGTTTTAGTCATTTCCAATTTGACACAAGTGTCAAGGCTATCCATTATCGTTCTCTTTCTTCAGTCATCACGTTCATCATTCCAACCACTTCATTCTGGATCACACTCCGCGTATAGTTATTAAAGTGGTTTTCGGTTTAGACAGTGAGTATGTCCCTAACCGATTACGGTCTCTTTAATAACTTTCGTGATTATTACACTGATTGGTCGATTAATATCTTTCAAAGGAAATCAAATTCAATTTCCATTAAAATTTGTAAATCAACATTTCATTTGTCTTTCTAAACCAATTTCCAAAATTTACGTTTCAAAACTTCCAACTTACATTTCAAAACTCCATAATTCAATTTCAATTTTTATTTAAAACAATTCAAATATTGATTCAAGTTCATATATAAATTTCATTCCATATTCATTTAAATTAATTTAAATTTACATTCAAATCAATTTAAATTCATTGATCGATTTCGTTCAATATTCGTTAAGTTAAATTTATCATTCAAAACAATTTCTATTTGATTTCCAATTCATTAAATCAATTAATTAAGTTCAACTTCATTATATCAAAACTTCACATTGAATTAAATTATATTCATGAAATCAAATTCTTTAAATTTCAAGTCTTACATTAATTTCAATAAATCACATTTTTTTTTCTTGTTAAAGAAATTCAATTTCACTTATTTACTGACTTAAATAATTTTCCAAAACTTAATTAATAGAGAAATTCAATTTCAATTATTTACGAAGTAAAAATTCACTTATTCAAAAGTTCAATTTCTCTTATCCAAGAATTCAAATTTTTATTTAGTTATTAAATAATCAAATCTTATTTAATTATTAAATATTTCAAAACTTAATTATTAAATAATTTCAAAGCTTAATAATTTCAAACTTAATTATTAAATCATTTCAAACTTAATTCAATGATAAGTTCCAAATTTAATTGTCAAATAATTAATTTCAAAATAACGATCTTTCAACAACTACTATGTCAATATTTGTTTCAGATTTTAAATATTAACATTTCCTTTCATTAAAAATCAAATTCCAACTTCGTTTCAAAATCATATTATTTATTCAAATAAAATCTTCATTTTATTTTTAAATCAAATTTATCGACCAATCGGGTTTTTATTTAATTTTCTATCCTAGGTCAAAGTTTTTAATTTGGGTATTTATCATTTCAACCCAATTCCAATTCAACTCAAAATCAAAGCATAGCAAAGGGAACTTGCAGTGTGATAACTGGGATGGTGTCAAAGTAAATAAACAAGCAATAACAACAATCAATAACAATCCAATAACCAATTCAAATAATCCCGAAATAACCGTATTAATTCACATTGTTATTTGTGCAAATTAATATAATTATTTCTAGAATCTACACTATCATTTCATGTAGATTAAAGATTATTACACCAATATTAATACGGTTCTTCAACTTATATCAATTATTCAATTTCATACAACATCAATTTAAACAACAAACATTTAAATGGTTCAAGGTGTATTTTAACAAATTTCTACGTGTCAATTAATTCAACATTTAAAGGGTCATATTGTGCTAATATCATCTAATCAAATTTAACATATATCAAATCTAACTATCCTACGTCAATTTCAATTCCAAATTATTTATCACATACTACATTAGCAATTTAACGTCCAATGTCAACATCAAACAATCAATCATTTATCAACCAAACTGGATTATCATTTCATAAATAACAGATAATGGTGTCAGATGTCACAGGTGGACTGATTCAGGTAATAGCATATATAACAGTGTCAATAACTAACAGCAGCATATTTCAATTGTCGTCTCAATTGAAATCAAATTTAATAAATAAAAGAACATTAATCGTGAGTGATTGCTCACCTTTCGAGGTTAGAAAGAATAGATAACACTACAAGCTACGATTTGAATCACGATCTAGACTGTCGACCGATCCAACAACAAATCTCAAAGCGAAGTAAGCTGAACACGGATTCGACCAAAAGCTGATAGATAAGGAATTTATTAAATAAATCAGAATCTGCTTGATATAATTTTAAACGAAGAGTATATTATATTACTACTTTTTCAAAAATCAATGTTTAAATCAAGCACGTATTTAAAATAAACTATATATATGACTATATATATCTTTATATATGTAACAATATTTTAAATTCAAACATATGTTAAATTAAATACATACGAATTCCAAACATAGATTTTGACTAAAACTCATATATTATTGTCCACTATATACACCTAATTTATGTTGAAATAATTCCTTATATATATAATCTAATATATATACATCTATATTTATAAACTTACATACGTAAAGTACTTTGGAATCAATCATATATATACTCTTATTAGAAATGCATGAAACTTGTATTTCAAAGATACTAACATACCCAAATTATACAAAAATACAATGCCACTTATATACAACTGTAAAATAAATAAAGGAATGCAAAAGAGCATACTTTTTTTCTCAACTTTATCAATTGTAACCAAACAGATAACCTATATATGCTTATATATTATATAACTCAACAGATAATTTAAAACTGGATTATTATAATATTAGAATATATAAATTCACAGATTGTATATATACTACAAAACCTATTTTATATAAACACATACTGTAACGACCCGTAAATTTCAACTGTTTTAATAACGTAATTAGTTGAAATTTTGTGAAATTTTAAACGATAAAATTTTGAAATAAAAATTTAATATTTGGAATACGTCTAGTTAAACATAGCAACTTGTAAATTTTCGTCCGAAAATATGAAAGTTTATTTCGCGCGTAAATTCACTTCAATTTAATCAGTTAAAAAGCGTTGAAAATAAAACGTTTTCAAAACCAAAATATTTTTACATAGAAAAATTCTAAACCATCTTCTGAGCAAGATGTCAGTTGGTCGTTTTTCCAAATTCGGACATCTTTGGCTCCGTCGATCTTATTTTTCAGCGTTTTTCTTGCATTTTCCACTATTAGAAAATTCGATTTTTTATAATTCAATCATACCACTGATATCTGTATACCGTTTTGATCGTCTCATCGTGCTGATCTCGACGGTATATTCAATTGTCAATTTTGAAGTTAGGAAGACAGTGAAATCTACGGAACAATCTCCGTATCGGTTCCGTATTTAACTTTTGTTTGCTCTGTCTTTCACATGCCTGCCGTACATTCCAGTAGCCGCTTGGTTTTAATAAATTCAAATCAAAGTCTGAATTTCTCTATTTCCAAGGTTTGATTTAAAATTTCAGTCGGCTCACTGTTGCTTCCTATTCCTATTCATTATTACGTTTTGAATTAAGATTAGAGAAAATTCACTATCGCTTGCTTTTCCTCTCACCCTCACTCTCTTCTTGATTATGGCTCCTCTTTTATTCGTCCTTCCTCCCCAAGTCTCAGATCCACCATGCCAACCTCGTCATCAACCATTGCCCGCCTCCGCAATCTCCCGACCTGTTTCCCTTCCTTCCTCCACCGGATCTGACCACGTCTCGCCACCGGCCTCCGTCCTCTGGCCTTCCGATGCCGAGCGCCTCCTCTCTCCCTATACTACTGCGTGAGCTACCATTTTCCTCACGAGCACGCAAGCAACCATCAAAGCAACCGTGTGCCTTTCCCCTGTCCACCTACGTTTTCCGCCTCCTCTTCACCTGCAACCCGAAGGCTGACCCCTTCTTTCCCCAGCCTCCTCCAATCTCTTTTCCGCTCCGACGCAGCGAAGACCACCAGCCTCTGTTTTCCTCGAGCCCATTTACCCTCGCCTATGGCCTACCGTTCAGCAGTTCACCACGCCGAGCACCCAAACAAGCTTGATCTGCCTCCAACCCAACCGCGCAAAGCAGTCACGGCCGAACCCTCCTCACCACAAAACTCCGACCATCTCCAATTACTTTCGGCCCACCTTGTTCCCTTCCTTTTCGCCTGCCGTGCGTCTCCATCTCATGGCCTAAACTGCTCCCCTAACCACCGCCCACCAGACCTCACAACTTCCGCCACGTCGTGCCTCTGGACTTCGTCCCCTCTCCTCTCTCGTTCGCCGCCCTGTCTCCGCCTGACTTCGTCACCCACCTGACTTCGGTCTCTGCTGTTCTAAAGGTATATATATATATAATGATTTATCAAGTTAGAATATATTTGGTTAGAGTGTTTTATATATATATATGTTTCTAAGTTTGTTTTATAACATCTACTGTTTAAAGCACTACGTGAATTTCCTGTTTATGTAAAGTTTTATGTAAAGTTAAAAATATGTTTGTGTAAAGTTGTACGTATATTTTCTTGATTCTGGAAGTTGGCAGTAAAGGATTATATAAATTAGTTAATTGCATATATATATAATCTATAGTATATATTTCGGGTTGTTCTCAAAAGATAGGTTGCATTAGTGGTCTGTCAGCTTAGAAAGTTACAAGGTATATTCACCTTACTGTCTACTTTAGTTGAGAGGAAGAAAATTATAAGTAAGGTATACAATATAAATGTTTAAAGCTTTGTTGCAATTACAGTAAGGTGTCTATCGGTTAGTACATATTATGTAACGGTTCATTCATATTTTTTTAGTATGACATACATTTGTTTTGAATATACCATATAACGTTTATATATATATCAGTTTTAAAACTTTTAGTTGCTGGGTTTGATTATACATAGGTTGTTAAGTTTAAAGGTATAAAACTATTGTTTATATAAGTATAGTTCTATATAAAAAGTTACAATAATCTGTCTTAGTCTATATAACAGTGAAGATAAATACATGTTTTGTACTGATAAAGCTTAAGTTAATTGGTTAGCTTATACATATATAGTTGTGTATATTGATTTGTTTTAAAGTATTGATTTTGTAATAAGAGTTTTTTTTTAAAAGCCAAAATATTTCAAGAACAACCAGAATGCTTATCGGTTGTTACAAGCAAAACAAGGTTCGTCTACAAACAAGCCTGCATTTCACACGAATGTACATTACATTACAATTGTAATAAGTAACTCTTCATTTGTATGTATACATTACAGTAAAGTAAGTTGTGGATTTTTATAATAAATATTGTTTTATTATTATTTTAACATGTGTGTAAGTTTGTATATAGGCATATAGACATTAGTTTTATGTATGCATATGCGAATTTGGTTTTAAATCTTATATAGGTATTTATAGGTTGGGATTTAATATTTATTATATATATATATAATTTTAAATATATGTTTTAAATTGATTTTTGAAAATTTATATATATGTAATATACCTTGTTCATCGATCTCGTGCCATCTTAACTTACCATCTCAAATCGATTTATCACAGCAAATCCTAGCTTGTCGATGTTCGGTGTGCGTATCTGTGTTGTCTTCTCGTTCATCTCTCTAGCCTCGAAAGGTGAGCAATCACTCACGATTAACGTTCTTTTATTTATTAGATTTGATTTCAATTGAAACGACAATTGAAATATGCTGCTATTAGTTAATGACACTGTTATATATGTTATTACCTGTATCAGTTCACCTGTGACATCTGACACCATTATCTGTTAATTATTTATGAAATGATAATACAGTTTGGCTGATAATTGATTGATTGTTGATGTTTATATTGGACGTTAAATTGTTAATGTTAAAATGATAAATAGTATGCAATTGAACTTGATATAGGATGGTTAGATGTTAAATTTGATTAACTGACATTTGTATAATATGACCCCTTTAACTGTTAAATTTATTGACACGTAGGATTTGTTTAATTACACTTTGAACCACTGAATGTATGTTGTTAAACTGATGATGTATGAATTTGTAAATAGATGACAAGTGAAAACTGTAATGTAATAACCTTTAATCTACATGAAATGATAGTGTAGATTCTAGAAATAATTATATTAATTCGTACAAATAACAATGCGAATTAATACGGTTATTTCGGGATTATTTGAATTGATTATTGGATTGTTATTGTTTGTTGTTATTGCTTGTTTATTTACTTTGACACTATCCCAGTTATCACACTGCAAGTTCCCTTTGTTATGCTTTGATTTTGAATTGAATTGGAATCGGGTTGAAATGATAAATACCCAAATTGAACTTTGACCTAGGATAGGAAATTAAATAAAAACCCGATTGGTCAATAATTTGATTTAAAAATAAAACGAAGATTTTATTTGAATAAATAATATGGTTTTGAAATGAAGTTGAAATTTGAATTTTTAATGGAAGGAAAATTGTAATATTTAATAATCTGAAACAAAATATTTACAATGTAATCGATGAAAGAATGTTGTTTAATTTGAGAAATGATTGAATTAAGTTTGAAATTATTAAACTTTGAAATGATTTAATAATTAAGTTTGAAATTATAATTAAGTTTGGAATTATTAAACTTTGAAATTATTTAATAATTAAATAAGATTGAATTATTTAATGTTTAAATTGAATTGAATTCTTTAATAAGAGAAATTGAACTTTTGAATAAGTGAATTTTACTTCGTAATAATTGAAATTGAGTTTTCTTTATTAAGTGGGTTATGGAAAATTATTTAAGTAAGTAAATAAATAATTGAAATTGAATTTTCTTTAACAAGAAATGGAAATGTGATATTTTGGAATTAATGTAAGACTTGAAATGTAAAGAATTTGATTTGATGAATTTAATTTAATTAAATTTGTAAGTTTTGATATAATGAAGTTGAATTTAAATAATGGATTTAATGAATTGAAAATTTAATGGAAATTGTTTTGAATGGCATAGTAACTTAACGAATATTGAATGAAATCGATAAATGATTTTAAATTGATTTGAATGTTAAATAAGATTTAATTTAAATGTTTTCGAAATGAAACTTGTATTCGAACTTGAATCAATATTTGGATTGTTTTAAATAGAAATTGAAATTGAATTATAAGATTGAAATGGTAAATTGGAAGTTTTGAAACGAAAATTTTGGAAATTGATTTTGAAAGACAAATGAAATGTTGATTTACGAATTGAAATTGAAATTGAATTTGATTTGGTTTTTGAAATAAATAAACGACCAATCGGTGTAATAATTACGAAAGTTATTAAAGAGACCGGGATCGGTAATGGATATACTCTCTATCTAAACCGAAAACCACTTTAATAACTATACGCGGAGTGATGATCCAGAATGAAGTGGTTGGAATGATGTACGCGATGACTGAAGAAAGAGAACGATAATGGATAGCCTTGACACTTGTGTCAAATTGGAAATGACTAAAACAGGAGCTGTGCCGGGCCAATGGAGGATTGATACCTCAAGTGGACACACTTCTTCGAACTACTTATACTTGTTGTCGATTGGTGCACCCTTGATTTTGGGAGTGTTGTTTCACGGTGTTGCGGGCGCTGCGGCGTTGCGTTCTCACCAGTCCGGATCAGGCGAACGGTAGTATCACTACCTTGGGTATTGCCTCATGTGCCTTGTCATACTTGTATTCCATTTATGCGCGACCACTACGATTTTGATTTGTACCTTTAGTATATGGATTGCCCTCTGGTGACTTCCGGTTTTGGGGAAACTACGGTCTTGTATATGCTTTTGGGAATAAAAATGTGTTAAGGGTGGAATGGGCCATGACTTAACGCTATTTTGATATCTTTTATATTACTGATAGACATTATCTACTTATCGTACACTACTACATAGTAGATAGTTTAACGGATCCTTAAAGGATGGTTATTCCAAACATCCTTTGAGTTACTTGTATTTCAATTGCTATTTCACTTGAGTTGGATTTATTAATATAAGAATGTTAATCCTGACTCGAGTGTTTTGTATTTTGCTTTACGCTCGGGTCAGACTGAGTGGTTCGGCTTTCGAGACTCACCTTTGGAGTTGGAGCTTCGCTTGGAGATCCAGCTATCTATCCAGCTTTCAGATATTCGGTGATTCCAGTGATGTATTCTGCTTTGTATCTGATGTATCATATTACTCTTCCGTTGTATCTGGTTTAACTCTGATGTATTTTATATATTCATATAGTAGCTTCATGAACTACTATCTCTTTTATTTCCGCTGCATTTATTACTCTGTGTTTGTGATCTGTGATTATTTATTTACTGTATATGTTCAGTTTTGCCAAATTTAAATTAACAACGCGGTATTTTGAGCAATTCAACTCCAGCATGAGTGTCTACCTATACACTTATAATGGACGCGAATGGTCCAAAATATCGGGTCGTTACAGTTGGTATCAGAGCTTTGGTAGCTCTAGGCAAAACTTAACATATAGGGTAAATGTATTTACAGAATCACTCTCATTAGAGTTTCAATCTCTTCCTTTTGATTCGATTCCTTGAATTTTTGGAACGTTCCCTCGGTTCCGAAATTCATTCTTGTCCCTCACTATTCATATTCGTCTGAATTCTGGAGTATCCAATAACTCCACTTATCTCTATAATAACTTGGCGGTCTCGCCAAACTTCGAATGATTTGTAAAGTGGTGAAACTCCTTTATAATAGACATTGATTTACCGGAGATTTCTGTATCCTCGGTTTACGATGCTATCTATCTCATGCTATACCTGAATTTTATTTCTCGAGATCGGATGTTGATTTACCTCGGAATTCAGCATCGATCTTATTATTAAAGTCACGGTCAATCCGGTTAAGGTTGCCCGTAAATTAAATAAGCTTATCCGTCTCCCGATTCTGTTAATAGAATTATCTTATCTTCTGTTCAAACTTATTTTCGAATCAAATTTCTCTTTGTTTTGAGTCCATCAAATTTGAATCTCTATCTTTGCTTTGAAATCTATTCTTGTATAGTCGAGCAAAGAAATGTATTTGTAAATTTATATTAAAAATGTTTTATATATTGTGTTGTTTGAGTTGTTGATGTGATTTGGGTTTCCAATCGATTCGTCTGATCAGCGCTATCGATAGGATTTCCAAAACACTTGAACAGAACAAACTGACACAATGTTGTTTTCAAATTTGGTAAACAAAATAGTTTTGGATGATTATATTATATGTAAATATAAGTTTTCTAAAATTTAATTCCTTATGAATTTGTTGTCAAAAATGATAATATTTGATTTTCATTTATTGTTTTGTAAACCATTGATTATCGCATAATATAAATAAATTTATAAAACTTGGTTATAATTTAATTTGAAATGAATTTAAATCAAGAATGTGAGAATTTAATTTCCGGTGTTTTCAAACTTTGGGTTTAAATTTTAAAATGCATATTATAAAAAGTAATTTCAAATAGAAATCGTTTTCAAAGAATTTTAAAATGTTGAAATCACTGCTCTTCTCTTTGTCGCTGGAAAATAATTTCGGTGATGGCGGCCGTATCATCGACATTCATTTTCGGGTTTCGAAGTGGAGAAACATTCTGTAGCTTTGCTATGGTTTTGTTTTGAGAAAAATATATTTTGATTTGAATTTCTTCAATATATTTTGATATACATATATATAGGTATCTTATTTTAAAATTTAATTTGATTTGATATAAATATATTATATATATCTCTAAATTGTTTAAAGTTAATCGGAAATCTAATTCTTAAATTTTGTTAAAGGATGATTTTAATTATAAATAAAACCAAAATTTGGAATAAATATTTAAACTTGAATAATTGAATTGGAAAATTTTTATTTGTATATTGTTCAACTGCATTCTAAGACAACTTACCTAAGTCATTCAGAAGTTGAATATGTAATTGGATAATATATAAGATAAATTGAATTTATAAATAAATTTGAGTGTTTATAATAAAGGTTATACACTAAATTTTGATTATAAAGATGTTAATAGAGTTAGATAGGATAATAAGTAAAACTCAGTTAATAATTAATAAATTTGTTTTGAAAGAATTAATAAATTTGTTTTGAAAGAATTAATAAATTGAAATTTGATCAACTTATGAAAATACCTTGAATTTGAAAGCAATTAGTAGATGTAAATTAATTTTAATCGAAACTTTTATGGTTTAAAAAAAATTTATATGGGTTAAATATATGTGATAAGATATATTAAGTAGAATAAATTTAACAATAATTTGGAATAAAGAAGAATTTAAATTGCTAAAAAATATGATTATAATAAAAGACTATTCAAATTTATGGTTTTAGAAATTGAAGATAATTGGATAATAAGATAATGAATTTAGAAATGGTTGAGATTGATTTTAGTGAAATCAAATGGATTAAATCAATTATTGAATATCAATTAATTTAAATTTGAATTTATATGGTTTAAATTAATTGTTATTTGTTTTTCAAATCTGTTTTTCTTTCTGGTTGTTTCTATTCTCCTACCTCGTTCCTTTTCGGGGACGAAAAGTTTTGAGTGGGGGAGAGTGTAACGACCCGTAAATTTCAACTGTTTTAATAACGTAATTAGTTGAAATTTTGTGAAATTTTAAACGATAAAATTTTGAAATAAAAATTTAATATTTGGAATACGTCTAGTTAAACATAGCAACTTGTAAATTTTCGTCCGAAAATATGAAAGTTTATTTCGCGCGTAAATTCACTTCAATTTAATCAGTTAAAAAGCGTTGAAAATAAAACGTTTTCAAAACCAAAATATTTTTACATAGAAAAATTCTAAACCATCTTCTGAGCAAGATGTCAGTTGGTCGTTTTTCCAAATTCGGACATCTTTGGCTCCGTCGATCTTATTTTTCAGCGTTTTTCTTGCATTTTCCACTATTAGAAAATTCGATTTTTTATAATTCAATCATACCACTGATATCTGTATACCGTTTTGATCGTCTCATCGTGCTGATCTCGACGGTATATTCAATTGTCAATTTTGAAGTTAGGAAGACAGTGAAATCTACGGAACAATCTCCGTATCGGTTCCGTATTTAACTTTTGTTTGCTCTGTCTTTCACATGCCTGCCGTACATTCCAGTAGCCGCTTGGTTTTAATAAATTCAAATCAAAGTCTGAATTTCTCTATTTCCAAGGTTTGATTTAAAATTTCAGTCGGCTCACTGTTGCTTCCTATTCCTATTCATTATTACGTTTTGAATTAAGATTAGAGAAAATTCACTATCGCTTGCTTTTCCTCTCACCCTCACTCTCTTCTTGATTATGGCTCCTCTTTTATTCGTCCTTCCTCCCCAAGTCTCAGATCCACCATGCCAACCTCGTCATCAACCATTGCCCGCCTCCGCAATCTCCCGACCTGTTTCCCTTCCTTCCTCCACCGGATCTGACCACGTCTCGCCACCGGCCTCCGTCCTCTGGCCTTCCGATGCCGAGCGCCTCCTCTCTCCCTATACTACTGCGTGAGCTACCATTTTCCTCACGAGCACGCAAGCAACCATCAAAGCAACCGTGTGCCTTTCCCCTGTCCACCTACGTTTTCCGCCTCCTCTTCACCTGCAACCCGAAGGCTGACCCCTTCTTTCCCCAGCCTCCTCCAATCTCTTTTCCGCTCCGACGCAGCGAAGACCACCAGCCTCTGTTTTCCTCGAGCCCATTTACCCTCGCCTATGGCCTACCGTTCAGCAGTTCACCACGCCGAGCACCCAAACAAGCTTGATCTGCCTCCAACCCAACCGCGCAAAGCAGTCACGGCCGAACCCTCCTCACCACAAAACTCCGACCATCTCCAATTACTTTCGGCCCACCTTGTTCCCTTCCTTTTCGCCTGCCGTGCGTCTCCATCTCATGGCCTAAACTGCTCCCCTAACCACCGCCCACCAGACCTCACAACTTCCGCCACGTCGTGCCTCTGGACTTCGTCCCCTCTCCTCTCTCGTTCGCCGCCCTGTCTCCGCCTGACTTCGTCACCCACCTGACTTCGGTCTCTGCTGTTCTAAAGGTATATATATATATAATGATTTATCAAGTTAGAATATATTTGGTTAGAGTGTTTTATATATATATATATGTTTCTAAGTTTGTTTTATAACATCTACTGTTTAAAGCACTACGTGAATTTCCTGTTTATGTAAAGTTTTATGTAAAGTTAAAAATATGTTTGTGTAAAGTTGTACGTATATTTTCTTGATTCTGGAAGTTGGCAGTAAAGGATTATATAAATTAGTTAATTGCATATATATATAATCTATAGTATATATTTCGGGTTGTTCTCAAAAGATAGGTTGCATTAGTGGTCTGTCAGCTTAGAAAGTTACAAGGTATATTCACCTTACTGTCTACTTTAGTTGAGAGGAAGAAAATTATAAGTAAGGTATACAATATAAATGTTTAAAGCTTTGTTGCAATTACAGTAAGGTGTCTATCGGTTAGTACATATTATGTAACGGTTCATTCATATTTTTTTAGTATGACATACATTTGTTTTGAATATACCATATAACGTTTATATATATATCAGTTTTAAAACTTTTAGTTGCTGGGTTTGATTATACATAGGTTGTTAAGTTTAAAGGTATAAAACTATTGTTTATATAAGTATAGTTCTATATAAAAAGTTACAATAATCTGTCTTAGTCTATATAACAGTGAAGATAAATACATGTTTTGTACTGATAAAGCTTAAGTTAATTGGTTAGCTTATACATATATAGTTGTGTATATTGATTTGTTTTAAAGTATTGATTTTGTAATAAGAGTTTTTTTTTAAAAGCCAAAATATTTCAAGAACAACCAGAATGCTTATCGGTTGTTACAAGCAAAACAAGGTTCGTCTACAAACAAGCCTGCATTTCACACGAATGTACATTACATTACAATTGTAATAAGTAACTCTTCATTTGTATGTATACATTACAGTAAAGTAAGTTGTGGATTTTTATAATAAATATTGTTTTATTATTATTTTAACATGTGTGTAAGTTTGTATATAGGCATATAGACATTAGTTTTATGTATGCATATGCGAATTTGGTTTTAAATCTTATATAGGTATTTATAGGTTGGGATTTAATATTTATTATATATATATATATATAATTTTAAATATATGTTTTAAATTGATTTTTGAAAATTTATATATATGTAATATACCTTGTTCATCGATCTCGTGCCATCTTAACTTACCATCTCAAATCGATTTATCACAGCAAATCCTAGCTTGTCGATGTTCGGTGTGCGTATCTGTGTTGTCTTCTCGTTCATCTCTCTAGCCTCGAAAGGTGAGCAATCACTCACGATTAACGTTCTTTTATTTATTAGATTTGATTTCAATTGAAACGACAATTGAAATATGCTGCTATTAGTTAATGACACTGTTATATATGTTATTACCTGTATCAGTTCACCTGTGACATCTGACACCATTATCTGTTAATTATTTATGAAATGATAATACAGTTTGGCTGATAATTGATTGATTGTTGATGTTTATATTGGACGTTAAATTGTTAATGTTAAAATGATAAATAGTATGCAATTGAACTTGATATAGGATGGTTAGATGTTAAATTTGATTAACTGACATTTGTATAATATGACCCCTTTAACTGTTAAATTTATTGACACGTAGGATTTGTTTAATTACACTTTGAACCACTGAATGTATGTTGTTAAACTGATGATGTATGAATTTGTAAATAGATGACAAGTGAAAACTGTAATGTAATAACCTTTAATCTACATGAAATGATAGTGTAGATTCTAGAAATAATTATATTAATTCGTACAAATAACAATGCGAATTAATACGGTTATTTCGGGATTATTTGAATTGATTATTGGATTGTTATTGTTTGTTGTTATTGCTTGTTTATTTACTTTGACACTATCCCAGTTATCACACTGCAAGTTCCCTTTGTTATGCTTTGATTTTGAATTGAATTGGAATCGGGTTGAAATGATAAATACCCAAATTGAACTTTGACCTAGGATAGGAAATTAAATAAAAACCCGATTGGTCAATAATTTGATTTAAAAATAAAACGAAGATTTTATTTGAATAAATAATATGGTTTTGAAATGAAGTTGAAATTTGAATTTTTAATGGAAGGAAAATTGTAATATTTAATAATCTGAAACAAAATATTTACAATGTAATCGATGAAAGAATGTTGTTTAATTTGAGAAATGATTGAATTAAGTTTGAAATTATTAAACTTTGAAATGATTTAATAATTAAGTTTGAAATTATAATTAAGTTTGGAATTATTAAACTTTGAAATTATTTAATAATTAAATAAGATTGAATTATTTAATGTTTAAATTGAATTGAATTCTTTAATAAGAGAAATTGAACTTTTGAATAAGTGAATTTTACTTCGTAATAATTGAAATTGAGTTTTCTTTATTAAGTGGGTTATGGAAAATTATTTAAGTAAGTAAATAAATAATTGAAATTGAATTTTCTTTAACAAGAAATGGAAATGTGATATTTTGGAATTAATGTAAGACTTGAAATGTAAAGAATTTGATTTGATGAATTTAATTTAATTAAATTTGTAAGTTTTGATATAATGAAGTTGAATTTAAATAATGGATTTAATGAATTGAAAATTTAATGGAAATTGTTTTGAATGGCATAGTAACTTAACGAATATTGAATGAAATCGATAAATGATTTTAAATTGATTTGAATGTTAAATAAGATTTAATTTAAATGTTTTCGAAATGAAACTTGTATTCGAACTTGAATCAATATTTGGATTGTTTTAAATAGAAATTGAAATTGAATTATAAGATTGAAATGGTAAATTGGAAGTTTTGAAACGAAAATTTTGGAAATTGATTTTGAAAGACAAATGAAATGTTGATTTACGAATTGAAATTGAAATTGAATTTGATTTGGTTTTTGAAATAAATAAACGACCAATCGGTGTAATAATTACGAAAGTTATTAAAGAGACCGGGATCGGTAATGGATATACTCTCTATCTAAACCGAAAACCACTTTAATAACTATACGCGGAGTGATGATCCAGAATGAAGTGGTTGGAATGATGTACGCGATGACTGAAGAAAGAGAACGATAATGGATAGCCTTGACACTTGTGTCAAATTGGAAATGACTAAAACAGGAGCTGTGCCGGGCCAATGGAGGATTGATACCTCAAGTGGACACACTTCTTCGAACTACTTATACTTGTTGTCGATTGGTGCACCCTTGATTTTGGGAGTGTTGTTTCACGGTGTTGCGGGCGCTGCGGCGTTGCGTTCTCACCAGTCCGGATCAGGCGAACGGTAGTATCACTACCTTGGGTATTGCCTCATGTGCCTTGTCATACTTGTATTCCATTTATGCGCGACCACTACGATTTTGATTTGTACCTTTAGTATATGGATTGCCCTCTGGTGACTTCCGGTTTTGGGGAAACTACGGTCTTGTATATGCTTTTGGGAATAAAAATGTGTTAAGGGTGGAATGGGCCATGACTTAACGCTATTTTGATATCTTTTATATTACTGATAGACATTATCTACTTATCGTACACTACTACATAGTAGATAGTTTAACGGATCCTTAAAGGATGGTTATTCCAAACATCCTTTGAGTTACTTGTATTTCAATTGCTATTTCACTTGAGTTGGATTTATTAATATAAGAATGTTAATCCTGACTCGAGTGTTTTGTATTTTGCTTTACGCTCGGGTCAGACTGAGTGGTTCGGCTTTCGAGACTCACCTTTGGAGTTGGAGCTTCGCTTGGAGATCCAGCTATCTATCCAGCTTTCAGATATTCGGTGATTCCAGTGATGTATTCTGCTTTGTATCTGATGTATCATATTACTCTTCCGTTGTATCTGGTTTAACTCTGATGTATTTTATATATTCATATAGTAGCTTCATGAACTACTATCTCTTTTATTTCCGCTGCATTTATTACTCTGTGTTTGTGATCTGTGATTATTTATTTACTGTACATGTTCAGTTTTGCCAAATTTAAATTAACAACGCGGTATTTTGAGCAATTCAACTCCAGCATGAGTGTCTACCTATACACTTATAATGGACGCGAATGGTCCAAAATATCGGGTCGTTACACATACTTTATATAGAATCACTTATATACTAAATTTTATATTCATACAACTACATACCAACATTATATGTATATATGCGACAGCTACATTTTTTTATAACTGATATTATGAAACTAACGTAGATATATAAGGTTCTTCATAAATATACATGTATATGTAAACTAATCATTGAGCCTGAAAATTCATCGTATAATTCTATTTAGACTATAATTAACATGCAATATTTATAAAATCAGACTGTACTTAAAATATGCAGACTCATATATACAACCTTTATAAGATAACGTGTTAAACAAAACTGAAATATATAATATACCCGAATCAAACATATAATATATTTATAACCAAACAAAGTATATGCTAATATATATATACGAATGTACTTTTCCAAACTATGCATAACCTTAATACGGTAAATGTACAAATTTATAATAGGCTATACTAAAAAATTTAAAAAAACAAATAACTTGAAAATCTTATATATGGTTCCATATATAAACCGTAGTTAGTAATATAAACTGGTATATTTAAATCTAATGTATACTACTAACCTTAACTATATATATTCAACAAGGGGAAAAACTTACGGCTCAGGAGGATGGACACGGTTGTAGGCTGACAAGAAGAATGGGCTTCACAGCAAAAGAATGTAACCCGCATGCTTTCATTTCGTGGAGCCATGCTGCCGAGGGAGGGAAGCAAGGAGGCCCGGCAAAGCATAGGAGAAGAAGGGAAGAAGAAGGCAGACCGGGTTCGAGTCAGTCAGGATAGGGTGGGAAGCGAACGTGCATGGGAAGCTGGGCCTCGGCCAGAGGTGGTGGCTGAGTTCGGTGGTTGACAGGGAGAACGGAGGTGGAGTGGGAAGCATGGAAGTCGAGGAAAAGGTGGTGCATTTAGGGACAGGCGAACTGATGGGCGGAGATTGAACAGCAGGAAGCGAAACAAGTGGACTCGGCTATAGGCATGGGAGGCGGTCGGCAAGGAGGTGAGAGAGAAGGGGGACATGGCGTGGGCAGGCAATTGAGAGGAGAAAGATTATAGAGGAGGAAAACAAAGTGGGAAAGAAGGAATGGAAGTGGAAATGTGGATCTGGGTTTGAGAAAAATGAGAAGGGAGCGTGCGTGAGTTGTAATATGTTCTAAGTTTTCAATTTCGTGACCGTAAATTTTATCATGGAACCGAGGAGTCACAACACTTCCCGATGCCAACTCCAAGATGCCAACTGCTTCATTGAATACACCAGCTGAGATTATAAATTTTTCAAATTTTTAATGAATACGGGCTGAAATTGTTTAACCGGTCCGTCCGAAACGGTTAAATTAACGCGACTATTTTTACGTCGGGCTCTGATCTGCACAAATGAAAATACTGTTTTGATCAACGTGACGAGGCGCTTCCAACGGTACACAGATAATTGTGGTACGATTGAATTATAAGAATTCGAATTTTCTACTAGCGGAAAATGCAGTAAAAACGCAGAAAAATAAGATCGACGGAGCTAAAGATGTCCGAATTTGGGAAAATGAAAAATGACGTCTTGCTAGAAGATGATTTAGAATTTTTCTATGTAAAAATATTTAGGTTTCGAAAACGTTTTATTTTCATCGATTACTAACTGATTTAAATTGAAATAAATTTACGCCCAAAATAAACTTCCATATTTTTGGATGAAAATTTACCAGTTGCTTTGTTTAATTAGACGAATTTCAAATATATAAAAAAAATTATTTCAAATTTTATTTTTTAAAAATTCCACAAAAATTTTAATTAATAACGTTATTAAAAGCAGTTAAATTTATGGGTCGTTACACTCTCCCCCACTCAAAACTTTTCGTCCCCGAAAAGGAACGAGGTAGGAGAATAGAAACAACCAGAAAGAAAAACAGATTTGAAATACAAAACAACGATTAATTTAAACCATATAAATTCAAATTTAAATTAATTGATATTCAATAATTGATTAAATCCCTTTGAGTTCACTTAAGTTAAATCAATCTATATATTTCTAAATTCATTATCTTATTATCTAGTCATCCTCAATTAACACTTTCTAAATCATCAATTTGTATAATCTATTATTGTACTCATATTTTATTCAACAGATTTAATTCTTTTATTCCAAATTATTATTAAGTTTATTTCACTTAATATATCTTATTACATATTTTTAAACCATATAAATTAATTTAAACCATATAAATTTCAATTTTAAATTAATTTATATTCAATAATTGGTTTAAATTTAAGGTATTTCCATAAGTTGATCTAATTCCAATTTGTTAATTCTTTCAGAACAAAATTTATTATATTTATCTCATTCAATTAACTTATTATTCTATCATTCTTATTAGCATTTTTTATATATAATTAAAATCTAAGTGTATAACATTTTTATACGCACTCAAATTTTATTTATAAAGACAATTTATATTGTATACTATCCAATTACATAGTTAACTTTTTGAGCAATTTAGGTAAGTTATTTTGAATACAATTGTGTATTATACAAGTAAATTTCCAATTCAATTTTTCTCAAGTTTATGTATTAATTCAAAATTTTGGTTTTATTTATAACTGAAATCATCTTTACCCAAATGTTAAGAATTAAATTTCCGATTAACTTCAAATAATTTAGAGATAATTATATACATACAATATATCCAAGTCAAATCTAAATAAAATACTTATATATATATTTTAAATCATGTCATACTTTAGAAATTTCAAATCAAATTCATTTCAAAACAAAAATATAGCAAGCTACTTATGGTCTCTCCTCTTCGAAACTCGAAAATGAATGTCGATGATGCGGCCGTCATCATCGAAATTATTTTCCAACGACAAAGAGAAGAGCACTGATTTAAACATTTTTAACTCTTTGAAATGATTCAATTTGAAAATATTTTTAAACTATACACTTAAAACTTTCAAATCAAAGTTGGAAATCACTAGAAATTAAATTCTCAAATTCTAATTTAAATCCATTTGAATTCCAAATTAAAATTTTAAACCATGTTATATAATTTCATTTATTTATCATATTAGAATAATCAATGGTTTATCAAACAATAAAAAAAATCAAATATTATTATTTCCGACAAAAAATTCATTAACAATTTTTACAGAGAAATTTTATACTATAATATAATTATACAAACTATTTTTTTACCAAATTTGAAAACAATATCGTGTCAGTTTGTTCTGTTTAAGTGTTTTGGAAATCCTATCGATAGCGTTGATCAGACGAATCGATCGAAAACCCAAATCAACATCAACAACTCAAACAACACGATATGTATTAAAACATTTTTATATTAATTACAAATACACTTTCTCGCTCGACGATACAGGAATGAATTTTCAAAATAAGGATAGGGTTTCAAATTTGATGGACTCAAATCAAAGAGAAATTTGATTCGAAGATAAGTTCGAAACAAAGTTATGATGATTAATAACAAAGTAGGAAGATTGATAAATTTATATAAATCGCGGGCAACCTTAACCGAGTCAACCGTGACTTCAAGAATAAGATCAATGTAGAATTCCGAGGCAAATCGACATTCGATCTCAAGAAATAGAATTCAGGCATAGCAGGAGATAGATAGCATCGTAAACCGAGGATATAGAAATCTCCGGTAAATCAATGCCTAATTTAAAGGAGTTTCACCCCTTTACAAATCATTCGAAGTTTGGCGAGACCGCCGATTCATTATAAGGGTCATTCGAAGTGGAGTTATGGGATGCTCCAGAATTGAAAGAAGACGAATAGTGAGGGACACGAATGAATTTTGAAACCGCAGGGAACGTTCCAAAATTCAAAGGAATTGAGTCAAAAGGAAGAGATTCAACTCGAATGAAAGTGATTCTGTAAATACATTTACCCTATATGCTAAGTTTTGCCTAGAGCTACCAAAGCTCTGATACCAACTGTAACGGACCGCGTCAGTGGGGTAACGCCCACCATAGCATACAGCAGTACTTGTGTTCTGCCTTTATGGCCAGCCTCTCGATTGCACCAACCCCGCAGGGACATGTAGGAGTAAGAGGCATCCGCTCGCTACCAAACCAAATGCGAGAACCCCCTATCATGCTGCACCCTCCAAGTGCATAGGCAGACACACATGTCGGACTTGAATAATTCAAAATACCGAATTGTTAATTTAAATTGGCAAAACTGAACATATACAGTAAATAAAATAATCACAGATCACAGACACGGAGTAATAAATGCAGCAGAAATAAAAGATAGTAGTTCATGAAGCTACTATATACATATCAGAGTTAAATAAGGTACAATAGATGTCTCGAATACAATGATCAAATACAATATCAGAATACAATCACTGGAATCAACTGGATATCTGAAAGCTGGATAGATAGCTGGATCTCCAAGCGAAGCTCCAACTCCAAAGGTGAGTCTCGAATACTGGTACACTCAGTCTGACCCGAGCGTAAAGCAAAACACAAAACACTCGAGTCAGGATTAATATTCTTATATCAATAAATCCAACTCAAGTGAAATAGCAATTGAAATACAAGTAACTCAAAGGATGCTTGGAATAACCATCCTTTAAGGATCCGTTAAACTATCTACTATGTAGTAGTGTACGATAAGTAGATAATGCCTATCAGTAAGATAAAATATCAAAATAGTGTTAAGGCGTTACCATTATCCCCCTTAACACATTTTATATAAACGTTATAGTCTATGCGGCACTGTAAACTCCACCGTAAACTAGTGGGATATCAGGGAGTACTCCATAGGTATAACGCAAAACAAATCGTAGTGGTCACGTATATAGGGATCCAAGTATGACAAGGAACATGAGGCAATACCCAAGGTAGTGAAACTACCGTTTTCCTAATCCGGACTGGTGAGAACGCATCGCCGCAACGATCGCAACACCGCGAAACAACACTCCCAAATCATGGGTGCACCAATCGACAACAAGTAATGAGTAGTTTCGAAGAAGTGTGTTCGCTCGAGGTAGCTAACCCTCATTTGGCCCGGCACAGCTCCTGTTTTAGTCATTTCCAATTTGACACAAGTGTCAAGGCTATCCATTATCGTTCTCTTTCTTCAGTCATCACGTTCATCATTCCAACCACTTCATTCTGGATCACACTCCGCGTATAGTTATTAAAGTGGTTTTCGGTTTAGACAGTGAGTATGTCCCTAACCGATTCCGGTCTCTTTAATAACTTTTGTGATTATTACACCGATTGGTCGATTAATATCTTTCAAAGGAAATCAAATTCAATTTCCACTAAAATTTGTAAATCAACATTTCATTTGTCTTTCTAAACCAATTTCCAAAATTTACGTTTCAAAACTTCCAACTTACATTTCAAAACTCCATAATTCAATTTCAATTTTTATTTAAAACAATTCAAATATTGATTCAAGTTCATATATAAATTTCATTCCATATTCATTTAAATTAATTTAAATTTACATTCAAATCAATTTAAATTCATTGATCGATTTCGTTCAATATTCGTTAAGTTAAATTTATCATTCAAAACAATTTCTATTTGATTTCCAATTCATTAAATCAATTAATTAAGTTCAACTTCATTATATCAAAACTTCACATTGAATTAAATTATATTCATCAAATCAAATTCTTTAAATTTCAAGTCTTACATTAATTTCAATAAATCACATTTTTTTTCTTGTTAAAGAAATTCAATTTCACTTATTTACTGACTTAAATAATTTTCCAAAACTTAATTAATAAAGAAATTCAATTTTAATTATTTACGAAGTAAAAATTCACTTATTCAAAAGTTCAATTTCTCTTATCCAAGAATTCAAATTTTTATTTAGTTATTAAATAATCAAATCTTATTTAATTATTAAATATTTCAAAACTTAATTATTAAATAATTTCAAAGCTTAATAATTTAAAACTTAATTATAATTTCAAACTTAATTATTAAATCATTTCAAACTTAATTCAATGATAAGTTCCAAATTTAATTGTCAAATAATTAATTTCAAAATAACGATCTTTCAACAACTACTATGTCAATATTTGTTTCAGATTTTAAATATTAACATTTCCTTTCATTAAAAATCAAATTCCAACTTCGTTTCAAAATCATATTATTTATTCAAATAAAATCTTCATTTTATTTTTAAATCAAATTTATCGACCAATCGGGTTTTTATTTAATTTTCTATCCTAGGTCAAAGTTTTTAATTTGGGTATTTATCATTTCAACCCAATTCCAATTCAACTCAAAATCAAAGCATAGCAAAGGGAACTTGCAGTGTGATAACTGGGATGGTGTCAAAGTAAATAAACAAGCAATAACAACAATCAATAACAATCCAATAACCAATTCAAATAATCCCGAAATAACCGTATTAATTCACATTGTTATTTGTGCAAATTAATATAATTATTTCTAGAATCTACACTATCATTTCATGTAGATTAAAGATTATTACACCAATATTAATACGGTTCTTCAACTTATATCAATTATTCAATTTCATACAACATCAATTTAAACAACAAACATTTAAATGGTTCAAGGTGTATTTTAACAAATTTCTACGTGTCAATTAATTCAACATTTAAAGGGTCATATTGTGCTAATATCATCTAATCAAATTTAACATATATCAAATCTAACTATCCTACGTCAATTTCAATTCCAAATTATTTATCACATACTACATTAGCAATTTAACGTCCAATGTCAACATCAAACAATCAATCATTTATCAACCAAACTGGATTATCATTTCATAAATAACAGATAATGGTGTCAGATGTCACAGGTGAACTGATTCAGGTAATAGCATATATAACAGTGTCAATAACTAACAGCAGCATATTTCAATTGTCGTCTCAATTGAAATCAAATTTAATAAATAAAAGAACATTAATCGTGAGTGATTGCTCACCTTTCGAGGTTAGAAAGAATAGATAACACTACAAGCTACGATTTGAATCACGATCTAGACTGTCGACCGATCCAACAACAAATCTCAAAGCGAAGTAAGCTGAACACGGATTCGACCAAAAGCTGATAGATAAGGAATTTATTAAATAAATCAGAATCTGCTTGATATAATTTTAAACGAAGAGTATATTATATTACTACTTTTTCAAAAATCAATGTTTAAATCAAGCACGTATTTAAAATAAACTATATATATGACTATATATATCTTTATATATGTAACAATATTTTAAATTCAAACATATGTTAAATTAAATACATACGAATTCCAAACATAGATTTTGACTAAAACTCATATATTATTGTCCACTATATACACCTAATTTATGTTGAAATAATTCCTTATATATATAATCTAATATATATACATCTATATTTATAAACTTACATACGTAAAGTACTTTGGAATCAATCATATATATACTCTTATTAGAAATGCATGAAACTTGTATTTCAAAGATACTAACATACCCAGATTATACAAAAATACAATGCCACTTATATACAACTGTAAAATAAATAAAGGAATGCAAAAGAGCATACTTTTTTTTCTCAACTTTATCAATTGTAACCAAACAGATAACCTATATATGCTTATATATTATATAACTCAACAGATAATTTAAAACTGGATTATTATAATATTAGAATATATAAATTCACAGATTGTATATATACTACAAAACCGATTTTATATAAACACATACTTTATATAGAATCACTTATATACTAAATTTTATATTCATACAACTACATACCAACATTATATGTATATATGCGACAGCTACATTTTTTTTATAACTGATATTATGAAACTAATGTAGATATATAAGGTTCTGCATAAATATACATGTATATGTAAACTAATCATTGAGCCTGAAAATTCATCGTATAATTCTATTTAGACTACAATTAACATGCAATATTTATAAAATCAGACTATACTTAAAATATGCAGACTCATATATACAACCTTTATAAGATAACGTGTTAAACAAAACTGAAATATATAATATACCCGAATCAAACATATAATATATTTATAACCAAACAAAGTATATGCTAATATATATACGAATGTACTTTTCCAAACTACGCATAACCTTAATACGGTAAATGTACAAATTTATAATAGGCTATAGTAAAAAATTTAAAAAAACAAATAATTTGAAAATCTTATATATGGTTCCATATATAAACCGTAGTTAGTAATATAAACTGGTATATTTAAATCTAATGTATACTACTAACCATAACTATATATATTCAACAAGGGGAAAAACTTACGGCTCAGGAGGATGGACACGGTTGTAGGCTGACAAGAAGAATGGGCTTCACAGCAAAAGAACGTAACCCGCATGCTTTCATTTCGTGGAGCCATGCTGCCGAGGGAGGGAAGAAAGGAGGCTCGGAAAAGCATAGGAGATGGAGGGAAGAAGAAGGCGGATCGGGTTCGAGTCAGTCAGTGACAGGGTGGGAAGCGAACGTGCATGGGAAGCTGGGCCTCGGCCGGAGGTGGCTAGCTATGGCGGCTGAGTTCGGTGGTTAACAGGGCAAACGAAGGTGGAGTGGGAAGCATGGAAGTCGAGGAAAAGGTGGTGCATTTGGGGACAGGCGAACTGATGGGCGGAGATCGAACAGCAGGAAGCGAAACAAGTGGACTCGGCTATAGACATGGGAGGCGGTCGGCAAGGAGGTGAGAGAGAAGGGGGACATGGTGTGGGCAGGCAATTGAGAGGAGAAAGATTATAGAGGAGGAAGACAAAGTGGGAAAGAAGGAATGGAAGTGGAAATGTGGATCTGGGTTTGAGAAAAATGAGAAGGGAACGTGCGTGAGTTGTAATATGTTCTAAGTTTTCAATTTCGTGACCGTAAATTTTATCATGGAACCGAGGAGTCACAACACTTCCTGATGCCAACTCCAAGCTGCCAACTGCTTCATTAAATACACCAGCTGAGATTATAAATTTTTCAAATTTTTAATGAATACGGGTTAAAGATTTTAAGCTGAAATTGTTTAACCGGTCCGTCCGAAACGGTTAAATTAACGTGACTATTTTTACGTCGGGCTCTGATCTTCACAAATGAAAATACTGTTTTGATCAACGCGATGAGGCGCTTCCAACGGTATACAGATAATTGTGGTACGATTGAATTATAAGAATTCGAATTTTCTACTAGCGGAAAATGCAGTAAAAACGTAGAAAAATAAGATCGACGGAGCTAAAGATGTCCGAAGTTGGGAAAACGAAAAATGACGTCTTGCTCAGAAGATGATTTAGAATTTTTCTATGTAAAAATATTTAGGTTTCGAAAACGTTTTATTTTCATCGATTACTAACTGATTTAAATTGAAATAAATTTACGCCCAAAATAAACTTCTATATTTTTAGATGAAAATTTACCATTTGCTTTGTTTAATTAGACGAATTTCAAATATATATATAAAAAAAAATATTTCAAATTTTATTTTTTAAAAATTCCACAAAAATTTCAATTAATAACGTTATTAAAAGCAGTTAAATTTACGGGTCGTTACATTAAGCAATTTATTAGATTTAACTATATTGATCTTATCTTTTTCAGATCTGATTCTATGAGTTTTATCTTCTTAGATCTCATTAAATCATAGATTAATTTTTTGGATCTTATTCAATTGTAGATCTTATATTCTAATTTTTTTTAGATCTTTTGTAGATCTTGATATCATTCTAAAATGATATATCTTGGAGATCTATATATTTTAATCATTAGACCTATTCTTTTTCATGTGTATTCATCCTTTTCTCTTATTTAATTATTGAAATCAGATATGACTTCTGCGATTACTTATTTTTACATATCTTCTAGTTGAAATCAAATTTTTTTATTCTTTCAGAATTGGTACTTGATAAATAATTCAGTTTGAATTGATTCAAAATTTCTAACAAGTGGTATTAGATCCACTCATCTTTGGTTTCATTATGAATTTTTGATTTTTTGAGTAAGTTTTGAATCGACTTATTTATAAGTCATTAAATTCTTATAACATCTTACTCAAATTTCAGATCTATTTGATCTATGTATGAAAGATTTTTTTGATAATTTTGTATTTGGTTTGAAGCTAAAATTGTTTTTCCTAGACCAAAAGGTAGCTTCTCATGTAGAAAGCAAGATCTAAATGATCTGTATATGGTTTGTGTAATTAAATAAAATTCTGAAATGTTTTTATTTTTGGGAAATAATCTTAATTCCTTAAATTTCTGAAATAACTTGCGTTGATTTGAAGATTTACATGTTTGTTTTGATATATTTGGTAAAGAATTATGAAGTTAATTTTCTTATAAGGAAAATAATTTGGATCTGAGATGTATAGTTGTTTATGATTGTGAATGATATGGATAAATTTGAGATGGTAATTTTGTTTATTTAGAAATTCTGATTATTAGGAAATAAAATTTCACTTTAAGATATTCATTTTAATTTTATTATTTAGTAATATTGAACCTAGATTTGAGATGAAAATTGTGTTACTTTAAGTATTGTTTGCTCAATTGGTTCATATATTTATAATGAAATCATTTTGTTGTGATAGTAGTTATATCTTAGACCACATACAGGTTAATTGCACTTATTTTTATCATAAATGTATTAAATGCATTGGTTATTGTAAATTAAATGATGTTGTATGTTTGTGTTTGGAATAAGAATAGACATATGTTACTATTTGATTGTATTTAGTTTGGACATGGATTTGAGAAATCAAACATGGTTGGTAAATGGAGTTTTCATTTTGAAAACCTTTTAATTTGATTTAGGTTTGAATGAAGACTTTGGAAATTATTTTGATATATGATTTATATTTCCATAAGAAATATTTTATTGTTTCTTAAAGAAACAAATATAAAGATAATACGTATCTAGAAGATCGTATTAAGTTTAGATCTAACACTGATTTTGATTTAGCACATCTGAAGTGAATGGAAACATTAGTAAAAGCTTACATTATAAGCTTAATATCTTACAATGTTTCCTTAATAAAAAAAAGAGAAAAGGAAATAAGAATTGAGAACCTGCGGTTTCTATAATGATAAAAGTTTGAGTTTCCATAAATCAGTGAATTACAAGTTTTCTCAAAATAAAGAACCATAGTTCTAACTTAAAAAAGGGATTAGAACATTTAACCATCAAACGGAAATAGGTTTTGACAACAAGCCGAAGTTGTGCAAAGAAATTATTTTAATAGAAGTTGTGTAATTCAAGGTCCAAGACCTGAAGTCTTGAATTATGAAAAGACTTTCTGATAAAGTTTACAAGCTCGAATTCTTATCAGTATTTTTTTAATTTGTCAAAATGTACAAGCTTCTAAAAATAAAGAAGTTTACACAAAATTTGAGAACCTGAAGTTCATAATAAATTAATGAACTTGAAGTTCATGAATTAGAAGCCCGAAGCTTTATTGAAATTGTGTAAAATGATAAAGTTGTACTTCTTGAAGAAGTTAAAGGAAATTAATAAATTGTCATATGAGATAATGATGCTGCATTCAAGAGATTACAAAAATCTTCAAATGAGTTATATCTTACCTTATATCTTCACATTTACATTATATTAACCAAATATCCTAAAGATATTATGTTATATGATATTTCAAACATCATCGGATGTGTGTGTGTATATTAATCTCTTAAAGAGATGTTTTAGAGATTTATTTATATTTATATTACAAAATCCAACATCCCAGAAGAGATGTTATAGGAATTATATTTTTGTTACATTGCAATTCCTTAAAAGGAAACACTATATTCCCTGAAGGAATATCATATAAAAGTTTCGAAGTAATAAAAAAAGGGAATTGTATACCAATATTACACTCCAGAAGTAGTGGTTTTATCTTCGCATCTTACTTTCATTTGGTGCATCTAATTTTGTTACTGTGTTCAAAGTTTGGTATGTCATTTCAAAGATAGTTACAACAAAAATCTCTAGTATGGATGTTTTATGTTATTGTAAAGATAGTAATTATGTAATTTCTACAAAAGAAATATTGTACATTGATATGACATTCCAATAGTGCATATATATCTCTATAAGAGATAAATTCACTCCAGAAGTGGTGATAATAAAATATCCCTAAAAGAGACTAATAAATTAGGAAATAATAACATATCTCTAGAAGAGATTTGTTTATATATTTGGTAATTTTATTAAACCAAATAAATGCATAGAAATTTGATTATAAAGGATCCTAATTTAGTTTAGATTAGATCCTAAAAGTTTGAGAGCTATGCAACGTGTATCATATATTTCATTATAATTATATCAAACCTCTCAAATAGGTAAGAAATTAAATTATCTCTAGAATATATTGTTCTATGTTCATATGTCTAATTATACCATAAAGGTCATGTTCCTAGTTATTATTTCATAAGAAATATTACACGTATAATCAATTCTTGAAGATATATCTTTAAATATTCTCCTGTAGAGATAGTCTATATTTTATATCATAATTTTCATGCAAGCTATACATATGGTCTTATGGAGATCTGTATCTGTAACATTTCAAGTATCCAGAAGATATTATTATTATTATTTTTGCTGTATTTTTATTTTTGCAGAACTCTCAAAAGAGATGTGTAGAAATGTCTACATGCAATTTCAAATTATTCTTTGATATGTAATCATAATTAATGTTCAGAAATGATATTTGAGATATAATTGAGGAATAGAACTTAACAACTTGAAGTTGTGTGTATTTTGTTCGAACTAGAAGTTCGATATGGTTCCAAACCAGAAGTTTTCCTCTGAACTATATGAAAACATTTTAGCTAAAAATTTCGACAATAGCAAATATGCTAATATAATTGAAGGGTCTGGAAGAGCCCATATAGTATTAACAAATGGTACATATATCTTAATTCAAAGTACATTATACTCAAGCAAATTTAAAAGAAATTTGTTGAGTTTTGAGGATATATAAATGAATGGCTACCATATTGGAACTATAATGAAAACGTCAAAGAATATCTTTGCGTTATTTCTAAAATTGAAAGCTGGAAGCTTATTTTAGAAAAATTTGGTACAATTTCAACTGAATTATATTTCACAAAATTTGGCATAATTGAATCCCATATTTAAACATGAGCCAGAAGCTCACAAATATCACTTGAATGCATCATATCAATTGATAAAAGAATTATCCTCCTATTATTAATATGTATGGTGTATTGCTAGTAGCAATATGATAATGGATCAAAATGAGAATCCAAATATGATTATTATTTAATTTGACAATGTTTGTCAACATTGAGGGGGAGTATAAAGAGATACAAGTTCATTTTGATCATCAGTGTCAAATATTTGTTAACATATATAATGATGCAAAATATTAAGTAACTTGAATAAATTATTAATAATATCCCTTGTAGACTTTCTCCAATATTGATTTGAATCCTCGAAGGATCAAAATGTGTAAACCATATTTGGAATATGTACAAAAGTCAGTTTGAAATACTTTTGGAGTAAATAATAAAGATGTCAAATAAAAGATGTGAGTGTTCTTGAAGAAACACTTAAGGGTGCTCTTGAAGAGACTAATGACATGATTGTCAAATAACCCTAGAAGTGGTTTAGGTACCTAAAACATGATAATTAAAGAGATCTCAATAAATCATGTCTATAACTGACAAGAAATAACCATCGATGATAAATTTGTAAATAATAAAGCGCTTATGTTTATAAATAGATTAAGTATCTTGAATTAAGGGAAAACATGACTGGCCATCATGAATCCTTTACTAATAGAGAATTATGGACATGTAGTCCGTAAAGTAGCGAAAGTATTGAAATGCTTAATATACACCGAAGGTATAAATGTGGTTTAAATCATATTAAATGATGTAAGTCTACAAATTCCTAAAGAATATAAATAACTTTCATGGTAATAAAGAATGCAAAGAACAAGGAGCGTAGATTACAATCTACTTTTAAGTATTGTTGTAATGAAAATCTTGATATAATTCATGATGAGTAGATTACTTCCTATTTTTAGGTATTTTGTAATGAAACTCTTAATATCCATTGAAGTGTTAGTTGCAATGTGCAAAACTTATTAAAATATATAAGTTCCTGAAGAATATAAATAACTTTAATGATTATAAAGAATGCAAAGAACATGGAATATAGATTTCAACCTTCTTCTAAGTATTGCTGTGATGAAAATCTTGATGCACTTCAAGATGAGTACATTACTTCTTGCTTTTAAGTATTGTTGTAATGGAACTTCTAATATTCATCAAAGATGTAGTTGCAATATGAAAAACTGATTTGAAGCATAAAAATTAAAGCACATGATGTGTTTTTCATAAAGGTAGCAAACAAAATGCATAAAATGCAAATCATGTTTGGAAGAAACAATCTTGGAAATTTTGATTGTATCGAAGGAAACTATTAATAAATTGTATTATTAATATACATATTTATGGATCCAGAAGTATCTATAACATCTTAAGTTATCGAAAGACGAATACGAATTCATAGAAACTTTTAAATCAAGGGGAGAATAAGTATTTTATAATGCACTCTTTTTCCTTAACTAAGATTTTTCCCACTGGGTTTTTATTAGTAAGGTTTTAATGAGGCATTATCTAGATCTAGAAGTATCAACTCCCCAGTGATTGAAAATAAGTTACAATGTACTCTTTTCCCTTAGTTAAGATAATGAGGCATTATCTTGATCTAGAAGAATCAAACATCTTTTCAAGAAATAACATCTCAAATATGTTATTTAAGTTAAATTGTATTTTTATCCTTGACTAAGGTTTTTCCCATCGGGTTTTCCTTTGTAAGGTTATTAATGAAGTATTGTATTGGTCCAAAAGTATCAAACTCTATTTGATTCTGAAAATATTGAAATATGTCATACTATATTGTACTATTTTTCCTTCACTAAGATTTTTCCCATTGGGTTTTTCTTAGTAAGGTTTTAACGAGGCATTAGTTTGATCCAGAAGCATCAAACTTCATTCGAAGAAATGAGAAAATAAAATATGTCATTGTACTTCTTTTCCTTCACTAAGATTTTTCCCATAGGGTTTTTCTTAGTAAGGTTTTAATGAGGCATTGTTTTGATCCCGAAGTATCAAACTCTTAGAAGGAATATCATATTTAATATGATATCTATGATTTCACAAGTTGCACTCTTTTCCTCGTTTAAGGTTTTTCCTATTGGGTTTTCATAACAGAGGATTTCAATGAGGCAACAGACAATACCTATATCAGCTGAATGGATATATGCAAACAAGATAATAATGAGGGGGAGCAATTATCATATATATTTCAAAAGTGACAACTTCAAGTTAGGAGAGCATTCAAGATTTTGAAGATGCATATTCAAGGGGGAGTGTTGTAATATTATAAAGTGTGAATATGTTGTATAATGTTTGTTATATTTTGTTTAGTCCCGCATCATGGGATAGGTTCAATACTATGCTCCAAGGCCTATATATAATGGAGTCTATGTAATGTAAATGTATGACTAATATCTGAGTAATAACATTTTCTTCTTTCTCCTTCTCTAATGGCTTCTTATCTCCTTCTATTTTATAACAGAACTGACATACTACTAGCGTTGTTAACTGATTTTATTGTTTTATTTGTTGGTCCAATTCAATGTTAGGTTTGTTAAATGCTTTTACATTGATTGATTCTATTTATATAGGGTATGTGTAAGATAATAATTACAGTCAGTGCTTGGATATCACAATCAATTAAATATACACTATGTAATTAAATATGTTTTTAGTTAAATGTGTTAGTTATAGGAAATATTAGTTAGTGCTTTGATAATAATTACACCATATTAGTCAATGCTTGGACAACATATTGGTATTTTTGACTTGACTAACTCTTTATTTGCATTTGCAGGGAGACAAAAGCAGTCCAAGATATTGTTTTGCATCATTTATTACTGCAAAGTTTGTAGTAGACCACTTTTAGATATTTTTCAAACTACTGTATTTTTTATAAATACTACCACAGTTGCAAATTATCACTAACATTGCCTTTGTGTTTGGTTGTTCTTTTGATGCTGCATATTGTCACTGTAAATTAAGATTAACTTAACATCAATTTCTATTTAACCTAAAAATTAATGACACATAACCTAAATTATCATTTATTACTGCAATGTTTATTGTACATTAAGATTAAACCTTCTTGAATGAAGAGACGAAACCACAACCCTTGGTTTGATCTTTAAAGTATTATGAATTATTATAAATATTTTACTAAACTAACGAGGTATTTTAGAATTATTAGCAAATAATTTATTTAAATGTTTACGTTTTTCTGGAAAACTAGAATTTACGTATGTTTTATGTCAGTGTTGCTAGAGTTGGATGTACCAACCGATGCTTACTTATCCAGTTAATTTTCAAATGGATACTTTAAATTATTTTATTGCCTCGGTTCTGTTCAATAAGGGATCTTATACACCTATACTGCATGTTAGTTTGTTGAATGGTTATTGTTCCAAATATCGTTGCCCAGTTAACCTTTACTTTTCTTATACGATAAAAATACGGTTATAACTATAAAAGGTTAATAAGATATCCATTTACACTAATATACACTTGCAAAAATAAACTATTGAGGATTATGGTGTTTTCTAACATGAGTTTGGTACGACCTAACACACTATAATCATCTCTAAGCTAAATTTTAGGTTGCTTCAAATAAATGAAATCAATTTCAGATATCAGATATCTATATCCGCCTATGCGGATGGATATCAGATATTCTTCGATCACTTCACAAGTGATAAATATAAACAAATAAATAGAAAATTTTGATTCATTATAAATCCATTTCAATGCTAAAAATATAAAAAATAATAAATATGCTAATAAAATTAATTTTTAGCAACAGATATTGATTTTATACGCATATAAGTTTTTTTTCTAGATAGAATAGTAAATGACTATCATTTTTTATACTAAAATACATAAAAACATAATTATAATCTTGATAAAAACGGACGGATAATTTTCGAATGCGGATATGGCCGTATCTGTATCCCTTTTTCGAATATCGGATAATTTTTCATATTTCGGATACAGATACAGATGGACTTTAGATTTTTCGAGTACTCATTAACAACCCTAATATTACACAAATATTATTGTTTCTTTTTTTATTGCGAGATATTATTACTTAATTCTATCTCAAGTTGTTTAAGTCCCTTAATATTTCTCATTATCGAGATCATGGTAAGCTTTCAAGTTTCATGTATAAAAAGAGCTTTGGCATTTCTTAACATCAAATTTTTGTCACGGGAGTTACATGATTATTATTGTGATATATTAGGGAGAGTTTTAAATTTACCTTAGATATGTTTGGTTATGTTATTGGCAAAACATGTAATTGGAAATTACACTACATCAATTCTTTTTTTGTGTCAAGATCTTTTTACCACTTTATCACAATAGATTGTTATCAGTTTACCATATAAAAAGATTGAGCATGATAATTTTAGTTTGCTATACTTCAATAAATTTTCCTCATAATTCCATGTAAGGTTTTGTGATTGGTTAACAATAATATTGCTCCATGATTTTCATGTTGCCATGATTCTTATCTTTGCAGCTACGACTTAGCAGTTCAGAGGTAGAAAGAAACATAATTAAGGTGCAGAAAAGGTACCAACATTACTGATAAATTATAGCATTTTGCTTCAATTGTCTATTTGTGAATCACCAATTATTATTGTTTATTTTTTTATTGCGAGATATAATTACTTGATTCTATTTCAAGTTGTTTAAGTCCCTTAATATTCCTCATTATCGAAATCATGGTAACCTTTCAACTTGCATGTATAAAAAGAGCTTTGGCATTCTTAACATCAGATTTTTTTCTCACAAGAGTTACATAATTTATCATTGTGGTATATTAGGGAGATTCTTAAAATTACCTTAGATATGTTTGGTTATGTTATTGGCAAAACATGCAATTGGCAATCACTCTGCATCCATTCTGTTTTTGCGTCAATATCATTTTATCGCTTTATCATGATAGAGTATTATCAGTTTACTATATAAAAAGATTGAGCATGATGACAAGCACCATTGTCCCGGTGGTTAAGTGATTCGACTTTGGTGCGAGAGGTCACAAGTTCGAAACTTGCGTAGCATGATTCGAACATATATTGACATTTGATTTGTGTCTTATTGTCCCAGTGACATGTTGTATCTAAGTACCATTTCAAAAAAAAAAGATTGCGCATGATATTTTAGTTTGTTATACTTCAATTGATATTCCTCATAATGACATGTATGGTTTTTTGATTAGTTAACAATAATATTGCTCCATGATTTTGATGTTGACGTTATTCTTATCTTTGCAGCTACGACGCTAGCAGTTCAGAGGCAGTAATTAAGGTGCAGAAAAGGTACCAATGTTACCAAGGTTCCTTGAATTCTACTCTAATTTCCGTTGTAGATGCCAAAACTTTACATGATCATTATGCCAAAATTTTATCTGGTAGCTCGCTGTTTAGGAAGTTTAAAATGTCATTTGCTGCACTGGACCGTGCATCTGAAGCTGCTGTTGTATTTTCAGTTCATGTTTTCTTTACATTTTTTGCCTCATTCTGCTCATTTTCTTCAATAATTATTTCAGGTTGTTTTGTGTTTGAAGCAGCATTGGAGGACCGCGGATCATCAACAAAAACTCCAGTGTTCTGTGCATGGGATTTAGAGCATCTCTCACTGCTTGGATTCTGGTTTGATTTTATGGGATACAATGGCTAAAACTACCTTCCAAAATTATGAATTTTAAAAGTTGAATTTTGTGTATCAATGACCATATCATATTAACTCCCAAAAATTTTGGTGCATGGTGAAAATTAATTTTTAATCCCATTTTCATACGGAAAAAAAATCAACTTACTACATAGGTTTACCAAGTTCAAACCTTCACAGAGAAAAGACCAAAATTATATGGTATTAAAAAATAAACTGCTTTACCATATCATCATGGAGTAACTTCTAGAAATGAAGAGGAAGAAAGAAGTTCATCTTCTAAGGAACAAGTTTAATTAAATGACGAGAATGCATAAATAACGAGAGAGAAAACTGCTCAAAAGAACGACCAGGTAGATATATTTGAGTATTTCATGAAATTATTTTATTGAAGTTTAAATGGCACAATTTTGGATACTCCCATCCATAAACAAAATTTTTGATTTCATAACAAGAAGAAAACTGAATGTTGAAACAAATTAGCAAAGATAAATGAGCAAAAATTAACTCATAAATGAAGTGCACATGTTGCTATACATTTTTTTCTTCTGCTAAATTGAAAATATCAGCTTGACAGCGTCCAAAAATTTATGTAACTCGGTTTTTTACTTTTATGTTTTCATATAGCCAATCTACCTTCAATAGTATCACTTTCATCCTTAGAAATGGATGCTTTAGGTTTGGACATAATCCCAGAAAATCCAATGTGGTCTAATAAAATCAAACACATAGAAAAATCAAATAGTTTTAAATGTCTGTATCGCTTGATGTTGGTACTTCAATATTTATAAGGAAATTGTTTGATTTTTCTTTATTGTTTATGGATGAAAAAATATTTTGTATTCAAATCCAAACATAGCCTTGGTTTCTATTTCAAATCGTTTGGATTTTTGGATGCATTTCGAAGAACGCATTTTTATTGCAAACTATCATGTATTTAGTAAAACAGAGTACTAAAGCATTTTAAAGGATTGTAGTACTAATTATGTTCCAACTTTGTTGGCATTTAGAAGAATATAAAAAATCTCTCCTTTTTCAGCGATTACCCGCTTTGTTAATGGCAGTCATAATTGCATAAATAATATCCTAAAATAAGATAATAATCTTATGAAGAAAAGGTATGCTAAGATTCTTGTCCTAAATTCAACGCAAATAATGGAAATAAAGATGTTGTTATTTCTTAACTTTTTTTAATAGAAAAGTTAGTCCATTTTTACCTTATCATAGTAGATTGAAACTCGTGGTGTACGGGCAATCACCATCGGTTGCTATTATTTAAGCTATTATTTGGACTTTATATCGTTACCAGTTTTTATTTTGACCTTTCTTAGTTTGCTTTTTATTCGTTTGCTTTCAAAATACTACTTAGTTTTTATTTAAGCCATTATTTGGAAGCATGATATGGTGTCACTAAGTGAGTCCTCAACTGACCATGAGATAGCTCTAGCTAAAACTGTGAAATGTCTAGGATTGGGTGCAAATTCTGTAATATGAACTAGCTTCATTCTGGCAATCCTTTTGTATTCCTAAACGGTATAAAACAGATTTTACAATTATTTTAATTAATGGATATCACAAAACTTAAAGAACATGACAAGTTCACATTGAAGAACCGGTCTTACCAAGCATAGAAGAATGCATGTTGAAATGAAATTATAAAGAGTGCAAGACAATGAACCCAAAGCCTACAAAAAAAAGATAAATGATATGATTCCAAACTGGCCGCAATAATAATTTATTGGAAGCCACCTTTCAAATTTTAAAATATAAACGTGGTTATATATCAAAATCACCAATCAAAATTTGAAATTTCAAAAAGGCAAGGTGGAAATCCTATTTATTGAATTCTCACCGTTAATAGAATTGTGAAGTGATGATGCATTTAGATACATTTTTGCTCACAGCCAACATTAGCTAAAAGAGCATATGCATATAAAAGTACAAGTATTATTTCCATAGTGTAAAATTAACCAAAAACGGATAGTAGAACTATGTGCTTTCAAATTATTGGTTCTATGAATGTTCTTCAACTATCTTGGTCTTCTCGGTCATTGCTTCAAGTTCAATTTATGTTAGCATTGTTATTGTCAGATCTACTTCCACAAGTGCAACTATAAATGCATGCACATTGTGATTAAATGCAGGTCCACCTGGACGTGCATATATACTCGTGTAAATAAAATCAATTAGTCATCACTAGCTAATTCATCATGTAACGACCATGAAATTCCGACCCAATTTTTAAAAAAAATTAGAACCGTTATTTTACTATAAAATGTGAAACTTTCATATGATTTCAATCAACGTTCAAACTTTGTTTCTAAATTGCGCCTAGATGATTGTAGATATGGGTAAAGTTTCGTCGGAAAATACCGTAGTAAATTTCGTGCGCATTTTACTGCACATCAGTTCATTTTAAAACGTGAAAAATTTTATCTGCCGAACCTAAATATTTTACATAGAAAAATTCTAAATCATCTTTTGACAAAGACGTCATTTTTCGTTTTTCAAAATTCGGACATCTTTAGCTCCGTCGATCTTATTCTTCGGTGTTTTGCTGCATTCCCCGTAATAGAAATTTCAAATATTCACAAACGATCTCCGTTACCGTTCAAACTTCATATTTGGAATACGCCTAGATAGACATAGGTGTACGCCAAATTTCATCGAAAAATATTGTAGTAAATTTCGCTCGTCAAATTTACATATTAGTTTTAATTTTATGTGTAAATTTTCTATCGTTCGAACTCAAATATTTTTTGCAATGTTGCATAAGAAAAATATTCTGATCATATCGACGCATTTCGTTTCGTCAAATTCCGCTTTTAATTGTTAGCTAAAATGTTCACTCGTGCAAATGGTTCAATAAGATTTACCACTTCGCAAACAATGTCAAACCATCAATACCTTCATACCGTTGTGTCCGCCTCGCCGCACTGATCAAAACGGTATATTTGTTTGTGTCAATCGGAGTTCGGCGTTGCAAGCTATTAATTGGTTAACGGAGTACAAACTGGTCTGTTACGCCACACAAACCGGTACCTACCTTTTCCCGCTCAGAATTCAAATAGCCCTTCAGAAAACCCAATAGCCACTGTGACAAATCATCATTTCATTTGCACGGGGACTCTATGTTTCTCTGTTTATATCTGCTATCCTCTGCTCTATAGCTCACTTCATTTACTGCCCATTTCATTTCAGCTTTTCTTTGGTACGTAACATTCTTCTCTCCTTTGCACTCCTTTCCTTCTCCCTCTTCTTTAGTTTACGTTATTTATTTATTTTGAAGAAAAGCATATGTAAACTCCTCCCCTCCTCATGCATGCCCACACCAGCCCCTCCCCAGCATCCGCCTACGCACCCACCCCAGCTCCGTCCGCCTGCCCCACTCCACCACCGGAACACCCAGCTCCCAACCAGACCACCTCCATCCCCAGCGTCCCGCCCCATGCCTGTAACGACCCGTAAAATTTCAACTGTTTTATTAACGTAATTAGTTGAAATTTTATGAAATTTTAAACGATAAAATTTTGAAATAAAAATTTGATATTTGAAATGCGTCTAGTTAAACATAGTAACTGGTAAATTTTCGTCCGAAAATACGAAAGTTTATTTCGCGCGTAAATTCACTTCAATTTAATCAGTTAAAAAGCGATGGAAATAAAATGTTTCCGAAACCTAAATATTTTTACATAGAAAAATTCTAAATCATCTTCTGAGCAAGATTTCAGTTTGTCGTTTTTCCAAATTCGGACATCTTTGGCTTCGTCGTTCTTATTTTCTGCAAAATAGCAGTATTTTGGTACCGATATCGATTTTTATCGGATGATTGTACCACTGATTTCTATATACCGTTTTGATCGTCTCGTCGTGCCGATCTCTACGGTATATTCGATTGTCAAATTCGGAGTTCCGGTGTACGTTGCACTTTGCGTAACGCCTACCGTATCGGTAACCGTTTTTGCACCTTTTTGACTTCCGTGGCCTTTATTTCTCCACCGGCTGAAAATTGAATAGGCACTTGATATTTATTTTCACTGAATTCAACTCGTGACTCTTTATTTCCTACTTTTTTTAAAATTTATATCCATTGTTTCGTTTTATAACTTTTGGTTCGACCTTTTACTTCTAGTCTTTCCCCTTTCTCCTCTGACTTCAGCAAGCCTTCGTTCTTCTCTTCCCAGACCTCCCAACATCTCACCGCCTTCTATTAAATGAAGCCACGTCCATGGCATACCCGAGCTCCACCTTAAACCCGGTTGCCTCGCCTCCCTCCTCATGCTACGTCACCACCACCACCGAACTCGCCTACGTGGCAAACCTACACCCGACAGTCCCGGCTTCATCCGCTTCGAGCTGCTCCGCTTTTCACCTGCAGCCTACCCACCACTGCTTCAACAGCCACCGCCGTTGTTATTTCCTCCACCAATTCATCACACCCGAGAACCCTTGGCCTCCCCGCCTTTGCCACGCAACCAACCTGCCTTCCTCCTCGCGCGCTCAGGTAGCAACCACTGCCATCCTAAGGCTCTTTTATATACCCCTACCATCCTAAAGATCTTTTAAAATTTATATATACATCACTATTATGTAAGTGAGATACATGTGTTTTGTTTTTTTTTGTTTCAAAAGCATGTCGTATAAGTGGCTGTGTCCTATTTTATTTATATATATTAGTAAAGTTTGCATAGTGATTTTAAAATAAGTATTGTATGCGTTGTTAGTAATTTCCTAGTAAGTATACTTATTGATAAAATGCCGTGTGTTCTGTATGTTATAGAGTCATATATATTAGTTTATAAAAAATTTCGGTTGTTGCTTATAGTTTTAATCTACAGTTATATATATATTAGTCTGGTCAAGTGAAGGTTTTAGGCATGTCAGTAGGTGTATATGTGAGATTCTTATGAAGTGTTGTCAAGATCAGTTCGTATAAAATATGTATATTTCAGTTTATGAACTTTTTTTTTATATTTTAAAGTGGTTTATATAGTTTGTTATTTACAGTTTGGGTTTAAGGTTCAAGTATTAATACATGTGATGTAACGGTTCATATTTTTTTTAGTATAATATAGTACAGGTTAATAAAGCAAGCTATAATATAGTAGTGGTCTCAGCTAGTATGCACAGTGACTTATATGTCATTTATATGAAATAGGTAAACTCTAGAATAGTACTATTATATGCTTTGTTTTAGTCGTACTATTTATGTATACACTAGTTGTATATTTGATTTATAGAATGAATTTTTCATTTAAAATAAATTTACATGCTTTTATACGAGTAACTATATGAATATAATATAATGTATATATTTTAATTTAAAAACGTGTTGTATTTAGAGCATGATTATATATATACAATTATATCTATGTGTTCACTTATACCATCGATTTAGTTCTGATTCAATTTACTCTATTTCGTAGCTATCAGCTTTGTCGAATTCGTGCCGTCTAGCCTAGTTTTGGAATTCGTGCTTTGATTCGTAATTCAATGTCAGTGACCGTTTCAGTGTGCGCATCCGTGTCATCTTCTCGTGTATCTCTAGCCTCGAAAGGTGAGCAATCACTCACGATTAACGTTCTTTTATCTATTAAATTTGATTTCAATTGAAACGACAATTGAAATATGCTGTTGTTTGATATATACACTGTTATTACCTGTATCAGTTCACTTGTGACATCTGACACCATTATCTGTTATATATGCAATGATAATCCAGTTTGGTTGTTAAATGATTGATTGTTTGATGTTTATATTGGACGTTAAATTGTTAATGTTAAAATGATAAATAGTGTGAAATTGAACTTGATATAGGATAATTAAATGTTAAATTTGATTAACTGACATTTGTATAATATGACCCCTTTAACCATTGAATTTATTGACACGTAGGATTCGTTTAATTACAATTTGAACCACTGAATGTATGTTGCTAAATTTATGATGGATAAAATTGAAATATATGACAAGTGAAAACCGTAATGTAATAATCTTTAATCTACATGAAATGATAGTGTAGATTCTAGAAATAATTATATTAATTCGTACAAATAACAATGCAAATTAATACGGTTATTTCGGGATTATTTGAATTAATTTTTGGATTGTTATTGTTTGTTGTTATTGCTTGTTTATTTACTTTGACACCATCCCAGTTATCACACTGCAAGTTCCCTTTGCTATGTTTTGATTTTGAATTGAATTGGAATCGGGTTGAAATGATAAATACCCAAAATTGAACTTTGACCTAGGAAAGAAAATTAAATAAAACCCGATTGGTCAATAATTTGTTTTAAAAATAAACGATGATTTTATTTGAATAAATAATATGGTTTTGAAATGAAGTTGAAATTTGAATTTTAATGAAAGGAAAATGTTAATATTTAATAATCTGAAACAAAAAAAAAATAATTAACGATATAATGGATGAAAGAATATTGTTAATTTGAGAAATGATTTGATAATTAAGTTTGAAATTATAATTAAGTTTGATAATTAAGTTTGAAATTATAATTAAGTTTGAAATTATTAAGTTTGAAATGAATTAATAATTAAGTTTGAAATTATTAAACCTTGAAATTATTGAATAATTAAGTTTTGAATTATTTAATACTTAAATAAGATTAAATTATTTAATGATTAAATTGAATTGAAATTCTTTAATAAGAAAAATTGAACTTTTGAATAAGTGAATTTTACTTCGTAAATAATTGAAATTGAGTTTCTTTATTAATTAAGTTTTGGAAAATTATTTAAGGAAGTAAATAATTGAAATGGAATTTCTTTAACAAGAAATGAAAATGTGATATTTTTGGAATTAATGTAAGACTTGTAATTGAAAGAATTTGATTTGATGAATTTAATTTAATTCAATTTGTAAGTTTTGATATGATGAAGTTGAACTTAAGTAATTGATTTAACGAATTGGAAATTTAATAAAAATTGTTTTGAATGACAAATTAACTTAACAAATATTGAATGAAATAGATAAATGAATTTAATTTGATTTGAATGTTAAATTAAATTAATTTAAATGATTTCGGAATGAAACTTATATATGAATTTAAATGAATATTGGAATGGTTTTAAATAAAAATTGAAATTGTATTATAAGATTTTGAAATGGTAATTTGTAAGTTTTGAAACATAAATTATGGAAATTGATTTAGAAAGTAAATGAAATGTTGGTTTCCAAACTCTGATTGAAATTGTAATTGATTTGGTTTTGAAATTTATTAAACGACCAATCGGTGAAATAATTACGGAAGTTATTAAAGAGACCGGAATTCGGTTATGGATATACTCTCTATCTAAACCGAAAACCACTTTAATAACTATACGCGGAGTGATGATCCAGAATGAAGTGGTTGGAAATGATGTACGTGATGACTGAAGAAAGTGAACGATAATGGATAGCCTTGACACTTGTGTCAAATTGGAAATGACTAAAACAGGAGCTGTGCCGGGCCAATGGAGGATTGATACCTCAAGTGGACACACTTCTTCGAACTACTTATACTTGTTGTCGATTGGTGCACCCTTGATTTGGGAGTGTTGTATCACGGTGTTGCGGGCGCTGCGGCGTTGCGTTCTCACCAGTCCGGATCAGGCGAACGGTAGTATCACTACCTTGGGTATAGCCTCATGTGCCTTGTCATACTTGTATTCCATTTATGCGCGACCACTACGATTTTGATTTGTATCTTTAGTATATGGATTGCCCTCTGGTGACTTCCGGTTTTGGGGAAACTACGGTCTTGTATATGCTTTTGGGAATAAAAATGTGTTAAGGGTGGAATGGGCCATGACTTAACGCTATTTTGATATCTTTATATTACTGATAGACATTATCTACTTAGCGTATATTACTACTTAGTAGATAGTTTGACGGATCCTTAAAGGATGGTTATTCCAAACATCCTTTGAGTTACTTGTATTTCAATTGCTATTTCACTTGAGTTGGATTTATTAATATAAGAATGTTAATCCTGACTCGAGTGTCTTGTGTTTTTGCTTTACGCTCGGGTCAGACTGAGTGTACCAGTATTCGAGACTCACCTTTGGAGTTGGAGCTTTGCTTGAAGATCCAGCCATCTATTCTGCTTTCAGTATTCGATGATTCCAGTGATGTATTCTGATTTGTATCTGATGTATCGTATTACTCTTCTGTTGTAAACTCTGATGTATTTTTATATATTCATATAGTAGCTTCATGAACTACTATCTCTTTTATTTCCGCTGCATTTATTACTCTGTGTCTGTGATCTGTGATTATATCTATTTACTGTATATGCTTAGTTTTGCCAAATTTAAATTAACAACGCGGTATTTTGAGCAATTCAACTCCGGCATGAGTGTCTACCTATACACTTATAATGGACGCGAATGGTCCAAAATTCCGGGTCGTTAAAGTTGGTATCAGAGCTTTGGTAGCTCTAGGCAAAACTTAACATATAGGGTAAATGTATTTACAGAATCACTCTCATTCGAGTTTCAATCTCTTCAATTGATTCGTTCCTTTGAAATTTTGGAACATTCCCTCGGTTCCAAAATTCATTCGTGTCCTTCACTATTCGTCTTCTTTCAATTCTGGAGCATCCCACAACTCCACTTCGAATAATCTTTATAATGAGTCGGCAATCTCGCCAATCTCAAATTTATTTGTAAAGGAGTGAAACTCCTTCATAGTCGCGTCGATTTACCGGAGATTTCTGTATCCTCGGTTTACGATGCTATCTATTCCCTGCTATACCTGAATTCCTGAATTTCATCTCTTGAGATCGAGTGTTGATTTACCTCGGAATTCAGCATCGATCTTATTCTTGAAGTTACGGACGACCCGGTTAAGGTTGCCCGTGAATTAAATAAACTCATCCATCTTCCGATTGTGGTAATTGAATTATCTTATCTTCTGTTTCAAACTTATTTTCGAATCAGAATTCTCTTTGATTTGAGTCCATCAAATTTGAATCTCTATCCTTGCTTTGAATTCATTCTTGTATCGTCGAGCGAGGAAGTGTATTTGTAAATTTATATTAAAATTTTTTTCTATATTGTGTTGTTTGAGTTGCTGATGTTGATTTGGGTTTTCGATCGATTCGTCTGATCAACGCTATCGATAGGATTTCCAAAACACTTGAGCAGAGCAAACTGACACAATATTTTTTTCAAATTTGTTTGATTATATTATAAAAATATAAGTAAAATTTTCTGGAATTTAATAAGTTAATTAAATTGGTTGTTTGAAATGATAATATTTGATTATCATTTATTGTTCTAAATGAATTTATAAATATGGTTTATAAATTGATTTGGAATTTGAAATGAATTTAATTCAGAAATTTGAGAATTTAGTTTCCAGTGATTCCGAACTTTGGTTTTAAAACTTTAAAGTATATAGTATTGGAAGTATTTCCGAATAGAAATCGTTTTCAAAAAAAAAATTTAAATGTTGAAATCAGTGCTCTTCTCTTTGTCGCTGGAAAATAATTTCGGTGATGGCGGCCGCATCATCGACATTAATTTTCGAGTTTTGAAGTGGAAATACTATTATGTAGCTTTGCTACGGTTTTGTTTGAAAAATTTATTTTGATTTCAAATTCTTCAGTATATTTTGATTTACATATATATAAGTATCTTATTTGATTTGATATAAATATATTATATATATCTCTAAATTGTTTAAAGTTAATCGGAAATCTAATTCTTAAATTTTGTTAAAGGATGATTTTAATAAAACCAAAATTTGGAATAAAATTTGCTTTGAAAGAATTAATAAATTGAAATTTGATCAATTTATGAAATACCTTGAATTTAAAAGCAATTAGAGAATATAAATTAATTTAAATCGAAACTTTTATGGTTTAAATTAATTTATATGGGTTAAATATATATGTGATTAGATATATTAAGTAGAATAAATTTAACAATAATTTGGAATAAAGAAGAATTTAAAATTTCTGAAATATATGATTATAATAAAAGACTATTCAAATTTATGGTTTTATAAATTGTAAATTTAAGATAATTGGATAATAAGATAATGAATTTAGAAATAGTTGAGATTGATTTTAGTGAAATCAAATGGATTAAATCAATTATTGAATATCAATTAATTTAAATTTGAATTTATATGGTTTAAATTAATTGTTATCTTGTATTTCAAATCTATTTTCTTTCTGGTTGTTTTTATTCTCCTACCTCGTTCCTTTTCGAGGACGAAAAGTTTTGAGTGGGGGAGAGTGTAACGACCCGTAAAATTTCAACTGTTTTATTAACGTAATTAGTTGAAATTTTATGAAATTTTAAACGATAAAATTTTGAAATAAAAATTTGATATTTGAAATGCGTCTAGTTAAACATAGTAACTGGTAAATTTTCGTCCGAAAATACGAAAGTTTATTTCGCGCGTAAATTCACTTCAATTTAATCAGTTAAAAAGCGATGGAAATAAAATGTTTCCGAAACCTAAATATTTTTACATAGAAAAATTCTAAATCATCTTCTGAGCAAGATTTCAGTTTGTCGTTTTTCCAAATTCGGACATCTTTGGCTTCGTCGTTCTTATTTTCTGCAAAATAGCAGTATTTTGGTACCGATATCGATTTTTATCGGATGATTGTACCACTGATTTCTATATACCGTTTTGATCGTCTCGTCGTGCCGATCTCTACGGTATATTCGATTGTCAAATTCGGAGTTCCGGTGTACGTTGCACTTTGCGTAACGCCTACCGTATCGGTAACCGTTTTTGCACCTTTTTGACTTCCGTGGCCTTTATTTCTCCACCGGCTGAAAATTGAATAGGCACTTGATATTTATTTTCACTGAATTCAACTCGTGACTCTTTATTTCCTACTTTTTTTAAAATTTATATCCATTGTTTCGTTTTATAACTTTTGGTTCGACCTTTTACTTCTAGTCTTTCCCCTTTCTCCTCTGACTTCAGCAAGCCTTCGTTCTTCTCTTCCCAGACCTCCCAACATCTCACCGCCTTCTATTAAATGAAGCCACGTCCATGGCATACCCGAGCTCCACCTTAAACCCGGTTGCCTCGCCTCCCTCCTCATGCTACATCACCACCACCACCGAACTCGCCTACGTGGCAAACCTACACCCGACAGTCCCGGCTTCATCCGCTTCGAGCTGCTCCGCTTTTCACCTGCAGCCTACCCACCACTGCTTCAACAGCCACCGCCGTTGTTATTTCCTCCACCAATTCATCACACCCGAGAACCCTTGGCCTCCCCGCCTTTGCCACGCAACCAACCTGCCTTCCTCCTCGCGCGCTCAGGTAGCAACCACTGCCATCCTAAGGCTCTTTTATATACCCCTACCATCCTAAAGATCTTTTAAAATTTATATATACATCACTATTATGTAAGTGAGATACATGTGTTTTGTTTTTTTTTGTTTCAAAAGCATGTCGTATAAGTGGCTGTGTCCTATTTTATTTATATATATTAGTAAAGTTTGCATAGTGATTTTAAAATAAGTATTGTATGCGTTGTTAGTAATTTCCTAGTAAGTATACTTATTGATAAAATGCCGTGTGTTCTGTATGTTATAGAGTCATATATATTAGTTTATAAAAAATTTCGGTTGTTGCTTATAGTTTTAATCTACAGTTATATATATATTAGTCTGGTCAAGTGAAGGTTTTAGGCATGTCAGTAGGTGTATATGTGAGATTCTTATGAAGTGTTGTCAAGATCAGTTCGTATAAAATATGTATATTTCAGTTTATGAACTTTTTTTTTATATTTTAAAGTGGTTTATATAGTTTGTTATTTACAGTTTGGGTTTAAGGTTCAAGTATTAATACATGTGATGTAACGGTTCATATTTTTTTTAGTATAATATAGTACAGGTTAATAAAGCAAGCTATAATATAGTAGTGGTCTCAGCTAGTATGCACAGTGACTTATATGTCATTTATATGAAATAGGTAAACTCTAGAATAGTACTATTATATGCTTTGTTTTAGTCGTACTATTTATGTATACACTAGTTGTATATTTGATTTATAGAATGAATTTTTCATTTAAAATAAATTTACATGCTTTTATACGAGTAACTATATGAATATAATATAATGTATATATTTTAATTTAAAAACGTGTTGTATTTAGAGCATGATTATATATATACAATTATATCTATGTGTTCACTTATACCATCGATTTAGTTCTGATTCAATTTACTCTATTTCGTAGCTATCAGCTTTGTCGAATTCGTGCCGTCTAGCCTAGTTTTGGAATTCGTGCTTTGATTCGTAATTCAATGTCAGTGACCGTTTCAGTGTGCGCATCCGTGTCATCTTCTCGTGTATCTCTAGCCTCGAAAGGTGAGCAATCACTCACGATTAACGTTCTTTTATCTATTAAATTTGATTTCAATTGAAACGACAATTGAAATATGCTGTTGTTTGATATATACACTGTTATTACCTGTATCAGTTCACTTGTGACATCTGACACCATTATCTGTTATATATGCAATGATAATCCAGTTTGGTTGTTAAATGATTGATTGTTTGATGTTTATATTGGACGTTAAATTGTTAATGTTAAAATGATAAATAGTGTGAAATTGAACTTGATATAGGATAATTAAATGTTAAATTTGATTAACTGACATTTGTATAATATGACCCCTTTAACCATTGAATTTATTGACACGTAGGATTCGTTTAATTACAATTTGAACCACTGAATGTATGTTGCTAAATTTATGATGGATAAAATTGAAATATATGACAAGTGAAAACCGTAATGTAATAATCTTTAATCTACATGAAATGATAGTGTAGATTCTAGAAATAATTATATTAATTCGTACAAATAACAATGCGAATTAATACGGTTATTTCGGGATTATTTGAATTAATTTTTGGATTGTTATTGTTTGTTGTTATTGCTTGTTTATTTACTTTGACACCATCCCAGTTATCACACTGCAAGTTCCCTTTGCTATGTTTTGATTTTGAATTGAATTGGAATCGGGTTGAAATGATAAATACCCAAAATTGAACTTTGACCTAGGAAAGAAAATTAAATAAAACCCGATTGGTCAATAATTTGTTTTAAAAATAAACGATGATTTTATTTGAATAAATAATATGGTTTTGAAATGAAGTTGAAATTTGAATTTTAATGAAAGGAAAATGTTAATATTTAATAATCTGAAACAAAAAAAAAAAATTAACGATATAATGGATGAAAGAATATTGTTAATTTGAGAAATGATTTGATAATTAAGTTTGAAATTATAATTAAGTTTGATAATTAAGTTTGAAATTATAATTAAGTTTGAAATTATTAAGTTTGAAATGAATTAATAATTAAGTTTGAAATTATAATTAAGTTTGAAATTATTAAACCTTGAAATTATTGAATAATTAAGTTTTGAATTATTTAATACTTAAATAAGATTAAATTATTTAATGATTAAATTGAATTGAAATTCTTTAATAAGAAAAATTGAACTTTTGAATAAGTGAATTTTACTTCGTAAATAATTGAAATTGAGTTTCTTTATTAATTAAGTTTTGGAAAATTATTTAAGGAAGTAAATAATTGAAATGGAATTTCTTTAACAAGAAATGAAAATGTGATATTTTTGGAATTAATGTAAGACTTGTAATTGAAAGAATTTGATTTGATGAATTTAATTTAATTCAATTTGTAAGTTTTGATATGATGAAGTTGAACTTAAGTAATTGATTTAACGAATTGGAAATTTAATAAAAATTGTTTTGAATGACAAATTAACTTAACAAATATTGAATGAAATAGATAAATGAATTTAATTTGATTTGAATGTTAAATTAAATTAATTTAAATGATTTCGGAATGAAACTTATATATGAATTTAAATGAATATTGGAATGGTTTTAAATAAAAATTGAAATTGTATTATAAGATTTTGAAATGGTAATTTGTAAGTTTTGAAACATAAATTATGGAAATTGATTTAGAAAGTAAATGAAATGTTGGTTTCCAAACTCTGATTGAAATTGTAATTGATTTGGTTTTGAAATTTATTAAACGACCAATCGGTGAAATAATTACGGAAGTTATTAAAGAGACCGGAATTCGGTTATGGATATACTCTCTATCTAAACCGAAAACCACTTTAATAACTATACGCGGAGTGATGATCCAGAATGAAGTGGTTGGAAATGATGTACGTGATGACTGAAGAAAGTGAACGATAATGGATAGCCTTGACACTTGTGTCAAATTGGAAATGACTAAAACAGGAGCTGTGCCGGGCCAATGGAGGATTGATACCTCAAGTGGACACACTTCTTCGAACTACTTATACTTGTTGTCGATTGGTGCACCCTTGATTTGGGAGTGTTGTATCACGGTGTTGCGGGCGCTGCGGCGTTGCGTTCTCACCAGTCCGGATCAGGCGAACGGTAGTATCACTACCTTGGGTATAGCCTCATGTGCCTTGTCATACTTGTATTCCATTTATGCGCGACCACTACGATTTTGATTTGTACCTTTAGTATATGGATTGCCCTCTGGTGACTTCCGGTTTTGGGGAAACTACGGTCTTGTATATGCTTTTGGGAATAAAAATGTGTTAAGGGTGGAATGGGCCATGACTTAACGCTATTTTGATATCTTTATATTACTGATAGACATTATCTACTTAGCGTATATTACTACTTAGTAGATAGTTTGACGGATCCTTAAAGGATGGTTATTCCAAACATCCTTTGAGTTACTTGTATTTCAATTGCTATTTCACTTGAGTTGGATTTATTAATATAAGAATGTTAATCCTGACTCGAGTGTCTTGTGTTTTTGCTTTACGCTCGGGTCAGACTGAGTGTACCAGTATTCGAGACTCACCTTTGGAGTTGGAGCTTTGCTTGAAGATCCAGCCATCTATTCTGCTTTCAGTATTCGATGATTCCAGTGATGTATTCTGATTTGTATCTGATGTATCGTATTACTCTTCTGTTGTAAACTCTGATGTATTTTTATATATTCATATAGTAGCTTCATGAACTACTATCTCTTTTATTTCCGCTGCATTTATTACTCTGTGTCTGTGATCTGTGATTATATCTATTTACTGTATATGCTTAGTTTTGCCAAATTTAAATTAACAACGCGGTATTTTGAGCAATTCAACTCCGGCATGAGTGTCTACCTATACACTTATAATGGACGCGAATGGTCCAAAATTCCGGGTCGTTAAAATGCCAGCCCTGCCCTCCGCCCAGCCTCCCTTCGTCCCCAGCTCCGCCTGCCCGTACGCCCCATACCAGCCCGCCTGCCCTACCCCAGCGCCCTCCGCCCCACTGCCCTACCCCCAGCGCCCTCCGCCCCACTGCCGTAACCCCAGCGCCCTCCGCCCACTACCGTACCCCAGCGCCCTCCGCCCCAGCGCCCTCCGCCACCAACAGCCCAGCCCGCCTCCTCCGCCCTGTACCCCACCCAGCCCACCTCCCCACAACCACCAACCGCCTCCCGCTCCGCCCTCCAGCCCGCTCTGCCCACAGCCCGCTCCGCCAGCCATTCGCCGACCATCGCCTACTGACCGCCGCTACCAACCCCTGCATCACGACCCGACCACCCTGTTCTGTGCATCAGTTATATATATATCAGTTGATATATATATATAACTGTTAGATTATATAACTGTTAGATTATATAACTGTTAGATTATATAACAGTATATACTTTGAAATGTTGGGTTGCTCACATACAGTCTGTTGCTATGTTGTTTCAGCTCCTGCTATTGATCCGGAAGTATAAGTATTTCCATCCCGCTTGTCGAATCTATCTTGCCTCGTCGTTGGTATGATTTTATATATATTCAATCTATATATATTGCAATAAATAAAGTATTGATTAATTATTTGTTGGTTGCAGTTTGGGTTCGTTTTACGTCGTGCCTATTAGGGTCTATTTTATCTATTTTTCTTCGTGCCGCGCCATCTTCTCTAACCACGCAAGGTGAATATTTTATTCACGACTCAATCTATTATGCTATGATAATCAAGTGATAATTGTTGTTAATATTAATTTGGATATTAAATTGTTGATTGTTAAAATTTGATTGAAGTAAACTGTTAATTTCTAAAATTTGACGCCATGTATTGTTTAAGTTGATTAAACATGTTGAACTGTAATATGATGGTAATTAGGGAAATTAATAGTGACATTAAAATTGATATGTACGATTGATGTAGAAATTTGATAACGGACACCAAGTAAAAATCGTAATGTTATAATCTTTAATCCGTAGGATTCTAGGAATAATTGTATTAATTTGCATAATAACATATGTGAGTTAATATGATTATTTCGGGATTATTTGAATAAATTGTTAAATGGTTATGTATGTTTGTTATTGCTTGTTTATTTACTTTGACACCATCCCAGTTATCACACTGCAAGTTCTCTTTGTTATGATTTGTTTTATATTGAATGATATCGGGTTGAAATGATAAATACCCACTTAAACAACTTGGCCTAGGATAGACAATTAAAAATAAGAAACCCGATTGGTCAACAAAATTATTTTGAAATTGAAATCTATTTGAAATTAAGGAATGAACTTAATAATTTGTTTGGAAATCAAGTAACGATTTAATAAATTTAATTGAAATAAATTAATGGATTTAATTGAAATAAATTAATGGATTAATTGGAATAATTAATGAATTTAATGGAAACGGATTAAATAAATCTATTTAATTGAAGAAAAATGAATTGGCAAATTTGATTGAAATAAGATTTAAAACAAGTGAGTTTTAAAATTTAACAATTTAATTTATTAGATTGGTAGATATAGATTTAAACTAAGTTTTAAATTAAAATAGATTTGAACTTGTCATAAATAATAATTTAGATTTAGGAAATTTTGACTTAAAATGGAATACGAAACTAACTGGAGTCTTATGGATTTAATTTAGCAATAATTTAAATGTAAAATGATTTTTAATTTAAGGAAATTGATTTAATCAAATTTATGATTATATTTAATGTAACGATGAATGTAAATATAAATTGAGATAAATAGAATTTGATTTAACGATTCGAACTTAATTGACCGGTAAAATTCGAATTAATTGATTTTGAACTAAATTTAATAAGTGAGTTATTAAATTTAACTTGAATACTTAATTATATTGTTAATTCAAATGTTTGAACTACATATTTCATTTGGAAATATGATTTTAAATATCCGAAATAAATTGAATCGTGAAATGTCAAAATTTGGAAGTCAAATTTGCACCTTGACTTTTGGACTTTGATTTGTTTAAACGTTAAGTTAACCGACCATTGGGTAATAAATACGTAGTTATTAAAGAGACCGGGATCGGATATGGACATACTCTCTGTCGATACCGAAAACCACTTTAATAACTATTACACGTGAAGTGTTGATCCAGAATGAAGTGGATGGTTTGATGAACGCGTTGACTGAAGAAAGAGAACGATATTGGATGACCCCTGACATGACTAAAACAGGAGCCGCGCCGGACCATTGAGGTTCGCCACCTCTAGCGGACACACTTCTTCGATACCATATCTATTACTTTTGTGATTCGATTTGGGTGCACCCCTTGATTTGGGAGTGTTGTTTCGTGGTGTTGAGGTAGTAGCTGCTATGCTCAACATCAGTCTGGATCACGCAACTACTAGTATCCTAGTTGGTATCGCCTCATGTACCGTGTCATACTGATTATCCTATTCGCGACCACTACGTTTTGATTTGTACCTTAGTATATGGATTGCCCTCTGGTGACTTCCGGTTTTGGGGAAACTACGGTCTTGTATATGCTTTTGGGAATAAAATGTGTTAAGGGGATCATGGTAACGCCTTAACACTACTTTAATATCGTACTTTACTGATTAGACATTATCTATCTATCGTATTCTATTGTATATATAGATAGTTTATCGGATCCTTAGAGATGTTATTTTATCCATCTTTAAGTTATGAACTATTCCCTTGCACTTGGTTTAATTGCATAAGATTTTGAGTCCTGACTCGAGTGTTTCTTTTGCATATGCTCGGGTCAGTCTGAAGCTATCCAGTTGCTGATCAAGGTTGGTTGAAGATGCTGAAGGCTTAGCATTTATCTTTATCAGTCTATTTCTATTCATGTATTGATGTCCTAGTCTGTTGGACATTTTTGGTATTAGTCACTTGATGTTAAGACATTGTTGTATATTATATAGTGGCTTCATGAACTGCTATTATGACGATGTATTTTCCGCTGCATTATTCTGTCACTGTTCTGTGTCTGTGATGTTGTATTGATTCTCATTTACATTTATGTATTTATAATCCCATAATGACTCGTGTTTTGTATTATTTAAGTTGACATGTGTGGATTATTGTCAATTTAAATGGTACAAATATACGGGTTGTTACAGTTGGTATTAGAGCTTCGGTTTCCCTAAAAACCTTAGTTTGGGATTATATATAAACTCATTAGAGATAGGGTAGCAATACCCTAGAATGAGGAGAATCGATTCAATATCCAAATCCTTTCATTTCAAACTTCTTTGATTCGTTGATTAGACTTTCCTTAAAATTCTATGATTTTCTATCCTTTGGCTTTAACAATCTCTTTGGTATTTCAGGATGGGTACCAGAGGAAACCATAGGGGAGGAAGGGGCCATGGTCCTGCTCAGGCTGCACCTATCGCTCCAGCTCCTGTCAAATTCACCATTCTTAGTAAGGAGTATACACAGCTGGGAGGTATTAAGTTTTCTGGATCCGAGAACATTATAGAGGCTCAGCAATGGCTTAAAGGCTTAGAGAAGATATTTTCCAGTCTGGAGATCACTGATGCTCAAAAGCGTCAGCTTGCTGCCTGGCAACTTTAGGATGCCGCGCAAGATTGGTGGGAATCAGTTACTTCTCGTATCGAGGAGAACACCATCACTTGGGCCCAGTTTAGGTATAAAATTATTTGGATTTCGTAGTCTAAATCCTTCTTTTAATCTTTAGAATGTTATTCATCTTGTCTATCTTTTGATTAGGGATACTTTCTCGACACAATGGATGCCCGCTGCTGGGAAAACCCAACTTTATAGAGCTTTCATGGACCTTAAGCAAGGCAGTATGACCTTTTCGGAGTACGAGAGGAAATTCAACGAACTCTCCAAGTTCGGCCCGGGATTGATTGATACACCGTTTCTAAAGAATGAGAAGTTCATTTTGGGAGCTAGACCAGAGTATTATGACTTGCTTACTGGCCACACTCACTGCACCTTCACAGAGCTTGTTGACTATGCTCTTAGATATGAGGCAAAGCCTAGGGGACCTACTGTCAAAGCCACTCCTACTCAGCCCTCCTCTAGCCAGCCCGGGAAGAGGAAGATGAACTTTGATCAACAAAAGAAAGCTTGGCAGAAGACTACTTGATTGGGATATGCTCAGAAAAGCCCAATCGACCTTGCTAATATCACTTGCTTCAAATGCGATAAGAAGGGCCATTATGCTAATAGTTGTCCATCTACCGGAGCTGCTGTTGCACCACCTTCTACGACTAGGAAAGATTTATGCTATGTCTGCCTCCAGCCGGGCCATTTCAAGAAAGACTGCCCAATGTATAAGCGTGGCACACCATCTGGAGTATTTGCTATCACCACTCCTACACCGCCTGCTCAGGATGACCAAGGTACCTTACGAAGTACTTTTTCATTACATGATTTACCTATTAGGGTATTATTCGATACTGGTGCTTCTCATAGCTTCATATCTATTGATCTTTGCAATAAGCTCAACTTAGAACCTACTCTTGCTACTACTTCCTTATGCGTCTCCAACCCTATTGGAGGACTTGCCAACCTTAGTAGAATTTGTAAAGAGGTTGTGCTCTTGTATGGGAGATATCGATTCACTTGGGATTTTTATGTACTTGGCTTCGCAGCATTTGACATCTTGTTAGGTGCTGATTGGTTAAGGAAATTCGATGCTGTTATTTCTTGCAAGGCTCGTTCTGTTTCTCTAGTCAATGACAAGGGCCTACCACTTGTCATCGAATGCAAATCACCATAGAAATATGCCGGAAGCTTCATATTCTCTCTTGATGCTCACCCGGATGATCTTAGTACTACTCCTATTGTTCGGAAATTTCCCGATGTATTTGGAGAGGTCAACTCCCTACCACCTAAACGGGAAATCGATTTCCGCATTGACCTTATTCCTGGAGCTGCTCCCGTAGTTCTCCCTCACAGAAGGATGGCGCCTAAAGAGAAAGCTGAACTTAAAACTCAAATTGATGATCTCTTTGCTAGAGGTTTGATTAGGAGAAGTTGTTCTGAATGGGGCGCCGTAGTTGTATTTGTCACCAAATCGGATGGGTCTCTTCGCATGTGTGTTGATTACAGGGAGCTGAACAAACGCACTCTCAAGAACCGCTATCCGATGCCTCGCATCAATGATTTATTCGATCAGCTCCATGGAGCTAAAGTTTTCTCCCAACTTGATCTTGCCACTGGGTTCCACCAACTCAGAGTAGCAGAAGATAGTATTCATAAGACAGCCTTCCGTACCGAGAACGGATTCTATGAATGGTTGGTTATGCCATTTGGTTTGACCAACGCACCTGCTTATTTCGTCGACTTGATGAATCGAGTCTTCCGTGATGTGCTTAACAAGTTTGTTCTTGTTTTCATTGATGATATTCTCGTTTTCTCCAAAGACGAGAAGGAGCACGAGACACACCTTGCTTATGTTCTGAAAACTCTCTGAAATCATCAACTTAAGGCCAAATTCTCTAAATGCCATTTCTGGCGAGACGAAGTGAGATTCCTGGGCCACATAGTTTCTGAAAATGGGATTTCGGTCGATCCAGCTAAGATCGCTGTAATCAATGTAAGTTCTATCCTATTCGTTATTTCTATTCAATTCCACTTATCCCTTTCTAATTTGAAATTTACCTACAGGATTGGGAGACTCCCAAAACTCCTACTGATATCCGTAGCTTCTTGGGCTTGGCCGGCTATTATCGTAGATTTATTGAGCACTTTGCCCGGATTTCTGCCCCACTCACTGCTTTAACCCGAAAGGATGTCAAGATTATTTGGAGTGAGAAGTGCGAATCAGCTTTTAATGAATTGAAGCGTAAGTTAACTTCAGCCCCAGTTCTTGCGGTAATCGATGGAAGTGAAGGATTAACTGTCTATACAGATGCTTGCCGAGAAGGTTTAGGCGTTGTTCTTATACAAAACAGAAAGGTTATTGCTTATGCTGGCCGCCAGTTGAAGATCCATGAAGTAAACTATGCAACTCATGATCTAGAGCTTCTTGCAGTTGTATTTGCTTTGAAACTGTGGAGGCATCATCTTTTGGGAATTAAATTTGAATTATTCACCGATCATAAGTCCTTGAGATATATCTTTTCTCAGAAGGATTTGAACCAGAGACAAGTTCGATGGCTTGAATTCTTAGCTGCATATGATCTCGATATCAATTATACTCCTGGGAAAGCAAATGTTGTAGCTGATGCTTTGAGCCGTAGCAAAGCATTGTCATGTTGTAATCTTGTAGAAGGCATGCTATTTCAGCTTGTTATCTCCCCATCTCTTGTGGATCGCATCAAAGACAAGCAATATGAGGACACCTTGCTCTATCGCATGAAGGAGTTAGTTCTTGGTAGAGTTGGAAATACCGACAGTAAAGTGGGAGCACAGATAGATAGTAATGGAGTTCTGAGGATTGACAATCGTATTTGCGTCCCTAATGTCGATGGATTGAGACAAGAAGTGCTTAGAGAAAACCATCAGTCATCACTTTCATTTCATCCAGGCGTCACTAAGATGTACCGAAATATGAAGCGTTTATATTGGTGGAGTGGGATGAAGAGGGATATTTCTATATATGTCAGTAGATGCACCACTTGCCAACAAGTTAAGGCCGATCACCAGAAGACGGCAGGATTACTTCAACCCCTAGAGATTCCGTGTTGGAAATGGGATCAGATTTCTATGGACTTCATTGATGGATTACCGAGGACCAGAAAAGGTAACGAGAGTATTTGGGTGATTGTTGATAGGTTGACCAAATCTTCTCACTTTATTCCTGTTAAGACCACTCGTACTGCTTTGAGTTTGGCCGAAGTATATATGAGAGAGATTGTTAGACTTCATGGAGTTCCATCTAGTATTGTGTGCGATAGAGACCCTTTATTCACTAGTAAATTCTGGAAGGCATTTCAGGACGTCTTGGGCACTAAACTGAATCTGAGCACAGCTTATCATCCTCAAACAGATGGCCAAACTGAAAGGGTGAATCAGATTTTAGAGGATCTGCTCCGAGCCTGCATTATTGATTTTGGTGGATCTTGGGAAGACCATCTCCATTTGGTTGAATTCACTTATAATAATAGTTATCAGGTAAATCAAAATTTCAATTTGAATAAGTAAATTTGAATTGAAATTTAACCACCTTTATATTCAGGCAAGTATCGATATGGCACCGTTCGAAGCTTTATATGGACGGCCATGCAAATCGCCAGCTTGTTGGATTGAGCCTGGTGATCGATTAATTCTTGGCCCTGATATGATTAGAGAAGCATCCGAGAAGGTTAATGAAATCAGAAGGAAAATGAAGACCGCACAGGATAGGCAGAAGAGCTATGCTGATAGGCGTAGAAGAGATTTAGAATTCCCGGTTGGGGATGAGGTATTCCTTAAAGTATCACCTTTGAAGAATGTTATTCGATTTGGTCGTAGAGGGAAGCTCGCTCCTAGATTTGTTGGACCATTCACTATCACTGAGAGAATTGGTACACTAGCCTACAGAGTTGCATTGCCGGAGAAATTTGAGGGCGTGCACAACGTCTTCCATGTTTCACATCTTCGGAAGGTTGTACACGATCCATCCTTGACCATCCCTATTGCTCAGTTAGATGAGGTTGATATTGAGCCGGATTTGACTATAGAGAGGAGACCACTTCGTATTGTTGATAGGGATACAAAGCAACTTAGAAGGAAGTCGGTTAGCCTAGTCAAAGTCCAATGGAGTCCCGATGATCGTGATTGCACTTGGGAAACCGAGGAGAGTATCCGGGATTCTAATCCAGAATTGTTTGTTGAAGGTAAATTCCATTCTATACCCTTTACTATATTCAATAATCTACTCTAAATCCATTGTATCTCTGTTATCTGTTCTTCCACTCTTTACTTTGTTCCTTTTCGAGGACGAAAAGTCTTGAGTAGGGGAGAATGTAACAACCATGAAATTCCGACCCAATTTTAAAAAAATTTAGAACCGTTATTTTACTATAAAATGTGAAACTTTCATACGATTTCAATCAACGTCCAAACTTTGTTTCTAAATTGCGCCTAGATGATTGTAGATATGGATAAAGTTTCGTCGGAAAATACCGTAGTAAATTTCGTGCGCATTTTACTGCACATCAGTTCATTTTAAAACATGAAAAATTTTATCTGCCGAACCTAAATATTTTACATAGAAAAATTCTAAATCATCTTCTGACAAAGACGTCATTTTTCGTTTTTCAAAATTCGTACATCTTTAGCTCCGTCGATCTTATTCTTCGGTGTTTTGCTGCATTCCCCGTAATAGAAATTTCAAATATTCACAAACGATCTCCGTTACCGTTCAAACTTCATATTTGGAATACGCCTAGATAGACATAGGTGTACGCCAAATTTCGTTGAAAAATATTGTAGTAAATTTCGCTCGTCAAATTTACATATTAGTTTTAATTTTATGTGTAAATTTTCTATCGTCCGAACTCAAATATTTTTCGCAATGTTGCATAAGAAAAATATTCTGATCATATCGGCGCATTTCGTTTCGTCAAATTCCGCTTTTAATTGTTAGCTAAAATGTTCACTCGTGCAAATGGTTCAATAAGATTTACCACTTCGCAAACAATGTCAAACCATCAATACCTTCATACCGTTGTGTCCGCCTCGCCGCACTGATCAAAACGGTATATTTGTTTGTGTCAATCGGAGTTCGGCTTTGCAAGCTATTAATTGGTTAATGGAGTACAAACTGGTCCGTTACGCCACACAAACCGGTACCCTACCTTTTCCCGCTCAGAATTCAAATGGCCCTTCAGAAAACCCAATAGCCACTGTGACAAATCATCATTTCATTTGCACGGGGACTCTAAGTTTCTCTGTTTATATCTGCTATCCTCTGCTCTACAGCTCACTTCATTTACTGCCCATTTCATTTCAGCTTTTCTTTGGTACGTAACATTCTTCTCTCCTCTGCACTCCTTTCCTTCTCCCTCTTCTTTAGTTTACGTTATTTTATTTTTTTGAAGAAAAGCATATGTAAACTCCTCCCCTCCTCATGCATGCCCACACCAGCCCCTCCCCAGCATCCGCCTACGCACCCACCCCAGCTCCGTCAGCCTGCCCCACTCCACCACCGGAACACCCAGCTCCCAACCAGACCACCTCCGTCCCCAGCGTCCCGCCCCATGCCAGCCCTGCCCTCCGCCCAGCCTCCCTCCGTCCCCAGCTCCGCCTGCCCGTACGCCCCATACCAGCCCGCCTGCCCTACCCCAGCGCCCTCCGCCCCACTGCCCTACCCCCAGCGCCCTCCGCCCCACTGCCCTACCCCCAGCGCCCTCCGCCCCACTGCCATACCCCCAGCGCCCTCCGCCCACTCCCGTACCCCAGCGCCCTCCGCCACCAACAGCCCAGCCCGCCTCCTCCGCCCACTACCGGCCTCCGCCCTGTACCCCACCCAGCCCACCTCCCCACAACCACCAACCGCCTCCCGCTCCGCCCTCCAGCCCGCGCCCTCCTGCCCGCTCTGCCCACAGCCCGCTCCGCCAGCCATTCGCCGACCATCGCCTACTGACCGCCGCTACCAACCCCTGCATCACGACCCGACCACTCTGTTCTGTGCATCAGTTATATATATATCAGTTGATATATATATAACTGTTAGATTATATAACTGTTAGATTATATAACAGTATATACTTTGAAATGTTGGGTTGCTCACATACAGTCTGTTGCTATGTTGTTTCAGCTCCTGCTATTGATCCGGAAGTATAAGTATTTCCATCCCGCTTGTCGAATCTATCTTGCCTCGTCGTTGGTATGATTTTATATATATTCAATCTATATATATTGCAATAAATAAAGTATTGATTAATTATTTGTTGGTTGCAGTTTGGGTTCGTTTTACGTCGTGCCTATTAGGGTCTATTTTATCTATTTTTCTTCGTGCCGCGCCATCTTCTCTAACCACGCAAGGTGAATATTTTATTCACGACTCAATCTATTATGCTATGATAATCAAGTGATAATTGTTGTTAATATTAATTTGGATATTAAATTGTTGATTGTTAAAATTTGATTGAAGTAAACTGTTAATTTCTAAAATTTGACGCCATGTATTGTTTAAGTTGATTAAACATGTTGAACTGTAATATGATGGTAATTAGGGAAATTAATAGTGACATTAAAATTGATATGTACGATTGATGTAGAAATTTGATAACGGACACCAAGTAAAAATCGTAATGTTATAATCTTTAATCCGTAGGATTCTAGGAATAATTGTATTAATTTGCATAATAACATATGTGAGTTAATATGATTATTTCGGGATTATTTGAATAAATTGTTAAATGGTTATGTATGTTTGTTATTGCTTGTTTATTTACTTTGACACCATCCCAGTTATCACACTGCAAGTTCCCTTTGTTATGATTTGTTTTATATTGAATGATATCGGGTTGAAATGATAAATACCCACTTAAACAACTTGGCCTAGGATAGACAATTAAAAATAAGAAACTCGATTGGTCAACAAAATTATTTTGAAATTGAAATCTATTTGAAATTAAGGAATGAACTTAATAATTTGTTTGGAAATCAAGTAACGATTTAATAAATTTAATTGAAATAAATTAATGGATTTAATTGAAATAAATTAATGGATTAATTGGAATAATTAATGAATTTAATGGAAACGGATTAAATAAATCTATTTAATTGAAGAAAAATGAATTGGCAAATTTGATTGAAATAAGATTTAAAACAAGTGAGTTTTAAAATTTAACAATTTAATTTATTAGATTGGTAGATATAGATTTAAACTAAGTTTTAAATTAAAATAGATTTGAACTTGTCATAAATAATAATTTAGATTTAGGAAATTTTGACTTAAAATGGAATACGAAACTAACTGGAGTCTTATGGATTTAATTTAGCAATAATTTAAATGTAAAATGATTTTTAATTTAAGGAAATTGATTTAATCAAATTTATGATTATATTTAATGTAACGATGAATGTAAATATAAATTGAGATAAATAGAATTTGATTTAACGATTCGAACTTAATTGACCGGTAAAATTCGAATTAATTGATTTTGAACTAAATTTAATAAGTGAGTTATTAAATTTAACTTGAATACTTAATTATATTGTTAATTCAAATGTTTGAACTACAGATTTCATTTGGAAATATGATTTTAAATATCCGAAATAAATTGAATCGTGAAATGTCAAAATTTGGAAGTCAAATTTGCACCTTGACTTTTGGACTTTGATTTGTTTAAACGTTAAGTTAACCGACCATTGGGTAATAAATACGTAGTTATTAAAGAGACCGCGATCGGATATGGACATACTCTCTGTCGATACCGAAAACCACTTTAATAACTATTACACGTGAAGTGTTGATCCAGAATGAAGTGGATGGTTTGATGAACGCGTTGACTGAAGAAAGAGAACGATATTGGATGACCCCTGACATGACTAAAACAGGAGCCGCGCCGGACCATTGAGGTTCGCCACCTCTAGCGGACACACTTCTTCGATACCATATCAATTACTTTTGTGATTCGATTTGGGTGCACCCCTTTATTTGGGAGTGTTGTTTCGCGGTGTTGAGGTAGTAGCTGCTATGCTCAACATCAGTCCGGATCACGCAACTACTAGTATCCTAGTTGGTATCGCCTCATGTACCGTGTCATACTGATTATCCTCTTCGCGACCACTACGTTTTGATTTGTACCTTAGTATATGGATTGCCCTCTGGTGACTTCCGGTTTTGGGGAAACTACGGTCTTGTATATGCTTTTGGGAATAAAATGTGTTAAGGGGATCATGGTAACGCCTTAACACTACTTTAATATCGTACTTTACTGATTAGACATTATTTATCTATCGTATTCTATTGTATATATAGATAGTTTATCGGATCCTTAGAGATGTTATTTTATCCATCTTTAAGTTATGAACTATTCCCTTGCACTTGGTTTAATTGCATAAGATTTTGAGTCCTGACTCGAGTGTTTCTTTTGCATATGCTCGGGTCAGTCTGAAGCTATCCAGTTGCTGATCAAGGTTGGTTGAAGATGCTGAAGGCTTAGCATTTATCTTTATCAGTCTATTTCTATTCATGTATTGATGTCCTAGTCTGTTGGACATTTTTGGTATTAGTCACTTGATGTTAAGACATTGTTGTATATTATATAGTGGCTTCATGAACTGCTATTATGACGATGTATTTTCCACTGCATTATTCTGTGACTGTTCTGTGTCTGTGATGTTGTATTGATTCTCATTTACATTTATGTATTTATAATCCCATAATGACTCGTGTTTTGTATTATTTAAGTTGACATGTGTGGATTATTGTCAATTTAAATTGTACAAATATACGGGTTGTTACACATCACATATGCAATATAAATTAGCATATATTAATTAACTAGCATATGAGTAAATGTCCAAATTAATATAATAGAAGAATGGGAATTTATTCTGCTAAACAAATATCATCAATGATATATTCAATTTAATTATAACAGAACAGTGTTTTTGCTAAACAGATGTCCAAAATAATCTACTCGACTTAATTTAACAAAATGGTATATTATTTGGCCAAATAGATATCACCAATGAAATATAATTAATTAACAACGTTGTTGTTTAAAACACGTAATTAAAATTCAACCACTATTATTATAACTTAAAATTTAACTTCATCCAAACTATCACCAAGTTATTCCATCATGTTCTAGATGTTAATACAAACCTAATGGAAAAATTCATGGGTCAATCGGATTTGAAATGAGTGAAAAATGATTTTTCAAAGTTATATTAAATAAATAAACTAACTTAAATAACAAAGAAATGATTCTCACCCTAATCGAAGCCCGGCCCACACTAACCAAACCTGACCAAAATAAGCTTCTTCCCAAATCAGTTTCCTCCAATCCAATTTCCCTCCTCCCAGTTCAAATTCTAGTGCACCCATGTGCACGCATGTACATGCACCACCAACCGCGAACGACCCGTCGTGGCTCACATTGTTACCCCTCAGTTTACTTTACGGCCAGCCTTTCGACTCAATTCAACCAACCCCTCCCCAGGGACGTGTAGGGGTAAGAGTCTCCTGCTCGCCACCAAACCCGAAGCGAGAACCCCCTATCACGTTGTAATATAGTAAACTAGGTAACCAGTGTGAGCCACGGCGGGTTGTTATATGGCCGCTGTCGTCGATTCGCACTGATACCAAATGTGACGGTCGACGACAACGGCCATATAACGATCCGCCGTGGCTCACACTGGTTACCTAGTTTACTATATTACAGCGTGATAGAGGGTTCTCGCTTCGGGTTTGGTGGCGAGCAGAAGACTCTTACCCCTACACGTCCCTGGGGAGGGGTTGGTTGAATTGAGTCGAAAGGCTGGCCGTAAAAGTAAACTGAGGGGTACCAATGTGAGCCACGGCAGGTCGTTATATGGCCGCTGTCGTCGACCGTCACATTTTTTCAAAATCCTTTGAAATCACCCAACCAAGACGACTGGCAAGTCCACCTTGCCAAGCTGATCCACTTGCACCCTTCGTTTCCCATTATGGTCATCTCGATCAAAATCCAACCCTTCCTTGCCTAAAATAAAATCACGTCCATGAACCATCTTGAGCATGAACGCGACCCCTTTGCCGCTGCCACACTCAACGTTAGCCACCCACTCCACCGCCATCGACCCTTGCACCTACATCCCCAACCTCGATGAACTCACAGCACCTTGTTGCCGTCACCACCTCGACTGAGCACCACCGACTACCAGCAACCTCGCGACTTCACCACCAGCTTCGTCATGAGCTCAGCCTCCTCCAGACATCATCTATAACATCCACCACTTGGAGGCTCAAACTTAACGGGTATGGATGTTGCAGTCATCCATAGTTATTAATTGTCGGTGACCAAATACGGTAATGTTAGGTACATTATTATAACAAAAACACATGGATATAGAAAAAAAATTAAAATCAACAAACAACTTTCTCATTCCATTTCAAAGCATTTCAAATTCATTCCATAATCCCAATACGAGAACTACATTCAAACAAAATATAATTATTACAACATACACCAAGAGCAACATATGAAGATGCCCTCTTGGATGATTAGAGTATATAACTAGGCAATTAAACTTCTTTGCCTTTATAGCAAAACAAAGCAGAATCTAAAATAGAAAAGAACTCTAAATAGCTATCGTGCTTCCTGCACGTCTTCGGAAGCTTATTCGTCTAAAGAGGTACCTAAATACCTCAACACTCAAACTACTCAAAATTAATTAAGCACCCAAGATTTTAAGGGGAAAACATAAACTTCGAGTCGGACATAAAGCCTGGAATGAATAATAATCTACCATCTCAAACCATTTTGATATCTAGTGAGACCACGCTTCTTAGCGGAACGGGTTTTCCTCTTACTAGTATCCTATCCAAAACTTTATAAAAACCATATACCGTGCTCCTACATCCACAATGGTTAAAACATAACAATTCAAAATATTATGATGATATGTAAACAAGTAAATCAATTCTGGATTACCTATCCCCATTCATTTTGACCATCTGTCTCTGTTATAGTTTCTAGGGTCACTATTAACCTAACCATTTTCATGGGCTGACTAAAAACCTGTTTAATGTTTAATGACTTCCTATCCAGTTTCATAGTTTTTATGGGATCACTAAGAACCTATTGGCCTCTGCCAATAATTCTCTTGTTCATGGGTTCTCCCTGAACCTATTGGTATCTTCAATAACTTCTCTCTTATCCTAGTTTTCATGGGTTGATTAGGAACCTATTAACCTCTGTCAATAACTTAATCCAGATATAGTTTTCATAGGTTCACTGCAAACCTATTGGCCCCTGCCAATACTATTTCTAATCATAGTTTTCATGGGTTTACTATGAACCTATTGCCACCTGCCAATAACTTTTCCTAAACTTAGTTTTCATGGGTTTACTATGAACCTGTCTCTCTGACAACTTCAATGTTTAGGCATCCTACATTCTGGTCTATCTGATTTCCTAGACGTAATTCTACTCATTCAGGGGTCAACTCAATTTATATTCACTACTAGGTCAACATAGCTGGTTATTCTGTCATTTCTCCCTAAAATGCAGTTATGGGTCCATTATAATGTGAATATACATATTACAAGAAGCAATCATATTAACATAATAATACCAACACCTGTGGTTTAATATCCTTGAAATCAATTTCATATAAATCATGGTTAATCCCTTTAACCTATTATTTTATCAACGAAAGCTTCTTCAAAAACTTCATAATTTAAACCATATCAAAACTGCTTTATTATTATGCCATGGTTTTCCTTTAAAATGAGATTGGGTTATTTATTTTGAAAACTAAGGCTTTCGAAACCTTAAACTTTTACTTTTGAAACCATTAGATAACCTCCTTCAAAAGCATTTAAATCTTCTTCTCAAGACACTAAGCATATGCTTTTCAAAACACTTTAAAACATCTCTTTCGAAACCATCAAACTATACCTTTCAAAAGTATTGAAGCATTACTTATTAACTCTTAGAAGCATAGCTTCGAAACTACTTGAAAGTACCCCTTTCGAAAGCATTGGGTTTATCTTTAAAAATATCTTTGGGTCAAACTGAATATATACGAAAGTACCCCTTTCGAAACCTTTAATCTTCATATAAAATTGTTTGGGAAAAATTGATGGCTTCGGAACCATCCTTTCGAAAGTTCAAAATATTTAAGTAAAACATTTGAAGAATAGCTTCGAAACCCCTTTCGAAGCCATTGCCTTCGAAACCCTTGAATCCTTTCGAAAGCTTTAGGAAGTGGCTTAGTACAGGTTTAAAACAAAGGCGACCTTTCGAATTGGTTGATGACTTCAATCCACTCGAAAGGCATAAGGACAGCAGCAAGTTTTCGATTGGGTTCAGACTACACTTTCGAAAGCATTAGTTTAAAACATAGGAACTTATTCGAAAGCTACACTTAAACAAAAAGGTGACAACCCCTTCGAAAGCTATTTAGAAGACCCTTTAGAAAGCATTTGTTTCGACTCCTTTGAAAGCTTTTAGGAAAAACAGGTAAGCGCGTTTCTTTAGAAAGTAAAACAAAGGTTTCGACCCCATTAAACGCTATGTTTCGACACCATGCCTTTCGCCCTACTCCAATCCACTATGTACCAACATTGTGATACCTTGTGTATTGGTTTCGGCTTAGTTGGTTTCGACCAGGTAGGTTTAGACTTGGTTGAATGTGGAAGCATGGGGTCGAAAGCGGCTTCTGAAAGAGGCAGAACCCACTTTTCTGGGTAAAAACTGATTTAATGCCATTTAAAGGAATTACTTTATAACTAACTTGCTGTTGTGGGCAATTCTCGCCCACTGCATAGTGGATATGAAAAGTCAGAGGAAAAATTGTCAAAGTCCTAAAATAGAATTAGAGCAGCTTAGAAATGTTTGCAAGGTCAAGATGTGAGCAGCGGTCCGAACAACGTCTCAATCCGAATAACGATTTGAAAGATATGGTCATTCTAAGATTTGCCAAACACGGTCCAACAATAAAGCCTCGAAGACCGCTTTCTGCAAGGGCCCGGCCCATCCTAAACCAGCAAAGAAACTGCCCTACAAATTAGGTCTGCACAGGCTAGTAAAGCCCGGCCCAACAAGGCCGGACTCGCCAAATCCAGTCCAGTAGAGCCGGACCCGCACGTGCCCAGACTCGCGGGGCCTGACAGCCCAGGTCGGACCCAGCAGAGTCCGGCCCAGCAGGGCCAGGCCAAAAAGCCCAGCCTGGTAGAGCCGGACCAGCACAAATTCGGCCCCACAGGGCCGGACAGCCTGGTCTTGCCTACGAGGGTCGGACCCACACAGGTCCGGCCCTTTAGGACTATACACCTTGTCCGGTCCCAGGCCACACCCCCCTGGTCCGGCAAATGCCAAACCGGCACCTGGTCCGGGCCCGGCACAGTGCCAGACCAGTCATAGTCCGGCACAGTGCCGGACCAGCCGGGACCACACTAGGGACTTCCTGGTCTGGCAGGGCCGGACCAGCCTGCACCTGGTCCGACAAATGCCGGACCAGGAACCACTTGGTTCAGCCCTATCAGACCAGCCAGATCCGGCACCATGGGGCCAGACCCACCTGGTCCAATCCCAGGCCGGATCCATCTGGCCCGGACCCACCTAGTCCGGGGTCGCACCCACATGGTCCAGCCCTTTCAGGGATGGACCCACCAAACATATCCGGTCTAGCCCTTCTGGGGCTGGATCCACATTTTTCTATACTTTTAGGATGAGCCTACCTGTTCCGGCATTCAAAACTCCAAGGTCTAGATGGGCGACTGAAGGGAGCTACCAGGATAGTATTCAACTGGCATCCAAGAGCGGTGGAACAACAGAAAGGTTGAACCAAAGCCTAGAGGAAGAAAGGTTGAACCAAAGCCTAGAGGAAGATATGTTGAACCAAAGCCTAGAAGCCATGTACTCATCTGCCTCTCCTCACAACCTTACTCTATAAATACTAGGCATGTGGCATTATAAAAAGAGGGATGGAAAATAGTAAAGCTTCCATCAATAAGGGCAGACAACTTTGAGAGAGAAAATCCTTAGTCCTAACAACAAGTTTATTCATATTCAAAGCTTGTACTTGTAATCAGATATGAAAGAGATAATAAAAGAGGAATAGTTGATGTAGGCACATTCAGGCCAAACCATTATAAATTCTATGTCTTTTTGCATTTCAGTTCTTTATTTATTTTTTATTGCAAATTATTGATTTTCTACCACAAACAATAGTTGTATAGTACAAACAGTATTCACAGTCCTATTACAGTATCTTGGAGGTGTTTGTCCATTTTTCGTGCAAACATTTTTGGTGCTTTCATTGAGAGACTGAACTTTCCTTTTTTAAAAGGAAAATCTCCCTTTCTTACTTTTCCTTTTATTTTGAAACCTACTACTTCTAATCTTTTGACTAGAGATTATCGTTTCTGTTCTTAAGAAACTCTCTCCCCTTTTCTAAGATCTGAAATTTATGTTTCTTTTCAGATCTACCCTAACTGTTTTACATAAAACAAAAAATCCTCCTTTTCTCTTCAGATCTGAACATCCATTTTACTACATAGAGAAATTCTCTTGTCCGCTTTTTAGATCCTACTTTTACTATCCACAGGCACTGTTTATTAGCAAAAAAATGTCATCTCTTAGATCTTAAATCTTTAGATATTACTTTTCCTATTTTGGATCCACAAACACATGTCCCTTGACCAAAAAGAAATATGTACCCATTCTTTGGATCTAAAATCAAGCAACCTCTCTTTTTTCATTTAGAATCCGAAAACATGGTTTCTTAGCATAAGAAGCCCCCTTTTCCCTCTTTTTAGATCTGGATCATTATTTTCTTTCACAAAAGTAAACATGTTTCTAGTCTCGAGATCTGAAATTGCATTTTTTAATAAAATTTATACTTTTCATATCCAAAGTCACTGTCTCCTTGGGATGAGTGATTCTCTTTTTCTTACTTTCCCAGTTTGAGATCATTGTTACTTGGATTAAAATACTCTATATCTCCCAGATCTGAAATGTTACTTTAGCAAAATCTATTTCTATTTTCAGATATGCAATCACTATTCTGTAAAGAAAAAAATAATTCTATCTTAGATCTACAAACGCGGCTCCTTAACCAACAGGAAATATGTATTCACTTCTTAGATCTGAAATCACTATATCTCCTTTCAGATCTGCAAACGTTGTTTCTCAACCAAAAAGAAACATGTATTTATTTCTTAGATTTGAAATCATTCCATCTTCTTTTTCTCATCTCAGATCAAAAAACACTCTTTTAACCAAAAGTAACACTTAGCCATTTTTCAGATCTAAAATTAAATATTATTATCTTTCCATCCGGAAGCATTGCTTCTTTAACATAAGAAAACTGTCTTCCTCTTTTGTACAAGGGGAACCTATTTCCCCAGTAAAATATAAAATTACGGTTCTAAGAAGATCCTTTTCTCCCTCGAAACTCGAAATCCTTTCTCCTGATCTGAAGTCATTGTCTCTTGGAAATTAGAGCTTTTCTCTTTTTCCTTTTTTTTCAAGTCTATAATCACCATTTCTTGAATTGAGAAGTTATACCTTCTATCTCAAGATTCTTTCTTTATTTTAAGAGATGGACCATCAACCCTTCGAAGCTACAAAACCTCTCAATCCTTTCCGAAATTTGAATTATCTCTCTCGAAAAGTACAAACTCTCTAGAAAGGGAGGGAGAACAACTTCCTGATGTGCCGCCTAAAGTGAGAGAACTCCACTACAAAGAATGCAACAACTATCCGGATATGAAAAAGCAGTAAGACTAGTCTAATAACCTCCTGGTGCTAAAAATTATTGGATGTAAATTTGACATGGTTGTGATTGAAATTAGTAAACACTTCACTGCTCAACATAAAGCTTTGGTGGATAAACTCTTGACACGCTTAGGGCAGACAGATGTATTCGATCTTAACGTCGTCATACAAGGAAAGTCCTAGTCTAGAGAACACAGGGGGCATTCCACATAACCAAATGAACCCCAAGCATAGCCATTTTTCATCCAGCATCAAATCAAAGTACTACAATTGGGATCCCACTGATGGATCGAAATATCTCAACTTGAAGACCAAAGCCATGATGATTGAATACTCATAGTCTATATATGACAAGAACGATGCTTCGTCACTCCTATCATGCGCGAAGGCATCACCAATCTAGCGCGTACCAGACATAACTCAAATAATGTCAATAGCTCTCATTGCCTAGGGATATGTTCAAAAAATATGAAAAGAGAACGAGATAAGACCAAGAGTTACTAGCCCACCCTCCAGGAAGACAAAAACTTTTGAGTGCCCACTACAAACCTTTATAAAGGGCTAACCTGGTCTTCTAGACGCTTGCCAAGATCTCCACACTTGTTGATAAACGGGGGGCACAAAGGAGGTACTGTACAATTACTTTACTTTCATTTTAATCAATCTTAAGCTGTTGCAGGGCTCTACCATCTACTCTTGAATGTCCATCCTTGGAAAAAGGTAAAGGAAGGATTCGTAAATCCATTGCATGTACTGATCGATGCGAGGGTGCTTACACGCTACACGGATTAAAGACAAGAAATCAAACTAGCCCCTACAACTATGCATGACCACTCCATTGGGTCAGCAAGGCACATAAAGATGAGAAATTATCACTGTCAGGAGTTCAGAAAGAAGGTCGCTCGGGGAAGTTAGCACAGCTTGTAGTACAAATGCTATGGCAAAATGGAATAGATACAACTCTCTGCCTCCGGGGCTCGAATGGTCAATGATCAGAGAGAAGCCATCCATTTGAGTCTGGAGTTACCTCAAAGGGTAAGGAAGAGGACAAGGCGGAGATGACATTTGCCAGGAACTTGGATAACATAATAGTTTATACAAAAAGTCTTTGAAAGATCAAGCTCCAGCAATTCCAACATACTTGGCCTACAGCAGAAAGGCGAGAGATATTCAGAACCACCACCACTACTCCTCATATCACAATTCAACACGAATCAGCAATATATGTAGTAAACCGCTAGTACATTGCAGTCACCAATCAAGATACTAGCTTCACAACTCCGTCATGATCCAATAATCAGAAAACGCATTTTAAATTGATCAAGGACTAAAGATAGCAGGATGCACACTAGGGGCATCCACTATAAGTCCACCCAACTGATCAAAATCAACCCAACTAGATGACTAGTCCAATGACTGCCAGGAGAAAATCTTTATGAGAAGCTCTCCGATCATACAATACGCTTGCATAAACATGTCATATGCATGACAATAGATGACCCTGTAAAGAAGGTACCATGACAAACCTCTTCTTCCGTCTTTATCTAACTCGGTTGTTGTCATTTCAGGACAATGCCATCGGCTCCTAGGTTCCACAAAGTCTTACAAAAATACCAAACGAGAATTCCTATCTAAGAGAAAATCTTAAACCAGGCATACTACATAACCTAGTACTTTGCGCATCTTTCGAAGTGGCAGGTTTGGTCTAAACTACTCTTTCCCTTTGACAGAGGAAAGAGACTAATGCATTCACTTAACACATATGTAGTCATATGCACTTAACGCACATAGTTATATTCACTTAACACCTATGTTGTTATAACCACACCTTCTTTTGTGATTAGCAACCTAGATCACAAGCATGTGTTGGCAACAGTGAAAATAAGATAGCCATGACTAATGGCAATAGCCTGGGCAGTTCACTACTGACGACCACCCCTTTCCCTGGCAATGGCATACCAGTCGGGCATCCAAACACAAACCTAGCTTGAGTAACTCAAAGAATGAATGCATTCGAAGCCTATCATGGATTGACTCATAATAGGAGTTGCCCCAGGAAAATAGGCAGATTGAAGCTGTCAACAAAATCTTGCAAACACTAATTAAGGAAAAACTAGATAAACCCAAAGGAGAGTGGCGACACTGGAGACCTACTAAGCCTCCAACAAAACAGCAACATGACATATTCTATTTGCTTTAAGCATACTGGGCCAAACAAATTAAGGAGAGAAGCAGTAACGCCGCCCTCAAGACTGCCGCACACGGACAGAAAGTGGCACAACAATACAAATCTAAAGTGAAGCCCCAAGAGTTATAAGAGGGAGACATTATTCTCAAGCAAGTCTTTCCCCGTCCAGGCACACTAGATCCAGTTTGGGAAGGACCATTTGTTGTTCATAAGGATCTCCACAACAGAGCTTACATTTCGTCGACAGTTGACGGGAAAGGTGTTTGGGAAAGGAAGGAATCTCCAACATCTCCGCCATCACTTCCCTCAGCTTGTAAAAAGCAAGTATCACCTGAAATCGCTAAAAAAATTAAAAAAATTGATGTTTTGCTCATCTGATATTATTCCTATTGCGATCAATCGCAAGTTCTCGCCGGTAGCAGTGAAAGCATGATAACCATGACTAAGGGCACGAAAGTAGCCTGAGCAGTTCACTACTGACCATCGCCCCCCAGCAGCAATGATAAACCAATTATAAACCACGAATTAGGCACGATAATAGTTAGGTAGTTTATCATTGGCGTTTGGCTCGCCGGCAACTGCAAACTGATAATAAATCCCACGATTAAGGCATGACTGCAGACAGGGATAGTTCGTAGTTGACGATCGGCACCCATGCTAGCGGGGCCATAGTAAATTGAAAATACTCATGATACAGGCCATAATGGCCCGGGTAGTTACTATGTGTGAATCCCGACTCTAAATCTTAAGTACGGCGGTGTCAAAAGTTACACTCCCTTGGAACACAGGGTTGGGCTGACAAACTATATGTCACCAAAATCCATAATCAGGGCAAGTAGCTTACGTGCCACGAATCTTAAGTTTAGAAGGACCCACTTGACGGAGAATATAGCTCGTTGTACTTAAACTAGAAGCTTCTAACAATTTTTTTTAGTCTTGTGGCATTACATATAGATAGTAGAAATATGAATTCCACTCTGCCAACCACAACAGGACATTCATTCGCTTCCACTCCACCAGAGGAAACGGAGCATCGACTCAACTCCATCGAAGATAGCGTAACTTCAACCCAACATTGCCACAAGAATTAGAATATCCCTTCCAGCCAACTTCGCTTGAAAAATTGTAGGGATTCTCCCAAAGTTGAGCACACTTATGGAACCTGAGAAAAAACTCGGTCCAAAGGTATGAATAACTTTTGTAAGATAAGCTAAATTCGATAAAAAAATACTTGGGGGCATAGCACACCTCACCCCTTGATCATACACGTACACTACCACTCAGCTTGGTAATAGCACATTGGAATCATAACCTTAAGTTTGCAAGTTTAAAACCCATTCATGATACAAGGCAGCATGTTGTAAGAAGCAACTAAGTACTATGCTAAGGGCAAACCCAGACAAATAATGAGCGCTCCCGGCTGACTTTTGACAACGTCGCTAGAAGGAGCTCTGAAGGATGTGATGAGTATTTGTGGACTGCACGTCCCCCCCCCCTAAATTACTCTCTAAACCTTAGTAATGGGGAATCACTTCGAATGATGATGACCTCTCAAAGAAAAAGTGATTCGATCTCTAACCTTCCGAATGTAACTAATTCATATCAACATCTATTTTAACACAAATATCTTGAAACCTTTATATCAATCCCGAGGACACACGGGATGACTCTAACACATATCTATGGTAAAATTCCAAATAAAAATGTATTAATAGTCTGTAACTAATTCTAAGGCAAGGATGAAAGTCCTTGACCTCACTAGGCCCGAAAGGACCCTAAACTTGTAGGTAAAGCCAATAGAATAGGACAATCCTCTACCGCCAAAGCTGATGGGACATTTGAATTGAAAGATTGATTCCACTTGATTAATTTAGAGATAGCAAGCCAAAGTCACCAATAAAAACCCCACGCCAGAGGCATCTGACTGCAATAATTGGCATAAATCGGACAAACAATAGAACACCTAATTCACAATGCCAACAAATCCCTTTCAGCTCCGCTCAAAGGAGCTAGGACCAATCGCTCAGACCCGATACATGCCCTATTAAACGCTTGCTAGTAGTCGGCTCCAAACAGATATATGAGACATCAGCAGGCAAACTACCAAGGAAATTGACTAAGATAATCTTATTCAAATGTGCCTGGGAGCAAGTGTTGGAAGAGCTAACAGAGAAACAAGGAATTACTCCAACTGTCATCACTTTACCAGACCAGACGTAGCCAACGTCCACTCAATAGCGCTATGCATAATATTGTACATACAAATACCCTCCGATGGAAAATCATTACTCCATAAATAATTGACCTTGACCAAGCATGAAAAAATTAATGAAGAAATATACAAACTCAGCAATCAGATGGTAAGGCCATGCTCACTCAAGCTGGCCAAACAATGGTCGGAACAAGAAATTCCACATCACGGGTCCCAAGTCAAATACTACAAAGGGAATATCACCAGGTCCACGTACTACTCAAGGCCTTGAAGCCAGAAACAGAAAGGCTAAGGAGAAATATCCCCGCCAAATGAAGGATAATTAAAAACGGCGTCAAGTGACTGGCAAGTCCCCATCAAGACAAACGAAGCATCACATCCAGCTAACGAAAGGAAGCTCATCTTGGGACGATGATGAGATGTGGATATTCAAACACCAGGATGACACCTAAAATACTGGTGAGGCAACTCTAGATTAAACAAAGCATACTTTGCATTCGCGAAAGTATACTTTGGGAGGCAAATGTTGTGGTCATTCTCGCCCACTACATAGTGGATATGAAAAATCAAAGGAAAAATTGTCACGGTCCTAAAATAGACTCAGAGCAGCTTAGAAATGTTTGTAAGGTCAAGATGTGAGCACCGGTCCGAACTGCGTCTCAATCCGAATAACGGTTTGAAAGATATGGTCATTATAAGATTTGCCTAACACGGTCCAACAATAAAGCCTCGAAGACCACTTTCTGCAAGGGTCCGGCCCATCCTAAACTAGGAAAGAAACTGCCCTACAAAATCAGGTCCGCACAGGCCCAGCAAAGCCCGACCCAAAAGGGCCGTACTCACCAAATTCAGCCCAGAAGAGCCAGACCCGCACGTGCCCGGCCCCACAGGGCCTTACAACCCAGGCCGGACCCGCACGGGTCCGGCCCAGCAGAGTTCGACCCAGTAGCGCCAGATCCAGCAGAGTCCGGGCCAAAAAGCCTGGCCCTGTAGAGCCGGACCCGCATAAGTCTGGCTCCACAGGGCCGGACAGCCTGGTCTGGCCTACGAGGGCCGGACCCACACAGGTCCGGCCCTCTGGGACCAGACACCTGGTCCGGTCCTAGGCCAGACCAGCACCTGGTCCGGCACAACGCCGGACCAGCCTGGACCAGGGACCACCTGGTTCGGCCCTGTCGGACTAGGCTGGTCCGACCCTGTCGGACCAGCCTGGTCCGGCACCCTATGGCTGGACCCTTCTGGTTTGGGGCTACACCCACGTGGTCCAGCCCTTCCATAGCTGGACCCACCGAACCCACTTGGTCCAGCCCTTCTAGGGCTGGACCGACCAGACATATCCGGTCCAGCCCTTCTCGGTTTGGATCCACACTTTTTTGTACTTTTAGGATGAACCTACATGTTCCGGCATTCAAGACTCCAAGGTCTGGATGGACGACTGAAGGGAGCTACCAGGATAGTATTCAGCTGGCATCCAAGAGCAGTGGAACAACAGAAAGGTTGAACCAAAGCCTAGAGGAATAAAGGTTGAACTAAAGCCTAGAGGAAGAAAGGTTGAACCAAAGCCTAGAGGAAGAGAGGTTGGACCAAAGCCTAGAAGTCTGTACTCATCTGCCTCTCCTCACAACCTCACTCTATAAATACTAGGCATATGGCATCATAAAAGAAAGAGATGGAAAATAGTGAAGCTTACATCAACAATGGCAGACAACTTTGAGAGAGAAAATCCTTAGTCATAACAACAAGTTTATTCATATTCAAAGCTTGTACTTGTAATCTGATATGAAAGAGATAGTAAAAGAGGAACGGTGGGTGTAGGCACATTCAGGTTGAACCACTATAAATTATGTATCTTTTTGCATTTCAGTTCTTTATTTATTCTTTATTGCAAATTATTGATTTTCTACCCCACACACTCGCAACTAAAATTCATCAAACAATAGTTGTATACTACAAACAGTATTCACAGCCCAATTACAATATCTTGGAGGTGTTTGACCATTTCTCGTGCAAACACCTGCCTATTTATAAGCATTTAATTAGTTGCCATAACTTTTCAAAATTCTTTACCAAAATAACTGCCGCATAATTTCAAATCTAAACAAGGATTAATTTAACAAATAAGCCCTTCCATTAAGTAAAACCAATAAAACAATTAAGTCCTTTATCTAAAATAATTTTATTTCCATAGTAAATTACTTAGGAAAAATCCCTAAAATAACAGAAATTCACTTTCAATATGTTACTAACATATAAAATTTTCATACCCATATTCTTCATATAATAACCGAAATTAATTTCTGAACCTAATTATTCATATTTTCCTTTGAAATGTCATAATAAATTTTCCATAGCTTATAAAATTATAAAAATTAAAACCCATCTCCAAAATTATGTTTTACATAACATAAAAATTCCTTATGGCATTTGAAATTCAATTTAAACGATTTTACCCTAAAAAAAGTGTATAAACAATTATCACAATCTTGTTTGAATCAAATATGTTATAAAATCCAAGCATATCATCATCGAAAATCATCATAATGGATTTAATCTTAAACCCGAAAATCAAATGATCATAAAAGCAAAATATAGATATTTTTTATTATTATTCACCTTGATCAGGATAAGGACTTTGAGATTTGATTGAGATTAATTCCCCTTGCTTAAATCCTTCACTTTAATTTGATTTCCTCCTCTTTTCTCCTAAGTAATAGCCAACTTTTCTCTCTTTTTGTTTACGTTTTGTGTTTTGAGAAAATGAATTTAAATGGATAGGAAATGAGAATATAAGGTAATGGTATTATGGTGCGCAATTACCCTAAATACCCTTGCATTAATTACTCTCATAATTAACATACAAAACCATTTATAAGCCCATTTATATAATTAATTAAGCTCGGCCTCTAGTTTATTTTCAAATTTCAATCCCCTTATCACTCTAAGATTTACATTATTCTATTTAATTTATCTAATTAAATCTGCTGAATAATGTTATTAAAAATTAGGAGTATTACAGGCTCCCCTCCTTAAAGAAGTCCTCGAAATTCAGTAAGGACTAAATACTAAACATAGCAATCATCTGTAACCACTCCTAACAACCATACTAGCCTACCTGACTAGCAACTATATATAAAGCTAATATAGACATACCCTCAAAGCATATCATTATAAGTATCTCTAATCATGTCTTTTGTCTTCCAAGTACAGTCCTTCTCGTTGTCGCTCCATTGAACTTTCACCAACTTGACTGTCTTGTTCCTCAATCTTTTCTCATCTCTTGCTACAACCCGAACTAGTTGTCTAACAAAAGTCAATAAGGCTCTACTATCAAATCTTCCAACTCTATTGGAGGAATAGTAGTCTCTGGATCATGCATGTACTTGTGAAGATGAGAAACATGAAACATATTATGGACACCTGCCATATAGCTCGGCAACTCTACCCTGTATGCGAGCTTTCTGATCCTCTCTATAACTTGGAATGGACCAACATATCTCGGCGCCAGTTTCCCTGACTTTCCAAATCGTACCACACCCTTTATCGGTGATACCTTAATAAAAACCTTATCTTCGACTAAGAATTCTAGGTTTTTACACCTCTTATTTGTGTAACTCTTCTATTTGAACTGAGCTTCGTTTATCCTTTATTGGATTAATTCAATCTTCTATGTCGCCTCTCTAACAAGATCTAGACCTAAGACTAATCTGCCTCCAGTATCTAACCAACATGCTGGTGATTTACATGGTCTTCCATACAAAGCTTCAAACGGCGCCATTCCTATGCTAGTCTGATAACTATGATTATAGGAAACTCAACCAAATGTAGGTGATCTTACCAAGATCCACCAAAGTACAATATACAAGCTCTCAATAAATCCTTGAGTACCTTATTGACTCTCTCTATCTGCCTATCCGTCTGAGGGTGATACGCGGTACTCATCTTAAGCTTGGTACCCAACACATTCTGTAGACTCTTCCAAAATTCACTAGTCAACAAAGCGTCTCTGTCACTAACTATATTACTAGGGATCCCATGCAGTCTAACTATGTTCTTCATGAAAAACTTAGCTAAAACAGGTGTCGTCCTGGTTGACTTAACTCGAATGAAATGGGCACTCTTGGTCAACCTATCCACTATGAACCATATATTTTCATTTCCTCTATTTGACCTTGGCAACCCGTCTATAAAATCCATAGATATAAAATCCCATTTCCAAACTGGAATCTCCAAAGGTTGAAGCAACCCACTTGGCTTCTGATGTTCGGCCTTCACTTGTTGATAGTTTGCACACTGCCTAACCCATAAGCCAACATCCCTCTTCATACCTTTCCAATAGAAGCTCCTCTTCATATGTTGATACATCTTGGTCCCTACAGGATGAATCATAAACTGGGACCGATGACATTCTCCAAGAACTTCTTTCTTTAAGTCCTAAACATTCGGAACACAACCGTCCCTTCTTTCTCAACCATCCTCTCTGGTCAAGGCTAAAAACCTTTAGATCATCGATCTCGGTTCCAACCCCAAGCCTTCTAATCTTCTTGGCTAATACTGGATCCTTTTTCTGCTTAGAAACAATCCTTTCGATCAACACTGGTCGAACTTCCAAACAGGACAACATGGTTGTACTCTGACTAGAACTAGCACTCGATCTTAACTACACACTACAAGTAGTCAAAGCTTCTAAACTTTCCATTCTGCCAACATAACTAACACCACATTATGATGTCTTCTGCTAAGAGCATCCGCTACCTTATTTCCTTTCCCAAGAGTATACTCTATACCAAAATTATAAGTAGCTAAAAACTCCAGCCACCTCTGTTGTCTCATATTCAACTCCTTCTGAGAGAGTAGGTACCTCAACGACTTATGATCGGTGTATAGCTCAAATCTCTCCCTTAAGAGATAATGACTCCAAATCTTCAATGCAAAGATCACCGCAGCCAACTCCAAATCATGAGTAGGATATCTCACTTCATGCGGTCTAAGCTGTCGCGAAGCGTAGGCAATCACTTTATCCTTCTGCATCAATACAGCTCCTAATCCAGTTCTGTATGCATCGTTATACACCACCAATCCTTGGTTTCCATTTGGAACTACTAACACTAGTGTGTTGGTCAACAAATTCTTTAACTTAAGGAATGCTTCCTCACATTTGTTGGACCAGACATACATCACATCCTTCTTGGATAACTTAGTCGAAGGTGCTGCTATCCGCGAGAAATCCTTAACGAATCTCCGGTAATAGCCAGCAAGTCCAAGAAAACTTCTAATCTCAGTCACCGTTTATGGTCTCTTCCAATTATTAACAGCTTCGATCTTATCTGGATCGACTGACAACCCTTTCTCTGAAACCATGTGACCATGAAACTTAACCTCTTTCTTCCAAAAATGAAACTTGGAAAACTTCGCCTTCAGCTGATGCTGCCTTAGCGTCTCAAGCACTGCTCTAAGATGATCCTCATGTTCTCTTTCATCCTTAGAGTATACTAAAATGTCATCTATAAATATCAATACAAACCTATCCAAGTACTCATGGAAAACTTGGTTCATTAAATCCACAAAGAAAGCAGGTGCATTCATTAACCTGAATGGCATTACTAGCCACTCATACGAACCATGCCTAGTCTGAAATGATGTCAAAGGAATACTGTCTTCTGCCACTCTTAACTGATGGAAACCTATCGCCAAATCCAACTGGGAAAACATTCTGGCTGCACACAACTGATCAAATAGATCATCAATTCTCGGCAAGGATACTTATTCTTAATCTCCCTCGTTCAACTTATGATATCGATACACATCCTTAATGACCTGTCCGGTTTCTTCACGAACACCGCGGCCGCTCCCCAAGGCGAACTGCTTAGTTTAATAAAATTCCTTCCTTCTATATCCAGTAGTTGTACCTTCAATTCCTTCGTCTCAGTCGATGCCATCCAGCTAGGTGGTCCACTAACAGGTTCAGCTCCTGGCATAAGATCTATTTGAAACTTAATAGCTCGTTTCAGTGGTAGTCCTATAACCGGCTCACAAAAACTTGCAAATTCTCCTGCTACTCGAACCTGACTTAACACTTCTCCTACTTCCATAGCACTTAACAAAGCACAAACACCTTGGCCAGAATCCTCCATTGAGAATATAATTTGGTTATGACTTTCAGGGTGTCTTAGTGATATTTCTCTATTTTGGAAAATTATTCTAACTTCATACTTACTCAAACCAATCCAAGAAAATATACTTACATCAAAATTTTCTTTACAAAATATTTATACTTAAAAAATATTTTCAAGTAAAAATATTACTACCTTTTCTGAAAAACCATTTAAAATCCTTTTTCAAAGACCATGGGATTTGAATTCTCGAAAACATTTGAAAAAAATAATGTGCCTACCTCCTTTTGTAAATCAAATCATGTTTTTAGGCTTAAATCAAAATTTGTTTTATCAAACAATTCTATAGAAAATTGCTATGGTAGCACTCCCCACTTATAAACTCGAAAATGAACACTGATGTTGGTGTAGTCATCATTAGAATTATTTTCCAGCGATAGAAGTGAGTTTAGTGATTTCTATCTGCTTTAAAATCCCTTAGAAATATTTCATATTCATAAATAATTTCAATAATACTATTATTATTATTTTCAAAACCTTGAAAACCATTTTCCTAAAACACCAAGATTTTAGTACTCAAATTTCTCTATTTAAATCCTTTATACCTATAAGGCACATTATTATAAATCAATTTTATAAAATCATCTTCTTATATAAAATTATTTCTCAAATATTTATTCAACATATTCTAGCTTTCTTTTAATAACTTCCCTTATTAAAATCCAATTTTATCCTAACATTATCATCGAACGTCTTATAGTCGAATTGTGAAACTTAATTCACAAGGTGTTCACTTCAATGTTTCCTCCAGATTCTATTTATCCAACCCATGCTTTAAAAAGGGGATTTTCTGATAAATCAACAAACAATAGACAATGCCCAAAACTGAACGAGCATGACTAATCAAACCCTAATGATAATAGTTAAGTATTGTTATTTACTAATAAACAAACACATCAAAAATAACTGTATTAATTTTTGAAAATCATTCCTTTTATATTTGAAAAATACTCCTAGGTAAAATTATTTTCAGTTACCAAATTAAAAACAATACTGAGTCGGTTGGCTTTATTCAAGTGTTTAGAGATCCCTATCAATAACGTTAGCTACTCGTATTGACCGAAATACATAAACCACTCAAAGGATCAATCAACACAATATAAACATTTTTATAACACTAACAAATACACGCACTTATATATATATATACACACACACAAACTCAAACTCATTCTAAGGTGTTACTAACCCTATCTCTTATGCGTTACCCCACTAGTGCCAAGATTCTCTCATTCAGCTCTGATACTAACTGTAACAACCCGCCTTTTCGATCCTCGGAAGTCGACACTAAAACATCCATAGTATTTACATGTCAAACATCCAAGTACTAGAGAGATAGATGGTTAGGGTGAAAGAAAGAAAGATGGAAAAGAATCTTACAACATAACAAGTAATATATAATATACAACAGGTCTTTACAAAAAGGTAAGGACTTTAAATATACATACTGTTATCAGAGCAAAAGTAACTTATCATCAGCCATGACAGTTGTAACAACATGTCCTTACAATTGTTGATAAATACAAACATGAACAAACAGCGAAAGATAAAATACGTGAATATATCTTGGAGGATCCAGCTCATCCTCTGATGCTCCAAAGTGTCCAACTAAATCTGGAAAATATGCTCGGGCTGACCCGAGCATTATAAGAAAATAACCTGTATTAGTCTGGTAAAACCAACATGAGAAACACAATCAAATGGATTTTTAATGTTATAAAAACCTTTCAGAAATAAGGGTATCTTGTAAGTCCATGTTGCACATAAACATGGATGGGTTTACCTTACGATAACCAAACCAGTTTTATCATAAAATCCAGTGATATTATAATAATGCCTAAGGGTTGAAAATAAATATATATATATATATAATAGCTGGAATGTTTGCATCTCTCATTCCAACATAGTAGGACATAACTAAATCTGTAAAGGCATGTATTGAAGATTGGATTTCCATCAGTGAAAAGGTTACTAAGGTACCACCTGCTACAGTACAACTATAGGATAATGTACCGAGGGCCTCACATGGAACCCCTGCAAATCAATGTCGATCGCCCATTTAACATGGCATACCGGATTACATCATTCCCCGGGCACCAAGGCTACAAAGTATGTGCACCAGCCATAGCCCCACTCTTCTCATGTGCACGCATACCAAATCCATAAATATCAATTCTAGATCGAGGAATGACTGCTCTTAATGGTAGCGAACCACATAGCTCTGAAGCATATCCCTTGTTTTAGTCATTACCGGGTTGAGGCTTGTGAGGTCACGATTACCTTTTCCTCTCTTAGCAAATCCCACTTGGAATGCAAACACCGCCTTCCAGGCATAATGCAATGTCAGCATTCGTCCATACAAGTTGTTCAGGGTAAGTACAAACCAAAGGCATTACTTCTACAACATCCCATTTGGACTCGGCCTTAGGATTAGTAGCAAGTAGCTCTTGAACTTCAGAGAACACTGTCTTCAATCATCTCGAACCAGCCTTGAACCTCTTCCAAATCGTCGAACGCGCATATGGTTTTGGAGTGGTTACGATTTAAGTCATCTCATATAAGTACACACTTCCTCGCTTATCTATCGCTCCAAAACCAAATCGATAGCTTTGGCAAACTCAATACTAATTCTTTTGGAAATAATCAGACAATACATCTGAGCGGAGATCACCTCCTAACTATTTGAGTGGATGAATTTTGTCATCTTTTGTCCTAGGAGAACAAAACGAGATTTATATGCATAGTACAGCATCATTGAAGATGATTATGCCATATAACCCCCGTGTTTCTCCTAGATATTTCCAGAGTTATATTTTGCCAAGATTCGATAGTCGATTATTTAACTATCAAATAAATAAACAATCAAATATAGATTTGATTCCATGTTGAATCTACTAAGCCTGTATTAACCAATCTTTTATTAATTAAATCTCTTTCAATTATTTGATTCAAAATATCTTCACAAAAGATATATATACACAAACCTCATATATTCCTTTAATACTTGGAATAATATTCATATGCTTATCTCACCACTATAAGTATATCAGCAAAACATTATAATGTAATACTTAGGAAATATATCCATATACTTATCTCAACGTTATAAGTATATTAATAATACTTAAGGAAGATTTCCTCTTCCCAAATTCATATTTAAATGGGCCAAAAACAAATATTATTTAAACATTTTTTTACAATAAACCAAACCAACTATCCTTCGGTGTTAAGTATGGAAAGAATGTTTCCATACCACCATAATTAAGAAGGATTAATTATCAAAAATAAATTTTCATTCCTTTAATAAAATTCCCTTTTATAAGCCCATTTCATATTTAAAAATCCTTTTATAAATCTCCAAATTAATTTATAAACTTCCTTTATAAATCTCTAAAATTATTTATAAAATTCCTTTTTATTAATAAATCTTTCCATTAATAGAACTCTTTTCTATTTATAAACTCTTTTACAAAAATCCTTTATTAAATCCTTTTATAAATACAAAATTCATTTTTATAAATCTTATATATATTTAACACAAATCTCCGTTATTTTAAAAATAGCACATATAAATCCATTCTTTTATTTATAAATAACCATTTATAAATCTCTCTTCTATTTATAAAATACCATTTATAAATCTCATTTGCAAAATATCTCCTATAAATCTCCTTTACAAAATATAGTTTACAAATCTTTTTTACAAAATATCACATTGTAAATCTCTTTTAAATAAATCTTTATTATTAAATAAAATCCCTTTTATAAAATAATTTATCATTTATAATCTTCCTTTATTAAATTAATTAATTACCTCTAAGCATCATGAATAAAATAATAAATTAACTTTAAACCATTATTGTTTGCACCAAAATTGGTCACAAACCCCAGAAGTAGTGAAAGCACCAGTGTTTATAAATAAATCCTCAATATCCAAACACAGATCTCAGATCCAGGCAATGTAGAGAATAAAAATAAAGAAATAGCAAAATTAAAATGAGCAAGAAAACAAAGAACACAAGGTTTATAGTGGTTCGGTTATCTCTGGCCTACGTTTACTTTGAATTAATCCTTTTATTCCTTTTATACTATGATTACAGTTACAAGCCTTTGAAATCAAAAACCAAAATGGCAGAGTCTCGCCTAGAATAGCAGAAGAAGATCTATTTTTAGTTGCCATCGGACTGCTATGTATAGGTGTAGATTCGAAAATATCCTCCCCTAAACCTAGAAGACCTCTTCTTGTTCGCAGGTGGCCCTACATGATCGATCCAAACTGATTTGGAATCGATCCAAGTGCAATTTTTATCAATCCCAAAATGGTCCAATCAAGCTGGGATCGATCACGAACACTCTTTGGTGCATCAGGAAGCTCCTGTGAAAATTTCATAGCATTTGGAGTTGTAGAATGAGAGTTATGATCGATCAAAAATTGAGTTTACATGAAGGCCGAATGATTCGTATAGATCAGCTTGCCTCGATCCCCCTCGTATCCATTCTATCCCCATATCCATAGCCGTGGCCTACGCATCGATCCGAGTTCCACGCCTACATCCATGTTGAGTACTTCATCGCTTGACCAACTCCACTACCTCGTATCCATGCTTCGCATCCATCGGCATGTGCTTCTTTGTATCCATCGACCGGCCCTTTTTCATATCCATCCCTTCTTTGTATCGATCCGAGCCACATTCAAGTCCATACTGTTCGTATCCATCATATTCTATTGCCTTATGTCCATCACTTTGTACCAATCTAAGTCACATTCGTATCCATACTCTTCGTATCGATCCAAGCTGCATCCCTTCGTATCGATCACTTATAGATCGGTACGAAATGCTTCATGTCGCCTTGTTCGTATCTATCATTGAGCGCCCCAGAAACACTTGCCTTCGTATCCATCAGTCCCGCTTCCATGCAGACCTTTCGTATCGATCAATATTGATGGATACTCCATTGGTCCGATCGATCCAAACCAATTACCACTATGACCGATACGAAGGTATCGATCCCAGAACCATTTCTCACCAATATTGATCCATCCATATCTCGAGCATACGAACTCCGATTGTCCTAAAATTTGAAACATAACCTCTCCTAGCCTTGCTCATCATTCCCAATCGATCCTGTCTTGATTGGAGCTCGGTCAAATTTTGACAGTATCGATCATAGCCTTATTTCCAATCGATCTCCAATCCTGATATCCATCCTTTCCATCTAATTTGTTGATATCCCGGCCTTGACCAAAAGGCGGGGTAACAATTATTAATAAAATAAGTAATTAACTTTAAAACATTATTAATAAAATAAGAAATTAACTTTCCCATCTTTAATTAAAATCAATCAGTTAACTTAAATCAACATCATTTAATAAAATTAAATAACTTTAAACATCTTTAATCAAATAAGTAATTAACTTACTTAAAAACATCATTGATAAATACTTAACCTCAAATTGTTGTAAAATTAAAGTTATTTTAAATCCATAACTTTACAAATTCAAGAAAAGACTTAGACCACAATGGTACTAAATCGAGTTACCATTCAATTCAATTTGACTTTTCAAGTCACATAACTGGTATTTACATAAATAAGCATATATGTAAATAAAATCAATTAGCCATCACTAGCTAATCCATCACTTATCCAATATAAATTAATCTACATATTAATTAACTGGCATGTGAGTAAATATCCAAATTGATATAATAGCAGAACGGGGATTTATTCTGCTAAACAGATGTCATCAATAATCTATTCTATTTAATTATAGCAGAACAATGTTTTACTCTGCTAAATAGATGTCCAAAATAATCTACTCAACTTAATTTAATAGAACGGTGTTTTATTTGGCCAAATAGAAACCACCAATGAAGTATAATTAATTAACCACCTTGTTATTTAAAACAACGTAATTAAAATTCAACCACTATTATTATAACATAAAATTTTAAAACTATCACCAAGTTACTCCATCATGTTCTAGATGTCAATACTAATCTAATGTAAAAATTCGCGGGTCAATCAAATTTGAAATGAGTGAAATATGATTTTTCAAAGTTAAATTATTAAATAACTTAACTAAACTAACTTAAATAACAAAGAAATAATTCTCACAATAAATAAGCCCAGCCCATACTCGCCAAACTCGACCCAAATAAGCTTCTTGCCAAATCAGTTTCCTCCAATCCAATTTCCCTCATCCCGTTCAAATTCCAGTGCACCCATGTGCACACATGCACATGAACCACCAACCCCGACTACCGGTTGCCCAACCAAGACCACCCGTAAATCCACCTTACCGAGCTCATCCACTTGCATCGTTCGCTACCCACTTTGGTCATCTCGATCAAAATCTAACCCTTCCTTGCCCAAAATAAAATCGCATCCAAGAACCATCTCAAGCACGAACGCAATCCCTTTGCCGTCGCCACACTCAATGTAAGCCACCCACTCCACCGCCATTAGCTCCGCCATCGACCCATGCACCTATGCTTCCAACCTCGATGAATTCGTAGAACCACATCGTCGTCACGACCTCAACTTACGCACGCCAAACCCAAACACAGACAAAACACTAAAATTAGCTCGATTGAGCACGATCGATTACTAGAAACCTTGCGACTTCATCACCGACTTTGCCATGATCTAAGCCTCCTCTAGACATCATCGTTAACCCCATCAACCACCCAATCACCGAAATCTAATTTATAACCGAAAATGGATCTTCTCCTCCACTACAACGATACCCTTCATTAAAAATCATGCTTTATCACTCCCAAAAATCACTACTCGACCATACAGACCCATCCATAAACTCCATTCGTCATTCCGTAATAGTCGAAAAACTGTCATCTTCGACCTTCGATAAATCATAGCCTCCCTACTCGACGAAACTTTGAGATATTTTTTTTTAAAATACTATAAGTGAAAACAAACAACTTCCAAGTTGGCGACTTTGGCTAATTTTGGTTATATGTGGAGATGTGGATTTTTGAAGAGAAGAGGAGGAGTTGTTTTCTTTGTTACAGGAAGTGAAAATAAATAAAGAAGAAGAATGGTTAACGTAGAAGTGAAATATGAAAATGAAATGATGGGTGAAGTATAAATGAGATATGAAAAATGAGAAAAGTGTATATATAAGCTAAATTAAAAATAAAAATAAAATAAAATAAAGAAGGCAAAAACCCCAAAATGCCTTTAATTCACATTTTTCAACTTGTTTATCTTTTCTAAGCCACTAAAATGTCAACTAATTGAAAAAAATATTGGATCATAGAGTGATCATGTACCTTTGTCAATCTACACACTTAAGGAATCTTTTCATTTCAATTCAAACTTCATATCCATTACTTCATTTTCAAATTCAAAAATATTTTATAATTATAAATTCTTGTTATTATTGTATTACTTATTTACTCATTTTAAAATAAAATGTTTCCTTAGCTTAAGCTAGCATTTAAATGTTGTTTAGAATTTATACAAAGGTTCGACAACTTTCTACAACTTGTCGTTCGATAAAAAGTCGATAATCTGAAAAATGGGTTTTGATCACATTTTATGTTTTTCATCGAACTTTCTATTTTTGCAAACAAAATTCAAGAATGAATTTTCTGTCAATAGTTATAAATTAAAAGAGCTGTTTATTTATTAAAAACCATTAATTGAATATTTAGAGTAAATTAAGTATTCATAAATCAAAGCAATAAAATTCCTAGTCGTTACAAGGTAGGTGGGTTGGACATGAACTCCAATAGTATTTAAAAAATAATGAGATTGTCTCTCGGGTCATTCTACCCTATAATCCACAACCAATGTCGTTTCGAAGAGAACGAATCAAACCCTATTTGATTTGATTCAATCTAAGGTGAGCAGGGTTGAGTTACCTCCCTTTTATTGGGAATATGCTTTAAAATCTACAGTGCATATATTGAATTTGATGTCATCTAAGTCTGTGCCTAAGACACAATACGAGACGTGGAATGGGAAAAATCCTACCTTAATTATTTAATGTGGGGGTTATCCAACCTACATAAAGAACGTTGGTCCCAATAAACTCGATGTAAAATCAATTTTGTGTAAGATTATAGGATATCCGAAAAATTTTATGGGATATATTTTTCTACAACACTGAGGAAAAAGTAGTTATTGTTTCTCAACATGTTGTCTTTTTGAAAAGGGAATTCCGTCATAAAAATAATAGCGAAGTTGTAGCCTTGGATGAGATTCGAGAAACTAGCATAGAGATAGAACGTGTGGAAGGATCAAATTCACCCGTATACAATAACAAGCAACCTATCAGATGGTCTAATGGGGAATATTACACACCAGATAAATACAATGAATTTCCCATGAATGGTGAGAAAGAGGATTATGTCCTAGAAGATGATACTGCCCTAACATTCCGACAAGCTCTATAGAGTAAGGACTCTGTCTTATGGCTTGAGCTATGAAATCCGAAATGGGTTATATGTACACAAAGTATGGACTTTCGATGATGTACCTAATGAGGGTAAAACCCATTGGCTGCAAGTAGATCTTTAAAAAGAAACTAAACACGGATGGAAAGATAGACACCTACAAAGTAAGGCTAGTTGCGACAGCTTTACCGTCAAGTTCAAGGTGTTGGCTATGACGAAACATTATCATACATAGCCATTTTAAAGTCCATCCGAATATTACTCACCATTGCCACCTTCAAAAAATACAAAATATGGCAAATGGATGTGAAAATGGCTTTTCTAAATGGTGCTTTAGAAGAGATCATTTATATGTCACAGCCCGAGGGTCTCGAGGTCAGTGGAAGCAAAGGAAAGGCTTGTAAGCTATTAAGATCAGTATATTGTTCTAACAAGCTTCTAGGAGTTAGAACAAGTGTTTCAATAAAGTGATCAAATAGTTTGGCTTTTATCAGAACACAGAGTAAGCATACGTATACTGGAAAGTACAAGGAAATGTCATAGTATTTATTGGTTTATATGTCGATGATTTACTCTTGATTGGAAATAACATACCGTTGTTGCAATCAGTGAAGGCTTGGTTGTCCAAGAACTTCTCCATGAAGGATTGGAAGAAGCAACCTATCAATTCGGCAAAAAATTCACACCAATAGCTAAGGTGACATGTGGACATTGATATTCAAATTACTGAATATTAACTGCTGACTGAATTACATCTTTGAGTTGCATAATCAAATGATGAATGCTCCAAATGAACCACGCGATTCAATTAATTTATAATCATTGTAAATTAATTAAATTAATTATTATTTATGAAATATTAATTATTAAATATTATTTGACTTGTTTAAATACCATTAGCGTTCAATAATGTACGTATATAAAAGTTATAAATGTGCGTATTGATATATGATGTCGGCAGAATATTTAAATTGGATTTAAATAGAATAAATACTAAGTGTATTTTAAATTAATTAAATTGATTAGAAATATTAATTATTATTAAATTTTATTCGATATTTGAATACCATTAACTTTTAATAAAATGTGAATATAAAAGTTATAAACGCATGTACCGATATACGATATTAGTTAAACATTTAAATTGGATTTAAATGAGATTAATGCTAATGGGATTTGGAAATCTCGAGGGCACATGTGGCACCATTTATAGCCAGCCATGCATGTAGAAGAGGGAGGGGATTGTATTTAGATTTAATAAAGAATTAAATGGGAAAGTTTTAAGGAGGGAATAGGAAATGTTTATATCATTCCTTTAAAACAAATCTCCCTTCATTATTCTTTTTTTTATATAAAACTTTTACCTGGAGGTTTGACCAGGCAACTAGGTCGGTCGGCATTTCAATGGTCGTTCGGCATTTCAGAGGTCGTCCGGCATTCAGAGGCCGTCCGGCATTTCAATGGTCGTTCGGCGTTTCGGAGGTTGTCCGGCATTTCAGAGGTCGTCCGACATTCAGAGGTCGCTCGGCATCCCAGCCTCGGCCGGCATTCGAACCTCGTTCGGCATTCATACCTTGTTCGGCATTCCAGCCTCGATCGGCATCTCCCCTCGACCGGCATCAATTCTCGTTCGGCCTGCACTCTTCACTCAACACATTACCTCGATCGGCATAGAGATATCGTTCGGCATTTTGTCGTTCGACATTTGTCGTTCGGCACGCATAAGTTACTCACTTTGGGCCGAGATATCTGACTACTAGGCCCACCAGGGAAGTCCAACCCAGCTTCGTCTATAAATAGAGAGGCAGGGGCACAGTGAAAAGGACCTTTTTTCGAGAACACTGGGGAGACTCTACCGCGTTCATGACTCACCCTTTTTACTTAGTAATTGCACTCAAGTAATTGGTGTACGAATTATATCTGTAATCGATTATCAAGTAAAGCAATAAAGATTAACCTCAAAGTGGACGTAGGCAATTACGCCGAACCACTATAAATCTGGTGTTTTCTTATTTTTCCGCATTTAACTTAGAATATTGCTCTCTGATTACATTTACTTTCTTCATTTATCTCTCTACACAATCTTTCTCAACGAGGTAAGTGACCAATTTTGGTGCTAACACTTTAGTGCTTTCACTGAGAATCGAATTCTCAGGCCACAAGGATCTGCTTTGAAGCCACTGGATTGAATAAATCCCCTGAAGGAGATCCGAGTCATTCATAAGACGTCTGTTGCTTCTACTCAGAGTTCTTACCAATAACTCTACAATGGGAATACCACATACCAGATCAACCTCTCATAATGCGGACGCCGATGAGACCGCTAGCGTACAACAAGTAGGACCTAGCAATCAGCAAGCAAATCAAGGCGCAGGGACAGTCGCCCAGGACCAAATGCAAGTTGTCACCAGAACAGAGTTCAACGACTTGATGAGAGAGCTCATGGAAAGCAGGAGACAACTTGGAGAGCAGATGCAAGCCAACGCCAATCTTATGGCACAGCTTACTCAACAACAGCATTAGAATGCTGGGGGCAGTCCAGCTCCTTACTCTTCATCTGATAGCTCAACGTCATCCGATGAACCTCACAGGCGTAGACGCCGCAAGACTAAAACTACACATGCAGGTCCTGCCGATCGAACAACTGGGGATCGTTTACACCTCGGAGACCACAACCGAGCAGGAACGGGAAACTTAGGAGTTGGAGCGCAGGTGGAGGCTGGACGCCCGGCTCACCAAGAAGCCAATGATGTCGAACCTCAAGATGCACGTCTGGCAGATCACCAGCAGAGGAGGCATCATCAATCTCGAAGGACAGACTCCAACCTACCATCTTCCATACAAACCCCAAACTTATCAGCTATGGTCAGACAACTGATGAGAGAAAATCAAGGCCTGACAAATGATGATTGGGGGGTATCCAGGAGTCATACTCCGTTCACAGATGCTGTTCTACAAGCAGAATACCCCAGTAAGTTTAGCATGCCAACTATCCCGGCCTATGAAGGAAAGACCGATCCCCGACAGCATGTGATGAGATATGAGTGGATGATGGATTTGACTAGAGCGAATGATGCAACCAAGTGTAGATGCTTTCCAATAACTCTATCTGGGATCGCTACTATATGGTTCACCCGACTTCCTCCGCGGTCCGTATCCAGTTTCGAGGAGTTGGCGAAGAAATTTATAGAGCAGTTCAGAATACATACTACTCGTCCAAAGGACGTGATGTCTTTATCAAGTGTAATCCAAGCTCCTGGAGAGTCGTTGAAGGAGTATTTGCAGAGATTCCATGTTGCGGCTACTGAAGTCAGTAATCCCAATGATCACGCAATTCTTATGGCTATGATGCGAGGTGTGGATCCGGATTCAGAGTTTGGAAATTGGCTGGCAGGAAAACCTCCAACTACGCTAGAGCGTTTTTACTCAAAGGCACATCAGTTCATAAGAAGAGAGGAAGCCAGGTGGATAAGGCGAGATAAGGCACCGGGGCCTATTCCGGAGTCGGTGAAAATCAACATTGCTGTGAAGCAATCCGGAGACAACTCGGGGAAAGTTCAGGTCAATGTCCAGAACAAGCCCGGGCAATCTAAGGAATCCGGAGGAAGAAATCAGGGGAGAAAGAGAGAAGCGGGGAAATGGAAGCCGAGAATTCCAACCTACAATGAGTACACCCCATTGAATGCATCTCTTGAAAATATTTACCTATCAACTTGCAATACCTTTCAGTACAGAAAGCCACGCCCAAAGGAGTCAACCGAAGAACAAAAGAGGATCGGGAAGTATTGCCGCTTTCATGAGACTTATGGGCACAATACTGAAGAGTGCAGTCACCTACACGACGCTATAGAGAAGTTGATTAGGCAGAAAAAGTTACAGGAGTTTGTAAAGAATCCGCAAGAAGGTGGACAGGGAACGTCCAATCCCGGTCATGCACCAGCTCCACGTCACCCTGAGGAGCCTACTCGGACCGAGGGCAGACTGGTCATAAACACGATCATCGGTGGACCTCACCTTGCAGATAAGAACTGGCAAGAAATGGAGCGGTATGCAAATTCCTTGAGGCATGCAAATTTTGAGTGTTGTTCCAACATGGAGGATGGGACCCCTGCTAAACAGCTGCGCATGATGACAGACGATATAGTATTCAGGAGCAGAGATGCTGACCAGGTGGAGGCTCCTACCATTGACCCGATGGTCATATTTGCGACAATCGGGCCGGCTTTTGTGAAAAGAATTTTGATTGATTGTGGAAGTTCCGTCAATATTATCTTCAAGAAGGCTTATGACTAGATGAAGATGGAGACAAAGGATTTGAAGCCATCTAAAGCTCGTATACATGGCTTTAACGGCGCAGCGACTGACGCAGTGGGGTATGTTGAGTTGCCAGTTGAACTGGGACTAGGTGAGCGTAGGAGGGTGTGAATCCTACCTTTCGTAGTTTTGGATGTAGATTCTCCATACAATGTGTTTCTGGGCCGACCGGCCCTGGCTGAGTTTAGGGCGGCATTGGCCCCGTGGTGTTTGACTTTAAAGTTTCCGACTGACAAAGGAGTAGGTGTTGTTCATGGCGACCAGGCGACCGGTCGTGCATGTTATGTGGCTGAGCTCCGAGAGGCCCAACGGAGAGAGAAAGGGAAGGTTGCGGACAATTCCGTCCGTATCCAGAATACCGACAATTGACAAGTAATGCCCGAGCCCTGGCTCGGGAAAAATTCTTGGATCTACAGAGACATAGATCCGAGAGACGATAATGAGGAACCCAGGGAAGAAAAAGCAGCACCGGCTGAACTGACGATCGAGATTTCGGTCAGCCGAGACGATCCATCGCGAGTATTGAAGATTGGATCACAACTCAGCCCCTCAATGACTGAAGACCTCAATGATTTCCTTCGAGCGAATCTCGATGTTTTCACTTGGACACATTCCGACATGTGTGGGATTTCTCCCGCTATTACGAGTCATATGTTGAACATAGACCCGAAGTACGTCCCAGTTAAGAAAAAGAGCAGAGGAATGGACCCAGAGAGGTCCGCTGCTCTTAGAGAGGAGGTGGACAAGCTCAAAACTAATGGGTTCGTTCGCGACGCCCTCTACCCTGAATGGGTGTCAAACCCCGTGCTAGTGAAAAAAGCGAATGGGAAGTGGAGAACCTGCATAGATTATTCCGATTTAAACAAAGCATGCCCCAAGGACAGTTTCCCATTACCTAGAATTGATCAGTTGGTCGATTCCACTACAGGACACGAGTTGTTGTCATTCATCGATGCATACTCGGGATACAATCAGATCCCGATTCACATTCTAGATCAGGAACACACCAGTTTCATCACAGACGTTGGGCTATATTGCTATGTAGTAATGCCTTTCGGATTGAAAAATGTGGGGGCGACGTACCAACGTTTGGTAAATCGAATGTTTAAAGACCAGATTGGTAGAACAATGGAAGTCTATGTGGATGACATGCTTGTGAAGTCACGACAGTCAAACGACCACATTCGAGACTTAGCATAGATGTTTGGCATACTCAGATATTATGGAATGAAGATCAACCCTCTGAAATGTTCCTTCGGCGTTGCGTCGGGGAAGTTTTTGGGATTCATTGTTAATGCCCGGGGAATTGAAGCTAACCCGGAAAAGATTCAAGCTATTCGAGACGTACAAGTGCCCAGAACTATAAAACAGGTGCAAAGCTTGAATGGGAAGGTGGCTGCGCTGAGTCGATTCATATCCAGAGCTACAGACAAGTGTATTCCCTTCTTCGATATAATAAAGAAAGGAAAGAGGAATTTTGAATGGACATCCAATTGTGAGGAAGTGTTCCGAGATCTAGTAAGGCATTTGGAGAGTCCTTCAGTGCTGTCGAAACCAGTAGACCACCAAATGGTGTACGTGTACTTGGCTGTATCCCCGCATGCTATAAGTGCGACTTTGGTCCGCAAGGAGGACCGAGTCCAAAAGCCGGTGTATTACGTTAGTAAACGTTTAACGGGGGTAGAAAGAAATTATCCTAAAATTGAGAAATTGGCCTATTGCTTGGTGATTGCATCACGTAAGCTGCGTCCATACTTTCAAGTGCGCTCAGTCAGTGTCTATACCGATCAGCCCTTGCGGCAGGTACTCCAACGACCAAAAAATTCTGGAAGGATGTTAAAATGGAATATCGAGTTGAGTCAGTTCGATATTACTTACCTGCCACGAAGAGCCATACAAGGACAAGCATTGGCAGATTTCATCGCTGAGTTTACTATATCAGACGAACCAGATAGTCATAGTGTCATTCCCTCCATTCGATGGAAATTGTATACTGATGGGGCATCAAATGACCGTTGCTCTAGGGCTGGTGTAGTTCTTGTGACCCTAGAAAACCGATCGATTTGTTATGCTTTGAAGCTCAATTTCCCGACTATGAATAATGAAGCAGAATATGAAGCATTGATTGCTGGTTTAAAGCTTATTGGAGAACTCGGGGTAAAGTCAGTTGAAATATTTTGTGACTCACAGTTGGTGGTGTACCAAGTGCGAGGAGATTACCAAGCAAGGGGACAAAAGCTTGCTCCGTACCTTGCTCTGGTTCAGGAACTATTGACGAACTTTGAACATTATGACATTTCGCACGTCCCGCGTGAACAGAACAAGGAAGCTGACTCGTTGGCCAAATTCGCAAGTACTGGCGATGCACAGCAAATGGGATTAGTTCTTGTCGAAACCTTACATGCTCCGAGCATAGATGTGATGGAGGTTGATTTTGTGTTGGAAATAGGAATCGAGAGGGAGTCATGGATAACCCCATTCAAACTATACCTGATAAACGGGACTTTACCCGAAAGAAGGAGCGAAAGACGACAGGTCATTCGCAAAGCCGCGCGATATGTGATGCAGGATGGAGTAATGTATCGGAAGGGGTTCTCGGTCCCCTTATTACGGTGCATTGCCCATGATGAGACAAAGCGGGTCTTGAAGGAAGTTCATGAAGGAGAATGTGGCGACCACATTGGGGGGCAAACACTAGCAAAAAAGATCCTCCGTTATGGATACTATTGGCCAACTGTGAATCGGGATGTTGCAGATTATGCAAGAAAATGTGACAAGTGCCAAAGATATGTGAAAATCCCGAGAGCTCCACCAACGGAACTCACGCAAATGGTTAGTCCTTAGTCGTTCGCAATCTAGGGAATTGACATAATCGGTTCTTTGCCTATATCCAAAGGTGGTGCAAAATATGCAATAGTTGTGGTCGACTACTTCACAAAATGGGCCGAGGCAGAGCCTCTAGCCACAATCACCTCCAAGAAGGTCATTAATTTCGTTGTACGAAACATTATATGCCGCTTTGGCCTCCCGCGAACCATCATTACAGACAACGGAACTCAATTTGAAAGTAGAGAATTCAAAGATTTCTGTTTAAAGTACGGCATTGAGAAATAGTTCGTCGTCGTTGCTCATCCGAAGGCTAATGGACAAGTTGAAGCCGTGAACAAAATAATCAAGTCCATATTGAAGAAGTGTTTGGAAAAGGCCGGAGGCAAGTGGGTAGATGAACTTCCAACAGTGCTATGGGCTTATAGAACTACCCACAAGTCCGCGACTGGCCACACTCCATTCGCATTGGCATACGGCTCGGAAGCTGTTATACCCATGGAGCTTGAAGTTCCATCGCATCGAGTGACACATTATGATCTTAGGACGAATCATGATCTCTTGTTGGAATCACTAGACTTCGTTGATGAAAAACGCGAAGAGGCTGAGTTAAGGGCGGCAGCATACAGGCACCGAGTTAAGCGATATTACAACGAAAAGGTCCGCCCAAGAATCTTTGATGTGGGTGATCTCGTTTTGAAACGAGTTTTCCCGGTACCATCACGAATGAATCCCAACTGGGAAGGTCCATATGTCGTTGAACGGAAGCTTGGAGAGGGAACTTTCAAGCTAGCGACCGTTGATGGCATGACACTCCCCCGAGCGTGGAACAGTGAACATTTGCGATGCTATTATATTTAGCCTGTTTCTTTCAAGTTTTAGGTGCAATTATTTCCCGTATGTTTTTATTTCATTGATCCTTAGTTTCCTTTTAAGCATGTAATCGGACAATTTAGTTTATTTTCATTAATAAAGGCTTGAAGTCGTTTTTTCCATGAATTACTGATGTTTCCGTACCTTATAGTCTAGTGATAAACAACTGGAGTTACATTATTCTGTATGACGTACGAACTCACATAAACAATTTGAATCTCCAAGTCCCCTGAGTGCGGACTGGAGTACTCTAAGTCCCTGGAGTGCGGACTAGAGTATAAACGACTTGAATCTCCAAGTCCCTTGAGTGCGGACTGGAGTACTCTAAGTCCCCGAAGTGCGGACTAGAGTATAAACGATTTGAATCTCCAAATCCCCTGAGTGCGGACTGGAGTACTCTAGGTCCTCGGAGTGCGGACTGGAGTATAAACGACTCGAATCTCCAAGGCCCCTGAGTGCGGACTGGAGTACTCTAAGTCCCCGGAGTGCGGACTAGAGTATAAACGACTTGAATCTCCTAGTCCCCTGAGTGCGGACTGGAGTACTCTAAGTCCCCGGAGTGCGGACTAGAGTATAAACAACCTGAATCTCCAAGTCCTCTGAGTGCGGACTGGAGTACTCTAAGTCCCTGGAGTGCGGACTAGAGTATAAACGACTTGAATCTCCAAGTCCCTTGAGTGTGGACTGGAGTACTCTAAGTCCCTGGAGTGCGGACTAGAGTATAAACGACTTGAATCTCCAAGTCCCCTGAGTGCGGACTGGAGTACTCTAAGTCCCCGGAGTGCGGACTAGAGTATAAACGAATTGAGTCTCCAAGTCCCCTGAGTGCGGACTGGAGCACTCTAAGTCCCCGAAGTGCGGACTAGAGCATAAACTATTTGAATCTCCAAGTCCCCTGAGTGCGGACTGGAGAACTCTATGTCCCCGGAATGCGGATTAGAGTATAAACGATTTGAATCTCTAAGTCCCCTGAATGCGGACTGGAGCACTCTAAGTCCCCAGAGTGTGAATTGAAGAGTATTCTAAGTACCAGAAATGTGAAATAAGAGATGTACAATTCCAAGGAATATCCGAGCAATGTGAAAATGGATTGGGAATGTATATAACTCATAAAAACTTGAGTTTCGACCACAGCTATACAGAAAGCTAAAAAATAGAAGTCATTCGAAAGACAAAGAAACCAAACAATATTCATTAATTCAAAATAAGGTTATACAACCACTCCTCCAAAGCTCGGATTCAAAAGTTTATCTACATAAACTACGAAAATGAATAAATAAGAGTAGTTACATGATCTAAGTTAACCCTCGTCGAATGAGTGTAGTGGCTATTTCTTCGTTTTCTTTAGCTTCTTTTCTTCCTTCCTTTGTTCGGACGACTCCTCCCCCACGCGCTTTCTCTTGGACGTCTTGCTCAATAGAGAAACGGCATCAGGAGTGGGAGGAGGAACATCCAGTGGTTTGGATCTTCCAGGAAGAATGACTTTTAGAGGCATGTTCAACGGATCGTCAAGTTCTACTACTTGAGGCTCGACCTTGATCTCAACTTTCTTCTTTTTCTCTTCCTCGAGTTGTTCCTTCATGCCCAATTTAGCAATATGTTCAGAAGCGCCCGTGATTTCAATTTCACAACTCTCTTCAATGGGAGACGAGGTTTCAGACTTATCCTCGTCAAGCACCCCAATCATCTGAGCATCAGGGCCGGGAGTTACTCCCGCGTGAGTGGCCTCGCTTGCTTTCCCCATCTTCTCCTTGGCGTCGTCGCTCCTTGGAAACGGATCAGGGTCAGAACGGCCTGCGCAAATTCACAAGAAATGAACGTTAGAAAACAACGGCCTCTCGCCGAAAGTGACGGTTCTTTGAACTTTGAGAAAAAGAGTTATATACCGGTTTCTTGCTGGCTTTCAGCCATCCGAGGAGTCTCACCCTCTAGAATAGGGGATAGCATGTGAATGCCGAGGCCGGGATCCTCTGGATCATAACCGGCGTGTTCTTCAAACGGATCAAGCACTGGCCGTTCAGCCGATTGAATAGGAGGAGGAGCTGAAGGCCCGGTTCCAAACGGACCGGCCATGTCATTTTTCTCCTTTGATGGAGAAGAGCCTTTGCCAAAAAGAGCCATTGCTGCAGACAAATCTGAAGGCTCGTTCCCCCTGAGAAACTCTTTTACTAGAGCCTCCTCATCCACCTCCTCAGTACCCGACTCCGCCTTTCTAATCTTTATTAAAGTCTCCTAGGCCTCGGCTAAAGATTCAAGGTAGCCCTCGCCTAAGAAATTCAAGTCATGGTGCATGAGGACACGGGCGTTGTATTCAGCTATCAATGGGTCAAACATGCACTTGACCTCCTCTCTGCCGGCCTCTGTGGCCGTCTCAAAGCGAGAGTCAATCTCCACGGACGCTATTCTTTTTCCCTCTTCACGGGCTTCGTCCTTCATCATCCCGACCTTAGAAAGCTCATCGTCGAGCTTTGCCTTCAAGAGTCGTGTAGCAACAATCTCGTTGCAATATCGTTGAGACTCCTCTTGAGCAGCTATCTTCTCTTCTTTCTCCTTAGAGAGTAGCTCTTTCAACTCTTTAACCTGCAGCGAGAGTGCGTCCCTTTCTTTCTGGACGGAGTCTTTTTCTAAAGCCAGGGCTCCACAGCGTTGGACCGCTTCGTCAATTTCCTTTTTATGAGTCATCTCTAGGCGGGTGACGGCCTCCGCTGTGTCTTTAGCACTCTGTTCGACAGCCTCGAGTTGGGATTTATATGAAGAGAGCTCTTCACCCTGATTTTTGATAATGTCCTTATCAAAGATAGCTTCAAGTTTCAGGCGGTCGATTTCCTATTGACGCTCGACCGAGACTTCCGAGACTTTCTCGACTAAATGAACAAACGCGTCATGTTGAACATAAACGTCGTTGTTGCAAGCGATGGCGCTCTGCTTGACTTTCCCCAGAATATGATGAATTGCTGGAAGGAACTTCAGACCGTCGAAGCAGATTTTGGGAAATTTGACTTTAAGCTCGGCCAGCTTCTCCGATATCGTCGGGTCTGCTGCAGGAACTGGGGGAGGTGGCTTTGAAAGTTCCGTTCTCTTACGATGTTCCCGGGACTGCCGTGTGCTAGATGAACCGGAATGTTGATCACGGGAAACATCAGGTTGAGACCCCTTCTGCGAAAGCTTCTCTTTGCCTTGCTCTGTTTGAGAAGGGAGACCGCAGGAGTATGAAGATTGGCTGTGTGATTTCTTTTGGTAAGTCGACTCTCGGGGACGGTTGTCTCGGTCTCCGGAGTCGTCTCTGTCCCGGCGCTTACCGGAACCCGAATCCCGGCCAGAATGGTGAAAGATGGATGAGCCATGGAGACGATCGAATCCGTGGGAGCGTCCCATGTCACCTTCATAGAATGAGAATGACGACCAGTTAGAAAAGATCGGGGTGATGGCAAAAAATTGAAGTGTAGGGTGAAGTGCATGTGTGCGTGTGTGTCCTAGTGTTCCCCCCGACAGACCAGTTTCTTTATCTTTACTAATAGGAGTTTTATCTCCCTAGACATGGGCTTGAGCGCCTGCATTGCCTCTGGCGGGCGAACGAAGCTTAAGCGACTCTGGGTCGTCGAAACCATAATTGAGCAGATCGTCGGGGATGGTGAGGTTCGACAAACCTTTCAGTGAACTTTCTAAGGGTTGAGGGGAAGGTTCTCTCTCCTTTGAAATAAGCGTAACTTTAGAAGTTCCACCCACTTTCTTCCTCCTCAACTTATAGGTCATTTTATTCTTTCCCTTTGAAGGGGAAGATGACGTCTCAATATCGTGGACTTCGACCGTCGGGTCCTGAGTGGGACTCATATTTTCACCCGGTACTTCGGGTGCCTTGCCTTCTCTAATTCCTCCCTCTTCTGGCGTGCCGGGGGCGTTACGTGTTGAAGGCCCAGCCTGCCTTTTTCCCTTGCCTGCAACAGGTCTGGATAGAGTGACGCCTTGGGGAAGGTTTATTCGGCGACCTTCCGCCAGCAGCCCGAATCTCACAAGTGACTCATTTGAAATGAGGGATTTGATGTCCCGATCTTCTGCGGGGAGAGCTCGGATAGTTGCCACTGCTTCAGAGTATCCAGAGCCTTCGGGACGTGGGGTGATACCTGAAAAAGTGGATATAGAGTCAGAAAAGATGCAGATTCCGCCAAATTCAAGTGTTGATCTAGAAAACGTACTTACTCCCTTCCACCCATCTCCTAGCGAAACCAGAAGGACAACGAACGTAGAACCACTCTTGCTTGTACTGGGCAAATTTGCTCCATGCCCCAGTTAGGATTTGGCATTTACTATATGGCTCCAGAAATATGAAAGACGGGCTATCCGACCGTCTCTTGAAGCGATAAATATAACAGATATCGCCTGGAGTTGGAAGCCTAGAGAAGACACTCATAAAGAGGATGCAAGTGCCATATAAGAAAGCATGACTGTTCGGAGGCAGTTGTGAAGGGGCGATCTCGATGTATTGCAATAAGTCGCGAAGGAAGGAGTTGAAGGGTGGAACGCTGCCGAGCCAGCACATAAACTTATTGCAGGCTGTATACCCGGCTGGGGGCAAGTGCGGACGATCATTCCCCGAAGGAACTAACACGTCGTCGAAAGGGATTCCGTGGACAGAGCATATTCGACGGAGTGTACTTTCGTTAATCTTTGAGAACTGTGAATCGGCTGGGTCGTCTAAGAAAATAGCTTCCTCCAGAGCGTCGGAGCTAAGTTGACGGATGCTATCGCAGCACTCGGTAATTTTTGAGCAGGGGTAGTTGACGGATTCGAAGTATCTACAACTTCTTGTCGAGAGGATGGCCCAGGTCTATCTGAGATCGTAGCAGAGCTAGATTTTCTAGACATTTCTGATGGAGATCGAATCCGACAAAGCACCTGTTTGAACTATACTTGAAAACAATTAACATTAGACTTAACAACATAAGTATTCCTCCCCGTGTGGTGTGTGAACTAGTGCGATTATTCAAACGTAAGTGCCAAGCGAATGGAAAGACATTGGATTGAGAAAATAAGTTTGAGCTTCAGATTGTCGTCTTCGAAGACCGTCATCGCTGACCATCTACGAAGGCTTGTCACAAGACGGTTTATATTTTGGACTCAGCATCGTCACTGCATTTGAAAGGTTATTGACTGTTAAGTAGGATTAAGTCCAAGTTTTCAGCTATTTAAAAACACAGAAGTTATCAGTCTTGATTACTCGATATGCTTTGTTGTTTAAGTCCGTCCTTGTTCGTTGACATATATTCAGGCGTGGGATGTGCTAAGTCAACTGTACATCAGGTTCGAATAGTGTTGTTGTTATGCACAACTCTCCTACCATCCATCATTGCCGTTCGGCATGCGGCAAGACATGCCGAACCACAATCATGCCAGGCTGTATCGTTCGGCACTCCATTCTCCCATCTGCTCTCTCCCCCGTTCGGCATAAGGTAGTCATGCCGAACCACACTCATGCCGAGCCACCTCGCTCGGCACTTCACCCTCAACATCAACACTCTTCTACCTACCCACTTCATCGTTCGGCATTCGTCTAGTCATGCCGAACCGCTATTACACCGAACCCCTTCGATCGGCATTTCGCCTAGCACTCACTTTTCTCCAACACTCCTTCCTACCTCGTTCGGCATAGAAGAATCATGCCGAGCCAAAAGCATACTGAGCCGCATCGCTCGGCATCTAGGCTCAATCCTCGTTTCTCTTCTGATTCCCCCTCTTCCCTTGCTCGGCATAACTCACTACTCTTCTCTTCGCCGCTCGGCACGAGTGAGTAATGTCGAGCCATGGTTATTTTATTTTCCGAATCTCACGCCATGCTAACTTCACACCACCAAACTTTATTACTCCCTACTCCCTCATATCCTAAACACCTATGACACCTCCTTCCTTCCATCACTCCGCCTAGCCCTAAAGCATGTTTCGACCCCGAATTCAATGTCCTTATCCACGCGGTTCCAATCGTCCTAAGTCTTACAAAGATTCACGAGTCTGAATCTCGTGTTATGTTTTCTCTTCAAGGTGAAATGTTTGAGGTTAAGGCCATTACCTAAGAAATCACTCAAAGCTTGGGGATATTCTGGAGTAGGAAGCGCGATTTCGGTCGGGTTCTTTGATTTGGAAAAGGAGGAGAGGTAACTTATCGATTTCGAGAACGGAAGGGAAAGGTAAATAGTCTGCAGGAGTTTGAGACGAATTCGTAAGAATATTAGAGCGGAGGTAAAAGGTAAAAAGGGAAGAAGGAGAGAAGTGCCAGCCTTTATAGTAGGAAGGAAAGAAGGTGAAGGGACAGAGACCGGTAGAACCAGTCAAGGCACAATGTCGTTCGACATCCATGTGTCGTTCGGCATCCATATGTCGTTCGGCATCCATGTGTCGTTCGACATTCATATCTCGTTCGACATCCATATGTCATTCGGCATCCAATGCTTCGCTCGGCATTCAGGAAGACGCTATCGAAAAGACAGAACGAGGGCTTAAAGGAAAGCACGGAGGACTCGTGATTCAAAGTGCATCACGATTGACCACCTGTTGCACTTTGGGGGCAAGTATTACCTGGAGGTTTGACCAGGCAACTAGGTCGGTCGGCATTTCAATGGTCGTTCGGCATTTCAGAGGTCGTTCGGCATTCAGAGGCCGTCCGGCATTTCAATGGTCGTTCGGCGTTTCGGAGGTCGTCCGGCATTTCAGAGGTTGTCCGACATTCAGAGGTCGCTCGGCATCCCAGCCTCGACCGGCATTCGAACCTCGTTCGGCATTCATACCTTGTTCGGCATTCCAGCCTCGATCGGCATCTCCCCTCGACCGGCATCGATTCTCGTTCGACCTGCACTCTTCACTCAACACATTACCTCGATCGGCGTAGAGATATCGTTCGGCATTTATCGTTCGGCACGCATAAGTTACTCACTTTGGGTCAAGATATCTGACTACTAGGCCCACCAGGGAAGTCCAACCCAGCTTCTTCTATAAATAGAGAGGCAGGGGCACAGTGAAAAGGACCTTTTTTTTAGAACACTGGGGAGACTCTGCCGCTTTCAAGACTCACCCTTTTTACTTAGTAATTGCACTCAAGTAATTGGTGTACGAATTGTATTTAAGTGGACGTAGGCAATTACGCCGAACCACTATAAATCTGGTGTTCTTATTTTCCGCATTTAACTTAGAATATTGTTCTCTGATTACATTTACTTTCTTCATTTATCTCTCTACACAATCTTTCTCAACGAGGTTAGTGACCAATTTTGGTGCTAACAAAAACTATTTCTCCTATGTCATGGTCGAGTTTTATTGGCCTGCTATCCCTAAAATTTAAAAATAAAAATCAAACAAAAATTAAAAAAACAATAGTGATTATCTCTCAATTCTGTAAGGTCTAAAGATCGATTCATTAAATCTATGTATCCTTTCATCATTCAAGGCGCTTCTTTTGGCTTCATTTCAAGACAACTTTCTATTTTATTTAAATACAAATTCATCATGTTTATATGGTGTGAATCCTCTAGTCTTGTATCTCTTTTATCTGTATAGATTTTAGCAATATAATTTGGATCCCTATTTGCTTCCCTTGAATTTGTTTTGAGCTCATCTTGTTAATTTTAATTTAACACCTCTCGGTCCATCTTTTCAATTATTTATATGTTGTTTATATCAATAATGTTAGATCTATAACTGCTTTTATTTATTTTTTCACATTGTTTGTTTAATTTAGATTTGAATCTCACTATCACGAATTTATATATGCCTAAGTTATCAAATTCTTTTCTGTTTTAGAAATTACTATTTGAAGAAAAAAATATTATAAACAATTTCTGATTAATTGATTTAAGTATTTTTTTTATATATGTTTGAGAATTGAATACATATTTTACAAGATTTTTTTAAGTATTTTTGGTGATTACTTACATAAGAATAATAATTAAGTCTATTAAAAATTTACAAGTATACCTTTCTATAAAAAATAATTAAAACTTTTGATTTCTTTTTTAAGTAAACAATTGGATCAAGGTTTGATTAATTTTATTATTTGATGTTATGAATTTTAAATTACAAACTAATTGAATACATATACTACATGTTTTGAATTTAAAACATTGGCTCAATTGCACACACATGCACACACACATACATATATATACACACACACATGCATGTGCATACATGCGTGTGCATGCACGTATATACATAAATACATATATATATATACATATATACATTCACATACATACATGCATATATATACACATAGAGCATGCATACACACATATGTATATGTTATTAATTCAAGATTCATAAGATGGACTTTTATGTAAAATTGTAACGATGTGGAATTTCAACATATTAATTTTCGGATATTTAATTAGTTTTAAATATTCAAAAAATAGATTTTATAATTAAAATAAAAAAAATTTAAATAATAAATATTGAAGATAAAATAGTTTTCATATTTAGTTTGCAAAAATATTTAGTTCGATGAAAACAGAAAATATGACCGGAAACCGTTTCCGAATTTTCGACGTTTCACCGTATAAAAGTTGTTTGAAATGTTGTGAGCCATGTTTATATTTGAAATTATATTTAAATAGTTAATAATGTAAATTAGTTAGTATATGTATATATATGTGTATTGGTGTATGTGTATATGTACTCATACCTAAGTATATAAAGTTTAAAATAAAAACAAAAATGTCACATCATTAGAAACATTTTGGAAACTAAGTACAAAACATGTTCAAACATGTTTTCTCATGAAGAGAGGGGACGGGGACAAGAAGGTGGCTCAAGAACATGAGGCTTAGGAGGCTAGGTGAGGTGGCAAGAGAGTAGTGAAGGGTAAAGGACATGGGCATTTAGGTAATTCACTTAGTTCTCTTGCTTATAAATACCCATTTCACTTCTTCAATTTCACCTCTTTTACTTCTGTCGTATCTTTATCATAACTTAATCAAATGGAGAATTTCTTTTTTTCAAACTATAGAAATTTCCAGTGGCTACAACTTTTATTGGAACCACTTTTTCTAATTTTAAGTATAACCATGTCCAAATCTCATTTCTTTATAGAGCATTTTTGGACCCAGAATTTCAAGTCCGAAAATGGTCCTTCTTCTTTTGACCATATCTTCTTCGAAACTAATTATAATTGAGTAATTCATTTTACGAAATTGTAGAGAAAATAATTTTCTAAGACTTTCCTCTTTACCACTTTTACAAAATCCGAGAGTAAGTAGTCCACAACCAGTTGGAAATGATCTATTTTCGGGTTCATTTTTAAGAGTTGGATGATTATCCAAAGTCACTCCACCTTACCAAAACAAGTTTCACTTCCTTATTCTTTCAAGGCCGAGCCTACCTAGTGTATTAAGGGTCCAAGACTCCATCTTTTGCTTAGGAATGGAAGTGCTAGGTCATACTCTAAGTTAGCCAGAGTTTGGATAGCTTTCGGTGAGTACAACTCTTAACTTTTTTGGGAAATATTTTACTTTAGTTACATTGTGATATATATTGCTTTCTTGGTTTTTATATGATGTGAATTTGTTCATGTTTGGTTTGGAAATGTATATGTGTGATTAATGCAAACATGTTAAGTAAATGTTAGTTAGCAAACTAGTTAGTAAGTAAAATTTTACCTTCAAAAACCAAAGCTTTAAAACTATATTCATGTTCATATTTATTGCCTATGAATGCTTATTGTATATATTCTTAAACCATTTCTATGTGATGTGTGGTTGTGTTGATAATATTATAAACTTGATTGTCGAACTGCTCGTATAGCGATAGTCGATGTATTGGCATTTTCGGAAAATCACTTCTTATCAAACCATTTGGTTTCATCATCGTGCTTGGAATTGTTTTACAAGTTAAGCAAGATTTTGATTAACGATGTTTTCAAAAATAATTAGTTATTTTAATTATGATTATTTCATTTAATTAATTATTTAATTAATAAGGATTAAGGTAAACTAATTAACTTATTAATGATGTGTTTTAAATTTAAATAATTACTTGGTTAATGATGTTTTAAATTTAATTAATCATTTTATTTAATGATGTTTAAGGCTAATTAATCTTTTGAAAATTATGGATTAAATTTAATTAATCAAATTAATGATGTTTTTGAAATTAATTAATCTTTTTAATTAATGGCATTTAAAAGGAAATCAACTTGTTTTAATTTAATTAATCTTTCCTTAATGATGGTTTAAATTGAATAATCATTTTAAAATAATGATATTTAATTATTAATTAATTTAATAAATTATATTTAAATATTACTAATTAAATTAATTAATGATGTTTTAAAGGTGATTTACCCTTTTTAATTAAAGGTTAGTGGAGTTAATTAATCAACTTAATTTATGAAGTTTCAAAGTGAATTTATAAAGTAACAAGGATGTTTTGACTTTTTTATTCATTTTAAATAATGATGATTAATTATTTAGTAATTTAATTAATTATGTTTTACTAGTTAATTGAATTAATAAGGTTTAAAAGTGGTTTACCCCTTTTAGTACTTAAAGACATTTGAAGTTCAAAAATCAAATTATGTGATGAAGTTTAAAGTTAATTAATCAATGTAATAAGGATGTTTTAAGTTATTAAATCCTTTTTAAATTGATGTTTTAAAGTTAATAAACTCTTTTAACAAAGTGTTTTAACACTAGTACTTGTAATGTAAGGCCAAGCACAAATTCGTTTAAAAGAAAAAGTTGATTCGTTTATGGAAATGAATTAATTTCCATAAAGCGATTCACTTATATGGGAATCATTTATTTGTATACTTAGCACTAAACATCGAAGAAGTAGACTTGCCGCTATTTCAAAAGTTAAGAATAATCATGAGACATGACTTTGAGTTAACACTATCCTGACTTGTTTGGTATTATTGTTAACTAAGAAATAGTACAAGTTGGAATTCGATGAGTGGTGATAAGTACGCAAGACTTAATTTCCATATATGATCGTTTTATATCCTCGATAGTTGGTTTCCCAACTATCGGTTACCTCAACCTTCTTTTTATTTCGTCATCCTAAAACGATATGTTGCTCTGAGCTTTGTTATCCATTGTCGGAAATGACTAAACCCAAAGAGCGAGTGAAAGCCAAGTTATGTGGGGTTGCTCCCATTAGGGTATTTTCACATCCACTTTAGTTTGGAATCGGTTTTTGCGCATTGAGATGTGAAAATACTCGGATTCTCGGTAACTGTTGATGGGGTCCGGCTTGGACGTGTCCGAGAGCCATCGAAGTTCTCAAGTATATTTCTTGAAGTATACTTTCGGTAAGGAGAGAGCACCCTCCTAGTCATTTGTTGGAAATTTTCCTTTTCTTATTTGATTCGAACCTTCGAATCTGTTTTCTTTAATTGCAACGGGAAGAGTCAACCACTCTTCACGGTGTTCAATTATTAGTTTTGTCCATTCTATCGAGTTTGGATAGTTACCTTGTTTAGTCCACTTTATCGAATTTCGATTGTTGTCTTGTTTTATCCATTCTATCCGGTTTGGATTTTTATTCAGACTATTTCCATTCTTTCAAGTCTGAATGTTATACTAATGGTACCCATCATCTATGTTTGGATTTGTTCCCTTCATTTCCATTTTTGTCATGTTTGGTTGTTGTTTATGTGGGAGAAAACCCGTTCCGCGTTAGCGGTGTGGTCCCACGTATTATTGTTTAAATACGCCTCATTTGTTACGTATTTTTACTCATACCAAACATTTTTTCTGACCCGAGTTGTTTATTTTCTCTAAACTCTCGGGTAATCAATTATATTTGGGTAGTTCGAGAATAGTAGGTTTACTTTGGAGCTCTTTGAAGACGGTGATCGAGCAGGCGGCTCCTTAGTTATGTAGTTATTTATTTCCGTTGTATGATTATGTAGGTGTATTTTTGTATCTTAAAAATGAAAAGTCAGAATGTATAGCTATCAATCTGTTAAATATGGTACTTTTTTTATGACTTTGATAACTCCTTATAAGGAGTAACCTTTGTACTATATCATTTTATATTATATGTAACCATTCCGTTGTGAGGTTTATCTATTCTGTCTTGTTCTGTTCTTTATTTTACCTCAAGGCAACTTATCTTTTGGATGCTTGGGCAACGCCACACGAATACCAAGGATGTATTAAGTGTTGTTTCCAGGGATCAGAAAGGTGGGTCATCACAAAAATGGTTATTTTGACTTCAAAATATTCCTTAATTAAAACTAACTTTAAATTATTTGCTTTAAATTTAATACATGTCAAACAATCAATATAAGTCTTAACGTAGATAAGTGTACACACACACACACATAAATATATGAGCTAGGATCCGGAGCCCCACTTATTTGGCTCCATTTTATAGCCCTCGATATCTGTCACATGTTAATATTTAAATATTTGTCCCATGTGAGAGGGGAGAGAATGGTCAAATATTTAAATATTAACATATGGCTGATATCAGGGGGCTATTTGACGGAGCTAAATAAGGGGGCTGGGGAGCTGGCTGTGTGTGTGTTTGTGTGTGTATATGTATATATTAATCGTATTTTGTCAAAAAATATTTTGGACAACGAAGGCATATGCAAAAGGGGAATGTGTCTGTTGAGGTGTAAATCTTAATTTCTAAACATATACACATTAACCACGTGCACTTCCTTTATGTTGCACTTGCACTTTCACACATGGGTGTATTTGATGTATTCATTACAATATACAATCAATTTATATTAAACTCATACTATTTTAAATGAATAAAATAAAAGGAATATTTTATTTAAAATTTCAGATTTGATCTAAAATCCATTTAGGCCTTATAGACTTAACTAAGATCAAAATAAAATTGAAATTCACCCATTGAACTCACTTTCGACTGGCCCAATTCCAACAATGTATAAAAGTTAGATTAGTCTATGTAGTCTAAAAGTAACAATATTAGGGTTAACGGATTAAAGCCTTCACATTTAGTAGGGCCTTTAAAAAGGTAGTGTCGAAAATAAGTTTGGGTGATCAAGTACTTTGCCCTACCTACCTACTGAAATGGCCCAAAAAATGAAGTGAGCCCAAAGGTTATCCCTAATATAAAGGCTTAAATTGATTTTGGGCCTTGAGCTAATTTTTAAGATATGTTTTGAAAATTTAATATATTTTAATTTAAAAGTTAAGTTAAAAATATGACATGTTATAAATGATATAATTTTTAAAAATTGGTTTTGAAAATTAACATATTAATTTCAAAAAATTTATCTTAATTAATTAATTACATTAAAATATATATCACGATATGTGTATGTTTATCTAAAAATGTTTAAGGTAAATGAAGGTAAAATTTTGAATTTAATTAACCTTATTTTTTTTTAAATGTTTTAATTAATTATGTTAATTAAAATTTAATTAATAAATAATGTACATGTATAATGATGTGTACATAATTACTATAAATGTTATAGTCCATATTCATCTTTAAATTGGTAAGGGTGAATGAAGTAAGAATGAAGTAAAATTCAACAGATGAAATTTGAATTTAATTAATCAAAATGTTAACTAAACAATTAATTGAATTAACTAAATGTGATTTAGTTAATTAAATTAAATATTGTTTAATTAAACAAAATAGAACTATAAGAAACCCGAATTAGATTTGAGGAATGAATACATACATATAGTACGTGTAATGTGATTTCAGATGTGCTTGACACTTGAATCACGATAGTTTCTTAAGAAATACATTATTCCCTAAATTGATATCACTCGATAAGATATATACTAAGGATAATGAATCTCTACTTTATAAGTTGTCCTCTACCATTTATATATCAAGAGATTACTTGTATACTCTTTTGTTGTTGAAATTTCCTTAAGCTAGAGACGTTATGTGTAGTACTTTTGATATATTAACTATATGAGGTAAGATATATGCATGTATTTCTTGAGCTGTCCTCAAGGTATGTGCGTTGTAATTAGGTCATCATGAACTAGTAGGTATGAGTGAATAATCTCTCTTGGCTTGTTGAGCTTTTCTGAAGATCAAGATGAGATTAGGACAAAGACCATAGGTTAGGAGTTGTATATTATACAACCAATAAGGTGTTATCCATTGCATGTGGGTCTATGATTTATTGAGCTTTCTCAAGGTCGGAATCCTAAGGCATGCGAGTCCTAACACCCACTAGAGGAGTCGAAAGATTTCTATGTTTTCCCTTGGGGTTTTAATAAACATAAAAGTCGAATGTGAGTCTTATTAGAAAAATGAAATGGCAACATTTAAGTTTTCTAATATTGTAAGAATATCTATTATGTAAAATTAAAATAATCTACATACACAAATTTATGTAACTAATATAATTGATAAAATATTTATCAATTAAAATATACAACTGAATAGAATTAAAATTGACAAGAAATAAAAAAATATGTGCACCTTTAAATCCTTTGGCATGTTTTCACTTCAAAACCTAAGAGAGAGCCAATTTACAAAATCACTTAAAGCACTCATGCCTCGGTCGCTTAAGAGTTTATTTGCTGAGATGGCATATTGTCTTTTATGAGTTTTGAACTCTTAAGAAATAAAAGAATATGGATATTTTATTCATATTCAATCACATATAAATGTTATATAGTGAACGGTTGTAGTTCTTAATGGACTAAACTTTAAAGAAATTAGTTCATTGGAAATAAGTAAATAAACCATTATGTGAATTCATGTATTTAATATGATTGATTATAATAAGGATTTCCTTTGAATGGTTGACCATTTTGGAAAGGACAGTGAATGTACAAGAGTGGATGTAACTTAGACATGGTTATATAAAGAGAGTAAAGGCCATCTCCACTACATAAGGGATATAAAAAACTAGAATTGTATAAAATATTAAAAGATACTTAATATAAAATGAGAAATGTGCTTTCTATTCTAAATTGTGTTTTTCATATAGAAATTTGTTTTCTATAGAAGTCATTTACATGATTTTAAGACATTTGATTGAAAACTCTCGACTGTAAACTAGTTAAAGTAAAAAAAATAGTTAATAATAATTAGTTGAATTGAGCTTTGTATTTCATATGTTATTATAGTAATGATGGAAATAGTGAGACCATGTCATATAATACTTATCAGTGGATTCACCAAGATATGAAAAAGTTTCGTAAATATACCCAATATTGTTTGTGAAATAATAATTAATTTTAGTATTGACTGAAAGTGAATATAGTTTTATTTTGTTATGAAGGTTTTAAATATTTATTTTGAAATAAATCTATTAGAATAACGGTATTTGTTGCATTAGCTACATAACGCAAAACTATCTATAATTTTTCACAATTATTTTGGAACTAAGGACAAAGCACCCGTTTAATGGGAGTAACATAAGGGTTAGTGAATTCTTTAGATTGATCCATAAAGATATATGTAGTCGAAAGTTCTATGGTACCAAAAAAAAACAGTTCCACATACTTCGTTTAATTTGTAGATGAATTAACATAAAATGAACATGTGTATTTGATATGTAACTAATGTTTTTATGATAATTTCACCTAATATAAAATGAAAGTACAAAACATAATGTGCAAAGGAAATAAGAAAAATGGATTTGATCGAATAAGGGATTATATAGGAAAAGGTTCCAAAAGTACCTAAAAATGAATAAAGATTTAATCTCAAAACTTACGGCTCTATATAATATACAATAATGTATCGATAAGGTGTAATTAGACTTTGTTAAACAAAGTATGATTGATAATGAGCAAAGTTGAGTTAACTTTTTTCTGTGAAGTTGAGTACTTAAAAGCAAGTACATGGGGTTAAGTTCAATTTATCAAAAACAAAGTGTATAAAATCATACAAGATAAGAGTTGATGAAACAACCCTACGTATCCTTGGTCAAGAAGTTGACAGGTTGTGTAAGTTGAGAGACTGCACATAATATTTACCCATGAGGATTCTTGTGTGACCACCCCAAAGCAGTTTCGGACTGATCAATGTTAATTGACCAATTTATGTTATGAACAAAAGTTCGTAAACCTAAAACCAAATCAGTTTTATACATATGTATAAGTAACTTATAAAATGTTTATGAATACCTATTCCATTGCACTATGAAACAGTTGTTGTTTCAAGAAATACTACGTTTATGACAAAGGGTTTTTTAGAAATTATTGGTAGTAAAATGGATTAGGATACGATCTAAAGATAAAACTGACTAAAAAGGGTGGAATAAAATTAATTAAACCTAAATGGACACAACCAATTAGACTGTCTAATAAGATATCACGCACAATAAAGAAAAATAACAATTTCTTATTAATGTCAAGAAAATAATTTTGTTAGTTTTCAATAAACTGTTAAGAGTATCGACTCAACCATATGGCCTGATGCACGTATCCGAAATGGATTCCAAATACGTTATCAAAATATGATTTGATGGTTGTACCTAAAAGGATATGATCCATCAGTTGCTAAAGTATTTTTGAAAAAAAGACCAATGCATTTGGAATATAGTAAGTAAGCTTTGTTGAAAAGAATACCAACTTAAGTTTCAATTGTTGATATTAACGTAACAGATTCGTCATTCAACGTACTTAGGTTAATTTAGATTTTACTCACAATATTATTGCTCGATATGATTTTGAGTTTCGGTGTATGAAGCATAAATTCTAAATAACGATTTAGAATGTGTTTCTTGTGCTCAATAACCAAAGTGTCTCGAAGTCAGTGGGAGCAATTTTGAGCTTGTGGGTTATTAGATATGATCCAAGAAATGATACGAAAGTATTATTCGATAAGCGTTAAAGTTAAGTAAGTATTTTGATAGATAAACCAAATAGTTTGAATTTCAGTCAAAATGCAAAGGAAATGTGTGTCTGTATGAAAGAATATTAATAGGCATATTCTAAAGCTATAAGCAAACAATTAAATGATTGTTTATGATGCACTTAAGTTAAAATCATGTTAATTTGGTTTTTTAACACTCGATATTGGATTTCAAAATGACATCTTTTATAGTAAGCAAAAAAGGATGTTGGGGTTATCCTAAATGATATATGCAAAAGCAAAATTAAATTTGTTTAATATGGAGCATGTACGATGGGTTCCATATGCATTAGCAATAGGAATTATCATACATGCTATATATCGTATTTCACTTATCTATTTAATACATAAAGCAAGTAGCAATTCTAAATTAAGATCGCTGAATGATAGTTCAGAGAGTTCGCCGGTATTTATGAAATACTATAGAATTGTTTACATAAACAATGAACTCCTTATGAAGGAGGGAGTGAACTCGAACTTCAAAAGTGATATCGATTATAGTATATCAATGTTAAGCTCATGTTCAATCTTAAGTTAAGAACTTTAAGTTGAAAATGTTTCAAACAATAAGCATTGGCCGATTCAACCAAAGATTAAGTATATCACCTTGAATAAGTTCTACAAGAAAAGAAGTATAAATGAATGTATAGACTTATAACCGAGTTAGGGTGATTTCAAAAGTTGAGAATCCTATGACATTGTTATGATAAAGATGCTGTGATACAGTTCGTATTAAAAGCTAGGGCTCACTAGAAGTCTGGAGACATACTTCAAGTAGTTCCACATGATAAAGGTGGTTTATCAACAACAAAGATATTTGATTGATAAAGTAGATGATTAAAACAAAATAACATACCCGCTCACTGAGAGACCAACCCGATTAGTTTTGAGAAACCCGATCAAGAAGTTGGAATAAGATTCTATAATTGACCATAAGTGCAAGTGGGAGATTGATATAATTAGGGGTAAGTCCTAGGGGCAATTATGTAATTTTTTATATATATCTAACTCGATAACCAATCTTGTTCAAAATAAAAGTTGTTTTCTTTTTATTACATACATGTTATATTGCTATATAATTAATAACTTAAAGTATATTAAATAGAAAACCATTAAATGATATGTTATGTGATAGTAATTAATGTATTATAATCGTGAGAATTTTATCACATTGAAAAATAACATATTATTTTAAATATTCCTAGTCAAGATGTTTTGAGACGGGATATCGATACATCCGTTAAGACTAAAGTGTATAATGCTCTCCAAATGTTGGACGGTGTATTATTCATAGGTGCTTGGGGCATCAAGGGGTTACATATTGATAGTTATTGGATAGTTATGGAATGACTCACTCGATTTTTCTCTGTTGGTTAATATAACTAGGTCAAACCGAGAGTCTTAAAGTAATGATGTTACACAGTTCCATCCACTTGAGAATACCGTGGAATTTCAATATGGACACTCCACTTTGATTATAGTTAAATCATGGCATGACTTCCAATGAACAACTATAGTTGGGTGTGAGTTGAAGCATTGGAAGTGAAACACTATTCAATTCGTCTCCTTAGTTATATGAAGTTAGTGTCACCTGTCAATTATAGTAAACTCAAAGTCAAAGTCTCTGCTATGGTAATATGATTAATAATAATTGTTATTATTGAATTAAGAATTTTGTGTTTGGACTTACCAAATTGAATATGGACGATGTTGGAATTTTGACCAAAACCAAATTCTATAAGTCCTAATGTGATATAGTTTTAACGAAAATAACTGGTGTAAATAATTGTTACTACCGGATACCGCTTATAAGAAGTAAAATCAGATTTTATCAAAAGATGCGTAAGTGATAATTGTAGCCAGAATTTCATGCCACTATCTAAAGTGATGTGTGGACGTTAATGTTTGAATTGTTTAATATTAATCGCTAATTGAATTTACACCTTTGTGTCACACAATCGAAATAATGAATACCCTGTAACACCCCTTCAAAATGGGAATAATAGTCCCACATCGTGGATAATACTATAAAGTGGGTGCTTATATACCAAAGCCTTCACCTCATAACAACGTCCAGGCCTTTTGAGGAACAAAACCCCACACCTTGGCTTGGCCCATAAGGCGGAGGTGACTAAGTTGGGGACAATATCTGCGTTAGGTGAGGTGCGCGCTGTTACAATGGTATCGGAGCCATACCCAGTCGGAATTGTGGCATGTACGTGTTACATCCACAATGCCTGGGTAGTGTTGTCTTTATGAGCCAACGAGGGCGTTGGGCTCTAAAGGGAGGAGATTGTAACACCCCTTCAAAATGGGAATAATAGTCCCACATCGTGGATAATACTATAAAGTGGGTGCTTATATACCAAAGTCGTCACCTCATAACAACGTCGAGGCCTTTTGAGGAACAAAATCTCACACCTTGGCTTGGCCCATGAGGCGGAGGTGACTAAGTTGGGGACAATATCTACGTTAGATAAGGTGCGGGCTGTTACATACCCCGAATAAACCACACAATTTAACTAATTTATAATCATTGTGAATTAATTAAATTAGTTAATATTTATAAAATATTAATTATTAAATTTTATTTGAATCATTCCATTAGTGTTTAATAATTTACGTATATAAAAGTTATAAACGTGTGTATTGATATATGATGTCGTAAAATATTTAAATTGGATTTAAATAAAATAAATACTAAGTGTGTTTTAGATTAATTAACCTAAAATATTAATTATTATTAAATTTTATTTGATGTTCGAATATCATTAGTTTTTAATAAAGTGTTTATATAAAAGTTATAAACACTTCAGTGACATATGATATCGGTTGAACGTTTAAATTGGATTCAAATGGAATAAATGCCTACGAGATTTTGGAATTTTAAGGGCCCATGTGGCACCATCCATAGCAAGCCATGCATGTAGAAGAGGGAGAGGATTTTACTGAGATTTAATAAAGAATTAATGGGAAAGGATTTAAGGAAGGAATATGAAATATTTTTGACATTCCTTTAAAACAAATCTCCCTTCATTTCTTTCACTATTCATTTTCTTCCTGACAAAACTCTTTCTCATATGCCATGGCCGAATTTTAACAGCCCCTTATCTCTAAAAATTTCAAAATAAAAATGAAACGAAAATAAAAAACAAAAGTGGGTTATCTCACGATTCTTGCAAGGCCTAAAGATCGATTCATTGAGTCCGGGAATCCTTTCATCATCCAAGGTACTTCTTTTGGCTTCATCTGAAGGAAAATTTCTATTGTATTTAAATACAAATTTTTCATGGTTATATGGTTTGAATCATCCACCTCCTGTATCTCTTATATTTGTATGGATTTTGCAATATAATTTAGATCCCTATTTGCCTCCCTTGAATCAGTTTTAATCTCATCCTGTTAATATGATTTTAACACCTCCTTATCCTTCTCTTCAATTGTTCATATGTTATTTATGTCAATAATTTTAGATCTATCACTCCTTTTATTTATGTTTAATATTGTGTGTTTAATTTAGATTTGAATCTCATTATCAAGATTTATTTATATGCCGAGTTATCTAATTCGTTTCTGTTATAGAAACTATTGTGTGAACAAATTTTTACTACAAACAATTTTTGATTAATTGATTTAAGTTTTATGTCATAAGTTTGAGAATTGAATACATATATTACAGGTAGTTTTAAAACAATTTCGATTATTATTCACATGAGAATAATAATTAAATCTATTTAAATTTACAAGTGTGCTTTTCTAAAGAAAAAAACTTAAAAACTTTTGATTTCTTTCTTAGTTAACAATTAGATCTATGTTTGATAAATTTTATTGTTTGAAGGTATGTCTTTTAAATTACAAACTAATTGAATACACATACTACATGTTGTTTTGAATTTAAAACATTGATTCAATTATTGTATGTACATGTGTTTGAATATATATATATATATATGTGTGTGTGTGTGTGTGTGTGTGTGTGTGTGTGTGTGTTTGCGCGCACGCGTATGTGCGTGTGTGCGTATATGTGTGTTTGTGTGTGTGTGTGTGTGCGCACCCATGTGTATGTAAATATATGTTTGTATGTACATATTCTTAATTCAAGGTTTACAAAATAGATTATTATGTAAAATGATAATTTTGATTAATTTTAAAACAATTCCTTAATTAAAACTAAATTTAAATAGTTTGTTTAACTGTAAAACATGTAAAAAAATCAAAATCGATCATAATATAAACAAGTATACGTATACATATATATACATGTGTGTGTGTGTGTTTGTGTCTATAGATATATATGTATATATAATAAATCTTATTTAGTTTAAAATAAATTATTTTGGACAACGAAAGCATATATAAAGGGAGGATGTGTCTGTTGCGGTGTAAATCCCGGCACATAAACATGTACACATTAACTACATATATTTCCTGTATGTTGCACTTGCACTTTCACACATAGGTTTATTTGATGCATGTAACAAGCCACAACTTCGAATACATAGATTCAAGGCCTAAAACTACGTTTGAACTCATGTTATACCAAGAAGTACGAGCTATTGGGTTTTAAAAGTTTACATGATGTAGAGAAAATTATAAATTTAATACATTCTACTCTTTCAGATCTTACAACGGAAGGAAATAAAATATATATACTGAAAATAGTCCAAAATAGATGACAATCTCAACAAAACGTGGTCCGTACAACAATGCCACCAAATGCCAAATACAAAGAGTCTGATCGTAATATAATATCTAACTGATATAAAAGTAGCATAATACAACGTAATATAACTTTGATCGCCTGGTCCACACCAAATCACTTACCAACCTGTCCTCCTGTAATGGGTATAGAAGGGGAAAAAGAGGAGTAGGTCAGACAAAGTCCAATGAATGAATTATATAGTTAGTGTATGACATTCATAAGAAATTAACTTCATTCATGGTCTATATGACCTAGGGTGCTTATTTGTTTTTGTGGACTATATATATATATATAATTTTGTAAGGAATCTCCTACCAAGGTACAACAACCTGATATTAGATGAAATAGTCACCCTAAGTATACTTAAAATTTGATAAACATCCTTAATGAGTAACCACAAAACTTCTACATTAAGTAGACAACCTCAAATACAAGTCCCAAGTGTATAATCCGACAATCTACTAATTACATTGATCTTGTTCTACAATACCTAGGCTTACTTGCTCCAAAAGCATCGAGCAACCTACCCACTCACGTTTGTTATTCTATGCACAACACGGGGTATACACAACAATGTCTAGGTCCAATTGCCCTAAAAAAATCGAGTAAACTCTTATTAGTGTTTGATATCCTATTTCTACACATTGCACTGAGTATACACCATAATGTCTAGGCCTAATAGCCCAATAACGTCGAGTAAGCTCCCGTTATTGCCTGTAATAATGCACAACACCGGGCATACCAGCACAGGGCCTAGACCTAGTTGTTCTTAAGACATCAATTAACCTCCCGTTAGAGCCATGTGCTATCTAAAGCATACCTTCATGGTAGAAACGCACGTAACATTGAATACCACGCCTTATAAATTTACGAAGTGTAAACCTAGGTCGTCACTCTGTGTGATGCTTTCCATCTTGTTGCGTGACTTCCTTCAGCTCCATGGACGCCTCTAAAGTCAAAGGAGTGGGAACAAGTTCCTTTGATTCGTCCTACCCAGCCTGCACTAGGACCAAGTTCAACCTGGGCTTTCTAGCACTATTCAGACGTTTGAAAATCCAGTTCAGACGTCTGGTTGCCTGATGTTATAAAAAACCATTCCAAGATATTCAGACATTTGAATTCCCTACTCGAACGTCTAACATAACCGATTGAGTTTTTAGATGTTCGAATTTGGTCATATTTCAACGTAAAACCCTTGAGTTGGGATTTTCTGAAATCCAAACGTCTAAATATAATTTTCAGATGCTTGATCGCTTTTACCATGTCTAGCCCGTTTCCAGATTTTTAAGATTTATTTACTTTGTTATTTCGATCGTCTTCTTCGTAAATTTGAATATATATTTTAGGGTTTATCTTCATAGTCTTATTGATATAGCTTCTACTATTTTCTACCATTTTCTAGTAATTTATTTCAACGTTTGTACATAGTTTTTCAGTAATGTACATGTATATTTCAAGGTATTATATAAATACAGTCAAATCGATTATCAAGTATATCTCGGTATAAATTGAATCGGATCTAAATAAATTCCAACGAAAACATTTCTTCATTCCTATCTCTTCCAAGATCATTTCAAATTTATCATAATAAATCAGATCTTTAGAATTAAAAGTAGTTTCAATTCAAAATAAGTTCTTATTTATCAAAATCAATCCCAAACTAGTTATACATTTTAGATCTGTACGATTAGAGATAGTTTTACTTTCATCTTTTCTACTTTTAAGATTTATAACAAAGGTTAATTGATTTAAAATAACTTCGAGTTGAACTTCTATTTCGAACTCAAAAAGTATATATGCATATTTAGATCAAGAAGAGATATAATAAATTTGATTACCTATGAATCAACATATTCTAGAAATCAATTCGCTTACCTTTTCAGAGCCTCCTTCTTCCTAGCTTGATTTGAATGGCCATCTATTCTCTCTTTCTCTTCTATTTGCTGATTTCCTTTCTTTATCTTTATTTTACTTTGATTTTTTTATATCGAATTTTGGAAGAGATAGAGAAGTTTTTTTAGGTTAAGAAGTTTTTGAGGAAGAGGAAGGAGAATTGTAGTACAGGTGACGGTTGGGGTTTCGAATGAGAAATAATGGAGGATAACATCCATTTTATAGCTGAAAACTAGGGCTTTCTACTCTAGGCCCAAAATCCATATTCACTAAATGCCACTGGTCATATTTTCCACTATTTTCGGCCTGTTTTATCAAATTTAACAAGTTATATATGTTTCTTAACTGTAAACGATATTCCGAACACAATGCAATAGTTCTTGAGGCCTAAGTCCAACGTTAGTATAAATTTAAAATTTTACCCATTAATGTAAAACTATATTTTTGCCTTTATTATTTTAATTTATTTATTAAAATTTTCATGGTATTATATTCTCTCCTCTTAAAAGGATTTCGTCCTTGAAATCTCCAAAGATAGAAAAAAATGCAAATCGTATATAAGAAAACCAATATCTACAACCACTTACTCAATCATCAACTACTTGCAACCATTGTCTTTAATTTCAATTTCTAATGCAACATGTACATATAGATATGGAATGCATATGAACATATTGGTAATGTAAAATTAGGCAGTCTCCTTAACTAGTCCACCTCTTAAATGCAAGTGCTTATGTCATGTATCCAAAATGTATGCAATGCCCTATATACTTGCAATCCTACACGGATGCACAATCATTCAATACATATGCAAAAATGCAACAACATATGGATAAAGTGGATAAATGAAATGAGTAAGGCAGTGTGTGTCATAGGCAAAAAAAAATATATCAGGCCATAAATGCAACACTAATCAATAAAGTTCATCCATTGGCAACCATCACCATCTCATGTCTTAATGACGTGTTACAGCCATGCCTAACATCCAACATTCCTACTATGGGATATTCTAAGCTAAATACTATATGCACTAATAATTATACTATTTAAATGGAAAGGTACCAAAAAAGAGTTCTGGATGGGTATCTTGCATCTACTCCTCGGGCTCCAACATACTCTCAGCTGGATCGTCTCCTCACCGGAATCTAACCAGATTGATCACTTTGTTGTGGAGTCTTCTTGTTCCATGCTCAATAATACAATTAGGTGCATGGTGAATAAGTGACTCTCTCTCTCTCCACCTCAGCTTCTTTGCTGACTCGGCTCGGCGATGGTGGTGGAATCATGTAAACATTTCTGCAAGTGTGACACATGGAAAACATTGTGAACCCCCGCCAACTTTTCAAGAAGTTCCACTCCATAAGCTAACTTCCTTACTCTCTCTAAGATCAGAAAAGGACCTACAAATCTTAGTGCCAACTTTCTTGAACTACAAACCTATTTACATGTCTAAGTGGCGAGATCTTCATAAAGACCATGTCGCCCACCATGAACTCCAACTCCGTGCATCCACTATAAGCATAAGATTTTTTCCTATCCTATGCAGTCTTCATTCTTCTATCGATTAGGTCCACCTTCTTTGAAGTCTCCCTTGTCATCTCTAGTTCAAGAATGATTCTATCTATAATATCCCACCAAAAAGATGGAGATTTACACAACCTCATGTACAATGCCTCGAATGGTGTCATTCCAATACTTGTCTGATAGTTATTATTATATGCAGACTCCACTAACACATATCTCAGTAAATCCTATAACACCTAATTCATCCTCTCCGTCTGTCCATTCATCTACGGATGATAGGCTATGTTAAGATTTAGTTCAGTGCCCAAGGCCTCCTGAAGACTCCACCAAAACTCACTAGTGAAAAGTGGATCTCGATAGCTGACGATGTCAGAAGGAACTCCATGTAGTCGACCACCTCCCTCACGTATAAGAACGCCAAAGATGCAGTCGTCCTTGTATTCCTAACTGGGATAAATGAGCGCATTTGGTCAACCGATCAATGATGACCCAAACACTCTTATTCCTCCTTCAGCTCCTAGGTAATCTGTAATGATCCGCATTTTCGAACCTCAAATGTCGACACTAATACATCCACGGTATTCATGTGCCGAACACCCAAGTGCTGAAAAGATGAATTGTTAGGGTAAAATTAAAGGAAAAAGAAATAGAACGAGAAAGAAGAGAACACAATATCAGAATCTCACATCCAGAACGATAATATATAATATCTCAAGAGGTCTTTATAAAAAAGAAAGCAATGATATACATACATAAATCGGAGGAAACTAACCTATCATCAACCTGGATAGTCATAACTACATGTCCTCACAAATGCTGATAGATACAAACCAAGTAATACATCAGAAAATATATACGGTAAGGAATCATCCAACTTCTCTCCAAGAGCTCTAATGAACCACAGCTAAATCTGGAAACATACTAGAGTTGACCCGAGCATTAAGAAAATAACGCCCGGATCGGTCTGGTAAACCAGCCTGAGAAACTCAAATTACATAGATTTATTATATCTTAAAACCCTTCAAAATAAGAATATCGCGTAAGACCACGCCGCAAATAAACACGGACGAGTTTTTACCTCACGATAAGAAAACCATTTCTATTAAAAAATCCACTGATAATATAATAATGTCTAAGGTGTGAAATAAAAATAATCACATAGTTGCGATGTATGTGAGTGTATATCACAACAATAATAGGATACAATCACAACCGCTAAGGCACGTTCGCTAATTATGTAGGATTTTCACGTAGCTCTCCTTGGATCAAAGCTGATCCGATCTACTGCACAAGGATCAAAGATATCCTTTTAAAGCTTCGTACATCTCTAGTAAATGTACCATAGAAAAACTGTAGTTGGTCTTGCTAAGACCTGATGCATCGCTCCTGCATGCATATCCCAATAAGTATCTCTAGAAATGGAGTTGCATGCACCTTATGGGTTTGCCAACCCTATTGGCTATGGCTCCTATCTTTGCTTTTAGTCATACCCGCTGATGAGGCAACATTCAGCATTCCAGCCCACGAGACACCACCGAACAGATCTTTCTCATGAGCTCCAACTCGAACAGATCTCAGAACCATAGATGGATTCCCATATCTCAACAGATCTTGGGATCACACATAGATTCCTCAACAGATCTTGGAATCACATATGGATTCCCATACCTCAACAGGTCTCGTAATTACACATGGATTCCCACATCCTGAATAGATCACGAATAACTACTTGTGTTTGAGCATCTTAAACAGATCTCGAATCTCCATATAGATTCCAACATCACGAAGCAATCGCAAACCATCATGAACCTCTTCCAAAGAATAGAACACGTATATAGTTTTGGAGTGGTTATGGTTTCAAGTCATCTTATATAAGTACACTCCCTTGCTTACCATGTGCTCCAAAACCAATCGATCAATTTCCCGGTAATCTCAGCACCGGTTCTGTGAGAAAAAACAGACAATAAATAAGGTCAAAGATCACCTCCAAACCGTTTAAGCAGACAGATTTTCTTATCATTTATCCTAGAAGAGAAAAACGAGTTTATACATACAATATAGTTGTTAGTCCTTGAGATGATGGTTTTGATGACAACAACCTTAGAATAGATTATAAAATATAAATACTAACATTACAAGTTTAGATATATATGTATTTGCAGGATCTAACCATGCAGGTATCAAGAATGAAGACTGTACAGTATAGAGATTCAAGATACAGAGATAGAAGACTCATGATTATCAAGATTATCAAGAGTTCAAGGTTAAGTCTGTTTTATTAGGAATATTTGTTAAAACTCGTAGAAACGCACTGGCATCTTAATATCCAATTTATTCATGGAATGGAATCCACTTCGAGCCCGTTAAAGGGATGGAACCCTAAGTAGGATGGAACCTACGAAAATCTAGTGGGACATTGTTTTGTATCCACTAATTTTAATTCAAATGATTTTACAAAATTATCTTGTATTCAAAATGATTTCAAAACTTTCCTTTTAAAAGATTCAAAACTCTCTATCCTGATTTTAAATAATTTTAGCCTCAAAACATCTTTAATTTCAAAGTCAAAATACTCCTGATTTTAAATGTCTTTTCAAATAATATATTTAACTTTTAATATTTATACCTAGATTTAAATATAAAATTATAGTTAAATTATGTATATATGTTTCTTTATATTTACTTATGAATTTCAACTATATTCAAGTATATTTATAAGTTTAAAATAGTTTTTATATAAGAGATAAATATTGTTTTTATAGAAATTCAAATTATCATTTTTGGCTGAGGGATGTCGACATGCCCCTAGGTAGTATGTCGACATAGTGACAGATGAAGTTCAAATTCAAATTTCAAAAGAAGTGTCTATTCGCCATTACTCTTCATGAATGGTCATAGCTGTTGGTTTTCTATAAATAGGGGTCAGTTTCAACGAATTTTTAATCATATTTTTTTTCTGATTTTCACTCCTCTTCATCTTTCACATTTCTTATTACAAAATCATACCATTACTCCGCCGAAATCAACATCGAATCATACTCGATTACTTCTAGTTTGATTCTACATCACTATCTCTACAAGGTTCTCAGTGCTATTCAGAGTTATAGACTTCTTTGTAATATATTAGCGAGAAAAGGTGTGATTGTAGCCTTGGAAATCAATCAAGCGAGAAAAGGTGTGATTGTAGCCTTAGAAATCAATTGGGTGAACTTGTTGCCCCGGAAATCAAGTATCTCTACCCAGGGGATTGTTATTCTGGAGGGTGTACCTCGTAGCCTTGAAATCGAGGGTTGTAATTATTGAATTGCTTTTGAAAGGAAATCCGTACTTAGTTGTACGGGACTGGATGTAGGGTAACTCCGAACCAGTATAAAATCCGGTGTGTTCTTTCCTTTACTGCTTTTACTTTATATTTGCATCTGTGTTTGATTTTGTGTTCATATCTGTGTCTAATTAGTGCATACATTGTTAATAAAGTTAGATAAACTCAAAAAGATTAACAAATTTCTTAAAACACTATTCACCCCCCCCCCCCTCTAGTGTTAATTCTAGCCTTAAGATCCTTAATCCGCATTTCTCATAGTATCATCGAAGATAACTCTACCATATAATTCCCGTGTTTCGCCTAGATATTTCCAAAGTATATTTGGTCAAATCAAATAACACTAAGAATAATCACATATGGGAAACCAAGCTTCGTATATTGTTTATAAACAAGTAACACACAAAGCACGATCGAACAAACAAGCACGATCAAGTCATATAGACGACTTCTAATCCCTTTTTTAATTATTCTTCTTTATTAATTAAAATCCTCTTTTATTAGTAAAACTCGTTTTTACTAGATAAACTTCTTTATAAATGAAACTCCATTTATTATTTAAACTTTGCTATTCAATAAAACATCACTATCACATTTCAACACTTCCCAAAAGTATTCATATACTTATCTCAAACATTGTCACTACAAACCCAAAACCATTTCACTTATGATTATCTTCAAAACATTCTTTTCAAAAATCTATTTACATTCATAAGTATAATCAAAACGAGTTAAAGGCGAATGTTATTAACACATTGCCACAACAGACCCAAAACCAATTTATACTTGTTATCCTCTTTAAAATATTCTTTTTAAAGATCTAAGTAATTTATAAACTCATTTACCAATATTTTAACACTTTGAAATATTATCCAAGGTTTTAAAAACAAATATTGTTAAAACATTGTTTATGACAAAACCCAAAATCAATTCACTATTCCATTATCTTTAAAACTCCACTTTAAAGATCCAATCACTTTACAATAGTATAGTTAAATGAGTTAAAATAGATGTTGCACAAACATCGATAATATAAACCCAAAATCACTTTTGTACTTTCCATTTACTTTAGAATATCCATTTAAAGTTCTAAGTACTTCTCCATATATTAAACAAGGTTATATACTCTTTTAATCAGTTTTACATAACATTCCATTATAACATAAGCGTTATAATCTAAAAACTCCATTATTTTCTTTTACAAAATATTAAACTTCCTTTTTTAAACTTCTAAATATACTAAAATACCTTTAAAAGGATATATATTTATATATACTAATTATTTATAAAACTAAGATATTTAATAAAATACTATAAACCATTTGTAAAGTATTATAATATAAAAGCCTTTTTATTCCTTAAATAAATCTTTAATAACTTCTAAAATCACACACACACGCATTAAAAACGCACTTTTAAAATACTTATGCTATATTTTAAAAACTTTATTTAAATCACCATTCTACTGTTTTATAATTTAAAACCATCACTTTGGAAATCGATAATTGATTTTTAGAAATATATTCAAACCTTGTGTAACATTCCCCCTTTTGACCGCCTCCAGTCGGTAATTAAACCAACTAGAAACGTTCAAAAAGACGAATTGTTATTTAGTTTATAAGGTTTAAACAGAATCAGCCACAGAAACACAGATAATAACAATCAATTAAAACAAATGAGAATTTATTTCATTACTATAAATCTTTTTGGATACATCAGAGTTTATACAATTTTTTATACTGATACAGCGGAATATTTAAAAATACAATTTTCTCGAAATAAATGATTCTTTACTCTCTCTCTAACTTCGCTGCTCGAAAATCTTCAAGCTGTAGAAATACTCGGTCTGACCCGAGTATTATATTCAAAAGAAAATAATACACAGGTCAGTCTAATTCAAACCAGTTTATTAGTGCATAGAGGCAGTAATAATTTAAATAGACGACAGTCGCAATAATTCCCGTCTATCCGACTCTTTTAACAAAGAAATCGGATAACAAAAATATAACACTTAACAGCGTTAAACAATAAATCAGCAGATTTAAATCATCAACAGAGATAGATAAACCATTTATCAATCGACTAAATCAATTTAAAACAATTGGAGTTGTCACTTTAAAAACCCTCAAGACTCGATTGGCTGCCGTACACGCACGCGTGTACGGCCTCGCCAATACAGCATAAAAGATCAATGCATCACGACGCAAAGAAATATCAATTCGAAACTGTCGAGTTGGGTGGCTGCAGTGCACGCTAACGTGCACCGCCTCGCCACCACCGAATATAAGGTCAGCACATAGAAACAAGGGTAGGACTGCAACAAGAAAGAAGACAGTGGCGACAGTTCAGAGGTCAGTGAACTAAAGTAAAGACCACAAACTAATATCAAAGGCAAAGCAATGCCCAATGTAGACTTCAAGTCTGACGTGAACCAAGTGCAACTGAATGGAATGGGATGCAACAATGCAACAGCAACAGGGAAGATGATTCAAGTACAACAACTTCAGAGACTAGAGCACAAGAGACACAAGTGCAGCAGTTTAGAGTGAAGCTACAGGTCATCAGACTGCTACAACAACAAAAAATTCAAATTCTCGAGTGAACACATGAACAAGATGATGACTGTACAACCTCAAATGCTCGAAGTTACAATGTCAACAAGGTACACAGGGAAGTCAAGTGTAAAACTGCAATAACAATATCTAAAATGCAATGACTACAGAAATGACACACATCAAGTTAAACATCAGTGTACTTGAAGCATCAGATCAGTCTACAGGTCAAGGATAAGCTAATCAGCATGAAAACAATGAATGTTACTGGACAGAAGACCACAAGAATGCTCAAGTTTATCTGCAATGGATCGACTAAGTGCAACAAATAAAATGTACTGTTTTTTTTTCAAAATCATGCTTGCAGTTTTCAAATAAAATCATATGGTGAGCTCGCCCAAGATAAAAGTACATGACCAAGTCAATCATTTCCAGAGAAAATAAAATGCAATTCGAACATACATATATACACATCAATTAATGTATATACCTACGTGACTGCATACATATCCGCGAGGACTAAAATGCAACTGGGTGCAAACAGCCTCCAAAACATGAATGTACGAATTGTAAACTAATATAATACTGCAACTGGACAGCACTGCATCAATGTACACAAGTGAGGATTTGAAGAACAACAACTACAACTAACTCATGCTTAACTAATCAGTGTCAACAAAACAAAACTGCAGAGAAGATCCATACCCAACATAAATTAACTACATGATGCACAATTATGTAGTGACAACATTAGTGAACACTTGCAGTTTCAATGCCGCAATGAACAAGTGCAGACATGAATATTAATGCACGAACAAGTGTACAACATGCAACTGCTACAAATACACAGAGGCAACATCACATAAACATACTACAACATGAATACAAGTGCAGAAAGAAGACAGTGACACCCCAGAATCAAAGTAAACAAATGGTGGCAACTGTAGATCAGACTTGATGCCATCAAGTGATACAATGCATATACCACTAGACTCGACAATGTCCACAAATGAGACTCACTGACCATATGCAAACTCAAAATGGAAGTGAGACACCAAACCACAAACCAGCAACAAAATGACCAAACTTTGCATTTAAATTCAAGAATATATGCATACACACATCATATGTATATATGCACATACATAGTCTTGAAAAAAAAAGGTCACAGTGAGAACCAAACTACAGAAATGCGATCAACCCCGAAATAAACAAGTTCAAAGTCACAGTGAAATCGATACCGAAGCAAAGTCGAAGGGCCAAGTCGAACAGGATTGACATCACAAAATCATGTTTGTAGTCGAAGACAACTGTAGGTCAAATTCAATGCCGAAATCAAGGCCGAAGCTTAATATGTATTTTTTTTCAAAATCACGATTGCAGATTTCAAACAAGATCATACGGCCGAGATAATAAAGTGATGGAGTCAAAATCATATGTATGAATCAGTCAAGAATCGCAAATATCATTTCATATGAATTTGATTAAAACAAAGAAAACAACAACTCGAAATGAAATCAAACAGTTGCAGCACTATACCAAATACGAATTAGATGTGAGTAAATAATTTACTCACCTTAGATTCGAGAAGAGGCCGCGAGCGAGGAAAATCGAAGGAAATCGAATCGACCCAGGCGACACGCAAATCATCACTGTTCCGATCAACATGGGCGCGCGACTTCGAAGATTTCTCAAAAGCCCTAATTCGCGAACGAACGGAGGAGCGAAGCTGAAGCCCTAGCAAGCATCGAAAGAACGAACGAGAATCGGCGCTCGAAAATTACAAGCCCTAATTTTGAAGACGCCACCATTTTTTTTCTTTCTTCGATTTGGGTTTTAGGTTTACGAATGAAATGAGAAAGGGATCGGGTATAGGGTTTTAAACGAAATGAATGGGCCGAGATAAAATTTTAAAGCCCAAAACCCTTTAACAAATTTTTCTTTTCTTCTCTTTTTTTTTCCAAAAGGATTCTAACCGATTCAAAAATTCCAACAACAATTTTTTTATTAAACAAATTCCAATTCGAATCGAAATTCCTATAAGCAAATAGCTAGCATAGAAATCGTTTAACGATGATATCTAATAGATGCAAAAATCCCGGTTGTTACAGAAATTCAATTTGAATTCAATTAAATTTTATACGCGTTTTTACGCCGTATGTTCACAAAACAATTCCGATAAATACGAAATTTGAAATCCAGTAATAATTCAATATTACGGACCCAATGAAACTCGTTTCGTCAAATTCCGAGACTGTGCCTCGAAAGGCTATTTTTTTAAATTCAATTCCAAACGATACAATTTCAAAACTAAACAAATCGCTTTCAAATTCAATTCTGAAGCTTCTATTACCTTCAGTATTATCAATATGAATCCTCCAAGCCTTTAAATTATTTTTAACCGGCTTAAAATCGAAGATTCAAATTTTATTCAACTTTCAATAGATTAAATTCAAAAATTTAATCGCCAATTCCTCTGATAATTTGAAATTCAAGTCAAATCATCGTTTCAAATATTTAAAATAAATTAAATATTTTCAATTTAAATTATTCAAAATTCAGGGTCGTTACAAACTCCCCTCCTTAAAAACTTTTCGTCCACGAAAAGGAAAAGTTGTTAAAATTTCATCGATATTTATACTCTAGTCAATTTTTTTTCTAAACTTAAAACTTATTACAAATAAATGAATATAGGATTCATTCCATTTGTTTAATCTCACTAGCTTTGTTTATCTTCTCTTTTGTTCATTGATTTCTACAATCATTGATTTCTAAAATCAAAACGCAAAAGTCTTTTATCAACATTTTCGATTTACAACTCAGATTCAAACTTAAAATTCTTCACGTTAGAGATTTATATAATATATTTCTTCCAAAGCTGTGGACTTTCAAAACATTTCAAAGATCCTCTTCCTTAATTCATTAAGTTGGAATTTCGTAATTTTACTTTCAAACTATTGATTCACTATTTACAGTTTGAAAATACTTGCTAACTCGAAATTTAACAAGTCCATCTTCGTTCTCACAGACATTAGACATACGCTGGCCAGGCGCAGGTCTAAAAATCTCCAAGTACTAAATATACTTGCTTCAATTCCCAGTGAAAATACTTTTAAAAATTCTTTTAAAAAAATGGATATGGAAAGCACGTTCCCCCATGGATTATAGTTCCACCCGACGGTTACGCTACTATCCCAGTAGAGTCGCTTGTGGCTGTAGATTTCACATCTCTTAAATTTCGCCATGGTTGTCGCCATAGATTGCAGTACACACGGCGGTTACGCTACTATCCCAGTAGAATCGCTCGTGTCTGTAGGCATCACGCCCCTCAAATTTCGCCTGGCATTAGATTGTAGTTTACCCGGCGGTTACGCCACTATCCCAGTGGAATCGCTTGTAACTGTGGGCATCTCGCCCCTCAAATTACGCTAATCATCAATCAAATCTAATCTCATCGCGATGAACTATCGCGAAGGATTTCCGATTCAAATAGTCACTCTGACTAAAATTCTACGTAGCTACGAATTTCAAATGGACACTCATCGAGAGTTCCAATACCTTCTCCAATAATAAATGGAAGGTACTTTTCCACATCCTCAGTTTAGAAAACATAATATCATATATGTAGTACTTTCATTTCCCATTTCGTACATATAACATCTATGTAAACATACATAAGATTTCCATAACAATGTCTTTCTAAACTAACGGTTTCAATTCACCGCATTCATATATATATAAGTTCTGAAAACTTACATATTCCATATTCATAACAAAATAGAGGATTTCAAAATTTTCCTCTAAGTCGATTTGGAAATTTAAGGTTATCTCAAACCTAATTCATATTCAAAATTCCATTTTATTATCAACTTTCACATTCGATTTGAATTTCACGCTTACATCGTCAATTCTCAACACAGAATTGATGTCTATCGATATATAACCTCTGAGCTCGTACGTCTCAGAGAAGGGTGTTAAGCTAAGAGAATAAATTCTCCGCCACCAACAGATATATATTTAATAGAGATCAATTTCTATGTCATCAATTCACAATGTTAGACATACAATCCAAATCATCATCTGAAATTCAAAGCTCAACTTATATTGTCTTTGATGTCGAAGTTAAACTCAATTTTAACTCAACGATTCAATCTTTTTTGAAAAATTTCAAATTGAACTAATTGTTCAATTTCTCATTTAACTTTTCAACTTCGACTTCAAAAATGAATTTCAAATCATTTATCCCTTACGGAATATATTCACAACATTTCACATTTGGAAAAACATTTCCATACTTATTTAAAAATAAGTAATTCACAATCCATTTTATTTTCAACATCTGAAAATATTCGATATACTTTAATCAAAATTAAGTATATATTTCATCTTTAAGGAAATCATTCTCTTTCACATATTCATTTGAGTTAAAACGAATGTTACGTAAAACATCGTTACGACAACTCAAAATTACTAGTATAGGGATTCGAAATTTAGATAGATGTATAAATCCCAATACTATACAAAACATTTCCTTTCGGAAATCATTTACTATAACAATAGTGTTATAGTCCACCATTTCCTTTTATTCGAAAACGTCTATTTCAACAATGAATGTTGAAATCTATGGTTTCGATATTCAATGCCTTGAAAACATCTTTTTAAAACAATTTCTTCGTTTTAAAATATCACTTTCCCAAAACATGTCCATTTAATTCAATAATATATTCACTGTCCAAAATTGTGAATATACTACTTTTAACAAACTATAAAGATTTTACTTATCAAAATAAGTCAGTTTCGAATTTATAAACAACGTTTATAGATTCCATTCCTATTTATAAAGACTTCAATTTATAACAAATCACTTTATTAACCATTCCTTTATAACTCAGTTTTATATCTGAAAATTTAATTTATAAGTAAATTACTTATAAATTCTTTTATTTCGCAACTTTGATTCATTTTATAACTTCACAATTATAAACTTTTAATTCTGTAATTAACATTCACTTATGAAATCCATTAAATATTTCACTTTAACACTTATACAATTCCAATATTTTATTAACACTTTTCAAATCTTCAATTTAAGCCGTTTATAATAATTCAAAATTTCAAATTTAATTTATTACATAAATTTATCAGTTTTCCATTTCCAAAATAATCAACTAGTCCTTTAGTAAATCATTCATCGACTTGGTTTCCAATTTAATCACATTTGATTCATTCACATTGGATTTTACTAACATTCATTCATATCCAATTAGTTCACATTCACTAATTTATATTCAAGTTAGTTTGCTTTCAATTCAAATCAATTCTATTTTGATTTACTTATCTTTCAATTTGAATCCAATTACTTAGCTTCCAAATTCCATTAATACAATTTCATTAATACTTAATGAATTTCCATACGATCAACTAGCAACCAATGCACATTCAACTTAACCAAATTTGTTTACTTTGCTTACATTCAATTTGGTTTAACACACTTAATTTCAATTGGTTTATATTCTAATTCAGATTGAATTCTTATACTCACCATATTCACAAATTCACTTTTACAATTAAAGCTGAATTTCCTTTTTATAACTCAATTTATTTGAAATTCTATTTTATTTAACTTTTACTAAAGTAAAATTCATATCACTATCCAAAATTCAGATTTTGTTTCACTTAACAAAACTGTTCAAACATTTAACAACTGGTTTTACTTAAATTTTCTCATTTTATAAGTTAAACAACTTATTAATTTAAACTTCCCAATTCATATCATATAATCACTTATCTTTTAAGTTTAACTTTTCATCTCAATAATTTATCAAATCAAGTTCAATTTATTTAACTTCCTTTGTTAGACTTCAAATCGTATATTTATTAGTACTAATTCAATTCAATTTAACTTTTCTTAAGTTAAAAATCTTTATTTCATATTCAATATTCACTTTACTTATATAAGATCTATTCCAAATTCATTCATCTTATATTTTCTAAAACAATTTTATACTTCTTTGGATTTGAAAAACATCTTCTTTTAAAGTGTTTCTAGTAACTATTCATATTAAACATCATAAACTAAGCTTTGTGTAAACCAAAGCTCTGATACCACGCTGTAACATTCCCCCTTTTGACCGCCTCCAGTCGGTAATTAAACCAACTAGAAACGTTCAAAAAGACGAATTGTTATTTAGTTTATAAGGTTTAAACAGAATCAGCCACAGAAACACAGATAATAACAATCAATTAAAACAAATGAGAATTTATTTCATTACTATAAATCTTTTTGGATACATCAGAGTTTATACAATTTTTTATACTGATACAGCGGAATATTTAAAAATACAATTTTCTCGAAATAAATGATTCTTTACTCTCTCTCTAACTTCGCTGCTCGAAAATCTTCAAGCTGTAGAAATACTCGGTCTGACCCGAGTATTATATTCAAAAGAAAATAATACACAGGTCAGTCTAATTCAAACCAGTTTATTAGTGCATAGAGGCAGTAATAATTTAAATAGACGACAGTCGCAATAATTCCCGTCTATCCGACTCTTTTAACAAAGAAATCGGATAACGAAAATATAACACTTAACAGCGTTAAACAATAAATCAGCAGATTTAAATCATCAACAGAGATAGATAAACCATTTATCAATCGACTAAATCAATTTAAAACAATTGGAGTTGTCACTTTAAAAACCCTCAAGACTCGATTGGCTGCCGTACACGCACGCGTGTACGGCCTCGCCAATACAGCATAAAAGATCAATGCATCACGACGCAAAGAAATATCAATTCGAAACTGTCGAGTTGGGTGGCTGCAGTGCACGCTAACGTGCACCGCCTCGCCACCACCGAATATAAGGTCAGCACATAGAAACAAGGGTAGGACTGCAACAAGAAAGAAGACAGTGGCGACAGTTCAGAGGTCAGTGAACTAAAGTAAAGACCACAAACTAATATCAAAGGCAAAGCAATGCCCAATGTAGACTTCAAGTCTGACGTGAACCAAGTGCAACTGAATGGAATGGGATGCAACAATGCAACAGCAACAGGGAAGATGATTCAAGTACAACAACTTCAGAGACTAGAGCACAAGAGACACAAGTGCAGCAGTTTAGAGTGAAGCTACAGGTCATCAGACTGCTACAACAACAAAAAATTCAAATTCTCGAGTGAACACATGAACAAGATGATGACTGTACAACCTCAAATGCTCGAAGTTACAATGTCAACAAGGTACACAGGGAAGTCAAGTGTAAAACTGCAATAACAATATCTAAAATGCAATGACTACAGAAATGACACACATCAAGTTAAACATCAGTGTACTTGAAGCATCAGATCAGTCTACAGGTCAAGGATAAGCTAATCAGCATGAAAACAATGAATGTTACTGGACAGAAGACCACAAGAATGCTCAAGTTTATCTGCAATGGATCGACTAAGTGCAACAAATAAAATGTACTGTTTTTTTTTTCAAAATCATGCTTGCAGTTTTCAAATAAAATCATATGGTGAGCTCGCCCAAGATAAAAGTACATGACCAAGTCAATCATTTCCAGAGAAAATAAAATGCAATTCGAACATACATATATACACATCAATTAATGTATATACCTACGTGACTGCATACATATCCGCGAGGACTAAAATGCAACTGGGTGCAAACAGCCTCCAAAACATGAATGTATGAATTGTAAACTAATATAATACTGCAACTGGACAGCACTGCATCAATGTACACAAGTGAGGATTTGAAGAACAACAACTACAACTAACTCATGCTTAACTAATCAGTGTCAACAAAACAAAACTGCAGAGAAGATCCATACCCAACATAAATTAACTACATGATGCACAATTATGTAGTGACAACATTAGTGAACACTTGCAGTTTCAATGCCGCAATGAACAAGTGCAGACATGAATATTAATGCACGAACAAGTGTACAACATGCAACTGCTACAAATACACAGAGGCAACATCACATAAACATACTACAACATGAATACAAGTGCAGAAAGAAGACAGTGACACCCCAGAATCAAAGTAAACAAATGGTGGCAACTGTAGATCAGACTTGATGCCATCAAGTGATACAATGCATATACCACTAGACTCGACAATGTCCACAAATGAGACTCACTGACCATATGCAAACTCAAAATGGAAGTGAGACACCAAACCACAAACCAGCAACAAAATGACCAAACTTTGCATTTAAATTCAAGAATATATGCATACACACATCATATGTATATATGCACATACATAGTCTTGAAAAAAAAAGGTCACAGTGAGAACCAAACTACAGAAATGCGATCAACCCCGAAATAAACAAGTTCAAAGTCACAGTGAAATCGATACCGAAGCAAAGTCGAAGGGCCAAGTCGAACAGGATTGACATCACAAAATCATGTTTGTAGTCGAAGACAACTGTAGGTCAAATTCAATGCCGAAATCAAGGCCGAAGCTTAATATGTATTTTTTTTCAAAATCACGATTGCAGATTTCAAACAAGATCATACGGCCGAGATAATAAAGTGATGGAGTCAAAATCATATGTATGAATCAGTCAAGAATCGCAAATATCATTTCATATGAATTTGATTAAAACAGAGAAAACAACAACTCGAAACGAAATCAAACAGTTGCAGCACTATACCAAATACGAATTAGATGTGAGTAAATAATTTACTCACCTTAGATTCGAGAAGAGGCCGCGAGCAAGGAAAATCGAAGGAAATCGAATCGACCCAGGCGACACGCAAATCATCACTGTTCCGATCAACATGGGCGCGCGACTTCGAAGATTTCTCAAAAGCCCTAATTCGCGAACGAACGGAGGAGCGAAGCTGAAGCCCTAGCAAGCATCGAAAGAACGAACGAGAATCGGCGCTCGAAAATTACAAGCCCTAATTTTGAAGACGCCACCATTTTTTTTCTTTCTTCGATTTAGGTTTTAGGTTTACGAATGAAATGAGAAAGGGATCGGGTATAGGGTTTTAAACGAAATGAATGGGCCGAGATAAAATTTTAAAGCCCAAAACCCTTTAACAAATTTTTCTTTTCTTCTCTTTTTTTTTCCAAAAGGATTCTAACCGATTCAAAAATTCCAACAACAATTTTTTTATTAAACAAATTCCAATTCGAATCGAAATTCCTATAAGCAAATAGCTAGCATAGAAATCGTTTAACGATGATATCTAATCGATGCAAAAATCCCGGTTGTTACAGAAATTCAATTTGAATTCAATTAAATTTTATACGCGTTTTTACGCCGTATGTTCACAAAACAATTCCGATAAATACGAAATTTGAAATCCAGTAATAATTCAATATTACGGACCCAATGAAACTCGTTTCGTCAAATTCCGAGACTGTGCCTCGGAAGGCTATTTTTTTAAATTCAATTCCAAACGATACAATTTCAAAACTAAACAAATCGCTTTCAAATTCAATTCTGAAGCTTCTATTACCTTCAGTATTATCAATATGAATCCTCCAAGCCTTTAAATTATTTTTAACCGGCTTAAAATCGAAGATTCAAATTTTATTCAACTTTCAATAGATTAAATTCAAAAATTTAATCGCCAATTCCTCTGATAATTTGAAATTCAAGTCAAATCATCGTTTCAAATATTTAAAATAAATTAAATATTTTCAATTTAAATTATTCAAAATTCAGGGTCGTTACACCTTGTTATTTCCAAATAATAAGTACACTTACAGTACTTATTAACAATATGAAGAAGCCCTATGATGTCTTCCAAAGTTAAATTTAAACTCGTAGATCACAGCGATTTCAAAGTGCATCAATCGCGACCGTTTCGCTTCTACCATTTACAATTTTCATAAATGTCCAAACTAATTTTGTTATGCCAAACACACCCAAACGTGTGTTAAACAACCAGATAGACACAAACACATGTGTGTGTGTGTGTATTTCCACAATTTACCCAATTTATCCAATTCAACATATCTCAAAATATCAGGGATTTAAAGCACGTTTACAACGACTATATCATTTCTAACATTCACAGCATACTATCACTTTTCGCAAAGCCATATCAAACATATAAACAAGTAGTCTGGGCCATGATACATGTTATAGATGATCAAAAGAGATATTATACTCAATAATAATTTTCTCACTTGTTTTACAAAACAAGACGGGGTCCAAAAGTAATAACATGCACTATACGTTATATAATTTATATTTTCAATACAACAACGATTATATATAAAATAATTATAAAATCAATTGTTGAGTAAAACTCACCCAAGCTCCAGCCAACACTTTCCCTTTTCTGAATAGTCCAAAATCGAATGCCACTAAAATTCCCGCAAGCTCCAAACTCCAAAAATCCAACTGCAGTGCGTAGATATCATCGATACGAGTGCAACGGTAAAAACGGTGCCTCAATCAGACCTCGTATGAACAAGATACGAGTTTTATAATTTATCAGATAATAAATAGATTAATTAAATTAACTTAATTACCTTCCACTGTTAATCATCTTCCCCTTTCCTCTTCAAATTCAAATCCATATGCCGCCTAACCTATTCATCCACATCTATGTATATCATTGACATGCCCAAAATAATAGCCAGAGCCCCAGCCGCTTTCACCAAACAACTTTTCATCACGATCCAAGTCCAGCGTGATCGCCAACTTCAACTCCGACATAGTCTACCATTTTTCGACCGTCGCTCCCTAAATTCCACCTCCCAAGTCGCATTCTGCCTTGCTCCACCAGAGCACTTCCAACCCCCGCCTAACAACTGCCTTCGCCTCCCAATGACAATCGCGATATCCCCTTCGGCGACCCAAAACTCATCACAACCTCACACCCCACTAACGACAAGCAAATTCCACACTCCTCTTAGCACTACACGCCTCCTTACTTCCACGAATCAAAGCTCTCCATTCCAGAAACCCATCGCTACCATCGACTCGACTTAACGCCACCTCAATCGACGACGATTTCAAGCTCTAACTTCGGTTTCTCTTGGTTGAGCAAAACCAAACACCGCCGCGTCTAAATCCAAGCGCACCATAATGAAGCTATCGACCATACGAGTCCATCATATCTAAAATCACTTGATTTCGCTAACTTTAGCTCATGATTTAATTGATTAAAGGGATGAAGTGGGTGGCGGCTATTTTGATAAGCAACAGGAAGAGGATGAGAGAATTAGGCTGAGAGATGAGTTGTATTCATAGATAAAATAATAATATATTTCATTCTTTTTATTTTAACGTTACGCGTTTCGAACACGCACAACCACACAGCACGCCCGATCATAGACTCGTTGGCGTTCAACAATTCATTAATCCAGATCCAATGACACTAGTTTCGTCAAAATCCAAAATAGTGCCCCGAAATGATAATTTCATGCGTTAATTAAAACTAATTGTTATTAAAACCAATTTAATCACTTTTAATTTTAAATTAAAAGTTTTCTATTATCATTCTTATTTAAACTGAATTTAAATAAGCTTTTGAAATCATTTTTATTCACATTAAATCCAAGATCTAAAAATTTAAATAATTGCGATATTTAATTATAAACTGTTCAAAAATCTGGTACGTTACATAATCCATCAAAAAAATCCACAAAGATTCTCTCCCATTTCCACTGTGGAACATCCAAATGTTCTAATAATCCATCAGTCTTCTTCTGCTCTACCTTTACTCTTTGACAAGTTATACACTTGGAAACAAACTCCGCTACATATATCTTCATTCTTGGCCAGTAAAATACACACTTCATATCATGATTCATTTGTCACCACCGGGATAAATGTGTAGGAGCTAGGCCAGCCCGAAGCGGAGTTAAAAGGTAAATTTCAAAATATTCCCTTTTTGAATCTATTAGGCCTATGAAGTCTAAAGAGTTTTAGGTCTAATCTAAAAGGTGTTTTAAATCAAATCCTTTATTTTATTTGATTAGTTTGAAAGAGTTTAAATTTGAGATAAAATCAAACGAATGACTGTATCAAATACACCCAAGTATGTAACAGTTACTTGTCTAAATTAATTTTAAGAAGGAAACTTATTATTTCCTTCTTTAGTACTTATGCAATTAATTAAGCGAACAAACAATATTAATTGGAGAGAGAGAAACCTTTCATTTCTCTCTATCTAATATTTCTCTCTCTCCAATTAGATTGACAGTTTGTTAGATAAACATGTTAACATTTCAATTAAATTTTTTAGGAATGCATCGACACGCACTCAAATATATGACAATGTAAATAAACTAATATAAATATGTGTATGTATATATACACATATAGATATTGGGATTTATATTTACTCTGTGTGTGTGTGTATTTACATATACATGTTACATTCTCGCATGCATATCAGAAATATAAATGCCTAAGTATATACACATGTTTGAGTATACTACAATATATGTATACGGTTTGTATACACATATTGACAGTACCACATGTACATAGTTTAGACATATAATACATATATGTAATCTTTATTGCCACTTATATTTTACATTTATGTATATAAAAGGTATGAAAATAATTCACGTAAAGAGACTACTAATGTAAGAGTAAATTAGAAGAGTGAAGATGGAAAGTTAATTTTTGTTGCAAATAAATCTAATCAAATCTAAGTGAAAAAAGAAATAATCAAGTGTAATTCTACTTTACCCCTTTTTGCAATCACCAATAAGAAATTAATTTAATGTCGTATGAGATTTCAAATCTAATTAATTTATTGACCTAATGATATAATTGGATCTAAAACATAAGTTTATATTTAGGTATAAACATATATGTAGTGAACTAAAATTTAATTTTGAAACATGAAACTAAATTAATTGGAAACAAACCAGCTAATTGAAATTTAGTTTAATATAACTTTCTAATTTCAAGGTATGAAGAAGACTTGATTAGTTTTTATATACACATACAGATACGCACATGTGATATATACACGCACACACATAATCTTATAATTCAATCTATTAACATTTGATCCATGATTAAAAAAATGAGTATGACAGCAAGAGTAATTTATTAAAGCAAAGAAGATATGCAGCAACATACAATTGGATAATATAAGTGGATTTGTTTCATATCTCAAATGAAATAAAACATAAATAATTTGGTTAGACAAATCATTAAGCAATTATAAAAGGATTCAACAAATCAATTCCAGAATAATTAATTATTTCAGATCCGATTAAATCATCAACATTCAAAACCATACACAAATAGAATCCACGATCAATCAAAATACAAAGAGCAATTTTAGAATTGACTTTAATAAGTGGCTACAATTTACATATATGTAAAAATATATATTTTAAACATCGTGAATGGATTATAAACTTACCTGATAAACCTTGTCCTTCATCACACATTGATTTGTGACTTCTACTTAGATTTCAAATAAATCAGCATCTCACCTTACAAGAGAAGGATGAACAACCTTTCTTTAATTTAATTTGATGTTGTGATTTGATTTGAATTTGTTTTGATGTTTTTCTGGAAGAAGCTTCAGCCATGAATCGATGATAAAGAAGAGTAAGAAAAGGTTATGTTCATTTTTTAAAAGAAATCAAAATGAAGAGATTTTATTTTTAATAGAATTAATAAACATTTCTCATTCTCTTATCAAAACTTCCTTTTTTAATTTCAATTAATTCAATTAATTGATTTCCTCCTCTCACCATTATATTGTTGGTCCAAGTACATTCTTATTGCGTAAATTTTCCATATAAAAGAAAAAAATTGTGTAATTATTTTATTATTTAAACCATATTTAAAATTGAACCGATATCGCATATCGATATGTGCAAATATAACTTTTACATATGCATTTAAATAATTACCAGCAATATTCAAAACATTAAATAAATTAACAATAATTAATATTTCATAAATATTAATTAATTTAATCAATTTACAATATTTTACAAATTAATTAAATCATGTGGTTTTTGAAGAAATTACAAATGCAGTTGTGCGACTTAGAGGTGTGAATTTAGTCAACGATTAAAACTGAACAATTCAAATATCAATGTTCACACATCACCTTAGCTAGTGGTGTAACAATTTGGCTGAATTCATCACTTACAGGTCTTTTTGGTACAATCAAATTTCAAAAACACTTAAGCGATACCTTTTAGTGATAATTCTTTACACCAATTCTCTTCGTCAAAACTATAACACTTTGGACTTATGGAATTTGGTAATGGTCAAAATTCCAACATCGTCCATATTCAACATTATAGTCTAAACATGAAGTCTTTAGTCAATAATAACAATTATTATTAACTGAAATGATTTGGCTAGAGACTTTGATTTTAAGTTGATTTTGGTTGATAGTGATACTAACCTCATATAATCGAGGAGACAAATCCTCTCTTGAATAGTGTTTCACTTCCAATGCTTCCACTCGACCCAACTATAGTCATTCGATGGATGTCGTGCCACGATTTAACCATAATCAAAGTGGAGCTTCAAAGTTGAAGATCAACGGTATTCTCAAGTCGAGAGAACTGTGTAAGTTAGTCACATCGATATTTTTTTGTTAACTTTAGTTATATTAACCAACAGAAATTATCGACCAATTCATTCCATAGTTATCCAATAACTATCAGTACGTAACTACTTGGTGCCCTCAATGGCCATGAGTAATACATTGCCCAACGTATGGAGAACGTTACATACTCTAGTCTCAATGGATATATCGATATCCAGTCTCGATACATCTTGACTAAGAATATTTAAAATGATATATTTATTTTCATTTTGATAAATTACTCACGATTACAACACTTTATAACTATTATCATAAAACATACCATTTATGAATTTTCTACTAAATATACTTTCAATTAAAGTAATTAGTATACAACACATTATATCAAGTATATAATAGAAAGAAAACACCTTTTATTTCAAACAAAATTGGTTATCGAGTAAGATATATTTAACAAATTACATAATTGCTCTTAGAGCATACCCCTAACTCTATCAATCTCTCACTTGCACTTAGGATCAATTATGGAATCTTATTCCAACTTCTTCAATCGGTTTTCTCAAAACCAATTAGGTCAGTCCCTCAGTGAACAGGTATGCTATAATGTTTCAATTTTCTACTCTATCAATTAGCTCTCTTAGACACTGATAAACTACATTTATCATGTGCAATGATTCAGAGTATGTCTCTTAACTTCTAAGCTCTAAATGCTGTTATGAACCATGTTATTACATTTTTATCACATAACAATGTTATGGGATTCTCAACATTTTGAACCACCCTCGGCTCGGTTATAAATTTGTGCATTTATATTATATACATTATTTTTATTGCGGCATTATTCAAGGCGATGTACTTAGCCTTTTTCATTGAATCTGTTACAGTCTTTCATTTAAAGATTCTTAACTTAAATTTATTATTGATATATTATACTCAATATCACTTATGAAAGTTTGAGTTCGAGCACACCTTCATAAGGAGTTTGTTTACTTATGAATCAACCATTTAGTGATATCAATTTGGATTTTATATTTGCTTCATGTATCAAATACATAAACAAATCACGATACCGTAGACAATATAACATGTATGATAATTCTTATTTCCAATGCATAAGGAATCCATCTTACATGTTTCGTATTAAACACTTTAATAAGATGTCTCTGCATGTCGTTTAGGATATTCCCAACATCCTTTCTACTTACTATTAAGGACATCATTTACAAATCCAGTGTCGAGTATTAAAACAACCAAGGCTGATTTTAACATATGCCTATCATTAAAAATCAGCAGCATATTGTTTACTTATAGTTTTAGAAATATCAATGTAGCTTTTAACGTCCTTCTTTTGAACACGTGCTTCCTCTACCTTTTGATTAATGATCAAACTATTTGATATTTTTATCAAAATATTTGTAAATTTTGATGCTTTTTTGAATGATACTTTCGTATCCGTTCTCGGATCGTATTCGAAAACTCGCAAAATCAATATCGCTCTCACTAGCTTTAAGACACTTTAGTTATTATGTGTAAACAGTTTACGTTAAATCATCATTTAGAATTTTCCATGCCAACACATATGTACCAATACACAAATTCATATTAGTTGACAATTTTGTGAATAAAATCTGAACCAACCTGAGCATATTGAATGGTGAATCTATTACGCTAATTTTAACAATTGAAATTAACGATGTTATTCTTATCAATATGGCTCACCATATTCTAACTGCATTTGTCTTTCTCTTAAAGACACATTTGCGACCAATTGATCATATGGATATGCTCCCGTTAATAACTAAAAACATATATGAATCTTATAGTACGATTTATTTGTTTGCTTCGAACGAACTAATTTCATTGAAGTATCCTACATTACGAACTGTGACCATTCACCATATAACACTTATATCTGATAGTGTATGGATCAAATATCCATGTCTTGTATTGCTTTTGAGTTAGAAACTCATAAATGCAAATACATGGTCTTGAAACGTGAGCGACCAAATTAAGAACATATTAAGTAGTTGTAAAATTAGGCGCTTGCATAAGTGTAGAAAAGATTAACATGCAAGGAGTGCTTAATAGTGTGTGTGTGTGTGTGTATTATATTTCTATTTGTCTCATTTCAGTTTGTATATTCTAATTAATAAATGTTCTATCAATTATATTAAATGCACAAATTTATCGATGTAGATTATTATAACATTATTTAGCATATGTTCTTACAATATTACAATGGTTAAATGTTATCATTTAATTTTATTTATATGGCTCCCACTAGTCTTTTATGTTTCTCCAAACCCTAAGAAGAAATATAGAAGTCTTTTCAACTTCACTATTGGGTGTTAAGACTCATTTGTCTTGGGATTCTGACCTTGAGTTTGGTCAATAAATCATAGGCGCACAAACGATGGATAATTTCTTATCCATTGTATCACATACAACTCCTAACCCATGGTTCCTCATCCTAATCTTATTTTGACCTTGATTTTGCTCAACAAATCGAAAGAGACTATTCACTCATACCTACCATATCGCGATGACTTGAGTATAGTATATGTACCTTGAGTCTGCTCAACAAATACATATAATTATCTTACCTCATCTATTCAATATATTAATAATACTACACATAACATCCCTAGCTTGAGTTTGCTCAATAACTAAAAAGTATGCATGTTATCCCGCCTTTTGGCAAGGCCACGACACCAAGAAATTAACTAGAAACTAAAGACAATCCGTCATGGAGATCGGTTATACACAGGTCTAATATGGATACTAGCAAATTTGGTTCGAGTCCGGATCAAGCTACAATTAACATGACACGACAAGTAAAGCTATAAAAGCCAACGTTCCAAATTTCAGATCAATCGGAGTTCGTACGCTCAAGATATGGATCGATCAAAATCAAGGGAGAAGGCCTCGGTTCGTATCCATCACCTTGCAATAGCTTTGTTCATATCCATCGACTCGTAGGCCTCAATTCATATCCATCCAACAAGGTACTTCTATTCATATCCATCAAATGCCACCCCTCTTCGTATCCATTAGACTCCTTCCCTTTCGTATCCATCATCCATCGGCAAAGGTCCATTTCGTATCGATCTCCTTCCATCAATATGAAGAGCAGCAACCATCGATTGATACGAAGAAAGCAACATGAAGCATCGATACGAAGGCGGCCTCTAAATCATCGATATGAAAGAAGTTACTCCAGATCGATACGAACAAGGCATAGTCAAGTGAAGGAAACGGCCATGCAGCATGAAATGTGGATCTCTCCTGAACCATCGCTCCACGTCACCACTGAACGATCTAATCGATGCGCATAGCATTGATACAAAATGCTATCGATACGAACCGATCGATACGCACAGTTCAGCCTATTGCAAAGTCAAACTTGAATCGATCATAGCTCAAAATCTACAAGTCCAAATGCTACAAAATTTTTACAAGATCTTGCATACCATCTCAAGAATGTCCATGATCTATCTCAGCACAAAAGGACCTCATTTCGATCGATACGAATGGTCACGTATCGATCATGGATCGATCCCAAATGGCCATATATTGATCTGGTGGGCCCACCCACGTAAGAGAAGGAGTCTTCTGAGATTTGAGCCAGATATTTTCAACCTACGCCTATAAATAGCAGCCATATGCCTCTAAAAAAGGGACTTTTGTCTTCTCTACACTGATACTCTGCCGAAATCACTATTATACTTCAGTTGTACTATTGTAATCTCCTATAATCAGCAAGTCGAATTCAATAGACATCAATCATTTCATAGTGGACGTAGGCAATACGCTGAACCACTCTAAATTTGTGTGTTTCTACATTTTTTCTTATCTGTTGATTGGTGTGTTTGTTAGATCTTCCTCCTTTTACAATTACTTTCTTCATTTTATCTCTTCAAACACATCCGAAGAGTGTTGTGCCCAATTTTGGTACAAACACTTTGGTGCTTTCACTGAGAAAATCCAGCTTTTCTCCTACTCATTGGATCTACTACCGATATTGGATTGCAAGAATCTAAGGAGAAGATCCAGATCTCAAGCCTAGAAGTTCTTCCATCCTATTCAGATTTGCGCAAAGTCTAGAAGTGAACTTCGCTATTTACCATGGTCGCTACTAGGACTACGTCAACCACAGCAGATCTAGAAGCACGGGATAGGCAGAACCCCGCACAACTCCCCTCTGCAGACCAGAACGCTGTTGGACCTTCGGATCCACAAGGCCATGTCACCAGGGAGGAGTTCCAACTGCTGATGCAAGAGCTGACCAAAGCCGCCAGCAGCTCCGAGCCAACGCGGAGTAAACCAATCGGTTGAACCGTGAAAGACAAAGGAGATCCAAAAGGGATCAGGCTTCCTACTCATCTACTGAAAGTTCGGCTTCTTCTGATTACAATCACAGATCCACATGCCCACGGCTGGATGAAAGCTATACACAGGCTACCGGACATCAGCGCACTTTGAATCTTGGGCAAGCGAGAGTTGGTCCGTCAACCGGCCACCAGACCGGACCCACCTCCCAAGGGGGGAGGGTTCCTTATCACACTATTGACAACCGCGCTACTGCCACTATCATCGAGTTAGAAGCTGACACTCGGAATCGAACGGATTCGAACCATCGCCAACCTGATTATACTCCTGAGCCTTATATTCCTGAAGACCTAGAGCCAAGGAGGCAAGGTATGGACCGTCGACCGCGCTCGGCCCATCCTCACATTGTGGAACCCGACCACACCTTGGCCCAACATGCCCAGAATGTCCAGATGCCAGACATCCCGACAATGATCCGCCGGACGATCCGTGAGAGCCAAGGTCTCACCAATGACGACTGGGGAATATCCCGAAGTCATACCCCTTTCACCGATGACATCCTCTACGCTGAACTGCCTCAGCGATTCAGAATGCCAACTCTACCTGTTTATGAAGGGAGCTCTGACCCTAACCAGCACATTTTAAAGTATGAATGGTTGATGAATGCCGCACGAGCCGATGATGCGGTCAAATGCCAAAGTTTTCCAATCTCCCTAGGGGGCATCGCGTCTATATGGTTTGCTCGCCTACCACCCCGATCAATTTCATGTTTCGACCAGTTGGCTACGAAGTTTGTCGAGCAGTTTCGCATGCATGTCACAAGGCCCAAAGATGTTAATACTTTGTCCAGTGTCACTCAAGCTCCCGGAGAGACACTCGGATGTTACCTGGAGAGGTTCCATGCTACATGCACTGAAACTATTAACCCTAATGACAATTCCATTCTGATGGCACTGACTAAAGGAATCGATCCCGATTCCGAATTTGGCAACTGGTTGGCCGGAAAACCCCTTGTGTCATTGGACCATTTCTATTCCAAGGCAGCTTAGTTCTTGAGAAGGGAGGATGCGAAATAGTCTAGGAAAAAGGATGATGCACGGCCCAGTGTGGAAGGAATCCAAAGCAATGTCGTTGTGAAACAAACCGGGGAGAGTTCCGGAAAGGTGCGGTTAAATATACGGAATAAGCAGAATCAGCCGTAAGGCGATGGAAATTAGGGTAAGAAGCGGGATCAGAATCGCGGACCGCGATGTAGAGCTCCCATGTTTGACACCTATACTCCTTTAAATACATCCTTGGAAAATATGTGCTTGAAAACTTGTAATACCATCCGCTATAAGAAACCTGCTCCGAAGCAATCGTCAGAGAAACAGATTCAAACTAGGAAGTTTTGTAGATTTCACGATAGTTATGGCCACAACACGAACGAGTGTCATCATCTACAAGATTATATCCAGAAGTTTATCCGAGAAAGAAAGTTGGAGCAGTTTGTTCGGGCACCGCAGGCTGGAGGTGTGGGCCCATTAAATCAGAATCAAATACCAAATCAGGTTAGACCGGAGGAACCCGCACGTACCGGCGGGAGATTAGTGATTAACACTGTTAGTAGTGGTCCTCATCCAGCGGATCAGAGCTAGAGGGAAATGGAGTCGTATGCCAGCTCTATTAGGCATGCGAGCTTCGAATGTTGCAGTAACTTGGAAGACGGGGCTCCGACTAAGCAATAGAAAACGATGGCAGACGACATCGTATACCGTGACAGGGATGCCGACAGAGTCGAAGCCCCTACCATTGATCCACTAGTCGTTTTAGCTCAGATAGGACCTGCTTGGATGAAGAGGATCCTAGTGGACAGTGGAAGTTCAGTGAACATACTTTTTAAGTGAGACAATGATCAAATGAAGATGGAAGCGAAAGATTTGAAGCCTTGTCAGTCTCGTATTCATGGCTTCAATGGAAGTGCGACTATACCCATTAGGATGGTGTAGCTACCAGTGGAGTTGGGGTTGGAGAGCGCCGAAGAGTCTGGATATTTCAGTTTATTGTATTAGATATTGACTCACTGTACAACGCTTTCTTGGGCCAACTGGCCCTAGCTGAGTTCAGGGCTGCTATCGCCCCTTGATGTCTAACTTTGAAATTCCCTACCGATAATGGAGTCGGAGTCATTCAGGGAGACCAGGCTGTTGGACGGGCCTATTATGTTGCTGAGCTGTGGGAGGCGCAGCAAAAAGAGAAGGGAAAGGGCATAGAGGAATCTCTCTGTGTCCGCTTTGCGGATAATTGATAGTTAACGCCTGGGCCAAGGCCCAGGCACCACAACCAATTCCCAAGAGATCTTGACCCAAGAGATACTAAAAGCGAGGATGAAGTCAGAGACGGTCAGGCTTCTCCGGCAGAGCTGAAGATTGATGTTCCGATCGATAATGATGACGATTCTAGAATGGTAAATATTGGATCTCAGCTAAGCCAACAGATGAAGGAGGAATTGGTTGAATTTCTTCGGGAAAACCTCAACGTGTTTGCTTGGACGCACTCCGACATGTGTGGGATCTCGCCGGACATCGCAAGCCACACATTGAATATTGACCCGCGGCATGTCCCGGTCAAGCAAAAAAGGCGTGGTATGGATCCAAAGAGATCTACCGCCCTAAAGGAAGAGGTAGATAAACTCAGGTCGAACGGGTTTATCCGAGATGCGTTATACCCAGAATGGGTGTCCAACCCTATACTTGTAAGGAAACCTAATGGGAAATGGAGAATTTGCGTTGATTACTCGAACTTGAATAAAGCTTGCCCTAAGAACAGTTTTCCACTTCCCCGGATTGATCAACTTGTAGATTCAACAGCCGGAGACGAGCTCTTATCCTTCATGGATGCATATTCCGGCTACAATCGGATTCCCATGCACCTACCCGATCAGGAGCATACCAGCTTCGTCACCGATCTGGGACTTTACTGCTACAAAGTCATGTCATTTGGACTCAAGAATGCTGCACAACTTACCAATGGCTAGTTAATCTAATGTTTGCTGACCAGATCGGAAAAACTATGGAGGTATATGTGGACGACATGCTTGTAAAGTCACGATTCTCCACCAACCATATCAAAGACCTGGAAATGATGTTCAACATCCTCCGAGGGTACAGGATGAAACTCAATACGTTGAAGTGTCACTTTGGGGTCGCATTTGGAAAGTTCCTTGGATTCATCATCAATGCTCGGGGAATCAAAGCCAATCCCGAGAAAATCTAGACAATTAGAAATCTTGAGAATCCAAGAACTATAAAGCAAGTTCAGAGCCTCAACGGGAAGGTAGCAGCACTGAGCAGGTTCATTTCAAAATCCACCGACAAATGCATTCCCTTCTTCAATCTAATCAGAAAAGGGAAACGGAACTTTGAATGGACTACAGAGTGTGAAGGCGCATTCCGAGCACTAGTTCAACACCTATCCACACCACCCATCTTGTCAAAGCCTATAGATCACGAGAGATTGTACATCTACTTGGCAGTGTCAGAAAATGCAATCAGTGCTGCTTTAATTCGAGAGGAGGACCAGATATAACGGTCAGTCTATTACGTTAGCGAACGACTGACCGGAGTGGAGAGAAATTATCCGAAGTTGGAGAAGTTAGCTTACTGTCTTGTCATTGCCTTGAGGAAGCTCCGCCCGTATTTCCAGGCTCATCCTATCACTATCTACACCGACCAACCATTACGACAGGTCCTTACGCGGCATGAGACGTCTGGTAGGTTACTCAAGTTGAATATCGAGCTGAGTCAGTTTGACATCACTTACTCACCGAGGCGAACTATTCAAGGACAAGTCCTAGTAGACTTCATCGTCGAATTCACTATCTCGGAGGACTTGCCCGAAACCAGTGAATCTCCCAAATATGTCTGGAAGCTGCATACTGATGGTGCATCAAATGACCACTGCTCAGGCGCTGGGGTTGTACTCGAAACTCCTGAAGGCTGATCTATATGTTATGCTTTGAAGTTTGATTTCCGTGCAACCAATATCGAGGCCGAATACGAAGCTTTACTTGCCGGACTCAGACTCGCCGGAGACTTGAAAATTATTGCTGTGGAGATTTACTACGATTCACAATTGGTCGAATGCCAATTTTGGAGGGAATACCAGGCCAAAGACCGGAGACTAGCCGCTTATCTTGCTCGAGTCCAGGAAATATTGAATCAGTTCGATTATTATGCCATCTATTGCATACCTCGAGAAGACAATCAGAAGGCCGATTCCTTGGCAAAGTTAGCCAGCACCGGTGAGGCACAGCAAATGGGATTCATTCCCGTAGAGACGCTATCTTCCTCGAGTATTGATCAAATGGAGACTGACTGGGTACTTGAAGCCATACCCGATAAGGAATCATGGATAACTCCGTTCAGGAACTATCTCGAGCATGGGACCCCGCCAGAGCGTAAAAATGAGAGAAGATAAGTTCTTCGAAAGGCTTCGCGGTTCACTATTTAGAATGGAGTCATATATAGAAGAGGATACTCTGTTCCTTTACTCCGGTGTATCGACCATGATGAAATCAAACGAGTATTACATGATGTGCACGAAGGAGAATGTGGCGATCACACTAGGGGGCAAGCTCTTACTAAGAAAGTACTCCGATATGGTTATTATTGGCCGATTGTAAATCGCGACGCATCAGATTATGCCAGGAAATATGACAGATGTTAGAAACATGCTCGGATTCCAAGAGCCTAGCCTACCGAAATAACTCAGATGGTTAGTCCATGGCCGTTCGCAATATGGGGCATCGACATTATTAGCTCTCTACCTTTAGCTAAAGGTGGCGCAAAGTACGCCATCGTTGCAGTTGATTACTTTACCAAATGGGCGGAAGCCGAGCCCCTTGCTACTATCACAACGAAGAAAGTGATCAACTTTGTGGTACACAACATTATCTGTCGATTTGGTCTCCCACATACCGTAATCACTGACAACGGAGCCCAATTCGATAGTGTCGAGTTCAAGAATTTTTGTCAACGATTCCATATCCAAAAGAAGTTCTTTGCAGTTGCACACCCCCAAGCGAATGGACAGGTCGAAGCTGTTAATAAAGTTATAAAGTCCATTTTGAAGAAACGATTGGTAAAAGCCAGGGGCGAATGGGTCGATGAACTTCCTATGGCCCTATGGGCTTATCGAACAACCCACAAGTCCGCGACCGGCCACACCCCATTTTCGCTTTCCTACGGTTCAGAAGCCGTTATTCTAGTCGAGTTGAAAGTGCATTCTCATCGTGTGACATATTATGATCCGAAGACAAATGCTATATTGCTTGCCGAATCTCTGGACTTACTAGATGAGAAGCGTGAAGAGGCTGATTTGAGGGCAACCATGCACCGAAGTCGAGTCACCCAATTGTACAATGCTAAGGTCCGACCCCGAACCTTTGAACTTGGCGATCTCGTGCTCAAGAGGATTTACCCGGTCCCTTCGCATATGAAACTTACATGGGAAGGACCGTATGTTATTGAACGAAGACTCGGAGACGGCACGTTTAAATTATCGATCGTTGATGGTCTCACTTTGCCGAGAGCCTGGAGCAGCGAGAGTCTTCGTCGCTACTACACATAACATGCTTTATTTGTTCATTCAGTCTGCTTTTCATCTGCAATTTGTTTGTGCATTTCGAAATTTAAACTTGTAATAAGGCAACTGACTTTACCATATTTTCTTATTTCAGCAACAAAATGCAATCTCTTCCAACCAGAGCAGTGATTCTTAAAATGCATCATACGACCATCACAATGCACGGAGAGCTAAGTTCCATCCTATGGTGGGACTTATTCAAATAGGCAATGATTGTGGTACGACCGGTCACTCGCTAAGTGAAACCCGAGCTCGGGGGCAAGCCATCACACTAAAGCCAAAAAGGATTGATACACGACAATCCTCTAACTAACTCCGGCACCCAGAGTGCGAGATGGAGTATAAACTTACAAATGTGGGCTCGAAGAGGGTGGATCCGTCCACCTAACGACTTCGTCCATGTTTAATCTAAGTCCGAGGAGGATGGATCTGTCTGTCTAACGACCCCACTTGTTAACTCAGGGTAGATGTGACCCGACCGTCCATGATCCTAAATCTATCGTTCCCATAGTGCGAACAAAATCCTAAAACTCAAAATAGATGTGATCGTTCGTCTGTTGACCAACTCCAAATTACTAGAGCGCGAACTGGAGTATAAACATCAAAATGGGTGTGAACCGACCGCCCATGAGACAACTCCGAGTCCCCGGAGTGCGGACTGGAGTATAAACACAAATTGGGTGTGATTGACCACCTACAAATCAATCTAAGTTCCCAGAGTGCGGATGAAATTCTAAATCAAACGGGTGTGATTGACCGCTCGCAAAATAATGCAAGTCTCTGGAGCGCAGACATATCTTTAAACATTAAACGGACGTGATTGACCGCCGACATACAAGTGCAATCCCCAGAGTGTGGATGCGATTACCTATAGATGAGCAAGTGTGATCCAACCACTCGAACTCGTCTCGTTCCAGCTTCGTTTCAACTAAGTTATGCTCGATTTATCGAAGGCAGAAAGCAACTGCCGACTGACCATCTCAATTTAACCCCGGGATTGGGGGCAAAACTCAAGTATCAGCTACTGATCGAGACAGTGCAATATTGGGACTCGACTTGACGTTCGGTTATGACCCGATGCCATAACTTCGGGACTTAACAACCGAACTCAAGTCTGACTCAGAGACTAAAGCCTTACAAGTACATTGAATGGAAATTCGAGCGCTAAAACACTTAAGCAAATGAACACAAAATTATGCTGAAAACAAAATGGAATTTCATTGCAACTATTCTTTGAAAGGGAAGGATAAGTACAAAAATTATTCCAAAAAATTCCTAAAAGCAGGGGCCAAACCTGCATCTATACACGGTCTACAGGAAGCAAAAAGAAATCTCTATCCATCTACCAAAAAAAGGGAGCAAGAAGACATGTCTACTCCCTCGGTTTCTTCTTCCTCCTCGGTGTTGACCCACTAGAGCTACCGCTCGGATGCCTCTTCGAGCCTTTGTCTTTTGGTGGTTGGTCTCCAACCGGAGGAATTATGGTAATCTCTTCCTCCGAATTCACGGGAATTGGAATACTTTTTGAATACGGAGCCGGAGGAATATGAACACTCTCGGCATGGGAAAATGAGAGAGGCACGTTGGTATCGACAATTGTACCACCGGGAGAAATCATTTGCAAAGGAGCTGGGCCAGGACTCGCCATACCACCTCCAATACCACTGGCCTATGCGGTTGCTTCCATCTCAGCGTTAATCTCTGCCATTATCTCTTCCTCATGAATTTTGTCAGCATCCACGGGAATGCTGCTAGTTGGGCCCGAAGAGCTGGCTGTGAATGCGCCTTCACCCATGACGAATGGTAGGTCGATAAGTGGGTCACTTTGATGACCAAGGAGCTTTTTCATCATCTGTTCATCAAAAATAAAAGCACTAACCTGCACTCCCTCGATCGGTGCAGCAGCCGTTGTTGTGGTTGCCTCCGTCATAAGGGTATCCTACTCATGATGTTGCATTTGGGTTGCAGGAGACACAGCGGGTCAGGTCCTATCGTTGGATGAATATAAGAAAAGATATTAGTGACCTCTTCCGATAATATTCCAAACTTAGAATGAATTCAAGAAGTATTCAGAATACCTTCCTAGGATTGGCTCGCGGGTAAAGCCGGAGCAACTTCAGGGGCGTGCTCGCATGCTGGAGACAATTGCGGTTGATCAGGATTGTAAGCAGGCACGGATAGAGGATCAACTGTAGGAGTAGATTCGGGTTGGGTTGGCATAGGAATTTCTGAGCTCGTATCATGATGCTCAATGCCAGAACCCTCTCCAGCCTCCGGATGCTGAGTGACAAGTCTCTCTTTTTCAAACATGGTAGTGGCATCGTGGAGAACTCTTCTCTCGTCCTCAGTCAACACTCGGTTCTCCAATTCGAACTCATCAATTGATTCAGTATAATGCTCTGCTTTTTCATCTTCAACCAAGCGGTACCAAGCATTATATAGATGCGATGGGTAATCTTCGAGCCAGCTCAAATTTCGATGCTTCAGAACATTAACATTATATGTGATGAGGAGATCATCAATGTCACCCTACAGCCTGGCCTCTACCGCTCTTGCCTCAATCTCAACCCTAGCCTCGGCTTCCTCCGCCTTTAGTACAGCCGCATCCCGCTCACTCCTAAGTTCCATAGCTTGATCACATGCCTCTTGGGCAGCCTTATTAGCATCGTCCTTTTCTTTGACGACCTCAGAATACTTTGCCTTAAGCTCATTGAGCTCCTTGAGCGCATTATCCCTCTCGGCTGTGATAGTGGCATTTCTTTGGCCCATATCATCGACCAAAGTTAGGTGCTCTTGCCTCATCTGCTCCATCTTCTTGTTCGCCTCATCGACTTTCTTCAAGGCCTCTAAATCTGAGTTCCTCATAGTGTCATTCTCAACGGTGAGCACTTGCACTATACGGTCCTTCTGAGCGAGATCGGTTCCCAATTTCTCAATTGTCTTCGCCCGCTCGAAGGCCACCGCCGATGCTTTCTCTGCGGTCTTCATCCATTCCCAATACCGGCCATAAACATCATATATATAGTCATGCATCGTTTGTTCTACCTCATTGGGAATTCATTTTAAATGTGGAGGGAATATGAAGCCGTCGAAGCAGACATTCGAAAAATCCTTTTTCAACTTAGCGATTCTAATCGCTCCTTCCCCAGTGGGTTCTGTGATGGCTTGTTTAGTGGCGATGGGGGTTTCAGTTTCAGTCCTCCAACGCTATTGGTTAGGCCTTAAAACTTGGGAAGGTGGTGTTTGACGTGAAGATTCAAGGGGTTGTTTGCCAGAGCCAGAAGATTGTGTTGGACCTTAGGTGGCGGGGAGCGCGACCGGGAACGGTGTCTATATTGCCTCTCCCTCTCCCTATCCTTTTCCCTCTAGTAGCGCTCCCTCTTTTGACTAGAGTAGCCGCAATCGTGGTCTCTATCGGCCTTACGTCTATGAGACTCAGAATATGAGCTAAATGAATGGCGTGCAGAATGGAGACTGCCAAGCATAGATCCCCGCCTTGACATCGTATCTGTAAAATGAAAAGAGAAACAGAGTTGGTAATCTTCAGAGATGAATAGCTTGTGATTAGAAATTGTGTGGCGTCGTGGAGTGTGTGTATGCATGTGCAAACCCCCCAACCAACTGGTTGTAATTGCCGTACTTGGAGGAGTTGGATCTCCTATGTCTAAGGCACTTTGGAGCCTCTCTAATCCGGTATCTTGATGCAAAGGCAAGTCATCCGGAATGGGGATGTCTGCCATTCTCGCAAAGGAGCTCTCCATCTGCGAAGGAGGAATCTCTTGACTAGTAGCAGGAAAAGAGACTACGACGGTTTTGCGCCTTACAAATTTTCGAGCAGTAGACTTGCCTCTTCTCTTCCACTTTAAAGATTGAGGACTTTGCGAAGGCCCAACTACGGGCTCGTCTCTAGCAGGCATGTTCTCATCACCGCCTTGTTCAACAATTACTATCCCGGGGGCTCTCCTTCGAGCTTGCCTCACCGGGGCTGTCCTAAGAACTCCTACGAGTCCAATGCTTTGATCTCTGTCAATTAGCCCAACGGAAACCGGATTTTCGTCCATAAGGACTTCATCGATCTCTCTATACTCGGTGGGCACCTCTTGAAGAACCCTTATTATCTCCTTAAACCGAGCACCTTCAGGTCGTGGAATTGAAGCTGTAAAAGAAAGAAAGTGTTAGACTCGACATCGACTACTATTATCCAGTTAATTAGCAAAGAGGCTAGTGCACTTACGTCCGGCTAGCCATCGTTTGGAAAACCCCGGTGGACACCGAACGAAGAACCATTCAGCCTTGAAATAACTCAACTTTCTACACGCCTCAGCCACGATATGATAGTTCCTAACTGCCTCTAAGAAAGTGAAGAAAGGGTTGTCCCCGCGGCTCTTTATATTGAATAAGTATTTGATCTCTTCTACCGTCATAGGATGGAAGAAGTGCTCTATGAAGATGACAAATAAACTATTGAGCAAGGCATATCCATTCGGGTGCAGCTGAGACAGAGCGATCCTCAAGAAAAGTAGAACTTCTCGGATGAACTAGTTGAAAGAAGGAAGTGTCCTGGCTACACACATAAATCTGTTGCAGGCTGTGTACCCTTTCGGGGGGTTATGGGCTCTATCTTCTGACCCCGGTAGTAAGACATCATCCAGCGACAACCCATGCCTTAGGCAAATCCTGCCTAACATATCTTCAGAAATATTAAAGCGGACAAAATCTTGTGGGTGTGCGATGAAGACTACTCCTGGTAGCTCATTTGGAGCAGGGCTAATATCTTCGGCTACGATAGCCGGCATTTCGATTATGGGGAGAGGCAGACTCTGAACATCCTGCGACTATGAACTTCCGTTTTCCATAGCTATTAAACTCACTAAAAATCATCATTAGACAACAATAAACCTGTGTTCCCTCCAGTGTGAAGTGCGTGAATGTGTTGTGCAGTGCTACATAATACTTAAAATATTATACGGAATTTGTGAGATGTTCAAATGACAAGACTTCGAGATTCAACCGGAGTGACCATCATCGCCGACCATCCCAACCGTGCCATCCAGATTTCAGAGAACGGTCCAAGTTAAAGTTCGTCAAGATTTTCAAGTTACAGTTCCATCGACGAGCTTCGAGGGACAGTCAAATATGCAGTCAAATGGTCAAGTCCAATTATACAGGGCCAAAGCTTGTCAGAGTCAAGTGTTCGAATATGCAAAAGTTTGGTATCCATCAAGGTTCAACATGGATCGCTCCTCCAAAATCCTGATTTCGTATCGATCAACATCCAGGTTTCGTATCGATTAGAAGCCGTGACTTCGTATCGATCGTTCCTAATCGATGCGCTTCGTATCGATCCCGAAGCCTTGGCTTCATATCGATCACCCTAGACCGCTCCTCTTCGTAATGATACAAACTACTTCCCAACACTCTAGTGATTTATTTGTATCCATCGATACAAATGGTTCCATCATCCCCATCAATAACTCTTCTTCTTCTCCAAGCTTTCACAAGTTGCTATTTCCTCGACTTCACTCCGACTAAATTCCGGCATCAACGATGCCGGAATTGACCACGACCATGGATGAAGCAGCATCGAGCCTTGAGTCTCATCGTTTCGAAGTTAATTTAATCAATCAATTACCTAATTTAAAGATTCGGTTTGAAGGATTAGTGATTTATTCGATTTGGAGACGAAGGTTTTCTTTTTCCTCGTGTTTTGATCGATACAAATTAGCCGATTTGAAAACAAGAGCAAGTGAAAAAAATTCTAAGTATAAAGGGTATATATGCGGATTCGTATCTAAAGGAAAAAACGATTTGTATCCCAGTGGCAAGAACCGGTTGAAACGGTCAGAGTTCTATCGATATGAAAGGTGTTGTGCAAGCCTACCTGGAACATTCATATCCATCGATACGAAGATGCTGCTCCGTATCCATCAGCCCAGAATAGTCCAGAGAGTAACACTTCGTATCCATCAACGGACCACCATCTGTTTCGTATCCATCAATTTGAACCTCATCGATACAAAACTTACAACAGAGTCTTATTTGGATCACTGAATTTCATCGATACGAAACACCTATTTCGTATCCATATGCTTGGAGACCCAAGCTTCATATCCATCGATACGAAGCACCTCCGAGAACTGTCTATTTCGTATCGATAGCCATCGATACACAGCATGCATTCCAACATCTCGGATCGATCCAGGAGAGGATCGATACGAAGGAATACCTTCAAACAACCATAAAATAATGTTGAAACTCGAATTTCACATTGATCTAGGAGAGGATCGATACGAAACTCAATCCAAACAAAAACTAAAGAACTTGACAATGACTTGTGAACGTGCAAACGTGAACAGGAGTCAAGTTAACATACGTGCATGTATGACAAACTAACATTCGATTTCCAAAGTTGACAGGAATTGAATGCTCACTAGTGACGATTACAACAGTGAACAACAAATCGCTAACACTCGATGTTCGGTTACAACAAAACACTGCATGATCATTAGCAATCAACAATGTGACATTTATATGTATTGGGAAATCAATCGAAGGATACATCTTTTGATGAAAAGACAACGACTACTCAACAAACCGGACAGAACTTTTTAGACTAAAGATTGCAGCTTTTCAAAGCACGTCACATTCACACAAGACGTAGTTTGGGGGCAAATGTTATCCCGCCTTTTGGCAAGGCCGTGACACCAAGAAATTAACTAGAAACTAACGACAATCCGTACTAGAGATCAATTATACACAGGTCTAATATGGATACTAGCAAATTTGGTTCGAGTCTGGATCAAGCTACAATTAACATGACACGACAAGTAAAGCTATGAAAGCCAACGTTTCAAATTTCAGGTCAATCGGAGTTCGTACGTTCAAGATATGGACCGATCAAAATCAAGGGAGAAGGCCTCAGTTCGTATCCATCACCTTGCAATAGCTTTGTTGGTATCCATCGACCCACAAACGTCAGTTCGTATCCATCCAACAAGGTACTTTTGTTCGTATCCATCAAATGCCACCCCTCTTCGTATCCATCAAACTCCTTCCCCTTCGTATCCATCATCCATCGACAAAGGTCCATTTCGTATCGATCTCCTTCCGTCGATACGAAGAAAGCAACATGAAGCATCGATACGAAGGCGGCCTCAAAATCATCGATACGAAAGAAGTTATCCTAGATCGATACGAACAAGTCACAGTCAAGTGAAGGAAATGGCCATGCGACATAAAATGTGGATCTCTCCTGAACCATCGCTCCACGTCACCACTGAACGATCTGATCGATGCGCATAGCATCGATACGAAATGCTATCGATAGGAACCGATCGATACGCACAGTTCAGCCTATTGCAAAGTCAAACTTGGATCGATCATAGCTCAAAATCTACAAATCCAAATGCTACCAAATTTTCATAGGAGCTTGCATACCATCTCAAGAATGTCCATGATCGATCTCAGCCCAAAGGACCTTATTTTGATCGATACGAATGGTACACGTATCGATCATAGATTGATCCCAAATATCCATGGATCGATCTGGTGGGCCCACCCACGTAAGAGAAGGAGTCTTCTGAGATCTGAGCCAGATATTTTCAACCTACCCCTATAAATAGCAGCCATATGCCTCCAGAAAAGGGACTTTTGGCTTCTCTACACTGATACTTTGTCGAAATCACTATTATACTTCAGTTGTACTATTGTAATCCCCTGTAATCAGCAAGTCAAATTCAATAAACATCAATCATTTCATAGTGGACGTAGGTAATACGCTGAACCACTCTAAATTTGTGTGTTTCTACATTTTTTATTATCTGTTGATTGGTGTATTTGTTAGACTTGCCCCATTTTACATTTAATTACTTCGTTTTATCTCTTCAAACACATCCGAAGAGTGCTGTACCCAATTTTGGTACAAACAATGCAAGTAATTTATTAATACATATATGGTAGAGGACAATATTATATTGAAGATTCGGAGTGATATCAACTTATGAAATAATGTATTTCTTATGAAATACCCTCGTGTTTCAAGTGTTGGACGCATCAAAAATCATGATATACATTCATTTACATATTTATTTATCCCTTAAGTCTAATTGGGTTTTTTTAATGTTTCTTCGTTAGTTTATACATTTATATTATATAAGTTTTATTATTATATAACTTTTATATTTCATATTACTTATATAATAGTCTTATATAATATTATATTAATTAAAGTGAATATTAGGCTCACGTCCTTAAAATCAAACTTAATACATGAAAACTCCTCCCCAAAAAAGATTGTAAATTAGATCCCTAGAGTTAAGTTACTGAATAATTGCATGCATTTATGCAATTATTCAGTGAATAATTGCAGACATTTATGCTATTATATCCAAAATTTGCATAAATGTCTGCAATTATTCGGTGAATAATTGCGGAAATTTCCACAATTTTTTTGGTGAATAATTGTGGAAATGTCCATAATTTTTTGGTGAATGTTATCCCACCCTTTGGTCAAGGCTGGAACATCAACAAACTAGCTGGAAAGTGATGGATATCAGGATTAGAAATCGATTGGAAACAAGGCTGTGATTGATGTCGTCAAAATTTGGCCGAGCTCCAATCATGGCGGGATCGATAGGAAATGATGATCAATGCTAGGAGAGGCTATGTTTCAAATCTCAGGACAAATGGAGTTCATTTGCTTAAGATAATTGTTGGATACGAACAAGGCGTTCGTATCGATCAGCATGGATACGAACAGCGCGTTCATATCGATCAGGTAAGAAGGCCAGATGGGTTTCGACTCGATGGCTGTGGACTTGGATTGAATAGATAGGCACGTGATGATTTGTTCGACTCGATCATTTCGTATCGATTGGGATGGAGCGCAGCAACATACTTCAAATCGATACTATTCGTATCGATCAACATTGGACACTTCGAATCGATACTGTTCGTATCGATCAGCATGAATACTTCAAGTCGATACGAGCAGAGGCATAGTCGATGGATACGAACGGAAGAGCGGTTGAAGGATGCGAAGAAGACTAGGAATGTTAGCGGATGGATGCGAATAAATGATTACGAAGCCTGGATGCGAACTAGAAATATGCATGATTTGAAGGAAGAAACATTCAACGCGGCATGGAAAATGGATCACACACTGAGGATAAGGCCACGTCACCAGCGCGCGCGTGAAGGGCATCGATTCGAAAATGATCGAGTCGAATAGATCGATTCGAACGAAATGTCACACGAACTCTATATTTTGTATCGATCATATCTAGAGATCTACAAGTCCAAATGCGATGAAATTTTCACAGAAGCTTAAGCACAAGCTAAGGAATGTTCACACCAAGTTTCGACTCCATCAGACCAAATCTTGATCGATACGAATTACGTTCATATCGATCACGGATCGAGTCGAAACTCCATGAGATCGATCGCGTGGGCCCACTCACGTGCCAGAAGGAGTCTCCCGAAGTTTGGGCGAGATATTTGCACAGAACGCCTATAAATAGCACCCTAGTGCCTATAGAAAAGGAACTTTTGGATCCAGCAACATCCAGACTCTGCCAAAATCAAGATTGAACTCAACTTTGTTGTTTGTACTCGAAAATTACTGTTGTAATCTGCTGCAATTAGCGAAGAACATCAATAAAATATTAACTTTTGGAGTGGACGTAGGCCGGAGATAGCCGAACCACTATAAATCTTGTGTCTCTGTCTATTTCTTTCCGTTTTAAGTTCATTATTCTTCACTTTTTATCCTCTACATTACTTAGATCTATGATCTGTGATTATATACTACTGATTTATGTTCATAAACTGGTGCTTTCATGATATTTGGGGTTTGTGACCAATTTTGGTGCAAACACTTTGGTGCTTTCACTGAGAACAACTAACGCCCGCTATACCAAATTTGGAGTTCAGATTTGAAGGCTTAAGGGTTCAAATTAAGAGCTATGACAAGGCAATCGAGTAGAAGACAAAGAGCCGAGAGAAGTCAGCATGAAGGGAGCCAGGAGGCATCGTCAGGGGCTAATCAAACTTCAGCTTTCATCACCAGAGATGAGATGGAGACGAGATGGAGACGATGATGGGAGCTATGCATGAAGAGTTTCTAAAAAGGCAGGAGGAGATGATGTAGAACCTCCTCAGACAGTTTGGACAAGCAGGAACAACAGGAGCTTCAGGAGTTCAGATCCACGGAGCTGGAACAGAAGGACTAAACAGGCAATCAAATGGAGCAGTTCAACAAGGCATGACTCCCGATCAGCATGCAACTGCTAATCTGGATGGATCCAGACATGGGGGCACACCGCCCGACAACAATGGACCAATCCATGAAGGGATTCCAGGTGACACCACACAACAAGATCTTGTAAGGAATGTAGGAGCGCGAGATGAAGAGTATGTACCAGAATTCCCTCGGAGACTCGGGGGCAACCCTTGACGGATGACGCTAGACTAGCTGAGATTATCAGACGAACTATGCGCAAAGGCTTGACAAATAGAGATCTGGAAGGAGTAAATAGGAGTTCGTTTACTCGGGACATCAGAATTGCTCAGAATCCACCAGAGTTCAAGTTACCTACTTTGGACATGTACAATGGCAAGGCCGATCCGACTGATCACTTGATGAGGTACACAAGACATATGGAAGTGCTGGGGGCATCGGAGGAAGTGATGGCCCGATGTTTCCCTCTGTACTTGACGGATATAGCTGTTATGTGGTTCAGACAGCTGGAAGAAGAATCTATTAGGACATGGACAGAATTAGTGGACAGGTTTCTGAAGCAGTTTCGGGTTCATATCAAAAGGCCAAAGAACGTGATGACGCTAACGTCAGTAAAGCAAAGGACAGATGAATCGCTCAGAGCTTTCTTAACTTGGTTCAATGCAGTGGTTGCTTCGGTGGATCGGCCGGATCCATCGATGGTTTTAATGGCAGCGGTATCAGGAGTCGGAGAGAATTCGGATTTCAAAGTGTCGTTGATACGGGACCCACCAATGGATCTCAGGGAATTCTTTTACGAAGCTGAGAGATTCCTTCGGCAGGAAGATGCATGTTCAGATATGAAATTAAAGGAGGTGAACACGGCTGAGGATGGAGGGCCATCCAGCGGAAGCTCGGATAAGGATAAAGATAAAGGAAAAGGGAAGCTGGATGACGAATCAGGAAAAGCTAGGAAGCGGTGGAGAGAGCCAAAATTTTCCACTTACACGGGATTAAACGAAATGTTGGAACAGATATTCATGGAAACTCGGAACCGCCTTCCTTACCGAAGGCCAGCTAGGAGAGAACCCTCAGAACGTGAAAGGGCATCAGGAAGACATTGTCTCTTTCACGATTTGGACGGACATGATACCAACAGCTGCACGCACCTAAAGGACATTATTGAGGAGCATGTAAGGAATGGACAGTTACGACAATATGTCGGGGCTCGGAATACGGCGGTGGAGTAGGAGCAACCACCATCTACCTCAAACAACGATGGCGCGAGACCCAGGAATGATGGTCGATTGGTTATCAATTGACCGAGATGATATGAAATAAGTAGCAAACTACTGGCAAACGGCCTAGTCATTTACTCATGTACGGGGATGGAGATGGCCCCTAGGCATGCTCTGAATGATGATAAACCGTGACGCTATGGTTTATGAAATCTGCTTTCTCTTTTGGTTTGGACATTTGTCTTTTCTGGCTCGGTTTTGGAGTTTGGTTTAAACTCCTGATTCTGTTGGTTTTCTGTTTTGGACTTTTCGTTTGGATGATTGTTTTCTGTTTTAGGCATTGATTTGGATTTCTGGTACGGATTTTCGGCTTTCCGATTTGATTTGGATTTTGTTTTGGATTTTGATTGGATTTTTATTTGGTTTTCGGGAAATGGTCGTCGAGTATGGACTATGCTCGACAAGGGTCCGGAGCGACCAGGATTCGGCCTAGGACTTAGGCCCTATATCATCGGTTACTATTTCAGGTCATCGAGTATGGACTATGCTCGACAAGGGTCCTTAGCGATCAGGATTCGGCTTAGGACTTAAGCCTTGGTATTACTCAGCGTCTAAGGACACTGGACCACGGTCGTCAATTGTGGATTGCACTTGGCGAAAACCCGGAGAGGTTACAAACTTGGATATCGACCCAGAGAGGTCCTAGATTCGGTTATTGGTCATTAGATGAGGATGGATTAGAACTCAGCTGACGAGTTCGGATGGATATGGAATTGGCTGAAGCCGTGGTTACTAGATTTGGAATCAGGCATCGACTCGGAGCAGTAAAAACGATGCACTTGGATGGTATGGCTATGGACTTTAGATATCGGATTCTGAACTATTCAAAACACCCCTTCTTATCACAAGGCATGTTTTGGGGGGCAAATGTTATCCCACCCCTTGGTCAAGGATGGAGCATCAACAAACTAGTTGGAAAGTGATGGATATCAGGATTAGAAATCGATTGGAAACAAGGCTGTGATCGATGTCATCAAAATTTGGCCGAGCTCCAATCATGGCGGGAACGATAGGAAATGATGATCAATGCTAGGAGATGCTATGTTTCAAATCTCAGGACAAACGAAGTTCATTTGCTTAAGATAATTGATGGATACGAACAAGGCGTTCATATCGATCAGCATGGATACGAACAGCGTGTTCGCATCGATCAGGTAAGAAGGCCAGATGGGTTTCGACTCGATGGTTGTGGACTTGGATTGAATAGATAGGCACGTGATGATTTGTTCGACTCGATCATTTCGTATTGATTGGGATGGAGCGCAGCAGCATACTTTGAATCGATACTATTCGTATCGATCAACATTGGACACTTCGAATCGATACTGTTCGTATCGATTAGCATGAATACTTCAAGTCGATACGAGCAGAGGCATAGTCGATGGATACGAATGGAAGAGCGGTTGAAGGATGCGAAGAAGACTGGGAACGTTAGCAGATGGATGCGAATAAATGATTACGAAGCCTGGATGCGAACTAGAAATATGCATGATTTGAAGGAAGAAACATTCAACGCGGCGTGGAAAATTGATCACACACTGAGGATAAGGCCACGTCACCAGCGCGCGCGTGAAGGGCATCGATTCGAACATGATCGAGTCGATAAATCGATTCAAACGAAATGTCACACAAACTCTATATTTCGTATCGATCATATCTATAGATCTACAAGTCCAAATGCGATGAAATTTTCACAGAAGCTTAAGCACAAGCTTAGGAATGTTCACACCAAGTTTCGACTCCATAGGACCAAATCTTGATCGATACGAATTACGTTCGTATCGATCACGGATCGAGTTGAAACTCCATGAGATCGATCGCATGGGCCCACTCACATGCCAGAAGGAGTCTCTCAAAGTTTGGGCGAGATATTTGCATGGGACGCCTATAAATAGCACCCTAGAGCCTACAGAAAAGGGACTTTTGGATCCAGCAACATCCAGACTCTGCCAAAATCAAGATTGAACTCAACTTTATTGTTTGTACTCGAAAATTACTACTGTAATCCGTTGCAATCAGCGAAGAACATAATAAAAGATTAACTTTTGGAGTGGACGTAGGCCGAAGATAGCCGAACCACTATAAACCTTGTGTCTATGTCTATTTCTTTCCGTTTTAAGTTCATTATTCTTCACTTTTTATCCTCTACATTACTTAGATTTGTGATCTGTGATCTGTGATTATATACTGCTGATTTGTGTTCATACACTGGTGCTTTCACGATATTTGGGGTTTGTGACCAATTTTGGCGCAAACAGTGAATAATTGCGAATTGAAAAAATTATGGAAATTTCCACAATTTTTCGGTGAATAATTGCGGAAATGTCCGCAATTTTTGGATATAATTGCATAAATGTTTGCAATTATTCAGTAACTTAATTCTAGGGACCTAATTTACATACTTTTTTTTGCATGAATGTTTGGTGTATTTTGAAACTTAATAGGGACTTTCGCCGAACTATCCCTTAGTTAAATCTTGTTTAATTAATTTTAATTCATTAACTCTTTATTAATTCTATATTAGCATTCCAATACAACTTTTATATTAGACATGTCTACTATAACCTTTATAGTATATACCTATATATCATATATGAAAATGCACGTGCAGTACTAAGGATCGTGTAATATGGTATATAAAAGCGGAAACTGATAATAGCAGTAAAATAAAAATTAAAGTAAGCACACCAGGAATTTTTATACTGGTTCGAACTTCCCGTTCTACATCCAGTCCCAGAATACCCTCTGGATTTAACTTTGACTAAACCCCTCACTTAACCTGGAGGAATAGGTATACAACACCTGAGCAGCCGAACAGGAATTTTTCCGCCTCAACAGCCGAAGAGGACTTCAACTTAATACAAATAACTTGTTGACGAATGTGTTCTGAATAACACGGATTGTCTTTTGATAGTACAATTCTCCTATAATCAAATCCTCAAGAATATATAGTGTGTGTGAAGATTTAGAAGGAGGATAATCGCGTAGAATCGAAGTATATGAATTAATTCAGGGATTCTAGCGATATTGAATGAGAATGAATGCTTTTATTTGTAGAAATAAATAGAGAATAGATTTTAGAATTATAAACAAGAATTGGTGATTGTAGAAGTGAATTAAACATGTTTATATAGTTGTAGAATAGTTACAATCTTTCATGAAGAGTTTCAATCAAAAGTTGTGACCATATCTCTTGGATTTAAGGTGATTCCTCTTCACGAACGATCGCAACTCTTCAGAAAATAGCCGTTATTTCCAGGTCGGTTGATTGAAAATTCTGGCTGGTCAGTTGAGTTTAAAATCGTGCACAAAACAGTGCATATCTCTGCACTAACACAGGTTCGGTCAGCCGAGTTTACAGGTCGGTCGACCGACCTGATGTTATGTTCACAGATCACATTTTTTCAAGTATAAAACAATATACAACTATTTTTATGTGTGTGTGACTACTTGAGGAATGATTTTAACAATATTCCAAGACTCAATATAATAAAATATTCATACTAATCTCTGGATTGTAGTCTTGTCTCCTTTGTAGTGCACAATATACGTTTATTCTCTTTGTAGTTCGTCTTATGATCTCTGAAGCTTGTGTCATGAATCAAAACCCATGAATTAACATTCTCCCCCTTTTTGATTGATGATATTACTTATGTGACGAAGTAGTATATACATATATATTGTAATTTTCCCCCTGAATATATGGCGACTTTTCAGCAAAAACTTGTTAGCTTTCATATATTTCTCCCCCTTTGTCATCGACAAAAAGGAATACTTATGATACATAAAATGTAAAAAACAATACGGAACATGTATCAAATTTAGGAATACATACCGAAACCAAATACCATTACTTAAAACGTCATAAAATAGAAATATTGTTCACAATAAAAACAGAATACTTGAAATAATCCAATAGCAAGACAAAAAACAACAAGATCACTCCTCACCCTCGTCGGTATCCCAATATTTTGGAAGAATATTTTCATCAGGAGGAGCATGTTCTTTACCACGATGTTGAGTATGAGAAGTATGAGTTCCTGATTTTTCGGAACTTGTATTCCCTGAAGTTGACTAAGAGAAATTAGGTGCTGGTCTTTTTCCGGGAGCAAGATGAGAGGTACCGGCTTCAGAAGTGCATGACAAAGTATCCCAAAGATTAACAAAGAAGCCTTTGATTTTCTTGAATCTTCCATCTATTTTTCGTAGACGGGCATGTAAAGCTAATTGATTTCGAGCCAAAAGATCAATAGCCGCTTCCATACCAAGTCCGGGTGTTGGTCTTTGAATTGTGGACTGGCGAGTTAAGCGTTCCGTAGAATGAGTGGTTGGTTGTGGTGTGGAATGGCTATGGCGTAGTTGATCTCTAGGAGTAGCATGCCATTAGTCAAATTTTATAAATCTTGGTGGAGCATCCGGCAACTTCATTAATTTAATGGTCCTTGAATCAAAATGATGAACTTTGGTAGTTTCGGATTCTGGAGCATGTACGACTAAGTCATTGATTAATCTCATTATATATTCTCCATAGTAAATATGAAGCATCTTGCCTTGGTTAAATGAGAGAAACTCATCCATAAGTAATTGTGCCCAATTGACTCGAACATTCCCACATATAGCATATAATGCTTTAAAATTTTCAGGATACACTAAGTGATAAGAGCCGCCTCTTGGAACAATGGATTTCATCATGAACCGATGAAAAAGTCTAGCTTTTGGTCGAAGAGATGATGTTTGTCTGAAATCTATAGCATCATCTTCAAAAAAGAGATGGCTTATTTGGTCGTGTCTCATTACATTGCAATCCACATCATGTAACGATATTCCACCCGGTCGAGCATTCAAAATATTATTTATTCTATCTAGTGAAAGGAAAATTGCCGTACCACATACCGACGTCCAAACACAATTTTCAGTGTTTCTAGGAAATGAAAAATTATGGTTAATACCTTTCTTGTTACAAAATTGTTCAAAAACTTCATTTTCAAATTCTCCTCCATGATCAGTTCTGATATTTTTAATTTTCAAACTTTTAATATTTTGTATTCTTTTAACAAAAACTTTAAAATTATCAAAAGTATCACTTTTATTTTTCAAAAATAAAGTCCAAGTGTATCTAGAAAAATCATCTACAATAACAAACACATATCTATTATGATTAATAGACTGAACTTGAGTTGGACCAAAAAGATCCATGTGTAAAAGTTCAAGTGGTTGTTCTGTAGAAATTACCTTTTTAGATTTAAAAGAAGATTTTGTTAATTTTCCTAATTTACATGCATCACAAAATATATTAGTTTTGAATCTCATGTCCGGTAATCCTTTAACTAATTTATTTTTAGCTAATTTGTTGATGGTATTAAAATTGATGTGACAAAATCTTTTGTGCCAAAGACAGGAATCATTTTCCTTAGCTACTAACACAAATTTGAATCATTATTAACGTTCATATTTAAAATATAAATGTTTTTATCTCTTATTCCTTCAAAAATAGTGTTATGATTTTTATCGAAAATATTACATTTATTTTCTGAAAAAGTTATATTAAAACCTTTATCACATAGCTGACTAATACTCAATAAATTATGTTTTAAATTTTTAACTAATAAAACATCAGTAATGAGAGGTAAATTAGTGGTACCGTTGCTGCTGACATCGCCTTTACCGATGATATATCCTTTAGAGTTATCTCCAAAAGTGACTGATCCTCCATTTGAGTAGATAATATTTGACAACATTTCTTTGTTTCCAGTCATGTGTTTTGAGCAACCTCTATCTAAAATCCATTTTCCTCTCCTTTTATGTGGTACATCGTCTGACGAAGCCATGAAGCACACATTTGCTTGTTCATTTTCATTGTCACTTTCACTCTCTGATGAGGATGATGAGTCTGTGTCGTCCCAAGTGACTGAAAAAGCTCTTCGTTTGGTTCTGTCCTTCTTAAAATTGCTCCTTTTACGTTCTGGACAATCTTTCTTCATGTGACCTTTCTTGTGACATTCATAACATTCCATTGCTGAAGATGATGGTTTGCTACTGTTGGAATTATTTTTGTTTCCCCTGAATTTATTTCTTTTGAATTTCAAAAACTTTTTGAAATTTTTAGCAATCATTGCCATATCTTCATTCTCTGAGTCGGAGTCATCTTTTTCTGCTTGAAATGCCACATTCTTCTTTTTTTGTGCTCCATTTCTCTTTGCCTGCAAATTTACTTCGTAGGACATTAAATTACCTATCAATTCTTCTGGTTTTAATGTTGACAAATCACTTGCTTCTTCAATGGCTAGGACTTTTCCTTCCCATTCGTCCGTTAAAGAATTTAAGATTTTTGTGACAATATCAAAATCAGTAAATGTTTGGTCTAATGATAATAGAGCATGATAAATATCCTGGAATCTAGAGTACATATCATTTGTAGATTCATTTAGCCTCATTTTGAAATTTTCAAAATGATTTTTCAACATAGAAATTTTGCTTAATTTAACTTTGTTCGTTCCTTCATGTGTTACCTTAAGTGTTCTCCAAATTTCATAGCCAGAAGTGCACATGCTAACTCTATTGAATTCATTTCTATCTAATGCACAAAATAAAATATTCATAGCCTTTGCATTTGATATAGCATCTAGTTTTTGTGTGTTACTCCAAGTTGAGTATTCTCCAGTAGGAGTTGTGTACTCTCTTTGTATAACATTCCAGATATCGAATCCACTAGATTGCATATAGATTCTCATTCTAGTTAACCAATAATTATAATTTATACCATTAAAAAGTGGAGGTCGTGAAGTTGATTGACCCTCTGTGAAACTAGTATTAGTGTTAGTGCCAACATCGTTAGTTTGTGTCGTTGCCATATTACTAGAAATAGATATCAAATAACTTTTTGACGGTTATAGGATTTCCTTGCTCTGATACCAAATGAAAATGCACGTGCAGTACTAAGGATCGTGTAATATGGTATATAAAAGCGGAAACTGATAATAGCAGTAAAATAAAAAATAAAGTAAGCACACCAGGAATTTTTATAGTGGTTCGAACTTCCCGTTCTACGTCCAGTCCCAGAATACCCTCTGGATTTAACTTTGACTAAACCCCTCACTTAACCTGGAGGAATAGGTATACAACACCTGAGCAGCCGAACAGGAATTTTTCCACCTCAACAGCCGAAGAGGACTTCAACTTAATACAAATAACTTGTTGACGAATGTGTTCTGAATAACACGGATTGTCTTTTGATAGTACAATTCTCCTATAATCAAATCATCAAGAATATATAGTGTGTGTGAAGATTTAAAAGGAGGATAATCGCATAGAATCGAAGTATATGAATTAATTCGGGGATTCTAGCGATATTGAATGAGAATGAATGCTTTTATTTGTAGAAATAAATAGAGAATAGATTTCAGAATTATAAACAAGAATTGGTGATTGTAGAAGTGAATTAAACATGTTTATATAGTTGTAGAATAGTTACAATCTTTCATGAAGAGTTTCAATTAAAAGTTGTGACCATATCTCTTGGATTGAAGGTGATTCCTCTTCACGAACGATCGCAACTCTTCAGAAAATAGCCGTTATTTCCAGGTCGGTTGACTGAAAATTCTGGCTGGTCAGCTGAGTTTAAAATCGTGCACAAAACAGTGCATATCTCTGCACTAACACAGGTTCGGTCAGTCGAGTTTACAGGTCGGTCGATCGACCTGATGTTATGTGCACAGATCACATTTTTTCAAGTATAAAACAATATACAACTATTTTTATGTGTTTGTGACTACTTGAGGAATGATTTTAACAATATTCTAAGACTCAATATAATAAAATATTCATACTAATCTCTGGATTGTAGTCTTGTCTCCTTTGTAAAGCATAATATACATTTATTCTCTTTATAGTTCGTTTTATGATCTCTGAAGCTTGTGTCATGAATCAAAACCCATGAATCAGCAATATATATATAAACATGTTATAACCTTTATAGTATAACACATATATCACAGAGAAGGATGAACCGCCTTTTTTTAATTTAATTTGATGTTGTGATTTTATTTGAATTTGTTTTGATGTTTTTTTATGGAAGAAGTTTTAGCCATGAATCAATGATAGAGAAGAGGAAGAGAATGTTATGTTCTTTTTTTCTTAAAGAAATCAAAATGAGAAGAATTTGTTTTTAATAGAATTAAAGGAACCTTTCTCATTCTCTTATCAAAACTTCCTTCTTTGCTTCCTTTTTAAATTTCAACCAATTCAATTAAAAATTTCCTCATCTCACCATTATATGGTTTGTCCAAGTGCATTCTTAATATGTAAATTTTCTAAATAAAAGAAAGAACTTTTATGTAATTATTATTTTATTATTTAAACCACCTTTAAAATTATACTAATATCGCATACCGCTCTATGCAAGTATAACTTTTATATATGCATTAAATAATTATTAACAACATTCAAAACATTAAATAAATTAATAATAATTATATTTCATAAATATTAATTAATTTAATAAATTTACAATATTTTATGAATTAACTAAATAGTGTGGTTTTCGGAGAAATCATAAATGTGGTTTACGACTTGGAGGTGTGAATTCAGTTGGCGATTAATATTGAAAAATTCAAATATCAATATTCACACGTCACTTTAGATAGTGGTGTGACAGTTTGGCTGAATTCATCGCTTACAGGTCTTTCCGGTAAAATCAAATTTCACAAACACTTAAGCAGTATAATTTAGTGATAATTATTTACACTGATTCTATTCGTCAAAACAATATCACTTTGGACTTATAGAATTGGTAATGGTCAAAATTCCAATATCGTCCAAGTTCAACTTTATAGTCCAAACATAAAGTTCTTGGTTCAATGATAATAATAATTATTAACCTAAATGCTCTAGCCAAAAACTTTGACTTGACTTCAGTTGACCGTGATACTAACCTCATATAACTGAGGAGATGAATTCTCTCTTAAATAGTGTTTCACTTCCAATACTTCCACTCGATCCAATTATAGTCATTCAATGAACGTTGTACCACGATTTAACCATAATCAATGTGGAGCTTCCACATTGAAGGTCAATAGTATTCTCAAGTCGGGAGAACATTGTAATTCAGTCATATTGATATTTTCTATTTGACCTTAGTTATATTAACCAATAGAAAACTATCAAGTCATTCCATAGTTATCCAATAACTAACAATATGTAACCACTTGGTGCCTTCAACAGTCATGAGCAATACACTGTCCAACATTTGGAGAGCATTATGTACTCTAATCTCAATGAATATATATATATATATATATATCCAATCTCGATACATCTTGCTAGGAATATTTAAAATGGTATAGTTATTTTCATTGTGATAAGTACTCGCGGTCATAACACTTTGTAACTATTATCACAAAACATATCATTTATGAATTTTCTTTTAAATATATTTTGATCAAATTAAATATATACAACACATTATATTAAGTATATATAAAACACATTTTATTTCAAACAAGATGGTCATCAAGTTAGATATATGTAATAAATTATATAATTTCCCCTAGGGCATACCACTAACTCTATCAGAATGGTCATCCCTGAATGGTGGTACTACGCTAGCACCATGTCAATCAATTCCTTAATGAGAGGAACCAATAACCTACCTTCTTTCCCCGGCCATCCTCTCGAATCATTGGAATAACAGTCCAAATGGCTCGAATGCTCTCCTTGGTTCATCTTTTCTAAAATATCCAATAACACCATATCTTGCCTTTGACTTGAACCAATACGGTCCATAGGTGAAGGTTGGACATCTAAAGTTGTTGACAATCCTGGTGTGGTGTCCGATGGAGGTCGAAAATTAAACGTAAAAATGAACTCCAAGTGCTTCCATCCAGGAACATAGGATTTAGCATCACATGCTTCCTACTCAAGGCATCGGCTACAACATTGCCCTTACCCAGAGTAAATGAAATATCAAAGTCATAGAAAGCCAGGAACTCCATCCACCTCTACTACCTCAAATTCATATATTTTTGGAAGAATAAATACTTTAAGGATTTATGATCCATGAATAGCTCAAATCGCTCCTTCGAAAGATAATGCCTTCATGACTTGAGGGCGAAAACAATAGCTACCACATCAAGATCATGGGTTGGATAGTTTCTCTTATGAACTTTCAGTTGTTGATTGGCATAACAAACAATCCTACCCTCCTACATCAACATAATACCCAATCATGTACCACATGCATCAATATATACCGCAAACGCCTTCAAACCATCAAGGAGTACTAAAATAGATGCACTAATCAATAACTCCTTCAGCTTAATAAAAGCATCTTTATATTCTGAGTTCCACAGGAAAACTAGACTTTTCTTAGTAAGGTGTGTCGATGGTGCAAAAATTTCAATGAAGTTCTTAATGAACCTCTTATAGCAGCCGGCCAAACCAAGAATGCTTCTCACCTCCATAGCATTCTTTAGTACTTGCCAATCCTATACTGCAGCAACTTTACTGGGATTGACTACTAGTCCACACTCAGAGACAACATGTCTTAGAAAGCGACCTCCTTGCGTCAAAATTACATTTAGAAAATTTTGTCACTAGCTTATGCTTATGGAGAGTATTGAGCACTTCTTCCAAATGAAACTCATGCTCTTCCTCGCATTTTGAATAGACAAGCATGTCATCAAATGAATACCACCACGAACTTATTCAGCAACCGCCTAAAGACATGACTCATGAGATCGACGAAATATGTTGGGGCATTGGTCAGTCCAAATGGCATGACTAACCACTCATAAAGTCCGTTGGGATATGAAAAGCAGTTTTCTAAATACTATCCTAGCCACACTCAACTGATGGAATTCAGTAGCCAAGTCAAGTCGAGAGAATACCCTTGCTTCTACTAACTGATCAAAGAGATCGTTTATACGTGGTAGTGGATAATGATTCTCCCTTTTCAGTTTATTTAGCTCTCGATAATCGACGCAAAGCCTTAAGGAGATATCCGATGTAGTAGCAACGACAGTTGGTGCTCCCCACTACTAGACACTTCCACGAATGAAGCCCTTCTCCAATAATTCATTTACTTGATTATTTTGATTATATCTTTTCTTAGGAGCTGTGTGCCTAAGAGGTAAGGCAATGAGTCTAGCATTCTCCTCAAGATAAATTCGAAATTTGATCTCCCTATGAGGTGGAAGATCGAAAACTTCGAAAAAGATATCTGGGTAGTCACAAACTACTGATACTGAAGTTAACTCATCATGTGACGGGCCAAAAGAATATAGGTAACTCAATACACTGAACTCCGAGGACATAGTAAACCTCAAGGATGTGCCCACTACAAGTACCTAAACAAACAACCTTCCTATCACAATCTAGTACGGCTCCGTACATTGTCATCCAGTCCATTCCCAAAATTAAACCAAACCCAGAAAACTCCAAAACAAAAGTATCACAATCATACTCGACCCCTAAAATATACAACTTCAAACCTTTACAAATCATAGATAAGTGATTTAATCCTTCAACAGGGTTTGATACTACTACGGGATCTATAACCATACTAGTTCCTAAGTGCAATTCATTTATTAGTCTACTTGAAATAAAAGAGTGTGATGCCCTGGTGTCAAATAAAGTGCAAATAGGTAAACCAGAAATGGTTAATACACCTTCTATGACAACCTTCTTTCCCTTATCCACAACTGAAGCTGCACTTGAGCTAAGAACAACATCTAGTGCATAGGCTGGAACCACTGGGTAGAGTGTAGTTGGACACTCCCTCCTAATGTGCTCAAATTGATTGCAGTTGTAGCATCTTATCTTCGAGAGATTCACCTTGCAATCCTTAACCGTATGCCCCTTATTATTACATCTGTTACACCTGATTCCTTGCTTCTTTATCTTATACCGAGCTCTCATTCCACCCTCACGTTGATTCTGTTGGAATGGCTTTCCTCCTGCCTTCTTGGACTTATAATATACTTTATCCTTAGAAACGGTATTTAGCAGAGTCGTCTCCACCAAACCCTTATAAGTATCTCCCATGGGAATGTGGTTAAGGGCCAAATCTTGAAGAGGTTACTTCATCCCTTTTGCAAACTTCAAAGCCTTTTTATATGGGGTATTTATCGAGTTAAAACTGAACCTAGCCAGCTTATTGAATTGGTTCACATATTCTTTCACCCTCATATCTCCTTGCCATAGATATATAAATTTCTCAAACTACACTCCTTGCTCGGCTACAAAAAGAAACCTCATCTTAAAACACCTTCTAAAATCCCCTATACTCGTCTCTTCTTCATTGGTCTCTACTGCTAGCACATCCCACCAATTTAGAGCCTCCTCGTATAAGTGCCAGGAAGCAAGTTGCCTCCTAATGGCATCACCTAGACCCAACAATTCAAAAATCCTCTCACAAGTACGCAACCATGCCTTTAAGTCCACGAAAGATTCAGTCTCTACATAAAGATTCCCACCTAGGCTCGAAAAGTCCTTATATAGCTTGGCAAAATCCATAATTTGGGGTTTGACGAGTACCACCCTTGTGCCTGTAATGTGGGTCCGCTATTGGGGTTAAGTTCGGCTTGGCCTCTAGCTTGTAGATACTAGTGGAACCATATTAGAACGTTCACATCTGAAATCTAAACTACTTTGCCTATACCATTTCTAGCTTGATTTCTCATTCTCATTATCTATGATTAGGAATTATTAGTAAATTTCCTCAGATAGTATTAAGCATCACTGCAATTTAGTGTATTTATTGGTGTTATACTTATATATAAAATAATTTTGAAATTTTTGAAAATATACAAGTAAGTTCTCTCAATACGCACCTAATCCCTTAGGAATTTTGAACCTAGGATCTAATACTAAATGTAACAATCCACACCTCCTAACACACTGATTCAAGGCCTAAAAAAGTGTTTGAACTCACATCATGACAAAAAGTATGAGTCATTAGGGTTTAAAAGTTTACATGATACAAAGATAATTATAAATTAAATACATTATACTATTCCAAATCTTACAGTGAAGGAAATAAAATATAAATAATGACGATAATCTCAACAAAACGTATTCCGTACAACAATGTCTCCAAATATCAAATATAAAGAGTCTGATTATAATATCTAACCGATGGAAGCAGTATAATATAAGGTACATGGAGAGCTACTGTAGATAATATAAATCTGATCTCATGGTCTCCTCCTCCACGCATTGAGTCCACATAAAATCACGTGCCGACCTGTCCTCCTATAACGGGTATAAAAAGGAAAGAAGAGGAGTGGACCGGACAAAGTCTAGTGAATGAATTGTATTACTAGTGTATGGCATTCATAAGCAATTAACTTCATTCATAGTCACATTGCCTAAGGTGCTTATTTCTTTCTGTGGACTATATGTGTGTGTGTGTGTGTGTGTGTGTGTGTGTGTGCATACATATAATTTTGTAAGGAATCTTCTACCAAGATACTATAACCTAATACTAGATGTAACAGTCACCCTAAGTATACTTAAAATCAGATAAACATCCTTAACGGTTAACCATAAAACTTCTACATTAAGTAGACAAGCTTAAGTATGAGCCCAAGTGTATAAACTGACAATCCACTAATTCCATTGAGCTTGTTCTTAGGCCTACTTGCTCCAAAAGCATAGAGCAACCAAACCACTCGCGTTTGTTATCCTATGCAAAACATTAGGTATACACAACAATGTCTAGGTCCAACTGCCCTCAAAAACATCAATCAAACTCCCATTACTGTCTAATATCCTATTTTTACGCACCGCACAGGGCATACACCACAATATCTAGGCCTAATTCCCCAATAACATCGAGTAACCTCTTGTCAGTGCTCGTAACAATGCACAACACCAGGCATACCGCCATAATGCCTAGACCTAGTTGTCCCTAAGACATCAAGTAACCGTTAGTGCTATCTAAAGCATGCCTTCATGGTAGAAGCGCACACAACATCGAATGTCATGCCTTATAACTTCGTGAAGTGTGAACCTAGGATGTTACCCCATGTAAGCTTTTCCATCTCATTGCACGACTTCCTTCAATTCCATGGAAGCCTCTAAAGTTAAAGGAGTGGGAACTAGTTCCGCTTATTTGTCTTACTCAGCCTACATTAGGTCCAGGTTCAACCTGGGCTTTATATCATGATTCAGACGTCTGGTTGTCTGATGTTATAAAAAAACATTCCCGGATATTCAAACATCTGAATTCCTTACTCAGACATATGATTGAGTTTTAAACGTCTGAATCAGGTCGGATTTCAACGTAAAACTCTCTAGTTGGGACTTCTTAAAATCCATACATCTAAATATAAATTTTAGACATTTGGTCGCCTTTTTAGATGTCTGATCGCCTTTTTAGACGTCTGGTCAGACGTCTGGCCTATTTCTAGATTTTTAAGATTTGTTTACTTTGTTATTTCAATCATCTTCTTCATAGATTTGAATATAGATTTCAGGGTTTATCTTCGTAGTATCGTTGATATAGCTTTTACAATTTTATACCATCTTCTAATAATTTATTCCAATGTTTTAACGTAGTTTTCCAGTAATTTACATGTACACTTCAAGGTATTATATACATACACTCTAATCGATTATCACGTATATTTCAATATTGATTGAATCGGATCTAAATAAATTCTAACATATATTTTTATTCAATACTATCTATTCTAAGGTCATTTCAAATTTATCATAGACGAATTAAATCTACAGGATTGAAGATAGTTTCAATTCAAATCAAGTTTTTTTATTAAAATCAATCCCTAACTAGTTAAACGATTTAGACCTGTACGATTAGAGATAGTTTTACTTTCATCTGATTTATAACAGATGATAATCGATTTAAAATAACTTCAAATTAAACTTCTATTCCAAACTCAAAGAGTAAACATATTTAGATTGGGTAGAGACAGAAATAATCTGATTACCTATAAATCAACATATTCTAGAAATCGATTCACTCGCCTTTTTAGAGCCTCATTCTTCCTAGCTTGACTTGAATCGCCCTCTATTCTTTCTTTCTCTTCTATTTGATGATTTCATTTCTCTATTTTGATTTAGAATTTTGGAAGAGATGGATAAGTTTTGTTTAGGTTAAGAAGTTTTTAAGGAAGAGGAAGGAGAATTGTACGTACAAGTGACAACTAGGGTTTGGAATGAGAAATGGTGGAGGCTAGGATCCTTTATATAGCTAAAAATAAGGATTTTTTAATCTAGGCCCAAAATTCATATTTACTAAAGCACTACTGGTCGTATCTTCCACTATTTTCAACCCATTTTATCAAATTTAACAAGTTATATATGTTTCTTAACTGTAAATGATATTTCAAACGCAATAGAATAGGTACCGAGGTCTAATTCCAATGTTTGTAGAAATTTATATTTTTACCCATTAATGTAAAAGTACAGTTTTCCCTTATTATTTTAATTTATTTGTTAAAATTTCTGAGGTGTTATATTGCACCCATTATAACATACAATAAGCATAAATTAAACTCAAACTATTTTAAGCAAATAAAATAAAATGAAGATTTTATATAAATTTCAGATTGGATCTTAAATTCATTTAGGCTTCATAGACTTAGCAAAGATTAAAATGGATTTTTTTTAAATTCACCCATTTGACTCGCTTTCGAATGACTAGGTTCCAATAGTTAGTGGGTTCTTTTTAAAATGATAACTTCACTGCTGCCATTCTACTTACGCAGATTCATTAAAGTAAATTAGATAGCATTACATATGTTTTTATACTTATTAGAATAACTTATTATACTTTTCTAATAAGGCTCCCACTGAATTTTGCCTCTCTTAACAAACCTAAAAGTGTTGATGGAATTTCATAAATTCCTTCAGTGGGTATAGGATCCATTTATCATGTTACTACAACCGTGAGTTTGTTTAACAAACTATAGTCCCATACACTCTAAGTACCATTTTACTAATTATATCTCATGTATAACTCCAAACACACTTTTAACTATGCTCCTAATCATCTTCATGACATTGAGTTTTCTCAACAAGCCATAAAATACATTAGATGCACTAACCCGTCATTTCAAGATATCTTAAGGGGAGTTACGTAATCCTTGATTTTTCTCAGTAGAGTTACATAACATTCTTACTTATCTAAAGATAATATAAACGTCACCTTGGATATTATATGGATTGATTTTTCTCAATGAACATATGTATGTAAAGTACTTTATTTATATTATAAATGATGAAGAATGTTACTATTTTAAATTCATAGTTTAAAAATAAATTTGAAGAATATTATCGACTATACAAGGAAGATGAGTACAACTCATGATATTATATATCTTTTATATACATCTAATTTATATTCCCTTAAGTCTCATGTTTTTTATTTATTTAACCTCCTATTTTCTTTATATATATATAATATGTAGTTATACATGCATACACATTTAATTATTATAATATTTAAAATTTATTAAGTTATATATATAGGACCAGGGATAATATTTAAATATTATATTATTATAATATCCAAGTTTATCACGTATATTAGGCATGTGATGTTGTATGGTGTAGAATGTTGACCTACTAAAAGTCAACATGTCCAGAAGATGAGCGTAGTAGAGATGCATACGATGCAATGGAGCTACGGTCATATAAAAAGAGACCGAACTAGAAATGATGATATACGTGATAAACTTGAAGAAGCACCAATTAAGGAGAAGCTAATTCAACATCGCTTAAGATTGTTTGGACATCTTCAACGGAGGCCGCTGGAGGCACCTGTGCGTGTTGGAATTATAGGCTGCGTTGAATGCTCAAAGAGAGGTAGAGGTCGACCAAGGTTGATATGGGAGGAAGTAGTAAAATGGACTTGAAGGATTGGAGTATATCCAAAGAGTCGGTGATGGACCGAAGCACGTGGAAGTTAGCGATTCACGTACCAGAACCATGAGCTATGAGTTTTATATGTTTTAGATTATAGGACTAGGGAACAGGAGTCTAAGACGTAGGTTTGGTCTTTGACCAATATTACTATTAGTAACATTATCACTATTAGTATCATTATTATTACCATTTCACTCTATATATACATATATATTTTTTTATCTTTATTTCTATTTTACTTAGTTATTATTATTATTAATTTACTTATTTGACTTTATTTTATTATTGTTATCGTTATTATGACGACTTTTAAATTAATTTTGTCATTTAGTTTTGGGTTCCATCTCTAGCCGACCCCAACTTGTTTGGGAATAATGGCTTAGTTGTTGTTGTTGTTGTGTGTGTGTGTGTATTGATATGTATTCTTGTATTAACTAACCAATTTAATTAATTATAAACATAACATTTGTATTTATTTAAAACTAAAATAATTTTAAATTATGCATTTTATAACTCTATTTAAAATTATGTAATTATTTATTTATTTAGTTTAAGATTTTTGAAATAATTTTTTAATATCAAATATGCTTATTTGAATCAACTTAATACTCAAAGCCTTCCGAGTCTTTCGCAAGAGCATACCTTAGAATACGACTGTTTCGGCGAGCCAAGTAAAGGCTAAGAGATTGGGAGCTTTTCCTCCTATAAGAATGATCCTTATTTACAGTAGCCTTCTCCTTAGTGTAAACACTTTTTCCTTAGATACCCATCTACTTTAGCATTTCCAAACTAATGCCCTACTTGTTGGTTAATTATTTACATAAACATAATGCTGACTCTGATACCATTATTGTATCAACTCTTGGATCATTATTGGACAAACCCATAATCCTTTGGGGTGACCTAACAAGATCCATCAAACGTAATTTTTACATGTAGCCTCTCGATTCACATACAAGCTATCAACTCCTTGACCTACGACATATAGGGGCAAGAGACAATGCTTCGTTATAGATATGCGAAAATCCTCTATCATCTCTGGTATCATTATTGGATAAAGCGCATTAGTAGTAGAGTAAAAAGAGTGAATTTAAAAAAAATCATTTTATTAGACTACACAAGGTTAAATTTTGTATTTATGTAAATAAATTTTATTTATACTAAATCAAATTTAGTATTTATTGATAAAAGTGTTTCAGTGATATTTTAATTTATTAAATTTATTTAAAAATATTTCTTTGTATGTTAATAATTTATAATAATATTCTATTATTAATTTAATTTAAAAATTAATTTACATATTATTTATTTTGATTTCATATTTGAACGTTTTAAGACGTTCATATTAAAAATATGAACATTACTGAAAGTCTATGGGGTGGATCGTGTAGTGTATATGCAAGTATATGTGACAAAATATATGATGCAACTAAAATAATATTAATCTAAGTAAATATAGAATAAGCACACTAGGATTTTATACTGGTTCGGACCTCTCGTCCTACGCCCAGTCTCGAAGCTCCCCTTCGGAATTCGAATATCAAAAACCCTCGCTTCGCATGGAGGAATAGGCTTGGTTACAATGAGTTGTTCTTGTCAAATGTATGTTCTGATATAACACGAATGTTGACTAATTAGTACAATTGCTTCCAATATATCTCTAAAGAAAATTGTCTATGAAGAACTTAGTATATGGAAGAGTGAATACAAGTAAAGATTGCTAGAGTGTAGAGATCAAGAATAGAGTATAGAATTAGAAAGCGTAAGTATGTAAGGTCAGTTCTTTCTCTTGATTCTTGATGTTATATATAGTTGTAGATAGGTATCTTGAGTAGTTACGTCCATTAACGAACGTTCTTCTATTGCTTCTGTTGATGATGAAGAGTTGCGGCGAAGGGAAGCGGAGATGTCCATTCGTATGTGGCAGTTGAAGTCCATTTCTAAAATTCGAGTTTGAAATCAGACGTCTAGGATATGTTTCAGATGTCTGATACTATATATATTTTTGAATATAGTAGAAGATCAGACGTCTGAGTGCTATTACCAAACGTCTGGTTTTGCCTGTCTGTTGTTCCAGAGAATCGATTCAGACGTCTGGCTTGTGCACCCAGACGTCTGATATTGTGCATATCAGTTTTTGTGCACTTTTTCTTGTGTTTCTTTGTTCATATCGTCTTGTAGTCTCTTGTAGTGTCCTTTGAGCCTCTTTCTTGTCTTTCTAGTGATGTTGTTCTAGCAAGTACCTGTATATATAAATATATATGTATATTCGATTTCCATTGTATAGTTGTTGTCATCGAAACTGTAGATTGGATTTCCTAACATTCTCCCCCTTTTTGATGATGACAACTATACAATGTACTTAGATATATTTTTGTAAATCTCCCCCTGAATATGTGCTTTCCACTATTTCTCCCCCTCTGGCATTATCAAAATGTGTTAATATCTTTATAACTTAGACAACATGTTCGTAATATGAAATATTTACCAACTATAGGAAGGTTATATCAATATAAACAGAAATAACAGACCAAAAAGCACTTTTCATTAAACTAATTGATTGATTACATGCATAGATTTTTTATTATTATAATACAAAAGATGGAATCCTAAAAACTAAGGATCTTTTGGGGAAGCTTTAGCTTGATCATCTCCTTCATATTCATTCTTGGAAGAGCTAGCTTGTTTTTTTGGAGATGTCGAAGTTTGTTGGAGAGGTTCTTTTTCCTCTTCAAAAAGTTTAGAGTGTTTTGAAGGAGGAGGAGAAGGCGTTGGAGTTGGCCAATCTTCCGAAGGTGGCGTAGGCCCACGGACTCGTTGTAGAACCTCTTTAAGAACAGATAACGTAGTTGAAAGCGATGCTTCAACTGTTGCTAGGCGAGAAGCAAATGTTGTTTCGAAGCTATCGATACGCTTAGCCAAAAAGTTTTGATTCCTTGACAGAATGAGTTGATTTTGGAGAGTTAAGTCGCGAATACTCTCATTTGGATTCGTCTCAGTGCGGGTCTCCAAAATGTCGTCTTGGCACAAATAATCAAAAGGTGGAGGAGGAGGAGTATTCTCGCGATGTTGCTCTACCTCTTGTGATGGTTTAGGTTGTTGTTGGGGTGGAGGCCTAGCTTGGCTATTTTGTTGACGACGTTGCGTCCATTCTTCAAATGATATAAAATCTAGAGGATTTTCTGGTAAGTGCATAAGGGAGAAAATTTTTATGGAGGCGTACTTGGGAGATATCTCTTCAAAAGTTGATAAGTAAGAAGGAATGTTGTGAGCTCTCAAAAGACGCATGATGTACGTAGGGTAGATGATGGATGGGCGTGATCGAGTCCAATAATGTCTGAGCTCCTAAAAAATAAATTTTGCCCAATTAACCATTGTTCCACTAAAGATAGCATATAGAGCCTTGTGCTCTAACTCTGTGATTTGCTCATGGCTACCAAGGCGAGGAATGATTGTGTTGATAATCATTCTAGTGAGACGTCTCGCCTTAGGTCGTAGATATTTTGAAGCAAATCTTGGCATTTCATCTTCCCAAATTTAATGAGTGATATTATCTCTTGGTTTGAGGCGCATATATGGGATGTTGTACAAATCTTCTTCAGAGTCGGAACAACCCAGAGTTCGGCCTATAATCCTCGGTGTAAGTCTAATAGTGTTGTCGTAAACACTTGACCATAGCCAATTATCATCATTTTGGGTATTCCAAACGGTAGTGCTATCTAAATTAGCATAGAAAAGGAATATCACAAGTTGGTCTATTTGGATATTATTTGAGTTGAAAGAAATCAACTGATGTAGCCTCGCATTTTCGCATAACTCATCCAAATCGTACATAGGAAATTTGAGAAAATTGTAGAAAGGACCTGTATGTAGCTTCTTCTTTTGAATGTCTTCATATCTTTTGATTGAATGTGGTACACGATTCATCCATCTCTCAATTTGATCATTAGAACATACTTGCGGGTTGGATGAAGTAGCTTGGTCTTGCTTTCGTTTAGAGATTTTAGCGTTTTTCGTTTTTGGTGTCATGAGAATCGAGCGTGTTTGAAGGAGAAAGGGACTTGGAGAATTAGGGTATTGAATTTGCAGTAGAAACGAAATGAAATGAAAGTGAAAAAAGTGGGAAAAAAATAGAGGTTATAAGGTTACCTAATAGTGTCGATTGAATTACAGACGTCTGGTAAGTGAATCAGATGTCTGATTTAACCTAGTATGAAGACAGTAAATATGTTCAGATGTATGGTTATTGGTGGTAGATGTCTGAAATAGATAGAGTTGTAAAATTTCGAAGTAGTTTTGTCAGATGTCTGGATGTATAATCAGACGTCTGAAATTTTCCTTGTTGTTATTTTGAGAAGGCATAAACTTTGTTCAGACGTTTGGGAACAATTTTTAGACGTTTGAAATAAACCGTTGTGTATTTTTTATGAGGCGGTAACTATTTTCAGACGTCTAGTTGGTTATATCAGACGTCTGATATATGCACAATATTGAAAAATTGTGTGATACAAGTGTGTCAGATGTCTGATGGCATTGTTCAGACGTCTGAAATATCTATTTTATCTTAAAATAGCCTTATTTTGAAGGGTGTTGCTTAATTTTTGAGAGATTGATTTTGGTGAAACATAATATTATTATTTGTGAAAAAGAACACAAATATAATTAGATAAAAATATAATAAGAATAAGCAAATTTATTTAGATGGAGATGGAGCATTGCGATTGTCAGATTTGCTATCCTTCCACGGCTTGAGTGGAGACCAAATATTTCCACGTTCGTTGGTTCTTGGGGAACCAGAGAATTGCCTAGGTGGAGGATCCCAAGGTGTTCGATAAGAGGTAGAAGGATCCATAAGATTGCAAGGATCGGAAGTGGTTCATGTACATCCTTCTTTCATGAATTGCAAAATTTGATCGCTACTTACTCCAGAAAACTTAGTCGTCTTGCTGTGACTTTTTGTTCGAAGTATAGTTCTCGTTGTAAATCCATTTGTTGCTTTTGATAATGATGTATAACATCGATTTTCTCCTTGGCGTTAGGAGATCCAAATAGTGATCGTTTGGACCGTTTTTTGTCGGGAGTGAATCCCGTGTGGTAGGAGGACCACTTATGGGTCGGTTCTTGACCTGGTGTAGGAGTAGGAAGTCGATGAGGGGTATATGCTGAACTATCCGAGGTTGGTGTTGAAAAAGAGATGTGAGAGTTGTCGGAAGACATGTTTTTGTTTTGCTTTTGTTTATTTTAAAAGGAACCAATATAAAATCTGTATTTTATTTGTAACAGTAGGAGCTATTTATTCATGTTGTAAAAAGTTATAAATAGTTATTTTCAGTTAAACGAACATCCTAAAAAATTGTTGGTTAGTGTTCTAAGATTTTGTTTGTGGATTAAAACTTTTTTAATCAAAAATAGAATAAATGAAACTTAGAATTAGCTGATAAGATCATTAAGAGAACATATTCCTAAATCGCGTCGTAGTTTAACAAACGTTTGTTCATTTAGTGGTATTGTGAAAATATCTGCTATTTGATTCTCAGTATTTACGTATTCTAATGTAATAATTCCTTTTTCTACATTGCCGCGTAAAAAGTGATGTCGTATATCTATGTGTTTAGTAAGTGAGTGATTTACAGGGTTTTTCGATAAATTTATTGCACTTGTATTATCGCAATATATTGGTGATTTATCGATAACTTTTTCGAAATCCTTAAGCGTTTGTTGCATGTATATCACTTGTGCACATGCTAAGGCCGCTGAAATGTATTAGGCTTCATAAGTGGATAAAGAGACACAGTTTTGCTTTTTGCTAAACCATGAAACCAACGATTGTCCAATAAAATGACACTTTCAGCTAGTACTCTTACGATCTGTTTTACATCCACCGAAATCCACGTCGTTATATGAAACAAGTTCAAATGATGATCCTTTAGGGTAAAACAAACCGTAATCTCTAGTACTAGATAGATACCCTAAGATACGTTTAACAGCTCTTTGGTGAGATTCTTTTGGTTTTGCTTGAAATCGGGTACAAAGACATACGCTCATCATAATGTCGGGTCGACTAGCCGTCACATATAGTAAGGAGCCAATCATACTATGATATAATTTTTCATCAAAATCTTTTCCATCATCATCTTTTTCTAAGTGAACACTAGTACTCATTGGTGTTGGTTTGCTTGAAGTTTTATCCATTCCAAAGCGACGTAATAAATCATTACAATATTTTTCTTGATGTATAAAAATACCATTTTCAAGTTGTTTTATTTGTAATCCTAAAAAGAAATTTAATTCACCCATGTGAGACATTTCAAATTCACTTTTCATAATATTTGAAAATTGAGAACAAAGATTTTCGTTAGTTGAACCAAAAATAATATCGTCTACGTAAATTTGTACAACTAAGATGTCGTTATTTTCTCATTTAATAAATAAAGTCGTATCTATTTTACCTATTTTAAAACCAGAAGTAATTAAATGGTTTTTAAGACATTCGTACCAGACACGGGGGGCTTGCTTTAAACCATATAGGGCTTTGTGCAATTTAAAAACATGATCGGGATATTTTTCGTGAACAAATAATGGAGGTTGTTCAACATATACGTTTTCTTTAATAAAACCATTTAAAAAAGCACTTTTGACGTCCATTTGAAATAATTTAAAATTGTGATGACTTGCAAAAGCAAGTAATGTACGTATGGCTTCGAGTCTTGCTACTGGAGTAAAAGTTTCGTCATAGTCGATACCTTCTTCTTGATTATAACCCTGAGCGACTAAACGTGCTTTATTCCTAACTATATTTCTGTTTTCATCTGATTTATTTTTAAATACCCATTTTGTTCCAATGACTGATTGATTTTCTAGTCTTGGTACTAATTCTCAAACATTATTACGTTCAAATTGATTTAATTCTTCTTGCATGGCTATTATCCAAAAATCATCGTTTGAAGCTTCTTTATAATTCTTTGGTTCAAAATTTGACACAAATGCAATATGACTTATTTGGTTAAGTTGATTTCTAGTTACTCTGGAATTAAGATCCTCAATAATATTATCTTTTGGATGGCCTTTTAGAATTCTAGGGGGTGACACTAGAGTATTATTTTGTGCATTTGTCTCATTATTAGATGAGTTTGTTGTATTTGTTATAGGAATAATTTCTTCATCGTCATTAGTATGATTGTTAAGAAAACTTTCATCAAATGAAACATGTAAACTTTCTTCAATTATGTTAGTACGTTTATTAAAAATTCTATATGCCTTCTACGATCCGAATATCCAACAAAGATTCCTTCATCGGCCTTCGGGTCGAATTTTCCTAAATTATCTTTTGTATTTAATATAAAACATTTTGATCCGAAAGTTTTAAAGTATGATACTTTAAGTTTTCTTCCAAAAAACATTTGGAAGCAAGTATGTTTAGTCATAGGTCGTATGGTTACTCGATTCAAAACATAACAAGCAGTAGCAATAGCTTCAGCCCAAAAATGTTTTGGTAAACCACTAATATTTAATAATGTTTGTGCACATTCTTGTAACGTACGATTTTTTTTTCTACTACGCCATTTTGTTGTGGTGTGCGGGGAAAAGAGAAATTATGACTTATGCCCTTTTTATTACAAAAATTAGTAAAAAGATCATTTTCGAATTCTCCACCGTGATCACTTCGAATATTCTTAATTTTCAAATCCATTTGAGTTTTAATTTTTTTAGCAAAAATTTTAAACATACCAAAAGTATCACTTTTATGTCTTAAAAATAAGGTCCATGTATATCTTGAAAAATCATCAACTATTACAAAAGCATATTTGTTGTGATTTATAGATCGAACTTGAGTTGGACCAAATAAATCTAAATGTAATAGTTCTAACGGTTATTTTGTAGAAATATTATTTTTAGATTTAAAAGAGCTTTTCTTTAGTTTACCGATTTGACAGGCATCACATAAATTTTCTACTTTATAATTTATTTTAGGTAAACCTCTAACTAGCTCATATTTTGCTAACTTATTAATATATTTAAAATTAATATGACAGAATCGTTTATGTCATAACCATGGATCGTCATGTTTAGCGATTAAACATAAGTTTGAATTTCGATTTATATTCGTATTTAAGACATAAATATTTTTGTTTCTAAAACCCTCAAAGATAAGTTGTTTGTTATTATCGAAAATATTACATCTATCTTTTTCGAAATTGATTTGAAAACCTTTACCGCATAATTGACTAATGCTAAGTAGGTTGTGTTTTAAATTTTCTACTAACAATACATTTGTAATAATAGGGGAGTTAGAAATACCAGAATTGATGACTTCTCCGATACCAACAACATATCCTTTTGAGTTATCTCCAAAAGTTACTGTTCCACCATCGATATATGTTATATTTGATAACATTTTTGCATTTCCGGTCATATGCTTGGAGCATCCACTATCAAGTATCCATTTCTTCTTATTTTTTATTTTGGGTACCTGCAAGATAAAAATGATTTAATTGGTACTCATATACTTTGTTAGGGTCCTAGATGTTATGAGGAGTATGTAGCCATACCCAAGAAGGTTTGGTACCTTTATGAATATAATTTTTATTATAGACTACGTTATCTAGGAAATTATTAATGTGTTTTTGTCTAATCAATTTATTATTTGTCTTAGGAATCCAAATTTTTATATTTTTGGTATTCGCATTAGACTTAGGTGATCTTTTAGTCTTTTGATAAATAAAACTATATTTCTTAATATTATTCCCTTTTTGTTTAGGAATATTTTTAAATCCTATTCCATTTCTATTTCTTGAAGGTTTTGAAGTTTTGATAAGATTTTTCAAATCTTGTTTTCCTTTATTAAATTTTGAAACATTATTTGTAATTTTATCTAATTTTTCTTTTGATTCAAAATTTTCAATATTCAATGTTTCTATATTACTTTTCAAGTTGATATTTTAACAAGATATCTTTTTCTAGTTTAACTTTTCCAAAATCGATAGATATAGTCTCATATTCAACCAAACTACTTTTAGTTTTTTCTTGAGATAATTCTAGTTCCTCCTCTAAAATAATTTTTTCATCTTTTAACATTCCTATTTCAAGTTCTAATCGATTTATTTTGGCTATGTGTTCTTTATTCAATTTTTTAATTTGTCTAAATTTATCATCTAATTCCATGCTAAGTTCTAATAATTCATCATAGCTATTCAGGACATACCTCATCAGTTTGTGCCATAAAACATACATTAGCTTGTTCTCCGTCACTATCGCCGTCACTATCTGATGATGATGAAGAAACTGAGTCATCCCATGTTACTTTGAAAGCTTTCTTCCTTTTGAATTTTTCAAATTTGTTCTTCTTTTTATCATTGTTGAGCTTGGGACAATCTTTCTTCATATGTCCAAATTGATCACATTCATAGCATTTGATTGATGTTTGATTTGTTGAGCTTGATTTTCCTCCTTTCTGAAATTTAGTCATTTTCCTAAACTTCTTGAATTTGTTGTAATTTTTGGCAATAAATACGATTTCCTCTTCGTCTAAGTCGGAGTCTTCATTTGTTGCTGGGAATGCTATGTTTTTCTTCTTCGAATTTTGTTCTTTTCTTGCCTGCAAATTAGCTTCATAGGACATTAAATTTCCTATCAATTCTTCAACTAAGAATGTTGAGAGGCCATTAGCTTCTTCGATAGCTAAGACTTTTCTTTCCCACTCTGGAGTTAAAGAATTGAGTATTCTAGATACTAAGTCAAAATTTGTGAATTTTACTCCTAGTGCCATTAAATCGTGTTGAATAGTTTGGAATCTAGAGTACATGTCCACTACAGATTCATTTTGTTTCATTTTAAATGAAGAGAATTGGTTTTGCAAAATTGAGATCTTAGTTTGTTTAACTTTGTTCGTGCCTTCGTGTGTAACTTGTAAGGTATGCCAAATATAATATGCAGTGTTACATAACATGACACGTGAAAATTCATTCTTATCTAATGAACAAAATAAAACATTCATAGCTTTGGCATTATTAGAAGCTGCGGTTTTTTGTGTATCATTTCATGTGTTCATAGCAGTGTTAAGTGCTTTATATTTATTTTGAGTGGCTGACCAAATTTCTAATCCATTAGCTTCCATAAAAATTCTCATGCGTGTTAACCAATATGCATAATTAGAACCATTAAAAAGTGGAGAACGTGCTGTGGATTGGCCTTCTTGAAAAATACTTGCCATATTAAAGTGATTCAAATATGTGTTACTGTACTTTGATCAAACCTTGCTCCGATACCAATTGAAAGTCTACGTGGTGGATCGTGTAGTGTATATGCAAATATATGTGACAAAATATACGATGCAACTAAAATAATATTAATCTAAGTAAATATAGAATAAGCACACCAGGATTTTATACTGGTTCGGACCTCCCGTCCTACGTCCAGTCCCGAAGCTCCCCTTCGGAATTCGAATATCAAAAACCCTCGCTTCGCATGGAGGAATAGGCTTGGTTACAATGAGTTGTTCTTGTCAAATGTATGTTCTAATATAACACGAATGTTGACTAATTAGTACAATTGCTTCCAATATATCTCTAAAGAATATTGTCTATGAAGAACTTAGTATATGAAAGAGTGAATACAAGTAAAGATTGCTAGAGTGCAGAGATCAAGAATAGAGTATAGAATTAGAAAGCGTAAGTATGTAAGGTCAGTTCTTTCTCTTGATTCTTGATGTTATATATAGTTGTAGATAGGTATCTTGAGTAGTTACGTCCATTAACGAATGTTCTTCTATTTCTTCTGTTGATGATGAAGAGTTGCGGCGAAGGGAAGCGGAGATGTCCATTCGTATGTGGCAGTTGAAGTCCATTTCTAAAAGTCGAGTTTGAAATCAGACGTCTGGGATATGTTTCAGATGTCTGATACTATATATATTTTTGAATATAGTAGAAGATCAGACGTCTGAGTGCTATTACCAGACATTTGGTTTTGCATGTCTGTTGTTCCAGAGAACCGATTCAGAAGTCTGGCTTGTGCACCCAGACGTCTTATATTGTGCATATCAGTTTTTGTGCACTTTTTCTTGTGTTTCTTTGTTCCTATCGTCTTGTAGTCTCTTGTAGTGTCCTTTGAGCCTCTTTCTTGTCTTTCTAGTGATGTTGTTCTAGTAAGTACATGTATATATAAATATATATGTATATTCGATTTCCATTGTATAGTTGTTGTCATCGAAACCGTAGATTGGATTTCCTAACAATTACAAAAGCTAACCTATAGGCATAAAGGGAAAATTGATCACTGTCCTACGATCAATAAATATCAATGTGTAAAAAATGTCAATAATTTCAGAAGGAACACACACACACACACATATATATAACATATATGTGTATGTGTGTGTGTGTATGTATATACATATATTAGCAATGTTATTAAAATATAATTTTATTATGATAAACAAAATTTAATTTAGACATATGCACAATATATATATATGTGTGTGTGTGTATGTATATGTATGTGTGTATTAAATCTAACATTCAGCTTTATAAAATTAATTTAATTATCTAAATTCAAATTTTAAATAAGTTTGACTATATCAAAACAAATACGTATATGTAATAAAAATGTACAACCGAAAAATCATAATATTTATTATTATTATTATTATTATTTTTAGCTAAAAGTCTAATCGGATTTATACATGTATATTTAAAATTCAAAATTTAAATTCACTTGACCGATTCAAATACTATCTTTTGTAGTCGAAAACAATAAGCATGAAGTTTTTTTATTTCTGTATGGAAAATTTCAAGATACACACACAGTTATAAATTTTTTTTATCGAAACAAAAAATAATTTATTGTAATATATTATCAAAAGCCGAAACATATACATATACACACTACATCAAAAACTTAATAATCCATCTTACAACTGAAACATATACATATCAAAAGCCGAAACAAAAAATAATTTAAATCACTAGTGTTGTGGTTTCCAAATCGCAACACCGATTAAGTGTTGCGGTTTTGAATTTGACAACACCTAAAAGGTGTTGCAACGAATTCACATGTAAATTTCATCTCAAACAACATAATCCATCTTACAACCAAATCAACATTCGTGCAGAGATGTTTCACAAACTCTAATGAAGAAAATTAATTTCTATTGAAATATCATATGCAAAAACTTAATAATACTCCAAGCAGGATTCACAAGCAATCACACACATATATTTTTATATTACAATCCTAAATTTCAATATCAAACGATGCAGAAAATTAACACGGTCAAACTGAGATCAAAGCTGAATCATCTGAGTCATTTTTAATCAAAAGTCAAAAGTCAAATTAAAAAAATTCATATGGAACTACATAGAATTTTACAAAGTCTGAAGTCGGTAAATTGAGGAGGTATCAAGTTCATCATATACCATGTCGCCTCTCAGCTTCTATCAAAGAAATCAATGCAGAAGCTTCAATAGAACACTCCTCAAGTAAGGCAAATAAATTAGCAACCTACACATAATCAATGCACAAATTAAGACAAAAATGAATTATCACAAAGTAGAAAATAAAAAACAGAAAGTATATCTCCACGTAAGAATATATAAACTTAAGTGTTTGAAAATAAGATCATCATTAGCAACTGGACAAAATGTGAAAATAAACATAAACTGATTGAAGTTTAAATCATAATAATAACTTAAAATTTAACTTCATGATGCAATATTATAGCCATTTAGTCATCATAACCAACAAGGCTATTAGATATATCCTTTCTTCATGGCATCCTTATATATATATATATATATATATATATATATGTGTTACCACTATACCTGATAGGTGGCCAAAAGAACAAACTCGACCGCTATACGAACGATTAATAAATAACATATCATCAATCAAGAGCTTATTATCAAAAGGAAAAATGTACAGGTTAACAATTACATGTTATATAAGCACAAAGATTAATAAATAAATATTGCAAGATGGTGGTCGTGAAAAAAATTGCAAATAAACCACGATGTAAGCAAAAAGATGTTATTGGTGTGGCGGGCTACATAGTAGATCAATGCAAGCGCTGCAACAAAAGGAGGACTATGCTAAATAAACATAAACTGAAGAACATGAGCATGCCATGAACAAGCATAACATGTATGCCTACTTAAGCAGGATGTTCTAGCTTGACATCTCATGAGCAGGATGAACAAGTTTGACCAGCGAAGAACAAATGGTTGAAGCAGTAAACTAAAAGTAAGCAAAATATATTAGTGCCAATAAAGGGGTTAGTCAGATGACGCAAGAAGCGTAGGCTAGTGCGGACTGTTGTTTAAGGAAGAGAGCAAATACACCAAAGGAGTTACGCAAAAATCATACATAAACTGCATAAACTTTGTGTGAAGGTAATTGATGTAATTGAGCATATGAATTTATTCATCTTCTTTTTAAGCTCCAAATTTGAAGCTCGAAAGAGTAGCTAAATCTGAAGGATAAATTGTTACCGCAGTTAGAAGTTCATGGTAAGGCTGATTTGTAAAGTAAGTATACGAGCTCCCGCTGTCAAAGAATATAGGTTGTGGATGTTTAACATCCAAAGTTTGGTTTCCAAGGAAGATACTTGCTTTAATAATTATTCCTACGAGGAAAGTAAGACAAAAATACATTGACATTATTGGTGGAAAAAGAATTTGGATAATAGCACCTAGCTTCTAAACCGAAACAAAATATGATTGGCAAACATTACAGTTCAATGATTAGTACCATACAAAGTACACAATTAATCTAAATAGCATATAACTAACATTATAGATATGTAGGAAGAATTTTACTTTAATTATCGATATGAAATTCAAGACATAGGAGTCCATGTCATGCCATTAGAAGATGAATATGGTGGTTTCCTCAGCCCCCTAATTATGTAAATCTATATCAAAATATAATATGCTAAATTCATATATTATGTCAAGAAATACCATCATTACATTAAGTTGTTGATTCTCACATGACCCACATATATATATTTTACCATACGCAAATAACATATCACACCTGGTATTTTTGTAGGGAGCATTTCAAAAATTATGCTAATGTATGCTTTGTAATGTTTGAAGATAAAGTGAAGAACTGGATCACACTAAATGAACTGTGGAATTTCTCATTACGTTGATACTCAAGTGGCGTTTATGCTCTGGTCGATGTTCACCGTGGAAAAATAGTAGATGTAGCATCGGCAATTCAGGAACTGAGCACTATATCACAGCCCATTATCAATTGTTAGCTCATGCTGCCGTTGTTAAGTTATATATTAATAACTACCAGGTAAATGTTTTGTAATTTTGTTCTACACTTCCACTACGGGTTTTAGAAAACAAAACTGATATACATTTATCTTATTATTATATATATCAGGTAAAGCAAAATGGAAAAATAGGTATAACCTTAAACAATAAATAGTTTGTACCTTACTCCAACTCAATAGAAGATGGTGAGGCAGCCACAAGGTCCCCTGATTTCATATTTGACCGGTGAGCACAAATATATTGTATATATTCATTTTGTATGCAAAAATAAAAATAAAAATTTGAATTAGTAAGCTAAAAGAAAAAAAATGAAAATAATCCATATAGATGTAGCTACGTTAATGAGTTGTTCCCAATTTTGTATTCAGATAAAGGTTTATGGATCCCATAACATATAGAGATCATCCGTCTGACATGAAAGGTCATGTTCATGATTGACTTCCGCAAATAAGTAAAGAGCAGTAAGAAATGCTCAAGAGGCCTTATGATTTTTTAAGTCTCAAGTAATTATACATCAAACTATGCAAAGAGTTTGTACGGTATCAAGGCTCACAATAGTTAAGAGATTGATAGAAATGTTCATTGATCGGGTAATTAACTATTGATTTTTCGGCTTCCTTGATTTGCACAAATGATTTTCTTTTGTGCAAGGTAATAAAACAGTTTCTTCTTACAATTTCACGAAATGGAACGACCATTAGTCCTCGAGTAAGAACTTTATTTTCTTCCTACTTAACAAAACACATATGTACGTTCAATTGCATCCTGGCTATACATAAATACATCATGTTTTAGTTGAGAATAAAGTATAAACATAGTGTATAAGTTTTTGGAATTAATATATAAATATTTAAGGAAAATAATGGTGCAATTAGCGCAGGCTGCATCATAGTGGCTGTTTTTATCCGTAAGGCCTTAAAGAATTATTCATCCATATCAAGAAAAGATATAATAACCTAGTACATTCATAACTGAGAATGGTAACTATGTTAAGCTTATAACTTTTAACAGAACAAGAAACCATAAAATTAATTTGATTGTATAAGCTTTTTTTCTTCTATATTACTTTGTAGGGTAGACAAGAGGTTAGCAATTTGATAATGCTATTAGAGAATGCCTTGAAGGATGATACGAGAATAGAGTACTATAAACAACACCGAGTGATTAAGCTCGGTAATAAACTAATAGCCGAAATATCTATCTGTATCAATAAAGAACGCATACAACTAGAAGATGAGATGAACATAAGCCGATCTTAATCAATAGAAGATCACATTTTTATTTAAGATGAGAATAAATATCTTTATTTTATTTCAAATGTAATGTGCAAGGCCTTATCATAAAAGAATGATCAGATATAAGTTTGTATTTTAATCTAGAAAGATTGTTACAGTGCCATTATATTTTGGAAAGATTGTTTCTTTTGAATATACCCAAGAGAGTTTGATGGGCTGGCAAACTCCCGAGGGGAATTAAGTTGTGCATGTTCGCTTCAACTTATGGCACCTATAACTCCCGGGTATTATTTTTTGCAAGAATGTGTGCAAGACAGGGCTCGAACCTGGGTCTGTTACCAAACCTCGCCACTCCTACAGACGGAAAGATTGTTATTTAACACTAGTGTAACCACATCTACAAAATTTATCTGCATTATGACTATATTTACCTAAATACACAATAAATCAGAAAAGCTTGGACAATAACCAAAATCAAGCGTATCGGTATCAACCAGTGCAATTTCATAGAGGAACTATCTTTTACCAAATTAAATAATGACTTCAGCAACATGACACAAAATCTTATCAAAATCGTATCAACAGCACTCAAACGTTCAAAGTAACGAAATGGAATTTATAAAGATTTGGTTACCTCATACAAAGAGCATTATACTAAATCATTAATAGCAATCAGTTGGCACGAAATAAAAATTTAGTGTTAGGGTTGCGATCAAATCATTATCCAGATCTAAATAGTTGAAGCAATCAAGCTCCAGTGGAGGGTATATAAATACAACCTTAGGTATTTTGATCAGATCGATGAACTGCCATCAGATGGAAGAAGGCTCGTTGTGACGAAAGAAGCTTGATTAGAAGAAGGATGCTCGATATCAATGAAGGATTCGAAGTGGAAGCTCGAATTGATCCACAGAAATGGATTTGATCTAGAGAATTGGTTAATCGGGGCTTAGGAACGATAAAAGCACCGATTATATTAATTGTGGCCACATAAAAATTTCACAATTATAAAGGGCGGTATAGATTATATTAGCGGGTGGGCTTCAAAAAAGAATTATTTTTTACAGTAAAAAAATTGTTTGAAAGATAAATAAAAATAAATCAGAACACTTAATTGTTCATAGAAACACTTTAAAACTGTATTAAGGCTACCAACATAATAGAAGTGTTTCAAATCAAGAAGATCGTGTGTTTCTAATTTAATTTTTGGTGTAGTGACACACATACACTGTTTATGTATATTATCAGTTATAAAATAATTTTGAAATTGAAAATTGTTTTTTAATGGTATCATAACCGAAATAGGTAATAGGGGAAACAACATGTAACTTGAATATAGATTTAAAATAAGTAATTACCTTAACCTTAGAAATTCAATCGACGGTCGAACAGAGCGTTCGTTTATTTTTTTTCTCCTTGAACCTTACGTTCTCTTCCTCGAATTCGGTTTGCAACACTAGCTGGCTTTACTAATGGGGGCTAGGAATCTATAAAAAAAGTGCAAGGAGAAAAGAGATGGAGGCTATCTATTTACAGCCAAATAGATGCAAAAAATATCTCCTCCTTTTCCTCTAACCTTAGAAGACCAAGCTTTTACTCCCCCATTTAAATCATGGATGACCTATTCATGGACTAAGCATGGTAAAAGCCATTTAACTCCTATTTGAATCGTTGTTTTAATTGTTTTATTTGAGCTTCTTGTCCAATCGAACCGACATACAACCTTTATACATTGTTTTGATCGATTTTAAGCTTCAGAAAAATAGTTAAAAGTTCATAGAATATTAATACAACATTTATATTAATTTATAACATTTATAAATTAGTTTCGCCATTGGCCGAATTCGAAAATAACTAACAACATGACTGTATTGACTCTTTGGTGTGAACTCGGTCCTTAGTCAATATATAAACAATTTAAACACCGAAGCTTATACGAACTTTGTTGAAACACGGTATCAAGCATAAGTTCAACGCTTATAAATTATTCGAGCAAAATCCAATTTCTAATTTACAATAAGCTCACATAGCAACAACATTTTGCATACATACTCTTTTCGTCATCACTGTCCACTTAGACATTTAGAGTTTGGTTTAAAATCAAAAACTTTATTGATATGCATATTGAATTGTGTGGGTCACTTCAAAGTCCTTAGTTCAATTAGATAATATTTATTGTTTAACTGTTTTACCCTGGTTAGCAATTTTAAATTTTAAGTTGACTACCAATTACGGTGATACTTACCTTCTACAATAAATGAGACAAATCCTCTCTTGAGTAGGGTTCCATTTTAAGTATTTCAACGTGTATCCAACTATGGCCGTAATATGGTTATCTGCCATGTGCTTGATCATAAGCAAATTATAGTCTATGCACTCAAGATCGACAACACTCTCAAACTAAAAGACTGTTGTACATTGTTACAGTGAGATCTTCTGTTTTGACCTAGTTATATTAACCTATAGAAGACTCTCGTCGAGTCATTCTGTGACTGTTCCAAATAAGCACAAGTACATAACTCTTTGGTGCCCCTGACTGTCATGAGTAAATCACTGTCTATTGTTTGGAGAGCATTACATACACTAGTCTTAACAGATGTATCAATATCATTTTGTCGACACGTCATGATTATGAACATTTAAGGAGTTAGTGTTTTTTGTTTATATCGATTCAATACTAATGGTTACAAATACATTCATAACTGCAATTAATAAAATATTACTTCTAAAGATTTTCTACTTAAATATGTATAATGTAATTACTTCATTATTTATATCACAATCTAACAACACATATAATAGAAAACAAAATCAAAAGCATACTTATTTTGAACGAGATTGTTACATATTTAAGTTTACATTAAAAAAAGATACATAATTGCCCATATGACACACCCGTAACTCTGTTATGAATAAGCATTATACCAAAAAAAATGCTAAAAACAGCATAAAATACAAAAAAGCCAATTTAAATTAGCATTATATGAATATAATGTTATGTTAATCTACAAATTAAAAAAGGATAAAATTGTTTAGCATTCCTAAATTGAAACTTCGAAAGAAATAACACAAACCACTACGCCACCATCACCACCACTAACAATGGTCAGGTCATTGATGCCTCCTGCACTTTGTTTGCATCAATAAATCAACTAATTCTTCTACTAATTTTTTAATTACCTGAATTCTATTTTTTCATAAAATTGATCAATTAGATTTCAATTCAATAAAATAAGAAAATATCATAAATCTTATAAAAATCATTACCGCTTATATGAAACCGAATAAAAAAACGTAAGATAGAAATTCCTTTTGTTAGCTAGCGGAATGTTTCGTTTAACATATTAACCACTAGAAAATTCCTTTCAAAAATTTCTTTCTTTTCTTCTATTTTTCCCTAGTTTATTATATATGTAATAGGCGTCGCTTCTGCTCATCGCTTCCGCCAGCCGCCACCTCCAATCACATCGTCATTTTGTTTTTTGAGTATTTATCCTTAACGTAAAAGAAAGAAAGTCAAATATTTTGATAAATTTGTGTCTATTTTTCAGTTATTTAAATATTTAAAATTTTGACTGCTATTTCGGTAATAGAATTATACTAATTTAGAAGAGAATAGAGATAACGATGTGTAGCATCCATGATCTATTGTATGTTTGGATAGAACTAGATACCTCTAGCAAGTTTGAGTGACATTCAAGATCTATTCTCCAACATTATGGCTATGCTAACTCACGTGCAAGTAGCGTTCAGTAAAACATCCATTTAAAACATGTGGAACCTAAAGGCTAGTCCGGTAATAAAATTGAACCTCAAGGGCATAGTTGAGGGTCGAGAGAGAACAAAACAAAACAGAAGAGGGAGTGATTAAAGAAGAAAGGGGGAAGAACATATATGCATTTTTTAATAAAAATAAAGTTAGGGTTTCTACTTAAAAATCCTGAATATTTATTTTTTTCGCGAGACAGTCTTATTCTCTGTGTTGCGTACTTCAAAAGCAGCCTGATTATTATAGGGGTTTTATCGAAGAATCTATTCCATGGGTGCGCAATCCAAGCTCTCCAATTCTCCCAGCTCTATGCAGGTTAGTGGGTTTTCTAGGGTTTTGAGAATTACAGCTTTTGGGGGATTTGGTTTAATTCAGCTGCTCGGCGCCGAAATTTATATGTTTTGTTGTTATTCGGTTTTTAGATTTTTGCTCAAATGAAGCTAACAGAACATTATCTATACTTGAATTATGCTGTAAGGTAGTAATTAGAATTAGTGAAGCAAATATATAACTTTATTATTCAAAAAGGCTGTGCTACGTGGATTTTTGTGCTGTAGAAGTAAAAAATAATACTATTTTTGAGTTATTTGATTGTTATGCCATGGTGGTTTCATTGAGTACACTAATGGTAATAGTAATACCATGACAAGTACTTTTTTGTTTCTGAATTTTAGTTTTAGACCTCCAGTATAAGATCTCTACAATTCAGCTATGATCTATAAATGATTCAGTGGTCATTTTATGGTTATTTGGATAAATTTGCTTAAAATGATAGATATTGAAGACATGAGAAAGGCAAAGGCAAAGTGAGGGTAAGTGGCAAGTCTGTCACCTCAGTTAAATGCTTAGTTCTTTTAATCAAAAAGAAAAGAAAACAAGTATACAATTTTCTATGAATAGTTTTTTTGGGTACTTTCAATCTTATATTTTATTCATGAAGAAAATACCTAGCAATCAAATGAACTATAGAAAATAGAAATTCTAGGACCATAACATCGTACCAAATAAATCTTTTTGAAGTTTGTTGTACCCTTGTTTTATTGTTAAACCCAAAAACCATTTGTATATTGAAATGGAATATGACAATATTTAATCGTTATATGAGACTAAGTGTATCAAGCACCACTCACACGCCGTTACATGTTACATGTTACATGTCACATTAAAAGCTAGTGGGGATGTTTGTTGCATGTCACATTTAAAAGCTAGTAGCAATGTTTGTATTCTATTTTTTTCAATTACAAAACTCAAAAAATAAATGATTACTTGTCGTCTATATACACATATGCCATCCATAGCACCTTTTTTTAAAAAAAAGAGATCGTTTTTTTGTTAGTTTTAGTAGTTTTTGATTGCGTTCTGATGAGTTTTTGCATACAAGACTAGCCTTTACGATCAAAAGCAAAAAACTTGATAAATCAAACGGAAATTACACAAAAAAACATTTCCCAACTACTATGTTGGGGAAAAACTCGAAATAGTATCAAAATTAAACCTAAATTATGAAGTATAAGCGACTTTTTAAAGAGATCAATTAAAAATAGGTTTCATTATCAATATTTTTAGCGTATGATAAAGTTATGGTGAGTCGATGTTCAAGTCAAGCATTTATTATTTTGATGTGGTTAGTCATATAAATGATATTCATTCTTTTATCTACCAGTTTATCAATGATAGAGAAATGATCTCTCTTACTAAAAGGTTTGTATTTTTTTTCAACTAAACTAAGATTGTTTATTATCAACATTTTATGTCTTGTCAAATTACTTTCACCAATATGAACTCAGATGAATACTTTTTAAAAACATGTAAATTCATATTTTCAAAAATCAAGTCAAATTATCATACCAAAATTTTAGAAAAATAATATGACAATTTGTTTTTTTAATATTTCCAACAAAAGGATTGTTCAAAACCTAGAATGTCTACTATTTTGATCTATAGATAATTGAAATACATAAATTGCATATTCAATCCGACAAGTAGCTATAGTTATTTATGTACTAAAGTTATTTTCTCACTTAACAAGAAGTTGAAAATTCATTTTGTAAAGATGCGGTTTAACATCAATAAACAAACCATGACAGTCAAATATAAACCCGATGGCTGACAAACATAATGGGTACTTGAATTATTCGATCTTTGAGCAACAATTAGTTTGATATGTGCGTGTGTACACACCATACTTCCATGTATATGCATATAAACAATAGAGCAATTGTATATTTTTGAAGTATGATTCTTTAAGAAAAAATGCTATATTTTAATTGACCGTCATAGAGGTGAAGCCTTGGCGCAACGGTTAGGTCACCCTCATAGTGATCTGAACTCCAGGTTCGAGTCCGAAAACAGCCTCTTCGCAATGTGAGGGAAAAACGGCGTACATTATCGACCTCCCTAGAGCCTGCTATCGTGCGGAAGCCTCGTGCATTGGGTTCCACCTTTATTGTTGTATCACTACATTATTAGTACTTCATGCAATAAATTGCATAATTAAGTGTTTTAAAGCAAAAATATACTTTACATGCCAAAATATATCATCCACACTTCAAATTTCAGTTGTGAATTTTTTATTTCAATTACCCGATGCAATAAATATAAATGGAAGGTACAAGTATCAAATTAATTGTTGAAGTGTCAAATATAGTGATATAGTATCTAGGGCTGTCAATAGATATCCGAAAAATCCGAAATTCTTCCGCATCCGTATTCGAAAAGCGGATAATATCCGATATCCGAAAAAACAGATGCAGATACGAATATGAAGACATCCGCATTCGAAAATTATCCGTCCGGTCTTTGTCAAGATTATATTATAAATTATGTGTATTTTAGTATAATAAAATATATTTATTTATTGTTTTATTAAGTTAGTAGTTTATATTATATGTATTTAATGCTTATTAACTGCTCAAAACCATTTATTATCGTGATATTTGTTTATATTTAACACTTTTATAATCAATTGGTTTGAAAAAAATATAAAAACATAAAATTTATATTTATATTTCTTGATTTATCGGTCGTTAGCGGATAGAATAATTATCCGATATCCATCCGTATCCGCGGATGCGGATATCCGGTATCCGAAAATCATTTCGGATGCGGATGCAGATATGACATTATCCGCATCCGAAAGTATCCTTGACAGGCCTAATAGTATCTAATGCTTTCCTATATGAATAGTGTATTATTTTTAAACAAATTTTCTGGTGCACGTTTGTAATTTATCAACATGAACAAATTTACATCCCACAGGTAACTGTGTTGTTTCAAACGAAGATAATCTTATTTGACAAACCTACAATACAAAAATAGACAATGCTATCAAAGAAGATAATGTTATAACATAGTTAAACATTTGGATGCGAGCTTAAACAGAGCCTTAAACAGCGTAGCTTTGCCGATACATTTGATGCATGGAAACAACACTAAAAAATTGAACAAAAGAAACCATCATTAATATAAAATATTCTCTAAATCATATATATGTGTATATGTATATACATGTTTAGAAATATATTATTTTTAACAAAAATATTTTTGACTAAGGCAAAAGGAACCATACATTCATATTTCTTATGTTGCTCTAAAATTATTTATTAAACGAGTAAAAATAGATTCATCACTTAATCTGCATAATCGCTGTATAAAAATGGGAGACACCACCATTGTTTCTTAAACGAGGCGCCATCTGTGCTTCTTAACTGCTTGCTCAATTCAAGCTTAATGTAAATAGTAAAGCATTGAATGTGGATTACCACTTAAACATCAGTTGAGCTAACTTAACATGTTTTTAGTAACATACAATTAAAATGAATTATTTCAACTGAATGTACACGGGCAAAGCTACACGAACATGTCATTTTAGAATTAAAGGCTTGATCTCAACTAAATTATAAGACAACTAAAGAGTAGCCCATTAAAATAGAATAAAATATCATGTCCTTTTTTGTGTATGTATATGCTTACTAGCCTGTTCTTGTACATTTTCAAACAGTGGTTTGTTCTTCTATAGTATCAATCTGCCATACACAAAATATATAATGATTAATACTAATACAGTCATTATATTCATGTCTCATGCATAGGGCTGCACAAAGTATGGGTTGGGTCGGGTCGGACCAAATATTTCATCCGACCCGCATAGGTATGGGTTTAAGGTAGCTCAACCCGTATCCGACCCTATATGAGGTTGGATATGGGTTGGGTCGAAGTATGGGTTGGGTCGGGTTTAGTAGGGTTGGGTTGGGTTGCATGAATCTAATAAAAAATGAGAATATAAGGGAATATTTTCAAAAAATAACATTAAAATGTTCAACATAATATATTAGATTTTAGCTAGCATAATGCACTTAAACTAACTAATTCATTATAACATCTATTTTATTGAAATTTCATTGTAAAAATCATCATATGAAATTATTTCACTACATAGTAGAACAAGTGTTTCATTTTAAAATACATTAAAATGCCCTTTGGAATTTCTTTGCCAAATTCTATCTTGTTTGGGTTGACATAAAATATGCTTTTTCGTATATTTACGGTAGAATACATAAACATTATTCTGGGATTAGACTATTATAATTTTAAGTGTATTGATATTAAATTAGGTTTTTAATATAGGGTTGGGTTGGGTTAAAGTAGGGTTGGGTTGAACAAAATAACACACCCGACTCGTATATAGTATGGGTTACAAATTGTAACCCATATCCGACCCGAACTAGGATGGGTTGGGTTGGGTTTATGTGGGTTGGGTCGGGTTGGTGGGTTGGGTCGGGTTGGATATGGGTTGTGTGCAGCCCTACTCATGCACATAGTCATGATAGGCGTGCGGCATGGCGTTTGCATCTTTTTCCGTATGGCGCGACACACATAAAAAATCGCGGCGAATGGCGCGCGGTGCAAAAATGATGCGTCTTGTCATAATTTCATTGTTTTTTTACTTCTATTTTATTTTTCAATTTTCACAATCCAAACCAATCTCCAACAATAGTTGAGTGTATTATTTTTTTATACAACGATATGATTACAATTCGAGTTAATCTCCAACAAACTTTGAACTATTTATTTATATTATTGCCGCATCGAACTATGATGAACAATTAGAACCAAGATTCACAATTTCGAACCAAATTGATCCGAACCCGATGGAACCTGATGGGTCTCAGATCGGGTCTAGTTGATGAAAAATAGCATGAAGAACCAATTCGACCTGAAAAATTAGACAAAAAAGCAAGAAAGTATATATTTTTAGTGTTTTTACCCAATTAGATTCGAACCGACTCGATTCGACGCGAACCTCGGGTCATATCAAAGTTTTAAAATATACAAGTTAGGCATGACAAAATCCAACACGACTAGAATCGAAACAAACAGAACCCGATGGGTCTAATTACCACCATTGCACCGAACAAATAATCTCGTCGCATTCTCCAAAGTAATCGCAGACGAACTTTAAACAATTCGTTCTAATTATCGTTGCACTAAATAAATAGTCTCGAATGGACGTTTTTTAGCCTCCAACGAACTTCAAACCGTCTATTACAGTCACACTGAATAATTGTCAATCGTTATATGAGACAGATGAGGAAGATGCTGAATCTTATGAATTTGATTATGCAGATATTGACTTAGAAAATATGATAGCTGAATCAAATTCAGATTTCTAGTTTATCGGTAATATGTACTGTTATCTTGGGTTTTAGCTTCAAAGACTATTATGTTTGAAATTCTATCTTATGACATTATATATTCGATAATGGTTTTTGCAAATGTCAAAAAAATATTTATTACATATATGTTAAATTTAAATTATATCGAACTTTTTAAATTAATTGTTATGTATATTGTAAATTTTTGAAAAAAATTCTAAACATGCGCAGTATATTAAAATGGCACACGCCATTTGCCGTGCGATGCGTCAAGGCTCCAAGGAGACTTTGCGTCTTTTTGCACCGTGCGCCATTAATACCTATGCTTATGCATACAGTTGTTAAGCATCTAAATGTTTTTTCTTCTTCATCAAGTATATGTATTTATTACAGGCTGATAATCATATAATATATTCATTTCTTGAATATAATATATTCATTTCTTATTATACAGTTACATTTGCTTCTTGTTGCTTGCAGCTTCATTTTTGGATGTAATTCACTAGGACTATTCTTTCAGTGTGTGTTCTTATCTTTAGGTTTTACATCTAGTTGATAGCTTTGTAAGTATTAAGTACTGATAGATCACTTATGTTTCAGCGTGTAAAGGTTTACCGATTAAACGAAAATGGAAAATGGGAGGATCAAGGAACTGGACATGCCACTGTTGACTACATAGAGGTGCTTACATTATTTCTTCCTTCTACATTTATGGGTTGCCAAACTGTTTGGAGAACATTTCTATCAGTTTCAATTCATTTTGTATAGTTGTTAAGTATCTTCACTCATATAGATGTGATGTATGTGTTTATTTTTTATACAAAGTTATCAATTATTATAATTATCTACGACTGAATGGCCATCTGAAATGCTTTTTGCTAGAATACGAATTGTCATCATAGTTTGACATTGTACAGGTCAGGTGAGTGGTACAAACAGTGGATGAAGTGGTGGTTATGACACTACATTCATCATTTAAGACATCTAATCTCTCACTAGCTTCTTAGTACTCTACTTGCATAACCACTTCCACCACAAAATATAGTGAAAAGCGGGCTGGAGACAGTGGGTGATAAGGCGATAAGCCTAGAGTGTTGGATTACTTCTAATTGGGTGCCAGATTAACTAAGATTAAGACTACCATCATTCTTGGTAGATGCTACATGTAATTTAACATCTTGGTGAGATGAGTGTCAGACAAGTTAAAAATTATGTTTGAACTCTCGTTTCGTCCAAGTATAAAAAAGAGATTTAAAACTCTTCATATTGCCTACATCTTATATTGCATGCATGCTCTTTTACGAACTTCGGTGGTTAAAAATAAGTCAACCCTATCCACTAATTCTTCATAACTGCTTCTCTGTCTTACCAACGAATCTCACTAACATTGGATGTTATAATTTTTAGCACTTAAGTTCAACAAGGTTAATATGGAGTGAAACTCTTTATATTAACTTGTCTATTTGAATTCTGTATTACTTTTAGTGCAATGCAAATGTTATTATTAAGAGAGGAGATCAAATGAATCAAGAATAACATTATTGCTTTTTTTTATTTAAGTTTCTTTAGGAGAGATTTTGTAGGTTGGATTTATTTATAAAAAAAAACTTATGATTACTTGTGCAGAGGTCAGAGGATCTTCGCTTGCTTGTCATTGATGAAGAAGATAGTGATGCCATACTCGTGCATCGTATTTCTGCAGATGATATATACAGAAGGCAAGAAGGTGGAGGCTTCTAGATTATAACATTGTCCAAATATTACTTTTTGACACATAAGATCTAAAGTTACACTCTTGTAGATACGATTATATCATGGAGAGATGTAGAGTTGTCTACAGAATTGGCTCTTAGCTTTCAAGAGGCGACCGGATGCTCCTATTTGTGGTAGAATTTCAAAATATTCCTTATTTGTATTTACACTGCATTTTTCTCTCTAATCTTTTTGTTCTTCTAGGGATAGCATATGCGGTGTCCAGAGAAATATGCAGTTTAATACTCTTGGCAGTGAGTATTTACTATTTTGCAACTGAGCGCATTATGTTTTTTGGGTACATATGAATATTGTTTTTTTAATTTAGATCTTGATGTTACTCGTTCTTCACCAATGGAATCCATGGAAGCTCCTGGAACTACACAATCACATGGTAAGGCTTTCCCATTTCTGCACACTTTTTCATTTTTGTTTATTGTACCTGTTGCATGAGGCTATAATTACCTAGCTATACTTGTCTACAGTTCTTATCGTAAGAAATCAGCGTTCCTTTCTGTCTCTTTCTTGTTTTTGTAATCTTTATGGTTATTTTATGTAAGAGAAGCTATTTACAGTATTAGGGTATTCTCTTCAACCCAAAACTTTTTCTGCAAGGTTTTCAAAATGGGATTCAAATTGTAAGTAATAAACTTCAAACTTTGAATCGGAAGTAGAGTTAAATCGTAATGGATTCAAAATATTCATTTTTTAGTGTGTGTATATATACATGTACTCATATGATAGAAGCTTTGCTCTATGTAGATTACTAAATGTCATTTGAATGTGTAGAAGCATCAATTCTTTTTTCCATACTAATAATTAAAATTTTAAAAACAAATTTTGATGCATGAGTTTCAAAATTTAAGGTTAGAACTTAATTTTCTCTCCCATTCTATATTTTCTATTGCAAATTCAAATAAATTTCTTGCTATTTTTGTACTTCAGCATGGATTGAATCATTTTTTTCAATTGCGACTTTAATTTACTTTGAATCGGACTTTAAGAATCCAATCGTAATTAGAGAGATTTATTCGAAACGGGATTGAAAATTAAGATTTCAAGAGCGCTTTTGAGCACTGTAATTTTCTTGCTTTGTGCACATATTTTGTCTTCTAATGCATGGAAGATGCTTCAAAAAAATACCAGTGGTAATATATGGCCAAGTTTCCGCAATATGATATTTTCATGAGGGATAGCAACTAATTACTCTTATTGCGACCTAATTGTTGTTTGATTTATTCATATAGCTGCAGCCGAGCCATTTCATGCTGTAAATGATGAGTTGAGAGAGTTACCACCAGTTGAGCTATCAACTCTTCCTTTGATATTGAAGGTGAGCTTTCAAGATGTTACAGTTTTGGTTTTTGGTTTCTACTCTCTACTCTTGGATTATTTGTTTGTTTCAAGAGAATGCTAGTTTCATAGTTGACCCGTTTTGGACCCTTGTATTTTACTGTATTAGCACTACTCTATATATGTTTATATCCACTTGTACTTTTATCTTCTCTTACCTCCACTTTCTCACTGTGCTTGAAAACAACTATTATTATCACATAACAGAATGCACGGTAAATTTGGAAAATAAAATATGTGTAATTGTTGATCGAAGATGATAGTATATCCAACTGTATTCTTTCTCATGAAGAATTGATGTAGTCAATTGAAAATAACAAGCAGTGACTTTTATGTATGTGTCTAGTTATTTAGCAATGTTTTTACACAGGTTATTAATAATTTATGAATATCACTGCACACACATATTTTTATCTTGCTTGTGCATAATAATTAATGAATTTTTCGGTTATTTAGAGAATTGCTCTACTACATGCTCTTTCTATGTCTACACATTCGGTCTGAATTTTGAATGTGCTAAAGAGGTTTTTTTTTTTGTGTGTGTTTTTTTTGTGCAGAACGTGGTAGAGTGTGGTATAACCGATCAGGTGCGAGTAGCAGATCTAATAATACAAGATGTAAGATTATTCTTACCTTACTTGAGTTATATGGATATCTGTTGGAACTGTATTGGTACTTAAAAATAATAATATTGAATTTGTTTGAGGCCCATATGCAATTATGCTCAAGTGTTCTGTAAGTTGCATTAGTATATGTCTTTACAAATCAGTCATGAGGTGCTAGAGGAATATTTTTCGCAGAAGATTTCTCTCTTATATATTCTACTTATAAATCATGATAGTTTCTTGTAATAAGTCTTGTAGAAGAAGTATCTGTTTATCTTTTTTCAACAATTAATACCTTGCATGACAATATAACCTATTTGATATTTAACTTCAAGTTTCTTATTCAAAAATAAGTTGCGTTTTTTTATATATAAGGGTAAATGTACAATTTTATTAAGAATGGTGATTGCATGTCATCATGTTCGTATATCTCATATTTTGCATTGTTAAGATATCATAGTTTAGAAACAATGCATGTGCTAAAAACAAGTTTACATCCCAAGATGTCGGAAGGCTATAACAATGGAATATAATTTGCAATATTTATTCTGAATGTAAAAGTGGGGTTTGGGCTTTTCCATTATTTTCATGTATATCCTTGTTTGAAATACTAGGCAAGTTCACAACTTGAGTATATGAACAATCTTCTCAAAATTTTATAAAAGATGAAGCAGAAAGATGAAAATTAACTGATTTCATATTTATGGGGAAGGAGGGGGGGTTGTTGGTTCTGATATTTACCTATTTGCTTTCTTCATTCTGCACCGATATCAGCTTTTAATCTTGTTATCCAGAAAAACTTTTTCCCAAAATTGCTGGATTTATTTAAGATGTGTGAAGATTTAGAGAACATGGATAGTCTACACATGATATTCAGATTGGTTAGAGGGATAAGTAAGTATATGTATTATCTCTGAAATATATTAACATTTTTCTAAAGCCATTCTCAAATTGTGCTAATACCTTTTGCTTTGTTTTCTGCAGTATTACTTAACAATCCACAGATCTTTGATAAAATTTTTGAGGAGCAATATATTTTTGACATTATCGGTGCCCTCGAGTGTAGGTTCATTATTTTTCGTGCATTTTACTTATGTTGACTTTATTCCTATAATTTGCGATACAGTGCCTTTGCCTGGCATTCTAACTCGTTGGATTCACTGAATTTCTTTAATATAATATTTTCTGTTTGCATCTCCTTAATATTGTTTGGTTAGTTGTGGGTAGGTACTTCATAAAAAAGCTTGTACCTCTCGTGGTATGGTAGCAGGGATAATTTTTATTGCTTGCTAGCTATAACTAGAATTTACCTGGATATGCTTTCTATTATCCTCATATTTCTCGATTGGTTATATCTTCCAGGGCACATTAAAAAGAAAATATAATTTGGCTAGTTATACAGCAAATTTCTTGGTTAGACAGGTATTATGAGCAGTTTGACATGTAAGGGTTTTGAAAAACCATTGCAGTCATTTCGTACTTAATCATACTGCTGCCATTTTCGTCTTCCTTGCCACACACTCTCTTGCAAGTATTCACATTTAATGTTTTTATTCTTTTATTTAATATATATATATATATATATATACACTAGTATACCATTGAAGATTATAATGTCCAGGTTAATTGCTCAAATGATGCTTCCTATTTTTACATAATTGCAATAAGACAGTGAAATAAAACTCATTATTTGTTCATTAAATTAACACAAATCCACGATAATCCCATGTTTTAGTCTCAAATTTATTTCAAACATACCAATACCACAAACGATATACTAATAAATGAAGAAAACATTAAATATGAATACCTGCAAGAGAGTCGTGGCAAGGAAGACGCAAATGGCCGCAGGGAATGACTAGGCAAGAAATGACGACTATGGATCCCTTACACCTCAAACTACTCAAAAACTCCTATATAACTAACCAAGAGATTTGCTATATAACTAACCAAATATCTTGTTTTAAATGTGTCCGTTTATATTTTCTATATGCACGACACAATTATATATAACAATCTGTTGTTTCATATTGACACAAAATAGGTGTAAAAAATAAATTCTGAGAACAAATTTTGCTGTATTCATTGTTTAGCAGTAATATAATAATTTGAGTACAAGGATGCATGTCCTTTGAGTTGATTATTGAATATTGAAAGCTGCCTCTTACATTTAAACGAGTGCGGCATTGTTCCGTATGTGCATTCCACATTGATGTGATCAAGAATACTTATTATGGCAACTATTTGTTCTACATTTTTCCGTTCTGTTGACTTAATGCAGTTATGGGAATTCTTATCTTCACAACATAAATGCTGTCTTTTGAGCATTCATCAGAAGTTTTTAACCACTTCGGTAGTAAATCACAACTTCAAATTTGGAAAGTATCTTACTAAATTTTGATCAAACCCATATGCTGACAATTATGTTAGGTTACACAAATTGATTTGATAGTCTGTTCCATGCCATCTCATATTACATCCGGTTTCACTTTTTATACAATTAACAGAACTTTTTTGGTTTGTCATTTTACAGACGATCCTGATGTACCCAATAAGAAGCAGTATCGTGCTTTCCTTAAGGATCATGTGGTTTTCAAGGAGGTATTGTTTTGTTTTCTTCCTTTTCTTTCAAAAAGTAGTTCCCTGAATGTTAATCAGCTGAGAGCTTGACCATTTTCACAGGCTATTCCTATTAAAGATCCAACAGTACTTTCGAAAATTCATCAGACATATAGAGTTGGTTATATAAAGGTCTATATCTTACTTTGTAACCACATAATTGCATTCACATTTTCAATTTCTTTATCAAATCTGCACATTCTGTAGGATGTGATTTTGCCGAGAGTATTGGATGATGCTACAATGACTAGTTTTAATTCGATCATCCACACAAACAATGGTGTTGTAAGGATTTGCACTCATATCTAATCAACTTAACTTTGAATTGTCTCTTATAATCTCTTCCTGCTTGTAGATTGTTCAGTTGTTAAAGGATGATACTTCTTTTATTCAAGAACTATTTGCAAGGATGAGATCATCCTCCACTTCATTAGAATCCAAAATAAATTTGGTAATAATAATCGATTTAAGTTTATGCTTGTCGTATATTCAATAGATCATCCAAAATAACTATTTGTAAGGATGTGTTCATTTGTATATTCTGTTGTATAATCTGCTACTTAATTGAATTATCTGACAGGGTTCATTCTTACACGAATTCTGTTCATTAAGCAAGAGTTTGCAGTCAGTGCATCAATTGCGGCTGCTGCGGTATGAGAAACTTTTGTTTCTTTTATGAACGTTGTTAATGCAACTAAACAGTTATTAGTAACTTCTCTTATCATATGTTTGAATGTTAATTGGTCTCAATGTATCATCTTGTCTTTAACATAGTTATTTATGGTGCATGCCATATGAAAGTGCACAGCCTTCCTACAGGCTTGTGCACGACGCTGCAAATGGTGCACGTCTTTTGGGATTTCTGTGCATATATTCAAAATTGAATATCTAATGTAACATTATAATTCATAATAGTTCTGATAGATTTATTTTATCATTTCACAAAATATCATTAAATATAGTATTATAAGCGTAGAATTTCAAATGCAAAAGTCATTCTAAAAACCAAAATCTAATTAATAGACAATGTAACTCATAAACCAGAAATTAAAGTATGTTCTGTCCGGATGATCTAATTTGCTTAATGAACCAATTTAGAAGAATATTGTATGTTAACTTGTTATAGCAAGTGAGCTTTTCATTATTATTCATTTTCCACAGTTTATCTAAAAATTGGTAAATAACTCTCTACTAAAGGCCATCTAAAATAAAAAATCACTTGATTTGCCGAATAATATTTGTCCTAAAAAACACAAAATGTATGTTCTTTTAATATTATTTTAGTAAATAAATCGCATGTGCGATCAGTTAATTATACTATACCATTGAATACCTAATCCTTTGTTTGGAAGTCAAATTTCAAGTTAGAAGCTTATATTAAACTTCAAAAGATGTACTTATAGGCAATTTTGTAAATCTTTAAGTGATAAAAATGGCGAGTGTATGATCTTATTATATTTTGCTTTGTGTGTGTTATTTTGATTTTTTGGTCTCATTTTGATATGTTTGTTTTGTATTGCATTTACGTATTTAGTTTTATAATTTTTTAAAGAGTTATTGATCATATCAAACTACATTTGTAATTTAAATTTTACATTAATTTGTTCAGATATAAACATATTTCAAATATAAACATATTTAGATGAGAAAATTTTATTATGTCATCTTAAGAATAAACATATTACGTATTTAAACGTTAATATTAGTCTATTCATACTTGATCGATGTTTTATTACAAAATAAAACAATGAATTATGTAGACTTGCTTTGAGAATATTAGATTACTTTTTATAGTTTCTCCATACCAGTTACTTGATATCTAATCTATATTAATTAATTGGATATCTCACTTTATGGACACATAGTAAAATACCTGATATATACGATGTAGTTTGATTTGAATATGTAAGCATACTACAAATTTTATTCATGTATCGTTAAATTAGATTTTTGTGGATGCTTAGTTTATCGATTAAGTTTCGAAAACAATCTTTCTTATAACGAGGGGTAATATACAACTTGCCCATCCCAGATCCCGCTTAAGCATGAGCTTTGTGCACTTGATAGATAATGATGATGACATCAATTACTAAATGCGATGACATTAATTACCAAGGTTTGAGAGCCCGGTTTCGGTCAATTGAATTTTTCTTCATTTCGATCAATTTCGGAGGTTTTGGTTTCGGTATTTTTAACGCATAAATAATAAAGTCAACTAAATTAAACTAATTTAAATTAAGTTAAACCTAGTTAAATTGAATACAATTAAATTAAAATAAACAACACAACCCAGCCCACCATCTTAATAACCTTAAGTCACAGTCAAGCCCGGCTCATCTAAACCCCAAAACATCTGACCCACTTTTCCTCTTCTAAAATTATACAGCCGCTCAAATTCATCTAAACACCGAACCCTAAAACATCTCAACGTAACTAGGGTTGTCGGCAATGGAAAGCAAGCGACAAAAAAGAGAGAAAAATTCAGCCTTTGAAATCGAAATCGAGAATGAATCGAAGATGTCTCTGATTTTGCTGAGGTAAGTAGGCAGTCTTTAAATTTTTTTATCAACTTTTGTTGCTTTTCTCTTTGATTCTTCACATTTCTATGGATTCTTCACTTTTCTCTTTGATTCTTCGTATGCTCGCCTATTTTCGTCTGCTTAGATTCCTTATTTCATGAAAAATATTGTTTTTTTCTAAAAAAAATTTGTACAGTCCGAACCGGATTTCAAGGCCAGTTTCGGACCGGTATCGGTTCGGTACTATCGGTGTATTGGTCGGTACCTCGTACCATGTTAATTACTACATATGCACCGGAAGATTTATCCATTTTGGATAGACCCGTCAAAATATGATCCAACCTATTAACTCAATTCATTTACCCTACTTATAAATGGGTCTTATCAACCCATTCATGAATCTTTATTAAATGGGTCATAAATGGGTTGACCCATTTTTAAATGAGTTATAAATGGGTAACTCATTTATCCATTTATTAAAAACTTAAAATTCAAAAATATAAATTAAAATATATATAATTTGAAAATAAGAATTTTGAAAATTTGAAAATTTTTACTTGGACAGTTAGGAAGAAGCCGCTATATTTTTTGTTTAAACCGCAATAACTTTTTCATATTTCGGAATTAAAAGAGACTTCGACCGATGAACTTTCACCTACACTACGGACAATATGGAATACTCAAATACTTCATCTTGTGAACGCATGTTGTATTTCTCCATGACGACAAACAGTTATATTTTGCAAATAACAGACCGTATCCCCATATTTGAACTTCGACTAGGAAAAAACCGCTAATTTTTTATTCAAACTGAATAATTTCTTCATACAAAATCGGACGAGACTTCAACCGATGAACTCCCACCTAAATTACAGACAATATGGAACGCTCAGATACTTCATCTTGTGACGCATACTGTAGTTCTCCATTGCGACTAACAATTGTACTTGGAAAATAACCGACTACATCCGTATAATTAAACTCCGCCTAGGTAGAAGCCGCTATTTTTTGTTCAGACTGCAGTAACTTCTTCATACTAACTCGGAATCGGACGAGACTTCGACCGATGAACTCCCACCTAAATTACGGACAATATGGAACGCTCAGATACTTCGTCTTGTGATCGTACACTGTAGTTCTCCATGGTGGCTAACAGTTGTACTTAGAAAATAACCTGCTACATCCTCATATTTATATGAGTTAAATGGATAACCCGCTTATTAAATGGGTTGGGTCAAAATCGAGCTAATCCATTTTGATCCAACCTAACCCATTTGACGGGTCTAATTTTGGATCATGAAAAAATAATTAAATCAGAAACAAGAAAAACGACAAAAATAAAAAATGTACATATTTTTTCCGTTGTACCCCCTTGCCTTTTGCACTATTTTGTGTCCCTTTTCATTTATGTTGTGGCATAAATACAAAAGGCGCAATCGCCGTGACATGTGACATGATGTGCCTTTCATGACACTGACCTCTAACATATGAATGGTCACATCACTGATTGTATTGTTAAATAATGGTTTTTTCCTATCCCTTTCATATTGCTCCAAAAATGCACTGAATAAGAAATTAGTAACACCATAAGACAATGGAATTGGCTGACATTCTTGCAGATTAATTTTGGATTCAATGCTACATATTTAACTTCGGTTAATGAAATAAGCCCATCACTTTTCAATCCTCCTTTCCATGATTTTTTCGCATTCTTACAGAACATCAGATAACATGTGTTTTAGCTATCCAAATTGACATTGTGTTTTTCCTGAAATTTGAATTGCATCATTTGTGCCATTGGGTGACTTTTACTAATTCAACTATAACCGGATGTATTTCTTATATAGGGATCTTGCAAGTGAAGGGATATTTGACATCATAACCGATATGCTTCAGAGTGAGGATAAAAAGCTTATATCCACCGGGTATCTATTATTCCTGTCGGTCAACTCAATAATTTTTTTCTCCTGTTTCAAGTGATCTTTCATTTTTACCAAGTTAAATATTTATCATCTTTTATCTGATATTACCATATACGTCCAATGCAGGACAGACATCCTTATCCTCTTTCTTAGCCATGACCCTAACCTACTCAGATCGTATATCGTGCAGCAAGAAAAAGATTCACTTTTTAGACTTTTGGTAAGCGCTACTACATAATTACGTAAATCGGATTTATCCTACTGAGAATTTGAGTTGCATTGTTAATATGTTTTTTTTTTCTTTTCAATCTTGTGTCATGTTTGTTAAATTTTGGTAAGCTCTACTACGCATTCATGTAAATCTGATTTATCCTGCTGAAAATTTGAGTTGCATTGTTAATAAGTTTGCCCCCCCCCCCCCCCCCCAAATCTTGTGTCGAAATTCCCACACTTGCTCATGTATTGTTTAATTATTGTTGTAAAGAAGGAAACAACGTATTATAAGCCTTTTAGTACTATATATATATATATAATATATATATATATCCATCCTGAATGTGTACAACGACGATGGGTTTTGCAGGTGAAGGGTATGCTAACTGATTTTGGAGAAGAAATGCATTGCCAGTTCCTGGAAATCATTCGTATATTAATAGACTCTTATAGCATCGCTGGTCCCCAGGTGATTTTGTTAACATCATTGTTAATTTCCATGGAATTCATAATCAAATTTCGAAACACACTGAACAAAGCTTCACATGTTAGCTTATCGGTTTACTCAAAAATTTCGAAACACACTGAACTGTAATTGGTATGCTCATTTAAGATAGAACTGAGAAGTGTATCTACGCTAAATAAACCTAATGTCATTGAAAGACACCTTTATTATCCATTGATATTCAAAATTTTGTTTGAACCACTTGTATGTTTCCTATTTGTGGTAGTTCTTGCTAGTATTTTCCATTCATTATACTTGGTAATTAATATAAAAAAACAAGTTATCCGATATTCTTATACCATAACGTTGCATATGTTTATCATTGCTATTTTGTGCATTCAAGCAAAACATGTTATTTAAATTGCATCATGTTGTCACATGACATATTACACTCTATTGACTGCCAAATAAATAACACAGCCTTCTTTTTGATAAATAAATAAACAGATAAATTAACACCAAATATATTTTGGTAGCAAGCTATGCCATTTGTTATAAAATAAGGACAAATTGTTTCGATAAGCAAAGGCAAGTTTTTGCTACATGGAAATCACATCTAGATATTTCAATACTTAGTTAAGGAGATTCATATCTCTAAATGCATCATGCATATTTAATAAAATATTCTTTATTACACAATCCATTCCAGGCTTGTTGTCGAAATCTTACAATTTGAATTACGTTTAATATTGAATCTCTACAGTTGCGATTTGATCCCTCAAGATTCAAAACCCGACAAAAGTCACGATTGACAAAAGTCATTAATCCCATGGTACAATAAAAAAAACATGAAGTTAGTTATTTGAGTCGACAATTGAAATTTTACCGTTTTCTACATAAAATAAAGATAGAAAAAGGAGAAATTCGTTTTAAGTTAAGATGTAGAACCTCAAACATCATAATCAATTTCAAATTTTAAAAATGTTACTTGAAAATAAGAATCAATGATTTAACATACTTAAATATTATTTGGTATTCTGCAGAGAGTAAAAATTTAACCTAGAAGCATTTATATTCATTGAAATATGAATCCATTGAATATACCATTCCCAAGTTACTTCTAGTTTCGATTCGAAGTTCATTCTTTACAATTAAGATTTGATTCCTATTCTGGAAACCATGATTCTGAGGATATTTTCCAAAGGTAAGCATGAAATCTAGAGATTTGGGGCAATGCATGAAAAGCCCTTTGCACTTCTCAAGTTATTGTGATGTTTAAATTTGTTATCAACCTTCTAAAATTTGTATTTTTGGTAGCAAGTATGCCATTTGTTGTGAAATGGGTCAAAATTTCAATAGGCGAAGGCAATTTTGCTTGCTACATGGAAGTTGTAGCTGGATATTTCAGTACTCTGTTGCGGAGATTCATATCTATAAGCTATAAGCGCATCATGCATATTTAAATAAAAATTATTTATTACATACAGTCCACATTGGAGATATTTCCAGAGGTGAAGTAAAAAATTAGAATTTTGGGGCAACATACGGAAAATCCTTTTTTGTTTTTGCATCAATCAAACCATTATTTCTAAATTTACATTAAAGTATCATATAATCCTATTTTTTCTTCTTAAACCTGACTTAAACTAATGTATAATATTGCTGTTCGATTGTGTGAGTAATATTCTTTCATAACCATATAATAATTTTAGTACCCAAGTGCAACTAATGTATGTATGTGTGTGTATGTATGTGTGTGACAAGGATCGGCTTCACTTCATTCTTGCTACACCTCTATTCCCCCTGTTTCACCCACATATTCCAATTTGAATAATATAATGAGGTGACAAGAGAGATAAAATATATTATTTAAATCGGAATGTGTGGTTGAAACAGGGGGGAATAGAGGTGTAGTAGAAATGAGGTGTAGCCGACTAGTTGATTCTTTAATTATCACTAACTTTACCACAAAAAGGTGTACAAAATATTCTCTGAATTGTAAAAATAAAATTTTAATTGTTTAATCATCATTTGATGTAACAAAAATATATTCAGAGAAGTGCATATTTTGCACTGTCATAAACCGATAAGATTAATTAAGATAATTCTTCAATCACCGTTAACATGCAGACATTTGCCCAATATAACCGGGTGCTATGCAATTGTTTATGTTTTCATAAAGTTCAATCAGGTATTTTATAAAGTCAAATGTTCGTGTTTTCCTTTAACAAAGGCAAAATTTGCATTTTGAGAAATATTAACTACACAAATTTTGACTAATATTTTATGTATGACATTTGGATCTTGTTGGAAAATTGTAGTGAAAAAAAAGATTTCAGTTCCGATGTTTCTATGAAAAGATATTACTTTATTTTGTAATATTTGAACTAAGATGAGGTGTACAATTTAGCGATGGTGGTTTAGAATCTTAGAATCTATTTCATGATTCCAAAAGTAGAGATCAGTTCGTAGGAGTTAACTAGAGAAACTTTACATATTAGTTTTGGAATGAAGACCGTGAATCGAAATTCATCCTCTGAATATAATATTAAGTTGCATAATTTCCTGCAGAGAGACAGTATTATAGACATTTTCTATGATCAACATCTTGACCAGTTGATTGAAGTGATAGCATCATCATGTCCTCTAAACGGCCGAACACAAGTAAACAGAAAATCATCCGGCTCTGGCATCATAGATAAAACCCATGGTGCAGCAAAACCTGAGATTTTATCCAACATCTGCGAACTTCTCTGCTTCTGCGTTCTACACCATCCATACAGGATAAAGTTAGTTTTCCTTTTATATTTGAATCTTTTGGATTCCAAAAGGTACTGATAACCACACTCCATTTTATCAGTACTTGTTAGTCACAAAAACGGGTAAGTGGGGTTTAGTTATTAGTAACCTTGCAAACACTTTAAGTTTCTCTTATCCCACTGTTCAGTTGTGTCTTACATGCGTACAATTTTCTTGGAAATCCTTAGATGATGAATTACCACTACAGCTGACATGTCATGTTTAGATACAGTGGCAATATGATTATCGTTTCCTGATCCAAAACAGCCAAATAGATGGGGCTGAAATTTTGTTTTTCCCTGCAGGTGCAACTTCCTTATGAATAATGCAATTGAGAAGATTCTCTTCTTAACCCACAGAAGAGAAAAATTCCTGGTAGTTGCAGCCGTTCGGTTCATGCGTACTATTATTTCTCGCAATGTAAGTGATTTCAGCACACTGGCTGTGGTACCTTGAATTATTCAACTGATCATTGGCACAATTAGATATGTTTTGCTTGTTGAAAAGAACTCACGCATTGAAAAGTCATTTTGCCACCCACAATAGATATTTGAATTTTGCAATAAATCGTATGCTCTCAATCCCAACTGGCCAGCACACACAACTAAATGCTAACTGCGAAGTAAACAATAAAATTTCAGCCTAGTCCCGAGATGTCAAAATTTTCAATTAGGAAAATGGACTACGGCTCTATTTGAGTTATAACTAGAAATGTCTCCAGCTGAAATACTCCTTTTTGATATTTTGGCATTTTGATGCCTGAAATAAGTACAATATGGAAAATGGTTGTATGGATGTTCTTAGGAAGATATCTAAGGGGTAGGGTAAATTGCAGTAAAGTGTCCTAATATATTTTCCATTTTATACCATCAAGTTTGTAACATATCTCGGTGACAAGAATATTCCTCTCCGATACCAGATTTTGATTCTCCCATCCTGCTCCCTCTTTTACTCCCTATTTTATTCGCCTATTCAATGGAAGGGTTACCTTTCTCAAAAATTTATTTCTCACTAGGAGTCATCTTTCTGGACACACCTATTATGTATATGTTCGTATTGAGCAGACATTGTTCATTTAACCATTCCATACTTCTCAATTTCCAACCTACCAGTAGAACGGAAGGCAAAAAATTTATTCGTTTATTTGTTAAAAATAATAATAGAAAATGGAAAGTAAACATTAAATTGGGGAATTGTTGAACAAATCCATTTGAGAGAAAAATGAGTGAAATGAAGTGAAATGTCAATTCAGAAGGGTGAAGAATAAACCCAGAATATTTCCAGAATCATTTGACTAAGATATTCCATGGATTAGTAAAAAAATTTAGAGCATATAATGTGAACTTAAGAGCGTAAGTGAAATAGATGGAAAGGCGTTTGACCTTTTCTGAAGATCTTTTTATTACTCTTCGTGGAAAATAATAGTGTAGATTGCATTGATATGAAGTCACATTCAGAATATTTATGAAGTTGATGAAGGTTTGTGAAAGTCTGTTATTTACGAAATTGAAGAATGATAATCGGCATGCTATATATTTGTAGCATAGAAACCCAAATCAGGAAAGTGAAACAAAAGCGGGTATATTGACACAGGAAAACAGGATCAATTAGAGCCTGTAGTTGGGAACAAAAGACAAAATTGGATTTTTGTTAGTTAACATCAATTGATATTTTCAAATATTTTGTAATATATCTTGGATTTTATAGTGCTAATACTTTGCTAATGTAAACGATTAAAACTAAATAATATTGATCTTCAAATCAATTCTGTTACTCTAATAACTTATCATGTTAACGTTGGTTAGGAAATATCAAGTTGCACAAAAATCCTTTTAACTCTTTTTTCAGAAGTTTGTTTGACTTTAAAATTAGGTCATGTTATCAGTAATGCTACCGTCAGAAAGGAACTTATTCCTGCGTACTGCGAAACATTTTCTCATCGATTTGGGATATGTTCTTGTCAAATTTCCAAGTAAAAACTAATGAACCGCGGTATTAACTTAAGATACCTTGGTCTTCCATAAAGTTCAAGCTCCGAAGGTTTGCAGTGGTATATCACAGTAATATTATAACTAAAAGCTTTATAGAATATTCTTATTCTACTTTCTAGGGTATTGCAGACTGACTTGAGCACTTGCTATATATTTAATCAACTGATATAAAAACTGAATAAACTCACAGGATGAACATCTGATACGCCTTATTGTTAAAAACAATCTCCTTAAACCGATAGTAGAGGTCTTTGTTCAGAATGGCAACCGCTATAATATGCTGCACTCAGGTGTTCTGGAACTCCTTGAATTCATTCGCAGGGTACTATTATTACATACTTATCTATATATAATATCGGTAAGCGTACTGCAGTTTATCTGAACCATGCTAAATTTGTGTAGGAGGGCCCTACAATTCTTATCTCATATGTAGTTGATTCTTTCTGGGATCAACTAAAGAAGTTTGAGCATTTGGGTTCTATTCAAGCCTTCAAACTGAAATATGAGCAGGTGAACTTCCTTTTTCTTTGCGATACTATATCGCACAATCAAAGATGAGCAATCCTATGCCTAAACGTATACCTAATTTACTTGTCACTCAGTCACTTGAAAAATGTGAGACAAAGAGCATCATTAATGCAGTTGAGTCAAGGAAAAGAATTGATCCACGAGCCCTTGAAAAAGAAGAAGAAGATTATTTCAACGAGGACAGGTTATTTGTCTACCTTGAATCAACAGTTGTATAAAAATATCTCAATCTCATTATATTGGATTCTTATATTATTTTTATTTGATCAGCGATGAAGAGGACTCTGGTAATGCTCGAATGGCAGAAACCCAAAATCACAATACATTGCCGAATATTCCCAATGGAGTTAAAACAACCGATGCATCTATTAGGTATTGTTGCTGTCGATAATATAAGTTAAACTGTTTTCCTTTATACTCAGGTCATTTATCCTCGTAACTTAACATAGCACATTCTTACATTCTTCTGTACTTGCAAACACCGACGGACATCCAAGACAACCAAAAAGTTGCGAAACTAAGTACTCCATCTTTAGGCCCAAACGTAGCACTCCCTCCTTGTTTTAGCTTCTCTTACATAATCTAAGTAACGTAGACAACCGAAATCTAAGACAACAGAAATGTAGCACTCCCTCCTTGTTTTAGCTTCTCTTACATAGCGTGACTTAACGTAGACAACGATATCCAAGACAACAGAAACGTAGCACTCCCTCCTTGTTTTAGCTTCTCTTACATAACGTGACTTAACGTAGACAACGATATCCAAGATAACCGAAACGTAGCACTCCCTCCTTGTTTTAGCTTGGGAGTACAGAATATTAAAGAGCACATTGGTCTCACGGTTTATAGTTTTGTACAGTTTAATCTATTCTTGGATACCCTTACTTTTATAATTGAAACCTTTGTGTTCTATTTTTTTGCTAAAGTCAAGTATTGCATTTAAAATAGGGAGTACAATTCTAGCTATTGTCCTCAAAAATCCAAAATGAGGAGCAAACAATGCTTATTTATAAAATACCATGTGGGCTAATTTAGAGGTGCGTATCACTTAGAAAAGTCTTTCCGATCTAGGGTTACAACAGTAAACTATACTTATAAACCTTAATAAACCAGCCTTACTCCCAATATTTTGCTATGTCAAACTGTATGACTAGAAGTCTAGAGCTAAAATTTGTTCATCATTGTTTATTCTGTAATAAGATCATCACCTGAATGACTCGTGGCAATGGATATCTTGGCTCTCGTGTCGATGAAGAACGTAGCGAAATGCGACACTTGGTGTGAATTGCAAAATCCCGTGAACCATCGAGTCTTTTGAATGCAAGTTGCGGTTGAGGCCATTAGGTTGAGAGCACGTCTATTTAGGCCCCCCCCCCCCCCCCAAAAAAAAGAAGAAGAAGAAGATCATCACCAACCCTAATATCATCTAGATGCCATAAAATGTCACCTAACAAAAATTTCATTAACGCAAACGTCTAAGTAGTGTTAGATGACATAAAAAGGATTAAAAGAAGAAGATACATTTTTATTTCAAGTTCAGTTGCCAATGCAAGTGCCTAGTAATTAAAAAGTTTATGTGATAAGGTAAAGAAAACACAGTCCAATGCAATTTTTAGTCCTAGACGCTGCACCTAATACTATTCTATTTTTTCCATATCAACGTCACTTGTATTGAGATGGATATTGTTAGACCATTGTGTAGTGCACTATATGGCAATCACTTTATACGATAGAACATTTAAACAAAACTTGGTTTTCAAACATGTCTGTTAGTGTGTGTGTGTGTATTATGTATTTACTTGGATTTTGCAGCCCTAAATCTGGAGGGCTAGTGGACTATGATGACGATGAAGATGATGAAGAATACAATCCTCCATCCAAAAAAGTTGAAAAATCTTCTATAGAATGCAATGATAATTTAAAGAAATCTAAGCGTGTCTCGTCTGACACGAAACTAGAAGAGACCGAACCTGTTGATAAAAAGCAAAGGCTTGAAATTCAGAAAAACAACGATACAGAAGTAAACCCTGACAATAGTAATACCGAGAATGATAGTTCTAGATCCAGTACTAACTCCCTGAATACAAGTTCAACAGTAAGTGTTGCATCACAAGATAAACCTGTCAATGCCTCAGAGCCATATTCAGTAAGATAATGGAGAAAGGGCATAAATACTAGTGATTTCGAACCCAAGAAGGAGAAAGATTTGTATATTGTTTGGTGGGTTTCGGTTATTAAGTTGGCGAGGGCTTCTTTATTGTAAAGCATTATGTCGTCATTATTTGTGAAATATGAACAATGGTCACTAGGTTATGGCTTTTGTTTCCTTACTTTTTCCTTAAATTTTGTTGATGTTAATTTACTACTGTTGTAAACGTATAAGCAAAAAGTAGTTGAAATATTGGCCTCAAGAGCCGTGTAATTTGTTTATAGGGTGCTAAAACCAACTTAATTGCTTGAAAAGCTTGCTTTTGGATTGCAGTCTGCTTTCATTTTTTATCTCAATTTTACTGTTGATGTTTTCAGTAATATAAAGTCGAGTTAACATGTTGTCCTTGATACTACTTGTGCAACCCTCTATTTGTAAATACTGTATTTGTATGGTTCTGTATATCTAGAGCAAATGCTGCCTTCTTTTTAACCTGTGTCTTTGCTAGACTTGAGCAGATTTATCCACGAATGAGAAATTATTGCTTATGTGATGAATGCTTTCCTTGCGTGTTTGATCATAGTTCTAGTTTTACACATTCAGTTCTTTTGATGGACAGATCTGCTTGACGTTAACTTGAATATGTTATTGAATTTTCTGTATAATTTTTATTTTGCAGATTAATTGTTTAGCCATGCATGAAAGTAGCTGAAATCGACGTTGAATCAAATAACATTATATGGTATCTCGTTTTTAGAATAATTCATTAATATTGCTTTTGGAAACAGAAATAGCTCAAAGAAAATAATACATTTTTCTCTCATACGAAAATTAAAGTAGCCACCATGAAATTCAAATTTCAAACTTCTAAATAAATATTTGAAGGCACCATCCTTGGCAATGCAGTGGTTTATGATACCAAATAGAACTTGTCTATAAGGCTGAACAATAATAAATTTGCAAGCATGCTGCTTTACTTAGAGAACAGCCCAAATATAGTATGGAATTTACCTTCACAGGTACAAAACTCTTGAAGTAGCAAAGCACATATCTCAGAATGACATACTACAGGTTACCCAAATACAACTCAGCAAATAAGTACTTGAAAAATAATAAAAAAAACAAATTTGGTACAGTTTCAAAGATGCGACAACAGCAGCTTTTAACGTCCCCGACTGAGCCTTTTCCCCTTCCTCTTGCTTCTCTTCCCACTATCCGAATCGCTGTCGGACTCCGACTCTTCAGACTCCGAAGACCCAGAATCAGAAGAATCACTGTACTTACGATGATGATGTCTTCTCTTCTTCTGCTTCTTCCTCTTCCTCCGCCTCTCCTCAGAATCGGACGAACTGCTCGAGCTGCTCTCATCCGAAGAATATTCTGATCCAGTGGCCGAAGATTCCGTATCAGACTCGAAAACAGAAGCTTCACTTGAATCAGTATCTGAATCAGACCTCCCCCTATGCTTTCTCTTACTACTCTTTCCCTTCTTCTTTTCAACCTTCCCTGCTTTCTCTTCCTTCTGAATATCGGGATTATCCAATTCAATAGAAGCCGAAAGAGGCATCTTAAGCTTAGGATTCTTCAACTGCTGAGTACGAGAAGGTCTTGACATATAAACCCTTTCGTTTTTGCACTCGTAGGTCCAGTGACCGGACTGGAAGCATTTCTGGCACTGAGATGACTGGTTTCCGGTAGACGAGGACATGGAAACCTGCTTCTGATCCTTTCTTTCTCCTAGTCTTACCGCCTTTTCTGTGCTCATGAGGTACATCTGCCTTTTGGCTTCCTTCCGCTCCTGCCATCTGCTTGGGCCTTCTTCCTTCTGACCGTAGGCGTTCACGTTTCGGGCGGCGGCTGTGGCTGCCCTCTCTGCCTGCGCACGGCTTAGCCCTTTGGCGGCTGACAGTGCCGCTGCTTTTATTCGGTCCGCTGCTGCCTGCGTTTTCTCTTCGTTCTTCCCTGACATTTTTTTTCAAATGGTGCACCTGCATGCAGTTTCTGTTTTAGAGTCTTTGCTAAGGGCACTGCAGAATATGCTACTTAACTCGTCTTTAAAGTACCTAAATTTGTTTAAACTTATAGTCTGAAATATTGGGATTCCCATGATTGCTTGACGCAGTAATGTATTCGATAAAGTTGTAACATTATTTTTAAATTTATAACCGGTTACCAGAAAACGTATATCGTTGGCATTAATAAGTTATGAGGTCGGCATTTCTTAGAAGTTGAAACATAGAGATTGGGAAATGGTCAAGTATATAGAAGATGGTCTAGTATATAGAAGTACTATAAAAATGCTTACAAATAATAAAAGAGTGTCATTATCTGCTAACACAAAGTTTTAGCAATTCATATATAAAGATGATTATACTGGAGTAGACCTGTGGATCAGATTTTGATCATATCCAATCTGGAAACTGCATTTGAGATTTGGATGTCACTTCAAAAAAAAAGTGATATATTAATGTTTATATCCGTCTACCATTTTAGTAACGGATCGGATATGGACTAAGTCTAATCTGACCTGTTGACAAATAATATAATTAAGTAATATTTGAATAGAAAAGGATCATATTACTATGGCTTACATATTCTATCTTCTGAATTTAAACAAACTACAATTTACCTACATAATACATGCAAAGCCACAAAACAAGAAAAGCACGAAGCTTGCTACTACAAAACTTACGACTGGAATCAAAGTAATGTATAATTTCAGCGATGTATTTTGAATAAACATGATTTTAAATGAAATATTGCTAATAATATAGTTTAATTTAAACATTTTATGAATGTAATGTAAATTAGTTCTTTTTGATTAATCAACTTTTTGGAAGGATAATATTAGTGGATTAAAAATTTGTTAATTCATTGGACCATCATGGATTCAAATTTTGATTTAGTAATTTATAATTCGACGGATAAACAATCAGGTACACAGAATTTTAAATATACAAATAGACAAGGATCAAGGCCAATTCAGTCTGAATCCAATCCATTAACAAATTACATACAAGAGTTATAGAATAGAAACAAAGAAAAGAACATAAGATACTAAAATATTAACTTAGTTTACCAATGAAGATATACAGAAAGTTGATAAATTATTGAAAGAGGATAGAAAATTTGCAATTAGCCTAGAATAGTCTGTTCTTGAAAATTTTGAGCAAATTAGAAAGAAGAATAATCACAAAATGATTTTAAGATTCTCTACAACGTCGAGAAATTTGAGATTTTCCATAGTTTATTATTTAAAAAGAATGCAATGTTTTTTGTTGCAAATTTTTTTTTAGCCGTAGACCTATTTTCAAACTGAAAAGCTTTTGATATCCGAGCTTGGGTAGATTGCAAAGTCATACCTGGAGAAGGTGCTGTCTCACAGCATCAACTTTTGATATCCGAGTTTCGTCTTCGGATACGTATTCGACGGGATAAAGAAGCCGAGATTAATAGAATGAAATGGCAGAAGCTCAAAGGAGACGCCTCACGAGTGTTTAAGGATAGAGTGATGGAAGAAGGGGCATGGAATATGAAAGGAAAAGCAAATGACATGTGGGATAAGATGATAACGCGTATTCGAAAAATGGCTACTGAGGTGTTTGGATAACAAAAGGAGATAAACGTGAATCTAAAAATTCATGATGGTGGAACAGTGATGTGCAAAAGGTTATCAAAGAGAAGAAAGAATGCTACAAATGCTTGCATCATCATAGGAGTAATGACAACATGCAAAAGTACAAAGCGGCAAAGAAGAACGCAAAGAGATCGGTGAGTGAAGTAAAAGGTCGGACGTATAAAGATCTATATCAAAAGCTAAATACGAAAGATGGTGAAAAAAAGTCTATAGGATAACTAAGCTCTATGAGAGAAAGACAAGAGACTTCAACCAAGTTAAACGTATCAAGGATGAGAATAATAGACTTTGGTGAAGGACGATGAGATAAAAAACATATGGAGAGAATAATTCAACAAGTTATTCAATGAGAAAAGTGACAACACCACGATTGAGCTGAATGACTCTTTCGATGATACCAGCAGACAGTATGTTCGTAGAATTCAAGAGTCCGAGGTAAAAGAGGCGCTAAAACATATGAAAGCAGGCAAGACATTGGAGCCTGATGACATTCTCATTGAGATGTGGAGATGCAGGAATAGCCTGGCTAATTAAGTTGTTTAATAATATTTTCAAATCAAACAAAATGCCAAATGAATGAAGAGAAACATATTAGTTTCAATCTTCAAGAATAAAGGAGATATTCAAAGTTGCATAAACTATAGAGGAATTAAGCTTATGAGTCATACAATGAAGTTTTGGAAGAGAGTCATTGAACATCGATTAAGAAGAATGACAAACGTTTTAAAAAACCAATTCGGTTTCATGCCTAGAGGTCGATCACAGATGCGATTTTCTTGATAAGACAACTTATGGAGTGCTTTAGAGAGCAAAAGAATTATCTACACATGATATTTATCGATTTGAAGAAAACTTATGACAAAATACCGAGAAAGGTTATGTGCTGGGCTCTAAAAAAGAAGAAAGTTCTAACAAAGTACATTACCCTTATCAAGAATATGTACGATGATGTTATGACTAGTGTCAGAGCATGCGATGGTGAAATCGGTGACTTTCCCATTAACCTAGGATTACAACAAAGGTCGGCTTTGAGCCCCTACATTCTTGCCCTAGAAATGGATGAGGTTACGAAAGGTATACAAGGTGAGATTCATTGATGTATGCTCGTTGCTGATGATGTTGTGTTAATTGACGAAAGTAGGATAGAGGTTGATAGATAACTTGAGTTGTGGAGACAGACTTTAGAATTAAAGGGTTTTAGGCTAAGCGGAACTAAAACAGAGTATATGAAGTGCGAGTTCAGCAGTGCCAGGTTAGAGGATGTACATGTCACTCTGACCGAACAAGTAGTGCCCAAGAAGAAATCCTTTCGATATTTAGAGTCAATGTTGCAGTATGATCGTGAGATTGATGAAGATGCTAGTTTTAAAATTCGAGCGGGATGAGTGAAATGACGACCAACGTTTGACATTCTCTGTGATAGGAAAGTCCCATAAAAACTTAAAGAAAAATTCTACAAAACGGCAATCAGGCTTGCTATGTTATATGGTACAATGTTGGCCTACTAAAAGACAACACGTCCAAAAGATAAATGTAGCAGAGATGCATATGCTGCGATAGAGCTGTAGTCATATAAGAAAAGACCGAATTAGGAATGATGATATATGTGATAAACTTGAAGTGTCACCAATTAAAGAGAAGCTAGTCCAACACCGCTTAAGATGGTTTGGACATCTTCAACGAAGACCTCCCGGGACACCTGTGCGTGTTGGAATTATAGGCCGCATTGAATACTCAAAGGGAGGTAGATGTCGACCAAGATTGACATGAGGAGAAGTAGTAAAATGAGACTTGAGCGATTTGAATATATCCGAAGAGCTGCTGTCAAATAAGAACGCGTGAAAATTAGCGATCCATGTACCAAAACCACGAGCTATGAGTTTTTTTACTTAGGGTTTGTTTAGAGGTAGTGTTATAAGTTTTAGATTACAGGATTAGTGAATAGGAGCCTAAGACGTAGTGTTTGGTCTTCGGTCTCTATTACTATTAGTACCATTATTAATATTAATATTAGTATTATTGATACTACTACTATTATTATCATGGTTTTTTAATTTCTTTATCTATTTTTATTTTATCTATCATTATTATTTGTTTAATTATTTTACTTTATATTATTTTTATCTTTGTTTCTATTTTCATCTTTTTTTATTAAATCTATTATTGTTATTATTACTTTTAATTTGATTTTGTCATCTAGTTTTGGGTTCCATCTCTAACCGACCCCAACTTGTTTGGAATTAATGGCTTAGTTGTTGTTGTAGACCTATTTCAAACTGACTACTGACACACTGAAAGCTGGATTTCCCTCTATTATTTTGAGTACTCAAGCGTTTAAGCCATAGTTATGAAAGGCACATGTCATGCCACAAAACACGATGCGGCGATGGCGCCTTTTGGCCCCATGGCACGGTGCACATAAGAAGACACTAAATGATGCATATCCTACAAAGATGCACATGCGCATGGTGCGAAAATGGCATCTCTTTTAATTCTTTTTGCTATTTTTAGAAGTTTAGTATTTTTTTCGTTTTCCTCGATTGAAATGCATAAAAATTAGTATTCACTGTATGATCGGTTTTACAAATTATTTTTTACGATTCCAAATGATGGTTATTTCCCTAATTTCTCTTTGAATGAAGAGAAATCATATGCAGTTAGTGGGGAGGAAAAACTGATTCTTTTTAATGTAATATATTCTAAAAGCAAATTGTATTATAACATCCATCATGCATGCACAAATTAATATTAACTTTAAATGTATTATATATTTATTCATACGGTGATATGATGAGTTGACGTAAGATCTCAATTATAAACTTCTAGAGTTCGTTGTGCTCGAATTATATTAAACGAATATTAAAAAAATTATAAAGTAAAAATTAATATAAAATAAACATGAAACAAAACAAATAAATCAAATTAATACCGTGCAAAGCAAAATATAATAAAATATTATTATTATTTTCTCGCTTAAAACATGCTATAAGTTTATACTTGATTTGTTTTATTTTAAGATTAAAAGTGGTACTTTATTCAAGTAGAATACTCATTTTGATATCTTGAAGGTTCAAATTATAAGTTTATACTTGAAATTTATTTGTTAAACAATAGGTATCCATTTTTAATTTGAAATTCAACTTCTAAACAAATGACTAAACATTGAAAGATGTAATATAAAATGATATTTCATGCTTATGACATTATTTTTAATGACATTTTTACGGAATGATAAAAAATATTTGTTTGGTTAACTATTAGTAAAAAGTATAAATTATATTAGTTTTGATTAATTAATTTTAGTGCATATAAAATATATAATAATTTTTAGTACATGGGAAGTAAATGAAAAGTCGCATGTTATCTACCGCGCCATTAGCCAAGACCTCAAGAAGGTTTTGCGCCTCTATGTGCATGAGTCGTTAATAACCACGGTTTAAGATTGGTCTCTAAACGAAGCGAGCGCTTTTAAAGACGTCTAGCACATTCCAATCACCACTTGATCGTTAGGAACCACATTTTAAAAAGCACACAGAATCCAAATTCTTCTTAAGCACTGTAAATATTTTTAACATTAAAAAGGCTCACCCAAGAGTTATCAACTTAAATAACTGCAAAAGCCATATATTTTCCTTAATTTCTTAATGCATGTCTAAATGATCAATTTTTTTTCTTTACAATGTAAATAATGCATTTGACCATTCACGTTCTCACTTATAATTGGCATTGAATTAACATTATAATAAGGCTTTTTCTGACGAAAGTTTGAAAACATTGTAATAAGATCAAGTATTCGTCCAAATGACAAGCATAATGATTTTTCTTCCAATTCTCTGAATTTTTTTACACAGGCCATTTGTATTGATCAAACATCACATTGACATATATTTATTCCATGAGAAGATTGAATTAAATGTTTTTCATTCTTACTTTGGTTATTACGTATTCATTTACTCGGTTGCTGGACCGAACGTGGATCAGTTCTAATTTGATACACAATACATAAAACAAGGTTAGAGATTTAATATATCGCTGCACTTCCATCGCTTGAGTTGGAACAGAACTTTCTCCTTTTTGGGAGCATTTCAATAGGAGGAAAATCGAACTTTGACAAGGTCGATATGATTACAAAACAAGGACAGGATAAAGCTTTGCATTTTCATCAACAGAGTTTCTAATATTCACTTCCTCAAATGAATTACCACTTCAGTAGTATGTTCATTACTCTTCTAAGTTCAAAAGTATCATTAATTTGGTATGTTATCGTTATTTATTGCTAATTATTTGAGCTCTACTGCTTTTATATTTCAAAAGGTTCGTTAATTATAAAAATTACAGGATCCAACTATTTTATTTTGATTCTTTTTATTATTAATATCACTGTATTGATGCAACTAAATTCTCAATTCTTCTTTCTTTTATAGTGGACTTGACATAAACTACTTTCTTCTCACAAACAAAAATGAAATGTAGTAGGTTATAGAAAAAGCTAAGTTGTCAAGGTGAAAAAAGCCCCAAAAATAGGGCCTTGCGCTTTTGTGGGTGCCTTGAGCATGAATGTTTTATTTTATCGGCAAAAAAACCTGCACTTCAAAACCGCCACAGTGCCACTAAAATTGAATTTTGGGCTACAAAAGACTTCATATACATGCAATATTGAGAATAAATCATTATGAACTAATCACAAACCAAACCGAGAACAATTTGAAACAAAATTTATATTTTAGTTTAAATTAAAATTTAGTTTTATTTTAAAATCATTTTCAACATAATTATACTTTAAATATAAAAAATAAATAGGTTTTTATTTTTAATCAAACCATTTTTAAATTTTATTCCAATCAGTTTATAAAGTTTTAAACTAAACTTAATTAAAATTAACTCCAAGCTAACTAAGAGTGTAATAAATAACATTTAACAGAACTTCGAAGGGGGAAAAGATTACCAATCAGTTCGATAAGGTGGAGATCGATAGGCGGTAGTTGGAGATCAACAGGCGGTAGCAGCAGTAGTCGTCGTCGACGGCGGCGGCAGCAGCAGCGAGGTTTTATTTTCTTACGTTTTACCCTAGAATGCCCTTTCTTCGAATCTAGTAGGGGAATAAGTGAACAAGATTACGATAGAGCGAGATGCGGATTTGAGGAGGGAAATTAGGTTTCAATAACGATTAGCGTACTGGAAATAGTTTTCTGGACGGCGGTTCTCTTGGAGCACGGAAACCTAGGTTTGATGCTAATTAATTCATTGCATTTTTAATTGGTCTTTATGACGGAATCCTACGGATTTGGGCCTGTCTTAAAACATATGGAAAGAAATCTAATTACCTAGATCACTTTTGGTCATGTAAGATATTCTATATTTTATCTTTACTATTAATAATGAAAATTTCATAAACTAATTTCAACTCTGTCTTTTTGAAATACCCAAATTATCTTCTCTCCCCTATTCTTTTCGCGTTTGTTCATAATGGCAAACGTTTCTTTTTGCGTCATTCTCCCCTAAAATTAAAACTAAAATAAAAAGCCACAGCTCTCAATTTGGCTGCAAACGACACTTAAGCAGTTTCTTCCTCCTCTTCACATTTCTTCTTGATTTCTTCTCGTAAAGAAATATATTTTTTTCAAAATGGGCCACTAGGAGTTAGGACTGACGACATTCGACTTATGGCATGACGCCTTTTTAAAACGCATCAATTGGTTAATGTCCATGTTGACAATTTTCTAATTAACTTTGAAACAATGTTTAATGGGGGTTGTTAATTAATGTTACTCACTTAAAATGTTTTTAGAAATGTAAAATGAGGAGTGAATGGGAATGAAATATGGTGCAAGTAAATAAACGATAAACAATGTAGGGTGGTTCAATCTATAAGGGATATACGTTCAGGATGGCTTCTTATCTTATTGCTTTTGGATTTTCGGTTATCAACGAGATCTAATGGTTATTACAAGAGCATAAAACTAGAATATATATATATATATATATATATATATATATATATATATATGTGTGTGTGTGTGTGTGTGTGTGTGTGTCTTCGAGAATTTGATTCTTGAATAAGCGCAAGAAATCCGCTATTTATAACAGTGGATGTCATATCTCGAAGGGCTATGTAACGACCAGTGTTTTTCGACCCTCGAAAATCGACACTAATACGTCCACTGTATTGCGTGCCGTGCAATCGAATGTCGAAAAACCCGACTGTTAGTGAAAAAGAAAGAAGGAAGAAGATAAGAAGAAAACAAAACAACACAGAATCTCATAGAGGAACGAATAATCTATAATATACAACAAAGCTTTACACAAAACAAACTTTGATATATGTATATAGACATCAATCAGAGTATACTAACCTATTTCAGCCTTGACAGTTATAACAGTATGTCCTTACAATTGCTGATACATACCATCAATGAATACAGGGGAAAAATAACCATCTACGTTAATACAACTCTGGACCTCCAACCCGTCTTCTAAAGCTCCAAAGCATCCAGACTAATTTGTAATATGCTCGGTTTGACCCGAGCATTATAATAAAATAACACCCGAGTCAGTTTGGAAAACCAGCGTGAGAAAACACACCCAACTGAATTTTAAAGTTATATAAAAATCTTTGAAATCAAAAAGTGTCTCGTAAGACCACATCACACATAAACACGGACGGGTTTTTACCTTATGACAACCAAAGCATTTTCTACATAAAATCCATTTATATTATAATAATGTCTAGGGGTCAAAGTAAAATATGAATATAGCTGAAATGCTTGCATCTCACGTTTCAGCATAATCAGGCACAACTAAGTCCGTACGACGCTTATTTGAGAATGGATTCCATACAATGACTGGGCTACCGGGGTACCGCCCGTCACCGTGCATCTCTAGAAAAATAACACCGAGGTCGAACCTATTTACCCCTGCCAACACAAGACCGGCCTACCCTTTACTGGATAGTACCGAATATGATCACCCTTCCATTCATGGACCCCGAAGCATACAAATGAGAGATAATAATGACTCTAGATAGGGATGATCATACCCTACTTATGAGCAACCCAATTAGCCCTGCTGCATCTCTCTTGTTTTAGTCATTCTCGGTTGATAAGGATTGAGGCTACGTTGTACCTTTTATATAGCATTTCCCACTTGGAATGCTAACACTGCCTTCCAAGCAACAATGCAATATCAGCATTCATCCATACAAGTTCGTTTTGGGACTGAACGAAACACTTAAGAGCTCCGTCTTCAATTCCATCATCTTCAAGATGTCTTCACTTCGAAACGTTTAAGTTGGGTCGTAGTGGTTTTCGGATAATCTATTCGATCCCGGTCTCTCAACCCCAGTTCTTTAGGAAATAAGTAGTCAAAGATAAGATTGGAGGTCATCTCCTAACCGTTAGTGGGCGGATTTCCTTATCATTATTGTAACAACCCGTATATTTTTCGATTGTATATTTAAATGTTTTATTTAAATATAGCATCGTTAGTCGGATTTAAGTCCGAAATGTCACTTTTTGCAAACAGTCGAATTAGGACTCGAGACCACTTCCATTGAGTCCAAAATGGCGTTTGCGATATTTTTGAGTATAAACATCGGTATGTTTGGAGTTGAGTAAAATTTTGATATTTTCATTTAGGGCTTTGGGTTTGGGTTTCAGCCCACCAACCCAACATAATACCCTAACTCCACCCCCTCTCCTCTTCATACATTCTCATTTTCCTAATACTCTCTAACTAAAGTAAAAATGGGGGAAGAGAAAAGAAATTAGATATTCCTAAGCCCTAATTCTCTTAAGTAAAATCAACTTCAAGCTAGAAATCAAGGAGAAGCTTAGGTAAGCATCCTCTTCATCTTCTCCATCTCAATCTCTCTTCAATTTCAGAAATTCCTATAACCTAATTTAGGAAAAACTTCACCTTTGATAATAGATTGAAGATTCTAGAGGTGTTGTTGAAGAGGAATCAATCTTTGCTTGTTCTAGAGCTTCTCATTTGTTGTTTTGGGTTTAAAGGGTGAGTTTTTGAACTCACATCTATGTCTATATCTTTGATAGTTGTTAGGTAGTAATTCCTAACATCTATTCCTTGTTCATTTGCCTTTGAATTGAATTGGTTTGATGAATATTCCAATTTTTGGTGTTTTGAAGTCAAATCTTTAAAAATCCTATCTTTGATGTTTGAACATGTTGTTGGGGTGTATCGAAGAGCCTACAAGACTGGGTTGTCGCTTGGCATAAATCTCTAGTCTCCGTTGCTCGTCCGATCACTTCCGTTGGATTTTTGCCCTTCTTGGGCTAGACTAAGAATACTGCAAATGGCAGTTCAGTCGATTGCACCAGAAGGTCAGTCGACTGAACTGGGGAACAGAAAACTTTATGTCCCTGTATCAGTCGACTGACCTTCTGGTTCAGTCGACTGAACCAAGAAACAGAAACCTTATGTCCCTGTATCAGTCGACTGACGTATATGGTCAGTCGACTGAACCAGGAACCCGAGAGTTTCTGGCCTTGTATCAGTCGACTGACCTTCTGGTCCAGTCGACTAAATCCGGGAAAGGTGCATTTTGCCTATTTTAGGAAGTTTGGTGTGGATTTCCGATTTTTAATCGATTCTTGATGATCCGATTTGTTGTTATCATTTATCGACTTCGATGACTTCTTTTTTTCTGATTTGTGGGAATATCCGTTTTGATGGATCCGGGATCGATTTCTATGGATTTGATTCACGTCTTCGTATGTGAATTTTTGATGATTGATTGTTTTTACAATCAATTTTGGATTTGTCACTTTAAAATACAAAGGTTTATACTAGTAGTAAATACTCAAACTCTTTCGCAAAAAACGATTTCAACACTATTTTAATACAAAGCTCGTTTCTAAAACCGTTTTCCAATCTATTAGTATACACAAACCTTTACCTCATTCGTACGAGAAATCCAATTAAACGACTTAGCAAAACAAGTGGTATGAAACGCTAGCGTTTACTTTGTCGGTTAATTCTTAGACTTGTTCGATTGAAATCTTGTGATAATTTTCGAGTGGAAATCTACAATTTGTTCGTAAATATTTAAGTTAAGCCAGTGGTTATGGGACATGAAGCTAAACTCATTTATTTACTAGCTTAGTGTAATCGACACTTCTTGATGATCGATGATGATCATTTTGTGGTTTAGACTAGCGATATGCGATGTCTCTTTGTCCGCGTGGGGGACTGTACCCCGTTTTGTTGAGCTTCGTCTCATTTTTATAGGCTAGCGACCTATGGGTTTTATGGAGTTTGGTTTATCGAGCGTACCGTTGTACTACGTTATTGTTCCGGCTTATTTGAGTTTCAGGTTCCTTGGGCGTACCGTTGTACTACGTCGTTGCACCGGCTCTATGTTTAGCGACCATAGGTTAGCGACCCGTTTGTGATGCACGTGTTGGTGAGTTTTCATGCTCCTGTTTGTGATAGGCCTCCCCCCTTTGTTATTTCTGGATTTCTAGTTGATGATTTCTAGAATTTGTGTTTCACCAATTTTGATGATAGGCATTGATGAGCTCTATCAATTATTTGTGTTTTTGGTGAATAATTTAAATAATGCTATTCTTTTTGGATGTTTGAGATGATTTGGGATATTGTATGATTTTTGTTGTTATTTGATGTATACTTGTCGCAGTATGGCATTATTGTTATCATATGTTTTTATCATATCTCTTATCCTATCTCACTTTATATGATATTTATAGCTAGACTGATCTGTTTATTATTTTCTTCTTAAATAATACTCGGGTCAAACCGAGGTATTTCAGGTGCTCCTGCTTTACTTCTTATCAGGGTCCGTCACCTGACTTTTGGATAACGACTTTAGCATAGTAGTTTTTGTTAGTATACATTTGAGATAGAGACTCCTTGTTGTATACTTATTCTTTTGTCTAGCACTTGTATCTATTCTTTTGTGATGTAGTGGATCTAGTTTGACCACTTTTTTTGATGTACACTTTATGCATTATATTCATATCTGTTTCCGCCTTTGTGATATGAATGTCTGTGACTGATTTGTGTTATGCTTATTTCTATATTTTTTTCCGAAGTCCTCATAGCCACTATGTGGTAGCTTTGAGTTTGTATATGATATGTCGGATTTCCTCTTAAAATGAAATGTAAGTTGTATTATCTGACATATCGGTACTCGCACAAAGCAATTACACAGATGGTCGCTCCTCAACAGCCTTATTCTTCGTGCTAGTCGACGGCATTACCCCGTAGTGTCCTTGGCTAGTGTGAGTATAGAGGTGGGGCGTCACAGCTTGGTATCAGAGCCAAACTTCGGAACAATGTAGAATAATCTAGCAAGGATCATTGTCCTAAGTCTCTCTTAGGAATCGTGCCATAGGATTTAATTCAAGTCTTCGTACCGTTCTATCCTATTTTCTTTTGTGATGCCTTGTTTTATCAATCAAGTTTGTTTGATATTCATTCTGAGAATAACCTTTTTCCTCTTCTTTTTTTTCTTAAAGAAGAGAAATGGTTAGACCAGGCCGTCCTAGCGCCGGTCAATCCAGTGCTACTCCTCAGGATGGAGTATTTATGTCTGCTCAACAACTTTTAGATCTTGTGAACAATGCCCAAGCTGCCGGACCCATTCCAGAGCCTACTCACCCTAAATCCGGGTTTGCACGCTTGTGCAGAGATTATACCGCTTTGGGTGGAAGGCCATTCAAGGGTTCCGAAAACGTTATAGAAATCCAAGCTTGCCTTAGATCATGCGATCGCATCTTTTCCCGCATGAATCTTATTGATCCACTTCGAGTCCAAGTGGCTTCTAGCATGCTCCAAGAGAGAGCATTAGACTGGTATGAGCTTTTGATTTCTGAAACTATTGAAGTGGATCTTACTTGGGAGCAATTCCGGGAAAGATTTGAATTGAAGTTTGTGCCGGAGGCTGAAAAAGTAACCTTAGCCCGACACTTTATTGACCTTGTTCAAGGCTAATCTTCTATGATGGATTACGTCGCATCTTTTGAATCTCTTTCTAAATATGGGGTTGAGTATATTAATACCCCATTGAAGAAAAATCAAAGATTTGTCTATGGGTTGAATAAGAACCTCAAAAATCCATTACTTCTGAAATTAGAAGTTTCTTTTGATCAGCTTGTTGATATCGTTCTTCGACTTGAAGAGGCCGATAAAGAAAGTGATGTTGAAGTTGTGGGTGCCAAACCGAACTTCAACAATAACAAGAAGAGGCCTATTAAGTTCAAAGGCTCTTATCCCAACAAGGAATGGAAGCAAGCAACTTCGGTAGCAAAGACTTCTACCTCTAGTCGTGGGCAATGCTACAATTGTGGTTCTACGGACCACTATGTAAACGAGTGCCCAAAACCATTTTTTTGTCGTTATTGCAAAAGTTCGGGTCATCTTTTATCTTCATGCCCCACACTTCCAAACAAGAAAGAGGAAAGCTGAAGGTTGTGCAAGCCCCTACTAGCACTTCTCTTTGTCAAGGTATTTCTCATTCTATCCTTGATGGCATTAATTTGTTTCGTGATTATCCTATTTCGAATTTTTTTTGATTCGGGTGCATCTCACTCTTTTATATCAAAAGAACTTGTTAATAGTTTTTCTTTAAATATTATGGTCTTGATGACTTCATTGAGAATTGCGAATCCAGTTGGTGGATCCGCAACACTCAATTTGCTTTGTAAAGATGTCGAGATTATTTTATGTGATTATTCTTTTCGAGCCGATTTGCATGTTATGCGTTACTTAGGCTTCGAAATTGAATTTTGGGAAAGGATTGGCTTAATCATTATGAAGCCCATATCATATGTCCCGAGAGGACTATCTATCTTCGACATCCTCAATCTGTTAAGCATATTTTTATTTTTCTTAATGATTTTGATTCCAATTCGGTGGCATCATTTTATTCTTTAAACCCACTTGAGGAGGAAAATGTTATTTCTCCCATTCAAGTAGTTTGTGAATTTTCCGGTATTTTTTAGCTTGTCATAGGATTACCACCTAAGCGATCTATTGAGTGGTGCTAAGGTCTTTTCAGCTCGACCTTGCCACCGGTTTTTTATCAGTTACGAGTTGCGGAGGGTAGCATTCCACTTACCGCATTCCGCACTCGTTATGATTCTTATGAGTGAATCGTGATGTCATTCGGTTTGTTCAGCTTATTTCATCCATCTTATGAATCGAGTATTCTGCGAATATCTCGATGAGACCATCCTTGTATTCATTGATTATGGATGAAAACAACAATTTAAAATTTGCAAATATTTTTAATAAGATATTTATAAGTATGATTGGATTTTGTTCTTAAAACGAACGAAGAATATTCGTAAAATTTTAAAAAGACATGTTTATAATATAGAAGATGATTTTGTGTTGTATTGCCCATTGAGTGCTTTAAGAATTCTGGTCGATGCGCCTGATCAACGTTATCGATAGGAATCTCCTAAACGCTATGATGAGACAGACAGACACAGTAAATTGACTTGTAATAAGTAAATTTTTCTAAAAAGATGATTACATAAAGTTCATTATAATTTTGAATGTCTTAGCTTTTTGGGAAAGAGGATCAATTAAAAGAAATCCTTTCCGATGCTCCTATTCTTGTGATTCCCGAAGGGAACCAAGAATTGATTGTTTATACTGATACTAGTCGTATTGGTTTGGGTGCCATTCTCTTGCAAAGGGAATGTGTTATCACATATGCTTCTTGACAACTAAAGCCTATCGAGACTAGATATGCCACTCATGATCTAGAGCCCGCGGCCATTGTTTTCGCCCTTAGAATTTGGCGTCATTGTCTTTCGGGAGAGAAATTTGTTCTCTACACCGATTATAAATCTTTGAAGTATTTATTTTCTCAAAAGAAACTTAATTTATGTCGACCACGTTGGCTCGAATTCCTTGCATCTTATGATCTTGGTATTTTCTATACTTCCGGAAAGGAAAATCATGTTGCCGATGCCCTTAGCCGAAAGCAACAAGCAGTTGTTTCCATGATGATATCCAAATGGAATGATTTCGAGACTTTATCCACTTGTGAGATTCGAGACCGTGAATCCAATTCATGTTCATCTCTTGTTTTGTGTAGCCTTGAGGCTCATCCTTCTCTTTTAGACCGCATTCTTGAAGCTTAAAAGCATGATCCCGAATTGGTTCTTCTTAGCCAAAGTTGTAGGGATAAAATTGATATTGAAGGTTTGAAAGACTTTGATATTGATGCTCGTGGCGGTATTCGAAAATTTGGTAGACTTATTGTGCCAAATATTATTGATCTTCGTGAAGACATTTTAGAAGATTCTCATCGTTCTAAATTTACCATTCATCCCAGTAGTATTAAAATGTACACGGACATGAAGCAACTTTATTATTGGGATGGAATGAAATCTGATATTGCTAACTTTATTAAGCGTTGCATGACTTGCCAACTCGTAAAGGCCGAGCATCAAAGGCCCGGTGGGTTATTGCAACCTTTGGACATTCCCGTTTGGAAGTGGGATCAAGTCTCCATGGACTATATTGACGGTCTTCCCCGTTCTCGTTCGGGTCATGATAGCCTATGGGTGATAGTAGATAGACTTACAAAATCCGCCCATTTTCTTCCCGTTCGGTCCAATCGGACCGTACCTATTTTGGCTAAACTCCATGTCAAGGAAATTGTTAGATTGCATGGAGTTCCTACTTGTATTGTTAGCGATTGTGATCCATTGTTTACTAGTGTATTTTGGAAGGGTCTTCAAAAAGCTTTGGGAACAAAGTTTAATTTTAGCACCGCTTATCATTCTCAGTCCGATGGACAAACCGAGCGTGTGAATCAAACTCTTGAAGATCTTCTTCGTGCATGTGTTCTTGATTTTGGTGGAAGTTGGGAAGATCATATTTCTCTTGTTGAGTTTTCGTATAATAATAGCTTCCAATCAAGTATTGGTATGGCACCTTTCGAGGCACTCTACGGAAGGCCATGCCAATCTCCTTCGTGTTGGCTTGAAGCTGGTGAGAAGCTGGTTTTAGGTCCAGATTTTATTCGGGATGCCACAGAAAAGATTGACCTTATTCGTCATAGGATGAAAGAAGCTCAAAGTAGACAAAAATCCTATGCCGATAACCGAAGAAGGAAATTAGAATTTTCTGTGGGAGATTTGGTGTTCATTCGTGTTTCACCTATGAAGGGTGTTGTGCGTTTCAGTCGATCGGGAAAATTAGCACCTCGATATATTGGTCCATTTCCCATCACCGAACGCATTGGTTCCGTGGCTTATCGCCTTTTATTACCGGCTCAAATTTCTGCTATTCATGACATATTCCACGTCTCTCAACTATGGAAATGCCTTCGAGATTCCGATTCTATTCTCGAGCCCGGTGTTATTAAAGAAATTGAAGTTTCGCCTAATTTGACTTATGAGCAACATCCTATTTGTATCATTGCTACGGAGGTTAAACGCCTTCGAAATAAAGATGTTCCTCTTGTGAAAGTTCAATGGTCCTCAAATCCTAAGGATTGCTCTTGGGAATCTAGAGAATTCATCGAGCGAACACATTCGGACTTACTCTCTCGTGCTCCTTAAGGTGAACTTCTCATTTCAAAATTTCTTCTTTTTGTGTTGTTATGCCTTTGTATGGTTGTTACTTTTTATTTCTTTTTCTTAAGTATTGCGAGGACGCAATTTCTTTAAGAAGGGGAGTCTGTAACAACCCGTATATTTTACGATTGTATATTTAAATGTTTTATTTAAATATAGCATCGTTAGTCGGATTTAAGTCCGAAATGTCACTTTTTGTAAACAGTCGAATTAGGACTCGAGACCACTTCCATTGAGTCCAAAATGGCATTTGCGACATTTTTGAGTATAAATATTGATATGTTTGGAGTTGAGTAAAATTTTGATATTTTCATTTAGGGCTTTGGGTTTCAGCCCACCAACCCAACATAATACCCTAACTCCACCCCCTCTCCTCTTCATACATTCTCATTTTCCTAATACTCTCTAACTAAAGTAAAAATGGAGGAAGAGAAAAGAAATTAGATATTCCTAAGCCCTAATTCTCTTAAGTAAAATCAACTTCAAGCTAGAAATCAAGGAGAAGCTTAGGTAAGCATCCTCTTCATCTTCTCCATCTCAATCTCTCTTCAATTTCAGAAATTCCTATAACCTAACTTAGGAAAAACTTCACCTTTGATAATAGATTGAAGATTCTAGAGGTGTTGTTGAAGAGAAATCAATCTTTGCTTGTTCTAGAGCTTCTCATTTGTTGTTTTGGGTTTAAAGGGTGAGTTTTTGAACTCACATCTATGTCTATATCTTTGATAGTTGTTAGGTAGTAATTCCTAACATCTATTCCTTGTTCATTTGCCTTTGAATTGAATTGGTTTGATGAATATTCCAATTTTTGATGTTTTGAAGTCAAATCTTTAAAAATCCTATCTTTGATGTTTGAACATGTTGTTGGGTGTATCAAAGAGCCTATAAGGCTGGGTTGTCGCTTGGCATAAATCCCTAGTCTCTGTTGCTCGTCCGATCACTTTCGTTGGATTTTTGCCCTTCTTGGGCTAGACTAAGAATATTGCAAATGGCAGTTCAGTCGACTGAACCAGAAGGTCAGTCGACTGAACCAGAAGGTCAGTCGACTGAACTGGGGAACAGAAAACTTTCTGTCCCTGTATCAGTCGACTGACCTTCTGGTTCAGTCAACTGACCCAGGAAACAGAAACCTTCTGTCCCTGTATCAGTCGACTGACGTATATGGTCAGTCAACTGAACCAGGAACCCGAGAGTTTCTGGCCTTGTATCAGTCGACTGGCATTCTGGTCCAGTCGACTTAATCCGGGAAAGGTGCATTTTGCCTATTTTAGGCAGTTTGGTGTGGGTTTTCGATTTTTAATCGATTCTTGATGATCTGATTTGTTTTTATCATTTATCGACTTCGATGAATTCTTTTTTTCAGGATTTTTAGGAATATCCATTTTGATGGATCTGGTATCGATTTCTATGGATTTGATTCACGTCTTCGTATGTGAATTTTTGGTGATTGATTGTTTTTACAATCAATTTTGTGATTTGTCACTTTAAAATACAAAGGTTTATACTAGTAGTAAATACTCAAACTCTTTCGCAAAAAACGATTTCAACACTATTTTAATACAAAGCTCGTTTCTAAAACCGTTTTCCAATCTATTAGTATATACAAACCTTTACCTCATTCGTACGAGAAATCCAATTAAGCGACTTAGCAAAACAAGTGGTATGAAACGCTTGCGTTTACTTTGTCGGTTAATTCTTAGACTTGTTCGATTGAAATCTTGTTTCAATTTTTGAGTGGAAATCTACAATTTGTTCGTAAATATTTAAGTTAAGCCAGTGGTTATGGGACATGAAGCTAAACTCATTTATTTACTAGCTTAGTGTAATCGACACTTCTTGATGATCGATGATGATCATTTTGTGGTTTAGCCTAGCGATATGCGATGTCTCTTTGTCCGTGTGGGGGAGTGTACCCCGTTCTGTTGAGCTTCATCTCTTTTTATAGGCTAGCGACCTATGGGTTTTATGGAGTTCGGTTCATCGGGCGTACCGTCATACTACGTCGTTGTTCCGGCTTATTTGAGTTTCAGGTTCCTCGGGCGTACCATTGTACTACGTCGTTGCATCGGCTCTATGGTTAGCGACCATGGGTTAACGACCCGTTTGTGATGCACGTGTTGGTGAGTTTTCATGCTCCCGTTTGTGATAGGCCTCCCCCTTTGTGATTTCTGGATTTCTAGTTGATGATTTCTAGAATTTGTGTTTCACCAATTTTGATGATAGGCATTGATGAGCTCTATCAATTATTTGTGATTTTGGTGAATAATTTAAAGAATGCTATTCTTTTTGGATGTTTGAGATGATTTGGGATATTATATGATTTTTGTTGTTATTTGATGTATATTTGTCGCAGTATGGCATTATTGTTATCATACGTTTTTGTCATATCTCTTATCCAATCCACTTTATATGATATTTAGAGCTAGACTGATCCGTTATATTTTCTTCTTAAATAATACTCGGGTCAGACCGAGGTATTTCAGGTGCCTCTGCTTGACTTCTTATCAGGGTCCGTCATCTGACTTTTGGCTAACTAATTTAGCATAGTAGTTTTTGTTAGTATACATTTGAGATAGAGACTCCTTGTTGTATACTTATTCTTTTGTCTAGCACTTGTATCTATTCTTTTGTGATGTAGTGGATCTAGTTTAACCACTTTTTTTGATGTACACTTTTATGTGTTATATTCATATCTGTTTCCGCCTTTGTAATATGGATGTCTGTGACTGATTTGTGTTATGCTTATTTCTATATTTGTTTCTGAAGTCCTCATAGCCACTGTGTGGTAGCTTTGAGTTTGTATATGATATGTCGGATTTCCTCTTGAAATGAAATGTAAGTTATATTATCTAGCATATCGGTACTTGCACAAAGCAATTACACAGATGGTCACTCCTCAATAGTCTTATTCTTCATGCTAGTCGACGGTATTACCCCGTAGTGTCCTTGGCTAGTGTGAGTATAGAGGTGGGGCGTCACAATTATCCTAGGAGAACGAAACGAAATTTATACGTACAGTACAACATCATCGGAGATGACTGTGCTATATAACTCACGTGTTTCTCCTAGATATTCCCAAAGTTAGTTTGGGTCTTATTTCAATAGTCGGTTATTTAACCATCGAATAACAAACATTCAATTAGAGATTTATTCCATAAAAAAAACAACAACATTGGTTTAGCATATAAGCAATCACTAGCCTCCTTTTATAAATCTTTCATAAATAAAACCATTTGTAAATTACTTGTATAATAATACTTTTACAAAGGTATATCCACCGATTCTTATATTTTCAATACTTAGAAAATATCTATATACTTATCTCAACGGTATAAGTATATTTACACACAGAGAAAGATTCCATTTTTATTTGATTCAAAAATCATTCGCAAACTCCTTATAATTCTCTTAAACAATTTATAAACCATTTTATAAAACTTTTGGAACCATTTATAAGACTTATTTTATAAATCTATAACCCGTTTCTTAAGTCCGTTTATAAATATCTAACCATTTATAAAACTCTCCACCTTATAATGATCTTCCTTATGTCTCCAAACCATTTTATAAGCTCCTTTATAAAATCCAAGTCTTTCAACTCTATTCATAGGTCTCAGAAACATTTATAAACAATTAAAAATCTTTTACTTCAAAACACCATTATATAACAATAATTATTAGCAATAAAAATTTAAATAAATGAAAATTATTAACTTTAAAACATCTTAAAAATAATAATTTGTAATTTCAAAATGTTGTTAAACAGAAATCATAATCAACCTTTACCACTTTTATTTATAAATAATAATAATTTGTTTTCAAACACTATTAATAATCCTTATTATTAATTCCAAACCATAATTATCCTTGAAATAATCAATCTTTCCAAATATTAACATTTTGATAAATTCTTTAAAACAATATTAACTATAAACAAATAACTTTAAACAATACTACTATAATTAAATAACCTTAAAATAATATTAATATAATTTAATAACTTTAAAACAATATTATTATAATTAAATAACTTTAAAATAATATTAATATAACGTAATAACTTTAAAACAATATTATTAGAATTAAATAACTTTAAAATAATATTACTATAATTAAATAGATAATCTTTTAAAACAAAATATTTCTGAAACCCAATTTCGAATTTAAAAATCGTTTCCTGTCTCAAAACCCAATTCCAACTCAACGACAATTTATAGTATTCTTAAAATACTAATTTGAGGCCAATAGTCACCCAACACTTAATCATTATCGATATTGATTTTCTATCACTACTGGGTTTTAGTTTCAAACATATAACAATGTTATAACCATAATGTCCACAATCAGGTTCATTTTTCAATAATCCATATAAAAGGAATATTATCGAAACAATAGCGAGGAATCCTGTTGGATCCCTCCAACCTGTTTCCCCCTGCATCATAAATGTTATATAATTATAAAATATAAATCAACCGCTTCGAGGCGGAATTCGTATTCAAAGGATCATCCGCTCTTACACGGGAATGTAATAGGGTCTCATCTGCTACAATGGGCGGGAATATATTCAAACCAACAAATAAATATAGCAATTCATCCAAACAATCATTCAACAATTTTTATCAACTATATATCATACTAGTTATCCAGAAAGGTGAGTTTAACTCACTGAAATTTTCTGTCGTTGCCGAGGCGTTCTGGTTTGGAATTAAAATCGAACGACGTCCGACTTTAGCCTAAATTTTAACTATCTCCAAATTCGTCCAAACCAGTTCCATCGTGAAGATCTCGATGACACGATTCCAACGCAAAAAACGGCGTTCGAATGCGACCTCGTATAAAGGAGTCATTAAATTTTTAAGCCATCGATATTTAAATTAAAAATAATATAAATAAACTAATTACAACAGCAACTAAATTACACTTATGCCATCTTCTTTCCCAATCACCAATCCCCCAACCATGCCTAAATCATACTCGATCCTAAACCCTAGTTCTAAGCCCCAACGTCAATAATCCAAAATGCTACCGCATCCCTTAAAAACCCGTTTATGTGAAGTACTATCCTCCAGCAACTCAAAGAAACAAGAATCAATTTTTTTTGGTGGAGTATTTATTTTTCTCTTGATTTTTTTTTCTGTTACAGGCAACGGCTTTAAAAAGGAGAAGGGGTATGGCTAACGTAGGGAAGTATGGGCTTGTGTATGTGGGTATGGCTAATGTTGATTGGGTATGGAGTTAAAAAAAACATGTACATATTTATTTTTAATTTAAAAGAATATTCCGATATGACATACCCAAAAATGTCGAACTCCAAACGAGACGTGCCGCCCGACGTTTTATATGTTATATCCCTATTTCGAACACAATGGAACTTTTCACGAGGCCTAATTCAATCATATGCAAAAGATAGCCTTTTGAACCTAATTATTATATTAAATTTTGGATATTAAATTCTACATGTTTCTATCTCGCACGACCAAACGGTTCATCTGATCGCCATGAAATTTGACAGCGTATTATAATTCATTATTACGGATCCAATAAAACTAGTTTCGTCGAAATCCGAGATAGTGCCCCGGAAGGCTATTTTTACCCGTTAATTTTAAATGAATTATTATTAAAAACCAAATTAACCACTTTTAAACCTAAATTAAAATTCTACTATCTTCATTTTTATTAAGTAGAATTTAAATCAGCTTTGAAACCATTTTTATCAAGCTTAAAACCCAAGATTCAATTATGTAAAAAAATTCAATTATTAAATTCAACAATTAAATTATCCAATAAATCGCTATATTTAGAATTCAAGTTATTTAAACCATAAAATTTACTTTTCAATTTTTAAAATTAAATAAATATTCCAATTTCAAATGACAAAAATTCTGGGTTGTTACAGGCTGAGATTAATGTTTTGGATGCTAAGTTTTCCAAGAGTAATTGATGGTAATATGCACTCCAGATGTGGCCAACTCGGACACCACGTGGACGAAGCGATCTCGATGCATGCTAGCAGATGGTACTATGGCGTGCTTATGTCAGCGTAGCAGTATGTCATTAGGAGTGGTTGTTATAAGGTGGTGCTTTTGCAAGTGAGGCAGCAAAGTACAAAATGTGATTGGGTTGTTCACCACAAGCTATCAACGCTATCTTAAGTTGAACGACAAAGATTTTTAATCGCCCAAAGATACTAGGGCAATCTGCGGGTTTCAACCGATAAAGGAATAGTGTTCGTGTCCAAAGGTAAAATAAAAAAGTGCCTAGCTTTTTGAGTTCGCTTCTTTTCTCATGTTGGAGAAGCATAATACAGACTAATTGCCTGGCGCTTTTGTCAAATGAACAGTATAGTCATGGTGTTTTTGTCAAAGAAACAGTATGAGCCACTGTCTCTTTTTGCAAGGGTAATGAAGAGCTTTTATCAAAATTTTGTCTACGTAGGACAAAATAAAGCGGGCAGGGGAGCTGGTCATTGAAGGGTTTTGGCGAACAGGGAAATGTACAGAAAAAACCCATGGGCGGATAGGCATGTTTGAGAATTGACATTGTATGGTCGGTTTGGATAATGGCGAACAAGATGGGGAGGTACCCGAAGAGGAGTCATGAGACACTTTATGCAAACATATAACTGGGATGCGGAAGCTATTTGTCGGCTCTTGCTAAGGAGGCTTTTGCTTTTGGGCTTTGGACGTGACAGACCTAGTGATACTTTTACAAAAAAACGAGCAATATTTACTCCTCTCGAGTTCACCTCTGCAGGTAGGGATGGACTTGTCATATTCATAATTAATTCAAACGATAAGTTGCATGTTCTCATGGATTGCGACAAATGGTGTCTCAAAATGATTTTAGTGATTTGACATTTAATTTGATGGCACACTCAAGTAATATCCTATGGTCGAGATCATTTCTTACTATTTCCATCTAATGATCGAGATTGGAGACCAAAAATCAATAAAAGGAAGGAAGGTCTTCTCCATTCTCTTTACTATTTTCTTTAAGCGAACCCACTATTAATAATCCTTCGACCTCTCAGCAAAAAGGAAGTTCTTCGATTTCTTATTCCCAACTCAGACTTAGCAAAAGTAAGTGTTTTCTACCTTCTTCTCCTATATCTTTCTTTCTCCTCTTCTTGTTTTCGATACTAAGATTTTTTGCTAGTTCCACCTTGCCTTTAGTTGCTTTTCCCCTTGTTTCTTATTTATTGCCAATACACCTAGGATATCTGACGTGGTCTAATAATAGTTAGCGTTGTTAAACTACCAAACTGCCCTTCCACTTAGAGAAGAAGACATAGAAAAGATACTAGGTCAGGGCACGTTAACTGTATTTAAAGGACATTTTTAAATTAAGAGCCGTGTGGTCTGGCCTTTATGTTTAAGCCTTATAACGACGAATTAGGTATGCACGAGGAGGTAGATCTTATGCTTACGTTGCTTCTCTTTGGGGATGCACCAGAGTCATGGTCGACTACCTTTATGCGAAGCAAGTTAGGGGGAGTGTTTGTGCAACAACTCGTATTTTACGTATTGGAGGATCATAAAATATTATTACCTTTTGAATTTATATTGGGTTGTATGACGCTATAACTTTGGAGAATATTGAGTATTGACATTTTTGACCCTTATAGATTTTATTGGATGATATTAGCGTTAAAAACTTGTAATAGCTATAACTTTTGATAGGAGTTGAATTAGGTTCTCAGACCACTTTTTAATGAAATGTACGATGGTTTCTCTTTCCGTAGAGTGGTCCTAATAGCTTTTTGGATTTATAGCTTGGAAGATATAGCTATTTGAAGTTAGACAATTTTTGTGATAACTTAATGGGTAACTAGTGAAGTTTGGTTGAGGCCCAATAATTTATTTTGGGTTTTAGAGTTATATTGGCTGCTATGGCCTCCCCAAATCATTTTCTCAGCATACCAAAATAGATTTAAACTTCTCTTCAGCCAAAACATTCTCCAATCTCTTCCAAATTAAGCCAAAATCATAGATTAATGGGTAAATAGCAAATGAATTATCAAGAGACCTTCAAATATACATTTCTAGGGAGAAAATTTCAGATCTTTGTTAGTTATTTGTCGGTTTGCTCCTTTTTTTGTGAAAATCTTCCATTTTTGGGTATTTGATGAGTAGTTTATCATCTTGTTAGTCCCCGAGGAGTTGGTTTAGATGACAACAACCTTAGAATAGATTATAAAATATAAATACTAACATTACAAGTTTAGATATATATGTATATGCAGGATCTAACTATGCATGTATCAAGAATGAAGACTGTACAGTATAGAGATTCAAGATATAGAGATAGAAGACTCATGAGTATCAAGAATTTCAAGAGTTCAAGTTTCCAAGATAAGTTATATAGTTAGGAATATTTGTTAAAACTCGTAGAAAAGCACTGGCATTCAATTTATTCGTGGAATGGAATCCACTTCGAGCCCATTAAAGGGATGGAACCCTAAGTAGGATGGAACCTACGAAAAATCTAGTGGAACATCTTTTTTTATCCACTTATTTTTAATTCAAATGATTTTACAAAATTATCTTGTTTTCAAAATGATTTCAAAACTTTCCTTTTAAAAGATTCAAAACTCTCTATCCTGATTTTAAATAATTTTAGCCTCAAAAACATCTTTAATTTCAAAGTCAAATTACTCCTGATTTTAAACTATCTTCAAATGATATATTTAACTTTTAAATATTTATACTTAGATTTAAATATAAAATTATAGTTAAATTATGTATATATTGTTCTTTATATTTACTTATGTATTTTAACTATAGTTAAGTATATTTATAAAGTTTAAAATAATTTTAATTTAAGATAGAGGTTATTTTCAAAGAAAATCAAAACACCAAAAATTCCTTTGGGATGTCGACATGCCCATGTACCCTATGTCGACATAGTGTCAGTTGGTTTCAAATTTCAAATTTCAAAAGAAGTGTCTATTCGCCATAACTCTTCATGAATGGTCATGGCAGTTGCTCTTCTATAAATAGGGGTCAGTTTCAACGAATTTTCAATCATATTTTTCTGGTTTTCACTCCTCATCTTCTTCCACATTTCTTAATACAAAATCATACCATTACTCTGCCGAAATCAACATCGAATCATACTCGATTACTTCTAGTGTGATTCTCCATCACTATCTCTACAAGATCCAAGTTCTATTCAGAGTTATAGACTTCTTTGTAATCAATCGAGCGAGAAAAGGTGTGATTGTAGCCTTGGAAATCAATTGAGCGAGAGAAGGTGTGATTGTAGCCTTGGAAATCAATTGGGTGAACTTGTTGCCTCAGAAATCAAGTATCTCTACCCAGAGGATTGTTATTCTGGAGGGTGTACCTCGTAGCCTTGAAACCGAGGGTTGTAATTGTTGAATTGGTTTTGAAAGGAAATCTGTACTTGGTTGTGCGGGACTGGATGTAGGGTAACTCCGAACCAGTATAAAATCCGGTGTGTTCTTTCCTTTACTGCTTTTACTTTATATTTGCATCTGTGTTTGATTCTGTGTTCATATATGTGTCTGATTAGTGCATCCATTGTTAACAAATTAAGATAAACTCAAAAAGATTAACAGATTTCTTAAAACACTATTCACCCCCCCTCTAGTGTTAATTCTAGCCTTAAGATCCTTAATCCGCATTTCTCACATTTGGTATCGGAGCTTTGTTTTCAAAAGTTTCATTATCTGAATTTTGAAAAATTTCAAAATGGCTACTAACACTATTACTGCTATTTCCACCAACACTAGTTCATTTGTAGAAGGTCAGTCTACTGCCAGACCACCACTTTTTAATGGCAGTAACTATGCATATTGGGCATGTAGGATGAAAATTTATTTACAATCTGTAGGATTAAATACTTGGAATATCACACAAACTGAATATTCTGAACCCACAACTAATTTTGCACAGTGGACCACTGAGCAAAAGACTGTTGCACAAAATAATTCTAAAGCAATGAATATTCTGTTTTGTTCACTTGAAAGAAATGAATTTAATAGAGTGTCAGTTTGTAAGTCTGCATATGAAATCTGGAAAACTTTGCAAGTAACTCACGAAGGAACAAGCAAAGTTAAACATACCAAAATTTCCATGCTCACAAATCAGTTTCAGTTATTTAAAATGAATACTAATGAGTCTATTTCAGATATGTATAGTCGATTTCAAGATATTGTGCATTCTTTAATATCTTTGGGAAAGGAATTTTTGGAAGAAGATCAAGTCAGAAAATTATTGAATTCTCTCACTCCAGAATGGGATCAAAAGACACTTGCAATTGAAGAGGCAAATGACATCAGTACTTTAAAGATAGAAGAATTGATTGGAAATCTAATGTCGTTTGAAGTTCAAATGATCGGGAGAAGAGAAAGCAAAGCATCTGAAAAGAAATCAATGGCATTCAATGCATTAACCGACGGATCAGATTCAAATAGTGATAATGATGAAGAGATAGCATTTATGACCAGGAATTTTCGGAAATTTCTGAAATACAGAAAGATGAATAATCTCAAGAGAAACAACTTTAAGAATTTCGGTAATCAGACTACAGTACCAAACTTTATCAAATGCTTCAATTGTGACGAACCAGGTCATATCAAAAGAGACTGTCCGCATCCAGATAAGCAAAACTCTCTTACAAACAATGATTCTGCAAAGAAACGGAAACGTGCATTCATTGCTACTCTAGATGACTCTGACTCATCCTCCAGCGACGATGAACAGAAGAAAGATAATTCAAATTTGTGTTTCACAACAATTCTCGATTTAGTTGATACCAAAGACACGGACTCTGAAAAAGGTACACGTTTACAATACATTGGCTGAAATTGCATGCTTGAATTGATTGATTGATTGGTTGTTGTTGAATTGATTGATTAATTGATTTTGAATTGATATGTTGTTTGAATTTTAAAATTTATTTTCTATTTTTTACTATTATTTTTATTATTTTTTACACATTCTGAAATATATTATAAGTACAATAATATTTCAGAAATATAGACATTAATAATAATATTTATATATATGTATATTAGATAACTTAGGAAAATCATGTCATGAAAATTCAAAGCCACATGTCGACATGGCCCCTACCATGATGTCGACATGCCTACCTGAATTTGAATTTCAAATTTTGAATTCAAATGTTTTAATTTCCCTCCACCTTTTCACTTCATTTATTCCTCTGAAAAGATACCTTTTGACTAGAGAATATGTCCTTTGAAAGTCTATTTATCCACTATCTTTTATCATATCTTTTCACCTTCATTTTCAAATTCAAACTCTCTCTTCATATCTTCAAGCTCTCTACTCTCTACTCTAATGGCTTCTTCAAGCAACCCCTCAACCATGAGAATTTCCAGAAAAATCAAAGAGCAATTACTCAATGATTCGGAGGCAATTAAAGCATACATCAATTATGCTAACTATGCCAAAGTCCATCCCGGAAAATTTGCTATTTTTCAAGATTTTTCTTCTTATGAAATTGATTCTCTTTTTGCAAACAATTGTGTTTTAAGTCTTATTGACTCTTCTCAAAATGATTTTGTTTGCTATCCTAATCTTGTCAATATCTTCTATGCTAATTTAAACCGTGGTTTTTATATTGGAAATGAGAATGAAATTTGGAGTAATGTCAAAGGCACTCAAATTGTTTTGAATTGTGACCTTTTGGGTACCATTCTCAATTGCAAAAGCACGGGAATGGATCTTTCTAGTTTTCAAATCGATGAACATGATCGTGAGACATTTCATCATATTTTTGAAGGAGATGAAAACTTTGAATTTAAGAATCGAAACTTTCGTCCTAAAGCAAGAATTGTCAACCTTCTTTTACAACATACTTTGACCCCAAGATCGGAAAATTTTAACAATCCTACTTCAAAAGTGTGCAAAGCACTTTTCGCTATTTTCGGAAATTATGATATCAATTGGGCGCAAGTTATTTTGGATGAACTTCGTCCTAAAAATTTTGAAATGGGAGAAAACACTTTATATCATGGAATTTACCTTACTCGGATTTTCAACTATTTTGGAGTAAATTTCAAAGGAGAAGAATTTATTTCAAGAAAAGTTTTTAATCTCTCAAACATTTCTCTCATGAAAATTCCATATGTTTTTCAACCTTATGAAACCCTTACCGAAAAGGAAGAGCGTTTGGCTCATGAAGAAATGGAAGAGGAAGAAGAAGAAGAAAGGGATGAAATGGAAATAGAAGAAGAAGAAGAAGGTGAAACATCTCTAGAAAGTATTGAATATCCATCCAATCCTTCCAACAAAACCCTTCTCAAAAACCAAAAGATAATTGTGGAGAATCAACGGATTTTAAAACGATCCGTTAGTAAGAAGTTGGATAACATTTCTTTGAAGATGAACAAGTTCTTTTCAAAAGTCAGCAAGAAACTTGGACTATCTTCATCATCTTCATCTTCTAACTAGTTTTATCTTTTAGTATCTTATTGTAGTTGTCTTAGGTTGTTTTTTCGAATGTTCATGTAGTTCATTATGCTTAATCTTTGTATTATCGTAATGAAATTGAATTTCCTTTCTGTTATCTAGCTTATCCTATCTTCTGAATAAATGTTAGTATATTATATAAATTTATATATATACACAATTATTCACGAAATCATAGTTGATATAAATTTTCACTAACCCATGTCGACATCCCCTAGTAGACCATGTCGACATGTACTGGTTAGAAGTGACTATTGATTTTGAATTTGAAATATGAATAACTACCAAATGTCTATTCATTTCAAACGAATTTCTACACCTATATATATACCTTTTTCTTCCAGAAATCTTCACTGAAATTTATTTCTCATTATCTTATCCTTCATTTCTTTCTCTAATTCAATTATGGCCAATCCTATTCACAATCTATCTAAAAATCTTGAAGAACCACTCAATTCATTCAAGAATCTTCTATCTTTCATTCTATGAAACCAGCGTCACTTAGAGTTGAGTCAAATGCAGATGATCAAGGAACAAGAAAGGCATTTCGATGCGATTCGATGGATGATCTCCTCTCTACACAAGGATGATAATGAAGCACATCCTCCTGTCTCTCTCACCAATGACAATGAGAATTGGGATGCAATTAAAGCAGACCCTATATTTGGAGAAGATGGATGGGTAGATGTCCCTCGAAACGTTTAATTTTCTTTCTTTGTTTGATTTATTTGAATTAATTTGTTTGATTTGGTTTGATTTGATACTTTGTGTGGATTGATTTTATTTGGTTTGAAGTTTGATGTGTGAAACATATATATATACACTGAAATGAATATAGTCTTTAATTAAGTTATTATGCTCATAAGTATCATTATGTCTTAATCTATATATTATATATTCCGTTGTATAGTTTATCAATGCAGGTACTGAAGTCCAAAAATAAGGGGGAGTAAGTTTTTGTTGATGACAAAGGGAGAGAAATATAAAATAGGGTAGTTAGGCATAGATTAAGGGGGAGTTGTTAGTTTTAGGGGGAGTTATTAGGATAGAAGGAATATTTTATAAACAAAGGTTGTCATCATCAAAAAGGGGGAGATTGTTAGTCCCTGAGGAGTTGGTTTTGATGACAACAACCTTAGACTAGATTATAAAATATAAATACTAACATTACAAGTTTAGATATATATGTATATGCAGGATCTAACCATGCAGGTATCAAGAATGAAGACTGTACAGTATAGAGATTCAAGATATAGAGATAGAAGACTCATGAGTATCAAGAATTTCAAGAGTTCAAGTTTCCAAGATAAGTTATATAGTTAGGAATATTTGTTAAAACTCGTAGAAAAGCACTGGCATCTTAATATCCAATTTATTCGTGGAATGGAATCTACTTCGAGCCCGTTAAAGGGATGGAACCCTAAGTAGGATGGAACCTACGAAAAATCTAGTGGAACATCTTTTTGTATCCACTTATTTTTAATTCAAATGATTTTACAAAATTATCTTGTTTTCAAAATGATTTCAAAACTTTCATTTTAAAAGATTCAAAACTCTCTATCCTGATTTTAAATAATTTTAGCCTCAAAAACATCTTTAATTTCAAAGTCAAATTACTCCTGATTTTAAACTATCTTCAAATTGTATATTTAACTTTTAAATATTTATACTTAGATTTAAATATAAAATTATAGTTAAATTATGTATATATTGTTCTTTATATTTACTTATGTATTTTAACTATAGTTAAGTATATTTATAAAGTTTAAAATAATTTTAATATAAGATAGAGGTTATTTTCAAAGAAAATCAAAACACCAAAAATTCCTTTGGGATGTCGACATGCCCATGTACCCCATGTCGACATAGTGTCAGTTGGTTTCAAATTTCAAATTTCAAAAGAAGTGTCTATTCGCCATAACTCTTCATGAATGGTCATGGCTGTTGCTCTTCTATAAATAGGGGTCAGTTTCAATCATATTTTTCTAGTTTTCACTCCTCATCTTCTTCCACATTTCTTAATACAAAATCATACCATTACTCTGCCGAAATCAACATCGAATCATACTCGATTACTTCTAGTGTGATTCTCCATCACTATCACTACAAGATCCAAGTGCTATTCAAAGTTATAGACTTCTTTGTAATCAATCGAGCGAGAAAAGGTGTGATTGTAGCCTTGGAAATAAATTGAGCGAGAGAAGGTGTGATTGTAGCCTTGGAAATCAATTGGGTGAACTTGTTGCCCCGAAAATCAAGTATCTCTACCCAGAGGATTGTTATTCTGGAGGGTGTACCTCATAGCCTTGAAACCAAGGGTTGTAATTGTTGAATTGGTTTTGAAAGGAAATCCGTACTTGGTTGTGTGGGACTGGATGTAGGGTAACTCCGAACCAGTATAAAATCCGGTGTGTTCTTTCTTTTACTTTATATTTGCATCTGTGTTTGTTTCTGTGTTCATATCTGTGTCTGATTAGTGCATGCATTGTTAACAAATTAAGATAAACTCAGAAAGATTAACAGATTTCTTAAAACACTATTCACCCCCCTCTAGTGTTAATTCTAGCCTTAAGATCCTTAATCCGCATTTCTCACACATCTCACAACATATTATATATGTTTTATATGTTTTAACATGTTTTGAACCCATTTTTAAAGTCGAAAAGATGTTTTGGGACTGTTTTAAAATGAAATCTAAAATAAAAAAAATGAGATTTAAAGGATTTAAAGTGATTTAGTCATGTTGTTTTGATGTGTAGTTGATTATATCGAAACTGGGCCAGCTCGCAATGGAGGAATTGGATAAATTTCAAAAAAAAATTCCATTATTGCATCTTTAATGGGTCTATGTAGTCTAATTTATTTATAACTTTTCTAAATTTTACGTTAAATAAAATCAATATTTTATTTAAATTTATAAATAAAGTTTTATTTTATATAATTTGTATTATATTAAATATATGTGTATCATATACACGTGTATGCATGCATGCATGTGCTATAGGGTAATGTGTACATAGTTTTGACATGCGCGTAAGTAAATTTTGGGATTTATACCGCAACGAACATGTTACCCTTTCGTGTATACAAATGGATTGTCTAAATGTGTGTATATATATATGCATAAAATTGTTTATATATATATATATATATGAAAATTTAATTATTATAAAATATTAATTGTAAATTATTTACATGTAACATTAATTAAAATACATATACATACATACATACATACAAATGAATATAATTAAATTATAAAATATTTTTGAACATTAATTTGTAAAATTATTTAGAATATTTATAATATAAAATTCAAACTGAAATTTATATACTTTTGATATATAAATATATAATTAAATTGAATACATATTACATATATAACCATATAACTAGTTATATATATATATAATTTATAATTAGAAATATATTTTGCTGTTGCTTTCGATCTTATAATAAAAATAATTTTTTATTTTGATTTAGTTTTCAATTTTAAATAACTTATTAGTTAAAAACTTATAATTAATTAATAAACTGTATGGAAATAATAAAAAATATTTTCAAAATCGTAATATTTAGTTTAAAATACACAAAACTTTTCCAAAATTTTATATTATTATAAATACGTACATACATACAGTTATTTATATAATTAAAACTGAATTAAATAGTAGTATATACATACATTAAATATCCAAAAAAATTAATTTTTTTATTATTTCCAAAAACAATGCTAACAAAATTAAATTTTGCTAAGTTTTAAAAATATATATTATATAGTGTTAAGCTTTTGAAAATTATATTTGATATTTAAATCCATATAATATATTATTATTTAAAATTTCAAAAGTAATTTTTTACAAATTTCAGGCCAAGAACATGTATAAACAAATAAGCATGAATTTTTTTTAATATATATACACACACACTTATACATACACACACACACACAACCATTAGCATGTGACAATCCATCGATATACCGATTTGCGATATTTTTAACAAAATAATATATAGAACAATAATCATATAAACATTACAATATAATAGTAAACTAAAAGAATATCTTTCACTACAGCCTAAAGAACGCATGTTGAAACGAAGAAGTGAACTCCTTGAATCAAATTCCAACCTCAAAGTTGCTAGCTCCCGAAATACCTTACCACCGACGATTGAATCGAAGTAATTTAGTATGATTTTGTACTTGGATTTTTAAGGCTGCTAGAAGCCATGGCCGACCTCCCTTTTTGTTGTTCGACCTCCCTTTTTGTTGTTGTAGAAGTGCAAAAAGTCTTAGCTTAAGTGAGGGAGAGGTGGCTTATATAAATGAAAGATAATGGAGCAAAAAGTGGATCTAGGTCCTCTTTTTTCTCTTACTCATTCTCTTATTTATTTATCATTCAAAACCCACTTGCCATATCAATATATGGCCGTCCTCACCGTGGACATCTGTAACTGGCTATCAAAACCTTCTTTTGGGCCATATAAAATATTCTGGGCCCTAATAATATTCATTGCATTTAAATCTAATTTAAACGCATATCGATATCGCATGTAGATTAGTGTTTATATAACTATTATACACACACTATTTAATATTGTTCAATACACATCAAATAAAATTTTATAATTAATACTTCATAAATATTAACTAATTTATAACAATTATAAATTAATTAAATCGGGTGGTAAAAGGAGTATTCAACGTTTCAATTATGTGACCCTTAAGTGTAAATCTGGTCAGTGATAATATCGAACAATTCGAATATTAACGTGCACATGTTACTTAGCAGACGGTGTGACATTTTGGCCAAATTTATCACTTACTTGGTTTCGGTAAAATCTAGTTTTACTTTGTTAAGCATTACCTGGTAGTGACAATTATTTACACTAATTCTCTTCGTCAAAACTATATCACTTTGGATTATGGAACTTGGTAATGGTCAAAATTCTAATATCGTCCATATTCAACTTTATAGTCTAAACACAAAGTCCTTGGTTCAATAATAATAATAATTATTAACCGAAATACTTTTGCTAGAGGCTTTGATTTTGGGTTGACTTCAGTTGATCGTGATACTAACCTCATATAACTTAGGTGACGAATCCTCTCTTGAATAGTGTTTCACTTCTAATGCTTCCAATTGATCCAACTGCAGTCGTTTGATGGATGTTGTGCCATTATTTAACTATAATCAAAGCGAAGCTTCCACATTGAATGCTATCGAGTATTCTCAAGTTGAGAGAACTATGTAACTTTGTGACATCGATATTTTCTATTTGACCTTAATTATATTAACCAACAGAAAACTATCGAGTGAGTCATTCCATGGTTACGTAACTCCTTAGTGCCCCCAATAGTCCTGAGTAATACACCACCCAACATTTAGAGAGCGTTACGTACTCTAGTCTCAACGGATGTATCGATATCCAATTTCAATACATCTTGACTAGGAAAATTTAAAACGATATGTTTAGTTTCATTATGATAAATTATCATGGTTATAATATTTTGTAACTACTATCACAATTATGGATTTTCTACTAAATATACTTTTACTTAATTAATTAATATAACACATTATATTAAGTATATAATAGAAAGAAAACACATTTTATTTCGAACAAGATTGGTTATCGAGTTATATATATATATATAATTACATAATTGCCCCTAAGGTATTACCCCCAACTCTATCAATCTCTCACTTGCAATTAGGACCAATTATGGAATCTATTTCTCATACCTTCAATCAGTTTGATGAGAACTGATCGAGTTAGACCCTTCATGAATGGATCTGCTGTATTGTTTTAATTATCTACCTTGTCAATCAACTCTCTCCGATGCTGATAAACTACCTTTATCATGTCGAACAATACGGAGTATGTTTTGACTTATAGTGATCTCTTATTATTACATTGTTATCATATAACAATGACATAGTATTCTTAATACTTGGAATCACCTTTAGCTCGGTTATAAATTTGTGCATTTATATTTATACATTGCTTTAATTATGGCGCCATTCAAGGCAATGTAGTTAACCTTTCACTGAATTGGCGATAACCTTTCATTTGAAACATTTTTAACTTAAAGCTTCTTAATTAAGATTTAAACATGAATTTAATATTGATATATTATACTCGATAGCACTTATGAAGTTCAAGTCTGAACACTCCTTCATAAGGAGTTCGTAGTTTCTGCAATCAATTCTCTAGTATTTTGTAAATACATGAGAATACTCTAAACTACCATTTAGTGATCTTAATTTGGATTTGTTATTCGCTTAATGCATCAAATACATAAGCACAATATGATATTGTGGATAATATAACATGTACGATAATTTCTATTGCCAATGCATAAGGAATCCATCTTACATGTTCCATATTAGACATTTTAATAGGTGTCTTTACATATCATTTGGGACATTCTCAACATTCTTTATACTTAATATAAAAGATATAATTTACAAATCCAACATCGAGTATTAAATAACCAAACTATTACTGATTTTAACATAAGTACATCGTTAACAGTCAACAGTATGTTGTTTGCTTATACTCTAGAAATATCTATGTACCTTTTAGTGTTCTTCTTATGGATACATGCTTCCTCTGAATTTTGACTGAAAATCAAACTATTCAATATTTCTAACATAAAATTATTCAATTTTGATGCTTATAGAATTATACTTTCGTATCATTTCTTGGATCATATCCTAAAACTCACAAATTCAATATTACTCCCACTGGCTTCAAGACACTTTGGTTGTTATATGCAAACAGTCCATTCTAAATCATTATTTAGTATTTTCAATTTCAACACATATATACCAAACACAAAGTCATGCCAAGTGATAATTTTGTGAGTAAATCCGAATTAACTTGAGCATGTTCAATAACGAACCTATTAGGTCAATTTCAACAATTGAAATTTACGATGTTATTCTTATTAACGTTGCTCATTATATTATAACTGCATTTGTCTTGCTCTTAAAGACTCATTCGCCGCTGATGGATCATACCCCTTTGGGTACCGAAATCATATTTTGATAATGTACTTGGAATTCCTTTTAGATTTGTATATCATACCATATTGCAGAGTCAATACTCTTAATGGTTCAATTGGCAACTGAGGATTATCTAATCTCGATATTGATAAGAAACTCATAGTTTCTCTTTGGTGTGTGAGAATGCTTATTAGATGCTCTAATACGATGTGTTCGTTTAGGTTCGGTTAATTTCATTTCATCCTACATAATCAGTTTTATATTTAGATCATATCCAAATCCATTTTCCTACAATAATTTCTTAAAGAAATTCCTTCGCTGCGAAGTTGGTATTTCTTGAAATAATAATTGTTTCTCAGCTCAACGGAACGAGTATTCATAAACATTTTATGAATTGTCTTATATATAAAACTGGTCTGTTTTTTAGTTTACTATATTTATATTCAAAACATAAATTGGTCATCTAATGACGATTGTTCCCGAACTCCTTTTGGGGGAAATTCATACAAGATCCCTCATGACCAATTATTATTTGTGATCTTTTGACTTGCACAAACTGCCAACTCTTTGGCCTAGGATATGTTGGGATTTCTTATATAACCTTATCTTGTATGATTTTGTAAACTATTCTTTACACGAAATTAATTTTAACATTGTGTACTACTCTTAAATACACGACCTTATAGGAAAAAATTAACTCACCCTCACTCACCATTAATCATACTTTGTTAAACAAAGTTCGATTACTCCTTATCGATAAATCATTATGTATCACAGGGAGGAGTGACTATCGAGATTGAATTTTTATTCATTCTTAGGTACATTTGGAATATACTCACCAATTCGACCAAATCGAATCATTTTTATTTTTTATTGCACGTTGCTTTATTTACTTTCGTTTTATATTCCATGAGCTTATCATTAACATACCATATGTGTACCGTATGCACAAGTTCATGTTTACGATAATTCATCGGTGAGTACAACAAAGTACAAGGAACCGTTTTGGAATCCACTATATGTATCAAACCGTAGAGTTCATTAACTCTTACGACGCTCCAACTGAATGGGTGCCTTGCCATTAATTGTCTAAGATATAGATTACCAGTACCATGTGATTCGTAATCATATAATAAAAATTATTTCTCAAAATTATGGCTTAGTCCACAATTCCAGAATACTTACAAATAAATTTAGACATTTCTATATTTTCCAATGCATCACAAATACCAGTACTATAATTTTTTTATAATGAATATTCATAATATTCATATTGAAATAAAACTATGTCTATTTTTCAGTAATACTAATAATAAGAATTATTCATAAATAATGTTTGGTACATTTTATGAAAACAATTTTCATAACTTGATGCGACCAATGAGTGTTATATGACATGCTCCCACTATTTCCGTCATTACTATAATAACATATAAAATACGAAACTTCATTCAACCACTTAATATAGGGTATTTCATTTACTCAGGCTGGTTTACCATCGAGAATTTTCAGATCGAGTATCTTAAATTCAAAGAAATCAATATCATAGAAAACAATTTTTTATGTGAAAATACTTTTGGAATTTAAATCATATTCTCATTCCAATGTTTAGTATCTATTATTATTTTACAATTCTTATATCTAAATTTCTTTATGAAGTAGAAATGACCATTCACTCTCTTCATCCCAACCGTTCCTTTGGTTACATCTAATCTCATACATTCGATTTCCATTCTAAATAGTCAAACCATTCAAAGGAAATCCTTACTACAATATCATAATGAACTCTTTACAAAAGCACATTTTATCATCCTTAACTTTTAAGGATATCAGGTAAATTGCACTTTACGTAAACTGACCAAACCGACAGTTCAGTGATCAAATTCTTAGATCTATCTTATAACCTTTGGTCCAGTGTTACATTTAACACAACAAGACCATTATTGTAATCAATCACATTGAATACACAATCTCACACTATAGTTTACTTACTTATTACAGTGAACTAATTTCATTGAGGTTTCGTACATTATGAATTGTGATTGTCACCATACATCATTTATATGTGATCATATATGGATCAAATGTCCATATTCTTGTATTACTTTTAGAGTTCAAAACTCATTGAAGACAATATACAATCTCGGGCAAGTAAACTCATAAGTGACTATGATACGAACATATTCAGTGGTTGAATAAAAAGGCACTTGCATGGGCCAACATGCAAAAATTTATTGGTAAGTTCATTTTATATTTCTATTTATCAATATTGATTTAGTTCATTTATATATTTTAATTGGTAAATATTTTATCAATTATATTAATTACACAAACTTACTAGTGTAGATTATTATGACTTTACATAGCGGATGTTCTTACAATATTAGAAAGGTTAAATGTTACCATTTCATTTCTTTAATAAGGCTCCCACTAGTCTTTTATATTTCTCCAAACCCTAAGATGAAACGTAGAGGTTTTTCGACTTCATTGGAAGGTGTTAGGACTCATATATCTTAGGATTCTAACCTTAAGGAAAACTTATCAAATCATACTCCCATATACGATGGATAACTCCTTATTGGTTGTATCATATACAACTCCTAACCCGTGGTTTCTTATCCCAGTCTCATTTTTACCTTGAGGAAAGCTCAATAAGTAAAAAGAGATTATTGGCATGTATTCATCATTTTACGACGACCAAAGTATACTATACATACCTTAAGGAAAGCTCAACAAATATGTATGAGTATCTTACTTCATCTAGTCTATACATTAATAATACTACACAAAACATCTCTAGCTTGAGGAAAGCTCAATAACTAGAGAGTATGCAAGTAATTTATTAATGTATAATGATAGATGACAACTTTATATTAAATATTCATAATCTTCAATATATTATATCAAGTGACATCGACTTATGGAATAATGTATTTCTCATGAAATACCCTTGTGATTCAAGTGTCAAACACATTGAAAATCACAGTATATGTACTATACATATGTATTTATTCCTTAGGTCTAATTGGATTTCTTACTATTACACTTTTAGTTTATACATTCGTATTATACGAGTTTATCATTATATAAGTTTTATAGTTTATTTAACTTATATAATATTTTTTGTATAACATTATATTAATTAAATTTTATTTAATTCATAGAATTAATTAACACTTTAATTAATTAATATATTATTCAATTATAACATATTGTATCGAAGATATACTGTAATCTTTATAGTAACACATATATATCTTATATATATATATATTGTAACACCCTGGTAATTTAACAGAAATTTAAAATGAAAATTTAGTAAGAAAATTAAATTAAACGAAAATAAGGTCTTAAAATTAAATTTTCACAAACGTCCGAATTCGGCTATGAAATTTGTACCACTGTGTTCGTAGTGATTTTATGGATAATTTTCGTATATAACTTATCAAAATCTGAGTTAGTATGAGAGAGTTATGAGCGACTGAAGGATAAACAAGAAATTAAAAATAAAATATAAAAAAATAACATGGTCAGGTCGACCCAAGTAGGGCTTAGGTCGACCGGTAGCAGTCGACCCAACCCTAAGAAGCGGTCGACTTGATACGCTGTTGTTCGAGAGATTATCGATCTGGAGCGTGGTGAATCGATGGTCGAGATTGATTGCTCGGTTATGAAGTAGTTGATGGGCGGTTGAGATGTTAGCTGAGGTCAATCCAATAGTCATTAGTGTTAATCTAACCATATAAGTTAGTAATCAAACCCTGATTCTTGTATTCAGCGTACAGTAGAGAAACCCTATCAAAATTTCTACTGAAACCTTAATCTCTCAAACCCTAAAACCCAAATCAAAATTTAAATCAAATTAAGGAGCAATGCAAGCAATCAAGAAGGAGACTAAGGAGATCTAGAGAAGAGCTACCAATTGGAGGCCGATTTTCTTGGATCTAGAGCTTAGGCTGACGATGAGTGGGTACAGATTTAATAATTTGGTTAATATAATTGATTTTAAACTGTTTTAAGTGGTTTGGATTGCTGATACCCCTAATTAACTTGTTAATTTGAAATTGAATTGGCTAAAACCTAAACACTGTAATTTAAATTGAAATTAGATTATGAAATTGGGTAGATTTGACTATTAATGCTAACTTGTAACCCTAATCTACAAACCTTAGAATTAATTGAAATTGGGAAACTAACTAAACTGAAAATTTGGGTCAATAGTAGTTATTAATCAACCTGAGTTAATGACGTTAATTTAAAACTAATCGACATAAAAGAAATTGACAAACCCCAATGAAAACAACGTGAATGGTTGACCTTGGATAGCCGCGTTCGACCGGTAGCGGTTGACCTGGGGATGTCTCGGGTCGACCGCCCGAGTTAAAAATGTACAAATCTGTTTTTGACCTAAGTCCCAAATTAAATGAATAAAAATTATGTAATTAGTGAGCTGGTTACTGAGCTAATTTGGGTTAAGTAATTCGCGATATTTGATATTGGTATGGGCGTTGTATATCACATAAACGGAGTTGATTAGGGTGATTCATTTCGCAATAGGCTCAGGGGTGTTCCGTACAGGTGAGCACAGCACTGTCAGAGACACTTTTTGAGAGAGCTTAGTACTAACGGGAGATCCAAGTACGCACATTTCTAGAGCAGCGTGGTACGGGTGGACATCGATGTAGTACAATAAGTGACTATAGATATCGATTAAATTGGAGTCCGGTACTAACGGAAGTTCTTATGGAGCCCCCGGTGCAGTACAATAAGTGGCATATCGGTACAGTTGTTCTCATTTTGGCCGATCATTAGTGTGAGGTTTGATCAGTAGGTTCGACCTATTGTGTTAGATAAGAATCCCTAGACGTTGACCTTAGGAGTTCTCGGACACTTGCTACACATCCTATATCACTTAGAGTAGATTTAAAGTTAATTGCACTTAATCATCTTATTAAACTTGTTCTCATTCACCAGACTTTTGTCTGATCCATTTCTCTTTCATCTTTTTCCCTATCATGGTTGGACATGGCAGATCCTGTTTCAGATACTTGGAGAGAGTCATGCTTTAATTAGAGTCTGCTTTTATCAAATCTTCTCTTTATGTATCATTTTATCATGTCAGTACAATTATTTTCTTATATCAGACTATGAGGGATATATTTTGCTATGTACTTTGATTTTGATTTTGTACTGATATTTTTCTAAGACTATGATTTGATATTTTCTTAGACTAGTATTTTCTATGATATTTATATGTCCTATTTCTTCCACCGTGATATGTTTTGGACAGTTAGATTATCTTTTCGATGTGATATGTTTTGATATTATACTCGTTTATCTTAGGCTCTAAGATGTTAAAGCTTTAAAAACCCCAACGATCCGCATTTCTCTGTGCGATGGCTTTTGGTGCGTGTCGGGAGGTGCGGGTTGTCACAGTTGGTATCGGAGCATAGGTTCAATATTCCTTAGGATTAGGATCGTATTGAGAGGCGTATTTTGAAAAGTTTTTGAAAAAGGAAATGATTTCCAAAGTGGATTTCAAAAAGTTTTTCTAAAATGTTTTCAAAAATGGACTTTCTATATATATATATATAAAGTATTTTAAAAAGCTTTCTAAAATTTTCATATCTGAAAATCCCTAATTTTTGTGCCTATGCTATATTTGAATCGTGTCTATGTTATCCTTCTTATCGTGCCTATAACGTCTGTGAAAATTTGCTAATGGAATTCTTAAATTCATAGGTAGGAGATGACCGATCCCGTAGGTTCTGTCTCTGGCGATCCAGCCAAGATCCCAAGCGTGAACATTCCTATATGGTTCCGCCAATACCTTTAGGGTAGGGGACATGCCGAGTTCAATCCAACTAGAGAGCCCATGGAGGGAGTGGTGGGTGAGGTTCCTGCCCGCCCACCTACCGCTTTAGATTTTGCTAAACCGTGCAAAGATTTTTCTAGTCTTGGAGGCATGCCGTACTTGAGCACAGAGTCTTATGTGGATTCAAGAGCATGGATCCATGCTTGTGAGAGGATATTTGGTCTGATGGGATTGACTGATGTTATGAGGAGGCAACTAGCTACTTGGCAGTTGCGAGGTGAGGCGTTGAGCTGGTGGGAGGTTATTGAGGCTGAGGCTGATGGGGATGATATTTCTTAGAATGAGTTTCGTATGAGGTTTGAGATGATGTTCCTTTCTAGAGCAGAGGAAGGCGAGTAGCTAGAGAAGTTTATCCATCTCAAGTAGGGAGATATGACAGTCAAGGAGTATGTGAACCAATTTAATGAGCTGGTTAGGTTTGGTATGAAGTTGATTTTCACACACCACACAAGAAAGCTCTTAAATTTGCTAAAGGATTGAATCAGCCACTTCAGAATTTAGTTGTGAGTCATATTCCGATGGGTGCTACCCAGGAGAGTCTAGTGGAGATGGCTTTGCTAAACACCATCTCCAAGAAAGAAGTGAAGGAAGAGGCTCAAAATCCCGTGGAGAAGGGGTGACAGAAGGGCAAGAAGAAGGGATGATTTGAACCAAAAGGGAAGATTCAGAAGAAGGACTTGAGATGCAATAGGTGTGGCAGGCAAGGACATTTTGCTAAGGATTGCAGCGTGGATCTATTTAAGATAGAGTGTTATAGCTGTGATCAGTATGGGCATGTGAAGATAACTTGCAAAGCACTGCCGAAAGCTCCTACTCAGACTTCTACTCAGGTGTTCCAACCTATGCACTAGAGGCAGTCCCAAGCTCGAGTGCACAATCAGTGGTAGACAAGGGTAAGAAGGTGGTGATCTAAGGTGTGTTAATTCTTTCCAATTTATTTATTCGTGCATTATTTGACACTAGAGCTTCACATTCTTTTATCCTCTAGACTTGTTGATGACTTGCACTTAGACACTACTATTGTCGTATACCCTATAGTTGTGTCGTACCCCATAGGAGGACCGACCAATTTATCTATGTTGCGTAGGGGTTTGAAGTTGTTTATCTTAGGGGTTGAGTTTGATTGTGATGCCTTTGTAATTCTCTGGGTTTGAGTTGATATTAGACATGGACTGGTTGACTATGTATGGCGCTATTTTAGACTGTTATAGGAAGGTTGTTCAATTGAGCACTTGTAGTGGACGTAGCCTAGAGGTATATTGCGACCCTTGAGGATCTGTTATGTTAAGCTACTTATATTCGTTGGACCTATCACATGACAAGCTTAGTAAATTTCCTGTAGTTAGAGTCTCAGAGACTTTCCTGATATTTTTATTGAGGTTGCCGGTCTCCTGCCCTAGAGAGATATCGAGTTAGGATCTATCTAGTTGAGAATGCTAGACCTGTCGCCTTACCATTGAGGCATATGGCTTCGAAGGAGAGGCGTGAGTTGAATAAGCAGGTTAATGAGCTATTAGAGAATGGCTTCATTCGGAGGAGCATTTCAACGTGGGGAGCACCAGTCGTCTTTGCCAACAAAGTGGATGGTTCTCAGACTGTGTTGATTATATGGAGCTTAATAAACTAACAAAGAAGAATCGTTATTCTTTGCCCCGCATAGACGATCTCTTCGATTAGTTAGTTGGAGCTAGAGTATTTTCTCAGTTGGATTTAGCTACCAAATTCCACCAGTTGCGCGTAGCTGAGGATAATATTTAGAAGACAACATTCCGTACACCTGATGGATTATATGAGTGGTTAGTCATGCCCTTCAGACTAACTAATGCACCTGCCTACTTTATTGATTTGATGAGCCATGTATTTAGGGGGCTGCTGATCAAGTTTGTAGTGGTATTTGTGGATGATATTTGGTTTATTTGAGGAGTAGAGAGGATCATGCATTGCATTGCATAAGCTTAAGGCTAAGTTTTCAAAGTTCCACTTTTTAGAGAGAGGAGGTACGCTTTTTGGGACACATCGTCTCAGAAAGTGGTTTAGTAGCTAGCCCTAATAAAGTGGTAGTAGTTCAGTATTAGCATGTTTCGAAGAATGCCACGGAGGTGAGAAGTTTCCTTAGTTTGGTGGGCTACTATTGCAAGTTCATTAAGGACTTCTCAAAGATTTATGCCCCACTGACTCGTCTTACCAAGAAGAATGTAGTCTTTTCATGGGATGCAAAGTGCAAGGATGTTTTCATTTGATTGAAGGAGGCATTGACTAGTGCGCCAGTTTTGGTGTTATTAGATGGGATAAAGCCATTTATAGTTTATACTGACGCCTATGGGACAGGATTAGGCGCGGTATTGATGCAAAAAGGAAGGGTGGTGAGTTATGCGAGTGGGCAGTTGAAGACCCATGAGAGGAATTATCCTACACATGACCTTAAGTTAGCAGCCATTGTCTTTGCGCTCAAGTCATGGAGGCATTATCTTTTAGGAAAGCGGTTTGAGCTGTATACAGATCACAAGTCCTTAAAGTATTCGTTCTCCTAAAAGGACTTGAACTTGAGGCAGCAGAGGTAGATGGAGTTCTTGGTGTCATATGATTTTGATATTTCTTATACCCCGGGCAAGGGTAATGTAGTAGCAGATGCTTTGAGCAGACAACGAGCAGTGTTGAGTCCCTTATTCGTAGAGTGGAGACATTTAGAGTATATACCTACCTTTGAGTTCCGACCATTATCGGATATTACCCCTGGATTACCTGCAGCTTTAGATGTGCAGCCTAGTTTGATGGAGCGTATCAGATCTAGGCAGAGGGTGGATAGGTGCTAGTAGATATTATAGAGAGGATTGTTAGAGGAGAGTCATCTAGTCACTTGATGCGTTATGCCATGGAATCGAGAGGATGTTTACAGAGAGAAGATAATGTTAACTGGGTTTTTAACCAAGTAGAAGTCAACAGAAGTTAGAACAAACATTGAAACGAAGATGAAACGAATTGAAATCTTAGAGGTATGCTTAAATGGAGCATAGGAACATCTTAGAGGAAACTCAACCAAAAATAGGCCAACCACACAAGTCAACACCGACTTGATCGTGTCGGTGGTGACTTTTCTAGGCTCTGTATTTCCCACTCAAAATTCACACAAGTCGTTCTCTACTTCTCCTATGCTTGCTCAATAGATTTACAGGGGTTTTGAACAACATAGAACTAGAGTTGAAGAGTTAGCAGCTAAAACAGTAGAACAAACCAAGTAGTGATGGAACAGTTATCAAAATCAACTAACGGTCCATGGAAACAACATAGGACACTTCAAAATCAAGTAGGATGAAGAGTGCAAAAGAATTGGATCACAATTGAGCAACAGGAACATGTTTGGACCGACATAAACATATCGGCATCGACATGTTTAGACAATTCAATGGGCCCTACGGTTTTGCGCACTAGTTCGAGCCGATGTCTGGACTCTGCTCCAACTTGACTTCTGACCCAACATAACTGTTGTCCCTATAAATAGAAATCATAGAGCAACCAAATGGAGATTTGACTTCTACCATCACTATGCGAAAGCTCTGCCTCTTCTTTATCCTCTATCTCCACACAATAGTCACCAAGGCAGCTACTTTGAGAAATTATAGGACTTAGAATCTGTCTAACCCCTATACTTGTGACTAATTCTCTTTTAAATCTCTTGTAATCTCAAACAAACTACATCGAATCTATAAGCAACAAAGCTATAAAGAGGACGTAGGCTATAAATTGTCGAACCACTATAAAATCTTGTGTCTCTCTGCTTTATTTCTGTTATTTCCCTTTAATTTCAACAACTGTATGCTAGATTTAGGTCTCATAGGTTCCCTGCAATCTGTTTTTGGGTGTTGATCCATTTTTGGTATCAACATTTTGGTGCTTTCATTGAGAAAACCAAACCTAGGCTTTGATCCAGCTCTCTACTTTGGATTGCATAAGATCCATAAGTTAGATTTGCTTGGAGGAATTGAAGATTTTCTATTCTAATGACTTGAAGGAGAGGAAAATCTACATTTGGAAGATCTGTAGGTGCAATTGTTGGTGGTGACGGAGCAAACACCCACCAAATAGAAGTAAACAATGGAAATCCACTACCTGGATCATCTGCTCAATAGGAAGTTATTATTAAAGAAGAGCTCAATCAGATTATCAACGATCTTAACCAGAAATTTACTGTTAGTCATAAAGCTTCATGGATAAGATGGATGCGTTTGCTAACTTTACAACAACCAACAACAAGAAGAACTAGAAGGGAAACTTCTCCTGCAATAGAACAAGAAAATTTCCCTGTTTCAGGTCTAAATTGGAGGGATGGAAAGCAAAGACAGAAGGAAGCAACAGCTGGAGCTACAGGGGACGTTGCAGGAGGAAGTAAGGGAGTCTCCCTATAAGGAGGCAGGATGGTGTCGATCCAAAACAACTTGGGGCCGACCCAAACTTTGGGGCGAACACTCCTCAGGAAGGCGACACCTGCTTGTTTAAGACTCCGAAGATGATATGCAGCTTGATTGTGAAGACTTGGGATTGAACACTGGTGTTAACGGACAAATCATTAGAGCTAGAGCTCAAACAACCGTGACAAGACCAGCCGCACACCAATGGAACACTGCACGAGTGGTTCTCCTGGAGAATGGAGAATCAGGCTTCAGTTGGCAAACCAAGATCATTTGCGGAGTCAAACACTTAGGGTAACCCCTGACAGCTGACTTGCAGATAACCGCGCCAGCGAAGAATACATCGCTGGCATGGTCAAACGATTGATGAAGGAAAGTAGGTGTAATAAAAATGAAGATTGGGGTTATGCGCCGAGCCGGACCTTCTTTACCGCAAATGTTCTTAGAGAAGAATATCCCTGAAGATTCACCATGTCGACTACGCCATCATATAATGGGACGACAGACCCTAAACAACACTTGTTTAAATACGAATGGAATATGGATGGACTAGAGCTACGGATGTCGTCCATTGTAGGTGTTTCCTTATCTTCTTGGAAGGAGTTGCTTCCATGTGGTTTACGAGACTCACACCGAAGTCTATTTCCACTTTTGATGAGTTGGAAAGAAAGTTTCTGGAATAGTTTAGGCTTCACATTGCCCGACCAAAGGATGTGATGTCCTTATTTGGCTTTTCTTAAGGGCCCAATAAATCACTGAAAGCTTTCTTGAACCAGTTTAATGTCGCGGTTACTAAGGTGATCAATCAAAAGGAAGACATGGTATTTACGGCTCTCATCTGTGCTATTCATCTGGATACAGATTTTGGTAAATGGATTAAGATGAAACAACCAACTACCATGGAAGAATTTCATCGAAAGACAAACCAATTTCTAAGGCTGGAAGAAGCAAGTATGATCAAAGGCAGAACCTTCGATGAAAAACTGAAGGAAGTGATTCAAAGTAATGTTGCAATTAAACATGATGGAAACAATTATGTAGCAGTTGCAGAAGGTGCCAGAAAATGCAAATCAAAACAAGAGGACCCTAAATTCCAGGAGGCGTAACGGGAATGGAAAACATATGAGAAATCTAAGGCATGAAGACCATACACCATTGAATGAAAGTTTGGAAAACATCTACCTTGCCACTCAGGGAACTGAGATACAACAAACAACCCAAGAGGAAAGCATCCGAGCAGCAAAAGTGATCGGGGAAGTTTTGCCGTTTCCATGAGACTCATGGACATAACACAAATGAGTGTCGGCATATGAAAGACTTGATTGAGGAATTGATAAGGAATAATAAGCTCCAGTAGTACGTGAAGAAACCACAAAACCCCGATCGACCCACTTGACCGCAAGCGCCGAATGCTCAAGGAAATCAATCCGGATCCAGCGGAGAGGGGCCTAGACGGACGAATCAAAGGTTAGTTATAAACACCATCACTGGAGGACCTCATCCAACGTAGAAGAGTTGGGATGAAATGGAACGATATGCCAGTTCTCTGAAGCATGCCCTTAGGAGAATTGCTACGTCGTTGAAGATAGAGCTCCGGCTAAGTAACAAAGAATGATTACTGATGACATCATGTTCTGGAATCAGGACATTGAAGCACCAACTCTTGACCCAATGGTAATGACGGTTGGGATCGATCCGCCAGTTGTGCATTGAGTTCTGGTTGACAATGGGAGTTCGGTCAACATTCTGTTCTGAAAGATGTTTGACCAAATGAAAATCAGCATGAAGGATGTGACCGCTTGTCGATTGAAGATTTAGGGATTTACAGGTGAACCTAAACAACCGGTCGGGACGATCAATCTACTTGTAGAACTTAGAGAAGGAGAACAGAGAGTGGTCGTTATCCAGACATTTGTGATCATAGATGAGTATTAAGCATACAATGCTTTCTTGGCCGACCGGTTCTCATTGACTCCAAAAGCGCTTTGGCTCCCTGGATTCTCACAATGAAATTCCCAACATAGAATGGGATAGAAGTAATAAGAGGAGACCAAAGCGCTGCAAAAGAATGCTATGTTAAAGAATTATGTGAATCAAAGCACCGCGAAAAGGGAAAGAATGTGGGAACGACTCTCCACATTCGTGAACTTCAAACATAACAACTACAAAACCACCTCTGGCTTGGGGACCATAGCTGCTTCGACAAGGCTATGTGCAACGATCCGTATTTTACATATCAAAGGATCGTAAAGTATTATTTTTATATTCATATAAGGTCGTAGGACTCTATAACTTTAAGAAATGCCTATTAGTGACATATCCTATCCTTATAATTTTTCCGAATGATTTTACCCCTAGAAACTTGGATCGGCTATAACTTTTAATAGTAGTCGATTTAGCTTCTGGGACCACTTCCATTGGAAAGATATGATGGTTTCTCTTTCCGTAGAGTGGTCATAAAACTGATTTGGACTTTCTGGCTAGGAGATATCGCTGTTTTAAATTTGACGGTTTTTGGAGCAGCTTAGTGGGTAATTAGTGAGTTTAGGGACAAGCCCACTAACCCATTTTGGGTTTGGAGATCTTATATGGCTGAAACATTATCCTCAAATCATTTTACACCTTCTACCATAGTTCTAAGCCTCCATTAACACAGTCTCTATCCAAAACTTTTATTTTCTCCTCCAAATTAAGTCTAAATCATATAATTAAGGTTAGATTAATAAGAGGATTCATTAAAGAGCATCAAATCTACATTTTTGGGGAGGGAAAATGTAACGACCCAGAATTTCCGATCCCGAAAACTCCAGATAGTTAGGGAAAGAAGAAAGAAATAGAAGGAGAAGAAATAGAAATACAATACAGGTTCTCACATTCACAGCGGATCAAAATATAATATCAAATAATATCAGTTTACAAGGAATACTGTATCAGTCAAATACATTTATAATACATTAGAGTTACTCTCATACCCAAATGCTGGACATATACAAATCAAATATGCCTCGGATAAACTGAAATATATCACAGCGGAAACACTCCATACGTTCCTGCCACCCAGCTCGTCTCCTGAGCTCTAGAAGGTCCTTACCTGAAAATCTGCAATACTCGGTCTGACCCGAGCATTACATCAAAGTAACACCCGGGTCAGGCTGGAAACCAACGTGAGTAAACCCATATAACATGAAATTCTAATGCACAAAGCATATTTAAAAACCCAGGTTAAATCGTTCCTTACTACGAGTTCTTAACTTGCCATAGTCAATTACACATCTTTTAATCATATCTAAGCATTATTACATAGATTAAATGGCCAAGTTTACATCATTTATTCCATTCCAGCCTATTTATTCCAAAGTCAAATTCATAAAGAATTATTGTAGATTCCAAATCGAAGTGGTTTCGGGTATGTACCGATACCCGACCCCGGTCTCTTCGAATCCAATGTCATCTTAACTCAAGTTATTGAAGTGAAAACAATTCAAATTTTAAATACAGGATGTCACTTTTGAACAGCAATTCATCAATGATAGATAACATACTATCACTGTCTATCCAAACATATCAGATAACATTTCATATCAGAGATATCAACCAATTCAAGGCATTTACATCATTCAATCATTCATAAGCAAGATTGATCACTTCCAAAATTAATTTAATTTATCTCTAATTAAATTAATCACAAACTTTAATCACTTGGATTACCTTTACTTAACATTAATTAATTACAAATCAATTAATTAATCATCTTTTTATTATCCATCTTAATTAATCATCCTTGATTAATTATCCTTTAATTACAATAAGTAATTAATTCTTAATTAATTACACAAATTAATTAACCTCTACCCATCCATATTAATTACATTGATCCTTAATTAATTACTTAAATTAATTATCTTATCATTACTTACATTAATTAATCATCCTTTAATTAATCACACTCATAAATTAACTAACCCTTAATTACTTCCCTTAAGTAATTTACTTTTAATTTATTACTTTCATCAAGTAATTATTTCATTGGATAATTATCCTTAATTAATTGACCTTTAATTATTAATTTATTATCCTCTAATTATTCATTAACCGTAATTAATTACACTGATTAATCAATCTCTAATTACAATTTAATTTATCATTAATTACTTAATTAATTACTCCTTATTTACTTAATTAATTAGCCTCTAATTATAAATTAATTAATCTTTAAACATTATTAAATTGAACTAATAAATTTCACTTAATTACCTTATTTAATTAATTAGTTATTAATTATCAAAATCTTAATTACCTTTAAGATAAATCTTTAATAATTGCCTAATCACATTATTAAAAACATTTATCCTTTAATTATCACTTAATTATATTTATAAAATTAAGTTTTAAATATCTTAAAGTTTATTTTAACAACTTAAGTTTGAACAAGTAATTTCCTTAATTAAAAGTTCAAGAACATTGATAAAGGAAAAGAATTTATTTAAGAAAAGATTTAAAACAAATTCCATTTAAGTTTTCAAAACTTTTAAAACATGATTTAAACTTCAGCTTCACTCCTGCTTCGGGTTAAACCCGATTCTAACTCGAGCTCACCTTCGAGTTTACTTCTTCTTCCTTTACTTTTTTTTTTATTTTTTTTATTTTTTTATAAGTTTAAAAACAAACAACAGAAGATAACCCTCACGAACACGAGCAAAAACTCGAGCCCAGCCTTCTCTATCCCGAGCACCACTTCGAGACTTCCTTCAACCCAAACACCCAAACACATCAACGTCATCGTGCACGTGCACAGTTCAACCACGCCGCCGCTACCTCCGACGACACCTCGCACACATCGACGATCGACCACACGATCGATTCCGACCCCCAAACATACGCTGCAAAGCCCAAATCAAAATCGAGTCTTCCAGTCGAAACTGGGAACTCACATCCTCATCATAAATTGCCTCGACAAGCCAATTCCGACCACTAGAATCACCATAACTTCGCCAATGCCTTCGTCCATGACTCCAGCATCTTTTCTCCATGCCACGCCTGACTCGACGCTCCGAGGACGACGAACGACCCTAAAAACCAACCTCGACCCAACTGGGTTTTAAAACCCTAATCCCATCTACTCCAACGCCACGACGATTGAACACCACTTCCACCATTTTTCCCGACCTTCCCAGTCGACAACCTAGCTTCGTCTAAAACCACGACGTCCAAAGACCACCTAGTCGCCGGAATTTGCTCAAACTCCCATTTTTGGTCATCATCGAAATGCCACCTCAAACCCAAACTAAAATTCATGATTTTTGCTTTAAAAATCTAGTTTTCAAAAGACGATTCAAGTTGCATACTTGAATCAACAAATTAAATTATTTGATTTTTATCATATTCAAAGATCTTACTATATTAACCCAATTCCAGAGGATTTTCAACCTTATTTTCCTTGAATACAATTTTAAACTTTAATCTGTGTTTAAACAATCATATTGTGTTTGAATCTCAAAGCCTAAACATGATTAGATAAAAAGTTTTGAAATTTTGAATTGTTTTTAAGCTCTGTACTTTAGTAAACAGAGAAGAACAGACACATCAACATGCACAGATCAGATACACACATATATCCAGAGATTCATACATATATATACATGCAAAGCACAAATCTAATCCAAGAACCCATATGGACATATTCAGATCTACTTAAGCTTTAAAATATATATATTTACTCACCTGTAAAAAGAATTTGAACAGAGAACAAAAATTCTATTTTGAAAAGCTGCTAGCCCGATCCCCTTTTGATCTTCTTATTTGGTTTGGATTTGATGATTTGATTTTAAGTTGAAAAATGCAGAAATGTTTATCTTTGTTACTTAACAAATTTTCGAATCCAGGAAGAATGAAGAAGGCAGAGGAGATATATATAGGAAAGGTAGGCTTTGTACCTAGTAAGCCTCCTTCATTTTCTTTAATTTTTTTTTCTATCTAATTTATCCTTTGGTCATAGATTTTTTTTGACCTGACATGAATTGTGAGAGAAATGAAGTGATTTATTAAAGTTGAGAAATGACTTTTTATGTGCTTGAGTTGATAGCATTTAATGCATGTGTTCCCCTTCATGTTTACATACATATCCATACTTATGCATATCTAAATTTCACAGGCAAACATACATTCCTTTGCCTGGTTTTTTTTATACCATATGTGCATAATATAAAGTTGTTATGGTTATTGGTATAGGTTTTTACTTATGTTGCATACACACAATAACCACTTATATATATTTTCCTATCCTTATACACATATATTTTGAGTTTAAGTTATCAATACTTAATTTATATCCTTGTGTGTGTGTGTGTGTGTATATATATATATATATTTATATTCAGTGTGAATAAGATAGATTTTATTTTAAATACTTTTGAGAGACTTTATTTTGAATTTTCAAATCATAGTTTTCTTCACAAATACACACGTAAATATATAAATAAATGGTAAATGGCCAAAAGTCTTATTTGTTTTTAAAATGCCAAGTTGTATTTTAATTAATTAGATTAGATGCTTATTAAAATAATTATTGCCAAAATCCCGGGTCGTCACATTCCTCCCCCCTTTGAACTTTTTGTCTTCGAAAAGGAATGGAGCCAGAATTATTAAAATGCTTAAACTCAGATAAATTTTCTTTGATCATTTTTAAAATACTTTAAAAATCTATATAATATTACTAAAATAGTTTTTATAAAATTACTTTTATAACTCGATGTTTCGACAAGTCCATCCTTGTTCTCATAGAAATTCGGTCATACGTTGATCAAGCGTAGGACTGAAAATCTATAAATACTTGGTAAACCCGTTTTCAAAACCCAGTGAAAATACTTGGAAAATAATTTTATTGAAAATATAGAAAACAGTTTTTGAAAATAGAGGAAATATCTTTGGTGAAAATGCTCTAGAAATCATCACTCCCATCCACGGTCGTAGTTAACCCGATGGTTACGTTGCCGTCCCGGCAAAATCCATAGATAACTATAGGCCTCCGCACCCCTCGATTACACCATGGAACCCGCTACAGATCGTAGTTATACCTGGGCTTTACGTTGCTATCACAGCAAAAACCCATATAACTATAGGCATCAGCGCCCTCGAATTTCGCTGCCAAATGAATGAAACTCCTTCACTCGACCATAGATCACAGTCTACCGATGTTACGTTGCCATCCCGGCAAAATCAAGTGTAGAATGTTGGCACTCATCCTCCACACGATTTCCGCTATGGTCCACACACAGTAGATCGCAGCAACATCGAGTTACACTATCGTCATAGCATAACCCAAATGCCCCTGTAGGCATCAACGCCCTCGACTTTCGCTACCCAACAATCCTCAGGAACTATTTTGTCCAGACTCCTCACAGGATCAACCTTAGAGCCTCCCCCTTTTTGAGGCTCAAGGCAGTACCACCCTGTGGCACTCCTGAGAAGTTCATTCAAGGGAGCGCCTTTTTCCCCAGAGCCACTTTCAAAACACTTTATACTATACACATATAGTATTTTCCAAATCATACACCTAGTATGAATTTCATATAAATCTCCTCTCTCAAAGTCGATTATCCCAAAATCGATAATTCACAAACTAGGCTTTCCAAATTCCAAATTTGATTTTCCTCAAAAATCAAAAGCTTTTTTTTAGAAATCCATAGGTTCCCAAAACCTTTTTCCAAAATCATTTTCACAAAATCCTTTATATATACATATATATATATATATAATAACCTTGTGAGATTTTTTTATAAATTCACTTTTATACTTCAAATACTTTCAAAACCCTTTTTCTCCTGGCAATAGATTCATTAAGGGGAGTTTACCATATATAACAAAGATATATAACTTTGTTTATCCCAAATCAAATATTCAAATTTTGATTACTCTTTTGTAAAGTCATTTACCATATTGCTTACTTCCATAAAGTAAATTTTAATCATAGGAATATTCAATTCCCACTTTATTTCATCACATATTTCACAACATATACTTTCCATTTCAAAAACCATATTACAGTTCTTATCTCCAATTTCAATATCAATCTCATACAAACCCGTACGATGCACACATATCATCCGTACGCCATACCAATTTGATCGCTCACTCGATCACACAATTCCACTTCCGAACTAGTATCGTCCACCCGACTTTCTAGTGTAGACTCAGGTCTGGTTTCTTGATCAAAAACCGTTATTCTCCTTGCATAGGTCACAACTATGATAGAGAATTTCCAGAACCAATCAAAAATCCATATCCAGGTTCGCTATCGAAAATCGAATGAAAAATCCCAACTCAGATCGATAATACTATCTCGAAATTTTGTGCTCGAATCTAGATCGAATCACTATGCAAATAGAATGATATACGTACATCCTACGTATTTATCTTCATTGATTATCAGTTAAATCAATTTCCTTTCTATTCATCCTCACTTTGATTTTATTCACTTATTCACATTTGCCTTAATCCCCATTTGGATTATCACTTCAAATCTTATCTCAGTTGGGTATTTAACCAATAACAGTTTGAACTCCGACCAGTTTATATTTAGAAAATAGCTTGAAAAATTTAAAAATAGATAAATAATTATTAGTTTGTAAAATAGCAGTAAAACAGTTAAGTAATTGTAAAATAGTTGGAAAATAGTCAAATAGTTATAGAAATTTTTAAATAATTGCAAAATAGTCGTAAAACAGTAATTAGTTATAAAGTAGTAGAAAAATAGTCATTAGTTTATAAAACAGTTGTAAAATAGTTAAATAGTTCCAAAAGTAGTTATAAAATAAGTATAAGGTAGTTTGGGGTTTAGAAAGAAAGGTTGCATATAGTAAATAGCTTGGAAGATTATATTTAAGAAAGTTTAAATTAAAATAATTTGTTTGAAAATAGTCCAGAGCCAAAATGTTCCACTACCCAATCTTTATCCTCATCAATTCAGTTTTTAATTTTCCACTTTCATTTAAATTGACTCAATTCCAATTTAGATAACTTCAATTTCCCTTGAACTTGATTTATCCCCAATTCAACTTGAATTAACCTCAATTTCTTTCCAACTTCAAATCAAATTCCATTTGATTTTAAACATATTCACCTTAATTACAATTCCAAATTATTCAAATTAATTTAGACTAATTTCAAATTGAATCCACTTCAATTTCAAATCATTTCAATTTCTATATGAATTAATCCCAATTCCCATTTGAATTTGAACTAATTCAATCTTCAATTTTATTTCAAATTAATCCAATTCAAATTTCCCATTTGAATTTTATACTCATCCATCTTCAATTCTAATTAATTCAAACTAAATTCAATTTGAACTAATGAAATCTAAATCTCAACCTTAAACCATCTCGAATTATATAAATTTGAATTAAATTTTCAAATGTTGATTTAACCCCTTAAATAAAATTAACCTTTATTTTTAAATCAATCATCCAAATCTTTAAACAATTAAATTTTGAGTCCAAATTTCAAAACTCCATTTAAAATTTCCTTCATAATAATAGATATATCCAATTTATTCCCCAATTTCAATTTTGAAACCAATGCTTAACAATTTAAATTTCCAAGTTCTTTTTGAACATTTAAATCTTAAATTTAAAGTGGTTTCATCTCCTTAATTTCAAATTTTAATTTCCCTTTTTATCTAAATAATGGATATATCACCACAATCCATTTCTTCATTTATTTAAACAAATCCAATTCACAATCTAAAGATTATTAATAATAATAGGATAATATTATCCAAATTTATTTTAAAACATCCACCCATTTCCAATTTCTAGATCTCAAACCCATTTTGAGATCACACAAACTCCTAATTCAAATTAACCATTTAACTCCCCAAGTTAAATCTCAATTTCATCTTGAAATTTCCAATCCAGGTTGCTTGTTAACTTATTTAACTTTCCCAAAGTTAAATTCAATTTAATTTCATTAACTTTACCCAATTTGAATTCCTGCTTCAAATTTTAAACTTCACATTAATAATCTTATAAGTTCAAAAACTTATCACTTTGGATATCACATCTCATTTCAAATTTAAAACTCAACATTTAGAGTTTATTTCAAACCATTTTTGATATTATGTATATCCCTCATATATACATATTTCCTTTGCACACCAAGTTATACTTTAAATTTTAAACCATTTTTAGTTTTAATTCAAAACAAATTTCTTTTAACACTTTGAAACAAATTTCAAATTTTCTGGACTTAGATTTAAAACTTCTCAATTTAAATTATCTTCAATTCCAATCTACAAGCCATACTCACCTAAATGTTTACTTCCTTAAAACATTTATTTGTTTATTGGAAAACAATCATCCTATTTAAACTCAATAACCATTTATTTTTTGGTTTGAAACCATTTTAATTCATCTTATTTGTGTAGTTCATTTTATCCAATCCCTATTTGGATATGTATATATATATGTTACTTAATTTCTTATTTAATAACCAATTATTGCTTTATAAATATGATATAAGCTTTTATAAAATCATCCAGTTTTAAAACCATTTTTAAAACCTTTATATAAGAAAATAACAAATACGCTCTCATATATATTGTGACGACCCAGATTTTTAATGGTTGTAAATTGATAATTAATTGAATTAAATCATTGGAATATTACTTTTGATAAGTCGAACAAATAAATTCCTGATATCTAAAATATCTGGATATATGAGTTAATTTAAAGGCGTGTTAAATATTTAATCTATAGAATTTCGGGAAGGTAAATTATATGTATATAGGAACTCCACTATTTAAATTGAGATAAGACACCCATATATATATAAACATATATAAGCTTTATGATGCGAATATGTATATTATATATAATGAAAATGTATATAAAAGCAATGTGTATGAAAAAGGAATATGTATATGTTAACAATACACAAATAAATGTATATACATATATATTATACGAAATAGTGGAAAGGATAAAAGTAAATATATATATATATATATATATATATAATCATGCCTAAGTAAATGGAATAGGTATGAACACAAACATACATGTGCAGGATAATACAAGCAAGAATAAAAGGATAAAATGTATAACTATGTACTTGCACATATCAATTCATATAAGTGTACATAAGAATTAAGATAAGTATGTAGACACTTAAGGGGACATAGAAATTAATGCATATCATCTCAAGCAAGCAATATATCATATCAGCCCAAAACTTCAGATCAAAGAAAATGTAAAATATATGAATATCTGTACAACCTTGGCTTGCTCTGTAAGTCTCATCTTCACCACATATACATCTATCCTGTCTTCATTTATCTCATTCGAACCAAGTTTAAAACAGAAAATATTTCTTCCATTTTCAACTTGAAACAAGGCAACTCAACAGATAAGATCATCATAAATCAAGCAATTTGAATTCAAACATCAGGCATCAGATCAAAGGAAGAAGTCTGTTTTCCTGTTCTCTGCTTTCTAAACTGTGAGTAAACCTTTGTTTAAAAACAGTTTTATAATTCTGTGATGAAATCTTGTTGCATGTGCAAAAATATAGTCTATAATGCTTGCTTGAGTTTAGAATATAAATGTGTGTATATAAGTATAGTATGTCTGCAAATTGCCTCTATATATTTATATGTGTGCTCTGTTATTAGTATCAGACTCAACTTCATCACAAAACAATTCCTATCTTACTAAATAATCAATATTGGACTTTGATTACTGAAAAGAAAATGTTAATAACAATGTGTTATTGTTTTTAAAAATAATTTGAAGTGGCATTATTTGGTTAATATTATGTAAAATTTATAATTACAGTGAAAATTAGGAAATGGGAAAAATTCAAACATGTTAATTTAAATCTCTGATTATATAATCTGGAAAGTGAAGTCAAATCATGAATTTAGGTATAAAGATTTTAATTTTTAGTTTGGGATTCGATGAGATTTTCAGTGTTGAACGTTTTTGGGTATTTTGGCTACCCGGGGTGATCGGAGGCGAACTGGAGCTTTGGGTTTGGCCTGAAGGTGGTCGGGAAGACGGGGGTCTTTGGAAAAATGGTAAAGGATTTCTCTATTGGCCGTAGTGGCCGGAGAAGGAGGAAGTAGGGTTTTCATGCCTGTTTGTGTCGTCGAGTTTCAGATGGGATTTGCGATGCCGAGATGCGATCGGAGTTGATCACGAGGTGTGACGTAGGTGCTGGAAGGCGTGGCGGATCTAGGGTGAGGATGACGAGGCGACTGGAGCCAGGGATCGACGGAGACGAGAGTTTTTTCGGGGATGATGGGTTTCCAGATTTTGGATTTTTGGGTCATTTTCGTTTCTCGATCGAGTCGAGTGGAATGGGTGATTGTGGTTAGTTGCGGGGTTCATCGGTGAAGTGTGGAGGTCGACGTCGAGGGTCAAAATGCCGTGGTTCATTGGGGTAGGTGCACGTGCACATTTTCGTGCATCTGGAAGTTAGTTTGGAGGGGAAGTGTGTGTGCTCGAGTTTTAGTTCGAGAGTGCTCGTGTTTTACTCGAAGCGGGAAGAAGGTGGAAAATCTCGGGATTCGATCGAGTGATTGAAGGATTTTGCTCGGGTTTTGGGTAGGAGCAGGTTTTAAGTTTTGTACAGGAATGTTAAAGTTTTAAAGCAAAGAAATTTGATTTTGAAGTGTTTCTAAGCTTTAAAACAAAGTAAAACAAGTTTGTAGTTATAAAATTAATTTGTTTTCAAGGATAAGTTTTAGTAAATTTTATATATATTAAAATATAAGGGTTTTAAGGGTAGGATAAGTGAGTTTTCAAAATGAGATTTGTTTTAAAAATTTATTTAATAACTTTTAAAGGTTTTAAAAGATTTTTTAAAAAGTTAATTAGATGTTGTATTGTTTTAATTATAATTGATTTCTAAATGTTATATTTTAAATAAAGTTCAATGATAAGATTTAATAATCAATTATAATAAAGAGTTTATCTTTAAGAAATTAAGAGATTTTGATTAATTAAAGATAATTAATATGTGAAGATAATAGGGGTAATTCAATTATTAAAGAGTTTGGTTAATGTAAATAACTTAATTAAGATAAATGATTTTTCTTAATTAAGGATCTTTTAAACGTAAGGAGTTAAGAAATTATTTAATAATTAGTTAAATAATTAACCAAAGTAATTAATAATTAAAGATAATCACTTATGAATTAATTAAGTAAATTACTTGGTGAAGCAATTAATAAATAATTATTGGAGGTAATTATTTAAGGAAGTAATTAGAGGATAATTACTTTATGAAAGTAATTAAATGGAAGTGATTAAGGGTTAATCACTTAGTGTTATTAATTAAAGAATTAATTAATATAATTAATTAAAGGATTAATTAATTAATTAAAGAATAGTTAATTAATTAAAGGATTAAGGTAAATTAATAAGGTAATTAATTAATGAAAGTAATTAAGAGGATTATTAATTAATGAAAATAATTTATAATTAAAAAGGATAATTAATGGACAATTACTTAGTGTAATTAAAGAATAATTAATCAAGATGTTTAATTTAAATGAATTAAAAGGTTAATTACTTATTATATTTAAAGAATGATTAATCTAGGAAGATTAATTAAGGTAGATAATTGAGTGATGATTAATTTAGAAATTTGTAATTAATTAATGATAGGTAGGCTGGATTAAAAGTAATCAAGGTGATTAATTAAGGATCAATGTAATTAATATGGATGAGTAAAGATTAATTAATTTGTGTAATTAATTAAGAGCTAATTACTTATTGTAATTTAAGGATAATTAGTCAAGGGTGATTAAATTAAGATGGAAACTAAAGGATGATTAATTAATTGATTTGTAATTAATTAATGTTAAGTAAAGGTAATCTAAGTGATTAAAGATTAGAAATTAATTTAATTAGAGATAAATTAAATTAATCTTGGAAGTGATCAATCTTGCTTATGAATGATTGAATGATGTTAAATGTCTTGAATTGGTTGATATCTCTGTTATGAAAAGTTTTGTGATATGATATGTTTGGGGTTGAACAATGATAATGTGGTTATCTATTGATGATGAATTACTATGTAAAAGTAATAACCTGCATCTAAAGTTTGAATTGTATTTCATTAGAATAACTTGGGATTAAGATGATATGGGGCTCGAAGAGACCGGGGTCGGGTATCAGTAAATACCCGAAATCACTTCGATTTGAAATCTTCTATAATTCTTTATAAATTGATATGTGAAATCAATAGGCTGGATTGGGATAATATGGACCATTTAAACTAAGTTGGATATTTAGATATTGTTTTGTGAAAATAAGTGATGACTATATAAGTTGTTTACTTATAGTAAAGTACGAGTTACCCCGGGTTTTAAATAAGTCCTGTGGATTGTAATTTCATGTTAGATGAGTCTACTCACGCTGGTTTCCAGCCTGACCCGGGTGTTACTTTGATGTAATACTTGGGTCAGACTGAGTATTACATATTTCCAAGTAAGGACGTCCTAGAGCTCAGGAGGCGAGCTGGATGGCAGGAACATATGGAGTGTATTCCGCTGTGATATATTATAGTTGTCTGGGACATGTTAATTGTATATGTCCAGTGATTTGTGTATATGTTGTAACTATGATGTATTAAAGTGTAATTTGACAAATATAGCTTCCTTTGTATAACTGTTATTATTTGATATTATATTTTTCCGCTGCGAATGTGAGAATCTGTGTTTTGTTTTCTGTTTCTTCTTCTATCTCTTTCTTCTTTTCCTAACTATCTGGAATTTTCGGGTTTGAAAATTCTGGGTTGTTACATAAATATATATATATATACACTCAACTCATTCTAGGGTACTATTGACCCTATCCTTATGAGTACACCCACCAGAGCCAAGGTTGTCGCTTAACCTTTGCTCTGATACCAAATGTAACGACCCGGAATTTCCGATCCTGAAAACTCCAGATAGTTAGGGAAAGAAGAAAGAGATAGAAGGAGAAGAAACAGAAATACAATACAGGTTCTCACATTTGCAGCGGATCAAAATATAATATCAAATAATATCAGTTTACAAGGAATACTGTATCAGTCAAATACATTTATAATACATCAGAGTTACTCTCATACCCAAACACTAGACATATACAAATCAAATATGCCTCAGATAAACTAAAATATATCACAGCGCAAACACTCCATACGTTCCTGCCACCCAGCTCGTCTCCTGAGCTCTAGAACGTCCTTACCTGAAAATCTGCAATACTCGGTCTGACCCGAGCATTACATCAAAGTAACACCCGGGTCAGGCTGGAAACCAGCGTGAGTAAACCCATATAACATGAAATTCTAATGCACAAAGCATATTTAAAAACCCGGGGTAACTCGTTCCTTACTACAAGTTCTTAACTTGCCATAGTCAATTACACATCTTTTAATCATATCTAAGCATTATTACACAGATTAAATGGCCAAGTTAACATCATTTATTCCATTCCAGCCTATTTATTCCAAAGTCAAATTCATAAAAAATTATTGTAGATTCCAAATCGAAGTGGTTTCGGGTATGTACCGATACCCGACCCTGGTCTCTTCGAATCCAATGTCATCTTAACTCAAGTTATTCAAGTGAAAACAATTCAAATTTTAAATACAGGATGTCACTTTTGCACAGCAATTCATCAACGATAGATAACCATACTATCATTGTCTATCCAAACATATCAGAAAACATTTCATATCAGAGATATCAACCAATTCAAGGCATTTACATCATTCAATCATTCATAAGCAAGATTGATCACTTCCAAAATTAATTTAATTTATCTCTAATTAAATTAATCACTAACTTTAATCACTTGGATTACCTTTACTTAACATTAATTAATTACAAATCAATTAATTAATCATCTTTTTATTATCCATCTTAATTAATCATCCTTGATTAATTATCCTTTAATTACAATAAGTAATTAATTATTAATTAATTACACAAATTAATTAACCTCTACCCATCCATATTAATTACATTGATCCTTAATTAATTACTTAAATTAATTATCTTATCATTACTTACATTGATTAATTATCCTTTAATTAATCACACTCATAAATTAACTAGCCCTTAATCACTTCCCTTAAGTAATTTAATTTTAATTTATTACTTTCATCAAGTAATTATTTCACTGGATAATTATCCTTAATTAATTGACCTTTAATTATTAATTTATTATCCTCTAATTATTTATTAACCTTAATTAGTTACACTGATTAATCAATCTCTAATTACAATTTAATTTATCATTAATTACTTAATTAATTACTCCTTATTTACTTAATTAATTAGCCTCTAATTATAAATTAATTAATTTTTAAACATTATTAAATTGAACTAATAAATTTCACTTAATTACCTTATTTAATTAATTAGTTATTAATTATCAAAATCTTAATTACCTTTAAGATAAATCTTTAATAATTGCCTAATCACATTATTAAAAACATTTATCCTTTAATTATCACTTAATTATATTTATAAAATTAAGTTTTAAATATCTTAAAGTTTATTTTAACAACTTAAGTTTGAACAAGTAATTTCCTTAATTAAAAGTTCAAGAACATTGATAAAGGAAAATAATTTATTTAAGAAAAGATTTAAAACAAATTCCATTTAAGTTTTCAAAACTTTTAAAACATGATTTAAACTTCAGCTTCACTCCTGCTTCGGGTTAAACCCGATTCTAACTCGAGCTCACCTTCGAGTTTACTTCTTCTTCCTCTACTATTTTTTTTATTTTTTTTATTTTTTTATAAGTTTAAAAACAAACAACATAAGATAACCCTCACGAACACGAGCAAAAACTCGAGCCCAGCCTTCTCTATCCCGAGCACCACTTCGAGACTTCCTTCAACCCAAACACCCAAACACATCAACGTCATCGTGCACGTGCACAGTTCAACCACGCCGCCGCTACCTCCGACGACACCTCGCACACATCGAAACTGCCTCGACATCCTCATCAGAAACTGCCTCGACAAGCCAATTCTGACCACTGGAATCACCGTAACTTCGCTAATGCCTTCGTCCATGACTCCAGCATCTTTTCTCCACGCCACGCCTGACTCGACGCTCCGAGGACGACGAACGACCCTAAAAACCATCCTCGACCCAACTGGGTTTTAAAACCTTAATCTCATCTACTACCAACACCACGACGATCGAACACCACTTCCACCATTTTTCCCGACCTTCCCAGTCGACAACCTAGCTTCGTCTAAAACCACGACATCCAAAGACCACCCAGTCGCCGGAATTTGCTCAAACTCCCATTTCTGGTCATCATCGAAATGCCACCTCAAACCCAAACTAAAATTCATGATTTTTGCTTTAAAAATCAAGTTTTCCAAAGATGATTCAAGTTGCATACTTGAATCAACAAATTAAATTATTTGATTTTTATCATATTCAAAGACCTTACTGTATTAACCCAATTCCAAAGGATTTTCAACCTTATTTTCCTTGAATACATTTTTAAACTTTAATCTGTGTTTAAACAATCATATTGTGTTTGAATCTCAAAGCCTAAACATGATTAGATAAAAAGTTTTGAATTTTTGAATTGTTTTTAAGCTCTGTACTTTAGTAAACAGAGAAGAACAAACACATCAACATGCACAGATCAGATACACACATATATCCAGAGATTCATACATATATATACATGCAAAGCACAAATCTAATCCAAGAACCCATATGGACAGATTCGGATCTACTTAAGCTTTAAAATATATATATTTACTCACCTGTAAAAAGAATTTGAACAGAGAACAAAAATTCTGTTTTGAAAAGCTGCTAGCCTAATCCCCTTTTGATCTTCTTATTTGGTTTTGATTTGATGATTTGATTTTAAGTTGAAAAATGCAGAAATGTTTATCTTTGTTACTTAACAAATTTTCAAATCCAGGAAGAATGAAGAAGGCAGAGGAGATATATATAGGAAAGGTAGGCTTTGTACCTAGTAAGCCTCCTTCATTTTCTTTTAATTTTTTTTTTCTATCTAATTTATCCTTTGGTCAGAGATTTTTTTTTGACCTAACATGAATTGTGAGAGAAATGAAGTGATTTATTAAAGTTGAGAAATGACTTTTATGTGCTTGAGTTGTTAGCATTTAATGCATGTGTTCCCCTTCATGTTTACATACATATCCATACTTATGCATATCTAAATTTCACAGGCAAACATACATTCCTTTGCCTGGTTTGTTTTATACCCTATGTGCATAATATAAAGTTGTTATGGTTATTGGTATAGGTTTACTTATGTTGCATACACACAGTAACCACTTATATATATTTTCCTATCCTTATACACATATATTTTGAGTTTAAGTTATCAATACTTAATTTATATCCTTGTATATATATATATATATCTATACTTATATTCAGTGTGAATAAGATAGATTTTATTTTAAATATTTTTGAGAGACTTTATTTTGAATTTTCAAATCATAGTTTTCTTCACAAATACACACACATATATATAAATAAATGGTAGATGGCCAAAAGTCTTATTTGTTTTTAAAATGCTAAGTTGTATTTTAATTAATCAGATTTGATGCTTATTAAAATAATTATTGCCAAAATCCCGGGTCGTCACAGAAAATCTGGGCTTTGCTATTGATTCTTGAATTTGCCTTGATTTGCGTCAAAATCTCTACTTTTTGATGTTTTGGTGAGTGATTTATCATCTCTCATCTTGTTATATATGTATCCATAGGTTTTGGCATGTTTTAAACTCATTTTTAAAATTAAAATCACATTTTGGAACTATTTTTAAAGTCAAACCTGAAGTAAAACGAATTTAAAATGCTTCTTTAATCAAGTTGATTTGATGTGTGGATTCCTTGATGTGTCTTAGGCTATATTAGTTACACATTATATGATGATTTACAATGGATTATTGTATGGTTGCATGCTTGAATGATTGAATGTTGTTTGGTGCATGTATGGTGTTTGTGTAAATGCTTGTAGGGTTGAAACACTCATTAGAACGACTTAGAGTTAAGAACCGTGAAACCAAGCTTCGATGGAACAACTTGAGATTGTTAGGAGTTGCATCATTGCATATGGGATGCACAAGGGTCGAAGAACGGAGCGTAGCGGTGAAATTGACATGAACTTGGACTCGGCAAAGCTATAGGAGATCGGTTCGACATGGATGCTTGGTTCGGGTCTGAACAATTGAGTTGGTTCGACGGAGGAAAAGGGTCAGTGACCGAACACCAAACTCGTTTCGGCGGTGTGAAGGTTCGGTAATCGAACAAGATTGGCGGTTCGGTGGTAGAGTTGGATTAGTGGTTGAGCACCAAAGTTGGTTTGGTGGTAGGTTGGATCGATGACTGAGCAAGGTAGTTGGTTCGGTGGGTGGTGGTTCGGTTCTAGAAAGTGAACTCTGTTCGATGGTAAGGTGGCTTGGGGACTGGACGAGAAACTTGGTTTGGCATTGGAGTTGGTTTGGGTTTTGGAGCCTAGCTTGGTTCGGTCGAAGGTGTAGGCCGAACAGGGGCAGTGCATGGAGTTGGCTATAAACTTCGGATATAGCGACAGAGTTTGGGGGTTTTTGATGGGTTCACGAGGAGTAAGATGGGTGACTCCGGGACGACTCGGGATGACCTTGGGCTTCGTGTAGTGACTAGTGAAGCAATAGTGTGGTGCTTCGACATCGACGACATAATGACTTTCGAACTTAGTACGTTGGCTCTACGACTTACGATGGGTGTGTAGAGGTGTTCCAAAGATGGAGACTTAACAATGGGAGTCGTGATGGTGATCCACAAGGGTAAGCGTGTAACAACCCGTAATTTCAGTAAATATTTTATTAGAATTTTATTTGAAAATTTTGAATTTAAACTATTTAAAATTGATAAATTTGGGATTTTGATATTTATTTTGATTTTGGGTTGAATTTATTTTTGTATTTAGCTTATTTATTTTAGGTAGGCTAATGGGATAGAAATGCTAAAAGTCACACAATTTGATGTTGAGAGATGAGAAGCCATTTTTCTTCAATTTAAAGTACACGTTCAATTTATAATACGCGTTCAATCTTTATGACTGATTCAAATTTTTATGCATTCAAAAATTTGCCTGACCTCTCATCTTTTTAGTGCGTTTCTTTCGTTCACATTTTTATATTTTAGCCTGACACATCCACTTCTCATTCTTCATTTCTCCTCTCCCTATTTCCTTCTGCACGAAAATTATTCACAGTAAGTTTTTAACTTTTTCTTCCTCCTCTTTACACTTTCTTCTACCTTCTTTTCTTTTGTTCAACCATCACTCTTTTGCCGCACCTTTGATCCATGGCGGCCACCACCAGATCATCAACTCCTCTACAAAATCACCTAAAACAATAGCCGAAACCCCTTGAAACCTTTTGCCTTCTCTTCCTATCACCTAGCCGTGGCCAGCTTTTCCACCAACATCCTATGGCCGACCACTTCATGACCTTCCAAAGCCTTACCTTGACCTAGATTTTCCATTGGCCGAACCACATCTTCACTTGCTCCACCACAAGGCCGAGCCTCCACAACCAGCCATAGCCGATCACCATTCCTCCTCACCAAAAGGCAGACCGAACCACTCCAACATCCCATTGCCTAGCCGAGCCTTCCTATGACATCACCACCAACATCTGACCTTGCTATGCCGTGAACCCTTGCCTTACTTGATCATCATCACCACTTGCTACACCCCTGGCCAAGCAAAACAATCATGCAACCTGACCAAATACTGATGGTCGAACACTTTTCCATGTGGCAGTGCACTTTTGTTTGTGGCCGAGCCTGTTTATTTTGTAGCCGAGCCAAACATCATGTTGCCTTGACCCAGATTTCTTGATGGCCGAGCCTATGCATTCCTGTGGCCGAACATATTTGTGCTTTTGGCTTGCCATTTGGTTTCTTTCCTGTGTTTTATAAATTATATTTTGTGTAATAATTTTTGTTTTGTGTTGAGTTAAAATTTTCCTCATGTGTTTTATATAAATTTTATTTTGTGAACTGTATTTATTTTGTGTTGAAAAAAGGGGAAAATTTTCATGTGTTTATATAAACTTTATTTCTGTGTGAATTATTTTATTTACATATGTTTATTTATGTTTTCTTTTATAAATCTTACTTTGTATATTTTATTTTATTTTGGGTTGAGTAAATTATTTACATATGTGTTTTATTTGTCTTCTAAGATTCGGGTTTGGATTCTCCTTCCACTTGAGTTGTTCGTGATTTGTCGTGCTTTTCCGAAGTCGCTTGTTGTGTTTGAAACTTCATCTCTAGCCAAAGAAGGTGAGTTTATCACTCTCGACATACGTACTTATATTTTAATGAATTGATGACATTTAAATAGTATGAAATGTATGTGCATGTTAATAATCTCATATATGCTATGTTATGATATTACCTGACATTATACCTGATACGATCAAATGCTATGATATGATATATGTTATCTTGTTTATTTTATTTTCTGTTCTCACACTGCAAGTTCCCTCACTATGGGTTGAAATGATACATACCCGAACGATCTTTAGAATAGGGAAAAATCGCTGTGAGCTGAAATGATAGGCTTGAGCGATTTTTTTAAATTTACTTGGGATTGCGGGTTGAAATGATATATACCTGGGAATTTAATAAATTACGAATTGAAATGATACACATCCGTATCACTTGACCATAGGTTAGAAAATTTTATACAGACCCGTAGTTGGTTTTAAAATAATTTTCTAAAAATTATTAAGTATTCTGGATTTTTAAAATATATGAATTTTGACTTAAATTTTAATTAATGATTTGATAAAAATATATATATATATATATATATATATATTTTATATGTGAATTTTTTTAAAGTATATAATAGTTTAAAAATGTAAATTTTGGAATGTAACTTATAATATAAAATTTTAATTTAATTTAATAATCTAATTCAACTTAATAATAAAACTTTTAAATCTAACCTATTAATATAATTTTAATTAATGTAATAGTATATTTTAAATAATAAAAATAATAATTTTCTTTACTATTATAAAATAAAGTTAAGTTAATAATGTATTTTAACTTAATATAAGAATACCGCTTTAATTGGATATTTTAGTAATAAACTTTTATTTAACTAAAATCATATTTATTTAATATCCCAATAAATAATTTATTTTAACAAAATAGATTTGTATAATAACTATGTTAAACTTGTAAGTATACATAACAAAGTGATTTTATATAAACTTTTATAGTGGTAAAGAATGTTTTAGAAATGCTATGATTTTAAAGGTCACGTTTTTAAAGTGCTATGGTTTCTAAATTTTATGATTTCGCAGTGTTATAATTAAATGTATAAATTTTGAAAGTGCTACAACTTTTGAAATGAACATTATTTTGGAAGAATAATGATATTGGAATTGAATGGTTTTGAAATGAATATGTTTGATATGAAATATAAACCATTTGAAATAAATAACCACGGGTTATAATAACGTTTGGTTGTTAAAGAGACCGGGATCGGATATTGTCATACTCTCTGCCAATACCGAAAACTACTTTAACAACCGTGTACGCGGTGGAGATTCCAGAATGAAGTGGGATGGTGGCGACGATCCTATATGAGGTATATACGTGGACCCGACTCCCGTGAGTTAGCATAAGGTGGCTAAAACAGGAGCGATTGACGGGCCAAGTGAGGTTGCTCCTCCGATCGGACACACCTCTTCGAATGCCATTCTATTACTTTGTGATTGATTTGGTGTGCACCTTTGATTTGGAAGTGTGGCTCGAGGTGGGCGGTAGTGGCTACTATGCGTTACCACCAGCCCGGAAGTGTAATTGGTATATTTACCCTGGCATTGCCTAGTTGTGCCGTGTCACCTACCTTATCAAGACCATTACGAGTTTGTTTTGTACCATACCTATGGAGTGCCCTATGATAAGCCCAGTTTACGGGAAGTTATGGTACTGTATAGACTATGGGAATATATAAAATGTGTTAATGGGGATATGGGTAACGCCTTAACGCTATTTTAATAGTTTATCTTACTTTAGACATTATCATAATAGCGTATTGTACTACATAGTAGATAGTTTAACGGATCCTTAAAGGATGGGCGGTCCCAAGCATCCTTTAAGTTATTGATGCATTTCTTTTACAGTTCACTTGAGTTGATTTACATTTTATAAGTATGTATGTCCTGACTCGAGTGTTTTGTGTTTTGCTTTACGCTCGGGTCAGCCTGAGTACCACAGCTTTCGATTCACCTTTTTGGAGCCAGGGATTCTGCTGGAGCTTTAGCTATCTATCCATCTATTTCTATTTCAGTTATTTTCGTTCAGCTTTGCTTATCTACTAGTGGACTTATATATTTGTATTTCCTATTATTTGCTTTCAGACTCTGTATTATGTATTTGGTTTGAGACTTTGTATCTAGTAGCTTCATGAACTACTATGTTTATTTTATTCCACTGCGAGTTATTCTGATATTCTGTGTCTGTGATTGGTTTTATTTGCTCCAAATTTTATTAACAATCTGTTGTTTTGAATTATTCAAGTCTGACATGTGTGGATTTATTGTCGATTTGAATGGTCCAAAATGGCAGAATGTTACAGTGATGGTGATCCACAAGGGTAAGCTTAATGATAGGGGCTTGCGAGTGGGATATGCGATGGTGTCCTGCTGTGGAGATAGCCATGATGGAATAACGATTGAGTTCCGTTATGAAGATGCATGCAAAGGGATCGTTGATAACTCGAAGGCTTCTAGTATGCTCATAAAGAAGGCGTATGTCGGAACGCCTAACTGGATTTGTGAATGTGTCCAGATTTTATGGTTATAGATTACTCTAGGCTTTTGCGATTGTGGGCCTGTTTCCTAGCCTTTTGGAGTAGCATGGATTCGAGCACCATTGAAGTCGATATTACGATTGGGTCCCTGGTTTGCGATTATGTCATATGAGTTATCATATATCCAACGAACACGAGTGATAGTGAGGATAGTTTGATGGATGCTATGTTTGCTATGGTTATTTATCACTCTACGGTGTCACATGATGTAGGTATTTCGACTGTATACCTAGACGCTGGACATTGTACTTCGATTGTAGTACACTTATATGGCTTTGATGGTAGATTAGCATATCTCGACTGTTATGCGCTAACTCTTTGGATGTAGGGACATGTCATGTATGGTTCTACATACCATATGTCCATATCTACTATTTATAAATTTTACAGTATTTTTGAGATGATGTATCGCCCATACCAGACTGTTGTTTGACTTGAGATTTTATGCTTTGCTTCTTATTACCTTGGGTGTTCTTAAATGAGTAGATTATGGATAATAGGTCTGGATAGTGCATGGAGTTGTACTGAGTATGAGCAGCAGGCTACGCTTTCATATATCTGTACTTGAAGCTTACTATCGCTTATATTCCGCTGTACAGTACTGTGAGCTATATTAGCACTTGTATTATTAAAGACAGCTATAGAGTTTAGTATGGAGACTTTGAATGTATAAACTCTTTATTTCAATTTTTGTATAGTTTGTGAACCTAATACACTATGTATTCTTATTTATGGTTCATTTGATTATATCACTGTCTTCCCTGTTTTACATCTATGTTGTTATATTATACATTATCAGTGCACCATGAGAAGTTCTACAAGTTCTGTGTTTTGGATTTTCTCTATCGTTCACCCTTGGCTACCATCCTGCATCGGCCAGGTATCTCCACAGTGTATCATACCGATATACTGGGTACCAGAGGTGTAAGGTGGACGTCATATTTGGTATCAAAGCTTAGGTTGCATAAACGATCTAAGTTGATACTAGGATCCATTAGAGATAATAAAGGAGCTACCGCCTTATAATGGGTCTAGCGATATATGAGAGAGTGTACTTGTTATACTTTGGTTTTCAAAACTATATATTAGTGTGTGTGTGTGTGTGTATGGTGTATAAGTGATATTGTATTCATGGACACCACTTATTCCTTTTAGAGAGACTGATCATTCTTACTACAGCTTATAAGAATGAGCCGACTAACAAGGAATGCTGTTAGGAAGTCCATCTATGGAGTTGAGGAGGGCGCGGGATCGGGTGCTGCTAACCCCAATTTGCAGAACATGTTCGCTAAGATGGTGCGGAACATGGTCCAGAATTCCCAAGTTGCTCCTGCTGCAGCAGTTGGTGGTGGTGCTCCCGTGCAAGCACCGAGGGCTGACTTCGCCAAATTAAGCAAGAATTTCTCTACTGGGTGGCAAATCATTTCTTGAAACAAAATCAGCCGTCGAAGTGTAGGATTGGTTGGACACCTGCGAACGTATCTTTGAGGATATGAAGTTAGAGGATGCGATGAAGAGAAAGCTGGCCTCTATACAGCTTTAGGAAAGAGCTATCGGGTAGTGAAACACCATCAAGATTACTACTCCTAAGGATCAGATTACTTAGGAGCAGCTCGAGGTGAGATTTGAAGAGAATTATATACCGACCGCACAGAAGTCGGTGCTCTTTCGGAAGTCTGTTGACTTGAGACAGGGGGATATGCCTGTGTCGGAGTACGTGACTGAGTTCGACACACTATCGACGTACGGCTTATCCTTTATCGATACTTCGCTCAAGAAGAATGAGAAGTTTATCATGAGCTTGGATGATTATCTTGGAGAGAAGCTTGTTAACCATATTGATGAGTCCTTCAAAAGGCTGGTGGAGAAGGCTCTTCAACATGAGAGTCTGTATTCTAAGCCTAAGTCTGTTGTTGCTCCCAAGGATGAGCCAAAGCCGCAAGCTGGCGGGGGAGGCAAGAGGAAGTGGGACAAGAAGAAGAAGAAGTAGTTTCATAAGGGTGGTCAGAAGAAGGGCAAGTGGGAACCTACTTGCTATAATTGTGGGGGGAAGGACAATCTTGTCAAAGACTGTAAAGCAAAGGGCAAGAAGTGCTACAACTACAACAAGCCGGGGCATATCAAGAAGGATTGTCCAAAACTACCGAGGAATAAGCAAGTTGTGTCTGCTTACGTTTTAAATGCTATTCCAGCTTCGTCGAGCGCTCCATCGACGAAGGAGAAGGGGAAGAGCGTCATTATACTTTCATATTTATCACAAATATTTGCATTAATTTATAATTTGATATCATAAATTCAATTAACAACACTGAAAACCAAACTAGTTAGGGTGGTCAAGTGGTAAGATCCATCGTGAAGACAATAATGCTTGGTCCCCTTTCACTTACTTGAAGTCAAACTATGGGTTTCTATTCAAACTCCTCCTTTAGGTTTACTTAATTAGTTTTTGGATTAAACAATAAAAAGAAAAAAGAAAAATAGAACTACTAAAGTTAATTCCATTTTAAAAAATAAAAATAAACTACAATAGCAATTAAATACTACTTCTAAAAGCCTATCATTTTCATTTTCCTTTAAGATGGCTCTTTCACTTTGTCCTAAACATTCTGTTCTTCATCAATGTACTAGCGGAAGCTTTTCTACTCTTTCACATCCAAATTTATTAGAATGAGATGCGTGACCATATGGTCAGTGTGTTTTTAATATAGGTATAATTTTATTGATAACTTACTAAATTTTGATAATTTTCCAAATAGTCCATTGAACCACATTGTACAGTAAACAACTATTTAGTATTGGCTAGCATGGATCGTATATGGGTGGATTCTAAACGAGACTCATCTCTAGTATCTTCAGTATCCTTATAGTATTTTAAATTTAATTAGATGAACAGATCTCTATGAGCTATTATGTTCCAATGCTTTGTTGTACATGAATTCTAAGATCCACTTATATGGTACAACCATAAAAAATGGTTATCACCGCTATATTTGCTTTTCCCATTCTATTACCTTGAGCAAAAAACACTTATCCCACTTTTCCCTTTAGCCACCTCGATTATTCTAAAACCACCCCTTTTCTTTTATACTTGCTTTCTTCTTTCTGTTTCTTTTTCTACAACTTCTTCTTCTCTTAAAGGAAAAAACTTCACAAACCAGAGCAATGGAGAGAGACAAATGAGAGGAGAGGAGATCCACACAACATTGTAAATCTCCAACCTCTTCTTCAATTAGTGATTATGTTTTGATTTTCATTTTTTTTAATTCGATCAAAACCCAAATGGAAGTAGTCGAGGAAAGGTGAAGAGAGAAGGGGGGCTGGCATTGAATGAAGTTTGCAGAGTTTATCGTTGAATCACCACTTACCTCCTCCATGAAAATTTCAAACTCTCTTTTATAGCTTAACTAGTAAAAGATGGTAGATGAAACAAATATCTAATTAATTAGAAGAGGGTAAAAATGGAATTAAAACTTTAATATTATAAACGTGATGAGAAAAGCAAATACATAGATGTTAATAGATGTACCCACAAAAAAATAGTCTTAACTAACTACTAAAATTTCAATCATCAAATCACCAATTAATTTTGTGATGACTAACTGTAGTTCCTTCCATATCCTCCATAATACCCAATAAATATCCACACGTTGATTCAAAATGTACCACATGTACATAGTTGCATTGAAGTAGTTGATATTTTATAGGTAAAATAATTTATTCCATGTCAAGGACCACTATGTTAAGTGGTTAAATGGTAAGACACTTTGTACTAAAATTCTAAAGTTTGTATTCAAACTTTTAAAACACCAAAATGAGTAATTTGCTTAAATAAAATACCACTCTTATTTTTTGAAAAATAAAATGAAAGAAATAAAATTCCACAAGTATTTTTTCTCCGTTTTCTAGTAACTTTATGTCCATGTGTTTGCTTTAATTAATTTTTTTTTCTATAGGAAAGTTACCTCATATGGATGCTTTAAGTAATTAGTTACAACTTTTGTCTTTAGTGGATGAGTTGGCAATCCATTATTGGATTAGCAATGTTATAAATGTACAAGTGGTGAATGGAAATGATATGGAAAATGTTGAATGAAATTTCTCTTCTCTCCATATTATTCTTCTTCCTCTCTTCTTTCTCTTATCCTCTTCTCACATTTCTCATCTTTACAAAACGTGCACCCTATCATTATCTCAATACATCTTTAAATGGTTTGAACCCTATATCTTTAGCAACTACTCTGAGCAATCAAAATAGGGGTTGAGTTGGATATGGCAACTCTACTCCAATGCAAGATCAAGCACAAATTGTCGATGTGTGGCTATAACTAAATGCTTATCACGCGGATTGCAATTGCAGGCGCATATTTGTTATTAGGTACTTAAAATATCTGATAAAAAAGGAAATTATATTAGTTTGTTTGATTTTAGTGGGAGTGGATTAGTGTAAAAAAATTAAACTTTGAGCCACACTTGCGGTGGGACTACACTCATATCATTAGCACAGTGTTTATTTATTTATTTAAAAAAAATTGACATCTTTTAATTTATTTTCTCTTTTCATTCCTAAAATTATTTCCTTCCTAAACTTGATAACCTTTCCATGGCTAGACTCCTCAGAAACAATGTAGATCCTATTAGCCACAACATGACGTCCTTTCTTTTTCATGGTCTTAAGCTTAAGCTTAACGTCCTTCTAGGATCCTTGTACTTGTGGGGTAATAATAGTGCAAGTTAGGATAACTACTTATGTAGAGCTTTAATATCAGTATAACCATCACCACTATTACAAAATTTCCATTTGAGCAAAGTCTGAGTTAAACAAATTATACTCCATTTTAGCTTCATTATTAATTCCATCCACCATAATAAAATCCAACAATACACGAATAAAGCACATGCTAGACCTACATATTTTAAGCAAACTGTACCCTACATTTAATCACATGTTCATGCGGTGAAATATCCAACCAGACAATGTAAATTGAACACTAGTATAATGTCTGTCTTCTTGGGATATACCTGTAAACAATTGGGTGGTTTTCCTTGTAGTGCTTAAAAATTCTCACAACACAGATGATATATGAACATTAAACATGATTCTTGATACTCAAAATTATTCAATGGTTCGCATTTTAATTCAAATCATAAACATGGCGGATAATAAAAAGCGAACAAGATAGAGTGGGTTGCTCAATCTCTCCACCTATGGCCGCAGTTAGGATTGCAACAAACAAAGAAGAGAGTCATTCCTTCTTCCCCCCTAGTTGCTGCCTGCAAAATGAAACAAAATGCAATTATTATAGTATTTTGTTTTGTAGAACATATATACCATCCCGATTCATACATATATTAGTACAAAGGATATTAGAACAGACCTGGAAGAAAACGGCTTCACCGTGGCCGCAAACGGCACAGCGAACAGTCTTTGTACGAGGCAAAGTCGGATCTGATGCAACGTCTTGTAACACTTGTGTGAACTCGTCTGCTGAATGGTCTATCACATTTCTATACACACAGTTGCTTTCTGCTACTTCCTGTATATTATACATACATCATAGATTCATACTTCAGCACAATATCAATAAAGATGCTTATTTATAAGGCCGTTTCTATGATTCTGCGTATAAAGATTGTTTCTTGTTTGCATGTTTGTTTTGCCATAGTCAGTATTACCATGAATGCTTCTGAAACAGACTGTTCTTTTAAACCCTAAAGGAACATACTGGATCCTTTCCACTACCAGTTAGACATAATTGAATAAACCGAAGAAAGAAAAAAGAGAGAAGAAAAGGACCTGATGGTCACAGTTGCGGCATGCATAAAGGAGTATCTTTTGCTCCTTGTCCTCCCTTGGATACAAAATATTGTTGCTGCGATATACATCATCAATGGTGTTAGCATAGGCTTTTTACAGAGGAATATATTGATGAAGAGTAAATTATACCATTCACGGCAAAATTTCATGGTACTCATAGCTGCGGCTGCTTGAATTATCTCCTTTCTGAAATTTGGAGATCAACTGGATATGATATATGCCACTGTTTTGAATTGTTTTTTTGATAAAAATTATTCTTGATTCTTGAGGCTAATGATTTTGTAGATAGATATGCTGGGATTTATGATGATTAGATGTACTATTCCATGCTACTTGAAGTCAAAAGTTTGATGCTTCAGAAATAAATAATGGATTAGAATAATTTTTTGGGGATGAAGAATCTTCAATGAGATGCCACTAGGTTCCAGCTCATATCTGGAAGCAAATTTTGAAAAGTTACGGAGCTAGTACACTTCCAGCAGAGGTTGAAACCTTTCTCTTGAAGATATCCACCTAAAATTTACTAGGTACTTTGATATCATGTGGAAAAATTTCCAACTATCCTTTTTATCCAAAAAATATATTCATTAAAACATCTCTTTCATCTTACATCTTCACAATAAATCTATATGATTATCAAAAATGGAGACATCACTAAATAATAACTAATTATATTGAATTTGGTGTGGATGGATGCAGCTCGACGAGAACAACTGATTAATGTCGAAAATTAGCTGAAAATTATTCTTTAGTGGTTGGATTTAAAATTTCAATCAAGATGTCAGAATTGAGATTTTCGATAGAGGCAATGAGAGAAGTTGATTTTGTATCATTAGGTGCAATTTTTGATGTACAATAGATATATAAATGATAGAAATGAGCAGTGGTTGTACAAGATAAAATATAAATGTAACAATTCGTATTTTCAATGCTCACTAATCAAATAATAAATTGTTCCATAACATCGTTTATATATGAAAAACGTGTAAAGTTTATTAAAATTGTTTAATATGATAAAAAGAGACGAAAGAGAAGCTATCAAAGTGGTAATTAAGTCAAAAAATGCCTTTATAATTTCTGAATAAGCTTTCCCATCATTATTCCTCATTTGCTCTTCTTCTTCTCCAAAAGAAAAAATACGTTTTCAAATCTCATAATCTTCGTAACTTCTTTATTAATTACATATAAATATTCTAAATTCAAATCAGAAATTCTCTACATATCTAGCTATTCAAGTTGGCAGGTGAGTACCGAGTCTATATTTCTAAGTTGAAGCTGCAAAAGTGGATTTGGAGAACTTGAAGTTGAGATTTCTTTGGATTGAGTGAGTGATATTTATTCTCAATGCTCTATGATCACCATTTATGCAATACATTTTTGGTTTATATTCAATGTTGGGTTAAGGCCCGATGAAAGAATTTGAGTTATGATTTTAGAAATGAGAATCATATAGAATGCATATTCATAAATGTTTAATCATAAAATAATTGTATTGAAAATATAAGAATGAATGTTGTGTACTATTATGTTGGTTATTGATTGAATTGATTGTTGCTTGGTTTGTGAATGATTGAATGAGTGGAGAATGAGTTAGGACATCAAAGAAAGACATTATTGAATGAATGTGGAAGTTGTAGTAAAAGTTGAGCAATTATACTCAAATTTCGTATGAAGTGGTATTCACCTCCTTAAAATTCATCGAATATGAAGCAATACTCGTCTAAATGATGAATGACTGATAACAAGGGCATTTGTCATGGATTACGAGTGTCTTGAGTGACAGATCGCTACATTTGGCATCAGAGCTTTGCTTACCTAATCACCGTAAATTGGGACAAGGTTAAGAGAGAGCATAATTGTCTTTTGTTATATTTATGCATATAACATTTATGCATAAACTATCTTTTGGGAAGTTGCTAATGATTCCCATCTACTGATAGTTATAAGTCGTGCCACTAGAGCAACAACCGCTAGATATGCTATTGAAGTTTTGGATCTTCAGATACTAACATGGTTCTGAAGTACTTACGGGTTACAACGTGGGCACCCACCCACTTGCATAAGTCCCGCTTACTCCTACAATGGAAGGGGTTTTACCTATTCCTCCACCACCCTACCACCCGCTCTTTACTTACTGAGACTTTGTACAGATTACCTCCATATATGAGGCAAGCCTTATATGGGAACATACTCCTTCACAGAGACTCAAGCGTGGATTCGCACTAGTGAGGGAATATTTTATGATACAGCTTTTGGGTGTTTGATGAAGGCGACTAATCTCTAAGCAACTATAAGATGAAGCTTTGTGTTGGTGGGATGTTGTGATGGGGGGGTTAAAGAGCATGTTATGACTTGGGAAGAGTTTCAAATAATGTTTGAAGCCTAATTTATTTACGAGGCCGATAAGGGCTTGCAAGCGGAGAAGCGTATATACCTTCAACATGTGATAAGACTGTGAAGGGGTATATTAATGAGTTCATTTTTTTTGGCTAGATTGAAATGGATATGATTAATACTCCTGCTAAAAAGGCCAATAAGTTCACAACGGAAATTAACCCACCTCTTAGGGATCTTGCTCTTAGTCATGTTCCTATGGGCATTTCTTATGAAAGTCTTGTCAAAGTGGCATTGTTGAATTCTATATGTAGAAAGACCACGAAGGAGGTGGACATCTAGGTTGAAGTGAAGCACAAATTTCAAGGCAAGAGGAAGGACAAATGGGCCAAGGGTGACCAAGACAACAAAGCTAAGGAGGAGTGAGGTGCGATGTAGTCACTTAAAGAGGCACATTACTAAAGATTGCAAGGCAACTCCAAGTTGAGGAAATGCTTTAACTATGACCAACCAAGCCATTTAAACTCTTTTGAAAAGCGGATAAGTGGTCAAGGCTTATGCCATTCATGCTACTCCAAGTTTGAGTGCTTCTCCTAAGATTGACAAAGGAAAGAACATCGTCTTGTAAGGTGTGCTTTCTATTTATGATTTTCTGATAAGTATTTATTTAATAAGGGGGCTTCACATTATTTCATAACTAGTTATTTCGTTAATATTTTACATCTAGTGCCCCATATTGATGATTCTCTAATAGTGTAGAATCCAATTGGCGGATCGACTTATCTTCCTATGATATATAGAGGTATTCAATTGTTTAGGGGCAGATCCAAGTTTTCTTGTGATGCTTATGTACCCGGTTTTTCAGGTTACGAACTTATTCTACGGATGGGCTGGATGACGAGGCATGGGGCTGTTATTGATTGTGATGACCTTGTAGTTCACATGTGATAGAGTTAGCAGTATTTTCCACGGGCAATTATATTATTTGTTACATATATCTAACTCGATAACCAATCTTGTTCATAATAAAGGTGCTTAATATACTTCGTTATATAATGGTATAATTAATTAAGCAATTAATTATAGTATATTAAATAGAAAATCATTAAATGATACGTTACATGACAGCAATTACATTTTTTATAATCATGAGAAATTTGTCATATTAAAATTACATATTATCCTAAATATTCCTAATCGTCCGTTGATATGTTTTGTAACCAAAATCATTAAATAGAAAAACATTTTTTGTAACCAAAATCATTAAATGATATGTTTTGAGACAAGACATCAATTATCCGTTGAGACTTGAGTATGTAACACTATCTAAATATTAGGCAGTGTGTTACTCATGAATGTTGGGGGCACCAAGGAGTTACATACTAATAATTATTGGATAACCATTGAACGAATCTGTAACAACCCGCAATTTTATCGTTTGATTTTGAATATTTAATTAATTTTAAATATTGAAATAATTGGTTTTTAAAGTTTAAAACTTGAATTTCAAATATAGGAATTATTTAAATATTTGAATTGTGAATTTAATATTTGAATAGTGATTTAAATATCTGGATTGTGAATTAAATATTAATTAAATGGATTTAAAGGTCTTATTTAACTCCTTTTTAAATTATAAATTATAACAGTGAATTCGTTTTGTAAATTTATTTGCAATAATAAATAATAAGAAAATCAATTATTAATAAAACGACTTAATTTTTAATGATGTATTTTTATTTATATTTATTTGATTTCCCATAATTTTTAATTTGGAAAATATTTAAATTATCGTTTGATGATTTTTTGACAAACGATGATGATTTTACAGAATCAGTTAACCAGTGTATATTATTATTGTTTTGGATTTGTATCGCTTTTTCATGCACAATCATATTTTTGTTTTGCCATTCACGGTTCGTACGCAAACGAAGTTCTGTGCAGCGAGATGCCAGAAATCTTATTATAAACCATAAACAAACACTTAACTTGCTCATTTCACTTCACTTTTACTGTTTTATTCATCTTGTATTGGAAACAAGAAAATAAGCAAATCCTCTTCTTATAAAAATTCAAACAAAATGATTTACAAAAAATATATTAAAAGTTTGGATCTTTGAGTTTAATATGGAGAGATCTATCTTCCTACATGAATTTGGTTGTGTGCGATGGAGCTTTGAGGGAAGAGAAAATTTACCATTAATGGATGTGAACTAGGGATTGGGATTTTGTAGGACAATAATCTTTAGTGTTTGTTTCTTTGGACTTCTCATTTTGTAGAGCTTCATTTGGCATCATATGGTGGAGTGTGGTCTCGTGAAGCGAAACGCGTTGTCGGGGAAGGCGAAATCAGGTTTGGGTGTCACGATTTTATAGGGGAGGCCGAGCGGCACAATTTTGGGATGATGGTGGAGCTCTCGAGTGGGGGAATTTATAGGCGAAGGCAGATCAAAGAATAGTCGCTTGTGGAAGGAGAAATCAGTGATATATGCACACGTGAATGGGTTTTTGGGTGTGCTTGTACGTGCATGAAGGCGGGAAGGAGAAATTGAATTGGGGAAGATGCTTTGTTAAGGGTGATTAATTTATTTAAAGGTGTAATTATTTTAATTTATAATTAATTAATTCTCAAATCTTATAAATGCAATAACTCGCTCATACAAGGTCTAATCGAGGTGAGAGTTTTTACGTTGCGCTCGTCATGGCATTAGCTACGTGATGTAACTGGTTTCGCTGAATTTGGAGCAAGTGAAATTTTGGGCTAAAATTGAACATTAGTTCAAACTGAAACGCCTAAGCGTCCGTTGGAATTTCGGTGAGTTAAAATCACTTTTTTGGATAATCAATATGATATATAGTAGATAAAATTTACTATTTGGGTTTAGATGAATTATTGGTTAATTTGGTTAAATATCCGCTTTGAAAAGCGAATGAAATTTAAAATTTAAATATAGGGAATTTTTGTAGAGAAATCCGAATTTCTCGACATTATGATTTTTAATTTCCAATTATATACCTGTTGATTTTATTTTAGTATATAACTGTTATATAGATTGTTAAATGCTGTAATTTGATTGTTTGGCCATATTGGATATGACACTGACATATGATAAAATGTTGTACCTTTTAGTGGAGGAAGTAATATCATTGGTTAAGTGCTATAGTAGCTATTGGTGTCGTTATAGTATTTTAAAATACTATTAGTTGTTGTTTGGGCTTGGAAATGGTTTTCGATTTAGAGAATTATTTTTAAATATGGTTTTGGTAATTTCCGTGATATTTTATTTAAAACGGGTCTTGAACTTCTCTTTCTCACTTCAACTTTTTTATTAGTCTTTTCTAAACATATGAAAATGTTTAAAAAATTTTTTGGGAAGTATCATTTTTATAAAAAAGTTATTATAATAAGGAATGTTAAATTTTAAAAGAAAAATAAAAAGGGTTTACCCTTTATTTTAAAAGTGATTCTATTTTTAAAGGATGATAGAATATTATGAAATAAATATTTATGAAACGTTTATATAAAATGTTGTATAAAAGGGTAGATTTATAAATATTGTTTTATAAGTAAAAGATAATTTTATAAATAGCGATTTATAAATAAAAGAATGGTTTTATGAATGATATTCTATAAAAAAAAGAAACTAATGTCATTTTGATAAATTGCAATAAATAATTCCATTTAAGAATTTTTGGTGATATAGGAAAAGTTCATTTTGTGAAAGCATTTGGTCTTACTTTGAAAACAAAGATTTGTGTTAAGTATATAAGATTTATAAGAGTGACTTTTGGATCTATAAAGGATTTTTTATAAGGGATTTATATAAAGGAGTTTTATAATTATATTGTTATCCCACCTTTTGGTCAAAGCTGGAATATCAACAAAATTGGCAAGGAAGGATGGATATCAGGATTGGAGTTCAATTGGAAACAAGGCTGCAATGGATGTTGTCAAAATTTGGCCAAGCTCTGATCAAGACGGAATCAATTAGGAATGATGATCAAGGCTAGGAGGAACTACGTTTCGATTTTCAGGTCAATTGGAGGTCGTATGCATAAGATATGGATGGATTGAAGTGCACAAGGCACGGTTCGTATCAATGCATTTCGCATCGATCGTCATATGGTGGTTCGAATCGATACTGTTCGTATCGATCGGAAAGTAAGGACCTCGAATCGATACCGTTCGTATCGATCGGCATAGGTTCGACTCGATGACTTCGTATCGATGGGATGGTGAAGGTTAACAGCGTGTTCGTATCGAGCGGCGTCGCTTCAGAGTGATGTTGTTCGTATCGATCCGGCATAGATGCGAGCATGTTATTCGTATCGATCAATATGGATATGAACTGTGCGTTCGTATCGATCAGGTGGGAAAGATCAGTGGGTCTCGACTCAATGACTGGATTTGGATTAACTAGATAGGCGCATGGAAGTTACTTCGAATCAATGTACTTCGCATCGATGTAACATGATGGAATGGATGCGCGGATGTTCTTCGTATCCTTCGGTATTGGATCAATACGAAGGAAACGATCAAACTAACATGAAGTTATGGACTCGAACTAGATGCAAAAGATGGATCCGAACGTGAAATATGCGCAGTTCAAGGGAAGAAGAGATCAACGTGACGAAATATGCAAAGTGACTCACTCAACACGGCGACAAAGGTGGATCGATCCTGAGAATTCGCAACACGTCATCACACAGGCATGCGCTCTGATCGATTCGAAGAGATCGATTCGAATCAATCGATTCGAACCAGAGTGCCTGCCGAAATACTACAACTTGTATCGATCATACCTCGAAATCTACAAGTCCAAATGATATGAAATTTTCACAGAAGCTTGCACACATGTTGAAGAATGTCCACACCAAATTTCAGCTCGATTGGACAATCTCTTGATCGATTCGAATGGACTTCGAATCGATTCCAAAGTGGGCCCGAATTTCCTGAAAGCGGATGTATGGGCCCCCTCACGTGCCAGAACTGGTCTCCCTTCAATTTAAGCAAAATATCATCCTCCTGCACCTATAAATAGAGCCTCTGGTCATTCAGAAAGGGGGTCGGACAATTTTGAGAGCTAAAGAGCCCCCAGACTCTGCCAGATTTACTCCAGATCACCATTGCTGCCTTAGATTCAGATTATAATCATAAAATCTGTTGTACTACGCGATAAGAAATTGTAATCTTCAAGCATCAAGCAATAAAATCGTAAAAACCTTGAAGTGGACGTAGGCCGGAGATAGCCGAACCACTATAAATTATGTGTCACTGTTCATTATTTCAGGATCGTTGTTTGTTGCTCGCTTAGATCTAAAATTTGTGTTTGAATATTGCTGAGTTGTATTCATACACTGGTGCTTTCACGACATTCAGGGTTTGTGACCAATTTTGGCACAAACACTTTGGTGCTTTCACTGAGAAGGACTAGCACCCGCTATGCAAGATTTGAAGTTCAGATTTGAAAGCTTGAAGATTTGAAAGACAATGACTCGACAAACAAGTAGAAGGCAAAGAGCTGAGAGAAGCCAACAAGGAGGAAGTCAAGAGGCATCCTCCGGAGCTGGAGAAGGACAAGCTTCTGTCTACATCACAAGGGACGAGATGGAGGCTATGGCGAATTCAATACACGAAAGAATAATGAAAAGCCAACAGGAGATGATGCAAACTTTCTTCGAACAGATGAGAGCTACGGGGATGTAGAACTTAGAACCAGCCACAGCGGCTGTTAATGTGGAACAAGGGGCTAGGGTCATAGAACCCAATGGAGGACAGAATACAGAACCGGAAGGCAATCAACAAGGGCTTGGGGGCAGGCCCGCAGGATCCAACACAGACGGACCTTTGGAAGGAGTTCAACAGGCTAGGACCAACGTTGCTGCTAATGAGCCACATGAAGAATATGTGCCAGAGTTCCCTCAGGAGCATGGACGGCAACCCCCGACAGACAACGCTGGATTAGCGGAAATCATTAGGAAGACTATGCGTGGAGGCTTGACCAATCGAGATTTGGAAGGAGTGAACAGGAGTCCGTTCGCTCGGGAAATCAGGATAGCTCAAAATCCAACTAAGTTCAAGTTACCTAGCGTGGAAGTATATAATGGCAAGGCTGACCCGACTGATCACTTGATGAGATACACTAGACACATGGAAATGCTGGGGGCATCGGAGGAAGTGATGGCCAGATGTTTTCCGTTGTATTTGACAGATCTAGCTGCGATGTGGTTTAGACAGTTGGGAGAAGGATCTATAAGGACTTGGAGGGAGTTGGTGGACAGGTTTTTGGGATAGTTTCGGGTTCATATCAAAAGACCTAAGAACGTGATGACATTAACATCGGTAAAACAAAGGACGGATGAATCGCTTAAAGCATTTTTAACTCGATTTAATGCGGCGGTTGCTTCGGTGGATCGGCCGGATCCATCGATGGTTTTGATGGCGGCAGTGTCGGGAGTCAGAGAGGATTCAGATTTTAAGGTATCTTTAGTACGAGACCCGCCACTGGATCTCGAGGAATTCTTCCATGAAGCTGAAAGGTTCCTTCGGCAAGAAGACGCATGTTTGGATTTAAAGTTAAAGGAGGTGAATGCGACTGAGGGTGGAGGACCATCCAATGGAAACCCGAATAAAGACAAAGGAAAGAGGAAGCTGGATGACGATTCAGGAAAAGCTGGAAAGCGATGGAAGGATCCAAAGTTTTCCACATACATAGGATTAAACGAGACGCTGGAGCGGATATACATGGAAACCCAGAATCGCCTTCCTTACCGAAGGCCGGCTAGGAGAGAGCCATCCGAGCGGGAAAGGGCATCAGGAAGGCACTGTCTCTTCCATGATTTGGATGGACACGATACCAACAGCTGCAGGCACCTAAAGGACATAATTGAGGAGCATGTGAGGAATGGACAACTGAGGCAGTATGTTGGGGCTCGGAATGCAACAGTGGAGCAGGAGCAACCACCGCCCACCTCAAGCCATGATGGTGTGAAGCCCAGGAATGATGGTCGATTGGTTATCCATTGACCATGATAATGTGAAATAAGTAACAATCCATTGGCGAGCAACCAAGTCATTCACACATGTATGGGGACGGAGATAGCCCCTAGGCATGCTTTGAATGATGATAAACCGCAAAGCCATGGTTTGCAAAATCTGTCTTTTGCTTTTGGATTGGATACTTGGTTTTCTGGTTTGGTTTTGGAGTTTGGTTTGAACTCCTGGTTTTGTTTGCTTTCTGTTTTGGATTTTCTTTTAGATGACTGGTTTCCGTTTTGGATGATGGTTTGGATTTCTGATTTTCGATTTTATTTGGATTTTGGATTGGATTTTGATTGGATTCTTTTTGGTTTTTGATAAACGGTCGTCGGGTATGGATTATGCCTGGCAAGGGGTGAGTCTTTTTGCCCAAACGTGGTAAATTGACTCATTCAGGTCGTCGAGTATGGACTATGCTCGGCAAGGGTCCGGAGTGACCATAATTCGGCCTAGGACTTAGGCCCCCTATTATCAATTATCATTTCAGGTCGTTGAGTATAGACTATGCTCAACAAGGGTCCGAAGCGACCAGGATTCGGCTTAGGACTTAAGCCATGGCATTACTTACGTCCAGGGACATTGGACCAAGGTCGTCAAGTGTAGATTGCGCTTGGCAAGAACCCGGAGAGGTTAGCTCATCGTCCAGGGACACTGGACCAAGGTCGTCAAGTGTAGATTGCGCTTGGCAAGAACCCGGAGAGGTTAGCTCATCGTCCAGGGACACTGGACCAAGGTCGTCAAGTGTGGATTGCGCTTGGCAAGAGCCTGGAGAGGTTATGGATTTGGATATCGACCCGGAGAGGCCCTGGATTCGGTTATTGGCTATTGGATAAGGATGGATTAGGATTCGGTTGTCGAGTTCAAACGGATATGGATTTGGCTAAGGCTTTGGTTATTGGGTTTGGAGTTGGACATCGACTCTAAGCAGTCAAGGATGATGCACTTGGATGATGTGGCTATGGGCTTCGGATATTGGATTCAGAGTTATTCAAAACACGCCTTATTATCATAAGGCATGTTTTGGGAGGAAAATGTTATCCCACCTTTTGGTCAAAGCTGGAATATCAACAAAATTGGCAAGGAAGGATGTATATCAGGATTGGAGTTCAATTGGAAACAAGGCTGCAATGGATGTTGTCAAAATTTGGTCAAGCTCTGATTAAGACGGAATCAATTGGGAATGATGATCAAGGCTAGGAGGAACTACGTTTCGATTTTTAGGTCAATTGGAGGTCGTATGCATAAGATATGGATGGATTGAAGTGCACAAGGCACGGTTCGTATCAATGCATTTCGCATCGATCGTCATATGGTGGTTCGAATCGATACTGTTCGTATCGATCGGAAAGTAAGGACCTCGAATCGATACCGTTCGTATCGATCGGCACAGGTTCGACTCGATGACTTCGTATCGATGGGATGGTGAAGGTTAATAGCGTGTTCGTATCGAGCGGCGTCGCTTCAGAGTGATGTTGTTCGTATCGATCCGGCATAGATGCGAGCATGTTATTTGTATCGATCAATATGGATATGAACTGTGCGTTCATATCGATCAGGTGGGAAAGATCAGTGGGTCTCGACTCATTGACTGGATTTGGATTAACTAGATAGGCGCATGGAAGTTACTTCGAATCAATGTACTTCGCATCGATGTAACATGATGGAATGGATGCGCGGATGTTCTTCGTATCCATCGGTATTGGATCAATATGAAGGAAACGATCAAACTAACATGAAGTTATGGACTCGAACTAGATGTAAAAGATGGATCCGAACGTGAAATATGCGCAGTTCAAGGGAAGAAGAGATCAACGTGACGAAATCTGCAAAGTGACTCACTCAACACGGCAACAAAGGTGGATCGATCCTGAGAATTCACAACACGTCATCACACAGGCATGCGCTCTGATCGATTCGAAGAGATCGATTCGAATCAATCGATTCGAACCAGAGTGCCTGCCGAAATACTACAACTTGTATCGATCATACCTCAAAATCTACAAGTCCAAATGCTATGAAATTTTCACAGAAGCTTGCACACATGTTGAAGAATGTCCACACCAAATTTCAGCTCGATTGGACAATCTCTTGATCGATTCGAATGGACTTCGAATCGATCCCAAAGTGGGCCCGGATTTCTTGAAAGCGGGCGTATGGGCCCCCTCACGTGCCAGAACTGGTCTCCCTTCAATTTAGGCGAAATATCATCCTCCTGCACTTATAAATAGAGCCCCTGGTCATTCAGAAAGGGGGTCGGACAATTTTGAGAGCTAAAGAGCCCCTAGACTCTGCCAGATTTACTCCAGATCACCATTGCTGCCTTAGATTCAGATTATAATCATAAAATCTGTTGTACTACGCGATAAGAAATTGTAATCTTCAAGCATCGAGCAATAAAATCATAAAAACCTTGAAGTGGACGTAGGCCGGAGATAGCCGAACCACTATAAATTGTGTGTCACTGTTCATTATTTCTGGATCGTTGTTTGTTGCTCGCTTAGATCTGATATTTGTGTTTGAATATTGCTGAGTTGTATTCATACACTGGTGCTTTCACGACATTCGGGGTTTGTGACCAATTTTGGCGCAAACATATATTATGAGGTTTATGGGAAGTATATGAGTCTTATAAATATATAGTTGGAGATTTATTAAAGGAGTTCATAAATTATATTGAGAAATTTATAAATAGGAGTTTTAGAAATAGAAATGAGTTTTATAAAAAGAGTTTTATAAATGGAGTTGGAGTTTTATAGATAATATTTTATAAAAAGAGTTTTATAGATAATATTTTATAAAAGGAGTTTGTAAATTTAAAAGTGTTTTGTAAATATAAGGAGTTTTATAAAGGCATTTTATAAAGAAGGGATGTATAAAAAGACGAAAACCCGATTTCCATAAATGATTGTTTTTAAATATGGTGGTTTGGAAAATGTTCCTTTCATACCGAACACCAGATTCCGAGGTATGGAAACTCGTCTCCATCTTGAGTATTAAGAATGCGTATCGAGGCAAGGATTGTTTTCCTAACTTGTCCGATCTTATTGTTAATCGAGGGATGATGGTGCTTGAAATCAAAAAGTGGTGTTAAGTATATTTGGTCTGATTTCCATACGATCTGTTTACTTACACCTGAAAGAAAACAGTTTTGGGTTTATTATTATCAATGTTTTTAAATGACATTTGTTTTAACCAAATTAAGCGTGATTTTGGAAATAAAATATTTCTTAAGATATGTAAGTGTACTTAACCATTGAGATAAGTATATGGATACATTTTCCAAGAATAAGGAGTAGCATTTTGTGAATATACTTATATTGTTGATATAAGTATATGGAAAGTTTTTCTAAGTTTTGAAAGTGAAATGGTTTGTGAATATACTTATACAGTTAAGGTAAGTATATCAATATTTTTCAAGTATTGAAAAGAGCAGAGAAGGGTTTGTGAATATATCTTTGTAAAAGTATTTTAATACTAGAATTTACAAAGTGGTTTTAATTAATGAAGGGATTAGTTAAACAAGCTTAGTGGTTACTTTGCACTTAACCATGCTTGGTTAAACCTATGGTTGAATCGCTTGTGTTGGGTACGTTTCTACCACCACCGAACCAACACGAGGAAGCAAGGGACGAGCCACCAAATCACCTCAAACCGAACCAACATCACCACCGAACCAACCAACCAACTACCGAACCATCTCCTCTCCACGTCCCCACCGAACCAACCAACCAACTACCGAACCATCTCCTCTCCACGTCCCCACCGAACCAACCAACTACCGAACCATCTCCTCTCCACGTCCCCACCGGACCAACCAACCACCGAACCATCTCCTCTCCAAGCACTACCGGTCCAAACCCCACTCCCAGGCATAGCCAAACTAGAATGCTACCGAACCGCTACCTCCATCCACTGCCGAAACAAAAGCAAAGGAGGACACGACCGGATCACCCATCACCGGACCAAGTGCTACCGGACCAAGACGTGCCAGGCCAGAGCACATCAGCCCAGGCCCACCAGCAGCTATACACATCCAAGACCCCTACCCCTAGCCTTACTCTATAAATAGAGGGGCAGGGGTACAACAATGGCAGACAAGTTTGAGAGCTCAAGCACGGATAAACTTTCAAACAACTTTCATATACTTGTATCAAAGCTTTGTACTTGTGATTTGAATAAAAAAGGAGAATAACATATAAAGTGGACGTAGGCACATTCTGGCCGAACCACTATAAATCTGCGTGTCTTTTACAGTTTAGTCCCTGCTTTTCATATATTTGCATAAATCACCCAAATCACTAAGAACAACGTAAAATCAACTAAGTCATACAACTTGGAGGTGTTTGTCCATTTTTTGTGCAAACATTTTTGGTGCTTTCACTGAGAACAAGAAGCTCGAAGTTTCAGCTTCTCCCACTTAACCTTCTTCCTAACAGCGTCGTTCATTGCTTGGAAGACATGCCTCCTAAGCAGAAGAAAGATGCTAACAAAGGAAAAAACATCACAACCAGTAGTCTTCCAGATCCAGTGGTCACAGATCAAGTAGGTCGTCCCCTTCCAGCAGCAGTACCAAATGAAGGTCAGGCAAATCCGACAACCCCTGCCACAGAACAGCCTGCAGCAATTACTAGGGAAGATCTAGACAGATTTATAGCTGAAGTGACTAACCGCTTCACATCCCAGCAGGAAGCCTTGGTGAACCATCTCATGTCACGCTTAAGGGATGCTGAAGATTCCAACCGCAACACTGAATCATGGGGTGAGTCCCAGTCTGGAGGATCTCAGAGACAGCAAAGATCTTCCTTCCTCGAAGGAGCTAACAACAGAAGCAGCCATGGTAGGAGCCGAGACCGAGCATAGCCCGAAGTTAGGCCTGAGGAAACGCTTGGAACCGAACCCAACGGGGGAGGTACCGGACGGAGGTCAACTGTAGCTGAGCCGGTCGTACTGCCTAACCACGGAGACACCAATGAACGGGGCCGAGCTAGAGTCCAGCCCGAAGTTGGACCCGAGGAAGTGCTTAGATCATAACCCAACAGGGGAAGATCAAGGCAAGGGCCAACTGTAGATGACCCTAGCATGCTCCCAGAAGACCAAGGACAGCCACTGGAAAATATCAGAAATGATAGACGATACCATCCCTACAGGTCATCCGGACGGAATCAGTCCCATAGAGCAGAACCGAACTCATTCCTATCTGCTCCAAATTCCGATGAAAGGATGGCACGCTTGTTCAGAGAGTGCTTCCAACAGGATCAAAGAGATCGAGGGATAGGCGCTAGGGTAACCAGCCCCTTCGCTCGCAATATCAAAATTGCCATCACCCCCCGAGAATGTAAAATGCCAACAATGGAACCCTACAAAGGAACCTCCGACCCCGTTGTACACTTACAGAGATACACACAGCATATGCTCATGAGTGGAGCAACAGAGGGAGTACTATGCAAATGCTTTCCACTATTCTTAGCAGATCTAGCTACCTCCTGGTTCTGTCATTTACCCCAAGGATCCATCAGCTCGTGGGAAATGTTGAAAGAAAAGTTTATCAGCCAGTTTCGCATTCATGTGGAACAACCCAAGGACGCTTATTCCTTATCCAATGTCAAACAGAAACCTGGAGAGAAGCTGCAGCAATACCTAACCCGATTCAACGCCGCAGCGGCCGCAGTCCAAGATGCCGATGAGAAGCTTATCTTAATGGCCCTCTGTAGTGGTGTGCATCCGGATACTAAATTTGCTAGAAGATTAACAAAAGAAAAACCAGCTACTTTACCCGATTTCTTCCATGAAGCCGGGAAATATATGAGGCTTGAAGACGCTGCCACTGAGGGGTAGTCAGGGCAGCAAAATAAGGCAGCTCACGGCAACACGCCCGCTGCAGCGAACGATGTTCGAAGAAATGATTCTAGAGACAATGCTGGGGCCAAGAAAGGAGAAAAGCGCCTATATCGGCCAGGACCGAGATTCGACACTTACACTCCTTTGAATGAAACCATCGAAAACATCTTCCTTGCCACCCAAGATGAAGTTAGATACAAACGCCCACCATACAAGAAGGAATCAGATAACGCGTAGAAATCTGGAAAGTTCTGCCGCTTCCACGAATCTCACGGGCATGATACCAATGAATGCCATCATCTCCAAGACTTGATTGAAGAACACATCAGAAGGAAGGGACTGGAACGCTATGTAAAAGGTCAGAACAAGACTCCAGCTCTTGCCAATGAGAACCCAAGGCTACCCTCACCCGAGATAGGCAGAGGAAATCGCAACACTAGCGGCTCCAGTCAAGAGAAGATAGTGGTCCATACCATCTCAGGAGGACCGCACATCGCCGACAGAAGCTGGGCAGAGATGGAAAGATATGGAAAGTCGCTTAGAAACAATGAAGACTGTGTTAATTATGTTATAGAAGAACGCCACCCGAAGCGGAAAGAGAGTGATGACATCACATTCAGTAGGCATGACCTAGAGGGAAGGCAGTACCCTCACATGGATCCCATGGTTGTCTCTGCCCGGCTCGGTCCAACCGAAGTTTTCCGAATTCTAGTAGACACGGGAAGCTCAGTGAATATCTTATTCAAGCATGCATTCGACAAAATGAAACTATCAATAAAGGACGTTTCTCCCTGCAATAAACCACTACACGGTTTCACTGGAGATGCGAAGATGCCCCTCGGGCAACTGGACCTCTTTTTTGAAATTGGAAGTCATCCCCGCTCCGTTGTGCGGAAACAGACATTTGTGCTGATAGAAAACCACGCGGCCTACAACGCCTTCTTAGGAAGGCCAGCCTTGTCTGACTTCCAAATTGTCCTGGCCCCATGGTGCCTAAAGATGAAATTTCCAACGGACAATGGAGTAAGGGAAGTAGAGGGAGACCAGGACGTTGCTCGAGACTGCTATGTAACTGAACTTCGCAACAACCACAGGAAGGATAAAGGTAAGAGTGTAGAGGTTGCCCTCTGCACAAAAAGTTTGGAAGCATAGCAACTAAAGAAAGCCCCTCCTCTTCGATATACCAGCGACCCTTTCAATGAATTAGACCCCAGGGACAAAGAGGAGGAGGCCACCGCCGAGCCTGCAGAGGCTATGGGATTTGTATCTGTAGACAAACATGACTCGAGTAGACTATTGAAAATCGGGTCCCAACTAAAAGCAGAGTTGAAGGAACAACTCATTGACTTTCTCCGCCACAACTTGGATGTATTTGCATGGTCACATGCTGACATGACCAGAATCTCCCTTGACATAGCATGCCACGTACTAAACATTGATCCTACCAAGGCGCCCGTAAAACAAAGAAAGAGAAGTATGGGGGCAGAACGATCAGCAGCCCTCGATGAAGAAGTAAAGAATCTACTTGCCAATGACTTCATACGAGAAGCCATCTACCCAGAGTGGATCGCCAACCCGGTGCTGGTAAAGAAGGCTAATGGGAAGTGGCGAACATGCATTGACTTCTCCAACTTAAATGACGCCTGCCCGAAGGATTGCTTCCCACTTCCCCGAATCGATCAGCTTGTAGACAGCACAACCGGGCACGAACTCTTATCTTTTATAGACGCATACTCAGGATACAACCAAATTCCCATGCATGCTCCCGATCAAGACCACACTAGTTTCATCACTGACCAGGGATTGTACTGCTACAAGGTAATGCCTTTCGGACTTAAAAACGCAGGAGCCACCTACCAGCGCCTTGTCAACAAGATGTTTGCAGGGCTAATAGGACAAACTATGGAAGTGTATGTAGATGACATGCTGGTAAAGTCAATGAAAGCCGACGATCACGTAAGCCACCTGGACGAGATGTTTCGAGTACTTCGCCAATATGGAATGAAACTTAATCCTCTAAAATGCTCATTCGGAGTGTCATCAGGAAAGTTCTTGGGATTCATCGTCCATGCCAGAGGGATTGAAGCAAACCCTGAACAAGTCCGAGCTCTAAAAGATATCAAAATACCTTCCACTCGAAAGGAAATGCAAAGCCTGAATGGGAAAGTGGCCGCCCTAAGCCGATTAATCTCCAAAGCAACGGACAAGTGCGTCCCCTTCTTCGAAGCTCTAAAGAAAGACAAAGGAAAGTTCGAGTGGACTGACGAATGCTTAACAGCCTTCCTTAACTTAATCGAACACCTCCAGAAACTGCCGGTACTCTCGACTCCAAACGAAGGCGAAGAGTTATACCTATACCTTGCTGTATCATCTCAGGCTCTAAGCGCTGCTTTGGTAAGAGAAGACAACCGCACGCAGCGGCCAGTATACTTTGTAAGTAAGAGGTTTACAGGGGCAGAAGTCAGATATCCTAAACTTGAGAAGCTAGCATACTGTCTACTAATTGCATCACGAAAACTGCGACACTATTTTCAATCCCATTCCATCAGAGTTCTGACCGATCAACCGTTGAGGCAGGTACTCCATCGTCCCGACACTTCTGGGCGACTACTTAAATGGTGCATTGAACTAAGTCAATATGATATTACCTACCATCCTCGCACCGCCATCAAGGGGCAAGCCATGGCCGATTTCATTGCCAAATTCACTACTAGCGAAGGTGAGGAGCAATCAGAAATAGCAGGAGACATCAAGTGGAACCTCTTTGTGGATGGCGCATCAAACGAACAAGGCTTGGGGGCAGGTGTGGTAATAATTACTCCCAAGGGAAATAAGCTGCACCATGCTATAAGGTTGGAATTCACTGCCACTAACAACGATGCAGAGTATGAAGCAGTGATAGCTGGATTAGAACTTGCCTTAGAAATCGGAGCCAATTTTTTGTGTCTTCATAGCGATTCTCAACTTATTGTTAATCAAATACTAGGAGAATTCCAGGCTCGAGAAGAACGACTCATAGCATATTTAAAAAAGACCAAGTTACTTCTCAGTCGATTGGACCACTATTTAGTCAAACACATCCCTCGGGAAGAGAACCAAGAGGCCGACGAATTAGCGAAGCAAGCTAGCATGAGAGACGGCGCTATTTCCGGAGCAGTAGCCATCTCAAAGCAACTGACCCCAAGTTTTGAGCAAGTAAATCTGATAGCTGCAACCGAAGAAGCAACTTGGATGACTCCCATCCGAAACTACTTACAAAGTGGCACACTGCCCAACGGGCATAACGAAGTCAAGAAAATCTTGAGGAAAGCTTCCCGCTACACAATACAAGAGGGCACCCTCTATCGACACGGCTTCTCTAATCCCTTATTGAGGTGTGTCGCTGGAAGGGAAGCCAAGGAAATCTTATCCAACAATCATTAAGGAAGCTGCGGAGATCACACTGGAGGGCAGACTTTGGCAAGAAAGATACTCTGATATGGATATTTCTGGCCTACCTTAAGCAAGGACGCCTTAGATTTCGTCAAAAAATGTGACAGATGCCAGAAGTTTGCTAAGATTCTGCGGCTACCAACAACTGAGATTACTCAAATGACCAGCCCTTGGCCCTTTGCAGTATGGGGAATTGACTTGATCGGCGAATTGCCAATGGGCCGAGGCGGGGCCAAATATGCTATAGTGGCAGTCGACTACTTCACCAAATGGGTGGAGGAAGAACCCCTAAATAAAGTATCTTCAGCAAAAGTTATTAACTTCTTGATCAAAAATGTTCTATGCAGGTATGGAGTCCCATTCAAAATTATACCGGACAATGGTCTTCAGTTTGACAGCGAGGAGTTCGCCAACTGGTGCCAAGAGCACGGAATTCACAAAAGCTTCTCATCCGTAGCTTATCCCCAGGCAAACGGACAAGTCGAAGCCGTCAACAAAATTCTCAAAACTCTAATAAAAAAGAAACTCGAAAAGTCAAAAGGCGCTTGGGTGGATGAACTTCCTACAGCACTATGGGCCTATGGCACATCTTTTAGAACATCAACGGGGCATACTCCTTTCTCTTTGGCATATGGATCAGAGGCTATGCTCCCAGTTGAAACTATAGTGCCTTCCCACCGTAGGATCCACTATAACCCAGAAGAGAACGAAGAACTCCTTCACATGTCTTTGGATCTAATTGAGGAGAGAAGAAATGATGCAGCCCTCAAAGCAGCAGCCCACAAGCAAAAAGTGGCAGCACAATACAACTCCAAAGTCAAGCATCGTACCTTACAAGAAGGAGATCTTGTCCTCAAGCGAATCTTCCCTCGCCCCGGGGCACTAGATCCAATCTGGGATGGACCATATGTAATTCATAAAGATCTCCACAATGGAGCTTATATTTTGTCAACAGTGGACGGAGAGGTGTTCCAGAGGGCATGGAACATTCAACACCTCCGTCGATACTTTTCTTAACTTGTACTTCCCATATGAAGTGAATTAACAAAGAGAATCAGTGGACGTAGGCATTTTCGTGCCGAACCACTTTAAAAAACCTTCTCTTTTTTAACTTGTTCCTTTATATCTTGGCTGCTTGTTAAATTTATCCTTTTTTGTTGAACAAAATCCTGTGCATATAGCATTTCCAATCAAGCACTCCACAGCGAGACTTCACCTGGACAAGACCTAACATGTACTATGCGAATCTATGCCCTCGCCAATGAGACACTTTTGCTCCGGCATCCCTCTGCTGCGGGTTAACTCATTGCTCGCGACGGCCCTTAAAAGCCAACTGTAATGAGTCGATTATAAGCCACCGAGAAGGCCGACTATAGCCAAGGCAGCTCATTACGGCGTTCGACTCGCCGGCAACTGTGAACCTACTTTAAGCCCCAACATAAGGTATGGCCAGCCAGGGGTAGTTCACGGTTGACGATCGACACCCACGCTAGCCGGCCACAGTAAATCGAATAATACCAACGATTACGGGCCATAATGGCCCGGGTAGTTACTGTGCGCGATCTCGGCTCCGATGTGTCTTAAGTACGGCTGTGGTAAAAAAGATTAACTCCCCGCGGAGGCGTAAGATGGGTGACAAATGTCTCCAAGACCCACAACAAGGGAAAGTGACTACAAAGCCCGTTTGCCACGAACTTAAGCACATCGAAGGCCTTCCGTGATTGGAAGTTTTACTATTTTTTTATATTTCATTTTTATTTGAAAAACTTTTCTCCTATCCTCTGTAACAATCCCTAAAGTACAGGACACAGAATAGGAGACATTCGCTAATGGAAGCGGATACTCACAGCAAGACACTGGACTGCATTCCACACTTAGTCACGTAAGACATTCAAAGCTGCCATCTAAAAGTGAAATATGAAGGGCGGTATTTTCTTCTTTCATGTATAAACATGTGGCTATAATTTATTCACACATCACACTAACATTGCAAGACATGAAATTATGTTTTAAGCAAGAACTTGACATCAAACACAATTGAATTACAAGCATATGCATAACTATATTTCTCATACAACATGTCAAAATGGCAAAAACATTCAAAAACAACAGAATCAGCTTAAGTTAAAAAATTACACGTCAAGAATAATGTTGTTTATTACAAGCAGCATAATTACAGCCTAAGAGTTACACACTGTTCTAAGACTAACATACACAACAATGTCAAGTTCACAAAAAGATATCCAGGTCAAATCAAGGAGCCGGCTGCGTCGGAGTTTTATCCTTGTCCTGTTGCCCACCTGTCCGGTCAAAGAAAGAATTCATTAATGATAAGCAACCAAGTTAATGGAAAGACTAGAAAGGAAGACTTACCAGCATCTGCTCCTTGATCATCTTGATCATCATCCTCTACTTGCACACCTGCCTCCTCAGCTGCAAGCAACCGCATGCCCTCCTTCACCGCCACCTTCTCCTCCTTGGTAAACTGGGCAGTAACCACATCCATCCTGAAGGCCACGCCACCCTCCTTATCCGCCTCAGCCTTGGCCTGCTCTAGAGCCCTGAGATAGATCCTAGCTATAACCCGAGGGTAATCATCCATCCAGGACAAGTTACCCTGCCTCCAAGTAAGGAAGTACATATCCTGGAGCATCTCATCCATCATCCCCTCATTCTCCTTAAACTCCCTCATTCGGACCTCAGAAGCCCACAGCTTTGCAACGACAACATCCCTCTCCAATCGATACCGTAAACGGTCAGCCTGAAGGGACCTCCTCATCGCCTCCATCTCCTCCTTCAACTTGGCCTGAGCAAGCTCCGCGGCCTCAAGTCTCCCCGATAGTTCCTCTACCCGCTCGAGGTCCGCTCGCCGAACCTCATCCACCGTGGCAATGGCCATGTCAATCCGCTCCTTACAGACGGCCTCCATCTTCCACAACTCTGCCCTGCTGGCCTCTTCCATAGTCTTCCTCAATTGTCTGGATGCGGCCTCATGCTGAGAGATTTGAATGGCTTGGTCGGCAAGTTGTTTAGCCTGGTCGGAAACCATCAACTGTAGCCGAATGTTGGCGCTCCCTATCTCTTCCCCAGCCTTGACTAGTCGGGCGTGGTGCCCCATCAATTTCCTGGTCTCCTCAACAACCCGGTCAATATTTGCCTTAGCCTCATCCCCCAGAGTTACAACCCGGGTAGTAAGCAAATCAAGGTCCAGGGACTTAGCTTCGTCAAGCACCCGTACCATAGGATTGCGAGGGAGAAGATGCTCACCAGTAACCTCATCGAAGGAGATGTCATGAGATGCCGGGTCCAGGTCCGGATGACCCGCAAACGGATTGCGAACTAAGCCAGGGTGATCTATCGGGGTGACGGTTGGATTCTCAGACAGATGTGGGGAAGGTATAAACTCGGTGTCCTCCTCCTCAATATCATGAATAGGCTGGAGTGGGGCCGAAGGGCCAGGAAGAGATTCAAACGTAGATCGTCTCCTCTTCCTCTTTTGTATATCTTCTTCAATAACTCCAAGAAGAGGACGATAGCCGACTACGTCTCCAGGACGGTTAGTAGGAGGCTTCGGCTTGGCAGAAGCTTTGAGGAGTTTGTATTGTTCAAGCCTGTGCCGAAGATCTGAGGTCTTGGCCGTTTTGCCCGCTCCTGGAATAAAAATCAAGTGTCACCAGCATGCATTGAGCCATCATTCGAGAATTAAAAAGAATAGAGAGAAATTCACCTTGAACCGCAGAAGTTGCCTCGGTAGAAGCACTCCCGGAAGATAAATCGACGCCGGTCCCAACCTTATCAGCTTTCTTGGACTTCTCCGTTTCCTCCAACTCTTCAAAGGCATGGCGGAGAGCATCATCCGTCCACTCTTGAATCACGTCTGCCTGCCCAGGAGGCAAAGCCCCGGTGCCATCACCGCCCTGTCCTTCGCCACCAACATCGCCGTGACGATCACCGTCACCTTCTCCACCGCTTCCGCTCTCCGCCTCAACTCCTTCATCCTCGCCTTTTTCCCCCTCCACTTTATCCTCCTCCTGAACATCTGGATGTGTGCTGGGAGAGGGTCCATCAGACTTCTTGAGTTTCTTCCCCCCGGCGACTGGATGCGCTCAGAAGGGTCTCCTTTTGCCGCTCTTCGTCGTGGCCCCTCCTGTGGCTTTGGCAGCCCTCTTCTCCGCTGTGTCTCTCTGCTTGACCACAGACTGATGTGGTAGGATCAGGTTGTGCCCCAGAAGTGTAGCGTTCCTAATCAAGTAAGAGGCCGACCTATCCCTTCCCGTGATGGCTTCTATTTTCGCAGCCATCTGAACCAGGCGATCATTCTCTACGACCGCAAAGCCACCTGTCACTAGCAAGAAATAAAAACACATGAGAAGAAGCGTTGCAGTCAGAACAGAAATCATAAATAAACTTCGACTTACAGCCTGAGGTGAAGCGACGGATGGAAATAGAGTCATCCTTAACGAAGAACCATTCTTTCTTGAACATGCTGAACTTCGAATATAAGTCCAGGACTGGCTTGAAAGATACGACTGATTCCAAGCTGATGTATAGAGACCCCTTCTTATAGCCTCTCAAGTTGTACAAATACCGGATCTCCCGGTTGGAGGGAGGACGCCCGTATCTCCTCTGGAAGATAACAAAGAGGCTCACAGAATGGCGTAGGAGTTAGGCTGAAGCTGGAACGGAGCCACCTTCAGATATGTGACAAAGCTGACTATCCAGGCATTGAGAGGCGGGATGGCACCACACATACAGTGATACCTGCTGTAAGAAAAGTGGCCTTCAGGGGGGTCATACGGCATCACTCCTTCCCCCGGCAATAGCATGCGTGCTCTGTCAATCCCAAAGGAGCGAGAAATAACATCAAGCTGCTCGCCTTTGAGTGAGCTAGGGAAACAATCAGGAGGTGAGTTCAGAAGCTCCTGAGGACCATATCCATCTACCAATGATCTCGGGGTGGGCCCATAACGTCCCGGTCCTGACTGGACTGGGGGCACGGTGGAAGGCTCTTCTCTGTCCTGGGATCTCTTCTTTTCTGATCGGGTTTCCACTTTGTGAGACATTTATCTGCAAACACAGAAAAGCACGTTGTTAAAACGAAGGATGTAGAAATATAAAACAAGCAAGTTTTTCAGGTTCATTCGGTGTCAAGTCCATTCGGTATCAAATCCATTCTGTATCAAGTCCATTCGATATTAAGTTCATTCGGTAAAATATAGGACTTTAAGAAGTCATTCGGCAGAAGAGAACATGCCTGGTCCGGCAGCTAAGATTGGTTCGGCACGTATTGATTCGACAGTTCAGAAATTGATTCGGCTATCTCGTTCGGTAAGGAAAAACGAAGGCCTGGGGCTCCTACTTATAGAGGAAAGTTGGATTGCCGGACCAGCCGGTTCGGTTCTCGGGCCGAATATGGTTGTTCAAACCGAAACAAAGCACGACATATGTTAACATATGCCCTACTTTGGGGGGCAAATGTTGGGTACGTTTCTACCACCACCGAACCAACACGAGGAAGCAAGGGACGAGCCACCAAATCACCTCAAACCGAACCAACATCACCACCGAACCAACCAACCAACTACCGAACCATCTCCTCTCCACGTCCCCACCGAACCAACCAACTACGAACCATCCCCTCTCCACGTCCCCACCGGACCAACCAACCACCGAACCATCTCCTCTCCAAGCACTACCGGTCCAAACCCAACTCCCAGGCATAGCCGAACCAGAATGCTACCGAACCAGCTACCTCCATCCACTGCCGAAACAAAAGCAAAGGAGGACACGACCGGATCACCCATCACCAGACCAAGTGCTACCGGACCAAGACGTGCTAGGCCAGATCACATCAGCCCAGGCCCACCAGCAGCTATACACATCCAAGACCCCTACCCCCAGCCTCACTCTATAAATAGAGGGGCAGGGGTACAACAATGGCAGACAAGTTTGAGAGCTCAAGCACGGATAAACTTTCAAACAACTTTCATATACTTGTATCAAAGCTTTGTACTTGTGATTTGAATAAAAAAGGAGAATAACATATAAAGTGGACGTAGGCACATTCTGGCCGAACCACTATAAATCTACGTGTCTTTTACAGTTTAGTCTCTGCTTTTCATATATTTGCATAAATCACCCAAATCACTAAGAACAACGTAAAATCAACTAAGTCATACAACTTGGAGGTGTTTGTCCATTTTTTGTGCAAACAGCTTGTTATTTGATAGTTAAATAACCGACTACCAAATGTTAACAAGTTTTTAATACAATTGTTGTCGGTTCGGAGAGACCGAGATCAGATATATTATTCGAAACCACTTCGAATCGGCATAAGCGTTCGAATTGGAGACATCCTAAAGATGATGAAATCGAAGATGGAGATCTTTGAAGTGCAAGGGTTACTTTCTACTAATCCCGAGGATGAAAAATGGATGTAGTAGAAGTAGCGCCTTCGATTTTGTTCAGTTCCAGAACAAACTTGTATGGACGAATGCTGGTATTGCATTGTTGCCTGGACGGCAGTGGTAGCATTCTAAGTGGGATTCGCTATAAAAGGTAAAGATAGCCTCTGGCCTCACAACCGGTAAATGACTAAAGCAGGGACGTGCACCAGGGCTATGTGGGTCGCTCCCATTAGGGCATAATCATCGCCTGATCTAGATCGGTACTTATGAATCTATGTATGCTTCGGGCCTGGTATGGTTGTGATCACAACCAAGGGGTGATCATATTCGGTACTATCCAGTAAGGGGTAGGCTGGTCCTGAGTAGTAGAGGTGGAAATTAAGGTAGCCTCGGTACATTTTCTCTAGAGGTGTACTGTACGGAAGGTAGACCCTTATCTTTTCATTGTTGAAACCCATTCTCTAATAAGTGCCCTTCGGACTTAGTTGTATACCTATTATGCTAGAATTTAATTAATGTAAAAATTTCAGCTATGATTCAATATTTATTTTAAACCATAGATATTATTATAATATCGGAAGATTTCCTATGAAATGATTTGGTTATCGTAAGGTAAAAACTCGTCCGTGTTTATATGCGGCATGGTCTTATGAGATATCTTTATTTTGAAAGGTTTTCTAACATTAAAATCCATTTGAGGTGTGTTTCTCATGCTGGTTTACCTGATTGATCTAGGTGTTATTCTCTTATAATGCTCGGGTTAGATCGAGCATATTTCAGATCTAGTTATGGATGCTTTGGAGCTTCAGAAGACGAGCTGGATGCCTTTAAGACGTTTTCACGTATATTTTATTTCTACTGCATTTGATGTTTGTATTTATCAACAATTATGAGGACATGTTGTTATAACTTTCCAGACCAATGATAGATTAGAGTACTCTTAATTGATGTATGTATATTACAGCTTTTCTTCTACAAGGGCCATTGTATATTATATATCACTCGTCATGATGTGAGATTCTATTCTGTCTTTTCTTTCTTTTTCCCTCCACAATCTCTTTCCTACACTTGGATGCTCGATACATGAATACCGTGGATGTATTAGTGTCAACTTTTGAGGGTCAAAAAGGTAGGTCGTTACAGAATCACTCGAGAGTTTCTCGTTGGTTAATAATAACTAAGATCAAACATGAAATCTCAAAATGATGATATTACACAACTCTCTCCACTTGAGAATATTGTTGAATTTCAATATGGATACTTCACTTTGATTATCGTGAAATCATGACATGATTATCCCTCGAGCGACTATAGTTGAGTCTGAGTTGAAGCATCAAAATTGAAACACTATTCGATAGAGAATTCGTCTTCTCAGTTATAAAAGGTTAGTATCACGGTCAACTGTAGTCAACTTTAAGTCAAAGTCTTTGGCTAAAGTAGTATGATTAATAATAAATGTTATTATTGAACCAATGATTTTGTTTTGGTCTAACTGAAGTGAATGTGTATGATATTGTAATTTTACCGAAAACCAAATTCTATAAGTCCTAAAGTGATATAGTTTTGACGAAGAGAATTAGTGTAAACAATCGTTACTAAAAGGTGCCGCTTAAAATAGTAAAATTGGATTTTACCGAAATGATGTGTAAGAGATAAATTTGGCTAAACTATCACACACTAGCAATGATTTGTGAATGTTAATATTCAAATTGTTCAGTATTAAACTCTGATACAATTTACATCAACAAGTCGCACGATCGTAATAATGAATACTTTGAAACACCATACAATTCAATTAATTTATAATTGTTGTAAACTAAATAAATTAATGTTTATGAAATTTTGTTTTTTTTTGAATTCCATTAGTATTTAATAAAGTACATATACAAAGTTATATATGTACATATCGATATATGATATCGATAAATATTTAAATTTAATTTAAATCGATTAATTACTAAATGGGTTTTGGGACGTTTGAAGGCCTTTCAAAGGCACATATATGATCCGCCATACGGATGCAAGGAGGTGAGTTTGAGTGTTTAATATTTTTTTGAAATGGTATTAATGAATGAGTAAAGAAAGGAGAAAAATCCTCCACTTTTTCCTCTTCTCAAATGCCTACTTAAACACATTTATTATTATTGTTTACACTCTTCCTCCTCTTGTTTATTCCAATTGAAAATAACATGAATGATAAGCATCAAATTCCCAAAAGCAAAACAAATCAAAATCAAATTAATACAAGGTGGTGTTCGTCTCTGGATCGTAGCAAAATCCGGAGCTTGATTCGTTTACTAGGAGTTATTCAGTCATTCAAGGTATGAATATTAGGCAACTTTATAAGGTAATTATCGAATCTCATTTTGATATATATATATATATATATTACATAATATTGGTATAATTTAGATCTCATATCTTATACAATAAATTTATATATGTCTATGTTTTCTATTCTTTTGTTTATCTTTTTTTGGAACTTAATGTTTAATGACTAAAAATATATTCATAACAACATTATATTGTAACCAGTTTTAAGTTTTTGGATTTAAAACTATATTAGTTAGTTAAAACAATATTACAACATATTATATATATGAGTAAACTATATTCATTAATTATTTGAAGTCATTTTATAAAATTGAATATAAGTTTTATACATATATGTTATTTTTGAACATAAAAAAAAATTTGTTATTATTATGAGTGTGTATGTATTATTTAAATTTAAAATTTTTGAAGGACTTTTATTTGAAATTATAGATCTAATTTTGAATTCTTCCTAAGTCAAAGCTAGTTTTCAAATTACTAATCCTTAGTTTCAAAACAAATAAAATCTGTCAAATTAATCTTAAATTGTATATACATATATATAACTATTATTTTATATAATTTCATAATGAAACCATGGACAACAAAGACATATATAAAGGGTGAATATGTCTGTTATGGTGTAAATCTTAGTACCTACAAACGTACATATTAATTATGTACATTGTTTATATATTGCACTTGCACTACGCTCATATGAGTATATTTAAAATATACTCTTAAATATTTCAAATACAAATTTGGTCAAATAAATGGTAGTAGGTGTAATTCCTTAATAACTTCATATCATGACGTTTATGACATATTAAATAGTATCCCATAAGTGACAATTTGACTCTTCATCTACCTAAATATTAATACAAAATAAGTAACATTTACATAAATACACACACAAGATTACATTTAGTATACTCTATTTATGTAAACATCAAAATGATTAAAATAAATCAATTAATTAGATTCCTTAAAACAAATTAAATAAAGTAAGATTTTATTTGCAACAAATTTTAGATTAGGTCTAAAATTAATTAGACTTCATAGGCCCAACAATGATCCAAAATGGAATTTTTTTGAAATTCACTAATTTACTCGCTGCCAAACGACCTAGTTACTTTAATGGTATCAGAGCCCTAATGGTATATGTAGTCTAAATTATCAATATTAGAGCTAACTCATTAAAGCATACCTATTCCGTAAGGTAGTGTTTAAGGTTTGTTTTGGGTGATCAAGTACTCTTCCCTACCTGGCTATTGGCTTAGCCCGAAGGATGATGTAAGCCCAAAGGTTATATACGAATTGATTTTGAGTCTTGGGCTAATTTTCAAAATTCTATTTGAATATATATTTTTTGAAATTAAAAATTAAATTTGAAATATAAAATACATGTTATGAATTTTATAAAATATTTTTCAAAATTATTTTGAAAATGAACAAATATTTTTCAAAAATTATTTAATAATTTAATTGACTAGACTAACTAAATAAATAATTAGAAGTTAATTAATTAAATAAACACACACACGCATATATATATGTGTGTGTGTGTGTATATATATATATGTATGTATGTATTGATATGTGTGTGTGTGTGTATGTCTTAAAATTTTAAGATAAATAATATATTAATTTTCGAAAAATATTTAATTAAAAAGTTTTAATTAAATAAATATTTAATTGATAAATATAATCATTATTAAATATTAGTTAATAAATTAATATATGTATATAATGATATATGTATATAAAACTATAATTGTTATGGTTAATATTCATCTTAAATTGTTTAGGATGAATAAAATGATTTTTGAAAATCTTAAAATAATTTAATTAATTTGTTAATTGAATTAATAAAAAATTTAATTAAATAAGGTTTAATTAATATGTATAAACATAAGAATATTATATAAGTTAATTAAATTATAAACTATTAAATATGAATTAGACTTATATAATATGAATGTATAAACATAAGTGGAACTGTAAGAAACCCAACTTAGATTTAAGGAACGAGTATATGTGTATTGTATGTATACCATGATTCCATATGTGTCCGATAATTGAATCATGTGGGTATTTCATAAGAAATACATTGTTTCATAAATCAGTATCACTCAATTAAAAGTATATATTAAAAGATTATGAATCTTTAATATATAACCTGTCCTCTACCATTTATATATTAATAAATTACTTTCATACCCTTTAGTTATTGAGTTTTCTCAAGCTAGAGATGTTATGTGTAGTACTGTTAATATATTGAGTAGATGAGGTAAGATACAAGCATGTATATATGGAGTTTCCTCAAGGTACGTGCATTATATGTAGGTCATCACGAAATAGTGGGTACGAGTGAATAATCTCTTTTGATTTGTTGAGTTTCCTCAAGGTCAAGATGAGATTAGGAAAAAAACCTCGGGTTAGGAGTTATATGTAATGCAATCGATAAAGTTGTTGTCTATTGCATTGGTCCTATGATTTGATTGGTTTCTTCAAGGACAGAATCCCAAGGCAAACAATTTCTAACACGCACTAGATAAATTGAAAGATTTCTATAATTTTCTTAGGATTTTAAGAAACATAAAAACTCTAGTGGGATCTTTATTAGAAAAATGAATTGAATACATTTAACCTTTCTAATATTTTTAAAATAAGCGTTATTCGGCTCTTTAACCAAGTAATTTACAAACGAGTCCAAACGTCACGATAAAGATGAAATGATTCGAGGACTTGGGAACATGCTTGTAAGGACAAAAGGAATGGACTAAGGAATTTGGAGCAAGTTTGGTGCTATGGAAACAAATCGGTCTCGACCACTTTTAGGTTGGTATTGAGCACTTTTTGTGCTCCATATTAGCTTTTAGGGCTATGATTTATCAACTACTAGCAGAAGTGATCGTCTCGAGGCCCATTTCTCAAGGAGTAAGTAAACAACTCCAATGAAGTTCTGAAGGAAAGCAGACAAGTACAAGTGATGTCGGAACTTCTCGAAAAGAACACGACTTCTAAGTAAAAGTGCTCGAAAAACAATGGATTAATGATAGAATATCAAAGGAAGGAAGATGGAGTGACCAACTCTTAGAAAAACAAGTTGGTATTGACTACTTCAGGTCACCGAGTAGAATTTACAAATCATGGGACTTTTTATTCCCCTCCTGTCTTTTTTGAATCTGAAGTTAGACTTGGTATATTAAGATCTGGCGATTCTATTGGACGATTTCCCTATAAATACAACACCTATAGCATTTGGAAAAGGACTTTTGGCACTTTGCTTTCTTCATCTTCTTTCTGTCCTTAACCATAGTCACTATGGTAGCTACTCTTGGATGTTCTAGGTTGTTCGACTTTTTAAACTCTTGTACTAGTGACTAATAATCTAATCAATAACAATATAGTGGAGTAGGCCATAGATTTGTCGAACCACTATAAAAACTTTGGCATTCTCTCTGTTTTACTTACAGTTTTTTGCTAGATCACTATATTTCTATATAACCATATTTGGAGTTTGCATGATCGTATGCATACAATGAACTTAATAGATTAGCCGTAAGTAATAGATATAACACTTAAATGGAAATCAATCGGTATAAATTAATGTTAAGGGTGAAGCATGTAATTTTCCAATCACCATAACGCTGTTCTTACCCCCTCCTCATTGCAACCCATAGAATAGATTTAAAAGGACATGATACTAGAGCAAGATGAGAATGGTAGATGGAGAAGTCTTCTTATACATACTAGGTGCTGGCAATGCAATTAGATATCTAAGGAACAATATTGATTCTAAGGTAGCAGTCTTAGTCAGTACATATGTTTTATTATGTTTTTCTATTCTGCTATGAGTTTATATTGATCACACTTTGATATACTTGTGTTTATTACAAGTTACCAAAACTAATTATCCATACCCTAATGGACTTGAGTTTCGATTTAGTTGAAATTCGGGCCAATTAAGGTGCGGTTTGTTACAGTCCGACACCATACCTTTGAGGTAATGGATCTCGTTTTGAAACGAGTTCTCCCGGGTATGGGGGCACTTGGTCCGAACTGGGAAGGTCCAATGCAATCGAACAAAAGCTTAGAGATGGAATGTTCAAGCTGGCCATTGTTGATGAAATCCCGATTCTACAGGCATGGAAGAGTGACTTGCTTCGACACTATTTCATTTAGTTTTATTTTGTTTATTTTTTTCAAATAAGCCACCTAGGATTCTAGGGGCAATGTAATAAGGCAGGACTTGCCGCATTTTCTGTTTATAAATAAAAGTTAGCTTTTTGAACCAACGAAACTATGTTCTTATAAGCAAAATCCTATGTTGCATGATTAGAATTATGTTCAGGTACTCAAAAATGATACCAACTCTTTTGGTTCAGGATTAGGACCATGGAGTATAATCATATGGGTCGATCGGATAATTTGACCCCATTCTTTAGGTACTGACTATTGCTTGAAAATAGGAAACATCAAGAAGGAATGCTTATAATAAGGCGATTAAAGCACTGTTTTTTGAAAATATAAATTGGTGTGCCGATGGATTCTAATGACCATGCTTATGGCTTGGCAAGATACACTAGGCCAAGGATAAGCAAGGACGGTCAGCAGACACTCTCGATCGATGCCAGGTAAAAGGTGTAGCTAAGAGCGGATGCCGGAGATTGATTTCCAAGTGTCGGTTCTCGGATATAGGAATCGGTGAATGGACATGACTTCTACGACTACCCTTGCAGCTATTTAGGATGCGCTTGGTCGATGATAAGCGGGGATAGTAGTTAAGAATCAAAAACATGTACTATTGAACTCCTCCAGTCCAGGAACATGACCCGAGATTATAATCAAACTGGGGGCAATAAGATAATTTGGTCCGCGACATTACTATCCAACCAATGCTTGGAAATAGGAAAGGTCAAAGAACGATGCTTGGATTTTGGCATTAGGAGCTATGAGTCATGGAAACATGACTCATTATGTTATAAGGCTACATAAAAGGTATGGTTTCACTCACGGTTTAGCGGGATACGCTTTGCCGAGGTTTAATAGTGTAAAGTTATAGGTAACACCGATCACGCCAGGCTATCAGCAAGATCAAAGACATCAAGAAACAGATGTTCAAACCATTGTTCTCCAGAGGTAGGGAATAGCACAGACGTTGGATTATTTATGACTCATTAATGGTCAAAAGAATCTCGAACTAAATCAAAAAGGAATAAACATAGAGTTGGTTAGCTTATAAGTCTCGTTTAGCCAGACAGAACATTTTGGCAGCTATAAACAGGACTAAATGATGAATTATAACTAAAGCAATTGCAGGAATCATATTTATATGCATGGAGTTGTAGTAAATAAAAGCATTGTAAAGATCAAACATGTATGATATGGATAAATTGCAGTACAAGCAATTATATTACATATGTAGGCAGTTGTATATAGGCATGTGCAGTGTACAAAAATGCAGAAATGTAAATGGAATGAAACGATTGCAAAGGAAAAGCATCTTTCATTACATCACTTTTTATGTACATCAATATTTGCAAGGGCCGCTCCCACATAAACACATCCTATATACAACAAATGAAAAAAACAAAAGGGAACAACTCAAAAGCGGAAAAATGGAAACAATCTCATCGTCACTGAAGGATCGATAAGGAACTAATTTCTTCTGGCCTTTCCTCTTCTTCTTCCCGGCCTTGCCGCCTGAGCCATCGTGGAGCCTCTTCTGACCCTTATCACCTTTTAGTGTGCTTCCTTTGGAAGGGGTAGTGTTACTTTTCGAAATAATGATGATAGGACCTTCAGGATGGTCGATAGTGTCAGTGCTGCTGCTTTTCGAAGGACGGATAATGATAGGAGGGATTCGAGAAGAAGATTGTGACTCTTCTTTGCCTGTAGGTTTTTTGAGACCAGACTTAGTCTTAATCTTGACCTTAGACATATTAATTTTCCACTTCTTCGCCATGGAAATGGATTAGGTCAGGCCCGTGGCATTGGTTATAGTACTTACTTCCCCCAGGGACCGGGTAGTGTCGTCCAATCTATCCAAGGTCGTGATTTTCTCTGAATCAGGTCTAGGTACAGAGCTGGTGGAGGGAGGCTTGGAGCGACTAGTCCAGCTGTCATGGAGGTTGACTCTGTAGTAATTGCAGCAGGGCCCGAGATTTGAGTAATCGACGACGGAATTGGTGGAAAAGAAGGATGATCTGTAACTTCACAAATGGAGAAGTAGAGGCTAGTTACAGTCTAAGGTGAGAACCGAAGGACTTTGAATACTGGAGAAACAAGGGATATACCTTTGCCCGGACTCAGTTGTTGAACAGGAGATTTAGAGATCTCCCCCTCTTCGAGTGAATGCTGAATTAGTGGATCAATGAAGGAGGGAACATAGGGTTCAATAGGAGTGATCGCTGCATAAACTGGGATAACTTGGGTGGCCTCGAAGATGGCCCCCTCAGTTGTATGAATTTTCATTGTATTCTCTTTGGATTTAGGAGTTGATGATTCTGTCCGACCCGATGCGCTTGGGTTGGCAGGAGCTTCAACGACAGCTTTAGTAATAACTTCTTCCATGGCAAAAATAGCTTTTCCCTCTGTAAGTTTAATAATGTCTTCAACATCAAGGTACTTGGCCTTAAGCTCGTCTTCGGTGAGGCCATCACCAAGTGCTTCTGCATGTTGGAGAATCTCTTCCCAAGCGTTAGGGAGAGTGATGGCATAAGTATTGCCCAACCAATTCAGATTCTTGTATTGTATTTCATTGTAAAAGAATTGCTGAAGAGTGGTGTTGAGTTCCTTGCTCTTTGGCTTTCTGCTCTTTAATCTCATTCATATCATGCATGGCGATAGTGTAGTCGACTTGAGCATCCAATCTTTCTGTTTTTTCCAAGAACAATTTAGAATCAGGTTTCTCTTTTTCAGCGCGAAGCTTTTGGATTTCAGCTGTCTGGTCTTTGATAATTTTATCCTTGGCTAGGATATTTTCATCCTATGTGGCGAGGGCCAAGTCCTTGTTAGAAAACTACATCTTGAGAGCCGCGTTTTATTCATGAGCGCTCTTTAATAGATCTTTTATTACGACCTCGACTTGGTTATGGCCTCTCTTCATTTCCTACATCGGGCTTTTGGTCTTTGCCTCAGATTTTAGAGCTGCGTCTCTCTCTACCCTCATCTTCTCTAAATTCCCTCTATACCCTTCTGTAACGATCTGTATTCTATGCACGGGAGGATTGTAGGATATTTCTATTATTTTCGTATGAGGTCATACAATCTACAATTTTGGGGAATGACTGTTAGGGACATATTCCACAACTATGATTTTTGCCGAATTTCTATGTGACCATTTTGACTCTGTAAATCTTGTATGGACTATAATTTTGGATAGGTGTCGAGTTATGGTCTGAAACCACTTTCATTAGATAGGGATGATAGGTTTCCTTTTCGTAGAGTGGTCATATTAAGGAAACGGACTAACCGTTTGAGAGTTATGACCGTTTGAAGTTTTATTTGATTTTGAATAGCTTAAATGGGTATTTAGGGTCATTAGTATGAAGGCCCATGACCCATTTCGGTTTTGGAGCAAGTGGAGGCTGATGGGACCTCATCCCCATCATTTCACTATTCCCAAAAATAGTTAGAAACCTCCATCAACCTCCATTGACCAAAAAGCAACTCTTATCCTACTTTAATTGGCCAAATTACATAATTAAAAAGAGATTACCATGATTAGCACTAGGGATTAGAAATTTGCTATTGGAGGAGCCTTGGATTTCTTGCCTTCTACTATTCATTTAGGAATTTGGATCTTACTTTGGGTTGAGGAGAGGGATTAGATCTCTCACTTTCTAATTAGGTCATTATACACCTTAATTGATATTTTAAAAATTATTTAAAAATACTAAAAATGTTTTTAGACCATATTACACCACATATGTGAATTTTAGATGATTTGGACTTGATTTATGAAAACGTGTTCTTATGGATCCCTAATCATGTTCTTTTCTTATGTATCCCTAACCTTCACCTTAAATTTAGATCTCTCTAAAATGGATATGCTTGAATGTTTGGCTATTGTTAATGCTTATATATGATGAATGATTGATTGTTTGAATGGTTGAAAACACCGATCGAATGGCAATTTAGTTAGGAAGGGGCCATGGATTGGTGGCGATCCATAGGGATCAGAAGCAATCCATGGATTTTACCCCAAATTGGACATGATCAATATGGGGGCAATAAGGAAAATCCCATATGGTTTCACAGCAAGTTTCAAGTCATTTGGAATCTGTATGGTCAAGATATGGGCATTCAAAGCATGGATCGGTGAGAATCAAAAGCATGGATCGATGAGACTCGAATGAATGGATCGGTGGGACTCAAAAGCATGGATTAGTGAGACCCAATGGCATGGATCGATGAGACTTAAGTGAGACTCAAATGCATGGATCAATGAGATTCAAAGGCAAGAACGTGGAGTAGCTTGGAGGATGGAATTAGGGCACGAGCTATGGATTGAAGGAAGGAGAATAGTGGGAATGAAGTGGAGCCAAACTCACACGAATTTCGCTAAGTATGGGATCGATTCCCATGGATCGATACCGATCCATAGGGATTGACTCAATCAAGGTGCGATCCATGGTGGAGCATGGGGAGGTGTGCTGGAGCTCATATGTGAAGTGTGGGATCGATGGTGATGGATCGATGGCAATGGATCATCGGGGATGGTTCGATGGTCATGGATCGGTGGTGATCCATGGGTTTTGTTCCAAACATGATGAGATTGATATGAGGTGACAAGGAGGGCCCCAAAAGGCTATGTTCCAAGTTTTAGGTCGTTTGAAGTTCGTATGCATGAGTTATGATCGCTGAAAATGGATCGGTGGCAATTATCAACAGCGATGACGTGGAGTTCGACGACGATGATTTCGTGGTGGGAAGTGATGGCTTCAATGATGGACAGCTATACTTCAAGATGCAGAGTCGGATTGAGGGGAGTGTTGGAGGCCAGTTACGGGATGCATGATGACACTATGACTTATGATGGTTGTCTAGAGTAGTTCTCAACTGTGATTATGTGATGTTTTCTTTCTTTTCTTTTCTCTTCCATTCCTCTACTTTACTTCTATTTCTTTCCCTTGACAATCGTCCTGCATCGATTGGATGCTGCAGCAGCACATTATTCGGTTATATGAGCATAGGGTTGGAATTCTCGCCTTAGACTGGATCAAGAGTATACATATAAGAGAGCACATACTTGTTATATATTTTGGTTTTCAAAACTATATAGTATATAAGTTGCGCTACACACATGAGTACTACTTAAGCAGAATTCCATATTGAGAGATTGTACGTCCTTATTACAAATTGAATGATGAGTCGTCAAACAACTACTAGGAACTCCATCTCTGAAGTCGAGGAAAGTGCTGGCTCAGGAGCTGCTAATCCTAATTTGCAGACTATGTTCAATACTATAATGAGAAACATGTTTTAAATTTCTCAAGTGGCCGCTCTGAATGCTGCTATTGATGATGGTTCTCCAGTGTAGGTGCCTAGAGCCTATTTCGCTAAGCTAAACAAGGACTTTGCTAGTATTGGTGGCAAACCGTTCCAAGGAACAGAGTCGGCAACAGAAGTGCAGGATTGGATTGATACCTGTGAAAGGATTTTCGATGACTTAGAGCTGGATGATGCTATGAAAATGCGATTAACTTTCCGACAGCTTTAAGGGCTAACCATGAATTGGTGGAATGTAGTAAGGGCTGCCACTCCCAAGGATCAGTTCACTTGGGACTAGTTCAAAGCTATATTGTGACGACCTGCAAATCTGTACCCTTTGAATCGACAATAAACCACACATGTCCGACCCAAAAAGCACAAGATGACGGAAAGTCATGAAAAAGAAGAGAGAGGGTGAGAAAGAAAGAAGAGAGAAGAAGAGAAGAGAAAAAGAAGAGAGAAACAGAACCATAACAATACAGAATCTCACATCGCACCAGAATAACATATAATATAGATGGATAATCTTTACAAAAGAGAAAATGTAATATACATACATCAATCAATCAGAGTACAACAATCAATCACTAATCATCAGCCTAGACAGTTATAATAACCCGTTCTCACAATTGCTGATAATTTAAATAACAAAGCAGCGGAAAAATAACATATACGTGGAATACGACTAGAAGGCTTCCAGCTCTCCTGCTGAAGCTCTAAAGCATCCAAATCTACATCTGTAAATATACTCGGTTCGACCCAAGCATTGAAAAGGAAGAACGCCCGGATCAGTCTGGTAAACCAGCGTGAGAAAACACATCTCAACTGAATTTATTTTAAAGTTTATAAAAGTGTTCTTTTATCAAAACAAAGGTATCTCGTAAGACACGCCCACACATAAACACTGACGGGTTTTTCCCTTACGATAACCAAAACATTTCATATCAAATTCTCTTATATTATAATAGTGTCTATTGCACAAATAATAATTAAGCATAGCTGAAATTGTTACATTATCAAATTCCAGCATAATAGGTTTACAAACAAAATGGCAGGCACGTAGTGGATATTGGATTCCATACAAATGACTAGGTAAGGGACTACCTTCCGTACAGTACACCTCTAGAGGGATGCACCTAGGGAGCAGATGCTGCCCGCCTAAACCAACACAAGACCGGCCTACCCCTTCCTGGATAGTACCGAATATGTCATCACCCCGATCGTTACCGACCTTTAACGGGTACCCGAGTCATACATTCACCACATACTTAGACATGTGTAAAGTAAATATAGAAGGATGATGACATCTCCTAATAGGAGTGACCCACTTAGCCTTGCTGCTACTACCCTGTTTAATCATTTCCTGGGGTGTGAGGCCAAAAGAGGTATCGAATACCTTTCATATATCACATCATCTTTGAATGCCACATTGTCATTTCCGTTGACTACTAATTGCCTTCCACAAAAATACAACCCTTGAGCTCGTACATCTCAAGGAGGGTGTTAAGCAAAGAGAAGTTGCCTTCTCCGCCACCACAGATGTATGTTTGTAAAAACCAATGCACGTAATCTCAGAAAATGCACGGTCAAACGTCCATCCATACAAGTTGTCCAGGAACAGGACAAACCGAAGGTACTTTCCTACCACATCCTATCGGGAATTCCCTAGGATTAGTAGCGAATAGTCCTTGCATTGGATATTTCATAACGAAGAGACTACTGCTACTATATGTATATTGGGATTTTAACCCCAAATGATCAACAAGTAGTCCTTCACTATGAAAATCGTAAATATCAATATCACCAACAAACCTACACAATCGTCGCATATAGGTTGGTCCGAAGTGGTTTTCGGATAAACCAATCCCAGTCTCTTCGCACCAACAACGCAAAAGCGTTACTCAACCTCATATAGAAACCAAGTCTCATATATTTATCACATTTCCAACTTTCAACTTGCTATCTTTCGGCCAAGAAGGAAGCTCGGTAGATTAGAGTAATCACTCCGCACTACTCGAATCAACATTCTTTACACCAAACGGTAATCAAGCCTACACAGATGGCTACGTACTAAGTGTACAAATAAATAGTTTCCACATCAAGTCGAGTAACTAAAATGGCCAAAAATATAATTTAGCACTAAAGCAGTCACTGGGCCTGATTTATTAAATCATTTATAAATCACTTTTTCAAATTTATTACTTCAAATTAACTTAAAAAGAAATATTCTCAAAACCATTTCAATATTTGGAAAACATTTCCATATACTTATTTTAATAATAAGTGAATTCACAATTTATTTTTATTTTCAAACTATATAAAATCCATTTTATAATATCACTTTTCAAAACATTCATTTTAAGGATTTTTTCACTTTAAAAATGTGAAAATATTTCCTTTTATAAAAATCCATATTTAGCTCATCAAATTAATTTGATTTCACATTTATAAAATAGTGTTTATAATTCAAATTTCTATTTTATAAAAACTTCCATTTATAAAATTCCTTTATTAACCAATTGCCGGTTTATCTAATTTATATATCAAAATCCCATTATAAGTTTATTTACTTATAAATCTCTTTATTTAAACATTCATTCTTTTGTAATCTCATTATTTATAAAGTCTATTATAAATTCATTTCTAAATTTCAATTGCAAATCCATTTACAAATTTGATTATAAATCCATTTCTAATATTTATAAAACATTGTTTATAAAAATACATTTCATTAAATCTCTTTATTAATAATATTCCTTTTATAACTTCCTTACTTTATAAATCTTATTTACTTATAATATTTCATTTATAACTTCATTTTAATAGTTATAAAACTCGTTACAATCCCATTACTTTTATTTATAAAATATCAATTGTATAAATCTCATATATAACCATTTATAATAAGTTAAAAATTCTAAATTTAACTTATTTTACAAAATAGTTAACTCCATATTTCAAAAATCATATTTAAGTATATTTCGCAAAACCATAATTTATATAACATAAAAATTATAATTTTTTATTTATTTAAAATAAATCCATTTCTTTAATCATTCAAAAATTTATTAAAACACAAATATTTTCAAAATCACTTTGAAATCCTTTTTAAATTGAAATCATCATTTTAATATTTGAAATTTCCAAAAATATGACCCATTGGTGCAAAAGTACTAAATAAGGGGGTTCATATCAATAATAGCAAACATGGCATCCATCACATAAAACATCACATAATACAGCATATGTAACAATATGTGTAAATAAAAATCAATAATGGTGAGGAATCTAGTTGGATCCTTCTAACATGTAACCTGCAATAAATACACATATGAGAAAATATGTACAATGTCTGCTTCGAGGCAGACGCGCTTACAAAGGGTCATCCGCTCATACATGGGAATGTATATGGTCTCATCTGCTCCAATAGGCAGGAATATATCCAACTACTAATAATATAGTATAACATCCAAACAATCATCAAACATCATATAATAAATTTATTCCCACTTATATAAAAATATAAGCGGGCCAGAGAGAGTGAGTTTTACTCACTTTGATTGCAGTCGTCACAATAGCGATTCGTTTGGATTAAAATTACACAAGCGTTTAATTTAATCCAAAATTGCTGCTAGCTCTAAATCTATCCAACATAGTTCTAAAATGTAGTGCTCGTCAATACGAACCCAACGCAATTTGTTTCGTGCGAAACCGACCTCGTATGAACAAGTTATGGATTTTTAAACATTCGAATTATATAATATGATTAACGACGTCATTAACTTCATTAATTAAATTGATTACCCTTAATAATCCCTTAATCCATCTCCTCCCACAACTAATACGCACACAACCTCCCCATTAGCTCGATTTCTTCCCTCGATCATGTCTCCTCCATCGGTGATATATACGACGATCGAACAACCCCATCCTAAAGCCCCGAACGCCACGCACCTCCGCGCCCTGGTCCGGTCATCTCCTGCCTCACCAGCGATGAGAAATAATCTCCGAAGCATTGCGCCTTCGAACACTAATCGCCGCCATGCCGTCGCTTGAAAACCCATCATCACCGTTGAAGTTGGAGATCTCGATGCCCTCTACGATATTGCTTTAGGAAGATTTTGATAGTAGTGGACGGATTTGGAGATAAACGAGGGGGAAAGTGGTTGAGTTTCGGCCGTAATATCATGGGTGGCGGCTGCTCATTTGGGGCTAGGGTTTGGGAGTTTTAGGGCTAGTTAAGGTCCTTATATAGGCAATCACAAAACACTATTCACCCGAAATATTTCCGAACTCCAAACGAAGCGTGCCTGCCTGGCGTTCGTAATGTTTTACCCCTATTCGAACACAATGGAATATATATTGAGAGCCAATTCCATCGTATTTGGAAGATAGGTTTTCGAATCGAATTATTTTAATTAGATTTACTTAAATAAATTTCTATGCGTTTTTAATTCGCATGACCAAACCGTAAGTCCAATCGACATGAAATTTGGAATCCTATAATAATATACTATTACAGATCCATTGAAACTGGTTTCGTCGAAATTCGAGACAGTTTCAAAATTGACTATTTTTACACGTTAATTAAATCGATAAATTTCTAATTTCCATTTATTCACTTTTAAATCACTTTTAAAAGTTCACTAACTCCATTCTAATTCAAATAGAATTTATATCAACTTAATAAATCATTTTTATTCACATTAGATTCCAGATTCAATTATTTAACCAATTTTACTTATAAAATTCACTTTTCAATATTTAAAATCAATTAAATATTCTGAGTTCGAACGACTGAAAAACCGGGTCGTTACATATATTTAAGAAGAAATTTATTCCTGCAGCTTAGAGGTCAGTTGTAATGCCCCACCCAGAGACCCATACTAACGAAGAATATTACATAGTAATATCATCTGCTAGTAAAGAGAATAGGGCTGGTTAAGAGTGACCATCATGAATTTTATTTTATGCGAGCATCGATACATCGATTAATATGTTATATATATATATAATTTTTTCATCACAAGTGGAATAGACATATGCAACCCAGGCTTTAAAAAATCTATGGTGGCTAAAATAATAATCCAGAACAATATATAATAAATACAAATCATAGAATATACACAGCATAATATAAATAGATACAAGCTGATCATAACGAATATGTATAAGTTGACTACAAAACTATGGTCATCAAGAACCACAGAATATACAAGCACAATATCCCATAGGTACAAATGTGTACAATAAATAAGTCTAAATTCAATATAAGATACAACACTATGCAAATATGTACACATATACAAGATGAAGGTAGAATGGATGATAACTAGGCAACTGGAGTGAATCCTCTCTAGAACTATCAAACTAGAGCACCTGAAATATCTCGGTCTGACCCGAGTATTATAAAATAATAAACAGGTCAGTCTAGACTTTAATGAATGGGTTAAGCAAGATAAACAATGGATGTAATGATATAAATCTCAAAGATGAACACAAAGTCAGGAATTGGTTAACAACAAGAATGCTTCATTAAACTCCAAGTGTGTAATCACCAAATAACAAACCCAAATAGCTTCTAAAAGAAGAACCCCCAAAATCATTTGGTGGTAACACAAATAGCATCGAATCTAGAAATCATAACATAAATCCAAGAAATCATATAAAAATGGGAAAGGCGCCAAAACTCCAAGATTGGTGAATAAATTCACCTACATGCATGTAACTTCAAGACAGACGTATAAGTTTATAAACATCAATATATGCATGAGACCTATAAACATCAAAATAGGAACAAGTCCTATAAACATCGAATAGGTATGAGATCTATAAACATCAAGATAGGTACAAGACCTATAAACATCAAGACATGAACGAGTCCTATAAAACTCCAAGGGCGAGTCATAAACTCGTCAATAAGTGTCATATACCCCCGAATAGTAATTGAATAAATAATAACTATGTATCCCATACTACACGGGTTTACTTAAACATTTACTACGAGCTAGTAAACTTCACTCGAGTGTATAAATGGTTCAATCAAATAAGTCCTGGAATTAATCGGTAAAATAAACACGAGTGTTTATACCACTTGTTTTATACAACTGTTTAAATCAATTGCTCATTCGGTCGATAATGTGAAATTTGTACAAAGTACTTTACTTTAAAATTATAATTATAAGCTAGATTATATATAATAAAAGCCTTTATGAAATACCTTTTATATACATTGATACGTAAAGGCAATTAAAACTCTTTTCTCCAAACCAATTTAAAACTCTTATGCATACATGTATATAAGTAAGTTGTATACACATTATCTTTTCAAAATATTCTTAATGAAATATATTTACACTTGAAAATATTTCGATAAAACAATTCAATTTAGAGATCAGCCTTTTAGAAAGTCTAGTTGAAATGGTGCAATAAAACCTTGTGTGTAATCTCATATATCTGTAGAGTATTTCTATGGAAAAGAACTCCAAGATGAATTCACAAGTTCATGAAATCAATATCCGGAAATAACATCAAAACCGTCATGAAAACATCATTAAAAACAAGCAAATAAGCTCAAGCGATCAAACGGGCGAACGGGGGAGCAAACGAGACGAACGGAGCCCAAGACGGAGTGATCTGGGTCTCAGCCTAGGTGATGACCGGTCCACCGGTCATCACGACCGGTGCACCGGTTGACATGCCTGGGCCGACCCCCAGGCGTCTCTGACGGTACTCCGTTTGTCCGTTGGTAGTGTTTTCTTCGCCTATTTGATCCTATACTTCTACTATACTGAAATAGACATCATGCAAGCATAATATCATCTATCTTTGGATGTGAATCTAGATCATATGAAGTGGTTTCCGCAACCATAGATTTGAATAGCAAAATTTATGAACAGCATAAGGGTTTTGAGATCAAATTCACATCAAATTTATTCAAAACATCAAACAACAACAAACATCCATTTATAGTCTAAAAGTGTGAGATTAACTCGCCTAACTAAACTTGAATTAAGGCTAAGAACTTGGATTCTCTTAGGCCAATATTTTTCAGCGATCAACCCTAGGTTAGTTTCAAAGATTAAGGAGAATTTGATTACAACCAAAAACAAAAACTGAAATTGATCAATCAAATAGATACACAATTAAGTGAAAGAGATTACCTTTTAAATACACTTGAATTAACCCTAAGCCCTCTGATTTTAGATTGATCTTTGAGAATTAAACTAGCTAGGGTTTGAAGATGGGAGTTTTTGCGTTTCTACTTACGGGGAAGAAAATGAAAAGTGAGAACTGTATGTATATGTTTTTCAATCTTATTTCTTCTATTTGGGGCAAAAAGGGTTTTGGATATGAACCTATTACAAAGTGTTGGTAATTATTTTCTATGATAAAAGGGTTACCAATATACTTATTCCATCACTTTAAGAATACTAATTGTAATAAGCAATGTTTTTCTTCCAAACATTGTTTTATCTAAATTTTTCCCACAATAATTAACATGTAAAAATTCTCATTCTTACTAATATTGAAGTACCTTATTTATATACCATTATTTTACATTTCAACCAATATTTCATTTAACATGTTGTGATTTCACAATATTTTGACAAATGCCAAAATAATAAAAGTTACTATTTTATCGATATTGCGATGTACTGAAAAATGGTAAAAAAGCTTTTGCAAATAAAATTTATTAATATTATTTAGATAAATAAAATATTAATTTCTATTAATTTCATTTTAACAATAAATATCAATTTCAACATTTTGTCAAATTTATTACATTCTTGTTACAATAATTACAAAATGGAAAAAATATCTATCACTACTTTCTATCAAATCAGCAAGTGAATGTGATATCTTTCTTCTCATCTCAATAATAAAATTATTTTCCATATGATTTATTAAATTCTAATTTTTCTCCAGATTATTCTTATATTAGCAATTACAAGATTTAAGTTACACAAAAGGATATTTTATCAAATATCTAATTTAAATACATCCCAAATCTATTTCAATTTGATAATTAACAACTAAAATTCCCAAATTCATCTTAAAAATTAACTAAGATAATTTCTAAATCATATTTTAGATTTAATGTCTGGTAATCTCGACCAGGGCTATTACAGACCCCCCCTTACAAAAACTTCATCACCGTAATTTCCCTTTGGAAAATCTATAACAAATTACAAAGAACGGATATTCCCAAAGGAGATTGAGCTATAATCGAGGAATAACTCAAAACAAGCGACTCCTCATCAATGAGTTCTAGAAAATTCACAGGATGCGTTCGCTCGATGAACTCTCTAGTTCCTACAAGAATATTCCTTAGGATCATCGGCCATAGGACTTAGAGGAGCGAAACATCTTTATTTCGAAGGTGCTTAACCTCCAATGCAACAACACAAATAGAGATTTGGTTTCCAACAGAAATTTCAAGATCTTAGTAAAAGATTCACTGATAGAGTCGGGACTTAAGATCAATTTCTTTCCCTGACTTAAGCTAACAAGAGAGTGGTTGATATGATTCCCCAGATAAAGTTTTGAAAGGAGTCATACTGATATTATATTAGAAACTATCAATAATGGAAAAATTCAATCAAGGTAGATATAATCCTCTTAGCATCTACCCGAGTCAAAATACTAGCATTAGGTAGATTTATAAGATTTTATCTACATTCAAATCATTAAGAGTTCTCTATTTAATTTTTCTCATTAGATAAAGTTTTGCTTATTATTTATTTGAGATAAACTCAAATAATTATATCAATTCTAAAAGTTTTAGAAATCTTTAATTTGTTTAAAGAATATAAAATTTACCAATTTCAACCTCAACTAATCAAATAAAGGTTATAACCCAAAAGAGGTTCTTAGTTGTATATTTTCAAATAAGTTTTAAACTTAGTTTTCACATCTCAATTTACTACAAGTATTTTCTCTATTCAAAATACTTATCATTTCTAATATATAAAAAAATTACTTAATTAATCCTATTCAAAAGTTGTGGATTAATCCTATGATTTTTCCTTGATATAACTTCTTGATCATAATGTAATTTTAACTTATCACAAACCCATTTATAGATTATATTCTTTCAAAGTCCAGTAAAATCAAGTCCAACCCGATCACTAGGATCGTGTATAAAAATCCAGGAGTATACTTCTTAAGGATCTATTGGCCCCAACCAAATGCCAAAATAGAGTAATCTCTAAAGTACCAAATACTATCACTTAGTAATCACAAGAACTTAACTAAAACATCTCACACCGTCTGGTGAAATTCAAGTATTTACTAGAAGCTAGTAAATCTTACTTATTTCGTATACCATTGGAAAACCTGAATTATATTCTCTTAATGATCCATCAGCCCCATGTCGAACACCAAAATATAATACAACCCTAAAGTGTTAAATACCTTCCTAAAAGCAATCATAAGAATTTAGCCCAAGTATCCCATACTATTCGCTGAAATTCATGTATTCGCAAATGAGTTAGTAAATTCCACTCAACCATTATATTCAATGTGTTATACCATATTCGACAAGCGTTACTTGAAAGTATTTAAATCATCAATAACACTAAGTCAATTATTAGTATTCCTAATATTATAGAATTAAGATTTTCAAAAAATTTATTTCAAAATTTTTTCACCAAATCCAAAAAGTCACGTAAATTTGCCAAAATAGTATTTAAATAGCCAAAGGCTAAGTTTAATAAAATCCAATAAGAATTTATAATTTGAAAGCAAATAACTTTATTTTTCCATATAAGAAATGGTTTCTCAAATACTTTATATATATTTATTTACTTACAAACTCCTTATAGAACAAAACTTCTTATTTTGTTTTAATTAGAAAAGTTCAAATTATCTAACTCATTATAAAGCATTCATGCAATTTAATTACATTTCCAAAAGAGGTTTTCACAATTAAGTCCCTTATAGGGGTATTACTATTACTTATTATATAGTAAATAAACCAAAAGAATTCATTGATAAGATTTATCCTTTCAAATGGTTGATTTTATCTTTTTCCAAAATTTTAGATGGGTTTTATATTATTTGAACAATGTTTATATTGGGTAAAACCCAACATATAAATATAGTCTTATCCTTACCCTTGGATTTTTCATTTACAATTTCTCATGTTTTGAAATTCCAAATTTTTTTACAAATTTTGATTATTCTAATTTGAAATCTTTGGCGTTACTTAATTTAATATAGAATTAATACACACACACACTCTCTCTCTCTTTGTGTGTGTGTGTGTGTCTATATATCACAGATTATTATTAAGTCTCTCGCCCCTTTTAGGAATACATCAAATTTCCTTTAATATTTCAATATATAGTTAGAAATGGTGTCTCAAATTATTATATTACTCAACATAAGCTTATTTCTACGCTTATGAAATTTGTTTCCAATTGTTTCAAGTAAAAGAACCATGCTTCTATTTGGCTTTTGATGATCTGGCTATTTAAAGATTTGCACATGTGTGTTTTTACTTAGATTGTAATGGTTCCTTCATAGCTTAGCAACTTTATATCAAATTCAATTTTCTAGAAAAAATCTTAAAATAATAACCAAATGCTCTAAATAACACATAATATTACCTCTCCATTTTTTCTGAACAAATAGCCTTAACCATTGACTGCGGTGTTGATAAAAATCAACATAGCCTCGCCATTATTCACGGCAAACTCTATGATTAAGCATTTAAGCCCACTATTAAATTAGTACTCATATAATTTATCTTGATTGATATTTCAATTCTTTTTATAATATAGAAATACCTTTATATTTCCAAGACTTTGATATATAGTTATATGCAAACCTTCATATGCATCTTCCAAATATCATTTTATTTTAAACCATATTAGTTTTCAAGAATATTTTAATTCTTTATTGAAATAACATATTTTCAAAAATATGATTTTTTTTCCAAACTGTTACTTTAATAAAAAGTATGTCCAATTGTCACATTTGAATGTTTAGAAATCCCTATCTAGTATGTTGGCTAAACGTCCATGACCATAATCCTTAAAGCATACAACGTGCAATTTAACACTCAAAAATATATATTTCACAAATCCTCTTTTAAAATAGAGAATACTTATATCTTGATATGCCTTAGTTCTTACATACCATAACAAACTTATAATCATCACCCTTAGACATCTTATAGTTACAAGTTTTACCCAAAAAATTTAATTTTTCTTGCGGTGATTTCTAATATGAAGATACTACAAGATCAATTATTAATCTTCAAATAGAATTTGAAATTATCAAAGATTGACTCTTAGTTTAATTTAGATTAACACTAAGAATCCTATGCAAACAAACATCCAATAAAAATCAGTCACAAATCTATTAGATAATGCGCCCATCAAAAACAATCTGCTTGATTCCGCTGCGCGACTCTGATCTCAAGACGGACTACGTACTACGTCCTAACTGGGCTCGTGGGATTGCCCTATACTAGAACGAGTGACTCAACTGCTAGTCAAACACATTTTTGAAATGGATAAGATTGGATCAAAGATGGATTAGGGATCACAAGATTCAATAATAGGAACATTAAAGAGTGGAAATGAAAGGATACATTTCTACAATCCCAAAAGACACTTCTTATTCTAAAAGAGATGATTCCTACTATCTCCCTAAGAATACCTAATGGATGGTCTCTAAGACTCAACTAGGCCAAGATTTGTGTCCATAATATCATATTTGTTCTGAACTAAGCTCCGATACCAAGATGTAACGGCCCACCCCAAGACCCATACTAACAAATGATATTACAGAGTAATATTGTCTACTAGTGCAGAGAATATAGCTGGTTAAGAGCGACCATCCATGAATTTACTTTAAGCGAGCATTGATACGTCGATTAATATGATATTTTTTTTTCATCACAAGTGGAATCGACATATGCAATACATGCTTAAAACAAAACTATGGTGGTTAAAATAATAATCCATAACAATATATAATAAATACAAATCATAGAATATACACAGCAGAATATAAATAGATACAAGCTGATCATAACAAATAGGTACATAAAGCTGACTACAAAACTGTGGTCATCACGAACCAGAATATAGGATGTCCAAAACTTGTTAAAAGATTATTGATTGAAATAGGTTCTTAGTTAGCCCATGAAAACTATGCCTTGAGAAATGTTATTGGCATGGGCCAATAGGTTATTAGTGATCCCACGAAAACTATGTCCAGGATAGGTTATTGATAAAGATCAATAGGTTCATAGTATGTCCATGAAAACTATGACTAGAGAGAACCTATTGGAGAATCCAATAGGTTCATTGTTAGCCCATGAAAACTATGATTGGATGATGTTATTGGTAGACACCAATAGGTTCTTAGAAATCCCATGAAAACTAAGAAACCGGATAGATAGTCTGTAAGCTTGAAATAGTTTATTAGTCAGTCCATGGAAACTAATAGTTAGTAGTGACCCTAGAAACTATAACTTGAGATAGATATTCAGATGAATGGGGATGAGAAATCCAGGATATATTGTATAATTGCATATCATCATATTATGTTATGTTTTAACCATTGTGGATGCAAGTGCACAGTATATGGTTAAATAGTTTTTGGTTAAGGTACTAGCGAGGGGGAAACACGTTCCGCTTAGCAGTGTGGTCTCACTAGATATCTATTTGGTTTGAGATGTATATTATTATTCACACCAGACTTTTTGTCTGACCTAAAGTTTCTGTTTTTCCCCTTGAACTCTCGGGTGCTCATTTGAGTAGATCGAGAATGAGGGGTTTTAAGGTTCGTTTTGAGATGAATAAGCTTCCGAAGACATGCAGAGGCAGATTAGCTATTAGGAGTTTCCTATCTTTTGATTCCGCTATGTTTATTAGATGTAAAGGCAAAACTATTTATTACCTTTATTAAAACTCTGAACGGGGTTTTACACTTAGGATTATGTAATGAATATGAAATGATATTTGAAACGAAATGAAAAGTTTGTTCTAACTTGAGTTTAAAATGTTCATATTCATGTGTTCTGGTATTATTGATATATCTAACATTACCGCATTTGGTCACCAGAAATTAAATAATATAGTTGACTGCAACATCTGTAGCACTTAGTTTCAAGCCTCTAAGTGGTGGGATTTTATACATTTATCCAAGTTACTCTATGGGTGAACTCCATTCGTAAGTGCAACCAACACTAATTCTTCATTGGGGTTACTCACTTCCATTATAGTAGCATTAAATCTCCCCAAAAAACTTTTCAAAGTCTCTACGGACATCTAAGAATATTCGACAATGATATGACATTTGGCTGAACAATATGTACTTGAAAATGTTCCATAAATTGTTTTGCCAACAGATCATACGATGATATGGACTTAGGCTTAAGCCGGAAAGACCACATTGTTTCCAGTCCCTCGAGAAAGATGGGGAAAACATCTATATCTTACAACATCTATTGCATAGGCACTATTCATGTGCAATCCATACTTCAAAAAAGTTGTTTAGGATCAGTAATGTCGTTGTAGCTTGGCATGGTTGCATCACAAACTTCTTTGGATATCTTTCCTCAAGAATATCTTCGGTGAATGGGGTCCAAGTCACTGACGAACCCCATTTGTCATCCTTTCATTGTTGATTCTGATTCAATAACCTCTTTATCTTGTCAGCAATGTACTCTTCATTTTTCTATGTTTTCCCCAGCCCATTCTGCATCGGTCATTTGTCGAGTCTTCGGTTTCGTTTTGTTGAAGACAAGCTTTCTTCATTGGAATTAGAGGATGATTAATCTCTTATACTTTTCTTTTGCCTGCGAGGTCCACTTTGTAGTAGGGGTTGAGTTAATGATGTTAGTTGCTCTTGCATATTAGTCATCAGATCTATTTGAACCTATTGCTGCTATTGCATCTTCAAGTTCATTTCCATCACCATCTGTTCCATCTTAGCCTTTCTCACAACCTCTTGCTGAGGTGTGGTCTCCGATTTGACTACTAGTTGAGTAGTCCCTTCCTCATTATACTTAGATCCTTCATTATCCCCTTCAACTAAAGCTCCAAATCTGGTAGTCTTATCCTTTTTTGGAGCCACTATCTTATGAATCTGACTTGTAGGTTCTTCCAAATTCAAAATAAAAATAGATCTATGATTGAGAAATTTTCCTTCTCAGTGAAATCATAGAAAAAAATTTGCTCAAAACATGGGCAAACACTCCTAGTTTAAATGAAAAGGAGAATATGATCTAAAATTCGAAAATAAAAAGAGAACATGCAAGGTTATTAAAGTTGTTTGGCACGAACCTTAAGCCTACATCCACTATGAAAAGTATTTCAGACTACTTTTGCTATTATAATTTATTTTACAATTATTTCAGAATAAGAAAAAGGTTGGTTTCGAAATTGGCAGCAATTCAGTGCAAAAATCCAAAAAAAGATCAAAGAAATCCCCATTTTAAGTGAAAGTGATGGCCTTTTATAGGTTTACTCCTCCAGCATGTTCGGCAGAATGAGTCTAAACAAGTATACATCCAAATTTGAGATCTCAAAATTGAAGAAATTATTAAAATCAACCACTTTCAGTTAATCGAATTGATATATACCAATTGGTTTTGATTGGTGCCGATTGATTTTACTTGCTCACTTCTTCAATCTTTCTTCGTATTTTCTTAAGTCTTCAAAGTTTGGACCTTCAAATAAAAAATCGCCCATCAAAATCGATAGGTTTAGATCCTCCAAAACTTGTCTTCTTCTTCAAACCTTGCATATAGAATCATCTATAGTTTAGAGCGGATCTACCCTTAGCTTTGGACCGATTGATATCCCTATGAACCGATTGGTACCAATCAATTTTCATCTCTAACACTTAGTCAAATTTCTTGACTTCTCATCATTCTTAATCCTGTAATCTATCTAGCTTCTTGATCAATTTCTTCATCATTTTGAAATCTAATCCATCGAGATATTGCTTGGTTGAAATACTAGATAACACTTTACATGATAGTTGCTTCCTGTTATACCATAATTATGGCATAGTGGTCAAAGATTTGTCTGAATAATTATAATATCTATGTAGAGTTTCCTTTGTCTATTATCAACATAGTTATAATACACTAAAGTTACGTGAATGATAGTTTTTATAAGAGACCTTGTCCTATATTGAAAACGAGACAAATTTCTCCAACTCAAGTATAAGATCATATGATTAGCCTCACAAGAGTCTATATTTAATTTTCTTTGAAGCATGCAAGCTATATTAGGTGGCTAAAAGTGTTTGCAATCCACATGCCCTAGTTAATCCAATTTCCCACACTCAAAATCAACCCACTTGGCCAATCCACATTACATTGTAACACTATAAATTGAGGGGGGAGTATATCTTTTATACAAGCATCTAAATTTTTTGAGCAAGATATTGAGACTCTAGAGAAATAAACGCAAAATTACCCTTCAAAACATATGTATGATTAAAAATTACTAGTTATATTTTGATAGAGTTAGGGATATGCCCTAAAAGTAATTTTTTACATATATCGAATTCGATAACCAATCTTCTTCGAAATAAAAGATGTTTTCTTTATTTTATACTTGATATAATGTGTTATGTTAATTAATTAATTTAATTAAAAGTACATTTAATAGATAATCCATAAATGGTACGTTTCGTGATAGTAGTTACAACGTGTTGTTATCATGAGTGATTTATCATAATAAAATAAACATATTGTTTTAAATATTCCTAGTCAAGATGTATCGAGATTGGATATCGATACATCCCTTGAGAATAGAGTACGTAATGCTCTTCAAAATATTGGGTAGTGTATTACTCATGAATGCTGGGGGTACCAAGGGGTTACGTACTGATAGTTATTGGATAACTATGGAATGACTCATTCGATAGGTTTCTATTGGTTAATATGACTAAGGTCAAACTAAAAATTTTGATATGATGAATTTACATAGTTCTCTTGACTTGAGAATATTGTCGATCTTCAATATGAAATCTCCACTTTGGTTAAGTCAAGTCATGACATGAAGCCCATTGAATGAGTATAGTTGGGGCATGTGGGAGTATTGGAAGTGAAACACTATTCAAGAGAGAATCAGTCTCCTAAATTATATGGGGTTGGTATCATGGTCAACTGAAGTCAACTCAAAGTCAAAATCTCTGGCTATAGTAGTTCGGTTAATAATTGTTATTATTAAACCAAGGACTTTGTGTCTGGAATATAAAGTTGAATATATACGATATTGGAATTTTGATCGTTACCAAAATCCATAGGTCCAAAGTGATATAGTTTTGACGAAGTGAATTAGTGTAAAGAATTGTCACTAATGGGTAACGCTTATAATGAATAAAATTGAATTTTACCAAAAGACGTGTAGGTAATAAATTCACCCAGAATGTCACACCACTAGCTAAGGTGACATGTGAATGTTGATATTTGAATTGTTTAACATTAATCGCTGACCAAATTTATATTTATGAGTCACACAACCGAAATGATGAAGATTTCGAATGAAACACACGATTTAATTGATTTTTAATAGTTGAAAATTAATTAAATTATTTTAGTATTTATGAAATATTAATTATTTAATTTATTTGAATGCCATTAGTATTTAGTAAAGTGCGTACATAAAAGTTATAAACGTGCGTATCGATATAAGATATCGGTAGAATGTTTAAATTTGATTCAAACAAAATAAATACTAAAAAGGGCTTTAAATAAATCAAATTAATTAATATTTATGAAATATTGATTGTAAAAAATTTCTTATTTGATTTTTTTAATTTCCATTAGTATTAAATAAAATGCGTGTATGACAGTTATAAGCGTGCGTATCGGTATACGATATCGATAGGAAATTTAAATCGAATTTAAATGGGAATAATACTAATGATATTTTGAAATATTTTGGTGCCTAAATAGAACATGTAATGGCTGGACTTACTTCAAGGAATAATAGGGGTTTTTTTTGTTTTGAAATGAAAATAAAATCTTAAAAAAATGGAATAAAGAGAATAAGAGGGGTCTTCTGTTCTGGCCACTTTATTTCCTCCTTTAATAAAATTTTCTCTTTGTCATTTTCCTTTCCCATTCTTATCTTCTCAAGGATGAAATTTCCATGAGGATAAGGTTTTAAAATTTTAAAAATAAAATTGAAACAAAACAAAGGAGAAAAAGTTGGTTGTCTCAAGATAATTGCAGATCTTGAGATTGATTTGTAGAATCAATGAATTCTTCTTCATTCAAGATGTATTCTCTAGGCATCATCTGAAAGGTATCCTTTTATGTTTATATATATAAATTATCACGTTCACATGCCTATAATTCTCCATATCTTCTATTTCTACTCCTTTCTATTTTTGGGTTACGTATGATTATCAAAGTTATATTTTGAATTGTTTATTTCGTCATCATGTTGAATTTTATTTCCCTTTTATTTGTTACCCATATGATATTGATAATATCAATCATAGATTTTATTTTTATCTCTTTGTTTGATCACTATGTATACATGTAATTTATATCTAGATTTGATTTTTACGAATTCATATATGCCTAATTTGTCTAATCCTTTTAATTCACAAAACATTGTTTGAATAAAATTTTGGAATCATTGTATCAATGGATCATATTACATATTACAAAGTTATGGATTGAAGGATTTTTTACAAATATTTTGAAATATTTTGAGTGTTGTTTACATGTAAATTAATTGAATTCAAATTTCATATATTGTTTCCAAAAGAAAGAAGGGAAAAATGGAAACTTTTATATTTCTCTTGATTTGTTTCTTAATTTAATGTTTGGACTTATGATAATTTATTTTGTTTTTAAAATATGGTTTTGAATTGAAAATTAGTTAAGTATAATTTCATGTTGTTTTGTCTCAAAATATTAATTTAATTATATACATATGCATATATGTACATATGTGAATATGTGTGTGTTTATACATACATACATACATACATACATACATACATACATACAGATACATACACACACACACACACACACACATATGTATATTTACTAAATTAGCTTCAAAAGTATTGTAATGATGTTTGGACTAACTTTTTAATTAAAGTCGATTTTGGATTGCCTTCTATATCTTATATACATATTTATTTACGTCTATATACATATGCACATGTGAGAAAGGTATTTTTTTCTATTGGACGACAAAGTTATATATGAAGGGGATATATGACCGTTGTGAGGTAAATTCCAACACATAAAACGTTCACATTTGATATGCACACATTCTATATGTAACACTTACACATCCGTACATGAGCGCATTTGATGCACTCATCAAATAAATAAAAATAATAACATAAACAATTTAAAATTAAATCAAACTAATTTTGAATAATTATAATAAGATGAAAATTCTATTTAAATGAAAATATAGAAAAGTTCTAAATGAATGTAAACTGCATAGCCCCAATAAAGATCCAAAATTTTATTTTTTTTGAAATTTACCCAATTACCCCACTTCCGACTAAGCCGGTTCCAACATATTTTATCAACTTACACATTTAAAAACCATTTTTCACTTCTTTAAAAGGATTTAATACTCATTAATCACATTTTTGATAATAAACCTTAACTGATTTAATCATAAGACCGAGATGCTTTTTTTTAGACATGTTGTTAATGTAACCAAAAATAACACTAATAATTTAGAGATAAAAGGAGGCTTGTAACCACTGTAGTTCATTAGAAAAAGTCCATACATTGACCCATTCTTTTTTGCTTGTTTTGTTCATTTTACTAGATAACAAACAATGGTAGAAAATAATATTAAGAATAAATTAGTAACATTTCCTCACCTCCTCTAACAGGTACAGGGGAAATGGTTAATATTGGGCTCGTGTTAGATAAATATCTGCCATATGATTGTCCATTAGCATAATTCGAGAAAAGAAATTCTTAATTATATTAAATGATTGTTGTTTCATATTGTCCTATGATAATAATATGGTGAAGAAAGTTGATAAGCAAAGAGATAAGGGAAAATAGACTTAGTGCAAGAGACGAAGTAAAAAACAACAAGACATAAAATTGCTTTTTCCAAAGAATTGCCAACAAAAGATCTTGGATATTCCTACGTGAGAAAGAATAGAAAATATACGATAAAATAGAAAACAACAATATATTAGATTTAGGTAAACTAAACCAAAAAATAAATAAACACAACGTCCACGCTCTGAGTATGAGTGCAACAACCAAATATTAAAGAGAAACTAATTAAATTAATTAATAATAAAGATTTAAATGATTAAATGGGTTTCAAATAATAAAATATGAATAATTTGTAATTAAATTATAAATACTGAGAAATTGTGGTGATTCAAAATATAGAATTTATTTAGGATTTAAATGGTCAAGTATTTTATGTACTTAAGAATTTTGATAGTAATATGATTATTGTTAAGAATTGAGAAAGATAATTTAATTGGTAAATATTGGAAGAAATCTGTTAAATTGATTGTTGAATGAGTTGTTTGGTACTAAATATTTCTAAAGTTTTGGATTACTAATCAATGGTAATTTTTGGCAAAGCCAGTGGGGTTGGATGGTCCCTACCATTTATTTATATTAAAAAGAAGAGTACAATATAAATGAAGAGAGATTACAAGTAGTAGATAGAAGGGAAAAGAGATATAAAAAGAAATAAGAAATAAAAAGATAAGAACACTTGAACTACAGTAGCAACTCTCAAGACCACTTCACAATTGCAGCTTGGTCAAATGGGTATGAAGATAACTTTAGCATTTTGTAGATTCTCCTGCATATTTCAAAATATAATTGCATCCTGATCTATCTTCTCTTATGGTAAATCTCCATTTCTTTCATCCTAGATCGCTACTACACTCACTTTGAGCATAGTTAACAGTTCAAAAGTCGACTGCTGTTTCCACTTCGTATCTGTAACGACCCGTATATTTTAACGATTTTATAACGTAACTAATTGAAATTTTTCATGAAATTAAATTATAAAATTTTGAAATGGAAATTTGATATTTGGAATACGTCTATTTTAACATAGCAAATGGTAAATTTTCATCGGAAAATATACAAGTTAGTTCTGTTGTGTAAATTTCAATTTCAATTTAAAATTAGTTGATTTGATGAAAATAAAATGTTTTCAAAATATGAATATTTTTATATAATAAAAATGTAAATCATTTTCTGAATGAGTCGTCGTATTTCGTTTCGCCAAATTTGGACTGCTATAGCCCCGTTTATCTTATTTTTAGCAGCAATTGGTTGCGAATATCGACTTTGGATAGGAAGATGGTATCGCTGATATATGTATACCATTTTGTTTGTCTCTTCATGCAGGTCTTCGCAGTATATTCATTCCTGTATTTCGACATCCGGTACGCGTTGAAATCTGCGAAACGATTTCTATATCGGTTCCGCATTTGGGCTTTTGGGTTCCTGTGCCTATTCAATTGTCCTCCGTGAGAAATCCAAAAGCCATAACTTTTAATATTCCTGAAAATTTAATAATATTGACTGTCACAATTCCCCTGGTTTGATATTTATGCTGGTTCGTGGGTTCCTTTCAGCCTCTTCTCTTTCCTTTCTTTTATTCTGACATATCAATTGAGAATAAATAAATTATAAAGCTTTCAGTTTCATATATTGGTTCCACTCCTCTACGCTTCGAATTTTTTATATATATAGAAGTGTACTTTGGGTAACCTGCTTCTTTTTGCTTCTGATAACTTGCTCTCGCCTTATCAAAACTTAAGGAAAAGGTAATATTATATATGATATTTGGAGTGAAGACCCAAAAGTCGGCCTTCGAAAATCGGCATCCGTACTTCACTTGTACTTAAAATGCCGTAGATTCAAACGCCGAATATGGTTCTCCGGAGCTTATAACACCATTAAGTACAACAACACAGCGGAATAAAAATAGATGATATCATATACAATCCAATGAATACAATATCCGGTATATGATATACAACAATGATATCAATATGATACAACAATATCAGAGATATGAAATGATACAATGCTACAGCGGAATAATAACAATAGAAGAGATCACTCCAAATGATCTCCAAAAGAGAATGACTCCAACAACTCCAACATCAAGCTCGAACCATCATCACGATACACAAAGATAAGAAAGTGCAGTCCTGAACTCCAAGAACTGAACCAGCTCCAGATAATCTACTAAACCTGAATATCTGAGAAACCCAACTCTAGACTGCTCGTGTGGAAAATTGTGAGCACCCAGAGTTTAGGAAAGGAACAATAAACTCCGAGTCAGTCATGGGACTGGTGTGAGCAACAAAAACAGTTTATCTTTAAACAACAACAAAGGATTTTAAACATTGAAATCCGCAATGCTTTTGGAAAATGAAACTACCATAAGACCTCCCACCACACACACAATGCAAACGCAAACTTGGAGGAGATTGCTTCTTATGATAGTCAAATATGCTTACTACGCAAAGGAAAACTCTTTTGATATTATTACTAGTGCATAGTGTACTAAATCATTTCGAAAATACAATATTAATCTTAGCCAGCATAGGTACCATTATATTATGCCTACTATAGCTGCCTCCTGAGGAGACAGGTTCTACAATTGCAATCGTAAAGGTTCGTATTGTTTCTTTTGATTTCCAACAAATGGTCAGGCTAAGGAACTTCCTTTCCTACTACCGAATGGGATCGCCTCTGGCTGGACGTCCCGAGAGACAAACTGCTCTCTACCGACACAAGGCCGAGTTACCCCTGTAACTAGGTAACTCACGAATATGCCACCTCCCGGTCCTTTGGGACCTTTATCCGAGGCGCCTCGATCAAACACACAATCACAATAAATGAGATCGGAGTATCCATATAGGTTAAATACCAGGGCTCCATACCTGATACCACCCTTTTCCAGAAGGAAATGACATACCCTAAAGGGAGCGACCCTCATAACCTTGCCGCATATTCCTGTTTCGACCATTTCCGGGTTGTGAGGTCCGAAGAGGTCTCGTCCACAAAGCTACGCTTTGTCACAAAGCCATGCTTTGGGTCAACAGATGATCAAAGAAATGATCACAAAGATAAATGATCAAACAAATGATCATATCACAAATGATCAAACGATGATCATCACACAGCAACACTCAGCATGTCACATTACCAAATTGGGAATATATCGCTGATAAATTTCAACTACATAACCTCTGAGCTCGTACGTCTCAGAGAAGGGTGTTAAGCTAAGAGAATAAATTCTCCGCCACCAACAGAAATGTATTTGAAAGAAATCTGCTTTATATCTCAAAATGTAATGTCAGACATATAACCATACAAGTCTGTTCCGGGTTCGAACAGAACCAAAGGCACTTCCGAAGAAGCCCTTGCAAATCCGGGTATTCACAATCCCGATCGGATTTCCCATCACTTAGGAGATCTCTATACCAGGAGCTACTCAGTGCAGAGACAATCAATAGGTTATCCTATCGTTTTCGCAAACACCCGGTCTTCAACACCGGCCTTCAAATGCTATCCATATACGACGTATCACTTATTCAGAATGGGTTATATGACACAAAGGTCCTCTCCCGGCTAAACCGAATAGTGAGCGCGATATTTAAAAACATATGGATAATGGGATTTCAATTAAGTCACAACTTAAACCCAAACTTTCTTTTCAAATGGTTTAACAAATTACCATTTCTAATCTTTTAAACAAAAAGATTCATTTTAACAACCTTCAACTGTTTAAACAATTTCCACACTTTAACCGTTTAACAAAAGATTCATTCACAGATTTTCCAAATTATTTCCATTTCAGTTTAACTCGTTAAATCTTTAAATCAAAGATTTAAATTATAGCTTTCAAAACAATTCCATTTCAAATGGTTTAAACAAATCATCATTTTAAATCTGTTAAAAATAAACAGATTTAATTCATAGCTTTCAAAAAAGAATTCATTCATAACTTAGAAAACCATTTTCAATTCAAACTTGAAATTCCTTTAACTAAAATTGGAATTTCCTTTCTTATCTGAAAGCCTTTATCCTTTTAAAACAAACAGTTTCATTTTGGAAATCTGATTCATTTATACGAGTTAAGATCTTTGGGTTAAATTCAAATTCTCAAACCAATATTTTCAAAATGGTTTAAATTCATTTAAACACATTTTGAACATTTTTAATCAAAATTCCCAAACATTGAATTCAATTCCAAATATTGAATTCAAATTCAAATTAAATTATTTAAATTAGAAATTTTACTAAGTTATTTAAAATAGCTTTTATCTTTGAAGACACCCTTTTCAAAAGCTTTTAATATTTAACCCAAATTCATTTTCAAAATCAATTGAAATTAAAATTTTAATTTCAAAAATATTAATTTTAAATCATCTGTGACTTAACCGATTTCCTCGTGGAATCCATATTTGTGTGTGTAAAAGTGTGGTCCAGGGGTTTCAACACAATAGTGCAACACAATGAATCATCATAGATCAAAATACAGGATATAGCTGATAAGCGATATAAACTATAACGCTTATCGTTCATGCACAGACCACAGATATATAAATATCACAGATAATAAATTACATCACAGATAATTTATCACAGATCACAACATAAATCAGGGTGTATCACAAAGCATCATATATCAGGGATATCGAACAATTAAATCATCCAATCAAGTCCAAACATTCACAAGTAGGATCAATTAATATCTGATCATAATTTATTTATACCATATTTATTACTTATGAATACTACAAATCTTGGTTAACTAATCATTAATTAATGATAAACCATTTTAATTAATTGACCTTTAATCATTTATTAATTAACCTTTAATTAATTAATTAATTATACTCAAATTAATTACCTTAATTTATAAATCATATTAATTAATTAACTTTTAGACCAATTACATCATTAATTAATCCCTTAATTGCTTTCATTAAGTAATTTACCATTTACAATTGATTATCTTAATTAATAAATCTAATTGATTATCAAAATTAATCACATTAATTTAATTACTTAACAATTTCTAGTTAATTATCTTCATTAACTAATAACATTGCTTTCTTGAGAAATTGTCTTAGATTAATTCATTATTAATCATTTCTAATTATAAATTAATCAATTATTTATTTATAAATTAAATAAATCATTCTTTAATTACCTTATCAATTTTAAATCATTTTATTACCTTAATTATCTCTAAGATAATTAATTTCTTTATTAATGATTTCATTTACATTTAAGTGTATTTTAAACACTTTATTTAAATTAAAACTCCATTTCAAAATTAACCTTTAAATAAAAGAATTTTTATCAAAATCAAATTTAAACATTCGTTTTGAAACCAATTACTTTTACAAGCTATTTAATTTAAACTTGTTTTTAAAACATTCAGATTTAAAACCTGATTTGAATTCAAGAAAACTTGAATCCATATTTAACTTTGATTTAAAAACTTTGGTTTTAACTTGCCTTCAACCTTGATTTTAAATTCTTGATTTAAAATCCAAATTCATTTTAAAATCTTAGGATTCAAAAGTTTATTTGAAAACTAACTTAACTTTGAATTTAAACCCAGTTTTAAACCTTGCTTGACAAATTTAATTTAGTTTAAAAACTTTAAACAGAGAACAGTTTCAAACCTGAAACTGTCACCATACTTGACCCGAGTCCCCTCGAAATCGCTTCGAGTCTTCACCTGCCCTGCTTCGAGTCGCATACTCGAATAACTCGAGTATTTCCCGAGCACATCATCGTTTTTCCCTGTTCCTTAACTAAAACCAGATACGGCCACCCACGCGTGCACGTGTACGTTGCCATTGATCAACTCCGATCAACACCACATCGCCGAGCAAGTCGACGATCACCCCAAAATCCTTCTCCAACCACCATAACGCCATCGTCTTCTCGAATTTGAATTCGAGTATAAACTCGAAACCTGGAAATGCAACAGCAAACACCCCTTCAAACCTGTCATTGCCTCGTGCTTACCGCTCCGATCACCTGAATGTCAGCCACTCCGGTAACACCATCGTCAACAACCCTGCTATCGTTCCCCAAAGCCTCGTCACGCTCGATGCATCAGAGGTGACGAAACCACCTCGTTCCCAGACCATTGCAAAACTCGGGCATAAACCCTAAATTCGCCTCGTCCTATCGATTATTGCAATAGATAATTTTTTTTTTACAATTTCCCTAACTTCGTCGATGGCCAAGCGAGCTTCAAGCAAAAATTCAACATCCAAAAATTCTTCGGTTTCCAGAAATTGATCAAAATACATTTCCAGTTTATCTATGAACTGCTCCTAGTACTCTTAACTAAAAATTCCCATTCTTGTTTTAAAAATCTTATTTTTGTATGTAGATTCAAACTATGTAATTGATTTAGCAATTCACAAAACTCGAATTCAACATAAAAATTGTTTACTGCTCTGTAAATCAAATTTCCAGTTGATATACTTCACTAACAGGTTGAAAACAAATTTTAAAAGCTTGATTTATGTTTAAACAACCTATTTTGTTTTAAACTCGAAGCCTAATAATAGCTAGATGAAAATAATTTGGAGTTTGAATAACTTCTTGACTTAGTAACAAAACAAAACAGAGAAGAATCAGAACAATAACATATATAAACACAGAGTTATATAAACAACATACATATGTAAGCATATTATTATCAATGAATCGAACATATAGATTTAATTAAACTTAAGTCTTTAAAAATTTTGTTTACTCACAGTGATTTTCCAGAGATAAACAGAGTTTCCTCTAGGTTGAAACAAGCTTGAATTTGAAAGCTAGAAACTTGCCTCCTTGCTCTTTGGTTTGATTTCTTTTTAAGTTGAAGCTTTGTTTCAAATTTAAATGGTATTTTACTTTCAGTTTTCATAGCTAAGAATGGAACAAAACTGAGATGAAGTTGATTATAACATATAGAAAAGAGAGTGACAGGGTATACAATATTTTGTACAGGTTGGTATATTTTTATTTGTTTTGATCAGAGATTTTTCATAGGCTGATATAAATCTTCCTTTGTATATTGCGAATTTACTTTGGTTTGTGCTAAAGTACTGGTTACATTAAATGCATGTTCCCCTCCATGCCTGCATACTTTATCCTTTATTTTATATTTCGTATATACTTATGCTTACCCACTCATTCCTGTACAACATGAACCTATATTTTTTTTATTCCTACTTATCCTACAGCCTTGCCTTACATGAGTTTCTAGACTTAACTAAGTGTTTATATTTTTTTTATTTTTACTTTGCTTTCGGCTGAGATGATATGTTATTGTGGCTTGCATTAATTAGCATTGTACAACTTTGCTTATTTTATTTTCTAAAGTCTTTGTTCTTGCCTGGTTACTTTCTTTTTTTTATGGGTGCAGCCTGTTTTGTTTCATTCTAGTGAGCATATTCATATATATATATATATGACTTGCCTATACTTATATTTTGCTTGTTCATGAATATGTTTTCTTTCTTTTTAACTTCGTCTTTAATAATATTACTTTATCATATTCATTTTTATAGTTTATATAATTCTAGAATTATTTAATATGTTCATTTCATATTTTATATAACTATAAATTTATTTGAAATATTTGTTTAACATCAACACTTATTTGAATTCTATAAATATATTTTTATATACTCAAATTATTATTATTAAACCATTTATTTTCAATTTAAATTAAAATCAAATATATATATATACATATATATCATTTCAAATTTACTCATATATGCTCGTATACATATATATTCACATATATACATATATTCAAAAATATTAAATTTAAATGATTTATACCAAATTATTGGTGATCGAGGAAACTCGCATCACTTCATCGATACATTTCACAATTTTAATTCAAAAATTCATTTAATTATTAATTGAAATTTAATTAAAATTCAGGGTCGTTACAGACTTCCCCCCTTAAAAGAATTTCGTCCTCGAAATTGCCAAGGAGACACAAAGATAGATGAAGAATATTTCATCAATTCAAACTGAACATTCATTCTGCATTTGGCTTACCAAATCAGAATATCAATAACAGATACAAGAACGAATCTGTTCACTTCACAAGATACTCGGGTTGTCCAGATCTACGAAATATGCAGTGGCATTGGTTAGTTCAAAGGGATAACTAACCATTCGTAGAACATATCCGGACCCAAAGAAATAGATAGATATATGGATACAATTTCAAAGCTTTTAGTTTATGAACCAAATTACACCTATCAACCATAACAAACAAAGCAACCAATTCATCCAACAAACCATTCTGACCTATTTGGAGTTTATGTTCCATATTAATATATCGAATTTCCTTTCTGGATCGACCAGAAAATATCGAAGAATTGAGAAAAGATATTGAACAAAAGAGATCGATAGAGAAAAGATTTGCTTCCTCGTTGTTACAGAGTATTGACCATTTATAGTCGTATTGCCATGTCCCCTATCTCATCCTCTTCTTACACTCATACTCACTATCAGTGGATAGTAAGAGAGTTTACTGAGGCACACGGACGGATATCTGAGAAATACTCATTCTAGGATATACTTCACCCTATCTCTAATGAGCTACTTAATGTGTTATACTCCTGAGCTAAAGTTCAACCTTAGCTCTGATACCAGATGTGACGACCCAAAAGTCGGCCTTCGAAAATCGGCATCCGTACTTCACTTGTACTCAAAATGTCGTAGATTCAAACGCCGAATCTGGTTCTCCGGAGCTTATAACACCATTAAGTACAACAACACAGCGGAATAAAAATAGATGATATCATATACAATCCAATGAATATAATATCCGGTATATGATATACAATAATGATATCAATATGATACAACAATATCAGAGATATGAAATGATACAATGCTACAGCGGAAATAATAACAATAGAAGAGACCACTCCAAATGATCTCCAAAAGAGAATGACTCAAATAACTCCAACATCAAGCTCGAACCATCATCACGATACACAAAGATAAGCAAGTGCAGTCCTGAACTCCAAGAACTGAACCAGCTCCAGATAATCTACTAAACCTGAATATCTGAGAAACCCAACTCTAGACTGCTCGTGTGGAAAATTGTGAGCACCCAGAGTTTAGGAAAGGAACAATAAACTCCGAGTCAGTCGTGGGACTGGTGTGAGCAACAAAAACAGTTTATCTTTAAACAACAACAAAGGATTTTAAACATTGAAATCCACAATGCTTTTGGAAAATGAAACTACCATAAGACCTCCCTAATGTGAAGACCCAAAAGTCGGCCTTCGAAAATCGGCATCCGTACTTCACTTGTACTCAAAATGCCGTAGATTCAAACGCCGAATCTGGTTCTCCGGAGCTTATAACACCATTAAGTACAACAACACAGCGGAATAAAAATAGATGATATCATATACAATCCAATGAATACAATATCCGGTATATGATATACAACAATGATATCAATATGATACAACAATATCAGAGATATGAAATGATACAATGCTACAGCGGAAATAATAACAATAGAAGAGATCACTCCAAATGATCTCCAAAAGAGAATGACTCCAACAACTCCAACATCAAGCTCGAACCATCATCACGATACACAAAGATAAGAAAGTGCAGTCCTGAACTCCAAGAACTGAACCAGCTCCACATAATCTACTAAACCTGAATATCTGAGAAACCCAACTCTAGACTGCTCGTGTGGAAAATTGTGAGCACCCAGAGTTTAGGAAAGGAACAATAAACTCCGAGTTAGTCGTGGGACTGGTGTGAGCAACAAAAACAGTTTATCTTTAAACAACAACAAAGGATTTTAAACATTGAAATCCGCAATGCTTTTGGAAAATGAAACTACCATAAGACCTCCCACCACACACACAATGCAAACGCAGACTTGGAGGAGATTGCTTCTTATGATAGTCAAATATGCTTACTACGCAAAGGAAAACTCTTTTGATATTATTACTAGTGCATAGTGTACAAAATCATTTCGAAAATACAATATTAATCTTAGCCAGCATAGGTACCATTATATTATGCCTACTATAGCTGCCTCCTGAGGAGACAGGTTCTACAATTGCAATCGTAAAGGTTCGTATTGTTTCTTTGGATTTCCAACAAATGGTCAGGCTAAGGAACTTCCTTTCCTACTGCCGAATGGGATCGCCTCTGGCTGGACGTCCCGAGAGACAAACTGCTCTCTACCGACACAAGGCCGGGTTACCCCTGTAAATAGGTAACTCACGAATATGCCACCTCCCGGTCCTTTGGGAGCTTTATCCGAGGCGCCTCGATCAAACACACAATCACAATAAATGAGATCGGAGTATCCACATAGGTTAAATACCAGGGCTCCATACCTGATACCACCCTTTTACAGAAGGAAATGACATACCCTAAAGGGCGCGACCCTCATAACCTTGCCGTATATTCCTGTTTCGACCATTTCCGGGTTGTGAGGTCCGAAGAGGTCTCGTCCACAAAGCTACGCTTTGTCACAAAGCCATGCTTTGGGTCAACAGATGATCAAAGAAATGATCACAAAGATAAATGATCAAACAAATGATCATATCACAAATGATCAAACGATGATCATCACACAGCAACACTCAGCATGTCACATTACCAAATTGGGAATATATCGCTGATAAATTTCAACTACATAACCTCTGAGCTCGTATGTCTCAGAGAAGGGTGTTAAGCTAAGAGAATAAATTCTCCGCCACCATCAGAAATGTATTTGAAAGAAATCTGCTTTATATCTCAAAATGTAATGTCAGACATGTAACCATACAAGTCTGTTCCGGGTTCGAACAGAACCGAAGGCACTTCCGAAGAAGCCCTTGCAAATCCGGGTATTCACAATCCCGATCGGATTTCCCATCACTTAGGAGATCTCTATACCAGGAGCTACCCAGTGCAGAGACAATCGATAGGTTATCCTATCGTTTTCGCAAACACCTGGTCTTCAACACCGGTCTTCAAATGCTATCCATATACGACGTATCACTTATTCGGAATGGGTTATAAGACACAAAGGTCCTCTCCCGGCTAAACCGAATAGTGAGCGCGATATTTAAAAACATATGGATAATGGGATTTCAATTAAGTCACAACTTAAACCCAAACTTTCTTTTCAAATGGTTTAACAAATTACCATTTCTAATCTTTTAAACAAAAAGATTCATTTTAACAACCTTCAACGGTTTAAACAATTTCCACACTTTAATCTTTTAACAAAAGATTCATTCACAGATTTTCCAAATTATTCCATTTCAGTTTAACTCGTTAAATCTTTAAATCAAAGATTTAACTTATAGCTTTCAAAACAATTCCATTTCAAATGGTTTAAACAAATCATCATTTTAAATCTGTTAAAAATAAACAGATTTAATTCATAGCTTTCAAAAAAGAATTCATTCATAACTTAGAAAACCATTTTCAATTCAAACTTGAAATTCCTTTAACTAAAATTGGAATTTCCTTTCTTATCTGAAAGCCTTTATCCTTTTAAAACAAACAGTTTCATTTTGGAAATCTGATTCATTTATACGAGTTAAGATCTTTGGGTTAAATTCAAATTCTCAAACCAATATTTTCAAAATGGTTTAAATTCATTTAAACACATTTTGAACATTTTTAATCAAAATTCCCAAACATTGAATTCAATTCCAAATATTGAATTCAAATTCAAATTAAATTATTTAAATTAGAAATTTTACTAAGTTATTTAAAATAGCTTTTATCTTTGAAAACACCCTTTTCAAAAGCTTTTAATATTTAACCCAAATTCATTTTCAAAATCAATTGAAATTAAAATTTTAATTTCAAAAATATTAATTTTAAATCATCTGCGACTTAACCGATTTCCTCGTGGAATCCATATTTGTATGTGTAAAAGTGTGGTCCAGGGGTTTCAACACAATAGTGCAACACAATGAATCATCACAGATCAAAATACAGGATATAGCTGATAAGCGATATAAACTATAACGCTTATCGTTCATGCACAGACCACAGATATATAAATATCATAGATAATAAATTACATCACAGATAATTTATCACAGATCACAACATAAATCAGGGTGTATCACAAAGCATCATATATCAGGGATATCAAACAATTAAATCATCCAATCAAGTCCAAACATTCACAAGTAGGATCAATTAATATCTGATCATAATTTATTTATACCATATTTATTACTTATGAATACTACAAATCTTGGTTAATTAATCATTAATTAATGATAAACCATTTTAATTAATTGACCTTTAATCATTTATTAATTAACCTTTAATTAATTAATTATACTTAAATTAATTACCTTAATTTATAAATCATATTAATTAATTAACTTTTAGACCAATTACATCATTAATTAATCCCTTAATTGCTTTCATTAAATAATTAACCATTTACAATTGATTATCTTAATTAATAAATCTAATTGATTATCAAAATTAATCACATTAATTTAATTACTTAACAATTTCTAGTTAATTATCTTCATTAACTAATAACATTGCTTTCTTGAGAAATTGTCTTAGATTAATTCATTATTAATCATTTCTAATTATAAATTAATCTAAATTATTTATTTATAAATTAAATAAATCATTCTTTAATTACCTTATCAATTTTAAATCATTTTATTACCTTAATTATCTCTAAGATAATTAATTTCTTTATTAATGATTTCATTTACATTTAAGTGTATTTTAAACACTTTATTTAAATTAAAACTCCATTTCAAAGTTAACCTTTAAATAAAAGAATTTTTATCAAAATCAAATTTAAACATTCGTTTTGAAACCAATTACTTTTACAAGCTATTTAATTTAAACTTGTTTTTAAAACATTCAGATTTAAAACCTGATTTGAATTCAAGAAAACTTGAATCCATATTTAACTTTGATTTAAAAACTTTGGTTTTAACTTGCCTTCAACCTTGATTTTAAATTCTTGATTTAAAATCCAAATTCATTTTAAAATCTTAGGATTCAAAAGTTTATTTGAAAACTAACTTAACTTTGAATTTAAATCCAGTTTTAAACCTTGCTTGACAAATTTAATTTAGTTTAAAAACTTTAAACAGAGAACAGTTTCAAACCTGAAACTGTCACCATACTTGACCCGAGTCCCCTCGAAATCGCTTCGAGTCTTCACCTGCCCTGCTTCGAGTCGCATACCCGAATAACTCGAGTATTTCCCGAGCACATCATCGTTTTTCCCAGTTCCTTAACTAAAACCAGATACGGCCACCCACGCGTGCACGTGTACGTTGCCATTGATCAACTCCGATCAACACCACATCGCCGAGCAAGTCGACGATCACCCCAAAATCCTTCTCCAACCACCATAACGCCATCGTCTTCTCGAATTTGAATTCGAGTATAAACTCGAAACCTGGAAACGCAACAGCAAACACCCCTTCAAACCTGTCATTGCCTCGTGCTTACCGCTCCGATCACCTGAATGTCAGCCACTCCGGTAACACCATCGTCAACAACCCTACTATCGTTCCCCAAAGCCTCGTCACGCTCGATGCATCAGAGGTGACGAAACCACCTCGTTCCCAGACCATTGCAAAACTCGGGCATAAACCCTAAATTCGCCTCGTCCTATCGATTATTGCAATAGATAATTTTTTTTTACAATTTCCCTAACTTCGTCGATTGCCAAGTGAGCTTCAAGCAAAAATTCAACATCCAAAAATTCTTCGGTTTCCAGAAATTGATCAAAATACATTTCCAGTTTATCTATGAACTGCTCCTAGTACTCTTAACTAAAAATTCCCATTCTTGTTTTAAAAATCTTATTTTTGTATGTAGATTCAAACTATGTAATTGATTTAGCAATTCACAAAACTCGAATTCAACATAAAAATTGTTTACTGCTCTGTAAATCAAATTTCCAGTTGATATACTTCACTAACAGGTTGAAAACAAATTTTAAAAGCTTGATTTATGTTTAAACAACCTATTTTGTTTTAAACTCGAAGCCTAATAATAGCTAGATGAAAATAATTTGGAGTTTGAATAACTTCTTGACTTAGTAACAAAACAAAACAGAGAAGAATCAGAACAACAACATATATAAACACAGAGTTATATAAACAACATACATATGTAAGCATATTATTATCAATGAATCGAACATATAGAATTAATTAAACTTAAGTCTTTAAAAATTTTGTTTACTCACAGTGATTTTCCAAAGATAAACAGAGTTTCCTCTAGGTTGAAACAGGCTTGAATTTGAAAGCTAGAAACTTGCCTCCTTGCTCTCTGGTTTGATTTCTTTTTAAGTTGAAGCTTTGTGTAACGACCCGATATTTTCAACCATTCGCACCCATTATAAGTGTATAGGTAGACACTCATGCCGGAGTTGAATTGCTCAAAATACCGCGTTGTAATTAAAATTTGGCAAATCTCAGAATATACAGTAAATAAATATAATCACAGATCACAAACACGGAGTAAAATAATGCAGCGGAAGTAAAAGAAATAGTAGTTCATGAAGCTACTATCTAAATATGTCAGAGTTACATAAGATACAACAAAAGAAATAGAGTACAACAAAAGTCTCAATAAAATAACCAAGTACAAGCTGAGTAGAACAACGGAATTGAAATAGATAGGACATGACAAGCAGATAATCTCCAGCGATTCAAATCTCCAAGAGAGTGGAAATCCAAATCTGTGAATAACTCAGGCTGACCCGAGCGTAAAGCAAAAACAAAACACTCGAGTCAGGACAATATATACTTATATAATGTAAACCAACTCAAGTGAACTGTAATAAAGGTACAAGTAACTTAGAAGATGCTTGGGACCGCCCATCCTCTAAGGATCCGTTAAAATATCTACTATGTAGTAATATTCGCTATTATAATAATGTCTAATAAGTAAAGTATAATCATATAGAAAATAGCATTAAGGGGATGGAGAACCTTAACGCAGTCGGATCTTAAAATCATAATCGTAGTGGGTTCGATATGGTAGGTGACACGGCACACAAGGCAATGCCAGGGTAGATATACCAATTACGCACACAGACTGATGGATACGCATAGCAGCCACTACCGTTCCACCTCGAACAACACTCCCAAATCAAGGGTGGCCACCAAAAATCACAAAATAATAGAATGGTATCGAAGAAGTGTGTTCGATACGAGGTGCTACCTCACTGGCCCGAGATCGCTCCTGTTTTAGTCACCTTATGCCAACTCACGGGAGTTGGGTCCACCTATATACCTTAGGATCATCGCCACCATCCTACTTCATTCTGGAAACTCCACCGCGTACACAGTTGTCAAAGTGTTTTTCGGTATCGACAGAGAGTATGTCCATATCCGATCCCGGTCTCTTTAACAACCAATCGTTATTATAACCCGTGGTTATAACTTTTAAAACAATACTTTACTTCAAAATAAAATATCATTTCAAAACCATATATTTATCAAAATAGATTAAATCAATTCCAAACCATTTCCATATATTTAAAATATCATATCATTTCAAAACTTCATTTCAAATCATTTCAATATATCAAAATATCATATCTTTCCAAAACTTCATTTCAAATCATTTTAATATAATAAAATATCATATCCTTACAAAACTTCATTTCAAATCATTTTAATATAATAAAATATCCTATTAGTTCAAAACCAAAAATTCAACTTTAAATACCCTTTAAATTCAAAGATATCGTTCATTTACTATCATTTCAAATCACCTTTAAATAGTTTATATTCCAATCAAAATAATTCATTTAACCCTTTTAAAAGTGTAATTATTATACTTTCAAATCAAGTATTCAATTTCCAAAGTTTCAAACCATTCTGAGTTCGTTTACTAAGTCAAAAACCCTAATTATTAAAATTTCAGCATTTCACAGCATTTAAAAAAAATGCTACAAGTTATATTTGAAAATATTTTTTATTCAGCAAAGACAGCACTTAAAACTGCTGTTAAAACTCAGTTTTAGTTGAATTATAGTTCAAAACAGAAAAGACAGCATTTCAGAAGTGCTGCGGTAGTTCAGATTTCAAAACAAGGGTTAAATTTGGTTTCAGCAAAGACTGCAGACCATTATAGCATTTTCAGAGAATGCTATAATAGGCCTGAGGTCAATATTAGCCTATAAGTTCAATTACAGCAACTACAACATTTCAGAAATGCTGTAATAGCTCTTTATACACAATTTTAGTTCAAAACAGAATCTATAGCATTTCTGAATGCTATTGAAAGTAGATTTCAAGTGTAAGTGTATTTCCAGCAATTAAATAACTTCAATTTAAAACACATAAACACTTTAAAAATCATATTTTAACATTTAAAATGTTCATTTTCATATCATTTAACATATATCTTTTTCACAATAATTTTTTTATAATTAAATCCAATTTTCAACAATTTAGTTAATAAATTTAAGTGTAAAAGTTTCCAATTCTTCGCATTTCAACAAATAACTTAACACTTCAAATTTAAATTACCATTTCTCAAATTTAACTAAATTTCCAATTTTATTTAATTAACTTAAACCTTTAATTAAAACCAAATTTCACATTTCCAAGTCAAGTTATATTTTAAAAGATCACTTTTAAACATTCATTTATTTAACCACTTAAACTCATAGAAAAATCAATAATACTTTAATAAATCACTTAAATTCAAATTTAATCAAATTATCATATTTTACCATTTTCCAAATATAATTAAATTTCCATTTTATTCATATAACTTAAATATCATTTTTAACCAAAATTCCAAATTCCAAACTTAAGTTATATTTCAATAATCCAATTTAACCATTCATTAATTACATTTTAACTCATAGAAAAATCATAATTTCTTTATTCTAAAACATTTCAAAATCTATTTAAATCAAATTTCATAAATTTATTTTTAAAAATACTTAAAATCATCCAAAACACTTTATAAAATAACCACGGGCCTGTATATAGTTTTCTAACCTAGGTCAAGTGATACGGATATGTATCATTTCAACCCGCAGTTTAAAAAAAAGAAAAATCCGGGTTATATCATTTCAAACCCGCAATCCCAAGTTAAATGAATGAATTTGAAAACCGCTCAGGCCTATCATTTCAGCCCATAACGATATTCCCTTATTCTAAAGTTCGTTCGGGTATGTATCATTTCAACCCATAGTGATTCTAGTCTACAGGGAACTTGCAGTGTGATAAACTGATATAAATAAACAGAATAACATAAAACAACAGTAACATATGATATAACAGGTGTAATGACAGGTGTGAACATCATATGATAATAATATAAGCATATATAACATGATAATATACATTACAGATTCAAATGGTATCGGTTTATCAGTTATATAGGTACATATTGTCTGGTGAGAATAACTCACCTGTTTGTGCTGGAGATATCAAAACCAATGACACAATGGAAACAAAAGCATGATGACAAGACTACGGACTTGAGTGGAGAGCGAATCCAAGCTACAACTCTTGTGCACAACCCAAAACAAACAATCAAAACAACAAAATTCAATACGACTTTAAAATGAAATAACTTTGAAATGAAAAGAGATTTGAATGTCAAATCTTTTGCCTTGTTTTCTACAATGCTTTGCATGGCCTAGGGGTTTATTTAGGTCAGGTTTGACATGACTTTGGCTCAGGTTTGATCATAGGAATGCATGGCATAAAGGCTAGAACATGTGGAGGAAGTTACAACACAAGAATATCAAGAGACTAGGCAACATAGTGGAGTTTGGTTCAACTTTTGGCTCGGTCTATGGGTCAAATGGCTCGGCCATCATCTGGTACAGGTCTGGACAGAGGTTTGGGTGATGAGTAGCAGCAGCCAAAGGTCATGTAGCAAGTGGTGGTGGTGGCTAAGGGGGTGGCCAAAGCAAGATATGGAGGGTAGGTGATGATATGTGTGGTCTAGGCAATGTTTTGTGGAGTTTTGTGGTGATGGCTTCAAGTGGAAGGTCATGGCCTATCTTGGTCAGAGGGAAGGGAGTGTTTGCTGTAGTAGATGGAGGAGGTGATGATGGGGATGAAGGTGGTAGAGGCTAGGCCAAGCAAACATGTGAAGAGATCAAGGCAAAATTGCATAGAAAAGTAAGAAAAAAGTAGAAAGAAAAGAGGGAGATTACCAAATTTTTTTGCAAGATGGAGGCCATGAATTTTTTTAGGGTTTTGGAGCTTTGAAAATTCGTGAATAAGATGAGGGAGTCGGCTGAAAATGAATGAGGAAAAGAACGGCAAAAATAAAATAAAAGATGTATTGATTGAAAAGAAACGGTAGAATTCAAAAGGGCTAAGCACACAAAAGGTATCAAACTCTTCATATATCTTTAATTCCTTTTTTATAACTTTATATTTCTGGAATAAAATAATAATCCCAGATAAAATTTCGAAATTTTATCAAAATATAATAATTTATATAAATATTTATCAATTATATAAAGTTAAATTAAGAAAATAGCTAAAATAGTAAACTAGTCTAGAAAATTGAAAATAAATGGTATAAACTTTAGAAAATTCATATGAGCTTGTAATATATTTTTAAACATAAATAATAACATAATATAAAAATACATTCACAAAATAAATATATAAAATTTAATTTAAATATAATTTTAAATGAAGAAAATAGCAGAAAATAAGAAAACAGCCTTTAAAAATGAAAAATAAATACAGTAAATTTTGGAAAAATTCTATTATCATTTAAAAAATATAAAAAGACAAAATATACATAAAAAACATATTAACACATATTAAAACAAAATATAAGAAAGAAAGAGTAATTTATACAATTTAAAATAGACAAAATTGTTAAATTAACAGTTTATACTCAAAATTGAAATGTACATAACTTTTACATTTTAACTCCGTTTCCAACGAAACGAAAGACAGTATTCAAGTTATTAAATCTATTTTCATAATAAAAGATAAAATTTATAATTTCAAATATTTAAAATTTAAATTTAAAAGTCAAAGTTTGACTATTTGACCAAAATTCACATTTTCTGGAAATATTAAATTTAGTCATATTTGGAATTCTAATCCACATCAAAATCAAAGTTTATACTTAAAATAACAAAATTTATTCTTTTTCATAAATAAAGCTTTTGAATCTGGAAAAATCAATTTAAACATATTTGAAAAATACAGGGTTGTTACACTCTCCCCCACTCAAAACTTTTCGTCCTCGAAAAGGAATGAGGTACGGGAAAGCATAGAAAAGATAGAGTGAAATAAGATTAAAATAAGATGACAAGGAGATTTAAATTACGCCTGATAACTATTGTTATAGGTAAGTTTAACAAGATGGAGGTGATCAAATCAAGAACACAAACACGAAAAAGATCCTCTAGAGTCTGAATCACCCCTTTTACTTGACCGACGATCTATGAATGGAAAAATAGTGTTCAGATTCAAAAATGAGTATCCAAGATTATCAAAGATTACAGAAAGATTTCTAAACAAACTGGTATAAGCAATAGCCTTCCCATTCTGTAATAAGATAAGAGAAATAAGGACAACCAAAAGATAGTTTGGAAAACAAAATAAGATAATAAACTTGAAACCATAATGCTTTGAAATCATAACAATTTAGGGATGTTTATCATTTGGAAATCACACTACTAAAATCATAACACTTTGGACATGTTATTCTTTTAAAAAAAACATAATACTTAGAAAATTATAACACCCTTAAAAAAATAATCTCCATTTAAACCATTTAATTCAAGGTCAAATAATATTCATTTTAAAGTTGTAACATTTCTAAGTTCATTCAATTATAAAAATTTCCAAAACATTGTCTTATCAAAATAGCAGCACTTATAAAATGCTAAGTAGATATATTAATATTTCAAATCAGTTTAATTCCAGAAATATTTATTTGGATATCATTTAACTTATGACTTATTAAAACAAACTTTTATGAATGGAATATCCAAATTAAACTATACTTCGTCTATTAAGTCAAAAGCTCCCTATTTTAGTTAGCTCTTAATTTAACACATAACCTAACACTTTATTTAAAATACCCATTTCATAAATAGATATTCCTTTAATGAGTTACACTTAAAATTCCCATTTGAAAACCAAATTCTCAATTATCAAGTTTTAGTGATGTTAAAATACATTTTAACTATTTAAATCATAGTTATTCATTTTTCAAGACATATCAATTTCATAAATAAAATATTTATCATAGCAAATATAACAATCAAATTTCTTTACACATTTATTCATTTAGACATCAATTAAACTATGAATTCAAGTTAAATAAACTTTATTACCAAAAGTCTAATTCAAATGTATTTTATTTTATCTATTCAAAGATACATTATTTATTATACAACATATTCATTTCAGGAAATAACCTTTATTAAATTCCTAGGTTAGACTTAAGGTTCCATATTAAATCAAATTTGATTATTAAGTTAGTTAAATAAAATCTCTTTAAATTCCTTTTTCTCTATTTACCTCTGTTAATCTTTTTATAACTTAAAATTCAAGTGTATGACATTTATTGTAACCACTCAAATTTTATTTATAAAACCCTTTTATGTTGTATACTATCCAATTACATTTTCAACTTCTGTGTAATTTGGGTAGGTTATATTGGAATTCAATTGTGCGTTATACAAGTAAAACTTTCCAATTCAATTATCTCAAGTTTGAATCATTTATTCAAATTTTTGATTTTCTTCTTATAACTGAAATTATTCTTTAAAATAAAATTTAAGAATTAAACTTCCGATTCCTTTCAAACCATTTAGAGATAAGTAATTATATATACATAATATGTCAAATCAAATTTAAATCATATATCTATATATATTATAATCTAGTCATATTTTAGAAATTCAAATCAATTAGATTTTCCAAAACAAAGCTGTAGCAAGACTACAGAACGGTCTCTTCACTTCGAAACTCGAAAATGAACGTCGATGCTGCTGCAGTCATCACCGAAATTATTTTCCAGCGACAAAGAGAAGAGCACTTAATTTTTAAACTTTAAAATCCTTTAGAGACAAATTTTTATTCAAAAAACTTTAAATAATATCCTTTTAAAAATTTTAAACACAAGGTTTGAAACCATCGGAAATTAAATTCTTTAAATTTCTTGTTTTAAATTTCATTTCAGTTCCCAAATAAATTTATAAACAACTATTTATAAATTCATTTATAGAACAATAAATGATAAATCAAGTATTATCATTTCAAATAATCAATTTAAATCAATTTATTAAGTTCCATAATATTTACTTATATCAAAATTTATTTCATTAACCAAATTTTTTTAAAATAATATTGTGTCAGTTTGTTCTGTTAAAGTGTTTTAGAAATCCTATCGATAGCGTTGATCAGACGAATCGATCGGAAGCCTAAATCAACATCAACAACTCAAACAACACAATATATAAAACAAAACATAGATTTACAAGTACAATTCAAAATGTTTGGAGATAGTTTAGAAACAAAAGACAAGATGGTTAAACAGAGTAGAGAGATGGGTAAGCTTAGATAAATCGCGGACAACCTTAACCGGGTCAACCGTGACTTAATGGATAAGATCAAATGTGGATTTTCTGGGGTAAATCTACGTTCGATCTCAAGAGATAGAGTTTGGAATAATAAAAGATATTAACATCTAAACCAAGGATAAATAAAAATCTCTGGTGAATCGATGTTGACTGTAAAGGATTTTCACCCTTTTACAAGAAAATTTGAATATTGGCGAGACCGCCAATTCACTATAAAGATCATTCGAAGTGGAGTCATGGGATACTCTAGAATCAAAAGATGATGAATAGTGAGGGACACGAATGAATTTTGGAACCGCAGGAAACGTTCCAAAATTCAAAGGAAATCGAATCAAAAGGAAGAGATTCAAACTCAAACGAAAGTGATTCTGTAAATAAATTTACCATACATTCTAAGTTTTGCCTCAAAGCCAAAGCTCTGATACCAACTGTAACGACCCAATATTTTCAACCATTCGCACCCATTATAAGTGTATAGGTAGACACTCATGTCGGAGTTTAATTGCTCAAAATACCGCGTTGTAATTAAAATTTGGCAAATCTCAGAATATACAGTAAATAAATATAATCACAGATCACAGACACATAGTAAAATAATGCAGCGGAAGTAAAAGAAATAGTAGCTTCATGAACTACTATTCCTTTTACTTCCGCTGCTTTATTTTACTCTGTGTCTGTGATCTGTGATTATATTTATTTATTGTATATTCTGAGATTTGCCAAATTTTAATTACAACGCGGTATTTTGAGCAATTCAACTCCGGCATGAGTGTCTACCTATACACTTATAATGGGTGCGAACGGTTGAAAATATCGGGTCGTTACAGTCAACTGTAACGACCCGATATTTTCAACCATTCGCACCCATTATAAGTGTATAGGTAGACACTCATGCCGGAGTTGAATTGCTCAAAATACCGCGTTGTAATTAAAATTTGGCAAATCTCAGAATATACAGTAAATAAATATAATCACAGATCACAGACACAGAGTAAAATAATGCAGCGGAAGTAAAAGAAATAGTAGTTCATGAAGCTACTATCTAAATATGTCATAGTTACATAAGATACAACAAAAGAAATAGAGTACAACAAAAGTCTCAATAAAATAACCAAGTACAAGCTGAGTAGAACAACGGAATTGAAATAGATAGGACATGACAAGCAGATAATCTCCAGCGATTCAAATCTCCAAGAGAGTGGAAATCCAAATCTGTGAATAACTCAGGCTGACCCGAGCGTAAAGCAAAAACAAAACACTCGAGTCAGGACAATATATACTTATATAATGTAAACCAACTCAAGTGAACTGTAATAAAGGTACAAGTAACTTAGAAGATGCTTGGGACCGCCCATCCTCTAAGGATCCGTTAAAATATCTACTATGTAGTAATATTCGCTATTATAATAATGTCTAATAAGTAAAGTATAATCATATAGAAAATAGCATTAAGGGGATGGAGAACCTTAACGCAGTCGGATCTTAAAATCATAATCGTAGTGGGTTCGATATGGTAGGTGACACGGCACACAAGGCAATGCCAGGGTAGATATACCAATTACGCACACAGACTGATGGATACGCATAGCAGCCACTACCGTTCCACCTCGAACAACACTCCCAAATCAAGGGTGGCCACCAAAAATCACAAAATAATAGAATGGTATCGAAGAAGTGTGTTCGATACGAGGTGCTACCTCACTGGCCCGAGATCGCTCCTGTTTTAGTCACCTTATGCCAACTCACGGGAGTTGGGTCCACCTATATACCTTAGGATCATCGCCACCATCCTACTTCATTCTGGAAACTCCACCGCGTACACAGTTGTCAAAGTGTTTTTCGGTATCGACAGAGAGTATGTCCATATCCGATCCCGGTCTCTTTAACAACCAATCGTTATTATAACCCGTGGTTATAACTTTTAAAACAATACTTTACTTCAAAATAAAATATCATTTCAAAACCATATATTTATCAAAATAGATTAAATCAATTCCAAACCATTTCCATATATTTAAAATATCATATCATTTCAAAACTTCATTTCAAATCATTTCAATATATCAAAATATCATATCTTTCCAAAACTTCATTTCAAATCATTTTAATATAATAAAATATCATATCCTTACAAAACTTCATTTCAAATCATTTTAATATAATAAAATATCCTATTAGTTCAAAACCAAAAATTCAACTTTAAATACCCTTTAAATTCAAAGATATCGTTCATTTACTATCATTTCAAATCACCTTTAAATAGTTTATATTCCAATCAAAATAATTCATTTAACCCTTTTAAAAGTGTAATTATTATACTTTCAAATCAAGTATTCAATTTCCAAAGTTTCAAACCATTCTGAGTTCGTTTACTAAGTCAAAAACCCTAATTATTAAAATTTCAGCATTTCACAGCATTTAAAAAAAATGCTACAAGTTATATTTGAAAATATTTTTTATTCAGCAAAGACAGCACTTAAAACTGCTGTTAAAACTCAGTTTTAGTTGAATTATAGTTCAAAACAGAAAAGACAGCATTTCAGAAGTGCTGTGGTAGTTCAGATTTCAAAACAAGGGTTAAATTTGGTTTCAGCAAAGACTGCAGACCATTATAGCATTTTCAGAGAATGCTATAATAGGCCTGAGGTCAATATTAGCCTATAAGTTCAATTACAGCAACTACAACATTTCAGAAATGCTGTAATAGCTCTTTATACACAATTTTAGTTCAAAACAGAATCTATAGCATTTCTGAATGCTATTGAAAGTAGATTTCAAGTGTAAGTGTATTTCCAGCAATTAAATAACTTCAATTTAAAACACATAAACACTTTAAAAATCATATTTTAACATTTAAAATGTTCATTTTCATATCATTTAACATATATCTTTTTCACAATAATTTTTTTATAATTAAATCCAATTTTCAACAATTTAGTTAATAAATTTAAGTGTAAAAGTTTCCAATTCTTCGCATTTCAACAAATAACTTAACACTTCAAATTTAAATTACCATTTCTCAAATTTAACTAAATTTCCAATTTTATTTAATTAACTTAAACCTTTAATTAAAACCAAATTTCACATTTCCAAGTCAAGTTATATTTTAAAAGATCACTTTTAAACATTCATTTATTTAACCACTTAAACTCATAGAAAAATCAATAATACTTTAATAAATCACTTAAATTCAAATTTAATCAAATTATCATATTTTACCATTTTCCAAATATAATTAAATTTCCATTTTATTCATATAACTTAAATATCATTTTTAACCAAAATTCCAAATTCCAAACTTAAGTTATATTTCAATAATCCAATTTAACCATTCATTAATTACATTTTAACTCATAGAAAAATCATAATTTCTTTATTCTAAAACATTTCAAAATCTATTTAAATCAAATTTCATAAATTTATTTTTAAAAATACTTAAAATCATCCAAAACACTTTATAAAATAACCACGGGCCTGTATATAGTTTTCTAACCTAGGTCAAGTGATACGGATATGTATCATTTCAACCCGCAGTTTAAAAAAAAGAAAAATCCGGGTTATATCATTTCAAACCCGCAATCCCAAGTTAAATGAATGAATTTGAAAACCGCTCAGGCCTATCATTTCAGCCCATAACGATATTCCCTTATTCTAAAGTTCGTTCGGGTATGTATCATTTCAACCCATAGTGATTCTAGTCTACAGGGAACTTGCAGTGTGATAAACTGATATAAATAAACAGAATAACATAAAACAACAGTAACATATGATATAACAGGTGTAATGACAGGTGTGAACATCATATGATAATAATATAAGCATATATAACATGATAATATACATTACAGATTCAAATGGTATCGGTTTATCAGTTATATAGGTACATATTGTCTGGTGAGAATAACTCACCTGTTTGTGCTGGAGATATCAAAACCAATGACACAATGGAAACAAAAGCATGATGACAAGACTACGGACTTGAGTGGAGAGCGAATCCAAGCTACAACTCTTGTGCACAACCCAAAACAAACAATCAAAACAACAAAATTCAATACGACTTTAAAATGAAATAACTTTGAAATGAAAAGAGATTTGAATGTCAAATCTTTTGCCTTGTTTTCTACAATGCTTTGCATGGCCTAGGGGTTTATTTAGGTCAGGTTTGACATGACTTTGGCTCAGGTTTGATCATAGGAATGCATGGCATAAAGGCTAGAACATGTGGAGGAAGTTACAACACAAGAATATCAAGAGACTAGGCAACATAGTGGAGTTTGGTTCAACTTTTGGCTCGGTCTATGGGTCAAATGGCTCGGCCATCATCTGGTACAGGTCTGGACAGAGGTTTGGGTGATGAGTAGCAGCAGCCAAAGGTCATGTAGCAAGTGGTGGTGGTGGCTAAGGGGGTGGCCAAAGCAAGATATGGAGGGTAGGTGATGATATGTGTGGTCTAGGCAATGTTTTGTGGAGTTTTGTGGTGATGGCTTCAAGTGGAAGGTCATGGCCTATCTTGGTCAGAGGGAAGGGAGTGTTTGCTGTAGTAGATGGAGGAGGTGATGATGGGGATGAAGGTGGTAGAGGCTAGGCCAAGCAAACATGTGAAGAGATCAAGGCAAAATTGCATAGAAAAGTAAGAAAAAAGTAGAAAGAAAAGAGGGAGATTACCAAATTTTTTTGCAAGATGGAGGCCATGAATTTTTTTAGGGTTTTGGAGCTTTGAAAATTCGTGAATAAGATGAGGGAGTCGGCTGAAAATGAATGAGGAAAATAACGGCAAAAATAAAATAAAAGATGTATTGATTGAAAAGAAACGGTAGAATTCAAAAGGGCTAAGCACACAAAAGGTATCAAACTCTTCATATATCTTTAATTCCTTTTTTATAACTTTATATTTCTGGAATAAAATAATAATCCCAGATAAAATTTCGAAATTTTATCAAAATATAATAATTTATATAAATATTTATCAATTATATAAAGTTAAATTAAGAAAATAGCTAAAATAGCAAACTAGTCTAGAAAATTGAAAATAAATGGTATAAACTTTAGAAAATTCATATGAGCTTGTAATATATTTTTAAACATAAATAATAACATAAAATAAAAATACATTCACAAAATAAATATATAAAATTTAATTTAAATATAATTTTAAATGAAGAAAGTAGCAGAAAATAAGAAAACAGCCTTTAAAAATGAAAAATAAATACAGTAAATTTTGGAAAAATTCTATTATCATTTAAAAAATATAAAAAGACAAAATATACATAAAAAAAATATTAACACATATTAAAACAAAATATAAGAAAGAAAGGGTAATTTATACAATTTAAAATAGACAAAATTGTTAAATTAACAGTTTATACTCAAAATTGAAATGTACATAACTTTTACATTTTAACTCCGTTTCCAACGAAACGAAAGACAATATTCAAGTTATTAAATCTATTGTCATAATAAAAGATAAAATTTATAATTTCAAATATTTAAAATTTAAATTTAAAAGTCAAAGTTTGACTATTTGACCAAAATTCACATTTTCTGGAAATATTAAATTTAGTCATATTTGGAATTCTAATCCACATCAAAAACAAAGTTTATACTTAAAATAACAAAATTTTTTATTTTTCATAAATAAAGCTTTTGAATCTGGAAAAATCAATTTAAACATATTTGAAAAATACAGGGTTGTTACACTTTGTTTCAAATTTAAATGGTATTTTACTTTCAGTTTTCATAGCTAAGAATGGAACAAAACTGAGATGAAGTTGATTATAACATATAGAAAAGAGAGTGTAACGACTCGTTTTTTCCCATTCGAAAATCGACATCCATACTTTACATCGTACTCGAATGCCATAGATTCGACCGTTCAAATCCGATTCGCCGGAGCTTATAACAACATTAAGTAAACAACACAGCGGAAAAGAAAAAGAATATAGATATACAACATCTGATACAATATCCAGATACAATGATGATACAATGAATATCTATATACATCAGAGATATGATACAAGAAATAGCAGCGGGAAAGAAAACGATAACACCAGCAGTGGATAGAATGTCTCCAATAGAATGCTCCAATCCATAGCTAGCGGAAAGCAAGGTCAGTCGTCCAAGGACTGACTAGCTCCAGATAATCTACTCAACCTGAATATCTGAGAAACCCAACTCTAGACTGCCCGTGTGGAAAATTGTGGGACCCAGAGTTTAGGAAGGGAACAATAAACTCCGGATCAGTCATGGGACTGGTGTGAGCAACAAAAACAGTTTATCTTTAAACAAACACCAAAGGCTTTTGAACATTGAAACCCGCAATGCTTTTGGAAAATGAAACTACCATAAGACCTCCCACCACACACACAATGCAATCGCAGAATTGGAGGAGATTTCTTCTTATGATAGTCAAAAATGCTTACTACGCAAAATCATTCGATATTATTATCATTAGTGCATAGTGTCGAAAACCATTTCGAAAGTATAATATCAATTTTAGCCAGCATACAACATTTCATCGTATGCCTACTATAGCTACTACGTTCAATAGCAGGTTACCGCCACATTCCATAGCAGGTAATACAACTAAAACCGTACAGGGTTCGTATTGTTTCTTTGGATTTTCAACAAATGATCAGGCTAAGGAACTTCCTTACCGAAATAGAAACGCCTTTGGAAAGACGCCCAGATCCTAACCGGATCTCTGAAAACAAAAGGCCGACGCTACCTCACGCTGTACAGCTGTAACTAGGTAACTAACACACTGACGCTACCTTACGCTGTATAGCTGCAACTAGGTAACTAACACACGAGTCATGTCATCCACCGGTCGTTACCGACCTTTATCCGAGGATCCTCAATCGCAAAGCAACAGCCACAAAATATAATCAACATAGGTAAAATATCTGGGCTCCATACCATGATATCACCTTTTATCCAGAAGGAAATGACATACCCTAGGGGCGCTACCCCTACAAACCTTTGCCGCAACATTCCTGTTTCGACCATTACCGGGTTGTGAGGCTCGACGAAGTCTCGTCCACAAAGTCACGCTTTTCACAAAGCAACGCTTTTTCACAAAGCAACGCTTTTTCACAAAGCACGCTTTGACCAACAAATGATCATCAGCACTTCGTATGCCACATTACCAAATTGGGAATGTATCACTAGTAACCATCAACTACATAACCTCTGAGCTCGTACGTCTCAGAGAAGGGTGTTAAGCTAAGAGAATAAATTCTCCGCCACCAACAGAAATGTATTTGATAGAGACCAGCTTTACATCTCAAAGTGTAACGTCAGACACACATCCATACAAGTCTGTTCCGGGTTCGAACAGAACCGAAGGCACTTCCAAAGAAGCCCTTGCAATCCGGGTATTCACAATCCCGATCGGATTTCCAATCACTTAAGAAATCTCTATACCGGCGCGACTTAGTGCAGAGACAATCGATAGGTCATCCTATCGTTCTCGCAAATACCCGGTCTTCACCACCGGTCTTCAAATGCTATCCATATGCGACGTATCATTATTCGGAATGGGTTATATGACACAAAGGTCCTCTCCCGGCTAAACCGAATAACGAGCGCAATTAAAAATCATATGGATACTGGGGTCTCAGTTAAATCACAGTTTAAAGCCCAAAACTTTTCATTCGAATGGTTAAAACAATTTACCATTTCCAATCTTTTAAACAAAAAGATTCAATTCACAAACCTTCAATGGTTTAAACAATTTCCACACTTTTAATCTTTTAAACAAAAAGATTCAATTCACAAAGTTTACCCCGTTCACAAAGATTCATTCATGGATTTCAAAACAATTTCCATTTTAATAGATTTACTCGTTAAATCTTTAAATCAAGATTTAACTTATAGCTTTCAAAACTCATTTCCAAAGATTCATTCATAGTCTTTCAAAACAATTCCATTTCAAGTTGGATTAACTCGTTCGGTCTTTGAATTAAAGACTCATTTCATAACTTTCAAAACATTTCAATTCCATTTCAAACTTGAAATTCTTTCAACATAAATTTGAAGTTAATTACTTATGTGAAAGCTTTTACTATTTGAAAACAAATAGTTTCGTTTCAGAAAAATCCAGTTATATTTACACGAGTTAAAACCCTTGAATTAAATTCAAATTCCCAAATCAATACCTTTAAAATGGTTTAACCCAAATATAACTTGTACAGCATCTTTAATCCCTAGTTTCAAATCATAGGATTCAATTTCAAACTTGAATTCAAATTTAAATCAAATTATTTAAATTTCCAAAACTCGATTAAGTTATTCAAAATAACTTTTATCTTTAAAATTCCATTTCAAAAGCTTTTCACTTTAAACCCAAATTTCCAATTTCAAAATCAATTGAAATTAAAATTTCAATTTCAAAAACATCAAATTTAAATCATCTGTGATTTAACCGATTTCCACGTGAAATCCATATTTGTGTGTGTAAAAGTGTAGTCCAGGGGTTTCATACAATAGTGCACAACATCAATCATCACAGATATATCGATAAGCGGTATAATCCATAACGCTTATCTTCATTTACAATTTCACAGATAAAATAAATTTATCAATCACAAAGGTTCATCATTACAATTCGATGTGGGTTTCGGATAACCAACTGGAATCCGACTCCCTGTCGCATCGAAATTCAAATTTCGTTACGGGTCAAGGGGTTGCATATTCATATAACAATATATACATCACAGATATAACATCTTAGCACATAACATAGCATCGCATCACATAACTAATATATCAATCCAATACACGACACTTGATGATAGTTAATCATCTTAAATTAGGGTGAGATGATTTAAGTATTTTTAACCACCAAAAATTTAAATCAACGATTAATTATTCTTAATCATCTTAATTCATTAACCCTTGATTTTAATTGTTTAAACCTTAATTATTTTTATTTATTTGATCATCCTTAAATTTATCAACTTTTAATTATAAAGTAATTTCAGATTTAAATGGTTCAAATCCTTATTTAATTATTATAAAGGAATTTATTTTTTAAGTAAAACTTTAATATTTAATTTACTTCTTAAATATTTTGTCAAGTTAAATTCCAAATCATTTTATTCTTAAAATCCAGATTTTAAAACTTGATTTGTTTTAAAAATTATAAAACTTATTTCTTCACAAAACCTTTGCTAGAAATTTAAACCAGAAAATCATCTCGGGCCAAACCCGAGTCGATCACACCAAAAACTCAAGCCACCTTCGAATCCACTGCCAATCTCCCCCACTTCGAGTCACATATCAAAATGCACGAACACTTCACCGAGTCAAATTCGAGCCAGAAGCTTCTTCCCCAAAGACGCAACCCACTGACATTGATACGCGCATGCACGTGTACGGCCACTCCGGCCATCGCTGATCGTCGCCGAGTCCCCCAACGAGTCGCCTATGACCCCAGCAGCTTCTCCGACCAACCGTATCGCCTTAACGAGGTCGAACTCGAAATCGAACAACTCCACATCCACCTGGAACAAAACTCATCGCCTTAAACCACCTCGCTCAGGCGCCTCAGGCCACCAGAGGCCTTGAAGTCGTGTCCAAAGCTTCGCCAACGTTCCACGCTTCTTCTCCACTTGCCCCGATGCAGTCCGATTCGTCATTCATTACGCCATTGCTTCGAGAACACGATCGACCAAAAACTGGGTTAAAACCCTAATTTGATCTCGATAACCCTCCCCAACAAATTATAAAATCATTGAGTAATTTTCCAATGATCTCTGACCTACCACCTTCCTCTAGCCTCAATCCCTATTCCCCCAGCCTACGCGATCATCAGAAAATCGCGAGAAACCATTTTCCGTTCATCTGACAAGTACTCCCTCAACTCATCATTTAAAATCTGGATTTTTATCTTAAAAATCCTATTTTCCAATGTAGATTCAAATTACATAATTGAATCAACAAATTATAATACTTGAATCTAACATATCTTTAGGATTCACTACTGTATTACTTGATTTCAGAAAAATTTCAAACCCATTTTACTTGGATAAAATTCTAAACCAAAATTTATGTTTAAACAAACATATTATGTTGGAAATTCAATTCCTAAAAATGATCAGATGGGGAGATTTTGAAATTTTGATTTGTTTTGAACTCTGTACTTTGGAAACAGAGAAGAACAGGCACCCAAACATGTACAGATCAAACACACACACATATATATACACACACAGAGATTCACATTTATATATGTAGACATGCAACACAAACATCATCCAGAAATACACATGCACTAACATTTATATCTTAAGCTTTTTAGTTAAGTGTTTACTCACAGATAAAAGAACAAAGAGGTCTAAAAGAAAAATTAAAGTTGCTCACCTGTTAAAACCTGATTAGCAGAGTACCTGATATTTGAAAATTCTTTTGAATCTTTTGAAAACTTGCTTGAATGCAGTTTTGAATTTTATTTTATATTTGCAGCTGAAGATCTTCCTCTTTGATCTTTGATTCACTCCTCTGGTTTGCTTTGAGTTTGTATTGTTGGATTTGTTTTAAGTTTGAATGATATGTTTATATTTGAGATGAAGCTTGCTTTAAAAAATTTCTCAGTAAAGAAATGAACGAACAAAAAGATGAAGAGTTGATATGTAGGAAGAAGTAGTTGTACAGATGATCATTTGTTTATACAAAGCAGGCACAAGATTTTCTTTACTTTTTCTTTTTAAATCTTTGGCCAGAGATATTGGTATGGAGGCTGGTGATACTTGAGCGTGATGGCTTCAATAATTGACATGGACAAATGAATATTTTTTCTTCATTTCGGTGGCTGATAGAATAGGGTTGTGTACTAAGGATATTTGCATTTATTACTTGTACAAACTGAGATTTAGATTTCCTTTTCCTTTGCTTTCGGCTGATAGATATGGGGATAGTTTGCATACTTGTATTTGTATTTTATTCGTTATCTTTTCTTTGTTTTGTCTTGTTACTTTTGTTTTCTTCCAGTCTTATATGTCAATTTGTACATATATAAAGTTGTGTGTTACCTTACATTTTATAATTTATCTTAATCAGCTTGTTCATAACTAAACATATATTACTGTCTTCCATTTGACTATGCAGATTTATCACTTTTATTTACAATTTAAATTCATATTAAATATATTGATATTATATAATTTCAAATTTACTCATATATGCTCAAATACATATATATCCACATATATACATATATATACAATATTTTTAAATTTAAATGATTTATACAAAATTTATTCATATTCGGGGAAACTCGCATCCATTTAATCCATTTATTTTACTATTTTTATTCAAAAATTAATTTAATTATCAATTTAAATTTATATAAAATTCGGGGTCGTTACAGACTTCCCCCCTTAAAAGAATTTCGTCCTCGAAATTGCCAATGAGACACAAAGATAGATGAAGAATATTTCATCAACTCAAACTGAACATCTATTCTGCATTTGGCTTACCAAATCAGAATATCAATAACAGATACAAGAACGAATCTGTTTTAACACTTCACAAGATACTCGGGTTATCCAGATCTACGAAATATACAGTGGCATCAGTTAGTTCAAAAGGATAACTAACCATTCGTAGAATATATTGGAACCCAAAGAATATAGATAGATATATGGATACAATTTCAAAACTTTCAGTTTAAAACTAAAATATACCTATCAACCATAGCAACCAAATCAACCAATACATCCAACCAACAATTTTGGCTCATTTGGAGTTTATGTCCCATATTAATATATCAAATTCCCTTTTCTGGATTGATCAGAAAATACCGAAGAATTGAGAAGAGATGGCGAACAAAAGAGATTGATAGAGAAAAGATTGCTTCCTTGTTATTACAGAGTATCGACCTTTTATAGTCGGATTCCCCTGTCCCCTATCTTATCTTCTTCTTACACTCATACTTACTATCAATGGATAGTAAGAGAATTTACTGAGGCATACGGATAGATATCTGAGGAATACTCATTCTAGGGTATACTTCACCCTATCTCTAATGAGCTACTTAATGTGTTACACTCCTGAGCTAAAGTTCAACCTTAGCTCTGATACCACTTGTAACGAACTACCATCGGCGGTCACAACCGGTAGGCTTTTCAACCATCCCAGCCCCACCGTGGCTTACACTGGCACCTCGCATTTACTTTTACGGCCAGCCTCTCGACTGTCACGGCCTTCGCCTAACCAACCCATCCCTCTCAGGGACATGTAGAGGTAAGAGTCTCCCGTTCGCCACCAAACTGCGAAGCGAGAACCCCCTATCATGCTGTAATATAGCAAATGCGATCCATATACGACGTATCATTATTCGGAATGGGTTATATGACACAAAGGTCCTCTCCCGGCTAATCCGAATAACGAGCGCAATTAAAAATCATATGGATACTGGGGTCTTAGTTAAATCACAGCTTAAAGCCCAAAACTTTTCATTCGAATGGTTAAAACAATTTACCATTTCCAATCTTTAAAAAAAAAGATTCAATTCACAAACCTTTAGTGGTTTAAACAATTTCCACACTTTTAATCTTTTAAACAAAAAGATTCAATTCACAAAGTTTACCCCGTTCACAAAGATTCATTCATGGATTTCAAAACAATTTCCATTTTAATAGATTTACACGTTAAATCTTTAAATCAAGATTTAACTTATAGCTTTCAAAACTCATTTCCAAAGATTCATTCATAGTCTTTCAAAACAATTCCATTTCAAGTTGGATTAACTCGTTCGGTCATTGAATTAAAGACTCATTTCATAACTTTCAAAACATTTCAATTCCATTTCGAACTTGAAATTCTTTCAACACAAATTGGAAGTTCATTACTTATGTGAAAGCTTTTACTATTTGAAAACAAATAGTTTCGTTTCAGAAAAATCCAGTTATATTTACACGAGTTAAAACCCTTGAATTAAATTCAAATTCCCAAATCAATACCTTTAAAATGGTTTAACCCATATATAACTTGTACAGCATCTTTAATCCCTAGTTTCAAATCATAGGATTCAATTTCAAACTTGAATTCAAATTTAAATCAAATTATTTAAATTTCCAAAACTCGATTAAGTTATTCAAAATAACTTTTATCTTTAAAATTCCATTTCAAAAGCTTTTCACTTTAAACCCAAATTTCCAATTTCAAAATCAATTGAAATTAAAATTTCAATTTCAAAAACATCAAATTTAAATCATCTGTGATTTAACCGATTTCCACGTGTAATCCATATTTGTGTGTGTAAAAGTGTAGTCCAGGGGTTTCACACAATAGTGCACAACATCAATCATCACAGATATATCGATAAGCGGTATAATCCATAACGCTTATCTTCATTTACAATTTCACAGATAAAATAAATTTATCAATCACAAAGGTTCATCATTACAATTCGATGTGGGTTTCGGATAACCAACTGGAATCTGACTCCATGTCGCATCGAAATTCAAATGTCGTTACGGGTCAAGGGGTTGCATATTCATATAACAATATATACATCACAGATATAACATCTTAGCACATAACATAGCATCGCATCACATAACTAATATATCAATCCAATACACAACACTTGATGATAGTTAATCATCTTAAATTAGGGTGAGATGATTTAAGTATTTTTAACCACCAAAAATTTAAATCAACGATTAATTATTCTTAATCATCTTATTTCATTAACCCTTGATTTTAATTGTTTAAACCTTAATTATTTTTATTTATTTGATCATCCTTAAATTTATCAACTTTTAATTATAAAGTAATTTCAGATTTAAATGGTTCAAATCCTTATTTAATTATTATAAAGGAATTTATTTTTAAGTAAAACTTAAATATTTAATTTACTTCTTAAATATTTTGTCAAGTTAAATTCCAAATCATTTTATTCTTAAAATCCAGATTTTAAAACTTGATTTGTTTTAAAAATTATAAAACTTATTTCTTCATAAAACCTTTGCTAGAAATTTAAACCAGAAAATCATCTCGGGCTAAACCCGAGTCGATCACACCAAAAACTCGAGCCACCTTCGAATCCACTGCCAATCTCCCCCACTTCGAGTCACATATCAAAATGCACGAACACTTCACCGAGTCAAATTCGAGCCAGAAGCTTCTTCCCCAAAGACGCAACCCACTGACATTGATACGCACGTGCACGTGTACGGCCACTCCGGCCATCGCTGATCGTCGCCGAATCCCCCAACGAGTCGCCTATGACCCCAGCAGCTTCTCCGACCAACCGTATCGCCTTAACGAGGTCGAACTCAAAATCGAACAACTCCACATCCACCTGGAACAAAACTCATCGCCTTAAACCACCTCGCTCAGGCGCCTCAGGCCACCAGAGGCCTTGAAGTCGTGTCCAAAGCTTCGCCAATGTTCCACGCTTCTTCTCCACTTGCCCCGATGCAGTCCGATTCGTCATTCATTACGCCATTGCTCCGAGAACACGATCGACCAAAAACTGGGTTAAAACCCTAATTTGATCTCGATAACCCTCCCCAACAAATTATAAAATCATTGAGTAATTTTCCAATGATCTCTGACCTACCACCTTCCTCTAGCCTCAATCCCTATTCCCCCAGCCTATGCGATCATCAGAAAATCGCGAGAAACCATTTTCCGTTCATCTGACAAGTACTCCCTCAACTCATCATTTAAAATCTGGATTTTTATCTTAAAAATCCTATTTTCCAATGTAGATTCAAATTACATAATTGAATCAACAAATTATAATACTTGAATCTAACATATCTTTAGGATTCACTACTGTATTACTTGATTTCATAAAAATTTCAAACCCATTTTACTTGGATAAAATTCTAAACCAAAATTTATGTTTAAACAAACATATTATGTTTGAAATTCAATTCCTAAAAATGATCAGATGGGGAGATTTTGAAATTTTGATTTGTTTTGAACTCTGTACTTTGGAAACAGAGAAGAACAGGCACCCAAACATGTACAGATCAGACACACACATATATATATATATACACACAGAGATTCACATTTATATATGTAGACATGCAACCCAAACATCATCCAGAAATACACATGCACTAACATTTATATCTTAAGCTTTTTAGTTAAGTGTTTACTCACGGATAAAAGAACAAAGAGGTCTAAAAGAAAAATTAAAGTTGCTCACCTATTAAAACCTGATTAGCAGAGCACCTGATATTTGAAAATTCTTTTGAATCTTTTGAAAACTTGCTTGAATGCAGTTTTGAATTTTATTTTATATTTGCAGCTGAAGATCTTCCTCTTTGATCTTTGATTCACTCCTCTGGTTTGCTTTGAGTTTGTATTGTTGGATTTGTTTTAAGTTTGAAAGATATGTTTATATTTGAGATGAAGCTTGCTTTAAAAAATTTCTCAGTAAAGAAATGAACGAACAAAAAGATGAAGAGTTGATATGTAGGAAGAAGTAGTTGTACAGATGATCATTTGTTTATACAAAGCAGGCACAAGATTTTCTTTACTTTTTCTTTTTAAATCTTTGGCCAGAGATATTGGTATGGAGGCTGGTGATACTTGAGCGTGATGGCTTCATTAATTGACATGGACAAATGAATATTTTTTCTTCATTTCGGTGGCTGATAGAATAGGGTTGTGTACTAAGGATATTTGCATTTATTACTTGTACAAACTGAGATTTAGATTTCCTTTTCCTTTGCTTTCGGCTGATAGATATGGGGATGGTTTGCATACTTGTATTTGTATTTTATTCGTTATCTTTTCTTTGTTTTGTCTTGTTACTTTTGTTTTCTTCCAGTCTTATATGTCAATTTGTACATATATAAAGTTGTGTGTTACCTTACATTTTATAATTTATCTTAATCAGCTTGTTCATAACTAAACATATATTACCGTCTTCCATTTGACTATGCAGATTTATCACTTTTATTTACAATTTAAATTCATATCAAATATATTGATATTATATAATTTCAAATTTACTCATATATGCTCAAATACATATATATCCACATATATACATATATATACAATATTTTTAAATTTAAATGATTTATACAAAATTTATTCATATTTGGGGAAACTCGCATCCATTTAATCCATTTATTTTACTATTTTTATTCAAAAATTAATTTAATTATCAATTTAAATTTATATAAAATTCGGGGTCGTTACAGAGAGTGACAGGGTATACAATATTTTGTATAAGTTGGTATATTTTTATTTGTTTTGATCAGAGATTTTTCTTAGGCTGATATAAATCTTCCTTTGTATATTGCGAATTTACTTTGGTTTGTGCTAAAGTACTGGTTACATTAAATGCATGTTCCCCTCCATGCCTGCATACTTTATCCTTTATTTTATATTTCGTATATACTTATGCTTACCCACTCATTCCTGTACAACATGAACCTATTTTTTTTTATTCCTACTTATCCTACAGCCTTGCCTTACATGAGTTTCTAGACTTAACTAAGTGTTTATATTTTTTTTATTTTTACTTTGCTTTCGGCTGAGATGATATGTTATTGTGGCTTGCATTAATTAGCATTGTACAACTTTGCTTATTTTATTTTCTAAAGTCTTTGTTCTTGCCTGGTTACTTTCTTTTTTTTATGGGTGCAGCCTGTTTTGTTTCGTTCTAGTGAGCATATTCATATATATATATATATGACTTGCCTATACTTATATTTTGCTTGTTCATGAATATGTTTTCTTTCTTTTTAACTTCGTCTTTAATAATATTACTTTATCATATTCATTTTTATAGTTTATATAATTCTAGAATTATTTAATATGTTCATTTCATATTTTATATAACTATAAATTTATTTGAAATATTTGTTTAACATCAACACTTATTTGAATTCTATAAATATATTTTTATAAACTCAAATTATTATTATTAAACCATTTATTTTCAATTTAAATTCAAATCAAATATATATATATATATACATATATATCATATCAAATTTACTCATATATGCTCGTATACATATATATTCACATATATACATATATTCAAAAATATTAAATTTAAATGATTTATACCAAATTATTGGTGATCGAGGAAACTCGCATCACTTCTTCGATACATTTCACAATTTTAATTCAAAAATTCATTTAATTATTAATTGAAATTTAATTAAAATTCAAGGTCGTTACAGACTTCCCCCCTTAAAAGAATTTCGTCCTCGAAATTGCCAAGGAGACACAAAGATAGATGAAGAATATTTCATCAATTCAAACTGAACATTCATTCTGCATTTGGCTTACCAAATCAGAATATCAATAACAGATACAAGAACGAATCTGTTCACTTCACAAGATACTCGGGTTGTCCAGATCTACGAAATATGCAGTGGCATTGGTTAGTTCAAAGGGATAACTAACCATTCGTAGAACATATCTGGACCCAAAGAAATAGATAGATATATGGATACAATTTCAAAGCTTTTAGTTTATGAACCAAATTACACCTATCAACCATAACAAACAAAGCAACCAATTCATCCAACAAACCATTCTGACCTATTTGGAGTTTATGTTCCATATTAATATATCGAATTTCCTTTCTGGATCGACCAGAAAATATCGAAGAATTGAGAAAAGATATTGAACAAAAGAGATCGATAGAGAAAATATTTGCTTCCTTGTTGTTACAGAGTATTGACCATTTGTAGTCGTATTCCCATGTCCCCTATCTCATCCTCTTCTTGCACTCATACTCACTATCAGTGGATAGTAAGAGAGTTTACTGAGGCATACGGACGGATATCTGAGAAATACTCATTCTAGGATATACTTCACCCTATCTCCAATGAGCTACTTAATGTGTTATACTCCTGAGCTAAAGTTCAACCTTAGCTCTGATACCAGATGTGACGACCCAAAAGTCGGCCTTCGAAAATCGGCATCCGTACTTCACTTGTACTCAAAATGCCGTAGATTCAAACGCCGAATCTGGTTCTCCGGAGCTTATAACACCATTAAGTACAACAACACAGCGGAATAAAAATAGATGATATCATATACAATCCAATGAATACAATATCCGGTATATGATATACAACAATGATATCAATATGATACAACAATATCAGAGATATGAAATGATACAATGCTACAGCGGAAATAATAACAATAGAAGAGATCACTCCAAATGATCTCCAAAAGAGAATGACTCCAATAACTCCAACATCAAGCTCGAACCATCATCACGATACACAAAGATAAGCAAGTGCAGTCCTGAACTCCAAGAACTGAACCAGCTCCAGATAATCTACTAAACCTGAATATCTGAGAAACCCAACTCTAGACTGCTCGTGTGGAAAATTGTGAGCACCCAGAGTTTAGGAAAGGAACAATAAACTCCGAGTCAGTCGTGGGACTGGTGTGAGCAACAAAAACAGTTTATCTTTAAACAACAACAAAGGATTTTAAACATTGAAATCTGCAATGCTTTTGGAAAATGAAACTACCATAAGACCTCCCTAATGTGAAGACCCAAAAGTCGACCTTCGAAAATCGGCATCCGTACTTCACTTGTACTCAAAATGTCGTAGATTCAAACGCCGAATCTGGTTCTCCAGAGCTTATAACACCATTAAGTACAACAACACAGCGGAATAAAAATAGATGATATCATATACAATCCAATGAATACAATATCCGGTATATGATATACAACAATGATATCAATATGATACAACAATATCAGAGATATGAAATGATACAATGCTACAGTGGAAATAATAACAATAGAAGAGATCACTCCAAATGATCTCCAAAAGAGAATGACTCCAATAACTCCAACATCAAGCTCGAACCATCATCACGATACACAAAGATAAGCAAGTGCAGTCCTGAACTCCAAGAACTGAACCAGCTCCAGATAATCTACTAAACTTGAATATCTGAGAAACCCAACTCTAGACTGCTCGTGTGGAAAATTGTGAACACCCAGAGTTTAGGAAAGGAACAATAAACTCCGAGTCAGTCGTGGGACTGGTGTGAGCAACAAAAAAAGTTTATCTTTAAACAACAACAAAGGATTTTAAACATTGAAATCCGCAATGCTTTTGGAAAATGAAACTACCATAAGACCTCCCTAACGTGAAGACCCAAAAGTCGGCCTTCGAAAATCGGCATCCGTACTTCACTTGTACTCAAAATGCCGTAGATTCAAACGCCGAATCTGGTTCTCCGGAGCTTATAACACCATTAAGTACAACAACACAGCGGAATAAAAATAGATGATATCATATACAATCCAATGAATACAATATCCAGTATATGATATACAACAATGATATCAATATGATACAACAATATCAGAGATATGAAATGATACAATGCTACAGCGGAAATAATAACAATAGAAGAGATCACTCCAAATGATCTCCAAAAGAGAATGACTCCTATAACTCCAACATCAAGCTCGAACCATCATCACGATACACAAAGATAAGCAAGTGCAGTCCTGAACTTCAAGAACTGAACCAGCTCCAGATAATCTACTAAACCTGAATATCTGAGAAACCCAACTCTAGATTGCTCGTGTGGAAAATTGTGAGCACCCAGAGTTTAGGAAAGGAATAATAAACTCCGAGTCATTCGTGGGACTGGTGTGAGCAACAAAAACAGTTTATCTTTAAACAACAACAAAGGATTTTAAACATTGAAATCCGCAATGCTTTTGGAAAATGAAACTACCATAAGACCTCCCTAATGTGAAGACCCAAAAGTCGGCCTTCGAAAATCGGCATCCGTACTTCACTTGTACTCAAAATGCCGTAGATTCAAACGCCGAATCTGGTTCTCCAGAGCTTATAACACCATTAAGTACAACAACACAGCGGAATAAAAATAGATGATATCATATACAATCCAATGAATACAATATCCGGTATATGATATACAACAATGATATCAATATGATACAACAATATCAGAGATATGAAATGATACAATGCTACATCGGAAATAAAAACAATAGAAGAGATCACTCCAAATGATCTCCAAAAGAGAATGACTCCAACAACTCCAACATCAAGCTCGAACCATCATCACGATACACAAAGATAAGCAAGTGCAGTCCTGAACTCCAAGAACTGAACCAGCTCCAGATAATCTACTAAACCTGAATATCTGAGAAACCCAACTCTAGACTGCTCGTGTGGAAAATTGTGAGCACCCAGAGTTTAGGAAAGGAACAATAAACTCCGAGTCAGTCGTGGGACTGGTGTGAGCAACAAAAACAGTTTATCTTTAAACAACAACAAAGGATTTTAAACATTGAAATCCGCAATGCTTTTGGAAAATGAAACTACCATAAGACCTCCCACCACACACACAATGCAAACGCAGACTTGGAGGAGATTGCTTCTTATGATAGTCAAATATGCTTACTACGCAAAGGAAAACTCTTTTGATATTATTACTAGTGCATAGTGTACAAAATCATTTCGAAAATACAATATTAATCTTAGCCAGCATAGGTACCATTATATTATGCCTACTATAGTTGCCTCTTGAGGAGACAGGTTCTACAATTGCAATCGTAAAGGTTCGTATTGTTTCTTTGGATTTCCAACAAATGGTCAGGCTAAGGAACTTCCTTTCCTACTGCCGAATGGGATCGCCTCTAGATGGACGTCCCGAGAGACAAATTGCTCTCTGCCGACACAAGGCCGGGTTACCCCTGTAACTAGGTAACTCACGAATATGCCACCTCCCGGTCCTTTGGGACCTTTATCCGAGGCGCCTCGATCAAACACACAATCACAATAAATGAGATCGGAGTATCCACATAGGTTAAATACCAGGGCTCCATACCTGATACCACCCTTTTCCAGAAGGAAATGACATACCCTAAAGGGCGCGACCCTCATAACCTTGCCGTATATTCCTGTTTCGACCATTTCCGGGTTGTGAGGTCCGAAGAGGTCTCGTCCACAAAGCTACGCTTTGTCACAAAGCCATGCTTTGGGTCAGCAGATGATCAAAGAAATGATCGCAAAGATAAATGATCAAACAAATGATCATATCACAAATGATCAAACGATGATCATCACACAGCAACACTCAGCATGTCACATTACCAAATTGGGAATATATCGCTGATAAATTTCAACTACATAACCTCTGAGCTCGTACGTCTCAGAGAAGGGTGTTAAGCTAAGAGAATAAATTCTCCGCCACCAACAGAAATGTATTTGAAAGAAATCTGCTTTATATCTCAAACTGTAATGTCAGACAAGTAACCATACAAGTCTGTTCCAGGTTCGAACAGAACCGAAGGCACTTCCGAAGAAACCCTTGCAAATCCGGGTATTCACAATCCCGATCGGATTTCCCATCACTTAGGAGATCTCTATACCAGGAGCTACCCAGTGCAGAGACAATCGATAGGTTATCCTATCGTTTTCGCAAACACCCGGTCTTCAACACCAGTCTTCAAATGCTATCCATATACGACGTATCACTTATTCGGAATGGGTTATAAGACACAAAGGTCCTCTCCCGGCTAAACCGAATAGTGAGCGCGATATTTAAAAACATATGGATAATGGGATTTCAATTAAGTCACAACTTAAACCCAAACTTTCTTTTCAAATGGTTTAACAAATTATCATTTCTACTCTTTTAAACAAAAAGATTCATTTTAACAACCTTCAACGGTTTAAACAATTTCCACACTTTAATCTTTTAACAAAAGATTCATTCACAGATTTTCCAAATTATTTCCATTTCAGTTTAACTCGTTAAATCTTTAAATCAAAGATTTAACTTATAGCTTTCAAAACAATTCCATTTCAAATGGTTTAAACAAATCATCATTTTAAATCTGTTAAAAATAAACAGATTTAATTCATAGCTTTCAAAAAAGAATTCATTCATAACTTAGAAAACCATTTTCAATTCAAACTTGAAATTCCTTTAACTAAAATTGGAATTTCCTTTCTTATCTGAAAGCCTTTATCCTTTTAAAACAAACAGTTTCATTTTGGAAATCTGATTCATTTATACGAGTTAAGATCTTTGGGTTAAATTCAAATTCTCAAACCAATATTTTCAAAATGGTTTAAATTCATTTAAACACATTTTGAACATTTTTAATCAAAATTCCCAAACATTGAATTCAATTCCAAATATTGAATTCAAATTCAAATTAAATTATTTAAATTAGAAATTTTACTAAGTTATTTAAAATAGCTTTTATCTTTGAAAACACCCTTTTCAAAAGCTTTTAATATTTAACCCAAATTCATTTTCAAAATCAATTGAAATTAAAATTTTAATTTCAAAAATATTAATTTTAAATCATCTGTGACTTAACCGATTTCCTCGTGGAATCCATATTTGTGTGTGTAAAAGTGTGGTCCAGGGGTTTCAACACAATAGTGCAACACAATGAATCATCATAGATCAAAATACAGGATATAGCTGATAAGCGATATAAACTATAACGCTTATCGTTCATGCACAGACCACAGATATATAAATATCACAGATAATAAATTACATCACAGATAATTTATCACAGATCACAACATAAATCAGGGTGTATCACAAAGCATCATATATCAGGGATATCGAACAATTAAATCATCCAATCAAGTCCAAACATTCACAAGTAGGATCAATTAATATCTGATCATAATTTATTTATACCATATTTATTACTTATGAATACTACAAATCTTGGTTAACTAATCATTAATTAATGATAAACCATTTTAATTAATTGACCTTTAATCATTTATTAATTAACCTTTAATTAATTAATTAATTATACTCAAATTAATTACCTTAATTTATAAATCATATTAATTAATTAACTTTTAGACCAATTACATCATTAATTAATCCCTTAATTGCTTTCATTAAGTAATTTACCATTTACAATTGATTATCTTAATTAATAAATCTAATTGATTATCAAAATTAATCACATTAATTTAATTACTTAACAATTTCTAGTTAATTATCTTCATTAACTAATAACATTGCTTTCTTGAGAAATTGTCTTAGATTAATTCATTATTAATCATTTCTAATTATAAATTAATCTAAATTATTTATTTATAAATTAAATAAATCATTCTTTAATTACCTTATCAATTTTAAATCATTTTATTACCTTAATTATCTCTAAGATAATTAATTTCTTTATTAATGATTTCATTTACATTTAAGTGTATTTTAAACACTTTATTTAAATTAAAACTCCATTTCAAAATTAACCTTTAAATAAAAGAATTTTTATCAAAATCAAATTTAAACATTCGTTTTGAAACCAATTACTTTTACAAGCTATTTAATTTAAACTTGTTTTTAAAACATTCAGATTTAAAACCTGATTTGAATCACAGATTTGAATTCAAGAGAACTTGAATCCATATTTAACTTTGATTTAAAAACTTTGGTTTTAACTTGCCTTCAACCTTGATTTTAAATTCTTGATTTAAAATCCAAATTCATTTTAAAATCTTAGGATTCAAAAGTTTATTTGAAAACTAACTTAACTTTGAATTTAAACCCAGTTTTAAACTTTTCTTGAAAAATTTAATTTAGTTTAAAAACTTTAAACAAAGAACAGTTTCAAACCTGAAACTGTCACCATACTTGACCCGAGTCCCCTCGAAATCGCTTCGAGTCTTCACCTGCCCTGCTTCGAGTCGCATACCCGAATAACTCGAGTATTTCCCGAGCACATCATCGTTTTTCCCAGTTCCTTAACTAAAACCAGATACGGCCACCCACGCGTGCACGTGTACGTTGCCATTGATCAACTCCGATCAACACCACATCGCCGAGCAAGTCGACGATCACCCCAAAATCCTTCTCCAACCACCATAACGCCATCGTCTTCTCGAATTTGAATTCGAGTATAAACTCGAAACCTGGAAACGCAACAACAAACACCCCTTCAAACCTGTCATTGCCTCGTGCTTACCGCTCCGATCACCTGAATGTCAGCCACTCCGGTAACACCATCGTCAACAACCCTGCTATCGTTCCCCAAAGCCTCGTTACGCTCGATGCATCAGAGGTGACGAAACCACCTTGTTCCCAGACCATTGCAAAACTCGGGCATAAACCCTAAATTCGCCTCGTCCTATCGATTATTGCAATATATAATTTTTTTTTACAATTTCCCTAACTTCGTCGATGGCCAAGGGAGCTTCAAGCAAAAATTCAACATCCAAAAATTCTTCGGTTTCCAGAAATTGATCAAAATACATTTCCAGTTTATCTATGAACCGCTCCTAGTACTCTTAACTAAAAATTCCCATTCTTGTTTTAAAAATATTATTTTTGTATGTAGATTCAAACTATGTAATTGATTTAGCAATTCACAAAACTCGAATTCAACATAAAAATTGTTTACTGCTCTGTAAATCAAATTTCCAGTTGATATACTTCACTAACAGGTTGGAAACAAATTTTAAAAGCTTGATTTATGTTTAAACAACCTATTTTGTTTTAAACTCGAAGCCTAATAATAGCTAGATGAAAATAATTTGGAGTTTGGATAACTTCTTGACTTAGTAACAAAACAAAACCGAGAAGAATCAGAACAACAACATATATAAACACAGAGTTATATAAACAACATACATATGTAAGCATATTATTATCAATGAATCGAACATATAGATTTAATTAAACTTAATTCTTTAAAAAATTTGTTTACTCACAGTGATTTTCCAGAGATAAACAGAGTTTCCTCTAGGTTGAAACAGGCTTGAATTTGAAAGCTAGAAACTTGCCTCCTTGCTCTCTGGTTTGATTTGTTTTTAAGTTGAAGCTTTGTTTCAAATTTAAATGGTATTTTACTTTCAGTTTTCATAGCTAAGAATGGAACAAAACTGAGATGAAGTTGATTATGACATATAGAAAAGAGAGTGACATGGTATACAATATTTTGTACAGGTTGGTATATTTTTATTTGTTTTGATCAGAGATTTTTCTTAGGCTGATATAAATCTTCCTTTGTATATTGCAAATTTACTTTGGTTTGTGCTAAAGTACTAGTTACATTAAATGCATGTTCCCCTCCATGCCTGCATACTTTATCCTTTATTTTATATTTCGTATATACTTATGCTTACCCACTCATTCCTGTACAACATGAACCTATATTTTTTTATTCCTACTTATCCTACAGCCTTGCCTTACATGAGTTTCTAGACTTAACTAAGTGTTTATATTTTTTTTACTTTGCTTTCGGCTGAGATGATATGTTATTGTGGCTTGCATTAATTAGCATTGTACAACTTTGCTTATTTTATTTTCTAAAGTCTTTGTTCTTGCCTGGTTACTTTCTTTTTTTTATGGGTGCAGCCTGTTTTGTTTCGTTCTAGTGAGCATATTCATATATATATATATATATATATATGACTTGCCTATACTTATATTTTGCTTGTTCATGAATATGTTTTCTTTTTTTTAACTTCGTCTTTAATAGTATTACTTTATCATATTCATTTTTATAGTTTATATAATTCTAGAATTATTTAATATGTTCATTTCATATTTTATATAACTATAAATTTATTTGAAATATTTGTTTAACATCAACACTTATTTGAATTCTATAAATATATTTTTATAAACTCAAATTATTATTATTAAACCATTTATTTTCAATTTAAATTCAAATCAAATATATATATATATACATATATATCATTTCAAATTTACTCATATATGCTCGTATACATATATATTCACATATATACATATATTCAAAAATATTAAATTTAAATGATTTATACCAAATTATTGGTGATCGAGGAAACTCGCATCACTTCATCGATACATTTCACAATTTTAATTCAAAAATTCATTTAATTATTAATTGAAATTTAATTAAAATTCAGGGTCGTTACAACTTTGGGTAACCTGCTTCTTTTTGCTTCTGATAACTTGCTCTCACCTTATCAAAACTTAAGGAAAAGGTAATATTATATATATGCTTCCATTTGTATTTTTAGAACCTGCTTGCTCTTTTTTCTTCTTTTCCCAAGCCTACCGTGGCATTCGTAGCGGCGTCACCCTCTCATCTTCTCCTTTCCCTTCCCTCATCAACCCACTGTCAGCCTACCACCTCTACACCACCTGGATCCGCTCCTCACCCTAAGAAAACGGCCTCCATCAACGTCACTCCCCTCCCACATGAAACCCGAAGCCACCCAGACCCTGAACCACCCAAAGCTGAACCACTCCGAGATCGTCCAAACCTCCGCCCATCTTCCCTCCACCGTGACAGCGGCCTTCACTCCATAGCACACGTCCTTGCTCCTCCCACGTCCAAGCATGGCCGCATCCCCCTTCATCCCCACGCTCAACCACCTTGAAACACTGCCGTGAAGCCTACCTAGATCCGCACCTAGCCACCTTGCAGCTGCAACTCCCATCGACTCCGTGCCCGATAGCCCCTCCCCTTACTCCTAGATGTGCCACATCCGCCACAGTAGCTCTCGGCAGCCAATAAATCCTCCGCCTTTAGCCACTTGCTTCTCCGATGCTCCCTTCCACGCTGCTCGACCATCCCTGGCCACTGTCGAATCCCTGCCTCCCTCCAGACGAGCAGCCATCATCCAGAAACCGATATGCAGCCACCTTTGCTCGTGACCTGCTCCCTTCTTCATTTCTTTCTGCGATGACTTGAAGAATATATATATATATGTTAAAGCTAGAGTATATTTTGATTCTTTGTTTTATACTTTTTCCATTTTTTTTTACAATTTAATATATGTGTTTTATATTCGAACCCTTTTTACCATTTATATTTAAAAAGTGAGTTTACACTTCTTTTGTAACATTCCCCCTTCTGACCGTCCCCAGTCGGTAATTAAACCAACTTGAAACGTTCAAAAAGACGAATTGTTATTTAGTTTATAAGGTTTAAACAGAATCAGCCACAGAAACACAGAATAATAACAATCAATTAAAACAAATGAATCTTTATTTCATTACTATAAATCTTTTTATATACATCAAAGTTTATACAATTTAATACTGATACAGCGGAATTTCTAAAAATACAATTTTCTCGAAATAAATGATTCTTTACTCTCTCTCTAACTTCGCTGCTCGAAAATCTTCAAGCTGTAGAAATACTCGGTCTGACCCGAGTATTATATTCAAAAGAAAATAATACACAGGTCAGTCTAATTCAAACCAGTTTATTAGTGCATATAGGCAATAATAATTTAAATAGACGACAGTCACAATAATTTCCGTCTATCCAACTCTTTTAACAAAGAAATCGGATAACGAAAATATAACACTTAACAGTGTTAAACAATAAATCAGTAGATTTAAATCATCAACAGAGATAAATAAACAATTTATCGATCGACTAAATCAATTTAAAACAATTGGAGTTGTCACTTTAAAACCATCAGAGTTCGATTGGCTGCCGTACACGCACGCGTGTACGGCCTCGCCAATATGGTATAAAAATCAATGCATCACGAGCAAAGAAAAATCAATTCAAAACTGTCGATTTGGGTGGCTGCAGTGCACACGCACGCGTGCACTGCCTCGCCACCACTGAATATAAAGTCACCACAAGGAACAAGGGTAAAACTGCAACGAAAATGCAGCCTCCACATTGAAGTTTGGGTGAAGGCAACAAAAATAAACAAGAATGGATGAAACTGGTCAACCAAGTGCAGCAGGCACAAAGGCCCACAACAAAATGCAGACCAACCAAAACAATATCAAGTACACTAGCAGCTAACCAACATGTACACATGAATGGCAACATAAATAAAGCATGAATGCTACTGGCGACAAGATGAAGACTACACTGACAAGTGCACACCAACAACATGCAACCATGAACGGATAGACAAGCAACAAATGAATGACCAGAGCACATGACTACAGCAGCTCACAATCAATAATATAACTCAATGCATAAACAAGTGTACAACTGCCCAGGCTCCAAAATAAATGTGTGCATAAATGCATCATGAACTCAACTGTGAAGTAAACTGGTTGAAACAAAGGAGCTCAAGCACAAGACTCAAACAACAAAATGCCCAAAATATATTTACATATATAGTGATGAACAAATGAGACAACACTAACTCGAGTACATCATGCAAATGAATTTAACAGTGAATCCAACTAAATCAGGCCAGGGGTTTAAGTCAGAGCACTGGAGTGTGCAAGACAGACAAACAAATTCAAAGCTACTGCAGACACATGAATGCACCAACTCAAAAATTTAGCAATGTCAGAAACTACACATGCACAAGTAAGATCAAATGACTAACCAGACACAGTTTATATACATATATAACTATGCCTAGAATTCGAAACCTGTCCTTATACTGAAGCAAAGCATGTAAAAAGAATTTTATTTTTTTTCGAATTTAAGGCACTTCCAGGTTATTATTTCTGGAACAAAATGTGAAAGGTTATAATGTATAAAGCTAGCCTATGAATTAGAATGAAGGTGACAGCTCTTAAGATATATGTAAGCAAATATAGCCTTGAATAGTTAGGCTAAAAATACAGCATGTACATATTTAAAAGTATGCACATGACATGTCAGTAATGCAAATCATAGGAATACGTAAAAGCACATGCATATTCATTCATATTCAATTATTTTAAAACATAACCTTATACTAGAGTAGGTAACATTACAGAACTAGGCCTGCCCTTTTCTTTCAATGTTTGAATTTAAAATAGATGCAGGTATATTTATGAAACTAAGTTCACTTCAACTCTAAACAAAGGTGAAACTGCAAAGAAAGTTGGTCATACAAAATTAAAAGGGTAACTTTTAGGCATAAGTCAATGTGGAACAAGTCAAATTCAAATCAAAGCATATAAATTAGATACCAGTGTAGCATAACAGTGGTGGGTATATGCATGTACTTGTAGTGGCAGTGAAAGAAATGAACTTGAATTGCAGACATACCATTTTTTTTACAAGACAGAATCATTTAAAAATTTGAATCAGATGTGAGAATTACTCACAAAATTTCTAACATATAGACAGTGAACACTACAGGCAAGTGAACACTATCGGCATGTTGATAACAAAGCACTGCAACTAAAAAGACTCGAGCTTGAGACCGCACTACTAAAGTATAAATGAAACTGACATTCAAGTGCATGCCTCGAGTAAACATGAAATGATGATACAGCAAACTTATGTAGATAAGCAGGTGCAGACTCCAGTGATCAAGTTCAAACAAAATAATAACAAAGCCAGCAGGTGAAATCCAGACAACCGTAAATTTCAATTTATTAGCTAAATAAATTCAAGGCCGAGAATGCTCAAGTGATAAACCCATGGCAAGTTCGAATGCAAATCAAAGTCACAGGAAAGTCGATACCGAAGCAAAGTCGAAGGGCCAAGTCGAACAACCCAAAATCAAATGAAATCGACTTCGAAACAAAGTCGAATGCCGACAAATCAAAAGAAGAATTCAACAATCAAATACGAACGAAAATCAAGGGTTACTGAATTAGATGTGAGGGGCAGAAACCACTCACCTTTAGATTGAAGAGCCCAGATCGAAGAAAAATTGAAGCAGCTAACGAAAAACATCTCGAAATCGATCGACCAGGCAACATCGAAAACATCTAGCAACAATCGAAACACTCGCGTGCTTCGAATTAGAAAGCCCAAAGATCAGAGCAAATCGAAAGCCCCAATTTTTTCCAGATCGAAGGAACGAAAGATTGAAGCGGCCGCCATTTTTTTTCCGCTTATTTTTGTTTAGGGTTTGTGAATGAGAATGAAAGGGGATCGGGTATAGGGTTTTAAACGAGACAAAGGGTATGGGCTGATATGGGTTGGGTAGGTATAGGGTATGGTTTTTATTTTATTTTCTTTTTAAATCAAATTTTTGTTTTTGTTTAATTTTGTTGTTAAAATCTAAACTATATATATATTCATTCGTGCAAATAAAATTAAATAAGAGAATTTCAATCGATTTACAAATTCCAAATTCTAACAGAAATTAACAATTTGATATTAAATCGTTAATTGACGAAGATTTTATCGTTACAAAAATTTCAACAATAAACAGAAATTATCTGTCAACTTTAATCGTTTATTGATGATTATAATTTTGGGCAAAACCCCAGTTGTTACAGAAATTCAAATTGAATTCAATTTAATTTTATACGCGTTTATACGCCGTGTATTCACAAAACAACTCTGATAAATACGAAATTTGAAATCCGGTAATAATTTAATATTACGGACCCAATGGAACTGGTTTCGTCGAATTCCGAGACTGTGCCTCGGAAGGCTATTTTTAAATTCAATTCAAACGATACAATTTCAAAATTGAACAAATCACTTTTAAAATCAATTTTGAAGCTTCTATTATCTTCAGTATTATCTATATGAATTTTCTAAGCCTTTAAATTATTTTTAACCGGCTTAAAATTGAAGATTCAAATTTTATTCAACTTTCAATAGATTAAATTCAAAAATTTAATCGCCAATTCATTCTGATAATTTGAAATTCAAGTCAAATCATCGTTCAAATATTTAAAATTAATTAAATATTCACAATTTTAATTGTTCAAAATTCAGGGTCGTTACAAACTCCCCTCCTTAAAAACTTTTCGTCCACGAAAAGGAAAAGTTGTCAAAATTTCATTAATATTTATACTCTACTATTTTTTTCAAGCTCGATACTTATTTAAAAATAAATAAATATAGAGTTCATTCCATTTATTTAATCTCACTAGTTTTGTTTATCTTCTCTTTTATTCAATGATTTCTACAATCATTGATTTCTAAATTCAAAACACAAAAGTCTTTTATCAACATTTTCGATTTACAACTCAGATTCAAACTTAAAATTCTTCACGTTAGAGATTTACATAATATATATCTCTTCCAAAGCTGTGGACTTTCAAAACATTACAAATATCCTCTTCCTTAGTTCATTAGGTAGGAATTTTTGTAATTCTACTTTCAAATCATTGATTTGCTATTTAAAGTTTGAAAATACTTGCTAACTCGAAATTTAACAAGTCCATCTTCGTTCTTACAGACATTAGGCATACGCTGGCCAGGCGCATGTCTAAAAATCTCCAAGTACTAAACATACTTGCTTCAATTCCCAGTGAAAATACTTTTAAAAATTCTTTTAAAAATGGATATGGAAAGCACGTTCCCCCATGGATTACAGTTCCATCCGGCGGTTACGCTACTATCCCAGTAGAGTCGCTTGTGGCTGTAGATTTCACATCTCTTAAATTTCGCCATGGTTGTCGCCATAGATTGCAGTACACACGGCGGTTACGCTACTATCCCAGTAGAGTCGCTCGTGTCTGTAGGCATCACGCCCCTCAAATTTCGCCTGGCATTAGATTGAAGTTTACCCGGCGGTTACGCCACTATCCCAGTGGAGTCGCTTGTAACTGTGGGCATCTCGCCCCTCAAATTACGCTAATCATCAATCAATCTAATCTCATCGCGATGATCTATCGCGAAGGATTTCCGATTCAAATAGTCACTCTGACTAAATGTAAATTCTACGTAGCTACGAATTTCAAATGGACACTCTTCACGAGTTCCAATACCTTCTCCAATAATAAATGGAAGGTACTTTTCCATATCCTCAGTTTAGAAAACATAATATCATATATGTAGTACTTTCATTTCACATTTCGTACATATAACATCTATGTAAACATACATAAGATTTCCATAACAATGTCTTTCTAAACTAACGGTTTCAAATTTACCGTATTCATATATATAAGTTCTAAAAACTTACATATCTCATATTCATAACAAAATAGAGGATTTCAAAATTTTCCTCTAAGTCGATTTGGAAATTTAAGGTTATCTCAAAACCTAATTCATATTCATAATTCCATTTATTATCGACTTTCACATTCAATTTGGATTTCACGCTAACATCGTCAATTCTCAACACAGAATTGATGTCTATCGATATATAACCTCTGAGCTCGTACGTCTCAGAGAAGGGTGTTAAGCTAAGAGAATAAATTCTCCGCCACCAACAGATATATATTTAATAGAGATCAATTGCTATGTCATCAATTCACAATGTTAGACATACAATCCAAATCATCATCTGAAATTCAAAGCTCAACTTATATTGTCTTTGATGTCGAAGTTAAACTCAATTTTAACTCAACGATTCAATCTTTTTGAAAAATTTCAAATTGAACAAATTGTTCAAATTCTCATTTAACTTTTCAACTTCGACTTCAAAAATGAATTTCAAATCATTTATTCCTTACGGAATATATTCACAACATTTCATATTTGGAAAAACATTTCCATACTTATTTAAAAATAAGTAATTCACAAATCCATTTATTTTCAACATTTGAAAATATTCGATATACTTAAATCAAAATTAAGTATATATTTCATCTTTAAGGAAATCATTCTCTTTCACATATTTATTTGAGTTAAAACGAATGTTATGTAAAGCATCGTTACGACAACTCAAAATCACTAGTATAGGGATTCGAAATTTAGATAGATATATAAATCCCAATACTATACAAAACATTTCCTTTCGGAAATCATTTACTATAACAACAGTGTTATAGTCCATCATTTCCTTATATTCGAAAACGTCTATTTCAACAATGAATGTTGAAATCTATGGTTTCGATATTCAATGCCTTTGAAAACATCTTTTAAAACAATTAACTTCGTTTTAAAATATCACTTTTCCAAAACATGTCCATTTCATTCAATAATATATTCACGGTCCAAAATTGTGAATATACATCTTTTAACAAGCTATAAGAATTTACTTATCCAAAATAAGTCAGTTTCGAATTTATAAACAACGTTTATAAATTCCACTTCTATTTATAAAGACTTCAATTCATAAAAATTGCTTTATTAACCATTCCTTTATAACTCAATTTTATATCAGAATTTTTAATTTACAAGTAAATTACTTATAAATTCTTTTATTTCGCAACTCCCATTCATTTTATAACTTCACAATCTTAATTCTGTAATTTCCATTCACTTATGAAATCCATTAAATATTTCACTTTGACACTTATACAATTCCAATATTTTATTAACATTTTCAAATCTTCAATTTAAGCCGTTTATAATAATTCAAAAATTCCAATTTAAACTATTATATAAATTTATCAATTTTCCATTTCCAAGATAATCTACTAGTTCTTTAGTAAACCATTCATCGAATTGATTTTCAATTAAATCACATTTGATTCATTCACATTGGATTTTACTAACATTCATTCATATTCAATTAGTTCACATTCACTAATTTATATTCAAGTTAGTTTGCTTCAATTCAAATCAAATTTGGTTCTATTTAGATTTCTTACCTTTCAATTTGAATTCAATTTACATAGCTTTCAAATTCCATAAATTCAATTTCATTAACACTTAATGAATTTCCATACGATCAATTAGCAAAACCAAATTTATTTACTTTGCTTACATTCAATTTGGTTTAACACACTTAATTTCAATTGGTTTATATTCTAATTCAGATTGAATTCTTATACTCACCATATTCACTAATTCACTTTTACAATTAAAGTTGAATTTCCTTTATATAACTCAATTTCATATTCATTCTTCACTTTATCAATTCATTTTGATATCAAATTCAACCTCATTCAACATTACTTAAGCTATATTTCATTTTATCTTCACTTGCATTTATTTTCACCATAAAACTTAAGTTCGGCTCAAATTTATTTGAAATTCTATTTTATTTAACTTTACTAAAGTCAAATTCATATCACATTTCAAAATTCAGATTTTGTTTTACTTAACAAAACTGTTCAACCATTTAAAAACTGGTTTTACTTAAACTTTCTCATTTTATAAGTTAAACAACTTATTAATTTAAACTTCCCAATTCATATTATATAATCACTTATCTTTCAAGTTTAACTTTCCATCTCAACAATTTATCAAATCAAATTCAATTTATTTAACTTCCTTTAGTTAAATTTCAAATCCATATATTTATTAATACTAATTCAATTCAATTTAACTTTTCTTAAGTTAAAAATCTTTATTTTCAAAACAATTTTATACTTCTTTAGATTTGAAAGACGTTCTCCTTTTTAAAGTGTTTCTAGTAACTATTCATATTAAACATCATAAACTAAGCTTTGTGTAAACCAAAGCTCTGATACCACCTTGTAACATTCCCCCTTCTGACCGTCCCCAGTCGGTAATTAAACCAACTTGAAACGTTCAAAAAGACGAATTGTTATTTAGTTTATAAGGTTTAAACAGAATCAGCCACAGAAACACAGAATAATAACAATCAATTAAAACAAATGAATCTTTATTTCATTATTATAAATATTTTTATATACATCAAAGTTTATACAATTTAATACTGATACAGCGGAATTTCTAAAAATACAATTTTCTCGAAATAAATGATTCTTTACTCTCTCTCTAACTTCGCTGCTCGAAAATCTTCAAGCTGTAGAAATACTCGGTTTGACCCGAGTATTATATTCAAAAGAAAATAATACACAGGTCAGTCTAATTCAAACCAGTTTATTAGTGCATATAGGCAATAATAATTTAAATAGACGACAGTCACAATAATTTCCGTCTATCCAACTCTTTTAACAAAGAAATCGGATAACGAAAATATAACACTTAACAGTGTTAAACAATAAATCAGCAGATTTAAATCATCAACAGAGATAAATAAACAATTTATCGATCGACTAAATCAATTTAAAACAATTGGAGTTGTCACTTTAAAACCATCAGAGTTCGATTGGCTGCCGTACACGCACGCGTGTACGGCCTCGCCAATATGGTATAAAAATCAATGCATCACGAGCAAAGAAAAATCAATTCAAAACTGTCGATTTGGGTGGCTGCAGTGCACACGCACGCGTGCACTGCCTCGCCACCACTGAATATAAAGTCACCACAAGGAACAAGGGTAAAACTGCAACGAAAATGCAGCCTCCACATTGAAGTTTGGGTGAAGGCAACAAAAATAAACAAGAATGGATGAAACTGGTCAACCAAGTGCAGCAGGCACAAAGGCCCACAACAAAATGCAGACCAACCAAAACAATATCAAGTACACTAGCAGCTAACCAACATGTACACATGAATGGCAACATAAATAAAGCATGAATGCTACTGGCGACAAGATGAAGACTACACTGACAAGTGCACACCAACAACATGCAACCATGAACGGATAGACAAGCAACAAATGAATGACCAGAGCACATGACTACAGCAGCTCACAATCAATAATATAACTCAATGCATAAACAAGTGCACAACTGCCCAGGCTCCAAAATAAATGTGTGCATAAATGCATCATGAACTCAACTGTGAAGTAAACTGGTTGAAACAAAGGAGCTCAAGCACAAGACTCAAACAACAAAATGCCCAAAATATATTTACATATATAGTGATGAACAAATGAGACAACACTAACTCGAGTACATCATGCAAATGAATTTAACAGTGAATCCAACTAAATCAGGCCAGGGGTTTAAGTCAGAGCACTGGAGTGTGCAAGACAGACAAACAAATTCAAAGCTACTGTAGACACATGAATGCACCAACTCAAAAATTTAGCAATGTCAGAAACTACACATGCACAAGTAAGATCAAATGACTAACCAGACACAGTTTATATACATATATAACTATGCCTAGAATTCGAAACCTGTCCTTATACTGAAGCAAAGCATGTAAAAAGAATTTTATTTTTTTTCGAATTTAAGGCACTTCCAGGTTATTATTTCTGGAACAAAATGTGAAAGGTTATAATGTATAAAGCTAGCCTATGAATTAGAATGAAGGTGACAGCTCTTAAGATATATGTAAGCAAATATAGCCTTGAATAGTTAGGCTAAAAATACAGCATGTACATATTTAAAAGTATGCACATGACATGTCAGTAATGCAAATCATAGGAATACGTAAAAGCACATGCATATTCATTCAAATTCAATTATTTTAAAACATAACCTTATACTAGAGTAGGTAACATTACAGAACTAGGCCTGCCCTTTTCTTTCAATGTTTGAATTTAAAATAGATGCAGGTATATTTATGAAACTAAGTTCACTTCAACTCTAAACAAAGGTGAAACTGCAAAGAAAGTTGGTCATACAAAATTAAAAGGGTAACTTTTAGGCATAAGTCAATGTGGAACAAGTCAAATTCAAATCAAAGCATATAAATTAGATACCAGTGTAGCATAACAGTGGTGGGTATATGCATGTACTTGCAGTGGCAGTGAAAGAAATGAACTTGAATTGCAGACATACCATTTTTTTTTACAAGACAGAATCATTTAAAAATTTGAATCAGATGTGAGAATTACTCACAAAATTTCTAACATATAGACAGTGAACACTACAGGCAAGTGAACACTATCGGCATGTTGATAACAAAGCACTGCAACTAAAAAGACTCGAGCTTGAGACCGCACTACTAAAGTATAAATGAAACTGACATTCAAGTGCATGCCTCGAGTAAACATGAAATGATGATACAGCAAACTTATGTAGATAAGCAGGTGCAGACTCCAGTGATCAAGTTCAAACAAAATAATAACAAAGCCAGCAGGTGAAATCCAGACAACCGTAAATTTCAATTTATTAGCTAAATAAATTCAAGGCCGAGAATGCTCAAGTGATAAACCCATGGCAAGTTCGAATGCAAATCAAAGTCACAGGAAAGTCGATACCGAAGCAAAGTCGAAGGGCCAAGTCGAACAACCCAAAATCAAATGAAATCGACTTCGAAACAAAGTCGAATGCCGACAAATCAAAAGAAGAATTCAACAATCAAATACGAACGAAAATCAAGGGTTACTGAATTAGATGTGAGGGGCAGAAACCACTCACCTTTAGATTGAAGAGCCCAGATCGAAGAAAAATTGAAGCAGCTAACGAAAAACATCTCGAAATCGATCGACCAGGCAACATCGAAAACATCTAGCAACAATCGAAACACTCGCATGCTTCGAATTAGAAAGCCCAAAGATCATAGCAAATCGAAAGCCCTAATTTTTTCCAGATCGAAGGAACGAAAGATTGAAGCGGCCGCCATTTTTTTTTCGCTTATTTTTGTTTAGGGTTTGTGAATGAGAATGAAAGGGGATCGGGTATAGGGTTTTAAACGAGACAAAGGGTATGGGCTGATATGGGTTGGGTAGGTATAGGGTATGGTTTTTATTTTATTTTCTTTTTAAATCAAATTTTTGTTTTTGTTTAATTTTGTTGTTAAAATCTAAACTATATATATATTCATTCGTACAAATAAAATTAAATAAGAGAATTTCAATCGATTTACAAATTCCAAATTCTAACAGAAATTAACAATTTGATATTAAATCGTTAATTGATGAAGATTTTATCGTTACAAAAATTTCAACAATAAACAGAAATTATCTGTCAACTTTAATCGTTTATTGATGATTATAATTTTGGGCAAAACCCCAGTTGTTACAGAAATTCAAATTGAATTCAATTTAATTTTATACGCGTTTATACGCCGTGTATTCACAAAACAACTCTGATAAATACGAAATTTGAAATCCGGTAATAATTTAATATTACGGACCCAATGGAACTGGTTTCGTCGAATTCCGAGACTGTGCCTCGGAAGGCTATTTTTAAATTCAATTCAAACGATACAATTTCAAAATTGAACAAATCGCTTTTAAAATCAATTCTGAAGCTTCTATTATCTTCAGTATTATCTATATGAATTTTCTAAGCCTTTAAATTATTTTTAACCGGCTTAAAATTGAAGATTCAAATTTTATTCAACTTTCAATAGATTAAATTCAAAAATTTAATCGCCAATTCATTCTGATAATTTGAAATTCAAGTCAAATCATCGTTCAAATATTTAAAATTAATTAAATATTCTCAATTTTAATTGTTCAAAATTCAGGGTCGTTACATCTTTGCTTTATATTCAAATTTTCTTTTATGTTTTGATAAATATAAATTGTTAAATATAATATAAAGATTTTATTTTGATTTTATTTGATGTGTTTAAGAAATAATGATTTTGAATATAAAATATAAAGATTTTATTTTATAATGTGTTTAAATATATGTGTTATGTAGTATTTTGAAATATATGTATATATAATATGTTATGTTAATATTTTGAAATGAATATAATATATATATATATATATATATTTATTTTGGGTTTTAAATTAAAAAATTTAATTTAATATATATATATATACATATATATATAAAGAAATGATTTTTGAAATATGTGTTTTAAATTTAATACTGATTTTCAAATATATATTATAAAGATTTTATTTTTAAATACGTGTTTAAATTTTAGATTTTTAAAATATATAGCTATATATATATATATATATATTTCATCGAATCCATCGAGTTCAAGATCGTGCCTGCTTCGCTTTGCTTTGCTTTGGATTTGTCGTAGAGTTCGTGATTCAAAATTCGTAGCTTGTCTTGTTGTCTATTTTCTCTAGCCTCAAAAGGTGAGCAATCACTCACGATTAACATTCTTATATATAGTAAATTTAATTCACATTGAAATGATAATTGAAATAAGCTGTTAAATTTGAATTGTTAAATTATTTAATTGTTAAATATGATATGCCATTATCTGAAATTGTTCATCTATGACATATGGCACCATGACCTGTTAATTGTATATTTAAATTTGTTAACCGTGATATATGCTCATCATTGATATGTTAAGTTATTTTATTTTATTGTTCTCACTCTGCAAGTTCCCTGTTAGTTTAGAAATTCCCTATGGGTTGAAATGATACATTCCCGAACGATTTTGTAGATTAGGGGAGAATCGTTATGGGTTGAAATGATAAACCCAAGCGATTTTCATTAATTTTTAATTTTGGGATTGCGGGTTGAAATGATATACCCGTAAAATATTAAATTTAAATTGCGAATTGAAATGACAAATATCTGTATCACTTGACCATAGAATATAATATTATATACGGACACCATTGGTTTATTTTTGAAAATGATTTCCAAAGTTTTCAAAGGAAATATATGGGTTTGATAAATATTAATTTTTAAAATATAATATAAGGATTTTAATATGTGTAAAAATTTAGATTTTAAAATTATATGTTTTGGAAATTTTAAAATTATAAGTTAAGTTTGAAATTGTAAAATTTTACTTATAACTTTATTATTTTTAAAATATATAAAATAAGATTTAAAATAGATTAAATTATAATAAGATGTAATTTAATAATATTTAATATAATAAAATTTAATTTGATAAAATTTAATTTAATTAATATAATATGTTTTAAAATAATTATTTAAGATTTATATTAATATTCAAAAATAGATTTTGTAATAACTTTAATAAATTAAGGTTGGAAAGATAAACTGAAATTGATTTGTAATTTAATTTGTTTAAGAATTGTATTTAAATAGAAATTGATTTGTTTGAGATTTTAAGATATAAATTATAACCAGATAATTTGATTTTAATTAATGGTGAATAAATGAATATTTTCAGATTTAAATAAGATTGAAATTGAACATTTAATTTTGATTTAAATTTGAATTTGAGGATTTTATTTAAATGTTTATAAATGTGATTAAATGAATATTGTTAGAATTTAATACAATTGAAGATAGATATTTAAAATTTGATATTGGTTTAAATTTGAAATTTGAGATTTTATTTAAGTGTTATTAAAATTGTTTAAGTGAATATTTTAGATTTGAATAAGTTAATGTTGAAATTGAAATATAAATGAAATTTTTTTTGAGTTATTATAAATTGTTGAATATTTAACTTTGAAACCCATTGAATCGGAAATTGGTTTAATTTTGTAGTTTAAATCTGGATTTGAAATCGATAAATTAAAATGGTTTTAAGTGATAATTTGAATCGAGATTGGTTAAATTGAATTTAGAACTAAAGGTGGATATGAATTTATTTGTAAAATTGGAAGAAATAATTCTAATATATAAACTATTTTAATAAATAAATTATTTTAAATCTATAACCTATTTTAAATATAAACTATTTTAATTTATAATTATCTTAATATATTTACTATTTTCAATATTTAAACTGTTTAAGTTAGAAGGTGATATGATTTCGGAAGTGAATATGATTTCGAAAGAGATATGATTTTGAATTGAATATGATATTATGATATGAAGTATAAACTATTTGAAATATAAAATGACCATGGTGTGAAATTAGCGTTTGGTTGTTAAAGAGACCGGGATCAGATATTATCATACTCTCTGCCAATACCGAAAACCACTTTAACAACTGTGTACGCGGTGGAGATTCCAGAACAAAGTAGGATGGTTTAGTGACGATTCTGTATGAGGTATTTACGTAGCCTTGACTCGCGTGAGTCAGCTTAGATGTGACTAAAACAGGAGCCACGCCGGGCCAAGTGAGGTCATTCCTCCGATCGGACACATTTCTTCGATACCATTCTATTACTTTGTGATTTGATTGGGTGCACCTTTTGATTTGGGAGTGTGTCTCAAGGTGGGCGGTAGTAGCTGCTATGCGTTACCACCAGTCCGGATCCGCAAATGGTATATCTACCCTGGCATTGCCTCGCGTGCCATGTTCACATGCCCTATCGCGCCTTCTACGAGTTTGTTTTGGACCATACCTATGGGGTGTCCTCTGGGTAAACCACCGGTTTGGTGGAGCTTACGGCATTGTATAGACTACGAGAATATATAAAATGTGTTAAGGGGGATATGGGTAACGCCTTAACGCTATTTTAATAGTTTACTTTACTATAGACATTATTTATGTAGCGTATTATACTATGTATGTAGATAGTTTAATAGATCATTAGAGGATGGAAATCCCAAACATCCTTTAAGTTACTTGTATTTCGGTTGACATTTCACTTGAGTTGAATTTACTGGTGTTAACCCGCCTTTTGGCAAGGTCGTAGACGGGCGGATTTAACTAAATCTACTGCTTGTTTATCGAGACTGGAATACAATGGTTTTAGTCAACTGGATGGATAGACGGTCAATCACGGATGATAATCATGATTGTGAAGCCGAAGTTCGGCATAGTCGATGGACAAAAGTCACAGGATACTCGAAATATGGTTTTCGACAAAAGTCGAGTTGTCGCGAGTCACTAGGGGTTTACTTCGAGTCGTTCCCAGGTTTGCTTCGAGTTTTCATGGAGTTTGCTTCGGGTTACATTGGGTCATGCTTCAAGTTGCTCTGGGTCGGTAGGAGTTCACGAGTGGGCCAGCGTTGTGAAGGTTTTGGGTCGGTAGGAAGGTGGTTCGGCATGTTGGAGTGGATCGGCAGTGGAGTGGATCAGTCATGTAGGATCGGTCAGGGTAGATAAGTCAAAGTGGATCAGTTAAGGAGGGTTGGTCGGATAAAGGAAGGAAGGCCATGTCGTTCGGTCATGGTGTAAAAGCTAAGTTGGGTCGGTCATGCATGGTTCGGTATGTGTCGCTCGATCACATAAGGTTGGTCAGGGAGGATAAGGCAAACTGGTTCGGTATGAATGGTTCTTGTCTCAAGGGGATTGGAGCATATGGATCGGGCATACGTGGTTCGGCCGTAGTGGGTCGGTCATTATAGCAAGAGGTTGTGAGTAGGAAAAGGGGTTGGCATTCGTGGATCTTCGGGTCAGCATTGAAGAGGGCTTTGGGTCGGCACTTAGCTAGCTCCGGGTTGGCATGCAAGTGGCTTCGGGTCGGCAAGCGAGACATGAGGATGGAATTCACTTAAAGGGTCAGCATGTTGGAGCTGCTTCGAGTCGCTGAGCACTTTACTTCGAGTTAGGGTTAGGGTCACTTCAGGTCAGTACCCTGGCTACTTCGGGTCGGAATATTATAAACTCGGGGTCGGTCGTGGTGTTTGGGGTTTGGGTCGACTATGGTCTTGATGGGCCTGGATCACTCAGGAAGCCCAATAACTCAAGTTTTGCCTATAAATACAGCATGTAGGGCTTCGGAAAAGGGGATTTTCATTCTGTTTTCCTCCTACTTCCCCATTATGGCTACTCTGCAATTATTTCTTTAAAAACTCTGGATTGTAACTGTAATTGATTCTCATATCAATAAAAAGGAAATTTCTAGTGTGGACGTAGGTCGAAGTCAGCCGAACCACTATAAATCCTGTGTTATTACTGCTTTCTTTTTAATTTTCACTGTTCTTCATATTCATACTCTCTACATACATTCTATCTATGATCGATAACTGTTATCCCGCCTTTTGGCAAGGCCGAGATATCAAGGAATTGACTAGAGGATATGGATTATGCATCCTCGGCGTCGAGTGACCACTGGATATCCCCAGATATCGATGAATTTTACCCGAGTCCGGATCGGGCTACAATTGATAAGACACGTCAAGTAGAGTCCTGAGAACCAATGTTCCAATTTTCGGGTCAACCCGAGTTCGTACACTCAAGATATCACCAACGTAAAATGGAGAAGACACCCTTGTATTCGAATCCATAAAAGGACCCTATAGTTGAATCGATGAGGTAGGAATGCCATTCGAATCCGTCAGAGCAAGATCCATTCGAATCGATCAAGGGTCGACTCCATCGACTTCGTACCCATCAGAGCAAACCCTGTGTTCGAAACCATCGAGTTCGCCCCTATTCGAATCCAACAAATTTCCCTACTTCGAATCCATAGAGAGAAGGTGCCTCGAGTCCACGGAGCATAGCCTTGCTTCGAATCCAGGAAGAGTACCTATCTTCGACTCCATCAAGCGTGTCCTCTCTTCGAACCCAACAAGGTAGGAGACCTTCGAATCCGTACATTTAAGGATGCTTCGACTCCATTGCCTCGAATCCATTGGAGCATTCCCCTCTTCGAATCCATTCAGCAATAAATTCTTCGTATCGATCGACTATGGGAAGCCCTGATCGATACGAGGGAAGCGGAAGACTCGATCGATTCGAAGGAGCATACCTTCGAATCCATCGCCTCGAATCCACCAAGTCATAACAACTAAAACCATGGATTCGACCCAGTCAAACCAGAGTGAAAAGCGGATCGATGCGAGAAGCACGCGCCACGACACCATGAGCATCGAGTCGACCCTATCGATTCGAAGGGATCGATTCGAAGTGTCCAAGTTCACCAGAAATGCAATCTTGAATCGATCATAACTCAAGTTCTACAAGCCCAAATGCCATGAAATTTTCATAGAAGCTTAAGCACATGATGAAGAATGTCCACACCAAATTTCAGCTCGATTGGACTCTTTCTTGATCGATTCGAACCAAGGGTCGAATCGATCCCAAAGTGGGCCCGGATCTCCAGATTTTGGCCATGTGGCCCCCTCACGTGCCAGAACTGGTCTCCCCAAATTTTAGGCGAAATATCAGCCTCCTACACCTATAAATAGAGCCCCTAGTTATTCAGCAAAGAGGTCGGATAATTCTAAGTACTGAAGAGCGCCCAGATTCTGCCAGACTTACTCCAGAACACCGCCGCTGCTTTAGATTGAGACTTAGCATATAAATTCAGTTGTATTACATTATAAACTACTGTAATCTTCAAGTATCGAGCAATAAAATCATCAAACTTCATAGTGGACGTAGGCAAAACGCCGAACCACTCTAAATCGCCTGTCTTTGCAACTTATTTTCTGTTACTTGGAGTTTTTGTTAGATAATCCACAGTTTTAATTTTCATTCTTCACTTTTATCTCTTCAAAAACTTCCGAAGAGTGTTGTGCCCATTTTTGGTACAAACACTTTGGTGCTTTCACTGAGAAAAAACCAGCTTTTTTCTCCTGCTCCTTAGATCTACCATCGATACCGGATTGCACAAATCCAAGAGGAAGATCCAAATCTCTAATTCATCATCCTTCCATTCTATTCAGATTTGCATAAAGTCTAGGAAAAGGATTCATCATTCAAAATGGTTAGCACAAGAACCACTTCTACAGCTGCTGGACAAGAAGGTAGGGATGGACAGAATCCTGCTCAACAGCAGCCATCCAACCAAGACAATGTCGCTCATTCAGAACCGTCTGGACCAGTCACCAGGCAGGAGCTCCATACATTGCTCCAAGAGCTAACTCAAAGTCGGCAACAATTGGCCGAACAGTTGCGTGCTAATATTGAATTAACAAACCAACTGAACCGCCAAGGCCGCAGAAGGTCCAGACGAGATGATATTTCCCGCTCATCCACTGAAAGCTCTGCCTCATCTGACTATCATCATAGATCTACCCGTCCCCGATTGGACGGAAGTCATGCTCAAGCTGCTGGATATCAACCCACCCTGACTGTCGGACAATTGAGGGCAGGACCGTCAACCAGCTTCCAGGCTGGGCCATTAGCACGAGGTGGTCGTACTCCACAATATACTACGGACAATCATGTCACTGCTGCCACAGTAGAAACAAGGGTTGATACCCGACATCTTCCAGATTCAGGTAATCAACAGGAGGGACGTACTTCTGAACCATACGTCCCCGAAGATGCTGAGCCAAGGAGGCGAAACTTGGACCGTCGACAGCGCCCGGTCCAAACTCGCACTGTGGAACCCGACCATACCTTAGCTCAGCATGCTCAAAATGTAGCAATGCCAGACATCTCGACTTTGATATGTCAGATGATCCACGAAAGCCAAGGTCTTATCAACGACGATTGGGGGATTTCTCGAAGTCATACTCCTTTCATGGACGAGATACTATACGCTGAACCTCCTCGGTGATTCAGAATGCCAACTCTCCCTATGTACGAAGGAAATTCTGATCCCAATCAGCACATATTGAAATATGAATGGTCAATGAGCGCCGCAAGGGCCGACGATGCCGTGAAATGTCGAAGTTTCCCCATCTCACTGGGAGGAATTGCAACAATGTGGTTTACAAGATTACCTCCGAGATCTATCTCTTCATTTGACCAATTGGCTAAGAAATTTGTTGAACAATTTCGCATGCATGTCGCTAGACCCAAAGATGTTAACACCCTGTCCAGTGTTACCCAAGCTCGTGGGGAAACACTAAGGCGTTACTTGGAGAGATTCCATGCGGCATGTGTGGAGATTAGTAATCCCAACGACAACTCAATTTTAATGGCATTGACAAAGGGAATTGATCCCGATTCCGAATTTGGAAACTGGTTAGCCGGAAAACCACCCGCATCGTTGGACCGTTTCTACTCCAAAGCCGCTCAATTCTTACGACAAGAGCACGCGAAACAGTCTAGGAAGCAGGACGATGCGAAGCCCGGAAGTGAGGGAATACAAAGCAATGTAGCAGTTAAACAGTCCGGTGACAATTCCGGAAAAGTTCAGTTAAACATACAGAACAAACAAACTCAGCCAAGAGGTAGCAATGGTCAAAATAAGAAGAGAGATCCGAATCCAGGCCCACGGCATAGGGCTCCGATGTTCGAAAGTTATACACCATTAAATACATCGCCGGAAAATGTGTACCTACAAACTTGCAACACCGAACAATATAAGAAACCCGCTCCGAAGCGGTCATCGGAGAGGCAGATTCAGACAGGAAAGTTTTGTAGATTTCACGAGAGTTATGGCCACAATACAAATGACTGTCGACATTTGCAGGACCTCATAGAAAAGCTGATCAGGGAGAGGAAGTTAGATCAATTTGTGCGGGCACCACAGCCTGGTGGTGCGGGCCTGTCAAATCCAAACCGTACACAGGATCAAGAAAGACAAGAGGAACCCGCTCGTACAGGCGGGAGGCTAGTTATCAATACCATTAGTGGTGGTCCTCATCCAGCGGACAGAAGCTGGAGGGAAATGGAGTCGTATGCTAGCTCTATCAGGCATGCGAGCTTCGAATGATGCAGTAATTGTGAGGATGGAACCCCGGCTAAGCAACAAAAGACGATGTCCGACGATATCATATTTAGAAGCAGAGATGCTGACAAAATCGAAGCTCCAACAATTGACCCACTGGTCATATCTGCCCAGGTTGGTCCTGCTTGGATGAAGAGGATCCTGGTTGACAGTGGGAGTTCTGTAAACATTCTATTCAAACGAGCTTATGATTTAATGAAGATGGAAGCAAAAGACTTGAAACCCTGCCAATCTCGAGTTCACGGCTTCAATGGGAGTGCAACAATACCCATTGGGATAGTGGAACTACCAGTGGAGCTGGGGATTGGAGAACGCAGGAGAGTCCGACTGCTGCAATTTGTTGTTCTTGACATCGCTTCACCGTATAATGCATTCCTGGGTCGACCAGCCCTTGCTGAATTCAGGGCAGCCATTGCCCCGTGGTGTTTGACTTTAAAATTCCCAACTGACCATGGTATAGGAATCGTTCAAGGAGATCAGGCAGCAGGAAGAGCCTGTTACGTTGCTGAGTTGCGTGAAGCACAGAAGAAGGAGAAAGGAAAGGGCGTAGAGGAATCTCTCTGCGTCCGTTTTACTGATAATTGACAACTAGCGCCTGGGTCCCGGCCCGGGCGCCACTACCAATTCCTTAAAGATCTTGACCCTAGAGATAACGAAGATAAAGAGGAAGTTAAAGAGAATCAAGCGTCTCCAGCCGAACTGACTGTGGACGTCCCGGTCAGTGAGGATGACGACTCAAAAGTACTAAAAGTTGGGTCTCAACTGGGAAAACAGGTACAACAGGAATTGGTTGAATTTCTCCAAGCGAATCTCGATGTCTTCGCCTGGACGCACTCTGACATGTGCGGAATCTCACCGAACATTGCAAGTCACTCCTTGAATATTGATCCGCGACATGTTCAGGTCAAGCAAAAGAGGCGTGGTATGGATCTAGAGAGATCTGCCGCCCTTAAAGAAGAGTTTGACAAGTTGCAATCAAATGGTTTCATCCGAGATGCTCTATACCCGGAGTGGGTGTCAAATCCGGTAATGGTTCGAAAACCGAATGGGAAATGGAGAACTTGTGTCGACTACTCCGACTTAAACAAAGCTTGTCCGAAAGATAGTTTTCCACTTCCTCGAATTGACCAACTCGTAGACTCAACCGCAGGCCATGAATTGTTATCCTTTATGGATGCTTATTCCGGTTATAATCAAATACCTATGCATCTACCCGATCAAGAACATACCAGTTTCGTGACCGATCTGGGACTCTACTGTTACAGAGTCATGCCTTTTGGTTTAAAGAATGCCGGAGCAACCTACCAATGCTTGGTTAATCGAATGTTCGCTGACCAGATCGGGAATACCATGGAATTTTATATGGATGACATGTTAGTAAAGTCCCGATTTTCTACAGATCACGTCAGGGATTTAGATTCAATGTTCCGCATCCTACGAGAATATGGAATGAAGCTTAACCCATTGAAGTGCCACTTTGGCGTTGCATCCGGAAAGTTCCTCGGTTTCATCGTCAACGCTCGTGGGATAGAAGCAAATCCCAAAAAGATCTGGGCAATAAGGAATTTGCAAACTCCAAGGACCATAAAGCAAGTCCAGAGTCTCAACGGGAAGGTAGCAGCGCTAAGCAGGTTCATTTCAAAATCCACTGATAAATGCATTCCTTTCTTTGATCTAATCCGGAAGGGAAAACGAAACTTTGAATGGACCATGGAATGTGAAGGCGCATTCCGATCGCTGGTTCAGCATCTCTCTACACCACCGATCTTGTCAAAACCGATTGATCACGAACAATTATACCTTTATCTGGCAGTATCAGAGCATGCGATCAGTGCTGCTCTGGTCCGAGAAGAAGATCGAGTGCAGAAACCGGTCTATTATGTTAGTAAACGATTGATCGGAGCTGAAAGAAATTACCCCAGGTTGGAGAAACTAGCTTATTGCCCGGTCATTGCCTCAAGAAAGCTTCGTCCTTATTTCCAAGCTCATCCGCTTACTGTGTATACCGATCAGCCGTTACGATAGGTCCTCACGCGGCCTGAGACGTCTGGAAGGTTACTCAAGTGGAATATCGAACTGAGTCAATTTGACATTACTTATGCTCCGCGGAAAGCCATTCAAGGGCAAGTCCTAGCTGACTTCATAGCTGAATTTACTGTTCCAGACGACTTACCCGAAACCAGCGAATCTCCTGAATATGTCTAGAAACTTTATACAGATGGTGCATCAAACGATCGGTGTTCGGGCGCTGGTGTTGTACTAGAAACCCCCGAAGGTCGATCCATATGCTATGCTTTGAAGTTTGATTTTCACGCAACCAACAACGAAGCCGAATATGAAGCTCTATTGACTGGGTTAAAACTTGCCAGAGATCTGAGAATTATCGCTATAGAAATTTATTGTGATTCACAGTTGGTTGTGTGCCAGGTACGGGGAGAATATCAAGCAAGAGATCGAAGATTAGCTGCTTATTTAGCCCGAGTTCAGGAAGCACTGGATCAGTTTGATTATTATGCCATTTACTATATACCACGAGATCGCAATCAAATGGCCGATTCATTGGAAAAGTTGGCCAGCACAGGTGAGGCACAGCAAATGGGGCTCGTCCCCGTCGAAACTTTGTCCTCCCCAAGCATTGATCAAATAAAAATGAGCGATGTGTTTGAAACCTCTCCCTGCAGAGAATCATGGATGACTCCATATAGAAGTTACCTTGAGAATGGGATATTGCCTGAGCACCGGAATGAGAAAAGGCAAATTCTACGAAAAGCTTCACGATTCATCATACAGGATGGGATCATGTATAGAAAAGGTTATTCTGTTCCACTCCTCCAGTGTATCGCTCACGACGAAGTCAAACGAGTGTTACAAGACGTACACGAAGGAGAATGTGGCGATCACACCGGTGGACAAGCGCTTGCTAAGAAAATACTCCGATATGGATATTACTGGCCGACAGTGAACCGAGATGCAGCCAACTATGCCAGAAAGTGCGACAAGTGCCAAAAACACGCTCGAATTCCAAGGGCCCCACCTACCGAGATAACTCAAATGGTCAGTCCCTGGCCGTTCGCTATGTGGGGTATCGATATCATCGGCACTTTACCTCTGGCAAGAGGTGGTACGAAGTACGCCATCGTCGTAGTTGACTACTTCACGAAATGGGCCGAGGCCGAAGCTCTCGCAACGATTACGTCGAAGAAAGTAATAAACTTTGTAGTTCGCAATATCATTTGTCGATTTGGACTCCCGCATACCATCATCACCGATAATGGGACCCAATTCGAAAGTTCGGAGTTCAAGAATTTCTGTCAACGGTTTCATATTCATAAAAAGTTCTCTGCAGTCGCACATCCACAAGCAAACGGTCAGGTCGAAGCTGTTAACAAAGTTATCAAATCCATCTTAAAGAAACGACTGGAAAAGGCTGGGGGCAAATGGGTTGATGAACTCCCTATGGCATTATGGGCTTATCGAACAACTCACAAGACTGCAACTGGACACACCCCATTTTCCTTATCTTATGGCTCGGAGGCCGTTATTCCAGTCGAGACAGAAGTATTTTCTCACCGCGTAACTTATTACGATCCAAAAACAAATGCTATATTACTCGCTGAATCTTTGGATCTGTTAGACGAGAAACGGGAAGAAGCTGATTTGAGAGCGGCCGCATACCGAAGTCGGGTCGCCCGGTTATATAACGCCAAAGTTCGACCCCGAACCTTTGAACTCGGTGATCTTGTCCTCAAGAGAATCTACCTGGTTCCTTCACACATGAAACCAAATTGGGAAGGACCGTACGTGATTACACAAAGACTTGGAGATGGCACATTCAAACTATCAACCGTGGACGGTCTAGTTTTACCAAGGGCCTGGAACAGCGAGAGTCTCCGTCGCTACTACATATGACAGGCTTTATTTATTTCATTATGTTTTTTATTCAGCAATTTACTTTTGCATTTCGAAATTAGAATTTGTAATAAGGCAACTGACTTGCCATATTTTCTTATTTCAGCAATAAAATGCTATCTCTTCGAGCCAGAGCTGTGATTCATTAAATACAATGTACAACATCACGATGCACGAAGAGCTAAATTCCATCACATAGTGGGATTTATTCAAGTAGGGAGTGGCTATGAAGCAATCAACCACTCACTAAATGAAACCCGAGCTCGGGGGCAAGCCATCACATCAGGCCAGGAACGGGTTGATACACGACAACCCTTCACTTAACTCCGTACTCCAAGAGCGCGAGGCGGAGTATAAACATTTTCCTGACTCCGTACTCCCAAAGCGCGAGGCGGAGTATAAACATTTTACTTAACTCCATACTCCCAGAGCGCGAGGCGGAGTATAAACATTTTACTTAACTCCGTACTCCCAGAGCGCGAGGCGGAGTATAAACATTTTCTTAACTCCGTATTCCCAGAGTGCGAGGCGGAGTATAAACATTTTCCTAAATCCCAGAGTACTCCGAGAGCGCGAGCTGGGTACAAACTTTTTACTTAACTCCGTACTCCCAGAGTGCGAGGCGGAGTATAAACATTCCTTAACTCCGTACTCCCAGAGTGCGAGGCGGAGTATAAACATTCATTCAACTCCGTACTCCCAGAGCGCGAGACGGAGTATAAACATTCGCGAAACCCCAGAGTACTCCGAGAGCGCGAGCTGGGTATAAATATCAACAAACTCCAGACTCCGAGAGCGCGAGCTGGAGTATAAACATTGCTCAACTCCGTACTCCCAGAGCGCGAGGCGGAGTATAAACATACGTCAACTCCACACTTATCCCCAATGCTGGGGGCAGAACCATAATACATAACAAGTTGAAGACAAAAGGGAATAAATCTTCATTTCCACTATCAACAAAAAGAATCTGATTACAAAGTGGTTCAAAAAATTGCTACTAGTGGGAGCCGAATCCACGTCTATACACGGCTATAGAAAAAATCAACAAAATACTACCCCATGCAACAGAAAATTAAAGAAAGAGTTCAATCTTTCTTCTTCCTTATTTTCTTCTTCGGGGTAGCTCCACCAGATCCGCTGCCTGATTTTCCCCTCGACCGTTTGCTCTTTTCGGGCTTGTCCTCCGGCAGCGACATAATATCGACGTCTTCCTCAGAGCTTGAGATGACGGAAATTCTTCTCGGAGGACAAGTTGAAGGCATGGGAGCAGTAACAGAGAGTGGGGCAGGAGCAGCTTCAATAACTACAGTACCGCCCGGTGAGATCACCATTAATGGGGCAGGCCCTGACGGATTCATACCAGCAGTCCCTGCTGCCATCTCGGCATCAATCTCAGCAAGAACTTTGTCCTCGCGGAATGCTTGGGCCACATCGGATGTACCAGTAGCTGGCATAGATGAACTAACGGCCAGAGCAGCCCCACTCGTAGCATCGGACGGGTTGACGGAGGGATTGATGGGTTCATTAAGAAGCTCCTCAATCATTTGAGCGCTAAAAGAAAACATGTTTGCATCTCCCTCTTCGCCAACCAAGGTAGAAGTCGTGATGGCTTCAGTAAAAACAACCCCTTGTGTTTGATATGGAACTGAAAGTGCAAGAGGCGCAGAAACAACGACTTCAGTCACTGAAATGCGACAAAGCGAAGATTGTTAGCCAAGTGTGTTGCTTAAGGTTCTTCACAACTAAAATGCGGGAAGCGTTCAAATACCTTCCTTAGTCTGGACCGGGACATGGGCAGAATCATCGGCGAAAGATAATAGCGGTTGGTCAGGATTATATGCAGGAACAGACTGGGGATCTACCGCACCAGTGGTTTCGGGCAATGTTGGAATTACAGCTTCAACACTTGCCTCATGATGCGCGATCCCCGAGTCTTCGCATGTCTCTAGAGATTGAACACCAAGCTTTTCTTTCGCCATAGAAATCAACGCCTCATGAAGGACTTTCCTCTCATCCTCGGTGAGCAAACGCATCTCCAACTCAAAGTCGTCAAGTGTTTCATCTGGATGCGCTGCTCTCTTTTCATCCACCAGCCGGGTCCAGGCGTTGTACAGGATCATGGAGTCATCTCCCAGCCACGCTAAATTTCTGTGCTCCAGAACATTAGCGTTGTACGTGACCAAGAGATCATCAAACTCAGCATCAAGCCTGGACCTCTCCTCCAAAATCTTTTCTTGGATTTCTGCTTCTGCAGACTTAGTCTTGACCGCCGCCGTAGCAAGTTCGGCCCTAAGAGATACTGCTTGGTCGCAAGCCTCTTGTGCAGTGGCGTTTGCGTCATCCTTCTCCTTCACCATTTCGGCAAATTTGGCCTTGAGCTCGTTCAACTCTTTAACGGCTAAGTCTCGCTCAGCTGCAATGGTGGTGTTGCGGTGGCCCATCTCCTCTACCGTGGCGCAGTGTTCCTGTTGCATCCTCGCCATTTTGGCCACGACATCCTCATGTTTCTGAAGTGCTTCAAGCTCTGACTTCCGGAGCGTCTCCATTTCGGATTGAAGAACCTGAATTATACGTTTCTGTTTAACGATGTCAGCGTCGCGCTCAGCAATAATCCTCGCCCGATCAAAAGCTACCCTCGATGCTTTCGCTGCCGCTTTGTACCACTCCTTATACTGAGCATAGAAGTCACGGATATAATTGTGAGCAATGTTCTCAGCATCCGGGGGAATTCTTTTAAGATTAGGAGGGAAGACATAAGCATCCATACAAATTTCAGGAAAATCTCTTTTCATTTGCGCAAGTTTGATGGCTCCCTCACTTGTCAACTCAGCCGGAGCTTGTTCTATTATAGCGGCTGTTGTCGGTTCCATTCTTGGCTGTTGAGTATCAGGCCGAGAGGATTGAGAAGGCGGCTGTTGCTGTTGAGAAGGCCCGGGAAGATCAACTGGGGCCCTAGGAGGCGGAGGAGAGCGAGATCGGGGTCGGTACTGGTATCCCCGGTCTCTGTCAGAGTAATCATGGCCAGAACGGCCACGCGAGTAATCTCTATCTCTATCATAACGTTCTTGACTTGAATAGCCTCGTCCATGATCCCTATCTGTCTCTCTCCTGCGGGAATCATAAAATGGAGAAGATTGGCGCACGTTCCGGAGCCTATCCAAAGTGGAGCCTCTGCCTGACATTTCACCTGCGATAAAAAAGGATTACGGGTTAGGATCCGATAAAGCAATGTTTACTATGCAAAAGTCATGAAGTGCTGTGGAAGTGTGTGTAAATGTGTAAACCCCCGAACCGACCGGAAGTGTTGACCGCACTTAAAGGAAAGGGCTCGTTCATATTTAGGACATCTTGAAATTCCTCCAACCCAGGATTATGATAAATCGATATATAATCTGGGATAGGAATATCGTCAAGCCCTTTGAAAGAATCTCTCGAATGAGAAGCGGCGGCCTCAGAAATCGTGACCCCGGAAGCGGGAGGAAACACATCTACAGATTTCCCCCCCTTGGACTTAAGTTTTTTGGAAACGGCGGCCTTGCCTTTCCGTTTTTCTCCCGATTCTTCAAAGTTTCCCGAGAGATCAGCCATCGGCTCCGAATCTGTATGGGTTCTTTCTTCATCACTCGCTTCGGTTATGGTGATTCCGAGCGGTTTCTTCACCGTTTTCTTCTTCGTTTTCTTCTTAGTTTTCTTCTTGTTCTTCTTCTTGGAGGCAGGCTTTGCCAACCCTTCGATAACTATACTTTGATTGATTTCGATCAGACCGAGAGTTCTTAAGTTATAGTCATCCATCACCGAGTCAATATGTCTTAGCTCACTCGAAACTTCTTGAAGACTTCGGACTATACCCCTGAAGTACCCGCCATCGGGTCTGGAAATAATGGCTGTAAGAGAAATAAGATGTCAATACTAACGCCAAAAAGCAATTGGTCAAGAGAACAGGTTAAGGCACTTACGTCTAGACAACCATCGCCTAGCAAAACCCGGAGGGCATCGAACATAGAACCATTCGTTCTTGAAATAACTCAGTCGGGTCCAGGCTCCGACAACAACTTGGCAATTCCTAACTGCCTCCATAAATGTGAAAGACGGGCTATCACCCCTACTCTTGAAGTTAAATATATGTCTAATCTCGGTTGGCCTTGGCGGGCGAAAGAGACAGTCCATAAATATGACAAAGGCACTGTTCAGCAACGCGTGCCCGTTGGGATGAAGTTGTGAAGGAGCGATTCCTAAATATGATAGCATCCCTCTGATATATTGATTGAAAGGAGGGAGAGTTCCGGCCGCGCAAGCATGGCGATAGAAAGCTGTATATCCATCAGGCGGATTGTGCGGTCTATCATCGGCATTAGGCAATAACACATCATCCAGAGATATATTATGCTTCAAGCATATTTGTCCCAACAACGATTCGGAGATGTTAGATTGAACCGAATCAACAGGGTCTTCAATAAATATAGCCTCCGGCAATTCATCCGGAGCCATGTCAATTACGTCGGCAGGAATATCGGGAATCTCAAGCACCGGAGGGGTCGAGCTCTGTACCTCTTGTTGTTGGGAGCTCGAAGATTCCATAATTAACTAACTCATCATAAAGAAATGTTAAGTACATAAAGAGCCCGTGCATTCACCAGTGTGAAGTGTATGAACGTGTCGTGCCGTGCAAGTGCTGTGCGTTACTTAAGCAGATTCTACAGATTAAAGCAAGATGTCCATACGACAAAAACTTGGGGATTTGGGAACGAAGATGACCGTCATCGCTGACCGTCACTTCTGCACCATCCAAACGCCACTGACCACTTCAAGTATAAACCAGTCGTATTATTGGTTAAGTCATGGTTCCATCGACAAGCTTCAAAGGAAATTCAAGTTTAAATCTTTCAGTCAAGTTCGATTATGCAAAGCCGAAGCTCGTCGGAGTCAAGTATGCAAAAGTTCATTATGTTCGTCAGAGTACAAACTTGAGGTTGGTCGTAGTTCAGATAATGAAGCAAATCAAAAGAGCAACGGTATCAGAGGACGAAGACGTTCGAATCCATCGACTTCGAATCGATAAGGGTCGAATCGATGGAGTTCAATTCCAGGTACTTCGAATCCAAATGGTTCGACTCGATGTAACTTTATGATAGGGGAGCGCTTTGAATCCATGAGCTCCACGATACTTCGAATCGATCAGTATTCAATTCCTTCGAATCGATCTAGATAACATCACTTTGAATCGATCAAATCGATACCCTTTCCCTTCAAGTCATCGATTCGAAACCTTGCCCTCGAGATCGATTCGAACCGATCAAACCTGGATCGATGCGAAGCAACGGGAAGCGACACTCTAATTGTTATAACCCGAAAGACATCACTCCTCGACTCCTTCGAGTCGACCCATTTCATTCAGATCTCACCACTCCTCAGAATTTGTACCAAGACGAAGATAGTTCTAACATTTTTCATCTCGAATCAATCCTTTAGTTACCTGATTCGATTACGAGTGGAAGCGTGGACGAATTCGATCGATTCGTGGAAAACACGATAGTTTTATCTCTGGGAGATCGATTCGAAGAAACGGCTGAAGCAATGGTAAAAGTAAAAAGTGAGAAATGAATAGGACCCCAGTATATATAGGGGAAATGTGGCGATTCGCCTCCCGGTATACCTGACCGGCTTCAACAGGTGAGGACATAGACTCGATTCGTTACGGCGACTACGAATCCATGAGACAGGGCGCTGGAGTCGACTCAGACTCCCGCATGCGTTGGTAATAAAACATGTTCGAATCCATTACAACCCACTACGTTCGAATCCATCCCAGCAACATCGATTCGAAGAAACCACCGAGCAAGGGCTGGGTTGAGTATCGCATCGACTCGAAGCACGAGGTCCCTCAAATCCTCGATTCGAAGGTCATCGATTCGAAGAAGCATAAGTTCGAATCCATCAAATACCACCGATCAAATGGACGAAACATTTCCATATGAAAAATTGATTATCAACTCTTTATGGCGACTCAGGAGAGGATCGATACAAGGGGATGATCATAAGACAATTATAAAAGCAATGTTTTAACTCGAATCTCAAACCGGTCCAGGAGAGGACCAATACAGAATTCGATAACAAACCAAACTAACAACGACTTGCGATCGCGCAACGTTAACCAAAGTCAAGATAATACACGTATGCACATATCTCTGACTAATGTTCGATCTTTGTCATTTACAGGGATCAAATGTTCATCTCGTCTTGTCTCAAAACACTAACAGCCAGTCACAATTATACGACGGTCAATTACAGCGATACAGAATGCAACTTTCGGTAAAGCATGTCATAGCTGTCCAATGAGAGACTGCAGCCTTTCAAAGCACGTCATGTTTACACAAGACGTACTTTAGGGGGCAAATGTTATCCCGCCTTTTGGCAAGGCCGAGATATCAAGGAATTGACTAGAGGATATGGATTATGCATCCTCGGCGTCGAGTGACCACTGGATATCCCCAGATATCGATGAATTTTACCCGAGTCCGGATCGGGCTACAATTGATAAGACACGTCAAGTAGAGTCCTGAGAACCAATGTTCCAATTTTCGGGTCAATCCGAGTTCGTACACTCAAGATATCACCAACGGAAAATGGAGAAGACAGCCTTGTATTCGAATCCATAAAAGGACCCTATAGTCGAATCGATGAGGTAGGAATGCCATTCGAATCCGTCAGAGCAAGATCCATTCGAATCAATCAAGGGTCGACTCCATCGACTTCGTACCCATCAGAGCAAACCCTGTGTTCGAAACCATCGAGTTCGCCCCTGTTCGAATCCAACAAATTTCCCTACTTCGAATCCATAGAGAGAAGGTGCCTCGAGTCCATGGAGCATAGCCTTGCTTCGAATCCAGGAAGAGTACCTATCTTCGACTCCATCAAGCGTGTCCTCTCTTCGAACCCAACAAGGTAGGAGACCTTCGAATCCGTACATTTAAGGATGCTTCGACTCCATTGCCTCGAATCCATTGGAGCATTCCCCTCTTCGAATCCATTCAGCAATAAATTCTTCGTATCGATCGACTATGGGAAGCCCTGATCGATACGAGGGAAGCGGACGACTCGATCGATTCGAAGGAGCATACCTTCGAATCCATCGCCTCGAATCCACCAAGTCATAACAACTGAAACCATGGATTCGACCCAGTCAAACCAGAGTGAAAAGCGGATCGATGCGAGATGCATGCGCCACGACACCATGAGCATCGAGTCGACCCTATCGATTCGAAGGGATCGATTCGAAGTGTCCAAGTTCACTAGAAATGCAATCTTGAATCGATCATAACTCAAGTTCTACCAGCCCAAATGCCATGAAATTTTCACAGAAGCTTAAGCACATGATGAAGAATGTCCATACCAAATTTCAGCTCGATTGGACTCTTTCTTGATCGATTCGAACCAAGGGTCGATTCGAACCAAGGGTCGAATCGATCCCAAAGTAGGCCCGAATCTCCAGATTTCGGCCATGTGGCCCCCTCACGTGCCAGAACTAGTCTCCCCAAATTTTAGGCGAAATATCAGCCTCCTACACCTATAAATAGAGCCCCTGGTTATTCAGAAAAGAGGTCGGATAATTCTAAGTACTGAAGAGCGCCCAGATTCTGCCAGACTTACTCCAGAACACCGCCGCTGCTTTAGATTGAGACTTAGCATATAAATTCAGTTGTATTACATTATAAACTACTGTAATCTTCAAGTATCGAGCAATAAAATCATCAAACTTCATAGTGGACATAGGCAAAACGCCGAACCACTCTAAATCGCCTGTCTTTGCAACTTATTTTCTGTTACTCGGAGTTTTTGTTAGATAATCCACAGTTTTAATTTTCATTCTTCACTTTTATCTCTTCAAAAACTTCCGAAGAGTGTTGTGCCCATTTTTGGTACAAACAATAACTGTGATTTGGTGCTTTCAACGGCGTTTGGGTGTTAGTGACCAATTTTGGCGCCAACAACTGGTATAAGAATGTTATTCCTGACTCGAGTGTTTTGTGTTTTGCTTCATGCTCGGGTCAGACTGAGTGACACGACATTTAAGACTCACCTTTGGAACTTGGAGCTTTGCTTGAAGATCAGTCTTTGTCAATTCAGCTTTCCAGTTACTTCAGTTTATTCCAGTTATTTTGTTCAGACTTTTCATTGGCATTTGTATTAGTATCTACTCTGTATTTGATATTTATGTGGTATCTTCTGTGGTATCTTGTTTCAAACTCTGATGTTTATATAATAGCTTCATGAACTACTATTTATCTATTCCGCTGCTTATTGTTATATTACTCTGTGTCTGTGATTCTGTGATTGATTTATTTACTGTATATGCTGAGTTTTTCCAAATATAAATTAACAATCTGTTGTTTTGAGCAATTCAAGTCTGAAATGAGTGGACGATTGTCGATTCGAACAGTTCAAAAAATCAGGTCGTTACAAGTGGTATCAGAGCTCTGGTTTTGGCAAAACTTAACATATGGAGTAAAAATTAATTTCAGAATCACCTTCGTTTGAGCTTGAATTTCTTCCTCTTTGATTCAGATTCCCTTTGAATTTTGGAACATTCCTCGTTTCTAAGATCCATTCTGTTCCTTTCCTGTTCGTGTTCTTCTTGATTCTGGAGCATCCCATAGCTCTATTTTTGTTGATCTCTATAATAAATTTGAGCACATCTTGCCACCTCATTTGGCAACTTCATCCGTATGTTTGATTAATCCCATTGGCGGTCCCGCATTGTATGATTTGTAAAGGGGTGAAACTCCTTTATAACTGGCGTCGATTTACCGGAGATTTCTACGTCCTCGGTCTTGATGCTGTTATTTCTTGCAAAGCCTAAACCGTCTCTATCTAGTGAACGACCAAGGAAATTCTCTTGTGATCGTATGTCTAATGCCTCAGGATTTTGCAGGCAGTTCTGTCTCTTCGCTTGATTCACAGCCTAGTGATCTTGACTCCACCCATGTTGTCTAATTATTTTTGGATATCTTTGGTGAAGCCACTCCTCTTCCTCCCAAGAGGGAAACTGAATTCCGCATCGAACTTATTCCTGGAGCTCGACCTGTTGTCCTTCCTCCAGAATGAATGGTTTCCGTGAATGGTTAGTCATGCCCTTTAGATTAACCAATGCTCCTGCCTTCTTCGTCGATCTCGTGAATCGCATTTTCTGCGATGTTCTCAACGAGTTTGTCTCTATTTTCTTTGATAATATTCTCATCTTTTTATAAGTCTCGGTTGACCCAGTTAAGGTCGTCGCGATTAATATAAGTTTATCCATCTTTTCCTCTTTGTAATTTAATTATCTTATCTTCCTTTCGAGCCTATCTTATTAGTTAATATTCCCTTTGATTAGGGTCACTCTAATTTGAACCTTGATCTATGTTCTAAATCCATTCTTGAACCATCCTATGAGAGAACGTATTTGTAATAGATATTAAAATGTTTTATATTGTGTTGTTTGAGTTGATAAGTTTGATTTTTGGTCTCAATCGATTCGTCTAGCCAACGCTATCGATAGGAATTCCAAAATCCTTGAACAGAGCAAACTGACACAATATTGTTTTCAAATTGGTAAATGATATAAATTTTTGTATGATTAAATTTATGTAAGAGTATAATTTTCTGAAATTGGATAGTTAAATGAATTGGTTGTTAGAAGTGATAATACTAGATTATCATTTATTGTTTTGTCAACCATTAACTATTGTTATATATTATAAGTGATGAGTTTGTTCAAACATGGTTTATAAATCTGAATTGCAAAAGAAATAAATTTAAAATAAGGATTTGAGAATTTAAGATTCTGGTGCTCTTCAAAAAAATTTTTTCAAGGTTTTGAGAAAATATATTATTTGAAGGTATTTTGAATGGAAATTGTTTCTAAAGAATTTTAAAGAAGTAAGCTAGTACTCTCCCCTACGTCGCTGGAAAATAATTTCGGTGATGACTGCAGCATCATCGACATTCATTTTCGAGTCTCGGCTCGGAGGGGAGAGACCACTTGGTATCTTTCCTACACTTTTGTTTTGGAAACTGGATTTGATTTGAAATTCTTGAGTATGATTTGGTGTATAATATATATATATATATATATATATATATATATATATATATATATATATTTCAAAATGATTTGAAGTGAAACCGGAAATTAATCCTTAAATTTTGTGTAAAGAGATGGTTTTCAATTATTGAAATAAAGAAAATTTTTGAATAATTGGAATGTCTAAAATGAGAAATGAAATTAAAACAACTTGAAACGGTTGAATTTGGATAAAAATTTATTTGTATAATACTCAATTGCATTCTAAAACATATATAGCTTATCTGAAATATTCAAAAAGTAAAAATGTTAATATGAATTTGTAATTGAAGGTTATACAAGAGAAATTTAAGTAACAAAATGTTTAAACTAAATTTTTGCTTAATAAAAATGTTGAAAATGAAAGAAAGTTTGTATAGTATTTAATTACATTTAAAACATTAATAAAACTTACCTGGAAGATTGAATGGAATTGAATAATATACAATATAAAATATAAGTAATAAGATGTTTAAAATGAAGTATTGTTAAGAAAATTTATAAATAAAATTTAGTGGTAATAATAAATGTTACACACTTAATCCATGTTGCAAAATACGTTAAGTGAATAAATTAAATAATAAATGGGCTAAATAAAATATAATTTGTTTTGAAAGAAAATGAACTTAAATTATAAGGGAAAGTGAATTGGCTGGGAATGTAAGTTAGTTTAAAGGTAAGTTAATTAGAATAATAATAATAAATAGAAAATCATATAGTTTGAATTAATAGCTTTGAATTAACAAGCTTTGAATTGAATAAAATAATGGAAATTAAGTGTGGTATTTGGCACTATTTATTTCAAATCTATCTTTCCTTTCTGTTACTTCTATTCTCATATCTCGTTCCTTTTCGGGGACGAAAAGTTTTGAGTGGAGGAGAGTGTAACGACCCGTATATTTTAACGATTTTATAACATAATTAATTGAAATTTTTCATGAAATTAAATTATAAAATTTTGCAATGAAAATTTGCTATTTGGAATACGTCTATTTTAACATAGCAAATGGTAAAGTTTCATCGGAAAATATATAAGTTAGTTCTGTTGTGTAAATTTCAATTTCAATTTAAAATCAGTTGATTTGATGAAAATAAAATGTTTTCAAAATCTGAATATTTTTATACAATAAAAATGTAAATCATTTTCTGAGTGAGACGTCGTATTTCGTTTCGCCAAATTTGGACTGCTATAGCCCCGTTTATCTTATTTTCGGCAAATTAGCAGTAATTTCGTAGCGAATATTGACTTTTGATAGAATGATCATATCGCTGATATCTATATACCATTTTGTTCGTCTCGTGGTGCTGATCTTCGCAGTATATTCATTCCTGTATTTCAGCGTCTGGTACGGGTCGAAATCTGCGAAACGATTTCTGTATCGGTTCCGCATTTGGGCTTTTGGGTTCTTGTGTCTATTCAATTGTCCTCCGTGAGAAATCCAAAAGCCATAACTTTTAACATTCCAGAAAATTTAATAATATTGACTGTCACAATTCCCCTGGTTTGATATTTATGCTGGTTCGTGGGTTCCTTTCAGCCTCTTCTCTTTCCTTTCTTTTATTCTGACATTTCAATTGAGAATAAATAAATTATAAAGCTTTCAGTTTCATATATTGGTTCCACTCCTCTTCGCTTTGAATATATATATATATATATATAGAAGTGTGCTTTGGGTAACCTACTTCTTTTTGCTTTGATAACTTGCTCTCGCCTTATCAAAACTTAAGGAAAAGGTAATATTATATATATGCTTCCATTTGTATTTTTAGAACCTGCTTGCTCTTTTTTTTCTTCTTTTCCCAAGCCTGCCATGGCCTTCATAGCGGCGTCACCCTCTCATCTTCTCCTTTCCCTTCCCTCATCAACCCACTGTCAGCCTACCACTCCTACACCACCTGGATCCGCTCCTCACCCTAAGCAAACGGCCTCCATCAACGTCACTCCCCTCCCACATGAAACCCGAAGCCACCTAGACCCTGAACCACCCACAGCTGAACCACTCCGAGACCGTCCAAACCTCCGCCCATCTTCCCTCCACCACGATAGCGGCCTTCACTCCATAGCACACGTCCTTGCTCCTCCCACGTCCAAGCATGGCCGCATCCCCCTTCATCCCCACGCTCAGCTACCTTGAAACACTATCGTGAAGCCTACCCAGATCCGCACCTAGCCACCTTGCAGCTGCAACTCCCATCGACTCCGTGCCCGACAGCCCCTTCCCTTGTTCCTAGATGTGCCACATCCACCACAGTAGCTCTCGGCAGCTAATAAATCCTCCGCCTTCAGCCACTTGCTTCTCTGACGCTCCCTTCCACGCTACTCGACCATCCCTGGCCACTGTCGAATCCCTGCCTCCCTCCAAACGAGCAGCCATCATCCAGAAACCGATATGCAACCACCTTTGCTTGTGACCTGCTCCCTTCTTCATTTCTTCCTGCGATGCCTTAAAGAATATATATATGTTAAAGCTAGAGTATATTTTGATTCTTTGTTTTATGCTTTTTCCAGTTTTTCTTTACAGTTTAATATATGTGTTTTATATTCGAATCCTTTTTACCATTTATATTTAAAAAGCGAGTTTACACTTCTTTGCTTTATATTCAAATTGATTTTTTTATATTTTTTGATAAATATAAATTTTTAAATATAATATGAAGATTTTATTTTGATTTTATTTGATGTGTTTAAGAAATAATGAATTTGAATATAAAATATAAAGATTTTATTTTATAATGTGTTTAAATATACGTGTTATGTAGTATTTTGAAATATATGTATATATAATATGTTATGTTAATATTTTGAAATGAATATAATATATATATATATTGGGTTTTGAATTAAAAAATTTGATTTAAAATATATATATATATATATATATATATATAAAGAAATGATTTTTGAAATATGTGTTTTAAATTTAATACTGATTTTCAAATATATATATATTATAAAGATTTTATTTTTAAATACGTGTTAAATTTTAGATTTTTAAAATATATAGCTATATATATATTTGTTTCATCGAATCCATCGAGTTCAAGATCGTGCCTGCTTCGCTTTGCTTCGCTTTGGATTTGTCGTAGAGTTCGTGATTCAAAATTCGTAGCTTGTCGTGTTGTCTATTTTCTCTAGCCTCGAAAGGTGAGCAATCACTCACGATTAACAGTCTTATATATAGTAAATTTAATTCACATTGAAATGACAATTGAAATATGCTGTTAAATTTGAATTGTTAAATTATTTAATTGTTAAATATGATATGCCATTATCTGAAATTGTTCATCTATGACATATGACACCATGAGATGTTAATTGTATATTTAAATTTGTTAACCGTGATATATGCTCATCATTGATATGTTATGTTATTTTATTTATTCTTCTCACTCTGCAAGTTCCTTGTTAGTTTAGAAATTCCCTATGGGTTGAAATGATACATACCCGAACGATTTTGTAGATTAGGGTAGAATCGTTATGGGTTGAAATGATAAACCCAAGCGATTTTTGTTAATTTTAAATTTTAGGATTGCGGGTTCAAATGATATACCCGTAAAATATTAAATTTAAATTGCGGATTGAAATGATAAATATCTGTATCACTTAACCATAGGATAGAAAATTATATACGGACACCGTTGGTCTATTTTTGAAAATGATTTCCAAAGTTTTGAAAGGAAATATATGGGTTTGATAAATATTGATTTTTGAAATATAATATAAGGATTTTAATATGTGTAAAAATTTAGATTTTAAAATTATATGTTTTGGAAATTTTAAAATTATAAGTTAAGTTTGAAATTGTAAAATTTTACTTATAACTTTATCATTTTTAAAATATATAAAATAAGATTTAAAATAGATTAAATTATAATAAGATGTAATTTAATAATATTTAATATAATAAAATTTAATTTGATAAAATTTAATTTAATTAATATAATATTTTTTAAAATAATTATTTAAGATTTATATTAATATTCAAAAATAGATTTTGTAATAACTTTAATAAATTAAGGTTGGAAAGATAAATTGAAATTGATTTGTAAATTAATTTGTTTAAGAATTGTATTTAAATAGAAATTGATTTGTTTGAGATTTTAAGATATAAATTTATAACCAGATAATTTGATTTTAATTAATGGTGAATAAATGAATAAATGAATATTTTCTTTTTTTGGCAAAGCCGACGGGGTTAAATGGACCCCTACCATTTTATTGCTACACCAAGAGGACGAAGAAGAACAAGTCAAAGACTTGCAAGAAATACAAGGAAAACAAAGTGCAACAATCACTGGGAAAACAAAGAAAACACAACACAAAACCGAGGAAAATAGAAAGGGAGACTAACAGAAGATGCCAGGGTCAATCGCAAAAGAAACATGGCAATAAATGAATATTTTCGAATTTAAATAAGATTGAAATTGAACATTTAATTTTGATTTAAATTTGAATTTGAGGATTTTATTTAAATGTTTATAAATGTGATTAAATGAATATTGTTAGAATTTAATACAATAGAAGATAGATATTTAAAATTTGATATTGGTTTAAATTTGCAATTTGAGATTTTACTTAAGTGTTATTAAAATTGTTTAAGTGAATATTTCAGATTTGAATAAGTTAATGTTGAAATTGAAATATGAATGAATTTTTTTTTTTGAGTTATTATAAATTGTTGAATATTTAACTTTGAAACCTACTGAATCGAAAATTGGTTTAATTTTGTAGTTTAAATCTGGATTTGAAATCGATAAATTAAAATGGTTTTAAGTGATAATTTGAATCGAGATTGATTAAATTGAATTTAGAACTAAAGGTGGATATGAATTTATTTGTGAAATTAGAAGAAATAATTCTAATATATAAACTATTTTAATAAATAAATTATTTTAAATGTATAACCTATTTTAAATATAAACTATTTTAATTTATAATTATCTTAATATATTTACTATTTTCAATATTTAAACTGTTTAAGTTGGAAGGTGATATGATTTCGGAAGTGAATATGATTTCGAAAGAGATGTGATTTTGAATTGAATATGATATTATGATATGAAGTATAAACTATTTGAAATATAAAATGACCATGGTGTGAAATTAACGTTTGGTTGTTAAAGAGACCGGGATCAGATATTATCATACTCTCTGCCAATACCGAAAACCACTTTAACAACTATGTACGTGGTGGAGATTCCAGAACGAAGTAGGATGGTTTAGTGACGATTCTGTATGAGGTATTTACGTAGCCCTGACTCCTGTGAGTCAGCTTAGATGTGATTAAAACAGGAGCCAGGCCGGGCCAAGTGAGGTCATTCCTCCGATCGAACACATTTCTTCGATACCATTATATTACTTTGTGATTTGATTGGGTGCACCTTTTGATTTGGGAGTGTGTCTCGAGGTGGGCGGTAGTAGCTGCTATGCGTTACCACCAGTCCGGATCCGCAAATGGTATATCTACCCTGTCATTGCTTCGTGTTCACATGCCCTATCACGCCTTCTATGAGTTTGTTCTGTACCGTACCTATAGGGTGTCCTCTGGGTAAACCACCGGTTTGGTGGAGCTTACGACATTGTATAGACTATGGGAATATATAAAATGTGTTAAGGGGGATATGGGTAACGCCTTAATGCTATTTTAATAGTTTACTTTACTATAGACATTATTTATGTAGCGTATTATACTATGTATGTAGATAGTTTAACGGATCCTTAGAGGATGGAAATCACAAACATCCTTTAATTTACTTGTATTTCAGTTGACATTTCCCTTGTGTTGAATTTACTGGTATAAGAATGTTAATCGTGACTCGAGTGTTTTGTGTTTTGCTTCATACTCGGGTCAGACTGAGTGACACAGCATTTAAGACTCACATTTGGAGCTTGGAGCTTTGCTTGATGATCAGTCTTTGTCAATTCAGCTTTCCAGTTACTTCAGTTTATTCCAGTTATTTTGTTCAGACTTGTCATTGGCATTTGTATTAGTATCTACTCTGTATTTGATATTTCTGTGGTATCTTCTGTGGTATCTTGTTTCAAACTCTGATGTTTATACAGTAGCTTCATGAAATACTATTTATCTATTCCGCTGCTTATTGTTATATTACTCTGTGTCTGTGATTCTGTGACTGATTTATTTACTGTATATGCTGAGTTTTGCCAAATATAAATTAACAATCTGTTGTTTTCAAGTCTGATACGAGTGGATGATTGTCGATTCAAACGGTTCGAAAAATCAGGTCGTTATTGTATCTTTGTATATTCTCCTCCATTCTAATTTGATATCTCTTACTGCACCTCGAAAACCACCCCTCAGCTTTATTTTGGACCATAAGAAATGACAGTAAGAGCATTTAAAAAATAGATGGTGGACATCTTCAACTACAGATGAGCAGAACACGCATGTGGTAGAGATTGATAGGCCTTTGTATGAAAGATTGCGCAGTGTATGAATAGCTTTACGAAATACCTTCCACAACATATAACTATAACTTTCGTCAGCATATAGATTCCATATACGTCTGAACCAAGGAAAGCAACCAGATCTTGTTTCCTCAGCAAGCACATTGTATATTGTTTTGGTGCAGTGCTCTTTCATTTTTTCAGACCATCTGTATTCTTCAGCATCAATGTAATTGTATGGCTTGCCATTATATTCATTTCATAGGGCATTAACAGTAGCATTGCTGGTAATTGACAATTTGATACTGCCATTGACTATATAATTAGTAGCTTTAGCATTTAGAGAGATACCTGATTGTATCAAGTTGTCATATGACAATGTATTTCTGTAGAATCATACCACGATCTATCCAGGGTGTAGTCCAGAATTTGGAAGAGCTGTCAGTTGCAAGGAGTAACTGAGGGTGTGGTAACAATATATCACGCATTTTTAATAAATGGTAATTTTGACTATTTTGAAGTCATATTGATGTTTAAGCTTGAAATGGCTTTTAACAAATTAAAGGTGGGTTAATAATTTATATTAAGTTAAATAATGATGAATAAATGAGTTTTGGAATTTATTTTAGTAAATAATGAACTTATATTTAATTATTAGGGTTATGAATGAATATCGATTATAGGAGGCCTAATATGATAATCAGAGTTAATTATTTTTAAATAGATAATTATGTGAAATACAAATTCCTATAATGCAATACCATGTGGTTAGGTTCTAATATTGAGTTGATACAATTTCATTTGGGATTTTGAGTAGTTTAGTTATATAGAGAATTGTTTTGCGGGATGAAGAAAATAAAATAAAATGAGTGAATGGCTTATTTGCAGCCATTAACCCATAATTCAATTTAGAAAGAATTGGCTCCTTTCCTTTCTAATTATCTCACCACTATTCTAGAATTTCCATTCATTCTCTACAAACTAAAGTATGTAGCTCATTTTTTCATTCTGAAAATGAAAAACACACCTTACCTCCCTCTTTGAAACCAAAATCATAATAAATAAAATAAATTTCCATAAATTATAAAATTTAAATATATGCTTCTTAACTAAGAACTACATATGTAACGACCCGCTATTTTCAACCATTCGCATCCGCACATGTCGGACTTGAATTGCTTAAAAAATCGCGTTTTAAATAAAAATACGGCAAACTCATCATATACAATAAATAAATAATCATAGATCACAGACACAGAGTAATATAATGCAGCGGAAGTAAAAGAGATAGTAGTTCATGAAGCTACTATATAAATACATCAGAGTTAATTAAGATACAATAGGAATACCAAGATACAACAGGAGTAACAGTATGATAATCGAGTACAACTCAGAATACAACTGGAATCAATGGATAACAAAATGAATAGATATCTGGATCTTTAAAGCAAAACTCCAGCTCCAAAGGTGAGTCTCAAATGATGTATCACTCAGTCTGACCCGAGCGTAAAGCAAAACACAAAACACTCGAGCCAGGACATACATACTTATACAATGTAAACCAACTCAAGTGAACTATAATAAAAGGTACAAGTAACTTAAAGAATGCTTGGGATCTCCCATTCTTTAAGGATCCGTTAAACTATCTACTATGTAGTAATATTCGCTATTATAATAATGTCTAATATAAAATAAACATACTTTTTAATAGCGTCAAGCGGTTACCCATATAGCCCTTAACACGTAATAGTCCCGGTAGTCTATCCAATATTAGCATACTCCCAAAATGGGGGCTACCCTCGATACTCCACAGGCTACGGGAGAAATCATAACTCGTAGTAAAGCTCGCTATGGTAGGTGACACGGCACAACAAGGCAATGCCAGGGTAGATATACCAATTATGCATCCGGGCTGATGGAAACGCATAGCAGCCACTACCGCTCCACCTCGAACAACACTCCCAAATCAAGGGGTGCAACCAATCAATCACAATGTAATAAAATGGTATCGAAGAAGTGCGTCCGATCAGAGGTGCTACCTCATTGGCCCGAGAATCGCTCCTGTTTTAGCCACCTTATGCCAACTCAAGGGAGTTGGGTCCACGTATATACCTTAGGATCGTCGCCACCATTCTACTTCATTCTAGAAACTCCACCGCGTACACAGTTGTTAAAGTGGTTTTCGGTATCGATAGGGAGTATGTCCATATCTGATCCCGGTCTCTTTAACAACCAATCGTTATTATAACCCGTGGTTATAAATTTTAAAACAGTTTATATTTCAAATCAAAATACATCCTTTAAACCATTTCAAAATCATATCATTTATTTCAAAATAATACATACTTTCAAACCTAAAACATATCCATTTCAAAACCAATTCAACAATATATCATTCCCATTTCAAAAATCAAAGCAATAATATATCATTTAAATTCCAAACTAAATCAATATATTTCTTTCAATTTATTTAACTTGAAATATTCTTTTAAATCATATTAGACCAAACCACCTTATAAAGTCATATCCTTGAATCTTTAATTTCAACAAGTTTCAAATTAATATATATTTAAAGACAATTCTTAATTAAATACAATTCCAATTAATTTCATTTCCAAACCATAGTACTTTCAAATTCATAACAATTCTGAAACCAAACTTTTTAAAACTAAAATACTTGGAGATCATAACACTTGAAATATTGTCATTAGGACCTCGTAATACTTAGAAAAATCATAATACTTCTAAATTAATATTCATTACCAAAGTTATAACATTTTAAGTTCATTCATTCAATTATATCAATTTTAAACATTGTATTAACTCATAAATTTCAAAGTGGTATATATTCAAATCAAAATAATTCATTTACACCATTTAAATATGAAGTCATTATACTTACAAATCAAATATTCAATTCCCAAAAATTTAGCCTTTTCTGAGCTCATTTATTCACTTAAAACTTCAAACAATTTAAATTTCAGCTTTCGCAGCACTTGGAAAATGCTACGGTAAGTTACATTGAAACAATTCAATTCAGCAAAGACTAAAAACTGCTGTGATAGTCCAGTATTAGTTGAAAAATAGTTTATTTCAGCAAAGACAGCATTTACAAAACTGCTGTAACAGTTCAGGGTTTAAATTAAAAAGGTTTAATTCAATTCAGCAAAGACATCGTTTAAAAACTGCTATAGTAGTTCAATTATATTCAAAAATCACATTTCGGCCAATTGCAGCACTTAACAAGTGCTACCATAGCCCTTAGTTAAATTTTAGCCTTAAAGTTTACTTCTGCAACTACAGCACTTACAAAGTGCTGTAGATTCTATTTAGTTCAGTTTTTAGTTCATTTTAGAAACGATAGCATTTCTGAAGTGCTACTAAAAGAATTTCCAGATTTACAATAGAATTTCAGCAACCATTTAACTTCAATTTAAATCATTTTAACTTATAAAATTTCATATTTTCCACTTTTAAAATGGTCACTTAATTACCCTTTAATTTAGAATTTTATATAGGAAAATTCTACAATAATTATCAACTTTTCAACAATTCATTTATTTAATTCAAGTGTAAAATTTTCCTATTCTTTACATTTTTCCTTTACACTTAAATTTAATTTACCATTTCATAAATTAAACTTAATTTCCATTTTTATTTTCTTAACTTAACTTTTATTTTTAAACCAAATTTCACATTTCCAAGTCAAGTTATATTTCCAATTTTTCTTTTAAGTATTCATTTATTTAACATTTTTAATACATAGAAAATCATTTTTCACTTTATTAAATCATTTTAAAAACCAAATTTAAATCAAAGTATCAAAAATTTACATTTTCAAAATACTTAAAACTTCCAGAAAACATATATAAAATAACCACGGGTCTGTATAATATTTTCAAACCTAGGTCAAGTGATACGGATAATATATCATTTCAATCCGTAATTTACAAAGAAAAATCCGGGTTATATCATTTCAAACCCGCAATCTCAAGTTAATTAAAATAAATAAAAACCGCTCAGGCTTATCATTTCAGCCCATAACGATTTTTCCCTATTCTAAAGTCCGTTCAGGTATGTATCATTTCAACCCATAGTGATTCTATTCTACAGGGAACTTGCAGTGTGAGAACAAAATATAAAATAAACAATAAAATAAAATAAAATATAACAGATGATGTGACAAGTTAATAACAGGGTTTAACATCATATAATTTACATCACAGGCTAATTTCTATACTTTCACTTGCTATCAATTCACAGTTATATAAGTATGAATGTCAGGTGTGATTACTCACCTCTATAAAGTTGGAGTTCGTAAACAAAACACACAAACAGAAATCCGGAAAGCACGAAAGCACGATTTTTGATTTGAGTGGAGAGATCCAAGATATTAATCTTGTATTCACAAAATATACAAAGCAAGATATAAATATGAATACAATACAAAAGAATTTATTGAAACAAATAGAAATAGAAATAGACAATTGACTACACAAAGCTTTTAAACCATTTTTGCTTGATCTCCACTCAACTTTGCTCGACCATAAGGCTTTATAGGTTCAGCCACAACATGGTTTAAGGTGCAAAGGGTCTGGTTTGGGTTCACAAATGCATGGTTACAAGGAGAATATGAAGGGGTAGGGGTTACAAAGTAAAGAAGGCAAATAGACAAGGCAAACAAACTGGTTTGGTTGCATCTAGGCTCGACCAAAGGGGTCTATAGGCTCGATCAAAGGCTGCTACAGGTCTAGACAGATAGGAAAGGGATGTCTAAAGGTGGAGCACTTGCTGGTGGTGGTGTCTATGGTGGTGGCCGTGGTCAACAATGAAGGTGGAAGTTGGACTACGCTCGGCTATGTGCATTTTTTGGAGTTTTGGACATTTTTTGTGATGTTTGGATCAATGGAAGGTCACGGCCTGAAATGGACAGAGCTGATGGAGGGTTTGGTCATGGATGATGTGGGAAAGAAGTGGTGGTGGTCGGTGGAAGAGATGGTGGAGGTATGTGGCCGAACAAACATGAGCAGAAACAAGGCAAAAAAATAGAAAAAAACAATAGAAAAAGTAGAAAAGGAAGAGGAAGCCATTACCAAATTTCAGAAAGTGTTTTGGCCGTGAATTGTGATGAACGAGAAGTGGTTTTCACGTGAAAAAAAGAATAAAAACTCACGGCAAAATTAAAGAAAGGAACGGCCAAAGAATGAAGAGTCTAGAAAACAAAGAGTCATAAGTTTTTGAAAGCTTAAGTCTCTTCAAATTTCCACTATCCTTTATGTACAAAATAAACAAAATAAATTCAGTAAAAAAAATTAAACAAACTAAAATAAAGTGGAAAAGAAAAATATCTTAATAGATTGAAACTAGTTTTAAAAATTCAAACAAAATACACTTAACTTCGGAAAATTATAACTACACTTTTGAAAATTATAACTATACTTCAAAAATGTTTTAAAAATAAAATTATTTGAAATAAAATGAAAATGAATAAATATTGTTAGGAAAAATAGAAAAATTTAAAGAAATGGTTTATTTAATTGAAACTAGAGTTTAAATTGTAAACAAAAATACAACTAACATTGGAAACTTCAACTACACTATAAAATGTTTTTAAAAATAAAATATATATACATAACATGTCATGTTACACATGTAACCATAAATCAGAACTTGACATGACAAACAAAACATTATTTATATAAATTAAAATAAACAATTTTGTTAAATAAAATAATTTACATACAATAGTGTAAAAAGCATAACTTTCACAATATTAATCAGATTTCAACGAAACGAAAAGCAGTATACTTGAAATTTTGTTTACTTTCATAATAAAAGATAAAATTCAAAAATTCAAACTTTTAAATTTTTAATTTTAAAAGTCAAAGTTTGACTACATTGACAAAATTTCACATTTTTGGAAAACATTCTACTTATTCATGTTTGGAATTATAATTTACATACAAATCAAAATTTATATTTAAAATAACAAAATTTATCCATTTTGAATAAATAAAATAAAGTTTTTAAATCAGGAAATTCAATTTAAAAATAATTACAAAATACAAGGTTGTTACACTCTCCCCCACTCAAAGCTTTTCGTCCCCGAAAAGGAATGAGGTACGGGAAAACACAAAAAAAGATAGAATGAAATAGGATTAAGACAAGATGACAAGAAGATTGAAATTATACCTGATAACTGTTGTTATAGGTAAGTTTAATAAGGTGGAGATGATCTTCCCAAGATCCTCCAGAATCAAGAACACAAGCACGAAAAAGGATCATCGAGAATCTGATTCACCCTTTCCGTTTGACCGTCGGTCTGTGGATGGTAAGCAGTGCTCAGATTCAGCATATGGAGAAGTAAGAACCACAAAAGAGATAGAAAAGTTAAATAATGAAGGAAAAAGAGAAGGAAAGAAAGACTAGAACAAACTTATTAAGCACAACATGAAAAACATGATTCATCAAATCAACAAAGAGAGCAGAAGCATTTGTCAAACCAAAAGGCATGACTAACTATTCATAGGAAGACCATTCTCAGTACGGAAAGCTGTCTCGGGAATACTTTCCTCAACAACCCTGAGTTGGTGAAAATCAGAGGCAAGATCAAGCTGAAAGAGAACAGTAGCTCCAAGGCTAACTAATTCGAATTTAATTTCCTACTTAGAAGGTAGGAGAATGGAAACAACCAGAAAGAAAATAGATTGGAAAACAGAATAAGATAATAAATTTAAAACCATGAAAATTTCAACTTACATTAATAGTTAATTTCATCCATTTGATTTCACTTGAGTTAAATAAATCTTAATTATTTTTAAATCTCATTATCTCATCATCAAATCAACAATTTATAAAGTCATGAATTTTAACAATCATTTATTATATTCAACTTTATTCATTAAATTTCATTCTTCTTTATTCCAAAGTATTTTTAAATTTATTCCACTTAATATATCTAATCCTATATATATTAAGTTTATTTCACTTATTATAACTATTCTAATTTGTTTATAATTCTTTTAACACCATTTTATATTGTAAATTATTCAATTAACCCTTTTATTCTATTTACCTTTATTGATCTTTTATAAATAAAATTTGAGTGTATAACATTTATTAAAATCACTTAAGTTTTATTTATAAAAATTCTCTTTATTTTGTATATTATCCAATTACATATTCAACTTCTGAATAATTTAGGTAAGTTATATGGGAATGCAAGAGAATATTATACAAATAAAATTTTCTTAACTCAATTATCCAAGCTTAAATATTTATTCAAACCTTGATTTCCTTTTATAATTGAAATTATCCTTTAAGATAAAATTTAAGAATTAGATTTCCGATTAACTTTAAACTATTTAGAAATAAATATATATACACATACACAATATATATCAAATCAAATTTAAATCATATATCTATATAATATTAGTCAAGTCATATTTAGAAATTCAAATCAATTAAATTCTCCAAAGAAAACTGTAGCAAAACTACAGAATGGTCTCTTCGCTTCGAAAATCAAAAATGAATGTCGATGATGCTGCAGTCATCACCGAAATTATTTTCTAACGACAAAGAAAAGAGCACTGATTTACAAATTAAAAATCCTTTGAAACAATTTCTACTAGAAATACCTTTAAATAATATATCCTTTTAAAGCTTTCAAAACAAAGTTCGAAATCATCAGAAATTTAATTCTCACATTCTTGATTTAAATCCATTTAAGTTTCCAAATTAATTTATAACCATGTTTAATTATTTAGATATGAAACTAAAGCCAATGATTATAAAATACATACAAAGTTAAATATTATTTCTTAACACCCAATTCCATTAATTATCAAAATTTAGAAAATTAACTTTATACATATTATAATTATACAAAATTTATCCATCTACTAAATTTAAAAACCATATTGTGTCCATTTGCTCTGTTCAAGTGTTTTGGAGATCCTATCGATAGCGTTGATCAGACGAACCGATCGGAAACCCAAATCAACATCAACAACCCAAACAACATAATATATAAAACATCTTTAAAATATAAAAATTTCAAATAAAAGATAACTTTTCAAAATAAGGATAGGGATTCAGATTTGATGGACTCAAATCAAAGAGAACTCTGATTTGAATATAAGTTGGAGACAAAAGATAAGATGATTAAACAACAGAATAGGGAGTATGGATAAGCCTATATAAATCGCGCGTAACCTTAACCAGGTCAACCTTGACTTCAAGAATAAGAACGATGCAGTATTCTGAAGCAAATCTACAATTCGATCTCAAGAGATAGAATTCAGGCATAGCAAGAGATATATAGCATTGTAAACCAAGGATGTAGAAATATTTGGTGAATCAATGCTTCTTGTAAAGGAGTTTCACTTACAATCATTCGAAGACTGGCGAGACCGCCTATTTTATAAAGATCATTCGAAGTGGAGTTATGGGATACTCCAGAATCAAAAGAAAATGAATAGTGGGGACAAGAATGGATTTTGGAACCGTAGGGAACGTTCCAAAATTCAAAAGAAATCGAGTCAAAAGGAAGAGATTCAAGCTCGAACGAAAGTGATTCTGTAATTAAATTTACTCTATATGCTGAGTTTGCCTAAAACCAGAGCTCTGATACCAACTGTAACGACCTGCTATTTTCAACCATTCGCATCCACACATGTCGGACTTGAATTGCTCAAAATATCGCGTTGTAAATAAAATTTTGGAAAACTCATCATATATAGTAAATAAATAATCACAGATCACAAACATAGAGTAATATAATGCAGCGGAAGTAAAAGAGATAGTAGTTCATGAAGCTACTATATAAATATATCGGAGTTAATTAAGAAACAATAGGAATACCAAGATACAACAGGAGTAACAGTATGATAATTAGGTACAACTCAGAATACAACTGGAATCACTGGATAAAAAAATGAATAGATATCTGGATCTTCAAAGCAAAACTCCAGCTCCAAAGGTGAGTCTCAAATGTTGTATCACTCAGTCTGACCCGAGCGTAAAGCAAAACACAAAACACTCGAGTCAGGACATACATACTTATACAATGTAAACCAAATCAAGTGAACTATAATAAAAGGTACAAGTAACTTAAAGAATGCTTGGGATCGCCCATTCTTTAAGGATCCATTAAACTATCTACTATGTAGTAATATTCGCTATTATAATAATGTCTAATATAAAATAAACATACTTTTTAATAGCGTCAAGGGGTTACCCATATAGCCCTTAACACGTAATAGTCCCAGTAGTCTATCTAGTATTAGCATACTCCCAAAATGGGGGCTACCCTCGAGACTCCACAGGCTACGGGAGAAATCACAACTCGTAGTAAAGCTCGCTATGGTAGGTGACACGGCACAACAAGGCAATGCCAGGGTAGATATACCAATTACGCATCCGGGCTGATGGAAACGCATAGCAGCCACTACCGCTCCACCTCGAACAATACTCCCAAATCAAGGGGTGCACCCAATCAATCACAAAGTAATAGAATGGTATCGAAGAAGTGCGTCCGATCAGAGGTGCTACCTCATTGGCCCGAGAATCGCTCCTGTTTTAGCCACCTTATGCCAACTCACGGGAGTTGGGTCCATGTATATACCTTAGGATCGTCGCCACCATCCTACTTCACTCTGGAAACTCCACCGCGTACATAGTTGTTAAAGTGGTTTTCGGTATCGACAGAGAGTATGTCCATATCCGCTCCCGGTCTCTTTAACAACCAATCGTTATTATAACCCGTGGTTATAAATTTTAAAACAGTTTATATTTCAAATCAAAATACATCCTTTAAACCATTTCAAAATCATATCATTTATTTCAAAATAATACATACTTTCAAACCTAAAACATATCCATTTCAAAACCAATTCAACAATATATCATTCCCATTTCAAAAATCAAAGCAATAATATATCATTTAAATTCCAAACTAAATCAATATATTTCTTTCAATTTATTTAACTTGATATATTCTTTTAAATCATATTAAACCAAACCACCTTATAAAGTCATATCCTTGAATCTTTAATTTCAACAAGTTTCAAATTAATATATATTTAAACACAATTCTTAATTAAATACAATTCCAATTAATTTCATTTCCAAACCATAGTACTTTCAAAGTCATAACAATTCTGAAACCAAACTTTTTAAAACTAAAATACTTGGAAATCATAACACTTGAAATATTGTCATTAGGACCTCGTAATACTTAGAAAAATCATAATACTTCTAAATTAATATTCATTACCAAAGTTATAACATTTTAAGTTCATTCATTCAATTATACCAATTTCAAACATTGTATTAACTCATAAATTTCAAAGTGGTATATATTCAAATCAAAATAATTCTTTACACCATTTAAATATGAAGTCATTATACTTACAAATCAAATATTCAATTCTCAAAAATTTAGCCTTTTCTGAGCTCATTTATTCACTTAAATACTCAAACAATTTAAATTTCAGCTTTCGCAGCACTTGGAAAATGCTACGGTAAGTTACATTGAAACAATTCAATTCAGCAAAGACAGCATTTAAAAACTGCTGTGATAGTCCAGTTTTAGTTGAAAAATAGTTTAATTCAGCAAAGACAGCATTTACAAAACTGCTGTAATAGTTCAGGGTTTAAATTAAAAGGTTTAACTCAATTCAGCAAAGACAGCGTTTAAAAACTGCTGTAATAGTTCAATTATATTCAAAAATCACATTTCAACCAATTGCGGCACTTAACAAGTGCTACCATAGCCCTTAGTTTAATTTTAGCCTTAAAGTTTACTTCTGCAACTACAGCACTTACAAAGTGCTGCAGATTCTATTTAGTTCAATTTTTAGTTCATTTTCAGAAACGATAGCATTTCTGAAGTGCTCTAAAAGAATTTCCAGATTTACAATAGAATTTCAGCAACCATTTAACTTCAATTTAAATCATTTTAACTTATAAAATTTCATATTTTTCACTTTTAAAATGGTCACTTAATTACCCTTTAATTTAGAATTTTATAAAGGAAAATTCTACAATAATTATCAACTTTTCAACAATTCATTTATTTAATTCAAGTGTAAAATTTTCCTATTCTTTACATTTTTCCTTTACACTTAAATTTAATTTACCATTTCATAAATTAAACTTAATTTCCATTTTTATTTTCTTAACTTAATTTTTATTTTTAAACCAAATTTCACATTTCCAAGTAGAGTTATATTTCCAATTTTTCTTTTAAGTATTCATTTATTTAACATTTTTAATACATAGAAAATCATTTTTCACTTTATTAAATCATTTTAAAAACTAAATTTAAATCAAAATATCAAAAATATACATTTTCAAAATACTTAAAACTTCCAGAAAACATATATAAAATAACCACGGGTCTGTATAATATTTTCTAACCTAGGTCAAGTGATACAGATAATATATCATTTCAATCCGTAATTTACGAAGAAAAATCCGGGTTCTATCATTTCAAACCCGCAATCCCAAGTTAATTAAAATAAATAAAAATCGCTCAGGCTTATCATTTCAGCCCATAACGATTTTTCCCTATTCTAAAGTCCGTTCAGGTATGTATCATTTCAACCTATAGTGATTCTATTCTACAGGGAACTTGCAGTGTGAGAACAGAATATAAAATAAACAATAAAATAAAATAAAATATAACAGATGATGTGACAAATTAATAACAGGGTTTAACATCAAATAATTTACATCACAGGCAGGTATAACATGATATAATAATTTCTACACTTTCACTTGCTATCAATTCACAGTAATATAAGTATGAATGTCAGGTGTGATTACTCACCTTTATAAAGCTGGAGTTCACAAACAAAACACACAAACAGAAATCCGGAAAGCACGAAAGAACGATTTTTGATTTGAGTGGAGAGATCCAAGATATTAATCTTGTATTCACAAAATAAACAAAGCAAGATATAAATACGAATACAATACAAAAGAATTTATTGAAACAAATTGAAATAGAAATAGACAATTGACTACACAAAGCTTTTAAACCATTTTTGATTGATCTCCACTCAACTTTGCTCGTCCATAAGGCTTTATAGGTTCAGCCACAACATGGTTTAAGGTGCAAAGGGTCTGGTTTGGGTTCACAAATGCATGGTTACAAGGAGAATATGAAGGGGTAGGGGTTACAAAGTAGAGAAGGCAAATAGACATGGCAAACAAACTGGTTTGATTGCATCTAGGCTCGACCAAAGGGGTCTATAGGCTCGATCAAAGGCTGCTACAGGTCTGGACAGAGGGTAAAGGGATGTCTAAAGGTGGAGCACTTGCTGGTGGTGGTGTCTATGGTGGTGGCCGTGGTCAACAATGAAGGTGGAAGTTGGACTAGGCTCGGCTATGTGCATTTTTTTGGAGTTTTGGACATTTTTTGTGATGTTTGGATCAAGGGAAGGTCACGGCTTGAAATGGACAGAGGTGATGGAGGGTTAGGTCATGGATGATGTGGGAAAGAAGTGGTGGTGGTCGGTGGAAGAGATGGTGGAGGTATGTGGCCGAACAAACATGAGAAGAAACAAGGCAAAAAGTATTAAAATAGCATTAAGCCATGGCCCATTCCACCCTTAACACAGTTTATATTCCCAAGAGCATATACAAGACCGTAGTTTCCCCAAAACCGGAAGTCACCAGAGGGCAATCCATATACTAAAGGTACAAACCAAAATCGTAGTGGTCGCGAATAGGATAATCAGTATGACAAGGTACATGAGGCAATACCAACTAGGATACTAGTAGTTGCGTGATCCGGACTGATGTTGGGCATAGCAGCTACTACCCCAACACCGCGAAACAACACTCCCAAAATCAAGGGGTGCACCCAAATCGAATCACAAAAGTAATAGACATGGTAACGAAGAAGTGTGTCCGCTAGAGGTGGCGAACCTCAATGGCCCGGCGCGGCTCCTGTTTTAGTCATGTCAGGGGTCATCCAATATCGTTCTCTTTCTTCAATCAACGCATTCATCAAACCATCCACTTCGTTCTGGATCAACACTCCACGTATACTAGTTATTAAAGTGGTTTTCGGTATCGACAGAGAGTATGTCCATATCCGATCCCGGTCTCTTTAATAACTACGTATTATTACACCGATGGCTCTTTTACATTTTCAAAATCAATTCATAATTGATTATCAAAAATATCATATTCGCTTCAAAAATAAAAGCCTTTTCAAAATCATCATATCTACTCAAAGTATACGATTTCATTTCAAAATCATTTTCGCCTCAATATCTCATTTCAATTTCAAAATCATCCTATCTACTCAAAATATACGATTTCATTTCAAAAATCATTTTCACCTTACTTTTCACAAAACGATTCACATAAACTCGAATTCCAAAATTTAAAATTTAATCCAATTTCAAATCATCAATTTCAACTCGATTCAGCTTCTCAATAAACCATTTCAAATTATCAATTTCAAATACATATTTGAACCACAAAATAAACAATTTCACTTCCAATATATTTCGAAACTTTAAATATTTCACGTTTCAAAACAGCTCATATATTTATATAAAAATATAAGATTCGCTTTAAAACCATTTCGTATTCAAATTAGAATATACTTCAAATTAAACATCCGTATTAAGTAGTTTACTTAATTTCTGGAACAATTCCCATTTAATAAACATAGATTAATATTCGGATTTCAAGAATTCATTTAAGTATTACATTCCAAATCACTTTCAGTTCAAATCCTATTCAAATCAATTTTATCTTCAAATTTAATTCAATAGTTTCAATTTAGTTCAATTCACAAATTTATTTAAATTTCAATTTAATTCCAAATTAATTAAATCTCAATTTCAAATTAATTTTCACTTCCAAACTCAAACTTGAAATATCATTTCATATAAATTTTCTTAGAAATATTCAAAGTTCGATTAAAAGTCCAATCTTTTAAAACAAATCGACTTTCGAAACTTTACGCCATATTTCAAATTTTCTTAAAAATCTAAACTTCGAATAATTAAACCATTTCATTTACCAAGTTTAAATTCCAACATCTCGAGCTTCAATTCAAAATAATTCAATTTCCATAAATTGGATTTTTATTCTTAAATCAATTCATTTAAATAATTTCAAAACAACTTTTAAAATCATTTAATTTAACCAACCCGGTGTCCGTATATAATTCTCTAACCTATGGCCAAGTGGTTAGTTATTTCAATTAAATGTCAGGGATGAATATATATTACTTAAACCAATCACAGTGTCATGTGCATGTATAACAGGATATATATAAGCAAATAAACATCCAAACATTTAAATATCAACCAATAGCATCCATCGAAATAAATCATCCAATAGTCAATACAATTCACGGCAATTTCATAGTTATCAATATCGGGAAATTTGATTTCAATTAAATCCTAATTTCAATTTACTGTCAATTTAAATTTTCAACGGTGAATTCACACGACAATCTATATGACAATTAAATTTTTATCAAACAACGACAAATAAATTCATATCACTTCATAATGTCAAATTTAACTACCATAAAGATATTCAGTACGTTGTGAGCGTTATAAAACACTCACCTTGATTTCTGTTGTCGCCGAGACGTTCCGGTTTGGAACTGAAACTGGACGACGCCCAACTTTAGCCCAAATTTCCACCATCTCCAAATCCATCCAAACCAGTTTCATTTCGAAGCTCTCGTCATTACGATCGCAACGCAAAAAGTTTCGTTCCAATCGGACCTCGTATGAAAAAGTTATGCATTTTTAAAGTTTGCACGAATTTAAATAAACAATTTCAGCTTTTAATTAAAATCTCAAACCCTACTTTCAATCTCGGCCCTCCATTTTCTCTTGCTTCAGATCTGGCCACCCCCTTCTTCTTCCTTACCATCGTTCAAACCCATGAATATCAAACCCATAGCCGCCATCTTTCATCCAATTATCACCACCACCTCGGTCCACTTGAAGACGATCAACTACATTCACTTCGAAGCCCTCGCTAAGAGCTACCTCCACCACCTGAAGCTCGGCCCCCCTTCACATTGAAAAACGTGCACAACAGCCCAATGAACGTGGCCCCCTAGCTCCCCTCACGTCGCTCCAATTCCGATCATCTCCGTATGGATTGAAAGCTCTCGACGAGTGCTACAACTTTGTAGTTGAACACTTCTTCTAATTCTTCACTGATTGGAAGTAATTAAAGGAAAAAGAAGATGAATTTCTGGCCTTTGAAACTGATGGTGGCAGCTAACCCTAACAGGTTGGGTTTTTTGTGAAAAATGAATTGATGGAGGGGCTTTTATAGAAAAATACGCGACACTATTCATCCGAAATTTTCCGAACTCCAAACGAAGCGTGCCGGCTGGCGTTTCTAAGGTTTACCCCACGTTCCGAACGCAATGGAACATGTTTCGGAGGCTAATTCGGTCATCTGGGCGAGTTACGGAGAAAAACGATCAGTTTTAAATTAAACCGATTTCGATGCGTTTTGGCTTGCCCCGGACAAACGGTACATCCAATTGACACAAAATTTGAAACCATATAATAATATCACATTACGGATCCGATGAAACTAGTTTCGTCGAAATCCGAGACTTTTTGAAAAATGACTATTTTCTCTCGCCGAATTAATATTAAAAACAATTCGATGCGTTTCGAGCTGCCACGGTCAAATGATAACTCCGATTGCTACGAAAATTGAAATCCGACAATAAAAAACTATTACGGATCCAATGGAACTAGTTTCGTCCAATTCTGAGACTGTTCGAAAAATGGCTATTTTTCAGTCGATAATTAAATATTAAAAATATTCAATTTCCACAAATTAACTTTAAATTCAATTTTAAAAGTTCTATAACATTACTATAACCCCAATATGATAAGATAAAATTTTACAAATCATTTTCAATCATATTCAACTCGATTTTCAATTATTTCTGAAATTTAACTTATTAAATTATCGATTTAATTGTCTAATTAAATCCAATATTCGAAAAATAAATTATTCGACTGTTTAATTTCAATATAAAATTCCCAATTTTAAATTATTAACTTTTAAATCAAATTTCAATTGTTCACAAATCCCATTTTTAATTTCACAGTAATTAACAATCTTTTACAATGAAGTTTTCCATTATAAATCCAATATAAAATATTATATTAGATTCAGCGTTCAATTATATTGTAATTCAAATTCAAGTTATTTAATTCCAAATGAATTCTTTTATTTCAATTTACACTTTCATTATTGAATCAACCATTTACTTATACATTATTATCAATAGTTTATAATTCATTTACTTTCATTTTCTTCAGCTATCATCTTATTTAAATTCACAGTAATATTAAATTACATTCATTTACGTTGATTTCCATATTATAACTTCAATATTAAATGTAACATTTTATTTATTTCGTTGTTTACAATCAATTCAATTCAATTCAATTACTTGTTATATTCAAATTTAAATCTTTACTTACGTTCAATTACAAGTTAACATCTTTATCGAATTACAGTTTCAGTTATTATCTGCTTTTAATCAACTATAATATTAAGTTACATTTATTTATATTAGTTTCAATAACATAAACTTCCATTATTAAATCTACCATTTTATTTATTCTTTGTTTACAATCATAACCAATTTGGTTTACAATCAAATTCAATTCATTATTTACATTCACTACAAGTTAACATCCATATTTAATTTACAAATAAGTTATTTCAGAATTCAGTTTTGTATTTTAACTTGTAATTCACATTTAACAACAAAAAATTTTATTTCCTTCGGATTTTTATCCAAAATTTTCATTTTAATTCGTATTTTTAAAGTGTTAAAAATACGGGTCGTTACATTCTCCCCCACTTAAAACTTTTCGTCCTCGAAAAGGAACGGAGAAGGGGAAACCATCATTTAGATATAATTCATTCAAAATATTCTACTTATTTGCAAAATTTAGTTATAGGATTTTTTTCCACAAAATTTTCTAACTCCCGGATTTTTGAAAAATTTCGGCAGCACCTCCTTTGCGCGGCTAGGACCGAAAAATTTCACAGTAGTAATAATTGCATGATATACATCTCATTACAAGAATGAGGCATCCCAAAACATGGGTAACACAATAATATACCACAACATAAACTGTAATCCGAGAACATACCTTTTATTTAGCGTTTATTAGCATTTTAACTTACATTTTGCATTAAGCGCAGAAGCGAGCTCCACAAGCGAAGCGCAACCTCTTTGCTACCTACTAAAATGCTCAATAACCAAATTAGAACCATGCATATAAAGATAGATCGATATACTTATCATAAACAACACACATATAGCATGTTTAGCTTCAAAACTGAAATTCCAATTCCAAGATAGCAAACAGAACTCAGTTTTTGGTCACCTAAACGATAAAATTTGACAATGGAATCTAAACAAAAGTTGTTGCATTCGTTTCAGGATTTCCGAAATGTCCAAAATCATTGAATTCGGACCTTCCGTTCAAAAGTTACGACCGTTTTACTAAATAGATACGCCTCAGCCTAGCAATGAATTGCGCAGGTCAGCGACGTTTGGTCACGTTTTTGACCTTCTAAACGACAGCAAAACACCAAATGCTTAAAACAAAAGTTTTAGCTTAAGTTCTAAGCTTTCCAGAAAGTGCAAGATCATCAAAATCCGATACACCAGTAAAAAGTTATGACAAAAATACTAAGAGTATATGCTACTGATTTTGCTTCCCTTTTACACAGGCCAGCTAGAAGATTCAAATTTTTAACTAAGTAAATGAAAGAATTTCTCAAGACAGTCTAAACAAAAGTCGTGCTACAATTTCTAAGCTTTTCGAAAAGTCTAATATCGTTGAATTTCATCCAGCCATTTAAAAGTTATGGTTGTTTTCGTTTAAGCATATATTGGACAATTTTGGATTTTTTTCCAAAATTTTGCTTTTATTATTTCAAAGTACAAACCATCAAACTTTAAATTTTCTAAAGAAACAATCATAAACACAAAGTCGTCTATTTTCTTATTTATCCATGAAATACGTTTACATTCAATTTGTTTCTGATTTATTCAAGTTTGTTTCATTCACATGTTAAATTCAAGTCAATTTGCTTCAATTTAAATTGGATTCAATTATATTTAATTTCACTTTGCTTCAAATTTGAATTTAATTATTTTAAAATTTTATTCCGTTTATTCAATTCCATTAACACTAATGAATTCTACTAAATCAATTACCATCCATCAAACAACCAATGCATATCAAACATTACCATCCATCCAGAATCTACACTAAATCAATTATACATTTCCAAGTCAAATTTTTTTTTATTTCATACACTTCCAAGTTTATTGACATTTAGTTATATTCAACTTTAATTAGTTTCCATTTACAAATTTTATATTTCATTAATTTTAAATTTTATTCATTCACTTGTATATATCATTCATTTTACAGCTTAAATTTCTTTTATATTTACAACTATCAATAGATCTTCACATTTTATTATTCACTCTCACACTGATATATTATTCCTCTACTTATCCTTATTAGCATTTTAAACTTTTTAAGTATTTGGTATGTTATAGTTATGCAAATAGAATGTAGTTAAACAACATAGAACCTCTTTTCATTCAAAGTTGAATTTTCAATTAATTAATTCTTAAGTCATTACTTAAATTTCACTATAATTTAATTTCACATTTACATTCACATATAGTATTTCCATTTTATATTAACATAATTGTGAATCACCTTTAAATGTTAATTTAAATTCCAATTATTTACTAACAATTTTATTTATATTTGCAAACCATTAATTAAATGCATATTTCATTATTCAAACCTATACTTGTATATTATCCAATTAACAATTCATATAACATTTTTGAACTTCTTAAATATTTTGGTAAGTTATATCTATGCTATAGAATGAAATTTAATACTATGCGAGTTTTACAGTTTCAATTTTATTTTAAATTCATAATTTCCTAATTCTAAGGATTTCTACTTCAATTGATATTTCACTTAGCTCTTAGGTTCATTTCTCATTTCGCAATTCAGAAGTTCCGTAATGATTCAAGTATTAATTCATTTCAACCATTAAAAGAAAAATCATTAATTATTAAAGAACTCAAGAATTCCAATCCCGGTTTCATTTCAAATCAAGTTTTGAAATAATATATACTTATATAATTTATATATCAAATCATACTATAGAGAATACAAAATAAAATTCAATTTTAATCAAAACAGGGTTTAGAAAAACTATTAAGCGATCTCCCCCACTTGGACTCTCGAAAATAAACGTTGATGATGCGTGCACTCATCACCGAAATCATTCTCTACTGTCAAGAGGGGAGTATAACACTTACTTCATTTGAAATCCTTTGAAAACAATTTCTAATCGAATATACTATCATATAATACTTATATTATACATTTCAAATTTTTGTTAATAAATTTTCAAAACACCGGAATTTAAATTCTCCATCTTAATTTAAATTCATTTTTATTTCATTTTATTTACCATTTATATTCATTGTCAATCATATTTACAAGTTTCATTTCTTAAAATCATCCATTAGTCAATAGTTAGAAATATTGACTAATCAACAATAAACGATGATAATCTAATATTATCATCTCCTAACAACCAATACAATCAAAATTTATAAACTTTCAAGATAATTCTTTTGTATATAAAATATAATCCAAAACAATATTATGTCAATCTGTCTTATTCGAGTGTTTAGAAATTCCTATCGATGCCTTGGCGTCCCAAGTACCAACCAGAATTCATAAATACTCAACAGAACAAATTAACACAATACAAAACCATTTTTATATCAAATTACAAATACGTTCTCTCATATACACTCAAACTCGTTCATAAGGTTTAACCCTATTTCAATGAGTTATTCCCCACTAGAGCCAAGGTAATCTAAACCAAAGCTCTGATACCAACTGTAACGACCCGCCATTTTTGACCGTTCAAGTCGACAATAATCCACACATGTCCAACTCAAGCCGTTCAAAAAGGCAGATGGTTATTGGGGTTAAATAAGAAAAGGAAAGAAAGAACAGAAGCAAACTCAGAATCTTGCAGCGGAAGGAACAAGATATAATAATAAAATAACAGTTCATGAAGCTGTTAAATAAATAAATTTGATTATTATTATACATCATAAATCAAAGTTACATACATATCAGAGATAATACAATAATGCAGCGGAAAAATAATATGGTAGTAGAATACAAATGATGTAATACCAAACTCCGTCTTCGTCCTCCAAAATAGATCTTCAACATTATCTGAAATGCTCAGGCTGACCCGAGCGTAATGAAAAGACAAAACACTCGAGTCAGGACTAAAATATCTCATGTAAGTCAAATCGAATAAGAAAATATGAGTGTGACGGCGTCAGAGATGTTTACGGGGTTTGACATCTCCTATCCAGTGTCAACGTGAGTGCAATAACTTAAGAGATGTTACGGGATTTTCCATCTCTCAAGGATCCGTTAAACTATCTACTATGTAGTACAATACGCTATTATAATATGTCTACATTAAAGTAAAAGTATTAAAATAGCGTTAAGCCATGGCCCATTCCACCCTTAACACAGTTTATATTCCCAAGAGCATATACAAGACCGTAGTTTCCCCAAAACCGGAAGTCACCAGAGGGCAATCCATATACTAAGGGTACAAACCAAAATCGTAGTGGTCGCGAATAGGATAATCAGTATGACAAGGTACATGAGGCAATACCAACTAGGATACTAGTAGTTGCGTGATCCGGACTGATGTTGGGCATAGCAGCTACTACCCCAACACCGCGAAACAACACTCCCAAAATCAAGGGGTGCACCCAAATCGAATCACAAAAGTAATAGACATGGTAACGAAGAAGTGTGTCCGCTAGAGGTGGCGAACCTCAATGGCCCGGCGCGGCTCCTGTTTTAGTCATGTCAGGGGTCGTCCAATATCGTTCTCTTTCTTCAATCAACGCATTCATCAAACCATCCACTTCGTTCTGGATCAACACTCCGCGTATACTAGTTATTAAAGTGGTTTTCGGTATCGATAGAGAGTATGTCCATATCCGATCCCGGTCTCTTTAATAACTACGTATTATTACACCGATGGCTCTTTTACATTTTCAAAATCAATTCATAATTGATTATCAAAAATATCATATTCGCTTCAAAAATAAAAGCCTTTTCAAAATCATCATATCTACTCAAAGTATACGATTTCATTTCAAAATCATTTTCGCCTCAATATCTCATTTCAATTTCAAAATCGTTCTATCTACTCAAAATATACGATTTCATTTCAAAAATCATTTTCGCCTTACTTTTCAAAAAACGATTCACAAAAACTCGAGTTCCAAAATTTAAAATTTAATCCAATTTCAAATCATCAATTTCAACTCGATTCAGCTTCTCAATAAACCATTTCAAATTATCAATTTCAAATACATATTTGAACCACAAAATAAACAATTTCACTTCCAATATATTTCGAAACTTTAAATATTTCACGTTTCAAAACAGCTCATATATTTATATAAAAATATAAGATTCGCTTTAAAACCATTTCGTATTCAAATTAGAATATACTTCAAATTAAACATCCGTATTAAGTAGTTTACTTAATTTCTGGAACAATTCCCATTTAATAAACTTAGATTAATATTCAGTGTCAAGAATTCATTTAAGTATTACATTCCAAATCAATTTCAGTTCAAATCCTATTCTAATCAATTTTATCTTCAAATTTAATTCAATAGTTTCAATTTAGTTCAATTCACAAATTTATTTAAATTTCAATTTAATTCCAAATTAATTAAATCTCAGTTTCAAATTAATTTTCACTTCCAAACTCAAACTTGAAATATCATTTCATATAAATTTTCTTAGAAATATTCAGAGTTCGATTAAAAGTCCAATCTTTTAAAACAAATCGACTTTCGAAACTTTACGCCATATTTCAAATTTTCTTAAAAATCTAAACTTCGAATAATTAAACCATTTCATTTACCAAGTTTAAATTCCAACATCTCGAGCTTCAATTCAAAATAATTCAATTTCCATAAATTGGATTTTTATTCTTAAATCAATTCATTTAAATAATTTCAAAACAACTTTTAAAATCATTTAATTTAACCAACCCGGTGTCCGTATATAATTCTCTAACCTATGGCCAAGTGGTTAGTTATTTCAATTAAATGTCAGGGATGAATATATATTACTTAAACCAATCACAGTGTCATGTGCATGTATAACAGGATATATATAAGCAAATAAACATCCAAACATTTAAATATCAACCAATAGCATCCATCGAAATAAATCATCCAATAGTCAATACAATTCACGGCAATTTCATAGTTATCAATATCGGGAAATTTGATTTCAATTAAATCCTAATTTCAATTTACTGTCAATTTAAATTTTCAACGGTGAATTCACACGACAATCTATATGACAATTAAATTTTTATCAAACAACGACAAATAAATTCATATCACTTCATAATGTCAAATTTAACTACCATAAAGATATTCAGTACGTTGTGAGCGTTATAAAACACTCACCTTGATTTCTGTTGTCGCCGAGACGTTCCGGTTTGGAACTGAAACTGGACGACGCCCAACTTTAGCCCAAATTTCCACCATCTCCAAATCCATCCAAACCAGTTTCATTTCGAAGCTCTCGTCATTACGATCGCAACGCAAAAAGTTTCGTTCCAATCGGACCTCGTATGAAAAAGTTATGCATTTTTAAAGTTTGCACGAATTTAAATAAACAATTTCAGCTTTTAATTAAAATCTCAAACCCTACTTTCAATCTCGGCCCTCCATTTTCTCTTGCTTCAGATCTGGCCACCCCCTTCTTCTTCCTTACCATCGTTCAAACCCATGAATATCAAACCCATAGCCGCCATCTTTCATCCAATTATCACCACCACCTCGGTCCACTTGAAGACGATCAACTACATTCACTTCGAAGCCCTCGCTAAGAGCTACCTCCACCACCTGAAGCTCGGCCCCCCTTCACATTGAAAAACGTGCACAACAGCCCCATGAACGTGGCCCCCTAGCTCCCCTCACGTCGCTCCAATTCCGATCATCTCCGTATGGATTGAAAGCTCTCGACGAGTGCTACAACTTTGTAGTTGAACACTTCTTCTAATTCTTCACTGATTGGAAGTAATTAAAGGAAAAAGAAGATGAATTTCTGGCCTTTGAAACTGATGGTGGTGGCTAACCCTAGCAGGTTGGGTTTTTGTGAAAAATGAATTGATGGAGGGGCTTTTATAGAAAAATACGCGACACTATTCATCCGAAATTTTCCGAACTCCAAACGAAGCGTGCCGGCTGGCGTTTCTAAGGTTTACCCCACGTTCCGAACGCAATGGAACATGTTTCGGAGGCTAATTCGGTCATCTGGGCGAGTTACGGAGAAAAACGATCAGTTTTAAATTAAACCGATTTGAACCGATTTCGATGCGTTTTGGCTTGCCTCGGACAAACGGTACATCCAATTGACACGAAATTTGAAACCATATAATAATATCACATTACGGATCCGATGAAATTTGTTTCGTCAAAATCCGAGACTTTTTGAAAAATGACTATTTTCTCTCGCCGAATTAATATTAAAAACAATTCGATGCGTTTCGAGCTGCCACGGTCAAATGATAACTCCGATTGCTACGAAAATTGAAATCCGACAATAACAAACTATTACGGATCCAATGGAACTAGTTTCGTTCAATTCTGAGACTGTTCGAAAAATGGCTATTTTTCAGTCGATAATTAAATATTAAAAATATTCAATTTCCACAAATTAACTTTAAATTCAATTTTAAAAGTTCTATAACATTACTATAACCCCAATATGATAAGATAAAATTTTACAAATCATTTTCAATCATATTCAACTCGATTTTCGATTATTTATGAAATTTAACTTATTAAATTATCGATTTAATTGTCTAATTAAATCCAATATTCGAAAAATAAATTATTCGACTGTTTAATTTCAATATAAAATTCCCAATTTTAAATTATTAACTTTTAAATCAAATTTCAATTGTTCACAAATCCCATTTTTAATTTCACAGTAATTAACAATCTTTTACAATGAAGTTTTCCATTATAAATCCAATATAAAAGATTATATTAGATTCAGCGTTCAATTATATTGTAATTCAAATTCAAGTTATTTAATTCCAAATGAATACTTTTATTTCGATTTACACTTTCATTATTGAATCAACCATTTACTTATACATTATTATCAATAGTTTATAATTCATTTACTTTCATTTTCTTCAGCTATCATCTTATTTAAATTCACAGTAATATTAAATTACATTCATTTACGTTGATTTCCATATTATAACTTCAATATTAAATGTAACATTTTATTTATTTCGTTGTTTACAATCAATTCAATTCAATTCAATTACTTGTTATATTCAAATTTAAATCTTTACTTACGTTCAATTACAAGTTAACATCTTTATCGAATTACAGTTTCAGTTATTATCTGCTTTCAATCAACTGTAATATTAAGTTACATTTATTTATATTAGTTTCAATAACATAAACTTCCATTATTAAATCTACCATTTTATTTATTCTTTGTTTACAATCATAACCAATTTGGTTTACAATCAAATTCAATTCATTATTTACATTCACTACAAGTTAACATCCATATTTAATTTACAAATAAGTTATTTCAGAATTCAGTTTTGTATTTTAACTTGTAATTCACATTTAACAACACAAAATTTTATTTCCTTCGGATTTTTATCCAAAATTTTCATTTTAATTCGTATTTTTAAAGTGTTAAAAATACGGGTCGTTACATAACTATACTTCAAAAATGTTTTAAAAATAAAAGTATTTGAAATAAAATGAAAATGAATAAATATTGTTAGGAAAACTAGAAAAATTTAAAGAAATGGTTTATTTAATTGAAACTAGAGTTTAAATTGTAAACAAAAATACAACTAACATTAGAAACTTCAACTACACTGTAAAATGTTTTTAAAATAAAATATATATACATAACATGTCATGTTACACATATAAACATAAATTAGAACTTGACATGACAAACAAAACATTATTTATATAAATTAAAATAAACAATTTTGTTAAATAAAACAATTTACATACAATAGTGTAAAAAGCATAACTTTCACAATATTAGTCAGATTTCAACGAAACGAAAAGCAATATACTTGAAATTTTATTTACTTTCGTAATAAAAGATAAAATTAAAAAATTCAAACTTTTAAATTTTTAATTTTAAAAGTCAAAGTTTGACCACATTGACAAAATTTCACATTTCTGGAAAACATTCTATTTATTCATGTTTGGAATTATAATTCACATACAAATCAAAATTTATATTTAAAATAACAAAATTTATCCATTTTGAATAAATAAAATAAAGTTTTTAAATCAGGAAATTCAATTTAAAAATAATTACAAAATACAGGGTTGTTACAACACCCCTAGAAGCCATAAAAATGGAGTTTTGATCTAGTTAGAGCTCAAGGTGGAATTAACAATGAATGGAAAAGTAGGCTTTTGAAGGAGCTATGAAGTGCAAATGGAGATCTTTGGTTTCTAGGCTACGTTGAGTAATCTTTCATTCACGAAATCTATGTTTGGAATGTGATTGCTTTGTTTATTGATGCTTAATTTTCTACATATATCTTCTTTGTGCATTGAACCTATTACTGTAAATCATTCATGAATTGATATGTTACATCTAGACGCATATTTGTTGATGTTTGGCTGGAAATCCTGCTTGAATGAAGAGAATAGCGTGCGAAAACGATCGGAGAAGATGGGTGCTCAAAAAAGCTCAAAATGAGTCATAGCTTGGCGCTTCACTGTCCAGGCGATCATGACCGGTCGGCACACCTCGGAGGGGGCGCTCAATTGGTGGTAACTGTCTTAGAGCAGTGAAGCTCCTAGCAGTGAACTCTTGCATGTTTTTTTTAATTTCTTTCTCCGATTTTGATAGAAATCTAACATTTAGAAGTAAAAATTAGATGCACTCCAAATATGAAAAAAAATTATGAATTTTTTTTATTTTAATTAAATATTTATTATTTAATTAATTGTTTTAAAAATAGCAAGAAATTGTTTTTGGGCTTTTAATAATTATTTAAAAACCCTATTTAATTCTAGAAAATTATGGAATGATTTCTTAAAGCTATTAATTGATTTTGAAAGAGTTTTCAATAATTTCTGGGCATAAGGAAGAGGTTTTAAAATATATTCCTTGAATTAAAATAAATAGAAATTAGTTTTGTGGCTTATAAATTCATTTAAAAAAATTATATTCAATTACGGAAAATTATGTGGATGATTTTTATAAAAGATAGTTTATTATAAAGTAGTTTTATATGATTTAAAATATGGAAAAGAGATTCATAAATGTATTAGAAGTTTTGAAATCCTTATTTTTGGGTTTTAAACATATAAAGGAAATGGTATTTTTACATTTAAAGAATATAAAGGCTTTTAGAAGTTTAATATATATATATATATATATATATCTGTAAAGGAAATCACTTTTATAAATGAATGATTTGCTTTATTTGATTATATTTTCTATGTGATGAGAATGTTGAATAAAAGGAGTTATAATACTGCCTTGAATGAGTCTTTCAATAATATCTCTCCGGTTATTCTTTAGACTTGTTACATAGAATATTATCATGTAGAGCGAATGTAATTTACAAGCATCGAGTAAACAAGAGAGTAACGCCAGGTGGTATGGGAAGCCTAAGTTGATATTTATTCGATTACTTTTTATAAGTAGATGTCACTTTTATGGGGTTGAGCTATACAAGGAATTTATATATGGTGTTACGAACTGAGAGTGACCAGGATGAGAGACATAAGTATGTCTGTTTATAGAGTGTGCACTCCTATTATGTCGATGAGGAGTAAACCAAATGAGGCTAGTATCCATCCTAGCGGCCTGATTCTCGGGTCGCATGCTGAATCTATGCCATACCTTTCTAATGTGTATGACTGAGAGCCAATGCCCTCATGTCACGTAGACCAGTAGTCTGTTATGTTAGAACCATGTTCGTATGAATGTTTTAATGATAACAACTATATCTATATACATGTCTAGTATACTATTTTGTTCAGGAATCAGAAGATGATGAATTGAAGAAACAAGAAGAAAAAGCAAAGAGATCTTCTACAAATCAAAAGTGATCATCTACAAATATAAGTCAAGAGTATGTAATTATCCTTAGATTTATTTGTAAAATCTCCTTAGATGATTCTTATGCACACACATATACCATTGGCACACAAGAATTTCAAATACAATGGCCAAATATACGTCTTCATCATATTTTGGAGTTTTTAGTCACAAACCTTGATATATATCTTATTAGTGTTTAGATAATAAATTCGGTTAAGTATGTTTATTAGCAAATTTTCAGAAGAGATTAATGATAGAATAGTGGATGGAAAAATACAAAAAGTTATAGAGAAACGGCTGACTCCAAATGAACCAATCACGAACAAGGGAACGTAAAAGGTACTACAAGTAAATGACATCGAATTATAGTGGTTCAGCATAAACGGATCTAGATCCACTTTCTTGCACTTATTTATGTACTTTCATGGGAATATACTTTACAAAGTTGAAACTTGAATACAAATTAATAGTAAAAGCAGTTAAGTAGTGGAAGCGTAATGTCGGAGCTTGGCATATCTTATTATTTTTGGTCGAGTAGTTCTCCTATTTATTAATTCCTCCTTTTTGTCTCCATTACCTTTTTTTGTTCAAAATTTAGATATTAATAGGTGTGAGCTATTAACGGAAAATTTACTAAGAAGTTTCTCTTTTTTCATAGCATTTTGCTTTTGCATGGATCTTTTTTTCTTCCAACTACAACCCTTTTTTCTTTTTTGGATGAACCCTCTTCTTTTAACCAGAGCAAATTCTGGTCATAGACCAAAGCAGTTCATGTTAAAGTGCTCAAAATTAAGAGTGTTAGCACTCTTAAATGCAACCCTAGAGCTTGCTCCTAGGTCACTCTTGAGTCACCTTGAACCTGCCTTTGGACCCCGCTCGAAGCTTGAAGCACTCAAGTATGAGCATTGTTGGCTTCAAACGGAGAATTCATTTAACCACTTCCCCTAAGCTTGCTCCGAGTTTAGCTTTGAGAGAAACTATAGCGGGTATGGTCAAAGCTTGGAGCCTTATTTTTTTAGTGCTCCATAATCAAGCTTGAGTGCTTTTTTAAGTGCTACGCTAGAGCACGCTCCAAGTTTTAACTCGACTGAACCCTAAACTTGGTTTCAGTCCAATTTGGAACACAATTTGACCTTTTTTCGCTTTTCAAGCGTTTACGGAGTTAAATCTTTAGTTTGTTGTTAATATTTTAAAGTATTTTCGAGTCTGCTCATTTTTTCTATTATGTAGCTACTTCAAGTTATGACCCTGGACTTACTTCAGATTTTTCTTTATCGATAGGCATCGCGCCTTGTATATAGTTAATTTTCTTTGCTTTAACTTGACATTAATGTTGCTTTCTTTGATACAATTCCAGCTAATACCTCTTCATTTCGTACTGACTAAGAACGGATATAACACTTATTCCCAAATGATGACTTAAGCAATATCAAAAGTGAAATTTCGAGAGCTTAAGTATTTTTTTTACAATTTATTTGAATATCTTATACTCTCTTTAAATAGATTAGGCAATTGCTCTTATTACAATGTTATTTTTTTCATTTTATGATTCACATGTTATTGCATGTTTAATTAATATTTATAGCTTAATAGCTTAATCTTTTAGTTGCATACTTTATATATGTTCTTTCGCAAAAACTTCTTTAATGCTCTTAACGCCTTCCTAAAAAAATTTCTATTTAAATATTAATTGGATATAATATTATTATTGCATATGTATTTTGTTAAGAATAATTCCTTTTCATTTATTCCTATTCAATATGCTATGGTGTGGGTATCTATATTCATTATTTTCAAGTATCGTTCTTATTTTATTATATACATACTACATATTTTACAAATTCATATATTATTGATACATTGTTTTACTTATATTTTACTTAAGTGATTGTACAATATATTTTGTCAACAGACATGTACGATTAAATTTTTATCATTTGTATGTGCTTTTGTTTTCATTTATATACTAATTTATCTAATCTTTTATCGTTGCTATCTGGACAGATGTTAATGATCCAATGAAAAGTTATCCAAAACCATTAGATTGAAAACACATGCCAAACATCCAACAACAACCAACTATTATATACAAATTATACTCACAAGAAAAGGGGTTCTTTTTTCATCTTTTTACTCACCTCTCATTTCCAATCTTGGACATTTTCTTAGTGCTTAAGAGCCACTTTAATAGGGGACTAAGACAAAATCATTTATTATAATTGTAAAAAAGAAACCTATGAAAAGAATATTTTCAAAGTGGATGTTGAAGAAGATGAACTTCGAATAACTTTAAATTTGGTGTTCCCTATTATGCATTTTACATTATTTTCCTCTATGTTAGTTTTACAAAAAAAAAATATTCAAACCACCTTCACGTGGTAATCTTTTTACATCATAACATAGAGTTTGATGAAAATTTCGTTAAATAATAGTCTTTATGACATTGTATTTTTTTAGTAATAACATATAAGATAAAATAGTTATATAAAGTTGATCATAATAGAATTGTGTAATTCATTTTATTTCTTCTATTTCCCTTACATCATTAAGTTACCTCAAAATTAGTAGATTCAAGCGTTACACTAAGTTTAAAGTTCTTAAAAAGAAAATTTCAACAACTTGATGAATAAATTTTATATCAATATTACAATTTTCACTATTAGTAATAACAAATAAGATATAAGAATTCTATAAATTTGATATGAATAGAACCATGTATTTCTTTTTTTCTTATTATATTTATCCTTTTACTTTTTATTTCTTTATATTTTCCTTGCAGAAGTACATTAACTCAAAATTGGTTTAACTCAAAATTGGTAAATTCAAGCATTACAATGAGTTAAGTTCTTGAAACGCAAATCTCTACAACTCGGTGAACAAATTTTCTATCAAAATTACGTTTTTCACTAAAGTCGAACATGGTCATAGCAACATTGATTTAACCTACACTGGCCTCTCAAATAACTACAATATTAAGATAAAAAAATTTATTTTCCAATTCTCTAAAAGCATGAAGCATGGGTTGTGGAACAATCGACGCATACATATAGCAGAACACATGTCATATTCCTTAAAAAATCAAAACATTTAGTTCATAAATAACAATTTAGAAAAGAAAAGTATAATTCTTAATCATCTTGGATTTTGGATGGCGACTTCAATGTTACTAGGTTTTTAGAGGAGCGGGCTACTAGAGAAGGAGACTTTTTTGCTATGGAGGAGTTCGACATGTTTATCACTGATAATAATCTGATCAAACTATCATTAACTAACAGATGTTTCACATGGTTAAATTCTAGGGAAGTCCCTCGATGGCGTTGTTAGATATGTTTTTCATTAGTGACGAGATTGAAGACAAGTTCCCCATCTGTAAGGTGGTTGGTCCTTCAGAGTATTTATTCATTGCCCGATTGTTCTTTTTTGTGATAATCTCAATGGCACCCAAAAAATTTCAATTTGAAAGGATGGGGTTGTTAGAGAATAACTTTGCCAATTTACTTACTAACAAATGGTTTTCCTTGGGTTTTTATAACACTAGATTTTCGGGTAATATGGCCAAGATATTTGTAAGCAAACTTAGAGTTTTGAAAATCTTTCTTAAAAAATTGGAGCAAAGAAGTTATTGGGAACATTAGAGTCCAAAAAAGAGAACTTTCTTTATGAGATCTTAAATAAAATAAAATTGAATAAACTAGAGCGTTAAGTCTATCGAAGAAGAATGTTCTTTCTAAATTAATGGAAGAATTTAATAAAATTTTAACTTAGGAAGAAACTATGTGGAAGCAAAGAGCTAGAATTCAACGGATGAACGAAGGTGGTGAATACCAAATTCTTTCATAAAATAGCTAACGATAGAAAACGTAGTGACGCCATTAACTCTATTATTATTAACGTGGTAGAAATATATGATCAAAATGAATTAGCGGTGGCTTTTACTAAATATTATAAAGATATTTTTGGAACTAAGATAGGCCATAGGATTGGACCTAAGTGGGGTGAATTATTTCCCGTTGAGACTAGGGTCGACTTAAATTATCTAGACTCCTTATTTCTGAAGGAGGAAATTAAACGACTATTAAAGAAATGCTTTAGGCCAAGGTGTCAGGCCCCGATGGGTTTCCAGTCTTATTTTACAAAAATTTCCAGTCTTTTATAAAATCCGATCTAATTAAAATGTTTAATGAATTTTATGATGGTACGCTACAATTAGGTAGGTTTAATTTGCTAATGTAATTCTACTACACAAGAAAGTTGGTGCAAATGAATTAAAAGATTTTAGACCTATTTCGCTTTTAAATTGCTCTGTTAAAATTATCTCAAAACTTTTAGAGAATAGACTTAGTATTAAAAATGAATGATCTAATCGATAACTCACAAACTGCTTTTATCAATGGTAGAAATATTACAGATGGGGTTACGGTTGTTTAGGAGTTCATTAACTAGTGCTGTAAAAATAATATCACCTGCGTGCTTCTAAAGTTGGACTTCGCTAAAGCTTTTGACTCTTTGGATTGGACTTTCCTTAGTGACTTATTACTGGCTAAAGGTTTTAGCATAAAATTGGTAGGTTGGATTATGTCTCTTCTTAAGATGGGTAATTCTAGTATTATGATATATGGTATTTTAGGTACTAAAATTCAATCAAAACATGGATTTAGGCAAGATGAACCTTTGTCACCTCTTTTGTTCAACTTAACGGCTGACATTTTTGCAAGAATTATTAAGCTAGCTACTTATAATGGGATTTTAGGTAGGGTTGGAAATGAGGTTACGAGTTGTGGTCTCTCTATCCTCTAGTACGCAGATGACACCATGCTATTTACTTCACCGTTGTCTCGCCATATTATAGCAGTTAAATTCAATTTATATAGTTTTGAGTTACTATCTAGTTTAAGAATTAATTTTGATAAAAGTTTGGTTTTATTGCTAAATGATGTAGACAACGTAGAGGGTCAGGTTGCCTCCACTTTAAACTGCCACACTATGGACTTTCCCATCGACTACTTAGGGTTCTTAATAAGACCAACCGAACTTAGGCACGATGAATGACTAACAATCATCGATAAAATTAGCAAAAGATTATGTAGGTAGAACGATAAATTTTTACCGAGAGCAGGCAGGGTTGTTCTAATCAACTCTATTTTATCGGCACTACTCATTTATTGGATGTTATTTTATCTCTTTCTAAAATGGGTAATCGATAAAATAGATCAGATTATAAGATATTTTTGTAGGTTGGGGATAACCCCAGTAGTAGTTTAAAGTGTCTCGTTAGTTGAGATTCGATTTGTAAACCAAACGACGAGGGAGGGTCAGGGATAATTAATCTTCACAATCTCAATGTTTCTTGGTCAGGGAAATGGTTGTAGAAGTTCAATACTAATAATGAGAACTTAATTTGGAAAGAACTAATTTCCAACCAATTTTATGGAGGATTTCATAACTTGCACCAATTAACATCTAGCAACCACAATAACTTGTCGCACTTTTGGAGATCAATTTTAAAAGGATTAGACATTTTTAAACTAGGTATTGGTAACATAGTGCATTCGGGGAATAACACATTCTTCTGGCATGATTGTTGGATCTCTATTATTCCTCTTAAAGTAGAACTTCAGAACTGTATGATATTTGTAATTTTAAGTATGTACTAATTTTGGAAGTATATAGACCTAATTTGAACTTTCCTTCGGAGTTCAACATTAATCGTGCACTAGAAGGGACTACTTTCTACCAGTTTGCCCTTCTATGTGAAAAATTATAAATGTATAATATAGATAATAATAACGATATCAAAATATTGTATTGGGATAGGACTAACAACTTCATATTTAATTCATATTACAAATTTCTAAACTTCTCATAAATTAAATATGTTAACGAATTTCTTCGTTAACACCCAAATGTTGCAAGGAAAGAGGAATTTGGTTGAGTGAAGGCTTGGTTCACCCTTATGGACCTCAAGGAGTGTTGGCTAAAGTGACACTTATTTGAGAAAGGGCTTAGGAAAATAGGCTTAGTATGTTCAACTCCATGATGATGTCACAAATTGTTCATACAGAGACAATGATCAAATTTATGTAGATTCTATGTCACCAATACAGAACAATCTTATACCAATGGAATAGAGATTATGAGTGTTTAAGAATTCGAAGCAAGCTATGAAGAAAAATCACAAGTGCTTTGGAACTCGAAACAATCCATAAGTCACGAAATCTTTATTCATATGCTATGAATTAGTTGAATGTACACAACCTTATGTATACAAAGTTTGAGTGTTACAATCTTCAAAAATCCCAAAATCAATTTAGGGTTACAAAGTTTAAAATGTAAAAAGTTGAGAAAAGAATGATTCGTCCTTTCCTTCATGTCCCTAGGTCACTATTTATAGAAGTGGCAAAACGTGGCATGGATGTTATGCGACATGCCTGTTCTGCGGCATTGAGCTTCATCTCGATAGTGCTAAGGATATTGCTTTGATTTGATGACTTGCGGCATTCTCTAGTGTATTAATGGATTGTAGCATCATTAAGGCGAGATATTAATAATAAGCGACATTGATAACATGCGACATTGATAACAGGCGACATAGATACCAGGCGTTATTGATAACAGGCGGCATCGATAATAGCAGCATTAATAGCAGCATTAATAGGAGACAGTGTTGGTGATGAGCTGCATTAATAAGAAGCTATATCATAAGAAACGGCATTGAACAGATGCAGTATCAACCTGAGGCAATATTAACTAGATGCGGCATCCATTCTACCTTCAGAGATGAAGTGCGACATTGATTAGAACGCATCATCAATAAGGGGCGACATGGATGATAAATCATGTCACTATAACATTGATGGCTTTCAATATAGTATTCTTCAACATCACTGCTTCCTTGATGAGACACGACATCATTCATTCAACTCTACAAGTGGTATGCAGCATTGATGGCATTCAATATTCTTAGATTCATTAATGACCTGCAACATTGTCTATTAACCCTTGTTGATAAGGGGTGGCATTGTATGCTTTCGGCATTGGCTTATCTCCGCACTTTCGACGTTACTTGTTGATGTGAAATCATGGTTATGTCGACATGCCGCATACCTTTGGGATCAATAGTGATGGTAGTAACATTTGCCTCATAGTGTAAAGAAAGCATTGACTTTTCAAGTCAATAATCTCGAAAATAGTGTCTATCGCCCATCGGTATACAATGCAAATCCAACCGTTCATTTAAAATTAATCAATGGTGCTGCTATTCTTCCTCTCCATTATAAATAATCAAGCCTTTTACCTCTTCCTCTCTTTTACTTGCATTTCAAACTCAAGCGAAAAGCTTTTAAATTCACAAAAATTCAAAACTTCAAATCTCCGGCATCCGAACCATTACTAAGGTACGATTTCATATTCTAGTTGCATCGATTAACTTGAATTAAGAAGCTCTATACCAAAATCATGATTAGGTTTTTGTTTGGGTTTTATTGATTTTGAACTAACACTTGGTACTAATTACATGATTTTGATGTTAATATTCATATTATCGATTAGATTAATGATCGATTGTGCTTATAGATTGAATTACCGACGAATTTCTAAGTCGCTTGGATAATTTTTAGACTAATTAATAGTTAGGAAACATTGAATTGAAAGCTAGGATATTCCAGTTTAATGATGAAACGAATAGTCTATAAAACCCGAAACTCAATATCACCTTGCTCTATATCAACACTGATGTTTTACGACATCACTGAGATGTTCAATATTGATTAATTCATCCTATTTTACTTTAAGACTGATATTTTATGATATCATTCTGATGTTCGGTACAATTAAGTTTTCTCTTTGTCAATTATTCTGATAATCAATTCCGAAGTTTAGAAAGCTTAGTATAAAACCCATATGTCGTCAGTAACCGAAAATGGATGCGGCAACCTATCTAGAAACATAAGAGTTATTGTCATGAGATAGTTTATGTTGGTTACTAACTATTGATGCGACATACGTGACTTTGACATTAACTAAAAGCACTATCGTGTAGATTCAATACTGATTTATGTGATTATTGTACGACATTGATAACCTTACTATATGTTATTATCCGTCTTCGGCAATCATTTCTAATACCCTTACGACATTACTATCTTACGACATAGCTATCGTTGTAATTTTATAATCTACCTATACATTTAGCGTTTTTTGAACTATGTTGACGTTACTCATTGATGTCGGTTGTTTTATCATTCCGACATTGACCATCGCTACGGCATTACATTATAATTTTATAGCATAACTAATGTGATATTCGACATTAACTTAACCATTCAACATGGATTTATTGATGCGACATAATACTTAAGATATTCTCATGATAATTCTTACTTTCGGTTTTTTATAAATACTTATAGGCTTACTTTCTTACTATAAGTGTAACATTTGTTTGTATACTCTTAATCGACCTAAAAGTTTAGGCTTTCTATGAGTTCAACGTTGACTATGCAATGGTCACTAGCTTGTTGTAAATATTATGTGCGGCTTCCTTTTAACATTTTGGTGTCCTAATCTAGGCAATATGTAAATCAATTAGTTATTCCTTGTTTTAGTACATAATAATTTTATATCATGGGCATTCCAAGTTTTATAAAATATCTAGTACTTTTGTGATTTGGAATAATATCACATGGCAGGAAAGTGGAAGGCAAGAAGAAAGCCCAAAAGTGAATCAAGAAATCCATGTAACATCCCCCTACTTGAAGGTCCAAAACTAACGGCTACAGATGTTGCAGTCATCCACAGTTATTAATCCTCGGCGATCAAATATGGCGGTGTTAGATTCATTGATACACAGAAACACATGAATATGGAAAAAAAATTAAAACAGCAACAAAGTCCACATTCTATTTCAAAATATTTCAAATTGATTACATAATCTCAGTACGCAGACTACGTTCAGATAACATATAATTAATACAAAATACGCCAAGAGCGACATATTAGATGCACCATTGGATAATCAGAGTATATAATAAAGCACTAAAACAATTTTCCTTTACAATCAAACACATAGTGGAAATAAAAGAACTCTAATAACAAGCTTGTCTCCTGCACGTCCTTGGAAGCTTTATTCGTCTAAAAGAACACCTGAAGACCTTAAATCTCAACCTACTCAAAATCAATTGAGTACCCGAGAGTTTAAGGGGAAAACAAAAACTTCGAGTCAGACATAAATCCTGGTATGAATAATAATTTACCAACTCAACACAATTAGATATCTAGTGAGACCACGTCGCTTAGCGGAATGGGTTTCCCCTCACTAGTATCCTAAAACATTTACAAAACCATATATTGTGCTCCTGCACCCACAATGGTTAGAGCATAGTATTTTAAAACATTATGATGATATGCAAAACAAATAAATCAAATCTGGATTACCCATCCTCATTCATTCTGACTATCTGTCTTAATTATAGTTCCTAGGATTACTATTAACCTGTTAAATGTTTATGGACTATCTGTCCAATTTCATAGTTTTCATGTGATCACTAAGAACCTATTGGTAACTCCAATATCTTTTCTATTATCCTAGTTTTCATGGGATAACTAGGAACCTGTTCACTAACTTTCAATATCTTAATCTGGATATAGTTTTCATGGGCTAACTATAAACCTATTGGCCCCTGCCAATATTAATCATAGTTTTTATGGACTGACTATGAACCTATTGGCCCCTGCCAATATCTTTAATTATGATTTTAACATTTCTTAAGTTATATTCACTACTAGGTCAACCTAACTGGTTATTCTGCCCTTCCCCAAAATACTGTTATGGGTTAATTACAATGTGAATAAATACATGAAGAAGTAATCATAACAACAAAATAATACCAACACATGTGGTTGATTTTCCTTGAATCATATATATATATATATATATATATATATATATATATCCTGGTTAAACCCTTTAACCTTTATGATAAATAAAAACTTCTTCATTTCAAAACCTTTTATTTGTTTCTGCCAGGCTTATTCCTTTAAATTGAGATTAGGTTTATGTTTTCAAATCTTAAAACAACTCTTTCGAAACCTCTAGATGACTTCCGTCGAAAGCAAAGACCTCTTTTCAAAACACAATTAAACATACATTTCGAAGCTCTTGATAAATATTCTCTTTCAAAACAAAACATACCTTTTGATGGTATCAAAACGTCCTTTAAAATATAGCTTCGAAACAAATGAAAGTAACCCTTTTGAAAGTATTGGGTTTATTCTTTCTAAAAACATCATTTGGGTCAAAATGGTTATATACGAAAGTATCTCTTTCGAAACCAATTATAAAATTGTTTGGGGAAAAAGTGTCGTAACCATCTAGTCAAAAGCAAAAACCTTTTAAATTAAAACTTCAAGGATAGAGTCGAAACCCCCTTTCGACTCTACTGCCTTCGAAACCCTCAACCCCCTTCCAAAGCATTCAAGAAAAGGCTTAGTTTAAGTTAAAATAGAGGTAATCCCTTTGACAGCATAGATGGCTTCAATATAGTCAAAAAAAGAGATTAGCAGCTGGGTTTTGGCTTGGTCGAAACCAATTCTTTTGAAAGCTCTTATTTAAAGAAAAAGGTTCCCCTTCGAAATCATATGTTTCGACTACGTCGAAAGCTTTAAGTAAAACAAGGCAGAAATTTGACTTTAGAAAACAAATTAAGGTTTCGACTCTATAGGGTATCGACTCAGTCGAAAGTCCTTCAAAAACTAGACAGGCACTTATCTTTTAAAAGTAAACCTTGGTTTCGACCCTGATGAAAGCATTGCTTTAAACCCCATATCTTCCACTACTTGCCAATTCACTTCGTACCAATTCCATTGATATCATGTGCATTGGTCTCGACTCTAATGATTTCGACTAGATTGATGCAGAGGTAAATGTTCATCGGAAAATGTTCTATCGATTAGAAAAATGCCGATGAATTTCGAAATAAAATTTTACCGCAAGCGCACGACGTACTATTGAAGTACGTGGCGAATATAGGTCGATCCGCAGGGAATTAATGATTTTAAAGTTCTATTCAATCAAATTAAACCAAAGTCGAGTGAAAGTTAAGCTAGAGAATTAAAGAATGAACTAACTAACTAAAAGAAAAGAGATGCAAATATAAGAGTTAAATGACAATTTAGAGAATAAATCCACTCTCTAGATCATGTAGTTCAACACATATGAAATCATGATCTCTCTTTTATGGTCATTAGTGCTTTAATTGATTTGTCTATCATAAGTATGGCATATTTGTGCTATTAGTTAGCCAACATAAGCCATCAAACTTTGACACACCCCTTAAACCACTTACTAACTTTTATGAAACTTGACAATGAAAATGAAATCTATTTTAAGTATGGCCTATTAACTATTGATTAGAAATATAGACCATCAAATTTTAATTTCAAATCACTTTCTTTTGTCATAATCATATTTTCATGAAGAGGCAATTAGTGTTAGTGATTGTTTAAGCATAGCCTATTTGATGTCATCAATATAGGCTATCAAATTCAAGGCAAAAACAACAATTAAACCACTTCAATCATCATCATTAAGCACAAAAGAGAGCATGAATTAACAAATAGTTGAAGCTACATAATTAGAGAGCTTTATTACCCCTAAATTGAAGGGGTTTAGCCTCTCATATTTGTCATTTGATTAACAAATGTAGCTAGCAACATGAAAGCAAAAAGAAAGGAAAATGAAAGCTAATGAAAAAGAAAACTAATTAACAAGAATTAGAACTATTCTACTTGCATGAAAGTAAATCTACACTACAACATGAAAGGAAATAAACAAGAAAGGGAAAAGATCATATATTAAATTGCATAAAAAAGAAAAATTACATGAAAATAAAAAATGGCTAAGTAGCCATGAAAAGAGAAAGAGAGCTTGTCCTTTTATTTGAGCCTAAACTAAGAGGAACTAAAGGAGAGGGTTACATGAAACATAAGGGGATTTTATACATGTTTTAAACCCTAATTCATATTTTTAGGGAATGCCCAAAATACCCTCTTAGGAAGTGTGGAGGCCAAGTAATCATTAGCTTCAAATAATCCTCATTTAAGTATACATGAAGCCATTAATTCCATAAGCATGTGCATTAGCCTCTAATTTGTACATTAAGGTAGGTGGGTAGGTGGGGTCCTCCATTATCTTCACTTTGAATTATTTCCATCTTCATTTGTTCTCTTCACCTCTTGTGCATGCATATATCATCATGTAACCACTTGTAAAATTCACCAAATTTTCTACAAAACAACATAGAAAATTCCAAGTAAATTTTCACAATTTAATAAATGCATAAAAATGACCATTTTGCCCCCTATATGAAAATGAATATGTGACAATTTCAAATAATTTGAATTTTGGTTTAAACAAGTTAAAATACCCAATATGATCATTTATTTAATTTAAATAGATTAAATATGGTGGTAAAAATATGCACATTTACGTGCACATCAATAAAGGAGTCGAAAGGTGCCTCCGAAATAGGTGGAACCACCCTTTTCTAAAAAACGCTGGATTATAGCTAAATATGGCAATCACTTTATAACTAACCTGCCTGGTGTAATTCCTTGATTGGTTACTTTAAAAATTTTCATATACTTTACAATTAAAACTGCCGCCTTTAATTAGATCTAAATCAAAGAAATATAACGTTTAAGCCCTTCCATTTACCCAAAACCAACATTTGCAGTAAAGTCCCTCTTTTAAAATAATTTGATTTCCCTAATAAATCATCTGGGAAAAATCCCCAAAAATCACAGAAAATCACTTTTATCATGTAATCAAACATATTAAAATTTCATACTCGATTTCTTCCTGAAATACTCGAATAATATTTTTAACCCAATTATATCATATTTTCCTTTGGAAATTCATAACAAATTTTCTATAGCTTGGAAAATTCTGAAAATCAAAACCAATCTTCAAAATCATGTTTTACTTAACATAAAATTTTTCCATGGCATTCTAAAATCATAAACTCTTAGTTTTACCCTAAAACCGTGCTAATTTACATGTAATTAAATCAAAATAAATCATACATAAAATAGTTCTAGCATATCATCATCCATATCAACATAAATACAAATTTAATCATAAATCCGAAACATTTAATCATATAATAAAATGGAGATGGTATAAAATTATTATTCACCTTAGATATGATAAGGAATTTGAGATTCGTTGTTGATTAATCGTTCCTAACTTTGACCCTTAGCTTTAGATTAAATTCTTCCTCTTTGATAATGGCTGACTCCTTAGGGTTTTCGCGTTTATTTTAGATTTGAGAAAATGAACGTGAATGGACAAGGTGAGAAGTGTATAGCCGTGTATAAGGATGTGGCTATTTTTACTAATATGCTCATGTGTAATCTAATTAGTTAATAACCCATTTAAAGCCCATTCATTTTATTATTAAGCTCGGCCCTCTTATAAATTTTATTCAAATCTCAATCTCCTTATCATCATTATTCTATTTAATTTATCTAATTAAATTTCCTGAATAATGTTATAAAAAATTAGGGATGTTACAGGCTCCCCCCTTAAAGAATTTCGTCCTTGAAATTCAGTAATTACTAAATACTAAACATAGCATATCATATGTAACAAATCTTAACAATCCTAACAATCATACTAGCTTATCTGACAAGCAACTATCTATATAAATCTACTATAGACATACCCTCAAAGTAGATCAGGATAATTATCACTAATCATGTCCTCTGTCTTTCAAGTACAGTCCTTCTCGTTATCGCTCCACTGAACTTTCATCAACCTGACTATCTTGTTCCTTAATCTTTTCTCATCTCTAGCTACAACCCGAACTGGTTGTCTAACAAAAGTCAAATTAGGCTATACTATCAAGTCTTTCAACCCTGTCGGAGGAATAGTAGTTTCTGGATCATGCACATACTTGCGAAGATGAGACACATGAAATACGTTATGGACACCTGTCATACTGCTCGGCAACTCTACTCTGTATGCAAACTTTCCAATCCTCTCTATAATCTGGAATGGATCAACATATCTCGGGGCTAACTTTCCTGACTTTCCAAATCGCACCACACCCTTCATAGGTGATACCGTAATGAAAATCTTATCTCCAAATGAGAATTTTAGGTCTTTACGCCTCTTATCTGCGTAACTCTTTTGTCTGGACTGAGCTTCTTTCATCCTTCCTCGGATTAACTCAATCTTTTCTGACGCCTCTCTAACCAAATCTGGACCTAAGACTAATCTGTCTCCAATCTCCAACCAACATGCTGGTGATTTGCATGGTCTTCCATACAAAGTTTCAAAAGGCGTCATTCTTATACTAGTCTGATAACTATTATTACAGGAAAACTCAACCAAATATAGATGATCCTCCCAAGATCCATCAAAGTCTAATACACAAGCCCTCAATAGAACCTCGAGTACCTTATTGACTATCTCTGTCTGCCCGTCTGTCTGAGGGTGATATGCAGTACTCATGTTAAGCTTGGTACCCATCACTTCCTGTAGACTCTTCCAGAATTCACTAGTGAACAGAGCATCTCTGTCACTGACTATACTACTAGGAACTCCATGCAGTCTAACTATGTTCTTTAGGAACAACTTAGATAAAACAGGTGTCGTTCCGGTTGACTTAACTGGAATGAAATGGGCACTCTTGGTCAATCTGTCCACTATAACCCATATACTTTCATTACCCATATCTGTCCTTGGCAACCCGTCTATAAAATCCATGGATATCGAATCCCACTTTCAGACTGGAATCTCTAAAGGCTGAAGCAACCCACTCGGCTTCTGATGTTCGACTTTCACTTGTTGACAGTTTTCACACTTCCTAACCCACAAGCCAACATCCCTCTTCATACCTTCCCAATGGAAGCTCCTCTTCATATCCTGATACATCTTGGTCCCTCCAGGATGAATTGTAAACTTGGACCGATGACATTGTCCAAGAACTTCTTTCTTCAAGTCCTCAATTTTCGGAACACACAATCGTCCTTTCATTCTCAACCATCCTCTCTGGTCAATGCTAAAATCCTTTAGATCATCGATCTCGGTTCCCCCTCAAGCCTTCTGATCCTCTTAGCCAACACTGGATCCTCCTTCTGCTTAGAAGCAATTCTCTTAATCAATACTGGTCGAACTTCTAAACAAGACAACCTGGCAGAACTCTGACTAGAACCAGTAGTTGATCTTAACTGCACATCACAGCTGACTAAAGCTTTGAATCTTTCCACTCTGCTAACATAGCTAACACCACATTCTGGTGTTTTCTGCTAAGGGCATCTGCTACCTTGTTACCTTTTCTTGGTGTATACTCTATACCAAAATCATAAGCATCCAAAACTCCAGTCATCTCTGCTGCCTCATATTCAACTCCTTCTGAGAGAATAAATACCGTAAAGACTTATGATCGGTATAAAGCTCAAACCTCTCCCTTAAGAGATAATGTCTTCAAATCTTCAATGCGAAGATCACAGCTGACAACTCCAAATCATGAGTATGATATCTAACTTCATGCGGTCTAAGCTGTCGCGAAGCATAGACAATAACTTTACCATTCTGCATCAATACTGCTCCCAATCCGATTCCGCATACATCAATATATACCACCAACCCTTGGTTTTCGTCTGGAACTACTAACACGGGTGCATTGGTCAACAAATGCTTTAACTTAAGGAATGCTTCCTCACATTTGTCAGACCAAACAAATTTCACCTCCTTCCTGGTTAGCTTAGTTAAAGGTGTTGCTATCCGCGAGAAATCCTTAATGAATCTTCGGTAGTAGCCAGCAAGTCCAAGAAAACTCCTGATCTCAGTCACCGTCTCTGGTCTCTTTCAATTATTCACGGCTTCGATCTTATCTGGGTCGACTGATAATCCTTTCTCTGAAACCACGTGACCAAGAAATTTAACCTCTTTCTTCTAGAAATGACACTTGGTAAACTTCGCCTTTAGTTGATTCTGCCTCAGTGTCTCAAGTACCACTCTAAGATGAACTTCATGCTCTCTCTCATCCTTATAGTAAACTAGAATGTCATATATAAACACCAGTACAAACCTATCCAAATACTCTCGGAAAACTCGGTTCATCAAATCCACGAAGAAAGAAGGTGCATTCGTTAATCCAAATGGCATCACCAACCACTCATATGAACCATACCTAGTTCGAAGCGTTGTCAAAGGAATATTGTCCTCCGACACTCTTAACTGATGGAAACCTGTCACCAAATCTAACTGGGAAAACACTCTGGCTCCACTCAACTGATCGAACAGATCATCTATTCTTGGCAAAGGATATTTGTTCTTAATCGTCCTTTCGTTCAACTTACGATAGTCGATACACATCCTTAACAACCCATCCGATTTCTTCACAAACACTACGACTACTCCCCAAGACGAACTGTTTGGTCTAATAAAATTCCTTCCTTCTAGATCTACTAACTGCACCTTCAATTCCTTCCTCTCTGTCGGTGTCATCCTGCTAGGTGGTCTACTCATAGGATCAGCTCCTGGCGCAAGATCTATTTTAAACTCAACAGCTCTTTTCGGTGGTATGTCCAGTGACTGGCTCAAAGACATCTGCAAACTCTCTTGCTACCCGAACCTGACTTAACTCATTTCTTACCTCCATAGCATTAAGCATAGTACAAACACTCCGGTCAGAGTTCTCCACTAGAAATATTACTCGGCTATGGCTATCAGGGTGTCTCAGTGATATTTCCCTATCTTGGCAAAATATTCTAGTCTCATACCTACCCAACCAATCCATAACCAAAATGATCCTGAAATCTACGAAATCAATAACATACAAACTCCAAGCAAACTTATGATCTAACAAATCGAGTTCTAACTGGTCACATCTCACCCCTAGAGTTGCATACCCTTCTATTGGATTCACAACCCTTAAGGAAGTAACAAGGTAGGTGGGTTCTAAGCTCAATCTATCAACTAAACACTGAGATATAAATGAATGTGATGCATCGGAATCAAATAGTAATCTAACTAGAATACTCTAAACCAAAAACATACCTTCCATCACGGTCTTTCCTTTATCAGCTGCAGTATGCCTAGCTGGTCCAATATCAAAAAAATTTCCTTTATCCTCCCTAACTGCCTCTGGACACTGATTCTTGTAATGCCCAACTTGATCACAGTTGAAGCACTTCACATTTTTCTTATTTGCAGCTTTCTTCCCATTTCCTGACCGGCACTCATTCGCAATGTGATCCTTCTTGTCACATTTATAGCAAACTACCTCAGCCTTTGACTTCTTAGCAGTATCTCATTTCTAGGCTCCCTTCTTTCTAAAGAACTTCCTCTTCTTCCCCTGAGAACCCTGAGTTTCCACTGGCTTCTCTTTAGCAAACTCAGCAAGTACTCCTCATGGTGAATGGTCATTTCCACCACTATATTACAAGGATCACGGACATGTGTAATGGTCATTCTAGCAAGCTCGGACCTCAATCCTCGAATGAACCTCTCATTCCTTTTGATGTCAGTATCTATAGTAGCATATCCATATCGAGACAATTTTTCAAACTTAGTAGCATACTTGGCTACTGACATCTCTCCATGAACTAGATCCATAAACTTACTCATCAGTTCTGACTTAGCAAACTCAGATACAAACTTCTACTCAAATTTCGTTTTAAAATCAGCCCAAGTTAACTGCTCTTCCAGAACTCCAGCAGTGACACTATTCCACCAATGTAATGCTGACCCCTGAAACTGTCTAGAGGCCAACCTTCTCTTTTGCCATCATTCAGGCCCAAATCGGTAAATATACGCTCACAATTCAACTGCCAATTCTGAACCTCTATGGCACACTTCGTTCCCAAGAATGGCTTCCCACCGAAACTGGTATAATCTCTACTCAGCAAAGCATAATTATTCCCAACTTGAGCCACAGGATTAGCTCCTCCTACATTTCCAGCAACACCAGCAGCAGCTCCTGCTTGCATCAAACCAACAAAGAACTGATACATCGCCCCCATATCTACTGGTGGATTTCCAACACCCACATTGACCTCGGCATTTTGATTACTAACATTAGCCGATCGACCCGGGTTCCTCCTTGTAGTGGGTCGAGCATTTCCATTAGTTATGGTGCTTCCTCCACCGAGATTTCCTATTCTGTTTCCTGCTTCCATGTCTCCTTTCTCGTAAATCAGCATACGAGCCTTAGTAGGATACAGAAGAACGGTTTAAGAGAGCGGGGAACGCGCACTTATACATAACTATATATATCAAATACAAGTATGTTACTATAGCGTTAACTCAAACTCTGATCTTATTATCTGATTTATTGGATTATGCTTGGAAAATCTTTTAGGTTTAAGTTTCTTTTAAAGTTTCATAAACCTATGCTCCGATACCAACTTGTAACATCCCCTACTTGGAGGCCCAAAACTAACGGCTATGGATGTCGCGGTCATCCATAGTTATTAATCCTCAACGACCAAATACGGCGGTGTTAGATTCATTGATACATAGAAACACATGAATATGGAAATAATTTAAAACGGCAACAAAGTCCACATTCCATTTCAAAATATTTCAAATTCAAATTCATTACATAATTAATACAAAATACACCAAGAGTGACATATGAAGATGCCCCCTTGGATAATCAGAGTATATAATAAGGCACTAAAACAATTTTCCTTTACAATCAAACACATAGTAGAAATAAAAGAACTCTAATAACAAGCTTACCTCCTGCACGTCCTCAGAAGCTTTATTCGTCTAAAAGAAAACCTGAGACCTTAAATCTCAACCTACTCAAAATCAATTGGGTACCCGAGAGTTTAAGGGGAAAACAAAAACTTCGAGTTAGACATAAAGCCTGGTATGAATAATAATTTACCATCTCAACACATTTAGATATCTAGTGAGACCACGCAACTTAGCAGAACGGGTTTTCCCCTCACTAGTATCCTAAAACATTTACAAAACCATATACTGTGCTCCTGCACCCACAATGGTTAAAGCATAGTATTTTAAAACATTATAATGATATGCAAAATAAGTAAATCAAATCTGGATTATCCATCCTCGTTCATTCTGACTATCTGTCTCAATTATAGTTTATAGGGTTACTATTAACATGTTAAATGTTTATGGACTATCTGTCCAATTTCATAGTATTCATGGGATCACTAAGAACCTATTGGTAACTCCAATATCTTTTCTATTATCCTAGTTTTCATGGGCTAACTAGGAACCTATTGACTAACTGTCAATATCTTAATCCGAATATAGTTTTCATAGGCTAACTATAAACCTATTAGCCCCTGCCAATATCAGTCATAATTTTTATGGGCTGACTATGAACCTATTGGCCTCTGCCAATATCTTTAATTAAGATTTTAACATTTCTTAAGTTATATTCACTACTGAGTCAATCTAACTGGTTATTCTGCCCTTCCCCAAAATACTGTTATGGGTTAATTACAATGTGAATAAATACATGAAGAAGTAATCATAACAACAAAATAATACCAACACTTGTGGTTGATTTTCCTTGAATCTTATATGTGTGTATATATATATCCTGGTTAAACCCTTTAACTTTTATGATAAATAAAAACTTCTTTATTTCAAAACCTTTTATTTGCTTATGCCATGGTTATTCCTTTAAATTGAGATTGGGTTTATGTTTTGAAATCTTAAAACATCTCTTTTGAAACCTCTGGATGACTTCCGCGAAAGCAAAGACCTCTTTCAAAACACAATTAAACATACCTTTCGAAACTCTTGATAAATATTCTCTTTCGAAACCAAACATACCTTTTGATGGTATCAAAACATCCTTTAAAACATAGCTTCGAAACAAATGAAAGTACCTTCTCATCGAAGGATTGTCTACGCCTTTAATCCAAACCAAGAGCTGAGAAAGGAATCACTTGACTTAATTCATGAATTAAGAGATGAAGCAGCCTTAAGAACGGCTGAATACCAAAGGAGAACATCGAAGTACTACAACTCAAAGGTAAAAACAAGGTCATTCAGATAAGGAGATTTGGTACTTAGAAGAGTAATAGCCAATACAAGAAACCCATCAGATGGGTCATTGGGACCAAATTGGGAAGGTCCACCAATAATTTTCAAAGAAATCCCTCTAGGGGCCTACAAGCTATGCCATCCTGATGGTAATGTTGTACCAAGAACCTGGAACGCAGAACGTTTGAAACCGTATTTTCCGACTCTGAATGAATAAAGCATTTTTAGGAATGTCTATGCTATGATTCATTAAGAAAAGTCTACATGGTCGGGAGTAAAATTCTCCTCAAACTTGGACTACCTAAGATGGTAGGCTACCAATAATGGTAGAAAGCCCTTGGTCGCGCTAAGATGGCCAGGTCAAGGCACCTCCTGGGGAGAGGAAGTAAGCCTTTAACCGCACCAAAGTCAGAAATGGCCAGGTTAAAGCAGCACAAGCCCTTATCCGCGTCACGCTATGGCCATGATAAGGCGCCTCCTGGAGGGAGGACGGGTAATCCCTTGGTCCAACCACGCTATGGCGTGGCCAAAGTACCGAACAAGCCCTTAGCCGCGTCACGCTATGGCCAAGTTAAGGCACCTCCTGGAGGGAGGTCGGGTAAGTCCTCGGGCCCTGCTTCAGAATAAACTAACCGAGCGCACCGGAAACCCGGATGAAATGTCCGGCAGACTAAGAAAAGTCCTTGCTTGAAATTGGCACCGCCTAAAATGGCAACCGCCAGAAATTGGCAACGTCTAAAATGACAACAGCCTGAAATGGACCTGAAATAAGCATGATAATTGGACAAAAGAGTCCTTGTCTGAAATAGGCCAAAACAAATAAACAAAGAAAACTCGGGCCCGAGAAAGCAAAAGCATGCAAGACATTCTCAAAGCCTGAAGATGGCATATTCGACAAACAGAATTAGAAAGAATTCTCTAACTTCACTTCGTAAACATCTACCGGATGGGTATTCTGGTCTTCTATTATTCATTGCCAGGAATGATATTCTGGTCTTCTACTATTGATTACCAGAAATGGTATTCTGGTCTTCTATTAGTAACTAACAGAAATGGTATTCTGGGATTTCTATTATTAATTATCAGAAATGATATTCTAAAAGTGGCATCCTGGACTTCTATCATTAGTTATCTAAAATGATGTTTTGAACTTCTACACTAGTACAAAACAGATCAGTTGCTTCGCCTCATTTGTGTCGGTTGTCCATAAAACCGACACAAATAGTGTAATTTGTGTCGGTTGTTTATTAATAACCGAAACTATTGACTTATGAGGTAAGAAGAAAATGTTAAAAATGTAATTTGCATCTGTTGTTCTTAAGAAACCGACACAATTGAAGGGAAGCAATAGATTCACTCGTGTCGGTTGTTTGAACAACCGACACGATTAAATACAATAGCATCGGTTGTCAAAAAACCGACACCATAGGCACACAACTTTATCCCCAAATCCATTTCAGCCGCCCATCTTTTCCCGCGAACCCTAAATTTTAGAGGGAAAATTTCTTCGCTCCCACCATCCCAAATCGCCTTCGCTTGCTTCAACATTTTCTGTCGCCTTATCAAACCGCTGCTGTTCATCTCCTTCAACCGCATCAAACAACTATCGCCCAATCTCCTCCGATTCCATCTAGTAGCTGCAACGACGACGAGAAGAGAACAAACCCTTGCGGTATTTTCCACTTCTCCCGAGATTTCACTTTTCTGCTTTATTTCACTTTTATATACTTGCGGTATTTTTTTATAGATTGGTAGCGGCATTGTGCTTCAGCGATTAATTTTTTTAGTGTGGAGACAGATGTTGTGAATGCGTTGTTTCTTCTCTTTGGTAGCTGGGTGAGTTGGCATGGCCTGGGTTCTTCTTTATCAGCATGTATATTGTTCTAGTGTGTTAGAGCTCGAGGATCTATGTTCTCCACCTTGCCATTTATGATACTGCTGCAACAGGCTGCCTCCTTTTTGGTTGCTTGTGGCGCTTCATTTCGCTTTTGGGTAGTTCACTTTAGTTTCCGTTATCTCCTTCATCACTGACATTTGAGGTTGATTTTGTTCTGGTTTCTATCTTGCTAGTTCAAGCTTCTTATTTCCTTATTTAGGTGAAATCTTAGTCTGCTCCATGTGATACTTGTCAGACTAGAATACCACCACGATTTTGCAGTTAGGTTGCTGTTTGCATCCCTACGTAGCTGGTATTGTCCATATTTGAGCTCTATTGTCAAATTTGTGTCATAGTGCGCTGGTTGCATGATGGTTATTTTTGTTATAAATGTTGTTTTGCATAATATCACTCAATTGATTATCATAGTGCATATGTCAAATGTTTAGCATGTTGTTACATAGTGTCATTATGTTTGTGTAATTTGAGTTTTGTGATTGTCTAGTGTAACTAGCTGAGTATTTATGCTCTGTAGACGTATGTGCTAAAGGTGTTGAGGTGGTTTGCCTTCACACTTGTAATACTTATATCTAAGAAAAGCAGACGAGCCACTAAATCATAATTATGTGTAATACTTGTAACAAGTTTGGAAGATGGATATCACAAGGAGTAGAATATTGAAGAAGGCATTTGGTTTTATAGATAATTATGTGTGTAATTCATAATGACATGCTCCAAATTTTCTTTCTCATTTCTCATGTGAGGAAGAGCGAGAAAAGCCCTTGTAGATGAAAAGGATGATTTTCTCAAATTCAGAAGTGGTTTACAGTTGTTGTATGATTATTTAATAAATAAAAGAAATGGCTGAACAAATTGTAAGTATGGTTAATGACAGAAAAGTACATGTATGTACTGTATGCCAAATACTTATTATATCTTACAACATCCTACTAGTTAGTCACAATTTATTTATTTATTTTGTTTGAACCAATGGTGGTCTGGAGCTAAGAAATGCCCATTATATATTAGGTGGCGTAATACTAGTAAAATAGCAATAGCTTAGCACTAAACAACAAATCTTGAACTTATAATATTTTTATGTTCGGTTTTAAATGATGCATGTATTTTTTTTATTTTTATTGTGATATATATTTAGTTTTAAGTTAAAAAAGTTAAGTACGTTCTTTTTTTGTTTGGAAAATATTTGACAGCAAAACCGTTTTTCAAGGTTAGTTTTAAGTTAAGGCACCAGTTGAAAATGAAGGAGATGAACATGGTTCCTTAATTTTTAAGTTAAGGCACCAGTCTCATTCTTGTACTGTAGTCACGAATAGAAATAGCTGCTTGCCAATTGGCTATGCATCGCAAATCAACTATACTAGAAACGAAGGATATACTTCTACATGTAGGTAAGACTGATAAAACTTCTCTCTTGTTTGATATTTATTAATGTTCTATAACACTCTTACATATAAATCTGCTAATGATCTGCCTAGTTTAGAGCGACATCAGGGGACCACTCCACCTGGATTTACTGGAGAGGAGATTAAGGGTTATAAGAAGCTGGTAAGACTTAAATGTGTGGTGATGGAAAATCACCAACTGTTGCGACCATAGTGATTTCTTTTTATACATTTTTGGTATATCATGTTGTTTTTCTACTGATGCACATATGACAAATGATATTCATAAGGAAAGAACTGTAATGGTATGTTAAATTTGTATTGAAATATTGACTATATCAATTTTATTTATTTTTTTGTCTCGATATAAAAATGGTTTCATACATTCATATCAATTGCAGAATACAAAAACAACAAAACGAAACTAACAATATCATCATGTATTGAAAAAGTATTTCTCACAACATATTCAAGGCTCTACTTTACAAATTAAACCTCTGTTTGGTTGGAAGGACAAATATTCTTGTGACTCATAATACAGCATACGGATGACATTTGGTTACCTTTGAATTTATGCATACGGATGCATATAATTAGTACTACAACTAATTAGATTGTTTGTTGTTTTGTGTGTCATAGACTCATAGCTATCGTAAGTGAGTAGATTATTTGAAAAACAATAAAGCACACTTTCACAAAATTTCATTACATTTATGTTCTCCTTATTTAAACTTAGGACAATTTCTTGTCTATTATTGTTACAGGGTTCCTCTCATTGATGAATATTATGTTCTTCTCATGTATTGCTTGTTCACAGGTAAACATATGCTAATCACGTCTTTTGATTCTACCACTTAATTTTGTTATAGTTTTATACGTGTTACCCAATTTCCTTGTAAGGATAGATTTAACTCTGATATTGTGGGATGAATTGCACTAAAACTTCCCATTGTTTTTCTGTGAAGTGCATCTCCTAAACATTATATACATACAGTAGATGAATGATCTAAAATAATTTATGCATGTTCAAAAGCATGGGATGGTATATGCATTAACAGTTAAGAAAATGTTAAAATAAATTACAGGTTCAATTGGGGATATAGATAGTGTTTGGTATATAGATGCTTGGTTCAATCTATAATATGTTTGAGGAAATAAGTTTGAGATTTCATCTTAAATTCACACCTTATGTTATATGGATTGGTATATATCACACAGGAAGTAATGTTGTTCTGTTTATGAAACTATCCCTGATTGAAACTTTCTAAGTTGAAGGCAGAGTATTTTGAGATTCAGGGATTTTAAAAAGAACATTTGTTCTGTTATATTGCATTCAACTATCACTCTTATCGGATGCCTCAAAAGTCAAAATCTCTACACTCACTCACATCATCGCTCCACTGACACAACTGTATATAAAGACACAAAATTCCTCCACAAAAAATCACAATCCAACTTCATCAAACAAGTTAAAAAATGATGAAGCAGTGGACAATACTGGTATCTATAGTAATACTTGTGAGTGCACTGATACAAATATCAAAAGCGCAAGTTCCTGGGAACAGGACGTTACCACTAAAACGCTTAGTGCTTCACTACTACAAAGTGAACAAAACATGCACATATGCAGAACAATTCATACTTCATCAAGTCACTTTAGCTTGGAAAAAAGACCCTTCCATCACTCCTGCTCTCCTTCGCCTACTCTACTCCGACTGCTTTGTCACTGTAAGCAACTAAAATGCAATTTCCAGGTTGTCTTTTTCAGCTGAAACTTAAGATTTGTAAATGTATAACATAACTGATATTTTGGTTGCATTACAGGGTTGTGATGCATCGATTCTACTTGATGGAGAAGGAAGCACCACAAAATGCAGGGCTTAGAGCGTTTGATGTTATCGATAGAATCAAACGAGTTCTTGAAATAAGATGTCCAGGTGTTGTCTCCTGTGCTGACATTCTCAATCTTGCTACCAGAGATGCTGTTGGACTAGTATGTACTGTTTTGCTTTTACCAACAAATGTTCCTTCTTCTTTTTTCTTCTTTTTTTCAAGTTGTACAAATAATAATAACACTACGCTGTGTAATTTATGTAGGCTGGTGCACCCAAGTACCCAGTATTTACAGGAAGACGCGATGGGCTGAGATCTAATGTGAAACTTGTCGATCTACCTTCTCCTTCCATCTCATGGAATCAAGCACTTGCTTATTTTAAGACTAAAGGATTAGATGTTCTTGATCTTGGAACTCTCCTAGGTGATATATATTAATGCTTCATTCTTTTTATACTTTCTCAAGCTTCCCTATTTGCTCAAGTAATTTATAAGAGCAATGCTCAAGAGATGCTGATGCTCATTTTGTAAATGACGTGTAGGGGCACATACAATGGGTGTAACGCATTGTCGCTACACGTCATTTACAATATAGTTGCATGTTTATGATTAAGTTTTGAATTCTATCCTTACTCAGAACAGATCTGTAATTCTTGCGCACCTTAAGATAGAATAAAACTATAATTCAATAAATTATGGAATATTAAAATAAGTGGTAGGAGTAAACATACATCTTAAGAAAATAGTTATATTATGCAGGTTTGCTGTACATGTATATGATTAAGTTCTAAATTCCATCCTTACTCAAAAACAGATCTGTAAGTCTTGCGCACCCTAAGATAGAATAAAACTAAATTTAATAAATTATAGAATATTAAAATAAGTGGTGCTGTAGTGGGAAAGAAAATAGTTTCTCCTAGTATAGGCTTTGTGGAAGAAATAAAGTGTCAGTGAATTTTCAGTGAATTGTTATAAGCTAAGAATATTTACATTTTACAGTGGTGGAATAAGGAATGAAGAAATTTCTATTCGCCTTTGTTTTGTTTTATAATTCTTAATAAATATTCATTGTTTTAACATCAATTTTGTTGGTTTGATGTCCTTAAATCACTACATCACACATAATTGCTCACTTTCTTTTTTATTCTCTTATTCAGTGCCATCTCAAGTGATTTTAAAGGACCTTCATTCAGTAATTTTAATTTATTACATATCAGAAAAACATATAAAAGGCCAATCATACTACCTTTTACATTCATGACATCACCAGTGCATTAGGCATATACTGCTTCAGGTACACAAGTTAATTTCATTTTCAAGGGAATATGTGCTTTTCGGCTTTCACCTCTCTGAAGTTCTTTGCAGCGATGATGTTGCTACATCATGTTGGCACAATTACCTGCTCAGTTCCTTTGTGTTCTGATTATTATTTTGATATTGCATAGCATTGCAAATGCTGTTTGAACTGCTGTGCACTTGGCGTCACTTGTGTTGCGAGTCTGATATTTTACTGCATTCTAACTATGCAACTTCTTTTACTTTATACGTACGATTAACTACTTCATTTAATCATGCACCTTTTTGCATAGTTGACTTTTTGTACATCGTCTCTACTAATGTGACTGTTTTCTTATCTTATTAAAGACCGGCACAACTGTTTGAATTACACTCTCAGATTCTTTTATGCAGAGCATTCCTGACTTAATTATTGTCTTTTGTATAACAATTCTTTTAATTGCAGGACTTTGTATGAGACGGTTCTTATAACCAACAAGAGATAGACGAGGTTCGAGAGAATTTAGCTAGTTATATCATGTATAATTGGATGTAGTTGTTTTTTGTTGTGTACGCTGATCTTTTGTAACGTACGTTGGTATTTTGTTATGTACGTTATGTTTGTGATAGATTATATTCTATTTTGTTCTGTAAACAAGAATTATGTTGATGGATAATATAATTATTTTTTTTGTTCAATCAGTTCATAGTAACGTTCGTTTATAAAAAATTCAATTTCAATTTCATACTGTTTTTATAATCTTAAACGGTAATAATATATTTTTTTGCTTCAGATATAACTTGTGTCGGTTGTTACTTCAAAGGGAACCGATACAACTGCATATCAATTGTGTCGGTTGAAAAAACAAACATAACCGACACAAATATCAATCATTTGTGTCGGTCGTCAATAAGGAACCGACACAAAACAAGCAACAGTTGTGTCGGTTTTTCTTAAAGGACCGACACAATAAACGGCGGTTTGCTTCACTATACAAGCTGATTTGTGTCGGTTCTTTATTACCAACCGACACAAATAATTGATATTTGTGTCGGTTGTACAACCGACACAACAGAAAAATGTCTTTTGTGTCGTCTTTATTTGAGTCGGTTGTACAACCGACACAACAGGGGTTACACAACCGACACAAATGACCAGTTTTGTACTAGTGCTACTATTAAATATTAGGAAGGGATATTCTGGTCATCTATTACTCATTACCAGAAACGATTTTCTGGATTTCCATTATCGATGCCAAATTGGATTTTGGTCTTCTATTGCTCATTATCAGATGTGCATTTCTGTTCCTCTAATGCTTATCACCAGAAATAGCCTTATGATTTTCTATTATTGAATGACAAAACATGTCATCTGAACTTTTAACGTTTACAACCAAAAATAACCTCCTAGATCTTTGCATCAGAACGGATGATCGGACTGGTATTCTGGTCCTCTCTCATTATTACCGGATTAATATGGAATTGTAGCCTTCTATTATGATGATCAAGATGATTATGGTCTCCCCATTATTATTTGATATGGAGTTTTCAGCCTTTACAGTCACAAGACACGAACTTCTAAATTATCCATTCATGGTTTTCTAACATTCTATTGCTAAGAAACTTCCATCATTCATGACAAAATGGGAAACAATTACTATCTAGTTCTGAATGTTCAAAGGATGAATCTCCCGCTAAAATAAAATCAAAGTTAAAGGTCAACCAAACCGAAAAGATACTTGTAGTATGAACTAACCATGCGAATATTATTAGATGTATTGCAGGAAAATTGGGACAATTTGGTAATCCTAGAATTTTTGTCCTAAAGAACAAAAGCCTTCTTTATACAAGGGGGGCTAAATGTTAATCATAAAATATGAATGAAGATAAAGAAGGCCTTCCGGAAACCTTCCGCGTAGATAAAAAACATCAGGAGAAATCCTCTTACAACAATATCGAAAGGATTGTACAACGCTAACAAAGAAGAGCACATGGGAACTTAAGAATGAAGCTCTCACAAGCATGAAGGAAAGAACTACTAAAGTACAACGAAGCATCTAGATACAAAACCGCTAAGCACCTCCCGAATGAAAAAGGAAAATGGCTCTGTAACCATTTGCCATAAAACAAAAACTAAAGAAAAGAAGTTTACGCTAAACCCTTCGAAGGAGTCAAAAGAATGCGGATTAACAGCTTGTAGCAATGCCTAACCTTTCGAAGGAAACTAAGGGTTTCATCTCTCGACTTTCAAATAGTTCTTACCTTCCGAAAAAGATGGAGAAGTCAAAGCAAGGGTATGCGACTCTATAACGACCTTTTCGAAAGCATAATAAACCTTCCGGACCGGTTGGAATACATACTAAGTACCTTTCGACAGTATTGAAAGGTTTATGATAAGGGCGGCATTCATAGATCAACAAAGAATGAAAGACAACCTTCCGACAACATTCAAGAAAAACACGGCTTTCGGCAGAAATCAAGTAGAGGAGGAACCTTCCGACAAGGTCGAAGGGTTTACAACAATCAAGAAATGGAGCAACCTTCCGACAAGGTTAAAGGGTTCACAATACCATATAAAAGACAGACCCTTCGGAAAAGACGAAAGGTTCATGAATACATTAGGAAATGCAAACCCTTCGACAACATTCAAAGGTCTGTGATGATGTACAGTAGACAAACCTTTCGACAAGGTCGAAAGGTTTACAACTGCATATAAGAGGTGACCTTTCGTCCCAGTCGAAGGCATGGAGCCGAGGGGAGGGTCGCCTGCATCTATAAATAGGACCCAAGGGGTCCAGTCTTGAGATTCGATTTTCTTCTCATTCTGCTTTCACTCAACTACTATTGCTTCCGCTCACTACTTTGTAACCCTAGTTTAGAAATCAAATTGGGGATTGGTTTCTTAAATTTTGTATCAAACTTCATCACGAAGAAATAAAGAGAATTGTAGCTTGTGATCAACTTGGAATTTGGGGATGATCACGATTAGGCGTTAATTCAATGTTAACAGCTGATCATATATGATTTATTTCTTATCTTCTTTGTTTATTTCGAGTATATGCCATGGAACTGTCATTAGACATTTTCATGAGTCTTGTCCCCTTTTCTTGGCTCCGGCCATAAAAAGGGAGATACTACTTGTAAATTAATCCCTAATATAGTTCCTTAGCATATTAAATCAATTCTTATTTTTATCTGAGCATGTTTGGATGATGCATTCTTTTCGAAGGGTTTTCACGAGAAGAATATCAACCTAGGAGGCCGAAAGCATCACAAAAATGTAAAACAGAGTAATATCTCCTTTCGACAACGTTGAAAGGTCTACTACCTTTCGACAAGATCAAAAGGAGATGAAAATCATAGATCGACTGCTCTCGGTTTCTAGGGAGATGGAATACAATGAAATGACAAGGTCGAAAGCTATATAATCATAGCAACCTAGTCGAAAGGTTTAGATCATCTTTAAACCTTCCGGCCAGGGTAGAAGGTTTAGTAATTCTATTATTCCAACCAAACCAAAAGGTTTAAATAGAACCTCAACCTTTCGACATGGTTAATGAGTTAGTTAATTTTCTACTCAATTTGAAGGGGTAAACGATTTCTCAAAACCTTTCGATATTGCCCATCTCGGGCTAAGGTTAAAACTAAGGCTTTAAACCCTTCCGACTTAGTCATTTTATTCAAAAGATGTGAATTCATTCAACCACAAAGTTGAGCCCATGTGAAACAATCTTATGCAAAGCATTGGGGATGTTAACAATAATGTTAATATATGTATGTATATGAGGTAGGATCTATAGCCTCCTTATTTTAACCTCTAACATATACCCTATGATTTCATCGGCAAGTTTGTATTTAAATATTTATTGTTTCTTTCTTTTTACCACCCATATATGATTAATGAATTATAACTTTGTAGTTGAATTATGAGGCCTAAGGTTGGAGTGTGTGTATGTATAGAGAGGGTATGGTTCTATTGCACCCCATCTACACCCCTACAATTTTTTAAGCTACATAATTCCAGATCAAATGAAAATTTATAGATATTTTCTTACATTCCTCAAGATCTTCATAAGATTTTGGTTAATTTGAGTAATCCTAAAATATTCAAAATAAAATTTCAAATCAATGGTATTAACGATTGATACAGATTTAACATTTTAAACATATTAGAAGTTTTTTAATGATATGTTTTTGCAAATACGATGTTCATAGTGTAAATTTAATCTGCTGTTGGAATAGCTTAGACGAATGCTAATTCAATAAGAACTATGACTAAGATAATAGCGTCTGGCATGGCAGCTACAAAATTGCTTTTTTGAGACGGAGGCAAGGGTTGAGGTTCGTTGCGTACCAATCAATATACTGAATTGGTTGCCTATGTTTTGATTTTGAGTAATGCAACACTTTAAACAGTAGGTGTGAAAAGAGGTATAGTAGGAAAGAGGGGTGAAGTGGACCTTTTCTCATATATATAATGTGCCAACACCATGGATGCAAAAGTGAGCAATGTAAAACTCTTATATTGGTTTGTATACGTGTGTGTATTTATCATGTGATGTTTGAGTGACCCCGTACTAGGAACTGGTATCTAACTCATTTGTTTTCGTTGATGGACTACTAAGGTACTCTTTTATGGAGAGACCGAGAGCATCATGATCTAATATAACAGCATGAATCTACAATCAAAGACGTGCGAGCAAGTAAGACGCAAGCCTAATGGAAATGTTATATATTTTATTTTGTCAACCATTTTATGATGGAAACTATGTATTTGTCAACACGTACCTATATGATTTGAGATGATATATGAACTTATGGAGTTAGTCCTTGTGATTTTATTCAGATAGTGACGTGGTATTCAATGTTGCCCCACAGAGGGATGTACAGACGGAATTTCAACAGAATGATCTCAACCATTCATTTTTATCATCAGTCATTCATTAAATATGATAGATTTATTATTTCATCATTTTGTTGTGATGTATGGTTGAGATTCTTTATGGCAAAGAGGGATACGAATAAGGAGGCAATGGAATTGAAGTAACGTTACATACACTTCAAATTTTCTAGAAATTATTCTTATTATGGAACAAATTCAATATATAATTATATACCAATGATGTCTCGAGTGGTCAAGATAATCAAACAACGTACACAGCATAACACGATAAACCAACACCATAAGTTAACAGAAAGAAAATGTTTTCGAATCCATATATTAAATGCAACATTGTTATCTAACATATTATGATACTGCATAAGTTGATGATGAGATCTATAGTAGTACTCCATATAACTTTTAAATATATAACCTATGATATAAAGAGATCTCATTTTTCTAATGTCTCGATGTGTTCAGAACAATATAAAAAGATGAATGACCGATTAGATCTCCAGGACACATGAAGATGTGTAAAAATGATTAGAGGAATATTGCTCTAATATCGCTAATGTTAAGCTTGACTTTTTTATTTCATCAAGGACAAATTTCCATTCTAGGTTTTCAAAACAAACTTTCTATTAAAATAGCCCCCTAATACATAAATTTTGTAATATAATTTTTTTTTTTAAATTACATTTGCGCAATTTGAATTTGCACAAGTACAAATCAAATTTTTGTTCTTATGCACTCTCATAATGCAGAAGTAGAAAACACTGAATAGTGGAAAAACAACCATATTTTCATAATAAGTTTCGAACAAGGTTTACAATTGAAATAAGTTTTTTCTTCAAAGGTCTAAAATGAAAATTTGTCAATCTGTGACTGTTTTTAATCCTAAGAATGAAAGTATTATGTATATAACCTGGTATCCAGCAACTGTACTGTTATATGGCGTCATAGAAGTCTCTCCAACACTAGAAACCCATCTTCAATGAACATCAAAAGTTCAATTATCAAATTTATGGTTGATTTATTCTTATTCATAGAAGTCTCTCCAACACTAAACTAAGCAATTCGCTAATTAATCTTTCTCAATCTTTCAAGAGACAAGAAGGCGCTTAATGGTAATGTAGACATGAAACCCCCATGAAACAATGAGCTACATAACTCAGTACCTGGTGAGTGTATCATATTGAGTTTACTTGGCCTTACCGCCTTAGCTGTAGAGTATTCTTATATCGAGAAGAAATGTACTGTCACTTTGTAATTCCAGAAGTCATACTAATGGAGGATATATCCTCATAACTTTCAATGGCTCAAATCCGACACATAAATGAGCAATATGTTCTCTTAAATATATAGTTGCATAAAATAGTATTCAATACATACACATAAACCTAGGAATCTAGCTTATATTTTGCTTCCCTGAGGGTAAGAGGAAAAGAGCTATATGTAATTTTAACTCCCTCATAGAAGATGAATTTTCCAAGTTAGAGAATCAAACAAACTTACTCAGGTGAAAATGAAGAAAGACTGTTGGATTTAACAGGTCCCACCAAACTCAAAGCTTCTGAAAGGGCTTGCTGTAGGAAGACTGGATGGTCCTCAATACATGCATGTCCTTGTTCTGCTGTCATTTTATTCAAAACTCTCCCAACAATCTGCAGGAAAAATTAGCAGTGCTAGTTAACTATTTATGCTAGCTTGCTGCTAATGTTTTAACTTTGATTCAAGTTGTGGTGAAACAAATTAGATTTGGAGATGTAATAGGAAAAAATTGATATGGTAATTCTACAATAAAAGGATACTCAGAACATAATAGTTATCTAAATCCGTATAAAAGAAGAAAATAACAGGTACCAAATTCATCGTATGAAACAAAATAATGGGCTTTGGAACAAAGAAGTAGAAGCAACACCTTTCGTGCATATCCACCATATGCTATTCCACCAAATAAAGCTTGTTGAGAATTAGTTTGGTCTTGTAGTTTCCCTGATAAATTGAATATAAATTTTGCATTTATTCTAGAATAATCTGGACATGGAAGAATGCAGTAGATTTCTTATTGAAGTCATTTTCTACTTTACTATTGTATAGTGGTAGAATGTGAGACTGAAAAGATATTTTAACTAAATAAGCAAATGCAATTAAGGTTCAAAGTTATTTTAACTAAATAAGCAAATCAACTCTATGTGCAGGAACACTAGCAAATGATAAGTTGGTAAGACCTCTAAAACGTGGATCGATTATGATGTCTTGGGTTTGAAACTCCGTAGGCCAGTTATCAATTTTCTAAAATATTAAATAAATATATGAACCGATAAATAAATTAGAAGTTCACCTGTAGTGTGGATCAAGTATGACATCATAGATATGATATAACAAGAACATGCATGCAAATAAGGTTTCAGGAAAAAAAACAATGCTGACACTGAAATATCAACTAAACATACCAGGAATCGTTGTGGCCTTGAATAGTCCCATCCTTTTTAAACTATCAACAGTGTACGAGTTTGTGCCACCAGCCAGCTGATAGAAACCTTCAGAAATTCAAGTCTAGAAGTCCCGTTACTTAAAAATTTCAAATATCTTTTACAAATTAAAAAAAATGAAGTCGACTTACCGTGAGGTTTGTCATGCTGAGATACCAACCGAATTGCAAAATTGATTGTATCCTTTGTTGTGCCACGACCAATATCACCACTCATTGGTCTTCCATCTAACTGTTATGGTACAGGTAAGAATTTGCAACCACTGAGAAAAGAGGCGTGGACATAGCTACAATTTAATTGATTTTTATTTTTATGTTCGTAATATGGTATACCTGCCACAAATTGTATGATTGAAGCTGAGGCTCCATTATTGAGTACATTGTGTGCATCATTCTAGTAGTTAGTTCTCCGGCATCAGGTAAACTTACCTAAGCGAACATCACACTCGTAGTTAGTTCTCCTGCATTAGGTAAACTTACCTAAGAGAACATCTCTGAAATAAAGGAATTAAAATCTGATGTACATTTATTTAAACCTTGAACTATGATCTGGTTGTAAAACTAAATAGTTATAGGACAAATTATTAATATAGGCTTGCAAAAAAAACCTATTATACTTATAAACCTCGCTGAAAACTAATTGTAAAACTAGGCTGGTTTTAATTTATGCGGAAGCTATATTTAAAAAAATAAAATTAAAGCTTGCGCATTTCATAAATATGCAAGTTTTAAAATTACATTTACGCATTTATGGAATGCGCAAATGCAATTTCGCTTGTGTAATAAATAGACAGCACTTTATTACACTTTATTACACGGTGGAAATTGCATTTGCGCATTCCATAAATGCACATTAAAGCTTGCGTGTTTATGAAATGTGCAAGCTTTAAGAATTTTTTTAAAAAAAATATATAGTTTATGCATTACATAAATGTGCAAGCTATATAAAGTTAGGCATAGTTTTACAATTAGTTTTCAGCGAGGCATATAAGTAGGATAGGTTTTTTTTGCAAGCCTATATTAAAAATTTGTCCATAGTTATATCAATCATCCATTCATATTTTATAAATAAGTAGTTGGCTACAGTACAGTAGATTAAATGTGATCATCCTAATCTTAAGGAAAGTAATGGACATCCACCATCCGATTAATGCTGATGACTATACTACCTATATACTGTTAGTTTTAAAATGCCGCTAGTCCACAAAACAAAGGAGGACAAATACATTGATAATTGGCAAATCATTCCACAAAACAAAGAAGGACAAACACAAAACCAATTACTAAATGTTGAAGGTTTAATTTACTCCAAATCACTTCAAAAAAAGGACAAGCTGACATTTCTTATGTCCTCATTTGGACCGACTTAAATAAGCAGCTTTTTTGTTTTCTGAAAGTCAAAACGTAGCTTTTAAGTCGAACCAAACAGGCTGCATGTATTTAATGCTCCGAGCGGAGCATAACAAAAGTTCCTAGTACAATTCTCAACCTTTGTTTTGTTCACCTGACATGTTCTCTACAAAAAAACCAAACTAAATACCACTATACAATCAACACACTCAAGTTTCACCCTAAACTAAACACAACAAAGCAACCCCGCTAAAAAAACAATTCACAAACAAACAAGAAAACACACACCCCACTAAAAATAAAACAAAAATAACAAATTAAAAATAAATAAACTTTCATTAGAGTGGCAAAAACAGTGTCTATTTTAGAGTTAGATCCACCAAACTATTGGCTGAGAGGTTCATATTTAAACGGTAAAAGCAATGTCATTTTAGTCTTAGAACGGCATACACTACGTTGTTTTAAGAAGCGGTCGACAGTTCAGCAAAATGACCAGGAAGCTGTTTTATTTAGTTATTTTAACTAAACAAGCCACATGTTTGTTTCTCCTTCGTAATAACTGGTTTTGAAGCGAACGGACCATCTGCTGGATGTTCTATCAGCATTAAATTGCTTTTAACAACCCAGAAGCATGCATCAGGGGCAACATTAAGACCAAAGCCAACAGTCATTCAGTTCGCTTAACGATTTTCTACCAAAGAATAAAAAAAACAACCCCCACACCTAATACACACCAAAACACTTCTCTACCCACTATAATATTTTAAACATAGTCGTGCTTAGATGCCCATTTGGATTCTTGGATGAGATGATAGAACTTGCCTAGGCAGACCCAAGTGAACGGCTTGGTGGTGAGCCCCATTAGCACCTGGGTGGAGGTTAGAAGGATTTTTTACAACATAGATAATTGGTTGTCGTGGATTACATGCTCGTGACGACAAATGTTGCATCAATCAACAATGGCTAATTAAATCGGCCATTTTCTTAAATGCATTATAGATTCCCTATTTCATGTTCAACTCTCCCAATCTTTATTGCAAAAATCAAAAAATCATCTTCCCAAATCAAGTTTTCAAGGCAATTTTTGTTATTTTATTATGTTTTATTTTCTGTGGAATTTTTAGTTTTCCTGATTATTTTAGTCTTAATAAATTGTCGACTGCTGGATCATCCACTCAATTGACTTTTCGTAGACCATATGAAAAAGCTTCAGAACGAGTTTCTCAAGCAACATTGCTGAAATACTATTGAATCAACATTTACAGCTTCAACTAACGAGTGGGAGAAACGTAGATGTAATATCAGTGCAAGTTAAACATTGATGTGATAACATAAGGTATGGTTGGAGATCTTGGAATGCAAAACTGATAAGGGGTTTTGGGATGTGGATAAAGACGCAATAGAAAGTACCGATAAATGGTGGCTGACAATCCCAAAAGCATATTTTACGCGTATTTTGACGCATTATTAAAGTAGTTTTTTACTTACCCATTCTTAACACATTTTTTATCCAACACTGAAAATTAAGGAAAAATTTCAATTGAAATTCAGGTAACTGGATAAAATATTTAAGAGGTTGTATCAAGAAGAATAGCAAGTGCAAAACTGCAAATACAAGATGCTTTCATATGGCTCCGCTTAGTCTCAGTGAGGACTGTAATTTTTTAGTGGATGACATTACACAAACATCCTACTACCCAGGCTCGAGGATGATATGATGTGAGGCCTCGCTACATTGTGATTTAGAGCTACACCACAGGCACAGAGACCATCACTACAGGAGTTATCCACCAACAACCACGAGCAGCTCCGCGCATAGCAATCGCTTGGACAAAAGCTATAAGAATGCTGTTAATCGGATGATGAAGATCGACCGAAATTTTAAGCACTTCAAGGTCAAGGTAATGCTACAATATCTAAAGGCACAAGAATATAAAATTATGAAGAATTATCATCATGGAGTTTCAAAAAACCCATTCTAGACAATGAAGGTCGTAGTTTGTTTGTTTTTCGTTTGCGGTTTATTTTCCATTGCCAATTTTTCCCTATTTTTATTTCTGGAAAAAAAAAAAGAAAAAAAAAAGAGTAGCAGTTATGTAACGCAAAATCATGGAACAAAATGGATGTTTTATTTAACTTTTGTTCTTTTATCCACAAGATAAATAATAAAACATATAACAACAAAACATACATAAAATAATACACACAATGAACTACACTGTCTGCAAATTAATCAAGGCACGAAAAAAACACAAACACATTACTCAACGTCTCACCTCTTCCACTCACATCCTCCTTTTGTTTCCAGCTCAAATGCTCCGTTCAAATATTCCACTCACTCGCAACATACGCACTATAAATTATTATTACCTTTTAAATAATCAAATTTCCAAAAGGCCCTTAACAGCACTATTGGAAATCAAAGGTTATTAATTTTGATGTTAAAAAAATAATCAAACTTTTTACATGCAGATTCAAACAAGATATGCATTTTCATAAGCATTACTGAACTTCATGTTTTAAAACTAGTATTTTAGATTACATTGGAGAAAGTATAACAGTTGAGTGAGTTAGAAGATAATGGGTGGAATTGATGAATTGGTAGGTTCATTCATCTTGTTATCTGAAGACACACAATCTACGAGATTACCATCTTGCATATTACCCCTTGTAACCCAAACATGAAATATCATATATTTACATAGGTATTAAATTGCCATTAAATCATTAGTTCACATCTCATGTTCACTAAACCAATTACTCAATTTGTGAAACAGCATTGCAACTTACAGCTACTAGCTTCACATATCCAATTGAATTGCTCAAGCTATTCCAGAGCTCAACGAATAGATCTGTGTGCCTAAAAAGGGTCATAGCAGTTCAGTGATCATATCTCCAGGGACACTGTTATTTAAGTTCAAATAAGCACACCTTCCACTTGTATGTATCTCTACAGCGTCAACATCGTCCCTTTTCAAAAGCTTAGATGCGGTATCAAAATCCCGAACGTAAGAAATGGCTCCTGAAAAAGAGACGCAGTTAAGTAGAGTTTAAAAAAACAGATAGATTTCTAAATGACTAATTTCCTTGTGTCGATATATAAAAACAATTGAATTGAAGATCAAGCTAATAAAGAAACAAAAGAAAAAACAGCAAAACAAAATAAGTACCTACTTATTTTATCATATGGACAAATCGGAAAACATCGTCCACATCCATAACATCTTTCAGAGATAACTCCTCCCTGTGAAAGAATGATTAAACCTCAATAAAGTAAAAATCAAATCAATGATCTAATACTGAACTTGATAAACACCTGAAAATTTCTACTGTTACCATTTACAGATTCGTATCTTTCTGAACCCATCTCAAACGATATAGCATTTGCAGGACACACTCTTTCACATGGCCTTGAGCAATCAAGCGGGCAATCTTCTGGATCAAAATCTAAAAAAAAAATTATTATATAATCCTAAAGCATTGTAAAATTAACACATGCGCGCGCGCACTAAACTTGTCTACAGATCAAAAGGACATTCTAAAGTTGGTCCTATAATATGACGAGAAGATAAACCTAAACCTTGTGATGTCCAAACACATCCAGCTTCAGGAAACGATCTTTATGTGTGAGTATAACTAAGTTGAAAGGGAACAACCCATCACTTTTGAAACTATAAGTTACATCAAGAAGCTACTAACTGCATATCTTGATTGAGTAGTAGTTCAAGTACTTCAGAAATGCGTGAAGCCATAATATCTGTTAACAAGTGCATTTATGTTCCCTTAACTTGTTATATGTTTTGAACCCATAACTTATTTTCATGAACTGTAGTGCTTTTTTCTTATACTGGTCATTATTTCTCCAAGCAAGACCTTGAGCTAGCAGGTTGTGGTAGGAATCAATTATATCATATACTAGTTATAACTTATAACAATATTCCCCACCTATATCAACTCTCCAGTGTACCGACCAGCCAATCACTTATTAACCCAAAAAATAATGCAATAGCCAACTGATTATTTTCATTATAACAACTGCTGAGAGAGGGAGGGGGGGGGGGGGAGGGGGAGGGGGAGGGAGAGGGAGAGGAAGAGAGAGAGAGACTCACGAGCTTTGCGGAAATGAACGTCTTCCTTATCATCATTTACACTGATCATGACCCATGGTCTCCCAACTGAAGCTATTGATAATGCTGCATTGATCCCGTCATTCACTGCATTCACAACAGATGCATCTGCTGCACAATCTATGCAATCCACTGTAAAAGGCAAAATAATAAATCCTGAAATGACCAAGGCTTTATCTCTGTACCACCTTCGGAATATTATGTACACAACATCCATCGTTGTATAAAAAAAAAATTTAATGGTGAATATATTGCAGTTTTCAAGTTCTGGCTAGATCTTCAATGTTTAAACCATAATTTGGTTGTGATAAGAAAAAAGCAAACCAGCTAAGGCTATTAAATTATCCAAATAGCCCCTTTGAATTCCACCTATTTTTTATGGTGTAAGGATAAAATAGGAATTAGAACATAAATGTTTGTCCTTTAACATATAATTATCATTCTTAACATAAGCATAAATGCATGAACCTGTATGCGGCCAATAAATAAAGATATTTACTTTTTATTTAAAAAATATTTAACGTGGAAAAACAATTTTTTTACAATAATGTTGCTTTTATTATGTGTGTTATAAGTGAAAAATCTTTGATGGTCAAAGACGCTTTTATTTCAAGTAGTCTTATTAGCGATGAAGGTTTCAAATCGACAGTGAAATTCCATTGATGGGTGATCACGAAGGGGATGATGATGCATGCTATAAATTGAAAGTGATATTCACGATCGAAAATGGGATGTTATCTATTGTATTTTCGGAATTTCAAAAGGATACGGTGGAAATCTTATTGATTGAACTTTCGTTATTAATAGTAGAGATAGAGAAGTAGAGATGTGCACTTAGGACACACATACCCTTGTCTTAAATATTTGATTTAATTTATGAATGTCTGGGCACATTATTAACTAATGCAGCCAAAATTTACAAAGCTACGTCCCAACCAATCGACTCAATGCAGTATCTGTATCTTATCAAAAATAAAGTCTTTCCAAGAACACAGGCAGAAACATACCAATAAGTTTATTAATAACAATTCCTGATGTCTGAAGCTACCAATTCTTAATGCATATCATGAAAACTCATTAAGAAATATTCCACGTGACAAACTTTTTTTCATTTGACAATGCATGGCCATCAATTTGGCAATATTTTGCCCAACAAATTTAGCTCATTCCGCATTATACTATTCAACGACCAGGAAATTTTTAAGTGAAATTCTAATAGGTTTGATATTTTGCAACAGGGTACCTGAAAGCAGAAATGTGCAACTCAAATAAATTTAATCCTTTCAAATTAATAACACTCATCTAAAGACTACAGCTACAAGTTTCACAAAATGCACAAAGTTAGATCACGATAAAAAAGAACAATCTTCAGTTGTGTTAGCACGCTGCTATCAAGATTGACGTATAGTACCTCCAGCTAAAGTGTAAACAAGTGAGAGATTCCGAATATCAGCTACATCCTATTAAATTAAACACTATTAACAGATGAACGAATGATAACTATGAAAATTATACAGAAATATGTAGGCGTACTTCAAAACTAGCGCCACATATGAGTTTGACCCAAGTGCCAGAGCGAAGGGATTCGACCGGTGATGAAAGAGTTTTTAATCTAAAGGTAGAATTGATTAAGGTTTTAGTTAATTTCGAGGTTGGAGGATTTGAATGAAGGGGAAGCGAAGTGTTGGATATTATTGTGAGCGTAGACATGATTACGACTGAGGAGGGGATAACAAGTTTCCAAGAGTGTGGTTAAATCGGTTTGCTGCATTATCTTTTTTTTCATCCAATTATCACGACTAAAGGTGACCTCGGTAACTTTTGTTTCATGTTTCTTAGGGCATTCCAAAGCAACCGACCCCAATGAAGGTTCGGTTGATGCTAATTGGATTGCTTTGCCAATCCGAAAGATTGTCAAAACAACCCAATGGATTGCTTCTTAGCCGGTGAAAATAAAACTGACTACGCTTAGCTGACTTTATTTTTGCCGGCTAAGCCAACGACTATTATATAGTCGTTGGCACTTAGCCGGCTATTAGTTGGCACTTATCCGGCTATATAATAGTCGGCTAAGTGCCAACGACTATATAAGTGGCACTTAGACGGCTATTATATAATCGGCTAAGTGCCAATGGCTACACCGTCCTTCCCACCTAACCGTTGTCTGTCCTCTTCTATGTAACTTTCAAATTTTTATTTACACTATTTCAATTACAATTTTTTTCTCTCCTCAATACACCTTCTTCAAGCAATATCAGTAATGTCGAAAAATTCAAAAGAAAAATCTCAGAAATCTTCATCCACTAGATTTCTATCTCAGGTAAGGTCAGATAATCAGAATCCGACTCGATTCAATCAACATATGTATAATTCTCAACAAGCGCCGAATTCGTATCAGCCACAACAAAATCAAAATATCTATCATTCTCAACAAGATTTGAACCAGTATCAAAATTCTCAAAATGCGAATTATTCGAAGAATAGTTTGTTTCAACAAAACTTTAACTATGATCAAAACTACGTATCTCCCAATAGCCAACAACGGTCGATATTGTCTTATCATTCACAAAATATATCGAGAAATCTCAATAATCAATTTGGAGACAACATATTTGAAAATTAAGAAGCCGAATTCGATGGCAATGAAATAGCTGAAGAAGAAAATGTTTATAGGAATTCTAATTTGTCTTCTGCTCAAACTTGGGGAAATCAACCAACGAGAATCAAAATTACTAAATCTGTTAACGCGGAACTAAAAGGCGCAAAAATGGTTAAATGGTCGTCGGACGAGCAAGCTGAATTAGCTTTCTACTGGGTTGAATATTCTAGAGACAATAAGACAGGTACGAGCCAAAGTAAAATTTCTTTTTGGAATTATGTACGCAATTTGTTCAACCTTCAAAGTCCAAATAGTCCTCCAAGAATGGTAGATTCGTTGAAGCAGTCTTGGAAAAAGAATTAACGCAGCTGGTCAACTTTGGAAAGAAATATTGGCCGGCCTGCATTCAAGACAACAAAGCGGGGCAAACGACATGGTCTTGGTAATGATTTTAAATTTGGACTTCGAATTATCAAGTTTTATTTTTTATTCTTCTTATAGTACTTCATCATCTATAGCTCAATCAAGCAAATGCAGTCTATATGTTTGAACATAATAATCAACCATTCAAATTGCACCATTGCTATGACATACTCGCAAAAGAGGAAAAATGGTGTCGAGTGCAACAAGAACATTTAGTAATGCGCTTTCTTCTTGGAAAGATGAGCGATGAATATAGCCCTGGTAGTTCTGATCCACATGAAGACATCCCCTTCACAACTAGTTCATGTGTCAGCCGCCAGGAAGGTTCAAGGGCAAGAAAAAAACCACCCCTGATTACAGCACCCATTATGAACATATTGGACAACGTATGATGGCTGCTGAAAATGCAAATGAATTATACCTGGAAACAAAAGAAACAAAGAGAACTGAAAGGGCAATGAATAATAACGGCGATACGATGAAAAACAAAAGTTAAGAAATGATGAACTAGAGTTAAAAAAACAAGAATTAGCTCGACAGTAAAGAGCAGATGATATGGCTCTTTTAACTTGCAACTTAAACGAACTCAATCCAGTTCAGAGGATGTATATGGAGAAGCAACTTGAGGAGTACCATAGACATCAAGAGGGGTTGTAGAAAACTAGTTTCCTATAATGTATTTTAGTATTCCATCGATCTTTTAATGTCGTAAGTGTTGGTTGTAATGTCATTATTAGTGTTGTTGTTAATGTGGTTGTCGCTATATTAGTTGGAGTTAATGGTTATGCTAATGTGGTCAATTTTGTTGTTATTGCTATTGTTATAGTTTCAAGCTCATCTTTTAATGCTTTTAATAAGTCAACAACATAATATAGTAGATATAACAAATTCAAACAAAAACATTAGTACAAAACATCAACAACCACTTATTACAATAGATAAGCACTATCTAACATCATTTCTACTAATGGTTTCCTATATGTTCCCAGTAGTTTTCACTAGTTCTTCTTTTAGATCAAGATGAGCTTGTGGATCTCGAATGTCTTGTATTCTTTGCAAGTATTCGGCAAAAGTATCCGGGTCCTTATAAGCCTTTTTTCGAAATGCTATAGCAATGTCTGGATAGTTCCTCAGTTGAAGCTTGTACCTACCACGTTCTTCTTCGATAATCATATTATATAAAATTATACAACAGTATAAGATATCAGATAATACCGTCGGATCGTGGTAGTATACCACTTTTCTTAATATATGAAACCTACCTTGAAGCAATTCAAATGCTCGTTCCACATCTTTCCTCAAACTCTCTTGTTGTTTAGTAAACCTGGCTTCTTTTGTATTATTCGGTCTTTTGTAATCTTGAACAATTGTTTTCCATTTTGAGTAGATTCCATCTACTAGATAATAACCCATGAAATGATCTTTGTTTCTAATTTTGTAATTGCATGGAGGTGATATGTCATTACATAAGTCATTAAATTAATATGACTGTCGTAGAACGTTAATATCATTCAGGGAACCTGATGCTCCAAAAAAAGCATGTCATATATACAAATCGAACGAAGCAACAACTTCCAACACCAGAGTTGCCTTTTTGCAATGTCCTGTATATTGGCCTTACAATGCAACTGGACAGTTTTTCCACTTCCAATGCATACAATCTAAGCTACCTAACATACCTAGAAATCCATGATGAGATCCTATTGCTAGCAATCTGTCAATATTTTGAGGTGTTGGGGATCGAAGATATTCTTCACCAAACATACAAACAACAGTTTTGCAAAATTCTTTCATACATAATATTGCCATTGAGTCTCCAATCCGCACTTTGTCATCTTGCGAATCATGAGAAGTTCCATATGATATCATGCGAAGTGCAACCGTAACCTTTTACAGTGGAGAAATTCCAAGTTCGTTGATTCCATTTCGTTTGTGGGTGAAAAAAATGTTTTCTTCGGCTAATTTATTGAGAACTCGATTAAAGATATTCTTCGACATACGGAATCTTCATCTAAAATTCACGTCCCCGTACATGAGGTTTGCCATAAAATAATCCTTGATCAATTGATTATAACCACTAGCATAGTCATGTCCATAACGTAAGTCTTTTCTTTCCACAACGCTACCTCCTTGGGATGGCGCAGAGCTTTCAGCAATTTCATGGGCCATTAAATCCCTCATTTCGGTAGCAAACATTCTTTGTTGAGTAATACAATGTTCGATAAAATTGTCAGAAGAAGATGATGATGACGAAGACGAGGATGAGAAGCACCATAAACTTTTTAGAGAACTTATTTAATATAGGTAGAAGAACGGTGGTTATTAGTTTGGAATTTGAAATGAGTATTTTATTCGACATCCTTGCTTCTATGTATAAGTTATTGATGTTTAAAGGATAATGAAATGGCATAGGATCCAATCATATGGATTAAAGACTGGTAATGTGTTGGGTCACATCAGCTATAACATACTATGTAGTAAAGCTGGTTGATGATGATTAAAGCTGATCGGTGGTCAGAAGGTCGGGTCTTGTCTAAAACAGAGTTAAAGCCGAACGACCCACAGGTCATATTGATTACGGCTGTTCGATGTTGATTAAAGCTGACGGTGGTCAGAAGATCGGGTCTTGTCTGAAACAGAGTTAACAACCGAAGGACCCACTAGTCATATTGATTACAGCTGTTCGATGTTGATTAAAGTTGACGGCGGTCAGGAGGTCGGGTCTTGTCTGAAACAGAGTTAAAGCCGAAGGACCCACTGGTCATATTGATTACAGCAGTTCGATGTTGATTAAAGCTGATGGTGGTTAGGAGGTAGCATATGTATTAGGCTATATAAATATCGGTTTGCTTGCCATGCTTCTCTTCATTATTATCATAGCAGTAGTATATAAAAATGGTCGATTACAATCATATTTCGTTGTCATCCTCATACTCATACGAAGGTCCATTACAGCACACTAGCCCACCGAATACATCCTCTCCTCAATCACCGACCGAGTGGTATATTGAAATGGAGGAAAGACACAACGTCGATGTAAGAGAGCATGAGATGCAAGTGCAAGAGCGCATGCAGCTAGAAAATGGAAGATGTCAAAGAGAAGAGCGGCGTAGCCATAACGAAAATAGAGAACAAAGGAATGAAATACAACACCAAGTACCTCGCACAGATCAAGAGGTTAATTCTCATGAGATCTACTTTAACTGTGGGGTTTCTGTTCTATATGTGGTTGTAAGTAGCGGAACAAACATGGGTCGGCGGCACTATAGATGCTGTAATTCTCCTAATGGTTGTGGTCTATGGCAATGGATTGACGATCCCCTTCCTTACCGTGCAGTTGTTTATGCTAACGAACTTGAAAACCAAATCAGATGCTTCAAAGGATGTTGGGTTCAATTAGCTTATCAGGTGGTCGAAGGCAGTTTTTTTAATTATAGGTTGTTTTGTTTATTGTCTTGTTTGTTTTCCATGATGTTGTCGTGTTTTACAGTTTGTTGTCTTGTTCGTTTTCTATGAAAGCAGTTATTTGTTATCTTCGTAAGTTAAGTATTGTTGTTAATGATTTCTAAATGGTTATATACTGTTATTATGTTAAGTGCTTAGTAGATTATGAGAACACAAACTTTACTTGAATTTGAAAGTACATATAAGTTACTGATAGTGCAAAGAACTAGCTGAAGGTAATTAACTTAACAAACATACTTAACCAACCCATACGTCATTCAAATTGTCTAATATATCTAACCCAGAGATTGTATGCAGCATGTCCAATAAAATCAATGTGATACTCCCACAAATAACGAGAATCAAACGTGACTCGTGTTAACTGAAATAGATCTTCTTCCTTCACTGTTTTTATAATATTACTATATCTTTGACAAACCCCTTAAACGTTACAAAAGTGTTTCGAGTTTCCAAAAGCCTTCGAATTAATCTACAATCAGGATGACTGTTAAAAGTCTCGTTTAGGGTGACCCAAAATCTTGCTCCATCTCTTCCTTGTGTCTGTGGTCGGTTTGTATGTACGATTTGATTAGAACTAAATAATCATCGGCATTCCAGGTTTCAATTGACATTGAAAATTACTGACGATGTTGAAAATAATTGAAGATGTTGTGAATTTTCAATACAGAAATTTAGTTTAAATAGAAATTTCATGATCTGTGTCTCGTGGATCAAATGCTTTCTAATCAACCACGTGGCAAGCATCCACAAACGTGACTATAAACAAACACAACTGTGTTTGTTCCTTCACATACTGATTTACACACAGTTAAGCAAAATATGAAATCCAAAGCTGATACAGTTATGCAAACACTACTAGTAAGTACGCATACGGATAATACACTAGTATAAACAATGCTAGTAAATACAAAACACTGATAATACGCTGATACAACTACTGCTAGTGCATACAAGCCACTGAAAATACAGTCATACAAACCACTGAAAATACAGTCATACAAACTTTGCTAAGAAATACATAACAATGGTAATACAATGGTACACACACATATATGACACACAAACAGTAATAGTACATACAACTACCATGGCTCATCAAATTGGTAATCATCATCAAAAAGATTGGCTGCATCACTATCATCGTCATCGTTGTCGTCATCTACTCTGCGCGTAGGATGATATCGCTGCTCACCAGCTGTAGTAAGCTCGTTAATACAAGCAGTCAATTCATATATGCTCCATCAACGCTCGATGTAGATGACCTAGCGGAGTCTCGTCTGCATCGAAAACAAATCCTCATATGAAAATGCTACTGGATCAGGATACTACGAAATCTCAGGCCTTGGAATATCAACATATCTATCAATCCCAAATGAGTACTCTGTGTAAGTTCCTACAAAATAGGGGGCAACACCACTCTGGATGCCAGAGGGCCCTACCAAATCAACGGATGCAGCATGAACAAAAGTATCCAGATGCGATGGAGTGTAAAACCATCGCCAAAAAGAAGCATATATCTACATTCACGATGATGAAGTAATCAGCGGACCACCACTCCCATACATATTTCTGTAATGTAGCACTGTCATAACCTTGAAAAAAGGTGTATCCATATGTGGATCATCGGGAACAAAATCACCATCTAACGTCCGTCTCCAACTACGCTCACCGAGGAATCAATAGCATCCTAAGCTGGATGGGGATGAAACCAATGGAAAACGTCTCGTAGAAAAGAATGTAGTGTGCACTACGATAAGGTCGGTCATAAAAGGGGAACCATCATACGGATGCCAAACAACACTCTCTCGTGTGGTCTGTAACTGTATCTGATTTAGGGCCATAGCAAAAAATATAACGTGCCTCCCCTCCCTGCACCATTCTGCAGTTATCATGGGCCCATGCTCTAACTCGGGGAAAGAAAAGGGGTAATGTGGAGTCCAACGTCGGATAAGTCATGTTGTGGAAGTACTCATAGTACCAGTACTATACAAGCTCCCAAAAACTTGTAATGGACGTGGATCTACCTCTAACCACGCACTGATGATCCAAAGAGCGATACAAATACGCTAATATCGGAGTCCCCCAATCATATGCGACTGGACTATTAAATGACAACTCCGCTACAACTGCAACATATCCGACCGGCAACGTGCTCGATGCATTTGTAAAGAATAAGTTTCCCATCATGTACAGAATAAAAAGTCTAGCAATCTCCAAATGGTTCTCTGAACTACCACCATGTATCAATTCATTGATTTATTGTCTAATGTAAGAGCATCTAATCTGCATTTCGGATGACAGTCCGTCATGTAAATCAAGATGTGGAAGTACACTGGATAAACGATGGAAGTGCTGGTAGTCCTCATCATATGGTAAGGTCTCCCCCCTTCCAATGCCTAAACCGGTAAGCATAGTAAAGTCTAATGGGGTAAAACTCAACTCCTCAAAACTAAAGTGGAAGGTATGAGTGGTCATCCACCAACCGAGGGCTAAAATAAGCACCGCATAACTGAACATCCGAATTTAAAAGATTACTGATACCTATTAAAGCAATTTACGATTAGTGAAAGCTCTAAACATCATTAAATAAATAAATAGTAATTATGTAAATACGTACTCAAGAAATCTCCGAATCCTATATCTCGTGGAAAAGCATTAATAATGCCATCAGTATCATAAGATCGGATCATTCTATAAAGGCGTATTACGCTAATCCAAGATCCACGGGTGCGCTCACGATGAGCCTAATGTAAAACAGGTTGCATATTCAAATGTTGTTGTACAATTTTAACTAATAAAATAAATTAAAGGTAGATAACTTATAGAATTATCAACGCACGTGCTAACGTGTACTTCGTCGTTTGGGAGTATACGAAAATTGATCAAATCTTTGTCTGGTCCCAAATTTTGGTCGATGTAGGGGTCCAGAACCACATTTACTGTATTTTTGCCTGCACTCTTCACCTAACCACCGTGCTTCATCGACCTTCAGTGATTGTCGGTGTTACGGCTGCGCTGTCTTCGGCGGGGCTGTTTTCCATGGTCGGTGGAACATTTCCAACGGTACGACTGTCGCTACCTCGGAGTCTCCGGAATGCTCTTCTCATTTTTTTATTGGCTGAAGCTTGGCTGCTGGAAGGAAGAAAAATGGCGGAAGAAGAAAAGAGCGTGGGGAGTGAAATGGGTAACCGGCTATTATATAGCCGGTTCACATTTCTCACTTAGCCAGCTAATTTTTAGCCGGCTAAGTGAGCACTGTGGATTGCAATCCACAGCCTATCCCTTAGCCGGCTAAATTTTAGTCAGCTAAAGGAAAACACATTTGTGCTTTCTTCCCAGCCGTTGGGGGTGGGTTTGGGGTCGATTGTCTTAAATTGACCCATCCCACCCCCATCGGTTGGGAATGCACTTAAAATCAAGTATAATTTTTTTCGTCAATCAGACACTCAAACATTTCAAAGTCTACCACTTAAACCCTAAATCAAACCAAAACGCGTCTCTTTCTCTTACGAACGTCACGATGAAGTTTGGTCGTTCCTCTCAACCAAAACTCAGCATGCATTAAAAGTAAACTAACCTCTTTATGATCATCACAATTAGGATTATCCACTAAATCTTTATTCTCCTTCGTCTATTAGGCAAAAAAGAGGTTTTTTTTGTTCTAGGATTTGAAATTTTTGTGACAAAGTACGTGAGATTTTCCTGAAAGGGATAGAAACGTACAATTGTTTGGTATTAAGTGAAATAATAGAATATAATGGTCAGAAGTATATAAAAAATATTGATATCTAATAAAATTATAATGGTGGCTGGAAGAAAAACTGGATGCCAATAGCAGTACACTTAAATTAGAGCACGCTAGATCCATAATTATAATTATATCTTTGTCCTTATATTTTATTTTAATTTTAATTTTTGTCATTCATGTATTCAACCACGGGTCCATAATTGGTTGTAGGGTATAACTCTATAAATACTCCTCTATGTCTGTAACGACCCGTATTTTTACGGATCGAAACATCGTAAAACTGTTGTCATTAGATTGATAGTATTGTTAAGTCGTTCGAAGCTTAAGTCGTGTGGTAGTTAGGTCGTGTTGGGACTTAGGTCGTGAAGAAGGATAGGTCATGGAGCGACTTAAGGGAGTAGGCGACCTAAGGGAGTTGGTGGTAGTAGTTGGCGACTTAAGGAATTAACCGACTTAAGGAATTGGCGACTTAAGGGAAGCGGCGACTTAAGAGTTAGCGGCTTAGGGGAGTTAACGACCTAAGGGGGTTAAGCGGGGTTAACGACTTAAGGAATATGGGATAAGTCGTTGAAGTTTAGGTCGTAAGACCCTGTGTGTGTAGTTAAGTCGTGGACGAGTTGAGGAGTTAAGTCGTTGAGTTGCTATGGCGTGTTTAGTTAGATCGTTAGACGACCTAAAGGTGTTAGGTCGTGAGCTGTTAAGTTGCGTGAGGACTCATTTTGTTAAGTCGATAAGTCGTAGGTCGGAAGATCTGTTGAGTCGTTAAGTCGCATCTCTGTTAGGTCGTAAGTCGCGCACGTGTGTTATGACTTAGGTTGTTGAACCGTTAGGTCGTGGATGCGCATAGGCTCGTGAGTGTTAAGTCGTAAGTCTTAAGTCATGGGGTTTTAGGTCGTAAGTTTTTATGAGTCGTAGGTCGTGGGTTTTCATAAGTCGTGGACGACTTAAGGAGCGGACGACCTAAGGATTCAGCCTATAAATACACATCCATTTCCTCACTTTTTGGGATCCGGATTTTGAAGCGACGAAGTCCTGCCATTTTGAGAGCTCGAGTGCTGCACTTCTTCACTTCTTTTCTCCACTCTAATCTTGTGATTCCTTCCATCCAAATCGAAGATTCAAGAGCTTAGATTGAAGATCTACAACCATCGAAGAGAGATTTCATCGTTTGAAGCGGAATTTTGGTAGATCGAGTTAGATCCTTCGCTGTCCAGATCTGAAGTGTGTTGCTTTTGAGGTGTTTAGGTGATTTGGTGAGTGGTGGTTATCTCTCACACGGATCCAAAGGAGTATTTCGGATTGGTGGCTTGATTTTATGTTAAAATAGTGATTTCCATGCATTTTCTTAAACTTAAGTATAAATCCATTGTTCACGATGATTTGACATCCATTTTACTACATGTTAATCTATGAAAGTTCATTCATCAAGTTGTAGAGATATTGCTCATGATTCATGCTTGTTAGATTTAGACTCTTTATTTACAAGATTGTCATTATTGTTATAATTGTTTATTTGATCATGTTTGAATGCTTGATTACTTGGATTAATGTTTGACCTGATTGATTGTTATAAATTAGTTGATTGATGATTTGATTTGGATAAGATGGTCGAAGATGATTCAAAAGCTAAGGGAAAGGCTCTTGAATTGGAAAAGCTGCTCGTGGCATATGTGGTGGATGATGAAGCTCATATGGATAGATTTGATGATGTTGATGTTGAGATGTGGCTTTGCTATGATGAGATGAAGCGAGGCATGGTATGAGATAGCCTTGGTTTAATCCAGAAGGGATCATTCCAAGCATGTTGCTAACTCGGTGAAATGGTTCGGGTTTGAGGATAATGGTTTGCTCGAGAGGCGCTTGAGCTAGTATGGAAATAGTCGTTGAGGAGGATGACTAGAAGGCTGAGGTTTCATCGTTATTGAAGGTTCTAGCAGACTCAAATCAAGAGTACACTAGGCAGATTCGATAGTCCTTAAAGACTATGATTGTAGTTGAGTACTCTGGGCAGATTCGATAGTCCCTAAAGACTATGATTGTAGTCGAGTACTCTGCGCAGATTCGATAGTCCTAGGCACAGGCTGCGACGACGTGCGGAGTTCTGTCTAGAACCGGGGTTGCCATTAACCCTTGACGGACGGCTGAAAGAATGTGCCGGTCATTCAATTAACGGTGGTATCGAAGCAAAGATAACAGTGATAGCCAGAGTCATGGATGTTTAGTTGTATCGTCATTCGGTCTCAAGAGCAATGTTTTCTGGGTGCTTATCTGATCTTGGTTTAGGCCTTGGGGGTTTGTACTTGGAAAATGTTGACCTTGACTCGAGTGATAATTGCTTTACTTTAAATGTCTGTTTTGCTATGTTTACTTCTGCTTAGTGTGTCTGGGGGCTATCACTGTAGAAAGAGGTGGAGTGGGAGGGTTGGATTCCTATTCCTTTTACCTTTATGCTCTTTTGGTATGTTGTTAGTTAATTTACCGCTCACTAAGACTGTTGTCTGACTCAAGGTTTTATGTTCAACTCTTATTACCTTGGGCTGTTCATCCATTTTGGAATGGGCAGACTAGGTAGCAGGTGACAGGTGCTGTTCTTAGTTTCCGACGATGCTGATGACGAAGACGAGCTGGAGGCTTACGTATTAGTTTCTTACTATATGTACTGGATGTTCCGCTGCTTGTATATTCTCTGAGTGATATGTAGTGAGGCTTGATGTATTGACTATTCAGATGTTTGTATTCAACTATTATGAAGCTTAATTGATGAGATTCTATTTTGTGAAGCTTCACTATATATATTCTCTATTGTATTTTATCCATGCGCTGTGAGTAATACGATAGATTCTGCTATTTTAACTTTACCTTGGCAATCGTCCATGGCTGCCTGGCACACTTTACAACGCACTATTTCTATGTTCAGTGCAGGGGTCATGGGCGGTCGTCACATTTGGTATCAGAGCATTGGTTAATCGATTTTAGCCAACGCTCGTTGACGTAACTACGTATGAGAGATGTAATTGTATTTTGATGGATGATTACTATATATAATATAGTAGCTTAGAATGATTTGAACCCCTTATGCAGTTGTTCTCAAGGTGTATTAATCATTCCTTTTTATAGATATTAAGAATGACTCGAAGAGGGAGACCAGCTGCTAGGGAAGGCCGTGCTGCTGAGGGGGCTGCTGATTATGCAGCTATGTTCGAAGCTATGATGACTTCGATCATGAGGAGGATGCCAGCTCTGGGGTCAGCAGTAGATGTTGGAGTTCAAGTTCAAGCTCCAAGACCGGTGGATTTTGCTAAGCTGTGTAAAGACTATACTGCTCTTGGAGGAAAGGTTTTCTTGGGAACAGAGTCAACCATTGAAGTTCAGAGATGGATAGATGCTTGTAGAAGGATCTTTGGTGACTTGGGAATCGAGGATGCAACCAAAAGGAAGCTAGCATCAAGACAGCTTCAAGGAAGAGCTTCTGATTGGTGGAACTCTATCACCATTGATACTCCGGAGGAAGAAATTACTTGGGAGCAATTCCAAGCCAGATTTGAAGTTAAGTTCATTTCTACAGCTCAGAAATCTGTTCTGTTCAAGAAGTTTGTAGAGCTCAAGCAAGATGGAAGACCAATTCTTGAGTATGTTTCTGAGTTTGAAGCTTTGTCTAAGTATGCCCGGTCGTATATTGAATCTTCATACCAGAAGAATGAGAAGTTTGTGACAGGCTTGGACAGTTATCTTAGGAGGCAGTTGGTGAATCATTTGGACGATTCATTTGAGAAGCTTGTAGAGAAGGCTCTCAGGCACGAGAATCTGTTTCCTAAAGAAGGATCTGTTGTTGCTGTGACCAGGGAAGAGTTTAAACCACAGCAGGGTGGAAACAAGAAGAGGAAGCAGCAGCAGCAAAAGGGTAAGGATGGACAGAAGAAGCCGAAGGGCGAAGTGACCTGCTACAATTGTCAACAGAAGGGCCATTTCTCCAGAGATTGCAAGAATCCAAAGGTGACGGTGAAGTGTCACAATTGTGACAAGCCGGGGCATATTAGGAAGAATTGTCCAGAACCGCGAAAGGACAAGCAGATTGTGCAAGCTTATGCTTTGGGGGCTGTTCCATCATCTTCAAAAGCTCCTACCGTTGAAGAGAAAGGAAAGAGTGTGGTGGTTCAAGGTACTCTTTCCATATGTGGTGTTCCAGTTAGAGTGTTATTCGATACTGGGGCGTCGCATTCTTTTGTTTGTAATGAACTTGTAGGCCGGTTGGGTTTAGAACCGGATATCGTTGATAGGCCATTGGTTGTGACTAATCCAGTTGGGGGTTCGTCCTGTCTGTGTATGCTTTGTCGTGGTCTGATTGTATCGAGTCATGATTGCTCTTTTATTTGTAATTGTTTTGTTCTGAACTTTGCGGGGTTCAGAATTATTTTGGGTATGGACTGGCTTAGGAAGTATGCGGCAAAGGTTGATTGTGAAAGGTTGGAGGTGACAGTCGAGAATGTGGAGGGGCGAAAGGTTGTGATACGATGTAAGCATGAGGAAGGCGTCTTCATGAGCTTCATGTATTCGCTGGTTGTTCCACGGGATGGACTGTCATCGGTGCCAATCGCGAATGGATTTGAGGATGTCTTTGATGAGGTCAAAGGGTTACCGCCGCATAGGGAGATTGAGTTTCGTATCGATCTAGTTGAAGGAGCCAAACCTGTTGTGATGCCTCTTAGGCGGATGGCGCCTAGGGAACAGCAAGAGTTGAGGGTGCAAGTTGATGATCTTTTATAGAAAGGATTCATTTGGCGTAGTGTGTCCGAATGGGGTGCACCAGTTGTGTTTGTAACCAAAGCGGATGGATCGTTGAGGTTGTGCGTGGATTATCGTGAGCTGAATAAAGTGACTAAGAAGAACAAGTATCCATTGCCAAGAATAGATGACTTGTTTGATCAGCTTCACGAAGCTAAGGTGTTTTCTCAGATGGATTTGGCAACGGGATTTCACCAGTTAAGAGTGGCTAAGGATAGTGTGTCGAAGACTGCTTTCAGGACACCATCTGGTTTCTTTGAGTGGCTGGTAATGCCATTTGGATTGACCAATGCGCCAGCATATTTTATGGATCTTATGAATAGAGTGTTCAGAGATCAGTTGAACAAGTTCGTACTAGTGTTCGTGGATGATATTTTGATTTATTCCAGAACTGAAGAAGAACACAAGACGCACTTGCATATTGTTTTGGAAATCTTACGGAAACATCAGTTGAAGGCTAAGTTTTCGAAGTGTCACTTCTGGAAGGGTGAAGTGAGGTTCTTAGGCCATATTATCTCTGGAAACGGAATAGCGGTTGATCCCACCAAGATAGCAGCAGTCCAGGATTGGGGTAGACCTAAGAATGCATCTGATGTGAGAAGTTTTCTTGGATTAGCAGGATATTATCGTCGATTTATCAAAGACTTTTCCAAGGTGGCTGCACCATTAACAGGATTGACGAAAAAGAATCAAGTATTCAGATGAGATGCTAAGTGTGAGCAAGCTTTCGGAATCATGAAAGAGCTATTGACAAGTGCTCTTGTTTTGACTATTCCAAGTGGAAATGGTGAGATGGTGGTTTACACCGACGCATGTGGTACTGGACTTGGAGCAGTGCTGATGTAGAAGGGTAAAGTTGTTGCGTATGCAAGTCGACAACTGAAGCTGCATGAAAGGAATTATCCGACTCATGATTTGGAGTTAGCGGCAATTGTTTTTGCCTTGAAGATGTGGAGACATTATCTATTGGGAGTTCGATTCGAGTTGTTTACATATCATAAGTCGTTGAAGTATCTTTTCTCCCAAAAGGATTTGAATCTTTGGCAGCAATGATGGCTAGAGTTTTTGGCATCATATGATTTTAGTATAGCCTATACTCTGGGAAAGGGTAACGTAGTGGCAGATGCGTTAAGTCGAAGACATGCAAGATTGGGAGCCATGTTTTTAGAATGGAAGAATCTCGAGTATTTAGCTGGATTTGACTTCAGGCCCAGATGTGAATTGGAACCTGAGATGTTGGCAAACTTATCGATAAGACCGACTCTTGTGGAAAGAATTGGCGAGAGCCAAAAGCGAGACGATAAGCTTATCAAGATTATCCGTGATTTGGAATCTGAATTAGACCCAGAGAAGGATAAAGATTTCGAGGTCGATCGAGAGGGTTGGCTTCGGAAGCAAGGACGACTAGTTGTTCCCGATATAGATGAATTGAGAAATGAAGTTTTGAAGGAAAGTCATCACTCGAAGCTGACAATTCATCCAGGTGGAAATAAGATGTATCGGGATATGAAGAGAACCTATTACTGGGAAGGTATGAAGAAGGATGTTGGAAATTTTATTTCCAAGTGCATGAACTGTCAGTTGGTAAAAGCTGAGCAGAAGAAGCCCAGTGGACTGTGTAACAACCCCGAATTTTATATAAATTTAAATTAATAATTAATTGTATTTTTGAATAAAAATAGTAAAATAAATTGATTAAATGGATGCGAGTATCCCCGAACTCAAATAAATCCTATGTTAAATCATTTAAAATTTAAATATTGTAAATATTATATGTATGTGAATATATATGTGTTGAGCATATTGAGCGAATTTGAAATAATATATATATCGATATATATTTGACTTGAATTTTAAATTATAAATAAATGGTTTAAAAATATAAGTAATTTGGATTTACAAGGTTAATAATGATTTGACTTATAAAATAAAAAATAAAAAATATGATAAATATATTTATCTTAGTAAATCAATACAAAATAAATACCAAGTAATAAAACAAACAATATATAGTGAAGCTTGCAAAACAAGGAACAAGATAAATATAGGAATGTGCAAATAAACTAAGTACAACTAGGCAACTCAACCCAAAACAATTATCTTCAGCCGAAATGAAACAAAAGATATGTATGAACATATAGTACATGTATATATGCAGGCAAGATGTGAAAATATAACACATCTAGGAACATAAAGTACTGGAGCATTTAATGCTAACATAAACAAGTCTATTCGAGTTGTAGAAAAATCCTTCAGCCACCAAAGTAATGTTTCAGCCTACAAAACAAAGTAAAAATCTCTGGTATGTTGTACAAAACAATATAATTACCCTCTTCAAAGAAAATTAAATTAACCTGTAAACTTCTTTTACATATATCAGCTTCTTCATTTCAATTTCGTCAAGCAAAAGCTAAGTAAAGTCTGAGTAAATATCACTTAAACATAAACAAAGATTCAGCTCAATCTTAGTATAATAAAAATTTGAATCCAACTAAAGCAAACAAGAAGATCCAGAAAGATCGAAGAAAAGGATTTCAGCTTGAAAGCCTAGTTCAAAAGAGAAAATCTGTTCTTCTTCCTAAATCACTGTGAGTAAACATTTACATAGAGTCTAAGTAAATGAAGTTGTTGCATATGAATTTCTGTGTTGAAAGTGCTTTGCCTTTGTTTCTATATAAATAAGTCTCTGAACATTTGTGTTGATTTAAGTGTGCATGCTGTTGCCAGAGCATTCCTCTGTTCATAAGTTCAGAGTTTAAAGTTTATTTAACATTCAAAAATAGTATCATCTGATCTCTGTTCTTCTTCTGGAAAACAACAGTGACCAAACTCATTTAAACCCATCTATATATTTTGATACTTGAGTAGTTGTGTGTGCCTGTCTACATAAGATGGTCATCTTTGTTCATTGGTTACAGGTATTAAACCTGTTCAAGCAAAAAAAAATCAACTTCAATCCCTCTGATTCATTTCAGGCCTTATGAACTAAATGAAATATGTTTGTGCTAACTTGTTTCAAGTTTTAAAATTAAAATTGAGTAAATTTAATCAAAGATTTTTCTAGGAATATGAAAAATACAGGAAAAACTCAATATATGTCGAAAATGTTACCCTCATGTTTGCTGGTTTAAATTATATCATCAAAACGTTTTTGAAATTTACGATTTTTAAAGGTAGAATCATAATTTTTAGTTCAGTAATCCAAGAGCAGTTCGCATTTGAATAAAAATTGAACTTTTACCAATTTCTCGTAATTGAATCAATAGTAAATGTTGAAATTTGGTTTGAAGCTTGTATGAACTTCGGTGATGATAAGAAAAATGCTAAAAAAATTATTAAACGCAAGGATTTTGAGAACGAATCAAAACTAGGGTTTTAGGACTGTGAAAAGTGGCGTCTGGATTTTGGGCTCGTGCACGCTCGTTAATGCATCGAGCATGGCCAAATTTGGAGGGGATGTGCTGGAGACATGGATGAAGGCATGGACGAAGGCGTGGTGGTTCCGGTGTTCGGCGTGGAGGTGACGAGGGGTTTTGGGTTTGGTGTATTCGAGTAGCAGTTCGAACGAATAGGCAAACTTCGACCTCGAGATTTTGGGTTCGAATTGAGTTGTGTTTTTAGATGCAGAGGGTTTTTGTGACTTGCCGGTGATGGCACGGTTCGCCAGAACGACGGCGAAGCGCCGTGCATGTGCACGGCGGCGTAGGGATGTTAGAAGGTTTTGGGAAATGAACAATCTCGAGTTGTTACTCGAGTATAAGAATTGTTTGCTTCGGGTTGAAACTCGCGAGCCTGGGAGTAGTTATTGGGTTTAAAAACTTAAGCTAATAAAAAAAAAATATAGAAGAAGAAGCGTACGAGGAGAAAGACAGGGGGGACTCGGGAAAGTTGGAGAGAAACTCGAAGTGATACTCGAGTAAAACTTGAAAAGAACCGGGTGGTTTCCTTTAAACTGCAGTATTATAGAAAGAATAATTTAAATTAATTAAGTGATTGATTATTTAATTTATATCAAACGATTTGTGATAAATAAATCAGAATTTGATAATTAATTCATAAGTAATTTATTTAATTTGAAATAAATTGAATTACTTAAGATTTAACAAAAAATTAATCCTGCCTATAAATGATTATTGAATGCTTGACCTTACTCATGAATGATTGCATTTTATGAGATGCCTTGAATTGATTGTCCTATCTGATCTGTGATATTTTGTTCCGTGGATTGAGCTGTGTGTAATTTATTCATTTAGTTGTGATACAATTGTTTATTATCTGTGATGATGATGTCGTTGCACTATTGTGTTAAACCCATGGACTACACTGTTACACACACAAATATGGATTTCACGTGGAAATCGGTTAAGTCACAGATAATTTAAATTTGATGTTTTCGAAATTGAAATTTTATTTTCAATTGATTTTGAAATTAGAAATAGGGGTTTAAAGTGAAAAGCTTTTGAAATGGAATTTCAAAGATAAAAGTTATTTTGAATAACTTAATCGAGTTTTGAAAATTTAAATAATTTGATTTAAATTTGAATTCAAGTTTGAAAATTGAATCCTATGATTTGAAACTAGGGATTGAAAATGTTATAAATGTGTTTATCTGAATTTAAACCATTTAAAAAAAATGTAATTTTGAGAATTTGAACTTAACCCAAGGATTTCCACTCGTATGAATGAATCAGATTTTCTGAAATGAAACTGTTCGTTTTCAAAAGATAAAAGCTTTCCGATAAGAAATGAAATTCCAGTTTAATTAAAGGAATTTCAATATTGAAGTGAAAATGGTTTTCCAAGTTATGAATGAATTCTTTTTGAAAGTTATGAACTGAATCTGTTTATTTTTAACAGATTTAGAATAATGATTGGTTTAAATCATTTGAAATGGAATTGTTTTGAAAGCTATAAGTTAAATCTTTGATTTAAAGATTTAACGAGTTAATCAAATTGAAATGGAAATTAATTTGGAAAATCTGTGAATGAATCTTTTGTTTAAAAGATTAAAGTGTGGAAACTGTTTAAACCGTAAAGGTTGAATCTTTTTGTTTAAAGATTTAAAATGGTAATTTGTTAAACCATTTGAAAAGAAAGATTTTGGGTAATAAATTGTGACTTAATTGAAATCTCATATCCATATGTTTTTAAATATTACGCTCACTATTCGGTTTAGCCGGGAGAGGACCTTTGGGTCGTATAACCCATTCCGAATATGTGATACGTCGTATATGGATAGCATTTGAAGACCGGTGTTGAAGACCGGATATTTTTGAAAACGGAAGGATTACCGTCGAGTTACTCTGCATCGGCTGATCCCCGATATAGAGGTTTTATCACCCTTAGTGACGGGAAGTCCGGACGTGATTGGAAATTATCCGGATTTGCAAGGACTTCGTGAGAAGTGCCTTCGGTTCTGTTCGATCCCGGAACAGACTTGTATGGATTGTATGTCTGACATTACACTTTGAGAGATAAAGCTGATTTCTTTCAAATACATATCTGTTGGTGGCGGAGAATTTATTCTCTTAGCTTAACACCCTTCTCTGAGACGTACGAGCTCAGAGGTTATGTAGTTGAAATTTATCAGCGATATATTCCCAATTTGGTAATGTGGCATGCTGAGTGTTGCTGTGTGATGATCAATGTTTGATCATTTGTGATATGATCATTTGTTTGATCATTTATCTTTGTGATCATAGGTTGATCATCTGTTGACCCAAAGCGTGGCTTTTTGAAAAAGCGTAGCTTTGTGGACGAGACTTCGTCAGGGCCTCACAACCCGGAAATGGTCGAAACAGGAATGTTGCGGCAAGGTTATGAGGGTTGCGCCCTTTAGGGTATGTCATTTCCTTCTGGAAAGGGGTGGTATTATGGTATGGAGCCCTGATACTTACTCATGTGGATACACTTTCTTTATGATGTGTGATGTTGGATATCGAGCGCTCGGATAAAGGTCCCAAAGGACCGGGGGGTGGCATATTCGTGAGTTACCTGTTACAGGGGTAACCCGGCCTTGTTTGGCAGAGAGCAGTTTGTCTCTCGGGACGTCCCGCCAGAGGCGATCCCATGCGGCGGAAGGAAGTTCCTTAGCCTGACCATTTGTTGGAAATCCAAAGAAACAATACGTGACGTGTACGGTTTTAGTTGTATTACCTGCTATGGAATGTGGCGGTAACCTGCTATTGAACATAGTAGCTATAGTAGGCATACGATACTGGTCGTATGTTGGCTAAGATTAATATTATACTTTCGAAATGTTTTCTGCACTATGCACTAATAATAATAATCCAATGATTTTGCGTAGTAAGCATCTTTGACTATCATAAGAAGAAATCTCCTCCAATTCTGCGTTTGCATTGTGTGTGTGGCGGGAGGTCTTATGGTAGTTTCATTTTCAAAAAGCATTGCGAATTGACTTTAAAATTCCCTGCTATTTGTTTTTAAAGATAAACTGTTTTTGTTGCTCACACCAGTCCCATGACTGATCCGGAGTTTATTGTTCCTTTCCTAAACTCTGGGTGCTCATAATTTTCCACACGAGCAGTCTAGAGTTGGGTTTCTTTTCAGATATTCAGGTTTAGTATATTATCTGGAGCTAGTTCATTCATCGGAGTTGCTTATCTTGGAGTTGTGGATTCATTCTTGTCTGAAGATCATTTTGGAGTTATCACTTCTATTGATATTGTTCCGCTGCTGTTGTTATCTTTTCTTTTCCGCTGCTATTTCTTGTATCATATCTCTGATGTATATTGATATTCATTGTATCACTCTGTTGTATCAGATATTGTATATCAATGTATTATTCTTTTCTTCCGCTGTGTTATTTACTTAATTGTGTTATAGCTCCGGCGAATCGGATTTGAACGGTCGAATCTGCGGCATTCTAGTACAATGTGAAGTACGGATGTTGATTTTCGAGCGGGCAAAACCCGAGTCGTCACATGTGGTATCAGAGCTAAGGTTGAACTTTAGCTCAGGAGTGTAACACATTAAGTAGCTCATTAGAGATAGGGTGAAGTAAACTCTAGAATGAGTAATTCTCAGATATCCGTCCGTACGTCTCAGTAAATTCTCTTGCTATCCACTGATAGTGAGTATGAGTGCAAGAAGAGGATGAGATAGGGGACAGGGGAATACGATTATAAATGGTCAATACCCTGTAACAATAAGGAATCAATCTTTTCTCTATCCATCTCTTTTGTTCAACATCTTTTCTCAATTCTTCGATAGTTTCTGGTAGATCCAGGAATAGATTCGATATATTAATATGGGACATAAACTCCAGATAGGCCAGACTTGTTTGTTTGGATGGATTGTTTGCTTTGTTTGCTATGGTTGATAGATATACTTTAGTTCTAAACTGAAAGTTTTGAAATCGTATCCATATATCTGTCTATTCTTTGGGTCCCAGTATATTCTACGAATGGTTAGTTATCCTTTCAAACTGACCGATGCCACTGCATATTTCGTAGACCTGGATAACCCGAGTATCTTGTGAAGTGCTAAACAGATTCGTTCTTGTATGTTATTGATATTCTGATTTGATAAGCTAAATGCAGAATAGATATTCAGTTTGATTCAATGAAATATTCTTCATCTATCTTTTTGTCTCCTTGGTAATTTCGAGGACGAAATTCTTTTAAGGGGGGAAGTCTGTAACGACCCCGAATTTTATATAAATTTAAATTAATAATTAATTGTATTTTTGAATAAAAATAGTAAAATAAATTGATTAAATGGATGCGAGTATCCCCGAACTCAAATAAATCCTATGTTAAATCATTTAAAATTTAAATATTGTAAATATTATATGTATGTGAATATATATGTGTTGAGCATATTGAGCGAATTTGAAATAATATATATCGATATATATTTGACTTGAATTTTAAATTATAAATAAATGGTTTAAAAATATAAGTAATTTGGATTTACAAGGTTAATAATGATTTGAGTTATAAAAAAAAAATATGATAAATATATTTATCTTAGTAAATCAATACAAAATAAATACCAAGTAATAAAACAAACAATATATAGTGAAGCTTGCAAAACAAGGAACAAGATAAATATAGGAATGTGCAAATAAACTAAGTACAACTAGGCAACTCAACCTAAAACAATTATCTTCAGCCGAAATGAAACAAAAGATATGTATGAACATATAGTACATGTATATATGCAGGCAAGATGTGAAAATATAACACATCTAGGAACATAAAGTATTGGAGCATTTAATGCTAACATAAACAAGTCTATTCGAGTTGTAGAAAAATCCTTCAGCCACCAAAGTAATGTTTCAGCCTACAAAACAAAGTAAAAATCTCTGGTATGTTGTACAAAACAATATAATTACCCTGTTCAAAGAAAATTAAATTAACCTGTAAACTTCTTTTACATATATCAGCTTCTTCATTTCAATTTCGTCAAGCAAAAGCTAAGTAAAGTCTGAGTAAATATCACTTAAACATAAACAAAGATTCAGCTCAATCTTAGTATAATAACAATTTGAATCCAACTAAAGCAAACAAGAAGATCTAGAAAGATCGAAGAAAAGGATTTCAGCTTGAAAGCCTAGTTCAAAAGAGAAAATCTGTTCTTCTTCCTAAATCACTGTGAGTAAACATTTACATAGAGTCTAAGTAAATGAAGTTGTTGCATATGAATTTCTGTGTTGAAAGTGCTTTGCCTTTGTTTCTATATAAATAAGTCTCTGAACATTTGTGTTGATTTAAGTGTGCATGCTGTTGCCAGAGCATTCCTCTGTTCATAAGTTCAGAGTTTAAAGTTTATTTAACATTCAAAAATAGTATCATCTGATCTCTGTTCTTCTTCTGGAAAACAACAGTGACCAAACTCATTTAAACCCATCTATATATTTTGATACTTGAGTAGTTGTGTGTGCCTGTCTACATAAGATGGTCATCTTTGTTCATTGGTTACAGGTATTAAACCTGTTCAAGCAAAAAAAAAATCAACTTCAATCCCTCTGATTCATTTCAGGCCTTATGAACTAAATGAAATATGTTTGTGCTAACTTGTTTCAAGTTTTAAAATTAAAATTGAGTAAATTTAATCAAAGATTTTTCTGGGAATATGAAAAATACAGGAAAAACTCAATATATGTCGAAAATGTTACCCTCATGTTTGCTGGTTTAAATTATATCATCAAAACGTTTTTGAAATTTACGATTTTTAAAGGTAGAATCATAATTTTTAGTTCAGTAATCCAAGAGCAGTTCGCATTTGAATAAAAATTGAACTTTTACCAATTTCTCGTAATTGAATCAATAGTAAATGTTGAAATTTGGTTTGAAGCTTGTATGAACTTCGGTGATGATAAGAAAAATGCTAAAAAAATTATTAAACGCAAGGATTTTGAGAACGAATCAAAACTAGGGTTTTAGGACTGTGAAAAGTGGCGTCTGGATTTTGGGCTCGTGCACGCTCGTTAATGCATCGAGCGTGGCCAAATTTGGAGGGGATGTGCTGGAGACATGGATGAAGGCATGGACGAAGGCGTGGTGGTTCCGGTGTTCGGCGTGGAGGTGACGAGGGGTTTTGGGTTTGGTGTATTCGAGTAGCAGTTCGAACGAATAGGCAAACTTCGACCTCGAGATTTTGGGTTCGAATTGAGTTGTGTTTTTAGATGCAGAGGGTTTTTGTGACTTGCCGGTGATGGCACGGTTCGCCAGAACGACGGCGAAGCGCCGTGCATTTGCACGGCGGCGTAGGGATGTCAGAAGGTTTTGGGAAATGAACAATCTCGAGTTGTTACTCGAGTATAAGAATTGTTTGCTTTGGGTTGAAACTCGCGAGCCTGGGAGTAGTTATTGGGTTTAAAAACTTAAGCTAATAAAAAATATATATAGAAGAAGAAGCGTACGAGGAGAAAGACAGGGGGGACTCGGGAAAGTTGGAGAGAAACTCGAAGTGATACTCGAGTAAAACTTGAAAAGAACCGGGTGGTTTCCTTTAAACTGCAGTATTATAGAAAGAATAATTTAAATTAATTAAGTGATTGATTATTTAATTTATATCAAACGATTTGTGATAAATAAATCAGAATTTGATAATTAATTCATAAGTAATTTATTTAATTTGAAATAAATTGAATTACTTAAGATTTAACAAAAAATTAATCCTGCCTATAAATGATTATTGAATGCTTGACCTTACTCATGAATGATTGCATTTTATGAGATGCCTTGAATTGATTGTCCTATCTGATCTGTGATATTTTGTTCCGTGGATTGAGCTGTGTGTAATTTATTCATTTAGTTGTGATATAATTGTTTATTATCTGTGATGATGATGTCGTTGCACTATTGTGTTAAACCCCTGGACTACACTGTTACACACACAAATATGGATTTCACATGGAAATCGGTTAAGTCACAGATAATTTAAATTTGATGTTTTCAAAATTGAAATTTTATTTTCAATTGATTTTGAAATTAGAAATTTGGGTTTAAAGTGAAAAGCTTTTGAAATGGAATTTCAAAGATAAAAGTTATTTTGAATAACTTAATCGAGTTTTGAAAATTTAAATAATTTGATTTAAATTTGAATTCAAGTTTGAAAATTGAATCCTATGATTTGAAACTAGGGATTGAAAATGTTATAAATGTGTTTATCTGAATTTAAACCATTTAAAAAAAATGTAATTTTGAGAATTTGAACTTAACCCAAGGATTTCCACTCGTATGAATGAATCAGATTTTCTAAAATGAAACTGTTCGTTTTCAAAAGATAAAAGCTTTCCGATAAGAAATGAAATTCCAGTTTAATTAAAGGAATTTCAATATTGAAGTGAAAATGGTTTTCCAAGTTATGAATGAATTCTTTTTGAAAGTTATGAACTGAATCTGTTTATTTTTAACAGATTTAGAATAATGATTGGTTTAAATCATTTGAAATGGAATTGTTTTGAAAGCTATAAGTTAAATCTTTGATTTAAAGATTTAACGAGTTAATCAAATTGAAATGGAAATTAATTTGGAAAATCTGTGAATGAATCTTTTGTTTAAAAGATTAAAGTGTGGAAACTGTTTAAACCGTAAAGGTTGAATCTTTTTGTTTAAAGATTTAAAATGGTAATTTGTTAAACCATTTGAAAAGAAAGATTTTGGGTAATAAATTATGACTTAATTGAAATCTCATATCCATATGTTTTTAAATATTACGCTCACTATTCGGTTTAGCCGGGAGAGGACCTTTGGGTCGTATAACCCATTCCGAATATGTGATACGTCGTATATGGATAGCATTTGAAGACCGGTGTTGAAGACCGGATATTTTTGAAAACGGAAGGATTACCGTCGAGTTACTCTGCATCGGCTGATCCCCGATATAGAGGTTTTATCACCCTTAGTGACGGGAAGTCCGGACGTGATTGGAAATTATCCGGATTTGCAAGGACTTCGTGAGAAGTGCCTTCGGTTCTGTTCGATCCCGGAACAGACTTGTATGGATTGTATGTCTGACATTACACTTTGAGAGATAAAGCCGATTTCTTTCAAATACATATCTGTTGGTGGCGGAGAATTTATTCTCTTAGCTTAACACCCTTCTCTGAGACGTACGAGCTCAGAGGTTATGTAGTTGAAATTTATCAGCGATATATTCCCAATTTGGTAATGTGGCATGCTGAGTGTTGCTGTGTGATGATCAATGTTTGATCATTTGTGATATGATCATTTGTTTGATCATTTATCTTTGTGATCATAGGTTGATCATCTGTTGACCCAAAGCGTGGCTTTTTGAAAAAGCGTAGCTTTGTGGACGAGACTTCGTCAGGGCCTCACAACCCGGAAATGGTCGAAACAGGAATGTTGCGGCAAGGTTATGAGGGTTGCGCCCTTTAGGGTATGTCATTTCCTTCTGGAAAGGGGTGGTATTATGGTATGGAGCCCTGATACTTACTCATGTGGATACACTTTCTTTATGATGTGTGATGTTGGATATCGAGCGCTCGGATAAAGGTCCCAAAGGACCGGGGGTGGCATATTCGTGAGTTACCTGTTACAGGGGTAACCCGGCCTTGTTTGGCAGAGAGCAGTTTGTCTCTCGGGACGTCCCGCCAGAGGCGATCCCATGCGGCGGAAGGAAGTTCCTTAGCCTGACCATTTGTTGGAAATCCAAAGAAACAATACGTGACGTGTACGGTTTTAGTTGTATTACCTGCTATGGAATGTGGCGGTAACCTGCTATTGAACATAGTAGCTATAGTAGGCATACGATACTGGTCGTATGTTGGCTAAGATTAATATTATACTTTCGAAATGTTTTCTGCACTATGCACTAATAATAATAATCCAATGATTTTGCGTAGTAAGCATTTTTGACTATCATAAGAAGAAATCTCCTCCAATTCTGCGTTTGCATTGTGTGTGTGGCGGGAGGTCTTATGGTAGTTTCATTTTCAAAAAGCATTGCGAATTGACTTTAAAATTCCCTGCTATTTGTTTTTAAAGATAAACTGTTTTTGTTGCTCACACCAGTCCCATGACTGATCCGGAGTTTATTGTTCCTTTCCTAAACTCTGGGTGCTCATAATTTTCCACACGAGCAGTCTAGAGTTGGGTTTCTTTTCAGATATTCAGGTTTAGTATATTATCTGGAGCTAGTTCATTCATCGGAGTTGCTTATCTTGGAGTTGTGGATTCATTCTTGTCTGAAGATCATTTTGGAGTTATCACTTCTATTGATATTGTTCCGCTGCTGTTGTTATCTTTTCTTTTCCGTTGCTATTTCTTGTATCATATCTCTGATGTATATTGATATTCATTGTATCACTCTGTTGTATCAGATATTGTATATCAATGTATTATTCTTTTCTTCCGCTGTGTTATTTACTTAATTGTGTTATAGCTCCGGCGAATCGGATTTGAACGGTCGAATCTGCGGCATTCTAGTACAATGTGAAGTACGGATGTTGATTTTCGAGCGGGCAAAACCCGAGTCGTCACAGACTGCTTCAGCCATTAGAAGTTCCTACATGGAAGTGGGAGCAAATATCGATGGATTTCATCGATGGGTTACCTAGAACCAGAGCGGGAAATGAAGGGATTTGGGTCATCGTAGATAGTTTGACTAAGAGTGCAAGATTCATTCCTGTTCAATCGACTAGGACTGCATCAAAGTTGGCTGAACTGTATGTTAAGTGGATAGTTCGATTCCATGGTATTCCGAAAAGTATAGTGAGCGATTGAGACCCATTGTTCACTAGTGGATTTTGGAAGAGCTTTCAGGAAGTTTTGGGAACCGAGTTGTGTTTGAGTACAACTTATCATCCTCAAACAGATGGTCAGACTGAGAGAGTCAATCGAGTTTTGGAAGATCTCCTCAGAACATGTGTTTTAGATTTCGGAGGATCATGGGAAGATCACCTTCATTTGGTGGAATTTTCATATAATAACAGTTACCAGTCAAGCATTGGTATGGCACCGTATGAAGCATTGTATGGAAGACCGTGTAACTCTCCAACATGTTGGTTAGAAACAGGAGAAAAGCAGATACTTGGGCCAGAAATGATTCGACAGACTTCGGATTGCATAGAGATCATTCGGCAACGAATGAAGACAGCCCAAGACCGACAGAAAAGTTATGCCGATAAGCGTCGTATGGATTTGGAATTCGACGTAGGTAATATGGTTTTTGTGAAGATTTCTCCACTGAAGAATGTTATTCGATTCGGGAGGAAAGGGAAGTTGACTCCGAGATTTGTTGGACCATTCCCGATCATCGAGCGAATTGGAAAGCTCGCCTACAAATTGGAGTTACCAGAAAAGATGGCGGGTGTGCACAATGTTTTTCATGTATCGTATCTACGGAGGTATGTGCACGACTCGAATACTGTGGTTTCTGCTGATAGCTGTGAAGATTTTGAGGTAGATCCAGTTGTTGAGAGACCTCGTAAGCCACTTCGTGTTGTGGAAACTGACACGAAACAGCTTAGGAGGAAGGTAGTTAGGTTGCTCAAGATACAATGGAGTGATGATGATAACGACTGTACATGGGAGGTGGAAGAGAGGATGAAGGCAGCTCATCCAGAACTCTTCGAGGTATGGCCATAAGGTGTCGTGTAATCTCACGACATTGTAACTTGTTCTAGTTTTAGAATTCTGCATGCTAGGCTAGAATTGGACGCATGGTTTGTTGATTGCTATGGATGGTAGGCATGCAGAATAGTTTTTGATTGCTTGTGTTTGTTTGGAATTTCGGGGGCGAAATTCCTAAGGGGGAGAGAATGTAACGACCCGTATTTTTACGGATCGAAACATCGTAAAACTGTTGTCATTAGATTGATAGTATTGTTAAGTTGTTCGAAGCTTAAGTCGTGTGGTAGTTAGGTCATGTTGGGACTTAGGTTGTGAAGAAGGATAGGTCGTGGAGCGACTTAAGGGAGTAGGCGACCTAAGGGAGTTGGTGGTAGTAGTTGGCGACTTAAGGAATTGACCGACTTAAGGAATTGACCGACTTAAGGAATTGGCGACTTAAGGGAAGTGGCGACTTAAGAGTTAGCGGCTTAGGGGAGTTAACGACCTAGGGGGTTAAGCGGGGTTAACGACTTAAGGAATATGGGATAAGTCGTTGAAGTTTAGGTCGTAAGACCCTGTGTGTGTGGTTAAGTCGTGGACAAGTTGAGGAGTTAAGTCGTTGAGTTGCTATGGCGTGTTTAGTTAGGTCGTTAGACGACCTAAAGGTATTAGGTCGTGAGCTGTTAAGTCGCGTGAGGACTCATTTTGTTAAGTCGATAAGTCGTAGGTCGGAAGATCTGTTGAGTCGTTAAGTCGCATCTCTGTTAGGTCGTAAGTCGCGCACGTGTGTTATGACTTAGGTTGTTGAACCGTTAGGTCGTGGATGCGCATATGCTCGTGAGTGTTAAGTCGTAGGTCTTAAGTCGTGGGGTTTTAGGTCGTAAGTTTTTATGAGTCGTAGGTCGTGGGTTTTCATAAGTCGTGGACGACTTAAGGAGCGGACGACCTAAGGATTCAGCCTATAAATACACGTCCATTTCCTCACTTTTTGGGATCCGGATTTTGAAGCGACGAAGTCCTGCCATTTTGAGAGCTCGAGTGTTGCACTTCTTCACTTCTTTTCTCCACTCTAATCTTGTGATTCCTTCCATCCAAATCGAAGATTCAAGAGCTTAGATTGAAGATCTACAACCATCGAAGAGAGATTTCATCGTTTGAAGCGGAATTTTGGTAGATTGAGTTAGATCCTTCGCTGTCCAGATCTGAAGTGTGTTGCTTTTGAGGTGTTTAGGTGATTTGGTGAGTGGTAGTTATCTCTCACACGGATCCAAAGGAGTATATCGGATTGGTGGCTTGATTTTGTGTTAAAATAGTGATTTCCATGCATTTTCTTAAACTTAAGTATAGATCCATTGTTCATGATGATTTGACATCCATTTTACTACATGTTAATTTATGCAAGTTCATTCATCAAGTTGTAGAGATATTGCTCATGATTCATGCTTGTTAGATTTAGACTCTTTATTTACAAGATTGCCATTATTGTTATAATTGTTTATTTGATCATGTTTGAATGCTTGATTACTTGGATTAATGTTTGACCTGATTGATTGTTATAAATTAGTTGATTGATGATTTGATTTGGACAAGATGGTCGAAGATGATTCAGAAGCTAAGGGAAAGGCTCTTGAATTGGAAAAGCTGCTCGTGGCATATGTGGAGGATGATGAAGCTCATATGGATAGATTTGATGATGTTGATGTTGAGATGTGGCTTTGCTATGATGAGATGAAGCGAGGCATGGTATGAGATAGCCTTGGTTTAATCCAGACGGGATCATTCCAAGCATGTTGATAACTCGGTGAAATGGTTCGGGTTTGAGGATAATGGTTTGCTCGAGAGGCGCTTGAGCTAGTATGGAAATAGTCGTCGAGGAGGATGACTAGAAGGCTGAGGTTTCATCATTATTGAAGGTTCTAGCAGACTCAAAGCAAGAGTACGCTGGGCAGATTCGATAGTCCCTAAAGACTATGATTGTAGTCGAGTACTCTGCGCAGATTCGATAGTCCTAGGCACGGGCTGCGACGACGTGCGGAGTTCTGTCTAGAACCGGGGTTGCCATTAACCCTTGACGGACGACTGAAAGAATGTGCCGGTCATTTAATTAACGGTGGTATCGAAGCAAAGATAAGTGATAGCCAGAGTCATGGATGTTTGGTTGTATCGTCATTCGGTCTCAAGAGCAATGTTTTCTGGGTGCTTATCTGATCTTGGTTTAGGCCTTGGGGGTTTGTACTTGGAAAATGTTGACCTTGACTCGAGTGTTAATTGCTTTACTTTAAATGTCTGTTTTGCAATGTTTACTTCTGCTTAGTGTGTCTGGGGGCTATCACTGTAGAAAGAGGTGGAGTGGGAGGGTTGGATTCCTATTCCTTTTACCTTTATGCTCTTTTGGTATGTTGTTAGTTAATTTACCGCTCACTAAGACTGTTGTCTGACTCAAGGTTTTATGTTCAACTCTTATTACCTTGGGCTGTTCATCCATTTTGGAATGGGCAGACTAGGTAGCAGGTGACAGGTGCTGTTCTTAGTTTCCGACGATGCTGATGACGAAGACGAGCTGGAGGCTTACGTATTAGTTTCTTACTATATGTACTGGATGTTCCGCTGCTTGTATATTCTCTGAGTGATATGTAGTGAGGCTTGATGTATTGACTATTTAGATGTTTGTATTCAACTATTATGAAGCTTAATTGATGAGATTCTATTTTGTGAAGCTTCACTATATATATTCTCTATTGTATTTTATCCATGCGCTGTGAGTAATACGATAGATTCTGCTGTTTTAACTTAACCTTGGCAATCGTCCATGGCGGCCTGGCACACTTTACAACGCACTATTTCTATGTTCAGTGTAGGGGTCATGGGCGGTTGTCACAATGTCTTTGTATTAGATCATGGAATAAACGAAAGGGATAAGTTTTGCTTCTCTTTTATGACTTCCCGCCCCTTCTTCTCTAAGTGTGTACTCAGTAGTGGCTTGTTCACTTTAAAAAAGCCACTAAACAAGCCACTATGCAGCTATGTGTGGTTTGTTCACTTCAAAAAAATAGTCATGAGTAGTCTCGATAACTACTAAACCGAAGGATCTATTGTTAAACATTGTCATTTTAATGTGTCAACGCATTAAGACGGCAATGCTTTGTTGTTTTAATACAACAACAAAGGCATTGTCGTCGTAATTACAACTAAAATGACATTGTTGTTGTAATTAGAATTTTTATTTTGGCCAACTACCATCTCCAACGGTTGTTATTCATTATTCTCTTTATATTTACACCTTATCCATCATAATTCTACAACATCAAACCCTCTTCTTCTTCTTTCTTCTCAATTTCTACTTCATTCTACATTAAAAAAATCTAAAGCAAAAAGTTGATGCAGACAAAAGTTCAAGGAAAAAAACCGTCGGAAAGAAACCAAAATCAATAACACAACTCCTATCAATTCCAACACAACCCCTACCAATTCCACCACAAAACTTAGCTTGCTCTACTAATGAGTATACACATCTATGCCCTCCAAAATAGCAGCAAACTTTACTACCCCTCATTAATATAGTAATCCAACATAAAATGTTTATGACAATGAAGATAGCGATGATTAAGAGGAATAAGAAGGCATAGAAGGAGTCGAAGACTCTAAAGAGAAATTAGAAAAGGTTCTGGAAAACCAAGTGCCAATTAGCTTGGAATTAGCTGCCGCAAAAGAAAACGGGAAAGTTCTTTGGAAAGTTTGCTTAAGTGTAGAAGTGGCAAGAAGCCGGCTGCTGCTGATAACACTATAGACTTGAAGATATTGATCGTACATCAGAAGCAGAAGAGAGCTAAAAAAAGCAATAGAACTTTGGAAGGTTCAAAAGCAATACTAAGCTGATAACACTACTAGCTTAGTATGTATATCTTGCACGTGTGTGGATTCAAGTTTCAAATGATAATGTAACTGGCATAAATATGAAAGGTTCAAAATTTTGATAATCAATTGTTGATTTTTATAACACTTTGGAAGACAAGCATAGGATATGGGGTTCATGCAAAGGAGGTTATCAGATCATACTATATAACCTAATTATTATATAACCTAACTATTATACGTATGAAAAAAACTATACTTGTAGTGTCGATGTGTGCTAATATGCACTTCTTCATTTGGAAGAAGATGAAAGTTAGAAAGTTGCTTCTCGGCCACCTCTACAACCATAGGCACTGCCTTCTTCCTCCTCTGCACGATCTAAATGTTCTAAAATATCTTCAACCCCTACTTCTTCATACAGCACAATGCCGGACTCGACATTTCTGCTATCTCTACTCGAACAACCGTACTACTGCATTCTCCTTGCACAATCCTTTTCATAAAAGTTTTAAATCTACTACCCATTTTAAATCGTGAAGAATTTAAATATATATTTTTTGGAATATTTTGAGTGGAAATTTTGATGGGTAATGGGCTAAAATTGGAAAATAGGGGTAGTAATTGTTTGCAACGGCTAAAAATGAGAAGAGAGGGTTTGTGCGCAATTTTTTTTAGGGCAGAAGATGGAATGCAATGGAAATCTGATTACTATTGTAAATAAAACGGTAATCAGATTGTTGTATTTAAAACAGAAACTGGATTGTCGTTTTATTTCATTAAAATATAATGGAAATTTGATTGCTATTTTATTTAGCCCTTGAATTATTAAAAAAAGGTTCGATGACTAGTTCGGGTGCTTCTGGGTGTAGGGGTCGGTTGGTTCAGTTTTTATGATACGAAAATGGTGAAGTGGACAATATAGCTACCGGGGATGGTCTAAAAGTTGCGTTTTAGTTCTTCCACTAATTTTCACTTTCATTCTCTCTAAATTTATCTTATAACTATTTCTTCTATAAATCATTTCCACCTTCCTACTCACTCAGAGCTTTGTATTCTTATTACTCCACTCCTTCCAAAAAGGAAAGAAATACTTTTTAAGAAAATAAAAAATTCTACGAATATGATGAAAAGGCAACAGGGCAACAGATTTGATCATTACAAATTTGTATCAAAGCCAAATGATTCACAAAATTATATATTCAATAAGAGTATGGTTCAAGAATGGAAAAGATTCAATTGGTTACAATTTGTAATATCCTGTCACTGAAAGTGTACTTCACCAATTATTTGATCCATCTGGTGTTTAAGAAAGATCAATATCACTACACAACCTGATGGTCTATAAGCAACGGTACAAATTGAAACATTTCAAGATGAAATTTGAGCAGTGAATGAATTACAAGGGAGAAATATATTTGATAGATGTTTTCAGCTATATAGTCAATTTGTCAGAGATAATAGTAAGGGGTTGTTTTTTCAAATCGATGTGATTGAATAATTGCACTTGCAGGGAAGACGTTTAGTGATTTGAAGGCTATAAAATTTTTGCTCTCACAACAATCCAAAATATTAAAGAGTGTTGCTCTTCTTTTATCAAAAATTTCATGAACTCAAAAACTGTACCTAAAAAATGCAACCCAAATTTTAGTTGTCAAATTACAACAAAAATGGATTCTCCAAAGATTGTTTCTGAAGTATTAAATAAGTTTGTGCTTAGGTATTCATCACATTCTACTGCTAATACAATTCCTTCTAACATTGAATTAGTGTCCGCTGATCAAAAAATAAAGAAGAAGAAGAAGAAGATGAAGCCAAAATTTCCATGAAATCAGATGTTGATTTGGTTACTGCTGAAAATAGTGGAGATTCTAAATTAAAATTAACTGTTATGGAGATGGATGATGTACTTAATACCAATGTGCTGATGTAGTTCAAAAGATAAAAAGATGGTTGGAAAACATACTATATGTAAGCGAACTCATGATGAGGAAATTTTTCGTTTTGTTGCAAATTATTCACAAGTTCCCTTTGTTCAATCATCACATGTTATTTTTGGAACAACAAAACCATAAAAAAGTCAACTAATTTCATTTCTAAGGATTTGGATGCCTCATGTAATGCGCTGTAAGATTCGATAATTATTTTAAGGGTATTTTAGTAATTTTAACTAATAGGAGTAAAATTGTAATTTTACAAATAATAGAATTTGACGATTGGAGTTGTGCCATTGCGCCGATCATATTTTTTGACCAGTTTCCACTATAAGAACGTTAGAATCAGAGATCGTGTAAAGAGGATATGAATGTTTTTAGTCATGGGTTCGTAGTGGACTGAATTAGGTCAAAGATCAAATAATTCAAAATTTAAAATTCTAAAAACTCGTACCTTCCACTTGTAAATTCAGAAACAATGTACAAATTCATTTACTTCTTCCTCGCTCTTGTTACCCTCTTCTACAATTAACTTCAAAACTTAATAACTCTTTCGATTCTTCATCATTTTATACAAATCTTATATCAAAATAACAAGCATGGTAAGAGCTGTGAATGGATACCGATATCAAGTCGAATTGGTAAGATTTCATAACTATCTACTTCAAAGTAGCAGAGGAACCGAGAGATTTCTAGTTAGAGGGCTTCAATCATAGAATTGCGGGCGAAATCCGTCCCTTTTGCCTATAACAAAATCATACTTATATATCATGATTTTAGGTCAAAAGCTAGGGTTAAATATGAATTTAGTAATGATAAATGGCTATTTAAATAATATTTAATCAATGGTTAGATCAATGAATGAATAAAAATGAATTATTTGAAGTTTGATTCAATATAATGAGTTTTAGTGACATAAATAATGATATCGAAGATTGTTTAAAAAGATTATATACATAGGCGATGATGTAATCTATATAGATTTCAACTTTGATCATAAGAGAATGAAGATGTCCACACACAAGCTTATGACCTTCGATGGACTGTATTTGTGACTATCTCCATGGGTGGAATGAATGGTGAGCGCGGTTGATAGATCAAACCTTAGTTACACAGTGCATGAATCTACTATGATATTGAAATTTTTCAACGGATTGATCCACCTATTTATAACCTACCATGATATAGACTTAGTTATATGTTGTGTGGAGTTCCCTTGTGACGCATATGTACTATGTTTCTTAGGGTATGGACGGATATTGGGAATGGACTAGATGACTCAATATAGGGTGATATTTTATTGTGACAGGATGGCACTTCAAATAAGAAGTAAGGTTGGGCATGACAGTGTTGTTTGTTATGAGCTCTATATTTTTATGCCGAAGAGCTATTTATATTTTTTCAGCGTATCACAGGAAGAGTTACCATATATTTCCATAGCACAAAAGTTTCCAAAAGTCTTTATTGAAGTTTTCTAGTCTTCCTCTCCCAAAAAAAATTTGAATTTAGAATTAATCTTAAGAATGATGCTAGGTCTGTAATGATACCACTTTGGCACATGGCTCCGAAAGAAAGAAGAGAATTGGATAAGCAAGTTTTTGAGTTGTTGCAAAAGGGTTTCATTAGGAGAGATATCTCAAAATAGGGAGCGCCTATCATTTTAGCCACCAAGACAGAAGGTTCCCTTAGGCTTTGTGTTGAATATTGAGAATTGAACAAGCTAATAAGGAACAACTATTGTTTGTCTATTACATCGTATTGACGATCTCTTTGATTAACTTGTTGGGATAAAGGTTTTCTCTCAGCTTTGACTTAGTCACTTGATTCCATCAGTTGGAAGTGGTAGTGGATACATGATTGTATCCCAAAGACTTCATTCCATATAGCGTTCGAGTGGGTAGTCATGTCATTTAGGCTGACTAATGCTTCATTTATTTTCTTGATTTGATAAATAAGGTCCTCTAAAAGTAGTAAAATAAATTTGTAGTTGTTTTTGTGGATGACATCCTAGTATATTTCCAAAGTGAAGAGGAACATAAACTTAATTTGAAAGAGGCATTAATTTTTGAGAAGAAACCAATTTAGGATGAAATTCTCAAAATGTCATTTTAGAGAAAGGAGGTCCGCTTTATTGGACATGTGGTATCAAGAAATGGATTAGCATTGGATCCAGGAAAGCTAGTGGCTTTGAAAGATTGTAAGACACCAAAGAATACTTTAAAGGGTCATAACTTTCTTGGTTTGGCTGGGTTTTACTGGAAGTTCACTAAGGCCTTCGAGAAGATCTCAGCACTTTTAACTTGCATTATTAAGAAGAATTTGTATTTTACATAGAGTACAAAATGTGAGCAGGTGTTTGTCAAATTGAAGGAGATGTTGAACAGTGCACCAGTTTTGATTATCACAAATGGTACCAAACCTTTTACCGTTTATGTCGATGCTCGCGCTATTGGTTTTGGTGATTTCTTAGTAGCATATGCTAGTAAACAACTTAGGACTTGCGAGAAGAATTACCCGACCCACGATATCGAGTTCTGCTATTTTATTCGCATTGAAGTCTTGGAGGCACTATTTATTAGGAGAGAGGTTCAAGATGTTTATGGATCACAGGTTCCTCAAGTACTTGTTCCCTTAAAAGGAATTGAATTTCGATAGCAAAGGTAAACGTTTTGCAATTAGTTCCATGTTATTTGAATGGAAGTAGTTGGATCTATATTTGGAGTTGATTTCCAACCCTCATTGGAAAATACGCCTAGATTATTAGTAGTAATGGAGGTCATACCTGCACTAATGGATCATATCAATTTAAGTCAAAATTAGAATCCAGCTTTGGTTAGTATCTTGGATCAGTTGGGTTGGGTGAGTGGTTAAGTCATTTGGATTGTTATTTCATAGATTAAAAGGGGTCTTTAGACATGATGGAAAATTGTGTATACTCAAAATTAAGGAATTGATCAAGGAAGTTCTTATTAGATGCCACCGTTCTAGGATGATCATTCATATAGGTTAAGATAAGATGTATATGGATACAAAGTGAGTTTTCTATTAGCTCGGAATGAAGAGGTAAGTGCAGAGTATGTGGCGAGATGTTTGACGTGCAAATTGGTCAAGGCAGGGTAGAAGAAGCTAAGTGGTTTATTACTCCCTATTAAAGGTTCCTCGGTGGAAATGAGGAGAACATATCTATGGACTTCGCAAATGGATTGCCTAGGACAGGAGAGGTAATAAAAGAATTTGTGTTGTCATGTATTATCTCACCAAAAGCATACACTTCATACCGGTGAAGAGCATGAGGACAACAGCGTCTTTGGCTACTTTGTATATTAGGGAAGCTATTCCGTATATGGTGTTCCGATGAGTATTATTAGTAACCAGGACCCACTCTTCACAAGTGAGTTCTGGAGGAGTCTACCAAATGCATTTGGTATGGAGTTGAACCTAAGTATCATATCATCCACAAATGGATGGGCAAATGAAATAGGTGAACATTGTTTTGGGATTTGCTAAGAGCATGTATATTAGACTTTGGTAGACCTTGGGAAGATCCTATGCAGTTAAAGCCCTGCTAAATCCCTACTATAGCACATAACGCTCTTCAACCGATATATAATTTTAATGTAGTGCTATTAAACAGTAGATTCGCTTTAAGCCCCACTATCTTTCACTGCACCTGCTAAATCAAGGCTTTTTAGCACCCGCTTTAGAAACATTAATATACATAGGTTGATTTGACTAGTTCTCTTTCAAACCAAATCAACAAAGTTAGGGTGAAGACCTAATTCTAAAGCCTAAGTGCTCAATATAGGTTAGAAATCTATTGTAGTCACCAATCTAGTTTGCATAAATCATGATATTTTTTGGTTTAGTAATTATATAAGATTAAACAATAATTCCTTTTCCTACACAAATAATGTGTGAATAAGAATAAATTAACTTTAAACACTTGGTTTTATATCTAATAAAGCTTTTTACACCTCCGCTATATTCCCGTTATAACTTTTTACACCTTTATCGCTATGGAACCGCTAAGCACTTTAACTGCATAGGGAAGATCACTTACCGCATGGAGTTTTCTTATAATAACAACTATCAGTCTAGTATAGGCAATGTTTGAAGCGTTTTATGGGAGGCCACATAAGTCACCATCATGTTGGTGGGAAGCTAATAAAGCTATACTTACACCCGATATGATTAGAGACACTTGCGAGAATGTGGATTTGAGGAGAAAAAGGATGAAGGTTGCACAAGATTGACAAAATCTTTATGATGATAATAGACAAATGGAACCAGAGTTTGCAGTTTGAGATACGGTGTTTGTGAACATCTCACTGTTGAATTATAATATGAGGTTTGTAAATTCGGGAAAGTTAGCACCATGATTCATTAGACCTTTTCCGATATTGGAACAGTTAGGAGTTTGCCTCGTAGAGTATAAGTTCCAGAGAAGATGGCGGGAATCTATTGTGTATTTCATATGCCACATTTGCAAAAATGTGTACACGATTTAGCTAATTTAGTTGAGTCAAGTCGATTGGAGGATGTTGAGTTGGAACCTTAGTCGATTTCAAATCATGGAATGATCTGTATCATCAAACATGGTGTGAAAAAAAGTTGTGAAGTTGGTGACACTATGCCACAAAGATAACAGCCATTACACAACATAAGGTAGATTTGCTGTTTTCCCAATATTTACCACTATTTCACACAACACATGAAAAAATCATCTGTTGTGTGTCATAGCCCCTGAAATCTCAATTTTCATACTTGTTCAGACAACATTTTATCTGTTGTCCGATTGAAGTGATAAAAAAATTTAGTTTTGGCTCAATCTTTATTTTGGTTTCCCTCTCATTTATTTCGTGGCCGCCTGTTCTTTTAATTGTTTCTTCCCTTTCTATTTTCATTCCTCCGTTATTTTTCTTCCATTTTCGTTCCCTCTTTCTTTCCACTCCTCCTTCTTATAATCTAGAATCTAATCATTCAATGGTCGAGTTGTAATCTCGAATCTAATATAATCTCGGCTGCTACTAATCCCGAATGTAATCTCAGAAGAACCCAAATCTCGGCGGTGAAACCCTAATAGCGACGATGAAACCCTAATCGTTCAATGGTCGAGTTGTTCGATGCTATACTAATTTGGTACGCATATCAAATTTTCCTCTTTGTAGTTTTATTTGAACCCGATCACTTTTAATGCCGATGATGATATGGGTATATATACGAATCAATTTCCTATATTTTTGAATTGAAACGTTCAAACTTGATTTTGAATTTTTACACTTTGGCTATTGATTTCTAGTTGAACGGGATGCTTTCTGGCTTATTCTCTAGTTGATATATATGTTCGATATATTTGAATATACTTTGACTTTGGTAGAAATTCCGATTTTGATTTTGAACAGTTCATTATGATGGATTTGCTGGACACATTTTCTTGTATCGATTGTTCTTACCTATTGTGATTATTTAATAGTTCATTAGTAATTAACTGATGTATGATTATTTAACTTGAAAGCATTTAACTTGGATTATATTAAGCTGAGTTCTTGTTTACATTTTAATGGTTTGGTTAGTCATCGTTCTGGACTGCAATTAGTCATGCTGTTTGGCTGTTGATTCTTATATTAATCCTTGCCTTGTTGAAGTTATGTATACATATATACATGTATACATCCTTGCCTTGTTGAAGTTATGTATACATTGTATACATCCTTGCCTTGTTTTCTTTGATGCTTATGTTGGCTATTGGTTCATTCATGCATTTGAGTTGCTTTCCAAACCTATAGTCTTCTTGCTTGTTTGTATATCCATTGCAATCGATTTGTACTTATACTTGTATATGTTCTTGGTTTGTTGAACTTATACTTGTTACCTTCTGGACTTGTGGCTTTGAGTCTGGACTTGTGGCTTTGAGTCTGGACTTGCAGATAGCCTTGTTACTTTGAGTATGGACTTGTGGCTGAACCATACTAGATGTTTCATGTATATACATACATAAATATGTATGTATATATGTGTGAACAATTGCTTGTATGTTTAGTCTTGTCATTGATGGATTTGCAGTTGAACTTGCACTTGAACTTGCTTATATGTGTGAACAGATGTTTGTATTTATAGTGTTGGTTTGTGAGTTGTTTGTATATACTTGTATACACTTGAGCTTGAACCAATTCAGTTCTGAACCATCCATGAATATGTTTGTATGTATACATGTATATATGCATCACATCCATGTATATACATACATACATACATACATACATACATATGTATGTATGTATATGTGTGTGAATGTTTGTATATACATACATATTTGTGTATGCTTTGTTCAGTCTCGTTCATGCTTTGTTTAAAACTGATATGTGTTGCACCTTTGTAAAACTTCCATGCATGTATTTACATACATATGTGTGTATATATGTGTTACTGTTTGTAAACCATTTTGAATTTTTACATACATATGTAATTCCATGCTTCGACTTTGATATTGTTGATGCTTTCATGTCACATTTCTTGTTTAACCCTTTATAAATTTAAACTCTTAAGTTGCATTATTCATCTCTGAACTACTTGTATCCTACCTTGACTTGTGTGAGCCATTGTCATTGTGTTATTCTCTAAGTTCATCTGAGTTCATAAATAGCACTCCTCTGTTACCTCAAGTATATGTATATACATACACATGTATGTGTATATATGTATTGTTATGTGTGTTATACTATTGTATTTTGTTGTTGCTGTCTCTGGCCAGTTGTTGTACTCTATGCCTTTTCCTTGTCCAATATACTTGTATACATATATACATATATACTTTTGTGTGTGTATGCATATATGTGCACATAGCTGAAGTGTATGTACTTGTATACACTTGTATATTTTGGTTTTGGTTTTGGTTTATACATGTATATTTTGGTTTTGGCTTTTGTTTATATGAAATGTGATTTCATATATACGTGTATATTTTGGTTTTGGTTTATACATGTATATTTTGGTTTTGGTTTTGGTTTTGCTTTATACTTGTATATGTACACTATACTTATTTGTGCATTATGGTCAGATTGAAGCTTATTGAATTGTTAAAGCTTATTGAATTAAAGCTTATTGAATTGTTGAAACTTACAATTTTGAACTGTGTTGCCTCCTTTAGTTTGGTTTTCTAATTTGTGTTGCATTTCCTTGTGCACCTGAGTTGAGCCCGATGAGGCTTAGGATTGACCTTGTGCACATTTGCACTGTGTTGAGCCTTCAAGCTTGACCTTTGCAATAGTCCATGAGATTTAATTGATGTCCGGCCTTATGATATTCATAGTGATACATTGTGCATATCATAAGTTGTCCGTGCACATATATATTTGTCCGACCATGTCTAAAACATGAAGAGAAAACAAGCCCATAAACTGAGGCAATATTAATATTCAAATTTAATTTAATTTTTGCAATTTAGGTTTGTTTCCTTTTCCATTTTACTGCATTGTTTATTTGATAGGTATAAGAGATGACTGGACATAAGCTGGAGCAAGAAAATGAAGATCAATATCAAAAATAAACTCGAGTGAGTGTAAGCGAGTGCTAGTAAAAAAAAGTTATATATAAGAGTGTAGAGAAAATTTGTATAGATGAGAGTGATAGTGAAAGTTGTATTGTATTTGAAAATGTAAGAATAGTGAAAGTTGTATTGTATTTGAAAATGTAAGTATAGTGAAAGTTGTATTGTATTTGAATTTGATTTGAAATAAAATATTTGTTTAAATAAAATTGTAATTCATTATTTCATTTTGCAAATATAACATAAGTGTAATTGATATGCATATCAGTCAATATTTATATGTTGTCTAATAGAAAATTTTAGAAATGATACTATAACATCAGACAACGTTTATATCTGTGGTCTGATATGTAATGAGACGGCACAAAAATAGACGACAGATAGGTATTCATTCAGACAACAAAGCATATCTGTCGTCTGATTTGTTTTTTCTACTAGTGTGAGAGTACAATGGGGAATAATTTTGCGGAGAGTACTTGGTAATCTTAAGATAAAATATGGATTTCCCATCATGAAATCTTTTCAAGAACATTCCATGGATTTATTTTTGATTGACTTAGATTAAATTTGGTTGATTTGTTAAATGGTTATTGGGGTAGATTACAATCTTAGTTTTAATTACTAAGTTATGTATTTTTCTATTATGCCAATGGTTGTTGCATTCATGTAGAACTTATATGTTTATATTAGAATGTTTGCGTTCATGCCTGATATGTCGTGTCATTTGCATTCATATAGAAGAAATTTTTTGCATTTTTGCATTTCATATGAGTGTAACGGCCCATATTTTACATATCGGGGTGTAAAATATTATTATTTAGATAGTAATAGGTCATATGACTCTAAAACTTAGGGAAACAACTACTAGGGATATTTTCCATTCTTCGAATGTTTATTGGACAGTTTCGATCTAGAAATTCTTGTAAAGCTTATAACTTCTGATAAGAGTTGTATTAGGGTCTGAAACTACTTCCATTAGATCAGACTTGTGGTTTCTCTTTTTGTGGAGTGGTCATAATAGGAAAATGGACTTACAATTTAGCAAATATGGCTGTTTTAATATCTATTTGTTGCTGGATAGATAAGTGGGTGATTAAACTAAGCCCATACTTAGGCCCACTAACTAATTTCGGGAATTGTGCTTAATTAGGGGTGATGGGACAGATTTAGATCATTTACTACTTCCTAAAATTAATTCAAACCTTTATTGACCCTAATTTCATCAAAAAGCTCAACGTTTTCTTACTAATCTTAGCCTAATCCATCATTAGAAAAGTAATTAGTGAAGGAGATTGTAGATCCATCATTTGGATGCTTCGAATTTGGATTTTCCGCAGTCCATTTCAGATTTGGGGGATTAAATTAGTATTTTGGGTATTAGGTGAGTGATTATTGATCTCTCACCATCATATGCTTGTTTATATAGTTAAAGTTAATGTTTTTAACATGATTTTGATACTAAAATGATTTTAAACTTCAATCTAACCCTTATTCATGTTTATGGCCGAAATTAAAAAGATTAAATTGGATTTTAAATGGTTTTACAACCCACCTAGGGATCATATTGTCATTTTAGTACAAAACTAGATCCAGGCTAAAGCTTGTATGCTTATCATATTTGGAATAATTACTTATGTTTAATGAATGTCTATGGATGATGCTTGTTATTGCATGTTTTGCTTTGATGTGGTTTGTTAGTGTTTTAGGATAGTTAGAAACCGATCGTTGAATTGGGCAAAACGAAGTCAAAATTGCTCAAAATGAGATGAAACTTAGAGGAGAGGCTCTGGAGGAGGGGAGGGGCCCACACTTCATATCACAGCTTGATAGGAGGTGGTTTGAGTGGTGGAAATTAGGTTGGTGGAAGCTTCAATTCAAGTCGTTGGGGAGAGTTGCTTCGGGCCAAAGGCGGTAAGACTTCATGGCAAGCTTCGGGCGCATGAATGAGGCTTCAAGGGGAAAATGCAATCTGGTCGGTGGAAGGAATGCTTCGGGCCAAAATATTTTAATTTCGGGGTGAGCTTCGCGCTAAGAACAAGGATGAGATTTAGGAGTTCAAACTCTAATTTTTGGGTAAGTGGGGAGCTCGATACCGTCCTGTTTTCCAGGAAATGGGCAGAGTCTGCCAACTTAGGGGCTCAGACATTGGAAAATGGGGACTTCAAGAAGGCAAAAGGACCCAAGAATTGTTAATTCTTCAGATTAATACTAACCTATTTTGGTCGATATCGACCTGAATTTGAGTGGCCATTGGTGGTCAAACTTCCAAGGTAAAATGTAGGGTTCCTATAGGTCGTGCTGAAGGTGTTCGCTTGTTCGTTCGGCATTCCATTGCGATGTGATAACATAATGAAGGATGGTAGCTTCAGGATTTTGATGATGGTAACTCAATGATGATGGAGTTATGTTCTGACGACGACGACTCGATGGAGTCGTATGGTTGATTATCCATAAGGGTGGGTTCTAGGAAGGGTGACCCTGGATAGAATGTTGAATTATTTTATCATAGAAAGAAAGGAATGTGGAATGGTTCCTTAAGGATGAATGGAAACTAGAAGGAGTAAGGAAAGGACTCAGGTATGCGTGCTAAGGGATCATTAATACTTGGAGTGCATTCTAATGTACTCGTAAGTAGGGGTATTATGAGGATGCTCAATGGGTACTTGGAATGGCTACCTTGGATTAATGGAATGGATTCGTATACCCTAGGTAGGTGGAATGGATCTATTATCGGCTTCGAGCCGTAGGCGACTACACTAAAAATTGGGTTTTTTCCTTTAGTCCCCGGTAGAGGAATGGTCATACAAGTTATCATATATCCAGGGCACATTAAGTGACAATGAGGATTGTTTGATGGATGTTATGTTTGCTTTGATTCTGTTTCTCATAGTGTGTCACTCTAGGGATGCCGTATGATGTAGGTATTGTGGATGTGGATACCTGGACACCCAATGTTGTACATATGATGTAGTACACCTTTATGATGTTTATAGAGTAGCATACTATCGATATTATGTGCTAACTCTTTGGTTGCAGGGACAAGTCAGGTATGGTTTGTATACCCTTGTTTATTACTATATCGACTTGTACAGTATTTTGAGATTTCTTATCGCTCACACCAGACTGTTATGCGACTTGAGGTTTTATAAACCCGTGTACTTTGATATTGTGGTTCATTTAGTTATTCATGTCTCACCTATTTTATATCTATGATGTTATTATTATATTTTATTCGAAGCGCTATGAGATATACGATAGGTTCTCTGATTATTTCTCTTCTCTTCACCATTGGCTATCATCCTACATTGACCGAGCATCGCAGCTGTGCACCATACATATATATTGGGTGCCGAAGTCGTAGGGTGGTCATCACATTTGGTATCTGAGTTTGGTTTACGCAATTAAACTGAGTTGGTACCGTGGTCCAGTGGAGATAGGGAAGGAGTTATTACCCTAGACTGGATCGAGAGAGTGTGTGTATGTGTGTATACGAGAAAGAGCGTGCTTGTTATATATTTGGTTTTTAAAACTGTACGGTAGTATATATAGTTTATATGTCTCATGCACACATTAGTACCATTGATTTAGTTTTCTTTATGTGAGACTGATCTTTCTTGTTAAAGATCAAGAATGACTCGGCGTATAAGAAATACTATAAAGAAATCCATCTCTGGAGTTGAGGAAGGAGCGGGCTCGGGGGCTGCTAACTTAGTATTGCAAGCAATGCTTAACGCAATGATGGTGAACATGCTATAAAATGCTCAAGCGGCTGCTCTAAATGTTGCTATAGGTGATGGTGCTCAAGTGCAGGCTCTCAGAGTTAATTTCACTAAGCTGAATAAGGATTTTGCCTGTCTTTATGGCAAACCATTCCAAGGAACGGAATCAATTATGGAAGTGCAAGATTGATTAGATACCTACAAGTGGATTTTTGATGGCTTGGAGTTGGATGATGCTATGAGGAAGAAGTTGGCTTCCCAATGGCTTAAGGGGAGAGCCATTAAATAGTGGAATGCTATTAAATTTATTGCTCCCGAGGAACATTGTATTTGGGACTAGTTCAAAACCCAATTCGAGGAAAAGTCCATCCCGACTGCTCATAAGTCGGTGCTGTTTAGAAAATTTGCTGATTTAAAGCAGGAAAACATGTCTATTTCCAAGAATGTTTTTGAGTTCGATGCCTTATCGAAATATGGGATGTCTTTCATTGCCACTCCCTTAAATAAAATGAGAAGCTTATGATGGGATTGGATGAATACTTAGGGGAAAAGCTCGTGGGGGCATATTGATGAGCCATTTGAGAAGGTAGTTGGGAAAGCCCTTCGACTTAAGAGCTTGTACTCTAAGCCCAAGTCTATTGTTTTTAAGGAAGATCCAAAACTACAGCAAGGCGGTGGAGGCAATAAGAAATGGAATGGGAAAAGGAAATGGTTTCAAGAGAAAAAATACTCAAAAGAAGGTAAAATAGGATCATGTCTGCTATAGTTATAGAGATATGGGCCACTTGATTAGGGATTGCAAGTCTGGTGGGAAGAAGAGGCGATATAACTATGGCAAGTTCAGACATATGCAGAAAAATTACCAAGAACCAGTGTAGCAGAAGTAGATAGTGAAAGCATATGCTTTGGATGTTGTCTCAACTTCATCAAGTGCTCCCTTGGCAAAGGAGAAAAGGAAGAGTATCACTACTCAAGGTATGCTTTCTATTTATGGTGTTTCCATACGTGTTTTGTACGATACCGGGACTTTACATTCCTTTATATCTAGTAACCTAGTAGATAGGTTGGGATTGAGATTTGAAATATTTTACCAACCTTTAGTAGTGACAAACCCTATGGGAGGCTCCACTAGTCTTTGTATGGTTTTTCGTGGTTTGGTCTTATCGAGTCATAGATACTCTATTATTTGTGATTGCTTTATTTTGGATTTTCTTGGGTTTGAGATTACCTTGGGGATGGACTAGTTGAGAAAATATGCTGTAATGGTGAGCTACGAGAAGTTGTTGATGAAGAGTGCGGCTGAGGAGGGCCGAAAGGTATTGATTGGTTGCTTACCAGGGGATGGGATTATGAGTTATCATTTGTGCCTATCATCAGAGAGTATCTGAATATACTCGAGGAGGTAACCGAATTACAGCCACACCAAGAGATTGAGTTCCACACAGGCTTTAGTGAAGGATGTCATACCGATAGTTATGCCTCTGAGGTATATGGAACCTAAAGAGCAGAAAGAGTAAGAGGTACAAGTGAATGACTTATTGAAGCAAGGGTTCATTCTCAGTGGTATATCTAAGTGGGGCGCACCCATAATATTTGCCACTAAGGTGGATGGTTCTCTAAGGTTGTGTCTACATTACTATGAGCTGAATAAGATAACGAGGAAGAACAAGCATCCAGTTATGCGTATTGATGACTTATTCGATCAACTCCACAGCGCGAAGGTGTTCTCTCAATTGGATCTTGCGACAAGGTTTGTGACGCCCCGCCTCTATGCTCACGCTAGCCAAGAACACTACTGGTTAATGCCATCAACTAGCGCGAAGAATAAGGTTGTTGAGGAGCGACCATCTGTGTAATTGCTTTGGGCAAGTCCCGATATGTCAGATAGTATAACATGCATTTCATTTCAAGAGGAAATCCGACATACCGATACAAACTCAAAGCTACCACACAGTGGCTAACACTACAAGAAAATAATACATTAATAGCAAGAGGAGATTGCATTCTAAAGTGACTTGCTATTGTTAAATATTTACCGCTTCTTTGGGTTGAATGATGACTCACTAATCACGCCGTTGATTAAAACAGAATGTTGCGAGGCAAATTTTCACTCTCCCGCTCCCGTATTCAATTGTCCACCGTGAATTATTTTTTCACGCTTCACTTCCAAAAGCCTAAACCAATCCTTCACTTTTAAATCCTTAAATTAGAGTTTCCCAACTTTGCTTCCTCATCTTCGCTGCTTGGTGCCCCTCCGATTCCTCAACTTCGCCGTTCAACTTCGCTTCATCATCTTTACTGCTTGGTGCTCCTCCGATTCCTCAACTTTGCCATTGCTCCGATCCCTCAACTTCGCCAAGCAATACCGTGGTTCGATTCCTCAACTGCCATGAACTCGACCATTTTAGGTATATATTTTTTCAACTTCTACATTTTTCAATTTGTCCCTTGTTATGAAATATTGTGCTTAGATCGTTATTTGAGACAACATTTCTTGCTGAGCCGTTTGACTTATTTGTGTGATTCTATGCCAAGCGTCAGCGATTTGGTTGTTGAGTTGAATGGCCTTGAGGTGATATGTGGAAATTTATCAGCTATTGAGTATTTGGATGTTTATTTAAAATCTAGGCATGTATAGTATATTTTGCATTTATTTTATTGTTAAATTATGCTAATTCCAATTGGAGAAATAAATAATTCAAATTTGAGAAATAGAATTCTAATTTTCTTGTGCAAATTATAAATTAAATGAGTTAGTTGCTATGATATCCTATCAGTTTTTCTTACAATTATAACAAAAAAAAGTTTGGAATTTATATAATTTAAGCAAAATTGGAATATTGTATTAGTTAAAATTTTCATTTTTTTAATGTAGATTTTTTTCTGTTTCGATTATGAGTTGGTGTAATAATGGACTGAGCTAGTACCAAATTGAATGAAAAAATGCAGTTTCTTTTCTTTTCTTCCTTCCTTTCTTTGTATTTATATTAATTTTTTTTATGTTAGCAATTAACACCTTAATTCAGTTGCTTCTTTGTTCACCCAATCAACTTGAAAAATGTAATATTACTGTTTTTGTTCATGACCTTCCAGTGTAAGCTTTGGAGAAGATATCAGAAATTTATTTTTCTTTTGCAAATTATAAATCTGTTACTTGCCTTGAAATCCTATCAGTTTTCTTACAATTATAACAAACAAAGTTTTGGAATTTATATAATTTTAAGCAAAATTGGAATATTGTATTAGTTAAAATTTTCCTTTTTTCTTATGTAGAAAAACATATTTTATGTTTCTATGAACTGATGTAATTATGGTTTGGATTAGTACCAATCTGAATGAAAAAATGCTATATTTATTTCTCTGTTTCTTTTCTTAGTAGAAGTTACCAACCAATCGTCTTAATTCACGTTCGCTTCTTTTTTCACCCAAACAACTTGAAAAATGTAAAATTACTGTTTTTGTTCACAACCTTTCGGTGTTTGCAAGCTTTGGAGAAGATATCTAAGGAGCTGCCAATGGAATGTTTGCAGACAGGGGCAATAACTACAGTGTTGAGCTACATTGATTTCTTTTGAGCAAGTACCTAGGTGAAGTTATCATTTTCCCCCCTCATTTGAATTAATTAATGCTGCTATGTTAAATATTCACCTTGCTATCTATTTTTGTTATGGTAACAGAGAGTTGTTGTATCCACTGTTGCAAATATATGCGAGGATTGTCAGATTGCTCCTCATTTGTCATGAACTCTGTTCCTACTTTGTGCAATCTGCTCTAGTATGAAGATTCTAAGGCATACTCAATAAGAGTTATATATGTAAGCATGATTTTTATTTGTTTAATGTTTACGTTTCATGAATGATTTTTTTAATATGGTTATTGTTTATTTTGCAGCTAGTAAACATCATTGCAAGTTGCTTAATTATGATTGTAGATTCTTTCAGTAGTTCCTCAGAGCTTATGGATGAAATTTGTTCATATGGAGTGATCAACAAGATTCTACCCTTAATTGCTAGAGATAGTTCGATGTGTCTCAGCCAAACAAGTTGTGCGGTATGCTATAATCGATTTAACATCATTGAACAAGTAGATTATATACCTGAACTTGTAATCACCTACCTTTTTTATTTCAAATAGATTATACCAAAAAAACAAAAGAAGAAGGAAAACTGTTATGTTTTTGAATTCTAACCATTTGACATAAACAAATGCACACAAAAACTAAAATTAAAGTTATCCTGGATATTTTGGTTTAGAAATTAAAATGACCATTCCATAAGTTTTATTATATAAGGTAGTTGGTTTAGAAATCAAGAGTGAGCGGGGAAAGAGATAAAACGTCAAATTATTAATGTTGCAAGAGTAAAGCAAAATGTGGATGAGAAAGATACCAAAATATCATTTGTGCTATCTGTTTTATACTTTTATCTTATTGCTAAAAAATGGTAAATTTGTAAATTCAAAAGCTTCAAAGGAAGGTATTCCTATTATATATAGAAGATATAGATATATAGATGCTTGTGTGTTTTGATCATGAGTTAAATATTAAAGGAAAATAACTAGTATTCAATCAAATATTTGAATCTATGAGATCTCATTGTATTGTCAGTTTGTCAATCAACTATCCAAGCTGAATGTTACTAATACTTCATGCTTATTTAACTTGTCTTTCTTGCCTCTTGTAGGAATTGATTGGGCTACTTACTCAGCTTTCCACAAAATCACTTTTGGTAGTAAAAACATTATTTGAGCTGAACATAACACTACAAGTAATTAAGCTTATAACATATTGTATTCTTTATTCTTTTTACCAAGTTTAGAGGTTAGATCTCGAATAATACAAATCTGAACTTTTTTACATGGTTTTTTGATTGTGTTACATTCAATCAGAATAATTCAAAATATCCTTAAACCTGATCATTAGCATTTGTTTCTAAGAATTTGTTACTTGGTTTGTAGGAACGTCAAAAAAGTAAGATTGAAGGGTTTTATAACAGGATACTCAACAGCGATCCTCTAATTATATGCTTACAGTAGTAGTTTATGCCAAAATGGAAATTCAATTATCGATCTAATGTTAGTTTTTTGAATCCAGGGTTCAAAATCATCTGTTAAAGAGGCGCCTTCTGTAACGAAACCAATCCATTCTTCAAACGGTCTTCCTGCTTCAAAAGTTGGAGTAGCAGAATTCGAGGGAGCCATTACTGGGGAATAGATTAAAGTTGTTCTTTTGGCTACGGCTCTTGTCAATACACAGCAATTAGTTGCTAACTTTAAGGGCAGGAGAAAAACTCAAGAGGTTGGTTATCAAATTTTGAAGGAATTATTTTATTTTTGATGATATAACCATAGTTTAATGCTTTGTTAGTTGGTAAAGTTGGTGAAGAATGCATGTTTCTAGAATTCTACTTTCCACAATGAAAGAAAATCACATTTTCTTGGTAATTTGATTTTTATATATTATGTTACTGTATTTTCAAGAACACACATACTTCAGACCAAAAGTAGCAGTTTTGCTTTTCAAAACTAAAAAACAAATGGTCACAAAAAATGAATGTTTTTATATAAATTATTTATTTTGTATGAAAGAAATCATTTCAGCTAAGCCATAGAATACTTTAATGGAATGGGCTTTCTGACTTTTGAAAATCAAAATACTTAAGAAAAAGCAAAAGCGCTTCTATTGTTATGTGCCAAATATCAAGACCACAAAAATGGAGTTTAATCCAAACTAGGATTTTAATGATATTCTTGTTCTAGGAATTGACTCAATTCCTTCATTTCGATTAGTGGAGTAATAATTAATATAAGTGGGTTCTCTGATATATACCTTAATACATATCAAAGCATGATGTTAACTTAACAGCAGCAACAATGATGTCATCAAAATTAAACTCTTTAATCCAAGCCAATTTTCACAAGAGCCAGTCCTTCTCATTTAATGCCTGTGACAGTCTTACAAATTATGTCCATAACGCCATAAGCTTATACTCCAAAATTTTACTGACACATAAGTAAAAAAAATTTGTAGCCATAAATTAAATGAAATTTGTAGAATATTTTACTTTTTTATATGAGAGATTGACATGAAAGTTACATATTTTATTCACTAAATTGTTGCTGTCAGATTTGCTAAAATATTTGCATCTTTAATTTACACAATATCCATTTTAGTCACCTCATTTCTCCTATCTACTCTAATTTACCACATATATTATTTTAATATCACCTAGTTTGAACTATAGTATACTACCGACTAGCAATACGATGCAACTAAAAATGCAACGTTTCAAAATTAAATACTCTTGTAGTTAATTAAAAATAAAACGTTTATCAAGTTTTAATTCAAAATTTTATCGTCATTAATTATGAAATGCAATTAAATATGCAATGAAAAATATATATTTAAAAGTTAATTTTTATACGACAGTATCTTATACTATAGAAAGCTTATAAAATTTGTAATTTAACGGTGAAAAAGAATCGTAAATCTGATTAATATTCAAATAATTATTGTATTTAAAAATTGAAATAAAATGAGCTGGTGGATGATAATATTGGTTGAAAATGTAATGTTAGAGGAAAAATCTAATTTTTACAAATTATTATGCAAGGGGCCTGCTTTATACTTCAGTTATTGAACAGGTATCGAAGTAAATAGTCACCACTATTTTCTATATTGAGAATTGAGAAATCAGCAACTTAACATGCACATATTTGCCTAAATTTCCATCCAATTTTGCTTAATTTAGAATACAAACAGCAAATTTTTCAACAGTTTAAACTTAATTTTCTTTTCTACTTCAAGTTTATGTTGTCTGATCCTCAAATTCATGATCAGCAATGGTCCCTTACCTCTCCAATGGCTAACTCCAACTGGATGGAAACAAATACCACTAATCATCTTTTATCCGTTCAACTTATATATACACAGACATAGATACATGAATTGAGAGAAAAGGTGAATTTTTTTAAAAAGTAAAATCGTGGGCTCTTAAACAATAGGTGTAATACACTAACTAGAAACTGCTTGTGGATTTGGCATGTTCTTCAAGGAGGAGGAAGCATGTAGTAAATCATGTACAACAAGCTTAATTACCTTAAGACAAAATATGGGTACTATTATGCACTTTCGCTTTCAAGATTTTATATCTTTTTGTATATTATGCACTTTCGTGCAACAAGTCCAGCTTTTCCTTGGAGTTGTGCATTTATAAGTAAACATATAATATGCATGTCCTGCGTTTAATGTATAAAAATATGTGGGGTGAGTTTGATTTGCATCACATCACATATCATACATGATAACAAACTTATAATTAAAATATGATTTCTTTTCCTAACTTGGATCACGCTTCATCAAAACATACTACAAGTATAGACTATTTTTTAAACCAGTTTACAAGAAAATATTACATTCTTTCCTTTTCTTTTTTGTAGATTGTCATGGTCGTGACTTGAATTTTAACTTGATTAATATGAATATGTAGATTGTCAGAGCTAAGTTTAGATCAGTTCGTATCAGAGCATTTTTTATGTTTACAACACATGATATGATATGCTTTGTTTCTTTATGCACACTCCTTTTCAAAATGGACTGAGCATGTTTTGAATCTCATGTTAGTTTGGTTTGAAACTTTATTACTTAACAACATTTTCATGTCATTTTTTATAAAAAATTAACTGTAGTGTGCACAAATGGAACACATATTGCCTAATATTGTCAGTTAATTTCTTATTGTCGTTTGATTTCTTTCAAACTCAGTTGAATTCTAGAAATTTAGTTGCATGTGATATGTGCTACAAATATATTCTAAACATAAAGTGAGGTGATACAATTTTGCTTCTTTTGCCAATACTCAAAGATATCAAAGTTACATTATGACTTTGGGTGCATTTAGGTTTTCTCCATAGCAGATGCATTCGGTGCATTTCCTTTTGCAATTGACAGTGCATTTTGTGTTTAAATTTTCATGGTTTAAAATACAAATAAACCAAAATATAATTTGAGAAACAACAGCTACTATATACATTATATATATATATATATTACTGATGTACAATATATACAAGATGTGTAGCTTAATGAATGCACAACTGGCCAGAAACCAAAGGAATACATTTATGTTTTCATCTACCATTATAAATTTTTGCTAACATTACTTCAGATTTGTGATTGTATACATGGTTCCTTTAATTAAAGCTGTTTTACATTTCACACTACTTTACATCGATGACATTGCCATGTATAATCCTATATAAATATGATGAAGAAAGTCTTCCATTTTGTAGGAAAAAATGAACATTGTATTAATTCTGCTAAGCAATAACGCATCTGGTCATGTATCTGTAAATGTTGAAACAGTTCAGTCCAGCATCTCACATCTAATGGAAGAGCTTAGAAATGCTAACTGTCGGGTACATGTAATTTTTCTTTCATAAGTACCGTTATATCTCATTTTATATCCTTTTAGCATCTATTACTGCTCATATACAACATGTTTTAAACTGCTTTTTTTACAAGAAATACTGCCTATCAGTTTGTTCATTTTGACATTCACCCAGTGTTAGCTGGATATTTGGTTTGTTCTGTTCTTTTCGCTCTTCAAAAATCATCAATAAACTGAATTCAACTTTATCCATAAAAAATAAAATAAGAAATATGCATAAAGAAATTTATTGATATTTATTTTTGGTTCAACTTTGTGAAATTTCTTTACAGGAAATTGTTGTGAGCTGAATTCATGCCATATGAGTTTTACAAAGAAAAATATATAAGAAATTCATTGTGAACTGATTTCTTATATTGTTTAGATTCTAAATCCAAAACAACTTAATGTATTTTAGTTGCTGGCTGGCTCTAATGTTATCAGAGCCAAGAATTATTAAGCTCAATTTCAGAGCTTTAGGACAAGATACGTACTCTTCTGTGGTTTGTGGTTACGTTAGTTATCAACTCGAATTTTAGTGATTCATGCTTATTATGCAGATTGCTTTCTGTGTGTATTAAAAATCCTTCTAGCCGTCGATTAGATAGGTTTGATACTTTGATCATGATGCTAGCCAATCTTTTTAGGATTTTAATTTCAGGGTTCAGCCAGTAGGCTTAGCGTCTTTCTACTTTGTTCTGGAAGTGTGATGCTAGCAAAATAATAAATTATGCCATTTGCCTTGGAGTCACGTAGAATATTAAATGGTTATAATCTACATTTATGATGTTCATGATGATTTGAAGTGTTGCATGACATATCTGTCTGAAATTTGAAGTTATCTTTACAGCCATATAAGTTTCCACTCATGGTTTTTAGTGTCCGTTTACAATCTTGCAGGATGGGTGAACCTATTTACACAGTTGTGCTAACAAAATAGTGACTTTGAATCCTTTGGAGGTATGGATATTAATCATAAATTACCTTCTAATTTCAGTTGTTCTAAGAATCCTCTTTTCGTTATAAGCTCCGGTAATTCAAAATTCTCACTAATTGCTTTATACTTCACCGATATTGACATGCAAAAACTGGGTAATCGTGACATAACCAAGAGTCCGCTATCTAATATTAAGGTATCACCTTTAAGTCAAATGCATGCATGGATTCTTATCCAATAGAACTAAATACAAATAATATAGTCCTTGAAAATGCTCAACACCACAAATATAGTTTCAGGTTCAGGTAATGTTCTTTCTTTACCTTCTCAAACAAACATCTTATCTTAATATCTTATACACATACCGTCAATGCTTCTTTAACCATCAACCCAGTAACTGATATTATTATCTCTTCTTCATTGCTGTTAACAACTGGATACCAGTGGGAGCTGGAACAAGGTGTGATATCTCCTAACCTGGCCTTTGTTACTGAATTGGAGGCAGTTTCGCTGCCTCTGTTTTCTCTACCTGATTTGTGTTTGGAAATTCAGTTCCTGGGTTATCTTCTGAAGGCACTTCCTCCATACTTCCTTTACAATCTATTTAAGCTACACATGATAAAGTTGAAGACAAGGAACCTATTTACAATCATGCAGGATGGGTGAACCTACTTAAACAGTTGCATCAGACAGCGAAAACACCCATGAAGTCGACCAACAACCACTATTCTCCGACATAGCAATTGGAATCGATATTGGTACATCAAAGTACAATGTTGCAATCTATAACCTGGAGGTATGTGGCCATTCTTGTTTCACATTCTTTTGTAATTTTAGTTTCTTATCTGCAAATGTAGCTTTATATTTTATATTGGTTAAGCTTCATACATCGGTAAATCTGACGTATGTGCTTCTTTTTGATAGGTGTTGTATGATGCTTTTGAGATTGCTACATGATGTCGCACTCTTTCTCCTTCAACTCGGTCATGCTTGTATTAATGTATTGTCTATCGACGTAATACGTCTTTGTTTTTAGTATGTATCATTTTGGTTAGCTATAGCTGTATGTACTTATGTTAATGTGATGAATGTGGTTTTTTGAGTTATAATATATAAGTAGAATTGAAAATTGTAAGCTTTGAATGTTATGGCAGCAAAAAATGTGCAATAGAATTTTTTTATAGCGTTCTAACTATGCAATAAAAAGAAAAATTGTTCAGCTTTGTTATACTATAGCATCATGTTAGTGCTATATAAAATATTTTGCAAAGAGTAAATAGTTTTCATAGCAATAAGACGGTGCTATAATAGATAGTAATGAATTTTCTATAGCATTTCAATGTGTCATAAAAGGTTGACACGATGATTCCATAGCGCGTTCAAACGCTATAATAATATAGCATGTCGACATATTTATAGCAACTAAAATGCGTCATAAAAAGTTCTATAGCACGTTTCATAATGTTATAGAAATGCAGTTGCACCAATATGGCCTATTTTAGATGGCAAGAAAAATACGTTTTCCATTGCAAGTATGACACGCTATAGTATCTACCAGACTTTTTACAACATGTTGATCTATGGTGATTATAGAATCGCTATAGAAAGTTTTTATAGCGGTTTTTACATGCTATAAAAAGTCCTTTTTGTTATAAGTGGACCTCGGAAACAAATATAGAAATAAATATAACACAAATCAGTCATAGACATTCATATCACAAAGGCGGAAACAGATATGAATATATAACACAAAAAGGTGTACATTAGAGTAGTGGTCAAATAAGATCCACAATATCACAAAAGAATAGATACAAGTGCTAGACAAAAGAATAAGTATACATCATTGAGTCTATATCTCGAATGTATAACAACAAAAACTACAAATGTGATGTAGTTAGACAAAAGTCAGAAGATGATCCCCGATAAGGAGTCAAGCAGAAGCACCTGCAACATCTCGGTCTGACCCGAGTATTATTTAATAAGAAAATAATAAACGGATCATTCTAGCTATAAATATCAGATAAAGGAATGAGATATAAGCAGAGATATAATAAGAACGTATGATAACAATAATGTCATACTAGAACAAATATGATTTAATCAACAATCAAAATCATACAATATCCCAAAAATCTCAAGCACCAAAAAGAATATCATATTCTTTATTTTATTCACCAAACTACAAATATTGACAAACATATTAATGCCAATCGCAAAAGTTGGTGAAACACAAATTCTAGAAATCATCAACTAGAAATCTAGAAATCACAAAGGGGGAGGGCCTATCACAAACGGGAGCATGAAAACTCACCAACACGTGTATCACAAATGGAACGCTATTCCATGGTCGCTAACCATAAATTTTGAGCCGAAGCTCCACAAACGGTCCGAAGACCACGGGTCGCTACCCCGCCAAATTGAACCGAAGTTCCACAAAACGGGGTTTAGTCTCCCTCGCAGACAAATAGACATCGCACATCGCTAGTCTAAATCACAAAATGATCATCATCGATCAATAAAAGTGTCGATTACACTAAGCTAGTAAATATATGAGTTTAGCTTCATGTCCCATAACCACTAGCTTAACTTAAATATTTACGAACCAATTGTAGATTTCCACTCGAAAATTATCACAAGATTTTCAATCGAACAAGTCTATAAATTAACCGACGAAGTAAACGCAAGCGTTTCATACCACTTGTTTTGCTAAGCCGTTTAATTAGATTTTCTCGTACGAATGAGGTAAAGGTTTGTATATACTAATAGAGTAGAAAACGGTTTTATAAACGAGCATTGTATTAAAAATAGAGTTGAAATCATCTTTGTAAAGAATTTGAATATTTACTATTAGTATAGAAACCTTTGTAATTTAAAGTGACAAGTCACAGAAATGATTGTAGAAACAATCAACCATCAAAAATTCACATACGAAGACGTGAATCAAATCTAGATAAATCAATACCGAATCCATCAAAATGGACATCCACAAAAATCCCGAAAAAGAAGTCATCAGAGAAGATAATAAATGACAACGACAAATCAGAAATCACGAATCGATCAAAATTGGAAATCAAAAACAAAATAATCAATTTTGCTGAGGCAATCAGGTCAGTCGACTAAACCAGGTGGTCAGTCGACTGATACAGACCCAGGCAATTTCCTGGGTCTGGTTCAGTCGACTGAACCTGCTTCTAAGCATTTTTGAGATTCTGGTTCAGTCGACTGAACCACAGGTTCAGTCGACTGAACCTGCTTTAGAAGCACATTCAGTCTAGTCCCCTTTGGGGCAAGTTCGATTACATGGATGGAAGCGACGAACGAGCAACTACGACTGAGGATTTATGCCAATGACAACCCAGCCTTGTACGGCTCCTCCGAAACGCTCCAATAACGTGTTCGAACATCAAAGATTGGATTTTTACAAAATTGGATTCCAAAAACCAAAAATTGAACAATTCACCAATTCGATCCAAATTGAAAGCAAATGCACATAAATAATTGTTAGGAATTCATACCCAACATCAACGATATCTATAGAAATAGATGTGAGTTCAAATACTCACCTTTAAACCCGAAAACGATGAAGGAGAAGCTTGAATGCAAAGGAAGATCAACTTCTCTTCAACCTCAACTCAAGAAGCTTGAATCTAAGCTCAAAAGAAGAACATTTCCTAAGTTAGGTTTAGGAAATTTATGAAATTAAAGAGAGAATGAGTTGGAGAAGAAGAAGGAGATACCTACCTTAGCTTCACTTTGAATTTGGAGCAAGAATTTGATTTTGCAAATGAGAACTAGGGCTTGGAATTTCTAATTCCCATACTCTTCCCCCATTTTCAGTTTTGCTTAAGTGTTTGAGAAAATAGAAATGACGTGAAGAGGAGAGTAGAGGGCTGAACTAGGTTATAGAGAGAGTTGGGGTGAAACCCAAACCCAAAGTCCAATAGAAAATAACAAAATTCAACTTACTCCAAATATATCGATGTTTATACTTAAAAAAGTCGCAAATGCCGTTTTGGACTCAATGGAAGTGGTCTCGAGTCCCAATTCGACTGTTTGCAAAAAGTAGCTTTTTGGACCTTAATCCGATTAACGATTCTATATTTAAATATTCAAAACTTTAAAATATGTGGGTTGTTACAGACTCCCCTCCTTAAAGAAATTGCGTCCTCGCAATCTTTAAGAAATAAATAAGAAGTAACAACAACAAAAGCATATTAACACAAAAGGAAGAAATTTGAAAAAAAAAATTCACCTTAAGGAGCACGAGAGAGCAAGTCCGGATGTGTTCGCTCGATGAATTCTCTGGATTCCCAAGAGCAATCCTTAGGATTTGAGGACCATTGAACTTTCACAAGAGAAACATCTTTATTTCGAAGGCATTTGACCTCCGAAGCAATGATTCGAATAGGATGTTGCTCATAAGTCAAATTAGGCGAGACTTCAATTTCTTCAATAACACCGGGCTCAAGAATAGAATCGGAATCTTGAAGGCATTTCCGTAGTTGAGAGACGTGGAATACGTCTTGAATAGCAGAGAATTGAGCCGGTAATAAAAGGTGATAAGCCAAGGAACCAATGCGTTCGGTGATGGGAAATGGGCCAATATATCGAGGTGCTAATTTTCCCGATCGACTGAAACGCACAACACCCTTCATAGGTGAAACACGAATAAACACAAAATCTCCCACAGAAAATTCTAATTTCCTTCTTCGGTTATCGGCATAAGATTTTTGTCTACTTTAAGCTTCCTTCATCCTATGACGAATAAGGTCAATCTTTTCTGTGGCATCACAGATAAAATCTGGACCTAAAACCAGCTTCTCACCGGCTTCAAGCCAACACGAAGGAGATCGGCATGGCCTTCCGTAAAGTGCCTCGAAAGGTGCCATACCAATACTAGATTGGAAGCTATTATTATAGGAAAACTCAACAAGAGAAATATGATCTTCCCAGCTTCCACCAAAATCAAGAACACAAGCACGAAGAAGATCTTCAAGAGTTTGATTCACCCGCTCGGTTTGTCCATCGGACTGAGGATGATAAGCGGTGCTAAAATTAAGCTTCGTTCCCAAAGCTTTTTGAAGACCTTTCCAGAATCCACTAGTAAACAATGGATCATGATCGTTAACAATAGAAGTTGGAACTCCATGCAATTTAACAATTTCTTTGACAAAAAGTTTAGCCAAAATAGGTACGGTCCGATTGGACCGAACGGGAATAAAATGGGCGGATTTTGTAAGTCTATCTACTATCACCCAAAGGCTATCATGTCCCGAACGAGAACGGGGAAGACCGTCAATAAAATCCATGGAAATTTGATTCCACTTCCATATTGAAATTTCCAAAGGTTGCAATAACCCACCGGGCCTTTGATGCTCGGCCTTTACGAGTTGGGAAGTCATGCAACGCTTAACAAAGTTAGCAATATCAGATTTCATTCCCTCCCAATAATAAAGTCGCTTCATATCCGCATACATTTTACTACTACCGGGATGAATGGTAAATTTAGAACGATGAGAATCTTCTAAAATATCTTTACGAAGATCAATAATATTTGGCACAATAAGTCTACCAAATTTTTGAATACTGCCACGAGCATCAATATTAAAGTCTTTCAAAACTTCAATATCAATTTTATCCCTACAACTTTGGCCAAGAAGAACCAATTCGGGATCATGCTTTTGAGCTTCAAGAATGCGGTCTAAAAGAGAAGGATGAGCCTCAAGGCTACATAAAACAAGAGATGAACATGAGTTGGATTCACGATCTCGAATCTCACAAGTGGATAAAGTCACGAGATCATTCCATTCGGGTATCATCATGGAAACAACCGCTTGTTGCTTACGACTAAGGGCATCGGCAACAAGATTTCCTTTTCCGGGAGTATAAAGAATATCAAGATCATAAGATGCAAGAAACTCGAGCCAACGTTGTTGACGCAAATTAAGTTCCTTTTGAGAAAATAAATACTTCAGAGATTTATGATCGGTGTAGAGAACAAACTTCTCCCCCAAAAGATAATGGCGCCAAGTTCTAAGGGCAAAAACAATAGCCGCGAGCTCTAAATCATGAGTGGCATATCTAGTCTCGGCAGGCTTTAATTGCCTAGAGGCATAAGCGATAACACGTTCCCTTTGCATGAGAACGGCTCCCAGACCAACGCGACTAGCATCGGTATAAACAATAAAATCTTGGTTCCCATCGGGAATCACAAGAATAGGAGCATCGGAAAGGAGTTCTTTTAGTTTCCGAAAAGCAGCTTCACATTTGTCTAACCAAATGTATTTAACTCCCTTCTTTGTCAAATTAGTAAGAGGTACGAAAATCTTAGAAAAGTCTTTTATGAACCGACGGTAATAGCCCGCCAATCCGAGAAAGCTATGTATTTCCGTCACACTCTCCGGTCTCTTCCAATTATGAATCGCTTCAATCTTTGAAGGATCCACGGAAATTCCAGATTCAGAAATGATATGTCCCAAAAAATTCACACGAGATTGCCAAAAGTGGCATTTAGAAAACTTTGCTTTCAATTGGTTACTCCTAAGAGTTTCCAACACAACCCGAAGATGTTTTTCATGCTCTTCCTCGATTTTATAATAAACAAGAATATCATCGATAAAGATGAGAACGAACTGATCAAGGAAGTCTTTGAAAACTCGATTCATAAGGTCAACGAAATAAGCTGGAGCATTCTTTAAACCAAATGGCATAACAAGCCATTCATAAGATCCATAACGAGTACATAACGATGTCAAAGGAATGCTATCCTCTGCAATACCGAGCTGATGAAAACCGGTTGCTAAGTCTAACCGTGAAAAGACTTTAGCACCACTAAGTTGATCGAATAAATCATCAATCCGAGGCAAGGGATATTTATTCTTGATGGTGAGATCATTAAGCTTGCGGTAGTCAACACAAAGCCTAAGTGTACCATCAGATTTCTTCACAAAAATAGCTGAAGCTCCCCATGGAGAGGAACTAGATTGAATAAATTGCTTCGCTTCCAATTCGGATAATTGTTTGCGCATCTCCTCATTTTCTTTATTAGACATACGATAAGGAGGACGAGTAATAGGTAGAGCTCCGGGGATTAGATTAATTCTGAACTCAATTGCTCGCTTAGGTGGTAATCCTAGAACGGGCTCAAATATATTGGGAAATTCACAAACAATGTGAATAAGAGAAATAACATCTTCCTCATCATCATTATCGTCGTCATGAGGATTTAGTGAATACAAGGATGCTTTCGAATTGGAATCCTAATCTTTCAAAACGAGAGAAATATGTTTAACAGATTGAGGATGCCGAAGATATATAGTCCGTTCAGGACATAGAATATGGGCTTCATAACGGTTAAGCCAATCCATTCCTAAAATCATTCCGAAACCTAAATAACGCATAACATGCAAATCGGCTCGGAAAGAGTAATCACATAAAATAATTTCGACATCTTTACAAAGTAAACTGAGTGTTGCGGATCCACCGACCGGATTCACAATTCTCAAAGAAGTCATCAAGCCAATAACATTCAAAGACAAAGCATCAACAAGTTCTTTTGATATAAAAGAGTGAGATGCACCCGTATCTAAAAGAACTCGTATAGGAAATTCACGAAATATAATAATGCCATCAAGGATAGAATGAGAAATACCTTGACCACGAGAAGTATTAGCAGGGGCTTGTACAACATTTAGCTTGCCCTCCTTCTTGCCCTGAAGTTTGGGACACAAAGATATAGTATGACCCGAACTCTTGCAATAGCGGCAAGAAAGAGACTTCGGGCACTTGTTTGCATAGTGGTCCTTAGAACCACAATTGTAACATTCTCCACGACGAGAGTTAGGAGTATTTTCTACCGGTGTTGCTTGCTTTCCCTTCTTGTTGGGATTAGGCTTGAATTTAAAAGGTCTCTTCTTGTTGATGTTTGGTTTGACCTCAGCATCACTATCTTTATCAGCCTCTTCGAGACGAAGAGCAATATCAACAAGTTGGTCAAAAGAAACTTCTAATTTCAGAAGTAATGGCTTTTTGAGGCTCTTGTTCAAGCCATAAACAAATCTCTGGTTTTTCTTTAATGGGGTATTGATGTATTCAATCCCATATTTAGATAGAGATTCGAAAGAAGCGACGTAGTCCGTCACAGAAGATTCACCTTGAACAAGGTCTATGAAGCGTCGGGCTAAAGATACTTTTTCAGCTTCCGGCACGAATTTCAACTCGAACCTTTCCCGGAATTGCTCCCAAGTAAGGTCTGCTTCAATAATTTCAGAGATCAGAAGCTCGTACCAGTCTAATGCTCTTTCTTGGAGCATACTCAAAGCCACTTGGACTCGATGGAGATCAATAAGATTCATGTGAGAAAAGATGTGGTCGCATGTTCGAAGCCAAGCCTGGACTTCTATAACGCTTTCGGAACCTTTAAATGGCTTTCCACCCAAATTGGTGTAATCACTGCACAAGCGTGCAAACCCAGATTTAGGATGTGTGGGCTTAGGAATAGGTCCGACAGCTTGAGCATTTCTTACAAGATCTAGTAGTTGCTGAGCAGACATAAATACTCCATCCTGAGGAGTAGCACTAGATTGACCGGCGCTGGAATGACCAGGTCTAACCATTTCTTTTCTTTAAGAAAGAAAGAAAAGAGAAAAAAGGTTAATCTCAGAATGAATATCAAACAAACTTGATTGATAAAACAAGGCATCATAAAAAGAAATAGGATTGAATGGTATGAAGACTTGAATTAAATCCTATGGCACGATTCCTAAGAAAGACTTAGGACAATGATCCTGGCTAGATTATTATATATTGTTCTGAAGTTTGGCTCTGATACCAAGCTATGATGCCCCGCCTCTATGCTCACGCTAGCCAAGAACACTCCTGGTTAATGCCGTCAACTAGCGCGAAGAATAAGGCTGTTGAGGAGCGACCATCTGTGTAATTGCTTTGGGCGAGTACCGATATGTCAGATAGTATAACATGCATTTCATTTCAAGAGGAAATCCGACATACTGATACAAACTCAAAGGTACCACACAGTGGCTAACTGGACCTCGGAAACAAATATAGAAATAAACATAACACAAATCAGTCACAGACATTCATATCACAAAGGCGGAAACATAAATGAATATATAACACAAAAAGGTGTACATCAGAGTAGTGGTCAAATAAGATCCACAATATCACAAAAGAATAGATACAAGTGCTAGACAAAATAATAAGTATACATCATTGAGTCTATATCTCGAATGTATAACAACAAAAACTACAAATGTGATGTAGTTAGATAAAAGTCAGAAGATGATCCCCGATAAGGAGTCAAGGAAAAGCACCTGCAACATCTCGGTCTGACCCGAGTATTATTTAATAAGAAAATAATAAACGGATCAGTCTAGCTATAAATATCAGATAAAGGAATGAGATATAAGCAGAGATATAATAAGAACGTATGATAAAATAATGTCATACTAGAACAAATATGATTTAATCAACAATCAAAATCATACAATATCCTAAAAATCTCAAGCACCAAAAAGAATATCATATTCTTTATTTTATTCACCAAACTACAAATATTGACAAACATATTAATGCCAATCGCAAAAGTTGGTGAAACACAAATTCTAGAAATCATCAATTAGAAATCCAGAAATCACAAAGGTGGAGGCCTATCACAAACGGGAGCATGAAAACTCACCAACACGTGTATCACAAATGGAACGCTATTCCATGGTCGCTAACCATAAATTTTGAGCCGAAGCTCCACAAACGGTCCGAAGACCACGGGTCGCTACCCCACCAAATTGAACCGAAGTTCCACAAAACGGGGTTTAGTCTCCCTCGCAGACAAATAGACATCGCACATCGCTAGTCTAAATCACAAAATGATCATCATCGATCAATAAAAGTGTCGATTACACTAAGCTAGTAAATATATAAGTTTAGCTTCATGTCCCATAACCACTAGCTTAACTTAAATATTTACGAACCAATTGTAGATTTCCACTCGAAAATTATCACAAGATTTTCAATCGAACAAGTCCATAAATTAACCGACGAAGTAAACGCAAGCGTTTCATACCACTTGTTTTGCTAAGCCGTTTAATTAGATTTTCTCGTACGAATGATGTAAAGGTTTGTATATACTAATAGAGTAGAAAACGTTTTATAAACGAGCTTTGTATTAAAAATAGAGTTGAAATCATCTTTGTAAAGAATTTGAATATTTACTATTAGTATAGAAACCTTTGTAATTTAAAGTGACAAGTCACAGAAATGATTGTAGAAACAATCAACCATCAAAAATTCACATACGAAGACGTGAATCAAATCTAGATAAATCGATACCGAATCCATCAAAATGGACATCCACAAAAATCCCAAAAAAGAAGTCATCAGAGAAGATAATAAATGACAACGACAAATCGGAAATCACGAATCGATCAAAATTGTAAATCAAAAACAAAATAATCAATTTTGCTGAGGCAACCAGGTCAGTCGACTGAACCAGGTGGTCAGTCGACTGACACAGGGATACGATTTTCGTATCCCCAGGGTCAGTCGATTGATCCAGATGGTCAGTCGACTGATACAGACTTAGGCAATTTCTTGGGTCTGGTTCAGTCGACTGAACCTGCTTCAGAGGCACATTCAGTCTAGCCCCCTTTGGGGCAAGTTCGATTACACGGACGGAAGCGACGAATGAGCAACTACGACTGAGGATTTATGCCAATGACAACCCAGCCTTGTATGGCTACTCCGAAACGCTCCACTAACGTGTTCGAACATCAAAGATTGGATTTTTACAAAATTGGATTCCAAAAACCAAAAATTGAAAAATTCACCAATTCGATCCAAATCGAAAGCAAATGCACATAAATAAGTGTTAGGAATTCATACCCAACATCAATGATATCTATAGAAATAGATGTGAGTTCAAAAACTCACCTTTAAACCCGAAAACGATGAAGGAGAAGCTTGAATGCAAAGGAAGATCAACTTCTCTTCAACCTCAACTCAAGAAGCTAGAATCTAAGCTCAAAAGAAGAACATGTCCTAAGTTAGGTTTAGGAAATTTCTGAAATTAAAGAGAGAATGAGTTGGAGAAGAAGAAGGAGATACCTACCTTAGCTTCTCTTTGAATTTGGAGCAAGAATTTGGTTTTGCAAATGAGAACTAGGGCTTGGAATTTCTAATTCCTATACTCTTCCCCCATTTTCAGTTTTGCTTAAGTGTTTGAGAAAATAGAAATGAAGTGAAGAGGAGAGGAGAGGGCTGAACTAGGTTATAGAGAGAGTTGGGGTGAAACCCAAACCCAAAGTCCAATAGAAAATAGCAAAATTCAACTTACTCCAAATATATCGATGTTTATACTTAAAAAAGTCGCAAACGCCGTTTTGGACTCAATGGAAGTGGTCTCTAGTCCCAATTCGTCTGTTTGCAAAAAGTAGCTTTTCAGACCTTAATCCGATTAACGATTCTATATTTAAATAAAATATTTAAATATTCAAAACTTTAAAATATGCGGGTTGTTACAAGGTTTCACTAACTTAAAGTAGCAAAGGAGAGTGTGCCAACCACTAAATTTTTTACACCGTCTAGTTTCTACGAGTGGTTGGTTACACAGTTCGGGCTAACCAATGCTTCAGCATACTTTGTTGATCTCATGAACCATGTCTTCAGGGATCAGCTAAACAAGTTCATGCTTGTGTTCGTGGATGATATTTTGGTTTGTTCTATACAAGAGGAACACAAGATGCACTTAAGGATTGTGCTTGAAGTATTGATGAAGCACAAGCCGAATGTGAAGTTTTTGAAGTGTCACTTATGGAGGAGAGAAGTGAGATTCATGGGTCATGTCGTCTCTGAGTAGGGCATCATTGTAGATCCTGCAAAAGTGGCAGCGGTTCAGATTGGAACCAACATAAGAACACTACTGACATGAGAAGCTTCTTAGGATTGGATAGAGATTATAAATGTTTTATCAAAGACTTCTCGAAGGTAGCGGCAACGTTGACCAATTTGACGAAGAAAAATGGGACCTTTATTTGAGACGTGAAGTGTGAGCATGCATTCGTGAGTCTGAAGGTGAGGTTGATGAGTGCACTAGTGTCGACCATTTTGAGTGCAAATGAAGAGATGATGGTATACATCGATGCTTGTGGTACGGAATTGAGTGTGGTAAAAATGTAAGGAAGTAAGGTTGTCGCCTACGCTAGTCAGCAGCATAAATCACATGAGAGGAAGTACCCGACCCATGATCTTGAGTTGGCAGCGATAGTGTTTGCTTTAAAGATTTGGAGGCATTATCTATTAGGAGAAAGGTTCAAGTTGTTAACAGACCATAAATCCTTGAAATATATTTTCTCCTAGAAGGACCTCAACCTCCATCAGCAGTGATGGTTGGAGTTCTTATCCACCTACAACTTTAGCATTTCTTATACGCTCGGTAAGGGAAATGCAGTCACCGATGCTTTGAGTAGAAGACATGCCAGTTTGGGAGCGATGTTCCAAAGAGTAAAAGCAGTTGGAGTATATCGCTGGCTATGACTTCAGACCCCATTTCGAGCTAGAGCCAGAGATGTTAGCCAGTTTGACCATCATACCTAATTTGATCGAGTGGATCGGTACCTATCAAAGGTAAGATACTAGACTAGCAAATATCATGGCGAAGAAAAAGGAAGGAATAGAGTCCGAGGAATGACACAATACAAACTCGATCGAGATTGTTGGCTCCGTAAGGATGAGAGATTGTGTAACGACCTGTATTTTTAACTATTTAATAATATTTAATTTTATATAAATTTTGAATAAAAATGGTTGAAAATAAAAAAATTGTGTTTATTTAGGTAGTTTATTTAATATGACTTGGGTAAAAGTTTGAAATAACCAATTTTGAAGATTTAAGGAGATTATTTGTATGGGAATGAAGTTAAATATATTTAATGTGTTTATTATCAATAGCAGGAACTGAATAATGAATATTGAATTATTTAGTTGGAAATAAATATTTGATTTTACAAGTAAACTTCGTTTGAGATCTAATATTGGAATTTATTGAAATTCTAATATTGGAATTCATCGTAATTGAATTATTCAAGGGCTTTGATTTATAAAGTGTAATTTTTGTATTTAGTGTAAGAACTTTTGTTATTCTAGATTTGAATGAACATTTTATTTTAAAGTGAATTTGTTTATGAATTTAAATGTAAGAGCATTGGTTGCACAAATTTTGAACAAACATTTTAATTTACAAAATAGTTTAAGATAAAATTTGAATTTGGAATATTTAATTGATTTTAAATATTGAAAGGTTAATTTCATAAGTTAAATAACTTATATTTCAAATATAATGATTTATTTGATAGTAAAATTGTTAAATTTAATTTTTGAAATTGTTTGAATAACCGAATCTTTAATTTAATATGAATGAAAATGATTTCAAAAGTTGATTTAAATTTTATTTAAACAAGAATGAAAATTGTTAACTTTTAAAATTGGATTCAAAAGTGAATAAATTTATTTTGGAAAATAGCTTGTTTTAATTAACGTGTAAAAATAGTCTTTTTGGGCACTGTCTTGAATTCCGACAAAACCAGTTTCATTGGACCCGTAATAGTGAATTATTATAGGTTTTCGAGTTTCGTAGCGATCGGACTTATCGTTTGGCGGTGCGAGCTAGAAATGGATAGAATTTATTTTTAGAACTTCAATTAAAATAATTTGATTTTGAAAAGCTATCTTCTGATGGAATTGGTTCCCGATATATGTTCCATTGTATTTGGAATAGGGGTATAACATATAGAATACCAGGAGGCACACTTCGTTTGGAGTTCGAAATTTTCATGGATAAATGGTGCCGAGTTAATTTTATATAAATAGCCCTTAACTTTATTTCTTCGCAAACCTAACTCCATCTTCTTCAGCCGCCTTCCTTTTAAATTTTAGTGGCCAAAAATCTTCAATCTCCTCCCATTGATATCTTCCAATCCATTCAATAAAATCGAATGACTCCAAAAGCAAAGATGAAGTGCACAATGAGATCTACGTTGTGTACGGTTGCATCGAGACGAAACGACTCGAGTTTGCCAGAATTTAGCCATGAAGGCCGGCGAGTTTTTCCTGAACTGCGTGAATATGGCGGTGGTAGAGGCGGCACGGTTGCAGGCGGTTGCGGAGTTGGATGAGGCGCAAGTCGTGATGGGGTTGGATGGGGCTCCGATCGAGGCGGTGGCACGTTCGATCAACGAGAATGAAAGAAAAAAATATAATCGCAAGCTTGGCCTGGAGTTGAAACGAGAGGAAGAAGGGTAGGTTATTGTTTAATTTAAATTAATAAAGTTAATTATGTTTTAATTATATCGAATATTATTTAATCCGTAATTTTTTCAAACGAGGTCGGATTAGAGCGAAATAAGTCGCGTAGGGTTCGTATCAACATCGTCTACGACATGGAGCTGGATTGGAATTTATTTGACTCTGGAATATTTTTAGTTTCAAATAAAGATGAGTGGTTAAACCCATTCACGAAGTACTAAATTTCCTACAGTTAGTTAAACCAATTAGCGAAGTGAGAAATTTATATTGATTGCTATTTGGAAATTTAATTGACTAAAATTGAATTGATTAAGTTTGAACTGATTGAATTAAAATAGATATTTATATTTGACCGTTAAATTGATAGTTAAATTAGACAGTAAATTTGATAGTTAAGATTGAAAGTTAATGTGACATTTAATTTGATAGTAAAAAATGTGACATTTAATTTGATAGTTTAAAATGTGGCATTTAATCTGATAGTTAAATTGACATTTAACTTGATATTTAAATCGATGTTGATAATTGAAATTTTATACGACTTCTAAAACACCTGGCAATGTTGGTTATCGATCGTTGTGATATGGATGAATTGGTTGCGTTGGATGTTGGTTGATGCGTGGATGATATTTGTGATTGGCTGTTATGTTGCTGAGTGATTTCGATATATCCATATTATCACCTTGTTATTATCACTATTGATATGGTTAATCATCTCTATATTGAATTTGTATACAGACCTCTGTACATCCTATTTGATATGTGAATTATTGGACGCATTATTGACTGCTTTGGCAGAAATGGGATTGTTATGATTTTATCGCCTTTTGGTGGAATTGGTGTTTTTGATAAATTGAATGTTTAAACTTTGAAAAGTTTTGAAATTTAATCTTTGGAAATTTATATATTATAAAGAAGTAATTTTGTAAAGTGAATATTAGGCTCAGGTCCCTAATAAGTTTCAAAATACACAAAAACCCTAGTAAAAAAAAGTATGTAAATTAGGTCCCTAGAATTAAGTTACTAAGTAATTGCATATAGTTATGCAATTATTCACTGAATAATTGCAAACATTTATGCAATTATATCCAAAAGTTGCATATTTATGCAATTTTTTCGGTGAATAATTGCGGAAATTTCCGTAAATTTTTTGGTGAATATTTGCGGAATTTTCCACAGATTTTTGAAAAAATTGCGGAAATTTCCGCAATTTTTTGGTGAATAATTGCGGAAATCTCCGCAATATTTTGAAAAAATTGTGGAAATTTCCGTAATTTTTCAGTGAATAATTGTGGAAATGTCTGTAATTTTTTGATATAATTGCATAAATGTCTGCAATTATTCACTGAATAATTGCATAAGTATATGCCATTATTCGATAACTTAATTCTAGAGACCTAATTTACAAACTTTTTTTTACTGGGGTTTTTATGTATTTTGAAACTTATTAGGGACCTGTGCCAAACTGTCCCTTTTGTAAATTGGGTTAAATCGAATTTTTTTGAAAATAAATTTGAAATCCATTTATAAACTTTAAATTTCTAAATTTTATAATAATATATATTTCTTAAAAGGGATAAAAGGCTTGTAATATATTCTATAAGTTTATATAGTAAAAGAAAGTATTTTGTAAAGAAATTTAGGACTTGAAAATTTAACAAATTGATGGTTTTTGTATTTTATACTGAAAATGAAATTATTGACACTTTGGAAAATGTAAAGTAACGTGAAACCTTCTGAAACTGAAATCAGCTATTTGAGTAATGATTGAAAAATAAACCTTATATTTGTATCAGCGATTTAAATAAAATCTGATTTTAACATTGAAGTTGTTTACACTGTGAAGTTTATTAAATTGATTTGAAGTTGATAAATGATTGAAACTCCTAAATAAAAGTTTTGAAACTGTGAAACTTTTTATGTGAAATTTCGAACTAAAAGAATGAAGTTATTTAAAACTATATTTCACCTGATTTTGATTTGACTTACATGAGGATTTTTAGTCCTGACTCGAGTGTTTTGTTTTTCATTACGCTTGGGTCAGACCGAGTTTTCAATTATCAAAGATGGTTATTTTGGAGGACGAAGACGGTACATATCTACTAGTATTTATTCCATTTCACTATTTCATTCTGTCTATTAAATTGTATAACTCTGATTTATGTTGTAAATTGAATTGAATATATATTTTTAAACAGCTTCATGAACTGTTTATGTGATTATTGTATTTTATCGTTCAACTGCGGGATTCTATTGTGGTTTTCTCCTTTCCTTTTTATTTCTTTAAAATAAACCCATTGATAATCTATCTTTTAAATGGTTTGAGTTGAACATGTGTGGTTTATTGTCGATTTGAACTTTCCAAAAAGGCGGGTCGTCATAGTTAGTATAAGAGCTTAAGTTTAGTGTATACCTAAACATGTAGGATAAGCTCATTGAGTGTATATACATATATGAGAGAGCGTATTTGTTAGTGATATAAAAATATTTTGAAATTAATAATTGAAATGAATTTAACTTGGATTATATTTAGAATGTAAAAGAATGAGTTCTATAAACTGATAAAATCATTCATGACTGTTTGATGATGATTGGATGTATCTCTTTGTTGGTTGATTGATCGCTTGATATGGTTGTGCATATTATCATTTACTGATTTGTTAGTTGTACTTGGCCAGTTTATGAGCATTTGACTTTTGTCATTGACTTTTGAATAGTGCATAACCAGTTGTAATTAATTTACCTTTTTCACGTACGGGAAGGGTAGAAATTGTAATCTTATGAGAATGTTGAAACGAACACCTTGTGAATTAAGTTTCACAAATTTGACTATAAAGCGTTCGGCGACAATGTTGGGTTAAAATTGATTGTTAGATTAAAGTTATTTATTTTAATCCAAACAAAGAATTACGATTTCTTGAAATGAATATTTTAAAATAATACTCATACAAATATGATTTATGACTTAAAAGAAATTCAAATTGGAAATTCGAGAGTTCAAATTCTGGGAGTTTTGAAATTGGTTTTTAGATTCTGGAAATATATAATAGCATAATTTGATAGTATTTTCCAAATATAAATGTTTATAAATGATTTCAAAAGGGATTTTCAAAAGATTTGAAAGAAATAAAAATCGAAACTTACTTCTATCGCTGGAAAATAAATTTTAGTCATGACTGCATCATCATCGGTGTTCATTTTCGAGTTTCAAAGTGGGGAGGCCACTTTAGTAGCTTTGCTATTCGATTATTTAATGAAACTGATTTGTTTCAAATCCCTGAAGTATTATTTGATATTCGAAAGAGATATGTATATATTTATTTCAAATGATTTGAAATAAAACCCAGTGTTCAGTTCTCGAGTTTTCTATTGAATAATATTAGGAACACATGTATCATATGCATTAGGATTGATTGATCGATTGATTGTGCATCTTGTTAAGATGATTGAGTGCTTATTTCCAATTTTGAATTGAAATTTGGTTTTTTCGATTATTCTGAATAGTCGAACGCTTCCAAATTGAGAATTAATTTTCAAAGCTAAGTATTTTGGAAAAAATATAAAGTTTAGTTTTGAAAATTTAAAAAAAAGACTAATAGGAGTTGAACAAGTTTTAAAATGTTAAATATTTTGATAAGTAAATTGTATAAGTTTATATTGAATTATACAAGTATGAAATTTAGTTTTCAGATATTTTAAATGAAGAGAGTTTTAAGAAATGTTTTGAACATAGTAAATATTTATAAAAACTTATTATTGGTAAATTGATTTTTTTAAGCAGTTCCAACTTTATATAAATATGAAAAATAGTTTTGAAAGGTTTACAACGGAATTTGTTTTAAGAAACATTTTGAACCTAGTAAATGTTTTATAATAAAAGATTTTGAAAAGTGTTTAATTTGGAAAGAAATATGATTTTATCTGAATTTGATATAAATATAAAACTGAAGTTGTGAAAAACTATTAATTTTAAATTTGGAATTTTTTTTGAATTTGAATGTAATGTGATTTGAAAAATGATTGTTGAAGTCCTATATGAATTTGAAATAAAGTGGTATTTGAAATTAATTGATTTCGAGAACATTTGACTCTATAAAAATATTTGATTTGAAAGTTTTCGACTCTTATATGAAAATGATTTGTATAGGTATGAGGTTATTTTCGAAAACTATTGATTCTGAAAGGTACTCGATTTAAAAAACGATAATCTTATATATAATGGAATTTATATAAGAAGGATATGATATATTCGAGACTATTGATTTTGGAAAGTACTCGATTTGCAAATGAAATCTTATATATAATGGAACTTATATAAGTGTGATATTTGAAGTTATGATTTGGAAAGGGTACTATATATAGTATGATATATTTCGAAGTAAAAGATATAGAGAAGTACCCTCCGTAAAGAAGTATAGTATGATATGCTTCGAACCCTAATGGACTTGGTTGAATCTAGGAGTGGATTCGACCGATAACCCTAATGGACTTCGGTGAATCCATAAATGGATTCGAACCAATATAGGTTGTCCGGACTTAAACTCATGAGTTCCTAGAATTTTTTTTCCAAGGTAGATGGTTATTTAGTTTACCTAATGGATATGCGTTCAATCCTAGGATCCGTTGTTTGTGGATCTTTCGGGAAGGAAGTGCAACTATTGTGTAATTCATTGAATCAGTAGCGTACCAATGCGGCAGGGGTCGATGGTACCTTGTTTACGAAATGGCTACGATATTTTTCCAGAATTTGGAAGGTAGATGGATCTTTTGGAAGGTTTTGTGTCCATTGCGTAAACAATGGAATCAGCAGCGGGCCACTGCTAATCAATTATCATCATTTGACATTGGATTGTTGAGCGGTACTTTCCATATTTGTTTTAAAGGTTTTCTAAGTATTTTCACTAGATGTTGAAATAAATCTACTAAGTACTTAGAGATTTTAGGCTTACGCCTCAACAACGTGTGGCTAAAATCTGTAAGAATGAGGATAAATCTGTTGAGACGTCAAGTTATAAAAGATATTTTGGTATAAAACTTATTGCATTTTCTAAATCATTTGTTCCAAAATTGTTTGGAAATGTTTTAAAAAAAGGGTTGTTTATATATAATTTAGTGCTCTACGCTCAAATTAAATGTTTATAAATATTATTTTAGAAAAATGTTTATGTAGTAATTATTATCATCAATGTTCTACGTTATCTAATATATATCCTAAATATTGTTAAAAGTTAACAATTATTGTAATGTTTTGAAATTAATTATTATCATCTATTTAACATATTTAGAAGCAAATTACTATAATTATAATAATGTTTAGAGACTGGTTATTAATGTTTATAAATAATGCTTGAAAAGTATTTCTATAATAAAACTAGAAATTTGTAAGCAACGGATTTAAGAATTTAAATAACTTCTTTCTAAAATAAGTAATGATGTTGATGATTATTTTCAAATAGTTTACACATTTTATAAGTATGTCTATTTTGAATTTTTAAATGAAGTTACTTTATACAAAGTAAGAAATTTACAAAATGAATTTTTATAAAGTATTGATCTATCAGAGTTATTGATTTTGCATATGGATTTCCAAATGAATTTTACAAATGAGATTTATATAAATTTCTTTAAAAATACAATTTAGAGATATAATATAAGTAGACTATATATAAAATTATCCGTTTAAAAAAATATTTATGGAACAAATGATATGGGAGGTTTTATTATAGTATAATATGTTTGAAAGAAAAAGACAAACAAGTTGAATATTTATTTTGAAAGAAAGGTATTAAATTTCATATACTCCTGATTTGAAAATTTACATCAAATTTATAAGTTTTGCACTATTTAGATTTTTTTATATAAACCTAAGTAAATGTTTTTAATGATTTGAATAATTATTTTGGAAGTAAGTATTTTCTAAATTGATTATGAAAAATATTAAATCTTTACACTTGATTTGAAATAGAAAATATAATATAAGATTTGAGTATATTATTAGCTTTAAACTAATGATGTTTGAGCTTATACTTATTCTAAGTTATAAAATTAATAAATTATTGGATTTAAAGAAATGTTATTTTAAAGTTTGTTTAGGATGTTTGATATCAAATTTCTAATAGCACTGTAAAACTTTTGGAAAATCCTTGTATAATAATATGAGAATATTTATGTATATCTTATATAAATAAGTTTGAATTTTTTATAAGCTTAATCTTTTAAGATATATTGGAATATTTTGTTCCTCTTCAAAGACGAATACAAAAAAATTAAGATTTTATTTATAATCCAATTTGTTTCGAATATGGAACTGGTTCATAATTAGCTTGAAATTTTATAAATCTTCCGAAATTAAGTATTTATACTTATTTTCTAATGACTTGAATAGTTATAAAATAGTTATGAAATAATTGGATGAATATTATTTGCAGAATTGTTTCCTTTGTTGCAAATCATTGTTATAACATGTTTTGATTACATATGATTATTATGTCATGTATTAGTGTTTATGCTTATGGTTTAGATTAAGAATTCATGTTACATAGTTCTATCAAACTCATGCATGCTTTTGTATCTTTCTAAAGCAAATAATATTCAAAATTGAGTTGAGATAGGTATACGAGAAGCCTGTTCGAACATATATGCATTTTGGCTCGCTTTTGCTCGCTTTAATATGAGTAACTCGCTCATATTAATAATAATAAGGTACATATCTTGGATTACATATCGTACTTTTATGTTTTTCTTACTGGATGCCTCATCATTGAGATGAGATGTATATTTGTTATATATATGTGTATTGTAAATTTTTACGATTGAGCTGCGCAAAGAAGACGCTGCGGAAATTTTTTGGAAATTCAAGTGTTAGAAAAACTTTAAAATTTTTATAACTTGTTTTACGAATAAGCCGATATCAAAGTGGCATGGTGGAAGTGTGGTAAAGGTTTTATAAATAAGATTTTAATGTTTTATAAGTTGATTATTTTGAGTAAAGTATATCTAATGTTAGATTCCTTACTCAATTCCTTTTTAAGGACGAAAAGTTTTGAGTGGGGGAGATTGTAACGACCCGTATTTTTAACCATTCAATAATATTTAATTGTATATAAATTTTGAATAAAAATGGTTGAAAATAAAAAAATTTGTGTTTATTTAGGTAGTTTATTTAATATGATTAGGGTAAAAGTTTGAAATAACCAATTTCGAAGATTTAAGGAAATTATTTGTATGGGAATAAAGTTCTGTATATTTAATGTGTTTATTATCAATAGCAGGAATTGAAAAATGAATATTGAATTATTTAGTTGGAAATAAAATATTTGATTTTACCACTAAAATTCGTTTAAAATCTAATATTGGAATTTATTGAAATTCTAATATTGGAATTCATCGTAATCGAATTATTCAAGGGCTTTGGTTTATGAAGTGTAATCTTTGTATTTAGTGTAAGAACTTTTGTTGTTATAGATTTGAACGAACATTTTATTTTAAAGTGAATTTTTATATGAATTTAAATGTTAGAGCGTTGGTTGCATAAATTTTGTACAAACATTTTAATTTACAAAATGGTTTAAGATAAAATTTGAATTTGGAATATTTAATTGATTTTAAATATTGAATGGTTATTTCATAAGTTAAATAACTTATATTTAAAATATAATGATTTATTTGATAACTAAATTATTAAATTTAATTTTTGAAATTATTTAAATAACGGAATCTTGAATTTAATATAAATGAAAATGATTTCAAAAGTTGATTTAAATTTTATTTAAACAAGAATGAAAATTGTTAACTTTAAAAATTGGATTTGAAAGTGAATAAATTTATTTTGGACAATAGCTTATTTTAATTAATGTGTAAAAATAGTCTTTTTGGGCACTGTCTCGGATTTCGACTAAACCAGTTTCATTGGATCCAAAATAGTGAATTATTATAGGATTTCAAGTTTCGTAGTGATCAAACTTATCGTTTGGCGGTGCAAGCTCAAAACCATAGAATTTATTTTCTGAACTTTAATTAAAATAATTTGATGTTGAAAAGTTATCTTCTGAATATTATGGAATTGGCTCCAGATATATCTTCCATTGTGTTCAGAATAGGGGTATAACATATAGAACGCCAGGTGGCACACTTCGTTTGGAGTTAGAAATTTTCACGGATGAATAGTGTCGAACTAATTTTCTATCACGCTTCGTTTGGCCTTTCTTTTAAATTTAATGGCCGAAAATCTTCAATCTTCTCCCATTAATATCTTCCAATCCATTCAACGAAATTGAATGACTCCAAAAGCAAAAATGAGGAGCATGATGAGATCTACGTTATGTGTGGTTGGATCGAGGCGAAATGAATCGAGTTTGCTAGAATTTAACCATGAAGGCCGACTAATTTTTCTTGAACTGCATGAAGATGGCAGTGGCAGAGGCGGCACAGTTGTAGGCGGTTGTGGAGTTGGCTGATGTAACAACCCGTGATTTCGCATCAATTAATTATCGTCATTAAACGATTAATGGTGATAGCTAATTAATGTTGGGCGTTTTAATCTGTTAATTTTTTTTTCAAACTTGTTAAATGTTGTGTGGGCTTTAAACATTGATTATTGGGCCACATTTCTTTTTGTTGCCGTGATAATTATCTAGACCGTTTTCCCCTCCATTCATTTTCTGTTCGCAAACCCTAAACAAAGCAAACGAAAAAAATGGCGTCTAGGGTTTATTTTCGAATCCTTCCCGAAGCCTCGTCAATCACTGTGCAAAGGCAAGATGAGTGGGGGGAGGGAAAAGGGGAAGCGCGACCGATGGGTTAGTGCTCTTCGATGATAAGGTGAGTGGTTTTCACTCACATCTAATTCAATACTGTGCTTCGGCAGTTTGATTTTGTTTGGAGGTTGATGATTTCTCTGATTTTATCAATTTTATATAATTCGATTTCTTGATTACAAGTTGTGGATTTCGTTCGTTCTTGTTGTCTTCGGTTTTGACATGATTTTGACGATGTTGATTTGTTCGATTTTGGCCATACTATTCACTGCCTCTGGTAGCACTTTCGACCTTGTTCGATTTTACTTACTGTTTCATGACTCCGGCCATTATGTCTTCTGACTGTTGACACTTCTTTGTGGTTGGATTAGTTTATGTACTTCACTGTTGTATTCGCACTTGTCTTTGAGCCTGGGCAGTTTGGTTCATGTATGATCTTGTGAACTGTTTTGAGCCTGTTTGCATTGTATATTCATGCTGTTTTCACTGTATCCATTGTTCTTGTGCATATTGTTGTTCAGTATGAATTTATTGCCTTGGTCATTAGGGCACTGACTTTGGTTACAATGATTTCGTTATTGGTTTTTGAAGATATTTTTCAAACTGTACATAAGTTTTGATTCTCTTGTTGAAGCTTCATTGACCTGCACACTTGTTTATGCTTGGTTTACTTCAAGTTGTCTATGCATACTGCCTCCATCTTTATATTACATAAACTGTTCATTTGAACTGTGTTTGCAGTGATGCCATATTGGCTTGTTCCTTCGAGTTTGAGTTTGCATTGTGGTCTTGATTAGTCTGTTCTTCCCTATCTACTGCTTGACTCGAAGTCTGGTCCTCATGTATCTTGTCTGCACTCATATACTTCATGGTTGTTGTTGCCACTGCCTGTTTCAATTTGCGTATGGTTTTGGGTTGTAGTCTCGACTCTGTCCAGTGTTGCATTATGTTGTACCTGTTTTGTTGTCTTCATGTACATGTATACTTGCTGTTGCTTGAGACAGCTATCCACTTCATTTCACTGTTGCACTTGTTTTGTTACAACTGCCCTTGTGCACTTGTGTGGTTTGGGTCAGACCACTAGTTGATTTCTTTGTATTGGGTTCTGATCCCATTCTCCTGTTTAGTATCTGTGCACTTGGTTTGCATACAGTCTTCACTGTGACCTTCCACTTGAGACTGTATGTAGCTGTTTTGACCACTTGATTGCATTTAGATTTGTTTTCGAATTTGCTTGAGTCTGAAGCTTGTGAGTTGCATCCCTTGAATACTAGTCTAGTTCGGTATCGTACCACTGTTGCATTGACTTTGTACTTATCGTGCTTGTATTTGCATTCACCACTTTGCACAGTGGTTTTGTCCAGTTGAGTTCACATGTATTGAGCTCTGGTTGTGCTTGCTTTGTTTGAACTTGTATCACTTGAGTCCGCACTTGCTTGATCCAGTTTCACAGTTGCATACTTGTATATGCACTCGAGTCTGATACTGGTGTATATGCTTGCTTATCTCTTTCCAGACCTGTAGCCTACATATTGCATTTGCATTGTCTTCTTTGTGGTTTAGTTTCACACTGCTGTCACTTGTAGTTGCCGTAGTGTTGCGGTCTTTAACTTGTACCATTCGAGGCAGTTTGCATATTTGTTTCATGTACATTCTGGCTTATGCTGGTACTGTTTCATTTGATGTGTTGTGTTATCATATTCACTTGGTGGCATTTGGTTGCATATCCATCACTACACTGTTTGGTTGTATTTGAATTTTATGCTCGACAGTTTTATGATGTTTTGTAGCGCACTTGTGTTGAATCCAGCTTTAAAGTTCGGGTTTGACCTCGTGCTCGATTGTGAGTTTTCATTGTGCATTCGTGTGCACTTCGTTCATTTGATGGTTGCTGGGTGGATGTTTTGCAGTTCCATCTGGTTCATTTTGAGTTGAGTTGGTGCCATTTGCTTTTGATTCATTGAGCTTTTGTGTAATTCATCACTGTAGTGGCGAGGCAGTGCACGCGACCGTGTACTGCAGCCCAATTGTTTGAATTGTTTCGTGTGTTCAATTCAATATTTTGAAATTGTATTTTGATTTGATTTGAATTTGCTGATTTGTTGTTTTATGCTGTTTCGTGTTATATCTACCGTTATCTGATTCTCTTATTGAAGGGTTGGATAGACGAGATTTATTGTGACTGTCGTCTATTTGATTATTTAATTATTATTGCTTCCATGCATTAATAACTGAGTTTGAATTAGACTGACCCGTGTATTTTTTTCTTTTGAATTTAATACTCGGGTCAGACCAAGTTATTTCAGGTTGTTGATATCTTACTTTGGGTTGCTGTTTGAGCTATGAAGTCTCTTCATGTCTTTTGGAGTAGTCGTTGTCATAGTATAGGATGATATGTATTCGTGTATATTATTTACCATGATGTACTTGTATATGTAACTTCCAGCGTCGACAGTTGTAGTTGTATCATATGTATTGTATCACATGTATTGTAACTGACTTCAGTTATATATATATGAGATTTTGTATTATCTATGTTCCGCATTTAGTTTATCTGTGTTATTATTATATATGTGTTCTAAAATATTATGAACCATCTTATTTCGTTTTATATTGGAATTGGATATGTCGATGGGAGTAAATAAACAAAGAGATGAAAAATATATATACCACTCCTATCGAGATAACCAATACTAGTGTAAGGCCTAACTACGGATGGCCGTTCCTATCCAGCCTTATTCTTCGTAATAACAGACAGTATTTCTTTTAATACTCTTTGTTATTGTGAGCATAGAGGTGGGGCGTCACAGCTGAGGCACACGTCGTTACGGGGTTGGATAGGGCTCCGGTCGAGGTGACGCCGTGTTCAATCAGCGAGAACGAAAGAAAAAAATATAAACCCGAGCTCGGCCTGGAGTTGAAATGAGAGGGAGAAGGGTAGGTTATTGTTTAATTTAAATTAATTAAGTTAATTATGTTTTAATTATATTGAATATTATTTAATCCATAATTATTTTATACGAGGTCAGATTCGAGCAAGACAAGTAGCATTGGGTTCGTATCGACGTCGTCTACGACATGGAGCTAGATTGGAATTTATTTGACTCTGGAATATTTTTAGTTTCAAATAAAGGTGATTGGTTAAACCCATTCATGGAGTACTAAATTTCCTACAGTTAGTTAAACCAATTAGCGAAGTGAGAAATTTATATTGATTTCTATTTGGAAATTTAATCGACTGAAATTGAATTGATTAAATTTGAACTGATTGAATTTAAATAGATATTTAAATTTGACCGTTAAATTGATAGTTAAATTAGACAGTAAATTTGACAGTTAAGATTGATAGCTAATGTGACATATAATTTGATAGTTAAAAATGTGACATTTAATTTGATAGTTAAAAATGTGGCATTTAATCTGATAGTTAAATTGGCATTAAACTTGATATATAAATTGATATTGATAATTGAAATTTTATATCACTTTTAAAACACCTGACAATGTTGGTTATTGATTGTTGTGATATGGATGAATTGGTTGCTTTAGATGTTGGTTGATATTGCGATGGATGATATTTGTGATTGGCTGTTATGTTGTTGAGTGATTTCGATATAACCATATTATCACCTTGTTATTATTACTATTGATACGATTAATCATCTTTACATTGAATTTGGATATAGACCTCTGGATTGTTAGTCCCTAAGGAGTTGGTTTTGATGACAACAACCTTAGAATAGATTATAAAATATAAATACTAACATTACAAGTTTAGATATATATGTATATGCAGGATCTAACCATGTAGGTATCAAGAATGAAGACTGTACAGTATAGAGATTCAAGATATAGAGATAGAAGACTCATGAGTATCAAGATTATCAAGAGTTCAAGAGTTCAAGGTTAAGTTTGTTTTATTAGGAATATTTGTTAAAACTCTTAGAAAAGCACTGGTATCTTAATATCCAATTTATTCGTGGAATGGAATCCACTTCGAGCCCGTTAAAGGGATGGAACCCTAAGTAGGATGAAACCTACGAAAATCTAGCGGGACATTGTTTTGTATCCACTAATTTTAATTCAAATGATTTTTCAAAATTATCTTGTTTTCAAAATGATTTCAAAACTTTCCTTTTAAAAAGATTCAAAACCCTCGATTCTGTTTTTAAATAATTTTAGCCTAAAAAACATCTTTATTTTCAGAGTCAAAATTACTCCTGATTTTAAACTATCTTTTCAAATAATATATTTAACTTTTAAAATTATTTATACTTTGATTTAAATTATAGTTAAATAATATGTATATATTGGTCTTTATATTTACTTATGTATTTTAACTATAGTTAAGTATATTTATAAAGTTTAAAATAAATTTAATATAAGATAGAGGTTATTTTCAAAGAAAATCAAGACACCAAAAATCCCTTTGGGATGTCGACATGCCCAAGTACCCCATGTCGACATAGTGCCAGTTGAGTTCAAAATTCAAATTTCAAAAGAAGTGTCTATTCGCCATAACTCTTCACGTATGGACATGACTGTTGTTCTTCTATAAATAGGGGTCAGTTTCAACGAATTTTCAATCATTTTTGTTCTGGTTTTCACTCCTCTTCTTCCACATTTCTTAATACAAAATCATACCATTACTCTGCCGAAATCAACATCGAATCATACTCGATTACTTCTAGTTTGATTCTCCATCACTATCTCTACAAGGTTCTCAGTGCTATTCAGAGTTATAGATTTCTTTGTAAAATATTAGCGATAAAAGGTGTGATTGTAGCCTTGGAAATCAATTAAGCGAGAAAAGGTGTGATTGTAGCTGTAACAACCCGCATATTTGTCGATTTTATATTTAAATATTTTATTTAAATATTTCATCATTCGTCGGATGTTTGTCCGAAAAGCTACTTTTTGCAAACAGTCGAATTAGGACTCGAGACCACTTCCATTGAGTTCAAAATGCCGTTTGCGACCTTTTTGAGTATAAACTTCGATATGTTTGGGGTTAGTGGAATTTTGCTACTTTTCACTTTGGGCTTGGGTTTGGGTTCAGCCCAATGTTCTAACTTAATATCCCAAACTGAAACCCCCCTCTTCATTCACTCTCACTTCCTCCTCTTTTCAGTTTCTAAGCAAAAATGGTGGGAGAGATGGGAAATTAAAACTCCATGCCCTAGTTCCTCTTGCAAAATCAAGTTCTTGCTCCAAAATCAAAGAGAACCCATTGGTAAGCATCTCCTTCTTCTTCTCCAACTCTTTCTCCTTCCAATTTCAGAAATTCCTAAACCTAACTTTGGGAATGTTCTTCTTTTAAGCCTTGATTCAAGCTAGTTGTGTTGGAATTGAGGAGTAATTGCTCTTGCCATTGCTCCAAAGCTTCTTCTTCATTTGTTTGGGTTCAAAGGTGAGATTTTTATCTCACATCTTAAACTATATTTATCTTCGATGGTTAGGTATGAATTCCTAACACTTATTCATGTGCTATTGCTTTTGGTTTGGAAAGAATTAGTATTCATTGATAGGGCAAGAAGTGCTGGAAATCAGGCTCCGGCCGACCGAATGCAGTGTCCGGTCGACCGACCTGCTACTTGAGCACTTCCCTGCCTCTGTTTTGGGAGTGCAGGAATTTTGGCTCCGGCTGACCGACCAGGAAGTCCGGTCGACCGACCTGCTACCCGAGAATTTCTGTCTCTGGTCTGGTCAACCGACTCAGGGAGTCCGGTTGACCGACCTGCTCCTATCTGCCAATTTTTCCTATATTGCCTATTTGTATGAATTTCCAACTTTAATCGATTCGTGTTGTTTCCCTTTTGTTGTTATCATTTATTACCGACTTTGATGACTTCTTTTCTTCGGGATTTTTGGGAATATCCATTTTGATGGATTCGGTATCGATTTCTTTGGATTTTATTCACGTCTTCGAATGTGAATTTTTATGGTTGATTGTTTCTACAATCACTTCTATGATTTGTCACTTCAAAATATAAAGGTTTTCTATACTAGTATTAAATATCAAAACCCTTTCATTAAAACGATTTCAACTCTATTTTCAATCTCAAAGCTCGTTTCTTAAAACCGTTTTCCAATATATTAGTATATACAAACCTTTACCTCATTCGTATGAGAAAATCTAATTAAACGGCATAGCAAAACAAGTGGTATGAAACGCTTGCGTTTACTTCGTCGGTTAATTTATGGACTTGTTCGATTGAAACTCTTGTGACAATTTTCTAGTGCAGATCTACAATCTGTTCGTAAATATTTGAGTTAAGCAAGTGGTTATAGGACATGAAGCTAAACTCTTATATTTACTAGCTTAGTGTAATCGACACTTCTTGATGATCGATGATGATCATTTTATGGTTTAGACTAGCAATGTGCGATGTCTCTTTGTCCATGTGAAGGACTGTACTTCATTTTATTGAGCTTCGTCTCATTTCTTTGTGGGCTGGCAACCCAAGTACTTTTAATGTGTTTCGATTCATCTGATGTACCGTTTGCACTACATCGATGTCTCAGCCTTCCGATTCATTGGACGTACCGTTTGCACTGCGTCAATGTTCTGAATTGTATTGTCTTTCCGATTCATTGGACGTACCGTTTGCACTGCGTCAATGTTCGATCATTGGACGTACCGTTTGCACTGCGTCAATATTCGATTCATCTGATGTACCGTTTGTACTACATCGATGTCTCGGCTTTCCGGTTCATTGGACGTACCGTTTACACTGCGTCAATGTTCGATTCATCTGATGTACCGTTTGTACTACATCGATGTCTCGGCTTTCCGGTTCATTGGACGTACCGTTTGCACTGCGTCAATGTTCCGGCTTTCATGCTCCTATTTGGGATTGGCCATCCTCTTTTCTTGTGATTTCTGGATTTCTCGTTGTGATTTCTGGAACTTATGTTTCACCACCTTTTTCAGTTGGCATTAATATGTATGTCATTTATTGTGGCTTGGTGAATTAAAGAAAGAATATGACATTCTTTTTATGCTATGAGATTCGTGAGATATTTTTATGATTTTCATTTGTTGATTTTCTAATGTATACTTGTCGAGGTATGACCTTTTTGGTTATCATACGTTTTTATTATATCTCTTCTTATATCTCATTTTATCTAATAATTATAGCTAGACTGATCCGTTTATTATTTTCTTCTTAAATAATACTCGGGTCAGACTGAGATTTTACAGGTGCTTCTTCATGACTTCCTATCTGGAACCATCATCTGACTTTTGGCTAACTACTCTAGTTTAGTAGTTTTTTGTTGTATACATTTGAGATTAGACTCCTTGATGTATACATATTCTTTTGGCTTGCACTTGTATCTATTCTTTTGTGTTATTGTGGATCTTATTTGACCACTACTCTGATGTACACTTTCATGTGTTATATTCATATCTATTTCCGCCTTTGTGATATGAATTGTCTATGACTGATTTGTGTTATGTTTATTTCTATATTTGTTTCCGAAGTCCATATAGCCACTGTATAGTAGCTTTGAGTTTGTATCGGTATGTCGGATTTCCTCTTGATATGAAAAGATATATTTTTATCTGGCATATCGGTACTCGCACAAAGCAATTATACAAATGGTCGCTCCTCAACGGCCTTATTCTCCGTGCTAGTTGACGGCATTACCCCGTAGTGTCCTTGGCTAGCGTGGGTATAGAGGTGGGGCGTCACAGCTTGGTATCAGAGCCAAACTTCGGAACAAGGTAGAATAATCTAGCAAGGATCATGTCCTAAGTCTTTCTTAGGAGTTGTGCCTTGGGATTTAATTCGTGTCTTCATACCGTTCAATCCTATTTTCTTTTATGATTCCTTGTTTTATCAATTAAGTTTGTTTTATATTCATTCTAAGAATAACTTTTTCTTCTTCTTTTCTTTCTTTCTTAAAGAAAAGAAATGGTTGATTCGGGCAGTCCTTGCGCTGGTCAATCCAGTAGTCCTTCTCTGGATGGCGTATTTATGTCGGCCCAACAACTTTTGGATCTTGTAAAGAATCAAAGGTTTATCTGTGCTTTGGGTAAGAACCCCGAAAATATTTTACCTTTGAAACTTGAAGTCCCTTTCAATCAGCTTGTGGATATCACTCTTCGATATGAAGAGGTTGGTAAAGGAAGTGTTAGTGATATTGGGATTTCCAAGAAGAGGCATATTAAGTTCTAAAGCCCTAATCCCAATAAGAGAGTGAAGCAAACTACTTTTGTAGCAAATACTCCAATCCCTAATCATGGAGGATGCTACAATTGTAATTCTAAGGAACACTATGCAAATATGTGTCCGAAACCCCATTCTTGTCGCTATTGCAAAAAACCGGGTCATCTTTTATCTGCATGTCCCAAACTTTTGAACAAGGACATGAGAAAGCTAAATATTGCGCAAGCCCCTAGCAAATCTTCTCTTGGTCAAGGTATTTTACATTCTATCCTTGATGACATTTATTTTGTGATTGTCTTATTCGAGTTCTTTTTTATATGGGTTTCATCTCATCATTTTTATATCAAAAGAACTTGTGATTCTTTTTCTTTAGACATTTCTGGGCTTGATTACTTCTTTGAGGGTTGCGAATCCGGATTGGTGGATCCGCAACACTCAATTTTGCTTTTTATTGATGTCGAAATTATTTTATGTGATTTATCTTTTCGAGCTGATTTTTACTTAGGCTTCGGAATTGATTTTTGTAAGGATTGACTTAATTTTTATATAGCCATATCCTTTGTCCCGTGTGGTCTATTCATTTTCGACATTTTCAATCTGTTAAGCAGATTTCTATTTTTCCTTTGTGACTTTGATTCCAATTTGATGGCATCATTTTATTCTTTAAGCTCACATGATGAGGAAAGTGTTATTTCTCTCATTCATGTAGTTTGAGAATTTTCCGGTATTTTTGAGTTTGTCTTAGGATTATCACCTAAGCAATCTTTTGAGCGGTGTTATGGTCTTTTTAGCTCGACCTCGCCACCAATTTTCATTTGCTACGAGTTGCGGGAGTTAGCATTACATTTACCGCATTCCACACTCGTTATGAAACTTATGAATGACTTAGTATGTCTTTCAGTTTGTCCAGCTTATTTCATCCATTTTATTAATCGAGTATTCTACGATCTCGATGATTCCATTCTTGTATATATTGATTTTGGATGAAAACAACAATTTAAAATTTGGCAAATCTTTTTCATAAGATTTATTTATAAGTACAATTTGATTTTGCTCTTAATCGAGCAAAGAATATTCTAAAAGGTTTTTAAGAAACATGTTTATCATATAGAAGATGGTTTTGTGATTGTATTGCCCATTGAGTGCTTTAAGAATTCTGGTCGATGCGCCTGATCAACGTTATCGATAAGAATCTCCTAAACGCTTTGATGAGACAGTCAGACACAATATATTGACTTGTAAAAATGTAAATTTTTATAGAAAGATTATTACATAAAGACAAATGTAATTTTGAAAGTTTTAGCTTTTCAGGAAAGAAGATTATTTAAAAGAAATTCTTTCTTTTCGATACTCTTATTCTTGTGATTCCCAAAGGGAACCAAGATTTTATCTTTTGTACCAATGCTAATCGTATTGGTTTGGATGCCGTTCTCTTGCAAAAGAGAACGTGCTATCACTTGTGCTTCTAAATCATTAAAGCCGATCGAGACTAGGTATGCCACTCATGATCTAGTGCTCGCGGCCATTGTTTTCGCTTTTAGAGTTTGGCATCATCATTTTTGGGGGGAGAAATTTGCTCTCCGCCTCGATCATAAATCTTTGGAATATTTATTTTCTCATAAGGAACTTAATATTGGATCGAGTTCCTTGCATCTTATGATCTTGATATTCTTTGTATATTCCCGGAAAGAGGAACCGTGTTGCCAATGCACTTTGTTGTAAACAACAAGTGGTTGATTCTTTGATGATGTCTGAATGGAATTATCTTTTTATCAAGTCCATCGGACGTTTTGATATACTTCGTTTTATTGAGCTTTATCTCATTTCTTTTATGGACTAGCGTCCGATGTTCTTTTATGGTGTTCGGTTCATTTGACGTACCGTTTGCACTACGTCGATGTTCTGAATTATTTGAGCTTTGGTTCATCTGGCGTACCGTTATTGTACTATGCCGTTGTTCCAAATTATTCGAGTTTCTCGTTTCCCTGGCATACCGTTATTGTACTACGCCGTTGCATCGGCTTAATTTTCTGCTATCCATGACGTTTTCCCACGTCTTCCAACTATGGAAATGCCTTAGGGATTCCAATTTTATTCTTGAGCCCGGAGTTATTGTGGAAATTGAAGTTTCGCCTATTTGACTTTTGAGCAACATTTTATTCGCATCATTGCTTCGGAGGTTGAGCGCCTTCGAAATAAAGATGTTCTTCTTGTGAAAGTTCTATGGTTCTCAAATCCCAAGGATTGCTCTTGGGAAATCTAGAGAATTCATTGAGCGAACTCATCCGGGTTTACTCTTTCGTGCTCTTTATGGTGAACTTCTTATTTCAAATTTTCTTTTGTGTTGATATGCTTCTATGGTTGTTACTCTTTATTTTCTTCTTAACTATTGCGAGGACGCAATTTCTTTAAGGAGGGGGGGAGTCTGTAACAACCCGCATATTTGTCGATTTTATATTTAAATATTTTATTTAAATATTTCACCATTCGTCGGATGTTTGTCCGAAAAGCTACTTTTTGCAAACAGTTGAATTAGGACTCGAGACCACTTCCATTGAGTTCAAAATGCCGTTTGCGACCTTTTTGAGTATAAACTTCGATATGTTTGGAGTTAGTGGAATTTTGCTACTTTTCACTTTGGGCTTGGGTTTGGGTTCAGCCCAATGTTCTAACTTAATATCCCAAACTGAAACCCCCCTCTTCATTCACTCTCACTTCCTCCTTTTTTCAGTTTCTAAGCAAAAATGGTGGGAGAGATGGGATCTAAAACTCCATGCCCTAGTTCCTCTTGCAAAATCAAGTTCTTGCTCCAAAATCAAAGAGAACCCATTGGTAAGCATCTCCTTCTTCTTCTCCAACTCTTTCTCCTTCCAATTTCAGAAATTTCTAAACCTAACTTTGGGAACGTTCTTCTTTTAAGCCTTGTTTCAAGCTTGTTGTGTTGGAATTGAGGAGTAATTGCTCTTGCCATTGCTCCAAAGCTTCTTCTTCATTTGTTTGGGTTCAAAGGTGAGATTTTTATCTCACATCTTAAACTATATTTATCTTCGATGGTTAGGTATGAATTCCTAACACTTATTCATGTGCTATTGCTTTTGGTTTGGAAAGAATTAGTATTCATTGATAGGGCAAGAAGTGTTGGAAATCAGGCTCCGGCCGACCGAATGTAGTGTCCGGTCGACCGACCTGCTACTTGAGCACTTCCCTGCCTCTGTTTTGGGAGTGCAGGAATTTTGGCTCCCGCTGACCGACCAGGAAGTCCGGTCGACCGACCTGCTACCCGAGAATTTCTGTCTCTGGTCCGGTCAACCGACTCAGGGAGTCCGGTTGACCGACCTGCTCCTATCTGCCAATTTTTCCTATATTGCCTATTTGTATGAATTTCCAACTTTAATCGATTCGTGTTGTTTCCCTTTTGTTGTTATCATTTATTACCGACTTTGATGACTTCTTTTCTTCGGGATTTTTGGGAATATCCATTTTGATGGATTCGGTATCGATTTCTTTGGATTTTATTCACGTCTTCGAATGTGAATTTTTATGATTGATTGTTTCTACAATCACTTCTATGATTTGTCACTTCAAAATATAAAGGTTTTCTATACTAGTATTAAATATCAAAACCCTTTCATTAAAACGATTTCAACTCTATTTTCAATCTCAAAGCTCGTTTCTTAAAACCGTTTTCCAAGCTATTAGTATATACAAACCTTTACCTCATTCGTATGAGAAAATCTAATTAAACGGCTTAGCAAAACAAGTAGTATGAAACGCTTGCGTTTACTTCATCGGTTAATTTATGGACTTGTTCGATTGAAACTCTTGTGACAATTTTCTAGTGCAGATCTACAATCTGTTCGTAAATATTTGAGTTAAGCAAGTGGTTATAGGACATGAAGCTAAACTCTTATATTTACTAGCTTAGTGTAATCGACACTTCTTGATGATCGATGATGATCATTTTATGGTTTAGACTAGCAATGTGCGATGTCTCTTTGTCCATGTGAAGGACTGTACTTCATTTTATTGAGCTTCGTCTCATTTCTTTGTGGGCTGGAAACCCAAGTACTTTTAATGTGTTTCGATTCATCTGATGTACCGTTTGCACTACATCGATGTCTCAGCCTTCCGATTCATTGGACGTACCGTTTGCACTCCGTCAATGTTCTGAATTGTATTGTCTTTCCGATTCATTGGACGTACCATTTGCACTGCGTCAATGTTCGATCATTGGACGTAACGTTTGCACTGCGTCAATATTCGATTCATCTGATGTACCGTTTGTACTACATCGATGTCTCGGCTTTCCGGTTCATTGGACGTACCGTTTGCACTGCGTCAATGTTCGATTCATCTGATGTACCGTTTGTACTACATCGATGTCTCGGCTTTCCGGTTCATTGGACGTACCGTTTGCACTGCGTCAATGTTCCGGCTTTCATGCTCCTGTTTGGGATTGGCCATCCTCTTTTCTTGTGATTTCTGGATTTCTCGTTGTGATTTCTGGAATTTATGTTTCACCACCTTTTTCAGTTGGCATTAATATGTATGTCATTTATTGTGGCTTGGTGAATTAAAAAAAGAATATGACATTCTTTTTATGCTATGAGATTCGTGAGATATTTGTATGATTTGCATTTGTTGATTTTCTAATGTATACTTGTCGAGGTATGACCTTTTTGGTTATCATACGTTTTTATTATATCTCTTCTTATATCTCATTTTATCTGATAATTATAGCTAGACTGATCCGTTTATTATTTTCTTCTTAAATAATACTCGGGTCAGACTGAGATTTTACAGGTGCTTCTTCATGACTTCCTATCTGGAACCATCATCTGACTTTTGGCTAACTACTCTAGTTTAGTAGTTTTTTGTTGTATACATTTGAGATTAGACTCCTTGATGTATACATATTTTTTTGGCTTGCACTTGTATCTATTCTTTTGTGTTATTGTGGATCTTATTTGACCACTACTCTGATGTACACTTTCATGTGTTATATTCATATCTATTTCCTCCTTTGTGATATGAATTGTCTGTGACTAATTTGTGTTATGTTTATTTCTATATTTGTTTCCGAAGTCCATATAGCCACTGTATAGTAGCTTTGAGTTTGTATCGGTATGTCGGATTTCCTCTTGATATGAAAAGATATATTTTTATCTGGCATATCGGTACTCGCACAAAGCAATTATACAAATGGTCGCTCCTCAACGGCCTTATTCTCCGTGCTAGTTGACGCAATTACCCCGTAGTGTCCTTGGCTAGCGTGGGTATAGAGGTGGGGCGTCACAACTGCCCTGGAAATCAATTGGGTGAACTTGTTGCCCCGGAAATCAAGTATCTCTACCCAGAGGATTGTCATTCTGGAGTGTGTACCTCGTAGCCTTGAAACCGAGGGTTGTAATTGTTGAATTGTTGTTGAAAGGAAATCCGTACTTGTGTTGCGGGACTGGATGTAGGGTAACTCCGAACCAGTATAAAATCCGGTGTGTTCTTTCCTTTACTGCTTCTACTTTATATTTGCATCTGTGTTTGATTCTGTGTTCATATCTATGTCTGATTAGTGTATACACTGTTAACAAATTAAGATAAAACTCAAAAAGATTAACAAATTTCTTAAAACACTATTCACCCCCCCTCTAGTGTTAATTCTAGCCTTAAGATCCTTAATCCGCATTTCTCACATGGATATCCTATTTGATATGTGAATTATCGGATGCATTGTGGACTGCTTTGGCAGAAATGGGATTGTTGTGATTTTATGGCCATTTGGCGAAATTAGAGTTTTTGATAAATTGAATAATTAAAATTTGAATTTTTTTGTAATTTAACCTTTGAAAATTTATATATTATAAAGAAGTAATTTTGTAAATTGGGTTAAATCATAATTTTTTGAAAATAAATTTGAAATCCATTTATAAACTTTAAATTTCTAAATTTTATAATAATATATATATATTTCTTAAAAGGGGTAAAGGGCTTGTAATATTGTTTATAACTATATATAGTAAAAGAAAGTATTTTGTAAAGAAATTTGGGACTTAAAAATTTAACAAATTAATGGTTTTGGTGTTTTATACTAAAAATGGAATTGTTGAAACTTTGGAAATTTTTAAAGTAACATGAAACCTTCTGAACTTGAAATCAGCTATTTGAGTAATGATTGTAAAAAAACCTTGTATTTGTTTCAGCGATTTAAATAAAATCTGATTTAAACATTGAAGTTGTTTAAAATGTGAAGTTTATTAAATTGATTTGAAGTTGATAAATTTCTGAAACCCCTAAATAGAAGTTTTCAAACTGTGAAACTTTTCATGTGAAATTTCAAAGTGAAAGAATGAAGTTATTTACAACTATATTTCACCTGATTTTGATTTGACTTACATGACGAATTTTAGTCCTGACTGAAGTGTTTTGTTTTTCATTACGCTTGGGTCAGACCGAGTTTTCAGTTATCAAAGACAGTTATTCTGAATGACGAAGACGAAGATTTGGTATATCATATCTACTAGTATTTATTCCGTTGCACTATTTCATTATGTCTATTAAATTGTATAGCTGTGATGGTATTGTATAACTCTGATTTATGTCGTAAATTTAATTGAGTATATATTTTTTAAACAGCTTCATGGATTGTTTATGCGATTGTTGTATTTTATCGTTCCGCTATGAGATTCTGTTGTGGTTTTCTCCTTTCCTTTTTATTTTTTTAAAATAAACCCATTGATAATCTTTCTTTTAAATGGTTTGAGTTGAACATGTGTGGTTTATTGTTGACTTGAACTATCCAAAAAGGCGGGTCGTCACAGTATCAGAGCTTAGGTTTAGCGTATACCTAAACCATTAGGATAAGCTCATTGAGCATATATACGTATATGAGAGAGCGTATTTGTTAGTGATATAAAAATATTTTGAACTAATAATTGAAATGATTTTAACTTGGATTATATTTAGAATATAAAAGAACGAATCCTATAAATTTAGAAAATCATTCGTGACTGTTTCATGATGATTGGATGTAATCTCTTTGTTGGTTGATTGATCGACTGATATGGTTGTGCATATTATCATTTACTGATTAAATAGTTGTGCTCGGCTAGTGAGCATTTGAGATTCCCAAGTGAAAGTGGGATCAAATTTCGATGGATTTCATCGGTGGATTGTAGAGAACCAGGGGAGGGTGTGATAACATTTGGGTCATAGTCGATAGATTAATGAAGAGTGCCCGATTCATACCCGTCAAGTCTAGTAAAATGACAATCAAGTTGGCCGAGTTGTATGTGATTTGATTCCATGGTGTTCCAAGGAGCATTATAAGTAACCGAGGCCCTTTATTCACTAGTGGATTTTGGAAGAGCTTACAAGAGGCATTGGGGACGGAGCTGTATCTCAGTACAGCTTATCACCCGTAAATCGATGGGCAGACCAGAAGGAACAATTGTATATTGGAGGATCTCTTGCGAGCTTGCATACTCGATTTTGAAGTCTCGTGGAACGATCATTTGCATTTGCTGGAGTTCACATACAACAATAGCTATTATTATAGCATCAATATGGCACCATTCGAAGCATTACATGACCGACTATGTAAAGCTCCATTCGTTGGTAGGAAGCATGAGAGAAACTAATACTTGGGCCAGATATTATCAGAGTGACCTCAGAGAAGATTGAGATCATTCGATAAGGAATGAAAGCCACTTAGGATAGGCATAAGAGCTATGCTGATAAAAGACGTAGGGACTTAGAGTTCTCTACCGGTGATATAGTGTTTGTGAAGATTTCTCCATAGAAATTTTTTATTCGATTTGATAGTAAGGGAAAGTTAGGGTCGAGATTCGTAGGTCCTTTTCCGATAGTAGAGAGGATTTGGTATCTAGCATATAAGGTCGACTTACCTTAGAAAATGGTAGGCGTGCACATGTGTTCCACGTCTCTCACTTGTAGAAGTTTGTGCATGAGTCAAGCGTGACGATTACACCGGACCAACCCGATGATGTTGAGATTGAAGCAAAAGCTTCGATACCTTATGGGCCAATTTTTACTGTCGAATATGATACAAAACAACTTAGGAGGAAGATGGTGGAGTTACTGATGGTTCAATAGAGCGAAAGTGAAGGCGATTGCACGTGGGAAACCGAGTAGAGCATGAGGGCTGCATATTCGAAGCTATTTGCATGGTAAGGCCTATTGTTTATCATATTTAGTTTATCATATTTATTTTCACTTTTGATATCATATAAAATAGTTTAGTATCTCGCATGCTAGGATAGGTTTACCTACACTGTTGATAGCATGACTGCTTTCTTTGGTATGTTTGATGATGGTATATGATTGTTAGGCATGCGGGGTAACCGAAGTTGACAGTTCTTTGATTTGTTTGGGGATTTCGAAGGAAAAATTTCTAAAGAGCGGAGAATGCTAGGATCCGTATTTTATATATGAGGAGATTATAAAATATTATTTTAATCTAATGAGGTCGTATGACTCTAAAACTTTGGGAAATGACTAGTAGGGACATTTTCCATCCTTAGAATTTTTATTGGATAGTTTGGACCCAAAATTGTTGTAAAGCCTATAGCTTTTGATAAGCGTTGAATTAGGGTCTGAAACCACTTCCATTAGATCAAACTTGTGGTTTCCCTTTTGTGAAGTGGTCATAATAGGAAAACCGACTTACCGTTAAGGAGATATTGCCGTTTTAAGTTCTGTTTACCACCGGACAGATTAGTAAGCGATTAAACTAAGCCTATACTTTGGCCCACTAACTAATTTCAGTAATTGTGCCTAAATGGGGATGATTGGATAGATTTAGATCATTTCCCACTTCCCGAAAACAATTTCAAACCTCTATTAACCCTATTTCATAAAAAACCCCACCTTTTTCTTACTAATCTTAGCTTAATCCATCATTAGAATGGTAATTAGTGAAGGGGATTATAGATTCATAATTTAGGTGCTTTGAATTTGGATTTGCCATTTTCCATTTCAATTTGGGGGATTAAATTGGTATTTTGGGTATTAGGCGGGTGATTATTGATCTCTCACCATCATATGCTTGTTCATGTAGTTAAAGTTAATGTTTTTAACATGATTTTGATGTTAAAATGGTTTTAAACTTTAATATAACCATAAGTCATGTATATGGTCGAATATAAATAGATTAAATTGGATTTTAAATGGTTTTCAACCCCCTTAGGGATCATATTGTAATTTTAATACAAAACTAAATCCAGGCTATATCTTGTATGCTTATCCTATTTGGATTGATTGGTATGTTTAATGAACGTCTATGGATAATGGTTACTATTGCATGTTTTGTTTTGATGTGGTTTGTTAATGTTTTAGGATAGTTAGAAACCAGTTGTTGATTTGGGTAAAACGAAGTCAAAATTGCTCAAAATAGGATAAAACTTGGAGGAGGGGAGGTGTCCACACTTAAGATCACAGCTTAATTGGAGGTTTTTTTAGTGGTGGAAATTAGGTTAGTGAAAGCTTCAGTTTAAGTCATTGGGGGAGAGTTGCTTCAGGCTAATGGGTGATAAGATTTCGGTAATGACCCAGAATTTTAGTCATTTGAATTTGAAATATTTAATTAATTTGAAATATTGAAATATTAGTTTTATAAGTCAAAGGGCTTAAATTTCAAGTATAAGGGTTATTTGAATTTGTGAATTGTGAATTTACCAAGAATAGTGAATTAAATATTAGAATTATTTAAATAGATAAATCTTGGATTTAATGTGAATAAAATGATTTCTAAGTCTTATTTAAATTTTGTTTAAACAAGGATGATAATGAAAAGCTTTTAATTTAGAATTAAAAGTGATTAAAATGGTTTAAATAATAATTCGTTTAATTAATGTGTGAAATTATCATTCTGAGACACTATCTTAGATTTTGACGAAACCAGTGCCATTGGATCCGTAATAATAAATTGTTGTACACCGACGAGTTTGTGAGATCGTGCGAGCTCGTAACGCATAGAAATTAATTACAATAAGTTAATATAATATAATTTAATTTTAAAAGCTAACCTTTTTATATGATGGAATTGGGTCCCAATACTAGTTCCATTGTGTTCGAAATAGGGATATTTTGTATAGAACACCAATGAACAAGCCTTGTTTAGAGTTCAAGATTTTGGAGGGTGAAATATGTTTGAAAATTTTCTATATAAGGACCTCACATTTCTCTATTTTCTAGAAACTAAAACCCTAACCCTAATTTGGCCGCTCCACCCAACGGCCAATATTCCTCCAGCCTCTAGAGGTCGAACTAGCTGTCGGGGTCAACATGAAAAAGGTAGGCGAGGGGAAGGGGAGTTCATTGGCGGTGACCGATCGTTGAATGGTTGAGCAAGGTGGCGTGGATCTGTGAATGAAGACTGTGGCAGTTTTGGGTCGGATCTTCGACCACAGGCGATGGGGGAAGGATAGCTCTTGGTGCGTTGATGTAACAACCCGCATATTTTACGATTATATATTTAAATGTTTTATTTAAATATAGCATCGTTTGTTGAATTTAGAGTCCAAAATGTGACTTTTTGTAAACAGTCGAATCCAGACTTGAGACCACTTCCATTGAGTTCAAAACGATGTTTACAACTTTTTTGAGTATAAACATTGATATGTTTGGAGTTGATTAGGATTTTTGGTATTTTGTTTGGGCTTTGGTGTGTCAAACTTTTACACTTAAAGGTTAAAACACAGAATGTTATATTGAAATGAAAGATTAGTTCTTAATTGTATGAATATTTCAATTTGACATTTACCTAGAAGTTTTTGGTAGATTAACCAAACATCTACATTAATCAATGCATAATCATTAAGGAAAATGACTAGAATAAGATTATAATTAGCATTTATCCAGAAAAAATGAGAAGAAAAATATTATACCATAACTATAACTTCTTCCTTTATGACAGCGATTATTATTAATATAAGAACAACATACGCTAAAAATAGAATGTACATCGTTAGAATCTAAAATAAGATAGGAGTTGCTTATATTTTTATCATAAGATTACTGGTGTAAATTTTCGGTTCGGTCCGGTTTAATATGGTTGGTTCAATCGTCCAAACCGCAACCGAACCGTATCGATGCGAGTCGGTCCGGTTTGGGGTATCTACTTTGGTTAGAAGATTCGGTGCGGGTTTCCGCACTATTTTTGCAGTCCGGTGCTGGCGGTTTCCGTACAGCGGTGCAGTTTATGCCCACCCCTACATCTTGCTACTGCCTAGATGAATAGTATAGTTGGAATGGTGACAATTATCAAGAATGTCCCGCCTAAGATCAGGAATACAAGGCATGATCAATCGATTCTTCTTGTGAAGACAACCATGAGTATCAATGCTGAAATCCCTCAACTCATCGTCATGGGATTCAAACTTACATATCTGAATAAGATGCACAAGATCTGGATCTTGCCGTTGAGCATCGGCAATACGATTCAATAAGATGGGACGAGCTACCAAACTATATAATAAGATAGGAGAATTAGAAGCTGGAGCACGATCACAAATATCACAGAGGGATAGAGTCTCCAACACATCCCACTCGGCTAACATCAAAGAAACAACAGCCGAGTGTTTGTGAATTAGCGCATCAGCAACTCGGTTCCCCTTTCCAGGAGTGTACTAGATATCGAAATCATAAGAGGCTAGGAACTCGAGCCAATGCTGTTGTCGCATATTAAGCTCTTTCTGGGTGAACAGATACTTCAACGATTTGTGATCGGTATAAAGAATGAAGCACTCGCCTAAAAAATAATGACGCCAAATCTTCAAGGCAAAGACTATGGTGGCTAACTCTAAGTCATGGGTGGCATAGCGAACTTCATTCAGACGTAATTTCCTAGAAGCATAGGCAACTACCCGATCTCTCTACATAAGCATGACACCGAGGTCACATCAACTAGCATCGGTGTAGACAACAAGATCTTGATTCCCTTCGAGAACCACAATAATAGGAGCATTAGTGAGAAGCTCCTTCAACCGCTGAAAAGAAGCTTCACACTTATCAGACCAAATAAATCGAATGCCTTTTCTAGTAAGGCTAGTAAAAGGAAGCACGATGCGGAAAAAATCCTTAATGAATCGATGGTAATAACCCGCCAATCCAAGAAAACTGCGAATCTCAGAAACATTCTCTGGCCTTTTCCATTTCTGAATGGCTTCGATCTTCAATGGATCGACAGAAATGCCATCAGAAGATATAACATGGCCAAGGAACTTCACCTTATTCTCCCAAAAGTGGCACTTGGAGAATTTGGCTTTAAGTTAATGCCGACGAAGGGTACTCAAAACAATTCTCAAGTGATGAGCATGATCGGCTTCAGACTTAGAATAAACAAGGATGTCATCAATGAATACAAGGACGAACTTATTGAGATATTCCCGGAATACTCGATTCATAAGATCAACGAAATAAGCTGGAGCGTTCGTCAAACTGAACGGCATAATGAGCCACTCATAAGAACCATAACGAGTGCGGAATGCGATAAGAGGAATGCAGTTCTCCGCAACTCATAACTGGTGAAAACCAATGGCAAGGTCGAGCTGAGAAAAGACCTTAGCACCACTCAATTGATCGAACATGTCGTCGATCCTAGGCAACAGATACTTATTCTTGATGGTTAACTCGTTAAGCTTGCAGTAATCGATGCAAAGCCTAAGAGTACCATCAGACTTCTTTACAAAGATGACCGCGACACCCTATGGTGAAGAACTAGACTGAATCAACTGCTTAGCTTCAAGCTCCAACAACTGCTTCTTAAGTTTCTCATTTTCCTTTGTAGATATCCTCGTGGAAGGATGACTAACCGGCTGCGCGCCTGGAATGAAATCAATGCGAAACTCAATCGCCCGCTTGGGTGGAAAACCCGAAACAGGCTCAAATACATCAGCGAAGTCAAAAACAATAGGAATACGAGATATGTCATCATCCTCTCGTGAGTCGAGAGAAAACAAAGATGCTTCGGAATTATCATCAACATTCTGAAGAACAAGTGAGAGCTGTGCAGACGAATCTGGATGTCGAAGATATAAAACTCTCTCAGAACAAAGAATTCTGGCATTGTATCGAACTAGCCAGTCCATACCCAAAATCATATCAAATCCAAGAAAAGAAATAATGTGCAGATTCGCATGGAAAGAAAAGGCACACAAAATAATCTCAACATCGTCACATAACATGCTACGGGTTGCTGATCCCCCGATAGGATTCGCAATCCTCAAAGAAGTAACAAGGCAAGAAACATCCAATGGAATAGCATCAACAAGCTCCTTCGATATGAATGAATGCGACGCACCCGTATTGAAGAGAACTCAAATAGAACGGTCAAGAAATAAATTAGAGCCTTCAAGAATAGTAGGAAAAGTACCTCTGGGATGAGAAGAACCACCTGAAGAATCTACCACATTAAGCTTGCCTGACTTAGCATTACTAGGAGCAATGGGACAAGATGAAACCCGATGTCCCTCTTTCTTGCAATAACGGCATACAAGAGGCTTGGGACAATCTCGAATCAAATGATCATAGGAGCCACAATTGAAACACCCCTCTTGACGAGGAGGTGCTCCACTGGACTGAGAGCTGGAACCAACAGACTTCTTCTTCTTGTTATGAGGAAAAGACTTGGACTTCTAGAAAGGAAACTTCTTCTTATTGGGGTTCTTACGAACCTCAGTCTCGTCACTACTATCCCTCTCTTTCTCGATGGCTTCGAGGTGAAGCTCCAAGTCAACTAACTCCTCAAAAGATAACTTGAGCTGGAGCATCAAAGACTTCTTCAAACCAGAAACAAACTTCAGATTCAATTTTTTGAGTTGTCTATTCTCTAATTCTTCCATAAACATACTTTAATTTGTAACACATAAATTTTTTTCTCTAATTAAAGAGTAATGAATTTAAATTAAAATCTAAGTAAGAAGCTTTGGGAAATTTTCAAGTGTTGAAAATTAAGAATCTAATTTTGAAGATAATGGGTTTAAAAACTCTAAAATTATTTGATTAGTAAAAAAGAGTATAAAAATCCATTTCTTGTGTTAACTTGCCTTTGTGCAATTATTTTACGACTTGCATTTATGCAGTCGTATGAGTTAGGTGGTATTTGGAGAAACCACCTACTTCTTATTGGGTTTTCTTTTCGTATTGTTGTCAATCTAATATCGATATGACTCCCTTCGTAGTGTTATATGGAAAGTCGTATCGATTATCATCTTGTGGGTTGGAATCCAGGATAAAGTTGTGACTAAATCCCGACTCTATTCATGAAGCTTCTAAGGAATCGATCTCACCCGATTTATCTATTGTGTAGCCTTCAATTCGTGTTCTTGCTTCGAAGGTGTAATGCCTTCGAAATAAGAATATTCTGCTCGTAAAAATTCAATGGTTCGCTAATCCCAATAACTGCACTTGGGAAACCATAGAATTTACTGAGCTATCTTATCTTAGTTTTTTGTTTTCTTGTGTTGAGGGTGAGAAACTTAAACTCTAACTTATCTACCTTCCTTTGCTTGATGAAGTAAATCGTGTTGAATACAGCTCTTCTCTAGAAATTGCGAGGATGCAATTTTTATAAGGGGGGAGTCTGTAACAATCATGGTTTTGGTGATTACCTGTAATATTAAATTATGACGGTGGTTATAATTTAATTATGTAAAATAAAATAAATTGGAGATTTAAAAATTGTTTATTTTGAATAAACGATTTTGGAAAAAATAAAATGGAGTTAATATGATAATGTTGGTAATAAATGGTGGAAAATGGAAATATGTTAATTGGTGATTTATTGAATTAAATAAAAGATAAAAAGAATTAATTCAATAATAATTTGTTGAAATAAATGAAAAATATTGAAAATAAAGTTTTAAAAACTTTATTGTGTTTTTGGGAGAATATGAGCATTATAGGATTTTAATTTGAGAAAATGCAATAATTCTAGTAATTATTGCCAAATGTGTCTTTTATTGATTTTTAAATGAAGTATTAAAATTTTATATGTTGTATAATGTAAATAAAAAGAGGAAATATTGGTTAAAAATAATATTTGATTATAAAAATGATGTTAATATGGTTTGTTGTATTTAATTATACAAGAAAATAATTTTTATGTAATTTTTTGGTGCTAAAATACCATTTTAATGTAAATTAAAGTGTAAATTGTATATTTAATTAAAAGTAAGAGTTTATAATAATGAAAAATATTTTTATGACAAAATTATCTTTTATTAGTTATGAAAATATTTTATAAACATGGAAATATGATTGTAGGATTTTATTGTATTGGAAACTTGTAAATATAGGTTGTAAATATAAGTGTAATTTGAGAAATAAGTATTAATTAGTATCTTAGGCTAATTAATCCTTATTGGGTCTAAGCCCATTAACTTACACTAGCCTGCAGAAGCAAACTCTTTCTTCTCAAAATTTTGTACGTTCATTTTCTTCTACAGTAAAACAAAAGAGAGAACAAAAGAAAACTTTCCCGCCTTGCCAAAAAAGAAGAAGAAAACTTTCCTCTTTTCTAAACCTAGACTTCAAATCTTCAATTTCTGCACTAATTTGCTGTAAATAATCAAATAAAAGTTATTTTTCTCAGGTTAAAAACCAATTCTAATCCATCAAATTCTGATTTTGAGATTTGGTTGGGTGGGTAATTCTATTTTTCTTTTTGCATGCTTCTGTACTGTTGTTTCTTAGGTCGTTGAAGCTATTTCAAGAGGAAAGCTCTCAACTTTCTTCATGTTTGATCTTCAAATTGTTAAGGTGAGGGTTCCCTCACACATTCTAGCTTGTTTCAGGTTTCATAGTGCTGAATTGGATTGTTTAATTTGCAAATTCGTTTGCTGTAACGTTTATTTTCTGAGCAGCTGCAAACATGGCCTGAATCCATGTTTGAGACAACGTATCTCTTTCGTTTCCTGTCAAAATTCATTGATTCTTTCTACAGTTGAAAGTTAAAGTGTTATACAATATGCATAAATTTTTTTAGTTCAATCAGATGTCATTTGGTCATCCGTTAGTCATCTGAAAGATGAACCCGAGATGGTTTTCACGCCTGAGCACATTCCCGTTTTCTGAGCTGCAGCAAACATGGTTTGAGTCCATGTTTGAGACAGCATATCTCTTTCCTTTTCTGTCAAAATTGCATGATTCTATTTCCGATTTAAATTATAATTGTTGAACTTTATGCATGTCAAATTTCAGGTCATTCCAACCTCTGTAGTATATAGAAATCTGCTGCCGAACTTTGATTCGGAGCATGTTTTTGCTCCAGATTTTCACAGTGAAATCATTGCCTGGGTACAACTTTGAGACATCATAACTTTCTCATACCTTGTCAAAATTGTGTGATTATTTTTCCATTTTAAAGTATAGTTGTTGAATTTTATGCATGTCAAATTTTAGGTCATTCCGACCTATGTAGCCTATAGAAACATGCTGTCCAACTTTGAATTGGAGCATGTTTTGCTCCAGCTGTTGACAGTGAAATCTGGCTGTGTGTCCAGCTTTGGGAGCTTATATCTCTCTTGTTTCTTGTCAGATTGTGTCCATTCTTTTTTCGATAGTATTGTTGTTAAACTCTATGAATGTCAAATTTTAGGTCATTCCGACCTCTGTAGCTTATAGAAACTCGCTGTCAAACTTTGAATCGGAGCATGTTTTGCTTCAGCTGAAAATTTGAGTTGTTTTTACTTGGGTTTCTGAAACAAATTCTGATGTTGATTTCTATAGGCTTTGATCCTATATGGACAAGCCAATATTATACTAAATCCATACATTGGATTAGTAAGGTTATGTGTGTATTTTGAATGTTGATTTCATGAAGAATTTTGTGCATTTGCTGACACCGTGCACATTTTATAAAATAATTTCTATAAGAGACTTATATATATATATTGCTATCGCTTTGGGACAAACGTTTTTTATGGATTTGTTTTAAAAATGAAATCGCCTGAAAGCTATATAATATACAATATTTTCAATATATAGAGTTTTTCGAAGAAAATATTCGAAGGATTTCAATTTTTTTATAAACTCGTTTTCTCAAAAAAAAAATTCTATATAAAATACACGTTTTTGCACTCTTCGAGCATATGAGAAAGAGAATTAAACGATTTAGTAAAACACATAGTATGAGACACGTGCGTTTACTTTTTCGGTTAATTCCGGACTTGTTCGTTTGAAGCTATTGACCTCGGGTCGTATTTGCCGATGAGATGAGGCAATTGTTGTGATTTAGATGATTTTTTTTCTAGTGTGGCATTGACTATCAGTTAGTAAACTGATAAGTGAGAACATATGGTATGGGACGCACTATTACCGCTTTTCAGGTTTCTATCTAAGAGTTTGTGACACATTCACGATGTTATTGCCAGTACTTAGGTTGTTGGGCCACTTATTGGACTGTTGGGTCCTATGTATATATATAGCTGTTGGGCTAATCATGGACCATTGGTTCTATTGAGACTGTTGGGTCTCTTATACACCGTACTTGGCAGACTGTTAGGCCACTTATTGAACTGTTGGGTCCTATTTATATATATAGCTGTTGGGCTAATTTTTGGACTGTTGGGTCCTATATTTTATATTGTTGCTTTTCTAGATTTCTTTATGATGATTTCTAGAATTTTGATGATTTGTATATGTTTTCACCATGTTTGCCTTTGTTGGATTATTTATATAGCCTGAGTGCTATTATGTGGATTATATGGTGATTACATTTTGGAGTTTTGAACTCTTTGTTGAGTTCTATATATTGTGATTCATAGTTGACATTCTTTGGCGTTTTTGAGATTTGTAATCTCCTATTTTGGAGTTATGGTTGTTGGAAGCCATTATATTGGCTATTGTTATGCCGATGATATGAGGCGTACATTTGTGATATTTGATGTTGTTGTTTAACTTAGCCATTATATTGGCTATTGATTATGCCGATGATATGAGAAGTACATTTTTGGATATTAGGTTGTTGTTGAACTCGCCTCTTTCGAGAAACCCTTGTGATATATATTTAGAGTTGCTTCTTCCCTTTAGAGAAGAATTGTTATCATTTATCTTTGTACCTTACTTACCTCATTCTAATTAGTTGTTTAAGCTAGACGGACCCATGTATTTTTATATACTCGGGTCAGACCGAGTTGTTTCAGGTTAGTTACATGCTATAGGACTTTGCTATGCTGCTTCCACCTTGGATATTCTACTTATCTCCTTTTGTGTAGTTTTGTAGTCGTTTTGTATGACTCAAATATGTATCTATTGTTTTGACTCATTGTATATTGTGTGGTCCTTGTACCACTTCTGATGTATCATTTTGTATTGTACTGGGATGTATCTGTGTATATGTATATATATATATATATATGTTTGACTGCTGTTCTGTGATGTGTTGTATATATTGTTGTTATATTTTGTTCTAATAGATCCGCTAGCCACTGTAGTTTTGTATTAAGCATTTATTGAATATGTCGATCCACTTGAGAATGGAAAAAAAAATAGAGCACTAAATCGATGTATTTAATATATGTTTAAGACAAAGCTATAGATAGTTGCTCCTAACCAGCCCTATTCTCCGCATTAGTACCCAGTAATACTCTTTGTTAATGTGGGTCTCAGGGTGGGGCATCACAGCTTGGTATCAATGGATCTATATACCCTGGATCGGTGGAATGGATCTAGTATCAGCTTCGGCTATTGGTGAAGACACTGAAAATTAGGATTTTTCTATTAGTCCTTGGCAGAGAAATGGTCAAACGAGTTATCATATGTCCAAGGCACGTTGAGTGACAGTGAGTATTTTTTGATGGATGCTATGTTTGCTTTGGTTGTTTTCTCATGATCTGTTACTCTAGGGATGTCGTATGATTTAGGTATTATGGATGTGGATTCCTAGACACCTGATATTGTACTTAGAGTGTACGTAGTACACCTTTATGATGTTGGTAGAGTAGCATATTATCGATGTTATGTGTTAACACTTTGGTTCCAGGGATAGGTCAGGTATGGTTCCTATACCCATGTTCCTTACTATATTAACATGTATAGTATTTTGAGATTTCTTATCGCTCACACCATACTGTTGTCTGACTCATGATTTTATGCTTTACTTCTTATTATCTTGGGTACTGTTCAATAAGCAGACTAGGTAGCATGTTTAGGTGGTATGTAGTTGTTGTATAGAGTATAAGCAGAAGATGATGCTTCCTCGTATTATATATGGACTAACTGCTTATTCTGTTGTGCGACGTTGTGGAGCCTGGACAGTGTTTACTTATGACATTTAGAGACAATTTATATTTTGGGTGTATTATCAGTTGTATAAATTGTATCACTATCTTGTATAACTTTATAAACCTGTGTACTCTGATATTGTGGTTCACTTAGTTATTTAGTTTTGCATGTTTTATATCTATGATTTTATTATTATATTTTATTCGATGCTCGGTGAAATATACAATAGGTTCTTTGCTTATTTCTCTTCTCCCTTGACTGTTATCCAACATTAGTTGGGCAACACACAAGCGCACCGTACAGGTATATTATGTGCCAGAGGTGTAGGGCCGTCGTTACACCCTCACATGACATGAAGATCATACATGCTTATATATATGTTGTTACATTGCTAAATATATCTCATCCAAGTATGTGCATGTTATGAATGTTTAGATGATTATTTGTGTATGTCGTGTACATCGTGCATGTGATGCACGATACATGAGTGTGCGAGTTACATTTTCTATCCTTTGAGAATTTTGAGCACGAACTTTTTTTGAGGGGAAGAGAGAGCGATACCCCATAAAATTCGATAATTATTTTAAGGGAATTTTAGTAATTTTAATTAACAAAGGAAAAAATTGTAATTTTACAAACAATAAAGTTTGACCATGGAAGTTGCAACACTGCGTATATCAGATTTATTTTGATCTATTTCAGCTATAAGAACGTCAGAATCAGAGATCATAAGAAGGATATACGAATTTTAACCGCGGATTCTTAGTAGGTTGAATCGGGTCGAAGATCATATGGTTCAAAATTTTAAAATTTAAAATGTTGTTCCTCTAGTTAAAAATTTAGAGACAACATATGAATGAACAAAAATGAATTATTTGAAGTATGATGCAATATTATGAGTTTTTGTGATATAAATCATGATATTAAAGATTGTTTAGGAGGATTATATACATATATGATGTTATATTATATGTAGATTTCACCTTTGACCATTTTAGAAAATTACGTAAATTTATTTATTGATTTATACACAAATTAAATAACGGCAGTATACATTAGTAAAATATAATGATTAATGATAAAAACTAGTATATAAATTATATGGTATAATATGGAATGATTATATACATATTATAATGTTAAATAAATTTATAATAGTGTAGAAATGAATAATAATGGAAATATAGATGATTAAAGCTGAAATCAAGAAGTAATAAAGAAATCAGGAGAGAAAAACTAGAATAGCGTAACTATTGAAATTACACAGCCACCGGTCGCCACTTCACCACTCGACTGGTGGGACAACTAGTCCACTTGTGACTATTTCACTAGTCGACTATTTCCCTTTTCCTGGGTCAGAATGAACCTTGACCCAAGAAGAGCCAAATTGAATGGGTCTAGTGCATCGAGATCGGGTTGGTGCGATTCTCAAACCAGACGGATAATGTGGTTTTGACCTTTGTATAGCAAGATGTGTATGGTGTTGGATGTATGGATGAAATAATTATTATTCAATGATCATATTGTGTTATATTCAATGTAATTTTCTCTTATGGCTTGTCATGGCGTCATGAATCGAACATTTCTAGTATGTGGATTGTGAGAGAACGGATGTTCATATGCAAGCATCGATCGATTTTGGTTAGATAATTTTATCAAACAGATACAAAGCTGAAGACTTAGGAAACTATGAAGAAAAGGCTAAAATATGATCAAGCGAAACCATTTAGCACCGACCAAAACCAGTCGGTGTCAAATGGTATGAATGTTGAGATATTATTATTATGACGATTTCTTCTTGGCTGCAATTTCGGACCTGGATGATTACTTGTTCAAACTTGTTCTATCTGCTATGGTGGTGGAGTACACCTATAAATAGAAGATTTTGGACAAAGAAAGAAGGAACTTTTGATTTCTACTTAGATCCTGGCATGGAATTGATGCCATTCTCGAAAGCAACTTATTTCTAGATTTAAAATTGTTGTAAACTTGGTTTTATTGTTAGAGTAATCTGAAATAACATTGATGTGGATGTAGTAACCGATCTACTTTAAAAACTTTCTATGTTCATTCTCTATTTTGGATTCTTACTCTTTTAATTTTAATTTTTGGTCGAATGGGAGGGTTTGCCTATATTTTGAGCAAATAATTATATACAAATGTTACTGGAGTTTTGGCCAAGACTAAACTCTAGTTATCTTAAAGTGATATAGTATCGATACAAAGAACATGTGTATATTACATCGTTATTTAAGAGTACAACTTAAGTTGATCTAAAATATGATTTTACGGAAAATACATGTAAGCGAGGAATTCAGTCAAACTATCACATCATCAGCTAAGGTGACGTGGATGTTAATATTTGATTTTTCAATATTAGTCACCGACTAAATTCACACCTATGAGTCACACAACCATATCTGTGTAGTCTTTGAAGTACCACTTGATTTAATTAGTTTATCATATGTTAAGAATTAATTCATATTTAAGAAATATTAATTGTGAGTATGTTTAATATTTTGGGCGCTTTTAGTAATTTTGGTATCTCTTGGAAATTTTCTAGATACCATTAGTAATTATTTTGGTGTGTATAAAAATGTTACATATATATTTATTAATATATGATATTAATACATTTTTAAATGGGTTTAAATACGAAAAAAAGGGGGTCGAAAATTAAAGTTAAGGAGTCAACATGGGGAGACTAGCCACACATGTTGGAATATACAAAGTTTGGCTTTGGCTTTTAAGAGTGAGTAATTAGTGGTAGATAACTCTCTTAAGGCTCCTCTATAAAAGGCATCACAAACTAATTCATTAAAAAAAATTACATTTTCCAACACCAGTCGTCTATAGCTTAATAGCCACAACCCATTACTTACCTCTTCTTCTAAATATAACACTCAATTGATGGTAAAACTCAACACCTTGCAAGTTTGGGTAGTGAACTTAGAATCCTAGGAGATACACATAGATCAACATGTAAATAGTGGCAAGATCATTAAAGGCAATTTTATATTTTTCATAGATCCACATATATGTTATGTCCAAACCTTTGTCTTTGATAATATTTCCATACATACAATTTGTCTAATAATTATAGAATTAACAAATTATTAATATAAATCATATATACAAATCAACATGCTTTTAAAATATAAATCATGTTAATATGAATCAAACTAATTTTTGGCCTATAATCAAAATCGTATTGTGAAAACTGTTTTATATAAAATGTTGAATAATTTCATCGTTCATATATTATCATTCAAAACATCAAATATAATTTTGGTTTAAATTAATGTATATATATTTTAATTAACCAAAATATATGTATACTTCATTCAAAAAATATTTTGGTCAAAAAATAATAATTAAATTTAATAATGTTAATTTATTGGATTTAGTCAAAACGTTATATATTCATATTTATGATTTTGAATTTTAAATCCATATGGTATTTTGAAACTGTATGTTTGTATTAAATTCAAATATTAAGTACATTTAGCCTAGTTAAACTAAATTTCAGTTGAGATATTTTAAACTCTTAAATTTTGAATCTAAATAAACATCTTCTTATTTTGTTAAGCTGACTAGACATTATACAATAAATTTGATTTCTAATATATATAAAATATTTTCGAAGTTATATATTACATGTATATGATATTATAATTTATTTGAATGAGGTAATACATTATATAGATATATATGTATATATTGTAGATATAAATCCCAATATCTATATGTTCGTGTATATAAATATTATTCAAATGTCATGTTACTTTTGTTTTATATTACCATGTTATATATATATATGACATTTGCAATATACATCATATATATGTGAAACATAAACACATTAAATAGAATGAACAATTCATTTAACTAGTAATTGTACAAGTTTTATATGTGGAAGGTGGAAGGTTTAAATTTACCGTATATTAGACAAACAACTCATTATAACTAGTAATTATAAATTGTTTGCACAAAAAATGGACAAACACCTCAAAGTCGTTTGATTTAATTGATTTTCTGTTGTTCTTAGTGATTTGGGTGATTTATGCAAATATATGAAAAGCAGGGACTAAACTGTAAAAGACACACAGATTTATAGTGGTTCAGCCAGAATGTGCCTACGTCCACTTTATATATTATTTCTCTTTTCTTGTTTAGATTACACGTACAAAGCTTTGATATAAGTATCTGAAAGTTGTTTGAAAGTTCTCTCCGTGCTTGAGTTCTCAAACTTGTCCCCCATTGTTGTACCCCTGCCCCTCTATTTATAGAGTGAGGTTGTGGGTAGGGGTCTTGGATGTATATAGCTGCTGGTGGGCCTGGGCTGATGCAATCTGGCCTGGTAGCGTTGGTTCAGCATTGCTTTTGCTCGGCAGTACTTTGATTCGGCGGTAGGTGGTAGATGGTTTGATTCGGCATCACTTGGTTCGGCGGCAGATGGTAGATGGTTTGGTTCGGCGTCACTTGGTTCGGCGGCAGCTGGTAGGTGATTCGGCATCACTTGGTTCGGCGGCAGCTGGTAGATGGTTTGGTTCAGTAGTAACATTGGTTCGGTAGATTCGTTGGTCCGGTGGAGACGTTGGCTCGGTGAGGTCATTGGTTTAGTGGTGTTGGTCCGCTTTGATTCGGAGGGTGGCTGGTCCGGTTGTTCTGGTGGCTCGTCCCTTGCTTCCTCGTGTTGGCTCGATGATGGTAGAAACATACCCAACATTTTCCCCCCAAAGTAGGGCATATGTTTAACATATGTCGTGCTTTGTTTCGGTTTGACAACCATATCCGGCCTGAGAATCCAACCGGCTGGTCTGGTTATCCAACCTTCCCCTATAAGTAGGAGACACAGGCCTTCGTCTTTTCTTACCGAACGAGATAACCGAACCATCTTTTGAACTGCCGAATCAACACGTGCCGAGCCACTCTCAGCTGCCGGACCAGGTTAGTTTACTTCTGCCGAATGACTCCTTAATGTTCTTCATTTTACCGAACGGGTTTGACACCGAATGGTCTCGAGAATTTTTAATACCGAATGAGTTTGGAAGTATAAGGCCGAATGATATCTATGTTTTGAATCGCCGAATGAATCTTGGGCTAGAATTGCCGAATGTAACTTAATACCGGACGGTCTTGATGTAAACTTGCTTGTTTTATACTTCTACATCCTTCGTTCTAACAACGTGCCTTTTTGTGTTTGCAGATAAATGTCTCAAAGAGTGGAAACCCGATCAGAGAAAAAGAGATCTCAGGATAGAGAAGAGCCTTCCTCAGTGCCCCCAGCTCAGCCAGGATCTGCCCGTCATGGGCCCACCCCGAGATCATTGGTGGATGGATACGGTCCTCAGGAACTTCTTAACTTGCCTCTTGATTGCTTCCCTAGCTCACTCAAGGGCGAGCAACTTGATGTTATATCTCGCTCTTTCGGGATCGACCGAGCACGCATGTTATTGCCGGATGCGGGAGTGATGCCGTATGATCCTCCCGAAGGATACTTTGCCTACAGCAGATACCATTGCATGTGTGGTGCCATCCCGCCTCTCAACGCTTGGGTAGTCAGCTTTCTCACATATCTAAAGGTAGCTCCATTCCAGCTTCAGCCCAACTCCTATGCCATTCTGGTGAGTCTCTTCGTCATCTTCCAGAGGAGATATGGACGTCCTCCTTCCAATCGGGAGATCCGGTATTTGTACAACTTAAGAGGCTATAAGAAGGGGTCTCCCTACATCAGCTTGGAATCGGCCGTATCCTTTAAGCCGGTCCTGGATTTATACTCCAAGTATAGCATGTTCAAGAAGGAATGGTTTTTTGTCAGGGATGACTCCATTTCTATTCGGCGCTTTACCTCCGGATGTAAGTCAAAGCTTTATTTTCAATTCCCGTTCTGGTTGCAATGCTCCTTCTTATGTGTTTTTATTTTTTGCTAGTGACAGGTGGTTTTGCGGTCGTGGAGAATGATCGCCTGGTTCAGACGGCAGCAGAAATAGAAGCTATTACTGGAAGAGATAGGTCGGCTGCTTACCTGATCAGGAACGCTACACTTTTGGAGTACAACTTGATCCTTCCACAGCAGTCCGTGGACAAGCAGAGGGACACGGCTGAAGAGAAGGCTGCCCAAGCTAAAGAAGGAGCCGAGTTGAAGAGTAGTAAAAGGAGGCCCTTTCCGAAACACCCAGTTGCCGGGGGGAAGAAGCTCAAAAAGTCTGACGGTCCCTCTCCCAGCACATGTCCAGATATCCCGGAGGAGGGAGACGTGGAGGAGGAGCAAGGAGAAGATGGAGGAGAAGGCGCTGGAGGTGGCGACGGTGTCGGGGCTTTGTCTTCTGGGCAAGTAGGCGAGATGCAAGAGTGGACGGATGATGCTTTCCGCCAAGCCTTCGAAGGTTTGGAGGGGATGGAGAAGTCCAAGAAAGCCGATAGAGTTGGGACCGGCGTCGATTTATCTTCCGGGAGCGCCTCTACTGAAGCAACTTCGGCGGTTCAAGGTGAATTTCTCTTTACTCTTTTAATTCTTGAATGATGGCTCAATACATGTTGGTGACACTTGGTTTTCATATCAGGAGCGGGTAAAACGGCGAAGACCTCAGATCTTCGGCACAGGCTTGAACAATACAAGCTCTCCAAAGCTTCCACCAAGCCTAAGCCTTCTACTAACCGCCCGAGAGACATAATCGGCTATCGTCCTCTTCTCGGAGTTATCGAAGAAGATATACAGAAGAGGAAGAGGAGTCGATCTTCGTCTGGACCTCTTCTTGGACCCCAGGCCCCACTCCAGCCTATTCACAACATTACAGAGGAGGATACCGAGCTTATGCCCTCCCCCCATCCGTCTGAGAATCCAACCGTCATCCCAATAGATCATCCTGGCTTAGTACGCAATCCGTTTGCGGGTCATCCGGACCTTGACCCGGCATCTCATGACATCTCTTTTGATGAGGTTACTGGTGAGCACCTTCTTCCTCGCAATCCTATGGTAAGGGTGCTTGATGAGGCCAAGTCCCTGGACCTTGATTTGCTTACTACTCGGATTGTCGCTATGGGGGACGAAGCTAAGGCAAATATCGACCAGGTTGCCGAGGAGACCAAGAAGTTGATGGGGCATCATGCCCGACTGGTCAAGGCCGGGGAGGAAATTGGGAGTGCCAACATAAGACTGCGGTTAGTGGTTTCCGACCAGGCCAAGCAACTCGCCGATCAGGCCATCTAGATCTCTCAGCACGAGGCCGCCTCCGGACGACTAAAGAAAACTATGGAAGAGGCCAGCCGGGCCGAACTGCGGAAAATGGAGGCTATTTGCAAGGAACGGATTGATATGGCCATTGCCACGGTGGATGAGGTTTGAAAAGCGGATCTTGAGCAGATAGAGGAGTTATCTGGGAAGCTTGAGGCCGCAGAGCTTGCTCAAGCCAAGTTGAAGGAGGAGATGGAGGCGATGCGGAAATCCCTTCAGGCCGACTGCTCGAGATACCAATTGGAGAGAGATGCTGCTGTTGTAAGGTTGTCGGCTTCCGAGGCCCGGACGAGGGAGCTTGAGGAGAACGAGGGGATGATGGACGAAATGCTCCAGGATATGTACTTCCGTACTTGGAAGCAGGGCAACCTCTCCTGGATGGATGATTATCCCCGGGTCATGGCTAGGGTTTATCTTCGGGCTTTGGAGGAGGCTAGGGCTGATGCGGATAAGGAGGGTGGTGTGGCCTTCAGGATGGATGTGGTTACCGCCCAGTTTACCAAGGAGGAGAAGGTGGCGGTGAAGGAGGGCATGCGGTTGCTTGCAGCTGAGGAGGCAGGTGTGCAAGTAGAGGATGATGATCACGATGATCAAGGAGCAGATGTTGGTAAGTTTTCCTTTCTAGTCTTTCCGTTAACTTGGTCGCTTATCACTAATGAATTCTTTCTCTGATCGGACAGGCGGGCAACAGGACAAGGATAAGACTTCGACGCAGCCGGCTCCTTGATTAGACCTGGATATCTTTTTGTAGACTTGACATTGTTGTATATGTTAGTTTCAAAATAGTAACGTAACTCTTAGGTTGTAATTATGCTACTTGTAATAAATAGCTCTATTCTTGACGTGTAATTCTTTAACTTAAGCTGATTCTGTTGTCTTTTGAATGTTTTTTTTTATTTTTTTTATTTTGACATGTTGTATGAGAAATATAGCTATGCATATTCTTGTAATTAAATTGTGTTTGATGTCAGGTTCTTGTTTAAAACATAATTTCATGACTTGCAATGTTAGCGTGAGGTGTGAATAAATTATAGCCACGTGTTTACTCATGAAAGAAGGAAATACCGCCCTTTATATTTTGCTGGTGGATGGCAGCTTTGAATGTCTTGTGTGACCGAGTACGGAATGCAGTCCAGTATTTTGCTGTGAGTGTCCGCTTCCATTAGCGAACTCTCTTGTTCTGTGTCCTGTACTTCAGGGATTGTTACAGAGGATAGGAGAAAAGTTTCTTAAATAAAATTGAAATATGTGAAATAGTAAAACTTCCAATCACAGAAGGCCTTCGATGTGCTTAAGTTCGTGGCAAACGGGCTTTGTAGTCACTTTCCCTAGCTGTGGGTCTTGGAGACATTTGTCACCCATCTTACGCCTCCGCGGGGAGTTAATTCTTTTTTACCACAGCCGCACTTAAGACACATCGGAGCCGAGATCGCGCACAGTAACTACCCGGGCCATTATGGCCCGTAATCGTGGGTATTATTCGATTTACTGTGGCCGGCTAGCGTGGGTGCCGATCGTCAACCATGAACTGCCCCTGGCTGGCCACACCTTATGTTGGGGCTTATAGTCGGTTCACAGTTGCCGGCAAGCCGAACGCCGTAATGAGCTGCCTCGGCTATAGTCGGCCTTCTCGGTGGCTTATAATCGGCTCATTACAGTTGGCTTTAAGGGCCGTCGCGAGCAATGAGTTAACCCGCAGCAGAGGGATGCCGGAGCAAAAGTGTCTCATTGGCGAGGGCATAGATTCGCATAGTACCTGTTAGGTCTTGTCCGGGTGAAGTTGCGCTGTGGAGTGCTTTGAATGGAAATGCTACATGCATAGGATTTTGTTCAACAGAAAAGGATAAAGTTAACAAGCAGCCAAGATATAAAGGGACAAGTTAAAAAAGAGACAAGGTTTTTTAAAGTGGTTCGGCGTGAAAATGCCTACGTCCACTGATTCTCTTTGTTAATTCACTTCATATGGGCAGTACAAGTTAAGAAAAGTATCGACGGAGGTGTTGGATGTCCCATGCCCTCTGGAACACCTCTCCGTCCACTGTTGACAAAATATAAGCTCCATTGTGGAGATTTTTATGAATTACATATGGTCCGTCCCAGATTGGATCCAGTGCTCCAGGGCGAGGGAAGATTCGCTTGAGGACAAGATCCCCTTCTTGTAAGGTACGATGCTTGACTTTGGAGTTGTAGTGTGCTGCCACTTTTTGCTTGTGGGCTGCTGCTTTGAGGGCTGCGTCATTTCTTCTCTCCTCAATTAGATCCAAAGACAAGTGAAGGAGTTCTTCGTTCTCTTCTGGGTTATAGTGGATCCTACGGTGGGAAGGCACGATGGTTTCAACTGGGAGCATAGCCTCCGATCCGTATGCCAAAGAGAAAGGAGTATGCCCCGTTGATGTTCCGAAAGATGTGCCATAGGCCCACAGTGCCGTAGGCAGTTCATCCACCCAAGCGCCCTTTGACTTTTTGAGTTTCTTTTTTATTAGAGTTTTCAGAATTTTGTTGACGGCTTCGACTTGTCCGTTTGGCTGGGGATAAGCTACGGATGAGAAGCTCTTGTGAATTCCGTGCTCTTGGCACCAGTTGGCGAACTCCTCGCTGTCAAACTGAAGTCCATTATCCGATATAATTTTGAATGGGACTCCATACCTGCATAGAACATTTTTGATCAAGAAGTTAATAACTTTCGCTGATGATACTTTATTTAGGGGTTCTGCTTCCACCCATTTGGTGAAATAGTCGACCGCCACTATAGCATACTTGGCCCCGCCTCAGCCCATTGGCAGCTCGCCAATCAAGTCAATTCCCCATACTGCAAAGGGCCAAGGGCTGGTCATTTGAGTAACCTCGGTTGTTGGTAGCCGTGGAATCTTAGCAAACTTTTGGCATCTGTCACATTTTTTGACGAAATCTAAGGCGTCCTTGCTTAAGGTGGGCCAGAAATATCCATATCGAAGTATCTTTTTTGCTAAAGTTTGCCCTCCGGTGTGATCTTCGCAGCTTCCTTGATGAATGTTGGATAAGATTTCCTTGGCTTCCCTCCCAGCGACACACCTTAATAACGGGTTAGAGAATCCGCGCCGATAGAGGATGTCTTCTTGTATTGTGTAGCGGGAAGCTTTCCTCAAGATTTTCTTGACTTCGTTACGCCCGTTGGGTAGTGTGCCGCTTTGTAAGTAGTCTCGGATGGGAGTCGTCCAAGTTGCTTCTTCGGTTGCAGCTATCAGATTCACTTGCTCAAAACTTGGGGTCAGTTGCTTTGAGATGGTTACTGCTCCGAAGATGGCGCTGTCTCTCACACTTGCTTGCTTTGCCAATTCGTTGGCCTCTTGGTTCTCTTCCCGAGGGATGTGTTTGACTAAGTAGTGGTCCAATCGGCTGAGAAGCAACTTGGTCTTCTTTAAATATGCTATGAGTCGTTCTTCTCGAGCTTGGAATTCTCCTAGTATTTGATTAACAATAAGTTAAGAATCGCTATGAAGACACAAAGAATTGGCTCTGATTTCTAAGGCAAGTTATAATCCAGCTATCACTGCTTCATATTCTGCATCGTTGTTGGTGGTAGCGAACTCCAACCTTATAGCATAGTGCAGCTTATTTCCCCTGGGAGTGATTATTACCACACCTGCCCCCGAGCCTTGTTCGTTTGATGCACCATCCACAAAGAGATTCCACTTGATGTCTTCTGCTATTTCCAATTGCTCCTTATCTTCGTTGGCACTGAATTCTGCAATGAAATCAGCCATGGCTTGTCCCTTGATGGCGGTGCGAGGGTGATAGGTGATATCATACTGACTTAGTTCAATGCACCATTTAAGTAGTCGCCCAGAAGTGTCGGGACGATGGAGTACCTGCCTCAGTGGTTGATCGGTCAGAACTTTGATGGAATGGGACTGGAAGTAGTGACGCAGTTTCCATGATGTGATTAGTAAACAGTATGCTAGCTTCTCGAGTTTAGGATATCTGACTTCTGGCCCCGTAAACCTCTTACTTATGAAGTAAACTGGCCGCTGCGTGCGGTCGTCTTCCCTTACCAAGGCAGCGGTTAGGGCGTGAGATGACACAGTAAGGTATAGGTATAACTCTTCGCCTTCGTTTGGAGTCGAGAGTCCCGGTGGTCTCTAGAGGTGTTCGATTAAGTTAAGGAAAGCGGTTAAGCATTCGTCAGTCCATTCAAACTTTCCTTTGTCTTTCTTTAGAGCTTCGAAAAAGGGGACGCACTTGTCCGTTGCTTTGGAGATGAATCGGCTTAGGGCGGCCACTTATCCATTCAGGCTTTGCATTTCCTTTCGAGTGGAAAGTATCTTGATATCCCTTAGCGCTCGGACTTGTTCAGGGTTTGCTTCAATCCCTCTGGCATGGACGATGAATCCCAAGAATTTTCCTGATGATACTCCGAAGGAGCATTTTAGAGGATTCAACTTCATTCCATACTGGCGAAGTACTTGAAACATCTCGCCTAGGTGGCTTACATGATCGTCGGCTTTCCATGACTTTACCAGCATGTCATCCACATATACTTCCAAAGTTTGTCCTATTAGCCCTGCAAACATCTTGTTGACGAGGCGCTGGTAGGCGGCTCCTGCATTTTTAAGTCCAAAAGGCATTACCTTATAGCAGTATAAACCCCGGTCAGTGATGAAACTAGTGTGGTCTTGATCGGGAGTATGCATAGGGATTTGGTTATATCCTGAGTATGCGTCCATAAAAGATAAGAGCACGTGCCCGGCTGTGCTGTCTACAAGTTGGTCGATTCGGGGAAGTGCGAAGCAATCCTTTGGGCAGGCGTCGTTTAGGTTGGAGAAGTCAATGCATTTTCGCCACTTCCCATTAGCCTTCTTTACCAGTACCGGGTTAGCGATCCATTCCGGGTAGATGGCTTGTCGTATGAAGTCATTGGCAAGTAGATTCTTTACTTCTTCATCGAGGGCTGCTGATCGCTCTGCCCCCATACTTCTCTTTCTTTGTTTTACGGGCGCCTTGGTAGGATCGATGTTTAGTACATGGCATGCTACGTCGGGGGAGATTCCGGTCATGTCAGCATGTGACCATGCGAATACATCCAAGTTGTGGCGGAGAAAGTCGATGAGTTGCTCCTTCAACTCTGCTTTTAGTTGGGACCTAATTTTCAATAGTTTACTCGAGTCATGTTTGTCTACAGATACAAATTCCATAGCCTCTGTAGGCTCGGCGGTGGCCTCTTCCTCTTTGTCCCTGGGGTCTAATTCATTGAAAGGATTGCTGGTATATCGAAGAGGAGGGGCTTTCTTTAGTTGCTATGCTTCCAAACTTTTTGTGCAGAGGGCAACCTCTACACCCTTCCCTTTATCCTTCCTGAGATTGTTGCAAAGTTCTGTTACATAGCAGTCTCGAGCAACGTCCTGGTCTCCTTCTACTTCCCCTACTCCATTGTCCATTGGAAATTTCATCTTTAGGCACCATGGGGCTAGGACAATTTGGAAGTCAGACAAGGCTGGCCTTCCTAAGAAGGCGTTGTAGGCCGAGTGGTTTTCTATTAGCACAAATGTCTGTTTACGCACAACAGAGCGGGGATGACTTCCAATTTCAACAAAGAGGTCCAGTTGCCTGAGGGGCATCTTTGCATCTCCAGTGAAACCGTGTAGTGGTTTATTGCAGGGAGATACATCCTTCATTGATAGTTTCATTTTGTCGAATGCATGTTTGAACAGGATATTTACTGAGCTTCCAGTGTCTACTAGAATTCGGTAAACTTCGGCGGGACCGAGCCGGGCAGAGATAACCATGGGATCCATGTGAGGGTATTGCCTTCCTTCTAGGTCACGCTTACCGAATGTGATGTCATCACTTTCTTTCCGCTTCGGGTGGCACTCTTCTATAACCGAATTTACATAGTCTTTATTGTCTCTAAGCGACTTTCCATATCTTTCCATCTCTTTCCAGCTTCTGTCTGCGATGTGTGGTCCTCCCGAGATGGTATGGACCACTATCTTCTCTTGACTAGAGCTGCTAGTGTTGCGGTTTCCTCTGCCGATCTCCGGTGATGGTAGCCTTGGGTTCTCATTGGCAGGAGATGGAGTCCTGTCCTGACCTTTTACATAGCGTTCCAGTTTCTTCCTTCTGATGTGTTCTTCAATCAAGTCCCGAAGATGATGGCACTCATTGGTATCATGCCCATGAGATTCATGGAAGCGGCAGAACTTTCCAAACTTATGTGCGTTATCTGATTCCTTCTTGTATGGTGGGCGTTTGTATCTAACTTCGCCTTGGGTGGCAAGGAAGATGTTTTCGATGGTTTCGTTCAAAGGAGTGTAAGTGTCGAATCTCGGTCCTGGCCGATATAGGCGCTTTTCTCCCTTCTTGCCCCCAGCATTATCTCTGGAATCATTTCTTCGAACGTCCGTTGCCACAGCAGGCGCGTTGCTGTGAGTTGCCTTATTTTGTTGTCCTGACTGCCCCTCAACGGCAGCATTCTCAAGCCTCATATATTTCCCGGCTTCATGGAAGAAATCGGGTAAAGTAGCTGGTTTTTCTTTTGTCAACCTTCTAGCAAATTTTGTATCCGGATGCACACCACTACAGAGGGCCATTAGGATAAGCTTCTCATCGGCATCTTGGACTGCGGCCGCTGCAGAATTGAATCGGGTTAGGTATTGCTGTAGTTTCTCTCCAGGTTTCTTTTTGATGCTGGATAAGGAATAAGCGTCCTTGGGTTGTTCCACATGAATGCGGAACTGACTGATAAACTTTTCTTTCAACATTTCCCACGAGCTGATGGATCCCTGGGGCAAATGACAGAACCAGGAGGTAGCGAGATCTGCTAAGAATAGTGGAAAGCATTTGCACAGTACTCCCTCTGTTGCTCCACTCATGAGCATATGCTGTGTGTATCTCTGTAAGTGTACAATGGGGTCGGAGGTCCCTTTGTAGGGTTCCATTGTTGGCATCTTCCATTCTCGGGGGGTGATAGCAATTTCGATATTGCGGGCGAAAGGGCTGGTTACCCTAGCGCCTATCCCACGATCTCTTTGCTCCCGTTGGACGCACTCTCTGAATAAGCGTGCCATCCTTTCATCAGAATTTGGAGCAGACAGAAACGAGTTCGGTTCTGTTCCGTGGGATTGATTTCATCCAGATGACCTGTAGGGATGGTATCGTCTATCATTCCTCATATTTTCCAGTGGCTGCCTTTGGTCTTCTGGGAGTATGCTAGGGTCAGCTACAGTTGGTCCTTGCCTTGATCTCCCCCTACTGGGTTCTGATCTAAGCACTTCCTCGGGTCCAACTTCGGGCTGGACTCTAGCTCGGCCCCTTTCGCTGGCGTTTCCGTGGTTAGGCAGTACAACTGGCTCAGCTATAGTTAACCTACGCCCGGTACCTCCCCCGTTGGGTTCGGTTCCAAGCATTTCCTCAGGCCTAACTTCGGGCTGTGCTCGATCTCGGCTCCTACCATGGCTGCTTCTGCCGTTAGCTCCTTCGAAGAAGGAAGATCTTTGTTGTCTCTGAGATCCTCCAGACTGGGACTCACCCCATGATTCAGTGTTGCGGTTGGACTCTTCAGCATCCCTTAAGCGTGACATGAGATGGTCCACCAAGGCTTCCTGCTGGGACGTGAAGCGGTTAGTTACTTCAACCACAACCCTATCTAGATCTGCCCTAGTAATTGCTGCGGGCTGTTCTGCGGCAGGAGTGGTCGGATTAGCCTGTCCTTCATTTGGTACTGCTGCTGGAGGAGGACGATTTACTTGATCCGTGACCGCTGGATCTGGAAGACTGTTGGTTGCGATGTTTTTTCCTTTGTTAACATCTTTTTTCTGCTTGGGAGGCATGTTTTCCAAGCGATGAACGATGCTGTTAGGAAAAAGTTTATGTGGAAGAAGCTGAAGCTTCGAGCTTCTAGCTCTCAGTGAAAGCACCAAAAATGTTTGCACAAAAAATGGACAAACACCTCAAAGTCGTTTGATTTAATTGATTTTTGTTGTTCTTAGTGATTTGGGTGATTTATGCAAATATATGAAAAGCAGGGACTAAACTGTAAAAGACACACAGATTTATAGTGGTTCAGCCAGAATGTGCCTACGTCCACTTTATATATTATTTCTCTTTTCTTGTTTAGATTACAAGTACAAAGCTTTGATACAAGTATCTGAAAGTTGTTTGAAAGTTCTCTCCGTGCTTGAGTTCTCAAACTTGTCCCCCATTGTTGTACCCCTGCCCCTCTATTTATAGAGTGAGGTTGTGGGTAGGGGTCTTGGATGTATATAGCTGCTGGTGGGCCTGGGCTGATGTAATCTGGCCTGGTAGCGTTGGTTCAGCATTGCTTTTGCTCGGCAGTACTTTGATTCGGCGGCAGGTGGTAGATGGTTTGATTCGGCATCACTTGGTTCGGCGGCAGATGGTAGATGGTTTGGTTCGGCGTCACTTGGTTCGGCGGCAGCTGGTAGGTGATTCGGCATCACTTGGTTCGGCGGCAGCTGGTAGATGGTTTGGTTCGGTAGTAACATTGGTTTGGTAGATTCGTTGGTCCGGTGGAGACCTTGGCTCGGTGAGGTCATTGGTTTAGTGGTGTTGGTCCGCTTTGATTCGGAGGGTGGCTGGTCCGGTTGTTCTGGTGGCTCGTCCCTTGCTTCCTCATGTTGGCTCGATGATGGTAGAAACATACCCAACATAAATGTTTCGCATGTAGAAGGTGAAAGGTTTAAATGTATGTGCATATAATATAAACTTTAAATTGAAATAAAACATCAACCTAAAATGTAGACTGGATCTAAATGCTAACTAGTCATTCATATATGCCAATTAAGATCAACTTAGGAATTTTTTTTTGAAATTTACCATGTTTCATCCGCTACCAAACGACCTTGAATCAAAATAAAGCTATCAGCTCAAAAAGATCTATGCAACGGTTATATGTGTAATACTCAAAACATAGAGTTATTTCAAATTCACTTTGAATTCCTCACTTACCTTTTTACAACGATCTACAATTTATTATTTTGAACAAGTACACGAAAATCTATGGGTAGTTATATTCTCCCTTCTTAAAGAATTGCACCCTACAATTCAGCAAATAAAACCCTCAACCCAATCAATGAAGCATCATAACATATCATATGTTTCACCTCATAAACCTTTAAAAATATGGGGGAACATACCAATCACAAACTAACTATAATAAAGTATCATACGACTATTGCATAGCACAACTGGCTATGACATAAATTAATCCATCTATACAAAGAATGCAACTTTGCATACACACATACTATAGTGTCACATACATTTCCATAACCATGCAACTAAAATTATAACCTGCAAAAATAACACTCCATCAACTAAGAGTGGAACAATCAATCATGGGTCATCTCCGTTCACAACTCATATCATGCATCCCAATAATCCAACCATAGTAGTCCATAACAAAAGTTCACAACAAAACTATAACATCCATGTTCGAAGTTAAACTAAGTTTAAATGTTGGATATTTGAATATAAAAAAAAGATACGAGATTTAAACCAAGTTTAAATGTTGAATAAATGTTATACATGGAAAAATAAAGTTAAAAAGTTATTTTGGATATTTTATTGAATTTAATTTAGTAAATTTAATTTTTTGGATTTATTTGATGATAGATAGAGAATATTGATTTAAATTTTGAATTTGAAATTTGAATTGTGTTTTAAAATTCCAAAAGCTATCTGAAAATTTATTTTGGAAAAATAAATAATATTTGTGAAATTTTGAAATTTTTTTTGAACAATAAAACAATTGTTTTAAAACTACTTAATCCCAAAAGGCAATATTTTGATAAAAGAAATAAAATTGTGAAAACTTTGTGTAGCAACTTAAATAGTTTTATAAATTGATAAAACGTGAATTGAAGTTAAAACAGGTGAAAACCTTTGGTTTAAATTTGAATAGGATGTGTTTGAATTCAACGAGGAAGTTATATTTTTCTTTCTTTGTTTTCATTGGACCACACTTCCTTAGTCACGTTCACCCCACCCCCTCTTCATTCTTATCCCGTTCCACTACTTCATTTCATTCCTTTGGGTTCTGGTGATCGTTCAGGCTTTGCCTTGAGAAAACTGCTCTAGGAATCGACTTGACCTATTGACCGTTGGCACTCTGATCGGTCGATCGGTCAGGGTAAAACCTGAAGCAGTAAGTTCCAACCAGAAGCCTAAGTTTTTTATTTAAAAAAAATGATTTAGGCTATTATTTGACTTTTGAAAATTCTTTAGATCATAACTAAAGTGAATATGCCATTTTAAAATTTAATCTATATTTTTTTTAAATTATTTTAGATTTTTTTAGATTATTTATAATGAAGAGGGTATAGTTTTCAATATTTTCTTTAGAATAGAAATTGCAAAGCACTTTGAAATTAAATTGCATGGTTTATAACGTAAGATCTTTGGGAAGTAAATCAAAAATATTTTCAAAATAAAAACTCTATTTAGTGGATATAAATTGTATATATATATATATATTATTGCATATGCATATAATACTTTTCCAAATGAGGGACATATATGTAAAAAGATGTTTGAAATGGAACTAAAGAGTGTAGTTGCTTGAATTTCTATGTAAGTTTAGTGTATATGAATGCAAATTAAAAGTGGGTTGTGATATATATTCATGTTATGAATGAATGAAGTAACTATTTTCCATGCTATGTATGAATTTCATTTAATTGAATTAATTTAAAAGATTCATCCATTTAATTTGGCTAAGTTTAAGTTGTCCCATATAATGCTATAAACTGATTTTTATATACAAGTGATGTTTTATAAATGCTATTTTATGAACTGATGCTATGTTGACATGTGATACATACACATGACATTTATATATGATATAACAATGGGAAACGATGACATTTCAGGAATAAATAGTGTCTAAGAGGTTAAATATGAATATTTGAATAAATTTAACCTATGAAGGGATTAATATGAGGCGAGACTAGTAGATGCTAGAATCCATCTTGGTGGACATATTTGGGGTCGCAACCTGAATCACGATGAACTTGTCCCACGTCACTTATTGTCCAAATGATTTGTTGTATAGACACAACCATAGAGAGGGGCATGGTGAAAATGGGAAACAATGAGGAGAATAATAATTACATTGATGGATTCGTGCTGAGGTAGGATGATGATTACAACACAACGAGGTGAGCACCAATGAGAATGAGAGGAGATTGTGCAGTGAATAGATCGTGTAGGGCACCCACTGATAGAGTTAGGGGTATTCCCTATAGGAAATTATGTAATTTGTTCCATATATTTAACTCGATAACCAAACTTGTTCAAAATAAAAGGTGTTTTCTTTCTATTATATACTTGATATAACATGTCATATATCAATTAATTAATTTAGTTAAAAGTATATTTAATAGAAAAACTATAAATTGTATGTTTTGTGATAATAGTTACAAAGTGCTATAACCGTGAGTAATTCATCATGATGGAAAAAATATACCATTTCAAATATTTCTAGTCAAGATGTTTTAAGACTGGATATAATATATCTGTTGAGACTAGAGTACGTAACGCTTCCAAATGTTGGGAAGTGTATTATTAATAGCTGCTGGAGGCACTTAGGGGTTACATATTGGTAGTTATTGGATAACTATGGAATGAATTACTTGATAGTTTTCTGTTGGTTAATATAACTAAGATCAAACATAAAATATCGATGTAACTAATTTACATAGTTATCTCGACTTGAGAATACTGTTAATCTCAATGTGGAAGCTCCATTTTGCTTATAGTTTAATGTGGCACAACCTCCACTGAATGACTATAGTTGGGTTGAGTGGAAGCATTGGAAGTGAAACACTATTCAAGAGAGGATTCATCTCCTCAACTCAAAGTTAAAGTCTCTGGCCAGAGCATTTCAGTCAATTATTATTATTATTATTATTATTGAACCAAGGTGTAACGGCTCGCCTTCTTGACCCTTGAATGTCGACACTAATACATCCGCGGTATTCGGATGCTGAGAGTCCAAGTGCCGGAAGGACGAATCGTTAGGGTGAAATAAAAAGAAAAAGAAATAGAACAAGGAAGAAGAGAACACAATAGCAGAATCTCACAACGGAATAATAATATATAATATCAATGGAATAATACAAAGGGGTTACTTTGATATATAAATTCAGAGTTACAAAACCTAAGTACTACCATCAGCCTGGACAGTTATAATAAGATGTCCTCACAAATGCTAATATATACAATATAGTAATGCGGTGAAAATAAGAATACTATGGTAGGTGAAACATCCAGCTCGTCTTCTCAAGCTCCAATGAACATCAATAAAAACATGCCTTTCTCAAACTACTCGAAAGAGCACGCGAGGAATTTAGGGAAAACAAAAACCAAGCGTTAGACACAAGTCTAGTATGAGAAACTTAAGAAATATATGTATAGCATATAACAGTACTTTTGAGACCGTATGGAATGCCATAACGATTAGCCCCTCAAAAGAACCACCATCTAATAGGTACATAAGGTGATATAATAGATAATGTCTAGGGTATAGAATATAAATTTTATAACATAGTTGGAACGGTTACATCCAACATCATAATAGGAGTACAATGAAATCCGATAAGGATTATTCGCTTAATGGATTTTCCATGGAGATCCCTCCGGTGGAGCCGGATCCAACCTCTCGCACAAGGGTTAGAAAGCACCTTCGAGTGACGTATATCTCTAGATAGAATATACCTTTAACATAGCTGGTCCATGCCCGAACACGTGATCTCATATATCATCAGCTCCCGTTGGCCAACAACTAATGAGTATCTTTAGATATGGAGTTGATATAACATGTCGTGGGTTAGCTAAACCCAAGCTATGAGGCCTACTCTGTTTTTAGTCATTTTCGATGTCGAGGTTACTTTCGGCATCTTCCATACAAGTCTTCATCACTTGAACAAAACACGAATCCCCAATTGGATTCCCACATCTTGAACGGATTTCGAAACCACACATGGATTCCCATATCTCAACAGATCTCGGAATCACACATAGAATTCCACATCCTGAATAGGTCACGAATAACTACATGTGTTCGAGCAACTTAAACAGAGCTTGAATCTCCATATAGATTCCTACGTCTTGAATGGATTAACTTCCAAGAGATAGAACACATATCTCAGCCTTGAAGTTGTTTTCGGTAAGTAAAACACTTACCGATCCCAATCTCTCCAAGACTAAATCGACAAATTTGGTCATTCAATGATAATGTGAGCGATCACACATGGAAACCAAGCCTCGTATACTTACCACATTTTCGGTATTTTCATCACACTACCCTTCGATCAAGAGTGAAGCAGGTAGGATAGAGCTCTATTGCTCATAACCCTATACGAACATCAATCTTAATTCCCATAGATAGACAAGCATGCTTCATCGGCTTTTAGTGCTAAATATACGAATAAATGTTTTTCATAAATGAGGAAACAAACAGCATGATCAGGTCATACAAAGCATGATCAAGTCTCATATGTGACTTCTAATACCCTTTTTATTTAATTAATCTTTTACTAATTAAAACCACTTTTATTTGTAAAACTTCTTTTATCTAATAAAACATCATTTATGAATTTCTGCTATTCATTTGTACTTTTTCAATACTTTAAAAAGTATTCATATACTTATCTCAAATACCATAAGTATATTAACAAATCATTAACAAGATTCCTTAATTATAAACCTTTACTCTTTTTATACTTCAAAAGGTATTTATATACTTATCTCAAATGGTATAAATATATTCACAAATCATTAATGAGATTTCTTACATTAAACCTTTGCTTTTCCTACCTTTTTCAAAAAGATTCCTTACTTATAATTTCCTCCAAAATATCCACTTTAAGGATCTAAGTACTTTCACAAATCCATTCAAAAGGTTTAAGAAAAATGTTACTCAAACATTATCACTACAAATCCAAAACCATTTCAATTATGTTTATCTTTAAAACATCATTTTTAAAGACCTATTTACATTCATAAGTTTGATCAAAAAGGGTCAAAGACGAATTTTATTAATACATTGTCACAATAAACCCAAAACCATTTCATACTTATATTATCTTTAAAACATTCTTTTTAAAGATCTAAATTTAATAATAAGTTAAGTTCGATAGTCGACTAATCGGTTATCCAGTTAAAACAGTTGCTTATACAAATCAATGTTCGTATACTTATGTAACGACCCGTAATTTTCGATAATTAAAAATATTAAATTAAATAAGTTTTGGAATTTAATATTGTGGAAAATAAAAAATTTAAGATTTAATAATGAGGAAAATAACTAGAATGTAATTTTTGTAATGTCGATTTAAGGCAATTGATAACTGTTTTAGTATAATTCCAAGTAATTGAAATGATTGTAAAGTTATAATTGGTTATAAATTGTAATTAAAGAAATAAATTAAATGTTATATTGAATGATGAGATAATATGTAATTAGTTGAAATTGAGTATAATTAGTGTTGTGTAGGTATTTATAACATTTGTTTGTGGATAATAAACTTATAAATGGGATTAAATCAAGTAAAAGGGTATAATTGTTATTTATCACATATTTATTTAATCTATTGAAATTTAATTGGTAATCAATAAATAAAATGTGTAAATCAATTATTACAGTTAATATCAATTAAGATGACAACGGTAGTATATGGATGTAATAAATGTAAACAAATGTTAATTATACCATAAAGTAATAATTGATTAAATAATAAGATATAAATCGAAATAAATGAATTTATTGGGATTTAAAATTATAACTAATGAATTTATTGCTATTGAAACTGAACACTGTAATTAGTGTAATATTTAACATTGAATTTATATGGAAATTTGTTTTAAAAGATTATAAATGTCTAGGTAATCAAAAATGATAAAAAAATTTAACTTTTAAATTTAAATTTGAAAAGTGATTTAATTAATTTAATAATAATTTTTTAATCAACGTGAAATTAGCCATTTTAGCCATTGTCTCGGATTTTGACAAAACTAGTTTCATTGGATCCGTAATAGTGAATTATGATAGGATTTCAAGTTTCATAGCGATTGGCCTTGTCCTTTCAGAGCTCGAAACGCGTAGAAATCAATTTGAAATAAGCTGATTTTAAAAGCTAACTTCTTCTACGATGGATTTTGGACTTGAAACCCGTTTCATTGAGTTTAAGAATATTGAAAATATCTATTTTGATATATGGGATGACCCATTTTCGTTTCGATAGCGAAACGGGCTTTTCGGGCCATTATTGTCGTTTCGAACCAATTCGATATGTTCATTTTCTTTCTTGTCGGGCCTTGTCTATATAAATAGATTTTTCTAACCCTAACAGCCTTTCTATTTCTTATTCCTGTATGTACAAATCTGTCTGTCTATTCCTATCTCCTCTCTCTAATGGTAGAAACCTATTTTCAACTCCAAAACCCTATTTCAATTTTCAAATTCAAATCGAAAATCAAACTACTCAAAACTATAGCAAATTATAAATTGTTGGAAAGCTCTCGAAGAGCGCAATCTAGATATGTAGTTCATTTTTCGATTTGGGTCTCTGTGTGTCCAGAATTTGATGGATAATTCTCGACCGTTCGTTTGATGGTTGATCGACGGCGATGGATCGTCGATTCGAGGGTATGGATGTGTGGGGAGTGATGCGTGGGGTTCATCGGAGTTGGTTGTTGGTTAAATCTATGGTCAGATCGGCCTGTAAAATTGAAGTAGGGTTCGAGATGTATGGCGGCGGATGCTTGCAATTGGTCGTCGATCGGCGACGTGAGTTGATGTGGGAGGCCGAGGGGAGTCGCACAGGGAGGGAGGCGAGCTCGTCCATGGTCGGAGCTGGGATCGATCGCGGTAGGCGGTGGCATCTGCAAGGCAATGGTGGCGGTGCATGTTAGGGTTCGTATGCATCTGAGCTCGAGCACGTGAGAGAGACGAACAGGGTATGACGTGTCTTTTTTGATTATTTATTTGTTAATTATTATATTTTATAAATTGAATCCTCTAACTTCTAATACTCGTATCTTTTACATACATGCTCGGATTTGCGCGCGGTTTGTTTCGTTGAGATCGTATCGAAATTCCGGACATTATGAAACTAGTTTAGATGAATTCTGAAACTATTGAATTTTGGGCTTTTATTTGGATTTCAAATCGATTTGAAGCCAAAAGTGAGTGTTTTAACCCACTCACAACTACTAAATTATTTTATGTTAGTCAAATTAAATTTATGATGTGATTAGAAATTGATTGGGTGATGTTTGGTATATTTAAATTGACATTCCAGTTAAATCTGACTTTTATTGAATTTAATCGCCAGTAATTTAATATTAAATTTTAAATTGCCAGTTAATACCTGTTATTGATAATCAGTCACTTGTTATTGTTTATTGATTTGTTTGAATGATGATTGTGAGGGATGGTTAATTGTTGATATTGGATGATTGGATGTTATATTTATATTGTTATAACACTACAAGTTCCATTAGTTTATTGTTAGAAAATCTTTATGGGTTGAAATGATACATATCCGAATGATCTATAGATTAGGGAAAAATCATTATAGGTTAAAATGATAAACTCGAGCGATTTTATGGATTTTGAATTTTATTCGGGACTGGGGTTGAAATGATATATATCCGTAAATATAAAATATTACGGATTGAAATGATAAATATCCGTTTCACTTGATCATATGGTAGAAAATTATATACAAACACTGGATTGGTTAAAATAAATGATTTTAAAACCGTAAATTTTTGAATCCAGTTAAATGATATTTTGAAATAAAAATTTGGATTTATATAAACTGAATTATTTTCGAAAATCCAAACTTTAATGTTGAAATTGGAATTGGTTTAAATGAATTGTTTAAAGAATTGAAATTGAAATTTTGAAGTTGGATTTGAAGTATAAATGAAATTGATCGAAATTGAGTTATTGAAATATTTGAATTTTTAAGCTTTGAAATCTACTAAATTTGAAGTAGTTTAAATTTATAGTTTGAACATGGATTTGAAATGGATATTGATTAAATGGTTTTAAACGGGAATCTAAATTGGAAGACAAAATTTAGTTTGTTGATTTGAAAGCTGGACATGGGCCAGATGTGTTGAAATGAAAGAAATAGTTTACTTTGATACTAATTTCAAATTAATTATTTTAATATAAACTGTTTAAAGATATACTATTTAAATTCAGATTTATTTAGATTTTCAAACTATTTACTATATAAGCTATTTCCAATAATCAAACTATTTTATGTTAAACTATTAAACTGTATTAAATCTATTTTTAAACTATTTTAACCTATTTAAACTATTTAACTATTTTAACCTATACCCAAACTAATTTAATCTATTTTAAACTATTTAAATTATTTTAACTATTTTAAAATATTTTAAACTATTTTAACTATTTTAACTATCTTAATCTATTTTAAACTATTTTAAACTATTTTAAATCATTTAAACTATTTTAGAGTATTTTAACAATTTTAAACTATTTTTGAAACTATTAAAACTATTTATGACTATCTAAACTATTTTTTAAATTTCAGACTGTGTAAAGTTGAAGTATTTATATTTGAATTCTTGATTTAAAAGCGAATATGTTCAAATGATGATATAACCTAAGTTGGGATTTGAAATTGATACCTTTTAGTGAAATGACATATTTGAGTAAATATGATGATTTTGGAATGATGATTTAACCTACTTGTCGATATGATTTCAAATGTGATATGATTTCGAAAGTGAATATGATTTCGAAAGTGATATGGTTTGAATTGAATATGATATTTTGATATCAATTATGAATTGGTTTTGGAAATGTAAAAGAACCATCCGGTGTGAAATAAGCGTTTGGTTGTTAAAGAGACTGAGTTCAGATATTGTCATACTCTTTGCCAATACCGAAAACCACTTTAACAACTGTGTACGTAGTGGAGATTCCAGAATGAAGTAGGATGGTTTGGCGAACGATTCTGTATGAGGTATTAACATAGCCCCGACTCCCATGAGTTTGCTTGATGTGGCTAAAACAGGAGCCATGCTGGGCCAAGTGAGGTTGCACCTCCGATCAGACACATTTCTTCCATATCATATTACTTTGCGATTGATTTGGTAGCCACCCCTCGATTTTGATTATGGGAGTGTGTTCCGAGGTGGGCGGTATTAGCTGCTATGCGTTACCACTAGTTTGGATCCGCAAAACGGTAGTATCCTACATGGGCATTTCCTCGCGTGCCTTGTCACATGCCTTATCGTTCCCATTACTAGTTTGGTTTGTACCGTACCTATGGAGTGCTTCCTGAGTATCCCATCAGTTTGGTGGGGTTTACCATATCTGTATAGACTACGGGAATATATAAAATGTGCTAAGGGAGATATGGGTAATGCCTTAACGCTATTTTAATACTTTACTTTACTGTAGACACTATTATAATAGCGTATTGTACTACATAGTAGATAGTTTAACGGATCCTTAAGAGATGGGAATCCCAAACATTTCTTAAGTTTTTACACTCACGGTAGACACTGGATAGGTGGTGTAAAATTCCGTAAATATCTCCGACGCCGATACACTCATATTTATTTATTGTTGATTTAACTAACATAAGAGCTTTTAGTTCTGACTCGAGTGTTTTGTCTTTTCATTACGCTTGGGTCAGTCTGAGCTTTTTAGTGTATTAAAGACTATTTTCTAGTGTTCTGCTGCATTATTTATTTATTCCTACTGTATGTACTCTGATTCTGTATTGTAAAAGTGTAATCAAATGTTATTTGTAAAACAACTTCATGAACTATTTATTTGATTATTATATTTTGTCATTCTACTATGAGATTCTGTGTTTTGTATTTCTTTCTCTCTCTGTTTTCTTATTTACCCCATTAACAATCCTTCCCTTTGAATAGTTTGAATGAGACATGTGTGGTTTATTGTCGATTTAAACCATCCAAAAAGGTGGGTCGTTATAGTTGGTATCAGAGCTAGGTTTAGCGATAACCTTAGCTTTGTGGGGTCTGACTCATTAGAAATAGGGTAGTGATACCCTAGAATGAGTCGATGAGTGTATATATATGAGAGAGCATATTTGTTAGTGTTATAAAAATGTTTTTATATTGTGTTAATTTGTTTTGTTTAGTATTTATAGGTTCTGGTTGGTACATAGGACACTATGACATCGATAGGGATTTCTAAACACTTAATAGAGCAAACCGACACAATATTGTTTTTGAAATATAGGTAAATGAAATAATTTTACCTAGTATATAGTTTGTATATAGAAGAATAATTTTTATAAATGATATAGTTGAATGTAATATGTTGTTTGTTAGGTAGTGAAATTTTATAAATATTGAATTGTAGAATAGGATTTACAAATAAAGTAAATAAGAATTGAAAATTTGAGAACGTAAGTTCCGAGTTTTGAAATTTGCTTTCAAAAGGATTTTGGAATACGATATTAGTATTATTTGGAAGTAATTTTCGGATAGAAATACTCTCAATGTAATTTGAAAGTAATGCTTTAAAAGTAGTTTTAAAGAAATGTTTTAAAGGAATTTTGGGAAGGAAATAAGTTTGTACTCCCCTCCCTGTCGCTGGAAAATAATTTCGGTGATGAGTGCACGCATCATCGACGTTTATTTTCGAGTTTCAAAGTGGGAAGACTGTTGTAGTAGTTTTAATACACATTTGTTTTAATAACGACTCTTAATTTTAACTCCTAAACATGATTGGATATATAAGTTATGGGTATATATATATTTATTTTAAATAATTTGAAATGTAACTTGGAGTTTAGTTCTAAACTTTTTGATAATTAGTAGCTTTCAATTATTGTAATGAATGAAATATTTGGCAAAGCCAGCGAGGTTGACTGGACCCCTACTAATTTTATTGCAAGACAATAAAAAGGTACATTCTTGCCTGAACCAAGCAAAAAGGAAAATTGGAAAAAAGACAAAGAAAATTACAAAGGATAAAACAACAAACTAGCAGGCCCAACCGAGAGTCAATTCATTAGGATAAGGTCTATTACTGTTCTTCAATTGCCCGAAAGTACCATACCTAACTTCGTACCAAAGCACTTCAACATTCTTTCTTTGATTTTCAAAAACTATTGCATTCCTTTCTCTCCAAATGACACTCAAATATATTTTCCAGCAAACTGCTAACACTCTAGCTCATCATTTCTCCATCTAGTAGCTTTATAAATAATACTCCAGATAATATTAGAATTAGCAGAGGATAGGTTAAGCCCAGTAATGCAACTGATTCTAAACATCATGAATTTAAGAGCTGGGCAAGTAAAAAAAAGGTGTTCAGTAGTTTCCTCATGCAACTCACAAAACAGACACTGAGGACAACAAGCCAATCCGTACTTGTTCAATACACTTCTTGTCAGTAAAGCATGTTTTATAACTTTCCACAACATCAAGTTATCTTTAGGAACAGAGTCACTAGTGCAGATAACAGAGAACCACCTGGACGCAGGCAATGGAGCATTAGCAGATACATGTTTGAAGACACCTTTAACAGAGTGTGGCTTCATGTCCCAAGCTACAGAGTCAAGTTGATTAGCAGAGCAGAAGTTATGATGAATATCACTCCACAGCTGCCTGATCGTCTGATTACTATTGTATGGCATCTGCATTTTTCCTTCATGTAAAAATTCATTGGCCTTAGCATCACACTGTATTCCAGATTGTATAATCTGAGAATAGTCACACACTTTAGATAGGATCTGACCTTTACTAACCCAAGGATCATGCCAGAAACTAACAACATAATTAGCATTAACTTGATATTGTATCATAGGCAGGTAAACATCTCTTAGCTTTAACATATTTCTCCAATTCCAGCTGCAATTTTGAGGTATATCCATACACCAAAAATATTTATTCTTTATATTGCAATGCCATGTCCAATTAACCCATAAACTTCCTCTCTTATTGATAAGGTCATCAAAATGTTTACTAATCACTGCAATATTCCACTTCCTTGCATTAATAACTCCAAGCCCACCCAGTTTCAAGGAAGTCTCAAATTTTGAAAATGAACAAGGCAGCAACTTCTTATTGTGAATACTCCCAGTCCAAAAAAATCTATTCATGGCAGACCTAACAAGATGCAATAGTTTGGCAGGAAGGATTAGAGAACGGGCCCAATAGACTAGAGAGGAAAAAACAACTGATTTAATAAGCACAAACCTACCACTTTGAGACAAATGCCTATTAGCCCACGCAGACATAACAGAAGTAATTTTATTGTAAAGGGGTAAACAGTCAGCATTTGTAATTCTTTTAGAGATTAAGGGAAGACCAAGATACCTCATATCAGTATCCATACAGGAGAAACCAATATGTTGATATAAAGCAGCAGCATGAACGCCACTAACATCAGCAACTAACATGGAAGATTTGGCTTGGTTTATTGAAAGGCCAGTCATACAATAGAAAGACTGCGGAGCCTCTAATAATCCACTCAAGGAGGGAAACTCAGGTTTGGTAAACAACATTACATCATCAGCAAACATAATAGAAGTTATTTGATGATGTGAGCACTTAGGGTGGAACTTGATAATCTTCTGAGTATATCTAGTCTTTAGGATAACAGTAAATACTTCCATGACCAACAGAAATAAGTAAGAAGATATAGGACCACCTTGTCGTATACCTTTACTACTTCTGAAATAACCCACAGGTCTACCATTAATTACAACAGAGAATGAAGGTGTGGAAATGCACACATATATCCAACACACAAAATTTTTAGGAAATCCCATCACAGCCATTATCCTAACAATAGAAGCCCAGTGAATAGAGTCATAGGCCTTGGATATATCAATTTTAAGAGCAGCAGTAGGGGGCACATTTCCTCTACTATAACCTTTTAATAATTCTTGAGCAAGAAGGACATTATCAAGAATATTTCTGGAAGGAATAAAAGCAGCTTGGTTGCTAAAGACAACTGATGGCATTACACTGACTAGACGAGCTGCAAGAATTTTAGAGATACATTTGTATACAACATTACAACAAGAAATAGGCCTGAAGGAGGAGACACTGGTAGGAGGAGATACTTTAGGAATTAGAGCAATATTAGTGCAGTTGACTTCCCGTAGTAACTTGCATTTGAAAAAGAAATTTTGAATTGCTTGACAGAACTCATGGCCTAGCACACTCCACGTAGAAATAAAGAAGGTCACATTAAGACCATCAGGCCCACCAGATGATTGCTGATTCATAGAGAATAGGGTAGCCTTTATTTCCTCATCAGAGACAGGCCTAATAAGAGAAGCAGCTTCCTGAAGAGAAATGCATGGCAGGGCAAGAGAAGAGATTTGTTCTAAATCAGGAATGAATCCATTAGAGTTGCCAAGCAGATTAGAGAAGAAATCTATAAATGCTTTGTCAACAGAATCTGCAGTAGTAAATAGAGGACCATGTTCATCATAAATGCTAAAAATATTATCTCTAGCATGCTTAACCTTTAATGAATCATGAAAGAACTTAGTGTTCTTGTCGCCTTCATCAGTCCATCTTTTATGCAATTGTTGACTTTTCATGCTAGCTTCTAAGATAAGAGCATTGTTAACCTCCCTGTATAATTTTCCTTTTTCAGCAGCAGCATGCACATCATGTGGATGCTCCATCATTATGTCTTGTTGTCTCTTCAACTATTCCTTCAGAGTGGTAGACAGAAGGCTGCCAGTACCAAAGGTGGTAGAAGCCCACTGTTTGATCGCTTGTTTGATGCTTTTTAACTTCTTGCAAAACTTATACATAGGATTACCATAGCAAGAAAATTCAGAGTTAACTTGAGAAACTAATACAAGAAAGTGGTCATGCTTAACCCAAGCATTAAAAAATTTAAAACTTCTTTTTTCTCTTCTTAAATGGTGACCAAGAGTTAAAATCAATGGAGAGTGGTCGGACAGAATGGGTTGAGGAAGGAAAACAGACAGGGAAGGCCATAAATTGAGTGCTTGGAAGTTACTAAAGGCATGATCAATTGTTGTGAAAGTACGAACACCGCTACGACTTCTGTTATTCCAAGAATACTTAGCTCCTGACTTGTTAACCAAGATTAAGTCAGACTCACAAACAACAAGATTGAAAGGTGCAAGATCTCCAGGGATAAGAGGAGTACCACCAAATTTGTCATTATAGTCATAACAGGAGTTGAAATCTCCCAAAACAACCCAGGGATGAGAAGATTGTCTAAGAGGAGGCAAGGAGTTAAAAAAAGAATTTCTGGATAAGACAGAGTTGTCAGCATATACAAAGGTGATGTAGAAGGAAGTTTGAGTTTGAGAAGCAAGGACATGATAGTGAATGTATTGTCTAGAAATTAGAATTGGAGAAAGAGTCAACACAGCAGGATCATAGATAACTAGAATTCTACCATATGATGCAGATTCGAGGTTATGGTGGAAGGCCCAGTCTGGGTTAATATATGCAGTAGCCTTAATGAATAAAGAAAGATTGAGCTTTGTTTCAAGCAGACTAAAGAGACATATATCATACAAGGAGATAATACTTTTGACCTGATCAAGTTTCAAATTGCAGTGGGCACCTCTGAGATTCCAAGAAGCAATTTTTTTATTCATTAAATAATTATCGAGGTAAGGTGGAGTTATTTCTTCTCTTAGCAGAAAGAGATCTAGTTTCAATTTGCCTAAGAGGCAGAGCTGGGGGGAGGACAGATGAGGGATTGAAATGGAAGGATTAGGTGGAACAGATTGAGGAAGAGGGGAGGGGATACATAAAGGCCAACCTGGCAACTCAATAGAAAAATTATAATGAGGAGGAACTGGTGGTAGAACATCAACATTAGAACTGTGCATGGAGGTAATTAAATGAGTAACTTGAGACTCAAAAGTTTTGCACCAGCTACTGTCAAAATCTGATACAAGAGTATCACCATGTGCATGCACATCAGAAGTGTCAATACCAACTTCCTTGCTACTACTGCAATTAGTTGTAACATTTATAGGCATATGCTGCACCACAGTATTTGAAGGTAGAACTTTGTTTCCAGATTCATTACCATCAAAAGAGGTTGGGATATTCAAGGAAGAATCCTTGTGTTGATATTCACTATTAACTTCATTAGCAATTTCACCTTCCTCCTCATCAAGTATTTCCAATATGCCTTGATCATTCTCATCAGTTTGCAGCAAGTTGTACATGTTATGTGTGGTAACAGTACAAGCTCGGTCGACACTGAGAATATTATTCCCTACATCAAGTTCAATTTTATTTTCCTCATTTCCATCATGAGCAGATTTTTCCTTTGCACCTGGCTTTTTCAATGAAGTGTCTTCCAAATCTTCTCGTATAAAACTTTTTTTTCCCTTATTGTTATTAACTTTTTTCCAGACTTGCTTCACTTTAGCTTGTTTGTCTATGTTTTTCCCCTTCTTCACCTTGTTCTGATCCACATCACTAGTTTTTTGTTGCACATTATTCTCACATAGATTAACATTTCCTTCACATTCAACTTTCTTGCAACTATTAATCAAATGCCCAAACTCCTTACAAATAGTGCAAATTTCTGGCTTCCACAAATAATCAACATTCACAATCTGATCAGAACCATCAAGCAATTTAACTGTAAAGTTTTCAGGTAAATAATTCGTTGGATATATTTCAACTAAGCATTTAGCAAATGAGATACGTTCAAATTTTTCAGTTGATGCATCCATACAAAGAAGTTTTCCAACCCTTGATGCTAAATAGTTAATACCCAATAGTGACCATGCATACAATGGAATATTAGATAGCTTAATCCAAACAGGAACAGCTTTGATGCTACTACAGCTATTGCCTATATTTTCATCCCAAGGCTTCACTATAAAAAGTTTATTTCTCATCACAACTGGGTCAGATTCAGATAATCTCTTCCTATCTTCCTCATTAGAGAGCTTGAACAAGAACAGGAACCCATCTGATTTGACAGAAATAGAGCCCCTTAATTTCCATGCCTTTTTAAGGTAATACAATACTGTAGAGTAAGGTAGTGGGCTGTCAAGAAAAAAACCAACAAGGTATTCTTTCCACATTGAGTTTCCAGCCTTAACAACTTCTGCAGGTGGCACAATAGCATCACCATTGAACTCAAGTTGGATGTCATGAGGAACATATTTTCCAGCATTATTGGGTTTGGTTTTGAACAGAGAGTTCCAAGCAAGTTGCGAATGGGTTTGAGGAAGCAAAGGAGGAGATGAGAGAATCAGAGCTGAAGACTTAGGAAGAAGAGAGGAAGCTTCAGCAAATGAGGCAGAGACTAAGGGAACACTGACAGGACAGGAGATGGAAGAAGGAACAGAGACTGGCAGAGAAGGAAGGGAAGTGGCAGAGGGAGGTACAAGGATAGGGGATGAAGGACAAGGTTGAAGAGAAGAAGTGGGATGGGATGGGTCAATGGGAAGAGAAATCAAAGATAGAGGGTTCCCCATTAAAGAAGAGAAATCATTGATTAATCAAAAATATAAATTAAAAAAAATTAGATACTGAAATGAGAGATAATGAAATTTTGACTTTATTAATAATTGGAAACTACTGAAATGAAAGAAATATAAGAAATTAGATACTAAGTGATTAATGGAAGGTATAAGAAATTGGAAATCTGTAACTTGTAAATCAAAGATAATGAAATTTTAAGAAAATGAAATTATTGAACATTTTGTTAACTAAAATGAATAAGATAAACTTGTGTAACATTCAATTACATTCTAGAAGACATATATGTAACTTACCAAAATATAAAGTTGTAATGTTAATAAGAATATGTAATAGAATATTATACAAGTAAAACTTATGTATAATGAAGGTGTTCAATGGAATTACTTCTATAAATAAGAATTCTGATGTTATAAATTGTTATAAACTTAAGTTAATAATTTGAGACTGCTAGTAATCAAATTTAATAGAAAAGGTGAATACTGTAAGTAGATGATTATAAACTTAAGTGATGTTTGAAGCCAATTATAATTAAAGTAAATAGTAAAAGTGAATACTATATGTGAAAGAAATAAAAGTGAAAAGAAAAAGAAAAGAATAAAATCTAAGTATGAGTGCTTCACAAATGAATATTGATGTTAAAAGGAAATTAAAGAAAATAATAAATGTGAAGTAAACTGAAATGAAAGGTATGTAATACTTAAATAATGAATTCATTGACTATTTTAAATAATTGAATGGAAATAAGTGATTATGTAAGTAAATGGATGTAAAGAAATGGAAAATAGCATTGTATGTATAAATGAGAAATGAAATTTTTGTAATAATGAATGTAAATTTATTAAAATAAGTGTAATATGAATGAATGAATGAAACCGAAGAACAGTAAATAATATGAAAGGAGATTAATAAGAATAAACCTACATGACATTTGAATTTATTGGTTGTTTGGCTTATGGGATGTTTGGGAAGTGATACTTTAAATTGTTTAGGATGTATAAATAATCTATTAAGTTTTATCTAAGACTTTTGAGTGTATGGTATACTTAGTAGTTTATTTGTCATTTTATACGATTAAAAGTTTCTGAACCCGAACAAACCATTTGTTTTGGTTGTTATGGATGGATGGCTGATTACTTTGATTTCATGTGATGATTGTATAGTTTTGTCGCAAGTGATTATTGTTATGTTATGATGATTTGTTTGTTACTAATTGAAACAACTTAAATTTCTCTTTTATATAATTGTTAATTCCTTTGAATTATATAAGTGAAATGCAGGTTTATGGAAGCAATAGCTACCGCTTTTGGTTTCATAAATAAGCGTTGTTTGGCCGACAAATAGGTACGTTTTCGGATTATGATTTTATAGCGATATTATATTGTTTTTCCCATGGTTTGGGATATTTATTTTGAAGTATGATATATATATTGTTATTATTGATATTATTATTTTCCGGAGCTCTCCGTACAAAGGAGACTCTGCCGAAAGTTTTCGTGAATTTTGGACTTAGAAATTTTTTGTGGAAGTGGAAATGTTTTTCAAACTTTTATTGAACTTGAATATGAAAGGATTTAATTGTTTATAGATTGATATATTTTATTTCAATTATTTAATTATGTAAATTAATTGTTTATAAATTGAATACTTTGAATTAAATATATTAGTTTCTTAATTCTTTCTTTCCCTTTACAAGGACGAAAAGTTTTGAGTGAGGGAGAGTGTAACGACCCATAATTTTCGATAATTAAAAATTTTAAATAAATAAGTTTTGGAATTTAATGCTGTGGAAAATTAAAATTTTAAGATTTAATAATGAGGAAAATAACTAGAATGTAATATTTGTAATGTCGATTTAAGGCAATTGATAACTGTTTTAGTACAATTCCAAGTAATTGAAATGATTGTAAAGTTATAATTGGTTATAAATTGTAAATAAAGAAATAAATTAAATATTATATTGAATGGTGAGATAATATGTAATTAATTGAAATTGAGTATAATTAGTGTTGTGTAGGTATTTATAACATTTGTTTGTGGATAATAAACTTATAAATGGGATTAAATCAAGTAAAAGGGTATAATTGTTATTTATCACCTATTTATTTAATCTGTTGAAATTAAATTGGTCATCAATAAAAAAAATTGTGTAAATCAATTATTGCAGTTAATATCAATTAAAATGACAACGGTAGAATATGGATGTAATAAATGTAAATAAATGTTAAGTATATCCATAAAGTAATAATTGATTAAATAATAAGATGTAAATCGAAATAAATGAATTAATTGGGATTTAAAATTATAATTAATGAATTTATTGCTATTGAAATTGAACACTATAATTAGTGTAATATTTAACATTGAATTGATATAGAAATTTGTTTTAAAAGATTATAAATGTCTAGGTAATCAAAAATGATAAAAATTGTTAACTTTTAAATTTAAATTTGGAAAGTGATTTAATTAATTAAATAATAATTTATTTAATCAACGTGAAATAAGCCATTTTGTCCACTGTCTCGGATTTCAACGAAACTAGTTTCATCGGATCCGTAACAGTGAATTATTGTAGGATTTCAAGTTTCGTAGCGATCAGACTTGTCCTTTGATCGTGCGGGCTCAAAACGCGTAGAAATCAAATTAATGAAATCAATTTGAAATAAGATGATTTTAAAAGCTAACTTCTTCATACGATGGAATTTGGACTTGAAACCTGTTCTATTGAATTTAAGAATATTGAAAACATTTATTTTGATATATAGGATGACCCATTTTCGTTTCGGAAGCAAAACGGGCTTTCCGGGTCGTTACTGTCGTTTCGAACCAATTTGATATGTTCATTTTTTTCCTTATCGGGCCTTGTCTATATAAATATATTTTTATAACCCTAACAACCTTTCTATTTCTTATTCCTGTACGTACAAATCTGTTTGTCTATTCCTATCTCCTCTCTCTAATGTCAGAAACCTATTTTCAGTTCAAAAACCCTATTTCAATTTTCAAATCGAAAATCAAACTCCTAAAAACTATAGCAAATTATATATCGTTGGAAAGCTCTCGAAGAGTGCAATATAGATCTGCAGTTTGTTTTTCGATTTGGATCTTTGTGTGTCCAGAATATGATGGATAATTCTCGGCCGTTCATTTGATGGTTGATCAACGGTGATGGATCGTCGATTCGAGGGTATGGATGTATGGAGAGTGATGCATTGAGTTCATCGGAGTTGGTCATTGGTTAAATCTGTGGTAAAATCGGCCTGGAAAATTTGAAGTCGGGTTCAAGGTGTATGGCGGCGGCTGCTTGCAATTGGTCGTCGATCGGCGATGTGAGTTGATGTAGGAGGCCGACGGGAGTCGCACATGGAGGGAGGCGAGCTCGTCCATGGTCGGAGCTGGGATCGATCGCTGTGGGCGGCGGCATCTGCAAGGTGATGGCGGCGGCGCGTGTTAGGGTTTGTAAGCATCTGGGCCTGAGTGCGTGAGAGAAACGAACAGGGTATGACTTGTCTTTTTCGATTATTTATTTGTTAATTATTATATTTTATAAATTGAATCGTCTAACTTCTAATACCCATATATTTTACATACATGCTCGGATTTACGCGCGGTTTGTTTCATTGGGATCGTATCGAAATTACAAACATTATGAAACTTGTTTGGATGAATTTTGAGACTATTGAATTTTGGGCCTTTATTTGGATTTCAAATCGATTTGAAGCCAAAAGTGAGTGTTTTAACTCACTCACAATTACTAAATTATCTTATGTTAGTCAAATTAAATTTGTGATGAGATTAGAAATTGATTGGGTGCTGTTTCGTATATTTAAATTGTCATTCCAGTTAAATCTGACTTTTATTGATTTTAATTGCCATTAATTTAATATTAAAATTTAAATTGCCAATTAATACATGTTATTGATAATCAGTCACTTGTTATTGTTTATTGATTAGTTTGAATGATGATTGTGAGGGATGGTTAATTGTTGATATTGGATGACTGGATGTTATATTTATATTGTTATAACACTGCAAGTTCCCTTAGTTTATTGTTAGAAAATCCCTAAAATCCCTATGGGTTGAAATGATACATACCCAAATGATCTATAGATTAGGGAAAATTCATTATGGGTTGAAATGATAAACCCGAGCGATTTTATGGATTTTGAATTTTATTCGGGATTGCGGGTTGAAATGATATATATCCGTAAATATAAAATATTGCGGATTGAAATGATAAATATCTGTATTACTTGACCATAGGGTAGAAAATTATATACGGACACCGGATTGGTTAAATTAAATAATTTTAAAACCTTAAATTTTTGAATCCAGTTAAATGATATTTTGAAATAAAAATTTGGATTTTTATAAACTGAATATTTTTGAAAATCCAAACTTTAATGTTGAAATTGGAATTGGTTTAAATGAATTTTTTAAAGAATTTAAATTGAAATTTTGAAGTTGGATTTGAAGTATAAATGAAATTTATCGAAATTGAGTTACTAAAATATTTGAATATTTAAGCTTTGAAATCTACTAAATTTGAAATATTTTAAATTTATCGTTCGAACAAGGATTTGAACTTGATATTGATTAAATGGTTTTAAACGGGAATCTAAATTGGAAGACAAAATTTAGTTTATTGATTTGAAAGCTAGATATGGGCTAGATGTGTTGAAATGAAAGAAATAGTTTACTTTGATACTAATTTCAAATTGATTATTTTAATATAAACTATTTAAAGATATATTATTTTAAATTCAGATTTATTTAAAATTTCAAACTATTTACTATATAAATCATTTCCAATAATCAAACTATTTTATGTTAAACTATTAAACCGTATTAAATCTATTTTTAAACTATTTTAACCTATTTAAACTATTTAACTATTTTAACCTATATCCAAACTAATTTAATCTATTTTAATTTTTTTAAATTATTTTAACTATTTAAAAATATTTTAAACTATTTAAACTATTTTAATCTATTTTAAACTATTTTAAATCATTTAAACTATTTGAGAGTATTTTAACTATTTTAAACTATTTTTAAAACTATTAAAACTATTTATGACTATCTAAACTATTTTCTAAAATTTCAGACTGTGTAAAGTTGAAGTATTTATATTTAAATCCTTGATTTAAAAGAGAATATGGTTAAATGATGATATAACCTAAGTTGTGATTTGAAATTGATACCTTTTAGTGAAATGACATATCTGAGTAAATATGATGATTTTTGAATGAGGATTTAACCTACTTGTCGATATGATTTCAAATGTGATATGATTTAGAAAGTGAATATGATTTCGAAAGTGATATGCTTTGAATTGAATATGATATTTTGATATCAATTATGAATTGGTTTTGGAAATGTAAAAGAACCATCCGGTGTGAAATAAGCGTTTGGTTGTTAAAGAGACCGAGATCGGATATTGTCATACTCTCTTCCAATACCGAAAACCACTTTAACAACTATGTACGTGGTGGAGATTCCAGAATGAAGTAGGATAGTTTGGCGAATGATACTGTATGAGGTATTAACATAGCCCTGACTCCCGTGAGTCAGGTTGATGTGGCTAAAACCGGAGCCTTGCCGGGCCAAGTGCGGTCGCACCTCCGATCGAACACATTTCTTCGGTACCATATTACTTTGAGATTGATTTGGTGGCCACTCCTCGATTTTGATTATGGGAGTGTGTTCCGAGGTGGGCGGTAGTAGCTGCTATGTTTTACCACCAATCCGGATCCGCAAAACGGTAGTATCCTACCCTAGGAATTGCCTCGCATGCCTTGTCACATGCCTTATCGCGCCCATTACGAGTTTGGTTTGTACCATACCTATGGAGTGCTTCCTGAGTATCCCGTCAGTTTGGTGGGGCTTACAGTTTCTGTATAGACTACAGGAATATATAAAAATGTGTTAAAGGGGGTATGGGTTACGCCTTAACTTTATTTTAATACTTTATTTACTGTAGACACTATTATAATAGCATATTGTACTACATAGTAGATAGTTTAACGGATCCTTTGGAGATGGTAATCCCGAACATCTCTTAAGTTATTGCACTCACGGCAGACACTGGATAGGAGGTGTGAAATCCCGTAAACATCTACGACGCTGATACACTCATATTTATTTATTGTTGATTTAACTTACATAAGATCTTTTAGTTTTGACTCGAGTGTTTTGTCTTTTCATTACGCTCAGGTCAGTCTGAGCTTTTCAATGCATTGAAGACTATATTATGGAAGACGAAGGCGAAGATTTAGTATATTATTGCTATTTATTATTATTATTATCTCACTACATCATGTGTTCCGTTGCATTATTTATTTATTCCTGCTGTATGTACTCTGGTTCTGTATTGTAAAAGTGTAATCAAATGTTATTTGTAAAACAGCTTCATGAACTATTTATTTGATTATTATATTTTGTCATTCCGCTGTGAGATTCTGTGTTTTTTTCTTTTTTTCTCTGTTTCCTTGTTTACCCCATTAACAATCCTTACATTTGAATGGTTTGAATGAGACATGTGTGGTTTATTGTCGATTTAAACTGTCCAAAAAGGTGGGTCGTTACCACTTAACTCGTTTTTGACATTCCCGACTTAACCATTCCTCATTCAAGTGGGAAGCCCAATAGGTTAGAGCTCTATTGCTCCATCCCTACTTGACATCAACCTTAAACTCTCAAAAATAGATAAGCCTACTTCATCGACTTTTAGTATTAAACAAAGTTAATTACCTTTTTAAACAAGTAAGTAAAGAACACGATTAACATGTTTCTGACATTTCAACTTATAATATTCCTCGTTCAAGAGTGAAGTTAGGTAATTTTGGACACTGGTTGTTCCAAGCCTTGCCTAGACATGCCATTCTTGAATATCACAAACATATAAGTTTACTCGTCGGCTTTTAGTGTTAAGCTTAGTCAATCACCTTTGTCAAAACTTATATAGATAAAATAATACTTTAGAAATACTTGTAAATAGGTTTTAAATATATATGGAAATATTACTTGAAAATAACTAATTTAGAAGTTTGATTAAAAACATATTTTACATTTTGCAACACTTTACTTTTAAAATTGGTAAACAATCATTAAAACTATATTTAAACTTCTAATCTTTTTCTCACACTCAAATACATGTTATAAGAACTTCCATAAAAAGATTTTATAAAGAAAAGAAATTAGAAACCATTTAAATCATGAACAACTAGCCAAAACGTCGCATTTTAAACACTTCAAACAATAAGCGACTTACCACGACATTTATAAGTACGGTTAAAAGTCCTTGTTAAAACAACATTGAAAAGCACAATCTTTACAACTAGTTTTAACCACTTAAACAAATAATTTAAAAGTTGAAATTTTTATAATAAGTACTACCATTAGGGTACTTAAAAACCATGGAAAGAAATCCCGAATAATATCTTTCCATTTATGTATAAAATTTCCCCAAAATAAGGGATTCAGAAGTGTACTTATAACGACTATTCTCGTTTCAAATACTTTCAAACTTTCTTCAATTTAATACACAAGTTAAAAAACCATTTAAACATCAAGTCAAGGCCACACCACATGTTTAAGAGGGTAATAAAAGTGATGGTGTACAATATAAAGTTATTATTTGCTTTCAAAAGCAAGAAGGGTCCAAAGTTTATAACTTTACTTAGTTAATGTCACTTTAACTATTATCTTTTTCACACAACATATATAAACACAATATATACTTAAGGGATAGTGAGATAACTCGCCTAGATCCATGCCTAACCCAAGCATAAGGCCGTAAGAACCAAAGAACTACCTCTTTCCATCAACAGAAGTCTAAAGGTCCAACCTTTAGCACTTCCAAACCAAAGCCAACACATTCCTCTTCCTTCTCCATGCTCACGGCCCTCCTTGGATCCCCCTCTTACTCTCACCTCTTTCCACTTTTTACTTGCTAATCATGCCTCCCATGATATCTTAGGCCTAAAGGCAAAGTTTAGATGAAATTTGAGAAGATTTGGTTAACTTTTGGAAAAGTTAGAGAGTAATAAGTGGACTAGTGCTTAAGCACTTCCACCATTTTCAACCCTTCCCCTTTATCTCAAGCTTTGAGAATTATTTGTGATTATTTCCTAAGAGTATGCCTCTCTATATATAGAATTAAGAATGTGATGGGAAAGGACCAAAATCTTCTCAAAACCATTATCACATTAATTACAAACATCACTTCTCCTTTATCATTTACTTAACTTCTAAGACTTTCCATTTATGCTCATTTCCTTAAGTATCTACCCCTACCTCATGCATGACATCATCCATAAAGTTTATTTCCATAAATGGCAAAATATTTCTATTTCATTTTCTTTAATTCTTAAGAAAATAAGTGTATGTAAAAAAAATATGAACAACTTCTGACAATTAAAAAGCTGTTTATCGATAAAACGATTTTAGGTCAGATTATCGATATTTTTTCAATGTATTTATTTTTGTAAACATTTTTCCAAAATAAGTTTGCCATCATTACTTGTGATTTAAAAAGGGTTAAAAAGCTTATTAAACCATTTTAATAATATTTAATCCAAGATTCAAATATTTAAATAATTCAGATATTTAAATACGAAGTGTCCGAAATTCTTGATCGTTACACAAGGATTTTGTATTTGGACTATAAAGTTGAATATAGACGATACTGGAATTTTGACCATTATGGAATTCCATAAGTCCAAAGTGACATAGTTTGACGAAGAAAATTGGTGTAAGTAATTGTCACTATCAGGTACCGTTTATAATAAGTAAAATTGGATTTGACCAAAAATGACGTGTTAGCAATAAATTTAGCCAAAATGTCACAACATTAGCTAAGATGATGTGTGAACATTAACTTTTGAATTGTTCGATATTAATAGCTGACTGAATTTACACCTTTGAGTTGCATAACTGCAATGATGAATACTCTGAATAAACCATACGATTTAATTAGTTTATAAATTATCTAAGTTAATTAAATTAATTAATATCTATGAAATATTAATTGTTAAACTTTATTTGATTTGTTTGAATAACATCAGCATTTAATAAAGTGCATATATAAAAGTTGTAAACGCTCGTATTGATATACGATATCGATAAAATATTTAAATTGAGTTTAAATAGATTAATTTCTATGTTGTTTTGGGATTTTTTGGGCCCACAAGCATGATGAAAAAAGGAAGAGTTTTCGATTGCGATTTGAAAATCCAAAGGCAAAATTAAAAGAAAGAATTAAATCTTCGTCCTTTACTCCTCTTTATGACTCACTTAAATCTCATTTATTAAATGACTTTTTCCATTTTTTTCTTTAGTTCTATTTCTTCTACCGAAAATGTGAAAAGTAGGGAAAGGATTTAATTAGGAATTAAATAGGGAGATTTTAAAAGAGAAAATTGAAAGGTTTCAATGTTTCCTTTCAAACATATTCTCTCTTATTCAATCCATTATTATTCTTTTCCTGGCAAAACATCTTGTCCTCTTTCTCTTGCTCTCCTCCTCACCTTTAATGCTCTCTATGAAAAAATTTCCCTAAAACAAATTCAAATAAAATTAATAACATTCAAGGTGGTGTTTACCTCTATATCCTTGCAAAATCCAAAGGTTGATTCAATTGAATTGGAGTTTTATTCTTCACTTAAGGTGGTAATCTTAGGCTTCATCTTTAGATAATTCTAATTTTATCTTATTATATATATTCACCATGTTAATAAAGTTTAAATCCTATACACTCTACATCTTATCTCATCAATTGTTCATTATGTTGACTTGAAGTTCAGATCTGATATATGTTAATTAATTTAGATCTAATCTCATCATTTGTTCTTTATGTTGATCCAAATTTCAGATCTGACATATGTTAATTGATTGTATTTCCCTTACGATAATATAAGTAGATCCTATATTTGCTTAAACCTTTTCATCATATATTCATATTATACATATATTTTGATCTACTTTATTTTACAATATATGCCTAATTTTCCAATCTAATTTTGTCAATGTTATTATTTTATAAAAGGAAAACAAACAAACAAACAATTCTGCATTGGAAACTAATTTAATTACTTAATGTATTTTGTACTTCATAATATACCTAAGTATAAATTAACTATATATGTAAATTATTTAAAATGTCTTTAGAGATACATGTTTCACATATTTGTTGTTTTGAATATAATTTTGGTTGTTGTTGGTACTTGTTTAAATGCTGTTTCAATTAAAAAAACATGCGTGGAATTTTGTGCAAAACATTATAAATCCTTTGAATCCCTTTTAAGTTAAACTAGATTTCAATTTGTTACTTAATTTTAAATATATATGATATTTTAAATTAAAACATAGTTTGCATTTATTCATATATGCATACATGTATGCGTTTGAGTATTCAAATTGTTTCGAAATAGCATTAAATTTAAAACTCCTTTTACTTATGAAATAAAATACTGATTTTATTTAAAAGAAACTTAGAAAAGTTCTAAATGAATTTAGACCTCATAGGCCCATTAAAGATCAATAAAGGAATTTTTTCGAAATTTACCCTTTAACTCCGCTATGGGCTGGCCTAGTTCCTTCAATGGTATTAGAGCCCAAATAGTCTATTTAATCTAAATTAGTCATGTTAGGGCTAACTAATTAAGCCTAACCACTTAGTACTATGTCTAGAAAGGTAATGTCTAGTTTTGGAATTCGGTAATCTAGTACCATTTTCTACCTGGTTACTCGCCTGGCCTAAAAGGTGAAGTGAGCCCAAAGGTTGAGGCCCAATTAAAATTAGGCTTTGGGCTAATTTTCAGAATGGTTTTGAAAATTAAAGTAAAGATTTTAAATTTAAAGTTTAAATTTAAAATGTAACATGTTTATTATAAAAGTTATAATATAACATAAATGCTCTAAATGTTCGAAAAGATAGTGAAATTTTCAAAATGTTCAAAAATACCTAAATATTAATTTTGAAATTTAAAATTTATTAGTAAGATTAATAAAATAGATTAATGAAATAAGTTAATTAATTAATATTTATATGTATGTATCATATATATATATATATATATATATATTGATATATGTTATGTTGTTTTAAAGTGTTTAAGATAACATAAGTATACATGTATGTATGTAAAATAGTTTTTTGAAATTAATATAATTTAAATAAAATTATTTAATAAATAAATTAATTAAAAGTTAATTAATTAAATAAGTAAATTAAAGGTTAATTAATTACATAAAAATACAAAAATATATATATGATATATGTGTTATACTGTAAAGGTTATAGTATATATATAAATATCCAATATAAAAGTTATATTGGAAAAATATAAAATTAATCAAAGAGTTAATTAACAAAAAATTAATTAAATAAGATTTCATTAATATAATGTTATACATATAATTATTACATAAGTTAATGAAATATAAAAGTTATATAATAATTAAACCTATATAGTATGAATGTATAAATCAAAGGTGGAACATTAAGAAACCCAAATAGACTTAAGGGATAAATACGTACGCACTGTACGTATACCATGATTTCACATGTGTCTGACACATGAATCATGAGGGTATTTTATAAAAAATACATTATTCCATGAGTCGATATCACTTAGGTATAATGTTAAAGGCTATGAATCTTTATAATGTTGTTCTCTATCATATATAATTTAATAAATTACATTCATACTCTATGTTTATTGAGCAAACTCAAGCTAGAGTTGTTATGTGTAGTATTATTAATATATTGACTAGACGAGGTTAGATAACTATTTGTATTTGTTGAGCAAACTCAAGGTACGTATACTATACTTAGGCCGTCACGAAATGGTAGTATGAACGAATAATTTTTTTTGATTTGTTGAGCAAACTCAAAGTTGAAATGAGCTTAGGACAAGGAACTAGGGGTTAGGATTGTATATGACACATCTGATAAGGTGTTATCGATCGTATGTGGGGTTATGACTTGTTAAGAAAACTCAAGGTCAGAATCCCAAGATAGGCGAGTCTAACACCCACTAGTGAAGTCGAAAGACTTCTATGTTTCATCTTAGGGTTTGAAGAAACATAAAATACTAGTGGGGGCCTTATTAAAAAAATGAAATGATAAAATTTAACCTTTCTAATATTGTATGAATATATGCTATATAATGTTATACTAATCTATATTGATAAATTTGTGCATTTAATATGATTGATAAGATGTTTATCAATTAAAATATACAAATTGAAATGAATTTAAGATTGACAAATAGAAATATTATATATATGTACTTACTATTAAATAATTCTGGCATGTTAATGTTTTATACACCTATGTAAGTGCTTAATTTTACAACTACTTAATACATTTGAAATTTGGTCGAGACCGTGTATTGCATTCTATGAGTTCCGAACTCAAAAGCAATATAAGACCATGGATATTTGATCCATATACTATCACATAAAAGTGTTATATGGTGAATAGTCACAGTTCGTAATATAGAATATTTCGATGAAATTAGTTCATTTGAAGTAAATAAATAAACCGTACTATTAGATCGAGTATTCAATTTGGTTGATTACAATAAAGATCACATTGTGCTAAATGTAAAACTAGATCAAAACTACAAGACAAATCTAAGAACTCGATCGCCGAATGTCATTTTTTATCAGTTTATGCAAAGTGCAGCATATATGATGTCCTTAAATATTAAGGATGATTGAGTGTGCTTTTGTAAAGAGTCAAGGCTGACCTTTTACCAAAGCATGAAAGCAACTACTTTGGGCCATATAAAATCTAGGGTACCATATGCAACAAGCTCCAAAAGAAAAAATTCGCATCATAAGATTCAGATCGCAACGACACAATCAACTGTACTTCGACAGGAAGAGACAACGACTTCATCTCGACATCTAATCGCAATCGGTAGGCGACGACACGACTGTGACGGCGAACTCCAGGGCTCGCAGTCGGCACATCTGATCTGAGGCACACACAACATCGACATATTTGAATCTTCCATTTTTGGTTGTTGTAATTAGCATTGGCTATTGGTATTACCATATTGGCTACTTGTGGTTGAAACATGAAAAGGTTATTAATTTTGGATGTTTGTAACTTGGTATATTCTAATTTTTAGTTAGTGTTAAATTTTTAATTGTATTGAATTGCTCATAAGTCATTGAAGACCTCTAACTACCTATCAATTAGCAGCTATTTTTTAGATTTAGACTTCAATGAAATAGAAAATTCCTTTTCATTCAGAATCGAAACTTCAACCATAACTAGTGATTTGTGAAATAATTGATAATATATGTTTCCTAAATCTAAATACGCCATCAACTGCTACTGCTCTATCGATTTCATAAGCTCACCGAACTATAATTGCAACATCTGTTTCAAAGCAAACCCAAATGTAATTTGCTAAATTTCAGTGATGATTACTAACTTTATCAAAGTTAATTAAAAGCTGGTTTCTAGGTGAAATATGAGTAATGTACTTGTGCATTTGGTCTTACAGCTATTAAAAGTTGTAAATAACGTGCCAATTCAATTTTAATTTCTATGTTCTAATCTTAAGTCTGTTAATTGTATATTAAGAATTGAATTGTATCTGTATTAAATTAAAATTGGTATATTTAATTTGTTATTTTAAATAATTGTATAATAAAGATTGATTTGGTAATAGTTAATGAATCATTTTTAATGCTCAGTAAAGTAAAATTTATTGATAAATAACCAAGTTTCTTTTCATAGGAATTTATAGTTAATGTTTTTTAGTCAAATCATTTAGTAAAATATAATTTTTGCTTCAAATTATCATGTAAAATATTTTTGGGACATTATACCTAGTAGATTTCATAATTTAAAATGTTTTTTTTGTTATTTTAATATAATCATTAATGTACATTGCTATTCGATGTTTTAAGTGTTTAGAAATGCACAAACAATAATTTGAGAACGCTAGAAGGATTAGAAAAAAGAAGGGTAGATGAACTCACTGATTCACAGAAAGGCGCTCTTGATAATTTTTTCATCAAAAATAAACCAATAGAAAGTTCGAGTTTGAAGGGTGCTCTTAATAAATTACTTTGATTATTTAATTAGTGATATAACATTATTTTATGTATAAGGGCCTTGGTTTTCCAATTGGCTTCAGGTACCAAATCTCCTAGAACAGGCCCTGAAAGAGTTCAATATCATGTTGTAGTACGGGTATTCTATTATATGGTTCGATTATTTAGAAAGAAAAACGAATGTGCGAGAGTAGATGTGATTTGAGGTATAGTTGGGATGAAGAGACTGAATGGTCACTTCTGCTTCATAAAGAAACATCAAAAATGAGAATTATAATATTAATGAGTGATACTTAACATTAGAATAAGAAATATGATTTCTATTTCGAATATATTTTTGTACAGAAAATTGTTTTCTATGAGATTTATTTCTTTTAGTTCAAAATATTTGATCAAAGAACTCTCTATCGTAAACTAGTTATAGTGTATGAAATAAATTATCTTTATTAAGTGAATAATGGACCTTCGAATTTAGTACGCTATTATAGTAATGGTGGAAATAGTGGGAGCATGTCATATAACACTTATTTATTGCATCAGGTTATGAAAATTGTTATTTATGAAATAATGACTATTTTTTGGTGTCGACTAAAAAATTCACATAGTTATATTTCAATGTGAATATTATGACTATTCATTATTGAATAAAACTATAATGTGGTATTTGTTTTCATAACAAAAGTGATGCAAAGGAAAATATAAAAATATCTAAAATTATTTACAATTATTTTGAAATTATAGACTAAACCGTAGTTTTCAGAAATAATTTTTATTATATGATTATAAATCATATAATACTAGTTAATTACATCTCAAACAATTAAGGGCTATGCACCAATTTAGTGGGAGCATCATAAGATTTGATGAAACCTTTGATACATATGGATGTATTCAATCGTAAGTCTATTAGTACCAAAACGGTTCCACATACTTTGTCGTATTCACCGTTGAGTTATCACAAACATGGACATTTTTATTTGATACACATGTATAAATCTATGATAAGCTCATAGAATATAATATGGAAATAAATAATATAACATGCAATAGAAATGATTCAATTTGATCGAATATGTGAGTAAATTGGAAAGAGTTCCATATGCACCTAATATGAATAAAAATTCAATCTCAAAGGTAACTCCTCTGTATATACATAATGATGTATTGAAAAGGAGTGATTGAACTTTGTTGGACAAAGCACGATTAATGATGAATGAATTTGAGATAAATTATTTCTATATGGTGTGTTCTTAAGAGGAGGACACAAGGTTAAAACTAATATCATTCAAAGAATAGATTAAAAAACCATACGAGATAAGGATTTATAAGAAATCCCTACATATCCTAGGTTAAGGAGTTGGCGGGTTTTGTGAGTCAAAATACTGCATGTAATAATTGTATACAAGGGATTTTGTATGAATTACACCAAAAGAAGTTTGGGTTTGATGGTCATTGGATAACTAATTTATGTTGTGAACATAAATGTTGTAAACTAATACTAAATCAGTTTTATATAAGGTAATTCATAAAGTATTTATGAATTTCCATTCCATTGCACTAAAAAAAATTATTGTTTCAAGAAATACCAACTTCATAGCAAAGGAACTTTTTTAAGAAATTATTGGTATAGAATGAATTTGGATACAATCCAAGAACAAAACTGATTACAAGGGATGAAATGAAATTGACTGAATCTAAATGAACACAACACATTAGAATGTGTATTCTTGTACATTAAAGAGAAACATGGAGTTTCTTGTCAATGTCAAGTATAAATAATCCTTAAATATTTAACTAAACTATTAAGGGTATTGACCCTATGATATGGTGCGATATGCAGATCCGAAATAGATGCCAAGTACATTATCAAAATATTATTTTGATAGTTGTACCCAAAGGATATGATCCATTGGCCGAAAATGTGTCTTTAAGAGAAAGACAAATGCATTTGGAATATAGTAAGCTATACTGATAAGAATAGCATCGTTAATTTCAATTTTTGAAATTAGCATAAAAGATTTACCATTCAATGCACTCGAGTTGGTTCAGATTCTACTCACAAAATTGTCGACTAATATGACTTTGTGTATTGGTACATATATGTTGAAATAGAAAATACTAAATAATGCTTTAGAGTCTCGAATACTGGTACACTCATGCCGGAGTTGAATTGCTCAAAATACCGCGTTGTTAATTTAAATTTGGCAAAACTGAACATATACAGTAAATAAATAATCACAGATCACAGACACAGAGTAATAAATGCAGCGGAAATAAAAGAGATAGTAGTTCATGAAGCTACTATATAAATGTATAAGTTACATCAGAGTTAGAACAGATACAACGGAAGAGTAATACGATACATCAGATACAAATCAGAATACATCACTGGAATCATCGAATACTGAAAGCAGAATAGATGGCTGGATCTTCAAGCAAAGCTCCAACTCCAAAGGTGAGTCTCGAATACTGGTACACTAAGTCTGACCCGAGCGTAAAGCAAAACACAAAACACTCGAGTCAGGATTAACATTCTTATATTAATAAATCCAACTCAAGTGAAATAGCAATTGAAATACAAGTAACTCAAAGGATGTTTGGAATAACCATCCTTTAAGGATCCGTTAAACTATCTACTATGTAGTAGTGTACGATAAGTAGATAATGTCTATCAGTAATAATAAGATATCAAAATAGTGTTAAGTCATGGCCCACTCCACCCTTAACACATTTTTATTCCCAAAAGCATATACAAGTCCGTAGTTTCCCCAAAATCGGAAGTCACCAGAGGGCAATCCATATACTAAAGGTACAAACCAAAATCGTGGTGGTCACGTATAAGGGATACAAGTATGACAAGGCACATGAGGCAATACCCAAGGTAGTGATACTACCGTTTGCCTGATCCGGACTGGTGAGAACGCAACGCCGCAGCGCCCGCAACACCGTGAAACAACACTCCCAAAATCAAGGGTGCACCAATCGACAACAAGTAATGAGTAGTTCGAAGAAGTGTGTCCACTTGAGGTAGCTAATCCTCCATTGGCCCGGCACGGCTCCTGTTTTAGTCATTTCCGATTTGACACAAGTGTCAAGGCTATCCATCATCGTTCTCTTTCTTCAGTCATCACGTACATCATTCCAACCACTTCATTCTGGATCATCACTCCGCGTATAGTTATTAAAGTGGTTTTCGGTTTAGATAGAGAGTATATCCATAACCGATTCCGGTCTCTTTAATAACTTTCGAATTTATTACACCGATTGGTCATTTAATAAATTTCAAAACCAAATCAATTACAATTTCAAATAGGATTCGTAAATCAACATTTCATTTGTCTTTCAAAACCAATTTCCATACTTTACGTTTCAAAACTTCCAAATTACCATTTCAAAAGCTTATAATTCAATTTCAATTTCTATTTAAAACAATTCAAATATTGATTCAAATTCGTATATAAATTTCATTCCGAAATCATTTAAATGATTAAATCTACATTCAAATCAATTTAAGTTCATTTATCGATTTTATTCTATATTCATTAAGTAAATTTATCATTCAAAAACAATTTCTATTTAATTCCCAATTCATTAAATCGATTACTTAAGTTCAACTTCCTTATATCAAAACTTACAAATTGAATTAAATTAAATTCATCAAATCAAATTCTTTAAATTTCAAGTCTTACATTAATTTCAATAAATCACATTTTATTTCTTGTTAAAGAAATTCAATTTCACTTATTTACTTACTTAAATAAATTTCCAAAACTTAATTAATAAAGAAACTCAATTTCAATTATTACGAAGTAAAATTCACTTATTCAAAAGTTCAATTTTTCTTATTAAAGAATTCAATTCAATTTGATCATTAAATCATTCAATCTTATTTAATAAAAAAAATTCAAAACTTAATTATTAAATAATTTCAAAGTTTAATAATTTCAAACTTAAATTATAATTTCAAACTTAATTATATCATTTCTTAAATTAAACAACATTCTTTCATCAATTACATTGTAAATATTTTGTTTCATATTATTAAATATTAACATTTCCCTTTCATTAAAAATTCAAATTTCAACTTCATTTCAAAACCATATTGTTTATTCAAATAAAATCTTCATTTATTTTTAAATCAAATTATTGACCAATCGGGTTTTATTTAATTCTCTATATCCAAGGTCAAAGTTCAATTTTGGGTATTTATCATTTCAACCCGATTCCAATTCAATCAAATCAAAGCGTAGCAAAGGGAACTTGCAGTGTGATAACTGGGATGGTGTCAAAGTAAATAAACAAGCAATAACAACAATCAATATCAAACCAATAATCAATTCAAATAATCCCAAAATAATCGTATTAATTCACATTGCTATTTGTGTAAATTAATATAATCATTTCTAGAATCTACACTATCATTTCATGTAAATTAAAGATTATTACACTAAAGTTAATACGGTTCTTCACTTGATATCGATTATCCACTTATACTACATCAGTTTATACAATCAAACATTCAATGGTTCAAGGTGTAGTTATCACTATTTCTACGTGTCAATTTAATTACATTTAAAGGGGTCATATTTAACTAATCAAATTCAACACATATGTCGATTTCAAATTGTTAACTCCTACGTCAAATTTCAATTTCATAATATTTATCACTTTATACATTACAATTTTACACCCAAATAAAAACAACAATCAATCAATTATCAACCAAACTGTATTATCATCGCATAAATAATTAGCAGATAATGGTGTCAGATGTCACAGGTGAACTGATTCAGGTAATAACAGATATAACAGTGTAAATAACTAACAGTTGCATATTTCAATTGTCGTTTCAATTGAAATCAAATTTAATAAATAAAAGAATGTAAATCGTGAGTGATTGCTCACCTTTTGAGGCTAGATAGCTTACAGAAGATGATATGGATATGCACACTGATACGGACACGATCAAATCAAAAGGTGCTGCGACCATATTGGACATTGTCGAGACAAGAGTAAAGCACGATGAACTGGATTGACGAAGGTAATAGTATAAGTAAACTCATATAACTATATACATATTCTATATTCAAGCACAAATTAAATAAATATTTATTTCAAAATTATTGTTTTAAATTTAAACACACGTCAAACCATTTCTTTATACCTATTGATGTCAATATTTAATTCAAATATGTCAATGGAAAATTTGTTATATATATGTTATTACTTGGTTCACATCTATATTAAAAATCAAAATGTATATTACCTAAAAAAACAAAAAAAACGTATATACGTACAAATATACTCCAACATCCTAAACCATATATACACATATAAAATTAAAAATCAATACGAACATATATAAACACTTACACAACATATGCAGTTTAAACTAACTTATCAATAACTTGTACACACTAATATATACAAACATATGGTGAACCAGATTTTGAAAACATGTATAAATATAAACGTGTCATTATATAAATTTACAAAGCTCAGAATATACCTTTATAAAATATGCAAATCTTTATATAGAAGCTCACAGCAACATATATATAAGCTTAGCATACGTTACACATACACAATAAATCAAAAAAAAATGAAATCAACTTATAAATATGCTAGCTTATAAACTTGAAACTTGCGTGTACTACTTATATATTATAATACTGAAACCATTATAATATACCAGAGTAATATAAATTGTCTTATATACAGCTAGCTTATCTGTAAAAATCTTAAGCAAACATATATGTACGAACACCCATACTCAAACATACTTGCCTGGAAGTCTTATAAAAATATATGTATCCCCATTATATATAATACCATTATATTTTATATTTTTTTTACGCCCAGTAAAACAAGTCATAGGAAACTAGTACATATACTTTGTAATAAATATCAACATCTTGACAATGAGTTTATACGTTTTCAACAATATTTATACTATATGTGATCCAAAAGCAATGCAAGAACTATACTAGCAATATTTTTCAAATAATAGATTTACCTTTTATATTCCAACTAAATGAACTAGGAATACATATACAAAGTTAGCTTACATCCAACAGAATATATAAACTCATATAAATATGAGACTCACGTACACAACATATGCACCAATTTATAAAGCTATATAAAACCAATACTTCTTTAGGTAATCTTTACTTTATATTAAAAATATACACTCTACTCATATAAACGTGTTGCTTAATCAACATAAGCTATAAAACAGTAAACTTGTATTTGAATAAACAGAACAGCCAGATTATTTGTATCTCCAACTAACACGTGCAACCATTATTATACATACTATAATATATATATACCTTGCCATTTGAAAACCCTACGAGAGAAAAATGAGGTTCGGCTGGCCTCAGATCTGCTAGCGTGGGCAGGATTAGGCGAATGGGAGAGCAGATGTTGGGCGCGCTCTATTGTGGAAGCAGAGGAAGATTGGTGCGGCTCGGGTGAAGTAGAGGAACGTACGTTCCGTTTTCTTTTTTTTTTATTAAATTTAGCCATGACCGAAATGAATTGTAACGGCCCGCCTTCCTATGCCCAGGAAAACGCATCGTTATGAAGAAAGAAAGGGATAGAAGAAGAAAAGAAAAGAAGAAAGAACAACAACACATCAGAAATCTCACAGCGGAACGACAAATATATTATATCACATAAGATATTACATAGTATCATATACATCAGAGTACACAACTTACATCACAAAATAGACAGTTATAAATTCTGTCTATTATACAACACTACTACATCCATACAATACATCATCACAGCGGAAACTCTATATATCTACACGCTGAAGCCTCCTGCTCCAATCTCCTCCAGAATTCGTCAAGGCTAACCTGAATCCCTTGACTACTCATACAAATTTGAGTACCCAAGAGTTTAATAAAACAGAAAATAAACACTTGGGTCAGACATGGGTCTGGTGTGAGTAAACGGTTAAAAGTTGCTTAACTTTAAAAAACCTTTGAAAACAAAAGGTATCACGTAAGACTTCCCACACATAAACATGGGTAAGTTTTTACCTTACGCTAACCAAAACTTTGATAGGAAATTCGATTATATTATAATAGGGTCTAGGGTTTTCAAATAAATACTCATATAGCTGAAATTGTTACATTATTAAATTCCAGCATACTAGCCACAAAGTGGGTTATACAATCAAAACCGTAGGGTCTCGTAGGAAGAATGGTTTTCCATCAATGGCAGGGCTACTGGGGTACCGCCCGTCACAGTACGTGGCCTAGATCACCGTACCGAGGAGTACGCCCGCTCCCCTGCAACACAAAGCCGGAACCATCCCTTACTGGATAATCCCGAACAAGACAATCCCGTAGTTGGCTGCAGTTCCAACTACCACTAAGCCGAAATATAGAAAGGGACCTCTAGACAGGGATCTATCTTGCTCTCAGTGGGCGCTACCCACGAAGCCTTGCTGCACCTCCCCTGTTTTAGCCATTCCCGGTTGATGAGGCTTGAGGTTACGATTACCTTTAATCAGAACATATCACTTAGAATGCTCATCGTCCGCCTGACGATGTGCTGAAAGCATTCAATCCATACAAGTTCGTTCCGGGTTCGAACGAAACCGAAGGCATTATCTCGTTACACTCGTTTTGGAATCACCCTCAGAGTTAACGACAATAACCCTTGCACTCTAAATCTTCATCTTCACTTGAGATTCACGACCTATCGTTAATTTGGATCGATGTGGTATTCGGGTCTCCAGACCTGGAATACCGGTATACGGAAACCCGATCCCGGTCTCATCGAAATCCAAAACGTATCTTTTAAGGCCAAGTTGTTTAAAGGTTTAAACAATTTAACTTATCTATATTCATTCAGATAGATAATTCACAAATCACAATTGATAATCACATTATCATTTAAACAGATGATTCATAACCAAATAGGTAATCCATATCAACATCACAATAGTTAATCTATATTACCATCATAATGCAACCAAGCATTCATACCATACAACATTACTTATCTCATTTCTGAGATTACATCCATTCAAGACAATCAATGTCATTCATTCTTATATAAGCAATGATTTACTTAATCATAAGATAATTAATTTAAAATTGATTTAAATTAACTATCTCTATCTTTAATTAATTTAAAGTGAATTAAATTAATTACTTCATCTCTTAATTAATTTAAAGTAAATTAAATTAATTTCTTATCATTATAAATCTTACTTATATAATCATTAATTAATTACAATAAATTAATTAATCATTCCTTTAATTATCCACTTTAATTAATCACCTTGATTAATTATACTTTAATTACATTTGAGTAATTATCTTTAATTAATTTCACAAATTAATTATTCTTAACCAATACAGTAATTAACCTTTAATTATTTCATTAATTAATTAATTATAATCAATTACTTTAATCCTTAATTAATTACAATTAATCACTTATCATTTGATTAATTAATCTTAATTAATCAACTCTTAATTACATCATTAATTATAAACTAATGATCCCTAATTACACCTTTAATTACTTTATTAATTACATTAAGTAATTATCCTTAATTAATCCATAATCATTAATCACCTTTGATTAATCTAAACCAGTAATTAACTTCCCTTAATTACTTCCATTAATTAATTACTTTAATTAATTACCTTCACAAATAATTAATTACATTATTAATTAACCTTAATTAAACCACAATTATTAATCATCTTTGATTAATCTAATCCTTTAATTAATTTAATTTAATAAATTATTAAATTAATAACAAGTGATTAACTCTTAATCATTTTCATTTAATAAAATAATTATCCTCTAATTACTTTATTAAATATTTTATCTTTACTAAATTACATCCAGTAATTATTTCTTAATTACTTCATTAATTAATTATGCTTAATTAATTCATAAGTGATTATCTTAAGTAATCACAAATTAATTAATTTAACTTAATCATTTAAATTTAATTAAATGATTCTTAACTTACTATATTGAAGGTTCTTAATTAAGAAACTACTATCTTAATTAAATCAATTATTTACCAATAACACTTGATAATTAAAATAATTTAATTATCTAAATTTCCCTTTCAAATTTAATTATCTTTAATTAAATCAACATTCTAAATACTTAAGAAAATTCTTATTTTAATTGATTACTAATCTTAACCATTAAACCTTAATTAAATTAAAATATAAGATTTAGAAATCAATAAATTATTAAACACATTTTAAATTAAACCTTTAAATCTTTAAAACTTATTCTATTTTAAAACTTTCATATTTTAAAATATAAAAACTTGTTTGAAACTTAACTTGAACAAATTTAGTTTATAAATAAAAACTTGTTTAACTTTCGTTTTAAAACTTTAATCCTTTACAAAATAAAGGATTCTTTGTTTCAAACTAAAAAAAAACTGTTAAATGCTAAAACCTGCTCACCTAAAACCCGAGCAAAACCCTATTAAAACCCGCGTTTACCCCGAGTTACCCCAACCCTATACCAACTCCGAGCCAATTCAACAAATACCCGGAGGAATACTCGAGCAATCCCACAGAACTCCTGCATCTACCCCGAGTGCTCCAGCCTCACCCCTGCTTCAAGGAAACCCACTAAAACCCCCAAGTAATCTTGAGCCAACCCTTCTCCCCCAAAACCCAAACTTCCTCTGATACATAACCGTGCACGTTAACGTGCACAGCGTCGCTGGTCAACGGCGATCCATCCTCCGGCCATCACTACATCGCACTTGACCTCGACACCCAAACACGCAACCCAGAAACCTTACTTCGATCGAAATTCGAAATTTGACCCATCGAACCCAATCTGCCTGAACCCAACATCATCGAAAATTCGACCGCCACCGATGATCCATCACTCGAGACACCATGCCAATTCCACCGATGCTTCGTCTCGACCTCCATAACCCACTGCAATAAACGCGATCACTTCCGCATCATCACCCACGTCGCAAATTCCTCAACAGTTCAACCCATTTAAAAGCAGCCTAAAACCCTACTTCGATCCAATTCGAAAAATTTATTCATTAGAAAAATTCTTATGCATTTTTCCCTTAATATATAATCCACAATCAAGCTTCGATCGAGATTTCGAATCATATTATAGCGTGGATAATTAGTAATTCACAAAATCCCCATTTTCGAATAAAACCCATATTCACAAGAATTCCTCAATTAAAAATTATGATATACATCTTAAAAATCATGATTTTGGGTCCTTGATACATTCATGAAATCCAATTGTAAAAACAAGATGATTCATTTTTGACACATATCAGATGTTTACTGTAATATCAAATTTAAAAATTATTTATAAATTTAATTTTATAGAAACTATTTTTAATTTCTTCAGTACACGTTAACAAACAGATTTCGTTTGTATAACAACATCTAATATTGAATTGTTTGGGAGATTTTGAATTTCATACAAATTCAACTAAAAAAAACAGAGATGAAATATACAGGTTTGTAATACTCAGACACTCCCTGTTTACAACATACATATATGCCAGTATTCATATATATTAATCTTCATCATCATAGAAAATACATTGCATGCACTATCATTCAAACACGTATTAATTTAAAACTGTTTTTAGAGTATATTTACTCACCAGACATGTTGAGACAGAATACAAAACTTTGTTTCCAGGCTCATTGAATTTCCTTCTGCATGATGAAATAATCCTGTTGCTGTTGATTTCCAGATTTCTACTTTGCTTTAGATTTTACAGATTTTACAGTTTCCAGATTTTCATCTTTTTTGAATTTGGTTTCCAGTCTTTTATTTATTTTTAGATTCGAATCATAATTTTTGTTTGAAATGAAGAGAACAAGAGTTTCAGCTGAAAAGTGAAATCAGATCTTTCCCTCTTTCATATTTTAATTTACTTATTTTAATTATCAAAAGGAAATGTGGACATTTGTCCTCTTAGGTGTTAATTAGTTTACACCTATACACTTATTTTCTTACAAATGTCTTCACACCATCTTAATATGCTTACAAGTATTAATCTTGTTTTTAATAAATTTATTTAAGACATTTATATGTTTTATGAAATATTTATAAGTATATAATGTATTTATCTCTTTTTTATAATTTAAGCTTTTAGATTTTAATAAATATACAAATGTGAAAAACAATTATTTAAAATAACTTATGCTTATATCAATTAAATATAACATACTTATATATGCTTGAGAAATTGAGCTTAACTATATATATATTTTTACAAACCATTTTGAATTTTAAAAGAGAAAAGATTATTAAAATAAATGAACTTCTTATTTAAATCTTATTTAAACTTAAGCTTACATATATATTTTTAAATAAGAAATTATTCTTGTTATTTAAATCATAAATATCATTTTCAAAAGTATTAAGTTAAATTACAAATTTCCAAATTACAAATTATATAAATATTAAAGTTTGAAAATACTTTATTAAATTCAAATTCAATATTCTTTCCATTTCAATATATACAATTATATATATTCTAAATGGAAATACTTTTAACATTAGCTTTGATAATTACTATATTGAATTTAATACATAACTCCAAATCACAATATATATATATACATATATATTATAATTTGAAAACATAGTTTTAAAAGACTCCCTATTTATAATATATATACCTATATATATACATTATAAATATAAAACATTTATATTTAAGTTTTAGAAAGATAAATCTTCCCAATTTAAAATTGTTAGAAAAGATATTCCCAAATTAAAATGTTATTAACCTTTTAAAATGAATAAACTTGCCAATTTATAAAATAAAATCATAAAATCAATTTAATTATAAATAAAGATTATTAAATTGATATTGCCAAATTTCGGGATATCACATTCCTCCCCCCTTAAAATAATTTCGTCCTCGAAATTTAAAATCAAAGATAATTTAATAACCCAGCAAAATTTTTAATTTTAAACAGCAACCATACATATCAATCATATTCTAACAACCATAGCAAACAATTTAATCCAACAAATTTAACTATCCAGACAAAATTCTGGATAGAATTTCCTCGAGTTTCCCCAAGTATATATATATACCGGGATACTCGTTCTACAGGATCTTAACTAACTATCTACAAAAATCTAGAACTCCTTCCCATCTAGATCACAAATCTGAACAAGATATCAGATTAAACTCAAGACCAGCTCAACCACCATATCCTTCTGAACTGCTGATCCCATAACCAGATGAATCATACACATATTCCTCAGAGATATGTGAAATACAATGAATTCCAGTTATCCGAACTGGCAACTAAATCCTATAGATCAAAGAACTAATTCTCTTGAGAACACAGAAAAATCTCATAATACTTCCGAAGCTTGCTCTCCAGTCTTACCAAATCTTATATCTCCTTTGATCGGAGAAAACTTAAACAATATCCAATTTCAACTTCAACTTCCAAATTCCATCAATTCTTAACTGCATAACTCCTTTGACGATCCTGAGTCACTTCATCCTTCCTGATCAGCTTAACTCTTGCTGATGCCTCTTGAAACAGACTAGACCAACATCAAACCAATTTCTGGATCCTACTCAACAAAATGGTTCTTCCAAAAATACACCAAAATCCAGAACACAACTCTACTCCACAATCATTAGAGCACTACGAACTACTTCTCCTATCTGAAATAGCCAAACAGTTGCACTTGACAATCTTACCTCCAAATCTTGAAAATCCTTCATACTTAGAGATACACTTGAATTTCCTATAGAAATCCTCTACTCCAAGAAAATTACAACTCCCGGTTGCTTCCCTCTAGAACAGCTGCTATCTTGCTTTCGCTGCACAACTCTGATCTGGAACAGATGAGAATGCCATCGGAGAAATTCGAGCACAAACTTGATCATCCACAGTTCACCATACCATAAATTCTTAGTGAACCATTCCACTTGGTCAAAACATCCTAGCAGAATCCCCTCCAGAAAATTAGGACTGATCAATCCCTCTCCAAACAATCTTCAGTTGCTTCACCAATTTCTTCTCTAGGAGACATCCTCCTACAAAGCTGAACCACCGGTAACTCCACGAATCAAGTCGATACGGAATCTCAATCTCCAATAACCCAAGAGAACACTCAAACAATCGCAAGTCACTTTTGCGATCAGCCCGGCCTAATTTCCAAAGATAACTGTTCTCTCTTCATAATCAGAACAGCTTACACTTAACCATCCAATTCATCGAAGAAATGGATTCACTCTGTTGCTTCTGGACTTTACCTTCAGAAAAACTGCTCAGCCAGAAACTTCCTGCTAACACACAGAACACTCCGAGCTGCACTGCTGCCACAGATGCCAAAGACTTCTCAAAACAAAGCTCTTCGAGAAACTCGGACCTCAAACCAAACAGAAACACCCCACTGGACTCAGCCACAACACCGGAACAGACTCACTTCTTCAAACTTGCTTCAGAAGAAACATCTTCAGAAACGTCCATAGTCACCGCGTCTCACCACACAGCTATTACTTCCTGAGGTTGCCAAAATACCATCACTCGCTTCAGCTCATCCAATAGATCTACTCTATTCATCCAACTTCAAAGATAAACTCCGAACTTAAACAGTTTCCTTCGGAGATCGATGAAATCCTTACACCACAACAAAGCTCACTCGAGACAGTATTGGGTCTACAGTCTCGACAAATACACTTCCAACCTCAACATTCAAACTCCAACCATTGGTAGTCGTGTTACATACACCACCACCTTATCTACCTTTATAACTCATATTGGAAAACCCGAACAGGTAACCCAACAAATAGGTAGAAATACATATATATATATATATATATTTAAAATGATACTTTTTATATAGAAATTATTTCTGGGTAAAATTATTTCATTTACCTCTTTAAAACAATATTGTGTCCGTTGGCCTGGTTCAAGTGTTTAGAGATCCCTATCAATAACGTTAGCTACTCGTATTGACCAGAATCCATATACCACTCAACCGATCAATTAACACAATATAAAACCATTTTTATATAACTAACAATTACGCGCTCTCAAGATAGACACCACTTCAGAGCCTAGGTATTCACTCAACCTTGCTCTGATACCAAATGTAACGGCCCGCCTTCCTATGCCCAGGAAAACACATCGTTATGAAGAAAGAAAGGGATAGAAGAAGAAAAGAAAAGAAGAAAGAACAACAACACATCAGAAATCTCACAGCGGAACGACAAATATATTATATCACATAAGATATTACATAGTATCATAAACATCAGAGTACACAACTTACATCACAAAATAGACAGTTATAAATTCTGTCTATTATACAACACTACTACATCCATACAATACATCATCACAGCGGAAACTCTATATATCTACACGCTGAAGCCTCCTGCTCCAATCTCCTCCAGAATTCGTCAAGGCTAACCTGAATCCCTTGACTACTCATACAAATTTGAGTACCCAAGAGTTTGATAAAACAGAAAATAAACACTTGGGTCAGACATGGGTCTGGTGTGAGTAAACGGTTAAAAGTTGCTTAACTTTAAAAAACCTTTGAAAACAAAAGGTATCACGTAAGACTTCCCACACATAAACATGGGTAAGTTTTTACCTTACGCTAACCAAAACTTTGATAGGAAATTCGATTATATTATAATAGGGTCTAGGGTTTTCAAATAAATACTCATATAGCTGAAATTGTTACATTATTAAATTCCAGCATACTAGCCACAAAGTGGGTTATACAATCAAAACCGTAGGGTCTCGTAGGAAGAATGGTTTTCCATCAATGGCAGGGCTACTGGGGTACCGCCCGTCACAGTACGTGGCCTAGATCACCGTACCGAGGAGTACGCCCGCTCCCCTGCAACACAAAGCCGGAACCATCCCTTACTGGATAATCCCGAACAAGACAATCCCGTAGTTGGCTGCAGTTCCAACTACCACTAAGCCGAAATATAGAAAGGGACCTCTAGACAGGGATCTATCTTGCTCTCAGTGGGCGCTACCCACGAAGCCTTGCTGCACCTCCCCTGTTTTAGCCATTCCCGGTTGATGAGGCTTGAGGTTACGATTACCTTTAATCAGAACATATCACTTAGAATGCTCATCGTCCGCCTGACGATGTGCTGAAAGCATTCAATCCATACAAGTTCGTTCCGGGTTCGAACGAAACCGAAGGCATTATCTCGTTACACTCGTTTTGGAATCACCCTCAGAGTTAACGACAATAACCCTTGCACTCTAAATCTTCATCTTCACTTGAGATTCACGACCTATCGTTAATTTGGATCGATGTGGTATTCGGGTCTCCAGACCTGGAATACCGGTATACGGAAACCCGATCCCGGTCTCATCGAAATCCAAAACGTATCTTTTAAGGCCAAGTTGTTTAAAGGTTTAAACAATTTAACTTATCTATATTCATTCAGATAGATAATTCACAAATCACAATTGATAATCACATTATCATTTAAACAGATGATTCATAACCAAATAGGTAATCCATATCAACATCACAATAGTTAATCTATATTACCATCATAATGCAACCAAGCATTCATACCATACAACATTACTTATCTCATTTCTGAGATTACATCCATTCAAGACAATCAATGTCATTCATTCTTATATAAGCAATGATTTACTTAATCATAAGATAATTAATTTAAAATTGATTTAAATTAACTATCTCTATCTTTAATTAATTTAAAGTGAATTAAATTAATTACTTCATCTCTTAATTAATTTAAAGTAAATTAAATTAATTTCTTATCATTATAAATCTTACTTATATAATCATTAATTAATTACAATAAATTAATTAATCATTCCTTTAATTATCCACTTTAATTAATCACCTTGATTAATTATACTTTAATTACATTTGAGTAATTATCTTTAATTAATTTCACAAATTAATTATTCTTAACCAATACAGTAATTAACCTTTAATTATTTCATTAATTAATTAATTATAATCAATTACTTTAATCCTTAATTAATTACAATTAATCACTTATCATTTGATTAATTAATCTTAATTAATCAACTCTTAATTACATCATTAATTATAAACTAATGATCCCTAATTACACCTTTAATTACTTTATTAATTACATTAAGTAATTATCCTTAATTAATCCATAATCATTAATCACCTTTGATTAATCTAAACCAGTAATTAACTTCCCTTAATTACTTCCATTAATTAATTACTTTAATTAATTACCTTCACAAATAATTAATTACATTATTAATTAACCTTAATTAAACCACAATTATTAATCATCTTTGATTAATCTAATCCTTTAATTAATTTAATTTAATAAATTATTAAATTAATAACAAGTGATTAACTCTTAATCATTTTCATTTAATAAAATAATTATCCTCTAATTACTTTATTAAATATTTTATCTTTACTAAATTACATCCAGTAATTATTTCTTAATTACTTCATTAATTAATTATGCTTAATTAATTCATAAGTGATTATCTTAAGTAATCACAAATTAATTAATTTAACTTAATCATTTAAATTTAATTAAATGATTCTTAACTTACTATATTGAAGGTTCTTAATTAAGAAACTACTATCTTAATTAAATCAATTATTTACCAATAACACTTGATAATTAAAATAATTTAATTATCTAAATTTCCCTTTCAAATTTAATTATCTTTAATTAAATCAACATTCTAAATACTTAAGAAAATTCTTATTTTAATTGATTACTAATCTTAACCATTAAACCTTAATTAAATTAAAATATAAGATTTAGAAATCAATAAATTATTAAACACATTTTAAATTAAACCTTTAAATCTTTAAAACTTATTCTATTTTAAAACTTTCATATTTTAAAATATAAAAACTTGTTTGAAACTTAACTTGAACAAATTTAGTTTATAAATAAAAACTTGTTTAACTTTCGTTTTAAAACTTTAATCCTTTACAAAATAAAGGATTCTTTGTTTCAAACTAAAAAAAAAACTGTTAAATGCTAAAACCTGCTCACCTAAAACCCGAGCAAAACCCTATTAAAACCCGCGTTTACCCCGAGTTACCCCAACCCTATACCAACTCCGAGCCAATTCAACAAATACCCGGAGGAATACTCGAGCAATCCCACAGAACTCCTGCATCTACCCCGAGTGCTCCAGCCTCACCCCTGCTTCAAGGAAACCCACTAAAACCCCGAAGTAATCTTGAGCCAACCCTTCTCCCCCAAAACCCAAACTTCCTCTGATACATAACCGTGCACGTTAACGTGCACAGCGTCGCTGGTCAACGGCGATCCATCCTCCGGCCATCACTACATCGCACTTGACCTCGACACCCAAACACGCAACCCAGAAACCTTACTTCGATCGAAAATCGAAATTTGACCCATCGAACCCAATCTGCCTGAACCCAACATCATCGAAAATTCGACCGCCACCGATGATCCATCACTCGAGACACCATGCCAATTCCACCGATGCTTCGTCTCGACCTCCATAACCCACTGCAATAAACGCGATCACTTCCGCATCATCACCCACGTCGCAAATTCCTCAACAGTTCAACCCATTTAAAAGCAGCCTAAAACCCTACTTCGATCCAATTCGAAAAATTTATTCATTAGAAAAATTCTTATGCATTTTTCCCTTAATCTATAATCCACAATCAAGCTTCGATCGAGATTTCGAATCATATTATAGCGTGGATAATTAGTAATTCACAAAATCCCCATTTTCGAATAAAACCCATATTCACAAGAATTCCTCAATTAAAAATTATGATATACATCTTAAAACTCATGATTTTGGGTCCTTGATACATTCATGAAATCCAATTGTAAAAACAAGATGATTCATTTTTGACACATATCAGATGTTTACTGTAATATCAAATTTAAAAATTATTTATAAATTTAATTTTATAGAAACTATTTTTAATTTCTTCAGTACACGTTAACAAACAGATTTCGTTTGTATAACAACATCTAATATTGAATTGTTTGGGAGATTTTGAATTTCATACAAATTCAACTAAAAAAAACAGAGATGAAATATACAGGTTTGTAATACTCAGACACTCCCTGTTTACAACATACATATATGCCAGTATTCATATATATTAATCTTCATCATCATAGAAAATACATTGCATGCACTATCATTCAAACACGTATTAATTTAAAACTGTTTTTAGAGTATATTTACTCACCAGACATGTTGAGACAGAATACAAAACTTTGTTTCCAGGCTCATTGAATTTCCTTCTGCATGATGAAATAATCCTGTTGCTGTTGATTTCCAGATTTCTACTTTGCTTTAGATTTTACAGATTTTACAGTTTCCAGATTTTCATCTTCTTTGAATTTGGTTTCCAGTCTTTTATTTATTTTTAGATTCGAATCATAATTTTTGTTTGAAATGAAGAGAACAAGAGTTTCAGCTGAAAAGTGAAATCAGATCTTTCCCTCTTTCATATTTTAATTTACTTATTTTAATTATCAAAAGGAAATGTGGACATTTGTCCTCTTAGGTGTTAATTAGTTTACACCTATACACTTATTTTCTTACAAATGTCTTCACACCATCTTAATATGCTTACAAGTATTAATCTTGTTTTTAATAAATTTATTTAAGACATTTATATGTTTTATGAAATATTTATAAGTATATAATGTATTTATCTCTTTTTTATAATTTAAGCTTTTAGATTTTAATAAATATACAAATGTGAAAAACAATTATTTAAAATAACTTATGCTTATATCAATTAAATATAACATACTTATATATGCTTGAGAAATTGAGCTTAACTATATATATATTTTTACAAACCATTTTGAATTTTAAAAGAGAAAAGATTATTAAAATAAATGAACTTCTTATTTAAATCTTATTTAAACTTAAGCTTACATATATATTTTTAAATAAGAAATTATTCTTGTTATTTAAATCATAAATATCATTTTCAAAAGTATTAAGTTAAATTACAAATTTCCAAATTACAAATTATATAAATATTAAAGTTTGAAAATACTTTATTAAATTCAAATTCAATATTCTTTCCATTTCAATATATACAATTATATATATTCTAAATGGAAATACTTTTAACATTAGCTTTGATAATTACTATATTGAATTTAATACATAACTCCAAATCACAATATATATATATACATATATATTATAATTTGAAAACATAGTTTTAAAAGACTCCCTATTTATAATATATATACCTATATATATATACATTATAAATATAAAACATTTATATTTAAGTTTTAGAAAGATAAATCTTCCCAATTTAAAATTGTTAGAAAAGATATTCCCAAATTAAAATGTTATTAACCTTTTAAAATGAATAAACTTGCCAATTTATAAAATAAAATCATAAAATCAATTTAATTATAAATAAAGATTATTAAATTGATATTGCCAAATTCCGGGATATCACATGAATAAAGTAGTGGGGAGATGTCAGGGAAAATGAAAAGGCATAATATACTATGCTAATATAAATTGTCTTCAATTGAACCGAAAACCAATGTAGAAAGGCACAGTAATAAATTGTAATGAAATGTGAAAGATCAAGTGTGGTTTCAAAATTTAATAAAGGTAACGGGTTAGACAGAAGAAGGAATTAATAAAGTGAATAACGAATGGACAAGAAATTCACAAGGTTCAAAAATGATACGGATACGGTTAGCCGTTTCGTAGATTGCACAACACACCGAAATTCGAAATTGATAATTTGAATATACTGCGAAGATCAGCACAATGAGACGATCAAAACAGTATACTGATATCAGCGGTACGATTGAATTATAAAAATTTCGAATTTTTTCTACTACGGAAAATGCAAGAAAAACGCTGAAAAATAAGATCGACGGAGCCAAAGATGTCCGAATTTGGAAAAACGACAAACTGACATCTTGCTCAGAAAATGATTTAGAATTTTCCTATGTAAAAATATTTAGGATTCGAAAACATTTCATTTCCAACGCTTTTTAACTGATTAAATTGAAGTGAATTTACGCGCGAAATAAACTTTCACATTTTCGGACGAAAATTTACCAGTTGCTATGTTTAACTAGACGTATTCCAAATATTAAATTTTTTTTCAAAATTTTATCGTTTAAAATTTCACAAAATTTCAACTAATTACGTTATTAAAACAGTTGAAATTTACGGGTCGTTACACTCTCCCCCACTCAAAACTTTTCATCCCCGAAAAGGAACGAGGTAGGAGAATAGAAACAACCAAAAAGAAAAACAGATTTGAAATACAAAATAACAATTAATTTAAACCATATAAATTCAAATTTAAATTAATTGATATTTAATAATTGATTTAATCTATTTGATTTCACCAAAATCAACTATTTCTAAATTCATTATCTTATTATCCAATTATCTTAAATTTACAATTTCTAAACCATAAATTTGAATAGTCTTTTATTATAATCATATTTTATTTTCAACAGATTAAATTCTTTAATTCCAAATTACAGTTAAATTTATTCTACTTAATATATCTACTCATATATATTTAACCCATATAAATTAATTTAGAACATAAAAGTTTCGATTTAAATTAATTTACATCTATTAATTGATTTTCAAATTCAAGGTATTTCATAAGTTGATCAAATTTCAATTTATTAATTATTTCAAAACAAATTTAATAATTCTTTCAAAACAATTTATTTCATTATTAACTGAGTTTTACTTATTATCCTATCTAACTCTATTGACATCTTTATAATAAATATACATCTTATATATTATCCAATTACATATTCAACTTCTGAATGATTTAGGTAAGTTGTATTAGAATGCAGTTGAACAATATACAAATAAAATTTTCCCAATTCAATTATTCAAGTTTAAATATTTTATTCCAAATTTTGGTTTTATTTATAATTACAATCATCCTTTAACAAAATTTAAGAATTAGATTTCCGATTAACTTTAAACAATTTAGAGATATATATAATATATTTATATCAAGTCGAATTAAATTTTAAAATAAGATACATATATATATATATATAAATCAAATTATACTGAAGAAATTAAAATCAAAATATTTTCCAAAACAAAACCGTAGCAAAGCTACAGAATAGTATCTCCACTTCGAAACTCGAAAATGAATGTCGATGATGCGGCCGCCATCACCGAAATTATTTTCCAGCGACAAAGAGAAGAGCACTTGATTAAACATCTAAAATTTCTATGAAATGATTTTATTCGAAAATACTTTAGATAATACATTTTAAAACCTTTAAAACCAAGGTTTGAAATTTTCGGAAATTAAATTCTCAAATTCTTGATTTAAATTCGTTTTAAATTTACAAAATCAATTTATAAACCAAGTTTATAATTTCCATTTATTTATAAGTTGGAAAATCAATGGTTTGCAAAACAATAAATGATAATCAAATATTATCATTTCTGACAACAAATTCATTAATAATTTAATTTCAGAAAACTTATATTTATATATATAATATAATCATTCAAAGATTTATTTTGTTTACTAAATTTGAAAACGATATTGTGTCAGTTTGCTCTGTTAAAGTGTTTTGGAAATCCTATCGATAGCGTTGATCAGACGAATCGGTCGGAAACCCAAATCAGCATCAACAACTCAAACAACACAATATATATTAAAACATTTTTATATTAGTTTACAGATACATTTCTTTGCTCGACGATACAGGAATAAATTTTCAAAATAAGGATAGGTATTCAAATTTTTTTGTTGACTTAAATCAAAGAGAATTTTGATTCGAAAATAAGTTTGAAACAGAAGATAAGATAATTCAATTACCACAATTGGGAGATGGATGAGTTTGTTTAATTCACGGGCAACCTTAACCAGGTCGTCCGTAACTTCAAGAATAAGATCGATGCTGAATTCCGAGGTAAATCAACACTCAATCCCAAGAGATGAATTCAGGTATAGCAGGTAATAGATAGTATCGTAAACCGAGGATACAGAAATCTCCGGTAAATCAATGCCTATTGTAAAGGAGTTCTGCTCCTTCACGAATCATTCGAATATTGGCGAGACCGCCGATCTATTATAGATAATATTCAGAATGGAGTTATGGGGTGCTCCATGATTGAAAGAAAACGGATAGTGAAGGACACGAATGAATTTCGGAACCGAGGGAACGTTCCAAAATTCAAAGGAATTTGAATCAAGGGAAGAGATTGAAACTCGAATGAGAGTGATTCTGTAAATACATTTACCCTATATGTTAAGTTTTGCCTAGAGCTACCAAAGCTCTGATACCAACTGTAACGGACCGCGTCAGTGGGGTAACGCCCACCGTAGCATACAACAGTACCTGTGTTCTGCCTTTACAGCCAGCCTCTCGACTGCACCAACCCTGCAGGGACATGTAGGAGTAAGAGTCATCCGCTCGCTACCAAACCAAATGCGAGAACCCCCTATCATGCTGCACCCGCCAAGTGCATAGGCAGACACACATGCTTGAGTTGAATTGCTTAAAATACCGTGTTGTTAATTTAAATTTGGCAAAACTGAACATATACAGTAAATAAATAATCACAGATCACAGACACAGAGTAATAAATGCAGCAGAAATAAAAGAGATAGTAGTTCATGAAGCTACTATATAAATGTATAAGTTACATCAGAGTTAGAACAGATACAACGGAAGAGTAATACGATACATCAGATACAAATCAGAATACATCACTGGAATCATCGAATACTGAAAGCAGAATAGATGGATGGATCTTCAAGCAAAGCTCCAACTCCAAAGGTGAGTCTCGAATACTGGTACACTCAGTCTGACCCGAGCGTAAAGCAAAACACAAAACACTCGAGTCAGGATTAACATTCTTATATTAATAAATCCAACTCAAGTGAAATAGCAATTGAAATACAAGTAACTCAAAGGATGTTTGGAATAACCATCCTTTAAGGATCCGTTAAACTATCTACTATGTAGTAGTGTATGATAAGTAGATAATGTCTATCAGTAATAATAAGATATCAAAATAGTGTTAAGTCATGGCCCATTCCACCCTTAACACATTTTTATTCCCAAAAGCATATACAAGACCGTAGTTTCCCCAAAACCGGAAGTCACTAGAGGGCAATCCATATACTAAAGGTACAAACCAAAATCGTAGTGGTCACGTATAAGGGATACAAGTATGACAAGGCACATGAGGCAATACCCAAGGTAGTGATACTACCGTTTGCCTGATCCGGACTGGTGAGAACGCAATGCCGCAGCGCCCGCAACACCATGAAACAACACTCCCAAAATCAAGGGCGCACCAATCGACAACAAGTAATGAGTAGTTCGAAGAAGTGTGTCCACTTGAGGTAGCTAATCCTCCATTGGCCCGGCACGGCTCCTGTTTTAGTCATTTCCGATTTGACACAAGTGTCAAGGCTATCCATCATCGTTCTCTTTCTTCAGTCATCACGTACATCATTCCAACCACTTCATTCTGGATCATCACTCCACGTATAGTTATTAAAGTGGTTTTCGGTTTAGATAGAGAGTATATCCATAACCGATTCCGGTCTCTTTAATAACTTTCGAATTTATTACACCGATTGGTCATTTAATAAATTTCAAAACCAAATCAATTACAATTTCAAATAGGATTCGTAAATCAACATTTCATTTGTCTTTCAAAACCAATTTCCATACTTTACGTTTCAAAACTTCCAAATTACCATTTCAAAAGCTTATAATTCAATTTCAATTTCTATTTAAAACAATTCAAATATTGATTCAAATTCGTATATAAATTTCATTCCGAAATCATTTAAATGATTAAATCTACATTCAAATCAATTTAAGTTCATTTATCGATTTTATTCTATATTCATTAAGTAAATTTATCATTCAAAAACAATTTCTATTTAATTCCCAATTCATTAAATCGATTACTTAAGTTCAACTTCCTTATATCAAAACTTACAAATTGAATTAAATTAAATTCATCAAATCAAATTCTTTAAATTTCAAGTCTTACATTAATTTCAATAAATCACATTTTATTTCTTGTTAAAGAAATTCAATTTCACTTATTTACTTACTTAAATAAATTTCCAAAACTTAATTAATAAAGAAACTCAATTTCAATTATTACGAAGTAAAATTCACTTATTCAAAAGTTCAATTTTTCTTATTAAAGAATTTAATTCAATTTGATCATTAAATCATTCAATCTTATTTAATAAAAAAAAATTCAAAACTTAATTATTAAATAATTTCAAAGTTTAATAATTTCAAACTTAAATTATAATTTCAAACTTAATTATATCATTTCTCAAATTAAACAACATTCTTTCATCAATTACATTGTAAATATTTTGTTTCATATTATTAAATATTAACATTTCCCTTTCATTAAAAATTCAAATTTCAACTTCATTTCAAAACCATATTGTTTATTCAAATAAAATCTTCATTTATTTTTAAATCAAATTATTGACCAATCGGGTTTTATTTAATTCTCTATATCCAAGGTCAAAGTTCAATTTTGGGTATTTATCATTTCAACCCGATTCCAATTCAATCAAATCAAAGCGTAGCAAAGGGAACTTGCAGTGTGATAACTGGGATGGTGTCAAAGTAAATAAACAAGCAATAACAACAATCAATATCAAACCAATAATCAATTCAAATAATCCCGAAATAATCGTATTAATTCACATTGCTATTTGTGTAAATTAATATAATCATTTCTAGAATCTACACTATCATTTCATGTAAATTAAAGATTATTACACTAAAGTTAATACGGTTCTTCACTTGATATCGATTATCCACTTATACTACATCAGTTTATACAATCAAACATTCAATGGTTCAAGGTGTAGTTATCACTATTTCTACGTGTCAATTTAATTACATTTAAAGGGGTCATATTTAACTAATCAAATTCAACACATATGTCGATTTCAAATTGTTAACTCCTACGTCAAATTTCAATTTCATAATATTTATCACTTTATACATTACAATTTTACACCCAAATAAAAACAACAATCAATCAATTATCAACCAAACTGTATTATCATCGCATAAATAATTAACAGATAATGGTGTCAGATGTCACAGGTGAACTGATTCAGGTAATAACAGATATAACAGTGTAAATAACTAACAGTTGCATATTTCAATTGTCGTTTCAATTGAAATCAAATTTAATAAATAAAAGAATGTAAATCGTGAGTGATTGCTCACCTTTTGAGGCTAGATAGCTTACAGAAGATGATATGGATATGCACACTGATACGGACACGATCAAATCAAAAGGTGCTGCGACCATATTGGACATTGTCGAGACAAGAGTAAAGCACGATGAACTGGATTGACGAAGGTAATAGTATAAGTAAACTCATATAACTATATACATATTCTATATTCAAGCACAAATTAAATAGATATTTATTTCAAAATTATTGTTTTAAATTTAAACACACGTCAAACCATTTCTTTATACCTATTGATGTCAATATTTAATTCAAATCTGTCAATGGAAAATTTGTTATATATATGTTATTACTTGGTTCACATCTATATTAAAAATCAAAATGTATATTACCTAAAAAAACAAAAAAAACGTATATACGTACAAATATACTCCAACATCCTAAACCATATATACACATATAAAATTAAAAATCAATACGAACATATATAAACACTTACACAACATATGCAGTTTAAACTAACTTATCAATAACTTGTACACACTAATATATACAAACATATGGTGAACCAGATTTTGAAAACATGTATAAATATAAACGTGTCACTATATAAATTTACAAAGCTCAGAATATACCTTTATAAAATATGCAAATCTTTGTATAGAAGCTCACAGCAACATATATATAAGCTTAACATACGTTACACATACACAATAAATCAAAAAAAAATGAAATCAACTTATAAATATGCTAGCTTATAAACTTGAAACTTGCGTGTACTACTTATATATTATAATACTGAAATCATTATAATATACCAGAGTAATATAAACTGTCTTATATACAGCTAGCTTATCTGTAAAAATCTTAAGCAAACATATATGTACGAACACCCATACTCAAACATACTTGCCTGGAAGTCTTATAAAAATATATGTATCCCCATTATATATAATACCATTATATTTTATATATTTTTTTTACGCCCAGTAAAACAAGTCATAGGAAACTAGTACATATACTTTGTAATAAATATCAACATCTTGACAATGAGTTTATACGTTTTCAACAATATTTATACTATATGTGATCCAAAAGCAATGCAAGAACTATACTAGCAATATTTTTCAAAACATAGATTTACCTTTTATATTTCAACTAAATGAACTAGGAATACATATACAAAGTTAGCTTACATCCAACAGAATATATAAACTCATATAAATATGAGACTCACGTACACAACATATGCACCAATTTATAAAGCTATATAAAACCAATACTTCTTTAGGTAATCTTTACTTTATATTAAAAATATACACTCTACTCATATAAACGTGTTGCTTAATCAACATAAGCTATAAAACAGTAAACTTGTATTTGAATAAACAGAACAGCCAGATTATTTGTATCTCCAACTAACACGTGCAACCATTATTATACATACTATAATATATATATACCTTGCCATTTGAAAACCCTACGAGAGAAAAATGAGGTTCGGCTGGCCTCAGATCTGCTAGCGTGGGCGGGATTAGGCGAATGGGAGAGCAGATGTTGGGCGCGCTCTATTGTGGAAGCAGAGGAAGATTGGTGCGGCTCGGGTGAAGTAGAGGAACGTACGTTCCGTTTTCTTCTTTTTTTTTTTATTAAATTTAGCCATTGCCGAAATGAATAAAGTAGTGGGGAGATGTCAGGGAAAATGAAAAGGCATAATATACTATGCTAAATTGTCTTCAATTGAACCGAAAAGGCACAGTAATAAATTGTAATGAAATGTGAAAGATCAAGTGTGGTTTCAAAATTTAATAAAGGTAACGGGTTAGACGGAAAAAGGAATTAATAAAGTGAATAACGAATGAACAAGAAATTCACAAGGTTCAAAAATGATACGGATACAGTTAGCCGTTTCGTAGATTGCACAACACACCGAAATTCGAAATTGATAATTTGAATATACTGCGAAGATCAGCACAATGAGACGATCAAAATGGTATACAGATATCAGCGGTACGATTGAATTATAAAAATTTCGAATTTTTTCTACTACGGAAAATGCAAGAAAAACGCTGAAAAATAAGATCGATGGAGCCAAAGATGTCCGAATTTGGAAAAACGACAAACTGACATTTTGCTCAGAAAATGGTTTAGAATTTTCCTATGTAAAAATATTTAGGATTCGAAAACATTTCATTTCCAACGCTTTTTAACTGATTAAATTGAAGTGAATTTACGCGCGAAATAAACTTTCACATTTTCGGACGAAAATTTACCAGTTGCTATGTTTAACTAGACGTATTCCAAATATTAAATTTTTATTTCAAAATTTTATCGTTTAAAATTTCACAAAATTTCAACTAATTACGTTATTAAAATAGTTGAAATTTACGGGTCGTTACATATTTTGTACTTCATAATATACCTAAGTATAAATTAACTATATATGTAAATTATTTAAAATGTCTTTAGAGATACATGTTTCACATATTTGTTGTTTTGAATATAATTTTGGTTGTTGTTGGTACTTGTTTAAATGCTGATTCAATTAAAAAAACATGCGTGGAATTTTGTGCAAAACATTATAAATCCTTTGAATCCCTTTTAAGTTAAACTAGATTTCAATTTGTTACTTAATTTTAAATATATATGATATTTTAAATTAAAACATAGTTTGCATTTATTCATATATGCATACATGTATGTGTTTGAGTATTCAAATTGTTTCGAAATAGCATTAAATTTAAAACTCCTTTTACTTATGAAATAAAATACTGATTTTATTTAAAAGAAACTTAGAAAAGTTCTAAATGAATTTAGACCTCATAGGCCCATTAAAGATCAATAAAGGAATTTTTTCGAAATTTACCCTTTAACTCCGCTATGGGCTGGCCTAGTTCCTTCAATGGTATTAGAGCCCAAATAGTCTATTTGATCTAAATTAGTCATGTTAGGGCTAACTAATTAAGCCTAACCACTTAGTACTATGTCTAGAAAGGTAATGTCTAGTTTTGGAATTCGGTAATCTAGTACCATTTTCTACCTGGTTACTGGCCTGGCCTAAAAGGTAAAGTGAGCCCAAAGGTTGAGGCCCAATTAAAATTAGGCTTTGGGCTAATTTTCAGAATGGTTTTGAAAATTAAAGTAAAGATTTTAAATTTAAAGTTTAAATTTAAAATGTAACATGTTTATTATAAAAGTTATAATATAACATAAATGCTCTAAATGTTCGAAAAGATAGTGAAATTTTCAAAATGTTCAAAAATACCTAAATATTAATTTTGAAATTTAAAATTTATTGGTAAGATTAATAAAATAGATTAATGAAATAAGTTAATTAATTAATATTTATATGTATGTATCATATATATATATATATTGATATATGTTATGTTGTTTTAAAGTGTTTAAGATAACATAAGTATACATGTATGTATGTAAAATAGTTTTTTGAAACTAATATAATTTAAATAAAATTGTTTAATAAATAAATTAATTAAAAGTTAATTAATTAAATAAGTAAATTAAAGGTTAATTAATTACACAAAAATACACAAATATATATAAGATATATGTGTTGTTCTATAAAGGTTATAGTATATATATAAATATCCAATATAAAAGTTATATTGGAAAAATATAAAATTAATCAAAGAGTTAATTAACAAAAAATTAATTAAATAAGATTTCATTAATATAATGTTATACATATAATTATTACATAAGTTAATGAAATATAAAAGTTATATAATAATTAAACCTATATAGTATGAATGTATAAATCAAAGGTGGAACATTAAGAAACCCAAATAGACTTAAGGGATAAATACGTACGCACTGTACGTATACCATGATTTCACATGTGTCTGACACATGAATCATGAGGGTATTTTATAAAAAATACATTATTCCATAAGTCGATATCACTTAGGTATAATGTTAAAGGCTATGAATCTTTATAATGTTGTTCTCTATCATATATAATTTAATAAATTACATTCATACTCTATGTTTATTGAGCAAACTCAAGCTAGAGTTGTTATGTGTAGTATTATTAATATATTGACTAGACGAGGTTAGATAACTATTTGTATTTGTTGAGCAAACTCAAGGTACGTATACTATACTTAGGCCGTCACGAAATGGTAGTATGAACGAATAATTTTTTTTGATTTGTTGAGCAAACTCAAAGTTGAAATGAGCTTAAGACAAGGAACTAGGGGTTAGGATTGTATATGACACATCTGATAAGGTGTTATCGATCGTATGTGGGGTTATGACTTGTTAAGAAAACTCAAGGTCAGAATCCCAAGATAGGCGAGTCTAACACCCACTAGTGAAGTCGAAAGACTTCTATGTTTCATCTTAGGGTTTGAAGAAACATAAAATACTAGTGGGGGCCTTATTAAAAAAATGAAATGATAAAATTTAACCTTTCTAATATTGTATGAATATATGCTATATAATGTTATACTAATCTATATTGATAAATTTGTGCATTTAATATGATTGATAAGATGTTTATTAATTAAAATATACAAATTGAAATGAATTTAAGATTGACAAATAGAAATATTATATATATGTACTTACTATTAAATAATTCTGGCATGTTAATGTTTTATACACCTATGTAAGTGCTTAATTTTACAACTACTTAATACATTTGAAATTTGGTCGAGACCGTGTATTGCATTCTATGAGTTCCGAACTCAAAAGCAATATAAGACCATGGATATTTGATCCATATACTATCACATAAAAGTGTTATATGGTGAATAGTCACAGTTCGTAATATAGAATATTTCGATGAAATTAGTTCATTTGAAGTAAATAAATAAACCGTACTATTAGATCGAGTATTCAATTTGGTTGATTACAATAAAGATCACATTGTGCTAAATGTAAAACTAGATCAAAACTACAAGACAAATCTAAGAACTCGATCGCCGAATGTCATTTTTTATCAGTTTATGCAAAGTGCAGCATATATGATGTCCTTAAATATTAAGGATGATTGAGTGTGCTTTTGTAAAGAGTCAAGGCTGACCTTTTACCAAAGCATGATAGCAACTACTTTGGGCCATATAAAATCTAGGGCACTATATGCAACAAGCTCCAAAAGAAAAAATTCGCATCATAAGATTCAGATCGCAACGACACAATCGACTGTACTTCGACAGGAAGAGACAACGACTTCATCTCGACATCTAATCGCAATCGGTAGGCGACGACACGACTGTGACGGCGAACTCCAGGGCTCGCAGTCGGCACATCTGATTTGAGGCACACACAACATCGACATATTTGAATCTTCCATTTTTGGTTGTTGTAATTAGCATTGGCTATTGGTATTACCATATTGGCTACTTGTGGTTGAAACATGAAAAGGTTATTAATTTTGGATGTTTGTAACTTGGTATATTCTAATTTTTAGTTAGTGTTAAATTTTTAATTGTATTGAATTGCTCATAAGTCATTGAAGACCTCTAACTACCTATCAATTAGCAGCTATTTTTTAGATTTAGACTTCAATGAAATAGAAAATTCCTTTTCTTTCAGAATCGAAACTTCAACCATAACTAGTGATTTGTGAAATAATTGATAATATATGTTTCCTAAATCTAAATACGCCATCAACTGCTACTGCTCTATCGATTTCATAAGCTCACCGAACTATAATTGCAACATCTGTTTCAAAGCAAACCCAAATGTAATTTGCTAAATTTCAGTGATGATTACTAACTTTATCAAAGTTAATTAAAAGCTGGTTTCTAGGTGAAATATGAGTAATGTACTTGTGCATTTGGTCTTACAGCTATTAAAAGTTGTAAATAACGTGCCAATTCAATTTTAATTTCTATGTTCTAATCTTAAGTCTGTTAATTGTATATTAAGAATTGAATTGTATCTGTATTAAATTAAAATTGGTATATTTAATTTGTTATTTTAAATAATTGTATAATAAAGATTGATTTGGTAATAGTTAATGAATCATTTTTAATGCTCAGTAAAGTAAAATTTATTGATAAATAACCAAGTTTCTTTTCATAGGAATTTATAGTTAATGTTTTTTAGTCAAATCATTTAGTAAAATATAATTTTTGCTTCAAATTATCATGTAAAATATTTTTGGGAAATTATACCTGGTAGATTTCATAATTTAAAATGTTTTTATGTTATTTTAATATAATCATTAATGTACATTGCTATTCGATGTTTTAAGTGTTTAGAAATGCACAAACAATAATTTGAGAACGCTAGAAGGATTAGAAAAAAGAAGGGCAGATGAACTCACTGATTCACAGAAAGGCGCTCTTGATAATTTTTTCATCAAAAATAAACCAATAGAAAGTTCGAGTTTGAAGGGTGCTCTTAATAAATTACTTTGATTATTTAATTAGTGATATAACATTATTTTATGTATAAGGGCCTTGGTTTTCCAATTGGCTTCAGGTACCAAATCTCCTAGAACAGGCCCTGAAAGAGTTCATTATCATGTTGTAGTACGGGTATTCTATTATATGGTTCGATTATTTAGAAAGAAAAACGAATGTACGAGAGTAGATGTGATTTGAGGTATAGTTGGGATGAAGAGACTGAATGGTCACTTCTGCTTCATAAAGAAACATCAAAAATGAGAATTATAATATTAATGAGTGATACTTAACATTAGAATAAGAAATATGATTTCTATTTCGAATATATTTTTGTACAGAAATTGTTTTCTATGAGATTTATTTCTTTTAGTTCAAAATATTTGATCAAAGAACTCTCTATCGTAAACTAGTTATAGTGTATGAAATAAATTATCTTTATTAAGTGAATAATGGACCTTCGAATTTAGTACGCTATTATAGTAATGGTGGAAATAGTGGGATCATGTCATATAACACTTATTTATTGCATCAGGTTATGAAAATTGTTATTTATGAAATAATGACTATTTTTTGGTGTCGACTAAAAAATTCACATAGTTATATTTCAATGTGAATATTATGACTATTCATTATTGAATAAAACTATAATGTGGTATTTGTTTTCATAACAAAAGTGATGCAAAGGAAAATATAAAAATATCTAAAATTATTTACAATTATTTTGAAATTATAGACTAAACCGTAGTTTTCAGAAATAATTTTTATTATATGATTATAAATCATATAATACTAGTTAATTACATCTCAAACAATTAAGGGCTATGCACCAATTTAGTGGGAGCATCATAAGATTTGATGAAACCTTTGATACATATGGATGTATGCAATCGTAAGTCTATTAGTACCAAAACGGTTCCACATACTTTGTCGTATTCACCGTTGAGTTATCACAGACATGGACATGTTTATTTGATACACATGTATAAATCTATGATAAGCTCACAGAATATAATATGGAAATAAATAATATAACATGCAATAGAAATGATTCAATTTGATCGAATATGTGAGTAAATTGGAAAGAGTTCCATATGCACCTAATATGAATAAAAATTCAATCTCAAAGGTAACTCCTCTGTATATACATAATGATGTATTGAAAAGGAGTGATTGAACTTTGTTGGACAAAGCACGATTAATGATGAATGAATTTGAGATAAATTATTTCTATATGGTGTGTTCTTAAGAGGAGGACACAAGGTTAAAACTAATATCATTCAAAGAATAGATTAAAAAACCATACGAGATAAGGATTTATAAGAAATCCCTACATATCCTAGGTTAAGGAGTTGGCGGGTTTTGTGAGTCAAAATACTGCATGTAATAATTTTATACAAGGGATTTTGTATGAATTACACCAAAAGAAGTTTGGGTTTGATGGTCATTGGATAACTAATTTATGTTGTGAACATAAATGTTGTAAACTAATACTAAATCAGTTTTATATAAGGTAATTCATAAAGTATTTATGAATTTCCATTCCATTGCACTAAAAAAATTATTGTTTCAAGAAATACCAACTTCATAGCAAAGGAACTTTTTTAAGAAATTATTGGTATAGAATGAATTTGGATACAATCCAAGAACAAAACTGATTACAAGGGATGAAATGAAATTGACTGAATCTAAATGAACACAACACATTAGAATGTGTATTCTTGTACATTAAAGAGAAACATGGAGTTTCTTGTCAATGTCAAGTATAAATAATCCTTAAATATTTAACTAAACTATTAAGGGTATTGACCCTATGATATGGTGCGATATGCAGATCCGAAATAGATGCCAAGTACATTATCAAATTATTATTTTGATAGTTGTACCCAAAGGATATGATCCATTGGCCGAAAATGTGTCTTTAAGAGAAAGACAAATGCATTTGGAATATAGTAAGCTATACTGATAAGAATAGCATCGTTAATTTCAATTTTTGAAATTAGCATAAAAGATTTACCATTCAATGCACTCGAGTTGGTTCAGATTCTACTCACAAAATTGTCGACTAATATGACTTTGTGTATTGGTACATATATGTTGAAATAGAAAATACTAAATAATGCTTTAGAGTAAACTATTTGCACATAATAACCATAGTGTCTCGAAGTCAGTGGGAACGATATTGATATTATGAGTTTTCGGATTTGGTCCGAAAACGGATACAAAAGTATTATTCAGAAAGCATCAAGTTGAACAAATGTTTTGATGGAAATATCAAATAGTTTGATTATCAATCAAAATACAGAGGAAGTGTGTATTCATAAGAAAGATGTTAAAATTTACATTGATGTTCCTAAACTATAAATAAACAACACATTGCTGATATTTTTAACGATGTACTTATGTTAAAATCATCCTTAGTTGTTTTAATACTCGACATTGGATTTATAAATAATGTCTTTTATGGCAAGTATAAAAGATATTGGGAATGTTCCAAATGATATGCAAGAACATCTTATTAAAATATTTAATACAGAACATGTAAGAAGGATTCCTTACGTATTAGCAATAGGAATTATTATACATGTTATGTTGTCTACGATATCGTGATTTATTTGTATATTTGATACATAAAGCAAATTTTAAATCCAATTTAATATCACTAAATGGCTGTTTGAGATTTTTTTTGTGTATTTGTGAAATACTAGAGAATTATTTATAGAAACAACAAACTCCGTATGAAGGAGTGTTCGGACTTAAGTTTTTATAACTTATATTGAGTATGGTATGTTAATAATAAATTCAAGTAAAAAATCTTTAAGTTGGAAGTGTTCCAAATGAAAGACTATAGCTGATTCAATGAAAAGGGCTAAGTACATCACCTTGAATAGCGCTGCAATAAAAGCAATGTATATAAATATAAATTCAAAAATTTATAACTGAGCTAAGGGTGATTCCAAATATTGAGAATCCTATAACATTGTTATATGATGACTGTAACGACCCTGAAATTTAAATTTATTTAAATTAATAATTAAATGAATTTTTGATTTAAAATTGTTTAATTTATGGATAAATTTAATCGAGTTTCCCCGGATCAATTAAATTCTGTATAAATCCTTTAAAATTTAATAATATTGTAAATATGGTACATATATGTGAATATATATGTATACGGGATATATGAGAAAATTTGAAGTTAATATATATTTGTATATTTGAGTTGAATTTAAATCTTCATATAAATGGTTTAGAAATGAAGATATATAAGATAGATAGATTAAGTAAATACATTGGATAAAATCCAATAACAAATTAAATCTAGAAATTTATCTATAATTCAAAATAATGAGAAATAAATAAAGTAAAAGATAAGTTATAAAAATATAAAGTAATTCATTTAATGAAATTTTAACAACTTATTAAAAATGGAACTTCATACTATAAAGTAAACAACATATTGAATTGGAATGCAAAGTAATATGCAAAGCAAAAAGATTTTTGAAATGATTTTTAATAGACACTTTGAATCCAAATAATTTGGAAATGGGTTGGGATTAAAATGAAAACAAAAAAAAGGCAAGTATGAACTAGCAAAGAAAGTGCAAGCCAAATACAAGTATGTAAACACAAAGCAAAAGAAGATATGTATATAACCATATCAGTACATACGAAATGTATAAAATAGGATAAGTAGAAACATAAAGTACCAAGAGCATTTAATGTCAATATCTTTGTTCACCATAACAAAAATCCTCTCAGCCGAAAGTAAAGGAAGAAATACATGCTCAACAATAAAACAAGTACAAGCCAGCACCTCTAGCATGGCCGAACAAAGAAAAAAAATATATCACTATAATTGTACAAAATAATAACATATCACTTCAGCCTTACCTGTTGTACAAGATAATATCACCTTGTATAAAGAAAAACAACATCACCACTTCATTCCATTCGTTTGTTTTCAAACCGAGCAAAGAAAAATAAAATAATCATCAAAGCAAAACCAAAGCTTCAACAGATTAAAAGCAAAGAAGAGGAGCAGCAGCAGTTCAAAGAAGATGTAGATTTGAAGGCTGCAGCCTGTTTGAAGTTTTAAACAAATTCAAAACTATCAAAGAAAATAAAAATGCATGTCTCTGTTCAACAGAAACCAAGTTCCTCTCTGCTCTTCTCCTCTGTTCTTTCTTTTCAGGTGAGCAAACTACCTTTTTTTAGATTAAATCTGTTTAATCTCTGATGGTATATATATATACTTGAAGTTATTGTGAGTAACATCATTTCTTTTATTAAAAGTATAAATCTGTTGCCAGTTACATCTATGTGTATATGTATATATATATGTACCAGTGTATATCTTCTTCTCTGCTCTGTTTAGCTTACAGGATAATATCAAACAAGAAAATTTAATTTCTTATTTCCAAATTAGTATCAGGCTTTGGTTTTAAAACGAAATAGTTGTCTCTAAGTAGGAACTATAATTTAGAAATTGGTTCATAAAGTATAAGTATATACAGTTGAAGAAAAGTTGAGATTTACGGTAAAAACAAAATCTTATGATAAATTCAAATATCCTAGATTTCTGATTCAACTATATAACTTGAATCTACATGTAAAAGTAGGATTTTTAAAACAAGAATGGAGATTTTTAGATAAGAATACAAGGCGCAGTTTGAAAGTGAACTAAAATTTCATTTTTTTCAATTTCTATTGTTTGAACAAATCTTAGGTGCTGAAATTTGTTGAGAGGCTAGTTTAATGATCCACGAATCCAGGAAAAATGATAGAAAAATTATTGAATGCAAGAGATTTTGGGACGAGGTGTAATTAGGGTTTAACAACCCAGTTTTGTCGATGAGGTATATGGAGGTGGTTCTTGGTGGTCAACGTGATTCAGGGGATCGGACCAAGGGGAGGAGGATCGTGAGTGAGTGTCGAAGCTTTGGTCCAGTGCGCGTGAGTTCCGGTGGTGGGGATCAGTGGCGCGAGGCGATTTCGTGGATGAAGTTGGGTTCTAGTTCGAGTCTGATAGCTCGATTTCGATTTGGGATGAAACGATGGGTGCTGGGTGATCGAGGTGATGGGGTAGGTCATGGATGACTTGTCGACATTGACAGGAGTGGCCGGAGCAACGGCGAACTTTGGTGCACGTGCACGCGTATACTTGCGTGTCTGATGTTGCTGGGCGTTCGAAGAGCTTCGAGGAAGAAAGAGAATGGCTCGAGTTCGAGCACGAGAAAACAGGGTATCGACTCGAAGTCGAACTCGAGTAAAATTGAAAGGCTACCGGGTCGAAAACACTTAAACAAAATTTCAAAAAAAAAAATACTCACTCGGGTCGATTTCTGGAAAAACTCGAAGCTGAGGCCAAATTTTCTCGGGTATGACTCGAAGTAGGCCTGGGGTTGTATATTTCCAGATTTTAAAATTTGAACAAATTTAAATCATTTTAATTTGTAAACTTATTTTTCTTAAAATAATTATTGTTAAGTATAAATATCAATTTGTGTTGAAAGGTTTTGAAATAATAATATTTCTAAAGTTAATTAAGAAATTTAAAATGGTTTAAACTTAGATTTGAAAAGGGGTTTATTTTAAATAAAACTTAATTAAGAAATCAAGAAATTGATTTAAATGTTTTAATGTGTTAACTTAAAAGTTAAGTTAATTTTATATTGATTAATGATTTATAATTAACTAAAAATCAATTAATTATAAATTTAAAGCTAATTAATTTATAAGAAAGGATAATTAATTAAATGGTAATAAATTAAAGGTTAATTTATTAATTGAAGACAATCAATTAAATGGTGAAATTTAAAATTAAAGATTGATGAATTAAAATTAAAGGTTAATTAATTTATTATTAACGGTTAATTATTAAATGATTAAAGAATAATTAATCAGAATGATCTGTAATTTATTAATGTTAATTAACCAGGATTAGTAATTTTCATAAGTAATTAAAACTGATTTGGATTACTCAACCAATTAACTGATCTTACGTATAGATGTTTGATATTTTATTACATGCTATGTGATGGATTGATATATCAGTTATGTGATGCGATGCTATGTTATGTTATGTGCTTAGTTGTGATTTCTGTTTTTTGTGATATATTACTATGTGAATGTGAAAACCTTTTGACCCGTAAAACGACACTTGAATTTCGATGCGACAGGGAGTCGGATTCCAGTTGGTTATCCGGAACCCACATCGAATTGTAATGATGAATCTTTGTGACCGATAAATTTATTTTATCTATGAATCTATGAATCTGATAAGCGTTATCGATTATACCGCTTATCGATATATCTGTGATGATTGATGTTGCACTATTGTGTGTAAAACCCCTGGACCACACTTATACACACACAAATATGGATTTCACGTGGAAATCGGTTAAGTCACAGATAATTTAAATTTGATGTTTTTGAAATTGAAATTTTAATTTCAATTGATTTTGAAATTAGAAATTTGGGTTTAAAGTGAAAAGCTTTTGAAATAGAATTTCAAAGATAAAAGTTATTTTAAATAACTTAATCGAGTTTTGAAATTTAAATAATTTGATTTAAATTTGAATTCAATTGATTTTGAAATTGAATTCTATGATTTGAAATTAGGAATTAAAGATGATATAAATGTGTTTGTATGAATTAAACCCTTTTAAAAGTATAAATTTGGGAATTTGGATTTAACCCAAAGATTTTAACTCGTATGAATGAATCAGATTTCCAAAATGAAAACTGTTTGTTTTCAAAAGATAAAAGCTTTCAGATAAGAAATGAAATTTCAATTTAGTTAAAGGAATTTCAAGTTTGAATTTAAAAATGTTTTTCCAAGTTATGAATGAATTCTCTTTTTGAAAGCTATGAATTAAATCTGTTTATTTTTAACAGATTTAAAATGATGATTTATTTAACCCATTCGAAATGGAATTGTTTTGAAAGCTATTAGTTAAATCTTTGATTTAAAGATTTAACGAATTAATTAAACTGAAATGGAAATCGATTTGGAAAATCTGTGAATGAATCTTTGTGAAATTTAGTGAACTTTGTGAAGTAAATCTTTTTGTTTAAAAGATTAAAATGGTAATTTGTTAAACCATTTGAAGAAAGATTTTGGGTATAAGTTGTGACTTAATTGAAATCCCAATATCCATATATTTTTAAAATATTGCGCTCACTATTCGGGTTAGCCGGGAAAGGACCTTTGGGTCGTATAACCCATTCCGAATAGTGATACGTCGTATATGGATGGCATTTGAAGACCGGTGATGAAGACCGGATATTTTCGAAAATGAAAGGACAACCTGTCGAATGTCTCTACACTGAGTTGCTCCGGTATAGAGATTTATATCACTCTTTTTGTGACAGGAAGTCCGGACGTGATTGGAAATTATCCGGATTTGCAAGGGCTTCGTGAGAAGTGCCTTCGGTTCTGTTCGAACCCGGAACAGACTTGTATGGTTACATGTCTGACATTACACTTTGAGATATAAAGCCGATTTCTTTCAAATACATTTCTGTTGGTGGCGGAGAATTTATTCTCTTAGCTTAACACCCTTCTCTGAGACGTACGAGCTCAGAGGTTATGTAGTTGAAATTTATCAGCGATATATCCCAATTTGGTAATGTGGCATGCTGAGTGTTGCTGTGTGATGATCAGTGTTTGATCATTTGTGATATGATCATTTGTTTGATCATTTATCTTTGTGATCATAGGTTGATCATCTGTTGACCCAAAGCGTGGCTTTTTGAAAAAGCGTAGCTTTGTGGACGAGACTTCGTCGAGCCTCACAACCCGGTAATGGTCGAAACAGGAATTGTGCGACAAGGTTTTCAGGGGTAGCTCCCCTAGGGTATGACCATTCCTTCTGGAAAAGGGTAGTATCATGGTATGGAGCCCAGATACTTACTCATGTGGACACACTTTATTTATGACGTGTGATGTTGGATTAGAGGTACCTCGGTTAAAGGTCCCAAAGGACCGGGGGTGGCATATCTGAGGTTTCTTTTATCCCTTGGGAAAAGGGGTTGCTGGCCTTGTTTGGCAGAGAACAGTGTGGTTCTCGGAGCGTCCCGCCAGAGGCGTTTCTTTCATGGAATAGGAAGTTCCTTAGCCTGACCATTTGTTGGAAATCCATCTTCCAAATACGAACTTTGTACGGTTTTAGTTGTATTACCTGCCATGGAATGTGGTGGTAACCTGCTATTGAACATGGTAGCTATAGTAGGCATAAGTGCGAAATGTCTATGCTGGCTAAGATTTATATTCTACTTTCGAAATTGTTTTCTGCACTATGCACTAGTAATAATATCAAAAATGATTTGATTTTGCGTAGTAAGCATCTTTGACTATCATAAGAAGAAATCTCCTCCAATTATGCGTTTGCATTGTGTGTGTGGTGGGAGGTCTTATGGTAGTTTCATTTTCCAAAAGCATTTCGAATTGACTTTAAATTCTCTTGCTATTTGTTTTAAAGATAAACTGTTTTGTTGCTCACACCAGTCCCATGACTGATCCGGAGTTTATTGTTCCTTTCCTAAACTCTGGGTGCTCATAATTTCCTACACGAGCAGTCTAGAGTTGGGGTTTTCAGATATTCAGGTTTAGTAGATTTTCTGGAGTTGGTTCAGTCTTTGGATCAGACTGCACTTGCTTATCTTTGTGCCTCGTTATTGGGAATTCGAGCTATTTCTGGATCGTGCTTTGGAGATGAAGATTATCCGCTGCTGATGTTATCTATTTTTCTTTCCGCTGCAATTTATTGTGTCATATCTCTGATGTATATAGATATTCATTGTATCTTCATTGTATCTGGATATTGTATCAGATGTTGTATATCTATATTCTTTTTATTCCGCTGTGATATTTACTTAACTGTGTTATAAGCTCCGGCGACTCGGATTTGAACGCTCGAATCTACGACATTCGAGTACGATGTAAAGTATGGATGTCGATTTTCGAACGTGAAAATCTGGGACATTACATTTGGTATCAGAGCTAAGGTTGAACTTTAGCTCAGGAGTATAACACGTTAAGTAGCTCATTAGAGATAGGGTGAAGTAAACTCTAGAATGAGTAATTCTCAGATATCCGTCTGAACGTCTCAGTAAATTCTCTTACTATCCACTGATAGTAGATATGAGTGCTAGAAGAAGACGAGATAGGGGACAGGGAAATACGACTATAAATGGTCAATACCCTGCAACAGTGGAAACAATCTTTCTCTATCAATTTTCTTTGATTCGTTTCCAAATTCTTTTGATTCCTTCGTATCAGCTACAAGAAGAAGTTTCGATGTGATGATGGCTCTACGAATCGTTGTAGAAATTCTTACCTCGTATCTTAATCGGTTTCTTATCAGCTTTTTGATTTAAACCTTAATGAGTTTGAAATTGAAAATTTTAAATTGAGATAAATTGATTAATAGAATATGAAGGCTAAATTGAATTGTATCAATTAAAACGATTTCGTTTGAAACCGAAATTTTGAAATTCTATTGAAACTTCTTTTGAAAACCAAAGTCCGAAGAGGGACAATTGATATGTATTATGAGATATTCCGACTTGAATTCGGAATCCGTATCTTGTGTTAGAGGAGTTATAGGAGATCGAATCTATCTATCTATCTCTGCGATTGCTTTCGTGCCTGTGAATTTCGGGGACGAAATTCTTTTAAGGGGGAAGTTTGTAACGACCCTGAAATTTAAATTTATTTAAATTAATAATTAAATGAATTTTCGATTTAAAATTGTTTAATTTATGGATAAATTTAATCGAGTTTCCCCGGATCAATTAAATTCTGTATAAATCCTTTAAAATTTAATAATATTGTAAATATGGTACATATATGTGAATATATATGTATACGGGATATATGAGAAAATTTGAAGTTAATATATATATATTTGTATATTTGAGTTGAATTTAAATCTTCATATAAATGGTTTAGAAATGAAGATATATAAGATAGATAGATTAAGTAAATACATTGGATAAAATCCAATAACAAATTAAATCTAGAAATTTATCTATAATTCAAAATAATGAGAAATAAATAAAGTAAAAGATAAGTTATAAAAATATAAAGTAATTCATTTAATGAAATTTTAACAACTTATTAAAAATGGAACTTCATACTATAAAGTAAACAACATATTGAATTGGAATGCAAAGTAATATGCAAAGCAAAAAGATTTTTGAAATGATTTTTAATAGACACTTTGAATCCAAATAATTTGGAAATGGGTTGGGATTAAAATGAAAACAAAAAAAAGGCAAGTATGAACTAGCAAAGAAAGTGCAAGCCAAATACAAGTATGTAAACACAAAGCAAAAGAAGATATGTATATAACCATATCAGTACATACGAAATGTATAAAATAGGATAAGTAGAAACATAAAGTACCAAGAGCATTTAATGTCAATATCTTTGTTCACCATAACAAAAATCCTCTCAGCCGAAAGTAAAGGAAGAAATACATGCTCAACAATAAAACAAGTACAAGCCAGCACCTCTAGCATGGCCGAACAAAGAAAAAAAATATATCACTATAATTGTACAAAATAATAACATATCACTTCAGCCTTACCTGTTGTACAAGATAATATCACCTTGTATAAAGAAAAACAACATCACCACTTCATTCCATTCGTTTGTTTTCAAACCGAGCAAAGAAAAATAAAATAATCATCAAAGCAAAACCAAAGCTTCAACAGATTAAAAGCAAAGAAGAGGAGCAGCAGCAGTTCAAAGAAGATGTAGATTTGAAGGCTGCAGCCTGTTTGAAGTTTTAAACAAATTCAAAACTATCAAAGAAAATAAAAATGCATGTCTCTGTTCAACAGAAACCAAGTTCCTCTCTGCTCTTCTCCTCTGTTCTTTCTTTTCAGGTGAGCAAACTACCTTTTTTTTAGATTAAATCTGTTTAATCTCTGATGGTATATATATATACTTGAAGTTATTGTGAGTAACATCATTTCTTTTATTAAAAGTATAAATCTTTTGCCAGTTACATCTGTGTGTATATGTATATATATATGTACCAGTGTATATCTTCTTCTCTGCTCTGTTTAGCTTACAGGATAATATCAAACAAGAAAATTTAATTTCTTATTTCCAAATTAGTATCAGGCTTTGGTTTTAAAACGAAATAGTTGTCTCTAAGTAGGAACTATAATTTAGAAATTGGTTCATAAAGTATAAGTATATACAGTTGAAGAAAAGTTGAGATTTACAGTAAAAACAAAATCTTATGATAAATTCAAATATCCTAGATTTCTGATTCAACTATATAACTTGAATCTACATGTAAAAGTAGGATTTTTAAAACAAGAATGGAGATTTTTAGATAAGAATACAAGGCGCAGTTTGAAAGTGAACTAAAATTTCATTTTTTTCAATTTCTGTTGTTTGAACAAATCTTAGGTGCTGAAATTTGTTGAGAGGCTAGTTTAATGATCCACGAATCCAGGAAAAATGATAGAAAAATTATTGAATGCAAGAGATTTTGGGACGAGGTGTAATTAGGGTTTAACAACCCAGTTTTGTCGATGAGGTATATGGAGGTGGTTTGTGGTGGTCAACGTGATTCAGGGGATCGGACCAAGGGGAGGAGGATCGTGAGTGAGTGTCGAAGCTTTGGTCCAGTGCGCGTGAGTTCCAGTGGTGGGGATCAGTGGCGCGAGGCGATTTCGTGGATGAAGTTGGGTTCTAGTTCGAGTCTGATAGCTCGATTTCGATTTGGGATGAAACGATGGGTGCTGGGTGATCGAGGTGATGGGGTAGGTCATGGATGACTTGTCGACATTGACAGGAGTGGCCGAAGCAACGGCGAACTTTGGTGCACGTGCACGCGTATACTTGCGTGTCTGATGTTGCTGGGCGTTCGAAGAGCTTCGAGGAAGAAAGAGAATGGCTCGAGTTCGAGCACGAGAAAACAGGGTATCGACTCGAAGTCGAACTCGAGTAAAATTGAAAGGCTACCGGGTCGAAAACACTTAAACAAAATTTCAAAAAAAAAAAATACTCACTCGGGTCGATTTCTGGAAAAACTCGAAGCAGAGGCCAAATTTTCTCGGGTATGACTCGAAGCAGGCCTGGGGTTGTATATTTCCAGATTTTAAAATTTGAACAAATTTAAATCATTTTAATTTGTAAACTTATTTTTCTTAAAATAATTATTGTTAAGTATAAATATCAATTTGTGTTGAAAGGTTTTGAAATAATAATATTTCTAAAGTTAATTAAGAAATTTAAAATGGTTTAAACTTAGATTTGAAAAGGGGTTTATTTTAAATAAAACTTAATTAAGAAATCAAGAAATTGATTTAAATGTTTTAATGTGTTAACTTAAAAGTTAAGTTAATTTTATATTGATTAATGATTTATAATTAACTAAAAATCAATTAATTATAAATTTAAAGCTAATTAATTTATAAGAAAGGATAATTAATTAAATGGTAATAAATTAAAGGTTAATTTATTAATTGAAGACAATCAATTAAATGGTGAAATTTAAAATTAAAGATTGATGAATTAAAATTAAAGGTTAATTAATTTATTATTAACGGTTAATTATTAAATGATTAAAGAATAATTAATCAGAATGATCTGTAATTTGTTAATGTTAATTAACCAGGATTAGTAATTTTCATAAGTAATTAAAACTGATTTGGATTACTCAACCAATTAACTGATCTTACGTATAGATGTTTGATATTTTATTACATGCTATGTGATGGATTGATATATCAGTTATGTGATGCGATGCTATGTTATGTTATGTGCTTAGCTGTGATTTCTGTTTTCTGTGATATATTACTATGTGAATGTGAAAACCTTTTGACCCGTAAAACGACACTTGAATTTCGATGCGACAGGGAGTCGGATTCCAGTTGGTTATCTGGAACCCACATCGAATTGTAATGATGAATCTTTGTGACCGATAAATTTATTTTATCTATGAATCTATGAATCTGATAAGCGTTATCGATTATACCGCTTATCGATATATCTGTGATGATTGATGTTGCACTATTGTGTGTAAAACCCCTGGACCACACTTATACACACACAAATATGGATTTCACGTGGAAATCGGTTAAGTCACAGATAATTTAAATTTGATGTTTTTGAAATTGAAATTTTAATTTCAATTGATTTTGAAATTAGAAATTTGGGTTTAAAGTGAAAAGCTTTTGAAATAGAATTTCAAAGATAAAAGTTATTTTAAATAACTTAATCGAGTTTTGAAATTTAAATAATTTGATTTAAATTTGAATTCAATTGATTTTGAAATTGAATTCTATGATTTGAAATTAGGAATTAAAGATGATATAAATGTGTTTGTATGAATTAAACCCTTTTAAAAGTATAAATTTGGGAATTTGGATTTAACCCAAAGATTTTAACTCGTATGAATGAATCAGATTTCCAAAATGAAAACTGTTTGTTTTCAAAAGATAAAAGCTTTCAGATAAGAAATGAAATTTCAATTTAGTTAAAGGAATTTCAAGTTTGAATTGAAAAATGTTTTTCCAAGTTATGAATGAATTCTCTTTTTGAAAGCTATGAATTAAATCTGTTTATTTTTAACAGATTTAAAATGATGATTTATTTAACCCATTCGAAATGGAATTGTTTTGAAAGCTATTAGTTAAATCTTTGATTTAAAGATTTAACGAATTAATTAAACTGAAATGGAAATCGATTTGGAAAATCTGTGAATGAATCTTTGTGAAATTTAGTGAACTTTGTGAAGTAAATCTTTTTGTTTAAAAGATTAAAATGGTAATTTGTTAAACCATTTGAAGAAAGATTTTGGGTATAAGTTGTGACTTAATTGAAATCCCAATATCCATATATTTTTAAAATATTGCGCTCACTATTCGGGTTAGCCGGGAAAGGACCTTTGGGTCGTATAACCCATTCCGAATAGTGATACGTCGTATATGGATGGCATTTGAAGACCGGTGATGAAGACCGGATATTTTCGAAAATGAAAGGACAACCTGTCGAATGTCTCTGCACTGAGTTGCTCCGGTATAGAGATTTATATCACTCTTTTTGTGACAGGAAGTCCGGACGTGATTGGAAATTATCCGGATTTGCAAGGGCTTCGTGAGAAGTGCCTTCGGTTCTGTTCGAACCCGGAATAGACTTGTATGGTTACATGTCTGACATTACACTTTGAGATATAAAGCCGATTTCTTTCAAATACATTTCTGTTGGTGGCGGAGAATTTATTCTCTTAGCTTAACACCCTTCTCTGAGACGTACGAGCTCAGAGGTTATGTAGTTGAAATTTATCAGCGATATATCCCAATTTGGTAGTGTGGCATGCTGAGTGTTGCTGTGTGATGATCAGTGTTTGATCATTTGTGATATGATCATTTGTTTGATCATTTATCTTTGTGATCATAGGTTGATCATCTGTTGACCCAAAGCGTGGCTTTTTGAAAAAGCGTAGCTTTGTGGACGAGACTTCGTCGAGCCTCACAACCCGGTAATGGTCGAAACAGGAATTGTGCGGCAAGGTTTTCAGGGGTAGCTCCCCTAGGGTATGACCATTCCTTCTGGAAAAGGGTAGTATCATGGTATGGCGCCCAGATACTTACTCATGTGGACACACTTTATTTATGACGTGTGATGTTGGATTAGAGGTACCTCGGTTAAAGGTCCCAAAGGACCGGGGGTGGCATATCTGAGGTTTCTTTTATCCCTTGGGAAAAGGGGTTGCCGGCCTTGTTTGGCAGAGAACAGTGTGGTTCTCGGAGCGTCCCGCCAGAGGCGTTTCTTTCGTGGAATAGGAAGTTCCTTAGCCTGACCATTTGTTGGAAATCCATCTTCCAAATACGAACTTTGTACGGTTTTAGTTGTATTACCTGCCATGGAATGTGGTGGTAACCTGCTATTGAACATGGTAGCTATAGTAGGCATAAGTGCGAAATGTCTATGCTGGCTAAGATTTATATTCTACTTTCGAAATTGTTTTCTGCACTATGCACTAGTAATAATATCAAAAATGATTTGATTTTGCGTAGTAAGCATCTTTGACTATCATAAGAAGAAATCTCCTCCAATTCTGCGTTTGCATTGTGTGTGTGGTGGGAGGTCTTATGGTAGTTTCATTTTCCAAAAGCATTTCGAATTGACTTTAAATTCTCTTGCTATTTGTTTTAAAGATAAACTGTTTTGTTGCTCACACCAGTCCCATGACTGATCCGGAGTTTATTGTTCCTTTCCTAAACTCTGGGTGCTCATAATTTCCTACACGAGCAGTCTAGAGTTGGGGTTTTCAGATATTCAGGTTTAGTAGATTTTCTGGAGTTGGTTCAGTCTTTGGATCAGACTGCACTTGCTTATCTTTGTGCCTCGTTATTGGGAATTCGAGCTATTTCTGGATCGTGCTTTGGAGATGAAGATTATCCGCTACTGATGTTATCTATTTTTCTTTCCGCTGCAATTTATTGTGTCATATCTCTGATGTATATAGATATTCATTGTATCATCATTGTATCTGGATATTGTATCAGATGTTGTATATCTTTATTCTTTTTATTCCGCTGTGATATTTACTTAACTGTGTTATAAGCTCCGGCGACTCGGATTTGAACGCTCGAATCTACGACATTCGAGTACGATGTAAAGTATGGATGTCGATTTTCGAACGCGAAAATCTGGGACGTTACAATGACAATGTCATGATATGGTTCATAACAGTTATTGGAGCTTACTAAGTGTCAAGATATATACTTCGAATTGTTCCACATGATAAAGGTAGTTTTTCAGCATCAGAGAGAGTTGACTGACATAGTAGAAAATTGAAACATAATAGCATACCCATTCACTAAGGGATTGACCTAATTGATTGTGAGAAAATCGATTGGAGAAGTTGGAATGAGATTCTGTGATTGACCCCAAGTGCAAGTGCAAGTAAGAGATTGAAAGAGTTAGGGATATCCCTAGGAGATATTGTATAATTTGTTACATATATCTAACTTGATAACCAATCTTGTTTGAAATAAAAGATGTTTTCTTTCTATTATATACTTGATATAATGTGTTATATATTAATTAACTAATTTAATTAAAAGTATATTTAATGGAGAATCCAAAAATGGTACGTTTTGTGATAATAGTTACAAAGTGTTGTAACCATGAGTAATTCACAACAATGAAAATAAATATACCATTTTAAATATTCCTAGTCAGAATGTATCGAGATATCAATATATTCATGGAGATTAGAGTACGTAATTGTAACAACCTGGAATTTTATTACTTTGATTAGAAATATTTAATTGAAGTTAAATATATAAATAATTGATTTTAAAAGCTTAAATAACTCATTTTTATCCCTTAATATTGATAGGAAACTCATTTTGAAAATTTGTTTAGAAAAATAAATTGTTTGATGAAAAACTGGATATATGATCGAAAATTGTTTTTTGATTTTTCGACTTTTTATCGAACGAAAGTTGTGCACACATAAGTACACTTCTGTAACATACATATATACATTTAATAAAGTGGAAAAGGTACAAAAATGGATTAATTAAAGATAAGAATCTTTGAGTGCTTTTAAAATGAAATTAAAAGTTAATAAAGTAAAAAGTGGACTTTTCATCCTTATTTTTAAATAATAAGGTACTAAATAATACATGTCATCATGTTAGAAGTACATGGCCATATAAAGGGGGTGTGGTGCATGAGTTGGCATTTTGGAAGGAAAAGGTGTATGGAAAAAGTAAGAGTAGTTATGTAATTGGCTAAAGGGTGAGTGAAGTAATTTGCCATTTTTCCATTTCTATACAAGGATCCCCTTACTTCATTTTATCCACTTTACTTCATTTTTCATCATTGCTTCCATTTTTTTCTTTTTCTCTCTTCTTCCCTCTCTTCTCTCTTTTAAAATCCCTTATCAAGTTTAATGCAAAACTCCTTCATTTACCATGTAACAACATTTACAACACTACCACTACCCAAAGAAGCAAACTTTTGTGCTAATCCCCACTTCTTTGCATGGCTACAAGATTTAGGGGGTTGGAGGGCTTGGTCCATGAGCCTTTAAAGGGAGGATGGGTCCTTGGCGTGAGCATTAGGGAATGGAAGGAGGGAGTTTGGTTGTTGCAAAGTCGGGGTGTGAAGCTAGAAGCTTTGCCTTGGGTTTTAATCGCATTTGAAAGTGAGATATCTCACTTTAAAATTAGTTTTAAAATGATGATGTTCATTTTGTAAAAATATATTTATACGTAGATTGCTTGTTTGGATTTATTCTCATTTGAAAGTGGACAGCATAAACAACCATTGTTTTGTAGGGGACAAAACCAAAGAGAAAAGGAAGTTGAAGTGTCTTCGCAACGAATATGTCGCTATGGAAGGCACTTCGAAGAATAGAAATTTTGTAGAGGTACTCTAAGGAGTTCCTCACCATGTTGATTTACTTTCATTATTACTTTCTATGCATGATGTAATAAAGTTGATGTTGTTGCTAGTCGACTTGCTTTAATTATTTGTTTTTATGCGATATTGAAATCACGTTTTTTCTTTGAATGGTTTACTACTTTGTTTCATATATGTTTTGAAATGGTTTTTGAGCTTGACTTTTGATTTCAAACCGTTTTTAAAGATATGGAGTGGTTTAAATATAGAAATAAATGGAGTTTAAATGTTATTTGATTTACAAAACAAGTTTTAAAAATTATGGTCCATATAGCGATAGTCGTTATGGATGCAATTTTGAAAATCTATGTTTTTAGTAAAGTATAAAAAGGTTAATTTTGTAAATTCTTTTCGAATGTGTTTTGTCAAAGTAGTATAGTTATTTAAAATGGAGATTGAAGATTTAGATATATTTTTAAGAATTTATTTAAGTTATTTAAACCAGAGGTTTAAATTCTATGAAGGAAGCTACTTTGTTTCAAAAGTCAAGTTTTTGTTTAAAAACGACCATCTTTAAGTGGATGTCTTAAATGCTAGTTTCAAACTATGGTTGAAAGAGTTTTGAAGATATTTTAAAATAGGAAGGAAGCATGGGTTACAACACTATTGTTGTGATAAATGCTTTCTAGAAAAAAGAAAGAGATCATGGACTATAACATTTTTGTTATAGTAAACGGTTTTGGGAAATTGGGAAGGAAATTTGATTTATAACACTTGTTTATTATTAAATAAGTTGTTTACTTTATATAAAGAAAGAGTCTTATCTTTTGAAATCAAGCTTTGGTTCAAATAAATAAGTTTGGAAAATGTTTCCAATAATTAGTTTTGAAATATAGAATATAAATAAGTTTATGGAGTTGGTTTTCAGATTGTTTTAAAAAGACTTTGTTTTATGCAAAGGATTTTTTATCAGTGCCATTAAGTAACATGAAACAAATATGATAAGTAGTGCTAAAATGTTGATACGTTTATGGAAAGTAAGTCATCTTATATTTAACACTAAAACCAGATGAGTAGACTTTCCTCTATCTATAAGGTCTAGAATCGGAGTGCTTGAACTAAGGCAAGGCCAGGTGCAACCAGTGCCCTAACTTACCTGATTTCGATTCTGGGCATGCAAGGGATAGAGAGGTCAAAATGTCGGAAGTGTGATAAGTATAAGAGGTTTATTTTCTATAAATAGGTCATGATTAATTAAGTATATAGAAGGTAGTTCATCTTATACTTGACACTAAATTTCGAGGAATGGAAGTCTGTTTCTATCAATGAGAGTTTAAGAATGTACATCAAGGTAAGGGTAGTTCTCTAACTTGTCCGACTTCGTTGTTAATCGAGGGATAGCACGGGGTTGAAATTGAAAAGTGGTGATAAGTATATGATGTTCGATTTTTCATATGAAAACTATATACTTAACCAGATAGTGGTTTGTCCACTATCGATAACATGACCTATTTTGACTTAGGAAGTATATGAAAGTTTCACGATTTCATAAGGTTTGAGATTCTTTTGGGAGAACTAATTCCGATGAAAAGTCTCTAGCTTTAAGGGCGGATATTTGAGATCTCTTAGGACTCTTATATCATTTACTTACTCCTGAAAGAACCGGGATTAAGTCAACCAGAAACTATTAATTGTTGGTTCGGAGAGACTGGGATCAGATAAGTATGAGTTATCCGAAAACCACTTCGAACTGGCATATACGTTCGAATTGGAGACATCTTAAAGATAATTGAATCTAAGACAGAGTTCTTTGAAGTGCAAGGGCTACTTTCTACTAATCCCGACGGTGATTCCAAAAAGGGTGTAGTAGAAGTAGTGCCTTTAGTTTGTTCATATACTGAACAACTTGTAAGGATGAATGATGGCATTGCATTGTTGCTTAGAGGGAAATGTTAACATTCCAATTGAGATTTGCTGAAAAGTTAAAACATAGCTTGGAGCCTCACTTTCGTTAATGACTAAAACATGGGATATACTTTAGGGCTATGTGGGTCACACCCATTAGGTTATGGTCATCACCCGATCTAGATCGATATTTATGGATTTATGTATGCTAAATGCCAGTGCAGCTGTATGCAGCAACCGGGGTAATGACATATTCTGTACTATCCAAGAAGGGGTAGGACGCCCCTGATTCGCAAGGAGTCGGCTATGACTCTCGATACATTTTTCAAGAAATGTACTGTGGCAGACTGCACCACAGTAGCCGTCATTGTATGGAATGCATTTTCCAATATGTGCCTTTACAGAATTAGTTGGATACTAAATATGTTGTTTAATGTAATTAATATAACTATTTCGGCTATGATTTAATACTTATTTTAAACCCTATACATTATTATAATATCATTGGATTTTCTAATAAGATGGTTTGATTATCATAGGTAAAACCCCTTCCATGTTTATGTGCGGCATGGTCTTACAAGATACCTTTATTTTGGAAAGTTTTATAAATATAACAATCCATATGATTTGAGTTTCTCACGCTAGTTTACCAGACTGATCCGGGTGTTGTTTTCTTATAATGCTCGAGTCAGACCTGAGTACTTTTCTAGATTTAGTATGGATGCTTGGAGTTTCCGAAGACGAGCTGGATTCCTCCAAGAACTGACGTATTTTATTTTCCATTGTATTTCTTGTTTTTTATTTATCAGCAATTGTAAGGACATACTATTATAGCTGTCCACGCTGATGATGGGTTAGACTCTGATTGTTGTATGAATATTAAATTTTTGTGAAGATCATTTTGATATTGTATATTACCCGTCATGATGTGAGATTTTGTTTTGTCTTTTCTTTTTTCACCCCAACAATCTGTCTATTCGGCACTTGGATGTTCGGCACGTGAATACCATGGATGTATTAGTGTCGACTTTTGAGGGTTGAAAAGGTGGATCATCACATATGGTATCAAAGCTGAAGGTTAAGAGATAACCTTAGCCTTGGTGGGGTAAACTCATTGGAGATATGGTAAGTGACACCCTGGAATGAGTTTAGTGTATTATATGAGAGCACGTATTTGTTAGTGTTATAAAAATGCTTAGTATTGTTTTGAAATGGATAAATGAAATCATTTTACCTAGATTTTATATATAAAATGATAATTTTCAAAAATTATTATGTAATTATTTTTGTTGTGATTGTTTGTTAGGAAATGATGATATTTATTTATCATCATTTATGGATTGATTATTTATGCTTAGCTAGTTTATGAGCATTTGTTGTTTGATTAAATGCGAACACCTTATGAATTAAGTTTCATGATTTGAATATAATGCATTTATTTAATAATGTAGGTTTGGCAAGTTTACTTTGTTAAAAGGATTATTATAATAAAAGGCGTTATCATATCAGGATAATTTTATAAATTTGGTTCATAAGATGTGATTTATAAAATAAAGAGAATTTTTGAGAATTTAAATACCGGTGTCTTTGAAAAAGGAAGTTAAAACGATTTTTGGAAAAAGTAATAATAGTATTACCTGAAAGTATTTATAAGTATTTCAAAGAAAATTTTAAGTAAGGTATATTTTTCTTTAGATAGTTCGAGGAATGAGTGTCGATTAGTTTTGTGATAATTTGAATAATCTTCTAAGTGACAATCGGATGTTTGCTTAGGCGAACATTATAGTGCACTTAGTAAATTATTCCCTTTGTCATTGTACGATCAAAACAAGTTCGATTCCAAACTATTCCAAAGCAAGTTGGTAACATATATTTTGGAAATACATACAGTGTTGTTTCAAAATGGGATTCGTAAAAGGAGAAGTATTTTATGTTAACTAATTCGTGTGGCTTGATAATGACTAAAAATGGACAAGAGATGTGTTCGGATGGTAGAACTTCTCTTAAATATTGCCCTTCTTGGTAAGGGGGTGTATGATACTATTTGGTATGACCCAGTTACTTGGTACCATTTTGGTGTTACTCGATCTATATGTATATTTTCTACAGATTAAAATATATAGTATCATTGAAAAGGTATTTAGTTCTTAAGTTTTCTTAAAGAAAGTGGATTCAAAATAAAAAAGGTATTTTGATAAAAGAATGTGGTGATAAATGAATTTTTTTAAAAGGATTTATATCACTCTTAGTTAGAGAAGAACTAATTTAACATAAGTTTTTAAATGGGTTAAATTTAATAATTTTTTTAATTAAACTTTGTTTTTCTTAAAACTGTGTCCTTTGTTTTAACATCTAATTTCTAAAGACCATTTGATGTTATTGGGCCGGCTAGTAATCATCTTTATCTTGGAGGTGTATAAGGAAAGGTAGACTCTAAGACTGAGTTTGAGTATCAGCATCCTTCTCTTCTTAGCTACTTATTAAATCAGATGGGTAAAGAGGTCGAATCGGTTTTAAGACCTAGATTTATTTTTGGCCTGCATTTGAATTTAAGGGAAAAGATAAAAGATTAAATCAGATAGTTGTATATACTCTCAGAATATAGTAGGGTATTATACAAGTTTAAAATTTAAGTTCCACTTTATGAAATGTTGTCATAAATTATTTTGGTAAAGAATTGGAGTAGTATAATTATTAAGTTATCCTAAAGGGATAAAACCATAAGTTGGACTTGGATTATTTTATTCGCATGACCATTCTAGATCTAAAGTTTGGGCACATGATTTCTGGGTGTTATACACTAGTCCGAACTAGGCATTTTCACTTGGTTTCTTGACGGCGATGACTTGAGATGGATTCTGGGATGGTGTGAGTGTTTCATATCATAGTTTAGGACTATGCAAGGGAAACATAAGTATCAGATCAAAAAACTAGATCAGGGTTCCGCGATGGAGAAGTTAAGTGATCCATACTAGTTTGGATGAAAGATTTATGTATTCGAGCAAGTGATCGGGGTATTGCGTGTAGATGATTCATGCACATCATACTTGCTTAAGTATATTTGCCTTTAATGTTTTATGGTTTATGAGAAGTTGGGCGGATGACTCTTCGATTTGTCATAAGGTAGTGTGAATAATTGATTGAGTAATAACCTATGGTTGTTGAGAATGAGGTATGCTCAATAGATTGTTTGTCATCCATGTATGATGAGAAGGATATAAACCTGGACAAACTCTAGTTTATTGGTTAGTGATTTAACATTTTGGAAAATGTTAAGTATCAATATGGCTTCTTTCTGGATTGTTTATTTGTGATGAAATTTTGAGGTCGAAATTCTTTTAAGGGAGAAAGAATGTAATGACCCATAATTTTATCGCTTTGATTGGGAATATTTAATTAACTTTAAATATTTGAATAATTGATTTTAAAAGCTTAAATAACTCATTTTTTGTTTATAATGATAGTAAACTAATTTTGAAAGTTTGTTTACAAAAATAAATAGTTCGATGAAAAAATGGAAATGTGACCAAAAATCATTTTTCGGATTTTTGATTTTTTATCGAACGAAAGTAGTTGCAATATTGTTGCATATACATGTATACTTTTGTGACATGCATATATACATTTAATAAAGTGAAAAAAGGTACAAAAATGGATTTATTAAATGTAAGAACCTTTAAGTGCTTTTAAAATGAAATTAAAAGTTAATAAAGTAAAAAGTGGACTTTTCTTCCTTATTTTTAAATAATAAGGTACTAAATAGTACATGTAATCATATTAGAAATACATGGCCATGTGATGGGGTGTGGTGTATGAGTTAGCATTTTGGAACGTGAGAAAGGTGTATGGAAATAGTAAAGGTAGTTAGGTAATTTGGCTAAAGCGTAAGTGGAGTAATTTTTTATTTTTCCATTTCTATATAAGGACCTCCTTACTTCATTTTATCCACTTTACTTCATTTTTCATCTTTGCTTCCATTTTCTTCTTCTTTTGTTCTCTTCTTCCCTATCTTCCCTCTTCAAAGATTCCTTAGAAAATTTAGTCCAAAACTCCTTCATTTACCTTGTAACCACATTTGTAACGCCACCACCTACCCAAAGAAGCAAACTTTTGTGCCTAATCCCCATTCCTTTGCATGGCTGTGAGCTTTTGGGGGTTGGAGGGCTTAGGCCATGAGCATTCAAAAGGAAGAAGGTTCCTTGGCGTGAGCATTAGTGAAGGGAAGGAGGGAGTTTGCTTGTTGCAAGGTCGGGCTAGGAAAATAGAAGCTTTGCCTTAGGTTTTAGACGCATTTGAAAGTGAGATATCTCACTTTAAAATGATGATGTTCATGTTGTAAACATATATGTGTATGGATGTTACTTGTTTAGATTTGATTCTCGCTTGAAAGTGGATGACATAAATATTCATTGTTTTTCAGCGGACAAAAGCAAAGGGAAAAGGAAGTCGAAGTGTCTTCACACAGAATAGGTCTGTATGGAAGTACTTCGAAGAATAGAAATTTTGTAGAGGAACTCTAAGGAGTTCCTCGACATGTTGATTTCACTTTACACATTATTTCTTTCTATGTATGATGTAATGAAGTGGATGTTGTTGCTAGTCGACATGCTTTGATGATTTGTTTTCATGCGACATTGAAATCTCGTGCTTTCTTTTAAATGGTTTCCTACTTTCTCTCCTAAAGTGTTTTGAAATGGTTTCCGAAATTGACTTTTGATTTCAAACCTTTTTTCAAAGATATGAAGTGGTTTAAATATAGAAATAATTGGATTTTAAAAGTTATTTGGTTTACAAAACAAGTTTTTATAGTTATGGTCCATATAGCAATAGTCGCTATGGATGCAATTTGAAAATATATGTTTTTAGTAAAGTATAAAAGGGTTGTCTACCATTAGATATTTTGTAAATTCTTTTCGAATGTGTTTTATAAAAGTACTTTAATTATTAAAATGGAGATTGAATATTTAAATTTATTTTTAAGAATTTATTTAAGTTATTTAAACAGGAGGTTTAAATTTTATAAAGAAAGCTGCTTTGTTTCAAAAGTCAAGTTTTTGTTTAAAAAATGACCATCTTTAAGGGGATGTTCTAAATGCAAGTTTCAAACTATTGTTGAAAGAGTTTTGAATGTTTTTAAAAAAAGGAAGAAGCATGGATTACAACACTATTGTTGTGATAAATGTTTTCGAGAAAAAAGAAAGAGAACATGGACTATAATGTTTTTGTTATAGTAAACGATTTTGAAAAATTAGGAAAGTAGTTTGATTTATAACACTTGGTTATTATTAAATAAGTTTTTTACTTTATATAAAGAAAGGATCTCTCTTTTGAAATCAATCTTTGTTTTAAATAAATGATTTTTAGAAAATGTTTCCAATAATTTGTTTTGAAATCAAAGACTAGAAATAAGTTTATGGAGTTGGTTTTCAAATTGTTTTAAAAAGATTTTGTTTTATGCAAGGGATTTCTTTGTCAGTGCCATTAAGTAACATAAAACAAATATGATAAGTAGTACTAGGACACACCATAAAGTGCCAACATTTTGGTCTAGCATTTTAGTACTAAAATTGTCCTATAAGAGATTCATGGACCGGACCAGCATTATGCTCGGACATTGTATGTACGAGCCGGAAATCAAACGGAAAATGTTCGGACAATAGAAAAACATCGGACATTTTCGGACGAACATATTTTTGTACATTTTTTCTGGTCCTAATTCATGTCCCAAATGAGAATCGTACGGACATAGACCGGACGACTTACTGCCTCCGACCGAGCATGACATTGAACAAGCGTACAAAATTTACAAACCTATATCCAGGAAGGGTTAGGCGGGTCCTGATTTGTGCGGAGTCAGCTAAGCTCTCAGTAAAAATTTTTAGAGGTGTACCATGGCAGGCGGTGCCCCAGTAGCTCATCATTGTATTGAATCCATTTTTCAATATGTACCTTTACGGACTTAGTTTTATGCTAACGACCACCTTTCTTGAACTGAAAGATGATCCATTAAAGGTGGAAGAAAAAGAAAGATAAGAAGAAACTAAACAATCCCAGAATCTCACCACAAATAAGAACAACATATAATAGATAACATAGGATATTACATAGCCATTCCCATAATAATAATACATTAGTTATTATTATACAATTTCAACTGGGTAGTTATACTGCTTGCCCATCAAAAAATGCATAGATCATACACAAACACAGCGGAATAAGAAAATAACTAGCTAGGATGAAGCCACCTGCTCCAGCTCCTTCAAAATGCATCCGTAAGAAACTTGGATCACTTGGCTACTTATAAAAATTTGAATAGCCAAGAGTTTTAGGAAAAGAATATTAAACTCCGGGTCAGACATAGGTCTAATGTGAGTAAACTCAAACAACTTAATTCTTACTTTATAAAACACTTTGAACTCGAAGGTATCTCGTAAGACCACGCTGCACATAAACACAGACGGGTTTTTACCTTACGATAACCTAATTTTTTTTATTAGAAATCCAGTGATATTATGATAATGTCTAAGGTTTTCAAGTAAAATATAACATAGCTGAAATGCTTGCATCTCACATTTCAACATATTTGGGTACAACTAAAAACGTACGACACTTATTGGAGAATGGATTCCATAAAATGACTAGGCTACTGGGTTACCGCCCGTCACAGTGCATCTCTAGACAAAATAACACCGAGGTCGAACCTATCGACCCCTGCCAACACAATACCGGCCTACCCTTTATTGGATAGTACCGAATAAGATCACCCCTCAGTTGGGATCGGCAACCGTACCAAAGCATAAATGAGTTAATAGTAGGGACTCTATATAGGAATGACCTTACCCTCATAGAAGCAACCCACCTATCCTTGCTGCATCTTTCCTATTTTAGTCATTCCCGATTAATGGGGCCTGAGGCTACATTTTACATTTATTATAGCATTGCGACTTGGAATTCCAACCTTGCCTTCCATATGTTGACACAATGTACGCACTCATCCATACAAGTCATTCAGGAGATGAAAAAACCGAAGGCACTATCTCCACTACACCCATTTTGGAATCACTCTCATGGTAGTAGCAAATAGCCCTTGCACTTATAAGTCTTCATTTTGGTCCTTACCTTCACTAATTCCAATTCGAACGTTTACGTTGGTTCGAAGTGGTTTTCGAATAACAACTAATGTCTGATCCTGGTTTCTCCAAACCAACGTTCGATAATTTTAAGGGTCAAGTTGTTTATAGTGGACCACTCCACTATTTGGGTGTAATATTTACATTTGGATATACATTCCATATGCTTAGATCATCAAGACCCGCTTATCGAAATTAAACCTCTTGTATTCATCATGTTCTCGAAGTGCGGTATTTGTGATAAGTACAAGTCGACTTACTTCCAATAAAACGCATCATCGTTTTATTACAACTACTTTAATTCATTTGGCTACTTAATAGTATGGACAAGAGATCCTTGGTTTAAACTAATTCACTAATAACCGATAGGGTTTTGAAAGGTACCTAAAAACAAATAAACTTTAATTAAATCATAATTTTAAACTCAATTAAACCTTAATTAATCTTAATTACATCAAAATTTAATCATTAATAATCCAAATTTTATTTAGAATTAAACCCTAAATATACTTTAATTAATTAACATTTGTTTGAGAAATTAAACCCTCATTAAGTGGATAATTAACCTTTAGTTAAATAAGTAACTCTAATTAATTAATTAATTAAACTTTATTAAATAAAATTAATTCCCTTTTATCTTAATTAATCATTATTTAAAACTTACTTAATTAAAAATAATTAAATTAGTTATCAATTTCTTAAACTCTAATTATTAACCTAATTACTTAATTAATTAATAATTACCAAATTAATTTAAATAATTAAATTATTAAATAACTAAAACTTAAACTTTTGACTTACTTAATTAATTCAAAATGAGTTTTCAAAAACAATCCAAAAGAAAACACTTAAAACTTGAAATCGTGAAATTTTCCGAACTACATCCATAGCGACTATCGCTATAAACGCAGTTCGCTAGAATTGATTTCTAAGTGAAATCTTTATCTTAACTCTAGCTACTACATCTTTGAAATTACAAATGGGAAAGTTTTGAAAATTTAAAACAAAGGTAAAAACTTGTAAGAACATTTTCAAAAATCCAAAGCTAGAAATAGCTTTCATTTTCAAACCGGATCTCAAGTCCTTTGCGACTTTTCAAGGTAAAAATTTCACAACATTTACATCATATACACATGGTTTTGTTTTCATACATATACTAACATAATATTATATCCAATTTCACGTATCCATATCCATATACATATCCAAACATATCCACATATCAACCGATCACTAAATCCAAGTTCAAACATAAACATATCATCATAAGCCATCAATACGACATGATAATTCAACATGACAATCGCCATATTTTCACAACATATAGTCCATAAAAAATCAAGTTAATTTATTTTCCAAAATAAAATTTTTACTCACCATAAATTTTTCTAAATCAAAGCAACTTTTGCCGGATATTGAAAACACTTTCAAAACTTGCAAAAATAGAACTTTTGGACCCTTGAACACTTGAATTGGGAATGGTCAATTGGGTTTGGGCTCGACCTAGGCCTTGGGTTAATGGGTTCGACCTTGGGAGGTTTTGGCTCGACCCTAGTGGTTTTTAGGTGGTGGAGTGTTGTATTTGGAAGAGGAGATGTTGAATGGGTTGTAGAAGCGTTTTAGTGAACTTTATAAGAGATTTTTGCAAAATGAAGTGAATTTTTTCCAAATTAGAAGATATGAAGAGAAGCCATGGATGCTTTAGCTCAAGCTCTTAGGAAATTTTGGAGTGAAGAGGAGGTTTGTAAAAATGAGAATATGAAGAAGTAGTGGTATGTAACGACCTACTATTTTGGACCATTCGCATCCGCACATGTCGAACTTGAATGATTCAAAATACCGAATTGTTAATTTAAATTTGGCAAAACTGAGATATACAGTAAATAAATAATCACAGAATCACAGACACAGAGTAATAATATGCAGTGGAAATAAAAGAGATAGTAGTTCATGAAGCTACTATATAAATATATGAGTTACATCAGAGTTAAACCAGATACATCGGAAGAGTAACACGATACATTAGATACAAATCAGAATACATCACTGGAATCATCGAATACTGAAAGCAGAATAGATGGCTGGATGTTCAAGCAAAGCTCCAACTCCAAAGGTGAGTCTCGAATACTGGTACACTCAGTCTGACCCGAGCGTAAAGCAAAACACAAAACACTCGAGTCAGGATTAACATTCTTATATCATTAAATCCAACTCAAGTGAAATAGCAATTGAAATACAAGTAACTCAAAGGATGTTTGGAATAACCATCCTTTAAGGATCCGTTAAACTATCTATTATGTAGTAGTGTACGATAAGTAGATAATGCCTATCAGTAATATAAGATATCAAAATAGTGTTAAGGCGTTACCATTATCCCCCTTAACACATTTTATATAAGCGTTATAGTCTATACAGCACTGTAAACTCCACCGTAAACTAGTGGGCTATCAGGGAGTACTCCATAGGTATAACGCAAAACAAATCGTAGTGGTCGCGTATAAAGGGATCCAAGTATGACAAGGCACATGAGGCAATACCCAAGGTAGTGAAACTACCGTTTGTCTGATCCGGACAGGTGAAAACGCATCGCCGCAGCGATCGCAACACCGCGAAACAACACTCCCAAAATCAAGGGTGCACCAATCGACAACAAGTAATGAGTAGTTTTCGAAGAAGTGTGTTCGCTCGAGGTAGCTAGCCCCCATTTGGCCCGGCACGGCTCCTGTTTTAGTCATTTCCAATTTGACACAAGTGTCAAGGCTATCCATTATCGTTCACTTTCTTCAGTCATCACATACATCATTCCAACCACTTCATTCTAGATCACACTCCGCGTGTAGTTATTAAAGTGGTTTTCGGTTTAGACAGTGAGTATGTCCCTAACCGATTCCGGTCTCTTTAATAACCTTCGTAATTATTACACCGATTGGTCGTTTAAAAAATTTCAAAACCAAATCAATTACAATTTCAATTAAAATTTGTAAATCAACATTTCATTCGACTTCCATATCAATTTCCATAATTACGTTTAAAACCTCCAAATTACCATTTCGAGATCTTACAATTCAATTCAAATTTTATTTAAAACACTTCAAATATTGATTCAAGTTAGTATATCAGTTTCATTTCGAAATCATTTAAATTAATTTAATTTAACATTCAAATCAATTTAAATTCATTTATCTATTTTATTCAATATCCATTAAGTAAATTTATCATTCAAAACAATTTTTTTTTAATTTCCAATACATTAAATCAATTACTTAAGTTCAACTTCATTATATCAAACTTCAAATTTAATTAAATTAGCTTCGACAAATCAACCCTTTAAATTACAAGTCTTACATTAATTTCAAAAATCACATTTGCATTTCTTGATAAAGAAATTCAATTTCACATATTCATTTACTTAGTTACAAATTTCAAAGCTAAATTAAATAAGAACTAAATTTCACTAATTAAAAGTTCAATTTCAATTATCAAAGGATTCAATTTAATTATTAAATAATTCAATCTCATTAAATTATTAAATAATTTCAAAACTTAATTCAATCATTTCTTAAATTAAACAACATTCTTTCATCAATTTCTTTATTAATATTTTATTTCAGATTATTAAATATTCACATTTAAATTTCATTAAAATTCAAATTCCAACTTCGTTTCAAAACATATTATTTATTCAAATAAAATCTTCATTTTATTTTTAAATCAAATTATTGACCAATCAGGTTTTATTTAATTCTCTATCCTAGGTCAAGTTCATTTGGGTATTTATCATTTCAACCCGATTCCAATTCAATTCAAAATCAAAGCATAACAAAGGGAACTTGCAGTGTGATAACTGGGATGGTGTCAAAGTAAATAAACAAGCAATAACAATAATCAATGACAATCAAATAATCAATTCAAATAATCCTGAAATAATCGTATTAATTTACATTGTTGTTTGTGCAAATTAATATAATTATTTCTAGAATCTACACTATCATTTCATGTAGATTAAAGATTATTACACTAATAGTAATACGGTTTTTCACTTGATATCTATTATCCAATTTCATACTACATCAATTTTACAACATACATTCAATGGTTCAAGGTGTACATAACCAAATTTCTACGTGTCAATTAATCTAACATTTAAATAAGGTCATATTATGTAAATGTCATCTAATCAAATTTAGCATATATCAAACTAACTATCCTACGTCAATTTCAATTTCAAATTATTATCACTTACACAATAACAATTTAACGTCGAATTTCAACATCAAACAATCAATCATTTAACAACCAAACTGGATTATCATTGTATAAATAACAGACAATGGTGTCAGATGTCACAGGTGAACTGATACAGGTAATAACATATATAACAGTGTAAATAACTATCAGCAGCATATTTCAATTGTCGTTTCAATTAAAATTAAATTTAATAAATAAAAGAACATTAATCGTGAGTGATTGCTCACCTTTCAAGGCTAGAGATGCACGAGACGATGACACAGATACGCACACTGATACAGACATAGAAATTGAGTTATGAATCCAAGCAAAGCAATCGGTGCGAATTCAACGATCAAAGCTGATAACAAAAATCAATTGAACACATCAGAACGAGATCGATGAGGAAAATTGGTATACGTGAACACGTATGCATAACTATACACATAGCTATATATACAAAATTTCAAATATATATTAAATTAAATATATATGCATTTTAAGATACATTTCTCTCAACAAGATCGGTAACAATATGTTCATGTATGCAGACCTTACAAAAAATATTTATATGCATGTACAACAAACAACTATAGGTACAAATGGCATGCTATTTCATATATGCAGATTTTATACCAACATTGTACATATTTCTTTAAATAAAATAACATATATGTGGCTTACTTGAACATATATACTTATATAACATATTACATACCCTGTTTCACTTATAATATCATATTCAGCAACATATTTTTAATTTCAAATATTCACAAATCTTCAGTGCCACGTGTTGACACACACACTACAACCCCCAACCCCATACACATAATTATTTATGTATTATATTAAATATAAAGTAACTTATGCAACTGATCTATAAAATGGATATATAACACAAACATATAAAGTGTGGATTTTATCCATGCATGCAGACCAGTCTAGCACGTATACAACGTCATTCTAAAGACTTCAGATATGAATGCTTTAAAGCATATGTACACTAACTTATTACAACGGTAAGCAAAAATTGAAAACATTAAAATATACCATCTACTATATCACAAAAAAAAGAAGGGAAAAACTACTTTTAAAAAAAAAGAATACTGTAAGATGATAAGCTACCTATCTATATGAAACTTCCATTATACATATACATCTAAAAAAAAAACTGTAATATAACATATATACTTACATCTCATTATTAAAAAAAATAGATACTAACAGATTTTCATAGACAAATATATATATTCATAAAACTAATATAACACCTGCTTTTAGTCATACAAACGAAAGGATCTTACCACTACAAACCTTATAGCCGACTTTGATATATACACATATATAAATTCTAAACTTATATACGCATGCATGCAAATGGATTATAAATGACAGTAAAATTATCCATAACTAAATGCTTCTGTGAAATACTCATTTGAATAACGGATTTAGTATATATGACCACTGACAAGCTAGCAGGCACTACTTATGCTATAAAACTTAATACATATGCAAATAAGTTATGTACAAGTTGCTGTAAAACTTAATACATACGCAGACACTACCTATTCCGATATATATATATATATATATATCTCTAATCACATAATACATATACGTTGAAATATATGTACATATAATATATATAAAAAGCATTCACAACTAGCATAAATACCTTGAAATAACAACATGGGTTGCAAACAAGGGTGGATGGAAGCCGTACATGCTGCTGATGGCGGAAGAAGGCTTGCGGGGAGGAGCTTGGCACTCGGTGAAGGCGTCAGAGAGTTTGAGTGGCTTTGGCTAAATGCTGGGTGATGGAAGAAAGGTGAGAGGCATTACACGGCCGCTAGGTTCACGGCCGAGGTGAATAAGACGGGGCTGGACGTGGGTTGTGGTGGAGGCTGTGACTTGGCGGAGGCGGGTTGAAGGGAAGAGCGACGGAGAGGTTGCGGCTGTCGGGCGTGGAAAAGTAGCAGCGGCCATGGTGGTGGACACGACGTTGCGTGGTGTAGGCCGGATTGCGTGCATTTACTTTTGCGTTATTTTTTCTATTGTAAGGAGGAGAAAGGAGAATATGGGGAAAGAAGAGAAAGATGGAGGAATGAGAAGGCCTGAAGTTAAGACGTGTTGTTTAGAGAACAGTGAACATTTTTGAAATGAATAGTTTTCATTTTCAACTTTTACAATTTCGTACCATAAATCTATCACAGAACCGAGGCGCCACCACTCTTTTCGATGCTAGCTTCCAGCTACCACCTATTTATTACCAGCTAATTTTATTTTGGATACGGGCTAAATAATCTGACTGAAATAATTTAACTGGTCCGGCTGGAACGATTAAATTAACGCAACGACTTCCGTCAGACTTTGATTTGCATGAATAAATATATCGTTTTGATCAGTGTGACGAGGCGATCAAAACGATATGCAGATATTAGTGGTTCGATTGAAAAAAAATTTCAAATTTTCTACTACGGAAAATGCAGCAAAACGCGGGAAAATAAGATCGACGGAGCTAAAGATGTTCGAATTTTGAAAAACGAAAAATAGCGTTTGCTCAGAAGATGGTTTAGAATTTTTCTATGTAAAAATATTTAGGTTCCGAAAATATTCTATTTTCATCGCTTTTTAACTGATTAAATCGAACTAAATTTACGCGCGAAGTAAACTTTCATATTTTCGGACGAAAATTTACCAGTTGCTATGTTTAACTAGAACATTCCAAATATCAAATTTATATTTCAAAATTTTATCGTTTATAATTTTACAAAAAATCAAATAAATTAAATAAATAAAACAACTAAAATTTACGGGTCGTTACATGGTATTTATAGGCTTATGATATTAATTAAAATATATGCAAGTGCTTATATTAAAATATATATATGCATGCATAGCCATACCTCCTCCTCTCCTTCAAAACCGTTCATACTACCCCTTCCCCTTGCTTTCACTATTCATGCTATGTCTCTAGTGTAGTTGCGTTGAAAAAGTGTATTTTTTATGTATATATATATACTTACTTTTATTAAATAAGATCTTGTATGTTAATATGCTTAAGTGTGTAAATGTGTACATGCATTTGTACATGTACATAACATGTTAAATTAGTTTGTAATGTGTGCATGTGTGTTTAACATAGTGATATGACCTTTAAAACAATTTTTAACCAGTGAAAATTTGATATTTCGGAAAATAACTTCCGGTCACATTTTCCATTTTTCTATGAACTATATATTTTGGTAAACAAATTTTGAAAACGATTTTATTATATCTTGTTATTATTTAAAATAGTTTTATTTGTTAATAAAAATCCATTTATTAATTATTTAAAATATAATTAAATATTCATTTAAATAGCGATTAATTTCTGGCTCGTTACAATACTGTCGAATGTAATTGATGTAACAAATGTAGCTATGATTAAATATTTATTTTAAACAATAGATCACTATAATTTCTAATAAAATGGTTTGGTGATCGTAAGGTAAAAACTCGTCCGTCTTTATATGCAGTGTAGTCTTACGAGGTACCTTTAATTTGAAATGTTTTATAAATATAACAATCCATATGATTTGAGTTTCATACCCTGGTTTACCAGATTTGTCCGGGTGTTATTTTCTCATAATGCTCGGGTTAGACCCGAATACTTTTCCAGATCTAGCGATGGATGTTTGGAGTTTCTGAAGGTAACATGGATGCCCCCAAGACCTAACATAATTTATTTTTTTCAGTATTTCTTGTTTTGTATTAATCAGCAATTGTAAGCCAGGCTATTATAACTATCCAGACTGATGATAGGTCAGACTCTGATTGTTATATGAATATTAAAATTTTCTTTTGTAAAGATCATATTGAAATTATATATTACCCGTCATGATGTAATATTTTGTTTTGTCTTTTCTTTTCTTTCACCCAACCAATATGTCTTTCTGGCACTTGGATGCTCAGCATGTGAATACCATGGATGTATTAGTGTCAACTTTTAAGGGTCGAAAAGGTGGGTCATCACAATAACACTCTCTAAATGTTGGGCAGTGTATTACTTGTGGCTGTTGGGGGCACCAAGAGGTTATGTACTGATGGTTATTGGATAATTATGGAATGACTCACTTGATAGTTATTTGTTAGTTAATATAACTAAGGTCAAATAGAAAATATCGATGTGAACAATTTATACAGTTCTCTCGAATTGAGAATACTGTTGATCTTCAATGTGGAAGCTCCGCTTTGATTATATTTAAATCATTGCACTATGTCATTGAAATGACTATAGTTGGGTCGAGTGGAAACATTGGAAGTAAAACACTATTCAAGTCTCCTTAGTTTTATGAGGTTGGCGTCACGATCAGCTGAAGTCAACTCAAAATCAAAGTCTCTGGTCAGAGCATTTCGATTAATTATTATTATTATTATTGAATCAAGGTTTTTGTGTTTGGACTACAATGTTTAATAAGGATGATACTGAAATTTTGACCATTAACAAATTCCATAAGTCCAAAGTGATGTAGTTTTCACAAAGAGAATTGGTGTAAATAATCATCACTATCAGGTATTTCTTATAATAAGTTAAACTGGATTTTACTAAAAAGATGTGTAAGTGATAAATTCAGAAAAAATGTCACACCACTAGCAAAGGAGATGTGTGAATGTTAATTTTCGAATCGTTCGATATTAATCGCTGACTGAATTTACACCTTTGAGTCGCACAACCATAATGATGAACACTTTGAATAAACCACATGATTCAATTAATTTATAACTTATTGTAAATTAATTGAATTAATAAATGTTTATGAAATGTTGATTATTAAACTTCATTTGATTTGTTTGAATATCATTATCAAATAGTTAGGTGTGTATATAAAAGCTGTAGATGAGCGTATTGATATATGATATCGATAAGATATTTAAACTGGGTTTAAATTGATTAATTGCTAAGTTGTTTTAGGAATTTTTTTGAGGCCCACATGCATGATGAAAGAGGGAAGGGTTTTCAAATGCGATGTGATACAAAGGAGCAATTAAAAGAATGAATTAAATATCCGTCCTTTACTCCTCTTTATGACTCACTTAAATCTTATTTATGGAATAATTTTTGTCATTTTCTCTTTAATTATATTTCTTTGGTCGAAAATGCGAAGAGGGGGGAAAGGATTTGATTGGATTTAAGTAGGAATTAAATAGATAGTTTTTGAAAGGGAAATTGAAAGGTTTTAATGTTTTATTTAAAACACATTCTTTCTTATTCAATCCATTATTAATCTTTTCCTGACAAAACATCTTATCTTCTATCTCTAGCTCTCCTCCTCTCTCTGAATAGCCCCCATGAAAAAATCTGCCTAAAACAAATTCAAATAAAATCAATAATGTTCAAGGTGGTGTTTTCCTCTAGATCCTTGCAAAATCCAGAGTTTGATTCGATTGAATCAGAGTTTTATTCTTCATTCAAGGTTCAAATCTAAGGCTTCATCTTTATGTAATTCTAATTTTATCTTATTATATATATTCACCATGTTAATGAAGTTTAAATCTTATACACTTCATCTTATCTCATTAATTTTTCATTATGTTGACCCAAAGTTTGGATATGATATATATTAATTAATTTAAATCTAATCTCATCAGTAATTCATTATGTTGATCCAAAGTTCAGATTTGGCATATGTTAATTGATTGTATGTCCAATATGATAATATAAGTAGATCCTACATTTGCTACAACCTTTTCATCATACATTCATATTATATGTATATTTAGATCTAATTTATTTTACAAAAATTTTATATATGCTTAATTTGTCCAATTTAATTTTTTTCATTGTTTTGGAAATTATTATTTTATAAAAGGCAAACAAACAAACAAACAAACAATTTTGAACTGAAAACTAATTTAATTAATTGATGTATTTTGTACCTCAAAAGATACCCAAGTATAAATTAACTACAAATGTAAATTATTTAAAATTTCTTTGGAGATTGAACATTTCACATATTTTTTGTTTTGAATATAATTTTGGTTATTATTGATGCTTGTTTAAAAGTTGTTTCAATTAAAAAAACATAAGTGGACTTTTGTGCAAAACGTTATGAATACTTTAAATCCCTCTTAAGTTAAAGTAGGTTTCGGTTTGTTACTTAATTTTATAATGTAATAAATTACAAAGTTTATATGTGCATAAACACACACACACATATTTATACGATATTTAAATTTAAAACATTGTTTGCATTTATTCATATATGCGTACATATATGTGTTTGAGTATTCAAATTGTTTTGAATTGCATTAAAGATAAGTTAATGAAATGAGATAACTCCTCCACGTTTTCCTCTCCTTATTAATTGCTTCCTTTAACATAATTGGTTGTCTTTATATATATATATTATATATATATATATATATGTAAACATTTTATTAGGTAAAATAACTTTCTAACATAATATATATAAGTAAATATAAGTAAACTAATGAAATGAGATAACTCCTCTACCTTTTCCACTTCTCATAAATTGCTTTCTTTAACATAATTGATTGTCCTTTTATTTATATATAGATTTTTGATTAGGTAAAATAACTTTTTACCATATTATGTAAAACTAAATACAAGTAAACTATATATATGCATATATTATTATTTTACATAATTTCAAAACAAACTACGAACAAAGGCATATATAAAGGGTGAATATGTCTGTTGCAGTGTAAATCTCAATGCTTGTATACAATCATATTAACTCTGTACACTACTTGCATGTTGCACTTGCACTATACACATATGAATGTATTTGACACATTCATTATTATATATTTAAATTCAATTTAAATTTAAAACTCCTTTTATTTATGAAACAAAATAAACTATTGATTTTATTTAAAAGAAACTTAGAAAAGTTCTAAATGAATTTAAACATCATTGGCCCATTAAAGATCCAATAAAGGATTTTTTTGAAATTTACCCTTTAACTTCACCGTGGGTTGGCCCAATTCCTTCACCCACAATGTGTGATCGTGGGATATAAGGATGAAACAGGCCATGATATCTTAGTGTCGAGGCAGAGTCTAACAAGAGTGAATATGAGTATGATTCATTAGTGATTACATGCCTCGTAAATGAATAACTTGAACAACATACTTGATTTATGTAATGACTGCAACTTGTAAATGTCGATAAGATGTGATCTCCCAAATGATTAGAGTTGCAGCTGTGAATCACTTTTAATAGTGTCGTTACATGGGTGTTTATGCTATTAAGATTTGATGGAATGTGGGCAAGTTTAGATTATGGAGTGTGTGACATATTTTATTTCTGTGATGATTACATTCGGATGTTTTACGATTATGCAGCTTGATCAGATGGTTTATGGCACAAGGATCAGTGTTTATTTTGTTACTAACACTATATTTTTGGAATACAGAGGTTATTCCATTGAGTCTACTGGTGGCTGCTTTATGCGCATCAATTGGTGTGATGGAGTTGCAGAAGTGAAGCTTAATTCAATGGAAATAAACTAGGTTCTATGCCTAGAGTAGTGTGCCATGGATGTCTTGTATTTTGGGCAGTTTTGGTTGTACAATTTTTCTTTATATATAGTGATATTTTTGTGGCATCCATGTATGAGGCATTTATTATTGTATATAAGCTATCTTGTCCTTCCACTGGGATGTTTATCTGATGTCATTCCTTATATATTCTGATATGTGATTTACTTAGTTTTGAAACTTGTGTATATTGCTTAATGTCGATACGGGATACGCATTATTTCAGTAGTGATAAGATATTGTAACATATTCCTGTTGGCCTAAAGTAGAGAAAACGCCCTTTGTAAGTTTGAGCACTAGAGCAGAGGTGTCATAAAAACCCATATTGGTTCATAACATGCATAAAAAAGAAGAAAATATATATAAGCCAACAATTGGTATAGCCTATCAAAATAAAGCACGCATACTCAAAGGAAACAACGTATTATCATCATTCACTAACATACCAATAAGTAACATATGTGTACCGACCTTAGTACTTCCTACACATTACACTAAATGCAGAATACATCGATATGGTTTACATAGGGTCACCATAAACCTGTTTAATTTCATAGGCGAACCAAAACCTACCAGGTTCACTCAGATCTAAGCTAGGTAAAACCATAGCTTTTAGTATTGGGTTGGTAAATAGGAATAGTACATGAAGGAGCTCGGGTAAAACGTATTGATTTATTTATTAGGGGGCCAATCTAAGGTTAGTAACAATTAATAAATTAGACTATTTTGTTAGGTATATCCTCAATGTAGAAATTAAAATTTTATATTGCAAGATTCAAATACCAATAAGTTTGAAATAAATAAATTAAAATTTTAAATTATGTTACAAGGGAAAAAATTGTTCATATTATATTTCCATAGAAGGAAATAAAAAAAAGGTATGTCAACACAAGTCCCACAAAACTTAACCTATTTTTCTAGATGTCGAATAAGTCATTTTTTTCATGGTCAATTTTAAACATCCTAAAACATTTAGATATTCTCGATCTCCTAGGTACATTGTATGGAGCTATAGTTTAACATACTATCGGGCTATGTATTAACATGTTATCGAATGAATGGACTAACATGTTATTGGAGCTACAACTTAATATGATATCGGAGCTATGGCTTAACATATTATCAATTGTATGGACTATCACGTTATCGAATCTATGACTTGTGACATCTTGTAATCCCTAATAATATCATTTGGTTAATGGATTAAAAATGTTGAATTATTTTTGATTAGTAAGAGTTATAGCAGTTAATGCCATTACTTTTCCAATGCACATCCAATTAAAAGCCAACATTAGATAGCCACCACATCATGCAATCATCATACAAAGCAAACAAAATAATTTACCATATAAGGTAAACAATCATGGAAAAATAGTCAAATAAATTAAAAAAAGTAAAAGTATAGTAAAAAAAGTAAATAATAATAAGATAATGCATACAAAAGTAATCAACACAACCAAACCTCCCATACACTATAAAACAATAGTTAAAAATAACTAAGCAAATTTCCCAACATAAATAATCGCTTAACAAGAATAAGAACAACAAAGTCAACGCGACCAAAGTAAGCAAATACAATACAATTAAACCGACGAATGAATTCATAGTTAAAATATCCTTTCCTAATTCATCAAAATGGATAACCATAACATTGTAATGCAACTCTCTTTAGAAGAGGATAAACTAGACATCCACCCAACTCATTAAGGAAAATTAGGCACAATATGCATAAATGTCACTTCATCATAATGGATGTCCGGTGAACCCAAAACCCATAGCATCCAGTCATCTCATAATTCATGTGACTCAATTTAGTCTCATAGTTTTCAAAATGTTCTTCAATAAAAATTTCCCATAGTAAAATTACATTCCAATAAATACTTTTAGAAAACACCTTTAAAATTTGTTTCCTAAATCAAATATTTACTTTCCTAACTATATGTTTCTAAATCAAATTAGTCTCTGTGATGCCCCACCTCTATACTCACACTAGCCAAGGACACTATTGGGTAATGCTGTCAACTAGCATGAAGAATAAGGCTGTTGAAGAGCGACCATCTGTGTAATTGCTTTGTGCGAGTACCGATATGCCAGTGACAATTTCTTTTCAAGAGGAGATCCAACATATCAAATACAAACTCAAAGCTACTACATAGTGGCTGTGTGGGCTTCGGAAACAAATATAGAAATAAGCATAACATAAATCAGTCACAGATATTCATATCAAAAAAGTAGAAACAGATATGAATATAACACATAAAGTGTACATCAAAATAGTGGTCATACAAGATCCACTACATCACAAAAGAATAGGTACAAGTGCTAGCAAAAGAATATGTATACATCAAGGAGTCTCTATCTCAAATGTATAAAAGCAAAAACTACTAAGCTAAAGTAGTTAGCCAAAAGTCAGAAGCTAGCCCCTGCTAAGAAGTCAAGTGGAAGCACCTGTAACACCTCGGTCTGACCCGAGTATTATTTAAGAAGAAAAATAATAAACGGATCAGTCTAGCTATAAATATCATATGAGATGAGAAAGGATAAGAGATACCACAAAAATGTATGATAACAATAATGCCATACTATGACAAGTATACATTCGATAACAATAAAATTCATACAATATCTCAAATCTCGTCAAATATCCAAAAAGAATATCACATTCTTTAGCTATTCACCAAACCCCAAATATTGACAAAACATATCAATGTCAATCGCAAAAATTGGTGAAACACAAATTCCAGAAATCAACAATTAGAAATCCAGAAAAACACAAAGGGGGAGGCCTATCACAAACGGGAGCATGAAAACTCACCAACATGTGTATCACAAACGGGTCGCTATCCCATGGTCGCTAACCATAGAGCCGGTGCAACGGCGTAGTACAATAATGGTACGTCCGAGGAACCTGAAACTCAAATGAGCCGGAACAACGACGTAGGACAATAACGGTACACCCGATAAACCTGAAACTCAAATGAGCCGGAACAACGACATAGTACAATAACGGTACGCCCGATGAACGTGAAACTCAAATGAGCCGGAACAACGATGTAGTACAATAACGGTATGCCCGATGAACCTGAAACTCAAATGAGCCGGAACAACTACATAGTACAATAACGGTACGCCCGATGAACCTGAAACTCAAATAATTCGGAACAACGACGTAGTACAATAATAGTACGCCCGATGAACCAAACTCCATAAAGCCCGTAGGTCGCTAGCCTATAAAAAATGAGACGAAGCTCAACAGAACGGGATACAGTCCCCCACACGGACAAAGAGACATTGCACATCGCAAGTCTAAATCATAAAATAATCATCATTGATCAATAAGAAGCGTAAATTACACTAAGCTAGTAAATAAATGAGTTTAGCTTTATGTCCCATAACCACTAGCTTAACTTAAATATTTACGAACAAATTGTAGATTTCCTCTCGTAAATTGTCACAAGATTTCAATCGAACAAGTCCAAAAATTAACCGACGAAGTGAACGCAAGCATTTCATACCACTTGTTTTGCTAAGTCGTTTAATTAGATTTCTCATACGAATGAGGTAAAGGTTTGTATATACTAATAGATTGGAAAACAGTTTTAAAAACGAGCTTTATATTTAAAAGTAGTGTTGAAATCATTTATGTGAAAGAGTTTGAGTATTTACTACTAGTATAGAAACCTTTGTATTTTAAAGTGACAAATCACAGAAACGATTGTAAAAATAATCTATCACCAAAAATTCACATACGACGACGTGAATTAAAACTATGAAAATCGATATCAAATCCATCAAATGGATATTCCCAAAAATCCAGACAAGAAGTAATCAAAGTCAATAATAAATGACAACAACTAATCGGATCAACAAAAATCGATAAGAAAATGGAAATTCGCACAAAAATAGGCAAAATGGACAAAAACCAACAGGACCAGACGTCTGGTTGGATTGACCAGACGTCTGACCTGGGGTTCTGCCTTTTTCTTTTTAATTTTCCTTTTCTGTAATATCTTCAAAACCCCTAACCAGACGTCTGACCGGTTGAACCAGACGTTTGGTTCTTTTGTCTGCCATTTTATTTTCTACGTTCGTTATATAATTTTTTCCAAGGAGCCCAACCAGACGTCTGAGTTCCTCAACCAGACATCTGGTCACCTGGACCTGGGCAGAATTTGCCTAGGCCAATGATGGCCAAATCGATTCGAAAGCGATCGGACGAGCGAGGAGACTGGGGATTTATGCTAAGCGACAACCTAGCCTTATAGACTCTTTGATACACCCCAAATTACATGTCCAAACATCCAAGATAAGATCTTTAAAGATTTTGACTTCAAAACACCAAAATTGGAAAATTCACCAAATCAATTCAAATCAAAAGCAATTGGACATGAAATAGATGTTAGGAATTCATACCTAACAACAATGAAAGCTATAGACAAAGATGTGAGTTCAAGAACACACCTTTAAAACCAAAACAACAAGTGAGAAGCTTTAAAACAAAGGAAAGATCAACCACTCTTCAACTTTAACTCAAGAAGCTCCAATCTAAGCTCATAAGAAAATATTTTCTAAGTTAGGGTTTAGGAATTTCTGAAAATGGAAGAGGGATTGAGATGGAGAAGATGAAGAGGATGCTTACCTAAGCTTCTCTTTGATTTTTAGAACTTGAATTTGAATTTCCTAGTAATCTAGGGTTTAGGAATTTTAATTTCCCCTTCTTTCCCCTATTTTCCTTTATCTTGAGAGTGTTAGGAAAATAGAATGAATGAATGAAGAGGGGGTGGAGTGTTAGGGTCTTTTGTTGGGTTAGTGGGTTGAAACCCCAAACCCAAAAGCCCAATAGAAAAATAGCAAAATTCTACTCAACTCCAAACATATCGATGTTTATACTCAAAAAGGTCGCAAACGCCATTTTGGACTCAATGGAAGTGGTCTCGAGTCCGGATTCGTCCGTTTACAAAATTCACATTTTGGACTTTTAAATTCAACTAACGATGTTATATTTAAATAAATCATCTAAATATGTTATCGTTAAAATATGCGGGTTGTTACAGACTCCCCTCCTTAAATAAATTGCGTCCTCGTAATACTTAAGAAGAAAATAAAAAGTAACAACCATACTAAGGCATAACAACACAAAAGAAGAAATTTTCAAATGAGAAGTTCACCTTAAGGAGCACAAGAGAGTAAGTCCGGATGTGTTCGCCCGATTAATTCTCTGGATTCCCAAGAGCAATCCTTAGGATTTGAGGACCATTGAACTTTCACAAGCGGAACATCTTTATTTCGAAGGCGTTTAACCTCCGTAGCAATGATACGAATATGATGCTGCTCATAAGTCAAATTAGGAGAAACTTCAATTTCTTCAATAACACCGGGTTCAAGAATAGAATCGGAATCTCTAAGGCATTTCCGTAATTGAGAGACATGGAATACGTCATGAATAGCAGAAAATTGAGCCGGTAATAAAAGGCGATAAGCCACGAAACCAATGCATTCGGTGATGGGAAATGGACCAATATACCGAGGTGCTAATTTTCCCGATCGACTGAAATGCACAACACCCTTCATAGGTGAAACACGAATGAACACCAAATCTCCCACAGAAAATTCTAAATTTGTAACGACCCCAAATTTTTATTTAATTTAAATTAATAATTAAATGAAATTTTGAATTAAAATTGTACAATTTATTATAAATGGAAGCGAGTTTCCCCGATCGTAAATAAATTTGATATAAATCATTTACATTTATAAATATTGTAAATATTGTATATATGTGTGAATATATATATATACGATATAAAAGTGATAAAATAAACGAATGAAAAATAAATGAAAATAAAATAATAAAAGAAAATACAAAATACTTAAGCTAATAAATATAAGACAAAAATAAAATAAAGAAATACAAATGAAGTTGTATGTGAATTAGGCAAGTTTAGAAGTTTTCATCCTAAACAAAGAAGATAATAAAAATACCTCAACTTGGAAAAAAAATCAAATGATAAAGTACAATAGCATATCACATCAAGTAATGCAAGCCACTACAAATCTCTCAGCCGAGTAAAATAATGCAAGTAAATGGGAAATGTTAATTTATAAAGGCATGGGCTAGGCATAGGAATAAAATATCAAAACATGTACAAGCAAAATCACCTCAGCCATACCCTGTCAACTTCTCTCCTATATACCAACTCCTCAACATCAGTTCGTCCATAAGCTATGCAAAACTGAAGTGAATATATTTTCAAACTTAAACAAGAAAAACTTCAACTTAAAACAATGTGAACCAATTCGAATCGGAGATCAAAAAGAGGAGCTGCAGTTAGTAAAATGTCAAGCCTGGTTTAACATTTCAAACTCTACTCTGTTCTTCTTCTCTGCCATTTTCAAGGTGAGCAAACTTTCAACTCTTAATCTTTTGATTCTGATGCATGTGAGTAAACACCTTATTTAAACTTAAGTATGATTAGATCAGTGCTCGTAATTCATGGATGGTATGATGTTTTTCATGAGTATGTTAGATAAGTAGCCCTGTGTAAAATACATGTTGGATCTGTGTGTATTGAGCATGAATGCTCTTCTCTGTTTAGTTACAGGGTCGGAAAATAAAAATAAAAATAAAAGGATCAAAGACTCAATATATGTTCATCTAGTCACTGATGGACTTAGAGTCTAAAACAAAATAAATTTGTATAATCATCATTCAAGTTTACAATCATGTTAAATATTTTTAGATGGTAAAATACTGCAAACCAAGTAAATACAGTAAGATTTTGAAAGGAAGTGATAAAATCAACTACTTTGTTTTGTGGATTCAGGCATGTAGTTCAAATCAATTCTGGGAAACTCGATTTTTAAAACTAAAATCATGAGTTTTAGATTAGTTTTGGGTTTGAAGTTTGGGTTTGATTAGTTTTTGGGTTTCGAGTAAATTCCGGGGACTGGTGAAACTTTGGTGGTCGGGGTTCTGCTTGGAGGTGGAGGAGGTAATGGGGGTTCAGGCAAAAATGGTGGTTGAGGCTATAGAGGATGGTGGCGTCGACGATGATCAGAATTAGTTTATAACCCTAGTTATGGTCGAGCCTGCAAAAGTGAGTACTGCGTCGTTTCTATTGCATCGAGTCGTTTAGGACTTGGAAGGAGGCTGCGTGGATGAGTGACGGAGGTGTGGCCGAAATCTGGGGGTGCTCTGGTGATCGGCAACGTGGATGTGGGTTTATTTTCAGGTAGTGGTTTAGGTTCGAGTTCTACTGTGAAGCTCGATTTTGATTTCAACGTGATTTCGTGTTTGTGGGTGATTGATTCGTCTCTAATGATCATGGGTGAGCTTCTGGTGGCCTCGGCGATGGTCGCAGGCGATCGACGTGGCTGTGCACGTATACGTGCACTTGCGTATTTATCTGGGAATGTGGAGTTTGGGAAAGAAGGCGAACATCTCGGGGGAGATGGGTAAGTGACTCGAAGTAACACTCGAGTAGAACGGAATGAAGACTCGGGTTTGCTTCCTTTCAGAGCTGCAGTGTTTTATTTTAAAAGAAAAGTTAAGGGAAAAAAAATAAAAAAAGATTTTTCATCAAATTTTAAATACTGTGAACTTAATAAGTGTTTAATAGTTTTAAATCAAAAACTTAATACAGATTTTAATTAATTTAGTTAATGCTTAACCGTGTTTTAAAACCTTGTTAATATTTTTAAGTAATAAATTAAATTAAGTATGAAGTAATTAATGTAATTAAGAATAATTAAAGTATAATTATAATTAAAGGTTAATTAATTTATTATTAATGATTAATTAATAAACGATTAAAGAATAATTAATCAAAATGTTTTGTAATTAATTAATGTTAATTAAACCAAGATTAGTGACTAATCTAATTTAATTTAATCAGATAATTTATTGATCTTACTTATGGATGCTTGGATTTTATTGGATGATTTGAATTGTTTGATATCCCTGATATATGATGCTTTATGATACATCCTGATTTATGTTGTGATCTGTAGTTTACTTACCTGTGATATCTATCTGTGATCTGTGAATGAAAATAAGCGATATTGATTATACCGCTTATCGATATATCTGTGATGATTGATGTTGCACTATTTTGTGTAAAACCCCTGGACTACACCATACACACACAAATATGGATTTCACGTGGAAATCGGTTAAGTCACAGATAATGTAAATTTGATGTTTTTGAAATTGAAAATTTTAATTTCAATTGATTTTGAAATTGGAAATTGTGGTTTAATGTGAAAAGCTTTTGAAATGGAATTTCAAAGATGAAAGTTATTTTGAATAACTTAATGGAGTTTTGAAAATTTAAATAATTTGATTTAAATTTAAATTCAAGATTTGAAAGTGAATTCTATGATTTGAAACTAGGGATTAAAGATGTTATACCCGTTATATAAGGGTTAAACTATTTTAAAAGTATTGACTTTTGGAATGTGAATTTAATTCAAGAGCTTTAACTCGTGCAAATAAAATTGGATTTTTTTCTAAAACGAAAACTATTTGTTTTCAAATAATAACAGCTTTCATATGATAAGTGAACTTCCAATTTGTGTTGAAAGGTTTCAAATTTAAAATGGAATTGAAATGTTTTGAAAGGCTATGAATGAAATGTTTTTGAAAACTACGAGTTGAATCTTTGTTTTAAAGATTTAACGAGTTAATCCAATTGAAACAGAAATTGTTTTGAAAACTGTGAATGAATCTTTGTGAAAACTAAGTGAACTTTGTGAACTAAATCATTTATTTAAAAAGATTAAAATGGTAATTTGTTAAACCATTTGAAGGAAAGTTTTGGGTAATAAGTTGTGACTTAATTGAAATCCCAATATCCATATGTTTTTAAATATTTCGCTCACTATTCGGGTTAGCCGGGAAAGGACCTTTGGGTCGTATAACCCATTCCGAATATGTGATACGACGTATATGGATAGCATTTGAAGACCGGTGGTGAAGACCGGATATTTTCTAAAACGAAAGGACAACTCGTCGAATGTCTCTGCATCGACTGGCCCCGATATAGAGATTTTTATCACCCTTTGTGATGGGAAGTCCGGACGGGATTGTGAATACCCGGAATTGCAAGGGCTTCGTAAGAAGTGCCTTCGGTTCTGTTCGAACCCAGAACAGACTTGTATGGTTACATGTCTGACATTACACTTTGAGATATAAAGCCGATTTCTTTCAAATACATTTCTATTGGTGGCGGAGAATTTATTCTCTTAGCTTAACACCCTTCTCTGAGACGTACGAGCTCAGAGGTTATGTAGTTGAAATTTATCAGCGATATATTCCCAATTTTGCAATGTGACATGCTGAGTGTTGCTGTGTGATGATCAGTGTTTGATCATTTATCTTTGTGATCATAGGTTAATCATCTGTTGACCCAAAGCATGGCTTTGTGACAAAGCGTAGCTTTGTGGACGAGACTTCGTCGAACCTCACACCCCGGAAATGGTCAAAACAGGAAAGATGCGGCAAGGTTATTAGGGGGTAGCGCCCCTTTAGTGTATGTCATTCCTTCTGGATAGAGGTGGTATCATGGTATGGAGCCCAGATACTTAACCTATGTGGTTGCTGCATTATTATTCATATGTGGTTGTTGGAATCGAGGATCCTCGGATATAGATCGGTTACGATCGGGGGATGACATATTCGTGTCAGTAGTTACCCAGTTAGGGGTAACCCGGCCTTGTGTTGGCAGAGATCCGGTTAGGTTCTCGGGACGTCATTCCAGAGGCATTTCCATGTGGCAATGGGAAGTTCCTTGGCATGACCGTTTGTTGGAAATCCAAATCCCAATACGAACTATGTACGGTATTAGTTGTAGAACCTGACATTTACTTATGGTGGTCACCACTGTTTAGATGGTAGCTATAGTAGGCATAGTTCGGAATGTCTATGCTGGCTAAGATTTATATTCTACTTTCGAAATTTTTTCCACTATGCACTAATAATAATATCGAAATGATTTGATTTTGCGTAGTAAACATCTTTGACTATCATAAGAAGAAATCTCCTCCAATTCTGCGTTTGCATTGTGTGTGCGGTGGGAGGTCTTATGGTAGTTTCATTTTTCAAAAGCATTGCGAATTGACTTTAAATTTCTTTGCTATTTGTTTTAAAGATAAACTGTTTTTGTTGCTCACACCAGTCCCATGACTGATCCGGAGTTTATTGTTTCTTTCCTAAACTATGGATGCTCAAAATTTTTCTACACGAGTAGTCTAGAGTTGGGTTTTTCAGATAGTCAGATTAGTAGATTTTTTGGAGCTAGTTCAGTCTTTGGATATGGACTGCACTTGCTTACTTTGTTCATCGTTATTGGGAGTTCGAGCTATTTGTGGGTTAGTGCTTTGAAGATGGAGATTATCCGCTACTGGTGTTATCGTTTTCTTTTCCGCTGCTATTTGTTGTATCATATCTCTGATGTATATTGATATTCATTGTATCACTCTGTTGTACCAGATATTGTATATCAATGTATTATTCTTTTTCTTTTCCGCTGTGTTATTTACTTAATGTTGTTATAAGCTCCGGCGACTCGAATTTGAACGATCGAATCTACGGCATTCGAGTACGATGTAAAGTATGGATGTCGATTTTCGAGCGGGCAAAATTCGCAGCCGTTACATTTGGTATCAGAGCTAAGGTTGAACTTTAGCTCAGGAGTATAACACATTAAGTAGCTCATTAGAGATAGAGTGAAGTAAACTCTAGAATGAGTATTCTCAGATACCCGTTCGAACGCCTCAGTAAATTCTCTTGCTATCCACTGATGGTAAGTATGAGTGCGAGAAGAGGACGAGATAGGGGACAAGGGAGTACGACTATAAATGGTCAATACCCTGCAACATTGGAAGCAACTTTCTTATCAATATTCTTTGATTCGTTTCCAAATTATTTTGATTTCTTTGTACCAGCTACAAGAAGAAGTTTCGGTGTGATGATAGTTCTACGAATCGTTGTAGAAAATTCTTACTTCGTATCTTCATCGGTATCAGTTTTTGATTTAAACTTTAATGAATATGAAATTTGAAATTTTAATTTGAGGTAAATTGAATAATAGGATATGAAGCTAGAATTGAATTGGATCGATAAAACGATTTCGTTTAAAACCAAATTTGAAATTCTATTGTAATTTCTTGTGAATACCAAAGTCCGAAGAGGGACAAATTGGTATGTGTTCTGAGATATTCCGACTTGAGTTTGGAATTCATATCGTAAGTTTGAGGAATTATAGGAGATCGAATCTATCTATCTCTGTCTTTGTTTTCGTACCTGCAAATTTCGAGGACGAAATTCTTTTAAGGGGGGAAGTTTGTAACGACCCCAGATTTTTATTTAATTTAAATTAATAATTAAATGAAATTTTGAATTAAAATTGTACAATTTATTATAAATGGAAGCGAGTTTCCCCGATCGTAAATAAATTTGATATAAATCATTTACATTTATAAATATTGTATATATGTGTGAATATATATATATATACGATATAAAAGTGATAAAATAAACGAATGAAAAATAAATGAAAATGAAATAATAAAAGCAAATACAAAATACTTAAGCTAATAAATATAAGACAAAAATAAAATAAAGAAATACAAATGAAGTTGTATGTGAATTAGGCAAGTTTAGAAGTTTTCAGCCTAAACAAAGAAGATAATAAAAATACCTCAACCTGGAAAAAAAATCAAATGATAAAGTACAATAGCATATCACAGCAAGTAATGCAAGCCACTACAAATCTCTCAGCCGAGTAAAATAATGCAAGTAAATGGGAAATGTTAATTTATAAAGGCATGGGCTAGGCATAGGAATAAAATATCAAAACATGTACAAGCAAAATCACCTCAGCCATACCCCGTCAACTTCTCTCATATATACCAACTCCTCAACATCAGTTCGTCCATAAGCTATGCAAAACTGAAGTGAATATATTTTCAAACTTAAACAAGAAAAACTTCAACTTAAAACAACGTGAACCAATTCGAATCGGAGATCAAAAAGAGGAGCTGCAGTTAGTAAAATGTCAAGCCTGGTTTAACATTTCAAACTCTACTCTGTTCTTCTTCTCTGCCATTTTCAAGGTGAGCAAACTTTCAACTCTTAATCTTTTGATTCTGATGCATGTGAGTAAACACCTTATTTAAACTTAAGTATGATTAGATCAGTGCTCGTAATTCATGGATGGTATGATGTTTTTCATGAGTATGTTAGATAAGTAGCCCTGTGTAAAATACATGTTGGATCTGTGTGTATTGAGCATGAATGCTCTTCTCTGTTTAGTTACAGGGTCGGAAAATAAAAATAAAAATAAAAAGATCAAAGACTCAATATATGTTCATCTAGTCACTGATGGACTTAGAGTCTAAAACAAAATAAATTTGTATAATCATCATTCAAGTTTACAATCATGTTAAATATTTTCAGATGGTAAAATACTGCAAACCAAGTAAATACAGTAAGATTTTGAAAGGAAGTGATAAAATCAACTACTTTGTTTTGTGGATTCAGGCATGTAGTTCAAATCAATTCTGGGAAACTCGATTTTTAAAACTAAAATCACGAGTTTTAGATTAGTTTTGGGTTTGAAGTTTGGGTTTGATTAGTTTTTGGGTTTCGAGTAAATTCCGGTGACTGGTGAAACTTTGGTGGTCGGGGTTCTGCTTGGAGGTGGAGGAGGTAATGGGGGTTCAGGCAAAAATGGTGGTTGAGGCTATAGGGGATGGTGGCGTCGACGATGATCAGAATTAGTTTATAACCCTAGTTATGGTCGAGCCTGCAAAAGTGGGTACTGCGTCGTTTCTATTGCATCGAGTCATTTGGGACTTGGAAGGAGGCTGCGTGGATGAGTGACGGAGGTGTGGCCGAAATCTGGGGGTGCTCTGGTGATCGGCGACGTGGATGTGGGTTTATTTTCAGGCAGTGGTTTAGGTTCGAGTTCTACTGTGAAGCTCGATTTTGATTTCAACGTGATTTCGTGTTTGTGGGTGATTGATTCGTCTCTAATGATCATGGGTGAGCTTCTGGTGGCCTCGGCGATGGTCGCAGGCGATCGACGTGGCTGTGCACGTATACGTGCACTCGCGTATTTATCTGGGAATGTGGAGTTTGGGAAAGAAGGCGAACGTCTCGGGGGAGATGGGTAAGTGACTCGAAGTAACACTCGAGTAGAACGGAAGGAAGACTCGGGTTTGCTTCCTTTCAGAGCTGCAGTGTTTTATTTTAAAAGAAAAGTTAAGGAAAAAAAAGAAAAAAAGATTTTTCATCAAATTTTAAATACTGTGAACTTAATAAGTGTTTAATAGTTTTAAATCAAAAACTTAATACAGATTTTAATTAATTTAGTTAATGCTTAACCGTGTTTTAAAACCTTGTTAATATTTTTAAGTAATAAATTAAATTAAGTATGAAGTAATTAATGTAATTAAGAATAATTAAAGTATAATTATAATTAAAGGTTAATTAATTTATATTAATGATTAATTAATAAACGATTAAAGAATAATTAATCAAAATGTTTTGTAATTAATTAATGTTAATTAAACCAGGATTAGTGACTAATCTAATTTAATTTAATCAGATAATTTATTGATCTTACTTATGGATGCTTGGATTTTATTGGATGATTTGAATTGTTTGATATCCCTGATATATGATGCCTTATGATACATCCTGATTTATGTTGTGATCTGTAGTTTACTTACTTGTGATATCTATCTGTGATCTGTGAATGAAAATAAGCGATATCGATTATACCGCTTATCGATATATCTGTGATGATTGATGTTGCACTATTTTGTGTAAAACCCCTGGACTACACCATACACACACAAATATAGATTTCACGTGGAAATCGGTTAAGTCACAGATAATGTAAATTTGATGTTTTTGAAATTGAAATTTTTAATTTCAATTGATTTTGAAATTGGAAATTGGGGTTTAATGTGAAAAGCTTTTGAAATGGAATTTCAAAGATGAAAGTTATTTTGAATAACTTAATGGAGTTTTGAAAATTTAAATAATTTGATTTAAATTTAAATTCAAGATTTGAAAGTGAATTCTATGATTTGAAACTAGGGATTAAAGATGTTATACCCGTTATATAAGGGTTACACTATTTTAAAAGTATTGACTTTTGGGATGTGAATTTAATTCAAGAGCTTTAACTCGTGCAAATAAAATTGGATTTTTTTCTGAAACGAAAACTATTTGTTTTCAAATAATAACAGCTTTCATATGATAAGTGAACTTCCAATTTGTGTTGAAAGGTTTCAAATTTAAAATGGAATTGAAATGTTTTGAAAGGCTATGAATGAAATGTTTTTGAAAACTATGAGTTGAATTTTTGTTTTAAAGATTTAACGAGTTAATCCAATTGAAACAGAAATTGTTTTGAAAACTGTGAATGAATCTTTGTGAAAACTGAGTGAACTTTGTGAACTAAATCTTTTATTTAAAAAGATTAAAATGGTAATTTGTTAAACCATTTGAAGGAAAGTTTTGGGTAATAAGTTGTGACTTAATTGAAATCCCAATATCCATACGTTTTTAAATATTTCGCTCACTATTCGGGTTAGCCGGGAAAGGACCTTTGGGTCGTATAACCCATTCCGAATATGTGATACGACGTATATGGATAGCATTTGAAGACCGGTGGTGAAGACCGGATATTTTCAAAAACGAAAGGACAACTCGTCGAATGTCTCTGCATCTACTGGCCCCGATATAGAGATTTTTATCACCCTTTGTGATTGGAAGTCCGGACGGGATTGTGAATACCCGGAATTGCAAGGGCTTCGTAAGAAGTGGCTTCGGTTCTGTTCGAACCCGGAACAGACTTGTATGGTTACATGTTTGACATTACACTTTGAGATATAAAGCCGATTTCTTTCAAATACATTTCTGTTGGTGGCGGAGAATTTATTCTCTTAGCTTAACACCCTTCTCTGAGACGTACGAGCTCAGAGGTTATGTAGTTGAAATTTATCAGCGATATATTCCCAATTTGGCAATGTGACATGCTGAGTGTTGCTGTGTGATGATCAGTGTTTGATCATTTGTGATATGATCATTTGTTTGATCATTTATCTTTGTGATCATAGGTTGATCATCTGTTGACCCAAAGCATGGCTTAGTGACAAAGCGTAGCTTTGTGGACGAGACTTCGTCGAACCTCACACCCCGGAAATGGTCAAAACAGGAAAGATGCGGCAAGGTTATTTGGGGGTAGCGCCCCTTTAGTGTATGTCATTCCTTCTGGATAGGGGTAGTATCATGGTATGGAGCCCAGATACTTAACCTATGTGGTTGCTGCATTATTATTCATATGTGGTTGTTGGAATCGAGGATCCTCGGATATAGATCGGTTACGATCGGGGGATGACATATTCGTGTCAGTAGTTACCCAGTTAGGGGTAACCCGGCCTTGTGTTGGCAGAGATCCGGTTAGGTTCTCAGGACGTCATTCCAGAGGCGTTTCCATGTGGCAATGGGAAGTTCCTTGGCCTGACCATTTGTTGGAAATCCAAATCCCAATATGAACTGTGTACGGTATTAGTTGTAGAACCTGCCATTTACTTATGGTGGTCACCACTGTTTAGATGGTAGCTATAGTAGGCATAGTTCGGAATGTCTATGCTGGCTAAGATTTATATTCTACTTTCGAAATTTTTTCCACTATGCACTAATAATAATATCGAAATGATTTGATTTTGCGTAGTAAACATCTTTGACTATCATAAGAAGAAATCTCCTCCAATTCTGCGTTTGCATTGTGTGTATGGTGGGAGGTCTTATGGTAGTTTCATTTTTCAAAAGCATTGTGAATTGACTTTAAATTTCTCTGCTATTTGTTTTAAAGATAAACGGTTTTTGTTGCTCACACCAGTCCCATGACTGATCCGGAGTTTATTGTTTCTTTCCTAAACTCTGGATGCTCAAAATTTTTCTACACGAGCAGTCTAGAGTTGGGTTTTTCAGATAGTCAGATTAGTAGATTTTCTGGAGCTAGTTCAGTCTTTGGATATGGACAGCACTTGCTTATCTTTGTTCATCGTTATTGGGAGTTTGAGCTATTTGTGGATTAGTGCTTTGAAGATGGAGATTATCCGCTGCTGGTGTTATCGTTTTCCTTTCCGCTGCTATTTGTTGTATCATATCTCTGATGTATATTGATATTCATTGTATCACTCTGTTGTACCAGATATTGTATATCAATGTATTATTCTTTTTCTTTTCCACTATGTTATTTACTTAATGTTGTTATAAGCTCCGGCGACTCGGATTTGAACGATCGAATCTACAGCATTCGAGTACGATGTAAAGTATGGATGTCGATTTTCGAGCGGGCAAAATTCGCAGCCGTTACAAAATTCCTTCTTCGATTATCGGCATAGGATTTTTTTTCTACTTTGAGCTTCTTTCATCCTATGACGAATAAGGTCAATCTTTTCTGTGACATCATGAATAAAATCTGGATCTAAAACCAGCTTCTCACCGGCTTCAAGCCAACACGAAGAAGATCAGCATGTCCTTTCGTAGAGTGCCTCGAAAGGTGCCATACCAATACTAGATTGGAAGCTATTATTGTAAGAAAACTCAACAAGAGAAATATGATCTTCCCAACTTCCACCAAAATCAAGAACACAAGCACGAAGGAGATCTTCAAGAGTTTGATTCACACGCTCTGTTTGTCCATCGGACTGAGGATGATAAGCAGTGCTAAAATTGTGCTTCGTTCCCAAAGCTTTTTGAAGACCCTTCCAAAATCCACTAGTAAATAATGGATCACGATCGCTAACAATAGAAGTAGGAACTCCATGCAATTTAACGATTTCTTTAACATAGAGTTTGGCCAAAAGAGGTACGGTCCGATTGGACCGAACGGGAAGAAAATGGGCGGATTTTGTAAGTCTATCTACTATCACCTATAGGCTATCATGACCCAAACGAGAACGGGGAAGACCATCAATAAAGTCCATGGAAATTTGATCCCACTTCCAAACGGGAATGTCTAAAGGTTGCAATAACCCACCAGGCCTTTGATGCTCGGCCTTAACGAGTTGGCAAGTCATGCAACGCTTAATAAAGTTAGCAATATCAGATTTCATTCCATCCCAATAATAAAGTCGCTTCATGTCCACGTACATTTTACTACTACCGGGATGAATGGTAAATTTAGAATGATGAGAATCTTCTAAAATGTCTTTACGAAGATCACAAATGTTTGGCACGATAAGTCTACCAAACTTTCGAATACCTCCACGAGCATCAATAGCGAAGTCTTTCAAACCATCAACCTTATTTTTATCCCTTCAACCTTGGCTAAGAAGAGCCAATTCGGGATCATGCTTTTGAGCTTCAAGGATGCGGTCTAAAAGAGATGGATGAGCCTCAAGGCTACATAAAACAAAAGATGAACTTGAATTGGATTCACGATCTCGAACCTCACAAGTGGACAAAGTCTCGAGATCATTCCATTCGGATATCATCATGGAAACAACCGCTTATTGCTTGCGACTAAGGGCATCGGCAACGCGATTTCCCTTTCCGAGAGTATAAATAATATCAAGATCATAAGATGCAAGGAATTCGAGCCAACGTTGTTGACGCAAATTAAGTTCCTTTTGAGAAAAGAAATACTTCAAAGATTTATGATCGGTGTAGAGAACAAATTTCTCTCCCAAAAGATAATGACGCCAAATTCTAAGGGCGAAAGCAATGGTCGCGAGCTCTAAATCATGAGTGGCATATCTAGTCTCGGCAGGCTTTAATTACCTAGAATCATAAGCAATAACACGTTCCCTTTGCATGAGAACGGCTCCCAAACCAACACGACTAGCATCGGTATAAACAATAAAGTCTTGGTTCCCTTCGGGAATCACAAGAACAGGAGCATCGAAAAGGAGTTCTTTTAATTTCCGAAAAGAGGCTTCACATTTGTCTGTCCAAATGTACTTAACTCCCTTCTTTGTCAAACTAGTAAGAGGCACGGAAATTTTAGAAAAGTCTTTTATGAAACGACGATAATAGCCCGCCAATCCAAGGAAACTACGAATTTCCGTCACACTCTCCGGTCTCTTCCAATTTTGAATCACTTCAATCTTTGAAGGATCCACGAAAATTCCGGATTCAGAAATAATATGCCCCAAAAATTTCACACGAGATTGCCAAAAGTGGCACTTAGAAAATTTTGCTTTCAATTGATTGCTCCTAAGAGTTTCCAACACAATCTAAAGATGTTTTTCATGCTCTTCCTCGGTTTTAGAATAAACAAGAATATCATCTATAAAGATGAGAACAAATCGATCGAGGAAGTCTTTGAAAAATCGATTCATAAGGTCAACGAAATAAGCTGGAGCATTCGTTAAACCAAATGGCATAACAAGCCATTCACAAGATCCATAATGAGTACGGAACGACGTCAAAGGAATGCTATCCTCTGCAATACGAAGCTGATAAAAACCGGTTGCTAAGTCTAACTGTGCAAAGACTTTAGCACCACAAAGTTGATCGAATAGATCATCAATCCGAGGCAAGGGATATTTATTCTTGATGGTGATATCATTAAGCTTGCGGTAGTCAACGCAAAGCCTAAGTGTACCATCAGATTTCTTCACAAAGATAGCTGAAGATCCCTATGGAGATGAACTAGAATGAATAAACTGTTTTCCTTCCAATTCAGATAATTGTTTACGCATCTCCTCATTTTCCTTATTGGACATACGATAAGGAGGACGAGTGATAGGTAGAACTCCAGGGATTAGATTAATTCTAAACTCAATTGCTCGCTTAGGTGCTAATCCTAAAACAGGCTCAAATATGTCAGGAAATTCATGAACAACGTGAATGAGGGAAATGACATCTTCCTCATCATCATTATCGTCATCATGTGGATTTAGAGAATATAAGGATGCCACTGAATTGGAATCTGAATCTTTAAGAATAATAGAAATCTGCTTAACAGATTGAGGATGTTGAAGATGGATAGTCCTCTCAGGACATAGGATGTGGGCTTCATAATGATTAAGCCAATCCATTCCCAAAATCATTTCGAAACCTAAGTAACGCATAACATGCAAATTGGCTCGGAAAGCATAATCACATAAAATAATCTCGACATCTTTACAAAACAAACTAAGTGTTCCGGATCCACCAACCGGATTCGCAATTCTTAGTGAAGTCATCATGCCCATAACATTTAAAGACAAAGCATCTACAAGTTCCTTTGATATAAAAGAGTGAGATGCACCCGTATCAAAAAAACTCGAATAGGAAGATCAAGAAATATAATAATGCCATCAAGGACAGAATGAGAAATACCTTGACCTAGAGAAGTGTTACTAGGAGCTTGCACAACATTTAGCTTTCCTCTTTCTTGTTTGGAAGTTTGGGGCATGAAGATAAAAGATGACCCGAACTTTTGCAATAACGACAAAAAAGAGGTTTTGGGCACCTATTTGCATAATGGTCCTTAGAACCACAATTGTAGCATTGTCCATGACTAGAGATAGGAGTCTTTGCTACCGAAGTTACTTGCTTCCCTTTCTTATTGGGATTAGGGCCTTTGAACTTTATAGGCCTCTTCTTGTTGTTGTTGAAGTTCTGTTTGGCACCCACAACTTCAACATCACTTTCTTTATCGGCTTCTTCAAGTCGAAGAGCGATATCAACAAGCTGATCAAAAGAAACTTCTAGTTTCAGGAGTAAAGGCTTTTTGAGGTTCTTATTCAACCCATAGACAAACCTCTGATTTTTCTTCAATGAGGTATTAATATACTCGACCCCATATTTAGAGAGAGATTCAAAAGATGCGACGAAATCCGTCACAGAAGATTCACCTTGAACAAGGTCAATAAAGCGTCGGCCAAAGTTACTTTTTCAGCTTTCGGCACAAACTTTAACTCGAACCTTTCCCGGAATTGCTCCCAAGTAAGATCCGTTTCAATAATTTCCGAAATCAAAAGCTCATCCAATCTAATGCTCTCTCCTGGAGCATGCTAGAAGCCACTCAGGCACGATATAGATCCACAAGATTCATGCGAGAAAAGATGCGATCACATGTTCTAAGGCAAGCTTGGACTTCAATAACGCTTTCGGAACCCTTGAATAGCCTTCCACCCAAATTGGTATAATCACTGCATAAACGTGCAAACCCGAATTTAGGATGAGTAGGCTCTGGAATGGGTCCGACAACTTGGGCATTCTTTACAAGATCCAAAAGCTGTTGGGCAGACATGAATACGCCAACCTGAGGAGTGCACTAGATTGACCGGCGTTGGGACGGCCAGGTCTAACCATTTCTCCTCTTTAAGAAAGAAAGAAAGAAAGAAGAGGAAAAATGTTATTCTCACAATGAATATCAAACAAATTTGATTGATAAAACAAGGCATCATAAAAGAAAATAGGATAAAACGGGTCCTAAGACTCGAATTAAATCCTAAGGCACGATTCCTAAGAGAGACTTAGGACAATGATCCTTGCTAGATTATTCTACATTGTTTCGAAGTTTGGCTCTGATACCAAGCTGTGACGCCCCACCTCTATACTCACACTAGCTAAGGACACTACTGGGTAATGCCGTCAACTAGAACAAAGAATAAGGCTGTTGAGGAGCGACCATCTGTGTAATTGCTTTGTGCGAGTACCAATATGTCAGATAGTATGACAATTTCTTTTCAAGAGGAAATCCGACATATCAAATACAAACTCAAAGCTACTACACAGTGGCTATGTCGGCTTCGGAAACAAATATAGAAATAAGCATAACATAAATCAGTCACAGATATTCATATCACAAAGGCGGAAACAGATATGAATATAACACATAAAAGTGTACATCAAAATAATGGTCATATAAGATCCACTACATCACAAAAGAATAGGTACAAGTGCTAGCAAAAGAATATGTATACATCAAGGAGTCTCTATCTCAAATGTATAAAAGCAAAAACTACTAAGCTAAAGTAGTTAGCCAAAAGTTAGAAGCTAGCCCCTGCTAAGAAGTCAAGTGGAAGCACCTGTAACACCTCGGTCTGACCCGAGTATTACTTAAGAAGAAAAATAATAAACGGATTAGTCTAGCTATAAATATCATATGAGATGAGAAAGGATAAGAGATACCATAAAAATGTATGATACCAATAATGCCATACTGTGATAAGTATACATTCGATAACAATAAAATTCATACAATATCTCAAATCTTGTCAAATATCCAAAAAGAATATCACATTCTTTAGCTATTCACCAAACCCCAAATATTGACAAAACATATCAATGTCAATCGCAAAAATTGGTGAAACACAAATTCCAGAAATCAATAATTAGAAATCCAGAAAAACACAAAGGGGGAGGCCTATCACAAACGGGAGCATGAAAACTCACCAACACGTGTATCATAAATGGGTTGCTATCCCATGGTCGCTAACCATAGAGCCGGTGCAACGGTGTAGTACAATAACGGTACGCCCGAGGAACCTGAAACTCAAATCAGCCAGAACAACGACGTAGTACAATAACGGTACGCCCGATGAACCTGAAACTCAAATGAGCCGGAACAAGGACGTAGTACAATAACGGTACGCCCGATGAACCCAAAACTCAAATGAGCCGGAACAACGACATAGTACAATAACGGTACGCCCGATGAACCTGAAACTCAAATGAGCCGGAACAACGACGTAGTACAATAACGGTACGCCCAATGAACCTGAAACTCAAATAATTCGGAACAACGACGTAGCACAATAACGGAATGCCCGAAGAACCGAACTCCATAAAGCCCGTAGGTCGCTAGCCTATAAAAAATGAGACGAAGCTCAACAGAACGAGGTACAGTTCCCCACGCGGACAAAGAGACACTGCACATCGCAAGTCTAAATCATAAAATGATCATCATTGATCAATAAGAAGTGTAAATTACACTAAGCTAGTAAATAAATGAGTTTAGCTTTATGTCCCATAACCACTAGCTTAACTTAAATATTTACGAACAAACTGTAGATTTCCACTCGAAAATTGTCACAAGATTTCAATCGAACAAGTCCAAAAATTAACCGACGAAGTGAACGCAAGCGTTTCATACCACTTGTTTTGCTAAGTCGTTTAATTAGATTTCTCATACGAATGAGGTAAAGGTTTGTATATACTAATAGATTGGAAAACAGTTTTAAAAACGAGCTTTATATTTAAAAGTAGTGTTGAAATCGTTTATGTGAAAGAGTTTGAGTATTTACTACTAGCATAGAAACCTTTGTATTTTAAAGTGACAAATCACAGAAACGATTGTAAAAACAATCTATCACCAAAAATTCATATACGACGACGTGAATTAAAACCATGAAAATCGATATCAAATCCATCAAATGGATATTCCCAAAAATCCAGAGAAGAAGTCATCAAAGTCAATAATAAATGACAACAACTAATCGGATCAACAAAAATCGATAAGAAAATGGAAATTCGCACAAAAATAGGCAAAATGGACAAAAACCAACAAGACCAGACGTCTGGTTGGATTGGCCAGACGTCTGACCTGGGGTTCTGCCTTTTTCTTTTTAATTTTCCTTTTCTGTAAAATCTCCAGAACCCCGAACCAGACGTCTGACCGGTTGAACCAGACGTTTGGTTCTTTTGTCTGCCATTTTATTTTCTGCGTTCGTTATATAATTTTTTCCAAGGACCCATACCAGACGTCTGAGTTCCTCAATCTGACGTCTGGTCACCTGGACCTGGGCAGAATTTGCCTAGGCCAATGATGGCCAAATCGATTCGAAAGCGATCGGACGAGTGACGGAGACTTGGGATTTATGCCAAGCGACAACCCAGCCTTATAGGCTCTTCGATACACCCCAAATAACATGTCCAAACATCCAAGATAAGATCTTTAAAGATTTTGACTTCAAAACACCAAAATTGGAAAATTCACCAAATCAATTCAAAAGCAATTGGACATGAAATAGATGTTAGGAATTCATACCTAACAACAATGAAAGCTATAGACATAGATGTGAGTTCAAGAACTCACCTTTAAACCCAAAACAACAAGTGAGAAGCTTTAAAACAAAGGAAAGATCAACCACTCTTCAACTTTAACTTAAGAAGCTCCAATCTAAGCTCATAAGCAAATATTTTCTAAGTTAGAGTTTAGGAATTTCTGAAAATGGAAGAGGGATTGAGATGGAGAAGATGAAGAGGATGCTTACCTAAGCTTCTCTTTGATTTTTAGAACTTGAATTTGAATTTCCTAGTAATCTAGGGTTTAGGAATTTTAATTTCCTCTTCTTTCCCCCATTTTCCTTTAGCTTGTGAGTGTTAGGAAAATAGAATGCATGAATGAAGAGGGGGTGGAGTGTTAGGGTCTTTTGTTGGGTTAGTGGGTTGAAACCCCAAACCCAAAAGCCCAATAGAAAAATAGCAAAATTCTACTCAACTCCAAACATATCGATGTTTATACTCAAAAAGATCGCAAACGCCATTTTGGACTCAATGGAAGTGGTCTCGAGTCTGGATTCGTCCGTTTACAAAAAGTCATGTTTTGGACTTTTAAATTCAACTAACGATGCTATATTTAAATAAATCATTTAAATATATTATCGTAAAAATATGCGGGTTGTTACACTCTCATTTTAGTAAAATATTTTTCCAAAGTATTCCAAAAATAGATATTTATAATCCTTCATTTCTCAACAAAATAGTTCTAAGTATTTTCATAATAACTTTTTTCCAAATTGATTACTTTTAACCAGAGTACTTAATCCAAATGTTTTCCTTCAAAAACATCTTTTAACAAAGGTATCTTTCAAGTAAAAATATTTACAATAAAAATTAGTTTCAAATGGGGTATTTTTCAAAATCAACCAAATATTTCTTGAATAAGATATTTTCTTTAATAAAATTTTCTTCACATACTTTGTTCAACAAGGTTCTTAAATCAAATTGTTTCTAAATAATTTCCTAAATAAAATATTTTTCTTGAAATATTCTTTTTGGTAGACCTAAATATTTTTCTAACAAAATTGCTTTTCCATGAAATGTCTTTGAAATAAACACCTATCGAATCATGTAGTATTTTTTGATAAAGTATTCTTCAAAAAAATCATTTCTCTCATTTCAACTAAAATTTTCCTCAATGGAATACTTTTAACATAGCATTTTCAAATCCAAATGCTTTCTATAAAAGTACCTTTCAAGGTATATATACTCTTCCTCAAAAATGATTTCGAACTAAAACAATTGTAATAAAAATATTTTCTACCAAAATATATTTTCGAAATACTTCAAACTAAATATACTTTACAAAATGCTTTTAAATAAAATATTTTGCACTAATCATCCTTTTTAAAATATCTTCATACTAAAAATTTCTTACTTCTCAAATTAAATACTTATTTTCACCTATGCATAATTTTCAACACATCACTTTAAAAATCAAAAACATATATTTACTTACTAATAAAAAACCTTTAAAATGAAAAAGTTTTTCTACATTTATTTTATGTAATGTTTCAACAAAATACTTTTCATTTTAAACTCTACAAAATTAAATAATAAGCTCGTTTATTAGGGTTAGGTTTTAATTACATAATTTAAAATTATGCATATATCACTTGCATTATAGCCAACACTCAATCGCTCCTATAAGTGCTCATGCTATCCTCCTCATACTGTAGTTATTTCCCACACATAAGCAATCATAAACATCATCTTAGGGGTGGTTACAATATACATACATGCATAAAGCACACAACGATCAACAGATAAGCTCTCCCATCCTATCTTTGACCAAGCCTAAGGTCTAAATTAGTCCATTCTAAATGGGTTAAATCTACCCAAAGCTTAGGTAATCGCTAAACGTAACCTATGATACCATATATAAGTGATGTCCCAAACGTCTAAAATAGTGACAAACGCCATCAAAATATAGTTGCACACTAATCATAGATGTAAAAAACAATGGATCATTGGATAAATAATTCAGAATCTAAAAATATAAAAAATTGAGGAAATCCTCATAGTGGAACTAAATAATACTATATATATTACTTTAACAAATTAATAACATGCAAGGCCCAATATAATAAGTAAAACATCTACATCGGCCTATACATTAATCAATATAAAATTTACAAAAATATATCTATAATACAGGAGAAATTTATTAAACAAGCAACCTATAAGTGTAGGATGCAGGAAGATCTCTTTCCCTTCTTTGGCTTTCACCTGTAAACTTTAGTAATGTATGGACATATAAAATAATAAGGAAAAAGTTGATCAACTATCTTTGGACTATGCATGTGACGCCCCACCTCTATGCTCACGCTAGCCAAGAACACTACGAAGTAATGCCGTCGACTAGCGCGAAGAATAAGGCTGTTGAGGAGCGACCATCCGTGTAATTGCCTTGTGCGAGTACCGATATGTCAGATAATATAACTTACATTTCATTTCAAGAGGAAATCCGACATACCGATCCAAACTCAAAGCTACCACACAGTGGCTAAGTGGACCTCGGAAACAAGTATAGAAATAAACATAACATAAATCAGTCACAGATGTTCATATCTCAAAGGCGGAAACAGATATGAATATAACACATAAAAGTGTACATCAGAGTAGTGGTCAGATAAGATCCACAATATCACAAAAGAATAGATATACAAGCGCTAGACAAAAGAATAAGTATACACCATGGAGTCTATATCTCAAATGTATAACAACAAAAACTACAAATGTAATGTAGTTAGACAAAAGTCAGAAGATGATCCCAGATGTGGAGTCAAGCACAAGCACCTGTAATATCTCGGTCTGACCCGAGTATTATTTAATAAGAAAATAATAAACGGATCAGTCTAGCTATAAATATCAGATAAAGGAATGAGATATAAGCAGAGATATAATAAGAACGTATGATAACAATAATGTCATACAAAAACATATATGATCTAAACATCATCAAAATCATAAAATATCACAAGAATCCCAAAGCACCAAAAAGAATATCATATTCTTTATTTTATTCACCAGACTACAAATATCGACAAACATATCGTTGCCAATCACATAAAGAGGTGAAGCACAAATTCTAGAAATCATCAAATAGAAATCCAGAAATCACAAAAGGGGGGAGGCCTATCACAAACAGGAGCATGAAAACTCACCAACACGTGTATCACAAATGGAACGCTATTCCATGGTCGCTAACCATAAAAATTGAGCCGAAGCTCCATAAATGGTCCGAAGACCACGGGTCGCTACCCCGCCAAATTGAACCGAAGTTCCACAGAAACGGGGTTTAGTCTCCCTCGCAGACAAATAGACATCGCACATCGCTAGCCTAAATCACAAAATGATCATCATCGATCAACAAAAAGTGTGAATTACACTAAGCTAGTAAATATATGAGTTTAGCTTCATGTCCCATAACCACTAGCTTAACTTAAATATTTACGAACAAATTGTAGATTTCCACTCGAAAATTGTCACAAGATTTTCAATCGAACAAGTCCAAAAATTAACCGACGAAGTAAACGCAAGCGTTTCATACCACTTGTTTTGCTAAGCCGTTTAATTATATTTTCTCATACGAATGAGGTAAAGGTTTGTGTATACTAATATATTGGAAAACGGTTTTGAAAACAAGCTTTATATTTAAAATAGAGTTGAAATCATCTTTGTAAAAGAGTTTGAATATTTACTACTAGTATAGAAAACCTTTATATTTTAAAGTGACAAATCATAGAAATGATTGTAGAAACAATCAATCACCAAAATCCGCGTTCGAAGACATGAATCAAATCCAAAGAAATCGATACCAATTCCATAAAAATGGACATTCTCAAAAATCCCGAAAAAGAAGTCATCGGAGAAGATAATAAATGATAACAATAAATCGGATAGTCACGAATCGATAAAAGTTGGATTCTCAAGCTAATTAGGCAAAAAAGGCAAAATGAAGCAGGTCAGTCGACTGGCCTTCTGCAGTCAGTCGACTGAACCAGAACCCGAGAGTTTTCTGAGTCTGCAGTCAGTCGACTGACTACAGAGGGTCAGTCGACTGGCTGTAGCTGAAACTGTTTTTCAGCCTAACAAATGGAGGAGCAAACTCACACCATTTTCAACCGGTTGAGCAATGGACTTTAGGGGCTTTTGCCAATCGACATCCCAGCCCTATAAGCTCTCCGTTTTACCACCAAAAACATGTTCACAAACCAAAGCTTGGATTTTCAAAGTTTTGACTTCAAAACACCAAAAATTGAAATGTTCACCAAATCAATTCAAAACAAAAGCAATTGAACATGAATAAGTGTTAGGAATTCATACCTAACATCAATGATAGAAATAGACAAAGATGTGAGTTCAAAAACTCACCTTTTACACAAAAACAAGGAAGAAGAAGCTTGAAAACAAAGGAGAATCAACCACTCTTCAATCTCAACTCAAGGAGCTTGAATCTAAGCTCAAAAGAAGAACATTTCCAAAGTTAGGTTTAGGAAATTTCTGAATTTAAAGAGGGATTGAGTTGGAGAAGAAGATGGAGATACTTACCAATAGTTTCCTTTTGAATTTGGAGCTAAAACTTGGATTTGCTAAAGGAACTAGGGTTTAGGATTTTAATTTCCCATCTCCACCACCATTTTTAGTTTTTCTTGAGTGTTTAAGGAAATATAAATGTTGTGAAGAGGAGAGGTGGACTGAACTAGGGTAAAGAGAGAGTTGGGGTGAAACCCAAACCCAAAGCCCAATAGAAAATAGCAAAATTCAACTTACTCCAAATATATCGATGTTTATACTTAAAAAAGTCGCAAATGCCATTTTGGACTCAATGGAAGTGGTCTCGAGTCCCAATTCGACTGTTTGCACAAAGTAGCTTTTTGGACCATAATCTGATTAACGGTTCTATATTTAAATATTAAATTCGTAAAATATGCGGGTTGTTACAATGCCAATTGCCATACACCCTAGCCTAACCTAAGGGAATCCGTGGTTGTTTCATATATATCGATAGCATACTTACCATTTTGGAATCAAGTTCACATAATTCTGTTTTATTCTCATCTCCTACATCAAATACTTGTTACCTCATAACACTACATAGCACGAGAAATCAAAAACTAATCTATACCATACTATTATTAGTGAGTTGCATTTCAAAAGCATAGAAGCTCCCATGAATTTTAAACTGAAGCATCGCATACTAATTTTTTTCCCTTTGTCTTTACTCCCCCTCTCTCATGTTTTCAGCCCTCTCCCCTTCCAAACACTTCCGACCCAAAATTTACCCCACAGCCGACCCAAATTATTGCTTTCTCAAAACCCTGATTTTGTTTTCTCCCAACAAGCCACGTCCTCCTTCCAACTGTGGGTCAACTTCCTAATTTCAAACCTTCCAAAAAGTCAATGGCAACCCTTACTTCGACCATCTGTCATACTGTTGTTTTGACACTACAACGCCCCGTCGAATTCCTGTAGCTCGATTAGGTCGTCATCAGCATTTGCTCAACCACCGTTTCCTCTCTTCTGGAAAAATATATATATTTATAGCGCTAATTTTAGATATACTGCAATTCACCTTCATTTGGATATGTTTTAATTGCAAAATCATTTTTTCAATTCCATTTAGTTTTACAATTGTGAACAAAATAATTAATTAGTAGTTTTCATTTGATCGAGTGGCTCTGATTGGGCTTTTATATGAGCTATTATAAACATACTTCATTTTATTTTAGGTTCAATTAACAACAAATTTCCTTCTCATATTCAAAGATTCGTCTGCATGAAGCTTTGGCTTAAGTTTGTGGTTATTTGAAAAGATTTACAACTTTAAGTGTTGAAAGTATGTTTTGATATGTAGGAAGCTCATTGGTGTTGACCACTTGGTTGTTTCTTCACATAAAACTACTATTACTTTCACATTTATTCAAACTTTGCACATGCTTTGTTCAAATCTAATCTCTGTTAACTAAATAATAAAGAAGGAATAATTATCAATATGGGTATGTGGATATTAACCAAATTTATAACAAGCTAGAAATGCATCATATTACGTTAAATTCAAATTGACATGGCTGTTATCAAATTCAACTGTAGTTTATACATTTTTTTAAAGAAAAATTGTAGATAATATCTGCTTTGATGGAAGAAAATTGTCAAAATCGATTTACACATCAGGTTAGTAATACTACTTTTATACACCACAATATGATGTGATGAGCTTCAACCATAGTAGCCACCCAGTGGAAAAAAAATAAAGATAAAGAAGGAACAAATATAAATTGATCAATTACGGTCAATAAACTTTAAAAAGGTAGAATTTAATCAAGTTAAATAAGAAGGGATAGGTAAAAAAAGTACTCATTGATAGAAAAATGACATACATGATCTTACCTACGCATATTTATTGATTACAGAAAGATTTAATTTCAATAATTTCATTGTTATTGGTGATCAAAGAATTGCAGTGAGCTATTACTATCATAGAAAAATTGATTCCAATAGCGATGCAAGTTATATTAGTAATACTCTCTATGCAATATAGGTACAACATTCCTAGCTTTAAAAACTAATTAAACTCTAAACAGAAAGCCTTTTGTTATATTTATTGTACTTTTACAATGAACGTATATTCACAATTCCTATTTATTTAGCTTGAATAAAATTACCAGGTTGAGTAATGTGAATCTCAAATTTTGGTTCTTTTTAAATGATTTATTTCATTTGTTTTGGTTGAGTTGGTGTTGTTTTGAAGACGTTTGCTTTAATTTACTTTGGTTTTTGGATTAAAGATTTAAAATAAGCTCTTTTGTCTGATATTCACAAACAGATTCAACAACATTTCAAAATAAAAAAGCTCATTTTTTGAAGGATTATACGATCAAAGAGTTTCAAATTAAATGCATGCCCATATATGTATGTATATGTATACGTATACAGACATACATACATACATACATATATATATCAATGGGGCCATGTTAATTATTTAATTTCTCAATTTTGCACACTTATTTCACCTAAGTATTCCTCACTTCTAAAGAGAGAGAAATCATTCAGTATGATGGCCAGTGGTAAAATTAAAAAAATGCCTTAAATATATATATATATATATATATATATATATATTTCTATGTTGTAACTCATCATCAAGCATATGGAATTTAGATGCACGATAGTTATGCTTGCCAAAATTTGGTTATTCCTAATTATACGTGTGTCGAGGTTTCTCTTAGATACTATTAGAAGATGAAACTGTGTGACGTGAAGATTTTCTACTTGGCTTTTTTAAAGTATTTTAGCCATGTATTATTTGCATGTAGGATTCACATTAGACTTCAACTGATTTAATTGATTATTTTCCCTACTGGGATTAAAACATTTACATACCGCATTATATGCAGATTACAACTAATTTAATCAATTAAAATTTGATAGGCATTCCTCAATTGATAGTTACTTGAAATTAAACCTTCTATCATAATTAAGGCGAATGTAGTACACTTTAATTATGGTTATCTTCGTTTACGGTAAGAAAACCCTGGAGTTCTCTATGGATGATGGATTGCACAAAATAGGTGATGATACATGATTTGAAGGAGTGAAATGGACCATGGTAGCTGCTCAAATGAATGGAAGGAATCAATGAATTTTTATTAAATTGGAATAGATTGTTTAATAAGATACAAAAAGTGATTAATGAGAAGGAGGAGCTGGAGGAAAACGATTCTAAATTTTGAAGTAAAAAATATATCAATAACTGTTCTCCTAGGTAGAGAAAATTGTATAAGAAATCAGGAAAAACCTCAACTTATGCAGAAATAGAAGAGGGGAAGGGATGAGACAAATGTTAGGAGTTTTGAGAGTGACAGGTTGAGACGAAGCTATAAAAATCCTATATATCATAAGAAATTGGATTTCAATTTTTACCACACCAAAAAAAAATTATTGATATTTTATACATACAACATGGTTTAGTTTCATAAACAACTTAATATAATTCTATCCAAGTTACCTAATCTTTAACTTATTTATAAAAAATGTGTCTTGCACAGAGGTAGAGCTTGATCTTTCTTATTGTATTTTATCTTTTACTTACTAAAGTTATATATGATCTTTTGTCTACTGTGTTAAATTTTGGTGATGTAAAATCACAAATAGAAAGAAATAAATATGAAAAAGAAAGAAAGAGAAGATTTTGTTTCTCCTAATTAATAGGCATATTTGATTGTGTTTATTTCTCTCTCTAATTGGCTAATCAATTTATTTTTTTCCATTTAATATTAACTTGGGCGTTAAGTAATTGGTGTTATAAATAGAGACTAGAAGAGAGAGTTTAAAAGGTGTGGAAATATATTTGCTTATTCCTCTTCTTCCATCTTTGTTCTTCTCCTCCAACAATTTTAGCCACAGTGATCAAGACTCTCTTTCTCAATTTGGTTATTGGTTCAATTTGTATTTTGTTTACTTTTATTTTGTTCGATTAATTGTAAAAAAAAATTAGTGAATCAATAAAGAGGGTGGTTGGGTGGAATCTCTTGTGTATTGATTTCTGATTTCATGTCTGTTTATTTTCTATCCAAATTTATCTCTTTGTGATTTGGATGATAAAAGATCTATTGGGAAAAGCTTCCGCAAAGCAAAGTTTTCACTACATTCTGAAGTTGTAATAGTATCATGATCATTTTTTCTTTGAGTATTCTATTAGAAAATTCCAACACAAATCTGTTGCCAAAAGCAATCCTCTTAAATTCCTTTATGAAAAAAAGTGTGATTATTACTTCTTAATTTTTTTAAATATCCATAACTTATACTAAATTATGACATGTTAGTCAACGATACCAAATAGTTAGTTAATAACAAGATGTTTTCATATTTAGCATATGATTATTATTCTTTTCTCTAGCTAATGGTTCTTCTCCATGAACATGCATTTAGTTTCCTACTATTATAAGTTTTCCTTTTATTGAATTTTTTGTGTGTGGGTATATAAGGTAATATGTGCATTCCATGCATGTTTAATTCCTAAACTCATTCAATATGACCTTTGTGTTCTCATGATTCCATTTTCAACTTTGTAAGTGGCATCAACTGAAAATATGATAAATATGATTGGTTGTAAGATCGAAAGAGTTCAATTTCCACTACAAATAAGTAATTATTTTGATAGTGCATACGAAGGCATGATATTTAACCACAAATATACCTAAATCAAATTAGTTCATTCTCTAATAAAATTGCTTGAACCTCAAGAAGCACTACAAGAAATACCTTGCCAAAGGAGTGTCATGATCTTATGGCGATGAACTATTCAGACTGGCTGATCCCAGTTCAAACCAATATTGGGGAATAGTGAACTTGAGACCTTTATAGCATTCCTACATGTGGTTGGAATAGTGTCAGTAGCTTATATGTCTGAAAACAACGGCAATATGTTATAGCTTTCTTTTAATTGATTTTGTCCTATAATTTGCTTCCTTAATAGTTTGTTACATGTTATTTTGAATGCCTTCATTGGTATCATTATTCTGATTCCAAGGAAGGTGATGACAATGATTCAATTGAAAAAATGTTGCTTTTAAACCACTTTCATGATCAACAATTTTGCTGTTTAAATATATGTGGAAGAAGGGAGATTAATTGACAGTTTAAGCTCAAGTATATGTTGTAGGTACATTTATATAAATAGTAGTTATGGTTTATTTATTTCTCTTCATTTAATTCTGACATGTAATTGAAATTTTGTAGGTGGTTGCTGAGATTTTTTCCACAAGAAGTCAAAAGGCTCAAACTTGATTACATTCCAGTTAGTTGTAAGCTCTTTGGAAGGTAAGTAAAGAAAATAATTATTTTTGTGAGATTAATTGTTCCTTCTACATTCTTACTTTTTTAGAGTATAAAAAAATTAACAGTACCGGTTATGATGATTTAGGGATAATGTTTACTTAGTAAGCCTATTGATTATCTCAAGTTTTTTGCTGCATAGGCATAGATTGGAAAAGGACGAAGATCAAAAATGGGTAAGTATTACACTTATGAACTAAGAGGTGCAATTATTAAAAAAATTCCAAGTTTTTGTCTATAATTTAAGTCATTTTGCCCATCAAGGATGTTACTTCAGCATTTTATGTAGATGACGTAAGTTGTTTAGACAAATCACATGACAGTGCAAACTTTCTGAGGTTCCTTTCACTTGCTATAATATATTTGATAATAAATAATCTTTCTAAATATTACAAAACTACTTTAAAAAACCCATTACTGTTGCAGCATATGTAAGCGAACATGAGCAGCTTCAGTCTGCATTGTCGTCTCATTCGCTGGAAAGATCACTACTAGGTTTAATTTTTTGTTTATAACTCTTATGTTCTTCTGTTTTTTAAATTATTTCGACATTTATATCATGTGTAAACACTTGGATGTGTAAAAGAGAGAAATCAAACTTGGTTACTTGTAAAATTCAGAATATTTAGTCCATATTTATTCAATTTTTTATATATAAGGCCATATCTTTATTCATCTAGGAGTGTTATATTCTCTACACCAATAAAGGTTTTCTAAATCATTTTAGTCAAATACAAAATATATGGTTAATATAATAGATAACTATATCCGTCGGATGAAAAACAAGTTAATGTGCAATGAAGACATGAGCTATAAAAGGAAGATTTAGTAGCACGGGACAGAAAACTAGTGTTAAAACTCATATTTAGTTACTACAAAAAATTCCATGAGCGGCTAAGATATTATGCATTGCGTTTCAATGCTTTGTTAAGTACTATCAGTTTCTATCAGTGATGTGTTGTTTTCCTATATCATGGAAAAATGCAACCATTTGCTACTATCGTTTTTACAATATTTTGTCGCCCACGCACACATATGAAGGAGAATGAAGAAGTGCTGTCAAATTATTTTCTGGTGGGAATCTGCATATCACTGTTTTAATCAAGTGGCATACAAATATTTTCTTCTTCCGTTATTTCATTATTCCAAGCTAGGTTTCAAGTTTCAATATGGATGTCAGCCACAGTGGGTGTTTTATTCACTTTTATACGATAAAGTGTGATTCTAATTTTCATATAGGTTTTTAATACACATATGTGGTTAAAGCTTAACCATTATTTTGTTACCTTTTTAAATCATTTGTCACTGTGTTACGCTTTGACCATCAATATATGTACAATTGAATACCACGAAGTCTTGAACATTTTGCATATAAAAAAGGTGTCCACTGCCTAGGATTTTAATCAAGTAATTTTGTGGTAGATTCAATTAAGTAATAGAATTTCGCAAAACTTTATAATGATTTTTTTCATTAATTATTGATGTATCCATGGACGAGTGAACCCAAGTCCTATAGCAACAACTACCAACTGAGTTAGTGGTAAGATTAGCAAACTGATGCCTGATTTTTATGACATCAAGCATTATACTTAAGTGTTGTACCATTGTACAATTGTATAGGACATGTTTCGACGACTCAAGTTTGTTTATGACAATAGTTTTTTTCTAATTTACCTTAAAACATGTTCTATTTAAGTATAATCATTATCGCTTCTACAGATAAGTAAGAGACTAAGAGTAGCAGTAACCTAGAGTTCATGAAAAGGCACAAGTTTTGGCACACCTTGCTATCTTGGAGCAACTTTGGATTGATTTCAAAATCACTCAATATTAGATGATCATTTTTTTAAATAGACTTGGTTAACGTGATTGATTCTTTAATTTATCATTTATATATTTTCAACCAACTGCCAAATTCTAAATATTGCATGTGATTGGTTGATTCAAGAAACTTGGTCATTTCCATGTTCTTTTGTTATGACTTTAAGGAGTATACTCTAAATTGTTTATCATAATTGTATATTCATGATTTGGAGAAATTGTATATTCCTTACGATTTGGAGAAATTATATCACTCAACAATATATATATCATAATAACAAAATAAATATTTAAGCATGTGATTTGGAGAAATTGTATATTCATTATGTTTTTTAATATTACAATAAATGCAGTACATATGTTGTTTTACAACAACAAGAATTTCATTATATTTATGCATTGCTGCTGATGTGATTATGATGTGTGATCAAGTACTATGGTTGGTTTAGTTGAAGTATTGTTAGTTACAATGCATCTTTAATTCTTAACAAGTTTACAGAAGATATGAGATATTTACAGCAGATATTTGAATCAAGAAGCATTTAGTTTGGCTGTTTTTTACACTAAAACTGCCCAGGTTTGTATTATTGACTGTTCATTTAATTACTAAAAAATTAGATTATTAATGTCTAATGATTACTTTCCTACGTTGAGCTTCCAATGTTGGGTTATTCTTTAAATGTATATCCACGAACAATTGTTCAACATATTAAATTATATTCTACTATTACTTCATTTTATGTTATCTATAGTTTGAAATGCGAATTATGTCCATGATGTATTTGGGCTTTACTATAAAATTGGCATTGTAATTTATAAATATAACCATATTTGTTGAATATGTACCCTGACTTAAATTTAAGAACACAATGCCCGACTTAATTTTTGTTTTCCCTATGCATAACTCTGCCATAAATACACGATTGATAGTACGGTAATGATTAGGAGTAATAACATACCCTTATTTTGCAAGTTTACTTCGGTAAATAAATGCAATGCTATTCATTAAGGCTTAAAGATGACTGCTACTTAATATTGGATGAATTGGTTACTTAAAGTGCTTTTCAACTATTGCTGACTTTATATCTTTATACAACTACTTTCACCAACCCGTATGCGAAGCATGAGTTCGCACTAGTATAAGTATAAAACATCACATTCTACCATGCCACCACAATCAATTATCCACAAATATGGAGTAACAATAATAATAGTAATGCATAACCATTAAAATGAGTAAACATCATACAAATCTAATAATGCTCAATGTTAACCTCAAATATCAAATAAATCAATAAGAAATATTGTCATCTGTAAATCATTTTTTTTGAACATGGTCATTAATGTCAACAAGTGTCGATCTTGGAGATCGAACTCGTGGCCTTTAATCTCATAGTTTAAACTACCAACCAACTAAGTCAACCCTGTTGGTATGTGTGCTAAATCATTAGTAACACAACATTAATAGCATAAATTTTACTAACCGCTCCATACAAGTGACACGATATCAAACTCATCAAATGTGTACTAATTACTCTATATTCATAGCACAAATATCATCAACATTAATTGGCCAAAACCATAAACTACATGTTTTCATAGTAATAATGGTAAGACATCACATAACTCGTCCTAATGTGAAATCTCATCTCAACATGACAAACATATATTCTAATTCCAACCAACAATTAACACATATGCTACAACAATCCAAAATGGTGCACTCACTTATTATTTCTACTTAAGTATAAAATTGTATATTATTTTTACTATAAAAACATGTTTATTTTTATTAACTCAAATAATAATATTTCTCCTCAACATGGCACTACACTTCAAAATCCTTCATTGTCAAAATATTACTTTAAATATTTCAAGGCTTCATTATCCAATTTAAAATAACAATTTACATCTAATTCTATTCAAAAAAATGATATTATTATTATGCGTCAAAACAAGAATAATATTTTAAATCATCTTATTATCGCTTTTAATCAATTTATTATTATTATTTCAACTAAAAAGTAATAATGTTTTGCATTAAACTTCAAAATCCATTTTATTAGTATTATCCTCCTCCATATGTAATATAGTTATCTTATCCCGAAATCAATTACTATTTATTTAGACATTTGGGCCTCCATTATAAACTATTTTCAAAGGTATTATATTACTAATCTCAAATAGCAATAATAATAATATTTTATTATATACATATTTGAAAGTTACGCTGTTATTATTTTCATCCGTAGACATTAATCCTCTTAAAATCCTTAAAATGATGTTAGTTTAGTTTTTTATATATAAATAAATCGCTTAGTCAACTTTAGTATTTGTCATTTTTATTTATTAAAACATACTTATTTTTCTTCCTTTTTATATAAATAACTAATCTCAAAAACCCATTTATTAACATTTATAACCTTCTATTACAATAATAACTCGTTTAATCGACTTGAAAACATTTATCGCTATTTATGTCAATATAATATTTCCCCTTTTAATAAGCAACTTTCATTTAAAACCAACTCAAAATGAACCACAATTAATGTTTTAAAACGTATCATGCATTAAGTATCAAATAATTATATCTCTTTTTTGAAAAATTGGCACTTTATTAATATAACTTATAAAAACATGACATATACTTCAATGATATGCTTTATTAAAACCTTACAACCCCCTAACTCAGATGAGCGCATTGCATGGAAAAAGAGTGCATATCATATTCATATATCCCATAGTACAGCTTACAGTTCGTTACACTACAAAAAATAACCAAAAGAAGTGACGTTTGGGAATCAAACAAATCACTCGTACTTGGTAAAAAAGGAAAACTAAAGAAAAAAGAAAGTATAAGAATAAATTTTGTGCAATAAAGTATACTGCAAAAACCTGAGGAGCTATCTACAAATTGGGTAAATGCCAGCTTAATCCACAACTCACATGCAAATGATGAGCAATTTCTTTGTTGCACAATTTGCAAACTATAGCTAGATCACTTGATAATTTTGTCTAATGTGTTAAATCTGTTCACCATGATTAGATAGACACATATAGACATTTTAAGAGTACATATTTTATTCCATTCATGATGGCACTAATTTATAGTGGGCTCTTTAGAACTAATGCTATTCCAAGCAGACTTAAGACCGAATTCACCATTATAATTGGGCTTTCACCACCAAAAATCACTATTTGTATATGTATGTATTTTAATAGTTTTGATTTGGTTGCAAATGATAGTGGGCAAGCTAAATGTGGGTGAGGCTCCATGTATGATAATTCATGAGGGTAGATAAATTCCTTTTCATTCCCCTTATAGTGAATAAGGATTGAAATCCTAACATGTTTGCTAGGGAGTTGCCATTAATCCATAGATCATATGTTATGCTTGTATCTCTGCCATTGGCAATTTTCCTTTCTATTAAACCATTGGTCATTGTTCTGGAGTTGAGCAAAGTTTTCCAAATGTATGTTTTTTTATTGATTACCCAAATGTTTTTGTCTTTGTAGTATTTATTTTCATCCAAATTGCCTAGAGACTGTCTTGCTGTGAACACTTCTATATTAATTTTAAATAATTTGCTTTATTTAAATCTTCTAGGCTTCTCCACCCAAGCCCATCTTCTTATTTTGATTTTCAAACATTTTGTCAACTTATAATATGCTTTTTCCCTTGCCATAAAAACCATTTCAATGGTTTTCATAACCTTTTTTGGCATTTTCCCTATTTGCATCCAAAAATTTACTATGGAGAAAATGATAGTTTTGATTAGCCCGATTCTCCTAAAGGTTAGTAATATGCCACACCATCCATTAAGCCTTTTCTTGATTTTGTTAATAAGCTTGTTAAAATCATTTCTTATTAAAGAAGGATTGTTGAAGGGGGTTCCAAAATAAATAATAGGAAACGTTTCAAAGGGAACCCCTGTTTCATTGGCAACCTACTATTTCATAGCGACTCACCAAATAAAAAAAAGTTTAGACTTTTGCTTATTCATAGCCAGTCCAGTGAGATTTTTCTGGTTTTGCATGATTTCTTTAATTGCAGTTGCATTACTTATATTAGCTTTAGCAAATACAAGAAGATCATCAGCATAATGAAGGTGATTTATAACTGGGGAACATTTATATATCGGGATTAATTAAATAGCCTTTATGATGTTCCAAATCAGATAATACAGTTAAGTATTCTATTGCTATGAAAAAAAGATAAAGGTGACAGAGGGTGGCCTTGTCTAAGACTCCTATTACTCTTAATAAATCCACATAGAGAACTATCAGCCATAACCGAAATAATGGGGGTAAAGGTGCATTTGTATATCATTGTATATATAGATTTATGAGGAAAGTCATATTAATAAGCATTTGACAAATAACTTCTCTTCTTATCTTGTCATATGCTTTTTGCAAATCTACTTTAAAGCATAAATTACTGGAAACTTTCCTATTGAATGATCGGACCATTTCATAGGCTAATAGCGAGTTCTCACTAATGAGTCTGCTTGGAGTGCATGCATTTTAGTTCAATGACATAAGTCCGTTTATAAGCACTTTGATTCTGTTGCATAAGACATTAACCAAGATTTCGTATATAACATTGTAACATGAAATTGGTCAAAAATCTAATATCGCAACTGCCTTCTCCTTTTTTGGGACCAAAGTTATAAAAGTGTGATTTATCTCATGTATAAACAGTCCACAATTAAAAATACCTTGCATGGCTACATATAAATCATCTTTATTTAACTCCCAATGTTGTTTTTAAAACTTTGCCACAAATCCATCTTGTTTCGGGCTGCTACCGTTGTCTATTTGAAAAGTGGCCTTTTGATTTCTTCTTCTGAAACCAGGTTCTGGCTGCATATGTCAATATTTTTAACAAGTAGTATTATGAAAACAGGTGTTTGCTTGGTCAGAATTGTATAAAGCATTAAAATAGTTGATAGCCTCAGTTTGAATATCTGATAGGTTAATGACACAATTTCCATTTGAGTCTATAAGCTATTTGATGTCATTCTTGTTCCTATTAGTTGACATTTGAGCATAATTTTTTTTAGTGCATTGGTCCCATGAGAAGCCATCTGAATTTGGATTTTAGTTAGTTTTCAGTTGCATGAGAGTGTGAAATTCTTTCAAGGAGAAATAAATTGACTTTGTATTATTGCATTAAATTAGTGTCATCAGGATTTTCAATTATTTTATTGTATATTATTTTTTTGTCCCTTGCTTTTGAAGATGATTTTAATGCTCTCATACCTCTGTTCCATTCCTCTAAAGATTTTTTTTCTTTCGTGTTTTTATGTTTTTGCAACAATAAATATAGAGGATTTCCATGCTCTAATGTGATCCATGAACTACACATAACATCATTGTTGTATCCATTAAAATTTATACAAGCATTACTAAACCTAAAAGGAGATATTTCCAATTTATGCTCTACATTTAAAAATTTGATTAGAAGGGGAGAGTGATCGCTCGTAGAGTGATTTAGCAAATGAGCAAACATATTAGGGTAAATTGCTTGCGTCTCAGAATTAATAAAAGCCCCGTCTATTTTACTGTGAGTGTGGTTAATCCTCCCACCTCTGTAAGTGAAATTATTCCCCACAGATAACATTTCATAAAGCCCGATGACTAAAATAGTATTGTATAAATTGTAGTCAGCATTATTGTTGCTGTTGCCAGGGTCGGCTCTCCAGTTCTGGCTGCCTTAGGCAACTTGGGCAAAAAAGTAAAATGACTTAGTTAGTTACTTCCAGATTCAAATTGCCTGCACCACCCCTCCTAATGCTTTGATTGCTCTCCCAGGTGAGCTAAACATAACTATGCAAATGGTTTATATATTATCCGTTATATTTTCAACCTTTGCTTTTGACATCACCTGCCCCCCGTTGCCCTGTCGAGGATGGTTGCCTTATGCGGTCCCCTAGCCTGCGTAGCCCTAAAACAGGGCCTGACTATTGCTTGGCTCTATTCTCTCATTGTTGTCAAGAACACGGTTAAAATCACCATAAAAAAATCCAAGGAATGGCTATGTTATTAGAAAAAGTTTAAAGATAATACCATATTTCTTGTCTATGCCACTAGGTGTGCAGACCATAAACAATAGTAAAAAACATGATTAGTCCACCTTTATTTTACATTAAACAAGTGATGTACTACTGATTAATAGATAATACACTGCCATTCCAAATGTTTGGATCCCACATCATGATGATTTTCCCTTTAGAATTAAACCTAGAGGAGGTGAATAAATTTACAATAAATTCACAGAATAATAAAAATTGTAGCACAGATAAAAATAGAGTAAGTCCGGAAATAAAAGCAACACACAAATTTATCCGGTTTTAGCAATACTTGCATACCGCTGTCCTCAATATTTCTACTAAGATTAAACAATCGACCACTTACCGACCCTCTAAACTTACAAATATCGCTTATCTGATTTTTCTAACCCTAAACTCGAAACTATGCCTCAACTCTATCCCCGAGTTGAGAATTTCCCAAACTATGACCCGTATAGCTCAATCCTAGTTACAAAACTAGAGTTTTAAAATGGTTAAAAGAAAAATACAATAAGTAACAAAGTGGAACCCTTGTTTAAGTTTAATTTCTTAATTTAACACAAAGAAAAAAATCTGCACGGAAAAAAGGATGTCGTCTTCTATTTTTCAGCCCGTCTCTCTTTTGCAAACCCGATCTCCTTCCTTTATGGTTTCAATTCTGAAGCCGCCGATTGCAAATGAACTACGAATTGCTTCGCAGCTTCTCTGTTGATTTTGCTCTTCGATATGCTGGCGATTGACAGTTACAGCTGCTTTCTTGTTAAGTGTTTGATTTATACTTTGGTATAATTTCTGATTTTTTGCTTTATTTGTTTCGAACTCGACTTCACACAAAATTGCTGACGATGATATTGGTGTTTATATAGTAGGATTTGAAGAAGTAATCCTTTTTGATTCCATATGTTCAAAATATATGCCTTTGAATATTTTAGTTTTAATCTTGGTTGTTAATTTCCTTTGATCAATTCTAGTTTGGTGATCATTGACTTGTTCGCTCTTGAATTTTGATTTTCTTCCGTTTGAGAATATTGACATATTCAACTTTGGATTTACTATATTTATTTTCTTTTGAACTTGAATTTGTTTCAGATAGCATGTACTTGAGAAATCTAACTTCTTCAACCTTTGGTTATGGCCTGACTTTGCACTTAATTATTTCATAAGTCTTCATCCTAACTGATCTTGAAAATGATACATATATGCATATGCATGCATGCATGCATACATACATACATACATACATATGTATGTATGTGTTTGAAAAATTGCTTTGACCGATGTACACTTTTTTTGAAACTTGTTTAACTTGCTGTTTCACTTCTGCATTACTTTGTGCTGCTTGTATGTGTTCTGATTTTACTGATCTTGTGCGTGCAGTGGCGGATCTAGAATATTCAAACTGGGAGGTCATAATATTAACAAGTTTCAAACTGAGGGGTCATAATAGTAGCAAGTTCCTATTTTTAATTGAAAATGAGATTTGAAGAATACAAAGCAGCAGTTTGAATTTTAGTTTTAATTGAAAATTGAGGTATATTTGTAATTTTTGTCAAGTTCAAAGGGGTCAATTGACCCTCCTTGCCCCCACATACATCCGCCTCTGTGTGCGTGTATGCATTCATTTGTTGTTGCATACTTTTGGGCATACATCTTGTCGTAGTTCTGGTTTGTGTTTTAATGCTTAGTTGACTTTCCCTTGTTTTTGCCTTATGCTTGTGGTCCTTGTATGTGTGTGTGTTTTACTCCGAGCTTTGCCTTTGAGTTCATGTAACTGTTTTGTATGTACATTGTACATGTGCTTGCTGGTTTGTGCATTTGCAGTGCACCTAAGTGATTTCACTTGTGAGCATGCCCTGCATTTGAGTCTGACTTATGTTTTGTACATGCGCTTGTCAGTTGCACCAGTTTGTTGCTATCATCTGAGTTTGGTGTATGTGTATCCCTTGTTTTGCTGTTATGCATGTTTGTCCTTCCTATTGTGCATGTGCTTCTGTTATTTGCCTTGCTTGTGCACTTATTGTTTCACTGTGTACTTGTTTGTGTGCATCACTTTGCTTTGTTACATGTTTGTGTCTGGTTTGTGCACTTGGTTTTAAATGTTGTGCTTGCATATCAGTGTATCTTTGTGTATGTACTGAACTATTTCTCTCTTGCTGTTATGTTTCACTTGAGCACTTGTGTTAAGCCATTGATCTTCACCTTGCACTTGCTTGTCTTGACCTGTCCACCAATGCACTGTATTGAGCTTTTGGGCTTGACTTTGCTGCACTGATCTGATTGACTTTTCTTATAGGCCTAAGATTGAGTTTCTTGTTTTATTGGTGCAAATTTGTTTTGTGTATGTGCTTGGCCTTATGGCATGTATACACTGTGCATGTCGTAGGTTACTCGTGTACTTTTGATTTTTTTTGGTGTCTATTTCGAAATATGAAAAGAACAAAATAAATAAACAGAGGCAATGCTGAGTTTAAATATATTTATATTTTTGCAGTTTCAATTTGTTTCTTTTTCTTTTTGCTACGTTGTTATTTGACGGGCGAAGCATATGACCAAAGGAAAAAAGTTAGAGCAAGAAAATAACTATTATATCTGAATAGAAAATATAGTGTAAAAGATATTGTATTCGAAAAGATGTTGTATATGAGAGAGAAATTTTTTTTTTGTATATGAATATTGTATTAAAAATATTGTGGAAACTTTTGTTGTAATCGGGTGTAGTATTGAAATTGTATTGAAATAAAATATTTGTTGAAGAGAAATTTTGATCTGTTTATTTCATTCTGTGATAATACAATAGTACTATATCAAACACATTTAATATATATACACACACACAAAAATCATAAACTGTTATATTCTACAATCTCCCCATTTTGATGATAATAAACATATGTTAAGATTATGCATTGAAGAAATGTGTTTGATGTGTCGTGTTCAAGCTCCCCTATTTACATACTTCCCCTATAACTTCTCCCCCTATACATACACATGCAATTAAAAAAAATTCTAAATGCCAAAAGAATGATGTTAAAAATAATTGCAAAAATCTAAAACAACCATTGAAAAATAAAACCAACTCTTGAATATCGGTAAGGTTATTACTCAACTACCAAAATCTTAACCTCTCTCCCCTTTTGTTATCATTAAAATAATAATAATAATAATTGATATAGTGATGAATTTTGATTGAAACTATAAACTGTATAGAGATAAGTATATATTTAAAATTTCAATCAAACAAACAAAAACCATAATATTCTACTAACACAAATTTCACTTTAGATTAATGATTGGGTTATGTTTAAGGGAACTTTACATAGTGACAATAGTGTGGTATTTTTAATAAAGAATTTTTTTTGAAAACTATTCTTTAAAAAATTATAAAAGAATGTTAAGCACTTTCTAACCATGCATAACCATTAGGACTTTTAAATGAGGTTAGTAGTTACTTAAATAATGTTAAGCATTTTCTATCAATGCATAACCGTTAGGACTTCTAAATGAGGTAAAAACTACTTGAATATCCTTTTCTTGTATAAGTGTTCCATCCATGCATAACCGTGAGGACTTTTAAATGTGAATGGAAGCATGCATTTATAGATTAAAGTTATTCACCCATGCATAACCGTGAAGACTTTTAAATGAGAGTGAATACTGGGGAATAGAATTATATAATTTGCACTAAAGTATAATTCCTTGCTTTTCGAAATACCAACTTTTGCACACTATATTAAATTTTGGCGTATGGATTGCAAGAAGGATAACAGTGATAGAAATGATCATGGAATATGTACTAATTTTGAAAATATTATAAAACTTGTTCAATTTTCAAGAAATTTTTTAACATATACTTCCTTTATTATGAAATATAATTTAATCACTACCCATCACATTATCAATCATTATTAATAAATTTTGATAAATTTCAAAAGGTTCAAGCAGTCAACATCCATCTTTTCTAGAGAAAATTCCTTACTAAATTTAACAAGAGTATTTTTGTTAAAGAAAATCATGATAAAAATCTGAGTTATTTGTAAAATTTCTAAATCCAAATATAGTTGTGAAAATCTATTTTCTGCAAGGCTTTTTGTAAAAATGTAGGCTAATTTTAAAATCAGTTGAAATGCAAATATGATGAATTGATGTTAGATACCACTTATACTCTAGTTGCCCAAGGTGACATACAACGGTATATTATTAAATAAGTCGATTGTGCACTCCATAATATCACTCAAATTGAAGAAAAAAAAATTCAAAATTTTTCTGCAAAGCCATTTTCCTCAAACAAAGGCAAAGTCGTTTATATTAAATACACACAACTAAAAAATTCTCTATCCAATGATTTGTTAGTCGTCAACAAAGGTAATGAAGGTTTTCATCGTATATAGAAAATTGACCATAGTTGTGTTGAAAAGTCAAACCACTTGAAACCACTATTTGAAAACCTTAGGTTTGTAATTTTGATTTAGCATTAAACTTGGAAAATTTAGATATTCAATATTTCTAATCATCAAAATTGATTTCAAGTAAAAACAATGAAACAATCGAATGGTATATCTAAAATGCTATAACTTGTTTGCTTAAATCAGAAATGCTTTTCAAGTGATGTACTGACATGATTGTTGTTTTTCAAGGTTTTACAAAGTGTATCAGCAAAAAATCAAAATAGAAAAGTTGCAGCATTATCGGTTAGCTTTTCAGAACTTCAAGAATTTCAAATTTCTAAGTAAACGTGTTCAAGTTATGATCGAACTACTACAACTGTTCTAAGAAGTTCTAAAACTATTTTCAAACAATATAACGAATGTTTGCAGTTTTTCAATGGCTTAAGTTCAAATTCTGTAAAACGTATAAAATAAAATTTACAAAATTTTCTGTCTATTTTCTAGAATATCTTGAATTTTTCAAATTGGAGTTAAAGAGCTCAAGATATGGTAATTATACTAGGTAGTCAACAAAAATAGAATTAACAACAAGAAAAGAAAATAGGGTTTAGAGATCATACATTTGCTTACCTATGATGATTTATTCTTGTTCACCATGTAGATATCCTCTTCATTTTTCTAGGCTATGGAATATTGGAATTATTACTCATCAACTATATATAGAACACTCAAAGTCTACCGCTATCATAGTTGTTCCTTAGACCGTTTATGTACCTAAATGTTTGAAGAAGTGAGTGGTCTAACAAAGGATGTAGGACCACTCTTACTTTCGTTTAAAACCTTTGGAACCCAAAGTATTCAATATAGCAAACCATTAGTATTTACAATTGTACTCTTGTGAACCCAAACTTGTTTAAAGTTAAGAAAATTTACATTTGTACAATTTAGAACCCAAATTTGTTTAACGGTTTTGTGTTTGTTTCTATTCCTACATTTATTTTGTTTATGCCTAATTTTTCCACAGATTAAACACTTTGAAAATTCCTTTTGAAATTTGATATTATCACAATTCTTTCTCTTAGTTTTTTCAACTCATCATATCCAAGACCTTTTCTGTTTTCAGTGATAGTATAACTTTCGAACAACATATTTAGTGATTTCTCTCCTTTAGAAAATTTTCTTATTGTCAACTCAAGCTGGTGAACCTTAGGTCTAAGAGCATTGTTTTCATTCAAAAGTGAGGAGCATCTTTTAATGGAATTACTATTTGTTTCATCTTTGCTTTTCAAAGTCAAATTTCATTTTTGAGAGTTTTAATTTTAGTCTTTGACTTATTAATTTCTTCTTCTAAAGCTTAACATTTCTCGCCCTCTGAGTTTTCTATATTTTGAATCATTAACTCTAGCTTATTATTTAACTCAAGAAGATTGCTTTTTCTGATTCTATCAGTGTTCCTGTTTAACTCATGATATACTGTAACATCCCTTATCTGGAGGCTCAAAGCTTAGCGCTATAGATGCTTTAGTCATCCATAGTATTAACTTTCGGTGACCAAATACGGTAATGTTAATGGTATCCATAATATCAGAAGCACTTGAATATGAAATAAAATCATTACAGACTAAAACACTTTTCTGATTACATTTCATATCCAAGTTACATAATCCCAAACGTTTCCTAGGTTCAGATCAAATCTGATTATTACATAAATACGCCAAGAACGACATATGAAGATGCCCCATTGGATGACCAGAGTATTATTTTGTCATAACATACTTAACACAACACAGCGGACATATAACAAAACAAATCCTAAATATAGCTAGCATCAGCCTCGTGCTCGTCTACGGAAGCTTTATTCGTCCACCTACTAAAACCCGAAATCCTCAACCTTCAGCCTACTCAAATCAATTTTAAGCACCCGAGAGTATAAGGGGAAAAGCATAAACTTCGAGTTAGACATAAAGCCTGGTGTGAATAATACAATACATCTCAGTTATTTGATATTAAGTGAGAGCACGTCGCTTAGCGGAACAGGTTTCCCCTCACTAATGTCCTTTTAAAAGCTTATCTTTTACAAATCAAAATCCTGCAACCAAAACTGGTTAAAACAATAAAGCAATATCATGTATGAGTACAAATCGGGTAACAAATGGACTATCTGTCTGAACAATATAATTGTATTTGGCTAACTACTAACCTTTGGTTGACTCACGCCTACCAGACAAAATAAACAAATTATCTAACTTATGTTAGATACTCCTTTTCTGGACAGTCTATCCCAAACTTATTTCTCCTAGGGTCAACTGATCCTAATGGTTTTGCAGGCTCACCAATAACCAATCTCTCATCTATAGATTCCTTTCTTTGTGTAACATCATTTTAGTCTTACCTATGACAAATCCCTACACACTAGAATTTTGGACTTATATTAGCTAGGGGCTACTAAGCTAAAGTATAGGGCGCGACCCAATACCAGTCCCATCTGGCATTCTAATATCTAAGACATTTTACTTAGGGTCATATACCCAAAAATTTCCTTGAAAACCATTTCTTTCAAAATGATTTAATCCTTTTAAATCATACTTAAACAAGAAAAATATTCTATGCTTTTCTCAAATCACTTTGCTATGTTATATATATATATATTATTTACACAAAACATTGTTGATGAAACCATCAAAATATTTGTTTAAAACTTAAAGAAATATCTTTCGAAACCATTGAAAGTATCCCTTCCGAAACCCTTGAAAGTACCCCTTTCAATACAAGTAAAACCTTGGGCCGAAAGGCCAAAATATACGTTTCGAAACCATTTACATAGTCCTTTTGATTTAACCATTGAAAACATCACTTTCGAAAGCTTTACAAAACCTTAAACATCCTCTTTTTAAAACACTTTAATGATGCCTTTCAAAACCTTTGGAAACCTTCCATTTAAAATTCTTCGAAATCATTGGGGAACCACCCCCTCGAAACCTTTAGCTTAAACCTTTCAAAACAAAACTATATCTTTCGAAACCTTTGGGTTTATCTTTCAAAATCTTTAAAGGGTCTTAATAGAATAGGGACGAAAGCAACACTTTCGAAAGCTATTTCCTAAGTAAAAGAAGAGGATGGTCTCGAAACTATCGCTTCAAAAGCATTGGAGAAGCGGCTTTAATTTAAAAACAAAGGGCCCTTTTGAAAGCACTGCTTTGAAAGGAAAAGGACGACAGTTAGGGGATTTGACCCCGTCGAAAGCAATTACTTAAAACAAAAGGCGCAACCTCTTTTGGAACCATTCCATAAAACCATTTAACTAAGTCGAAAGCTACCTATGTTGAAAGCATCCTTTTCGAAAGCAAAGTAGGCGTGTTTTCTTTTAAAAGCAAAGCAAGCCTTCGACCCCTTCGGAACCCCAAGTTTCGACTTCATACCTTCCGCCCCTGTCCAATTCGCTATGTACCAAGTCTTTGATACCAGGCGCATTGGTTTCGATGGTAATGGAGGCGGGAGTACTGGGTCGAAAGCTAGGTACCGAAAGTGGCGAAATAGGTAAAGTAGGAAAAACTGCATTTTTACTTTAAAAGGTAATTCTTTTTAACTGACCTGCCTTATTTGTCAACATATTATTGGTTGCTAATTTCTTTTCTAATTTCTTTTCTAAAAGTGTTGCCATAATTTCAGAAGCAAATAATTTAAAACATTTGTAAATTCCCCTTCTCCTTTTATCAATATATAAAACATTTAAGTCTTATACCTTAAATAATTTTATATATCTATTAAAACATTTAGGAAAATTCTACCAAAATTTCAATAAATCGCTTTTAATATGTTTTCTAACATATATAAATCTATGACCCAAAATCATCATAAAATAGCCATAATTAACTTAAACCCAAATTAACTATTTTTTTCACTGGAAAATTCATAATATCCACATTAATTAAGAAAATTATGAAATTTGAAACCCATTTCCAAAATATCATTTCTGACCTTATCTTAAAATCGCAAGGCATTTGGATTTCATTTAATTGGTTTTTCAATCTAAAACTTATCATAAAACCTATATGAATTAGCATAAATCACCAATAAACATATATACCCATTTTAACAATAAAAAACATGGCAACACACTTTGCAAAATATTCGAATCTGATCTAGAAACCAAAAGCATCAAAATAATGAGATGTAACCTATTATTCACCTTTAGCTTGAGATTAAGGTGTTGAGATTTGTTCTTTGATTAAGATGTTAGCTTCTTCCTCTTGAAATATTCTCTTATTTTCCCTTAATGGTGGCCGGCCTCTTGTGTTTTTGTTTGTGAGAATGAATGTGTAAAATGAATGTATGTGAGGGTTTAGGATATAAGGATATTACTTATTCCTATATTGCCCTTGTCTACTTACCCTAACTTAATTCATTTTAATAACCTTAGTTCATTTGTTTAATAGGCACGTCTACCCTCTAAATTCACTAACCTCAATCCCTTAATCATTTTACATTATTTCATTTAATTTACCTGATTAAATGTTCTTAAATAACGTTAATTAAAATTAGGGTCATTATAGACTCCCCTCCTTTAAGAATTTTGTCCTTGAAATTACGATAAGGTACTCAACAAATCAATCAAAAAGATAAAACATACCACGAAACAAATCAGGATAAGCATCTCTAATCCTTCTCTCAGTCTTCCAAGTACAGTCTCTCTCATCGTCGCTCCACTTGACTTTAAGTAATCTGACTGTCTTCTTCCTTAGCCTCATCTCTTGCGACTATACAAACCAGTTTCCTAACTATAGTCATATCCGGTTCCACTGCTAAATCATCTAACACAGTTGGTGATATAGTAGACTCCGGATCATGAATATACTTCCTTAGATGAGAAACATGAAAAACATCTTGGACTCCTGCCAAACTATTTGGTAATTCTACTCTATATGTGAGATTCCAGATCCTTTCTATAATAGGAAATGGTCCTACGAATCGCGGTGCTAACTTTCCTGATTTCCCGAATCTAATCACACCTTCCATCGATGAAACCTTGACAAAAACCTGATCTCTGACTGAGAACTCTAAGCCTTTCCATCTCTTATAAGCATAACTCTTCTGCCTAGACCGAGCTTCCTTCATTCTCGCTCTTATCAACTCAATCTTTCTTGCAGCTTCTCTAACTAAATCTTGACCAAGAACCAACCTATCCCCGGTCTCTTACCAACAAACTAGAGATTTGCATGGCCTTCTATACAAGGCTTCAAACGGTGCCATCCTTATACTAGTCTGATAACTGTTGTTATACGAAGACTCGACTAAGTGTAGATGGTCTTCCCATGATCCAATGAAATCTAGTACGCAAGCTATTAACAAATCTTCCAAGATTTTGTTAACTCTTTCTGTTTGCCCATCTGTCCGCGGATGGTTAGCGGTACTCATCTTGAGCTTGGTTCCTAAGGTATCCTATAGACTCTTCCAGAACTCACTAGTAAATAAGGAATCTCTGTTGCTTATTATACTACTAGGAATTCCATGAAGTCTAACTATATTCTTCATGAATAACTTAGCCAAAATAGGTGCCGTCCTAGTTGACTTTACTGGAATGAAATGGCACTTTTCATTAATCTATCCACTATGACCCATATTCTTCCAGAAATGGCACTTCGAAAACTTTGCCATTAGATGATGCTGCCTCAACGTCTCAAGCACCACTCTAAGATGAACTTCATGCTCTCTTTCATTCTTAAAGTATATAAAAATATTGTCTATGAAAACCAACATGAACCTAGCCAAGTGCTCTCGAAAAATTCGATTCATCAAATCTACAAAGAATGCTGGCGCATTAGTTAGTCTGAATGGCATTACTAACCATTCGTATGATCCATATCTAGTTCTAAACGCCGTCAAAGGAATACTATCATCTACTACTCTAAGCAGATGGAAGCCTGTTGCTAAATCCAATTGAGAAAATACCTTGGCTCCACTCAACCGATCGAACAAATCGTCAATTTTAGGCAAAAAATACTGATTCTTTATCGTCTTTTCATTCAATTTATGATAATCGATGCATAACCTTAATGATCCTTCTGGTTTCTTAGCAAACACTACGGCTGCTCCCCAAGGAGAATTGCTTAGCCTAGCAAAATTCTTGCCTTCCAAATCCACTAACCGCACCTTTAGCTCCTCCATCTCGGTAGGCGTCATCCTGCTTGGCGGTCTACTCATTGGTTCTTCTCCCGACACCAAATTTATCTGAAACTCAATGGCACGTTTCAGTGGCAATCCTACTACAGGTTCAAAGACATTTGTGAATTCTCTAACAACGAAAACGCGATCCAACTCGTCTTCTACTTCTGCAACACCCAACAAAGCATTAACCTCACAACTAGGGTTTTCCATGGTGTATAATATCTGATCACTACAGTCAGGGTGTCTAAGTGATATTTTCCTATCATGGCAAAATATCCTAGCATCGTATTTACTTAACCAATCCATAACCAAAATAATTACGACCCGTACGAAGTCAAACACATGCAAACTACAAACAAAGGTATGACCTAACAAATCAAACTCTAGGTGGTCACACTTCATCCCATGAGTCGCATACCCTCCTATCGGATTTGCAACCCTTAAGGAAGTAACTGAGTATGAGGCTTTTAGGTTAAGCTTATCTATCAAACGACGAGATAAAAAAGAATGCGATGCACCAGTATCAAACAGAACGCTAACTGACATACCATGAATCATAAGCGTACCTGCCAATACAGCTTTTCTCTTTTCTTATATTGTTGGCCTCGAGGTAGCTGGTCCTAATGCAAACACTTTTCCTTTCCCATTCTTAGCTGTCTCTTTGCACTGGTTCTTGTAATGTCCAATTTGGTCGCAGTTGAAGCATCTGATGTTCTTCTTCCCGATCACCTTCTTTCTATCACCCGAGCGATATTCATTTGTGAAATGCCCTTTCTTGTCACACCCTTAGCTGACGACCTCTGCCTAACCTTTCTTAGCAGCTCCTCCCTTCTGAGCTCCTTTCTTATGGAAAAACTTCCTTTTCTAACTCTGCCCTACCTGGGCTTCTTTAGCCTTATTCCTATCCAGAAAAGCAAGCACCTCCTCATTCCTCAACGCCATCTCAACTACAATATCACATGGATCCCTGATATGAGGTAATGTAGCCTTTTCCAGCTCAGGCTTCAATCTCCTAATGAACTTCTCATTTATCTTAATCACGGTGTTCGTAGTAGCATAACCATACCTTGGCAGCTCCTCAAATCTTGTGGCATACTCAAGCACGGTCATATCTCCCTGCTCCAAATCAGCAAACATCCTGAGTAGAGTGGACTTTGCGCTCTCGGACATAAACCTCTCCTCAAATCTCCTTTTGAACTTAGCTCATGTCATAGTCTCTTCATTAACTCCAACTGTAACGATGTTCCACCAGTACAACACTGCTTCTTTTAACTATCTAGAAGCGAGCCTTCTCTTTTACTCATCATTGAGCCCTAGACCAGCGAAAATCCTCTCGCAATGAAGCAGCCAATTCTCTACTTCGATTGCGTCTTCAGTACCAATAAATGGCTTTCCTCCCAACCGAGCGTAATCCCTTGAATATCAGAGCTTCTTGATTTCCTCCTCCAACTACTCCAACAGCAACTCTTGCTTGCATCATGTTGACAAAGAACTGATACATTGTTCCCATGTCCACTTGCGGGACTCCAGCACCTACATTTCCAGCTTGTGCCTGACCTTTGTTCCTTCTCGTATTTGATCTAGCATTTCCATTTTTAGTGGTGCTACTTCCTTCAAGTTTAACCCTTCCACTTCTAGCATCCATATCTACATTCGAGCCTTCGTAAGATACGGAAGAATAGCCTAATAGCCTAATAGAGATGGGAGAATGGAGATAAAGCATATACTTGTATATAGCAAATACAAGTATGTTACTATAGAGTTATCCCAAACCCCGATCTTTTCTCTAATTCCTAAGGATTATGTTTTCAAAATCATTTGAAGTTTAAATATTTTCATAAACCCATGCTCTAATACCAAGTTTAAACATCCCCTATCTGGAGGCCCGAAGCTAAGCACTACAGATGCTGCAGTCATCCATAATATTAACTTCCGGTGACCAAATACGGTAATGTTAATGGTATCCATAATATCAAAAGCACTTGAATATGAAATAAAATCATTACAGACAAAAACACTTTTATTATTACATATCAAACAACATTTCATATCCAAGTTACATAATCCCAAACATTTCCTAGGTTCAGATCAAATATGATTATTACATAAATACGCCAAGAGCGATATATGAAGATGCCCACTTGGACGACCAGAGTACTAAATAGTCATAATAGACTTAATACAACACAGCGGACATAAACCAAAACAACTCCTAAATATAGATAACATCAGCCTCCTGCTCGTCTTCGGAAGCTTTGTTCATCCACCTACTAAAACCTGAAAATCCTCAACCCTCAGCCTACTCAAATCAATTTTGAGCACCCAATAGTTTAAGGGAAAACATAAAATTCGAGTCAGACATAAAGCCTGGTGTGAATAATATAATACATCTCAGTTATTTGATATTAAGTGAGACCATGCCGCTTAACGGAATAGGTTTCCCCTCACTAATATCCTTTTAAAAGGTTATCTTTTGCAAATCAAAATCCTACAGCCAAAACTGGTTAAAACAATAAAGCAATATCATGTATGAGTACAAATCAGGTAACAAATGGACTATCTGTCCTAACAATATAGTTTTATTTGGCTAACTACTAACCTTTGGCTGGCTCGGGCCTACCAGACAAAATAAACAAATTATCTAACTTCTGTTAGATACTCTTCTTTTGGATGGTTTGTCCCTAACTTAATTCTCCCAGGGTCAACTAATCCTATTGGTTTTGCAGGCTCACCAATAACCTATCTCTCCTCTATAGATTCATTTCTGTGTGTAACATCATTTTAGTCTTACCTGTGACAAATCCCTGCATGCAGGAATTTTGGACTTATATTAGCTAGGGGCTACTAACAAGAGTATAGGGCACGACTCCACACCAGTCCCATCTGGTATTCTAATATCTGAGACATTTTACTTAGGGTCATCTACCCAAAATTTTCCTTGAAAACCTTTTCCTTCAAAATGATTTAGTCCTTTTCAATCATATTTAAATAAGGAAAATATTCTATGCTTTACTCAAATCACTTTGCCATGTTATATATATATATATATATATATTCTTTACACAAAACATTGTTGATGAAACAATCAAAATCTTTGTTTAAACCTTTAAAAAAATTATTTCGAAACCATTGAAAGTACCCCTTCCGAAACCCCTGAAAGTACCCCCTTTAATACAAGTAAAACCTTAGGTCGAAAGGCCAAAACATACCTTTCGAAACCATTTACATTGTCCTTTTGAAACCGTTGAAAATATCTCTTCCGAAAGCTTTACAAAACCTTAAACATCCTCTTTTCAAAACACTTTAAAGATGCCTTTCTAAACCTTTGGAAACCTTCCATTTAAAACCCTTTGAAATCATTGGGGAACCACCCTCTCGAAACCTTTAGCTTAAACCTTTCGAAACCATTCAAAACTATATCTTTCGAAACCTTTGGGTTTATTTTTCAAAACTCTAAAGGGTCTTAGAAGAACAGGGTTGAAAGCAACACTTTCGAAAGCTATTTCCTAAGTAAAAAAAGTGGATGGTGTCGAAACTATCCCTTCGAAAGCATTGGAGAAGCGGCTTTAATTTAAGAACAAAGGGCCCTTTCGAAAGCACTACTTCGAAACGAAAATGGCAGTAGCTAGGGATTTGACCCCGTCGAAAGCAGTAACATAAAACAAAAGGCGCAACCTCTTTCGAAACCATTCCTTAAAACCATTTAACTAAGTCAAAAGCTATTTAAGTTGAAAGCTTCCTTTTCAAAAGCAAAGCAGGCGTGTTTTCTTTTAAAAGCAAACCAAGGCTTCGACCCCTTCAGAACCCCAAGTTTCGACTTCATACCTTCCGCCCCTGTCCAATATGCTACGTACTAAGTTTTAGATACCGGGCGCATTGGTTTCGATGGTAATGGAGGCGGAAGTACTGGGTCGAAAGCTAGGTACCGAAATTGGTGAAATAGGTAAAGTAGGAAAAACTGCATTTTTACTTTAAATGGTAATTCATTTCAACTAACATGCCTTATTTGTCAACATATGATTGGTTGCTAATTTATTTTCTAAATTCTTTTTTGAAAGTGCTGCTATAATTTCCGAACAAATAATTTAAAACACTTGTAAATTGCCCCTTCTCCTTTTATGAATATATAAAACATTTAAGTCGCATACCTTAAATAATTTTATATATCTATCAAAACACTTAGGAAAATTCTATCAAAATTTTCATAAATCACTTTTAATATGTTTTCTAACATATATAAATTTCTGACCCAAAATCATCATAAAATAGCCATAATTAACTTAAACCCAAATTAACTATTTTCTTCACTAGAAAATTCATAATAAATCCACATTAATTCAGAAAATTACGAAATTTGAAACCCATTTCCAAACTATCATTTCTGACCTTATCTTAAAATGGCAAGGCATTTGGATGTCATTTAATTGTCTTTTCAATCTAAAACTTATCATAAAACTTATATGAATTAGCAACAAGCATATATATCCATTTTAACAATAAAAACATGGCAATATACTTTGCAAAATATTCAGATCTAATCTAGAAATAAAAAACATCAAAAATATGAGATGTAACCTATTATTCACCTTTAGCTTGAGATTAAGGAGTCAAGATTTGATCTTTGATTAAGTTGACTAGCTTCTTCCTCTTGAAATCTTGTCTTGTTTTCCCTTATTGGTGGTCTGCCTCTTGTGTTTTTGTTTGTGAGAATGAACGTGTAAAATGAATGTATGCGAGGATTTAGGGTATAAGGATATTACTTATTCCTATATTGCCCTTGTCTACTTACCCTAACTTAATTCATTTTAATTCCCTTAGTTCATCTGTTTAATGGGCACGGCTACCCTCTAAATTCACAAATCTCAATTCCTTAATCATTTTACATTATTTCATTTAATTTACCTAATTAAATGTTCCTAAATAATGTTAATTAAAATTAGGGTTGTTGCATATACTAAAGGTAAATCATCATGGGATAAGTGTGCTACCTCATTTGGTTCATCGTCGTTGTCACATGGTTCTACAATCATACACATATTCGCCTCTTTTTTCTCACAATCAGTATTTTCTCCTCTTCTTCTTCACTCTCAACCCATGTGGCTGCAAACTCATTCTCTTCTTCTTCTTTGCTTTGTCTAGTCGATTCCGTGGACAATTTGGGTTGATTTAACATGGCTTCTTACATTTATGACATATGATTTCTTCCTCTTTGGAATCATCTAAAAATTTGACAATTTTGGTTTTTATCGATTGGTATTATTGATGGATTTCCATGATTTTGGGTCCACTTTTTGAATTGCTTCATCAATAGTGCTAGCTTAGCTGTAGCATTATCTTCTTCCTCCTTATCGGTTGAACTTTTTAAAGCAATAAATTTCTTTTTCAAATCACCGCTTTCACATTCTTCTCTGACTTTAAATTTCATCTCATAAGTAATGAGATTTCCTATTAGTTCCTCCAATTTAAGCGTCATTGGACTCCTGAATTACTGTCACTTTTGCTTCAAAACTTCTCGAGAGGATTATCATAATTTTTCGAACTATCTCCAATCCTGTGTACGTTTTTCCCAGCATTTTGGATTTGAATTAATTTGAAAATGGTTCATACGTTTCCATTTTATGTGACGCCCCACCTCTATACCCACGCTAACCAAGAACACTACGATGTAGTGCTGTCAATTAGCACGGAGAATAAGGCTGTGGAGGAGCGACCATCCATGTAACTTCTTTGTGCGAGCACCGATACGCCAGATAGAGTAGAATGCATATCCTTTAAGGAGGAAATCCGACATACCGATACAAACACAAAGCTATCACACGGTGGCTATATATATAATCTTCGGAAACAAACATAGAAATAATCATAACATAAATCAGTCACAGACATCCATATCACAAAGGCGGAAGAAGATATGAATAAACATATAACACATGAAAGTGTACATCAGAGTAGTGGTCGGAAAGATCCACTATAATACAAAAGAATAGATACACAACATAGAGTCTATATCTCAAATGTGTACAACCAAAAACTACTAATCTAAGTAGTTAGCCAAAAGTCAGAGTAATCCAAAAGAGAAGTCAAGCAGAAGCACCTGTAACATCTCGGTCTGACCCGAGTATTATTTATAAGAAAATAATAAACGGATCAGTCTAACTATAAATATCAGATGACATGATATAGGATAAGGGGTATGGCATAAACATATAATAACCATGATGGCATACTACTATAAGTATGTAAATGATAATCAACAAGGGATTAATCAATGTCACAAGAATCTTCTCAAAGATCCAAACACATAAAAAGGGTAATGACACACAAATTCACCAATACACAAAAACTGATATCATATCAGTGAAAACCACAAAAGTTGGTGAAGCACTAAATCCAGAAATCAACACACGAAATCCAGAACAAATCCCAGAAATCAACACACGAAATCCAGAAATCACTAAAAGGGGGGAAGTCCGAACACACGGACGAGAAGCTATCTCATGGAAGCTATCCATTTAATTTTTCCGAACACACGGATGGCCCGAAGGCAAGTCCGAACACACGGACGAAGTGACATCGCTCAATCGCTAGTCTAAATCACAAGAATGATCGTCATGATCATAAGGAAGTGTCAATCACACTAAGCTAGTAAATATATGAGTTTAGCTTCATGTCCCATAACCACTTGCTTAACTTAAATATTTACGAACAAACTGTAGATCTTCACTAGGAAATTGTCACAAAAGGGTTCAATCGAACAAGTCCAAGAGCTAACCGACGAAGTGAACGCAAGCGTTTCATACCACTCGTTTTACTAAGTCGTTTAAGTCGATTTCTCGTTCGAGTGAAGTAAAGGCTTATATATATTAGTAGATTGGAAATCGGTTTGAGAAAACGAACTTTTGATATTAAAAATAGTGTTGAAATCGATTTGATGAAAGAGTTTTGATATTTACTACTAGTATTAAAACCTTCATATCTTTAAAGTGACAAGTCATAAAACGATTGTTGGAACAATCTATCACAAAAATTCACATTCGGAGACGTGAATAAAATCCAAGGAAATCAGCTCAAAATGCATCAAAGTGGAAGTTCTGATGAATGCTTTTCAGATAAGATTGCCTACGCAGAGTAATACGGTACGACCTAGTGAAGGCAAGCGGTCCAGCGACCTAAGGAAAAATAGGTCATACGACCTAAGGAAATCGCGAACTAAAAAGACCAAGTGTAAGGTCGGCGACGACCTACGACTTACAGAGTCCTGCGACCTAAGTGGGATGCGACTTAGTGGGGCATAGGTCGGAGACGACCTACGACTTAAGGTCAAGCGACCTAAGGTAAATGGTCCAACGACCTAACTCGAACGACCTAGAGGGTCGAACGACTTAACTGGAGGATAAGTCGGAGACGACCTACGAGATATACTGGCCGACCTAACTCGAGCGACTTAAAGACTTAGCAGGGTCGAGCGACTTACGAGCTACGACCTAAGGTGACGAGGGGCGTTAGGTCGGAGACGACCTAACACTTGACTCGCGAACGACTTATGGAAAAGAAGCTTAGGTCGGAGACGACCTACGAGATAAGCCAGTGCGAGCGACCTAAAGTTTGCCTGGGGGATTATAGGTCGGCAACGACCTAACATTTTGCCTGGAGATTATAGGTCGGCAACGACCTAAGACTTAAGGGCGAACGACTTTTGCCTGGGGATTATAGGTCGGCAACGACCTAACGTTTTGCCTGGACGACCTAAGGAGTTAACTCGTGGACGACCTAGCGATGGCCAGAAACGACTTAAGGCCAGAAACTCACCAAAACGCCAAAATTTGTAGTTTTTCGCCAATCCAATCCAAACCAAATGCAAACAAACATGCTAAAGTGATGAGGGATCATCCCCAACAGTCCAATGACAATTATAGGCAAGATGTGAGATCAAAAATCTCACCTTTTCCACGAAATTGATGAAGATGAAGATTGAAAGCAAGGAGAAGCAATCCAAAGCTTGAATCCACAATCTTCTACTTGAATTTGATGTTGAATCTCGGATTTGCAATAGAATTTGAGTTGGGAGTTTTAATTTCTCATTCCCACCACCATTTTTGACAAAGCTTGAAGTGTTTGAACAAATGAGAAAGAGGGTTGGGCTGAACTAAAGGGGTGCAGTCCAAACCAAAGTCAAAGGCGGGAAAAAGTGCCGAAAAGTTCACTATCTCCAAACATATCGAAGTTTACACTTAAAAAGATCGCAAACGTCATTTTGAACTCAATGGAAGTGGTCTCGAGTCCTAATTTGACCGTATGCAAAAAGTAGCTTTTCGGACTAACATCCGACTAACGATAAAATATTTAAATATAAAATCGATAAATATGCGGGTTGTTACATTTTATTTTTGTCCTTCATCATTACAAAGTTCTCATATTCATTGCTGAACATGGCTAGATGAGATTCCTTGACCTACGATTACCTTCATGAGTCACTTTTAGTGTATGCTATATTTCCTACGTAGTCACACGGTGAGAAACGTGATTGTATTCAATTTTATCTAAGGCACAAATAATATAATTCATAGATTCTTCATTTTACCAGTATAAACTATGCCCGTTTGCATCCCGTTTATCTTTAGGTTTAGGAACTTCGTGACCGTCTATATTTACCATAGAAAGACTATAACCAGTTTTAACTATATCCCAAGCATCTATAGTATCTAGAAAAAATTTCATCCTAGTTATACAATATGAATAATCAGTACCATTAAACATAAGCGGCCCAATAACAGATAGTTCTTCAGGAAAAGCATTATTAAAACTAGCCATGGTTAAAGTGAGTTTAACAACCTTGCTTTGATACCGCAATTAGGATCGAATTAACCTTAGAGAGGGGGTGAATAGGGTTTATAATAAGGTGACAGAATAATAAAAATTATAGCACATATAATAACAAAGTAAATGTATAAATAAAAGCAACATGAAAATTTACCCAGCTTTGGTAGCACTTGCCTACTACCACCACCAAGATTTCTCCTAAAATTAAACAATCGACCATTTACGGAACCTATAAACTTGCGACAATCGCTTACCTAATTGTTCTAACCCTAAGCCCGAAACCTTGTCGCAACTCTATCCCGAGTTGAGAATTTTCCTAATTATGACCCATAGTTCAATCTTAGTAATAAAAATAGATTTTTAAAATGGATAAAGAAAAATATAATTATTAATAAAGTGGAACCCTAATTTAAGTTATAATATCTTAATTTAAGACAAAGAAAAAAATCGGCCCAAAAAAAGGATGCGGTCTTCTATTTTTCAGCCTATCTCTATTTTGCAAATCTGATCTCCTTCCTTTAGGGTTTCAATTCTGAAGCTGCCAATTGCAAATGAAATTTGAATTTCTCCATTGCTTCTTTGTTGATTTTTCTTTTCAATATGTTGGTGATTGATAGTTACTGCTGCTTCCTCGTCAAGTCTTGTAACGAACGGGCTTTTTGACCTTCGAAAATTAACAATAATACGTCCCCTGTATTGCGTGCCGAGCATTCAAGTGCCGGAAAGACCGATCGTTATGGGAAAGAAAGAAGATAGAAGATAAGAAGAAACTAAAAAATCACAGAATCTCACAACGCAACGGAGTAACATATATAAATCAATATAATTCTTTACAAAGTCATTTCCAAAATGATATATCAAAGTCATGCTAATACAATTCAACCCCTAGATAGTTATAACAACTGTCCCTATTTAACTAATACAACATTAGCATTCATCCATACAAGTTTGTTCTGGGACTGAACGAAATCGAAGGCACTACTTCTACTACATGCATTTTGGAATCACCCTCGGGATTAGTAGCTAGTAGCCCTTGCACTTCAATGGCTCCGTCTTCGATTCTATATGTTTCAAGATGTCTTTAATTCGAAATGCTTGAGTTGGATCGATGTAGTTTTTGGATAACATATCTGATCCCGGTCTCTTTGATTCAATAATTTCCGGTTAACTTAACTCCGGTTCTTTAGGAAATAAACATACAAAGGATAAGAGCAGAGATCACATCCTAACCGTTAGTGGAGGGATTTTCCTTATAATTTATCCTAGAAGAATGAAATGAGTTTATACTACTATATAACCCCACCAACGGTAACTGTACCATATAATTTATGTGTTTCTCCTCGATATTTCCAAAGTTAAGTTTGGTCCAGGTTTAATAGTCGATGATTTAACTATAAAATATGCAAAAATTCAAACATTGATCTAATTCCTTATGGGATGGACCAAGCCTTTATTAATTAATCTTTCATTAATTAAAACACTTCGCAAAGCTTGATCAAAAGATCTTTTGAAAACACTATTACTAAAACCCTTTACATTTCTTTTATATTTGGAAAATATTTTTACTTATCTCAAAAATATAAGTATTTACCAAAAACATTTGGAAAATTCCTTCTTCTCAAATTCCATATTAAATGGCCAAGAAATTCCCTTTTCAAAACATCACTTACTATAAAACCATTCACTTTATAAAACCCATTCACTTATCCCTTATGAAAAATTCTTTTATAAGTTCACTTCATATTTCAAACCTCCTTATAAATCTACAAACTAGATTTAAATTTCTTTTTTGAATCTCTAAGATGATTTATAAAATCTCTTCCATGTTTAAAACTCTTTATAAAATTTCCTTTATAAAATATCTTTGACAATACAGAATATCCTTTACAAAATCTCATTTTAAATCACTTTTAAATAAACCATTTTACTTAGTAAAACCTTTTTTATAAACAAGTTATTATTTATAAATACTTTTATAAAATAATTATATAACTTGAAAATAGTTTATAAAATTTTAAACCCCAAACTAATTAAAGAATTAGAGATAATTTTAAAACCATACTTTATAATTTCAAAAAAGAGGCTTAGCAATCCCATGGGTACTTATTTAAGTTACCATGTAGTTTCAATTTCACTTTCAAGTCATTCAACAATTTTATTTACATAAGTCAACATATATGTAAATAAACTTTATATCCAAATCAGGGAATAACATGTCAATATTAACTAACCAGTATAAACATGTCCAAATAACATAATAGCAAGATGGTGATTTGTCATGCTAAATAGATGTCCAAACAAAAATCAATTCATAGCAGAATGGGGATTTATTTTACTAATACATGTCCACACAAACAACCATTACATTATAACAGAACGGGGATTTATTCCGCTATCAGATGTCCAAAGAATTCGATCAATCAATATTATAGTTCATTCGCAGTTGTTTGACTACTTAGTAGTATCTACACTAGAATCCCTTGTGTTTAAAACCATCTTTGTAAAGAAGTTCTTTTAAAAACAGTTTGATTCTTGGGAAAACAAAGGATATAAAACTTAAAATTCCTTTTAAAATAATTAACTACAAGTCAAACCCTTTATTAAACCATAATTGGACTTAATTAAATTTTAACTTAATTTAATTACTAATTCAGAAATAATTAAACCTTAAATAAATAAATAAACAATACTTAATTATTAAATAAATAATTGAACCCTAATCAATCCTATATTAATTATTAAATAATAATTTAAACCTTCATTAGTAATTAAATATTAATAAATCTGAAATAATTAATTAATATTTTATTAAAAATTTAAATATTAAACTAAACCTTTATTTAAAATAATTAAATCTTAATTAAGTTTTAAATTAAATCCTTAACTTAAATTTAACTTGATTAGTAATTAACTGATAATTAAACCCTTTATTTAATCAATAATTAATTAAAATAAATTATATACTTAACTCATAATTAATTTAAAATTTTGATTAACTTAATAATTAATTAAAATTAATTTTAACTTTAAAACATAACTAATTCGTACTAATCTTCACTCAATTAAAATTAATAAACCTTGTTTAATCTTAGTTAATTAACAATTACTAAACTTAATTAATTAATAATTACTTGTTTAAAACTTATTTAACTTTTTGAAACATTTTTAAAACATTTTTATTAAGTTTAAAAAACATTTTAAAAATATTTTTAATTATGAAAACTAATTTTTGTAAACATCGGATTTTTAAGCGAACTGCATCCATAGCGACTATTGCTATGGATGCCATTACTAGAAATTGGTCCTTAGCTTTTCTTTTTAAAGCTTAACACCTTAATGCTTACTAACTTTTCGAAACATAAGTAAGTATTTGAAAACTAATACCAAGTTTAAAACTTTTAAAATGATTTTTAATTTAAACTAAACCCATGGTTTTCACGTAAGGATTTTGTTTTTCGCTAACCCACACCAAGATGTTAACTTTTCTTTTAGTATATAACATATACCATATCCATTCACAAACACACATACCACACCATATACATGAAGCAAATTCATAACTTTACATACAATAACAACATCCAAACTTCAAACTCAAGTCTAATATAACTTGTCCTCCAAGCATCCAAATATATAACAATACCACAACATTTGTTTAAACCAAACATTTAACAAGATTAACAATACATATAATACTATAAATTTTCAACTTAAATAAAGCTTAAATCTTTAAATTAAACCAAGAAGTTTACTCACCAAAAGCTTGGAAAATCACATAAAAATCACTCGGAAATGGGTCATTTTCTCACTGATTTTTCATCATGTTACTCTCGAAGTTTGGACAAGTCATAAAAAGAAAAGTTTTAGTAAATTCTTTTCTCTAAAATTTGTAAAAAAATCACTTAATTTCGATTTGTTTTGAGGGAGATATGGTCAAAAGAAGGAGTGGTATTTTCTGGCTTGAAAATATGGGTCCAAAAATAAGTCAGAAAGAAATGCACATTTTGACTCAATAATATTCGAAATTCGAAAAAGTAATTCAAATGAAAGTTGTACCCACTAGAATACTATATGGTTTGAAAAAATAAAATCTTGATTTGAAGTAGTACGGAGAAAGTTATGGCTGAATAAGGTGGGAGGAAAATGGAGAAGTTTTTAAAATGAAAAGGAGGAGATTAAACAAGTTTAAAATTATTTTAAAAGTTTAAACTTGGATTTTTTAAAAACTTAAAATTATGAATGGAAGCCATTAAAAGGTTTCACAAAGCTTTTAGAAAGATGAAGACTTTTGGAAAAAATGGAAAAAGTGAAAAGAATAAGGGAAAAGAAAATGGAGAAATACTTTTATATAAAATGCATAAAGGGAATTACCATTATACCCTTGTCTTTTGCCCTCCATTTATATGCTTCCACCTCATAACCAAGCCTCCTACCCTTGTACTCACGCCACTATAGCCTCCTCCCCTTTCAAACCAAAGCCAACATGCCATAAATGCATGTACTTAATGTTTAAACATGTTTCCATGATGTGATGTTTACTTTTATATAATTTAATATTATATTATCTTAAGTGTGTATATATATATACATACATACACTTCACTAATGCATACATGAATACATACATATCCTAATTTATTTCTAAATGAATTTTTATATACTTATGCTAGTTTGATTACAACATTTTCTATAATTTTTAGCCGATGAAAATTCGAAAAACGAATTCTGGTCACATTTTCTATTTTTCATCGAACTATATATTTTTATAAATAAAATTTTAAAAATATTGCAACATCATTATTTATCATTTAAAAGATTTTTATTTTCATTATAAAACCTATATATGGAATATTTAAAATTAGTTAAATATTCGCAAATTAAAATAGTGAAATTTCGGGTCATTACATCCTTCCCCCTTAAAAGAATTTTTTCCCTAAAATCACACTTGAACCTAACCCAGAAAACACTTAACACTATACATCAGTTCGTATGATGAACATAGATCATTCTTATACAAAAATATGATTCGATCACTACTCGAATACATATCTTCACTTCCAAACTAGTATAGCTCACCTGATTCTCTAGTGCGGACTCTGATCAGGCTCCTTGATTTGGAACCTCTGTTCTCCTTACATAGTTGTAACTATGATAGAAAACTTTGGTCCCATACCAAAAATTCTCATCAAGTGCACGCAGTCAAAAATCGAGTAAGAGATCCTTATTTGGAACGGTGTGAAACATCTCAAAGCCATGTACTCGAATCTTAGATCATAACTATATGAAATGAGAAATGATCTACATCCAACTTACGCATTTATTTAATTGGTTCTCCATAATACCAATTTTATTACCTCTAATTTTTTGGAAAACATTTCACAAAACTAAACTTAGATTCAACTTGTATAATACTCCACTACATCCCAGTTTTATTTCAAAAACTTTTGAATTGAAACAATATATGTATGTAGGTAATATATATGTAGCCCGAGTAACTCCAAAATGATACTAAGGAACTGGGTACTACCAAAAAGTATCATACACTCTCTTATCAAGAAGAGTAATACTCAAGAGAAGTGTTTACCACCCGAACACATCTCTTCCCCACTTTTAATTTATTTCGAGCCACTCGAACTAGTTAACTTCAAAATATTTCTTTTATTTCAAAATACTTTACATTTTTTCGACAAAACATTTATCACCAACTTTCTTTAGGCTCGTTCGGGTTTGAACTTGTTTCATTTGTACAATGCTAAAGAGAATAATTTACTAAGTACCCAACAACATTCACCTAGGCAAACATTCGATTGTTACTTAGAAGATCATTATGATTATCATAAAACAATCAAGACTCATTCTCCCTAACCAATCCAAAGAAAACACTTCTTACTTAACCCTTTCAATCCCAAAATCTTATATTTGAGCCAAAAATATTTTCAAATAATACTATTATTATTTTTCCAATCCTTGAAATCCATTTTTAAAAAGTCCCGGGATTTTAGTCCTTAAATTTCAACTTAAATTCTTTTTAAATAAAAGACACCTTCTTATAAATTCATTTTATAAGGTCAACTTTTATAAAACAATTTTTTTTAATTTATTTCAAAATATGCTTATTTTCATAAACATCTTTCATTAAATTAATTTTTACCCCAACATTAAGATCAAACATCTTATAGTCAAATTGTGAAACTTAATTCACAAGGTGTTCATCTCAAAGTTTTTCCCAATTCCTATCTACCCAATCCAAATCTTAAAAAGGGAAGCTACTTGTACACACTAACAACAGTCAATGCTCAACTGGATGAGCATGACTAACATACCTTAAAATATTATTATCTCCTAACAAACAACACCTCAAAAATACTATACTATACTATTTTTGAAAATCATTCTTTATATATAAAATATATTCTGGGTAAAATTATTTCATTTACCTAATTTCAAAACAATATTATGTCAGTTGTTCTTTTTAAGTGTTTAGGAATCTCTATCGACAACGTTGATCAAGCACGTTGACCAGAATTCATATGCCGCTTAATGGATCAAACAACACAATATAAAACATTTTATATCACTACAAAATACGCCCTCTAATATATTACACACTTAGACTCATCATAAAGTATTCCATTACATTATCTTTTAATGAGTTGCCCTACCAAAGCCAAGGTTCTTGCTTAACCTTGTGCTCTAATACCAGATGTAACGAACGGGCTTTTCAACCCACGAAAATCGACACTAATACGTCCACTATATTGTGTGTTGAGCATTCAAGTGCCGAAAAGGCCGATCGTTATGGGAAAGAAAAAAGATAGAAGATAAGAAGAATATAAATAATCACATAATCTCACAACACAACGGAATAACATATATAAATCAATATAATTATTTACAAAGTCATTTCCAAAATGATACATCAGAGTCATACTAATATAATTCTACCCTTGGATAATTATAACAGTTGTCCCTACTTAACTAATACAACATAATATAATACAGCGGAAACCAGATAATAACTAGCTATCGATTAAGCATCCTGCTCCAAGCTCCTCCAAAATGCATCCGTGGAAACCTGAACTACTTGGTTGCCCATAAAAATTTGAGCACCCAAGAGTTTTAGGGAAAGAAAATAAACATCCGGACCGGACATGGGTCTTGGATGAGTAAACTCAATAACTGAATTACTATGTTTAAAACCCTTTTAAAATAAAAGGTATCTTGTAAGACCACGTCGTACATAAACACGGACGGGTTTTTGCCTTATGATAACCAAAACACTTTATATAGAAATCTAGTGATATTATCATAATGTCTAATGGTTCAAATAAAATCATAATGTCTAAGAGTACAAAGTAAATATATAAAATAGCTAAAATGCTTGCATATCACATTCCAACATAGTTGGGCACAATCAAAATCATAATGGCTCGTATTGGAGATTGGATTCCATACTATGGCAAGGTAAGGACTACCTTCTGATGGTACACCTTGAGAAAATGCACCGATGCCAACACAGAACTGGCTGCCCCTTTAACATGGCACACCGGATTACCTTATCCTCCTTTTGACACCGAGGCCTTATACTACCAAGTTTTTTGCATACAAACCAACTCTGAACAGGGACAATCTAGAATGAGATGACGACTCCTAATGGTAACTAACCACATAGCTCTGCTGCATATCCCGTTTTTGCAATTTTTTCGATCTGTGAAGCTTGTGAGGTCACGTCTTTACCTTTATTTTTGGAAACCCACTTGGAATGCTGACACTTCCCTCCAAGCATTTTTGCAACATTAGCATTCATCCATACAAGTTCGTTCTAGGACTTAACGAAATCGAAGGCACTACTTCTACTACATCCATTTTGGAATCACCCTTAGGATTAGTAGCAAGCAGCCCTTGCACTTCAATGGCTTCGTCTTCGATTCCACACGTTTCAAGATGTGTTCAATTCGAAATGCTTGAGTTGGATGGAAGTGGTTTTCGGATAACACATCTGATCCCGATCTCTTCGAAACAACATTCGATAATTCTAGGTAAACTCAACCTCGGTTCTTTAGAAAATAAACAAACAAAGGATAAGAGCAGAGATCACCTCCAAACCGTTAGTGGATGGATTTTCCTTATCATTTATCCTAGAAGAACAAAACGAGTCTATACGTACAGCATAGCCCCACCGACGGTAACTATACCATATAATTTCCGTGTTTCTCCTAAATATTTCCAAAATTAAGTTTTTGTCCAGGTTTGATAGTCGGTGATTTAATTGTCAAATATACAAACATTCAAACATAAATTTAATTCCTTATGGGATGTACCAAGCCTTTATTAATTAGTCTTTCATTAATTAAAACACTTTGCAAAGCTTGGTCAAAAGATCTTTTTAAAATAATATTCCCAAAACCCTTTACATTTCTTTTATATTTGGAAAACATTTTTATTTATCTCAAAATATAAGTATTTACCAAAAACATTTGGAAAATTCCCTCTTCTCAATTTCCATATTAAGTGGTCATGAAATACCCTTTTCAAAACATCACTTGTTATAAAACCATTCACTTTATAAAACCCATTCACTTATCCCTTATAAAAATTCTTTTTATAAGTTCGCTTCATATTTCAAACCTCCTTATAAATCTTATAAATCTTCAAACTAGATTTAAATTTATTTTAAAAATCTCTAAAATGATTTATAAAATCTCTTCCATGTATAAAACTCTTTATAAAATTTCCTTTATAAAATATCTTTGACAATACAAAATCTCACTTTAAATCACTTTTAAATAAACCATTTTATTTAGTAAAACCCTTTTTATAAACAAGTTATTATTTATAAATACTTTTATGAAATAATTATATAACTTTAAAATCATTTATAAACTTTCAAACCCTAAACTAATTAAAGAATTAGAGAAAATTTTAAAACCATACTTTATAATTTCAAAAAAGAGGCTTAACTATCCCATTTGTACTTATTTAAGTTACCATTTAGTTTCAATTTCACTTTCTAGTCATTCAACAATTTTATTTACATAAGTCAACATATATATAAATGTACTTCATATCCAAATCAGGAAATAACATGTCAATATAAACTAACCAGTATAAACATGTCCAAATAACATAATAGTCGGATGGTGATTTGTCTTGCTAAATAGATATCCAAAAAATTCAATCAATTTACAGGAGAATGAGGATTTATTCTATTAACACATGTCCACACAAACGACCATTACATTGTAGCAGAACGGGGATTTATTCTGCTACTAGATGTCCAAACAATTCGATTAACATTATAATTCATTCACAGTTGTTTGATTTGACGACCCACCTTTCTAACCCCTAGGAATTACACTTAACACATCCTCGGCATTCGTGTGTTGATGCCCAAGAATCGAAAAGATGAATCATCGTGGGGTGAAAAAAAGAACAAAATAGAAAACCTCACAACAAAACCACTAAATAAAACATAACAGTAAATAGTAGATCGGATACTCCTTAACAGGGAGTTATCAGAGTTACACAAAAGTGCTAGAAATTATCTTAGGCAGTTATAACATCCTGCCTTTACAAGTGCAGAAACAAAATACACTTACACAAACTAGATAATACAGTGGAATAAGTAACTAAGAAGATGAAAAGCCTCCTGTTAAGGCGCCATCTTCAAAAGAGCCCAACAAAGACCTGATACTCTCGGACTACTCAAATAAAATGAGTACTCAAAAGTTTAGGGAAAAACAAATAACTCGAGTCAGGCGTTATGTCTGGTATGAGTAAAAAATTTAAACAATGGTTATGAAATTAAACATAAAACATGTGACACCATGCCGCTGATCATGGAAGGGGCTTACTCTCACATAAATCAACATCCAAACGTAAAAAATGGATAAATAATTAAACACCATGAAGAGTGATTGACTCTTTTTGGTGTAAATAAGGAGATAAATTTGAAGGTTCGAATCAAATAAGAAAATGAAAATATCCAACAAATGACTAGGAAGGTGCAACACTCTTGAAGTATGCCTATAGTAATATACTTTTGAGAAGCTCATATACTCCGTGACACTTCCTGGAAATGTACCAGCCAGACCCCGCCAAACCTTAACGAGTATCTGAATACTTCACATCTAAATGCGCAAATAAATCCGATCTAGATGAGATGTGAAAATACCCTAATGGGACCAACCCTACATAGCTGGATGTCCTTTCATGCTTTGGGATCAGTCATTTACTGACAAAGAATTAGCAAAGCTCAACAGATCAACAAATCGTCTTAGAATGACAATAATAAAGGAGCTGAAGTAACCGATAGCTGAGGAACCAACTATCGAGGATGTAAAACGAACGTATATGGAAATTAAGTCTTTAATACTCATCACCACTCATCGAATTCAAACTTATACTATTTCTTGGTTAACAATAATACCGGACAAGTCAAGGTAGTGTTACCTCAAAATCATGTCCCACGATTATTCATAACTTTCAAAATAGCGACAAGTCTACTTCTTTGATGTTTAGTGCTAATTATACAAATAAATCATTTCCATACAAGTGAATCGCTTTACGAAAATTAATTCATTTCCATAAACAATCCAAACTTTTCCTTTAAAAGCCCGAATCCCTACTTGGCTTCACATTAAAAGTATTAGCTTTAAATACATTATCAAAGAGTTTACTAACTTCCAAACATCATTATGAAAAGGATTTATCGACTTAAAACATCCTTATACATTGATTAATTAACTTTAAAACTATGTTAACTAGTTAATTAATTTCACTACGCCATAGATGACCTTGTGCAACATTTTTGCAAGGTGTTGCCAGCTAAAATGTTGCGACAGCTATAAAATTTTGGTCCTACCGCAACGTTGTATTTTTGGTGTTACCTTAGCCATAAAAATGTGTTGCTCTAGCCAAACAAGTGTAACACGATGCAAAATTTTTATATAGTGTTGCTATAGATATATTCTAATTAAAAAAATTAAAAAAAATTACACCTCAGCGATCCACACCATTAGTTAAAACAAAATCTCAACCATTCATCCACTATCTACTACGTTTCCTTTATTTTCCGCTGACATTTTCATTCGCGCGCTTCCTTTTCATTTCATTCTCCCCCAAATCGTATAAACAAAAATTAGGGATTTTTGTTCTACCTCGATCTATTCCTTTTTGCCTTAATTTCCTATTCCTCCAGCAGAGCCTGTAATCGCAACTCCAATCCACATCTTCTAATTCGCATCGTGCTTAGGGATTGCAAGTGGAAAATCTGTTCGTCAGTGGTGACTTCGAGATTCAGAAATTGATGAAATCGCAACTCCAATCGTGCTTAGGGATTGCAAGTGGAAAATCTGTTCGTAAGTAGCTCTGATTTATTTCTTTGAAATTCTTGGGATGATTTGTGTTGTTTCGATGCGTTTGCTAGTGATGAAGTAGGTGTAATTTATATGGCTTTCGAACCCTAATTTCTCTGATTTCACGAAAGCTTCGGTCTTGATTGTTGCGTTGAATTCTTTGAGTTGAATGATTTTTCCCTTGCACATTTGGGTCTTCTCGTTTTATTTGTAAAAAAATGTATATAAATTGGACACGATCTTAAAATTAGTTAAGTCATGTCTTACAAAAATAATAGTTTGTTATTACAAATGAATTTGTGCCTGCTTATGCATCTGAATTAACCGTTCACAGATGTAGCACGAATAGTGTTTGTTAAAATTAACCTGACATCGGTAAATACAACTTAATTAACAATATAATGCTGCAACCATAAAAAAGAGTACTCAATCTACAAATATAATGATGTGTATGCAAAAGTAGTGAGGGATAAAGGAAGTTTACTGATGCATGGTTGTTGAAGTTTGATATTGGTTTGCTTCTGGAAGGATTATGGTGCAGGAGTACTGTTGGATTTGGGTTTGAGGTGATTTGTGGAGGTGGAGATGGCGAAGATACTATTTCTTGATATTGCAAGTGAAAATATATGATTTTATTAAAATTGTAAACCTAAGTATTCCAACAGTGTCTGTGTGAAATCAATTTCTCTATTTTGAATAAATGTTAACATTGAACAAGTTAATGCAATAGAAATTAAATCCAACGTTTAGTATATAGAACTCATGTATAGGCTATTATTGTACGGATACGATGATACCTCGTCATCTCCCTGTGAAGCTTTGTCAAAACATGGACGACATTCCTAAATACTCATACAACATTATTAGCCTATGGGATAAACATGTAGATTTATATTTTGTAGTTAATGGATAATACTCTTGAGTAATTTATTATAGTTAGTGGATAATAAACATGTAATCTCAGTTTTCTTATAATAAAGAACTACAGTTTCACTTTATTATAGCTTTGACATCCGAAATTGGTTACTTATAGTCATATGGATTATTGAAATAATAATTTTGGATAACACAGTCTTTGTTGTATCACTGATTAACAAGAAATTTGGAGTTTGACTTATTGCTTATGATATTGTACTGTTGTTTAAGTATTGGCATGGTATCATGCTAATATTGAGAATTTATTTTAATATGAATCCATAACTATCACGCAACTCATCTTATGATTACAAAAACCTACAGACCACTAACATTATATTATTTAAAATGTGTGCACCATTTAATCATAAAAAGCTCAGAATTAATAGTTATTGCTATCCTGAATATCTTAATAATTAGATCTTCTAATTACGTTACTCAGTTTGTGGTTATATCGAAGAAACATCAAAAGAGTTAACATCATTACAATAGTAATAAATATAACAGTTGCGTCAAAATATGTTTACATCTCGCTTTGAAGAAACAAGTGGTTGTGTGTCCTCATTTCTGTTTCTAAATTTGTTCTATGCAAGGCATAATTTTTTTTAAGTGGTTGTGTGTCCTTATTCCAGTATTCTAAGTTTTAAGACATAAAAATAACTAGATGGAAAACTTTTAAATGCAACTGCATCATACCATATAGTGAACTTGCTCAGGTACTGGATGCAAACCCTTTACATGTTAAAGCTTCATATCGACGTGGTACATCTAAATTAGATATGTTGTAATACTAATCACTTCCTATATTGGCAGAATACTCTAAGCTAGCCTGCTAGCAGAGTGCTTATGTTGACCTTAATTTTTTTAAATGTTTATAGGCATACCAGGTTGTCCATCTTTTTATATTAATTTCATTATTGCAATTTTGTATATGCTTTCCTAGCATAGATTCCTTAAGAGTAAAATCTCCTGGTGATTCATAATCAACATTATTGTGTGCTCAGGTGTTTCATTGAAGACACAAGAGCTGTATGCTCTTGTGTTTGCTTCACCGTATTTAGACATTTTCACTGATTTCATCTCAGTGTATAATACGGTTATGAAGCTGATCTTCTTGGGAAGTTCATTTTCAATTGTTTGGTACATAAGGCGACACAAGATAGTTCGAAGATCATATGATAAAGAACACGACACATTTCGCCATCTCTTTCTCATATTGCCTTGCTTTTTGTTATAAATGAGAAGTTTACTTTTAAGGAGGTAAAACCCCAATTAAGCGCAATGAAATTTTAACTAACATTATTAAAAAATTCTTTATAATTTTTCTATATCTATGCTGCTGTTGCTGCAGCATGTAATGTAATGTGAAGTATATTGTGACTGTTGTTGTCAGGTTATGTGGACGTTCTCCATATATTTGAAGGCTGTTGCTATTCTTCCTCGGCTTGTTTTGTTACAAAGGACAAAGAATATCGACAACTTGACCGGGCAATATGTTTTCTTCCTTGGGTACATTATCATTTAATTTGTAGTTATTGAATCATTCACCACTTACTGTTGTGGACAGTGTCTTTCTAAATAAATCGCCATTTTTGGCTATAGTCGCAAACTGAAATCAAAATGTTGTATCTACAGTGCATACAGATTGTTGTACATCCTCAATTGGATTTACCGCTACTTCACTGAACCACATTATGTGCATTGGATAGGTACGAAACTTCCACAAATTCCTTGCTTACATTCCAAATATAAGTATTGTTCCTTTTGTAGTATTAACATATGTTTTACCTATTTCCAATTTCAGCTTGGATATCTGGACTTGTACAGACTCTTCTTTATGCTGATTTCTTTTATTATTACATAATCAGGTATGAATACAATCTGTAAGCAAACTTCAATTATCTTGTCATCTCTATTTCATTTTTTGTTATTGACATTGTGTTACAACATGAAAATCTTGTATTATTCACAAAAATAATAAGAAGATTTTTGTATTATTCTGAAATAGGTGATAAACAAAACCCTTCGATTCAGAAACGTTGTAAACTTTCTCCATCGGAAGGCGATTAGAGATGTACATTACAAATGCTATGGAAGTAGTTGAAGATTCATTGTATGAGTCGGTATGAAACTGTATATGTGATGAGTGAACTGAGTGATGTAGTGAGGAATATCTGTATATGTGAATATCAGTGTCATATATCATTGAATTGTAAAATAGCGGAGTCAGGAATTTGCACTATTTCAAATGTTGAAATAAAATATTCATTTAAATAAAATACCGTTTGAATATCAAATTCTGTGCAATAGCATTTTATTAAATAAATATTTATTTCTATTAAAAAATGAAATATGCTCTACATTGTGGAACCCACAAGATGTGGGCCCCACAATTTCAGAAAGTTATTATCTATAGCAACATTTTTGGAATGTTGCTACAGATACCTATGGGTGTTGCTATAGACCCAAATAGGGTTCTATTGCAACAATATTACTTATGTTGCCTTAGATAGTCAAAATGTTGCCTTTGAGGTCTAAGGCAATGACAAAAATTGCATCACCCGAAAAGTGTTGCCATAGACCTATGGCAACATTTTTTGGGCCTGACCCAACATTTTTTTATGTTGCAGAAGGCCGTTTATGGTGTAGTGAATTTACTTCAATAACCTTTAATTAAAAAGTGGTAAATCTCCTTTAAAACTTTATTAATTCAATTAATTAATAATATAATTAATTAAATAACTAAATAATAATTAAATATCATTACTTATAAGTGATGAATTAATTTAAACTTTATTTAAGAAAAATATTTATTTAAGGTTAAACGGATTTATTAACTTTTAAAAGTCATTAATTAAAAAGGTTAATTAATTTTAAAATATCATTAATTAATAAATTAACTAGTCTTAATCCATCATTATCCAAAGATTAATTAGCCTTAAACATCACTAAATAAAATGATTAATAAAAATTAAAACATCATTAACTAAGTAATTGGTTGAATTTAAAACACCTCATTAATAAGTTAATTAGTTGACCTTAATCTTTATTAATTTAAATAATTGACTAAATAATTAATTAAATTAAATAATCATTATTAAAAATATTTAATTATTTTTCGAAATAGCATTAATCAAAAACTTGCTTAACTTGTAAAATAATTCCAAGCATGATAATGAAACCAAACGGTTTCGATAAATGGTGATTTCCCGAAAGTGCCCATATAGCGACTATCGCTATACGGGCAGTTCAGAATTCAAGCATATGACATTTGCAACATGACTATAGATCACATAACAAAGAAATGAGCATACATACATGATGGTTTACAATAACATAACATATATCAAGCATTTAACAGCAATAGCATTAGTTTTACTACTAGATTTCCATATAACCAATGATTCGCTTATTAACTTTCCAAAGCGACTATCTTTCAAGCAACAAACCAAACCATCAACCAAACCATTATTACAATTATATAACAAGCATTCAATAGCTACAAATATGGGCTTGAATATAGTTTAAACTTTATGGTTCAAAAATGGAAGCTTTACTCACCAAAACGATTACCGATTTCTACCGAACTTCTCTAAACGCTAAGCAAACTTCCTTAACTTGGATTTATGCACTTGTGTGGGCTTGTAGGGTGCAATATGGCTCGGCCAAAGGAAAATTTTGGCTTGGCCTTGGCTATATTGGACTTGACCTAAAAGTAATGAGGTGGAGGTGACCTTTGTTTTGGTAGAAGAGTGTTTGTATGTGTGTGTATATGGAGTTTAAATTGATGTTTGGTAGTGTATTCACTAGTTTTTGATTTTGGAATCTCTCTTGGAAGCCATGGAAGTGTTAATGTACATGAAGAGATAATAAATGAAGATGGGAATGAATATGTAAAGTAAGAACAAAGTATGTGTAGTGGTATTTATAGGCAAAGGATGGAGTATTAATTTAATTTTAATTAAAACATTAAAATATACTAAATGTTGTCATGATACATGGAGGCCATGCCTCTCCATCATCATAGGTGCACGCACACCCACCATTAACCCCCCATTCACCATGCCTTGTGTACTAACCTAGCTAGCTTAGGTTATGGTTAAGTACTTCCTTAGGTTGCTTAAGTTTTATTTTATATTTTTAAGTCAAATCTTGTTTTATTTTATTTTAAACATGGTTTATTTATTTTAACATTATCATTAACCTATCACATGAGATATGTGCATGTGTGTGCATGATACCAAAATGTGCACAACGTTTTCGATGACTTTCCGATGTCGAAAAGTCGAATTTTCGAAAACCGTTTATCGGTCACATTTTCCATTTTTATTTGAACTATTTATTTTGGTAAACAAAATTTAAAATTGATTTTAATATCATTAATTAATATTTAAAATATGTTTATTTGATATTTAAATCCATTATTGAAATATTTAAATATTATTTAAATATTCAAATACAAAGCGATTAATTTACGGTTCGTTACATTTGACTACTTAATAGTATCTACACTTGAATCCCTTGTATTCAAAACCATCTTTGGAAAGAAGTTCTTTTAGAAAAGTTTGATTCTTGGGAAAACAAAGGATTTAAAACTTAAAATTCCTTTTAAAATAATTTACTACAAGTCAAACCCTTTATTAAACCATAATTGGACTTATTTAAATTTTAACTTAATATAATTACTAATTTAGAAATAATTAAACCTTAAATAAATAATTAAACAATAATTATTTATTAAATAAATAATTGAACCCTAATTAATCCAATATTAATTATTAAATAATAATTTAAATCTTCATTAATAATTAAATATTAATAAATCTGGATTAATTAATTAATTAATCTTTAATTAAATATTTAAATAATAAATCAAACCTTTATTTAAAATAATTAAATCTTAATTAAGTTTTTAATTAAATCCTTAACTTAAATTTAACTTGATTGGTAATTAATTAATAATCAAACCCTTTATTTAATCAATAATTAATTAAAATAAATTGTACACTTAACTCATAATTAATTTAAAATTTTAATTAACTTAATAATTAATTAAAATTAATCTTAACTTTAAAAGATAATTAATTAGTACTAATCTTCACTCAATTAAAATTAATAAACCTTGTTTAAACTTAGTTAATTATTAATTATTAAACTTAATTAATTATTTAAAACTTATTTAGCTTTCTAAAATATTTAAAAACATTTTTATTAAGTTTATAAAATATTTTAAAAACATTTTTAATTGTGAAAACTAATCTTTTTAAAAAATCGGATTTTTTAGCGAACTGCATCCATGGAGACTATCGCTATGGATGCCATTAATTGAAAATTGGTCCTTAGCTTTTCTTGCTAAAGCTTAACACCTTGATGCTTACTAAGTTTTCAAAACATAAGTATGTGTTTGTAAACTAAAACCAAGTTTGAAACTTTTGAAAATGATTTTAATTTAAACTAAACCCATGGTTTTCACATAAGGATATTTTCTTCGCTAACCCAAACCAAGATGCTAACTTTTCTTTTAGTATACAACAAATACCATATCCATTCACAAACACACATACCACACCATATACATAAAGAAAATTCATAACTTTACATACACTAACAACATCCAAACTTCAAACTTAAGTCTGATATAATATGTCATCCAAGCATCCAAATATATAACAACACCACAAATTTGTTTAAATCAAACATTTAACAAGATTAACAACACATATAATACTAAATTTTTTTGGCTTAAATACGGTTTAAATCTTTAAATTAAACTAAGAAGTTCTCACCGAAAGCTTGGAAAATCAGACAAAAATCACTCAGAAATGCGTCATCTTCTCACTAATTTCTGATCATGTTACTCTCGAAATTTGGACAAATCTTAAAAAAAGTTTTAGTAAATTCTTTTCTCTACAATTTGAAAAAAATAATCACTTCATTTCAATTTGTTTGGAGGGAGATATGGTCAAAAGAAGGAGCAGTATTTTTGGGCTTGAAAATATGGGTCCAAAAATGAGTCAGAAAGAAATGCACATTTTGACCCAATAATATTCGAAATTTTAAAATGTAGTTCAAATTAAATTTGTACCCAGTGGAGTTTAATATGGTTTGAAAAAAGAAACTTTATTTGGATTAGTATGGAGGAAGTTATAGCTGAATGCAGTGGGAGGAAAATGGAGAAGTTTTTAAAATGAAAAGGAGGAGATTAAACAAGTTTGAAATTATTTTAAAAGTTTAAACTTGGATTTTAAAAACTTAAAATTATGAATGGAAGCCATTAAAAGGTTTTATGAAGCTTTTAGGGAGATGAAGACTTTTGAAAAAAAATGGAAAAAGTGAAAAGAATAAGGGAAAAGAAAATGGAGAAAAGCTTTTATATAAAATGCATAAAGGGAATTACCATTATATCCTTGTCCTTTGCCCTCCATTCATATGTTTCCACCTCATCACAAAGCCTTCTCCCCTTGTACTCAAGCCACCATAGCCTCCTCCCCCTTCAAATCAAAGCCAACATACCATAAATGCATATACTTAATGTTTAAACATGTTTCCATGATGTGATGTTTACTTTCATCTAATTTTATATTATATTATCTTAAGTATATATATACACATAAATAAATACACTTAACTAATGCATACATGAATACATACATATCCTAATTTATTTCTAAATGAATGTGTATATACTTACGCTATTTTGATTACAATATTTTCGATAACTTTTACCAATGAAAATCGAAAATTCGGAAAACGAATTCCGATGACATTTTCTGTTTTTCACCAAACTATATATTTGTAACAAAATTTTAAAACTATTTCACCCTCATTATTTATCATTTAAAAGAGTTTTATTTTCATTATGTAACCTATATGTTGAATATTTAAAATTAATTAAATATTCTCAAATCAAAGCAATGAAATTTCGGGTCGTTACAAGTGTTCTCCGATTGATACTTTGGTATGATTTTTGATTTTTTTGCTTTATTTGTTTCGAACTTGACTTCACACTAATTTTTTGATGGTGACATTGCTACTTATAGAGAAGGATTTGAAGAAATGATCCTATCTGATTCAATATAGTTCGAAATATTTGGCTTTGATTATTTCGGTATTAATCCTGGCTGTTGATTTCTTTTGATCGATTCTTGTTTTGTGATCGTTAAATTGTTCGCTCCTGAATTTTGATTTACTCTCATTTGAGAATATTGACATACTCAACTTTGGATTTACTATTTTTATTTTCTTTTGAATTTGAATTTGTTTCAGATAGCACGTGCTTGAGAAATCTGACTTCTTCAATCTTTGGTTATGGCCTGACTTTGCACTTAATTATTTCAGAAGTCTTCTCCTAACTGATTTTGAAGGTGATATATATATATATATATGTATACATATATTCATATATATGTATATATGTATGTTTTTGAAAATTTTCTTTAACCGATGTAAGCTTTCTTTGAAACTTGTTTAACTTGCTGTTTCACTTTTGCATTGCTTTGTGTTGTTTATGTGTGTTCTGATTTTGCTGGTCTTGTGCGTGTGTGCATTCATTTGCTGTTTCAAACTTTTAGGCATACATCTTGCTGCAGTACTGGATTGCATTTTGATGCTTAGTTGACTTTCCCTTTTGCTTGCCTTATGCTTGCTGTCTTTATGTTTGTGTGTTTTACTTCGAGCTTTGCCTTTAAGTGCCTATAATTGTTCTATGTATGCATTGTGCACGTGCTTGCTGGTTTGTGCATTTTACAGTGCACCCGAGTGTTTTCACTTATAAGTCAGCCCTGCACTTGAGTCTGACTTATGTTTTGTATGTGCACTTGCCTGTTGCACTAGTTTGTTGCTCTTAACTGAGTTTGGTGCATGTGTGTCCCTTGTTTTAATGTTATGCATGTTTGTGCTTCCTGGCGTGCATGTGCTTTTGTTGTTTTCCTTACTTTTGCACTTGCTATTTCACTATGTACTTATCCTTGTAGATCGCTTTGCTTTGCTGCATGTTTGTGGCTGGCTTGTGCACTTGGTTTTGTATGTTGTACTTGTATATCAGTTTGTCTTTATGCATGTTGTGAATTGTTTCTCTCTTGTTGTTATTTCACTTGAGCACTTGTGTTGAGCCATTGAGCTTGACCTTGCACTTACTTGTCTTGACATCCGCTAATGCATTGTGTTAGTCCTTTGGGCTTAAACTTTCTGCACCTGACCTGATTGACTTTGCTTTTGTGCCTGAAATTGAGTTTCTTGTTTTTTTTTGGTACAAATGTGTTTTTGTGCATATGCTCAGCCTTATGGAATGTATGGAGATACAATTTGCATGTCGCAGGTTGCTCAAGTACATTATTGATATTTTTGGTGCCTATTTCAAAATATGAAATGAACAAAACCAATAAACTAAAGCAATGTCAAGTTCGAATATATTTATATTTTTGCAGTTTCAATTTGTTTCATTTTGCTTTTTGTTGCATTGTTAATTGACAACAAAGCAGATGACTGTGGAAATACAATTAGAGCAAGAAGGTAACTATTGTATTCGAGTAGAAAATGTAGTGTAAAAATATTGTAGTGTAAAAATATTGTATTTGAAAAGACGTTGTATACGAGAAATAGAAAAAATGTATTGTATATAAATATTATATTTAAAATATTGTGGAAGCTTTTGTTGTAATTATTTCTACTATTGAAAATTGTATTGATATAAAATGTTTGTTGAAGTGAAATTTTGATCAGTTTATGTCATTCTATGGTATTATAATAGTATTATATCAAACACATTTAATATAAATATTTATATTTATTATCATCAAACAAAAATCATAAACTATTATATTCTACAAAACATTCATCAGAAATAGGGAATGTTGCTTTGGCAGTGGGGGGAGGAATGTTCATTAAAACTAGCAGGCTGGTCTAGGTGTTATTTAATGGAGGAATCATAAGTTGGATTCTAGAGATTTTGAGGAGAGGAGGTGTTAGCATTATCTCTAGTTTTCTATGTTCTAAAAGCTTAAGTGTTTGATAACAAGTACTTTCAGCCAAACATCGTCTAGTAATTATCACTTGCAAATTTCCTATAAATTCACGATTGATAATCTGCATCCATATTCACCAAAAATATTCAATACTTAACCATAGACCAATGATATAAAATATTATGGAAATAACATGTCATAGTTATGCAATAATTAAACCAAAGTTAAATTTAACCCAATCGCTATGAAAACTCAAACATGCCAACATCCAAAAATAACCAATGATATAATCATCCAATAATATACATCCATTTAAAATTTCATAATTAGAGCATTGAACTACTCACCTCAAAACAAAAATTTACCTCGATCGATTGCAAATCAATTAAGAGCAGTGACTTCTTCAATTCTATCTAAAATTTCTCTCAAATCTCGAATATATTAGGCCCGAGTCTATTGTTGAAATCATTATGCTTTCCTTATTTCCTTTTTTTCCATCTTTGAGATTGGTTTTTTAGGAAACTTGTCACTTTTTTACCTTCAAATTTTTTTATAGGACTAAATATAAACTAGTATTTACAAAATAAAAACATATGGGCCTACCCTATGACAATAACACATACAAGTTTAGTAAATTCGGTGTTCTTGAAAGATCTCACTACTTCCATTCATTTCAAGTCTTCAGAACTAATAACTTTCCATTTCTCAAGTTTGAGGGAGACGAGTGGTATTCCAAAAAAATTATTGCCTTTCAACTCCTACATGTGATTATAAACTCTTGTGATCTTCCTTCCACTTCTTCATTTAATTCTGATCCATCCAGCTTGTGCTATTGTTCAACTACCTTTAATTCTGAGAGTTTAAAGCTTTAATCTTCAGCTCAAACTAGATGGATTTAATGAGAAATTAACTCGCCTTTATCCATTTCAGCTAAGTATTCATTGATTTCTTGTTTTGTTTTCAATTTCGGCCAATACTGTTCATAGCCTAGTTATAGGTTTCTCATATGCATGATGTTAATCCCACTTAGGTAAGCTCAGATCTATGAAGACTAGCTAGAAATCTTGTATAATATTCCATATATATATTTAATTCGTGTGAATTAATTCAAATGCAACTAAAATAGGTAGAGAAGGTCGTACTAGAAAGGGCAAGTGCATTTAGGATTCACACGATCAAGTATAGCCATGCTTCGGCTCAAACCACAAGATCTGGGTAGTTGGTAAGTTTTGTTATTCTTATTTTGTACAAATTTGTTCATCTTGCATGCTTGCATAATTTGTGTGTTTGGATTTACATACCTTTAGTTTACTATATCTGTGATCTATTTGCAAATGGCAAGTTTAAGTTTAGATTTATTATCGAATACCTTACCATTCCTTTCTTCCCAAATTACACAGACGTAGGTTGAAAGCACAATCTTTGCTAAATTGCTACTTTTAGAATTACCTTCAAATCTCAAAGTTGTGTTTTCAAGCTTGCTGTATATTCGTAAATATTTGGTTTGTGATGTTTGCCATTTTAATTTTATTCTACACCATTTCCATATTGTTATCCCGCCATTTGGCAAGGCCAAGACACCAAGAACTTGATTAGAAACCAAAGACATTTCGTCTAAGAAAATCGGTTTTACGCAGGTCCACTATGGATATCGACAAATTTTGTTCGAGTCCGGATCGAGCTTAAATTGATATGACACAACAAGCGAAGCTACGAGAGTCAACGTTCCAAATTTCAAGTCAATTCGAGTTCGTATGCTCAAGTTATGATCGATGCAAATTGGATAAAAACAGCCTATGTTCTAATCGCTCAGTTCGAATCCATCAAAAATGTCTACTTCGAATCGCTCAGTTCGAATCCATCAGGAATGCCTACTTCGACTCGCTCCGCTTCACATCCATCAAAGAGCCTCTGTTCGACTCGCTCCGCTTCACATCCATCAGAGAGCCTCTGTTCGACTCGCTCCATTTCGCATCCATCAGAAAGCACTTGTTCGACTCGCTCCACTTCGCATCCATCAGAAAGCACTTATTCAACTCGCTCCACTTCAGGCCACAGTTCGACTCGATCATTCAACGTCAACTTTGCATCCATCCAAAGACTTCTACTTCGTGTCCATCAATGCGAAGCAAGGCACAACAGTCGATACGAATAAAGGCTACCTCCATCGATGCGAACTACGCATCTTATATCGATGCAAACAAGGCAATACCATCGATACGAGCAGAGCGGAAGTCCTAGAACGACTCGATCAAAACGGCATCAAAGGCAGAGTGATCCAGGGATTCAAATGCCACGTCATCGGGTCAAACAGAACCGAGTTGAATAAGAGCGAGTCGAAGTGAGGGAGACGAACAAAACAGCCAACCGAAGATCCCAATTCATATCGATCATATCTCCTAATCTACAAGTCCAAATGCTACGAAATTTTCACAGAAGCCCTGATGCATGCTAAGGAACGTCCACGCCGAATATCGACTCCATCGAACGCAATCTTGATCGATACGAAATCCGTTCGTATCGATCACGAATCAGACCGAAACTTCGTGAGCTTGGGCTCGCGGGCCTAGTCACGTGCCAGAGAGGGTCTCCTGAGATCTGTGCGAAATATCAGCCTCCTACACCTATAAATAGAGCCCCAGGGCATACAGAAAAGGGGCTTCTTCTTCTTTGAATTCTTCAACGCCCAGACTCTGTTGGATCCAGATCTAAACTGCCTTGCTGCTGCCAACAACGAAATTCACTGCTGCAAATCATAATTATCTGCTGTAATTCATTGAATTCACTTGTAATCTTCAAAGAAAGATCAATAAAGCTATCAACTTCATAGTGGACGTAGGCGATACGCCGAACCACTCTAAATTCTTGTGTCTCCTTTCATTTTAATTAGTTTCATATCTGAGATTTGGAGTTTTTGTTAGATAATTCTCTTTTTACATTTAATTTCTTCATTTTATCTCTTCAAAAACTTCCGAAGAGTGTTGTGCCCAATTTTGGTACAAACACTTTGGTGCTTTCACTGAGAAAACCAATTTTTCTCCTGCTCTTTGGATCTCCTATCTATATCGGATTGCATAAATCCAAGAAGAAGATCCAGATCTAGAACTTTGAAGCCCTTCCATTCTATTCAGATTTGCATCAGATCTAGGAAAGGACTTTCATCAATCCACCATGGTAAGTACACGGACTACCTCTACAGCTGTTGATCAAGGAGGACGGGACAGGCAGAATCCCACGCAATTGCCTCCATCAAACCAAAATGCCACTGGACCTTCGGATCCAACAGGCCCGGTTACCAGACAAGAGTTTTAGATGCTGCTCCAAGAATTGACCCAGAGTCGACAACAGCTAACTGAACAACTGCGCGCCAACACAGAGTTAACCAACCAGTTAAATCGCCAAAGGCACAGAAGATCCAGAAGAGACCAAGGTTCTTATTCTTCCACAGAGAGTTCAGCCTCATCTGACGGTCATCACCGATCCACGCTCCCACGGTTGGATGTAAGCTACACCTAGGCCACAGGGCACCAACCTGCTTCGAATCTTGGACAACCCAGAACGGGACCATCCACTAGTCATCATACAGGACCTTCATCCCGAGGAGGTGCTGCTCCTTACCATGTTACAGGCAATATTGCTACGACCACCGCTACTGAACAAGAAGTTGATGCTAGAAACCAAGCTGATCCTCATCGTAGCCAACGAGAGAAAACTCCAGAGCCTTATGTCTCTGAGGATGTTGAACCAAGGAGGCGAGGCACGGACCGTCGACCACGTCCGGTCCAGACTCGCGCTGTGGAACCCGACCACACCTTGTCACAGCATGCTCCTAGTATCCAGATGCTGGATATACCAACAATGATTCGTCAAATGATCCGTGAAAGTCAAGGTCTCAGTAATGACGACAGGGGAATCTCCCGGAGTCATACCCCTTTCACCGATGACGTTTTATATGCTGAACCACCTCGGCGTTTCAGAATGCCAACTTTGCCAGTCTACGAAGGGAGTTCTGATCCCAATCAACACATCCTGAAGTACGATCGGCTGATGAATGCTGCGAGAGCTGATGATGTAGTAAAATGCTGTAGTTTCCCTATTTCCCTAGGGGGCATTGCTGCCATGTGGTTTACTCGTTTGCCACCATGATCCATCTCTAACTTTAACCAGATGGCCACCAAGTTTGTTGAACAATTCCGTATGCACGTGGCGAGGCCTAAAGACGTTAACACTCTGTCTAGTGTTACACAAGCTCCCGGAGAAACACTTAGACGTTACTTGGAGCGATTCCATGCTGCGTGTGCAGAAATAAGCAATCCCAATGATAACTCTATCCTGATGGCATTGACTAAGGGGATTGATGCCGATTCCGAGTTTGGAAATTGGTTAGCTGGAAAACCACTTGCGACATTGGACCGTTTCTATTCCAAGGCAGCCCAATTCTTGAGAAGGGAGGATGCGAAATAGTCTAGGAAGCAGGATGACGCAGGGCCCAACATCGAAGGAATCCAAAGTAACATCGCTGTTAAGCAGTCCGGAGATAGTTCTGGAAAAGTTCAGTTGAACATCCAAAATAAACAGAATCAGCAGAGGGACAATGGAAATCAAAACAAAAAATGCGATCAGAATCGTGGCCACGGCGTAGAGCTTCCATGTATGATAATTACACTCCATCGAACACGTCATTGCAAAATGTGTATTTGCAGACCTGCAAGACCATGCAATACAAGAAACCTGCCCCGAAACCACCAACGGAGAGACAAATCCAAACAGGAAAGTTTTGCAGATTCCACGAAAGCTATGGCTACAACACCAATGAGTGTCGTCACTTGCAAAACCTCATTCAAAAACTAATACGTGAACAGAAGTTGGATCAGTATGTGCGGGCGCCGCAGTCTGGTGGTGCGGGCCCATCAAATCAGAATCGTGCGCCGAATCAGGAAAGACATGAGGAACCCACTCGTACAAGCGGGAGGTTGGTTATCAATACAATAAGTGGTGGTCCTCATCCAGCAGATCGAAGCTGGAAGGAAATGGAGTCGTATGCCAGTTGTATCAGGCATGCGGACTTCAAGTGTTGTAGTAGTTTTGATGAAGGGGCTCCGGCCAAGCAACAGAAGACGATGAAAGATGACATCGTGTTCAGGAACCGAGACGCAGACAAAGTCGAATCCCCCACTATCGACCCGCTGGTCATCTCAGCTCAAGTAGGCCCTGCTTGGATGAAGAGGATCTTGGTTGACAGTGGAAGCTCTGTGAATATTTTGTTCAAGTAAGCTTATGATCAAATGAGAATAGAAGCCACGGACTTGAAACCTTGTCAATCTCGAGTCCATGGTTTCAACGGAAGTGCTACTATACCCACCGGAATGGTGGAACTACCAGTGGAGTTGGGAGTTGGAGAACGCCGGAGAGTACGAATGTTACAGTTCGTTGTGTTGGACATAGACTCCCCATATAATGCTTTCTTGGGCCGACCGGCCCTTGCCGAATTCAGGGCAGCCATTGCCCCGTGTTGTTTGACTTTAAAATTTCCCACTGATCCTGGAGTGGGGATCATTCAAGGAGATCAGGTTGCTTCCAGAGCCTGTTATGTTGCTGAGCTGCGGGAGGCGCAGCGAAAGGAAAGGGCATAGAGGAATCTCTCTGCATCTGTTTTGCCGATAATTGACAATTAACGCCCGGGCCTAGGCCCGGGCACCCCAGCCAATTCCACAAGGATCTTGACCCACGAGAAACTGAAGACGAAGGAGAATCTAAAGAAAGTCAAGCATCCCCGGCCGAACTGACAATCGATGTCCTAATTGATAATGATGATGATTCGAAAATGATAAAGATTTGGTCTCAGCTAAGCCAGCAAACTCAAGAGGAATTGGTTGAATTTCTACGGGCAAATCTTGATGTATTCGCCTGGACGCATTCTGGCATGTGAGGGATCTTGCCGGACATCGCGAGCCACACTCTGAATATTGACCCGCGGCATGTCCCGGTCAAACAGAAAAGGTGTGGTATGGATCCAGAGAGATCTGCCGCCCTTAAAGAAGAAGTAGAAAATTTTAAAGCGAATGGGTTTATCCGAGATGCACTATATCCAGAATGGATGTCGAATCCCGTGCTCGTCCGAAAGTCGAACGGAAAGTGGAGAACATGTGTCGATTATTCCGATCTGAATAAAGCATGTCCCAAAGACAGTTCCCCGCTTCGCAGAATTGATCAGCTAGTAGATTCGACAGCTGGGCATGAACTCTTATCCTTCATGGACGCGTATTCTGACTACAATCAGATACCGATGCATTTACCCGATTAAGAACATACCAGTTTCGTAACCAATCTGGGACTTTACTGTTACAAAGTTATGCCATTCAGACTCAAGAATGCCGGGGCTACTTATCAACGATTGGTCAATCGGATGTTTGCCAATCAAATCGGAAAAAAAATGGAAGTATATGTAGACGACATGCTTATGAAGTCACGACTCTCCACCGACCATGTTAAGGACCTGGAAACTATGTTCAACATACTTCGAGAATACATAATGAAGCTAAATCCACTGAAATGTCAGTTTGGAGTTGCATCCGGAAAATTCCTTGGGTTCATCGTCAACGCTCGAGGGATCAAAGCTAATCCCGAAAAAATCTAGGCTATCAGAAATCTCGAAACTCTGAAAACCATAAAGCAAGTCCAGAGTCTCAATGGGAAAGTAGCAGCATTGAGCAGGTTCATTTCAAAGTCCACTGACAAATGCATCCCCTTCTTCGATCTGATCCGAAAAGGGAAACAAAACTGTGAATGGACCACAGAGTGTGAGGGCGCTTTCCAGGCGCTAGTTCAACATCTATCCACACCACCTATCCTGTCGAAGCCTATTGATCATGAGAAGTTGTTCGTATATTTGGCGATATCAGAAAACGCTATCAGCGCTGCATTAATTCGAGAAGAAGACAAGGTACATAAGCCAGTATACTACGTCAGCAAACGATTGACTGGAGCTGAAAGAAATTATCCGAAGCTAGAGAAGTTGGCTTATTGCCTTGTTATTGCATCAAGGAAGCTCCGACCATATTTCTAGGCACATCCCATTATTGTTTACACCGACCAGCCGTTACGACAGGTCCTTTCGCGGCCTGAGACGTCTGGTAGGTTACTCAAGTGGAACATCGATCTGAGTCAGTTTGATATAACTTACACTCCAAGACGAGCGATCCACGGACAAGTCCTAGCCGATTTCATAGCTGAATTTACCGTTCCAGAGGACTTACCCGAAACCAGTAAATCCCCCAAATACATCTGGAAGCTGTATACTGATGGTGCATCAAACGACCGGTGTTCGGGCGCTGGTGTTGTACTCGAAACCCCCGAAGGCCGATCTATATGCTATGCTTTGAAGTTTGACTTTCATTCGAGTAATAATGAAGCTGAATATGAAGCCCTCTTAGCTGGCTTGAAACTTGCTAGAGATTTGAGAATTATCGCAGTGGAAATTTATTGTGATTCACAATTAGTTGCGTGTCAAGTACGGGGAGAGTATCAGGCAAGAGATTGAAGGTTGGCTGCTTACTTAGCTCGAGTTCAGGAAGTACTAAATCAGTTGGATTATTATGCCATTTATTGTATACCTCGAGAACGCAACCAAAAAGCCGATTCATTGGCGAAGCTAGCTAACAGAAGCGAAGCTCAACAAATGGGAGTCGTTCCCGTAGAAACGTTAACTTCCCCCAGCATTGACCGGGCAGAAATAGACTGGGTATGCGAAACCGTCCTCGGAAAGGATTCATGGATGACTCCACTAAGGAATTACATTGAGCACGGAACCCTGCCAAAGCGCAGGAGTGAAAAGAGACAGGTCCTTTGGAAGGCCTCACGATTTACCATCCAGAATGGAATCATGTACAGAAGAGGGTACTCAGTCCCTCTACTCCGGTGTATCGCTCACGATGAAATTAAACGAGTATTGCACGATGTGCACGAGGGAGAATGTGGCGATCACACCGTGGGGCAAGCACTTGCCAAGAAAATACTTCGATACGGATACTACTGGCCGACCGTAAATCACGATGCGTCGGATTATGCAAAGAAATGTGATAGGTGCTAGAAATATGCCCGAATTCCTAGAGCTCCTCCTACCGAGATAACGCAAATGGTCAGCCCATGACCGTTTGCAGTGTGGGGCATCGACATCATTGGTGCTCTACCTCTGGCAAAAGGTGGTGCGAAATACGCCATCGTCGCAGTTGATTACTTTACAAAGTGGGTTGAAGCCGAAGCTCTTGCTACCATAACAACGAAGAAAGTAATCAACTTTGTAGTCCGCAACATCATATGTCGATTCGGTCTCCCACACACCATTATTACGGACAACGGAACCCAATTCGACAGTGCTGAATTTAAAGATTTCCGCAAACGATTTCACATCCAAAAGAAATTCTCTGCAGTTGCACACCCTCAGGCAAACGGACAGGTCGAAGCAGTTAATAAAGTTATAAAATCCATTTTGAAAAAACGACTGGAAAAGGTTGGGGGCAAGTGGGTCGATGAACTTCCTATGGCTTTATGGGCTTACCGAACAACCCACAAGACCGCGACTGGCCACACTCCATTCTCTCTCTCTTATGGTTCAGAAGCCGTTATTCCGGTTGAACTAGAAGTACCTTCTCATCGTGTGACATACTATGATCCAAAGACAAATGCTATATTACTTGCTGAATCTCTCGATCTACTAGATGAGAAGCGTGAAGAGGCTGATTTAAGGGCAGCTGCGCATCGAAGTCGAGTCGCTCGATTGTACAATGCCAAGGTCCGCCCGCGAACCTTTGAACTAGGCGATCTTGTCCTCAAAAGAATTTATCTGGTTCCTTCGCATATGAAGCCGAAATGGGAAGGACCGTATGTTATTGAACGAAGGCTCGGAGATGGCACATTCAAATTATCGACCATTGACGGTCTTACTTTGCCAAGAGCCTGGAATAGCGAGAGTCTTCGCCGCTACTACACATAACAGGCTATGTTTATCCATTTAGTTTATTTTCCATTTTGCAATTTGTTTCTTCATTCCGAAATTAGAATTTGTAATAAGGAAACCGACTTTGCCATATTTTCTTATTTCAGCAATAAAATGCAATCGCTTCAAGCCAGAGCTGTGATTTACTTGAAATGCTTCATATGATCATCAATATGCACGGAGTGCTAAGTTTCAACATACGGTGGGATTTATTCAAATAGAGAGTGACTATGATGCAACCGGTCACTCGCTAAGTGAAACCCGAGCTCGGAGACAAGCCATCACATCAAAGTCAAAAACAGATTGATACACGACAATCCCTCACTTAACTCCCGGTTCCCAAAGTGCGAACTGGGGTATTAAGAATACGTCTACGAAGAGGGTGGATCCGTCCGCCTAACGACTTCGCCCGTATCTGAACCAAGTTCAAGGAAGATGGACCCATCCATCTAACGACCTCACTTGTTAATTCAAGGTGGATGTGACCCGACCATCCACGATCCTGATACAACTCCGAACTCCAAGAGTGTGAGTCGGAGTATAAACATTAACTCCGAATTCCCAGAGTGCGAAACGGAGTATAAACATCAACTCCGAACTCCCAGAGTGCGAGTCGGAGTATAAACATCAACTTCGGATTCCCAGAGTGCGAAATGGAGTATAAACATCAACTCCGAACTCCCAGAGTGCGAGTCGGAGTATAAACATCAACTTCGGATTCCCAGAGTGCGAAATGGAGTATAAACATCAACTCCGAACTCCCAGAGTGCGAGTCGGAGTATAAACATCAACTTCGGATTCCTAGAGTGCAAAACGGATATAAACACAACAACTCTGAACTCCCAGAGTGTGAGTCAGAATATAAACATCAACTCCAAATTCCCAAAGTGCGAAACGGAGTATAAACGACAACTCCGAACTCTCAGAGTACGAGTCGGAGTATAAACATCAACTCTGAATTCCCAGAGTGCGAAACGGAGTATAAATGACAACTCCGAACTCCCAGAGTGCGAGTCGGAGTATAAACATCAACTCAGAATTCCCAGAGTGCGAAACAGAGTATAAACAACAACTCCGAATCCCCAGAGTGCGAGCCGGAGTATAAACACCAACTCCGAACTCCCAGAGTGCGAAACGGAGTATAAACAACAACTTCAAGTTCCCAGAGCGTGAATTGGAGTACAAATATCAACTCCGAACTCCCAGAGTGCGGGTCAGAGTATACATGTCGATTCCAAGTCCTCAGAGCATGGACATATGATTTAAACTTAAGCTGGCATGACCAACCGCCGATAAACAAATGGGAATCCCAGGAGTGCGGATATGATCATCGACAATCAAACAAGCATGGATGAATTACTCAATCTCCGCTTGTCTCAGACATCCGTTCGGAGGCACTAGACTCAACATGTTATAAGTGAGAAGCGATCGTCGACTGATGTTCTACAACTCACCCCCAAGACTGGGGGGCAGGACTTAAGCATCGACCATTGACTGAAGTGATGCAACGTAAAAATTCAACTCGCTCCCCGGGCGCAAACCATGTCCACAGTACCCGAACTTGGCGAACAAAAAACAAACTTTATTCGGAAGCTGAAACTTCACAAGTACATTTCAGATATTGAAACACTTAGGCAAATACACAATGACAGGAAAGAAGTCAAAAAAGAGAAGTTTCATTTCTATTGTTTGTAAAAGAAGTTCGTGTACAAGTTTCCAAAAAATTCCTACTAGCAGGGGCCGAACCCGCATCTATACACGGCTAACAAAATGAAAGCCAGAATTACACCAAGGAAGCATGTCTAATCTTTCTTCTTCCGCGGTTTCCTTTTCGGTGCAGGCCCACTGGAGCCACCACTAACCTTCCTCTTTGAGCCTTTGCCTGTCGGTGGACGGTCTCCGGGTGAGGGCATAATTTCAACGTCCTCCTCCGAACTCGAATGAACGGGCATGCTTCTTGCCGGCGGAGTCGGAGGGATAGGATCAAATGTGGAAGATGGAATGGCCGCACTAGTGTCGGAAAATGTACCGCCAGGCGATATCATTCTAAGCGGAGCTGGACCAAGTGCCACCGTCCCACCTCCGAAACTGCCACCATGTGTTGCGGCATCCATTTCAGCGGCGATTTGTGCCAAGATTTCCTCTTCAGTAACCGATCGAGCCTCGCTGGGAGCGTCAGTAGTCAGCATCGAAGAGCTTGTGGCAGGAACACCTCTGCCCATGATGAATGATAAGTCGGCTAAAGGATCGCCATGACGGTGAAAGAGTTCTTCCATCAACTACTCATCAAATACAAATGTTCTTCCCTGCGCATCGTCGGGTGGGGCAGTTGTAGTTACGGTAATTGCTTCGGTCACGATAGCCTCCTGCGTCTGATATGATTCTTGAGTAGCAGGAGGCATGGCCGGTGCATCATCAATCACTGGACAAAAATAAGAGAACTGTCAGAATTTAATTCAAATAAAGATTCCGACTTGGGGCAGATATGTGGAATGTTCAGAATACCTTCCTCGGTTTGATTTGTAGGCGGTGGAACGGCTTCAGTAACTTGTGCCGTAGCCGAAGACATCTGCGGCTAATCCGGATTGTAGGCAGGAATAGCTTGGGGATCGACCGCAGACGAGGAATCGGGCTGGGTTGACACTGGAACTTCGAGACTCGCCTCATGATGGTCAACCCCTGAACCCTCTCCTATTTCAAAGTGCTGGGCGCCAAGTCTTTCCTTCTCATGCAGAATCATTGACTCATGAAGAATCTTCCTTTCATCTTCATTCAGAATGTGATTCTTGAGTTCAAATTCATCCATAGACTCACCCAGATGCACCTCCTTCTCTTCCTCAACCAGCCGGCCCCAAGCGTTGTAAAGATGCGTCGGATAATCATCGAGCCAGGCTAGACCCATGTGCCTTAGCACGTTAGCATTGTAAACAACGAGAAGGTCTTCGATGTCAGCCTCTAGCCTGGACTCGACTGACTTCACTTTCTCCTCGACCTCAGTCTCCACCTTGTGGACTTTAGCCACAGCTGCATCCCGCTCACCCCTAAGCAGAACAGTTTGTTCGCACGCCTCCTAGGCTACGTTGTTTGCGTCATCCCTTTCCTTGACCATGTCAGAAAATTTAGCCTTGAGCTCGTTAAGTTCCTTGACCGCCGCATCCCGCTCGGCAGCGACTGTAGTATTCCAATGGCCCATCTCCTTCACCAAGGCAACATGAGTTTGCCTCAACCTCTCCATGGCCACATTCACTTCATCAGCTTTTTTGGTGGCCTCGATTTCAGATTTCCGAGAAGACTCGGCCTCAGCAGTCAGCACTTGAATGATCTGATCCCTTTGAGCGAGTTCGGTCTCCATTTTCTCAAGCGCTTTGGCTCGCTCAAAGGCCACCTTAGAAGCTTTCTCTGCAGCCTTTACCCACTCTCTGTACTGGGTGTAGATGTCATGGACGTAATCATGCATCGTGCCTTCTACCCCTGATGGAATTCTTTTTAAGTGTGGTGGGAAGACATAGCCATCGAAGCAAATGTTCGGAAAATCCTTCCTCATCTGAGCCAGTTTAAGGGCCCCTTCTCCAGTGGGCTCAATTGGGACCTACTCTGTAATTATGAAGGCCATGGTCTCGACTCTTTGAAGATGAGTCTCGGATCTAGAAGTATGAGAAGATGGCCCATGATGAGGAGGCTTTAGCGGGTGTGGAACAAAAACGAGAGGTGGAGATGGAAGTCTGAGAGGAGGAGAGCGTGATCTAGACAGATGTCTGTATTCTCTGTCCCTATCACGCCCATACCTATCTTGGTTAGAGTACTCGCGATCGTGATCTCTATCCGAGTCTCTTCTACGGGATTCATAATAGGAAGAAGCCTTTCTGGTCGAGCGAAGATTCCCGAGCATCGATCCTTTTCCAGACATAGTACCTGAAAATGAGAAATGAAGGAAGAGTTAGTGATTTCCTAAGTTGGACGATTTACAGTTGTGAATCATGTAGTGTAGTGAATTGTATGCATATGCAACCCCCCGACCAACCGGAAATGTCGGTCGCACTCATAATAAGCGATCCGCTCAGTTCAAGAGCATTATCAAGCTCCTCCATCCCGGCGTCGTGTTGAGACGACACAAAATCCGGAATCGGGATATCAGCAAGCCCTTCAAAAGGATTCTCTACTGGCGGGGGAGGAGCCTTTGAAATTTAATCCCCGGGATGGGCAAGGACATGACTACGGATTTAAACCTCTCGGATTTAGAACGCTTGTGAGCAACAACCTTGCCTTTTCTCTTTCCTCCTGAATCCTGGACATCGGAAGAAGGCCCAGTTGGGAGCTCGGTATCGGTAGGCGTTCTCTCCGGATCAACTTCTTTGGTTATCACGACTGCGGGCGCTTTGCGCTTCACCCGTTTCTTCGAGACCACTCTAAGTGTCCCTTCCAGCCATATGCTCTACCTCCGTTCAATCAGCCCGACAGTCCTCAAGTTTCTGTCGGTCAAAACCAAGTCGATATGCCTCTCTTCGCCCGGAACCGCTTGGAGGATCCGGACTAGCTCTTTGAAGTATGCACCGTCAGGTCGAGAAATTGCGGCTGTAAAAGGAAGAGAAGTATGTCAGTTTTGAAGTCAGTTATTATTATCTTGATAATTCAAGAGAAAACGCTTACGTCTATCCAACCACCGCCTAGCAAATCCAGGGGGGCACCGAACATAGAACCATTCGGTCTTGAAGTAACTTAGCCTTCCCCAAGAGCCCATTACAATGTGGCAGTTCCTGACCGCTTCCAAGAAGGTGAAAGAAAGGCTATCTCCACAGCTCTTAACATTAAATAAATATCTGATCTCGATCGGCTTTGGTGGTCGAAAGAGGATCTCCATAAACAGAATGAAAGTGCTATTCAACAGGGCATATCCGTTGGGATGTAGCTGGGATGGAGCTATTCCAAGGAATGATAACATCTCCCTTATATATTGGTTGAAAGGAGGAAGTGTTCCCGCCGTACAGGCATGACGGTTAAAAGCAGTAAACCCCTCCGGGGGATCATGCGGCCTACCATTTGGCCCAAGCAGTAGCACGTCATCGAGCGACAAGCCGTGTCTTAAACAAATCCATCCCAGCATATCCTCGGAGATACCAGACGGCACAGAATATTTTGGACGATAAATGAACCGGGCACCTGGACGCTCGTCCGGAGCTGGGTCTATAACTCCGGCTTCAATGACCGGTATCTCGAAGGTTGTAGGAATTGAACTCGGGAGTTCCTACTGCTGCGAACTTGAGGGTTCCATGACTGACTAGCTTATGAAAAATCATTGTTAAACAGATAATAACGCTCATGCATCCCCCATTGTAAAGTGTGTGAATGTGTTGTGCGGTGCGGTACTGTATATCATTTAAGAAGTTCTACAGAATTGGAAGAAGCATGTAAGCGACGAGACTTCGAAATTCAGTCAGAATGACCGTCATCGCTGACCGTCACAACCGTGCCATCTAGAAATTAGCAACCAATTCAAGTTAAAGTTTGTTAAAACTTTGTTAAAGTTGCAGTTCCATCGACGAGCTTCGAAGGGAAATCAAATATGCAGTCCAAAGGTCAAGTCTAATTATGCCAAAATGAAGCTCGTCGGAGTTAAATGTTCAGATGCACAAGGTTTTTCGATATCATCAAAGTTAGGTTCATTGTCAGTCATCAAAGGTTCAAGTTCGAATTGATCGCTCAGGTTCAAGTTCGAATCGATCGCTCAGGTTCAAGTTCGCATCGATCAGGTTCGATTTCGTATCGATCGCTCAGGGACACTTTCGTATCGGTCCTAGGGCTGCGCAGTTCGACTCGGTCCAAGGCCTCCACTTCGAATCGATCCAAGGCCGCCACTTCGAATCGATTCAAAGCCTCCAGTGCGAATCGGTCCAAGGCCTCCACTTCGAATCGATCCATGGGCTGCGCAGTTCGAATCGGTCCAAGGCCTCCACTTCGAATCGATCCAAGGCCACCATTTTGAATTGATCAGACGCAACCCCTTCGTATCGATCCACGTATTCAAAGCACTTGATTTGATGCAAAGCTCAACCATCGATCGATACGATGGCCTCCGTCTCATCATCTCGAAGCCCCTACTCTAGATCAATGCGAAGCTAAGGCCAAGGAATCTTCAATCGATCATGACTCTGGTTGATTTGGTGTTAAAGATCGAGTCTCATCGTTTACGCATTGGATTCGCTTAGTGGATTACCTAAATCTAGCAGTTAGTTCGAGTGATTGAGGATCAAAATCGGTTCGAAGGCAAGGATGGTTTCTTCTTTTTTCCCGAGTCTTTGAACGATACGAAAGCGAGAGCACAAAAGTAGAAAAGTAAAAGTGAAAAAATGGCTAAGTCCATGATATTTATATGGATTCGAAGGTGAAGTGAAAAAATGATACGCATTCCAGTAAACACGACCGGTTACAATGTGTCTCCTCCACATCGATTCGAACAAGCTGTTCGATTGCATGGACTCGAGTCTGCATCGATGTGAAGTCCTTCGTATCGGTCGTCTTCGACTCCATCCCCAGGGTATCGATCCAAACGAGCAGTTCGAATCCATCATATCGCAGCTCCCAAAAGCCAATGCCTATCGATATGAATGACCGCTTCGTATCCATCAAACCCAACATCCATCGATTCGAAATGCTCATTTCGTATCCATCAATGCGGCGAATACCGATGCAACAGTCTACACCGATTCAGGAGAGGATCCATACAAAGGAACATTCAAAAACGACCATCGAGCATTGTTAAAATTTGAATTTCACGTCAGTTCAGGAGAAGAACGATACGGAATTCAATATAAGATAAACTTACAACGACTCGTGAACGTCAGCGAGAGTCAGATTAACCTATATGCATATATGACAGACTAATATTCAATATTCCAGATTTACAGGAATTGGAAACTCATCTGATAACAATAACAACAACAGACGACTAATCACTAGCATACAACAATCAGTTGCAACAATACAGGGTACAGCAGTTGACAGTCAACAGTTTACATTATCAAGAAAAACAGTCGAAGGTTACAGCTTTCATCGAAAAGACGATAACTATTCAGAATGAAGATTGCAGCATTTCAAAGCACATCATGTTCCCACAAGATGTACTTTGGGGGGCAAATGTTATCCCGCCTTTTGGCAAGGCCGTGACACCAAGAACTTGACTAGAAACCAAAGACATTTCGTCTAAGAAAATCGGTTATACACAGGCCCATTATGGATATCGACAAATTTTGTCCGAGTCCGGATCGAGCTTAAATTGATTTGACACAACAAGCGAAGCTATGAGAGTCAACGTTCCAAATTTCAGGTCAATCCGAGTTCGTATGCTCAAGTTACGATCGATGCAAAATTGGATAAAAACAGCCTCTGTTTGAATCGCTCAGTTTGAATCCATCAGGAATGCCTACTTCGAATCGCTCAGTTCGAATCCATCAGGAATGCCTACTTCGACTCGCTCCGCTTCACATCCATCAGAGAGCCTCTGTTCGACTTGCTCCACTTCACATCCATTAGAGAGCCTCAAGTCGACTCGCTCCACTTCGCATCCATCAGAAAGCACTTGTTCGACTTGCTCCACTTCGCATCCATCAGAAAGCACTTGTTCGACTCACTCCGCTTCAGGCCATAGTTCGACTCGATCATCCAATGTCAACTTTGGATCCATCCGAAGACTTCTACTTCGTGTCCATCAATGCGAAGCAAGGCACATCAGTCGATACGAATAAAGGCTACCTCCATCGATGCGAACTACGCATCTTATATCGATGCGAACAAGGCAATACCATCGATACGAGCAGAGCGAAAATCCTAGAACAACTCGATCAAAACGGCATCAAAGGCGGAGTGATCTAGGGATTCAAACGCCACATCATCGACTCAAACAGAACCGAGTCGAATAAGACTAGTCGAAGTGAGGGATATGAACAAAACAGCCAACCGAAGATCCCAATTCGTATCGATCATATCTCCTAATCTACAAGTCCAAATGCTACGAAATTTTCACAGAAGCCTAGATGCACACTAAGAAACGTCCACGCCAAATTTTGACTCCATCGGACGCAATCTTGATCGATACGAAATCCATTCGTATCGATCATGGATCGGACCGAAACTTCGTGGACTTGGGCCCACGGGCCTAGTCACGTGCCAGAGAGGGTCTCCCGAGATCTGAGCGAAGTATCAGCCTCCTACACCTATAAATAGAGCCCCAGGGCATACAGAAAAGGGGCTTCTTCTTCTTTGAATTCTCCAACGCCCAGACTCTGCTGGATCCAGATCTAAACATCCCTTGCTGCTGCCAATAACGAAATTCACTGCTGCAAATCATAATTATCTGCTGTAATTCATTGAATTCACTTGTAATCTTCAAAGAAAGATCAATAAAGCTATCAACTTCATAGTGGACGTAGGCGATACACCGAACCACTCTAAATTCTTGTGTCTCCTTGCATTTTAATTAGTTTCATATCTGAGATTTAGAGTTTTTGTTAGATAATCCTCTTTTTACATTTAATTTCTTCATTTTATCTCTTCAAAAACTTCCGAAGAGTGTTGTGCCCAATTTTGGTACAAACGCATATGTAGGCAGTATACTTGCAATGAAAGTATTAATGTTTAATGCCTTCTTCGTGTTGGTTACTGAATTCACATGTCTTTTCTATGTTTAGCCCTCTCTTTTTTAGTATGGATTTTGTTGGAAGATAATTATTGATGATTTTTCAAGTGCAAATAGCTATCTTTGGAATGTATATTTTATATGATAAGAACTTTACCTAAGGAACATGATTATATAATGTGTGAATTGTTTGCCAAATATTTTTGAAATGATATTTTCCATTATTGCTACAAGCCTAGACCCAATAGTCGTCTTCTCCATTGTTATATATTTTGGTATCAAAAATATTGCTTCTGACTTGTGCTAAATAACCATGTCTATCCAATTTCTATTCCCCTTTTTCTATGATTCTTTTGGCCATTATAGTTTCACCTCTTACCCTCTCCATTGTCTTTGTTCCCATTCTGAGAATTAATCTACTCTTTGTATCCATGAGTCAAACCAAAGGAAAGACATTTTACCATCAACTATTTTTCTTCCAATGCATTCAACACTGTCTACCGATTACGCAAAATGTATTTCGACATACCTAAGTCATCATTTCTAATACTTATCTCCTAGAAAAATTGATTTTAAATATACTTCTCTGCCATTTCCTTTGCCCAAATTCCTTTGCTATTAATAATTTTCCATATTAGTTTAATAGTCGTTGCAAAATTCAGCTCTTCAAATTATCGTAGTCCTACTCCTTGTTCTTCTTTGTTCTTACAAACAACTTCCCATGGAATTTTACAGAGCTTGCCTTACCATAAAAATTTCAAACAAAGATACTTAACTCTGTTAACCATTGCTATTAGTATTTTAAAGCATTGCATCCAGAACTAAATTATTGGGTAAATTGTTGAGTTTAGGAGCTCTAACCTACCAATGAGACTCAACATTTTGGTTTCCTAACCCTCGAGTTTGCTCTTAATTTTGTCAATTAGCCATTGCAATCTCTGCTCTTGAGAGTTACACATGATAACAGAATACCTAGATATTTGATTGGTAGCATTCATTGACCTATGTTTAGAGCTTCTACCAGTTCTTCTTTATTCTCCACACCTCCCCCCAAAAAAAATTATAAACTTCTCGTTAGTAAGATTCAATCCCATTGAAAAAAGTAACTTTTATATACCTCTTTGATGGCTTCAGCTCTTGAATTATCTGCCTTTGAGAAAATCAGAATATCATCAACATAGATAATATGTGTCTTCTCCAACGAAGAGATTGACTTGGTTTTCTCTTTTCCAACTTCTTCATCCACTAATAGTGTAAAGAATTCCGTAATTATTAAAAAAAATAGAGATAAGGTGTCTCCTTTTCTCAATCCTGATGAGCTTTGAAAGAATCCATGAGGTATGCCTTGAGATATAATAGAAAAACTTGGTGACTTGTCTTTGCTTTTATAATGTCTATCCACTTCTTAGTGAACTGCATCTCCTTCACCATAAGAATGAAGAAATTTCTATTTACTCAGTCATAGGCTTTACGAAGGTCAAATTTGATACACATACCATTGTTGCCATTGTTGCCAAAGCCTCTTATGATTTTGTTTGCAAGATAGATTCCATCATCTATTGAACGGTTTTGAATGAATTAACATTGATTGTCTGATATCATATCTTCCATGACTAGCTTCAGCCGATTATTGGAAAAAAATTTATATGTCATGTTAGAGCATACTATTGGCCTACAATGTGAAATTTCTACAGGATTTTCACTTTTAGGAATCAAACGAGCAAAGGTGTGATTGAATAATTTGATGATCTTTCCTTTTTTGAAAGAGTCCTTTAACCGCAGCTAAGATATCATCTTTCATTCCAGTCCAATGCATTTTATAGAATTTAGCATTTAATCTATCTGGGCCTGGGGATGCTTCATCCTTTACCCTAAAAATCATCTCTTCTAACACATCTATGTCAATTTGATCATTGAGAAGGTTCTAACCATATTCATCTTACATACCACATTTAAGAAATTCCTGCTGTGTTGTTGATTATACAAATTTTTGAAATACTCCACAACTTTTTCTATGAATATGCTTAGTCAATCGTTGGCTGACCTTCCTTCGTAATATATCATATCACTTTTGTTGACATCTTTTGTTGGACATTTTGGCATAGAAGAAATGTTTGTACCAAAATTGGGCACAACACTCTTCGGAAGTTTTTGAAGAGATAAAGTGAAGAAATTAAATGGAAAAAGAGGATTATCTAACAAAAACTCCAAATTTCAAATATGAAAATAATTAACATGCAAGGAGTCACAAGAATTTAGAGTGGTTCGGCGTGTTGCCTACATCCACTATGAAGTTGATAGCTTTATTGATCTGTCCTTTAAGATTACAAGTGAATTCAGTGAGTTACAGCATATAATTATGATTTGCAGCAGTGAATTTCGTTATTGGCAGCAACAAGGGAGTTTAGATCTGGATCCGACAGAGTTTGGGCATTGGAGAATTCAAAAAAAAAGGATCCCCTTTTCTATATGCCCTGGGGCTCTGTTTATAGGTGTAGGAGGCTGGTATTTCGCTCAGATCTCGGGAGACCCTCTCTGGCACGTGACCAGGTCCGCGCGCCCAAGCCCGTAAAGTTTTGGTCCGATCCGTGATCGATACGAACAGATTTCGTATCGATCAAGATTTCATCCAATGGAGTCAAAATTTGGTGTGGACACTCTTTAGCATGTACGTAGTCTTCTGTGAAAATTTCATATCATTTGGACTTGTAGATTAGGAGATACGATCGATACGAATTAGGATCTTCGGTTGGTTGTTTCGTTCGACTCCCTTATTTTGAATCGGTCCTGTTCGACTCGATCACTTCGAATTGATGGGCGCACATAATCTGGAGGTGACGAGTTGGCTGAGTCATCGTTGATCTTTGCCTTGTTCGCATTGATGAAAGGTGCACAGTTCGCATCGATCAACAGCTTGTTCCTTCGCATCGATCTGTAGCATGCCTTGTTCGAATCGATGGAGGTGGTTTGTTCGTATCGATGATTCTGCTCTGTTCGCATCGATGAAAGGTGCACAGTTCGCATCGATGGTTATGCTTTATTATGTGGATACGAAGTGGACATTGGATGATCGAGTCGAAATGTGGCTCTCTGATGGATGCGAAGCGGAGCGAGTCGAAATGTGGCTCTTTGATGGATGCAAAGCGGAGCGAGTCGAATAGAGGCTCTCTGATGGATGCGAAGCGGAGCGAGTCGAGTAGATGCTCTCTGATGGTGCGAAGCGGAGTGAGTCGAACAAAGGCTCTTTTTATTCAATTTTGCATTGATCGTAACATGAGCATACGAACTCGGATTGACTTGAAATTTGGAACGTTGGCTCTCATAGCTTCGCTTGTCGTGTCATATCAGTTTTAGCTTGATCGGGACTCAAACAAAATTCATCGATATCCATAGTGAGCATGTGTATAACCGATCTCTAGGACGGACCGTCATTGGTTACTAGTCAATTCCTTGGTGTCACGGCCTTGCCAAAAGGCGGGATAACATTTGCCCCCCAAAGTACATCTTGTGGAAACACGATGTGCTTTGAAATGCTATAATCTTCATTCTGAATGGTTATCGTCTTTTCGGTGAAAGCTGTAATCTTCGACTGTTTTTTCTTGATAATGTAAACTGTTGACTGTCAACTGCTATACCCTATATTGTTGCAACTGATTGCTGTATGCTAGTAATTAGCCGTTTGTTGTTGTAATTGTTATCAAATGAGCTTCCAATTCCTGTAAGTCTGGAATATTGAATATTAGTCCGACACATATGTATACATGTTAACCTGACTTTCGTTGATGTTCACGAGTCGCTGTTAGTTTATTTTATGTCGAATTCTGTATCGATCCTCGCCTGAACCGATGTGAAATTCGTTGTAACAACGCTCGATGGTTGTTTTTGAATGTTCCTTCGTAACGATCCTCTCCTGAATCGACGTGAAGGGTTGAAACATTGTCTTCTGCATCGGTATTCATTGTATTGATGGATTCGAAATGAGCATTTCGAATCGATGGATATGGGGTTTGATGGATATGAAGCGGTCATTCGTATCGATAGGCATTGGCTTCTGGGAGCTGCGATCTGATGGATTCGAACTGTTCGTTCGTATCGATGCACTAGAGATGGAGTCGAAGATGATCGATTCGAAGAAGGGCTTCGCATCGATGCAGACTCGAGTCCATGGAGTCGAACAGCTTGTTCGAATCGATCCCGTGGTGACGCTTTGTAACCGGTCGAATCCATTGGGAGGCGAATCGTTTATTCCATTACCCTTTAAGCCCATATAAATACTCTATACTTAGCCATTTTTTCACTTTTCACTTTTTACTGTTGTGCCTTGCTTTCGTATTGCTTCTAAGAAAGGAAAACTGCTCGAATTTGAATCGAACCAAAACCTTTGATTCCTTCAACCATTTATCGACATCAGGTAATCAATTGAACAAGTCTAGTCGTAACACGAAGAGATCCAAATTCTCATGCTGTTCCATTTGAATCTATGTTCGAACATTGCTCGAGGAAAGAGATAACGTGCGAGATCGAGGAAGGACATAATGGAGTTCGAATCGATCTGGGGAAGAGGGAGTGTTGAGGAAGATAGCTTGGTCCTCGTTTTCGTGTCGATCTGGAGTCAGGGCTTCGAGATGATGAGATGGAGGCCTTCGTATCGATTGATTGCTAAGTTTCTGCATCGAGTCTTGATGATCGATGCGAATACCTCGAGTATGTTGATCGATACGAAGGGGTTGCATCTGATGGATTCGAAACCAGAGTTCTTCGATCGAGTCGAATTACGCGCCAGGGAAACGATACGAAAGCGACCCAGTTGATCGATACGAAAGTGTTGCGCTCTGATCGATTCGAAATGTTGTTCTTTCCGAGTAATACGAGAACACATGCTGCGATCGATACGAACTGAGGGAGTCGAATTGGAGTGATCGGGCTTTAAGGCGATTGATTCGAACTTGATCCCTTGGGTCATCGATATGAACTTAATAAACATATGACCCCGACGAACTTCATCCTTGCATATCTGGACCTGACGATAGAACTGTACATTTGACTGCCTGTTGAAGCTCGCTGATGGAACTATAACTCAACAAAACCTTAACGAACTTTGACTTGAATTGGTTGCTAATATCCTGATGGCACGGTTGTGACGGTAAGCGATGACGGTCCTTCCGACTGAATTTCGAAGTCTTGTCGTTTTTCATGTTTTCTCCAATTCTGTAGAACTTTTCAAGTGATATACAGTACCGCACTGCACAACACACTCACACACTTTACACTGGGGGATGCACGAGCGTTATTGTCTGTTTAACAATGATTTTTCATAAGCTAGCTAGTCATGGATCCTTCAAGTTCTCAGCAGCGGGAACTCCCGAGTTCAATTCCTTCAACCATCGAGATACCGGTCATTGAAGCCGAAGTTATAGACCCAGCTCCGGACGAGCATCCAGGTGCTCGGTTCATTTGTCGTCCACAAGATTCTGTGCCGTCCGGTATCTCTGAAGATATGCTGGGACGGATTTGTATAAGGCATGGCTTGTCGCTCGACGACGTGTTATTGCCTGGGCCAAATGATAGGCCACATGACCCCCCGGAGGGGTTTAACGCTTTCAACCGTCACGCTTGCACAGCAGGGACACTTCCTCCTTCCAACCAATATATAAGGGAGATGTTATCATTCCTTGGAATAGCTCCATCCCAGCTACACCCCAACAGATATGCCCTGTTGAATAGCACCTTCATTCTGTTTATGGAGATTCTCTTTCGACCACCAAAGCCGATCGAGATTAGATATCTATTTAACGTTAAGAGTCATGGAGACAGCCCTTCTTTCACCTTCTTGGAAGCGGTCAGGAACTGCCACATTGTAATGGGCTCCTGGGGAAGGCTAAGTTACTTTAAAACTGAATGGTTCTACGTTCGGTGCCCCTCTGGATTTGCTAGGCAGTGGTTGGACAGACGTAAGCGTTGCAATCTCTCCCTTGAATTATCGATATAATTATGACCGACCTCAAAACTGACATATTTCTCTTCTTTTATAGCTGCAATCTCTCGACCTGACGGTGCATACTTCAGAGAGCTAGTTCGGATTCTCCAAGCGGGTCCAGGCGAAGAGAGGCATATCGACTTTGTTCTGACCGATAGAAACTTGAGGACTGTCGGGCTGATAGAACGGAGGCAGAGCATACGGCTGGAAGGGACACTTAGAGTGGTCTCGAAGAAACGGGTGAAGCGCAAAGCGCCCGAAGTCGTAATAGCCGAAGAAGTTGATCCAAAGAGAACGCCCACCGATAACGAGCTCCAAGCTGGGCCTTCTTCCGATGTCCAGGATTCAGGTGGAAGAAGAAAAGGCAAGGCAGTTGCTCACAAGCGTTCTAAATCTGTGAGATTAAAATCCATGGTCATGTCCTTGCCCGTCCTAGGGATTAGAATTTCGGAGGCTCCTCCCCCGCAAGTAGATAATCCTTTTGAAGGGCTTGCTGATATTCCGATTCCGGATTATGTGTCGTTTCAACACGACACCGGGATGGAAGAGCTTGATAATGCACTTGAACTGAGCGGGTCACTTGCTACGAGTGCGGCCGACATTTCCGGTTGGTCGGGGGGTTGCACATGCATACACTTCACTACACTCCATGATTCATGACTGTAAATCGTCCAACTTAAGAAATCACTAACTCCTCCTTCGTTTCTCATTTTCAGGTACTATGTCTGGGAAAGGATCGATGCTCGGGAATCTTCGCTTGGCCCGAAAGGTTTCTACCTATTACGATTCCCGCAAGAGAGACTCAGATAGAGACCGTGATCACGAGTACTCTAACCAAGATAGGTATGGGCGTGATAGGGACAGAGAATACCGACATCGATCTAGATCACGCTCTCCTCCTCTTAGACTTCCATCTCCACCTCCTGTTCTTGTTCCACATCCATCGGAGCCTCCTCGTCACAGGCCATCTTCTCATACTTCTAGATCCGAGACTCATCTCCAGAGGGTCGAAACCACGACCTCCATAATTGCAGAGCAGGTCCCAGTCGAGCCCATAGGAGAACGGGCCCTTAAATTGGCTCAGATGAGGAAGGATTTTCCGAACATATGCTTCGATGGCTATGTCTTCCCGCCTCACTTAAAGAGAATCCCCTCTGGAGTGGAAAACATGATGCATGATTACGTTCATGACACCTACACCCAGTACAGAGAGTGGGTAAAGGCTGCAGAGAAAGCTTCTAAGGTGGCCTTTGAGCGAGCCAAAGCACTTGAGAAAATGGAGACTGAACTTGCTCAAAGGGACCGGATCATTCAAGTGCTCACTGCTGAGGCCGAGTCTTCTCGGAAATCTGAAATTGCGGCCACCAAAAAAGCTGACGAAGCGAATGTGGCCATAGAGAGGTTGAGGCAGACACATGTTGCCTTGGTGGAGGAGATGGGCCATCAGAATACTACAGTTACCGCCGAGCGGGATGCGGCGGTCAAGGAACTTAACGAGCTCAAGGCTAAATTTTCCGACATGGCCAAGGAAAGGGATGATGCAAACAACGCGGCCCAGGAGGCGTGTGAACAAATTGTTCTGCTTAGGGGTGAGCGGGATGCAGCTGTGGCTAAAGTCCACAAGGTGGAGACTGAGGTCGAGGAGAAAGTGAAGTCGTCCGAGTCCAGGCTAGAGGCTAACATCGAAGACCTTCTCGTTTTTTACAATGCTAACGTGCTGAGGCACAGGGGTCTAGTCTGGCTCGATGACTATCCGGCGCATCTTCACAACGCTTGGGGCCGACTGGTTGAGGAAGAGAAGGAGGCGCATCTGGGTGAGTCTGTGGATGAATTTGAACTCGAGAATCGCATTCTGAATGAAGATGAAAGGAAGATTCTTCACGAGTCAATGATTCTACATGAAAAGGAAAGACTCGGCGCCCAGCACTTCGAAGTAGGAGAGGGTTCGGGGGTTGAACATCATGAGGCGAGTCTTGAAGTTCTAGCGTCAACCCAGTCCGAATCCTCGTCTGCGATCGATCCCCAAGCTATTCCTGCCTACAATCCGGATCAGCCGCAGATGTCTCCGGCTGTAGCGTGAGTTACTGAAACCGCTCTTCCGCTTACGAGTCAAACTGAGGAAGGTATTCTGAACATTCCATATATCTTTTTTAAGTCGAATTCTTCGCTCGAGTTAAGTCCTAACAGTTCTCTTATTCTTTGTCTAGTGATTGATGTTGCACCGGTCGTGCCCCCTGTTACTCAAGAATCGTATCAGACGCAGGGGGTTATCGTTACCGAAGCAACCGCCGTGACTACCGCTGCGTCTCTTGACGACATGCAGGGAAGCACGCTTGTGTTCGATGAGCAACTGATGGAAGAACTCTTTCGCCATCATGGCGACCCTCTTGCCGACTTGCCATTCGTCATGGGTGGAGGTGCTCCTGCCACAAGCTCATCGATGCCAACTACTAACTCTCCCAACGAGGCTCGTGCGGTTAATGAAGAGGAAATATTGGCACGACTGAAATGGATGCAGCAGCACATGGTGGCAGTTTTGGAGGTGGAATGGCGGCACCCGGTCCAGCTCCGCTCAGAATGATATCGCCCGGCGGCACATTTTCCGACACTGGTGCAGCCATTCCATCTTCCACATCTGATCCTATCCCACCAACTCCGCCGGCAGGCAGCATTCCTATCCACTCGAGTTCGGAGGAGGATGTTGATATCATGCCCTCACCTGGAGACCAGCCACCGAAAGGCAAGGGCTTAAAGAGGAAGGATAGTGGCGGCTCCAGTAGGCCCGCACCGAAAAGGAAGCCGCGGAAGAAGAAAGATTAGACATGCTTCCTTGGTGTAATTCTGACTTTCATTTTGTTGGCGTGTATAGATGCGGGTTCGGCCCCTGCTAGTAGGAATTTTTTGGAACAAACTTTTATACGAACTCCTTTTACAAACAATAGAAATGAAACTTCACTTTTTTGGCTTCTTTTCTGTCATTGTGTATTCGCCTAAGTGTTCCGATATCTGAAGTGCACTCGTGAAGTTTCAGCTTCCGAATCCAGTTTGTTTTTGTTCGCCAAGTTCGGAAACTGTGGACATGGTTTGCGACCGGGAAGCGAGCTAAATTTATACGTCGCATCGCTTCAGTCAATGGTCGATGCTTAATTCCTGCCACCCAGTCTTGCGGGTGAGTTGTAGAACATCAGTCGACGATCGCTTCTCACTTATAACATGTTGAGTCTAGTGCCACCGAACGGATGTCTGAGACAAGCGGAGATTGAGTAATTTATCCATGCTTGTTTGATTGTCGATAATCATATCCGCACTCCGGGGATTCTCATTTGTTTATCGGCGGTTGGTCACGCTAGCTTAAGTTTAAATCATATGTCCACGCTCTGGGGACTTGGAATCGATACTTATACTCCGACTCGCACTCTGGGAGTTCAGAGTTGATATTTGTACTTCAATTCATGCTCTGGGAACTTGAAGTTGCTGTCTTATACTCCGACTCGCACTCTGGGAATCCGGAGTTGGTGTTTATACTCTGACTCGCATCCTGGGAGTTCGGAGTTGTTGTTTGTTCTCCGTTTCGCACTCTGGGAATTCAGAGTTGATGCTTATACTCCGACTCGCACTCTAGGAGTTCGGAGTTGAGCTTATACTCCGACTCGCACTCTAGGAGTTCGGAGTTGAGCTTATACTCCGACTCGCACTCTAGAAGTTCGGAGTTGATGCTTATACTCCGACTCGCACTCTTGGAGTTCGGAGTTGATGCTTATACTCCGTTTCGCACTATGGGAATTCGGAGTTGATGTTTATACTCCGTTTCGCACTCTGGGAATTCGGAGTTGTTGTTTATACTTCGATTCGCGCTCTGGGAGTTCGGAGTTGGTGTTTATACTCTGACTCGCGCTCTGGGAGTTCGGAGTTGATGAGCAGACGGTCAGTCACATCTGCTGTATGTTTTTGGATTTCGTTCACACTTTGGGAACGAAAGGTGTATCAGGATCGTAGACGGTCGGATCACATCCACCCTGAGTCAACAAGTGAGGTCGTTAGATGGACGGGTCCATCCTCCTCAAACTTGGTGCGGATACGGACGAAGTCGTTGGGCGGACGGATCCACCCTCTTCATAGACGTATTTCTATACTCCAGTTCGCACTCTGGGAATCTGGAGTTGATGTTTATACTCCGACTCACACTCTGGGAGTTCGAAGTCAATGTTTATACTCCGTTTCACACTCTGGGAATCCGGAGTTGAATGAAGGATTGTCGTGTATCGATCCGTTTTTGACTTTGATGTGATGGCTTGTCCCCGAGCCCGGGTTTCGCTTAGCGAGTGACCGGTTGCATCATAGTCACTCTCTATTTGAACAAATTCCACCGTATGGTGAAACTTAGCTCTCCGTGCATAGTGATGATCATATGAAGCATTTCAAGTAAATCACAGCTCTGGCTCGAAGAGATTGCATTTTATTGCTAAAATAAGAAAATATGGCAAAGTCAGTTGCCTTATTACAAATTCTAATTTCGAAATGCAGAAAAAAATTACGAAATGGAAAATAAACTAAATGGATAAACATAGCCTGTTATGTGTAGTAGCGGCGAAGACTCTCGCTATTCCAGGCTCTTGGCAAAGTAAGACCGTCAACGGTAGATAATTTGAATATGCCATCTACGAGCCTTCGTTCAATAACATACAGTCCTTCCCATGTCGGCTTCATATGCGAAGGAACCAGATAAATTCTTTTTAGGACGAGATCGCCTAGTTCAAAGGTTCACAGGCGGACCTTGGCGTTATATAATCGGGCGACTCGACTTCGATGCGTGGCTGCCCTCAAATCAGCCTCTTCACGCTTCACATCTAGTAGATCGAGAGATCCAGCAAGTAATATAGCATTTGTCTTTGGATCATAGTATGTCACACGATGAGAAGGTACTTCTAGTTCAACTGGAATAACGGCTTCTGAACCATAAGAGAGAGAGAGAATGGAGTGTGGCCGGTCGCGGTCTTGTGGGTTGTTTGGTAAGCCCATAAAGCCATAGGAAGTTCATCGACCCACTTGCCCCCGACCTTTTCCAGTCATTTTTTCAGAATGGATTTTATAACTTTATTAACTACTTCAACCTGCCCATTTGCCTGAGGGTGTGCAACTGTAGAGAATTTCTTTTGGATGTGAAATCGTTTGCAGAAATCTTTAAATTCAGCACTGTCGAATTGGGTTTCGTTGTCCGTAATAATGGTGTGTGGGAGACCGAATCGACAGATGATGTTGCGGACTACAAAGTTGATTACTTTCTTCATTGTTATGGTAGCAAGAGCTTCGGCTTTAGCCCACTTTGTAAAGTAATCAACTGCGACGATGGCGTATTTCGCACCCCCTTTTGCCAGAGGTAGAGCACCAATGATGTCGATGCCCCACATTGCAAACGGCCATGGGCTGACCATTTGCGTTATCTCGGTAGGAGGCGCTCTTGGAATTTGGGCATATTTCTAGCACCTATCACATTTCTTTGCATAATCCGACGCATCGCGATTTACGGTCGGCCAATAATATCCATATCGAAGTATTTTCTTGGCAAGTGCTTGCCCCCCGGTGTGATCGCCACATTCTCCCTCGTGCACATCGTGCAATACTCATTTAATTTCATCGTGAGCGATACACCGGAGTAGAGGGACTGAGTATCGTCTTCTGTACATGATTCCATTCTGGATGGTAAATCGTGAGGCCTTCCGAAGGACTTGTCTCTTTTCACTCCTGCGCTTCGGCAGGGTTCCGTGCTCAATGTAACTTCTGAGAGTCATTCATGAATCCTTTTCGAGGACGGTTTCGCATACCCGGTCTATTTCTGCCCGATCAATGCTCGGGGAGGATAACGCTTCTACGGGAACAAGTCTCATTTGCTGAGCTTCGCTTGTACTGGCTAGCTTCGCCAATGAATCGGCTTTTTGGTTGCATTCTCGAGGTATACAATAAATGGCATAATAATCAAACTGATTTAGTACTTCCTGAACTCGAGCTAAGTAAGCAGCCAAACTTCGATCTCTTGCTTGATACTCTCCCCGTACTTGACACACAACTAATTGTGAATCACAATAGATTTCCACCACGATAATTCTCAAATCTCTAGCAAGTTTCAAGCCAGCTAAGAGGGCTTCATATTCACCTTCATTATTTAGTCGCATGGAAATCGAATTTCAAAGCATAACATATGGATCGACCTTCGGGAGTTTCAAGTACAACACCAGCGCCCGAACACCGGTCGTTTGATGCACCGTCGGTATAAAGCTTCCAGACGTATTCGGGGGATTCACTGGTTTTGGGCAAGTCCTCTAGAATGGTAAATTCAGCTATGAAATCGGCTAGGACTTGTCCTTGTATGGCCCGTCTTCGAGTGTAAGTAATGTCAAACTGGCTCAGTTCGACGTTCCACTTGAGTAACCTGCCAGACGTCTCAGGCCGCGAAAGGACCTGTCGTAACGGTTGGTTGGTGTAAATGATAATGGGATGTGCCTGGAAATACGGTCGGAGTTTTCTTGATGCAATAACAAGACAATAAGCCAACTTCTCTAATTTCGGATAATTCCTTTCGGCCCCAGTCAATCGCTTGCTGACGTAGTATACTGGTTTCTGTATCTTGTCTTCTTCTCGAATTAATGCAGCGTTGATAGCGTTTACTGATATCGCTAAATATACAAACAACTTATCATGATCAATAGGCGTCAACAGGATAGATGGTGTGGATAGATGTTGAACTAGTGCTTGGAAAGTGCCCTCACACTCCGTGGTCCATTCAAAGTTTCGTTTCCCATTTCGGATCAGATCGAAGAAGGGGATTTATTTGTTAGTGGACTTTGAAATGAACCTGCTCAATGCTGCTACTTTTCCATTGAGACTCTGGACTTGCTTTATGGTTTTCAGAGTTTCGAGATTTCTGATAGCCCATATTTTTTATGATTACCTTCGATCTCTCGAGTGTTGACAATGAACCCAAGGAATTTTCCAGATGCAACTCCAAAGTGACATTTATGTGGATTTAGCTTCATTTTGTATTCTCGAAGTATGTTGAACACAGTTTCCAGGTCTTTAACATGGTCGGTGGAGAGTCATGACTTCACAAGCATGTCGTCTACATATACTTCCAATGTTCTCCCGATTTGATTGGCAAACATCCGATTGACCAATCGTTGATAAGTAGCCCCGGCATTCTTGAGTCCGAATGGCATAACTTTGTAACAGTAAAGTCTCAGATTGGTTATGAAGCTGGTATGTTCTTGATCGGGTAAATGCATCGGTATCTGGTTGTAGCCAGAATACACGTCCATGAAGGATAAGAGTTCATGACCAGCTGTCGAATCTACTAGCTGATCAATTCTAGAAAGAGGGAAACTGTCTTTGGGACATGCTTTATTCAGATCGGAATAATCGACACATGTTCTCCACTTTCCGTTCGGCTTTCGGACGAGCACGGGATTCGACACCCATTCAGGATATAGCGCATCTCGAATGAACCCGTTCGCTTTAAGCTTTTCTACTTCTTCTTTAAGGGCGGCAGATCTCTCTGGATCCATACCATGTCTTTTCTATTTGACCGGGACATGTCGCGGGTCAATATTCAGAGTGTGGCTCGCGATGTCCGGCGAGATCCCACACATGTCGGAAAGCGTCCAGGCGAATACATCAAGATTCGCCCGTAGAAATTCAACCAATTCCTCTTGAGTTTGCTGGCTTAGCTGAGACCCAATCTTTATCATTTTCGAATCATCGTCATCGTCAATTGGGACATCAATCGTCAGTTCAGCCGGGGATGCTTGACTTTCTTTAGGTTCTTCTTCGTCTTCAGTTTCTCTTGGGTCAAGATCCCTTTGGAATTGGCTAGGGTGCCCGGGCCTAAGACCGGGTGTTAATTGTCAATTATTAGTAAAGCGGACGCAGAGAGATTCCTCTACGCCCTTTCCTTTCTCTTTTCGCTGCGCCTCCCGCAGCTCGGCAACTTAACAGGCTCTTGCAGCAGCCTGATCTCCTTGAATGATTCCCACTCCACAATCAGTGGGAAACTTTAAAGTCAAACACCACGGGGCAATGGCTGCCCTGAATTCAGCGACGGCCGATCAGCCCAAGAAAGCATTATAAGGGGAGTCTATGTCCAACACAACGAACTATAACATCCGCACTCTTCGGCGTTCCCCGACTCCCAACTCCACGGGCAGTTCCACCATTCCAGTGGATATAGTAGCACTTCCGTTGAAACCATGAATTCGAGATTGACAAGGTTTCAAGTCCTTTGCTTCCATTCTCATTTTCTCATAAGCTCGTTTAAACATGATATTCATAGAGCTTCCACTGTCAACTAAGATCCTCTTCATCCAAGCAGGACCTACTTGTACTGAGATGACCAGCGGGTCGATAGTGGGGGCTTCGACTTTGTAAGTGTCTATGTTCTTGAACACGATGTCATCTGTCATCGTCTTCTGTTGCTTGGCCGGAGCCCCTTCATCAAAACTACTACAACACTCGAAGTCCGCATGCCTGATAGAACTGGCATACGACTCCATTTCCTTCCAGCTTCGATCTGCTGGGTAAGGACCACCACTTATTGTATTGATAACCAACCTCCCGCCTGTATGAGCGGGTTCCTCCTGTCTTTCCTGATTCGGCGCACGATTCTGATTTGATGGGCCTGCACCACCAGACTGCGGTGCCCGCACATACTGATCCAACTTCTGTTCACGTATTAGCTTTTTAATGAGGTCTTGTAAGTGACGACACTCATTGGTGTTGTGGCCATAACTCTCATGGAATCTACAAAAATTTCCTATTTCGATTTGTCTTTCCGTTGGTGGCTTCGGAGCAGGTTTCTTGTATTGCATAGTATTGTAGGTCTGCAAATACACATTTTCCTGCGACGTATTCAATGGAGTGTAATTGTCAAACATGGGAGCTCTACGTTGTGGGCCACGGTTCTGATCTCGCTTCTTTCCCTGATTTCTATTATCCCTTTGTTGATTCTGTTTATTTTGGATGTTCAACTGAACTTTTCCAGAACTATCTCCGGAATGTTTAACAGCGATGTTACTTTGGATTCCTTCGATGTTGGGCCCTGCGTCATCCTGCTTCCTAGACTGTTTCGCATCCTCCCTTCTCAAGAATTGGGCTGCCTTGGAGTAGAAACGGTCCAATGACGCGGGTGGTTTCCCAGCTAACCAATTTCTGAACTCGGAATCAGGGTCAATCCCTTTAGTTAATGCCATCAGGATAGAGTCGTCATTGGGATTGCTTATTTCTGCACACACGGCATGGAATCGCTCCAAGTAACGTCTAAGTGTTTCTCCGGGAGCTTGTGTAACACTAGACAGAGTGTTAACATCTTTAGGCCTCGCTACGTGTATACGGAATTATTCAACAAACTTGGTAGCCATCTGATCAAAATTAGAAATGGATCGTGGTGGCAAACGAGTAAACCACATGGTTGCAATGCCCCCCAGGGAAATGGGGAAACTACGGCATTTTACTACATCATCAGCTCTCACAGCATTCATCAGCCATTCGTACTTCAGGATGTGTTGATTGGGATCAGAGCACCCTTCATAGACTGGTAAAGTTGGCATCCTGAATCGCCGAGATGGTTCAGCGTATAATATGTCATCGGTGAAAGGGGTATGACTCCGGGAGATTCCCCAGTCGTCATTACTGAGACCTTGACTTTCACGGATCATTTGACGAATCATCGTTGGTATATCCGGCATTCGGATACTTGGAGCATGTTGTGCCAAGGTGTGGTCGGGTTCCATAGCGCGAGTCTGGACCGGACACGGTCGACGGTCCGTGCCTCGCCTCCTTGATTCAACATCCTCAGGGACATAAGGCTCAGGAGTATGCTCTCGTTGGCTACGATGAGGATCAGCTTGGGTTCTTGCATCAACTCCTTGTTCGGTAGTGGTGGTAGTAGCAATGTTGCATGTGACATGATAAGGAGCAGCACCTCCTCGGGATGAAGGTCCTGTATGATGACTAGTGGATGGTCCAGTTCTGGGTTGTCCAAGATTCGAAGCAGGTTGGTGCCCTGTGGCCTGGGTGTAGCTTACATCCAACCGTGAGCATGTGGATCGATGATAACCGTCAGATGAGGCAGAACTCTCTGTGGAAGAATAAGAACCTTGGTCTCTTCTGGATCTTCTGCGCCTTTGGCGATTTAACTGGTTGGTCAACTCTGTGTTGGCGCGCAGTTGTTCAGTTAGCTGTTGTTGACTCTGGGTCAATTCTTGGAGCAGCGCCTGAAACTCTTGTCTGGTAACCGGGCCTATTGGATCTGAAGGTCCGACGGCATCTTGGTTTGATGGAGGCAATTGCGCGGGATTCTGCCTATCCCATCCTCCCTGATCAGCAGCTGTAGAGGTAGTCCGTGTACTTACCATGGTGAATTGATGAAAGTCCTTTCCTAGATCTGATGCAAATCTGAATAGAATGGAAGGGCTTCAAAGTTCTAGATCTGGATCTTCTTCTTGGATTTATGCAATCCGATATAGATAGGAGATCCAAAGAGCAGGAGAAAAATTGGGTTTTCTCAGTGAAAGCACCAAAGTGTTTGTACCAAAATTGGGCACAACACTCTTCGGAAGTTTTTGAAGAGATAAAGTGAAGAAATTAAATGGAAAAAGAGGATTATCTAACAAAAACTCCAAATTTCAGATATGAAAATAATTAAAATGCAAGGAGACACAAGAATTTAGTGTGGTTCGGCGTATTGCCTACGTCCACTATGAAGTTGATAACTTTATTGACCTTTCCTTGAAGATTACAAGTGAATTCAGTGAGTTACAGCAGATAATTATGATTTGCAGCAGTGAATTTCGTTATTGGCAGCAACAAGGGAGTTTAGATCTGGATCCGGCAAAGTCTAGGCGTTGGAGAATTCAAAAAAGAAGGAGCCCCTTTTCTATATGCCCTGGGGCTCTATTTATAGGTGTAGGAGGCTGGTATTTCGCTCAGATCTCGGGAGACCTTCTCTGGCACGTGACCAGGTCCGCGCGCCCAAGCCTGTGAAGTTTCGGTCCGATCCGTGATCGATACGAATAGATTTCGTATCGATCAAGATTTCATCCAATGGAGTCGAAATTTGGCGTGGACACTCTTTAGCATGTGCGTAGGCTTCTGTGAAAATTTCATATCATTTGGATTTGTAGATTAGGAGATACGATCGATACAAATTAGGATCTTCTGTTGGCTATTTCATTCGACTCTCTTATTTCGACTCGGTCCTGTTCGACTCGATCACTTCGAATCGATGGGCGCGTGTAATCTGGAGGTGACGAGTTGGCCGAGCCATCGTTGATCTTTGCCTTGTTCGCATTGATGAAAGGTGCACAGTTCGCATCGATCAACAGCTTGTTCCTTCGCATCGATCTGTAGCACGCCTTGTTCGAATCGATGGAGGTGGTTTGTTCGTATCGATGATTCTTCTCTGTTCGCATCGATGAAAGGTGCACAGTTTGCATCGATGGTTATGCTCTGTTATGTGGATACGAAGTGGACATTGGATGATCGAGTCGAAATGTGACTCTCTGATGGATGCGAAGCGAAGCGAGTCGAAATGTGGCTCTCTGATGGATGCAAAGCAGAGCGAGTCGAACAGAGGCTCTCTGATGGTGCGAAGCAGAGCGAGTCGAACAGATGCTCTCTGATGGATGCGAAGCGGAGCGAGTCGAACAAAGGCTCTTTTTATTTAATTTTGCATCGATCGTAACTTGAGAATACGAGCTCGGATTGACTTGAAATTTGGAACGTTGGCTCTCATAGCTTCGCTTGTCGTGTCATATCAATTTTAGCTCGATCGGGACTCGGACAAAATTCATCGATATCCATAGTGAGCCTGTGTATTACCGATCTCTAGGACGGGCCGTCATTGGTTACTAGTCAATTCCTTAGTGTCACGGCCTTGCCAAAAGGCGGGATAACAAGAAAGATGTAGCTTTGTCTCCCTAAAGTAGCCAGCTGCATTTTTACTATGTTTTGTATCCAAGAATTCTTAACTTATTGCTCTGTCCAATTTGTCTTTCATTACTTGAATTCCATTGCCTACATTCTCGTTCCTTTGAGTTTTAAACTTTTCTAGAATTCTACATATTTTCTTATATAAAGCTCTACTTCTTTTTTGTATTATTCTTGTGTTTGCTCTTAAATTTATACTTTTTCCTAATAGCCTTTTTTTAGCAAATAAAACATAGACTTGTCCTCTAGTTGGGAGCTCCATCCTTCCTCAAAAGAGTAGTTGTAGTCTTCAAAAGGCTCCTATGGTCATATATTTGAAAGGTTTCCCTTGACCCTATCGGTATGCCATCAAGGTGGTCAATATAGGGGTATGGTCGCTTATACTTATAGGGAGATAAGTGATTGAAGTGTTGTTGTATGCCTTTACCCATTCCATATTAGTAAACACCTAATATATCTTGGTCAACATATTCTTATTTGGGCCTGAACACCACGAGAATTGAAACCCATTAATCTATATTTCAACAATTCCGGTTTTACACATAATGTTATCCAGTTCATTTTACTGAAGGGTATCTACATCATGCCTTTTTCCTCCTTTTACTTTCTAATGCAGTTAAAATCACCCATAACGATCCAAACTCTAAAAATATTGAAAGCGTCTTCTTTTAATTATACCATAGTTTTTCTCTGAGGACCTCAAACTTATGCGATGAACAAAGAAATAATTACATTTTTCATTTCCATTATTGATGAGCTCTAATGTAATATGTCGATCGCTCATGCTAAGATAATTATAATCCCAAACTTCTTTATTTATCAACCCATTATTCTACATTTTAAGTAACAACTCCCTCCTTTAAATTTCATAAGCTTTAGTTTGATCATGTGAATTCGTTTTAATATGCACCTTATCAGCCTTCTCTAAATTTCCTTTTTTGATATCATGTAAAATTGACACATTTGTATTGTTACACTTAATATCAACATCCGAAATATTATGAAAATTATCAAAGCTAAGTTTATCAGATGTAAGTTGTTTTGGGGATATCCAATGATGAAACATCCCTTAAGTGAGATAGAGCCATTGGCGGCGGAGAGATAGCCTGGATATGTTTTAGTAGCCCATTCTGCCTTAAGTAATGCAGGAGTTGCGGTGACTTGGACTTGTTCGGCTCTCTTCTATGTTACCCTATCCTCGCTAGTGGCTAAGGACTCTTTTACCCCCAAACTATCACTTCTCTTGAATTCTTTATTTTTGATTCCTACTTTTCCCCATTTATTGCCTCACGGCTACTATTATGACACCTACTCCCACCTTTAGCTAATGCCTCTTTCATTTGTAACAATTGAATAATAGCCTCCTCCACCTCTTTCAGGGCTTTTGAAGATCCCTCTTCTTACACCTTTGAATTTTCCTAAAGCTTCTTCCCTCCTTTCTCGACTCCTTGGCAAAGACTCTTTCCTTTCATCTTCTACTCATGAATTTTGACATCTTTGGCATGCAATTCACCTCAACTTTTTGATCTATTAAGATATTACTAGCCCTTCCTTTTTTATTTAAATTTTAGTTCTCCTTGCCAGTCCCTCCTTCATGGAATTTATCCTCAACATACTTCTTCACCTTACTCTCTTCTGGGATCCATGCTTTACTAATTGGGAATTGGAAATGATTATGCCTAAAAAAAATATAGTTGTCACATTTCGTCGTGGGGCTTTCATGTATGATTTTTTGTTGGAAAATTTCCCCATCCTCCTCTAATTCTTCTACGAAACTAGAAAATCAAAATTTTACTTTCACATCAACCAACACTCTTGCAAAAAAGATTCTTATTCTAATTCGAATTACTTTATTAAGTTTTACTTGAGTACCTAAAGAACTAACTAGTGCATCAATTGCATGAGGACCCCATAACCTGACACTTAGGCCGGGTAAACATATCCACACTGGTATGCTTGTACGTAAGTCTTTGTGCATTTTCATGAATGGATTTAGCGTGTTTATTATGATTAGATTCTTATCATAGAACCAAGGCCCCTCCTAAATAATTTTGTTGTAGCCACCCTCATTGCTAAACCTGATAATAAAGAAACCATTTTCTCCATGTTGGATAATAAATCTCTCTTTTGTTTTTCAATTACGTTTTTCATATGCCTCGAGCACTTTGAAATAAGGTCCATGAATGACTGCATACATCATCGCACAATTGCCCCCAATTGTTCATTGCTTCGTTTATGGCCGCCTTGGGGGTATTACTCCTCCTCTTCCCCTTCACCATGGTTGGTTCTACAAGTTCCCAATTAGAGTCTCCCCTCTAATACTTTTATCACCTCTAACTACGTCACAATAAGTGATATTTTTAGCATCCTTAAACATGTTGAATTTGACTTTTGATTTTGCTGCAAAATCCTTGCGTCGTGGTCTAGAAGATCGGATCTGGTTTAAATTAAAATTTTGAATTAAATATGAAACCCCAATCCCCCTGTTACTCCCCACTTTCAATGTCTCTCCCCTTTCAAAGCCCTTTTTTTCCTAACAACCTTTTACCAACCCTCCTCCTCTTCTCTATTAATCACTTGCCATGTGGCTCACATCCATAACTATTTATGAAGGTTCATAACTGTGTTGATTTGATGGAACCTCTACAAAAAGAAATTGAGAATACCTTGGAAGAAGTCGCGTGGAGAAAGAATTGAAGAATCGAGAATGATAGAGATAAAGAGATTGCATGGAAAAGGAAAGAAAAGATAAAACTAAGGTTTTGAAAACCCTAGGTCAATAGCTGCCATGAAACTTATTTTCCAAAATAATTAAGGTACTCGAGATTTGTTTTACTATTCTTTCTTTTCTTTCTCTTTTTCTAAGACTTCCTTTTTCCTTCCTTTTTGTTATGGGTTTGTAGGTAACAGTTATGTAAAGAGGAATGTAAGAGGAAGAAGAGAGGAAATTGTAATATTTGAATATGTTTAATTTTTATTTATTGTAGGAGTTACCATTTTAAATATTGTCAATTTTATTTCCATAATGTTCATATAGTAAATTAGTATACATCCAAATTTAAAATTCAACAAATTTCAAATAAATTTTGATAATTAAGATATAGAGTAGTATAATTCTTCTGCACTAAACACTCACACATATACATACATAAAGAATTCTCATACGAGGAAACTCTAAATATTGATTAATATAATACCCATACTTAGAAACTCTAAGTATTAAATTAAACTACTATTTTATTTCCAAAATTCAAAACTTTTAAGTTATGATTTTATTTCTTACTTTCTTTCAGGTATACATGTATATATATATATTATATACACAAATATGTGCATATACCATATATGCTACTCAATTTTGAATAAATTCCCATAATTTTTTAATAAACTCCATATATACATACACATAGATATGTGTATAATAAATATATATGGAAATTAGAATCTGCCCCTTATTTTCAAACTAAATGCTCGAAAAAGCCTTTTAAATAAGTTTCACGAATCACCCTTATCAATGTTTTTAGCAAAAATGTATATTTTAAACTGTACAAATTTATAGTTAGAACTGTAAATATTTGCAGTTTAAAATGCAAATATGTGCAGTTTAAAATGTAGATATGTGTAGTTTAAAATGCATATATTTGTAAAATAAATATTTGCAATGTGGTCAACAAATATTTAAAGTGTAGAATGGGCATCCTTGCGGTGTAGACTGTAAATTTTCATTCAACAAAAACTTGCAATTAGAACTGCAAATATTTGCAGTGTAGAATGCGAATATTTGCAGTTCGAACTATAAATATGTGCAATTTAAAATGTATTTTTTCTATAAATATTGGTTGGGTTTTTTTTAAACCTGTTGACAGGAGGCGGAAGTGAATATTGAATCCTTTGAAGGGTGTTCGAAAAAAATGTCCCTAAGTATCCTTACATGCATATCTTGTTTTCGACGAAAACTGAAAAAGTGTAGCTAATGGGGATTGAACTCCTCAGCTCTGTTGCCGATGTCTACCCTCTCAACCATTACATTACTTATGATTTTGTTAGAAGGTTAAGTTGATTTGGAAATTTCAATCATTTGGCTCATCAGTGTTTGCAATTGGCTTGTCAACGGATACTTTCAGATGTGGATGCTTCCATATCCATATCCGCATCCAAAATCACTCTCAAGTATTGGATATCCATATCCACAGATACGGATGGATATCGAATAATCATTATATCAGCTAACAATCGAGAAATCAAGAAACATAAATGAAAAATTATGTTTTAATATAAAAAAATTCAATTATATTGATTATTAGAGTGTGCAAAATCAACAAATATGATGATAATAAACAGTTTTGAACACTTAATATACATTAAATGCGTATAATATCAAATATCAACTAAATAAGATAATGAATATATATCTTTCACTGTACTAAAATACACTTAAAATAAATTATTACCTTAACAAAATTCATCTGAATAATTTTTGCATCTGCATCCGCTTTTGTAGATATTGAATATTTATCTACTTTTAGGATATGGATGAGGATGGATATCGGATTTTTTTGGGTAACCATTGATAGCCTTAGTGTAATACCTTCAAATCATAGATTTAAGCAGGGGTAAACCATGGATTATCGTAACTTTGAATATATCAATTGTATGGTCCAATTCGATCAATTAGAAAAGATTTACGCAGGGGTTATTAGTGTAATACTCAAATCATAGAGTTGTTCTAAATTCATTGTGTGACTATTTAGAGTGATTTGCAATTTATTATTTTAAACAAGTATGTGTATATCTACATGTCATTGCACTCAGATACCACATTGTAACAACCCTTTATTCTAGACTCGAAAATGAACATCGGTGATGCTGTAGTCACTATTGGAACTATTTTCAAGCAACAAGGTAGGATTAATTTATTTTCAGCAACATTAAGTAAATAAGGATGTTAAATAAATTTTCGTTATGTAAATTGTCTTTACATTTTCATTTCTTAATTATTGTCCATCATTGATAAATATAATGACAAAATATAGAGAATAATGTAACAGTTATATAATCCAGTATTACAATAATGGAATCATTTGAAAAAATTATTATCTAATAAGCCTTCTAGTTCAACTTTGGAGCTTTTATTCTTATTCGAGCTGACCCGGTTAACCCTATAAACTCATCTACTCGAATGAGTACCCTTGAGTTTAGGGAAAATAATAAAAAAAACATGGGATAAAGTTTGGTATGAGCAATACGTCTCCCTAATTGCAACGTATAATGAGACCACGCGCCTAATGGTATGGGCGTTCACCTCATCAAATCATCAAATGCAATTATTTCATATCATGTGACATCAAATCATCATATTATGAGCATAAACGTATAAGCATTTTTTCAAACATTAGTATATGTTCTATACCTAACATCATGTTATGAACCTCGTCATGCAAATATCACTATTGAGTTACCACTCAGGACCTAAACTCATTGTCATGGTGTCACTCAACTAATTCATGTTACAAGTTTCCATGCGGGCCGTAAACCTTCGTCCCTATGTAATGTTATGGTTTTGCATTACTGGTTGCTACTAAGGCCTTGCACCTTCATTCCTATGTAATGTTATAGTTTCACATTACCCGTTGCCGCATAGGTCTTACACCTTCATTCCTATGTAATGTAATGTTTTCACATTATCGACTGCCTCTCAAGCCTTACACCCTCTATATAAAACATCTTTACCGTCCTTGTCAATCAAATGACACAATTTATCTTTTCTTAGCTTACCTTAAGCTTTAATCATTTCCAACTTTACATAAGTTATTCCATTTAACATATCATCATTTATTTTATAACTTCATGTGCTATGAAATTAAAGTTAAACATGATAAAAACTGGCTTCCATAATGCATACATTATATTTCTTATTTGGTTATCATCTTTATACCTTTCCTATGGAAAAGCTATCGGACATATAACTATCGAATCCATAACCAAAGCTATAGAGTCTATACAATATAAAGCAATCGCGTTTACACAATGGTATGTTAATGCGTATATTGATTAATGTTATCGAATTTATAGTTATCACATGTATAAATTTAAGCTATCGATTCTAGACAATGCCATCAAGTCTTTATGATGGCTATCGAGTTTATAAAATAAAGTACTATTGAGCCTATACACCTTAGCAATCGATTTCATAACTTGCGGCCGAGTTTATAACTTACTATCGAGTTTATAACTTACTATTAAATTTGCACAATAGCTATCGAATTATAACTTGCTATCAAATTAATAACTGTCGAGTTTATACAATAACTATCAAATTAACGACTGTCGAGCCTGTTGTTGGAACTGGGCCAGTCGGAAGCCGATGAAATAGGTAGATTTTTTAATTTTTTTTACTTTGGATCGTATTAAACCTATGAAGTTGAAAGGGTTGTAATAGATCAAATCTATTTAATTTAAATAAAATTATAATTTATTTAATTTTTATAAATTGGTTAACGATTTTAATTAAATCGGCTTTATATACATATAGTAAGAGTATATTGTTTATATAAAAATTCCTTATAACCCCTTTGTAATTTTTTAATTTAAATCCAACTTAAGTCCTTATCGATAGTGTATATTGATATGCGAATAGATAACTTATATATAAGCACTCAATAAATTAGAAATAGTAAACCGAACGACTCAAAAGGCAACTCCATTATAATAAATACATCCTATACAAATACATACCGATATCATATATTGATATATGCATATTTAACTTTTATATGTACATCCAAGTAATTAATAACGACGTCCAAAACATCAAATTAATAATTAATCAATATTTCTAAAATATTAATAAATTTAATTAATTTATAGCATTTTATAAATTAATTAAATCACGTGGTTTTGTGGAGAATTCATAAATGCAATTGTGAGGCTCAGAGATGTGAATTCAATCATCGATTAATATTGAAAAATTCACATATTAACGTTCAAATGTCACCTTACCTAGTGGTATCACAGTTTGGTTGAGTTCGTCGCTTAAAGATTTTTTTGATAAAATCCAATTTCACATTTCTTAAGAGGTACCTTTTGGTAACGATTATTTACACAAATTCTCTTCGTCAGCACTATACCATTTTAGGACTTATGGAATTTAGTTTTGGTCAAAATTCCAATATCATCGACATTTCAACTCTGGTAGTCCATAAATAAAGTCCTTTGTTCAATAATAACATTTATCATTAACCATATTGCTCTGACCATGGACTTTGACTTTGATTTGACTGTAGTTGATTGTGATTATAACTAAAAAGACAAATTCTCTATTGAATAATGTTACACTTCCAATGCTTCAACTCAAACCCAACTATAGTTGTTCGATGAAAGTCATGACAGGCTCATGATTTAACTGTAATTAAAGTGGAGTATCCACATTGAAATTCAATAGTATTCTCAAGTCAAGAGAACTGTGTAATAATGTCACAGTGAGATTTTATGTCCGACCTTAGTTATTATTAACCAATAAGAAAATCTCGAGTGAGTCATTCTATATTTATCCAATAACTATCGATACATAACCCGTTGGTGCCCTCAGCGGCCCTAGGTAATACATTGGCCCACATAAAGAGCGTACTCTGGTCTCAATGGATGTATCGATATCCATTTTGAAATATATGTACTTGGTAGGGCTATCAACGGGTACCCAAAAAATCCGTAATCCATCCGCATTCGTATCCGAAAAGTGGATAAATATCCGATATCCGGAAAAATAGATGCGGATGAGGATATGAAGACATCAGCATCTGAAAATTTTCCATCCTGTTTTTGCCAAGATTATAGTTTAAATTATGTGTATTTTAGTACAATGAAAGATATTTATTTATTGTTTTATTAAGTCAGTGGTTTATGTTATATGCATTTAATGCATACTAATTGCCTAAAACTATTTACTATCATCATATTTGTTTATTTTCAACACTTTTATAAACAATGTGATTGAAAACAAATATTAAACTAAAATTTTCTATTTATATTTCTTAATTTATCGGTCATAAGTGGATAGGATAATTATTTGATATACGTCCGTATCCGTGGATGCAGATATCTAAAAATGATTTAGGATGCAGATGCGGATATGGCACTATCTGCATCCGGAAGTATCCATTGACATGCCTAGTACTTGGAATATATAAAATATATGTTATTTAATAATGTGATAATTTTCTCATGCTTACAAATCTTTGTAACAATTATTACATAACATATTATTTAAGGATTTTTTAAATTATATACTTTAAATGTATTACTTAATTGATTATATTTTAATGAAAAAAATTATATAATAGAAATTAAATACCTTTATTATGAACTTGATCGGTCACAGAGTTAGGTATATGTAACATATTACATAAGTGCCCCTAGGGCATATCCCTAACCTATTACTTGTAAGTTGTTATCTACCTTATACAATATATATTGAGTTTTTAATCTTTTTTCTAGGCTAACACCCTGAATTAACGGAAATGGAGTAAGCAAATGAATAATGTAAGAAATTAAAGAGAAAGATATAATAAAAACACTGTGTTTTTATAGTGTTTCGTTAAATCTCTGGCATACGTCGACTTTAATGTTTTTATTAATTATCCCTTACAAAAACAACCACTTCTACGATGTTTCAGGATAGGAGAATGATTTATTTCAATAATGGCAGCAATCCAATGCCAAAAATTCAAAAAGAGATAAAAAAAGGTCTTCTTCTAAGTGAAAGAGATGGCCTTTTACAAGCGTACTCCTCCACCATTTAGAGAGCATTACGTACTTTTGTCTTAAAGGATTTATTGATATCCTTTCTTGAAACATCTTTATTAGAAATATTTAAAATAATATGTTATTTATATTGTGATAATTTTCTCATGGTCACAACTCTTTGTAACAATTGTCACATAACATATTATTTAAGGGTTTTCTAATTCTATATTATAAATTAATTACTTAACTAATCATATCTTAATATAACAAAGTATATAATAGATATTGAATACCTTTATTATGAACTAGATTGTTCACTGAGTTGAATATATTTAACTAATTACATAATTTTCCCTAAGGCCTACACCTAACTCTATCAATTCCCACTTGCACTTGGGGTAACTCTACTAGTTTTCTCAAAATTAATCGAGCTAGTCCTTTAGCGAATGGATATGTTACATTGTTTTAGCTATCTACTATGTCAATTAGCTCTTTTCAATATTGATAAACTACCATTATTATATGGAATGTTTCGAAGGATGTTTCTCGACTTCTAGTGAGCTCTAGGTTCTTTCATAATCTAAATTGCAGCATTATTATCACAAAACAATGTTATGTGATTCTCAATATTTGGAATCACCCCAAGCTCAATTATAAATTTATGCATATATACACAAGTACATACATACACTGCTTTTATTGTGGTGTTATTCAAGGTGATGTACATCGCCTATTGGCTTAACTAACCATAACTCATGTTTGGAATATTTCCAACTAGAAGCTCCTTAAACAAGGTTTGAACATGAATTTAATATTGACATCCTACACTCGTTACCATTTATGAAGCTCTAGTCCGAATACACTTTTACCAGGAGTTTAATATTTCTATAAATAGTCTTAAGTATTTCGTAAATACTCGAGAACGCTCTTAACTATCATTTAGTGGTCTTAATTTGGATTTGATATTTTCTTCATGTATCTAATACATAAGCAAAATGCTATATTGTAGACAATACAGCATGTGTAATAATTTCTATAGCCAATGCATTAGGAATCCCTCTTACAGACTCCATATTAAACACTTTGCTATAGTGTTTGTATATATCATTTGGGACAATCCTAACATCCTTTTCTATTGATTATAAAATTTCTGTTCCAAATCCTATACCGAGGATTAAACAACCAAACTATAATAATTTTAATACGAATACATTGTTAACAATTGGTCACTTATAACATTAGAAATATTTCAGTACCTTTAATATATTTTTTATAGATACACGCTTCCTTTGTGTTTTGAGCAAAAATCAAACTTTGATATTTCTACCAAAATACTTGTTCAAATCCGATGCTTATCAAACAGTACTTTCATATCATTTCTTGGATTATATCTGAAACCCACAAACTCAATGTTGCTCTCACTGACTTCTAGACACTTTGGTTGTTATATGCAAACAATCTACTCTAAACCATTATTTAGAGTTTTCTGTTTCAACATATATACCAAAACTCAAAGTCATACTAAGCGATTATTTTGCGAGTAAAATCCAAATTATCTTAAGCACATTGAATGAGGAATTTGTTACGCTAATTTCAATAATTGAAATTTATGATGTTATTCTTATCAATGTTGCTAACTATATTCCAACTGCATTGGTCTTCTTCTTGAAGACACATTTGCGGTCGATGGATTGTATCTCTTTAGATACAACTATCAAATCATATTTTGATAATGAAATTTGAATCTATTTAGGATTTGAACATTGTACATATGATAAAGTCGGTACTCTTAATAGTTTAATTGACAACTTAGGAAATTTTATTCTCGACATTGGTAAGAAATTCATATTTCTATTTAATGTGCGAGAATACTTATTAGACATTTTAATGCATTATGTATGTTTAGGCTTGGTTAATTTCATTTCCTCATAATCAGTTTTATCTTTGGATCGTATGTAAATCCATTCTAGCACCAAAAGAAATTCCTTCACATGAAGTGGGTTTTTCTTGAAACAACAATTGTTTCTCATTGCAAAGGAATATGTATCCATAAACATTTTACGAATTACTTTATATATACAACCGATTTGGTTTTTAGTTTAGAAAATTTATGTTTATAACATAAAATGATCAATTACATTGATCGATCACACACTCCTTTAGGGTGGTCCACATAAGATCCCTCGTGAACAAATATTACATACAACCTATTGACTTACACAACCTGTCAACTCCTTGACCTAGGATAAGTAGGGATTTCTTATAAACATTTATCTTTTATAATCTCCTAGAATATGCTTTAGATGAAATTATGTTTAAACTATGTACTTACTCTTTCAATACATATCCTAAAGCTAACTCAACTTCACTCACCATCAAATATTCTTTTCCCAATAAAGTCTAATTACTCATTATTGATACATCATTATGTATCATAGGGAGGAGTGACTTTTGAGAAAATCTTATTTATTTTAGGTACATTTGCAAACATTTCCCAATATACTCACTTATTCGATCAAATAGAATCATTTTATTTTATTTTGCACGTTATGTTATTTCCTTCCTTTTTATATTCTATTAGCTTATCATAGACATACTACATGTGTATCAAATACACATGTTCATGTCTATGATAATTCTTCGACGAGTTTAATGAAGTAAGTGGAACCCTTTTGGTATCATTAGACTTACGATTGTAAACATATATATATATATATCAATCTGAAGAGTTCAAAAACTGTAATGTCGCTACCACTAAATGGGAGCTTTGCTCTTAATTGTTTGAGATATAGTTCACCAATACCGTATGATTCATAATCATATATTTAAAGAATTGTTCCTGAAAACTATGGCTTAGTCCATAATTCCAAAATAATTCTAAAAATTTAGATACTTTTGTATTTTCTAATGCATCGCTTTTGTTACAAAGAAATACCATCATTATAGTTTTATCTTATAATGATTATCCATAATATTCATATTGAAATAAAACTACGTCTATTTTCAATAAATGTTGAAAACAATTATTATTTCACAAATAATATTTGGTATGTTTACAAAAACATTTTTTTCATAACTTGATGCATCCACTAAGAAGTGTTATGTAGTATGCTCTCACTGTTTCCGCTATTACTATGATAGTGTTCAAAATATGAAATTCTATTCAACCACTTATTACAAGATTTTATGTCATACACTATAACTAGTTTACAGTCAAGTGTTTTAGATCTAATATCTTAAACTTGAATAAATAACCTTTATATAAAATAATTTTCTATACGAAAATACATTTGGAATTGAAAACACATTTCTCATTCCATATTAAGCATCTTTTAGCATTTTACAATTCTCATTTCCAATGTGTCTTCACTTGGTAGAGGTGATCGTTCACTCTCTTCATCCCAACTGTGCCTAAATTACATCCACTCTTGTACATTCGCTTTCCTTTCCAAATGGTCGAACCACTCAAAATGAAACCCTTACTACAAAGCCTTAATGAACTCTTTACAAAAATGTATTTAGCGATCTTTAAATTTTAAGGATACCAAATAAATCACACTTCACGTAAAATGATCAAATTGACATTTCAGTGATCGAATTCCTAAGTACATCTTTTAACTCTTAGTCTAGTGCCACATCTAACACAATTGATCTTCATTGTAATCAATTGTGTTGAATACACGATCTTGCACTATGGTTTACCTATTATTTCAATTGAACTAATTCCAACTAAGTTTTGTACATTATAAGTCACAATTGTTCACTATATAACATTTATATGTGATAGAATATGGGCCAAACATCCATATTCTTGTATTGCTTTTAGAGTTCAAAACTCATAGAATCTAATACATAGTCTCGGGCAAATGAATACTAAGTTACTAAGGTACGAATGCATTTAGTGGTTGTATAATTTAGCTCTTGCATGGTTCTTGAATTAGCAACATCGAAAAGCTTTATTGATAAGTATATTTTATATTTCTATTTCAATTTTAATTCAGTTCATTTATATATTTTAACTGGTAAACATTTTATCAATTATAATGGTTGCACAAATTTATCTAGGTAGATTATTTTAACTTAATATAACATATATTCTTACATATTAGAATGGTTGAATGCATACATTTCATTTTTCTAATAGAGCTTCTAGCAGTCCTTTATGTTCCTCAAAACCCTAGGAGAAAACATAAAAGTCTTTGATTTCTCTAATGGGTGATAGGACTCACTTATCTTTGGACTCTGACCATGAGGTAGCTCAACAAATCATAGGCCTACATGCGATGGGTAACGCCTTATTGGTTGTATCGTATATAATTCCTAATCCGTGGTATCGTCATAATCTCATCTCGACCTTGAGGAAGCTCAACAAAACAATTGAGATTATTCACTCATACTTACCATTTCACGATGACCTAAATATAATGCACGTACCTTTAGAAAGCTCAACAAATACGTGCATGTATCTCACCTCATCTAGTTAATATATTAATAGCATTATAAATAACAACTCTGGGTTAAGGAAGCTTAACAACTAAAGAGTATGTAAGTAATCTATTAATGTAACAACATGTATTTTACATATTGAAGGATCGTAAAATATTGATATTATTTTATTTTGGGTCGTATGATTCTATAAATTTGGAGAATGTCAACTAGTCTCATTTCTTATCCTTAGAATTTTTATCTAACTATTTTGATCCTAAAAATCTTGTGAGGCCTATAGCTTCTGATAAAAGCCGAATTGAGGTCTGAAACCACTTCCATGTGAAAGCTATGATGGTTTCTCTTCCGTAAAGTGGTCATAATATGAGATTAGACTTACCATTAAGAAGACATGGTTGTTTGAAGTTTAGATTGATTATAGATAGCTTATTGAGTAACTAGTGGATTAATGACTAAGCCCAAAGGCCCATTTTGATATTAAAGCCAAGGGGAGGCTGATGGAACCTATTTTAATCATTTCACGTTTCCCAAAAATAGGTAGAGAAGTCAACATTAACCTTCTCCAAGCCATAAAGCTACATTAACCATTACTTTAATTAGTCAAATCTTGTCATTAATATGGTATTAGCGAGATTAACTTTTGGATTTTAAAGATTGACTATTTGGAGCATTTTGGATTCCGAGCCACTACTATTCATCTTAGAATTTGTCCCACTTTTGGTTGCATTGGATTTAGGTGAGTGGTTATAATTCCTCACTTACTAATTAGTTATTATATGTTAAAACGATGTTTTAAAAATAATTTTTTAACTTTAAAATATGCTTTAAATCATATTTAAACACTTATATCATCTACAAACAAACTTATAATGTTTTTAAATGAATTTGAAGTCTAAATATATACATGTGATTTTATGACTACCTCATCTCTTTTACCTCTAGATTTAGGCTACAATTTGATGCATATGTAGTATGTTCTTTTTGGATGTGTTTTATATATTGAATGCTTGTATGTATATTGTTTGTTTGGGTGTAAATGCTGATCGAAAAGCAACCTAGAAATATGAGGATTCATGTTACAACTTGGTACCAAGTTGAAAAATTATGGCCAAATGGAATGCGATCGATAAGAGGCAAAAAGGAAGGCCTCATGAAGCCACGTTTCAAGTTTCAAGTTAGTTGGAGTTCATTTGCTCGAGATATGGACAACAAGGTGAGGGGTCTGATATGATGTGAAGGGATGGATCGGCATGCGACCACTTCGAGTTTCAAAGACAAGAACTTCGGGTCCTGAATGGGGATGCTTCGAGTTAACTTAGAATAAAGTGGTAAGGATCGAGGTTCATGAACATAGCTAATAAATAGGTTAAATATTAGACTTGGGTACCGAGTCATGGTAGACTCAAGTATCGAGTTTTGATAATTGGTGAGATTTTGTTGAAGGGCTTGGTTTGTGCATGAGGAAGGGTGGAGATGACTTAAGGATGGACGTAGGCATAGTGGAATGTTCGAGCTGACTCAAATACTTAGCCAAAATTTGGCTAAGTGTGGGAAGTCAATACTTGGGTACCAAGTCCTACTAGACTCGGGTATCGAGTTGTACAATTTGGTGATGTTGGTTTAAGGTTTTGGGGAGTTGGTTGTAAGGTAGGATAGTTATACGTTAAGTCTCAATGCACGGTGCTTCAAGCTAGAACTAGGGAATTTCTAGGGCATGCTTCGGAACAACATGAGGATACTCTATGACTAGTGATGGATGCCTATAGCTATCTTAGACTTAACAATTCGATGATGGGAGTTGTATGATGATCCATAAAGGCAAGTTCGAGGATGTGAACCTATGAAATGGAGCGAGGACATGCCCTGATATAGATATGACGTGTGTGTGGGAATCGTTGATACTTGGAGGTTTCAAGGGTACTCATAAAGTAGGGGTATGTGAGGATGCTCACCTAGGTGGGGACGTACCCTAGATCTTTAAATGGGAAATCTGTCCTACCCTAGACTACGAGGACGTCTGGTTTAGTTCCTGGCCTACTAAGTGCGTGGATTGAAGTATCGAGGAACTAGGTCATTGAGTAGTCCTTGACTGAGGATGTGGTCATATGAGTTATCATATATATCCATCGCATTGAGTGGATATGAGGATAGATGGTGGATGCTATGTTTGCTTTGTCTGTTAGGGATGTCACATGATATATATATCATTAATGTAGATACCTGAACACCCATATGTACTTTTACATACAATAAACCCATGATGTTTATGATGTAGAGTAGTATATATCATATGTTATATGCTAACTCTTTGGATGTAGGTGCAGGTCAGGTATGGTTCTCCATACCCTTTGTCCTACTATATTGACTTTGTAGTGTTTTGAGATTTTCTACCGCTAACACCAGACTGTTTTCTGACTTGGATGTTATACTTTGCTCCTTATTATCTCTGGTACTCTTAAATGAGTGGACTAGGCAGTAGGTGTTGATGACACGTGGAGTTATGTAGATGGATGAGCAAAAGGCGATGCTTTCTTATACTTATACTTTTGCTTACTATTGCTTATTCTACTATGTGACACTTTGGAACCTAGACAGTACTGTCTACTTATTTTATTTAGAGACAATTTATTTATTGATTTTATTTTTAGTTGTATAAACTCTATACTTATGTTGTATAACTTTATGGATCTGTGTACTCTAATTCTGTGGTTCATTTAGCTATTACTATCTTGCCTATTTTATATCTATGATGACTATTATATTTTATTTGATGCATGGTGAGATATTCGACAGGTTCACTGATTATCCAGTTACTTTATAACTATAGCAATCGTACGACATTGTTCGAGCACCATAACAGCACACTATATAGGTATATTGGATGCTGAAGGTGTAAGGCGGTCATCCCAATTAATATATAAATGGTAGAGGACAACTTATGTATTAAAGACTCATAATCTTTAATACATACGTATACACACACATTATGCAATATCAATTTGAGGAACGATGTATTTCTTTTTAAATACCCTCGTGATTCAAGTATCGGGCACATCTGAAATCACTGTATAAGTACAATATGCGTGTACTCATTCTTTAAATCTAAGTGGATTTCTTAACATTCCATTTAAGTTTTATACATTTATATTGTATAAGTTTAATTCATTTATAAATGTTTATAATTTTATCAACTTATATGATGTTCTTATGTATATTATTAATTGAATCCTATTTAATTAATTTAATTTTTGAGTTTAATTAATAAATTAATTAAATAGTTTTAAAAATTAAATATTTTATTTTATTTGTCCTAAACTATTTGAGAAGAATATTAACTACAACACTTATAGTTTTATACACATATATTATATATATTTAATTTTATTTCATGAATTTACATTTAATTAATTTACTTAATAATTATTTTATTTAATTAAATTGATTTTTAATTAAATAATTTAATAAATTTGAAAATATTTATTTTAAATTTGCCTTAAAAAATTATATATATATACATATTTATTTATTTATTATACCATAACATTTATAGTTATATATATACATATATCAGTATATATATTCAATGATATATAATATCTCTAGCCAATAATAAAAATATCTTAAATTAAAAATGGCGATTGTGTTATTTCTCCCAATTCGACGCTTCGTCCCCGTTCCCTCCTATACCTAATTCCTTCGACCCACTTCCTTCAATTCCTTCATGCCTTGCTTGACGTCTCGCTTACCTAGTCCTTCTCTATTACTCCTAGGTGAGGTACTACCGGCTTTGACGAGATCTAGACATACCTACAATTCTATCTATGATTCATCCAATCTCCAGTCGACCCCATCGTCCTTTGATGTGTCTACATCGATTCTCCCCCCTTTAGTTGCTTCTTATGCTCTCTTACAAGCTCAAGCGATGCCTGTCATGCCTTTGAAATTATTGAATCCTTTCTGTGCATTAGAAACTTCCTTGCAATGCTTTGATGCCACGAGTACTCCTATATCAAGTTTGCCTAATTGTAACGGCCCAAAATTTTAACAAATTTTTTTTTCATTTATTTTAAAGACTTTGGTGTTTGATTTCTTAAAAATCTAATTTTGGAAATTTTCTTGTAAAGATTTTGATCAATTGTCCAAATTGTAATAAAAATAAACAATTTCTGAAATTGTGATTTGGATAAAAAGTTTAACTTTAATAGAAATTTTAAATTTTATAATTCTAACTGCCAAATTTTCATCTTGAACTGTATATAATGTATATAATTGTGCAACATTTGTTTCACTTTTGTTTCGGTCAGATTTGTTGTGTACTTTTAAAATTTTAGTAATAATTAGTGTGAAACAGGAAATAAACTTTACATTTCTTTTATACGTATACATCCGTTTTCTTAACTTTATATTAAACAATCGAATGGATGAAGCTAAATCAAATTTTATTAATTATGGTATAATAGCTATTTAATTTTTGGTTTAAAAGGATGCGTTATTTTTGAAAGAAAACGTTAGCATTTTTAATTTACTAATTGAGAGAAACAAATATAATTAGTACGTTACTTTGGGCATTACGTCTTATATGTTCTTTTTCCTTTTCATTGTCTATTGGATTCTAGGCATTAGCATTACAAGTTCAGCCGTGTAATTTTTCATTTTTAGAATTCGAAATCTTGCCTAAAATCTTGCACGTGAGAATTATTTCTTTCACTTGCCTTCCGTTCGTTTCTATCAATTTAATAAAATTAAATGCCTTAATTTTCTCTACCGTTCAAACCTTTATTTCTTGCCTTCTCTCCACTAAATCAGTGAGCAGCTGTTATATTAATACCATGTTCACAAAAAAAAATTCCATACCACAATTTATTCACTTCAGCTTCCATCTATTTGCATGAGCATCTTCCTGAAGGTATGAAACGCACGCATTCTTTTCATTTTTGTTTTATTTTGTTGTTCCCCCTTCTTTGTTTTTCTTTATAATGTTGTTTGCTCCATCACGTGCTCGGCCATTCACCATGACCAGCCGCAGCCACCACCGACAGTTGGCCTCTCCCCTCTGACATGATCTCTGACCGTGGATTCAAGCCCTGTCCACCACAAACTTTTGCCTTAAGCCTCGGCCATCCAATACTTCCTCCACCATCAACTAAAACCGCAGCACCACCACCACAGTCACCGCCTCCAACCCCATGCCAGACCGAGCCATGCCGCCACGAACCCCTGGCCTAACCGAGCCTCCCTGTGTTTGAACCAAGAGCAGTGGACAAATCTCCATTTTGTCACCTTTGTATTTTTGAAGTTATAGTCTATATTTCCACTGAGCCTTTGTTTTGAAAAAAAAGAAATGAACAAAAATTGCCTTTTGTCACCTTTGTATTTTTGAAGTCTCAGACTATAATTCCTCCGAGCCTTTAAAATCTTGAATCTAGTAAGTGGTCGAGACCGCGGGGCTATGGGTTGAGTCGTATGGTGAAGTGGTCGAGCTATTTCTTTCTATTATTCAACTTGTTTCCTGTTTGCTTCATTTGAAAATTTGTTATTCGTTTGCGTACTTAGATTTGTTTTATTTATTTTGTTTCAAGATTTGAATCTTGTTGGCGCCTCCTCTAAAAATTGATCGTGCTTTCCGTGTGCTTTCCGGTAGATAGCGTATTTCTTTTTTGAATCGAATCTCCAGCTCCGTAGAGGTGAGTAAATCTCACACGAATATTCATACTTATATGATTGTGAAACGACCGCAACTGAATGTGTAGAAAATAAATAAATAAATAAAAATGATGTTATAATTACCTATGATTATTTATATATGATGTTAAACTTGTTAAAATTGCATAACATATCATCTGTTATATTTTGTTCTTATTTTACTGTTATTCTATTCTGTTAAATCACACTGCAAGTTCCCTGTAGAATAGAATCACTATGGGTTGAAATGATACATACCCGAACGGACTTTAGAATAAGGAAAGATCATTATGGGCTGAAATGATAGGCCTGAGCGATTTTTGATTAAATTTTATTTACTTGGGATTGCGGGTTTGAAATGATAAAACCCGGATTTTTCTTTGTAAACTATGGATTGAAATGATATATTATCCGTATCACTTGACTTAGGTTAGAAAATATTATACAGACCCATGGTATTTTCTGTATTTTTCTAGATACTTTTAAATATTTTAAAATTTGTAATAATATTAAATTAATTTAAATTGAATTTTAAATGATTTATTTAAGTGGAAATGATTTTTCGGTGTGATAAATAAAGGATAAAAATAGTGATTTGAAAATATAACATGAAATTGAAATTTATTGAAATAAAAAAAAATGGAAACTTAAGTTAATTAAGTTAAATTGAAAATTTAGTTTAAATGGTGGAAGAATGGGGATTTAAAATTTAAGTGTTGAAAAAAATGGTTAAAGGTGGAAAACGGGAAAATTTACACAGTTGAATTTTATAAGTAAATTCTGGAAATTTTGATTTTTACTTGAAAAATCTTTCTTTATAAAAACCATAAGTTAAAGGATTTAATTGAACATTTTTAATGTGAAATTTATGATTTTTATAAGTTTAAAAGATTTAAATTGAAGTTTATTTATGGCTGGAATTGCACTTAAAACCTGGAAATTTAATTTATAGCACTTCAGAAATGCTACCATTTCTGGAAATGAACTAATTCTGAACTAAGTAGAATCTGCAGCACTTGTTAAGTGCTATGGTTATATAAATGAACCAAAAGACTAAAATGAACTAAGGCTATGATAGCACTTGGTAAGTGCTGTTGTAGCAGGAACTAAAATTGTACCAGAAACTAATAAAGGGGCTACTGTAGCACTTGTTAAGAGTTGTAGTAGGCTGAAATATGATTTCGTTTAAAACTGAACCGTTACAGCAGTTTTTAAATGCTGTCTTTGCTTAATTGAATTTTTTTCAAATATAACTTACCGCAGCACTTTTTAAATGCTGTGAAAGGCTGGAATTTTAATGTTTTATTGTTTTAAGTGAATAAATGAACTCGGAAAAGGCTAAAATTTTGGGAATTTCATATTTGATTTAAAAGAATAATGACTTTGTTTTAAATGGTTTAATTTGAGTAATTTGATTTGAAATATATACTATTTTTTTTAATTTATAACCACGGGTTATAATAACGATTGGTTGTTAAAGAGACCGGGATCGGATATGGACATACTCTCTGTCGATACCGAAAACCACTTTGACAACTGTGTACGCGGTGGAGTTTCCAGAATGAAGTAGGATGGTGGCGACGATCCTAAGGTATATACGTGGACCCAACTCCCGTGAGTTGGCATAAGGTGGCTAAAACAGGAGCGATCGACGGGCCAGGGAGGTAGCACCTCTGATCAGACACACTTCTTGGATACCATTCTATTACTTGTGATTGTTTTGGTGGCCACCCTTGATTTGGGAGTGTTGTTCGAGGTGGGCGGTAGTGGCTGCTATGCGTCACCACCAGTCCGGATGCGTAATTGGTATATCTACCCTGGCATTGCCTTGTGTGCCGTGTCACCTACCATATCGAACCCACTACGATTTTGGTTTAAAGATCCGACCGCGTTAAGGTTCACCATCCCCTTAACGCTATTTTCTATATGATTATACTTTACTGATTAGACACTATTGTATATAGCGTATATTACTATATAGTAAATAGTTTAACGGATCCTTAGAGGATGGGCGGTCCCAAGCATCTTCTAAGTTACTTGTACCCTTATTACAGTTCACTTGAGTTGGTTTACATTGTATAAGTATGTATGTCCTGACTCGAGTGTTTATGTTTTATTTTTACGCTCGGGTCAGCCTGAGTATCAGTTTGGACTTCATCTTCCCGGAGCTAGGACTACTGGAGATCATCTTTATCAAGCTGCTATCTGTTTTGCTATTCAGTCTTTTATTTTAGCTTATGTAATTGAGACAAATGAATTTGGGATTTTCTGTGGTTGTTCTACTGTATTGGTTTTAGACTATGTAATTTGTACTTGTTTTGAGACTCTGTATTTTAGTGGCTTCATGAACCACTATGGTTATTTTTAAATTCCGCTGCGAGTTATTCTGATATTTCTGTGTTTGTGATTCTATGAATGATTTTATTTACTCCAAATTTTATTACAATCTGTTATTTTGTATTATTCAAGTCCGACATGTGTGGATTATTATCGATTTGAATGGTCCAAAATACCGGGTCATTACATTTGGTAGCATGATAGGGGGTTCTCGCATTTGGGTTTGGTAGCGAGCGGATGACTCTTACTCCTACATGTCCCTGCGGGGTTGGTGCAGTCGAGAGGCTGGCCATAAAGGCAGAACACAGGTACCAATGTATGCTACGGTGGGCGTTACCCCACTTCCATGCGGGATGTTACATTTGGTATCAGAGCTTTGGTTTTAGGCAAACCTTAGCCTATGGAGCAAAAACTCATTAGAGATAGGGTAGAAATACCCTAGAATGAGTGAAATCAAACTCAGAATCATTTCTTTGTGAGTGAACGTATTTTCAAAGTATAGAATGATTTTAAAATGATTTTAAATGATTTTTCAAATGATTTTCAAAGATTATTTTGATATAAAATTTTCTTGTTTTAAAAGCAATTTTTCTAAACTTCCTTCTTTCCGTATCTACCTTGTTAGAAATTTTGTTATTAGTATATTCATCCAAGTGATCTTTTCGTGTCTTATCTTAGCTTATCTTTGTCTTCTCTGTACCTTTGTCCTAAATTCATTCTTGATATTTCCAGGATGAATCGTGGAAATGCTAGAGGTAGGGGTCGTGGTACTACCCCAGCTCCTCCACCTGTTGCACCTGTTAGGTTTACTGTTCTCTGTAAGGAATTCTCTCAGCTCGGTGGTACTTAGTTCACCGGTTCTGAGAGTATTATCGAAGCCCAGCAGTGGTTACAGAGTTTGGAGAGGATATTTACTGGTCTTGAGGTCACTGATGCCCAGAAGCGTCAGTTAGCAACTTGGCAGCTACAAGAGTCAGCCTTAGATTGGTGGGAGTCTGTTACAGCTCACACTAACGAAGGTGATCTTTCGTGGGAACAGTTCAGGTATCCTTTGTGTTATCTTGAATTTTCCCCATCTCCTTTTTCTTTTGAATCTATCTTAAGTTCGGTTTCTGTATCTTCTTTCCAGGGAGGCATTTGTGGCAAAATGGATGCCCGAAGCCGGGAAATCTCAGCTTTATCATGAATTCATGGATCTCAAGCAGGGTACCATGTCTTTTTCAGAGTATGAGCGGAAGTTCAATGAACTTTCCAAATTTGGTCCTGGTCTTATCGACACTCAGCTAAAGAAAAATGAGAAGTTCATTGATGGAGCTCGCCCAGAGTTCTACGACCGTCTTATTTCACATGTTCATGGCACTTTTACTGAGCTCATAGATATGGCTATTCGCTATGAGAACCCTACCTCCAAGGGTCCCGCTGCTTCTGGTGCTCATGTATCTCAGTCTTCCTTTGCATATTCCAAGAAGAGAAAGCCCAACTTCCACCAGCAGAAGAAGAATTGGCTCAAGCATCTGGGTTTGGGATCTTCATCATCTTCTCCTTCACAGAGACACCCTATTGATCTATCCACCATTACCTGCTTCAAATGTGACCAGAAGGGACACTATGCTAATAGTTGCCCTACTTCGGGTAGTGTTGCTGTTCCTCCACCTCAGGTGACCAGGAACAATCATTGTCATATTTGTCTTCAGCCAGGTCATTTTAAGAATGACTGCCCATTGTACCAGAAGGGAAAGCCATCTGGTGTATTTGCTGTCACATCTGCTTCTTCACCTGCTGCACCAGCCCTTGCTCCTAGCGATGATCAAGGTACTCTTCAGGGCACCTTTACTTTATTTCATCATCCTGTTCGTGTTTTATTTGATACTGGAGCTTCGCATAGTTTTATTTCTAATGATTTGTGTACTAAGTTTGAACATCTCCTTTCTCCTAAGTATGCTTCTGTCCCTTTATGTGTTTTAAATCCTATTGGTGGTCCTGCAAATCTTAATAAGATTTTTAAACATGTGAAACTCTTTCATTCTGGTTATCGGTTTTCTGGAGATTTCTATGTTATTGGTTTTGATGCTTTTGATTTATTACTCGGAGATGATTGGCTTGATAGGCATGATGCCTGTATCTCTTGCAAAGCACGTATCGTGACTCTTGTAGGAGATAAGGGTGATCCTTTGGTTATTCAGTGCCGCATGCCTCAGGATTTTGCTGGAAATTTTATCTACTCTTTGGATTCTTCTCATGTTGATCTTCAATCGACTCGTGTAGTCAATATCTATCCCGATGTTTTTGGTGAAGTTACTGCTTTACCTCCTAAGCGGGAAATTGATTTCCGCATTGATCTTATCCCTGGAGCTCGGCCTGTAGTGCTTCCTTCTAGAAGAATGGCACCCCGCGAGAAGGTTGAGTTAAGGAAGCAAATTGAGGACCTATCTTCCAAGGGTCTGATCAGACCTAGCTATTCTGAATGGGGAGCTGCGGTGGTTTTCGTCACCAAGTCCGATGGTACTCTTCGGATGTGTGTTGATTATACGGAGTTGAACAAGCTCACTATGAAAAATAGATATCCAACGCCGCACATCAATGATATGTTTGATCAGCTTTATGGTGCTACCGTTTTCTCTTAGCTTGACCTTGCCATGGGTTTTCACCAACTCAGAGTTACCGAGGAAAGTATTCCCAAGACTACTTTCCGTACTGAGAATGGATTCTTTGCATGGTTAGTCATGCCTTTTGGTTTGACTAATGCTCCTACTTTCTTTGTTGACTTGATGAATCATGTTTTTCGTGATGTGCTTAATAAATTTGTTCTAGTCTTTGTTGATGATATTCTCATTTTCTCTAAGTCTGAAGAAGAACATGAGTCATATTTGAACTCTGTTCTTGAGACTCTTCTAAATCATCAGTTAAAGGCTAAATTTTCCAAATGCCATTTCTGGAAAGATGAAGTCCGATTCCTCGGGCATATTGTTTCTGGTAATGGAGTTTCTGTTGATCCAGTCAAAATCGCTGCGATCAATGTAAGTCTCTCTTCCTTCTCTTTCCTTGTTTCATTCAATTTATTCTATCTTTCCTATTATCCTTCTATCCTTATTCTGTACAGGATTGGGAAACTCCTAAGATTCCTACTGATATCCGTAGTTTTCTGGGCCTTGTCGGTTATTACCGGAGATTCATTGAGAATTTCGCTCGGATTATTGCACCTCTCACTGCTTTAACTCGGAAGAATGCTAAGTTTATTTGGAGTAATGAATGTAAGGCCGCATTCAATGAGTTAAAACACAAGCTTACTTCCGCACCTGTTCTTACCGTTCCAAATGGAAATGAGGGATTAATGGTATACACTGATGCTTGTCGAGAAGGTTTGGGAGCTGTTCTGATGCAGGATGGTAAGGTGATTTCTTATGCTAGTCGTCAATTGAAGACCCATGAAGCCAATTATGCTGCCCATGATTTAGAGTTGCTTGCTGTTGTTTTTGCTTTGAAGCTGTGGAGACATCGTCTTTTGGGTACCAAGTTTGAGCTTTTCACAGATCATCAGTCTTTGAAGTATATTTTCTCTTAGAAGGATTTGAACCAGAGACAAGTTAGGTGGTTAGAGTTCCTTGCTTCTTATGACCTCGACATCAACTATACACCAGGGAAAGCTAAGGTTGTGGCGGATGCTTTGAGTAGGAAGAAAGCTTTGTTGTGTCAGTTGGTTGTTTCTTCTTCTCTTGTGGATCGTATTATGGCTAAGCAGGATGAGGATCGGATGCTTAGATTGATTAAGGAGAATGTTCGAAGTAGAGTTGGAGGTAGTAGTCTTGATGGCAGTGGTGCTCAGTTAGATGATAAGGGTGTGTTGAGGATTAATAATAGGATTTGTGTCCCGAATGTTGATGGATTGAGACAGGAGTTACTTTGGGAGAATCATCAGTCTAGACTTTATATTCATCCAGGTGTGGCCAAGATGTATCAGGATATGAAGAAGTTGTATTGGTGGAGAGGTATGAGGCGGGATATTTCCATTTTTGTTAGTAGATGTGCGACTTGTCAGCAAGTCAAGGCAGATTATCAGAAGACCCCTGGTTTGTTGCAGCCTCTTGAGATTCCCAATTGGAAGTGGGAACAAGTTTCTATGGATTTCATTGATGGTTTACCGAGGACTAGGAAGGGTAACGAGAGTATCTGGGTTATTGTGGATAGATTTACCAAATCAGCTCATTTCATTCCAGTCAAGTCTACCCGTTCTGCTTCTAGTTTGTCTGAGATTTACATGAGGGAGATTGTTCGTCTCCATGGTGTTCCTCTCAGTATCGTTTGTGATCGGGATCCTATCTTTACTAGTAGGTTTTGGAAAGCCTTTTAGGATTCTTTGGGTACTCGTCTGAATCTGAGCACTGCTTACCATCCACAGACCGACGGTCAAACAGAAAGGGTGAATCAGATTCTAGAAGATCTTCTTCGTGTTTGTGTGCTTGATTATGGAGGATCTTGGGAAGATCATCTCCATCTTGTCGAATTCACATATAACAATACACTAGTACAAAATACGCATGTTGCTTCACCTCATTTGCATCGGTTGTTACCAGAACCGATGCAAATAGAAGTATTTGCATCGGTTACATTTTAACAACCGGTGCATTTGGTATGTGGAAAGCAGTAGATAGTACAAAAATACAATTTGCATCGGTTATCGTCAACAACCGAAGAAAATACACCGATGCAAATAGTGTTAGTTGCATCAGTTTTATTTACAACCGGTGCAACTACCTTTATTTGCATCAATTTTTTTTGGCCGATGCTATTTTACTGTCAAGTTACTTAGGGGTCAAAACATTTTCGAATCACACATTAGTTTCCACTTCGTTTCCAAGCGTTTTCCCCAAAAAAATTTCCATGTTCCTAACAGGAAAAAAACCTAGAAATTGAATTTCGTCCGTAATTTCACCCTTGATTTTGCGATTTGGATTTCTCTACGCCTTCTCATTATTAAGGTACCAAATCTTCCGATTACTTGTTTAAGTTAGTCGATTTGGATTTCGCGAAAGAAATGCTAATTTTTGATTTGGATTTTGCGAATGAAATGCTAATTTTGGATTCGTATTTGGATACCAAATCTTCCATTCGAGATGTCTGCTTTCTTCCCTGCTGAATTTAAAGCTTAAATGCGCTTCTATTGGAGATACTCTTATATTACCAATCTTGTCAAGAAAGAATTAAGTGCTAGATTCAAGTTTTATACTAAAAATGAAGCTCTGTTTGAAACAAAGATCGCATTTACATGCATTATATATGTTGCGCCTTCTTCAAGTAAGGCGCTAAAGCATCCAAATCAACCTGGATTTGGTACCGCTGGGACGAGGTGTGTCGTTCGAGCAAATCATTTTTTGGTTCAAGTTGCAGATCGGGATCTGCATCATTACGATGTAAGATTGTTTTATTTAACATTTGTCTTATCGCTGTTGCTTTAGTTTATTCCTATTATAGAACTTAATACTTTTAGCTGGAAATTAAGCTTGGAAAACTTTCGATGTAGATTTATACCTTGGCGTTGTTATTGTGTTGAAGCTAAGCTTTGACAAATTACTTTTGGATGATTTTTTACTTCATATTAGAACGATTAACTTATAATTTGTTGTGCTGAAGAGCAGTACATCCATATTTATCTTTATGATCATTTGTTTGTATATTTATGTTTTTGCTCATTTATTTTTCAAATAATAGTATATGCTTTGTTTTTTTCAATTATGTCTAATACATATTATATGCTTGTAGTCAATTTATTCCCATTTCGTTTGAATGTTGCTAGTTTTTAAATACAATTTATCACATTACATTTGGTAAATTGCGGTTGTAAAATACAACTTTTCAGAATTTTCCTATTGAAATAAAAGGCATTTTCATTTTTCTAGTGAATAGGACATCGAGTAGTTTGCAGGTGGTATAAATGACGGTTATCTTTTTTTTTTTAAATATAACAGCAGATTTTACTTATAGCTAATGATTCTATTGTTAAAAAATCAGCACCTAAGTAGTGCTCATGGAAAATGTAAGAATTAAAATATGAAGTTTATTTTGTATTGAGATGCATGTAGGTTCTTAGGTTTTTAAGAGTAAAAGTCTGTTAATTGTTGCGTGCTAATATATGTTGAGCGTTGCTAGGAGCAGTCGCTCAAAAGCCTATACTTGCCTGCTGATTGGTCAGGTAGTTTATAAATTAATACATTGTAACAATTTTTAATATGCTTGTGGGATCCATGTTATTACATGGACCAGTAGCAGCGCGATTAACATGGACAGTCGCTGTGACTGTTCATAGCATCCTTCATATATGTTTCCAATTGGTTAAATGTCCTCCGACCCTATAACTATTTAACAACATATTTGTTCGTGAGTAAATTTAATAGCACATAAGTTGGATTAGTCTATTTTGTTGGTTTCCCTAGACTACCTAACATTGTATTGCCTACTGTTAAAAAGCACACCTAGAATAAAATTATGACAGAAAGTTTAATTCCGAGAATTGAATTTTGGAAGGTGGAGTAAAGAATGTGGATTAGGATTTTTATATACATAATTTACGAAGGGGGGCAAAACTACAATAGTAATGTCAGCGGTGATTTCTTGCTTCATGTATGGGACTTGTCTAGAAACGCTGTTAAGTCCACTAAGGTAATAAATAATGTATATTTTATGTTTTTTGTACAGGGTTGCATTTTATTGGCTGTTGCTTTTGCTAGGTTTTTTAGTTGTTTTTTTTTCTTCCTTTTTTTGTTAATCTGATTATTTTCACCTCTTTTGATGCTCACGTTGCTTTGATTGATTATATATTTTTGATATTTGTTCATTTTGGTTCTATACTTTACAATTGGAGTGTGTCGACTCAAAGGATCATAAGGGTTTTTTCACTCCAGCTGCTTTTCTGCTAGATGCTTGAATGCCTTTATTTCTAAATTGTTGTATTTATTGATTGCTGATGAATTATCTCTCATTTGTAATTTTTGGCCTAGCCCTCTATGTTGATATATGCAATTCTGAGTGATGTTCATTTTATTTTACTAACCCTGTCAAGTCTCAATTTCTTACAGTAAAATTTATCAAGGTTACGTTAACCTGTTATCATACTTTTTTGCAAATGTTATTTGGAATGGGTTAAATATAATATTGGATATTATGTTAAATCTTCTATCCAATTTGGATGTAAAAGTTGAGCTAAAAAAATCGGAATGCATTTTCAAACTAATGGTTTTTAAGTTAAAAGTAAATTTAACAGTCTTTTAGTTGATTAATGTAATTACTTAAATTTTGGCAGGTCTTTATAAGCCCAGATGTAACAAGTAGGGCTGGTTGTCGGAAGATCATTAAAGAGTTGGTTAACCTCTACAAAGAGTCAAATCTAGGAATGCTAAATCCTGCCTATGATGGTAGGAAATCTCTCTACACAGCTAGAGAGCTTCCGTTTACATCTCAACAGTTTGTAGTTAATATCACGGAAAGAGACCGGTACACGAATTTTGTACTCATCTTACATTAGAACTTTTATAGTACCTACTATTCCTATATGTTACTAGTTTTCTTGCAACACCTATATCTTGTTGTCCTTTTCGTAGTTCTGGATCACTCTCAAATTATTTGAATTCAAATTTGTGTTTCTCATCCACAACAAACTGATATTTGGAGTTTACATGTAACATACAAGATATATAGACCACTTCATTATGACTCGTTCAGACACAACCTTTTTAGATGCTATTGTTCTGCCATTCCAAGCACTTCCGACTTGTTGCCTGTCCTGAAGAGCAGAACAGCTGTCTTTTCCCGGTATGATCCTTTCTTATTTATCATCTGTAAGTGGCTACATGTTAAAAAATATTCATATGTTTAAGAGAGTTTGATATTTTTATTTCTTATCAACGTGTTGAAGGCCAATATATATGTTTTTCTTCATGAAATAAGCTGATTGCTTACAGTTTCTACATGCAAATAATAATAATGATAAACTACAAGATAACAAAAAGAAACTCCAGAAGTTTCCATAGATTTTTTGTTTTGTTTTATCTAATAAGCCTTTCCATTAATTTTTCCATTTTGGATCCGCATCCCGTCTTTTTTATATCCCCAATTTGCACCCACCAATTTTTTGGGGTGTGTATGTGTTTATGTGTGTGTAGTGATTGAAATTTGATGATATTTAACAGCTTTGATCTACCTGTCACCAATATCATCTATATAGAAAAGTTCCTTGATATCTCTTACCTACTAATAATTAATTCTTATGGACAATGATTATACTAAATAATCTTAGAATATAATATGTTGCTAACTAAGTTTTGATGTGGTAAAAGTATCAGATAATTTTCTGTAGAAACGATGTTGATGATCAGTAGGTCATGGCAACAGAACTTCGGTCTAATTTCATTTATCATAGATGCCGATTGGGGATACCGACCACCGCTCCCCACCCAACCCCCTCCTTCCCCAACTCAAAAAAAAATTCCTCTCTGCTCGTGCGCGTGTTGGAGATTTACAAGCATTTCGTTTGTTCATATGGCTGTTAATTATATAGTAAGTACAAGACAATGCTAGCATTTCTGAGAGCAAAGACATGGAAAGTAAGTTCAGCAAGCAGATATTTAAGTCGTTAGTTTCCCTCTTAATATTTGTTATTCCATGGGAGAATGAGGAAAATGCTAAATACACACTATTCTCACTCTCTGACGTAGGGGTACTGTTCAAATTTCCTTTTGCAAGGTAAATATCAATTACATTTTAATGTCATGCACTCTAAACCCTGGGTCCTGTTAGGTACTTGAATACATAACCAGATTCTATGTGTATGTAGAGATATGAGTTCAAACAGGGTTTTTAAACCGCTAGAGTATAGTGATTTTGTTTTGGTTCTGGAAGGGACCGAGATAACATCAGATCAAAATCCCATTTAAGAAAAATCAACAGTAACTTTGTATTTTTACATAAGAAATTCATATTTATCAACTTTGAAAACTAAAATTTTTGTAGCAAATGAATAATATAGTAAAGAAAGGTTGATTAGAAAATTAATTTTTTTACTCTGCTTATTTTGTTATTGGTTATATGTATTTTATCATAATAATATCAACAAATAAATGTGTCTCCTATGGTAAAATCTTTCATAACTTGCAGATTTGCAGTTAGAGCTATGCGTATATACATTAGAAGTTGGTATAATGTTTAGTATAGCATTGCTAAGTTTGTCTTACCAATACTGAGCAAATATCATTAAAATACTCAATGTTTGATTATGTTATTATGCATGTAAAAACAAAATGTGAACATTTAGAGCCTTGTAGGATTGAAACTCTATATTTGACATTGTTTTAAACTTATATAAGCATAGAGATACAACATAATTCAACGTATACAAGTTGGACCAAGGTTTCTTTCTCTACTGTTTTAATAGAAAAGAGTTTCATCTATGATATCTAACCATTGGTTTACAAATTCGATGGTTTGTTCACCTTTAGCTAACTTTCCAGTTATGCTAAATTTTGCTATGGTTTGGTTTTAATGTTATATACTATGTGATTTTAATATAGCACCTGTGATTTAATTTTAATTCTGTTTAAGGATTCTATTGATTGTTCTTAGTATGTAGTGTGTTAACTCTTTGAGTTACTAAAAGACTTATTACATCAAAACACTTCATCAAATATTTTAAATTTTGTGCAGGTAACGCACAATGCAGAACATGAGAGTACAGGGTATAAAGAAAAGCAAGATCGTCCATTATTAAACGGAAAAACCTATTATAGTTTGTTTCTTAGACTGAGTCGGCATCATCATGAGGTAAATTGTTAAATTTTCTTAATCTAGAAACATGAGTGCATAATTTTTTTTACAATAATCTCATACACAATTAGCTTAATATAACTATGGATAATTTAACATAGAAGTATGATATAGGGATAATCTCATAGAAGTATATGTTACTCAGTTTACCTTTGTTCATGTATGTTATAGGGAAAAACTAAACTCTATGAATCTCCTTCTATACATGGTTCCTATAGCTGTAGTTTTCTTGCTTCCTGCAACCCTTTTCATGGAGGATGGTTAGAGGTTGGTGGGTAGACTTCAGGTTGGTGGCAGGACTTGAGGTTGTTTGAAGTAGTGTGCAACTGGTGAAGGTGGTTGTTGGAAGGCAGCAGAAGGTGGTTGGACTGTGACTGAGTAAGTTGTAATGTTGATGGTAGAGAGGACAGTGCACAGTGTAGTGTATTTTTTTTTATAGAAATCGAGAATGTACAGTGATGAAAGTGCCAAAGAATTGAAATGTAATTGAAAATCTGTAACAAAATTGAAGATGAATGCAATGTTCTCTTTTTTGTGTATGTTTTTTATTTTATATATATATATATAAAGATTGTCAATAGTATATATATATATATTCTATTTGAGTACTGTAATAATGGTTTTTGAGGGATTAGTTTGCATCAGTTGTTATAAAAAACCGATGCAATAGAGGGATTAGTTTGCATCGGTTTTCAAAAACAACCGATGCAACAAGTTCTTTTGTTGCATCGGTTTTCATTACAACCGATGCAACATGGGGCTGTGTTCAAGCAACCAACCATGATATTTTGCATCAGTTGTTAGTAACAACCGATGCAAAAAGGATCTTTTTGCATCAGTTTCAGAACTGATGCAAAAGTGTTAAGCCTGTTGCATCGGTTGCATATGCATCGGTTGTTGAACTGATGCAAAAGGGGGGTAAACAACCGATGCAAATGGCCTGTTTTGTAGTAGTGATAGTTATCAGGCCAGTATTAAGACGTCTTCGTTTTCTGCTCTTTATGGACGACCTTGTAGATCTCATTCTTGCTGGATTGAATCCGGTAATCGTTTGGTTCTTGGTCCTGAGATGGTTTTAGAAGCTTCTGAGAGAGTTGAAGAGATTAAGAGGAAGATAAGGATTGCTCAAGATAGCCAAAAGAAGTATGCTGATAGGCGTAGGCGGAGTTTAGAGTTTGTTGTTGGTGATTTGGTTTTCCTTAAGGTCTCTCCCTTGAGGAATGTTATTCGGTTTGGGCGTAGAGGGAAGCTTTCTCCTAGGTTCATCGGTCCTTTCCGCATTGTGGAAAGAATTGGTTCTCTTGCTTATCGTCTGGATTTGCCCGAGAAATTTTCTGGAGTACACAATGTATTTCATGTATCTCATCTTCGTCGCTATCTACATGATCCATCTCTTATTATCCAGCCTTCTGCTGTTGATAGTTTGGATATTGAGCCAAATCTAACTGTTGAGAGGAAGCCACTTCGTATCGTCGATCGAGGTACGAAGCAGCTAAGAAGGAAATCTATCAACCTGGTCAAAGTGCAGTGGAGCACTGATGAACGGGATTGCACCTGGGAGACGGAGGAGAGCAATCGTGCTTTGAATCCAGAATTGTTTATTTCAGGTACTTTTGCTCTACTGTCTTATCTTTCTTCGTTTTTTTTCGTTCCTTTTCAAGGACAAAAAGTTTTGAGTGGGGGAGAGTGTAACGGCCCAAAATTTTAACAAATATTTTTTTTCATTTATTTTAAAGACTTAGGTGTTTGATTTCTTAAAAATCTAATTTTGGAAATTTTCTTGTAATGATTTTGATCAACTGTCCAAATTGTAATAAAAATAAACAATTTCTGAAATTGTGATTTGGATAAAAAGTTTAACTTTAATAGAAATTTTAAATTTATAAGTCTAACTGCCAAATTTTCATCTTGAACTGTATATAATGTATATAATTGTGCAACATTTGTTTCACTTTTGTTTCGGTCAGATTTGTTATGTACTTTTAAAAATTTAGTAATAATTAGTGTGAAACAGGAAATAAACTTTACATTTCTTTTATACGTATACATCCGTTTTCTTAACTTTATATTAAACAATCGAATGGATGAAGCTAAATCAAGTTTTATTAACTATGGTATAATAGCTATTTAATTTTTGGTTTAAAAGGATGCGTTATTTTTTAAAGAAAACGTTAGCATTTTTAATTTACTAATTGAGAGAAACAAATAAAATTAGTACGTTACTTTGGGCATTGCGTCTTATATGTTCTTTTGCCTTTTCATTGTCTATTGGATTCCAGGCGTTAGCATTGCAAGTTCAGCCGTGTACTTTTTCATTTTTAGAATTCGAAATCTTGCCTAAAATCTTGCATGTGAGAATTATTTCTTTCCCTTGCCTTCCGTTCGTTTCTATCAATTTAACAAAATTAAATGCCTTAATTTTCTCTACCGTTCAAACCTTTATTTCTTGCCTTCTCTCCACTAAATCAGTGAGCAGCTGTTATATTAATACCACGTTCACAAAAAAAATTTCCATACCACAATTTATTCACTTCAGCTTCCATCTATTTGCATGAGCATCTTTCTGAAGGTATGAAACGCACGCATTCTTTTCATTTTTGTTTTATTTTGTTGTTCCCCCTTCTTTGCTTTGCTTTATCATGTTGTTTGCTCCATCACGTGCTCGGCCATTCACCATGACCAGCCGCAGCCACCACCGACAGTTGGCCTCTCCCCTCTGACATGATCTCTGACCGTGGATTCAAGCCCTGTCCACCACAAACTTTTGCCTTAAGCCTCGGCCATCCAATACTTCCTCCACCATCAACTGAAACCGCAGCACCACCACCACAGTCACCGCCTCCAACCCCATGCCAGACCGAGCCATGCCGCCACGAACCCCTGGCCTAACCGAGCCTCCCTGCGTTTGAACCAAGAGCAGTGGACAAATCTCCATTTTGTCACCTTTGTATTTTTGAAGTTATAGTCTATATTTCCACCGAGCCTTTGTTTTGAAAAAAAAGAAATGAACAAAAATTGCCTTTTGTCACCTTTGTATTTTTGAAGTCTCAGACTATAATTCCTCCGAGCCTTTAAAATCTTGAATCTAGTAAGTGGTCGAGACTGTGGGGCTATGGGTTGAGTCGTATGGTGAAGTGGTCGAGCTATTTCTTTCTATTATTCAACTTGTTTCCTGTTTACTTCATTTGAAATTTTTTATTCGATTGCGTACTTAGATTTGTTTTATTTATTTTGTTTCAAGATTTGAATCTTGTTGGCGCCTCCTCTAAAAATTGATCGTGATTTCCGTGTGCTTTCCGGTAGATAGCGTATTTCTTTTTTTAATCGAATCTCCAGCTCCGTAGAGGTGAGTAAATCTCACACGAATATTCATACTTATATGATTGTGAAACGACCGCAACTGAATGTGTAGAAAATAAAAAAATAAAAAAAATGATGTTATAATTACCTGTGATTATTTATATATGATGTTAAACTTGTTAAAATTGCATAACATATCATCTGTTATATTTTGTTCTTATTTTACTGTTATTCTATTCTGTTAAATCACACTGCAAGTTCCCTGTAGAATAGAATCACTATGGGTTGAAATGATACATACCCGAACGGACTTTAGAATAAGGAAAGATCGTTATGGGCTGAAATGATAGGCCTGAGCGATTTTTGATTAAATTTTATTTACTTGGGATTGCGGGTTTGAAATGATAAAACCCAGATTTTTCTTTGTAAACTACGGATTGAAATGATATATTATCCGTATCACTTGACTTAGGCTAGAAAATATTATACAGACCCATGGTTATTTTCTGTATTTTTCTGGATACTTTTAAATATTTTAAAATTTGTAATAATATTAAATTTATTTAAATTGAATTTTAAATGATTTATTTAAGTGGAAATGATTTTTTGGTGTGATAAATAAAGGATAAAAATAGTGATTTGAAAATATAACATGAAATTGAAATTTATTAAAATAAAAAAAAATGGAAACTTAAGTTAATTAAGTTAAATTGAAAATTTAGTTTAAATTGTGGAAGAATGGGGATTTAAAATTTAAGTGTTGGAAAAAAATGGCTAAAGGTGGAAAACGGGAAAATTTACACACTTGAATTTTATAAGTAAATTTTGGAAATTTTGATTTTTACTTGAAAAATCTTTCTTTATAAAAACCATAAGTTAAAGGATTTAATTGAACATTTTTAATGTGAAATTTATGATTTTTATAAGTTTAAAAGATTTAAATTGAAGTTTATTTATGGCTGGAATTGCACTTAAAACCTGGAAATTTAATTTATAGCACTTCAGAAATGCTACCATTTCTGGAAATGAACTAATTCTAAACTAAGTAGAATCTGCAGCACTTGTTAAGTACTGTGGTTATATAAATGAACCAAAAGACTAAAATGAACTAAGGCTATGATAGCACTTGGTAAGTGCTGTTGTAGCAGGAATTAAAATTGAACCTGAAACTAATAAAGGGGCTACTGTAGCACTTGTTAAGAGTTGCAGTAGGCTGAAATATGATTTTGTTTAAAACTGAACCGTTACAGCAGTTTTTAAATGCTATCTTTGCTGAATTGAATTGTTTTCAAATATAACTTACCGCGGCACTTTTTAAATGCTGTGAAAGGCTGGAATTTTAATGTTTTATTGTTTTAAGTGAATAAATGAACTCGGAAAAGGCTAAAATTTTGGGAATTTCATATTTGATTTAAAAGAATAATGACTTTGTTTTAAATGGTTTAATTTGAGTAATTTGATTTGAAATATAAACTGTTTTTTTTTTAATTTATAACCACGGATTATAATAATGATTGGTTGTTAAAGAGACCGGGATCGGATATGGACATACTCTCTATCGTTATCGAAAACCACTTTGACAACTATGTATGCGGTGGAGTTTCCAGAATGAAGTAGGATGGTGGCGACGATCCTAAGGTATATACGTGGACCCAACTCCCGTGAGTTGGCATAAGGTGGCTAAAACAGGAGCGATCGACGGGCCAGGGAGGTAGCACCTCTGATCGGACACACTTCTTCGATACCATTCTATTACTTGTGATTGTTTTGGTGGCCACCCTTGATTTGGGAGTGTTGTTCGAGGTGGGCGGTAGTGGCTGCTATGCGTCACCACCAGTCCGGATGCGTAATTGGTATATCTACCCTGGCATTGCCTTGTGTGCCGTGTCACCTACCATATCGAACCCACTACGATTTTGGTTTAAAGATCCCACCGCGTTAAGGTTCACCATCCCCTTAACGCTATTTTCTATATGATTATACTTTACTGATTAGACACTATTATATATAGCGTATATTACTATATAGTAAATAGTTTAACGGATCCTTAGAGGATGGGCGGTCCCAAGCATCTTTTAAGTTACTTGTACCCTTATTACAGTTCACTTGAGTTGGTTTACATTGTATAAGTATGTATGTCCTGACTCGAGTGTTTATGTTTTATTTTTACGCTCGGATCAGCCTGAGTATCAGTTTGGACTTCATCTTCCCGGAGCTAGGACTACTGGAGATCATCTTTATCAAGCTGCTATCTGTTTTGCTATTCAGTCTTTTATTTTAGCTTATGTAATTGAGACAAATGAATTTGGGATTCTCTATGGTTGTTCTACTGTATTGGTTTTAGACTATGTAATTTGTACTTGTTTTGAGACTCTGTATTTTAGTGGCTTCATGAACCACTATGGTTATTTTTAAATTCCGCTGCGAGTTATTCTGATATTTCTGTGTTTGTGATTCTGTGAATGATTTTATTTGCTCCAAATTTTATTACAATATGTTATTTTGTATTATTCAAGTCCGACATGTGTGGATTATTGTCGATTTGAATGGTCGAAAATACCGGGTCGTTACACTAATGTTATTGTTTGCATCAATCCTATATCAACTTTAACTCCTATGCTTGCTGCTTGTCATGGAGTTGGACAATGGTAGAATGATGGATCTAGTATGGAGGTTGTGAATATGGCTATTAGAGATGTGTCGAATTTTATATGTGAAGAGGGATGGCATAAAGGTTCGGAGTGAGTTTGTTGACATAACAGTGAATCTGGGAGATCAATCTGAGTTGGTTGGTCCAGATGTAGTGGAGGATCATGATATTATGATATGCACTCCAGGTGCTTGTGCAAATGCGTAACTCAAAATGCCTATATCTGATGTTTGTGGACGGGTGAGTAGCACTGTTGGATCATTAGTTGTTCCTGGAAGTGACATGCTTTAAAATTCACAGGTTATTGGTTTATTTCATGTTGTCCAGGCCCTCTTAAGCCTTCTAGCAAGTGGTCATCACTTTTTAACACGTTGCCAAGAAATGCCGGTGCCCCGCTCTTTTGAGATAGTAAAGGAAAATGGTGTTATGATTCCTCCGATGGAGGTTTTGGAAGCTGGGGCTAATTTTTGGTCGGAGTTTTTAGTTTGTTTCTTCCTAGATTCTAACCCACCTTATCAAGAAGTTCTTTACCATTATCGTCAACTTTTGGAATATAAGGGGAAGACTTCAGATTCATTTTGATAATTGCATGTTCTTTTTCAAGTTCTCTAGAAAATAAGAAAGGCTCTGTGTGCTTGAGGCAGATCCCTCCATTATAGTCGGTCAGCCTTTCATTATTACCTCATGTAGCCTGGTGGACAAAACAAAGGAACAAATTCTCTCTATTTCAGTTTAGGCTCATTTCACACATATTCCTTCGGTGTTGTAGCCTATGATTGGGGTTTAAATGTGTTAGCAAGTGTTGTTGGCAAGCTCAAATATTTTAATGCTAATACTACAGCTCGGAATAGGCTGGTGTATGCTAAGGCTCTTCTTGAAGTAACTCCCGACAAGCCTTTACCTTCCAAGATTCTTGTTCGCATAGCTGAGGGGCTTGCTGTTGTTGATGTCCATTGCAGTTGGAAACCTGATATATGCACATCTTGCCACTCGTTTGGTCACCTCATGGAAGCATGTACTTTTCAGCGTGTCATTGCTTTTTTTTCACTTTCTGATATGATCCCTCTCCCTCATCCTCCTACCATAAAGTGGGTTCCAAAATTTTTCCCAACTACTGTTGTCTCTCCTTCTGAGATCATGCCTTTCTTATTGTTGTCACTCTGATGAGGTTATTGATGTTTCCATGGTTTCACCTACGGTGGCTCTTCCTTCCTCTAATATATTTTTGGATTTGTCTAACCTAGCTTAGATTCATAAGCCTTCTGAAATGAGGCTTGATCCTAAGCATGGAAGTTTTTATAAGTTCGTTGGTGGTGATGATGAAGAAACGAGGCTATTTTATCATGTTGAGGGTGAGGGCCTATCCCTCACAGTGCTTGGTTTGTCTGGTGATTTGAATCGCTCTCTTCTGTCGGATATCTCATGGCATAGGAAATTCCTTTACAGCATAGAATCAGTGGATTTTGTTCTACTTTAACTACTCTTTCTCTATGGTTCTATCATGTTATTGGACCTGTAACTTTAAATAAGGGGATTGGATCTTCCTCTTCGAAGGGGGACTAGTTTTGCTTTGTTGTTGGTTTAGTAGTTTGGTAATTTCCAAACTCTTGTGCTTTATTTTCTTAAAGCTGTTCTGGTGCATGTACCAAACACCTGTTTCTAATTCATTTATATACGTGAATGGCCCACTATAAATACTGGCTAGCTTTGATTAAAATATATATGTTTAATCTTAATTAATTAACTTTTAGTTGATTATTTATTTAATTAATCCAATAAATAAAAATTAAAAAAATTAAAATTTTGAAATTTTATTTTCAAAACAATATTGAATTTTTTTATAACATTTATAAAATTAATTATATATTTTTGAACTTACCTTTTAAATTTAAAATATATATATTAAATTTTCAAACTGAATTTTGAAAATCAACCCAAGGCCTAAATCAGTTTGGGCCTTTACAATTTGGCCAACCTTTTAGACTTTCTCCACCATTAAGCCAGGTCAGTGGCCAAGAAGAGGAGAATACTTAATTATCTAACCTTAAGCCTAAACACTACTATTTTAAACAACCAAATGAGAGGTATGCTTTATTAATTGGCCCTAAAGTTGCTAATTAAACTTCATAGGCCATTATAGCTCTGATACCATTATTGGAGCCGAACCCATCGGAAGTGGGTTAAAAGGCTAGATTTCAAAAAATTCCCTACATTGGATTGTACTGGGCCTCTAAAGTCTAAATGATTGTATTAGATACAGTCTATTTAATTTAAATAAAATCATATTTTATTTAATTTTTCTGATTTTAATTAATAAATTTAATAAAATTTAATTTATATGTAAATATATATTATAAGTATATCATTATATACTAATATGTGCATAACATGCAAGTGTAACATAATAATCTGTACATAGTTAATGTATACGTATATAGATGCTGGGATTTGCATCTATAATGTATTACACTTTCCATTTATATGTGTGATGATTGTCTTAGAATAAATTTTAACATATTTACAAAATAAATAATTTTAATTGAAAATTATTTATATAAAATAAGATAAAAAATAATATCGACTAAGTCATTAAATTTTAAATACAAATTTTATAATTAAAATATCTAGTTAAGATTAGGTATAACATTTCAAATTCAAATTTGGATCTTAAGATAATTATTTAAAGTAACTTTATTAAAATTAAATACATAAGAATAATAAGAATAATATGCAGCCGAAATTAATTTTATTAATATATATATATATATATATATCTGTATGCATGTGTCTGCACGCGCCTATGTGTGTGTGTGAATTTTTTGTTTAAACACATAAAACAATTTCACATGTAAAAGAATATATATATATATATATATATATTATAAATTAAAGTTTAAAAAACATAAAATATATGCAAGTTTTATTCTACCAGGAAAAAGAAATTTTTTAAAATTTGAAATTAAATTTATATATTGGATATAAATCTATATATAATAATTTAATACTAAACAATGTCTTAAATAATAATTAATATAAATAAATATATAATATTTATAAAAATACTTCCTCCAGGAAAGTAAACATTTTTTTAACATCCAAATGTATAAATTTAACTAAGATATTTATATAGCGTTTAATCATATTAAATGCAACATTGTATTAAATGATTATCAACAAATATATAATATATATTTAAAATTTCGTTTCAGCTAGAAATTTAATTTTTTTTATTTGTTGAATGATATTTAATGATTTAATATATATTAAAATTATATTAAAATATTTTTGGTTTAAAAATAGTAAATATACATTAAAAATAATAAAATATATTTACAATATTTAGAAAAATATTATATGCATGTATAAAATGTCTTTGGCCAAAAATTAATTTACACATATTTTATTTAAAATTCCATTGAATTTAGAACATCAAATTCATGTAGACTAATTGTTTAAAATTTCTTTAACATTAAATTTGTGGAAAACATCATCACATGTATAAAATATTTGTAATGGTATTAATGACATATAAATATGTCAAGATTACCTTACAAGATATTGCCTTCAATCGTTCTATTTGTTTTTGAATCAGCACCACCATTGCAGTAACGACCCCGGATTTTAATTAAATTTAAATTGATAACTAATTGTATTTTTGAATAAAAATAGTAAAATAAATTGATTAAAGTGATGCGAGTTTCCCCACATTCAAATAAATTCTATGTTAAATCAATTAAAATCTAAAATATTGTATATATGTGATTTAGATTTAAATTTCAAGTAAATGGTTAATAATGATTTGAATTTATGAAATAAATACAAGACGATAAGTATTAAAGTAAAATAATAATATCTGAGTTAGAAATAGAAATAGAAATGAATATTGTTGATTTGAAATCGCTAAAATGAATATATTGAGAATAATATTGGATTCATTAAACTTTTATATATAGTTAATTGTTAGTAATGAATGATTTGATTTCATATCATTTGTTATAGAATTGTATTAGGTACAAAATAAAATGTAAATAAGAATTTATGAAAGTTTTAAATATATGTGTATATCTTTTGCAAGTATAAATGCATATGTAAATATAAAAGTAAGGCAAGTGCAAGAACATAGACAAAGTAAAGAAAAGAAAGTAACATGTATAAACTATCATCATATATATGCAAAGTAACAAAGTCAAAACAAAATAAAAGATATACAAGATTGTACCTGCAAATGAATGGTTTGGTAAACTTGTAGATATGCTAGGCTGAATCACAAGGAAGATATCTTCCTTTATTTGTACAGATATGTGTACACGAATTGTAATAAGAAGATTTAAGTTAAGGTAAAAATATTTGTACTAAGGCACTGTCTAGATTGGCAGGCAAAAAGAAGTAAAAATATACTCAAGATGTACAAAGTTAAATAAATATATGTACCATGGCAATGAAGCTTTGCAGGCAAGAAATAAAGTAAAGATCACAAAAGTACATACGAAATTTAATAAGAGGATATGTATGACATTGCTAATTAATGCTTGTACCCAAATGTTTCATTTCAGCCCACGCATGAAAAAAGATCTCTGATCAAAACATAAAATCTTGTACCAGCTAAGATTATTTTCTTTGTACCAATACAACTTAGCCTCTGCGTTGTTTTATTTTATATCAAAGTTCCTTTTTTCATTTTTCGATCATCAAGCAAGCAAAAGCATTTCAGTCTTTAAAGAAAATCAAAGCTGAGAATCTAAAGCAAGCATCATCTTAAATCTTAAACAAGTTCAATTCATTCAATAAAAACAAAACATAAAAAGAGATTAAAGGAAGAAAAGTGGCCAGGCTTCATTCTTATTTTAGAAAACCATCAGGAGCTTTCTGTCTACAGGAAAAACTCTGTCTTCCTTCCTACTTCAGGTGAGTAACACTGCTTTAAAGTAATTTGAAAAGTATAAAATCTATTGTATCTACATACCTGTGAATACGTATGTCTACATCTATATGTATATATGGATTCTCTGTGAAGGGGTTAGTATGCAGGCTGATATTTGAATTTGTCTCTGCTCTAAGTTCATAAACCAAAATTTTTGAGCCAAATCTCTCAATCTATTTACTGTTTGGATTTAGAATCAAAACAAAGATTGGTTGTTATAGTATGAACTTGAGATTTAAAAATTTATTTATGATCAAACATATTGGTATTATCACAGGAAAAACAAGATATAAGAGGAAACCTTTAAATGAGTAAAAATTCGAACTCCTTAGTTTATGATTCCAGGAATGTGATTTGAAGTCGTATACTTTAACATGATTTTTAAAACGAGAATCATAAATTTTAGAGCTAAGATAAGAGGGCAGTTCGAATTTGTTCCAAATTCATTTTTTTGTGATTTCCTGGTGATCTACTTGAAGGAGGAGGTCGGGTTTCTTCCTGTTGATAGAGGGGTGATCAGAGATGCTAGGAAAATAGTTGAAGTTGATGAAGTTCATCAGGGAGATTGCGGTAGTGGGATTCTTTTTAGAACCCTAGTTTTTACTGTGTTTAGTAAATCGATCGCCACGGCCTATGAAGTTGATCGAGTGTTTCGAGTTTTTGGGGGGTGGTAGCTGGGCCGTAGTCGAAGACGATGCCGGAGTTTCAGAACGTACGGTGGTTGGAGTTTTTCAAGCGAGGGGATGACAGGTTTTGAGGTGGTGGGCTTAATGTTTCCAGGTTTGGCTTTCAAACTCGAATTCCTTTTTTGAGTTGAGATGGAGGTGGTTGTTGATCTGGGGTTGATGTCAGGGTCGTTGCGACTTGCCGAGTGGAAACGCAGTTCGCCGGAGTTCGTCGGCGGCGAGTTCACATGCACAGCTAGGCGTGTGCACGTTTTGGGTTTTGAGCGATGAATTCTCGAGCGTGTACTCGGGGAAATGAAAGGAGCGGCTCGAGTTTAACTCGAGTAAACTGGGAATATTCCTCGGGTGGTTTTATTTTCAAACTGCAGTATTAAAAATAAAAAGAAGTTAAGAAAATTTGTGTTTCAACTGGACTTAAGCATTGTGAGTTTATGTTTAACAAAATTAAGTTAAAACTTTGATACCGGTTTAAATATATAGTTAATACTTTACAATGTCTCAACTCTTAATTTTTATTTTAACTAAGTAATTGATTTAAGTTAAGAATTAAATTAATTAACTTTTAAAAGTTTGTAGTTCGTAATAAATTGGTTTTCAAAGTTTAAAGAAGATTTCTTTAAAAATGTTAGTTAAGTTGAATGATTAATTTATGATGGTAATTAAGACTTAATCAATATAAATAAATGACAACTAATCATTAATTAAAGATAATTACTTAATTAAAAGTAATTAATTTATGATTAAAAGTGGATTAAGCAAGAAATTAACATTGATTTAAGATTAAGCGTAGTCATTTATCATAACTAATTAAGAATGATTAATTTAATGATAATAAATTTATTAAGGGTCAATTATTAATTAAAGATAATTAATTAAATGATAAATTAAATAATTAAAGGTTAATTATTTAATAATTAAAGGTTGATGAATAATAATTAAAGGTTAATCAATTTATTTTTAAAGGTTAATTAATGATTAAAGATTAGTTAATAATTAAGATTTGTAATTTATTAATGTTAATTAACCGGGATTAATAATTCATAAGAAATAAATCTGATTTGAATTAATTAGATAATTAACTGGTCTTACTTATGAATATTTGGATTTGATTGGATGATGGAATTTCTGATATTTCCTGATCTGTGATGCTATGTGATATATTCTAATTGTGTGTGATCTGTACTGTAGTTTATTTATCTGTGATATTTATATATCTGTGATCTGTGAATGAAGATAAGCGTTATAGTTATACCGCTTATTACTTATCAACTATATTTCTGTATTCTGATCTGTGATGATTGATGATATTGCACTATACTGTGTAAAACCCCTGGACTACACTCTTACACACACAAATATGGATTTCACGAGGAAATCGGTTAAGTCACAGATAATTTAAATTTGATGTTTTTGAAATTGAAATTTTAATTTCAATTGATTTTGAAATTGGAAATTTGGATTTAAAGTGAAAAGCTTTTGAAATGGAATTTCAAAGATAAAACTTATTTTCGAATAACTTGATTAAGTTTTGAAATTTAAATAATTTGATTTGAATTCAAGTTTGAAATTGAATTCTATGATTCGAAACTAGGGATTTAAGATGCTGTACAAGTTATATGAATTTAAACCGTTTTAAAAGTATAATTTTGGGAATTTGAATTTAACCCAAGGAGTTCAACTTATATGAATGAATCAGGTTTTCTGAAATGAAACTGTTTGTTTTCAAAGGGATAAAGGCTTTCAGATAAGAAATGAAATTCCAGTTTAATTAAAGGAATTTCAAGTTTGAATTGAAAAATGGTTTTCCAAGTTATGAATGAATTCTTTTTGAAAGCTATGAATTAAATCTGTTTATTTTTAATATATTTAAAATGATGATTTGTTTAACCATTCGAAATGGAATTGTTTTGAAAGCTATAAGTTAAATCTTTGATTTAAAGATTTAACGAGTTAATCCAATTGAAATGGGAATTGATTTGGAAAATTTGTGAATGAATCTTTTTGTTTAAAGATTTGAAAATGGTAATTTGTTAAACCATTTGAAAAGAAAGTTTGGGTTTAAGTTGTGACTTAACTGAAATCCCAATATCCATATATTTTTAAATATTGCGCTCATTATTCGATTTAGCCGGGAGAGGACCTTTGTGTCACATATCTCATTCCGAATAGTAATACGTCGTATATGGATAGCATTTGAAGACCGGTGGTGAAGACCGGTGGTGAAGACCGGATATTTTCGAAAAAGAAAGGACAACTTGTCGAATGTCTCTGCATCGACTGGTCCCCGATATAGAGATTTTAGCACCCTTTGTGATGGGAAGTCCGGACGTGATTAGAAAATTATCCGGATTTGCAAGGGCTTCTTTGGAAGTGCCTTCGGTTCTGTTCGAACCCGGAACAGACTTGTATGGTTACATGTCTGACATTACAATTTGAGATATAAAGCAGATTTCTTTCAAATACATTTCTGTTGGTGGCGGAGAATTTATTCTCTTAGCTTAACACCCTTCTCTAAGACGTACGAGCTCAGAGGTTATGTAGTTGAAGGTTATCAGCGATATACTCCCAATTTGGTAATGTGACATGCTGAGTGTTGCTGTGTGATGATCATCGTTTGATCATTTGTGATATGATCATTTGTTTGATCATTTATCTTTGTGATCATTTCTTTGATCATCTGTTGACCCAAAGCATGGCTTTGTGACAAAGCGTAGCTTTGTGGACGAGACTTCGTCAGGGCCTCACAACCCGGAAATGGTCGAAACAGGAATGTGGCGGCAAGGTTATGAGGGTCGCGCCCTTTAGGGTATGTCATTTCCTTCTGGAAAGGGGTGGTATCATGGTATGAAGCCCAGATACTTACTCATGTGGACACACTTTATTTATTATATGTGATGTTTGTTACCGAGCGCTCGGATAAAGGTCCCAAAGGATCGGGAGGTGGCATATTCGTGAGTTACCTGTTATAGGGGTAACCCGGCCTTGTTGGCAGAGAGCAGTTTGTCTCTCGGGACGTCCAGCCAGAGGCGATCCCATTCGGCAGTAGGAAAGGAAGTTCCTTAGCCTGACCATTTGCTGGAAAATCCAAAGAAACAATACGAACCTTTTACGGTTTTAGTTGTATAACCTGCTATGGAATGTGGCGGTAACCTGCTATTGAACATAGTAGCTATAGTAGGCATAACGTGAAATGCCTATGCTGGCTAAGATTAATATTATACTTTCGAAATGTTTTCTGCACTATGCACTAATAATAATAATCCAATGATTTGTTTTGCATAGTAAGCATCTTTGACTATCATAAGGAGAAATCTCCTCCGATTCTGCGTTTGCATTGTGTGTGTGCGGGAGGCCTTATGGTAGTTTCATTTTCCAAAAGCATTGCGGGTTTCATTGTTTAAATTTCTTTTGTTGTTTGTTTAAAAGATAAACTGTTTTTGTTGCTCACACCAGTCCCATGACTGATCCGGAGTTTATTGTTCCCTTCCTAAACTCTGGGTGCCCACCATTTTCCACATGGGCAGTCTAGAGTTGGGTTTCTCAGATATTCAGGTTGAGTAGATTATCTGGAGCTAGTCAGTCCTTGGACGACTGACCTTGCTTTCCGCTAGCTATGGATTGGAGCATTCTATTGGAGATATTCTATCTGCTGCTGGTGTTAGCTATTTTCTTTCCGCTGCTATTTCTTGTATCATATTTCTGATGTATATTGATATCTGTTGTATCATATTGTATCAGATTTTTGTATCTGTCATTGTATCAATGTTATATATTTTGATATATTCTTTTTCTTCCGCTGTGTTGTTTACTTAATTGTGTTATAAGCTCCGGCGACTCGGATTTGAACGGTCGAATCTACGGCATTCGAGTACGATGTAAAGTATGGATGTCGATTTTTGAACGCGAAAATTCGTATCGATGTAAAGTATGGATGTAAAGTATGGATGTCGATATTGCCTTCAATCGTTCTATTTGTTTTTGAATCAGCACCACCATTGCAAGCAGTCAATGCTTCACCACTAGATGTAGTTGTATTTAGTTAATTGGATGTGATGGAGTTAGAAAAATGGAGTGGAGGCTGATGGGATATAAGGCCATGAATGGGAAGAAAGGAGCCATTTATTCAAACAAAATGGATGTTATGGCTTGGATTCACAGTGTGAGTTAGAGACAAATATATGCATGCTTCTTTCTAACAAATTCAAATACCAAGACCTCATCTTCCTCCCACTATAGGTCGACCATACATGTGAAGACGTGTCGTAGATCCAAGTGCTGGGGAGGAATATTTTCAGGGGTAAAGTAAAGTAAAGGTAAAAGATAGAAACACAAATTCTCACATTATGTTAAAATAGATAGATAGCAGATACAACCACTCTCATTAAGGTACATTAGAGTTTTGGTATGAACTAACCCAGCCAGGAACAGTTATAACTGCCTGCTCCCACACTTGCTGGTATTAACTAACTTTGACACAACGGAAAAATAAAAATAAATATATAGATATCATATGCTCCAGCTCCATGCTACAAAAATCTCTTCCAGCATACTTTTCCCAAAATACTCCAAACAGGATCCTGACTACTTGGCTGCCCGGAAAAATAGGGCACCTAGAGTTTAAAGGGAAAACAAAATAAACTCCGGATCAGTCATAGGACTAGTGTGAGAACTCAAAATACGATGTTTGAAAACAAAAAGGTATCTCATAAGACCCGGCTACACATAAACATGGACGATTTTTTACCTTACGATAACCAAAACCATTTTTATGTAAAAATAAAGGATATTATTTTTAATGACATTCTTTGAAAACATTTGCAAGTAAACTTATTAATCTTAGTCGAAATTGTTACCATTATTAAATTCCAACATACTAGGCTCTACAAACAAAATGGCAGGCACTTATTGGAGAATGGATTTTCATACAAATGATCAGGTGAAGGGACTACCTTTTGGCAGTACACCTCTAGAGGAATGTACCGAGGCCAAACTGATGGTCCTCTACCAACACAAGACCAGCCTACCTCTTTCTAGATAGTAATGAATATGTCATAACCCCGGTCGTTACCGACCTATCCGATACATCTCTTAGCATACACCATAATAATTTAAACCCGAACGTTATAGCGGGTAGAAATATATCTGGTAGGGGATAATCATACCCTAATGGTTGCAAACCACATAGCCTTACCACATCTACCCTATTTCATCCATTTCTAGGTGTGAGGCTTGAGGTAACAATTTCCTTTCACATTGCACATCATCTTTCTATGAATGCCACACTGCCATTCCATGGTCATGCAACCGATTTCTACAAACGTATAACTCCTGAGCTCGTACATCTCAGAAAAGGGTGTTAAGCTAAGAGAAGTTTCCTTCTCCTCCACCAAGCTTATAATACGTTCATAGAGATCACTGATGTAACTAGAAATGCAATGTCAGACATTCGTCCATACAAGTTCGTTCTGGGACTGAACGAAACCGAAGGCACTCTCCTACCATATCCTGTCAGGCATTAATCCTAGGATTAGAAGCGAGAAGTCCTTGCATCGAAGATCTTAAATAAAGAACTACTGCCACATAATATGATATGGGAAATTTCCCCTGAGGGTCAGTGACAAGTGGCCTTACATTACATCTTCCATAATTACTTCATGTTTTCACTTCGAACATGTAAATTGCTTCGAAGTGGTCTTTGGATAGGAATCATCCAAATCCGACCCCGGTTCCTTCGAACCAATCATCGATAAAAGAGGTCAAGTAAATAGTTGAATAATATTTGATTAATTCATTTCTTTTATTAAAAATATCTTTTAGAGATACATAACTTTTAGAACACTCATTTTCGGTATATATAGAATTATTAAACCTCTCTTATAAAATCCTATGATAACTTTTAAACTCTTTTATACTAGGAATAAATTCGAAATCATTTTTTCTTTTCACTTAGGAAGACATTAGTCCAGGTAAACCAAATTCACTATCCCCTCCATCGGCCCAGTCCGGATAGCCATGGAGAGCAGAAAACTGGTTTTCCAAACTCAAGCCTAGGCATCATCCCTTTGACACCCAAAAGGTAGTCAAGTTATTTGAACGACTCTAAATCTTTAACCATTCCATAAATCCTTCAAATCATCTTTAAAACACTTTATTAATCATTTAAAAAAAAGATTGGTAAAAGAATTGTTGTTTAAAACTATATTTCAAAAGTTATAGAAAAGTGCTGCGGAAAGTGTTTTTCAAGCTATATTGATCAAATCGACTTTTTATTTATTTAGAAATTCATTTTTATAACTCAAATCATTTTTAAAAAAATTTAAAAGATTTGTAAGATTTATTCCACATTTTTAAGCAATTTTAAAACATCATTTTCAAAGAAATCCTGTTATGGATTCCAAACTGTAAAACCGTGATTTTTCCATAAACTTGTTTTACTCATATTTCAAAATCTACTTATCGAAATCTCGATTTTCTTTCTTCATTGGAAAAATAAGGATATAATAGTTTTAAAAATTCTTATCTCTAAGAATTCCAAGCTATATTCCATTCTATATACTCGTTTGACTTTTATGGTGCAAAATCACGAACTGCCGTTACGCGACGCACCTATTTTTGACTAAATTTTCAATTCTCATTCAAACTTCACCAAAACACTTTAAATATTTACAAAACATTTCGAACTCATTTTAAACCCTTTTTAAAGAGATTTAACATTCCATAAATACCAATTCATTCATATAGAGGAAAGTGATTTCCTTTGTGCTTATTACCATGTATTTCTATGACTTGCATATATTATTATATATTCAACATTCATATTTAACAATAATAATCAAGAATCATAATCAAACATATGTAACATCCAATAGCATATAATACTATAGTTTAGGAGTTCTCACCTTGAGTATAAAAAGATTAAATAAAAATTCGCTATAGCTCTGCTATTTGGTTTCCAAAGCTCACGATTCTTCGGACTTAAGCTCCTAGGTGCCTTGACCAAAGCTTGGGGTGGTTTCGGAAGCTCACGGCCTTGGGTGGAGCAAGGAAGTGGCTCACCCTTCAATGAAAAGGGGTGAAGGCCGTGAAGAAATAGGAGAAAAGGTGGAGTTTCGGGATTGTTTTGAGGTATTTAAGTATATATAACTATATATTATAAATTTAATTTCTTTTTTAAATAAATTTTGCCATAATTTCTCTTAAGGTAGAAGCCATAAAGAGGAGGATAAAACTTAGAAAAAATGAACAAGGAGATGAATGAAAATGACGAGAAGAGTGTAGGGTATTTATAGGCAAAGAAGAGAGTAAGAAATATCTACACATACAACATCTTTTGCATGACCTTCATTATCACACCCTCCCCCCTATGCACGGCAAAAGCCCCATCACCTATGTGCCCATCACTTCCATCACTTTAGAGTAGACATATGTTGACTTTTGTATGCTTAAGAAGTAAGGAAGCTTAAAATATCTTATATATTTTATATTATATTTGTATACTTAATTATATTTGTATTTGTATGCTTAAGAAGTAAGGATTTAATTTATCGGACATATTTTCTCTTTTTAGTTAATATGCATATATTTATAATTTAATTTTGAAAATAATTTTTTTTATCATTCTTAACTAATTAAAATGATCATATTTTATTTATAAAACCATATAAATTAATATGAATAATTATTTATAAAATTATTGTTATATTGATAGAGCGAAACGAACATTTATTAGAGTGATATACTTGCGGGTCATTACGATATACCCATTCAAATATGGTCAAAAATTCCATAAAACCTCTCATAATTTATTTAGTTTAAATCCAATTTAAATCCTTATTTGCATTGTATATCGATATTCACATTTATAACTTTTATATGCGCACCAATTAATTTTTAATAGCACCCAAACAATTCTAAAGGGAACTCCATTTTACTAAACACATCCATACAATAAATATAATAATAATTAATATTTTAAAAATATTAATTAATTTATAACTATTACTAATCAACTAAATCAAGCGGTGTTTTGGAAACTGGTTCTATCGTGCAACTTGTAGGTGTAAATTCAATCAGTGATTAAGATCGACTATTCGAATATTAATGTTCACTCGTAACCTTAGCCAGTGGAGTAACACTTTAGCCGAATTCATTGCTTACACATCTTTATCAATAAAATCCAATTTTAAAATTTTAGTGACGATTGTTTACATCAATTCTCTTCGTCAATACTATACACTTTAGAGCTTATGGAATTTGGTTCTGGTCAAAATTCCAATATCATCCACATTCAACTCGGTTAGTCCATAACTAAAGTCGTTGGTTCAACAATAAAATTTATTATTAATTATACTGCTCTGGCAAGAGACTTTGACTTTGAGTTGATAATAGTTGATTGTGACACTAACCTCGTATAATTAAGGCTGAATAGTGTTTCACTTCCAATGCTTCAACTCAACCCAACTATAGTCGTTCGATGGACATCATGCCATGATTTAACTATAATCAAAGTAGAGTATCCACAAATAAGTTCAATAGTATTCTCAAGCCAAGAGAACTGTGTAATATCATCATATCGAGATTTTATATTTGACCTTAGTTATTATTCGTCAAAAGGAAACTCTCGAGTGGGTCATTCCAAGGTTATCCAATAATCAACAGTACATAACCCCTTGGTTCCTCCAACAGCCATAAGTAATACACTGTCCAAATTGGAAGGCGTTACGTACTTTGGTCCCAACGGATGTATCAATATTCTTTCTCAAAACATATGTACCTGAAATATTTAAAATAACATGTTTGTGGAAATTTTCTCATTCTTACAACTCTTTGTAACATTTATCACATAACATATTATTTAAGAATTTTATAATTATATACTTTAAAATAAATACTTAATTGATTATATTTTAATGTAACAAAGTGTATAATAGAAATTAAATACCTTTATTATGAACTTGATCGATCATAGATTTAGATATATGTAACATACTGCATAATTTCCCTTGGGGCGTATCCCTAACTTATCACATGTAAGTTGTTATCTACCTTATACAATATCTATTGAGTTTTTAACCTTTTTCCGAGCTAGCACCCGAATTAGCAGAAATGGAGTAAGAAAATGAAAATTATAAGGAATAAAAGAGAAAAGAGAGAATAAAAACATAGTGTTTTTATAGCGGTTCGACAAATCTCTAGCATACGTCTACTTTAATGTTTTTATTGATTATTGCTAGCTAGTACAACAACTTTTACAACATTTCAGAAGAAGAGAATGATTGATTTCGATAATGGCAGCAATCTAGTGCCAAAAATTCGAAAAGAGATTAAAAAAAGTCTCCTTCTAAGTGAAAGAGATGGCCTTTTATAGGCGTACTCCTCCACCATAGTCAAAGGAACGAGTTTGAATAAGTAAACATCCAAACTTGAGATTTCAGCAAAGAAGAGGTCGTCAAAATCGGGAATTTTCCACAGTCAGGCTGAGGGATCGGTGTTGATCGGCTCTGATTGGTTATACTTGCTCATTTCTTCGACCTTTCTTCATATTAGCTATAGTCTTCAAGCTTTGGATCATCATTGACAAAATTTCCCATCAAAGACCGGTGGGTACCGATTGGTTTTGCTCCTCCAAAACTTATCCTTTTCTTCTAACTTTGCACATAGAATCATCCACAGTCTAGAGTGGGTCCCCATTTGGCTTTGGACTGATCGATACTGATCCCTTTGAATCAATCTGTACCAATCGGTTTTACATCTCCAACACTTAGCCAAATTTTCCAAAGTTCCCTTTATTCTTCAATCTTGATGATTTCCAAGTTCCTAGATCTATTTCTTCATTGTTTTGTAGTCTAGGTTCCCTAATTTGAGTTAATTTCAAGAATTTGGAAAATTTGTCGGTGAAACTTGCCTCCTAAAGCATGCTGTTATGGATACAAAACTTGCTTTGATCAAGGACATTCATCGATGCCGACAAATTGTCATTTATATCTTCAGGTTATCTATCGGATCAATCGTGGTGAATCATCATGTTCCTTCGAACTCACCTGCAAATCAAATGTTATTCTAGACCCATCAATGTCAAGGGTTCATATTATTTCCTAATTTTTAATCATAAATCATCATCATCCCACGTTCTCTTAGGATTTAGGTACTATAAATAAATCATTTATTATGGTATAATGCAATTCCCATCAGAGCTTTGCCTACATAGTATCCCTTAACGTCGCATTACAAGCAAGTCTGACAAGATCAAAGTTTCATCGGGAAGTTAACTTATATCAAGTATCAATGTATCAAGTTGATATATTACCCTTAGTTGATGTGTTACTCATAAGCTATCTAGTATTCCCAGCATTCTGTTATAAGTAAGTCCAACTAGATCAAGCAATAATATTTGTCAACCATTCAATGATCATAACCAAGCCATTCTGAATCAAAAGATGTCCATACCTTGAAATTAAATTTTAATCTCTTCATAGATAATTATAAATCTGTATTGAGCTCATCAACTCACTCTTTGACGAGGGGGCTCAAATTTTAAGGAGAGCCCATCCACTCACTCTTTGGTGATTGGACTCACTATCCTATACAAGTCCATCTAATCACTTTTCGGCAAGAAGGCTAGTGTTTCACTGTTTATCACCCCGCCTCTCCAATGGGGAACCATGATCTATCATTGTATATATCAAATATAAAGGATAACGAGTTCATGGCTAAATATAATGTTCAAATGAGTCCATGGCTAAATATCAATAAGTAGATTGTTCATAGAATATATATCAAAGTGCATCAAACCGAAGTGTAAGAAAATGGTCCAAGTAAGGATTACTCTTGGGCTTTAACGCATAGCATGCCTATAGGACCAATTGAGGTCAAGCGCATGTGGTAGTTGCCTAATAGTAAATCTTTATAGTTTATTCAAAGCATAAGAAAAAAAATGCAAAGACAAACCTAATTCCAGTCCATCTCGATCATGGGATAGCCATGCTTTATCCATATCCTCGGCTGGGATCGGGTTCATCTACCACAGTTGGTAGTTTCACCTACAGCACCACTGCGGTTCATGCTACGGTTATTGAGTTCCTTACATATTGTTGTAATCGGTTGCTCCAAACCTGCTCCTTTATCTCTTAAGTGTCTGCACTCATTCATCTTCTAGCTCATGGAATATATATTATTTCCCAAACATTCTCTCCTACTCCTTGGGCATTCTCTTAGGAGGTTTCCTGAAAGCTACCTCCTAGTATGCATATAAATTCTCTCTAGGTTTTGATTAATTCAATGTAAGAGGTAAACATTGGTTCCCTCTTTGTACGCTTTGAAGCTCTGAAACTACCATCAGCCTTCCTCTTTCATTTGTCTTCCTGAGTCCTGCCTTGGATGGCCCTCTATCCTATACAGAATTTACTTCGACTTTCATAACTTCTGCATCTTCTTACTGCAAATATCTTTAAGCTTGATAATAGAAATCTACTCGATCCAGTGGTGGATCCCTTTCTAATGCATTCTTAAACTCAATTTTATTAGTGACTCCAGCAACCACCATAATAATAACTAATGACGAATCCGATCTCCAAATTACAGTGGCTGTTGCATTAAATTTGGTTAAATAACTTCATAAAGATTCCTTCTCCCTCCGCTTCACGTTTGAAAGTGCCATCGCATTCCTTGAGCGAACAATATAAACCCTAAACTAGCTCATGAATCTCTCAACTAATTCAATCCATGTGCTAATGGATCCATTATCGAGTTGGCGAAACTATATGATAGCCAAATCAGTATAGTATAGTGGAAAGTAATGTCCCATCACTTCCTATGAAGCTACCAACACTTGCATGTGTTGAATTTATCTCGTTAAATGAAATATAGGATTAGTTCATCCATCATACGGTTCCAATCTAAGTAGCTTAAATGGGTATCGGGTAAGTATCGATTAAATATCGATATGAGATATTTTAAAATACGTGATAATATCGGATAATATTAAGTTGATGACATATGAAGATAAGCTCAAAATTCCAATAGGCCTCTCTTTGCAACTTCAACCAATGAAACCTGAAAGAAACTGAAGAAGGAGAGAATACTCACTCCCACTTAACGGTACATTGTCACATATCTTCCATAAGACATATGACAAGATTTTTTATTTAGATTACTCCCCACCGAAAACAAAAGGTACAAAAAGTGAAAACTACTGCATCTATCACCACATGAATGGGAATAAACAGATAAATGCTAAAAGCTTGCTTTAGAGGTAGGAAAATGTGACGCCCCACCCCAAGACCGACGCTAACAAAGGATATTACAAAGTAATATCGTCTGCTAGTGTAGAGAATAGGGTTGGTTAAGAGCGACTATCCATGAATTTTATTTTAAGTGAGCATCGATATGTAACGATCCCGAATTTTATAAATATTTAAAATGATAATTTATTAATTTTTGAATTAATATTTGTGAAATAAATCGATATAAGGTGATGCGAGTTTCCCCGATATCCAAGTATATTTGTATAAATCGTTTAAAAATTTAAAAATATTGTATATATGAGAATATATATCTGTATTTGAACATATCTGACTAAATTTGAAATAATAATATATATTTTGACTTGAATTTAAATTGTTAATAAGTGGTTTAAAAATAAAAATAAAAATAATAGTAAATGAATGTAATATTGGATAGTTAAGTTTAAAATAAAATAACGAAAGTAAATTATATATTGATAGTTTAAGTTTGAATAACATAAGCAAAATAAAAAGTGTGCAGGCTGAAAGTTATCAAAGAGATTAAAAATATACTAAAGTTTAAAGTAAACATATGGCTTCACATAATAAAGCAGTAGCATATATAGTATCATTAAACAAGACCGTATATACAAGCATAGTACAAACAATTGTATATAGTAAACAATTATAAAAGGATTCAGGCTGAAATTTTTAAGAAAATAAAATATACAAATAGTGTACAAAGCAATATTTTTATAAACAGGAATTGTACAAGCATTTAATGAAGCCACCCAATATTTCTTCTCAGCCGAAATGCAAGGCAAGAAGGAAATGAAGATAATAATATAACCTATGTACTTAGGAAAAAATTTGGGATAAGTATGTAGGCATGGGGGGAACATGCATTTAATGGAATCAGTACTCTAGCACAAACCAAAGTCAACTTGCAATATACAAAGAAAAATATACCTGTATTGTTGTACAAACAAATGCAAATATCACCTGTACAGGTAACATCCTATCTGTACACATCTTCTCTATATCACTTGAACAAATACAATACCCTGTAAAGCCATTTCCTTTATCAAGCCTTCCTCATATCAGCTCGTTCAATTACAGCTGAGAAAATCTAAAGTAAATATCATTTTAAACAAAAACAAAAAAATTCAAATTGAAACAACAATCCAAATTTATGCAAACCAGAGAAGTCAAGAAACTCAAGCCTGTTCAACATAAATGCAAGCTCTGTTCAGCCTCAAGACAAGTGAGTAACTTTTCTTAAACCCATAACATGTTTTAAATATTTTGATGCCAGTGAGTAAACACAAGTTTTGAAAAATTAAGTATGACTGAATCTGTGATCATATGGTGCCTGCATATGTATTTTGTTTGGATAGCTCTGTGATTTTATATATGAGTGTTCTGAGACAAATGAATATACTGTTGTTTCCTGTTTGTAGTTACAGGGTTAAGTAGATAATCAAAATATAAAAACATCCTCTTTCAAATCATTTACAGGCTTATATTTTAAAACAAAGTAAGTTGCTTACTCATAATCAAGCTATAAAAAATTTGTTTTAAGCATGTTGGTGAAGTATTACAGTCGTAAATTTAGTTTTACAGAGCCTATCTTAAATCTATGCCAATTTCAAATGTTTTAAATTTTAGATTCGATTATATAACTTGAATCCACTCTTCAAAATAGGATTTTTAAAACTAAATTGATGATTTTTAGTGATGGGTATAAGGAGTAGCTTTTAGTTGAACCAAAATTGGATTTTTGCCAATTTCCAGAAATCAAATAACTTTCGAATGCTGAAACTTTGCACGAAGTTAGTCTGGGTATCGATGGTTACAGGAAAATTGTCGAAGGATTTTTCTATTGTATGAATTGGCGAGTCGAGCTTAAACTAGGGTTGTAGCCGAGATTGTTTGCGTGTCTGTAGACAAGGTGATTTCACCATCTAGGACCGATCGAGTTGCGTGGGATTTTAAGGGATGGTGGCCCAGAGGGAGACGCGTTCGTAGCTGGTGTTGGAGCATTTCTGGTGGTCGAGGCGGTGCGAACAGCATGTTGTCAGGTCTCGAGGTGAGGTGCTTTCGAGTTTTCCAGGTTTCGAATTTTCATTCGAAATTCGATCTCAGCGACATGACGGAGTTTGGTACAGGGATGGATTTCGACTTGCTCGATATAGCGATGACGACCGGAGGTGATGATTGACGATGTGCATGTGCACGGTGCACTATCTTCTGATGGGCTGTGCTGTTGGATTTTGGGGAGGTTACAAGATTTTGGTTGCCTCGTATTGGTCTCGGGAAATCTAAGTTTCAACTCGAAGCAGAGCAGGATCTAACTCAAAGTCGTTGTGGGGTTTTTGAACTCGAGTTTTACTCGGGTTAAATTATGGTTTGTTCGAAGTTTTTGGGGTGAGACTCGATGCAGCTGGGGAGGCTCGAGTAGATGCTTTGTTGCATATTCCAGAACCTGTTCAATCTTCTGAAGCTTAACTTTAAATTATGACAAAGTTAAACTAGGTTAAATTAAAAGTTAAGTATAAATTCAAGTTTAAATTAAATAGCTGTTAAAAGTAATTTATTTCAAACGGATGTTTAAATTTGATTTTGATAAAATTCTTTTAGTTAAAAGTTAAATGATTGTTTTAAAACTTGAAATTGCAAGTAAAAATGTAATGTGATTTAAAAGCTTAAAAAATTTAAGTAATTGAGTTCAAAGGTTTAAAATGAATTATATTAAAGTAATTAAGTTTAAAGTGGTTTAATATGTATAACCATTATTTTAAAATAAACTTTGAACTTGATAAAGGTTGATTAATTAATTTATGTGATTAATTAATAAATGTGATTAGTAAATCTATGCGATTAATTAATTAAGGTAATAAATTTGAGAATAATTAATTAAAGATTAGCCAGTTAAGTAAAATAGTCAAAAGGATAATTATTACATGAATTAATTAAGGACAGTTAATTAATTTAATTAACTAATGATTTTGATCGATTAACAACTGATTAGAGATTTATGAATATTAATTAAAAGTGATTAATGTTTAATTACTGTGAATGGTTAAGGATAATTAATATAAGTAATTAAAGGTAATTAATTACTCAAAGATAACTTCTTAACTAAAAGAAATTAAATAAATGATTAAATTGATTAAGTAAGTCGATTAATCAAATAATCAAAGGATTAATTAATGTAATTAATCAAGGACAATTAATAAAATGGTGAATTAAATAATTAAAGGTTAATTATTTAATAATTAAAGGTTGATGAATTTTAATTAAAGGTTAATTGATTTATTATTAATGGTTAATTAATAAATGATTAAAGAATAATTTATCAAGATGATTTGTAATTTATTAATGCTAATTAACCAGGATAAGTAATTCATAAGAAATTAATCTGATTCAAATTTATCAGACAATTTACTAACCTTACTTATGGATGCTTGGTTTATATTAGATGATTTGATTTGTTTGATATCCCTGATATATGATGCTTTGTGATATACCCTGATTTATGTTGTGATCTGTAATTTACTTATCTGTGATATATATCTGTGATCTGTGAATGAAAGATAAGCGTTATAGTTTATATCGCTTATCAACTATATCCTGTATTTTGATATGTGATGATTCATCTTGTTGCACTATTGTGTTAAACCCCTGGACCACACTTTTACACACACAAATATGGATTTCACGTGGAAATCGGTTAAGTCACAGATAATTTAAATTTGATGTTTTTGAAATTGAAATTTTGAATTTCAATTGATTTTGAAATTAGAAATTTGGGTTTAAAGTGAAAAGCTTTTGAAATGGAATTTCAAAGATAAAAGTTATTTTGAATAACTTAATCGAGTTTTGGAATTTAAATAATTTGATTTAAATTTGAATTCAAGTTTGGAATTGAATCCTATGATTTGAAACTAGGGATTAAAGATGATATAAATGTGTTTATATGAAGTTAAACCATTTTAAAAGTAAAATTTTGAGAATTTGGATTTAACCCAAGGATTTCCACTCGTATGAATGAATCAGATTTTCTGAAATGAAACTGTTTGTTTTTAAATGATAAAAGCTTTCATATAAGAAATGAAATTCTAATTTAGTTAAAGGAATTTCAAGATTGAATTGAAAAATGGTTTTCCAAGTTCAGAATGAATTCTTTTTGAAAGCTATGAATTAAATCTATTTATTTTTAACAGATTTAAAATGATGAATTGTTTAACCATTTGAAATGAAATTGTTTTGAAAACTATAAGTTAAATCTTTGATTTAAAGATTTAACGAGTTAATCAAATTGAAATGGGAATTAATTTGGAAAATCTGTGATTTAAATCTTTTATTTAAAAGATTAAAGTGTGGAAATTGTTTTAAACCGTTGAAGGTTGTTAAAATGAATCTTTTTGTTTAAAAGATTTGAAATGGTAATTTGTTAAACCATTTGAGAAGAAAGTTTGGGTTTAAGCTGTGACTTAATTGAAATCCCAATATCCGTATATTTTTAAATATTGCGCTCACTATTCGGTTTAGCCGGGAGAGGACCTTTGTGTCACATAACCCATTCCGAATAAGTGATTCGACGTTATGGATAGCATTTGAAGACCGGTGTTGAAGACCGGATATTTTTCGAAAATGAAAGGACAACCTGTCGAATGTCTCTACACCGAGTTGCTCCGGTATAGAGATTTATATCACTTTTTGTGATGGGGAGTCCGGACGTGATTGGAAATTATCCGGATTTGCAAGGGCTTCGTGAGAAGTGCCTTCGGTTCTGTTCGATCCCGGAACAGACTTGTATGGTTACATGTCTGACATTACACTTTGAGATGTAAAGCCGATTTCTTTCAAATACATTTCTGTTGGTGGCGGAGAATTTATTCTCTTAGCTTAACACCCTTCTCTGAGACGTACGAGCTCAGAGGTTATGTAGTTGAAATTTATCAGCGATATATCCCAATTTGGTAATGTGACATGCTGAGTGTTGCTGTGTGATGATCAGTGTTTGATCATTTGTGATATGATCATTTGTTTGATCATTTATCTTTGTGATCATAGGTTGATCATCTGTTGACCCAAAGCGTGGCTTTTTGAAAAAGCGTAGCTTTGTGGACGAGACTTCGTCAGGGCCTCACTACCCGGAAATGGTCGAAACAGGAATGTTGCGGCAAGGTTATGAGGGTCGCGCCCTTTAGGGTATGTCATTTCCTTCTGGAAAGGGGTGGTATTATGGTATGGAGCCCTGATACTTACTCATGTGGATACACTTATTTATTATGTGTGATGTTGGTTATCGAGGCCTCGGATAAAGGTCCCAAAGGACCGGGGGGTGGCATATTCGTGAGTTACCTGTTACAGGGGTAACCCGGCCTTGTTGGCAGAGAGCAGTTTGTCTCTCGGAGCGTCCCGCCAGAGGCGTTTCTTTCGTGGAATAGGAAGTTCCTTAGCCTGACCATTTGTTGGAAATCCATCTTCCAAATACGAACTTGTACGGTTTTAGTTGTAGAACCTGCCATCTAATATGGTAGCTATAGTAGGCATAGTATAATGGTACCTATGCTGGCTAAGATTAATATTATACTTTCAAATTGTTTTCCACTATGCACTAATAATAATAATTCAATGATTTTGCGTAGTAAGCATCTTTGACTATCATAAGAAGAAATCTCCTCCAATTCTGCGTTTGCATTGTGTGTGTGGCGGGAGGTCTTATGGTAGTTTCATTTTCCAAAAGCATTGCGGGTTTCAATGTTTAAAAACCTTTTGTGTTTGTTTTAAAGATAAACTGTTTTTGTTGCTCACACCAGTCCCATGACTGATCCGGAGTTTATTGTTCCCTTCCTAAACTCTGGGTGCTCATAATTTTCCACACGAGCAGTCTAGAGTTGGGTTTCTTTTCAGATATTCAGGTTTAGTAGATTATCTGGAGCTAGTTCATTCATCGGAGTTGCTTATCTTGGAGTTGTGGATTCATTCCTGTCTGAAGATCATTTTGGAGTTATCATTTCTATTGATATTGTTCCGCTGCTGTTGTTATCTTTTCTTTTCCGCTGCTATTTCTTATATCATATCTCTGATGTATATTGATATTCATTGTATCACTCTGTTGTATCAGATATTATATATCAATGTATTATTCTTTTCTTCCGCTGTGTTATTTACTTAATTGTGTTATAGCTCCGGCGAATCGGATTTGAACGGTCGAATCTGCGGCATTCTAGTACAATGTGAAGTACGGATGTCGATTTTCGAGCGGGCAAAACCCGATACGTTACATGTGGTATCAGAGCTAAGGTTGAACTTTAGCTCAGGAGTATAACACGTTAAGTAGCTCATTAGAGATAGAGTGAAGTAAACTCTAGAATGAGTGTATCCCTAAGATATCTGTCTGAATGCCTCAGTAAATTCTCTTGCTATCCACTGATAGTGAGTATGAGTGCAAGAAGAGGACGAGATAGGGGACAGGGAAATACGATTATAAATGGTCAATACCCTGTAACAACAAGGAAACAATCTTTTCTTTATCGATCTCTTTTGTTCGTCATTTTTTTCTCAATTCTTCGATAGTTTCTGGTAGATCCAGGAAGGAATTCGATATATTTGTATGGAACATAAACTCCGGATGGACCAAAATTGTTTGTTGGATGTATTGGTTGCTTTGATTGCTATGGTTGATAGGTATAATTTAGTTTCTAAACTAAAATTTTGAAATTGTATCCATATATCTATCTATTCTTTGGGATTCCGATTTATTCTACGAATGGTTAGTTATCACTTCGAACTAACCGATGCCACTGCATATTTCGTAGATCTGGATAACCCGAGTATTTTGTTGATTGTTAAAATAGATTCGTTCTTATATCTGTTATTGATATTCTGATTTGGTGAGCCAAATGCAGAATAAATGTTCAGTTTGAGTTGACGAAATATTCTTTATCTATCTTTTTGTCTCCTTGGCAATTTCGAGGACGAAATTCTTTTAAGGGGGGAAGTCTGTAACGATCCCGAATTTTATAAATATTTAAAATGATAATTTATTAATTTTTGAATTAATATTTGTGAAATAAATCGATATAAGGTGATGCGAGTTTCCCCGATATCCACGTATATTTGTATAAATCGTTTAAAAATTTAAAAATATTGTATATATGAGAATATATATCTGTATTTGAACATATCTGACTAAATTTGAAATAATAATATATATTTTGACTTGAATTTAAATTGTTAATAAGTGGTTTTAAAATAAAAATAAAAATAATAGTAAATGAATGTAATATTGGATAGTTAAGTTTAAAATAAAATAACGAAAGTAAATTATATATTGATAGTTTAAGTTTGAATAACATAAGCAAAATAAAAAGTGTGCAGGCTGAAAGTTATCAAAGAGATTAAAATATACTAAAGTTTAAAGTAAACATATGGCTTCACATAATAAAGCAGTAGCATATATAGTATCATTAAACAAGACCGTATATACAAGCATAGTACAAACAATTGTATATAGTAAACAATTATAAAAGGATTCAGGCTGAAATTTTTAAGAAAATAAAATATACAAATAGTGTACAAAGCAATATTTTTATAAACAGGAATTGTACAAGCATTTAATGAAGCCACCCAATATTTCTTCTCAGCCGAAATGCAAGGCAAGAAGGAAATGAAGATAATAATATAACCTATGTATTTAGGAAAAAATTTGGGATAAGTATGTAGGCATGGGGGAACATGCATTTAATGGAATCAGTACTCTAGCACAAACCAAAGTCAACTCGCAATATACAAAGAAAAATATACCTGTATTGTTGTACAAACAAATGCAAATATCACCTGTACAGGTAACATCCTATCTGTACACATCTTCTCTATATCACTTGAACAAATACAATACCCTGTAAAGCCATTTCCTTTATCTAGCCTTCCTCATTTCAGCTCGTTCAATTACAGCTGAGAAAATCTAAAGTAAATATCATTTTAAACAAAAACAAAAAAATTCAAATTGAAACAACAATCCAAATTTATGCAAACCAGAGAAGTCAAGAAACTCAAGCCTGTTCAACATAAATGCAAGCTCTGTTCAGCCTCAAGACAAGTGAGTAACTTTTCTTAAACCCATAACATGTTTTAAATATTTTGATGCCAGTGAGTAAACACAAGTTTTGAAAAATTAAGTATGACTGAATCTGTGATCATATGGTGCCTGCATATGTATTTTGTTTGGATAGCTCTGTGATTTTATATATGAGTGTTCTGAGACAAATGAATATACTGTTGTTTCCTGTTTGTAGTTACAGGGTTAAGTAGATAATCAAAATATAAAAACATCCTCTTTCAAATCATTTACAGGCTTATATTTTAAAACAAAGTAAGTTGCTTACTCATAATCAAGCTATAAAAAATTTGTTTTAAGCATGTTGGTGAAGTATTACAGTCGTAAATTTAGTTTTACAGAGCCTATCTTAAATCTATGCCAATTTCAAATGTTTTAAATTTTAGATTCGATTATATAACTTGAATCCACTCTTCAAAATAGGATTTTTAAAACTAAATTGATGATTTTTAGTGATGGGTATAAGGAGTAGCTTTTAGTTGAACCAAAATTGGATTTTTGCCAATTTCCAGAAATCAAATAACTTTCGAATGCTGAAACTTTGCACGAAGTTAGTCTGGGTATCGATGGTTACAGGAAAATTGTCGAAGGATTTTTCTATTGTATGAATTGGCGAGTCGAGCTTAAACTAGGGTTGTAGCCGAGATTGTTTGCGTGTCTGTAGACAAGGTGATTTCACCATCTAGGACCGATCGAGTTGCGTGGGATTTTGAGGGATGGTGGCCCAGAGGGAGACGTGTTCGTAGCTGGTGTTGGAGCATTTCTGGTGGTCGAGGCGGTGCGAACAGCATGTTGTCAGGTCTCGAGGTGAGGTGCTTTCGAGTTTTCCAGGTTTCGAATTTTCATTCGAAATTCGATCTCAGCGACATGACGGAGTTTCGACGATCGGAGTTTGGTACAGGGATGGATTTCGACTTGCTCGATATAGCGATGACGACCGGAGGTGATGATTGACGATGTGCATGTGCACGGTGCACTATCTTCTGATGGGCTGTGCTATTGGATTTTGGGGAGGTTACAGGATTTTGGTTGCCTCGTATTGGTCTCGGGAAATCTAAGTTTCAACTCGAAGCAGAGCAGGATCTAACTCGAAGTCGTTGTGGGGTTTTTGAACTCGAGTTTTACTCGGGTTAAATTATGGTTTGTTCGAAGTTTTTGGGGTGAGACTCGATGCAGCTGGGGAGGCTCGAGTAGATGCTTTGTTGCATATTCCAGAACATGTTCAATCTTCTGAAGCTTAACTTTAAATTATGACAAAGTTAAACTAGGTTAAATTAAAAGTTAAGTATAAATTCAAGTTTAAATTAAATAGCTGTTAAAAGTAATTTATTTCAAACGGATGTTTAAATTTGATTTTGATAAAATTCTTTTAGTTAAAAGTTAAATGATTGTTTTAAAACTTGAAATTGCAAGTAAAAATGTAATGTGATTTAAAAGCTTAAAAAATTTAAGTAATTGAGTTCAAAGGTTTTAAAATGAATTATATTAAAGTAATTAAGTTTAAAGTGGTTTAATATGTATAACCATTATTTTAAAATAAACATTGAACTTGATAAAGGTTGATTAATTAATTTATGTGATTAATTAATAAATGTGATTAGTAAATCTATGCGATTAATTAATTAAGGTAATAAATTTGAGAATAATTAATTAAAGATTAGCTAGTTAAGTAAAATAGTCAAAAGGATAATTATTACATGAATTAGTTAAGGACAGTTAATTAATTTAATTAACTAATGATTTTGATCGATTAACAACTGATTAGAGATTTATGAATATTAATTAAAAGTGATTAATGTTTAATTACTGTGAATGGTTAAGGATAATTAATATAAGTAATTAAAGGTAATTAATTACTCAAAGATAACTTCTTAACTAAAAGAAATTAAATAAATGATTAAATTGATTAAGTAAGTCGATTAATCAAATAATCAAAGGATTAATTAATGTAATTAATCAAGGACAATTAATAAAATGGTGAATTAAATAATTAAAGGTTAATTATTTAATAATTAAAGGTTGATGAATTTTAATTAAAGGTTAATTGATTTATTATTAATGGTTAATTAATAAATGATTAAAGAATAATTTATCAAGATGATTTGTAATTTATTAATGCTAATTAACCAGGATAAGTAATTCATAAGAAATTAATCTGATTCAAATTTATCAGACAATTTACTAACCTTACTTATGGATGCTTGGTTTATATTAGATGATTTGATTTGTTTGATATCCCTGATATATGATGCTTTGTGATATACCCTGATTTATGTTGTGATCTGTAATTTACTTATCTGTGATATATATCTGTGATCTGTGAATGAAAGATAAGCGTTATAGTTTATATCGCTTATCAACTATATCCTGTATTTTGATATGTGATGATTCATCTTGTTGCACTATTGTGTTAAACCCCTGGACCACACTTTTACACACACAAATATGGATTTCACGTGGAAATCGGTTAAGTCACAGATAATTTAAATTTGATGTTTTTGAAATTGAAATTTTGAATTTCAATTGATTTTGAAATTAGAAATTTGGGTTTAAAGTGAAAAGCTTTTGAAATGGAATTTCAAAGATAAAAGTTATTTTGAATAACTTAATCGAGTTTTGGAATTTAAATAATTTGATTTAAATTTGAATTCAAGTTTGGAATTGAATCCTATGATTTGAAACTAGGGATTAAAGATGATATAAATGTGTTTATATGAAGTTAAACCATTTTAAAAGTAAAATTTTGAGAATTTGGATTTAACCCAAGGATTTCCACTCGTATGAATGAATCAGATTTTCTGAAATGAAACTGTTTGTTTTTAAATGATAAAAGCTTTCATATAAGAAATGAAATTCTAATTTAGTTAAAGGAATTTCAAGATTGAATTGAAAAATGGTTTTCCAAGTTAAGAATGAATTCTTTTTGAAAGCTATGAATTAAATCTGTTTATTTTTAACAGATTTAAAATGATGAATTGTTTAACCATTTGAAATGAAATTGTTTTGAAAACTATAAGTTAAATCTTTGATTTAAAGATTTAACGAGTTAATCAAATTGAAATGGGAATTAATTTGGAAAATCTGTGATTTAAATCTTTTATTTAAAAGATTAAAGTGTGGAAATTGTTTTAAACCGTTGAAGGTTGTTAAAATGAATCTTTTTGTTTAAAAGATTTGAAATGGTAATTTGTTAAACCATTTGAGAAGAAAGTTTGGGTTTAAGTTGTGACTTAATTGAAATCCCAATATCCGTATATTTTTAAATATTGCGCTCACTATTCGGTTTAGCCGGGAGAGGACCTTTGTGTCACATAACCCATTCCGAATAAGTGATTCGACGTTATGGATAGCATTTGAAGACCGGTGTTGAAGACCGGATATTTTTCGAAAATGAAAGGACAACCTATCGAATGTCTCTGCACCGAGTTGCTCCGGTATAGAGATTTATATCACTTTTTGTGATGGGGAGTCCGGACGTGATTGGAAATTATCCGGATTTGCAAGGGCTTCGTGAGAAGTGCCTTCGGTTCTGTTCGATCCCGGAACAGACTTGTATGGTTACATGTCTGACATTACACTTTGAGATGTAAAGCCGATTTCTTTCAAATACATTTCTGTTGGTGGCGGAGAATTTATTCTCTTAGCTTAACACCCTTCTCTGAGACGTACGAGCTCAGAGGTTATGTAGTTGAAATTTATCAGCGATATATCCCAATTTGGTAATGTGACATGCTGAGTGTTGCTGTGTGATGATCAGTGTTTGATCATTTGTGATATGATCATTTGTTTGATCATTTATCTTTGTGATCATAGGTTGATCATCTGTTGACCCAAAGCGTGGCTTTTTGAAAAAGCGTAGCTTTGTGGACGAGACTTCGTCAGGGCCTCACTACCCGGAAATGGTCGAAACAAGAATGTTGCGGCAAGGTTATGAGGGTCGCGCCCTTTAGGGTATGTCATTTCCTTCTGGAAAGGGGTGGTATTATGGTATGGAGCCCTGATACTTACTCATGTGGATACATTTATTTATTATGTGTGATGTTGGTTATCGAGGCCTCGGATAAAGGTCCCAAAGGACCGGGGGGTGGCATATTCGTGAGTTACCTGTTACAGGGGTAACCCGGCCTTGTTGGCACAGAGCAGTTTGTCTCTCGGAGCGTCCCGCCAGAGGCGTTTCTTTCGTGGAATAGGAAGTTCCTTAGCCTGACCATTTGTTGGAAATCCATCTTCCAAATACGAACTTGTACGGTTTTAGTTGTAGAACCTGCCATCTAATATGGTAGCTATAGTAGGCATAGTATAATGGTACCTATGCTGGCTAAGATTAATATTATACTTTCAAATTGTTTTCCACTATGCACTAATAATAATAATTCAATGATTTTGCGTAGTAAGCATCTTTGACTATCATAAGAAGAAATCTCCTCCAATTCTGCGTTTGCATTGTGTGTGTGGCGGGAGGTCTTATGGTAGTTTCATTTTCCAAAAGCATTGCGGGTTTCAATGTTTAAAAACCTTTTGTGTTTGTTTTAAAGATAAACTGTTTTTGTTGCTCACACCAGTCCCATGACTGATCCGGAGTTTATTGTTCCCTTCCTAAACTCTGGGTGCTCATAATTTTCCACACGAGCAGTCTAGAGTTGGGTTTCTTTTCAGATATTCAGGTTTAGTAGATTATTTGGAGCTAGTTCATTCATCGGAGTTGCTTATCTTGGAGTTGCGGATTCATTCCTGTCTGAAGATCATTTTGGAGTTATCATTTCTATTGATATTGTTCCGCTGCTGTTGTTATCTTTTCTTTTCCGCTGCTATTTCTTATATCATATCTCTGATGTATACTGATATTCATTGTATCACTCTGTTGTATCAGATATTATATATCAATGTATTATTCTTTTCTTCCGCTGTGTTATTTACTTAATTGTGTTATAGCTCCGGCGAATCGGATTTGAACGGTCGAATCTGCGGCATTCTAGTACAATGTGAAGTACGGATGTCGATTTTCGAGCGGGCAAAACCCGATACGTTACAGATACGTCGATTAATATGCTATATATTTTTTCACAAGTGGAAACGACATATGCAATCCAGGCTTAAAACAAAACTACGGTTGCTAAAAAATAATCCATAACAATATAATAAATACAAATCACAAAATCACAGATTGCATAATATACATAGCGAAATACAAATAGATACAAGCTGATCAAATTGAATAGATACATAATATCAAATACAAAACTATGGTCAAAACGATCCATATAATACATCTGTACTACATCTCCTGAAATAGGTATGTACACAAAAGAATCAAAGCTCAATAATAGATACAACACTATATGAATATGTACACATATACGAGATGAAGATAAGATGAATGAAAACTAGACAACTTGAGTGAAATCCTCTTTAGGACTATCGAACTTGAGCACCTAAAATATCTTTGTCTGACCCGAGTATTATAAGATAATAAACGGGTCAGTCTAGACTATAATAAATGGATTAAGCAAGATAAACAATGGATGTAACACTATAAATCTCAAATATGAACACAAAGCCAGGAATTGGCTAACAACAAGAATGCTTTAATAAACTCCAAGTGTGAAATCACCAAATATCAAAACCCAAAATAGCTTCTAGAAGCAAAATCCCCAAAATCATTCTGTGATAAAACAGATAGCATCGAATCAAAAAATCATAATAAATCCAGAAAATAAAAAAAAGGGAAAAGGCGCCAAAACTCCAAGATTGGTGAATAAATACACCTACATGCATGTAATTCCAAGAAAGACGTATAAGTCTATAAAAATCAAGATAGGTACAAGACCTATAAACATCAAGATAGGAACAAGTCTTATAAACATCAAGTCAAGTACAAGACCTATAAACTCCAAGATAGGAACAAGTCCTATAAACTCCGAAGGTGTAACATCCTGAAATTTTCAACCATTCGCATCCACACATGTCGGATTTGAATTGCTCAAAATATCATATTGTTAATTTAAATTTGGCAAAACTCAGCATGTACAGTAAATAAATAATCACAGAATCACAGACACAGAGTAATATAACAATAATGCAGCGGAAACAAAAGAATAGTAGTTCATGAAGCTACTATATATATAACAGAGTTAAGTAAGATGCAACAGAGGTCTCGAATACATAGATGTCTCAATATAATAGTCAAATATAAAATCTGAATACATCACTGGAATCAACTGAATAATTGAAAGCTGGATAGATATAGCTGGATCTCCAAGCGAAGCTCCAACTCTAAAGGCGAGTCTCGAACACTGAACCACTCAGTATGACCCGAGCGTAAAGCAAAACACAAAACGCTCGAGTCAGGATTAACATTCTTATATCAATAAATCCAACTCAAGTGAAATATCAACTGAAATACAAGTAACTCAAAGGATGTTTGGGATAACCATCCTCTAAGGATCCGTGGAACTATCTACTATGTAGTAATATACGCTATTATAATAATGTCTATAGTAAAGTAAACTATTTAAAAATAGCGTTAAGGCGTTACCTATATCCCCCTTAACATATTTTATAGTGCCAATAGTCTATACAGTACCGTAATACCCCGTAAACTGGAGCTACCAGAGGATACTCCATAGGTACGACACAAATCAAACTTGTAGTAAAGCATGCTATGGTAGGTGACACGGCACAAAAAGGCAATGCCAGGGTAGATATACCAATTATGCATCCGGACTGGTGGTGACGCAGAGCCGCAGCAATCGCCCACCTCGAACCACACTCCTGAATCAAGGGTGTGCACCAAATCAATCACAAAGTAATAGAATGACGTACGATGGAGTGTGTCCGATCAGAGGAGCTACCTCATTGGCCCGGAATCGCTCCTATTTTAGCCACCTTATGCTAACTCACAGGAGTTGGGTCCATGTATATACCTCCTATAGGATCGTCGCCACCATCCTACTTCAGTATGGAATCTCCACCGCGTACACAGTTGTTAAAGTGGTTTTCGGTATCGACAAAGAGTATGCCCATATCCGATCCCGGTCTCTTTAACAACCAATCGTTATTATAACACCGTGGTCATTTAAAAATAGTTTATACTTCAAAACCAGAATATCATTTCCTTTTCAAACCATATCAAAACGATATCATTTTCACTTCAAATAAATCCATTTCCAAAATCATATCACTTTCCAAAGTTATATCGCTTTCGAAATCATAAGTCTTTTAAAATCAAAACACTTTGGAAATCAAAACCTTGAAATTCATAACACTTTGAAATCATAGCTTGAAATCATAACATTTTGGAATCCATAACACTTTCCTTTTAAATAGTTTAGATATTAAAATTAGTGTATAAAATAAAATAGTTTATAAAATAAAAATAGTTTACATAAAATAGTTATAAGTAAAAATAGTTTATAATAAAATAATTTATATTGACAATGATTTATATAAAATAGTTTATATTAGAATAATTTATAAAGTAAAATATAAATAGTTTTAGATATAGTTTAAAAAAATACTTTATAAAATAAAATAGCTTCCTCAATTTCACAAATCGATTCAAATCAACTCAATTTGAAGAAATTCAGATTTAATCAAATCGCAAATCATCAATTTCAATTCGATTCAGTTTCTCAATAAACCATTTGAAATTATCGATTTCAAATACATATTTAAACCATAAAATAAGCCATTCAATTTCAATATATTTCAAAGCTTTAAATATTCAACATTTCAAAACTAAATTCGATAATTTCATATATATATATATATCAAATTCACTTTACTATTATTTTAGTTTTGAAATATTCACTTCATAAATCCAATATCATTTAAAACAAACCCCAAATTACAATAAACTAAATATTTCCTTCAATTTATTTAAACTTGAAATATTCATTTAAATCACTTTAAATCAAAAAATCAAGTTATAAAAACATATCTTTAAATTTTCAAATTTAATAAATTTCAAATCAAACTTATTTAAGTATAATTCTTAAATAAATATAATTTCACATCAATTTCAAATTTATCTTTCCAACCTGGATCATTATAAACTCTATATTTGAAAATATAGATATTAAATTAATACTTAAACATATTATATATCAACTTTATTAAATTAACTTTAATAAATCTTTAAAATCAATATTTATTAAAACCATATATTTCTTTTCAAAACCATAGAAATCATTTTCAAAATAGATATATATATATAGACCAACGGTGTCTGTATATAATTCTTTATCCTATGGTCAAGTGATACGGATATTTATCATTTCAATCCGCAATTTAAATATATACGGGTATACATCTTTTCAACCCGCAATCCCAAATTCAATGTCAATGAAAATCGCTTGGGTTTAACATTTCAACCCATAACGATTTTCTCCTATTCTACAGATCGTTCGGGTATGTATCATTTCAATCCATAGGGAATTCTATACTAACAGGGAACTTGCAGAGTGATAACAGACATGATAATAATATAATAGGCATATATCATCAATATAAATAATAGATAATGATGTTAGATGTCATAGGTGACAGGTACAAATAATGGCATATATATATATATATCAAATGTAAATAACTACAACAGCATATTTCAATTGACGTTTCAATTGAAATCAAATTTAATAAATTTAAGATCGTTAATCGTGAGTGATTGCTCACCTTTCGAGGTTAGAGAAAGAAGACAATGAAATTGAGTTACAAATCCAAAGCAAAGCTAGATGGGCACGAATCGATGAGCAACGCTGATAAATAGGAATTGATGAAATAAATTAGAATCTACTTGATATAGACCAAAACAATATATATATATATATGTATATATATATATATATATATTTAAACTTACTTATATATAAGAGAAAACTACAGCAACTTATATAATATAGTAAACTATTATAACTTTACACATTAACTTAATAGTTTTATACAACTGATATATATATATATAAACTCGTTATAAACTGCCAAACTATGCATACTAATATAAATTTATGCAAACAAAATAATATAAAATACTAATATACATATTATATATGCAGACTCACATATATATAACTAACACAGCCTATATATATACATAACAACTCAGATTATACTTGAATACATATAATTGCAATCATATATAAACTACAACTAAAACACCACTTATAAAAAAACATATATATAATTGACTTATATTAAACTGGAATATGTATGTGTTAACATATAACTTGATTCTATATACATAAACAGAACAACTATATATATTAAAGTAAACATCAACGTATATATGTAACATCATATACATATCATAATTTAAATCAATACCTATATGTACCCTTATTTAAAATGTACGATACTCATATATATATATATATTATATTTTAAATACCTCCAACTTAGACTATAACTGTAAACATACGTATACAGTAAAACACAACTTTCTAAATATATATAAACTGTAAGTATATAACATATACTTTATAACAATAATATATATATATATATCTATATAATAAAACACATAAACACACACAAATATATATTTAAAGTCAAAATCTTTATATATATAATCTAAATTTAAACCCGTATCGTATATATATACTTTACAAATAAGACTATATAATGTATAACTTATGTAAACTTACATTATAAAATTTCCAAAGTACTAATAAAATTATAAACACAACATGTTATATAAATATAAACATACCAAATTTATGTATATATATATATATTTACCTAACAATATACTTATCAAACAAGTGGGCATGCTCAGGTTGAGCACAGGCGGGGAGGCACGAAGGTATGATGTTGGAGTGATGTGGGTAGGGTGAGGCCAGGTCTGACAGTGAAAAGGTGGGTCGGGTACAAGGCGGAAGAAAGGGAGGTCGGGCTTGCGTGTGGCCGAGAAGGGAGGATGCGGTAAGCATTTCAAACAAAATGGACAAGCACAGAAAAAATGCGAATTATATATAAATGAATATATATTATAACCATTTTTCAAAGAGGAGGGCAGCCTGCGTGCTGCCATGGCGGGGGAGATGGGAATCAGCGAGCGGAGGTCTCAGTAGCAACTATGCAAGGGATTGAGCAGTTGGGTTCGGTGCTGTAGTGAGGGAGGATTTGCGTGGAGGAAGAGAAAGTGCGGGTTGGAGAGCGGAGCTTGGATCGGCTACGCCTATGGAAGATGAGAAATTGAATAAAAGAAGTGACGATCAGTTTCATTTCTGAGATATATAAATTTATTTCAAAGACTATGAGAGTAGAAGAGAACCAGTTTCCCTTTTCAATGCAAATGAACAGACCACCAAAAATATATTCATATTGAATAACATAAGTTAAGGTTGGAAAGCAAAAGTCAAAGGCTGCAAATTTGGGAATTATAAAAGGTCGTAGAGTATTGGGTTTCAACCGATGGATAAGTGAAAGGTCAGAAAGAAAAAAAACAAATAGACTCAATGGATACCCATACGGTTACTGTTTTTCGCAGATTCCGCTACGTACCGGACTTCAAAATATAAAATTGAATATACCACAGAGGTCAGCACAACGAGACGATCAAAACGGTATACAGATACCAAAGATACGACCGAAATATCAAAAGTTGATATCGGTACCGAAATGCTGCAAAAATATCAGAAATAAAATAAACGGAGCAATAGAAGTCCAAATTTGGGGAAATGAAATATGACGTCTCACTCAGAAGATGATTTACAAATTTTCTATATAAAAATATTCAGGTTAGGAAAGCATTTTATTACCATCGATTTTTAACTGATTGGAATTAAAATAGAATTACACATAAAAATAAACTTCCATATTATCTGATGAAAATTTACCATTTGCTATGTTTAAATATACATATTCCAAATACAAAATTTTCAATTCAAAATTTTATTATTTAAAATTTCACAAAAATTTAGTTAATTAAATAAATAAAATCACTAAAAAATTTCGGGTCGTTACACTCTCCCCCACTCAAAACTTTTCGTCCCCGAAAAGGAACGAGACAGGAGAATAGAAACAACCAGAAAGAAAATAGGTTGAAAACAAAATAGAACAATTAGTTCAAACCATATAAATTTCAATTTAAATTAATTAATATTCAATAATTGATTTTAAATTCAAGGTATTTCATTAAGTTGATTTAATTTCAATTTATTAATTCCTTCAAAACAAGATTTATATTATATGTCTCATTTATTATTCAATTAACTTATCTCTATTAACATTTTTATAATTAAAATTAAGTGTATAACATTTATTATAATCGCTCAAATTTTTATTTATAAAAATCAATTTGTATTGTATATTATCCAATTACATATTCAACTTCTGAATGATAAGGTAAGTTATATTAGAATGAAATTGGGTATTATACAAATAACTCTTTCCCAATGTAATTATTTCAAGTTTTTAAATATTTATTCAAAATTTTAAGCTTTATTTATAATTAAAATCACATTTAACATAAATTTAAGAATTAAATTTCCGATTAACTTCAAACAATTTCATAGATAAATATATAAATATATATATATATATATATCAAATCAAATTAAATTTAAACTAATATTCCTATATATATAAATCAAATCATACTTAAGAAATTTAAATCAAATTAATTTCTAAAACAAGAGTGTAGCAAAGCTACTGAGTGGCCTCTACTCTTCGAAACTCGAAAATGAATGTCGATGATGTTGCAGTCATCACCAAAATTATTTTCCAGCGACAAAAGAGAAGAGTACTGATTTAAAACTTTAAAATTCCTTGAAAACAAATTTCTATTCGAAAATACTTTAAATATTATGCATTTTAAAACTTTAAACCAAAGTTTGAAACCACTGGAAATTAAATTCTCAAATTTTTAAATTTAAATTCATTTCAATTCCCAAATCAATTTATAAACCATTGTAACAACCTGTAAATTTTACAAATATTTTAAATTGAATTTATTTGAAAACTTTGAATTTAAAATCATCTAAAAATGTATAAATTGAGATGTTGATATTTATTTTGAGTTTTGGTGTGTAATTTTGGTCAAATATTGTCAACGTTTGACTTCCGCTGGCGATTTTATAATTTGAATTTTTATAAATTTTATTCTTTTTATTTGAAGCGGTATTTGATGCTATTATTTCTCTATATTTTTCGTTTGTAAAATTTTTTGATTTATACTTTTCAAACTATAATTTTTCAGCGTATTTCACGCGGTTGTTTTACGTAAATTATTTTCATGTTTATTTTGATTTGCGGGTTTGAAATTATTTTTTATTTAGTGTATTCGTTTTCGGTAGGCTAATAGTTTAGAATGTTAAGTGGCACACAAATGTTCGGTTTGGAAACGAGGAGCCACTAAATTATTTGCCGTTCAAACTTTGTGTCCATTCATATTTGGCGTTCTTTTGTCTGGCTTTTGGTTTTCATTCGTCACTTTTTATTTTGTTTATGTCTGCTCTTTATTTTCGCATCTGCCCAATTCCTTCTTCTGCTTCATTTTCTGCTGCGAGACTTTTTACAGTAAGTTAATTATATTTTTCTCCTTCATCTTTGCATTCCCTTCTTCTTCTTTGCTCGGCCACGCATTTTGCTACATCTCCACGTCTCCAGGCCAAAACCACTGCATCGCCACCTTTCATAGCCGATCACCACTCCCACTAGCCTTTCCACCCCCTCCTCTCACTGTCGTGACCATCGGTAACCAATCCACCTCCATACCTTCTAGGCCATGACCACCACATGACCGAAATCACCTTCATGTCACCTCCACCCTACACTTGCCGTAGCCGAACCCCTGAACCCATGCTCTGCTTGTTATCACCACCACCTCAAAAGCCGCCACCATCATAGCAACCCATAGCCGAACACATCCACCTCCACCTCCTTATCAAGAGCAGACCGAACCACATCACCAAATTCCCATTTGCCTTGACAGTTTCATATGGCCGAACCCATGGCCATGGTGGCCGAGCATTTTTCTGGTGGCCGAGCCCTGTTCCATGTAGCTGAGCACTTTGGCAACATGGCAGTTCACATTTGTTTGCAACCTAGCCTGTAAATTCATGGCCGAGCATTTTGTTGTGGCCGTGCATTTTGGCCTTCGGGCTATACTTTTCTTTTGTGTTGTATAAATGATATTCGGCAAATCATGTGTGTTTGCTGTTGAGTCAGAATCTTTACTGTATTTATGTAAAGCTTATTTTTTTTCCTCTGTTTGGTGTTGAGTGAAGATTTTATGTGTTGTATAAGTGATAGTCTGGGTATTTTGGAATGGTTTTGTGTGAGTTGAATTTCTCTTTTCTGTGTTTGATAAGTATTAATCTGTGTATACTTATCCAGTATTGGGTTAAAGATATTTTTTTTATATAAACTTTATTTTGTGAAAATTATTTTATTTACATACGTTCTATTGACGTTTTCTTTCATAAAATTTTATTTCAACTTGTCTACTTTATTTTATTTTGGGTTGAACAAATTATTTACATATGTTTATTTTGTTTTCTAAGATTTGGATCTTGGCTCTACTTCCACTCAAGTCTAATTCGTGCTTTGTTGTGCTTTCCGAAATTTGTCCTTGTGTTTCGAATTATCATCTCTAGCTTTAGAAGGTGAGTTATCACTCTCGACTTCGTACTTATAAAATTGTGAAACAAAGTCTTGTGAATTATAGTAGTGATATGCCATGCTGATAGTAATTCCATATATGCCAGTGATGTGATATTATATAATGTTATAACCTGATTATATACCTGATTTTATACCTGTTTAATCACCTAATATGACATGTTATGTTTTACTGTTTATTTATATTTCTGTTTCTCACACTGCAAGTTCCCTCACTATGGGTTGAAATGATACATACCCGAATGGACTTTAGAATAAGGAAAAGTCGTTATGAGCTGAAATGATAGGCTCGAGCGATCTTTTATTTGACTTGGGATTGTGGGTTTGAAATGATCAAACCCGGGATTTTAAATTCATTACGGATTGAAATGATATATTATCCGTATCACTTGACCTAGGTTAGAAAATATTATACAGACCCGTGGTTAATTTTAAATATAAATATTTTCTGAAAATTTTAAGTATTTGGAATTTAAATATACGAGATTTTAACTTAAATTGATTTTAAAATGATTTAAATAAATTTATAGTGATTTTCTATAATTTAAAAATTATATAAGTTAATAAATGATTAAGATGTAAAATTTAAAATGTGATTTGACTTAATAATTGAAATTTGATTTAAATTGAAATTTTGGGCTTAACTTGGAAATAAAATATTTTATTTATGAAATGGATATTTTTTAAAAGTAAATAAAATAGCTAGTTGGTTTTTAAATTAAAAGTTAAGCAATTTAAATGTATTTTGACTTAATAAATGAATTATGCTTAATTGGATATTTTATTTATAAAATTTTATTTTATAAAATCATAAGTGAATTGATATCCAGATAAATAATTTTGAAAAGTGAGATATGTTTTATAAGTTAAAAATGGTGAAAACTGAAATTGTACTGTTTTTGAAATAATACTACTATCTACTGTAGCAGTTTATAAGTGCTGTTGTTTCTGTAAATGTACTGTTTTCTGAAATAATACTACTATCTACTGTAGCAGTTTATAAGTGCTACTGTTTCTGAAAAAGATTATATTTCTGAAATACTATTATATCTACAGTAACAGTTTCTAAGTGCTGCTGTTTCTGAAAGATAACTTTTCTGAAATGCTACTATAAGAATTATAACATTTTCTAAGTGTTACGAATGCTAAAATATAATGTTTTGAAATTGTTATAATTGAATGAATGAACTTAGAAATGCTACAATTCTGGAAATTCAATATTTGATTTGAAAGGATATTGACTTCACATTTAAATGGTTTAAATGGATTATTTTGATTTGGAATATAAATTTTGAAATTTATAACCACGGGTTATAATAACGATTGGTTGTTAAAGAGACCGGGATCGGATATGGATATACTCTCTGTCGATACCGAAAACCACTTTAACAACTGCGTACGCGGTGGATATTCCAGAATGAAGTAGGATGGTGGCGACGATTCTATTTTGAGGTATAAACGTGGACCCGACTCCCGTGAATTGGCATAAGGTGGCTAAAACAGGAGCAATCGACGGGCTAATGACGTAGCACCTCTGATCGGACACATTCCATCGTATATCATTCTATTACTTTGTGATTGATTGAGTGCACCCATTGATTCGGGAGTGTGGCTCGAGGTGGGAGATTGCTGCGGCTCTGCGTTACCACCAGTCCGGAAGTGTAATTGGTATATCTACCCTGGCATTGCCTAGTTGTGTCATGTCACCTACCCTAGCGTGCTTTACTAAGAGTTTGATTTGTGTCGTACCTATCGAGTATCCTCTGGTAGCTCCAGTTTATGGGTTATTACGGTACTGTATAGACTATTGGCACACCTAAAAATGTGTTAAGGTGGAAAATCACTACAACAGTTTATGGGTTTCATAGCGTTTTAAAAATGCTATAACAGGCTACCATAGTGTTTCAGAGAACGCCGTGGAACCACAAGCTATGGTAGGCCGGCAACATTACATAGCAGGAAGGAAAACGCTATAATAACTAATAGCGTTTACAAAAGTGCATAGCATTTGCACCCTACCATAGCGTTTTTTCTCTGTTATTAAACTTAAACGCTATAGGTAATTTAATCCTTCATTTAACTTCTATAGCGTTTTTTAGCACATTTTATAGCGTTTCATCAAACCATCTTATAGCGTTATAATGTTTTTCGATGGCATTTTTTGTTATTCTTGTATAGCGTTTTTTATTTTCTACTATAGCGTTTTTGATTCTATTATAGCGTTTTTGATGCATAAATCTTAAATCTCATATAGAGTTACGATAGCGTTTGATGAATCAATAGCGTTTTTCAAACGCTATCCTATATAATATTAATTTTCAGCATTTGTTTCAATTTTCTTTTTTTTTATATTATATTATATATATATGCACACAGATAGATATATGTATATACAACATTACATAATAACAACATTACATAATAACAACATTACATTACATTACATAATAACAGTCTTGGTCATAATTAGCAGTTTGCCTCCAACATTACATAATAACAGTCTTGGTCATAATTAGCAGTTTGCCTCCAACATTACATAATAACAACATTATCTAGCATAATGTACTAATACAAGTATGAAGAAAACATAAGCATATTACGTAGCCCAGGCATCCATCTTTCGCATCATTTTTGCAATCACAGGAGATACCTTAGGATTTGCTTGATGTTTCGCCAAACTTGCAGTATTACTCGTACCTGTGCAAATTCATTACCATGAACGAAACCTCAGATTGTGCAAAAACATCAGCGGCTCATATGGCACTAGACTGATCCACATCAAGTTTCTCAAATTCCTGCATTAGAAGTGCAATATCCTCCTATTTGATTTTCCTCATCTCCTTTAACTTGTACACCACAAACTCTGTAAAGGTGTAAAAATGAAAAATAGAAAATTCAAAAGCACATGTTATTATTACTATTACTATTACTATTTTGTGATGAATGAAGATAATTGAAAAGTTTACTTGACTATTCCATCATCATCCAAATCAGCAACTTAAATATCGAGAAATTGTATCCATCTAGAAACAACCCACTTAACCAACTGCCTCTGCCTTTGTTTACTGCAGACTTTAGCAAGGTAAAGAAAGCCCTGCACCAAGTAAACAGTGTGATACTTCTTAAGCATTTGCATTGAAGAAATGAATACCATGTGAATTATGAGCTAAAGAAATGTTAGCCTCATCGGTAGGCATGGACAGACATGAATCAAGATGAGAATGGACATTCTAAATGATAATAGCCTTATCCAAGATAAATGTCGTACAGGAAAATTTGACAATTCATAAATAATTTAAGCAGCAAATAAAACACAGCTTGCATACTATTTGTAGAGTATGAATATATAATATAACTGCATATATTATTTGTAGTTTGTCAGATGATTAATATTAATCGATAATTATAACTGAGTTATGAATGTCTTGGATCACCTATGCTCTAATAATGCAGGGTTAACCCAATTACGTGAAACCATTAGATTAAAGATATATTTTTTCAGATTTGTTAGTGTAATTGTGCTGCATTGAACATCAAATACTTTAGTGCTCCTTCGATTAAAACTATACAACGGAAGTAATGCCAATTGCTCATACTACAAAAGTAATGTCTGCACAAAGTAGCATAGTGATGTCCTTAGATCAGATTAAAACTATACTGCTAAAGCTTTTCAGATTTAACAAATGATGGATATAAGAAAAGTTAACATTCGATGTATAACTTGGTTAACTTAGTTATTATTAATAAAATTTAGTTGATTAACTTAGTTGAATGCTGATAATGCTTTAGTTTGAACTTAGTTATATTTTTATTAAACTTATTTTTATGTAATTTTTATAAAACTTGGTTAACTTAGTTTATTTTTATGAACTTGGTTAATATTTTTAAATTTAATTAATTTTTATAAACTTAGTTAATTTTTATAAATTTAGTTAATTTTTTAAAACTTAGTCAAATTAATTAATTTTTCATAAAACTTAGTTAAATTATTTATTTTTTATAATTTTAGTTAACTTAGTTAATTTTTATAAATTTATTTATTTATTATAAATCTTAATTAACTTAGTTAATTTTATAAATTTATTTATTTTTTATAATACTTAGTTAACTAGTTAACTTTATAAAACAATTAATTTTTATAAACTTAGTTAATGTCTAGATATTTAATTTTTATAAATTTATTGATTTACTGTTAAATATCATCGACACCAAAACATAATCAATCACAGGTAACTACAAAACATAATCTTTTGATTTGCCTTAATAAACATTTTAACAACGGTAATCATTTGTACTTAATCTTATGTTTTCCTTTTCATTTTTCCAGAGCTAGATACAAAACCACATACTTATCCATATGGACCGTAAATGGATAGTGAAAATGCTCCATAGTATAGCTTACAATATGAGAATAAAACATAATTAATGAATAAAAGTCCTATTAATTGGATAACGTGAGAAATAACTTAGTTTAACGATTTTAATCTGGAAATGGGTGGATTAAGAAGGTTTTTCACTTTTTTGGCCATTACTTGATTTAAAATTACTGGCCAAAATAAATACCTACCATAGTTATTATACTATACCTTTTTCTACAAATTGCAATTACATTATTTCCATCTAAAATTATGATGAAGGAATTAATCTGTGTATAATTACTTCCTTCCAATTTGCACTAATAATAGAACTGCCATAAAATTAAATTTACAGTAACTAATTCCATTCATCACATTTCACTCTTTTATTTAATGCATCCTTTGCATTTTCTTCCATGCTATACACATTGACTATCCACATATGTTGCTTAACAAATATCAAACATGTATAAAATAATGAATTACTTATCTGGAGGATCTGATAGGTGGAAAAAAGAAATGTCTAAAACCTCTTTTTTTTATTCACTGGTTGAATAGTATAGTAAGGAAGGCTTCAGATCCTGCCTTTTGCTAGATCCATTCAGATAATTAGTATTTTATATCTAGTAATATCATAGTGAAGCCAAAATTGTTCAACTATAAGGAATTTTTTAATTAAACCTGGAAGATTTCATAAGGTAAGATAAAATAGTAAATAAATGTTTCTCATAAACGATGATTGGTTTGAAAACTGTCGGTGTCGTTTTGATTTATTTGCACATGATGATCTAGTTTACATGCTAAGATTGATGCCTATTGCCATGGTTACAAAAAAGAAAAAGGAAAATATAGAAAGATTATTTTGTTACCTGTAGTTTTGAGCTGAATTTCTATTTTTCTTCTTCGATTTCTCTACTTGGATTCAAAATTTATGAGAATTTACCAACATACAAAGCATCTCAGACAATCTTCATCTAGCCGCAAGATCTTGCCTCGGACCTCTTTATGGCAATAGCTCTTCACTCCAGAGAACTTTGCTGCAGCAGTGCTACCAAACTAAATTAACAGGGATTCAATAACTAATCTTAAGCAATACGACCAAGCGATAAGTATAAAAAGTTTATAAACAGTGTGATGTACATTATCATAAATTATGAAACAAAATTCTAAAATGTACAATGTTAATAGCATAAAAAGCAGTCAAATTTGTTTGGCTTTTTGCTTAATAGTTCACTAAAGATTTTGTACAGATTCTCATCTTTGTTTTGAGTGATTTGGCTCTGCTTTGTCAAGTCACAAACTCTTCTTCACATTGACTCATTGTTTATCTTGTTTTGATATTATCTTTCACTTTATTTCACATACAAAGCTTTGTGTACATAATCCAACTATTGATTCAAACGGTTTAGACTTACAAGTCATGGACACCCAGTTAATACAAACAAACAACCATGCTTAAGTAACAATTAATTAGAACTACCAATGATCATCAATAAAGTGAAAACTATATATTTTTATCTTAACGTTCTCTGGTCGAACTTCATAGGCATTTAATGAGATTTATTTCCCCTCAATCATTGACAAACTAGCACCAAAACAGAGGGTTGTGATCAGTCAGCAACTCGGCATGTGATTCATAAACTAGTACCAAAACAGAAAAAATATGAAGGAAAATGTAGAGCAATTTGTTCAGTGTTCATGTGAGCTTTTATCCTCATAATACAACCCATATTTACTTAATTTTGTTCTTAATGTTTATGCATTCATGAATATGAAAAATATATTACTAGGCAACATGTTTTTATAAGGAAAATAAAATATATATGTACTCAATCACGCTTATGATAAGGGTTATACTTTCTATGATTTCAATAGTAACTTTTACTGAAGCTTTGAAAAGAAAATTATTGAATAACCACTGACATTTACCCATGATCATTTTTATAACCAAAATGAAAGACCATTAGGAGCAAAGGGAATAAGAAATATGCTCAAATTAATAAGTGCTCTATGCATGCTGCACAAATATTGAAGATGAATATATGATCAAAGCGTTCCAGGAAATAACTTATGTGTAAGAAATTCTGTTCAAAGTCATTGTTGGTGTGAATACTGCTTTTATGTAAAATCATGCACAAATATATTATTATCATATTTCTTATCTCTCTTATTTCTTAAAGATTGATATTGAAATGGTTTTATTTTGGATCAAGTTTCATTATTTGGTATTTCAGATGTATAGTTTGTTAACCGGGTCGATAAAGTTGACCATACCTCAATTCCCCTTCATAACTCGTTTGATGCTTTATTAGATGACTTTGCACCCGAGGAACCTTCTACAAGCGATCCTAAAGCACCTTGTACTACTTCTACATCCATAATCCCAGAGCCAACTCCAAGTGTACCTGAAACAGAAGAAGATATATTAGGAACCAATCCAGACCTAACTAAAAATAAAAATGAAGATATTGAAGACCACCCAAACTTCGTAGAGAATATAGCACAACAAATACAAGAAACTGGAAACAAAATACACCCAATCATAAATGTTTTCCCCATAATTTCGAAGAACCCATTGTATTTGAAGAAGCAAGAAACTACTGCAAATCCTAAAAAATCAATTCATGCTCCTTCTAAAAGATCTACTCGGAGAACATCGGTTGGTAAATAAATATTATGTCATGGAACATTAGAGGTATGAATACGGATGACAAAGTCAGTCACGTATTCACACTTCTTAAGTCTCACAAACATAGCTTACTAAGTTTAGTTGAGACAAAACCGTCGTCCACTTCCATCGAAAATCTGAACGACAAGTTCCGTACATGGTATATAGTTCATAATAATGACACTGGTAGTAAAGGTAGAATTCTTATATTTCTCTACAAAGCTATATGGGATTTTGATGTGCTCACCAAGTCTCAACAACACATAACTTACGTGTTACAAAACAAAGGAGGATTGAAGTTCTACTGCACAAGTGTATAACTAAATAATAAATCCAGCAAATTTACATAACATCAATTCAAATCAATAATGTCTCATATGAGAATTAAGAAATTTAATATATCAAAGTGTTGTTTTCGAGTTCGCCATATAGTCAATAACTTGAGTCACTGCCTAAGGTCACCAAATATTGACAGATTTATGCTAATAGCACTTGTATGTACACATTACAAAAACATACAAATGGTCACGTACAACTCTCAGTACAGGAAAGTAAATAATAAAGATATCCACATGCCAATGGAAGACTGAGGGAGATGTGCACATAACATTTTCGGAGATGTCTTAATGGAGCTAAACAGACTATGATTTTTTGTTTCTGGTATGAATCTCAAAGTGTAATTTCATTAATGGAATTCATTAACAATATGATTGTAAGTATTTTTGTACCTGCCAATGCTATCAGCCTTGCGCTTCTTGAGAAGCTCATTCTCCAATATTTATAAAGAAATGAAGGCATTTAATTATTTGATGAATTGAATAGTATTTCCTTTCTATTTAGGTTGATTAATAAAAATGCATGCACTCCACCATTTGTAACTGCACATATTAACCCATCATACATTATTTTAGCATTATTTCAACTTTAACATCATGGCTTTATTTCCCCCTTTGCTCCTCTGTTAGTTATATTACAAAGTATGAATCAATATGATAACATATAAAAGTGGCTATTTTCAGTATAGCAGGATACTAAAAATACCTGCAATAGAAGGATACAGGAGAGTTCCCAGTTAGGCATTGAAGGATCTTGATCTGCAGTTGTTTTTTCCATCACCTCACCAAGACTGACTTTTCCTTGACCTCCTAAGTTTTCATCTCTTCCATCATCGCCCCTACGCTTTCATGGACTAGAATCGTAAGCAAACAAAGGTCAGTAGAGAAATATTTTTAGTCAAATTCAAATGTAAAATGAGAATTACAATGTAGGTCCAATTCCAGTTAAAATTTGGCGATGGTTTTAGAATTCGAGTTATGGTGAGAAATTGATGGACCTTGAACTAAATATTTTGAGATAGGGTTCTGCCTACCTGAAATCGCAGTGAACAGATTAACATTCGGAATTATGAAAAATCGAGTAGGGAGCCACCTATTTATGGAGGAATGGGGATTGAGGGGAGAGTTAAAGTGGAGAGCGACGAAATGAATTTGGATTTGAAGTGATTGAGAGGAGATTTCGGGATTGAGAGGAAGTTTGATTTTCATGAATTAGGGCATGAGAGATGGGAGAAGCGAGAAGAGATGAGTGGCGCGGTATAATGGGAAAAACTTTAACATGCTGCCTTCCACGTGTTACTTATTAATGTCACACCTAATCAACTAAGTGTTTTTTTTTGTTTATGTTTCTTCCAATAGCGTCAACAGCTCAAACGCTAATATAAGGAGCTATTATTACTAAGTTTTCTTGTAGTGAATGTAAAGCCTTAACGCTATTTTTAAATAGTATACTTTACTTTAGACATTATTATAATAGCGTATCTTACTACATAGTAGATAGTTTAACAGATCCTTAGAGGATGGGCGATCCCAAGCATCCTTTAAGTTATTGATGCATTTCTATTACAGTTCACTTGAGTTGATTTACATTGTATAAGTATGTATGTCCTGACTCGAGTGTTTTGTGTTTTGCTTTAAGCTCGGGTCAGCCTAAGTATTACAACTTTGGATTCACCTTTTGGAGCTAGAGATTTCTGGAGTTTATCTATCTATCTAGTTGTCTTTCCATTTCAGTTATTTCATTCAGCTTTGCTTATGTATTTGTGAACTTATTTATTCAGACTTCTGTTGTATCTGATTTTCAAACTATGGTATTTTGTATATGTTTTGAGACTATGTATTGTAGTGGCTTCTTGAACCACTATGTAATTTATTTCCGTTGCGAGTTATTCTGATATTCTGTGTCTGTGATTATGTGATTGGATTTATTTGCTCCAAATTTATTTACAATATATTGTTTTGTATTATTCAAGTCCGACATGTGTGGATTTATTGTCGATTTGAATGGTCCAAAATAGTGGGTCGTTACAACCATGTTTATAAATTTATTTATAGAACAATAAATGATAATCAAATATTATAATTTCAAACAACCAATTTAATTAACTTATTAAATTCCAAAAAATCTTACTTATATATTTATAATATAATCATACAAATTTATCTCATTTACCAAATTGAAAACAATATTGTGTCGGTTTGCTCTGTTCAAGTGTTTTGGAATTCCTATCGATAGCGTTGATCAGACGAATCGATCGAAAATCCAAATCAACATCAACAACTCAAACAACCCACAATAAAACATTTTAATATTAATACAAGTACACTCCCTCACTCGATGATACAAAATAGATTTCAAAACAAGGATAGAGATTCAAATTTTTGAGGGATCCTAGGTAAAAAGAATTCAACTAGAAGATAGGTTCGATAGGGAGATAAATAGATTTCAAAGAGAGAGAAGGATGAATAGACTTATATAAATCGCGGGCAACCTTAACCGGGTCAACCATGACTTCAAAATAAGATCGACGTAGAATTCTGGAGCAAATCGACATTCGATCGCCAGAGATAGAATTTGGGCATAGCAAGAAATAGCAGCATCTAAACCGAGGATATAGAAATCTTCAGTGAATCAATGCTATTGTAAAGGAGTTTCACCCCATTATAAATCATTCTAAGATTGGCGGGACCGTCGATTATTATAGAAATCAATCGAAGTGGAGTTATGGGATGCTCCAGAGTTAAAAGAACCCGAATAAAAAAGACAAGGACAGATTTCAGAACAAGTGGGAGAGTTCCAAAATTCAAAGGAAATCGAGTCAAAGAGGAAGAGATCCAAGTTCGAACGAAAGTGAAACTATAATCAAATTTACTACATATGCTAAGTTTTGCTTAAAACCAGAGCTCTCATACCACTTGTAACATCCTAAAATTTTCAACCATTCGCATCCACACATGTCGGATTTGAATTGCTCAAAAGATCAGATTGTTAATTTAAATTTGGCAAAACTCAGCATGTATAGTAAATAAATAATCACAGAATCACAGACACAGATTAATATAACAATAATGCAGCGGAAACAAAAGAATAGTAGTTCATGAAGCTACTATATATAACAGAGTTAAGTAAGATACAACAGAGGTCTCGAATACATAGATGTCTCAATATAATAGTCAAATACAAAATCTAAATACATCACTGGAATCAACTGAATAACTGAAAGCTGGATAGATATAGCTGGATCTCCAAGCGAAGCTCCAACTCCAAAGGTGAGTCTCGAACACTGAACCACTCAGTCTGACCCGAGCGTAAAGCAAAACACAAAACACTCGAGTCAGGATTAACATTCTTATATCAATAAATCCAACTCAAGTGAAATATCAACTGAAATACAAGTAACTCAAAGGATGTTTTGGATAACCATCCTCTAAGGATCCGTGGAACTATCTACTATGTAGTAATATACGCTATTATAATAATGTCTATAGTAAAGTAAACTATTTAAAAATAGCGTTAAGGCGTTACCCATATCCCCCTTAACACGTTTTATAGTGCAATAGTCTATACAGTACCGTAATACCCCAAAAACTGGAGCTACCAGAGGATACTCCATAGGTACGACACAAATCAAACTCATCGTAAAGCACGCTATGGTAGGTGACACAGCACAACAAGGCAATGTCAGGGTAGATATACCAATTACGGATCCGGACTGCTGGTGATGCAGAGCCGCAGTAATCGCCCACCTCGAGCCACACTCCCGAATCATGGGTGCACACCAAATCAATCACAAAGTAATAGAATGGCATACGATGGAGTGTGTCCGATCAGAGGAGTTACCTCATTGGCCCGGAATCGTTCCTGTTTTAGCCACCTTATGCCAACTCACGGGAGTCGGGTCCATGTATATACCTCATATAGGATCGTCGCCACCATCCTACTTCATTCTGGAATCTCCACCGTGTACACAGTTGTTAAAGTGGTTTTCGGTATCGACAGAGAGTATGCCCATATCCGGTCCCGGTCTCTTTAACAACCAATCGTTATTATAACACTGCGATCATTTGAAAATAGATTATACTTCAAAACCAGAATATCATTTCCTTTTCAAACCATATCAAAACGATATCATTTTCACTTCAAATAAATCCATTTCCAAAATCATATCACTTTCCAAAGTTATATCGCTTTCAAAATCAAAATTTTAAAATCAAAACACTTTGGAAATCAAAACCTTGAAATCATAGCTTGAAATCATAACATTTTGGAATCCATAACACTTTCCTCTTAAACGGTTTAGATATTAAAATTAGTGTATAAAATAAAATAGTTTATAAAATAAAAATAGTTTATATAAAATAGTTATAAGTTAAAATAGTTTATAATAAAATAATTTATATTGAAAATGATATATAAAATAGTTTATATTAGAATAATTTATAAAGTAAAATATAAATAGTTTTAGATATAGTTTAAAAAAATACTTTATAAAATAAAATAGCTTCCTCAATTTCACAAATCGATTCAAATCAACTCAATTTCAAGAAATTCAGATTTAATCAAATCGCAAATCATCAATTTCAATTCGATTCAGTTTCTCAATAAACCATTTCAAATTATCGATTTCAAATACATATTTAAACCATAAAATAAGCCATTTCAATTTCAATATATTTCAAAGCTTTAAATATTCAACATTTCAAAACTAAATTCGATAATTCAAATATATATATCAAATTCACTTTACTATTATTTTAGTTTTTAAATATTCACTTAATAAATCCAATATCATTTAAAACAAACCCCAAATTACAATAAACTAAATATTTCCTTTAATTTATTTAAACTTGAAATATTCATTTAAATCACTTTAAATCAAAAAATCAAGTTATGAAATCATATCTTTAAAATTTCAAATTTAATAAATTTCAAATCAAACTTATTTAAGTATAATTCTTAAATAAATATAATTTCAAATCAATTTCAAATCTATCTTTCCAACCTGGATCATTATAAACTCTATATTTGAAAATATAGATATTAAATAAATACTTAAATATATTATATATCAACTTTATTAAATTAACTTTAATAAATCTTTAAAATCAATATTTATTAAAACCATATATTTCTTTTCAAAACCATAGAAATCATTTTCAATATATATATATATAGACCAACAGTGTCTGTATATAATTCTCTATCCTATGGTCAAGTGATGCGGATATTTATCATTTCAATCCGCAATTTAAATATATATGGGTATATATCTTTTCAACCCGCAATCCCAAATTCAATGTCAATGAAAATCGCTTGGGTTTATCATTTGAACCCATAACGATTTTCTCCTATTCTACAGATCGTTCGGGTATGTATCATTTCAACCCACAGGGAATTCTATAGTAACAGGTAACTTGCAGAGTGATAACAGACATGATAATAATGTAACAGGCATATATCATCAATATAAATAACAGATAATGATGTCAGATGTCATAGGTGAACAGGTACAAATAATGGCATATATATATATATATCAAATGTAAATAAGTAACAGCAGCATATTTCAATTGACGTTTCAATTGAAATCAAATTTAATAAATATAAGATCGTTAATCATGAGTGATTGCTTACCTTTCGAGGTTAGAGAGAGCAGACAATGAAATAGAGTTACAAATCCAAAGCAAAGCTAGATGGGCATGAATCGATGAGCAACGCTGATAAATAGGAATTGATGAAATAAATTAGAATCTACTTGATATAGACCGAAACAAAATATATATATATATTTAAACTTACTTATATATAAGAGAAAACTGCAGCAGCTTATATAATATAGTAAACTATTATAACTTTACAAATTAAACTTAATAGTTTTATATAACTGATATATATATATATAAACTCATTATAAACTGCCAAACTATGCATACTAATATAAATTTATGCAAACAAAATAATATAAAATACTAATATACATATTATATATGCAGACTCACATATATATAACTAACGCAGCCTATATATATATATATATATATACATAACGAATCAGATTATACTTGAATACATATAATTGCAATCATATATAAACTACAACCGAAACATCACTTATAAAAAAACATATATATAACTGACTTATATTAAACTGGAATATGTATGTATTAACATATAACTTGATTCTATATACATAAACAGAACAACTATATATATTAAAGTAAACGTTAGCGTATATATGTAACATCATATACATATTATAATTTAAATCAATACCTATGTGTACCCTTATTTAAAATGTACGATACTCATATATATTATATTTTAAATACCTCCAAATTAGACTATAACTGTAAACATACGTATACGGTAAAACACAACTTTCTAAATATATATAAACTATAAGTATATAACATAAACTTATAACAATAATATATATATTTATATAATAAAACACATAAACACACACAAATATATATTTAAAGTCAAAATCTTTATACATATAATCTAAATTTAAACCCGTATCGTATATATATACTTTATATAAGACTATATAATATATAACTTATGTAAACTTACATTATAAACTTTCCAAAGTATTAATAAAATTGTAAACACAACATGTTATATAAATATAAACATACCAAAATTATGTATATATATATATATATTTCCCTTACAATATACTTATCAAACAAGTGGGCATGCTCAGGTTGAGCACAGGCAGGGAAGCACGAAGGTACGGTGTTGGAGTGATGTGGGTAGGGTGAGGCCAGATCTGACAGTGAAAAGGTGGGTCGGGTTCAAGGTGGAAGAAAGGGAGGTCGGGCTTGCGTGTGGCCGAGAAGAGAGGATGCGGCAAGTCTTTCAAACAAAATGGAAAAGCACAGAAAAAATGCGAATTATATATATATGAATATATATATTATAACCATTTTTCAAAGAGGAGGGCAACCTGCGTGCTGCCATGGCAGGGGGAGATGGGAGTCAGCGAGCGGAGGTCTCGGCAGCAACTATGCAAGGGATTGAGCAGTTGGGTTCAGTGCTGTAGTGAGGGAGGATTTGCGTGGAGGAAGAGGAAGTGCGAGTTGGAGAGCGGAGCTTGGATCGGCTACGTCTATGGAAGATGAGAAATTGAATAAAAGAAGTGACGATCAGTTTCATTTCTGAGATATATAAATTTATTCCAAAGACTTTGAGAGTAGAAGAGAACCAGTTTCCCTTTTTAATGCAAATGAACAGACCACCAAAAATATATTCATATTGAATAACATAAGTTAAGGTTGGAAAGAAAAAGTCAAAGGCTGCAAATTTGGGAATTATAAAAGGCCGTAGAGTATTGGGTTTCAACCGATGGATAAGTGAAAGGTCAGAAAGAAAAAAACAAATATACTCAACGGATACCCATACGGTTACCTTTTTCGCAGATTCCGCTACGTACCGGACTTCAAAACATAAAATTGAATATACCATAGAGGTCAGCACGACGAGACGATCAAAACGGTATACAGATACCGGAGATACGACCGAAATATGAAAAGTTGATATCGGTACCGAAATTCTGCAAAAATATCAGAAATAAGATAAACGGAGAAATAGAAGTCCAAATTTGGGGAAACGAAATATGACGTCTCACTCAGAAGATGATTTACAAATTTTCTATATAAAAATATTCAGGTTTGGAAAGCATTTTATTACCATCGATTTTTAACTGATTGGAATTAAAATAGAATTACACATAAAAATAAACTTCCATATTATCTGATGAAAATTAACATTTGCTATTTTTAAATATACGTATTCCAAATATAAAATTTTCAATTCAAAATTTTATTATTTAAAATTTCACAAAAATTCAGTTAATTAAATAAATAAAATCACTAAAATTTTCAGGTCGTTGCAGAAGGTGAGTCATAAACTCGTCAATAAGTGTTATATACCTCCGAATAGTACGTAACAGAATAAATAACAACCGTGTGTCCCATGCCACACAGGTTTATTTAAACATAACTATAAGTTAGTAAACCTCATTCGTGTGTATAAATGGCTCAATCGAACAAGTTCAGGAATTATTTGGAAAAATAAACGCGAGCGTTTCATACCACTCGTTTTATTAATCCATTTAAATCGATTCCTCATTCGATTGATGTGGTGCAATTTTATAAAATAACTTACTTTGAAATCCTTCTCAAAAATATTGTTTTATAAACTAGAATATGTGTGTGTGTGTATTGGGAATACGAAAGGGGCTGAGAAGGGTAAGTTCGCGAAAGGGAATACGTTCTTTTTACGAAAGGGGTAACGCGAAAAGTGCAAAGTTATTATTTTATTGTTTGTTTATGTTATTATTTTATTAACGTTAATTATTTTTAAATACATAATACAAAATACAGAATACAAAATACAAATGTAGAAATAAAAATTCATAGTTCAAAATTCACAATACAAATGCAGAAATAAAAGTACCGAATAAAAATGCAAAAAATAAAATACAGATAAAACAAACTAGCTTCTCCTTCTCAACAGCCTTCTTAAACTGCTCGAGGTTGTCCAGCAGAGCATGCAAAGGATTGAAACCTCTACTATCATACTCAGCTAAACAAATCGCGACCTCTCATTCTTCATAATCGTCATCCTCCTACTTCGCTTCCATACACCTAGCAAGAGTTAGATCATGCGAAGAACAGCCAACAGACCTAGAAGGACCACCAGTGGGCCGTTGCTGTCTAGGCGCTCTACGACTAGAGTTCTCTGCAGCATCACCCTTAAGATAGTCGTCATAAAGCTATACGTCAAACTGTAGTTGAACATGTGGATTTTGTGGAATTATGAACTGACATTTGTTAGTTCGGATGCAGCCATCAAAAATGACGTACAACCGCCTAAAACGAGCAAGCGAGGCATGTGTGTATTTGCGGTACCTTGCTACAGTTGTATCCCACCACTCGTCGTATCCACTGACCGTGTCCCGTTCTTCATTCCAATAGCCACCTGGAATCTGTAGCAGCTTGTTCCATGGGCTCCACTCACGTTTCATATTTTCGAACTTGTTTTTCATTTGCCCATCGTTATAATCCAGACCAGTTCTTTCGTTGAACAGGACTGTGATATCTTCATACCACTATGCAACACGGTGGGTATGCGTATCAATGTTTTCGAAACAAACATCGATGAACACGTTTGTCATGTCGGCATTCCAGTCGACGATGGTTTTGGCAGAAGAAGCAGCAAAGTGGTTAGACATTCTGAAAAAGCAATTCAAAATAATTCAAAAAAATCTGTAAAAAATATATATGGTAGATAATAATACGAAAAACGCAAATATAAATAAATTTACCTGAAAAAATCGACGACGAAGCATGTAGAAATTGCTGAATTTTCGGATTGTTTGGTTGTTTTTGGCGATTTGGTTGAGAAATGGATTGATATATATATATATATATGGAATGAAGGGAAATATGGTGCTTGGGAATGAACCGTTCGCGTCAGACGACGTCCGACGCGTCGGACATGAGCGGTTCGTTTCTAACCGTTGCTTTGAACTGGGCAGCAGCGTGAGACCCACGCTTGACGCGTCGAACGAAGACGCCAACACTGACCGTCTATTTCAGCAAAAAAGGGTACCTAAATTACTTTCAAACTGGTGATGAGTTGTCTGTATAATCACTGGCAATGTTACCTGTAAAATTGTTCTTTTTTCTAGCTGTAAGCAGCATGTGTTAATGAATATCTGTTTTTGGACAGGATAAGGTTTTTTACTTGGTTTATACTTTCAACATGAAATAAAATTTCTATTCGGTTATCAATTTAGTGTATTGCTATTGATACTCCGATTTCCTCTTCTGGCCACCTACACTGAAGGCCACCCCAAAATAATGTGCACTCATCTTTCCAACACCGCTGATTTTTCTCCCTAAATCAAGCGGCACCCCGATCTGCTACAAAGGACCGAAATACTGTTCGGCCACCTCCGGCCATTTTCCATGTATAAGGTTCGGTTGCCAACGGTCGTGCGGCGTTAAACCACCGAAAAACTGCTGATACAAACGGTTGTTTATAACCGAATAAAGGGATATGATATTGGTGGCCAGAAGCACATACAAAAAATTCATTTCTATTAAAACTATAATTGTGACCGGAAGAGAAAATTGGGTACCAATAGCAGCACACTCAATTTATCATTTTTTGAATCTTGAAATACATAGAAGTTTTGTAGATTTGCTCGGTTGACCTGGATATTTGCGCAAATAAATCATGCCATTATGCAAATAAAGTTTAGTTGAACAAAGTTGGTTGCACAAGTTATTATCAAAGTTGAATTTTATTACAATGTGACCGGTTCTCTAGTTTTTATTGGGCATTGTTCAGTAAATAATTTAGTTTTGTGAATTGGTTCTCTTTTTGAATTTTCAATGTATTTTATATCGTATTTTCAGTGTATCACGTTCATATTTAGTTCTCAAAACTTATTATATTCATGCATTCAATCTATTTTGTTCATGTTTGTAAATTTCTGGAGTATTTTCAATGTATTTTGTAAAGCGGTGCACTTGTTCTATAAATATTTTTTTTTTCTGAAAATCCAAGAGAACCCGGCGAGCTTGTAAACTTCTGAGGAAAATATAATAAAGCCGTCCGCTGATCCAAGCCCCCATACCCCCGACTAAATGTAAATTTGTATTCAAAGTATTCCCAGTTTTTATGATCTTGCGTGTATTCAATGTGAAACAATTCAGCCCAAATGTCCAAACGCAGTCTTCCTGTCTTTCTAGTGTTCTTTGTGAGGTAACATTAACTTAACATGTCATTCATGTAATAAAGGATTAAGTTCATTTGAGCAATGCTACAGTGGCCAAATTATATTTTGTCAAATAGTGTGAATAGTGCAATTTTTCTCCGGATCCCAAAGCTGAAATTCAGAGGGTCCATCCTCTTCTCTCTAATTCGCAAGTTTTGACAAAAAACGCTTCGGGCAAAGTAGAATTGTTGAATTAGTAGATATGAAAAATAATAATCATGACTTGAGTCACTCCAACAAATAAAAACATTAACTAATAAAATTGGAAGGAACAAATTTAGAATCAAATTTAGAGTTAAGTAAATTCATAACCAATAAATCAACTAAAATTTGATCATCTCAAGAAATAGTTTAATAAAATCTAATCAGTAAATTCATAACCAAACGATTAGAATCAATACTAAATTTCTGTATAAATTTTCTATGATCCTTGGTGCCAAGGCAGCGAGTTTCATAGGTATAATAATCTAACATTAACATTCAACATGCTCAAATCCCTGAAAGAAACAAAATACACAAACTAGAAAACACAAACATTTTCAGAAATCACCGAAATTCCTTTCTTACAGAAAGTCGACAATTAGCAGGAACAATTAACGGGGCAGAAGGTACTCTCTTTTGCAGTAAACTCCTCTTCTTCAAATTCAAAAGCTCTGGATAATAAAGATAGGTAATGTCTTCCAAAGGAACTCTCTTTCTTTTCATTCTCCTGCTTTTCTTCATCATAAAATTGAGTTGGAACGGAGAAGATGGTAATGGAGAAACGTTTTCCTTGTTACGGTACTCATTGATTCGAGTCATTTCGAATATTTGATTTGTGAGAGAAAGAGAGATGAATGAATGATGAGGGATGAACAGGAGATAGGTATTTGTAAAATGAAAATTTTGGAGGCAATGGAGGTTTTCATTTTGGATATTGATTGGAATGAAGTTTGAATTTTAAATGAATAAGGGAGAAGTGCGTGCATTTATTTTGGAGGTTATGAAAAAGATTCTGAAAATTTGAGGAGGGAGATTTTTCAGTTCTATTTTTTTCCTGGATAATTGCTTTTGCGACCGTAGCTCCGATGGAAAATTTTGACTTTGGCGCCAGATATGGATATCCCATTTTTCATTTCAAATCATTTTCAATAAATTTAACGTTTTACATTCAGGTACCAACATTACAATAAATTTTGGTAAAGCATGTAAAGTAGTCTTTTCTTAAGTTTCAAACAGAAAAATAGGCACAGAGAAGAAGTTGCAAAAAAAATTTACTCTCAGGGATAGCAAGTTTGTTTTTTTAGTCTGAAGTACACTTTATAGTGTGAACAGAAAATGATAGTTGCAACTATCATTCTGTGATTTACACTAAAAATTGTCTTTCGGGCTAAACAGCAAATTTTTTGTCCCTAAAACTAAATTTTTCTCTAACTTTTTCTTTGAGCCTAAAAACCACGGTTTCAAAATACACGGTTGTCCCTACCTAAAATACAAATTGTTCAAAACACGTTTGTTTTTTGTTTTAGTATGTAAAAATATTTGCAATGAATATCGCAAATACATACGGACAAAATACAAATATTTGTACTTTTTCAAAAAATTCAAAAATAAATTTGATCATAGAAAGATGCGAATAAGTTAAAATTTAATCTTTGGAAAAAAAATTACCGAAAATAAAAATAGGATGTAATTTACATATGGTTTCAAAGAGAATTTTTTAATGTATCAAACTTGAAAATGGTGGACGAATCCAAATTTCCTCTATAGATTTATTCTACTTTTTCTCCTAATGTTTTACATTTAAATACATATATTTAAATTAATTAAATGATCTGAAATTTAAACTTTTTAAATAAAATTAATTAACTAATATTCATTAAATGATGTAATAAATACAAAAAAATGTCAATTCAACGTGTATGACGCATTCATATTGACAAAAACGATAACGCTAATTTTTCATTCAAGTCCATATAGTTTAAAGTTTTCATGATTACATATGAATTTAACTTGGGTTCTTTTACATTATTCTACATTCAAGTCCATGTAACATTTTCTTTCTAAAATTAATACTTTGTTACAAGAATCATACATAATTATTTTTTCCCTAAAATTGATATTTCATTACAAATAAGCATATACATAATTTTTTCATTTTAAAATTGGTACTTCGAGTTGATTTTTTATCTAAAACAAATATATAAATAATTTTTCGGAGTGACATTAAAATTAAATGATAAGTAATGAATATTTGTATTTTGTAATTTTGAAAATAATAAATATTTAGGTTAATATGTTTTGATAAAAAAGTTAAGTTTTAGTTATTTATATTCTTAGTTTAAATTGATTAAAGAACAAAAACATACCATGTTTTGAATGTATTTTATTGTCTTTTTGAAATAAATATTAACTGTATCCTGAGAAGTTTCATTATAAACTAAAATTATTGAGTTATGAAACAACAAATAAAAAATCAAATTAACATTTTTTACATACTTAAAATAACAACATGATTTGTAACTTTGTTTTACTTAACATTTCTTTAAGTAGTTAAATAGTTGCTTTGTTTATCATTTTTACAATATCATATACTTATTTTTGACAAATACTAGTACGAACCCGTGCTATGCACACGAGATTTTCAAAAAATGATATAAAACATTACATATTCAAACATATGCTTAAGTAATCATGAACCAATCTAACTATAACTAATTTCTTTAGGGTATATTTATACTATAAATGCCAACATCAACTATTAGTATTTCTAACTTGATAAATATTATATACTAAGCATGCCTATTAACTTTTGAATGTAAGAGACATACTTTCACATATAAATTTGAATGTATACAGTTTTGTATGATAATAGTATTTTGAATCTTGCATAAAGAAATATTCAAAAAGTGAAATAGTAACAATGTATTTCAAAGGACTAACGGTCCAAGAATTACGTTAGTGCACTTTTTAACTTCATCCATAACTAATTGGCTTGGAAAAAATTATACTAGCTTCGAAACATCATTTTTTCAAATACATGTAAGATATTGTATATTTTTATTTTATGAACAATCAAACTATTTTTCCATCTACATCAAATATTCATGCAAATATAATAACTTAAACAATAAATCAATTAGAATAATTCAAAGCGATATAGTGTGTGTGTGTTATTATAATAAAAATAGTTGTGAGTGCGTATAAAAATACCTTGGATGATATTTCATTGAAGATAACAATAAGATTAGTGCAGTCAATGAATTAAACTACTAAAAATTGATTATTATTGTTGGAATAAATTTACCGTAGTCGGTTATATATTAAACATAACAAAGTAGTTTATAAAATATATACCTACGCATAAAAAGAAAGAAATATTTAAATGAAATTAGAAGTGATATTTAGTAAAATAATAGTTTTAGAGAATGCAAGAAGTTGCCAATGTTAATTTGCTTTATTATGAACTAAATTTTGAAGCAACCATGATGTACTCAAAAATAAATTATCCATTTTTCAACAAATAGCAAAGACAAAACTTTGCACATCAACTATATCCATTAAAGGTCATCTTAATTGTTTTTAAATATTTTCTAAAGTGGGCTAAATAAAAGCATATGTCAAACCACTCCTTCAACAAATAAACTTTACTCCACACCTAACTCTGCATTCAAACATAGTTTCATTTAAATTAGACGCCTTGTTCAATAATTTATCTCTTTTACATTATTTTATTCAGGTAAGCAACAATTATTATTTTTTTACTCTTTTTATAATATCATGACTTCTAACATTGACCTTGATTTTTCTTTATTATTTTAGTCAAACATTGAACACAAATCCCAACATTAATACAAATCCTTGTCATTTTTTTTGTATGTACATCCGGTATTACACACAATATAATATTCATAATATAATATGACTATTATGCATCTAAAATTTTTATGCTTCTAAGATGAATATGATAATCATGTTTTATACTATATAGAGTACATGATATTACCTTTTAAACATAAGGAAATGTGTAAATATAATGTTGCATCAAAGCATTATCAATTATTATCCTAGCAATCTTTTAGTGAGTTTTGTACATAAAGTTATTTACAAACACATAATTTTCTCATTTATTTTGTTCTCATGCTAAGTTTGTTAAAGAAAATATAATTTCATTGTAATAATAGGCAGTGAGTTCCTAACTTACAACCTCTTAGAGTATGCAATGACTTGTCAAAGGTGCATAACAAATGACTTTATATGTCCTCTCGTACATTTAGAAGTTACCGTGCAATTGATTTTTTGTCGATGATATATGGATTAATAGGTTAAAATTAATTCTCCGAATGATTAGATTAATTCTCTTACTGAACTAAATATATAAATTAAAGATAATTTATCGTAGTTAATACTCCAATTAAAGTCAATTCAAACTAAACTGAATCGAAAAAACTAATTCCTTTTGATTAATTCCTTTTATCAGTTTCATAGATATGATCCTTCATATCAAAAGTTAGTTTACTTATAAACATTAAGAAAACATATTTTCCATCTATGATTATGTTTACATCAAAATTGGTCACAAATACCCAATAGAGTTATAATAGAGATCAAGAATAAAATTAAAAAAAAGTAGAAAAAATAAATCAGACACATACTTTTATAATGGTTCGGCAATCTAGGCCTACGTCCATTGTATATTTTTATTGATCTTGCGCTTGATTATGATTATAAACATGTTTGGATCAGCCGGGATCCGGTATTACAAGAATAGAGAATAGTAATGGCAGAGCATCGGCAGTAGAAAAGATCATCCCCTTATAGAGGATGATCGCTATATTTATATGGGAAGACGACTGCATATCTTCCTGAAATTTCACAAGTAGAATCTCATGATGTAGATGAGGTCATCCAAAAATTTCGTGGCCCAACTCCCAATATAGAGCGATCGGGGCTGATCGGTCTAGATGGCCACTAGAGGTCATGCGATCCCTCATGTAGGTCCGTCTTGATGTTGGCTTCGTGTTTCTAAAGTTTGTTTGCATAGTCGCCTACATGTTTTTTTGGAGATATTGATCGATTCCCGTTGAATTGAACTGCTGGGCTGATACAATACCCTGCCAAGAGGAAGTAATACGATCTAATCCCCTATCCAGGGAAGTAATACGATCTGATCCCCTGTCTAGGGAAGTAATACGATATGATCCCCTGTCTAGGGAAGTAATTAGATTAGATCCCCTGCCTAGGGAAGTAATACGATCTGATCCCCTAGAGGAAGAGATAGGTACCGATCCCCTGCCTAGGGGAGTTACTAATCCATACTTAGAATATTCTAGAGAGTCTATCCCTTGGTCTCGCTTGATCGTGGCTTCATAACATTGTCTGTGCCAGATCTTTAGACTCCATGATCACCTCTCTAGGCTGCTTGTCTTATCTATCATCGATTCTAACTTACCCAATCAGTCTGGATATAGCCAGGTCAAAAGACCGAATAACACTAGCCCCCCAAAGTACGTCTTGTTTCGAACATCACAAGCTTTGAATTGAAGCAAGTTAGAGTCGCCGAGAAGGATTCCATTCAGTTTCCTGAACAGTCATTACCCTTCCGTTGAATTGTCTTTCGGAAGAGTCATATCTCTCTTTGTTTGTTGCGACACTTGGTCGATATTTTTCAGTATAAATATGAAGTGTAATCTTTTAGTTTTTCATCTGTGCTCGGTTCCATTAAGCTTATCGATTGAGCTAGTAGGCCTTGGTTATCTGAACTGATTTATATTCTGAAAATTCTAGGTAGAAATTTAATTTTCGTCGATTCGGGAAATCGAATGTCGAGCGTGTGCACGTGTTTGTTTAAGTATTCACTGTTTTTATTGGCTCCCAAGCACGTTCACGTGCCTATAGGTTGTTGCCAAGCTCCGTAAAATTGCGTTTGCAATTTCAATTTTTTTAACGGGTAAGAACCGATCCTGTATAGCATACTAAGCATATGCTTATCATTTTGCACCAAAGAATACATGGGCTTCGTCTGGGTATTCCACCCGCAAATTGCGATCTGATCCCTTCTTTACATCTGATTACTGATCCCTTCATTCTTCTTTCATATTTTTTCATTTGTTCATCGATCTGATCCCCCTTTTCTTCTGCTTTCTTTTTTTTTACATTCCTTCACCAATCCCTTCCTTTACATCCGTTCATTCATCTTGCAACCAAATAGCTCCTCTTCCATGTCACGATTATCGATTCTAAGAGCTCGAAAATTCGTTCAATCCCCTCCATCGTCGATCTAATAGTATGTCTCCCTTATTGCCTACGCCTCCTTTCTAATTGTTCAATCTTGTTGTTGCTTCTCTTACACCGAACCCCCAAATTGAACTCTCAGACTTGAGATTGACTCGCCTTGAATTGGTTATGTTTGATCAGTGAAGGCGGGAATAAGGTCGATTTGGCTTGACATTGGTTTCACGTTCGTGTTGGACTGTGTAGAATCGATTTCATGTTGGTGGTTGATGAATTAGACATAGGAGCAACGATCGATTGTTGAAATTGATATAGGAGCATAGGGATCGATGATTGTTAAGTGATTGTATCGATATGATAAGAAGAGAATGTAGGAAGGAGTATTGGATCGTTGTTGTTGTTTAGGAGATTAAATGAGGCGTGGTAGCGATCGATTGCCGGCACGGTTGAGTGGTGAATAACGTTGGGATCGGTAGTTGGTTCATTTTGATTGGATTTGAAGTTGATTTGTCTTTCAACTTTGAATTTGATGTGGGAGACACTTCACAGATCCTACTATCAAATGTTTGAACTTATTATGTGACTAAATGCACCGCTATCCCACATCATGACCTTAATTTCCAACCATAGGGGCCGATACTGATGTGGAGAAGACGAAGTGGTGGGACCAAAGCCTAAGAGATCGGTGTAGTAGCAAGCATTGGGATCGGTAGTACTTGAGTTGCATAGGGATTGGTGCATTTTTGGTTTTCCTTTTTTATTTGCTGGAAATTTCTTATATGATAGAGATTTGGAGAAGATAATGTATATATTCATATACACGTGTTGATTTTTAGGGATCTGAATGAATGCATATGCCCCTATACGAACTTGAACTCTAATTCTAACTTGAATACTTAGATGCACATGCCCATACATGATTTAAACCTAGACATACGTGAACTTGAACTTATGCACAATTAGGTTCACATGCGTGAACGACCTTTAAACATACATTTCCATAATGAATGCACTTGGATGTACAAGAACACATGCTTGGACTTGAATTGAATATGCTTACTCAAACATGAATTCTAGTAAAAATGCCTTGATCATGAATGACATTTTTCGATATGCCAATAGCCGATTCCAACGCTTAGACAATATTCATAACCCCCGACGTGAAAGCCGGTTGAGACATTCAATGACGACGATTGCTCAAGCCAAACTCTGAAACTCGTCATCACTGTTATTTAATCCTGAACTATATAACATTGCATAACACAACAACGCTCTAAATTACACCTAGCACAGGAGAACGGGTTAATTCATCTAACAATGATAATCTGTTGAATTTGATAGTTATGGGTTATAGACGCTTTGAGCGATAAGCTGCAATGACTGATCAAGCTTATAGGCATGTCGAATCAAATGTCAAGTAGAGTTCGACATTGTGTTGCGTGCAGCTGCATAACTGACTTTTGCCTTGAGTTTGAATCTGCTTGTGTATTCGAGTAATGGCTTTCCATTCAATGTACTTACGATCCTTTGCTCGTCGTTCGGGTTGGAATGATGGTCAATTGCCCATGAGCCTGGGCATCGATTCAATGATTCTACCTTTAGGCGTCCTTTTGGTTGTAGCCTCGAATCATTGTGACCATTAGGCATGGGTCACTGTATTGAGCTGTTGCAGTCAGCTTTTGGATGATCACATTTCGATCCCTAGTCATAGGTTAATAGATGTACTACATGAACCGTCAAATCTTGTCCCAATTGTGCTTATACTCCCGCCTAAGCTCCGAAGACTTAGAGTTGATTGATGAAGGGTCAAGTCACATTCGACTTGATTTTCGCTCGTGTCTCCCAAGTCAGGGGCAAATGTCGATAAGTGGACGGGCAAGTCATGTCCGCTTTAGTTTTATACTCTTTCTACTGAATTTGAGGTCAGAGTTAGTTGATGGAAGGCTGAGTCACACCTATCCTGGATTGTATTCTGGCTTCTCCTTCTCGGGAGTAAGACTTTGATGCTCAGTTGGATTTTGGGCATGAGCTAAGTACTGGATGGTCAATCACATCTACCTTTGGTGCAGATGTCGCCATACTCTGGGCAGGAACTGAAGAATGGTTAGTCTGGTCACATCCATTCCATGATTCATGCTTTCCCTGTCGAATCAAGGAAAAGAACTAAGCGAAGGATAGTCTGATCACATTTTGTGGTTGGTGTGGATTGACATTTACCGCCGATCCGGCGGCACGATATAGAAGGTTTGGATCGATATTGCCCATCGATCCGGTGGTTCGATATAGTCGGTCGCCTGTAACTTCGGAGTCATTCCGACTGGTTTTGTATTAAGGCCTCCTTGCGGTCGTTGCTTGAGTCATAGTGGACATCAAGCCGGAGCTATAGTGAGCTATTGTATTCAGGTTTTAGTAGTTTGTACTCATACCCACAGTCTTGGGTTAGCAGAGTTAGTTCATGGATAGTCGAGTCACATCCTTTTGGGTTTATACTCCTCCTGTCGGGTTCAGGTCGGAGTTGATGAATGAATGGTCGAGTCATGTCCATTCACTGTTTATACTCCTATCCACGCTCCGGGGACCAGAGTTTGTCGATGGGCGGTCAGTCGCACCCATTTGGTGTTTACACTCCAGCTCATGCTCTGGGAACTAGAGTTATCGATGGACGATTGAACCACATCCATTTAATGATATTAGCTCTCTCTTTCAAACCAAGTCTGAGAGTCGATGAGTGGATGGTCGAACCAAATCTACTTGGTGATTTTATACTCCATCTATTAAGGCAAAGATTGGAGTTGGCGAATGAACGATTGAGTCACGTTCATTTGTGGTTGGACGGGCAGTCACATCCATTCAGAATCGGACGGTCAGTCACGTCTGTTTTGTCTAATCTAGCTCTTCCTATCGAATCAAGGAAGAAATTTAGTGTTGTATGGTCGAAGCACATCTGCATGAATTTATGCTATGGGTCCCATGCCGAGGACGAGAGTTGACGCACGAACGGTCGTGTCACATTCGATTTGTACTGGATGATCGGGTCGCATCCGATTTTGTTGATTATACTCTGGTCCGTACTTGGGGAATAGATTTTGTTGACGGGCAGTCGAACCACACCCATTTCAAGTTTATACTATAATCCATACCGGCAGACCAGAGTTAATCGATGGATAGTCGAACTGCGTCCATGTTTTGTTTATACTCCAGTCCGCACTGGAGGACCAGAGTTGGTGATGGACGGTCGAATCGCGTCCGATTTTTGGTTTGGATTTTAGGCTTGTCGATGTTTGGGCATGGCTTGAATAGTTTGATGTACTTCAGGTGCAGGTAAGGTCACGGATGGACGGATCATATCCTCCTCGGATTGGACGGTCGAATCACGTCCAATTTAAGCTTGGGCTCTCAAACTGCCCCTCGCATCCGAGGTAGGAGTCAATGCATGGATGGTCGTACTACATCCACTTCCATTTGGATCCTGTTTTTGTCAAACCTTAGGACTCAGATGAGTGTTCTGGTGAAATTTGAGCTCAAGCAGGGGAGCGGATGTTCGGACCACATCCACTTTGAGTCATGTCTTTGCCCCCAAGTCAGGGGTAAGAGTTGAGAGCAGACTGTCGAGTCACATCCATTTTGGTTTATATTCTTCCATTGGATCAAGGGATAGAGTTAGCTCAGAAGCGGTCAAGTCATGCTCATCTAGTTTCATACTCTTATCCGTGCACCGGGGACCAGAGTTATTCGATGGGTGGTCATTCACACTCGTCTTTAGTTTACACTCTTGTCCACTCTTTGGGGGCCAGAGTTGATCGATGGATGGTTGGACCGCGTCCATTTTTTCATGTTTATACTCCAATCTGCACTCTTAGAACTAGAGTTATATGATGGGTAGTCAGTCACACTCATTTTTATGAGTTTATACTCCACCTGTTGAATCAAGGCGTGCATGAATTGTTGAATGAACGGTCGAGTCACGTTCATTCGTGGAATGGAATTTTGCTCCCCAGCATCGAGGATAGAAGTTGGCAAGTAGGCAGTCAATTCACGTCCACTTGGTGATTGTAGCTCCTCCTGTCAAGTCAAGGAAGGGAGTAAGCGATGGATGGCTAGATCACATCCATGTTTGGGTTGGACGGTCAGATCACGTCCAATTTTCTTCGTACTCCTCTCGGTAGGTCGAGGGAGAGAGTTGTTGGGTGGATGGTCAGGTCACATCCACTTCAAGCTGCAGTCGTGCCCCTGTGTTGAGGGCAGTGGTTGATGAGTGAACAGTCGGTCATGCCTACTTTAGGTCAAGCTTCCAAACTGTCTCCTATGTCTAGGGAAAGAGTCGATGTGTGGACGGCCATGTCACGTCCACTTTTAGTTGAATCCCAGTCCCGATGAGCTTCGGGAGAGGCATAAGTATCTTGGCGAACTTCAAGTACAAGTTGGGGAGTGAATGGTCGTGTCACATCTACTCTAAGTCTTTTTCTAGTCTCCAAGTCAAGTGCGGAGGTTGATGAGTGGACGGTCAGTCACGTCCACTTTATTTTGGAGTTTGATATTGCCGGACTCTGAGAAAAGCATAGATGTTCTATCGGAATTGAAGCACAGAATATGATGTGGATGATTAAGTCATACCCACTTTTTTTTTTTGAGTTCTCGCCCCTAAGCCAGGGGCATATAGTAGCTGATGAGCGGTCGACTCACGCTCATCTTAATGAAACTCCCAATGTTCGATCATCGTCCGTGAAGGTTGTTTGGCGCCTAACTCTGGGTACTTAGTCACTTGCATCGTTTGCATGTAGTTTAATTCAAGTTGGTCATAGTTCACAACATAATTACATTAATATAGAAGTACATGATCGAAGGGCCATTCTATTCGAAGATAGAAATAACAAAGTCTATTTAACGAACTAGTTCAAAGCAAATTGAAATAAATCTTATTGATAAGTGAAGTAGCTTCGTGTGCTCGCTATTCCACTTTGCTCCAGCTCTTCTCAGTTGGAAGTCGACCGTCGACGGTCCAATTGATAACCAAAAGTCTTTATTGGTAAGGGTTGGACGTTCCCTACATGCCATCCTACTGGGCTTTCACATACCACTGAAGCCTTCCTTTTTGGATCAGCTCTTCATCACATCTCGGAGGTGTTTGCAATCGCCAGTGTTATGCTCATATGTCTCATGAAATATGCAATATTTCCCGGATTTCTTCTGGGTTTTGATGGGCTCTCTCGAGGCTAGCTTCCTGTATTGCTCCGAGTCATGAGTCTCCAGGTGGATGTTTTCACTTGAGTCATTCAATGGTATGTATGCGTCGAATTTCGAGATCCTGGGTCGTTTCCTAGAATCCGAGTCCTCATTTAGGGCATCATCATTGCTCCTGTTTTGAACCCCTTCGGCCAACTGACCTACACTATTCTTTTTCTCAGTCAGCTTTGCCTCCTTCTTGTGTAAATACTGGTTTGGATCGTAGTAAAAACGATCCAAGGTGGTAGGAGGTTTTCCAGCTAACCAGCTGCAAAAATCTGTCTTGGGGTCAATTCCCCTTATCAACGCCATCAGTATGGTATTCTCGTTTGGATTTATCACTTCAGTTACAGCGGCATTAGACCTTTGCAAGAAGTCTTTGAGCGGCTCCCCCGGCACTTGGAATAGGTTTGATAGTGGCATTGCATGCTTAGGGTGAGTTGCTTGTATTCAGAATTGCTCAACGAACTTTTGCGCTAGCTAGTCGAACAAGGAGACAGACCTGGGTGGTAGTCGTGTAAACCACATGGTTACTACTTCTTTAAGAAAAGCATCTAGATTTGATTGTGTCTATCGCTCTTGCGGAATCCATGTGTCATTCATATTTCATGAAATGTAGTCCAAGGATGATTTTCCCTGAGCATGCCGGTATGGTTGGCAAGTTCAATTTGCAAGGATACTTTGCACACTAAATGGCTTCAGTAAAAATATTATGGCTTTGGGACTCTCCTTAGTCGTCATCGGTTTGGTTTTGACCTTCTCTTGCGAGTCATAGTGCCATGGTCGCCAAGTCAGGTGTCTAGAAGTTGGTTAGTTGGGAGTAGTCATCATCTACCCTGGAAGCTTGGCCTGGTAATTCATCCTGGTTTGTTCCATATCGCCTTGGTTCTGCAGCTTCTAGGAGTATCGTTTGAGTAACAGTTCCTTGTTTATTCCTTGATGGTGGTCTAGCAGCCGTCGCTTGGTTCCTAATGCTCCAGTCAGTCACGAGGAGTAGAGAGAATGCATCGTCTTCTGGTTAAGTTCTGAATCCAGAACGTAGGAGCTGCATATCATCGTGAGGGAGAAGGGGCCGATCACCAATTGGAGGGATCGATACCTATCCCTAATTTTATTGTCCCAAACTGGGTAAGATCAAAATGGAGTGACAGGGAAGGCCCCATAAGGCTACGTTTAAAATTTCAAGTTGTTTGGAGTTTGTATGCTCGAGTTATGGGCAAAAGAAGATGGATCGGTATTAACGTAACGGTGGTAATTTACTTGGAGTCTAGCCCAAGAGAATTTTCTATTTGCTTAGAGTCAACACATGGTTCGCTTGGAGTCATAGAAATTTGAAGTACTGGGTTGGTGACGAACAATGATTGGAGTCATTTGCATGTTTGCTTGGGGTTCGATGATGAATGCCCCTTAGAGTCAAATTGGGGTTCACTTGGAGAAAATCTTGGTTTTACTCGAGTCTGAATTTAGGTCAGAATTTCCAGAGTTTGCCTCGAGTTCGACTTCGTGTCACTTGGCCAAAAACCTAGATCTGACTTAGGGAAATTTAAAGGGAAGAAAAATAAACTAAGTAAGGGATCGGTACCGATCCCTGAGTTTGCTTGGGGAAAATCTTGGTTTTACCCGGCTCTGACTTCGGGCCAGAATTTCTAGGTTTGTTTCAAGTCAAATGGGTAATTACTTCAGGTCAGACTTTGGGTCAACCCTGGAGTGAGTTTTTCGATGACCATTTCGACTATATTTTCCACGACGACCACTCGTGAATCGACGATGGGAAATCCATGATGGGAAGTACAACTTTGATGATGGATATCTATGCTTCGAGATGCAGAGTAGGTGACGATGAGTCATACTGAGGGAACTGTTAAGGAAGGTTATGAGGACCTTGTTCCATTGGGTTTGTTTCTGCGATTCTGCACGAGCCTCATAGAGCTCTCTCCGCAGCCTCTCTAAATCATCAGTAATGATCACATCAGAAGGGGCCTGCGTACCAAAGACTCCTTGTTGCTCTCCATCGTCAAGAAGAGCGATATCCATGTTCTTCACTACTTTATCAACAGGTCATGAGGAGGTAGCAATGGTCGCTTCCTTCCTAGGAGGCATTGTAGATAGTTTTCTTGTTGGCTTTTTCAAGTCTGAATAGAATATGAAACTTAGTGAAGATGAATCTGGATCTCTTCCTCAGATTTATGCAATTCGACGGTAGAATAGGGATCCATATATGCTGAGAATCACCTTCTCGGTGAAAGCACCAAAATATTTACACAAAAATTGGTCATAAACACTCAATAGAGTTTAATAGAGATTAAATGAAGAATAAAATTAAAACATAGCAGAAAAAGTAAATTAGACACATATTTTTATAGTGGTTCGACAATCTGGGACTACGTCCACTCTATATTTTTATTTTATCTTGTAATTGATTATGATTACAAGAATGTTTGGATCAGCTAGGATCCAGTATTACAAGAATAAAAAATAGTAATGGCAGAGCATCGGCAGTAGAAAAGATCATCCTCCTTATGGAGAATGATCGATGTATTTATAGGGGAAGACGACTGAATATCTTCTTGAAATTTCGCAAGTGGAATCTCATGATGTAGATGAGGTCACCCAAAAACTTTCATGCTCCAACTCCCATATTGAGCGATCAGGGCCGATCGGTCTAGATGACCACTAGGGTTCATGCGATCTCTTACGTAGGTCCATTTTGATGTTGGCTTCATGTTTCTAAAGTTTGTTTGCATAGTCGCCTATATGTTTTTGGAGATATCGATCAATTCCCATTGAATTGAATTGCTGGGCTGATATGATCTGATCCCCTTCCTGTGGGAAGTAATACGATCTGATCCTCTGTCTAGGGAAGTACTACGATCTGATCCCTTGTCTAGGGAAGTAATACGATCTAATTCCCTATCTAGGGAAGTAATACGATCTGATCCCCTGCCTAGGGAAGTAATACGATTCGATCCCCTGCCTAGGGAAGTAATACGATCTGATCCCCTAGGGGAAGTGATAGGTACCGTTCCCCTGCATAAAGGAGGCACTAATCCATACTTAGAATATTCTGGAGAGTCTATCCCTTGGCCTTGCTTGATCGTGGCTTCATATCGTTGTCTGTGCCCGATCTCTAAACTCCATGATCACCTCTCTAGACTACTTACTTTATCTATCATCGAGTCTAACTTGTCCAATCGGTCTGGATATAGTCGGGTCAAAAGGTCGGATAACATATTATCTCTTAACGTCTCCAAAATGAAAAGTTAAAATAGCATAACAATAAATAAAATTCGTTGAAAATCACACATAATCACCAAATTTCTCTATAAAATACCTAAAAATTTGATGGTAGCATAGAAAGATATTATAAACAAATTGTCGATTAATATGGATAACATCATATTTTACAAATATATGTTTAGGTTGACTAAGACTATATAAAACATTAAAGGAGAAATAAATTTACAAAACACATATTTAAACTAAGTTTTTAGAAATTTTTTATAATTGATTACTTTAGGTAGTACAAAACTGCTAAATATAAACTATATATATGTTATGAAAATTTATGGTTTGATATTATTTTACTTTCGGTATAATTTTTCTCACTCCACCTAATTTTTTATATATCTATTTTTAAGAATGGGAAATGGATCAACTTCCTCTAATGGATTATTCATAACAATTAGGGTTATTTGGAACCTAAATATTGATAACTAAAATGTCCTAAAAAATAGTGAAGGAAACTAAATTCATAATGAAACTAACTGAACAAATATAAGGTGAAATTCAAATTTGACATAAAGCTTGAGAATTAAAAACTATGGTTCAACTTTACTTGTAATAAATTTTGCAAAACAAGTAAAGATTCTATGTGTCCATGTGTTTATAATCCAATAACCTTATACAAAATAAATGAAGGAAACTAAATTCATAATCATATTAACTGAAGCAAAAATCATTAGAAAATAAATTCAAATAGAAAACTCAAAGAAATGATCCGAACTCCAAAAATGGAAGAAAGACAACACATTCCACCTTAAATTAAATAAATAGATATATAATAAAATGAAGATCAAACCTCTAAATTGTGTTAAATAATCCGATAAACCATAGGTTTTTAATTTTAAATATTATTTCCATAAGCAGTCAAATCTTAAAATCAATAGGTGGAAACATAGCTATTGGAAAATAATGAAATCATTAAAAAATTAAGGAGAGAACAAAGTGAAGGACTATTAAATCATTCAGCAAAATTCTATTAAGATCAGAAAACCAATGTTGGGCGTGTTCTCACCCAGAAGATCTCAAGACCAAGAAGCTTGATTCATCCAGGCTTGCCTAAACTCCATTCGGCTTCCTACCACTGCCGGACCAACTCCTACTTCCTACCACTACCGGACCAACTCCTACTTCCTACCACTACCGGACCAACCCACTTCCTACCACCGGACCAAGACACTTCCTACCACCGGACCAAGACACTCCCTACCACTGCCGGACCAAGACACTTCCTACCACTGCCGGACCAACTCCTACTTCCTATCACTACCGGACCAACCTACTTCCTACCATTGCCAGACCAACCTACTTCCTACCACTGCCGGACCACCTACCACCGGACCATGACATGCCGAACCAACACATGCCAGGCCAGACCGCATCAGCCCAGGCCCACCAACGGCTATATACATCCCAAACCCCTGCTCCCGACCTCACTCTATAAATAGAGGGGCAGGGGTACAGCAATAGGGACAAGTTTGAGAGCTCACACACGGAGAGAACTTTTCAAACAGCTTTCTTTTACTTGTATCAAAGCTTTGTACTTGTAATCTAAACAAGAGAAGAGAAATAACATATAAAGTGGACGTAGGCACATTCTGGCTGAACCACTATAAATCTGCGTGTCTTTTTACAGTTTAGCCCCTGCTTTTCATATATTTGCATAAATCACCCAAACCACTAAGAACAACATAAGATCTACTAAATCATACGGCTTTGAGGTGTTTGTCCATTTTTTGTGCAAACATTTTTGGTGCTTTCACTGAGAACTAGAAGCTCGAAGCTTCAGCTTCATCCACTTAACATTTTTCCTAACAGCGTCGTTCGCCACTTGGAAAACATGCCTCCCAAATAGAGAAAAGATGTTAACAAAGAAAAAAACATCGCATCCAGCAGTCTTCCAGATCCAGCTGTCACGAATCAAGTAAATCGTCCTCCTCCAACAGCAGTACCAAATGAAGGACATGCTAATCCGACCACTCCTGCCACAGAACAGCCCGCAGCAATTACTAGGGCAGATTTAGACAGAGTTGTGGTTGAAGTAACTAACCGCTTCACATCCCAGCAGGAAGCCTTGGCGGACCATCTCATGTCATGCTTAAGGGATGCTGAAGAGTCCAACCGCAACACTGAATCATGGGGCGAGTCCCAGTCTGGAGGATCTCAGAGACAACAAAGGTCTTTCTTCTTCGAAGGAGCTAACGGCAGAAGTAGCCATGGTAGGAGCCGAGATCGAGCCCAGCCCGAAGTTAGGCCTGAGGAAACGTTTAGTACCGAACCCAACGGGGAAGGTACCAGGCGAAGGTCAACTGTAGCTGAGCCTGTCATACTGCCTAACCACGGAAACGCCAGTGAACGGGGCCGAGCTAGAGGCCAGCCCGAAGTTGGACCCGAGGAAGTGCTTAGATCAGAACCCAGCAGGGGAAGATCAAGGCAAGGGCCAACTGTAGCTGACCCTAGCATGCTCCCAGAAGATCAAAGGCAGCCACTGGAAAATATGAGGAATGATAGACGGTACCATCCCTACAGGCCATCTGGACGGAATCAATCCCACAGAACAGAACCAAACTCATTTCTATCTGCTCCAAATTCTGATGAAAGGATGGCACGCTTATTCAGAGAGTGCGTCCAACGGGAGCAAAGAGATCGAGGGATAGGCGCTAGGGTAACCGGCCCTTTCGCCCGCAATATCGAAATTGCTATCACCCCTCGAGAATGGAAGATGCCAATAATGGAACCTTACAAAGGAACCTCCGACCCCGTTGTACACTTATAGAGATAAACACAACATATGCTCATGAGTGGAGCGACAGAGGGAGTACTGTGCAAATGCTTTCCACTCTTCTTAGCAGATCTCGCTACCTCTTGGTTCTGTCATCTACCCCAGGGATCCATCAGCTCGTGGGAAACGTTGAAAGAAAAGTTTATCAGTCAGTTCCGCATTCATGTGGAACAACCTAAGGACGCTTATTCCTTATCCAGCATCAAACAGAAACCTGGAGAGAAACTGCAGCAATACCTAACCCGATTCAATGCCGCAGCAGCCGCAGTCCAAGATGCCGATGAGAAGCTTATCCTAATGGCCCTCTGTAGTGGTGTGCATCCGGACACTAAATTTGCTAGAAGATTGACAAAAGAAAAACCAGCTACTTTACCCGATTTCTTCCATGAAGCCGGGAAATATATGAGGCTTGAGGATGCTGCCGTTGAGGGGCAGTCAGGACAGCAAAATAAGGCAACTCACAGCAACGCCCCTGCTGTGGCAAGGGACGTTCGAAGAAATGATTCCAGAGACAATGCTGGGGGCAAGAGGGGAGAAAAGCGCCTATATCGGCCAGGACCGAGATTCGACACTTACACTCCTTTGAACGAGACCGTCGAAAATATCTTCCTTGCCACCCAAGGCGAAGTTAGATACAAACGCCCACCATACAAGAAGGAATCAGATAACGTGCAGAAGTCTGGAAAGTTCTGCCGCTTCCACGAATCTCACGGGCATGATACCAATGAATGCCATCATCTCCGGGACTTGATTGAGGAACACATCAGAAGGAAGAAACTGGAACGCTATGTAAAAGGTCAGGACAGGACTCCAGCTCCTGCCAATGAGAACCCAAGGCTACCCTCACCGGAGATCGGCAGAGGAAACCGCAACACTAGCGGCTCTAGTCAAGAGAAGATAGTGGTCCATACCATCTCGGGAGGACCGCACATCGCAGACAGAAGCTGGAAAGAGATGGAAAGTCGCTTAGAGACACTAAAGACTGTGTCAATTCGGTTATGGAAGAGCGCCACCGGAAGCGGAAAGAAAGTGATGACATCACATTCGGTAAGCGTGACCTAGAAGGAAGGCAATACCCTCACATGGATCCCATGTTTATCTCTTCCCGGCTCGGTCCCGCCGAAGTCTACCGAATCCTAGTAGACACTGGAAGCTCAGTAAATATCCTGTTCAAACATGCATTCGACAAAATGAAGCTATCAATGAAGGATGTGTCTCCCTGCGATAAACTGCTACACGGTTTCACTGGGGATGCAAAGATGCCCCTCGGGCAACTGGACCTTTTTGTTGAAATTGGAAGCCATCCCCGCTCCGTTGTACGAAAACAAACATTTGTGCTGATAGAAAACCACTCGGCCTACAACGCTTTCCTAGGAAGGCCAGCCTTGTCTGACTTCCAAATTGTCCTGGCCCCATGGTGCTTGAAGATGAAATTTCCAACGGACAATGGAGTAGGGGAGGTAGAGGGAGACCAGGATGTTGCTCGAGACTGCTATGTAACTGAACTTCGCTACAACCATAGGAAGGATAAAGGGAAGAGTGTAGAGGTTGCCCTCTGCACAAAAAGTTTGGAAGCATAGCAACTAAAGAAAGCCCCTCCTCTTCGATATACCAACGATCCTTTCAATGAATTAGACCCCAGGGACAAAGAGGAGGAGGCCACCGCCGAGCCCGCTGAGGCTATGGAATTTGTATATGTAGACAAACATGACTCGAGTAGACTATTGAAAATTGGGTCCCAACTAAAAGCAGAGTTGAAGGAGCAACTCATTGACTTTCTCCGCCACAACTTGGATGTATTCGCATGGTCACACGCTGATATGACCGGAATCTCCCCCGACGTAGCATGCCACGTACTAAACATTGATCCTACCAAGGCGCCCGTAAAACAAAGAAAGAGAAGTATGGGGGCAGAGCGATCGGCAGCCCTCGATGAAGAAGTAAGGAATCTACTCGCCAATGACTTCATACGAGAAGCCATCTACCCGGAATGGATCGCTAACCCGGTACTAGTGAAGAAGGCTAATGGGAAGTGGCGAACATGCATTGACTTCTCCAACCTAAACAACGCCTGCCCAAAGGATTGCTTCCCACTTCCCTGAATCGACCAACTTGTAGACAGCACAGCCGGGCACGAGCTCTTATCTTTTATGGACGCATACTCAGGGTATAACCAAATTCCTATGCATGCTCCCAACCAAGACCACACTAGTTTCATCACCGACCGGGGTTTATACTGCTATAAGGTAATGCCTTTCGGACTTAAAAATGCAGGAGCCACCTACCAACGCCTCGTCAACAAGATGTTTGCAGGGCTAATAGGGCAAACTATGGAAGTATACGTGGATGACATGCTGGTAAAGTCAAGGAAAGCCGACGATCACGTAAGCCACCTAGGCAAGATGTTTCAAGTACTTCGCCAGTATGGAATGAAGTTGAATCCTCTAAAATGCTCCTTCGGAGTATCATCAGGAAAGTTCTTAGGATTCATCGTCCATGCCAGAGGGATTGAAGCAAACCCTGAACAAGTCCGAGCGCTAAGGGATATCAAGATACCTTCCAATCGAAAGGAAATGCAAAGCCTGAATGGAAAAGTGGCCGCCCTAAGCCGGTTCATCTCCAAAGCAACGGACAAGTGTGTCCCCTTTTTCGAAGCTCTAAAGAAAGACAAAGGAAAGTTCGAATGGACCGACGAATGCTTGACCGCTTTCCTTAACTTAATTGAACACCTCCAAAAACCACCGGTACTCTCGACTCCAAGTGAAGGCGAAGAATTATACCTATACCTTGCTGTGTCATCTCACGCCCTGAGCGATGCCTTGGTAAGGGAAGACAACCGCACGCAGCGGCAAGTTTACTTCGTCAGTAAGAGGTTTACGGGGGCAGAAGTCAGATATCCTAAACTTGAGAAGCTAGCATACTGTTTGCTAATCACATCACGGAAACTGCGTCACTACTTCCAGTCCCATTCCATCAAAGTTCTGACCGATCAACCACTGAGGCATGTACTCCATCGTCCCGACACTTCTGGGCGACCACTTAAATGGTGCATTGAACTAAGTCAGTATGATATCACCTATCACCCTCGCACCGCCATCAAGGGACAAGCCATGGCTGATTTCATTGCAGAATTCACTACCAACGAAGATAAGGAGCAATTGGAAATAGCAGAAGATATCAAGTGGAACCTCTTTGTGGATGGTGCATCAAACGAACAAGGCTCGGGGGCAGGTGTGGTAATAATCACTCCCAGGGGAAATAAGCTGCACTATGCTATAAGGTTGGAGTTCGCTGCCACTAACAACGATGCAGAATATGGAGCAGTGATAGCTGGATTAGAACTGGCCATAGAAATCGGAGCCAATTCTTTGCGTCTTCATAGCGATTCTCAACTTATTGTTAATCAAATACTAGGAGAATTCCAAGCTCGAGAAGAACGACTCATAGCATATTTAAAGAATACCAAGTTACTTCTCAGCCGATTGGACCACTACTTAGTCAAACACATCCCTCGGGAAGAGAACCAAGAGGCCGACGGATTGGCAAAGCAAGCAAGTGTGAGAGACATCGCCATCTTCGGGGCAGTAACCATCTCAAAGAAACTGGCCCCAAGTTTTGAGCAAGTGAATCTGATAGCTGCAACCGAAGAAGCAACTTGGATGACTCCCATCCGAGACTACTTACAAAGTGGCGCACTACCCAACGGGCGTAACGAAGTCAAGAAAATCTTGAGGAAAGCTTCCCGCTACACAATACAAGAGGACACCCTCTATCGGCGCGGCTTCTCAAACCCCTTATTAAGGTGTGTCACTGGAAGGGAAACCAAGGAAATCTTATCCAACATTCATCAAGGAAGCTGTGAGGATCACACCGGAGGGCAAACTTTAGCAAAAAAGATACTCCGATATGGATATTTCTGGCCCACCTTGAGCAAGGACGCCTTAGATTTCGTCAGAAAATGTGACAGATGCCAGAAGTTTGCTAAGATTCCACGGCTACCAACAACTGAGATTACTCAAATGACCAGCCCTTGGCCCTTCGCAGTATGGGGAATTGACTTAATCGGTGAACTGCCAATGGGCCGAGGCGGGGCCAAATATGCTATAGTGGCAGTCGACTATTTCACCAAATGGGTGGAAGCAGAACCCCTGAATAAAGTATCTTCGGCAAAAGTTATTAACTTCTTGATCAAAAATGTTCTGTGCAGGTACAGAGTCCCGTTCAAAATTATATCAGACAATTTACTTCAGTTTGACAGCGAGGAGTTTGCCAATTGGTGCCAAGGGCATGGAATTCACAAAAGCTTCTCATCCGTAGCTTATCCCCAGGCAAATGGACAAGTCGAAGCCGTCAACAAAATTCTGAAAACTCTAATAAAAAAGAAGCTCGAAAAGTCAAAGGGTGCTTGGGTAGATGAACTCCCTACGGCACTGTGGGCCTATCGCACATCTTTCAGAACATCAATGGGGCACACTCCTTTCTCTTTGGCATACGGATCGGAGGCTATGCTCCCAGTTGAAACCATCGTGCCTTCCCACCGTAGGACCCACTATAACCCAGAAGAGAATGAAGAACTCCTTCACATGTCTTTAGATCTAATTGAGGAGAGAAGAAATGATGCAGCCCTCAAAGTAGCAGCCCACAAGCAAAAAGTGGCAGCACACTACAACTCCAAAGTCAAGCATCGTACCTTGCAAGAAGGAGATCTTGTCCTCAAGCGAATCTTCCCTCGCCCCGGAGCACTGGATCCAATCTGGGACGGACCATATGTAATTCATAAAGATCTCCACAATGGAGCTTATATTTTGTCAACAGTGGACGGAGAGGTGTTCCAGAGGGCATGGAACATCCAACACCTCCGTCGATACTTTTCTTAACTTGTACTGCCCATATAAAGTGAATTAACAAAGAGAATCAGTGGACGTAGGCATTTTCGTGCCGAACCACTTTAAAAAAAACCTTGTCTCTTTTTAACTTGTTCCTTTGTATCTTGGCTGCTTGTTAACTTTATCCTTTTCTGTTGAACAAAATCCTGAGCATACAGCATTTTCCATTCAGAACACTCCACAGCGCAACTTCACCTGGACAAGACCTAACAGGTACTATGCGAATCTATGACCTCGCCAATGAGACACTTTTGCTCCAGCATCCCTCTGTTGCGGTTAACTTATTGCTCGCGACGGCCCTAAAAGCCAACTGTAATGAGCCGATTATAAGCCATCGAGAAGGCCGACTATAGCCGAGGCAGCTCATTACGGCGTTCGGCTCGCCGGCAACTGTGAACCGACTATAAGCCCCAACATAAGGTGTGGCTAGCCAGGGGCAGTTCACGGTTGACGATCGGCACCCACGCTAGCCGGCCATAGTAAATCGAATAATACCCACGATTACGGGCCATAATGGCCCGGGTAGTTACTGTGCGCGATCTCGGCTCCGATGTGTCTTAAGTGCGGCTGTGGTAAAAAAGAATTAACTCCCCGCGGAGGCATAAGATGAGTGACAAATGTCTCCAAGACCCACAGCTAGGGAAAGTGACTACAAAGCCCGTTTGCCACGAACTTAAGCACATCGAAGGCCTTCCGTGATTGGAAGTTTTACTTTTTCACATATTTCAATTTTACTTAAGAAACTTTTCGCCTATCCTCTGTAACAATCCCTGAAGTACAGGACACAGAACAGGAGACACTCACTAATAGAAGCAGATACTCACAGCAAGATACTGGACCGCATCCCTTACTCGGTCACACAAGACATTCAAAGCTGCCATCTACCAGCAAAATATAAAGGGCGGTATTTCCTTCTTTCATATGTAAACACATGACTATAATTTATTCACACCTCACGCTAACATTGCAAGTCATGAAATTATGTTTTAAACAAGAACCCGACATCAAACACAATTTAATTACAAGAATATGCATAGCTATGTTTCTCATACAACGTGTCAAAATAGCAAGAAACATTCAAAAGACGACAGAATCAGCTTAAGTTAAAAATTACACGTCAAGAATGATGCTATTTATTACAAGTAGCATAGTTACAACCTAAGAGTTACGTTACTATTTTAAGACTAACATATACAACAATGTCAAGTCTCCAAAAAGATTTCCAGGTCCAATCAAGAAGCCGGTTGCGTCGGAGTCTTATCCTTGTCATGTTGCCCACCTGCCCGGTCAGAGAAAGTATTCATTAGCGATAAGCAACCAAGTTAACAGAAGGACTAGAAAGGAAGACTTACCAGCATCTGCTCCTTGATCATCGTGATCATCATCCTCCACTTCCACACCTGCCTCCTCGGCTGCAAGCAACCGCATGCCCTCCTTCACCGCCACTTTCTCCTCCTTGGTAAATTGGGCGGTAACCACATCCATCCTGAAGACCACTCCACCCTCCTTATCCGCCTCAGCCTTGGCCTCCTCTAGAGCCCTGAGATAGATCCTAGCCATAACCCGGGGGTAATCATCCATCCAAGACAAGTTACCCTGCCTCCGAGTATGGAAGTACATATCCTGGAGCATCCCATCCATCATCCCCTCGTTCTCCTCAAACTCCCTCATTCGGACATCAGAAGCCCGCAGCTTCGCAACGGCAGCATCCCTCTCCGATCGATACCGTAGACGGTCAGCTTGAAGGGACCTCTTCATCGCCTCCAACTCCTCCTTCAACTTAGCCTGGGCAAGCTCCGCGGCCTCAAGTCTCCCCGATAGTTCCTCTACCCGCTCGAGGTCCGCTTGCCGAACCTCATCCACTGTGGCAATGGCCATGTCAACCCGCTCCTTACAGACGGCCTCCATCTTCCGCAACTCTGCCCTACTGGCCTCTTCCATAGTCTTCCTCAATTGTCTGGATGCGGACTCATGCTGAGAGATTTGGATGGCTTGGTCGGCAAGTTGCTTAGCCTGGTCGAAAACCATCAACCGTAGCCGAATGTTGGCGCTCCCTATCTCTTCCCCAGCCTTGACCAGTCGGGCATGATGCCCCATCAATTTCTTGGTCTCCTCAGCAACCCGGTCAATATTTGCCTTAGCCTCATCCCCCAGAGTTACAACCCGGGTAGTAAGCAAATCAAGATCCAGGGATTTAGCCTCGTCAAGCACCCGTACCATAGGATTGCGAGGGAGAAGATGCTCACCAGTAACCTCGTCGAAGGAGATATCATGAGAGGCCGGATCAAGGTCTGGATGACTCGCGAACGGATTGCGAACTAAGCCCGGGCGATCTATCGGGGTGAAGGTTGGATTCTCAGACGGATGAGGGGAAAGCCTAAACTCAGTATCCTCCTCCGTAATATCGTGAACAGGCTGGAGTGAAGCCGGAGGACCAGGAAGAGATTCAGACGTAGATTGACTCCTCTTCTTCTTGTGTGTATCTTCTTCAATAACTCCAAGAAGAGTACGATAGCCGACTACGTCTCCAGGACGGCTAGTAGGAGGCTTCGGCTTGGCGGAAGCTTTGAAGAGTTTGTATTGTTCGAGCCTGTGCCGAAGATCTGAGGTCTTGACCGTTTTGCCCGCTCCTGGAATGAAAATCAAATGTCACCAACATGTATTGAGCCATCATTCAAGAATTAAAAAGAGTAAAGAGAAACTCACCTTGAACCGTAGAAGTTGCCTCAGTAGAGGCACTCCCGGAAGATAAATCTACACCGGTCCCAACCTTATCAGCTCTCTTGGACTTCTCCGTTTCCTCCAAACCTTCAAAGGCCTGGCGGAAAGCGTCATCCGTCCACTCTTGCATCTCTCCTACTTGCCCAGAAGACAAAGCTTCGGTACCATCACCACCTTGTCCTTTGCCACCATCATCACCATGACAATCACCGTCACCTTCTCCACCGCTTCCACTCTCCGCCTCACCTCCTTCATCCTCGCCTTTTTTCCCCTCCACTTTATCCTCCTCCTGAACATCTGGATGTGTGCTGGGAGAGGGGCCATCAGACTTCTTGAGTTTCTTCCCCCCAGCAACTGGATGCGCAGAGAAGGGTCTCCTTTTACTGCTCTTCGCCGTGACCCCTTCTTTAGCTTGGGCAGCCTTCTCTTCGGCCGTGTCCCTCTGCTTGGCCACGGACTGCTGTGGAAGGATCAAGTTATGCTCCAAAAGTGTAGCGTTCCTGATCAGGTAGGCAGCCGACCTATCTCTCCCAGTAATAGCTTCTATTTCTGCTGCCGTCTGAACCAGGCGGTCATTCTCCACGACCGCAAAACCACCTGTCGCTAGCAAAAAATAAAAGCACATAAGAAAGAGTATTGCAACCAGAATGGGGGTTAAAAATAGAGATTTGACTTACATCCGGAGGTGAAACGCCGAATAGAAACGGAATCATCTCTGACAAAGAACCATTCCTTCTTGAACATACTGTATTTGGAGTATAAATCTAGGACCGGCTTAAAGGTTACGGCCGATTCCAAGCTGATGTAGGGAGACCCCTTCTTGTAGCCTCTCAAGTTATACAAATACCGGATCTCCCGGTTGGAAGGAGGACGCCCATATCTCCTCTGGAAGATGACGAAGAGACTCACCAGAATGGCATAAGAGTTGGGCTGAAGCTGGAATGGAGCTACCTTTAGATATGTGAGAAAGCTGACTGCCTAGGCATTGAGAGGCGGGATGGCACCACACATACAATGGTATCTGCTGTAGGCAAAATATCCTTTGGGAGGATCATACGGCATCACTCTCGCATTCGGCAATAACATGCGTGCTCGGTCGATCCCGAAAGAGCGAGATATAACATCGAGTTGCTCGCCCTTGAGTAAGCTAGGGAAGCAATCAGGAGGCGAGTTAAGAAGTTCCTGAGAACCATATCCATCCACTAATGATCTCGGGGTGGGCCCGTGACGAACAAGTCCTGGCTGAGCTGGGGGCACGGCGGAAGGCTCTTCTCTATCATGAGATCTCTTTTTCTCGGATTGGGTTTCCACTCTTTGAGACATTTATCTGCAAACACAAAAAAGCACGTTGTTAGAGCGAAGGATGCAGAAGTAAAAAACAAGCAAGTCTATATAAAGTCCATCCAGTACAAAAGTCCGTCCGGTAAAAAACTCATCTGGCATTCTCAACTAAAAAACTCATCCGGCATTCTCAACTAAAAAACTCATCCGGCATTCTCAACTAAAAAACTCATTCGGCATTCTCAACTAAAGTTCATTCGGTACGTAGGACACACAAGTTTCATTCGGCGAATACCACGCAAAGCCATTCGGCGAAGGGAAGTTAAGTACCTGATTCGGCAAGCTAAAGTGGTTTGGCAGTAGGGTAAAATCTGATTCGGCTATGTGACTGATTTGGCTCGGCTGTCTCATTCGTTAGAAGGTAGCAGAAGCCCTAGGCCCTTATTTATAGGCGAACATAGACGACCGGACCGGCTGATTCGGCGAAAGCATCCAAGCTAACGTCATTGGTTTTAAAACAAAGCACGGCATATACCGGCATATGCCCCACTTTGGGGGGCAAATGTTGGGCGTGTTCTCACCCAGAAGATCTCAAGACCAAGAAGCTTGATTCATCCAGGCTTGCCTAAACTCCATTCGGCTTCCTACCACTGCCGGACCAACTCCTACTTCCTACCACTACCAGACCAACTCCTACTTCCTACCACTACCGGACCAACCCACTTCCTACCACCGGACCAAGACACTTCCTACCACCGGACCAAGACACTTCCTACCACTGCCGGACCAAGACACTTCCTACCACTGCTGGACCAACTCCTACTTCCTACCACTACCGGACCAACCTACTTCCTACCATTGCCGGACCAACCTACTTCCTACCATTGCCGGACCAACCTACTTCCTACCACTGCCGGACCACCTACCACCGGACCAAGACATTCCGAACCAACACATGCCAGGCCAGACCACATCAGCCCAGGCCCACCAACGGCTATATACATCCCAGACCCCTGCTCCCGACCTCACTCTATAAATAGAGGGGCAGGGGTACAACAATAGGGACAAGTTTGAGAGCTCACACACGGAGAGAACTTTTCAAACAGCTTTCTTTTACTTGTATCAAAGCTTTGTACTTGTAATCTAAACAAGAGAAGAGAAATAACATATAAAGTGGACGTAGGCACATTCTGGCTGAACCACTATAAATCTGCGTGTCTTTTTACAGTTTAGCCCCTGCTTTTCATATATTTGCATAAATCACCCAAACCACTAAGAACAACATAAGATCTACTAAATCATACGGCTTTGAGGCGTTTGTCCATTTTTTGTGCAAACAACCAATAAGACCAATTAAAAAATTATTTGGAATGAATCCTTAATTTGATTCAGATGGGGAATGCAGTTTTTTGAACTATTTTATAAATATGAAAATGAATATTGGAAAAGAGAAAATTGTGATAAAATAGAAATGTGATGGAGAAAAAGTTAATATGAATAATAAACTAAGGAGTTCCAAAAACATTGCATTGAAAGTGTGGAGAAGAGAAAGAAATCCACTACTATATTATAAAGGTATAATTAAGGTTAAGAGTGTGGTGAATGGAATAATAATGTTGCAAAGGGATATGTGAAATAAAGAGTTAAAACGATAGAAATTATAATCTTGTTCTTAATATTATGAGAGAGAAAAATAAAAATGGTCAACAATCGAACTTGTATCTATATAATAGAAAAAATTCTTTTGTAAAATAGCATCAAGCATATCAATAAACAACAGATAAACTTAAGCATAAGTAATCTTCCATTAGAACACATTCCTTTAGAAATCAAATCATACCTACCACACTTCAAGGTAGACATGTCATCTAATATGTTATCCTTCACATGATAGAATAAAGATCATCAATATAAAAGAATATCTAAAGCAATCAAAACAAAGGATAGAAAGTTCAAACCATATTATTCTACACCAAGAAAACTATTATATGTACTTGAGAACTGGAAAAAATGAACTGGGACACAAACGATAGTGGAGACATTATAAAACAAATGAATAGATACAAAAATGTAATAGACAAGAGTTGGTGAAGAACTGATATAATAATGTAATAAATTCTAAAATAAATTAAAAACATGTGGATTGGAGTTACCATGAAAGTTGAATCAAAATCTCTTTCCATTTATTTATTTTGACATTTCAATGAACAAATTACGTACAACTAAAGAAAAGCAAGCACATTAACTTTTTTGGAAGAACGTACCTTTTAACTTGATTTTTCTAATCACGATTCTATAAAAATGATCACTTATTAGAGACTAAGCAATGTTTTATTTTACATAGTAACATTCAAAAGAAGTCAATCCTAATCCTGAAATGACCCTCCTATTTCCACCCTAATTTCATAAGGATTTTTTTTTTAGAGATGATATGTAGATATATCATTCATTACAAATATATTTTCCCAGGGTCATTTTCTTTATCCAATAAACAAAATTTATCCAGGATCTTTCACAATATAAAAATATTGTTTTTAAATCTAAATCATTCCTAACATACATATATGAAGATATCTATGTTATATTCTACTAGAATCAGAGTATGATAATATGTAAGTAGAAATCCTTTTAAATCTATTAAAATGTGATAATTCCCTTTTAAAAGATTAATTATTGTATCCTGATTTTTGACCATAGAATCCACTGGAAACATGTACTTCAGTCTGTTATTCTAATTAAGAAATGATCAAGTATTAATCAGTGGAAAGCAAGCTTTTAATATGGATGATTGTGTTAAAGTCTGTATAGTATCAAACTCAGGCTAAAAGAAAGTGGATCATAAGTGAACACAAGCAACATCTAGGCGTAATGGAAACGCGCCTAACTTATATATGAGAGGTCACGAGTTCGAGTGCTATGCTGGTCGGTTCAAACACAATTTTTCTTTTTTTCTTTTTTTCCTGTATGGTTTGAAATCTGATATCTACCTATATCTGCACATATATATACTTAATTTCATCCTATAATCTAACATACAAAACAAAATTTCTTGCTTTATTATTTTTAAAACCCTTTCCTACAATTGTTCTAGGAATTTATGTTTATATTTTTGCCCAAATATCAACATGTACACAGATATACATGTATATGTCAATATCTTTGCTCATTTTCCAGAAAACTGGGTTCAAATGGTTCCTTGCTTCATTGAATTGAAGTGAACAATTTGCCTGACCTATGGTCTAACCATATGGTTAATCTGACCATTCTTTTATTTTATTTTACAAACCAGAACCTACCTAAACTTCAGAGTATATGGAGTGTTGCCAGGTTTTGTTTGTTCAAACCAGTTTACATTGCTTATCTGTCTTAAACTTTTAAAGATGATTGTGGTGAAACAATTGCTAAATGTACTAAGCTTTTGAAATGCATTTTTATTTTCAAAATACAATCTATCATGATCAACCAATACATCATTTATTTGAAGCTGGTTAACTCATGTATCCTGTATCTGCTACACACTAGTTCAAAGCAATGGAGATACCATTCATTGCATTCTGTCTGAAGCCTTTAAAAACATTTTACTTTTCTCAATACGATTCAGAAATGAATTCAAACTTATTTATAAAGCATTTCAGTAAAAAGGAAACTAAAATCCTTATAAGTTTACTTCTAGCTAAATCCAGATTTTATTCTAAAACTCAGTGCTCTGTTTTGTCTCAAGATTAACTAATACATAATATAAATTGTGCATAACAGTAGCTCACCTACATATGCATATTTCTTTTCCAAACATCCATATCAATACTTAAGATCATTTCCTTGTTTCCTACTCAGATATTTCTTTAAGATTTTAAACCTTAGTTCATAACAATATATTTAACATGATACAACTAGTCCATCTAACCATAATAGAATTCATTACATGACTGGAAATCTTAGAAACATAAGATTTTTCCTGAATACATGCAGATATAATCAATTTAGGCTCTTATTGAAACTAGCTAGCATGTTCATTCACTCCTCCATAATAGCCATAACTTCATTTTTACTTAGTGCCTGGGTTACCTGAAAGAGCATGAGTGGCTGCCTCATTTTAAAATGAGACACCCCATATGCCATGAGCAAACAAGGGTCAGATCTATGATCTGGTATGAGTAACATCAATACATTCATGATATTAAGCAATAGAGAATATAAGAGCACCAATTAGTTATTTAAGCTAATTCCTGCAATCAATTACTTTAACATAGTATAATTAAGTTGACTCAGGTATGATATATTCATTTATCATTCTTACACTTGCATACATAATCATGCAAACATAATTATCTATTTGCAACAATTGCATTCACTGGAACCATCTTGGTTCCATACCATTCAACCTAAGAAATATCCATATTCCTATTTCTTCATTTACAGGTTGTATAATTCAATTTAAATCCCTGCCTCATCTGCTATTAAGGAATCACAGGGACACATTGCAATGAACTAATTCACATCATTGCACAAAGATCTCAGGGCTTAAACAAACCATGTGCCAACTTGCATACTTCAAATATGACAAGCATTCCAGCAGCCTTCTTGGCCTTCCCTTCCCTAGTTTATTTACTAGTGTATTGACTTAAATCCTATCATCAAATATGCTAAGTGAACATATCACTGCAAGCATGGAAACATCCATAATCTTTCCTAGCATAATTCTCCTCAGAAATAAGCAGACAGTTATTTTCCTAAATGGGGTCAATATGTCTTGATCTTAGTAAAATATAAGAATATTTTCAACTGTAAAAAAAAAGAGGCATGGCATGTTCTTTTTATATTGATCTGCAAGCCTTTATGATTGATTCAGATTCAGGATCTGGTTCAATCATAATTTTAGCTTGTGGGTTTCTTCCTTTTTTTTTGATTTGATTAAGGGCTCAGCACTTAGAAAATTTCTATTGCACCCTTAACATTTTTCTTTTCAAGCCTCAGCACTTATACCAAGTATAATGCAGCTCCCAACATTTTTGTAAAGTTTCCATGCCATAAATCTATAACAGTTGAGAGTATTCTCTATATAATTTTATGATCCTAGACTTTAACATTTTTGAGTAAAAATGAAACAGTATGGTACACATCCAAAGACAAATGTCTCAACAAAGCAAAGATCACCAAAAAAAATCATCCATATTAAATCATATCAGATTTAAAATAAGACATCCAAAAAGCATTGATGAAATCATATACATCAAAACCAGAAATATATATAAATGGCAATAAAAAGTGGCTGCCTCATCTCAGGTCTTAATGCCATGAACTCAGTGAGGTTACTCACCTAAATATTTCCTCTTATTAATCCAGAAAATCCTTGTATGAGTGTTTTCTTCTTCCTTCCAATATTTTCTTCCTTTCTTATTTTTTTGTGCAGCTCGGGGTAAAAATAATTCTACTGGCTAAACTGCCTATTTATATGCATTTTTTTCCACTAGGGTTTTGTTAAAATAGAATTCCATTTCTGTCCTGGCTAGCATCATGCATTTTTCATTCATAATACCCCGGCCATATTAACCAATTTAAAGGCTGCATTTTCTTTCTTTTACTTTTCAGAAAATGGCCACTCACCTAGTCATGTTAAAAGTGTGACTATCCTATTTTATATTTTAATTATTCCTGAGAATTCCCTTTGCTATTTTTGCCTACACAAGCATATTGACTTGTATCACATTTCATGTCATTTTAATGTTATAGTTTCACTTGCTTATATATATATATATACTTTTCAGTACTTAAAAATGTATATTTGTATACATATCTTATCTAGGCTTATTTAATTCCTCTTTAATTTCAGAAATATATGCACCTATATGTATATAAGTTTACAAATCCTTATAACATATATATATGTGTAATTTTCTTTTCTGGGTTTTAAATAAAATTTGTTTACTGATTTAAAGTGAAACTTATTTTTCTTATTTTCCAAGATGATCCATGTAATTCCAGAAATCAAATATCCATGTTGCAAAATCATGTTTGTATTGCTTTTTAATTCTTGTTTTAAATCCAAGAAATCTGGAGTTCTTCCTTGTGCCATTTCAGTGTGCACGTGCACACATATACTTGCACACTATTTATTCCAACAATTTCACCATATTTAAATCTAAATATTTCAAAAATTAAATCATTTTACAAAAATGATTTTTCACAAAATTTTGGGGTATTACATTCACCCCTCCTTTTAGGAATTGTGTCCTCACAATTTTTCTAACATTTATATCAAGCATCATTTCCTTTTCTGAAAACTTATCAAACATATGCATAAGCAAACAAATTCAACCATATCAATCATGCATAACAAAAAATTTCCAGAAAAAAAAATTACCTTTTAATTTGCAAAAAGCTTAGGGTAATCCATTCTAATCTTATCCTCTAACTCCCATGTGCAGTCATTAGGATCACTACTCCACTGGATCTTAACTAGTTTCAAGGTTTTGTTCCTTAATTTCTTTTCTTCCTTGGCTATAATCCCCACTGGTTCTTTTTCATAAACCAAGTCAGGATTTATTTGAATTTTGGTAGGCTCTTCCAAAATGTCTTCTTTATCATGTACCCATCTTCTAAGTTGGGACACATGAAAAACATTATGCATTGCTTTCATTTCCTCTGGTAGTTCTAATTTGTAAGCCAATGAACCAATTCTTTCCAGAATTTTATAGGGTCCAACATACCTTGGTGTAAGCTTACCTTGCTTGCCAAATCTCATGACTTTCTTCATAGGTGAAATCTTGATGAAAACAAAGTCTCCCACTTCATATTCCACTTGCTTTCTCTTCCTATCTGCAAATTTATTTTGCCTATCTTGAGCTGCTGCTATTCTTTTTCTTATTAACCCAATTTTCTCTGTAGTTTCTTTAACATATTCAGGTCCAAGAACAGCCCTTTCTCCAGTCTCTACCCAGCATATAGGTGATAAACATGGCTTGCCATATAAGGCTTCAAATGGTGCCATCCCTATGGTGCTTTGGTAACTGTTATTGTATGTGAATTCAGCTAGATGGAGGTGGTCTTCCCAGTTGCCTCCAAAGTCCAGTGTACATGCTCTCAACAAATCCTCTAAGACTTTGTTCACCACCTCAGTTTGACCATCTGATTATGGATGGTAGGCAGTGCTTAAGCACAATTCTCTCCCCATGGCCTCTTGAAAACTTTTCCAAAACCTTGAGGTGAAGATGGTATCCCTATCACTCACAATGGTTTTGGGTATGCCATGCAACCTTACTACCTCTTTCATGAATATTTGAGCCAATTTTGGAGCATTTCTTTCTGTTTTAACTGGGATAAAATGTGCTACCTTAGTTAGCCTATCCACTATTACCCATATACTTGTGTTTCCCTTCTTAGATCTAGGCAGACCATCTATGAAATCCATAGATATATCCTCCCACTTCCACTGTGGTATACTAAGGGGTTGCAATAGTCCTGATGGCCTTTGTGTCTCTGCCTTGACTTGTTGGCAAGTCATGCACCTTGCAACATATCTGGCCACATCTGACTTCATCCCCTTCCACCAAAGATTTCTTTTCAAATTTTGATACATCTTGGTGCTACCTGGGTGTATGGAGTACTTACTCCTATGGTATTCATTTAATATTTCCTCCTTCAATTCTATATTTTCTGGAACACATATCCTATTTTTATTCCTTAAATAACCATTTTTATCAACTTGATAATTTATTACTTCCTCCCCTTTTGATATGAGCATTTTCTTTTCCACCATGTTTAGGTCTTGTTCCTGCATTTTCCCAATCTTAAGAAGTAAATCTAATTGCAGAGATATCATACTTAATTTCCCTTTACCTTCACCTTCTTCAATGGGCATCATTTATTCCTCATTGTTTTCCTCAATTTCCAAATCAGTAAGTATAGACAAATCCCTAAACTCTTCCATCATCAACATGGCTACCTTGGCATGTTGTCTACTCAAGGCATCTGCAACTTTATTTGCCTTGCCTGGTGTATACAGTATATCTAGATCATAGGCAGCTAGGAACTCTACCCATCTATGTTGCCTCATGTTCAAATCTTTTTGTGAGAATAAATATTTCAGTGCCTTATGATCAGTGTACAAAATGAATTTGGCACCTAACAAATAATGTCTCCAAAGTTTCAAAGCATACACAACTACTGCTAGTTCAAGATAATGGGTTGCATATCTGGTTTCATGTGGCTTTAATTGCCTAGATGCATAGGCTACCACCTGGTCTTGCTGCATCAACACAGCCCCTAACCCAGAGCCACTTGCATCAGTGTACACAACCAAATTTTCATTTCCTTCTGGCACTCTCAATACTGGTGCATTAATCAGAGCTTCCTTTATTTTGATAAAAGCTTGCTCACATTTTTCTGTCCATACAAAGGCTTGGTTCTTTCTAGTTAAATTGGTAAGTGGTGATGATATTTTTGAGAAATCTTTTATAAATCTCCTATAATATCCTGCCATCCCCATAAATGATCTAATCTCACTGATGGTGCTAGGCCTTTTCCATGCTTGGATTGCCACTACCTTATTAGGGTTTACTGATATTCCTTTGGCAGAGATAACATGCCCAAGAAAATGCACTTCTTCTTTCCAAAATGCACATTTTGAAAATTTTGCCTTTAAATCATTTTCCCTTAGTCTTGACAAAACTAAATGCAAATGATTTTTATGCTCTTCCACTGTCTTAGAATAAATCAAAATGTCATCAATAAAAATCAGTACAAACTTGTCTAAATAATCTCTAAATATTCTATTCATCAAATCAACAAAATATGAAGGAGCATTTGTCAAACCAAATGGCATAACCAAAAATTCATATAAGCCATATCTTGTATTAAATGCAGTATACTTAACACTTGAGTCTTCAACCTTCATTTGATGGAATCCTGAGGCTAGGTCTAATCTAGAAAATATTTTAGCTTCACTGAGTTGGTCAAAGAGATCATCTATTCTAGGCAATGGGTATTTATTCTTGATGGTTACTTTATTTAGTTCCCTGTAATCTATGCACATTCTCAAGGTACCATCATGTTTTCTTACAAACACTACTGGAGAACCCCAGCAGGAATTGCTTGGCCTTATAAATCCCTTGCCCTCTAATTCTTCCAACTGATTTTTCAATTCTTTCAGTTCACTTGGCCCCATTCTATAAGGTTTCTTGATTATTGGACTTGCTCCTGGAATGAGATTAATTTGGAACTCAACTGGTCTGTGGTGTGGAACACCCTTAACTTCCCCAAACACATCCAAGTATTCATTAACTATGGGAATTTCTTCAATGGTTAGTTCACTCAGATCTTTTTCTAAGTCAACTAAATGATACAATTTCCCTTCCTTAGCTACTTCACATAAAACTGTGATCCTTTGGCCTCTAGAATTTTGCAATGATATGGTGGATGAGTCTAAATTAATTATGGCTTTAAATTGCCTTAACCAATCTACCCCCAATATAACTCCTATATTTGGGTAATTTAAAACATATAAATTGGAAATAAAAATATTTCCTCCTATGTTTAACTCCACATCCACACAATTCATGTTCAAAACACTAGAACTCCCTAGGGGACTTTGTACAAGCAATGGGGTTTCAACCAAAATGCAGTTTAATTTTAACACTTTAACTAATTCATAGGAAATCAAAGAGTGTGTTGCTCCAGTATCATATACTACTGGTATGGGTATGGCACAAATGAGTAAGGTACCTTCCACTTGACCATGATTTTCAGCATCAATTTTCACTACAGATTTGCCTTTACCTTCCAAAGTTGCCAATTTCCCTTGCTGTTTATTATCAGGACAGTTCCTCTTCATATGCCCCTCTTTCCCACATAGGTAGCATTTGAAGGCTCCTCCTTTTAACTCTGGGCACCTTGGTTTGATGTGTCCTTCTTTTCCACAATGATGGCAAACCAATTTCTTCTTAGTATCATTGGCTTTTGTGTCTTTACTCTTCCTGTTGTCTGCCTCCTCCTTCTTTTTATCATAAGGGTGATATCTTCCCTTATCCTTCTTGTTGTTGCTCTTAAAATTCCTATATTTCTCTCTTTCTTTGTCATGTTGTTCCAGTTTCAATGCCAGATCAATTACTTGATCAAATGTTCTATCTGCATATGGTAGCATAGCTCTGCTAAGTCCTGGGTTCAGTCCTTTTATATACCTATCATTTTTGGATGCTTCATCTGCCACTAGCATTGCTCCATAATTGGATAACCCCTCAAACTTTTGAGTGTATTCAGTGACATTCAAAGTTCCCTGCCTAAGTTTGATAAATTCTTCAAGCAAAGTGGTCTTGGCCGATGCTGGTACAAATCTTGCCTCCAACATCTCTTTGAACTGATTCCAAGTGATTTCATTTTCATTTCTTCCAGCTATGATCACCTCCCACCAGCTTAAAGCTACCCCTTTCAGTTGTCTAGAAGCTACTTGCCTCTTCCTTTGGTCATCCAACTACATGTCATTGAAAATCCTATCAAGTGTTCTCAACCATGCTTGAATTTCCATCACACTCTCAGTTCCTTCAAAACTCCTGCCTCCCAAATTGGAATAAGTCTTCAGTAGTTTTGAAAGCTCTTCATGTGGCTTCTCAGGCCTATGCCCAATTCCATCTCTTAAAACCCTCACAAATTCTTGCATATCAAGCATTTGAGGTGCACTGGGTCCTGCATTATGATGAGATCCTCTTCCTACCATGGTCTGCTAACTAAATTCTGGGCAAATGGTATTAGTATATTATGAGTACTTCTATAATTTCTGTTTTCTTATCTAAATTATTTCATCCAAAACAAACAGACATAATATATTTCTATAATACTTAACAATCAATGCAACCAAGTGCTCTGATACCAACTGAAATGACCCTCCTATTTCCACCCTAATTTCATAAGGATTTTTTTTTAGAGATGATATGTAGATATATCATTCATTACAAATATATTTTCCCAGGGTCATTTTCTTTATCCAATAAACAAAATTTATCCAGGATCTTTCACAATATAAAAATATTGTTTTTAAATCTAAATCATTCCTAACATACATATATGAAGATATCTATGTTATATTCTACTAGAATCAGAGTATGATAATATGTAAGTAGAAATCCTTTTAAATCTATTAAAATGTGATAATTCCCTTTTAAAAGATTAATTATTGTATCCTGATTTTTGACCATAGAATCCACTGGAAACATGTACTTCAGTCTGTTATTCTAATTAAGAAATGATCAAGTATTAATAAGTGGAAAGCAAGCTTTTAATATGGATGATTGTGTTAAAGTCTGTATAGTATCAAACTCAGGCTAAAAGAAAGTGGATCATAAGTGAACACAAGCAACATCTAGGCGTAATGGAAACGCGCCTAACTTATATATGAGAGGTCACGAGTTCGAGTGCTATGCTGGTCGGTTCAAACACAATTTTTCTTTTTTTCTTTTTTTCCTGTATGGTTTGAAATCTGATATCTACCTATATCTGCACATATATATACTTAATTTCATCCTATAATCTAACATACAAAACAAAATTTCTTGCTTTATTATTTTTAAAACCCTTTCCTACAATTGTTCTAGGAATTTATGTTTATATTTTTGCCCAAATATCAACATGTACACAGATATACATGTATATGTCAATATCTTTGCTCATTTTCCAGAAAACTGGGTTCAAATGGTTCCTTGCTTCATTGAATTGAAGTGAACAATTTGCCTGACCTATGGTCTAACCATATGGTTAATCTGACCATTCTTTTATTTGCATTTTACAAACCAGAACCTACCTAAACTTCAGAGTATATGGAGTGTTGCCAGGTTTTGTTTGTTCAAACCAGTTTACATTGCTTATCTGTCTTAAACTTTTAAAGATGATTGTGGTGAAACAATTGCTAAATGTACTAAGCTTTTGAAATGCATTTTTATTTTCAAAATACAATCTATCATGATCAACCAATACATCATTTATTTGAAGCTGGTTAACTCATGTATCCTGTATCTGCTACACACTAGTTCAAAGCAATGGAGATACCATTCATTGCATTCTGTCTGAAGCCTTTAAAAACATTTTACTTTTCTCAATACGATTCAGAAATGAATTCAAACTTATTTATAAAGCATTTCAGTAAAAAGGAAACTAAAATCCTTATAAGTTTACTTCTAGCTAAATCCAGATTTTATTCTAAAACTCAGTGCTCTGTTTTGTCTCAAGATTAACTAATACATAATATAAATTGTGCATAACAGTAGCTCACCTACATATGCATATTTCTTTTCCAAACATCCATATCAATACTTAAGATCATTTCCTTGTTTCCCACTCAGATATTTCTTTAAGATTTTAAACCTTAGTTCATAACAATATATTTAACATGATACAACTAGTCCATCTAACCATAATAGAATTCATTACATGACTGGAAATCTTAGAAACATAAGATTTTTCCTAAATACATGCAGATATAATCAATTTAGGCTCTTATTGAAACTAGCTAGCATGTTCATTCACTCCTCCATAATAGCCATAACTTCATTTTTACTTAGTGCCTGGGTTACCTGAAAGAGCATGAGTGGCTGCCTCATTTTAAAATGAGACACCCCATATGCCATGAGCAAACAAGGGTCAGATCTATGATCTGGTATGAGTAACATCAATACATTCATGATATTAAGCAATAGAGAATATAAGAGCACCAATTAGTTATTTAAGCTAATTCCTGCAATCAATTACTTTAACATAGTATAATTAAGTTGACTCAGGTATGATATATTCATTTATCATTCTTACACTTGCATACATAATCATGCAAACATAATTATCTATTTGCAACAATTGCATTCACTGGAACCATCTTGGTTCCATACCATTCAACCTAAGAAATATCCATATTCCTATTTCTTCATTTACAGGTTGTATAATTCAATTTAAATCCCTGCCTCATCTGCTATTAAGGAATCACAGGGACACATTGCAATGAACTAATTCACATCATTGCACAAAGATCTCAGGGCTTAAACAAACCATGTGCCAACTTGCATACTTCAAATATGACAAGCATTCCAGCAGCCTTCTTGGCCTTCCCTTCCCTAGTTTATTTACTAGTGTATTGACTTAAATCCTATCATCAAATATGCTAAGTGAACATATCACTGCAAGCATGGAAACATCCATAATCTTTCCTAGCATAATTCTCCTCAGAAATAAGCAGACAGTTATTTCCTAAATGGGGTCAATATGTCTTGATCTTAGTAAAATATAAGAATATTTTCAGCTGTAAAAAAAAAGAGGCATGGCATGTTCTTTTTATATTGATCTACAAGCCTTTATGATTGATTCAGATTCAGGATCTGGTTCAATCATAATTTTAGCTTGTGGGTTTCTTCCTTTTTTTTTTGATTTGATTAAGGGCTCAGCACTTAGAAAATTTCTATTGCACCCTTAACATTTTTCTTTTCAAGCCTCAGCACTTATACCAAGTATAATGCAGCTCCCAACATTTTTGTAAAGTTTCCATGCCATAGATCTATAACAGTTGAGAGTATTCTCTATATAATTTTAAGATCCTAGACTTTAACATTTTTGAGTAAAAATGAAACAGTATGGTACACATCCAAAGACAAATGTCTCAACAAAGCAAAGATCACCAAAAAAAATCATCCATATTAAATCATATCAGATTTAAAATAAGACATCCAAAAAGCATTGATGAAATCATATACATCAAAACCAGAAATATATATAAATGGCAATAAAAAGTGGCTGCCTCATCTCAGGTCTTAATGCCATGAACTCAGTGAGGTTACTCACCTAAATATTTCCTCTTATTAATCCAGAAAATCCTTGTATGAGTGTTTTCTTCTTCCTTCCAATATTTTCTTCCTTTCTTATTTTTTTGTGCAGCTCGGGGTAAAAATAATTCTACTGGCTAAACTGCCTATTTATATGCATTTTTTTCCACTAGGGTTTTGTTAAAACAGAATTCCATTTCTGTCCTAGCTAGCATCATGCATTTTTCATTCATAATACCCCGGCCATATTAACCAATTTAAAGGCTGCATTTTCTTTCTTTTACTTTTCAGAAAATGGCCACTCACCTAGTCATGTTAAAAGTGTGACTATCCTATTTTATATTTTAATTATTCCTGAGAATTCCCTTTGCTATTTTTGCCTACACAAGCATATTGACTTGTATCACATTTCATGTCATTTTAATGTTATAATTTCACTTGCTTATATATATATATACTTTTCAGTACTTAAAAATGTATATTTGTATACATATCTTATCTAGGCTTATTTAATTCCTCTTTAATTTGAGAAATATATGCACCTATATGTATACAAGTTTACAAATCCTTATAACATATATATATGTGTAATTTTCTTTTTTGGGTTTTAAATAAAATCTGTTTACTGATTTAAAGTGAAACTTATTTTTCTTATTTTCCAAGATGATCCATGTAATTCCAGAAATCAAATATCCATGTTGCAAAATCATGTTTGTATTGCTTTTTAATTCTTGTTTTAAATCCAAGAAATCTGGAGTTCTTCCTTGTGCCATTTCAGTGTGCACATGCACACATATACTTGCACACTATTTATTCCAACAATTTCACCATATTTAAATCTAAATATTTCAAAAATTAAATCATTTTACAAAAATGATTTTTCACAAAATTTTGGGGTATTACAAATCCCTATAAGACAAGCAAACATAAAGCAAAATAGAATATTACATATCCAAAACCAAGGTGCATGCCATGAAAGATGGAAGAAAGGATTTATGACTATAACCAAAGCTAGAAGAAAACACAAATGGGCCTCTTACAGAGATTGCCTTGGCTTATCCAGTTGGGATTTCATTTTCTACACCCTTCATGATCTACAACCGAAAATTTTACTAGTTAATGACAACAGAATGAGTAAACTTTCCACTTTTATTTAAAGGTAAAAAAATGATTGGAGATGATATTATCTAAGGATTAAAGGTTTTATTTTAAGTAGAGAAGATGAGGAAATGAAAGTAAAAGAGAGAAATGAATTGGGGTAAAAATTAGTAATATAGATACAACAACACAATTGAATAGATAAAAATATATTGAATTCTAATATAATTTAAAATATGTATATTGAAATTACCATGGATGTTGAATCAAAATCCCTTCCAGTTTCTTTACTTCGATATTTCAGCGAATATATCACCTGCAACTAAAGAAAGACACTTACAATAACATTTTTGGGAGCATGATATCTTTTAACTCGACCACTTAAAGGTAAAAAAAGATAGGGGATGGTACTATTTAAGGATTTAAGATTTTATTTTAGATAGATAAGACGAGGAAATGAAAGTAAAAGAGAGAAATGAATTGAGATAAAAATTAATAATACAGATACAACAATATAATTGAATAGATACAAAAATGAAATAAATTCTAATATAAATAAAAAGTATGTATACTAAAATTATCATGGATGTTTAATCAAAAGAGGGAATTGGGGAAAAGGACAAACTTTGAAAAAAAAATTATGTTAAAGGACACAAGTTTCATTTTTAGGTTGAAGGAAAAATGCTAGTTATATCTAGCATTATATTCAACTTTTACACTATACAAAATGCTAGTTATACCTAGCATTATATTCAGTTTTACACTATATAGAATGCTAGTTATAACTAGCATTGTCCTTCAGTGTAAAAAACAAACTTGTTGTCCTTCAGCCTAATTTTATTCTAAGTTTATCATTGTGCTTATTTTCCTATAATCAAAATCCCTTCCAATTTCTTTACTTTGACATTTCAGCGAACATCTTACCTACAACTAAAGAAAGATTGTTATAATAATTTTTGGGAAGAATGATATCTTTTAACTTGACCATTGGTTGAAGATTAAGCAATATCTTAATTTACATATTAATTTTCTAAAGAAGCCAATTCTAGTTTCCATAAGAAAAACAAATATAGATGAAAAATAAAATATTACATACATATACCATTGTGCATGCTAAGTATGATGGAAGTGGTAATTCTACGACTATAACCAAACTAGAAGAAAAATCAAACAACAAAAGAGGTAAACTTTCCACTTGGATTTAGATAAAAACACAGGAGATGATAATATTATGGATTTAAGATTATTTTTTCAAATAAAGAAGAGGAGAAAATGAAAGTAAAAAATGGAAATCAAAGCAGAATATATTTCTCAGTAGATGAAATTAGATAAAGACGATAAGGAAATTAAAGTAAAATTGAAAAATGAAGATGGAAGATATTTCTAAATGGATGAAATAGAAAGCGAAAGGACATATTGCTATGGTTATACTACCATAAAATGGAAATTTAATTAGGAGTCATAGGGGTATGTGAAAATTTTCCCTCGAATTAAGGAGAGAAGAGGATTCTAAAGGAGAGTGAATGAGTAGTCACATATTCTCGTTTATATATAACTAGAACGAACCTGTGCTACGTACACGGAGTTTTGTAAATTGATATAAAGTGGTATGTTTGATATTAATTAATATTTTCAAGAACACTTTTCTATGAATCTATGAATTTGTATCAAAATCAAAAATTCAAAGTCATCTTCTCATCTTGTTGTTTTGCTGAGTTCTCTTGAGAAATTAAAACGTACACATACAAAACAATTTACATAAAATATATTAATATAATCCTATATTCTAAATATGTAAATTTAATGTTTGATGTTTAGGTGTAATAGGAAAATCATAAATTTAAAATATTACATCCTTAAGCTAAAACTGCACAAATTGAATTTAGTAATTTGCTAGAATTATTCAGAAGTAAAGAGATAAAAAATGATACATCTATTGAATAAAGAATATGCTATGAAAATAACTACCTCAAAAGTATAAAGATAGAAAAATATAATGGTCATTATTTACGCTAAGATGGGAAAATTGTTATGAAATCATAACATTAATTCGAGATTAAAAAATATAATAAAGACTTTTTTGAAAATGTCAAAATTATATTATGATATCAAGAAGATTGGATGACCTTATGATAATAGCTAGATCTAATTTGATATTTTTTCCTATAGATCTTTTGTTTGATACGTAAGACTAAATCAAGTTTGTAATATTTTGAAAAATATGTTATCTTCCATATCAAATGATTCTGAGTTAATAAATTTTCATCAATAAACAAATTTGTTATACCATATATAGAAATAGAAGAAGAAAAATTAAGACCATTAAACACTCTTATATCAATGACGGTTGAAAAAAAATAAATCAAAATTCATTGAGTAGGTCAATGATTAATTTGTAGAAAATTGACAATAATGGAAATAACGTAAGCTACGGTGGAGTTCAATGTTAAAATTTTGTATAAATAGGTAAATTTGTAAAACTAAATAAAAGTTTACATGCTACACGAATATTATGCCTATAAAAAGAGCTCTTAAGTAGATAATTATCAATGACATTTATTTGATATCACATAAACCTATTAAAAAGTACACGTTAAAGATTTCAAATTAGAAATTACATTGCAGTGTAGTGGAGATACGAATTAGATATTGCATTAGAAATTAGAAATTACATTCAAATTTGAAATACATTCGAATTAGAAATGATAGTTTTTTGCAAGGCAAGCCGGTTTTTAAAGTGGCCCGTCCACTTTTATAGATAAATTTTAACAGGTATGAGGTAAAGCACCTCAACAGCTTTGGCATATACGCCTACAGAGGAAACCACTCAAATAGTTGCCTATGGAAATCACTCAAAACATACTACAAGGCACGGTTACAACAACACATGACTAGCACTATATCACGTAGCTGAAAATATGACACACATCGGGAGCTTATCCTCTCGACAAAGAGCTTCCACTAGGTATACCATGAAACAAAAGACATGAGCTTGCATACAATCACCAAAAGGAATACCATGAAACAAAAGCAAGGTTGAAGCTGACAAAATGTAGGATTCTAGAACGCCACATAAGGAGAGAGAACCATAAACTGAGATCAACCATAGTGCTAGAGAGAAGCTCGACAATCAAAATCTAAAAAGAATCTTCCTTTTCTATGCAATCGCCAAAGACACTTTTAGACAAGATGAAAAATGACATAGGTTGAACCGTTGAACGCAATTGGACCTCATAACTTCTTAGAACCAGAAGAAATGCTGCAGCCAAAATTCCAACCAAACCTCCCATGAATTACCATACAATAGCCAGACCCAAAAGATATTTGAGTAGCAGTGAATCCATTTTCCACCATACTCCTCCTTGTCATTGAGGCGCAACACTCATCAACATAAAGCAAACACTAGTTGCCACACAAGGCAATCCCAGAGGTGTAGAAATGCAGGGAGATATGTTGTTTATTGATGATATAGAAGTATTAATTCACATTTAGATGACATAAGGAATATAGATTGTAATGTAATTAAATATATTTAAGCCTCTTATGATGCAGTGTAATTATGAAATATATTCATAATTTTAGTGTAATTACAAAATATATCCAAGGAATACAAATGATATAATTGAAAAAATGTATACGACTTTACAATATCATAAATAATAGGATTGCGGTAATTGAAGAATAGAGTATAAGACTTGGTTGTAAGAATGAAGTAAATAAACAAAAGTACCTTACAAAAAAATGGTAAACCATATAAAAAAACCGTATAACATTCTAGATGTAGCGTTGTTATATTTGTTTTAGATAAAATGTAACGACCCGCAAATATATCACTTTAATAAATTTATTTATTTGAATTAATTTGAGATTAAAATGATTTAATAATTTTTTCAATGATTTTGATAACTCATTTTAAATAGTTATAGAGTAATAATGTATTATAAATTTTATAAACATATATACTTAATTTGAAATCATAAGAAAATTTTGTTTCGCTTTATCGGTATAATAACAATTTTGTAAATAATTATTAATATTAATTTATATGGTTTTATAAATGAAATACGATCATTTTAATTAGTTAAAAATTATTAGAGATTTATTTTCAAATTTTGTTTACAAATATTTACATATTAACTAAAAAGTGAAAATATGACTGGAAATCGAAATCATGATTCATAACGAAACAGTGTATAAAAGTTGTGAAACGTTATGGAGATACATGTGCACATATACATGTGCATACATGAAGATATATTCTCATGCACATGATCATTCATACATGCACACATATACATATAAATATAATAACATGTATGTATAAAATATCCAAGATATTTCTTTTTCCTTACTTCCTAAGCTAACCAAAAGTCAACCATAGTACAAGCACTCAAGTATGCACATGGGGGTTAGCCATTTCGGCCATAAAGGTGATGTAGATGGTGCATGTTGATGTGATGGATAATGATGCATATGTGTAAAATATCTTAGATATTTTTCTCCTCTTCTTTCCCTATAAATTCCACCCCTTCTCCTCTTTATTTTCATTTCATCTCCTTCTTCATTTTTCTAAGCTTTATCCTCCTCTTTAATGCCTTTCATCCTAAAAGAAACTATGGCAAATTTTATTCCAAAAAAGAATTTAAAATTATAATATATAATTACATACACTTAAGCACCTCAAAACGATTCCAAAACTCCACCTTTCTTCCATATCTTTCACGGCCACCACCATCTTCCATTGAAGGCCTAGCCATCCCTCCCCTACAACCAATGATGTGAGCCTCCTAGTCAAGGCCAAGCACTCCAAAGTCAAAAGCCCAAGTGATTGTGAGCTTTAAAATCCAAATATCAGAGCTATAGCCAATTTTAGTTAATCGTTTAAACCCAATGTGAGAAACTCCTAAACTATAGTATTATATGGTATTGGATGTTATATATGTTTGATTATGATTGTTGATGATGATTGTTTAATATGAATGTTGAATATATATACAAGTCATGGAAATACACGTCGATAAGCCCAAAGGAAATCACTTTCCTTTATTAAATGAATTGGTGTATATGTGATGTTAAACCTCTTTAAAAATATTTAAAAATATGAAATAAATTCTAAAAATCTTTTAATATTTTCTAAAAGTGATTTGTGTTATAAAAATAAATTTCCAAATGATAAAAAGTCACTGTTGATCAGTATAGCTTAAAAAGCACTTTCCGCAGCACTTTTCCACCGCACTTTCTATAACTTTTGAAATATAATTTTAAACGCGTCCATTTTTTCCCAAATCTTTTGTAAATGTTTCCAAATGATTTATAAAGTATTTTAAAGATATTTTGAAGAATTTATGGAATGGGTAAATGTTAAATGATTTAGAATCGATCAAATAACTTGACCGCCTTATAGGTGTTAGAGAGATAGTGTCCAGGCTTGAGTTTGGAAAACCAGTTTCCGGCTCTCCCTGGCTATCCAGACTAGACCGACGGATGGGATAGTGAATTTGGTTTACTCGGATCAAAATTTTCCAAAATAGAAAAGATATGATTTTCCCAATATAAATAACTTGGATTTTATGGAGATAATCTTCTTGTACTCGATGTTAAAGCCCGAAGAGGGAACTCGTACTATTCATGGAATTTAAAAGGTGATTTCACTATTATTCCACCTATAGTATTTGTTGAATACGGGAATTGATATTGAGTAGAATTAGATGATTTCTATATATTTTGCTAATTTAATATTTACTGGTTTTGGATTAACATCCTAGATAACGTGGTTTTAACTTAATCAAAATTTTGAATTTTGAATTAAGAAAGTTATGTTAAGATTTAAAAGAAATGATTTGGAAATATTTTCCTAAGTGAAAAATAAAATGATTTTCGAATTATTCCTAGTTTAAAAGGGTTTAAAGTAATGAAAGGATTTGATAAGTGGGGTTTAATGATTCCGTATATATCGAAAAGAATGTTTTGGAAATATATATCTCCAAAAGAGATTTTGATAAAAAGAACTTAATCAATTAAAGAATGATTCGCTTTTCATAGAATATCTTTTATCGATGATTGGTTCGGGGGAACGCGGATCGGATTTGGGTAATTCCTATTTGAAAACCACTTCAAACCAGTTTACATATTCTAAGTGAAGACATGGATATGATTTGGAAGATGGAATGTAGGGCTGCTTGTCACTAACCCTCGAGGGAAATTTCCCATATCATATTATGTGGCAGTAGTTCTTCATTTAAGATCTTCGATGCAAGGACTTCTCGCTACTGATCCTAGGAGTAATTCCCGACAGGATGTGGTAGGAGAGTGCCTTCGGTTTGTCCTATTCCTAGGAACCTTGTATGGACGAATGTCTAACGTTGCATTTCTAGTTACACAAATTGATCTCTATGAACGTATCATCTGTTTGGTGGCGAAGAAGGCAACTTCTCTTAGCTTAACACCCTTTGCTGAGACCTACGAGCTCAGTAGTTATACGTTTGTAGAAATCAGTTGTGTGACTATGGGATGGCAATGTGGCATTCAAAGTGGGATGTGCTATGAGAAAGGTAATTGCTACTTCAGGCCTCATCACCCGGTAATGGCTTAAACAGGGCACGCCGCAAGGCTATGTGGTTCGCAACCATTAGGGTATGGTCATCACCTTTCTAGATAACACACTATATATCGGGTATGTTGTGTATGCTATGAGAGCTCTCGGATATGTCGGTAACGACCGGGGTAATGTAATTTTCGGTTCTATCCAGGCCATGTATGAGTTCCAAATAGGGATAGGATGGTCTTGCCAGATGCGGAGGATTGTATGTGTATCCTCGGTACATTCCTCTAGAGATGTAATGTATGAAAGGTAGTCCCTGACCTTCCATTGTATGGAAATCCATTCTCCAATAAGTGCCTACGGACTTGTTTGTAAACCTATTATGCCATTAAATCTAACCAATGTAACAATTTCGGCTATTCGAATATATTTACATGAAAAGTGTTTTTCAAAGGATGTCATTAAAAATAATACCCAATGATTTTATGTATCAAATATTTTGGTTATCATAAGGTAAAAACCCGCTCCGTGTTTATGTGTGGCGTCGTCTTATGAGATACTTTTGCTTTAAAATGTGTATTTTGAGTTCCTCACACCAGTCTTATGACTGACTCGGAGTTTATTTTCTTTTCCCTTAAACTCTGGGTGCCCTAATTTTCCCCGGGTAGCCTAGTAGTTAGTTGATTAGGAGCATTCTGGAGTATTTGGAGCATATGGAGCATGAAGCCTGAAGCATGAAGCAATTTGAATCTTTTTGTTATTACCACCACTTTCCGCTATGTTTGTATTATGAATATGTTTCTACCAGCACCTGTAGGGAGAGGCCATTATAACTATCCCGACCGGGTTAGTACTTATCATGACTCTAATATCTCACTTTGAGAGTGATTATATGTACTACCTTTATGATTTCCACTTGTTAAATACGATGTGACATTCTGTTATTGTTCTATCTTCTATCTTTATTTTCTTTTACTCTATGATAATCTGCCTCTCAAGCACTTGGATTTGCGGCATGTGAATACTGAGGATGTATTAGTGTCACTTTATAAGGGTCGAGGAGGTGGGTCGTCACATTTGGTATCGGAGCTTATGGTTGAGTGAATACCTAAGCCTTAATGGGGTCAACTCGTTAGAGATAGGGTTAGTAATGCCCTAGAATGAGTTAGTCTGAGAGAGCGCACACTTAAACAAAATTTATCCGAAAAGGTATATTCAAACTTTATGACAATTTCCTAAGATGTCTTGTCTATATGTTCTAAAAAGATATTTTCTTACTATATGCAGATAGTAGGAAATGAATGGAAGAAGAGGACGAGGTAGGGGAAAAGAGGTAGCAGTACCACAAATACAAATGGTCGAACTCCCGCAGCCACAATAATCGAGGAAGCAACAATTCAGGTACAACCCCAAATCAACTTTGCCACTTTATGTAAGAACCATACCAGTTTGGGAGGAAAACCGTTCAAGGGAACAAAATTCATCATAGAAGTTCAAGCGTGGATCCGTTCATGTGAAAGGATTTTCAAAGGGCTAAATATTGCAGACGAGCAGAAGAGATTCTTGGCCTCTTGGCAATTATAGGATGGAGCTCTCGCCTGGTGGGAGTCCATTACTATAACTGAATCAGAAGACAATTTTTCTTAGGCATGATTCAAAGAAGTATTGGAAGAACAGTATATGCCTACATCTGGAAAAGCATGCCTTTACCGAAGCTTTATGGATTTGAAACAGAGGGAGATGTCAGTAGAAGAATATAATAACAAATTCAGTGAATTATCACGATTTGGAACTGATCTAATTGACACTCCTTCGAAAAAGAATGAAATGTTTATTTCTGTAATGAAGAAACAATATCAATACAGAATGACGGCGCATGTGAAGTGGACTTCATGGATTTAGTGGATATGGGTTTTCGATACGAAGCCCTAGACAAGAAAGACCCACATGCAACCTAAAGCAATGGCAACAACTATTGGAAGAAAAGAAAATTTAACCAGTAAGGGAAGAAATCAGAGCAAGCCAAGCCGGAGGTAGATCGTTTGAAAGATGTAACCTGTTATAATTGCCAGCAAAAAGGAAACCTTTCCACAACCTGTAAAAATCCTAAGAGACAAAGGGAACCTGCTACAACTGCCACAAGCCAGGACACAGGATAGTGGAATGTCCCTTAATAAAGAAAGGAGAGCAAGCTAGAGTGTTTGCTATTAAAGACGAACCTTCAACCTCAATAGAAGCAAAGGGAAAGGGAGTACTGGAAGGTAAAATTGATATTAATGGCATATTAGTTAGAGTATTGTTTGATATCAGGGCTTCCCGTAGCTTTATTTCAAAGAAACTAGTTGATAGACTTGAACTTAAACCATAAGTATTAGATATTCCCATATGTGTGTCTAACCCAATAGGAAAAATGGCTAATCTCGTAATAATTTGTGAAGGAATCCAAGTTAGCTACCTATTCCAGATTTTTCCATGCAATCCAATAGTCCTTAACTTTGATGAATTTGAAATTTTACTCGGTATTGATTGGTTGTCCAAATATAAAGCTATTCTTGATTGTAATAAAAGGACAGTACTATTACGAAATAGAAGAGGTAGACCTTTTGTGATAAAATGCGAGAACCCTAGTCCAGTAAAGGAGAATTATATATACACGCTTAATTTATTCCAAAAAGATCTAGATGAAATACCCATAGCAAGGGAATTTTATGATGTTTTTGAAGAAGTAAAAAGCCTACCACCTCATCGAGAAATTGAATTCTGCATAGATTTACTTCCCAACACAAGTCCAGTTGTTCACCAATTTGGAAAATGGCTCCTAAAGAGAAGGAAAAATTAAGAAAACAAACTGATGAGTTGTTGAAGAAGGGATTGATAAGACCTAGTCGCTCAAGTTGGGGGCAGAAGTGGTCTTTGTTGCAATGTATGATGGCCCACTAAGGTTGTGTATGGACTATAGAGATCTAAACAAACGAACAATAAAAAACAAGTATCCTCTACTCGCAAAGATGATATGTTTGACCAATTACATGGGGCTAGGGTATTCTCAAAAATGGACTTAACCACCGGATTCCATCAGCTAAGGATAGCAGAAGATTGCATTCCTTTAACCGCATTCAGAAGCTCAAATGAACTCTACGAATGGCTGGTTATGCCCTTTGGGCTAACAAATGCTCCCGCTTATTTTGTTAACCTTATGAATAGGGTATTTAGAAAAGTACTCAATAAATTCGTATTAGTCTTTGTCGATGACATTTTGATATATTCAAAGAATGAGGAAGAACATGAAGGGCATCTTGAGATCATACTAGTAATATCAAGGAGAAATGTGCTGAAAGCTAAATTCTCAAAATGCCACTTCTGGGAAAAAGAAGTAAGGTTCCTTGGACACGTGGTATCAGGGGAGGGAATTGCAGTTGATCCAGCAAAGATTACGGCCATTCTAGACTGGAAACAGCCGAAAACTCCGAAGGACATTCGCGGTTTCTTTGAATTAGCAGGATACCATCAGAGATTCATTCAAGACTTCTCCAAGATTTCCTCTCACTTAACAAAGCTGACCATGAAAGATGTGAAGTTTGAGCGGACACAAAAATGTGAAGAAGCTTTTCAAGAGCTCAAGAAAGGATTAACCACTGCTCCCGTATTAGCAGTAGCGGATGAAAATGACGGATTTACTGTATACACAGATGCTTATGGGGAGGAGGTTAGTGCTGTTTTAATGCAGCGTGGAAAGGTCATTGCTTATGCAAGTCGACAACTGAAGATCCACGAAAGGAATTATGCAACACACGACTTAGAGTTGAAAGTCTACAGGGTGGATCGTGTAGTGTATATGCAAGTATATGTGATAAAGTATATAATGTAACTGAAACAATATTAATCTAAGTAAATATAGAATAAGCACACCAGGATTTTATACTGGTTCGGACCTCCCGTCCTACGTTCAGCCCCGAAGCTCCCCTTCAGAATTCGACTATCAAACACCCTCGCTTCGCCCGGAGGAATAGGCTTGGTTATAATAAATTGTTCTTGTCAAATGTGTGTTCTATAACACAGATATTGACTAATTAGTACAAATGCTTCCAATATATATCTAGAGAGTATTGTCTATGAAGAACTGAATATTTGGAAGAATAAAATACAAGTATAGATTGCTAGAGATCAAGAGTATATGATCGAGTATATTATTAGAGAGCGTAAGTAAGTAAGGTAATCTGTTCTCTTGATTCTTGATGATATATATAGTTGTAGAGAGGTTCCTTGAGTAGTTGCATCCATTTACAAGTGCTCTACAGTTGCTTCTGTTGATGATGAAGAGTTGCAGCGAAGAGAAGCGGAGATGTCTATTCGAATGTGGCAGTTGAAGTTTAAATTTAAAATCCGAGTTCGAAATCAGACGTTTGCTATTTGTATCAGACGTCTGCTACTATATTTTTTTTGTATATAGTAGATTTTCAGACATTTGAGTGCTACTACCAGACGTCTGGTTTAGTCTGTTTGTTGTTCCAGAGGACCTTTCTAGACGTCTGGCTTGTGCACCCAGACGTTTGAAACTTGTGCATGTCTGTTTTGTGCATCTTTTATGTTGCTTCTTTGTTCCTATCGACTTGTAGTCTCTTATAGTATTCTTTGACCCTTGTTCTTGTCTTTCTAGTGATGTTATTCTAGCAAGTACCTGTATATAGAAATATATATGCATATTTGATTTCCATTGTATAGTTGTTGTCATCGAAACTGTAGATTTGATTTCCTAATAAGAGTTATTAGCCATTGTGTTTGCATTAAAAATGTGAAGACATTATCTACTGGGTAAGAATTCATTATAGTTTATTTTAAAAAGACTTTGATTGACCCTACTAAATAATATTCCTTCTTTAAATAGGTGAAAAGTTTGAGCTCTTCATAGACCACAAATTTTTGAAATATCTTTTCACTCAGAAGGACTTAAATATGAGGCAGCAACGTTGGTTGGAATTCCTTGCCTTATATGATTTTGATATTTTATATACACCAGGAAATGCCAATGTTGTGGCTGATGCTCTGAGTAGAAAGTAGGTCGTTATAGCTCGTTTAGTGGTGCATCCAACATTGATTTGTCGAATAAAGGAGAGTCAACTCAAGGACCCGATCATGGCAAAAATAGCAAGGGAAGTAGAAAAGAATATGATACTCGGAAGAGGGGAAGGTTTCAAAGTGTATGAGCATGGACTCTTGAGGATGAATAGAAGGATATGTGTCCCCAATGTCGATGGGATTAGAAAAGAAGTTTTAACTGAATATCACAACTCTACACTTGCAATACATCCTGGAGTGAAAAAGATGTATCAGGACATGAAAAGACTTTCTGGTGGGGAGGTATCAAGAGAGACATTTCCATCCACATGAGTAAATGTGCAAATTGTTAACAGATCAAGAGTGATCAACAAAAGACTGTTGAGCTACTCCAACCTCTTGAAATTCCCACTTGGAAATGGGACCACATATCAAAGGATTTCATAGACGGTTTGCCTCAACCAAGAAAGGGGAATGAAGGCATTTGATCATCATAGATCGGCTAACCAAAAGCGCACACTTCATCCCTGTAAAGCCAACATGAACTGCTGCAGGCCTTGCAGAAGTATATATGAAGGAAATAGTTCTATTGCATGGTGTCCCTAGTAGCATAGTTAGTGATAGAGACCCAATCTTTACTAGTAAGTTCTGGGAAGCATTGCAGTCAGCCTTGGGAACAAAGCTAAACATTAGCATTGCATATTACCCCCAAACCGACGGATAAACTGAAAGGGTAAATCGGGTGTTGGAGGATCTTCTAAGAGCTTGTATCTTAGATTTTGGAGGTTCATGGGAAAGTTACCTTCATTTGATAAAATTCTCTTATAATAACAGTTATCAGGCTAGTATTAGCATGGCCCCATATGAAGCTTTATATGGTCGTCCATGTAGATACCCAGTATGTTGGATCGAGACCAGAGATCGATTGGTAGTTGGCCCTGACATGATTAGAGAAGCTTCAAAAAAGGTTGACATAATCAAGAAAAAGATGAGAGAAGCCTAGAGCAGGCAAAAGAGTTATGCGGACAAGAGGTGTAGAAATTTGGAATTCTCGGTAGGAGATTATGTATTCCTGAAGGTTTCCCCAATGAGAGGAGTGGTGAGATTTGGGAGAATTGGAAAATTGGCACCTCGATTTATTGGACCTTTTCCCATTCTCTAGCGGATTGGCCCATTGGCTTATCGGGTGGAATTGCCCGTAAGGTTGTCGGGTGTGCACAATGTCTTTCACATATCTCAACTACGAAAATATGTGCATGACCTAGAGTAAATTATTGAAACAACTGCCCAAGAAGACGTAGAAGTTGAACCTAATTTGGTAGTTATCAGGCGACCTATCACTACACCATAAATGATATTTTGATACGGCTAAAAGCCATATCTAACCCTGTTAGATACGGCTCAAAGCTGTATCAAATTATGCCGTCATTATGGTTTAGATACGGCTTTTAGCCGTATCTAACGTGTCATTTAGATACGGCCTTTAGCCGTATCTAAATGAAAGATTAGATACGGCAAAAAGCCGTATCTAGATGACACATTAGATACGGCTAAAAGCCGTACCTAAGTGTTCTATTAGATACGGCTAAAAGCCGTATCTAATTGAACAATGAACTGCTGCCTATTTGTCAACTAGATACGGCTTATGGCCGCGTCTAACTAGTCATTTAGATACGGCTTTTAGCCATATCTAATGGATCAATTACCTACTCAGATACTGCACATATACCATGGACATACAGCAGTAGTTCATATCCAATACCACATATATAATCATTCCGAGACATCAAAACAAATAATGTTATAAAAAGTGCACATTCAAATGATTCAATAATCCGCATTGCAATGCGTAATAACTAAACAATATCATTACATAATACGTACGGATACTACATACTAGCATTTAGCACATTAGTACATTGCAGTGTAATATGGATACTACATACTACATAGCTCATAGCACTACCACTAAGTACGTTACAGTTGTTCATACTTGATAATTAATAACATTACATAATACAAATGCAAGGCACAGCAGTGCAACAACTCAACTCAGCAGTGCACATGTCATCAAGAAGATCACATGTAGCTAGATTTGTGATAGAAAACAGGGTTAACAACAATATAAGACTAACTTTAAGCTTGTAAAATAATTGTGACACGTGCAACATGTTATAATCTAAATTGAATTGAATTGTGCTAAAGTATAATTTCATGATATTTTATTTTACCTATCCTGTGTTATTCAATATTCAGTTTTTTTTAGTTTATAGGTTGAAGCACAATTTACTTATGCTGATAAGTATGTTTGTAGATGTTGGTAGGCACAAAGCTTGCTACAGTATCTCACAAATAACAGTCATCAACCTTGCTTCATCATCACCATTTAACCTGCCTGTTGCACTACAACATCACTGTGCATACAAGTTCACCCCACATCAGTGCAACCTTGCTGCTGTCATATAACCCTCTGTCACTAAACTTCCACTTCATCATCACCACTTTACAAAACAGTGCACTTCACTGATACATACCACATCAAAACATTGCAATCTAATACACAACTCCACAATTCACATACAGCTGTCCCCAACTACATAACCATCAATCTGCCGACTATTCACACAAACGTTGCATCAAACTTCCTCATCAGATTCCTACCTCCCTTGAACTTCTCTGTCCCAAACAGCTGCAATCATACAACCTTAGACAACATACAAAACACAAACCATCCACTACCTTCATCCCCTCTGCGTGCTGCTCCCATATCACAATCATCAGCCCGAACCAACCCGTGCACATTACTCTGCACATACAACACCATTACCATCCTGTTCACCATCCATCCACCCTCTTCTTGCCACTCTTACTTCAACAACAGCTGCTCATACTTCAACAACTCCACCTGCTTGCCTGCTTCCATCATCAATCATATCCCCGCGACATATTTCTGTGCTACATCAGTAAAACCAATACAACAATTTCCCAACATTCATCTGCACAACCGCATATACCACCATCCCACCCGCTGGAAAATACCCCCATACATTCACTTCACTGCCTTAACTTCTCCCTGACCACAGACATTGCTTCCACAAAATTGCTACATCCCCTTGCTTTTTCCAACCTCATAGCAACTCACATCATCACTGATCACCCCTCCATCAACTACAAACCGTTTCAACCAAACTACATTCCTCTATCTCTGCCACATACCAAATCCCCTCAGCCACCAACTTCCAACTTCACACTGCATATATACTTCAACATACATCAGCATCCGCATCCAGTCCTCTACTTCCAGTACACACCTTCTTCTACCATCTGCTTCACCTCTGCCAAACCATGACAAACATCAGAAACCAACCCTGCCTCCCTAAGTCACCAAACTCCATCCTCGATCACTCTTCAACTACAAATTCAACATTTCCCTTCAGCAACTAGAAATGAAAAGCCTTCATCGAATACCATCAACTAGGAATTCCAATATAGTTGTTTCTAGAGGTCGGTAGTTGTATACGTATTGTTTATTTTTGAATGATTGACAGTTACAGTGGTATAGTTGTAGTGGGAAAGGTTAAGCATCTCTGTAAATTATCAAATTCTATAGGTGTTGAAGAAACTTTGATTTTGTATTCAAATTATAACTACATGCTAGAATGTTATTATCTTTTAGGCTTTTAGCTTAAAGTGAACATTTGGTGTTTTTTAAGTCAAATGTGACACGTGCAACATGTTATAAGACTAACTTATCGAATTTGGTGCAACATGTTAAAGATTTTCAAAAAACAATACATAATAAAATATTAACGTAAACAGAAAATATACCTGCTCCAACATCTAAAGATATCGAATAATACACTTCAGATGGCACACATATCCACCCACTCCAACATTAGCAAAGGTCTCTGCAAATTGATGATTTATTTTGCTGGTTCTCTCATCTGGTAGCAGTATATTGTCCAACACCAATTTTTCATGTGTGGATGGTACAGATTTCCCATTGATTTTGGACGATGTAGAATCTTGGCATACAGTACCTGTTGCAATAAAGATGTCTAGATCTATCCAACAAAATAACCGCTCGAAAGCAACTAAAAATAGAAAGCTTGTAATAAATACCTGTTGCTATTATGTCTAAATCAGAGTTGAGGATTTCACATTTTTGATTGTTCGCTACATTGGTCGAATTCTGGAACTGAGAAGCAATGAATTCAGGAGCATTGAATTGTGTGGCGCATCCTCCATCAGAAGAATTGACCGGTGCGCGAATTCCCTGTTCGATGTTTCCCACCACGTTGATCAGAACCTCCATTTTCCCAGACAAAGTTCCCACTGTACCCTCCAAACTTCCCACCCTCATTTTCAACTCATCATGCTCTCCATGAACATGTCTGAGTCGTTTCTCTGCAATGGCACAAGCCTTAACTTTAGTCTTTGGTATAACGGTCCCAACACTGCGGCTCATGCCCCTTGCATCCTTACCAAGCACTTGTGATAAGATGTCTTCATCCACTGTCAATTTTTCTTCATCACTATCAGTGATCTTTTCCTTTGCTTTCACAATTTGATCCTAAAATATGATAATACTTATATGAATAAGGAATTTTAAAGAATATGCAAGTTAGATTTGTTTAACTTACGAAGTATGAAGAAGTGGCATCTGATATGCTACCATCTTTTTTCGTGTGTGTCTTCTCCCATACTTGACAACGATTGATATTTGTTGATGGACTAGCAGCGATCTACAATACATAAAATATGTTAGTTGCGATTTTGACCATTTTTTGAAAGAAAATGAATATAAATTACCATTTCTTGTTCTATTTTAGCGTGACTTTTACGTCCTGCATGGTGACCATAACTAAGCAATGCTCTGTTCTTTTTGCTTGACTCCCTTCTGCCGCTCGCTTCAGACGTTGCTTCGTTTTTTATGAACTCTTCCCAATCTTCTTGAGCAACTGTAGGTGGGCAATTTTTCAACCGTTCTTCGTCATTGTTGAAAGTGTCATAATAAGCTGCTCTCAAAATTTTCTTGTATCTCCTAAAAGCCTCGGCCATTCTCTTTAAAAACATTTCCTTTGAAAGCGGATCGAGCTCATAAATTTTCTGCAAAAATTATATCAGTGTAAGCATATGCATATACACATAAAATTTCCACCTCATATATGCTAAAAACATAATGTGCACGTAATATGGAATAAAAACATAATGAACAGAAGGAGCCGATGAGTACATTTATGCAAAAACTAAGCATTATCGTATAATCTACCTCATATATGTTAAATATGCAAAATGGTTTGACATTGATAACATAGCTTCAGCTTTAAATAAATACACGGTCACGTTACATTTATGAAAGTATGCAAAAAGAGCCTAGCAGGCATCGGTGCATGATAATTAAACATCATAAATGCCTACAGATGATGACATAACATAAACTAACTTCAGCCACTTAGCATTGTTTGAAGTCGTTGAACCATACTGGATCCCGAATCCTAATGCTACCAGTTGACAGTGCTCAAGTTCATATTAGCCTTCATTCTCCTTCAGTGCTTTCATAAATATTTAAACTTCAGTTTGTGTATAATTAACTTATACAACGAAAAACTAACAGGTATTGCTGAAATTATGCTTAATTATGCATAAGCTTGGTTCATCACAACAATAGAAAAAAGAGCAGATAACATTTTTCAGTGTATTTTAAATGAAAACATCAATGTCTATGAGCCATTGAAAAAAAAGTAAAATACAAATTGTAGCCTCTTAAGCGCGAAAACATATATCGTTTGTAGGAAGATGTACCCAATTTTTTTTTGTTGAAGATTGGTAGTAAGAGGCTGCCTGTACAGGCAAACAAAGGACCATCTCATTTGGAAAACCAGGAATAAACTATTACTAACTTAAAAATTTAATCAATATAAATTGGTTAACATTTATTCAAAACTAAATGTCAATTTCATATCAATTTTCTTTACTAATTTACAACAGCAACGGTGTAAATATTAACTAAAACTAATGGCGTGGCGTATATAAATGAAAATATATTTCATGGATCAAAGTGGATCTTTTAATTTTTTACCCAAATAATTCATTTAGTCCATACAAGATATTACTAGGTCATACCTTAATTGATATACAGGTACAAAACCCAAAATCCACAATTAGGGGTTTTCTAGTTAATAGCAAGGCATGTGCTATGCTGATGTTAAACCTCTACACTCATTATCCAATTCAGTGTTTCATTATAAACATGGTATTTACACAACTTACTACATTGCACAGTCCACTGTCATAGGGATAAGTAATTAATGATCCGAGTCAAAGCTTCTATCAGATTACTTTCTCATTTTTCCAACAACTAAACCATATTACAAAAGATAATGTAATCAGATGGGAGGTCATCAGTAAGGTTTCAAAATACATATTGCAAGTTTTTATTTTATAAGGAATATGCTAGGCGTGTTAATATCTTTCATAAAAGACATAATTATACCGAATGCACTAATGATCATTACTTTGAAAATCAAGTTTTAGGAAGTTGTATTTCAACTTGAATATAAGCAGTGTATAATAAAATGTAATATACAGAGTTAAATTGGTTCCAAACAAAAATATTTACTTACCACCAATTCGTTCCAAACGTTGTCCTTGTATATTTTGGGTACTTTATCCCAACTTATATATGATATCGGCACAAGAGCTCTTACTAGTTTACCAAGCATAGTAGCGATTTTTCCAACGTTATCTGAGACCGGAATACCAAGTAAGTTTTGATCAACTTTCTTCGCCTCTGAACATGTCGAATGTGAAGATGTTGGATTTTCTGACATAGTTTCCTGCAAAATATAATATTACTAACTATTTTATTAGTACACAGTACAACTATAGATTATTATATACAAAAAGAAAGAAATACCAATGGTGCATATATCAATCTAAATACAGGGGTCATGCATTATCATTAATCAAACTAAATAATGGCATTTAAAAAATAAATTAAGTGGAAATCCTTTTCAACGCATGAAGTATTATCTTCTTCTCAAAAGCAAGCCCAAACATAGAACATGTTACCAAAGAAACATAATAAGTGATAGAGAAGCAATTTTTACAAGTAATTTATGGTCTGAATTGTTTAAACTTCAAGGTTGTTCTAATTTTTTCATAGTTGAAAGTAAGAATGGGTCCAAACAGCAACAATGTATACAACAAGCAGGGTGATGATCAAATGACTCAAGGTACAAGATTTAAGGCTTCAAAGAAACAAGCAGCCAGAGTACAATGAAACCAAGACATAGTCAGGTGCAACCAAGAAAATCAAAACCATGTATAAAATATTCAAAACCATACATACACACAATCGTGCAATTAAAAATATACAGACACACAATCATGTGATGTACGAATACTAATAAGTTAACATATGGATTTGGTAAGGTCTTCTAATTTTTCATTGTCTTCAAAAGCTGATTGATAGACGGTAGGGAACTCAATGTCATCCACATTTGTAGTCAACCGTTTTGGTGTATGCAAGACCGCAGACCATCCGTTATTTTTTAAATCTTTTGAGTAGAACACTTGACTCGCTTCTGATGCAAGAATAAATGGCTCATCATTCACGTTATTTTTGCTCTTCAATTTCCCTAAATTAACCATGATCAGGTTTGAAATGGGATCTATTTTGCAACCATTGACCTTATCCTCGACCTTTACCTAATCACAATAAAAAACTGTTTGTTTGAAATCAGTGTAATCCAACTCAAGTATCTGTTGATTGACTCCGAAATACATTGTTTCTGCTTCCTTATAATTTTTATCCTTACCACTTGCTCTAAATTTTGTAATTGCTCTCATGCATACACCGCTATTTTGTGTTACCATACGGTCTTCATACTTTTTAGTGGAAAATGAAAATCCATTCACTTGTTACTTCATATAACTACGCGTCATGAACTTCGGCCCGTGCACTAGCCGCCACAGAGTTGGATCAACATCGATAGTCTTTAACGACTACATAAAACAAAATAAGCCAAAAAGCATGGTCATAAAGGTGTATTGCCCACTTATAAACACGTGAAATACAAGACGATGTAATACCTCATTACGTAACCATAGAGTAAAACTTTGAACGGCTTCCACAGTCGTAACCCTGCCTCGAGGTTGAAATCTAGTACTTTTCACATAGGAGTTATACCTCCTACGGAAAACACATATCAAAATGTATATATAAATTGAATTAAAAAAATTGAAATTCCGGACAAGTTCATGAACTTACTTCTTCCATTCATCCAATCCATCGTACTTATTAAGGACTCATCTACGCACTTGTTTAAACTGCACTTGGGTTAACATTGTGTCTTTACCATTATGCAGAGGTATCTCACCAGCAAACTCATCGTCCTCATCTAAAAACGCTTCGCGGGTATGTTTATGATTGCCAATACCTCCATTTGGCATATATTCCATGCAATAAAGACTAGCTTCTTGTACGATATATCCTTCCGCAATACACCCTTCGATGTATCTTTTATTGCGCACATATCCTTTATATGATTCATCAACCTATGAATGTGATCAATTATATACTGTAGATGGTAGCTATTTATATCAAATAATGATGTACATAACTGAAATTAGAAATTTACCGTTCAAAGGGATACATCCATCTATATCTGACAGGGCCACAAATCAACGCTTCATCGGCTAAATGGACCATAAGATGGACACTGATATCAAAAAATGCAGGTGGAAAATGATTTCAAAAACACACATAGCTTCTACTAAGCCAGCCTTTGCTTTTAAAAGATGTTCCCTATTGATCACCTTTGAACACAAAATGTTAAAGAATAAACTAATATGATGAACAACATTTCGTAGATCCTTATATTGTGGATAAGAATGTTGAAGCAATACCGGAAGCAAATGTTGCATTATGACATGGTAATCATGTGACTTCATATTTCTTAGTTCAGAAGAATTGATGCTCACATTGTTGTGGAAGTTAGAAGAGAATTTGTTAGGCACTTCCAAAATTTTCAAAACGGTGCAAAACCGTATCTTTTCTTCTTTACTCAAAGTGAAAGTTGCCTTTGGTATGATTATTTTATTTGTTTCAGGATCTTCCATCACCCACAACTTTTGTTTTATACCCATGATTTTCAAATCCTTGCGTGCATTGATGCAATCTTTTGACTTATCTTTATGGTCCATAATGGTGCTGATGAGATGCTCCGTGACATTCTTCTCCGTATGCATAACATCAATATTATGTCGGATCAAATTTGCTTTCCAATATGGTAAATCAAAAAAGATAGACCTCCTATACCATCCAGAAACATTGTCAACTTCTTCATTGGTTGACTTTTTCTGTTTTCGACCAATTTCTTCTTTTTGTTTACCAACTTTCATTTTGATATTCACTACTTTCTTTTCAACTTGAAAACCAGTCAATGGCCATTTAGGACAACGAAGTTCTTGTTCGTTGTTGAAATTTGTCTTATCGTATCGAAACTTGTGTTCGTTAGGAAGAAACATTCGATGTCCCATGTAACACATCTTCTTACTTTCAGGAAGATTATAAGAACAAGTGTTTTCCCCACAAACAGGACATGCAAAGTAACCGTGAGTTGTACGTCCCGATAAAGTCCCAAAAGCAGGGTGATCATGGATTGCCCACAGCACCCTAGCTCTCATTGTGAACCTAGATTTATTTAATGAGTCAAATGTAACGACTGCTTCCCATAACTACTTCAACTCATCTATCAACGATTGTAAATAAACATCAATATCCTTCCCTGGTTGTTTTGGCCCAGAAATCAACAATGTTAACATTGAGAACTTCCTTTTCATGCACATAGACGGAGGAAGATTATATGGTACTACAATTACTGGCCAACAACTGTAAGGGTTAGAGAGAGAAGCATGTGGACAGAAACCATCTGTTGCTATTCCAAGTGTGACATTTCATGGCTCGACAGCAAAAGTTTGGTCAAAAGAATCTGCGGCTTTCCATTGAGAAGTGTCACATGGATGACGCATTACAGTTGGATCAGACTTGGCACGACCATGCCAGGTCATCGCATCTGCTATCCATGGTACAGTATACAGTCTCTTCAATCTAGAAATTAAAGGAAAATGTCTTAATGTCTTTCGAGGTACTTTGGTGCATTTTCTCTCTTTGTTGAATGATGTCATATATCTTGGTTCATTGCAATTTGTACAAGAAACTTTGTTCGCATCATCTTTCCAGTACAATATGCAATCATTGATGCATGCATCATAAGTTTTTTAATTCATCCCAACTTGCTTAATGATCTTCTTCACGTCGGAGTACTTTGTCGGCAGCGTGTTACCTTCAGGAAGTAACTCCTTTATTAGTTCGAGGATTGCAGTCACGCCATTATCTGAAAAGCCGTATTGGGTCTTCAAGTTATTCAGTTTCACAGTGGCATACAGCTTCGCAATCTCTTTTGAACATGAAGGATAAAGTGGCTCTTTTACGCTACCAAAAAGTGATTTATACTTCTTACTTTCATTGGCCTGCCAATCTGGATAATCAGTAGACTGCTCTCCAACATTAGCATGATCAGGCAATGGATTTTTAGGTTGAAAATGATGAAATCTATCTGCATCATTGACCAGATCTTCCATCCTAATATGTTCAGACTCGTCAATAATTGTGGCATGACTAACTGGTTGTTGTTTTTCCATCTCCGCCCTTTTTTCCCCATGAAAATACCACACTGTATATGATTGGATAATACCCCATCTAAGCAAATGAAAATGAATGTCATCTAATTTGATCGTCTTCATATTTTTGCACCGGGTGAAAGGGAATAAATACACTCCTTTCTTACCACCGTTTTCTGCAACAAAACTAATGAACTTCTGCACCCCGTCTATATAGTACGTAGATCTTAGATCAGATTCGTTTATCCATTGTTTGTCTATACTGAAAGACATACTGCCCTCCTATATCATATATAACAGAACATGAGACGTGAATATAATTTTACCTTGGTATAAGTGAAGAATATTTGTTGTCCCATTATATATGTAAGAAAGTGGTATTAACATCGTATAATCCCTACATGTAATTGATTGAAAACCAACAGTTGCAGATCATTGATGCCACATCATGGTGTAGAAGAAATATAACACGTAAAGCTTTGTACGAAAGATAATTCTAACTTAAGAATAATGATAATGAATTTTTTTAACTTGTTTTGAATCAGATTATCTGATTATACTAATAGCAATCATGTCAATCCCCAAAAGAAGTAAATTCTATACCTTGATTAGTGTCCATCTGTTTAAAATAGTAACCATCATGTAAATCGACAAAAGAAGCAATGAAACGGTTCCTATAGATTTTTTTCAATTTTGTTTGGTATTCTCTTGTCAACACCGAGTCAGTAAACAAAAAGAAAGATGATACTGTTAATATATCAATTTGTTATATATGATGCATAATGTGGAAGAGAGCAAAAAGGGACAATGCCCTCCATCTTGCAACCAAATTGCTTTTTATATTGTTGTGCCATTGGCAGAATGCTTCTCTCATGGTCATCATTAGCACTTGTATTAATCATTTGTCCATGTGCAAGCTTTCTAGAAAGCTAGACTCATATGAAAAGTCAATTTATAACCATGTAATATCAGTAATCTAAGTTACAACATTAACAAAATAATTACATGAATCTAAAATTTATAAAGAACTCTATAAAAATATATTTATTTGCAATATGTACAAAAAATTAACAACGTTAAGGAGCATGTCATAAACAAATTTCAAATATTTTCTCACGTCCATCCCTTATTATTGTATGAATTAGATTCCAACGCTTCATGAATCACCATTAGTACATCTATGAACATAAAATTCAGGTACAGTATGCATATAAAATTTGGTGACAATATAGAAATAAACAATTTGCAGTGTCTTACGTGTAAATGTACTATTTGGAAATATCAAAACCAAAGGTTGAAAGATTGTTTGAATATCTCTACACGTTGTTAGGGTAATAGAAGTGATGTGTTGTCATGCAATAAAAAAAAAGAATGAAGTACTTAATTAAAATTAGTAGCAATAAGTAATAGAGCATAAAACTAAGGAAACTCTGTAAAAAAATAGCAAACAATGCATAATAAAGAAATATGCCTGCAAATGATGGTTAATATCTTCTACGACGTATGTTTAAGTCTACAAAAAATGATTTTTAAATAATCAACAAACCAACTAAAATAAATAAGCGATCAAAGAATAAACGTATCACAGGATTGAATCTAGACAAACAATTGTATAAACATCTCAAGATGAAAGGTAAACTGAAGTAAAATTTGAACATACATGTTATGTAAATATTGTAAGGAAGTTGCAACGGAGAAAGTGCACAAACGAATATCTCAAAATACAATCACGATTATTATATGCAATATTTAAACCATCCATCAACTGTTTGTGTAAATATATAATAAAAATGTCAGCCAAATCATAGATCAAACAAAGAAATTAATTTCAAGATGCATCATGGAACCAGTGGATAAAAAAGTTACAAAAATTTGAACTTAAACCATCAGAAACCCAAAACAATAATGAGACTTTGGTTCACAAAGTTTGGGTTAGTTCCATCTGCAAAAAGCTTGCTCCTTATAATGGAATATATATGTAATGGCCAAATGATGAAAAGCATAATGAAACTTTGATGTTGTATATAAATCTATACTTTATTTGAGCTTAAAACTGTTAATTTTACTTCTTAAAAAAACAGTTAATTTTAGTTCTTAAAAAATAGGAATTCAGTAGCAAATGCGATTATCAAATGGTGAATAATTTAACATTCAATGAAATAGCAAATGCGATTAAAAAACAGGAATTCGTGCATTAAATGAAAATAATTTAACAAGTATAATATACAGTCAACGGTGAATCGAAATTACAAATTAGGCTTACCTTAGCGAGACAGCAGCAACTGCGACGACAGCAACGGGTAATAGGATGGCAAAGAGGAACCCTAACGCGAGACGATGGTGAGAGCGGACTGCAATAGCAAAACGATGGTTAGAGTGGACCGTGGTAGGAGACGATCCACGAGCAGTATGATGAAAAGAACGAGGGATTTTAACAGTTGAAAGGAATTGAACGAAATAATTTGGGGAAAATAATTCGCACCACAAATTAGCAAGGAACGAAACGGAGTAGATCTGGGGCATGTTTTGGCAGTAAAAAGTTCGCACCAAAAATTAGCACGAATTAGGTATGGCTAAAACACCTATCAAATTTGATACGGCTAAGAACTGTATCTAAATAGGGGGAAATCGAATTATTTGGTGGGAAGATGTGCGTATTGGATGGAAAAGTTTGCGCTAGAAATATGCACGAAATTAGATGTGGCTTGAAGCCGTATCAAATTTGATACGGCTTATAGCCGTGTCGAATTCATTAGATACGGTTATTAGCCATATCTAATTTGGTACGACTTTAAGCCGCATCCAATAAGGCGGAAGGAGGTGTGGTAAAAATAGCTTTTTGGTGTAGTGTATGCGAATCGTGGATCATGATGAGAAGAGATTAAGGAGGAAAGTTGTAAGACTAGTTAAAGTCCAATGGAGTGGAGACGTAGCATACTACACATGGGAGACAGAAGAGAGAATGCGCAAAGCCTATCCTGAATTCAGAATTGATACATAGTTGTATGTTGTATAGTGTACTCACCGGCCTGTGGTGATGTCACTTGCTATATCTTATATATATATATATATATATATCACTTCGTTATATATATTTGTTTCCGAGTTACCTTCATCTTATCCTCAATTTCGAGGATGAAATTCTTTTAAGGTTTAAGGGGAGGGAGTCTATAACGACCCGCAAATATATCACTTTAATAAATTTATTATTTGAATTAATTTGAGATTAAAACGATTTAATAATTTTTACAATGATTTTGATAACTCGTTTTAAATAGTTACAGAGTAATATTTTATTTTAAATTTTATAAACATATATACTTAATTTGAAATCATAAGAAAATTTTGTTTCGCTTTATCAGTATAATAACAATTTTGTAAATAATTATTAATATTAATTTATATGGTTTTATAAATGAAATATGATCATTTTAATTAGTTAAAAATGATTAGAAATTTATTTTCAAATTTTATTTATAAATATTTACATATTAACTAAAAAATGAAAATATGACCGGAAATCGAAATCGGGATTCATAACGAAACAATGTATAAAAGTTGTGCAACGTTATGGAGATACATGTGCACATATACATGTGCATATATGAAGATATATTCTCATGCACATGATCATTCATACATGCACACATATACATATAAATATAATAACATATATGTATAAAATATCCAAGATATTTCTTTTTCCTTACTTCCTAAGCTAACTAAAAGTCCATCATAGTACAAGCACTTAAGTATGAGCATGGGGGGTAGTCGTTTCGGCCATAATGGTGATGTAGATGGTGCATGTTGATGTGATGGATAATGATGCATATGTGTAAAATATCTTAGATATTTTTCTCCTCTTCTTTCCCTATAAATACCACCCCTTCTCCATTTCATTTTCATTTCATCTCCTTCATCATTTTTCTTTATCCTCCTCTTTAATGGTTTCCATACTAAAAGAAATTATGGCAAATTTTATTCCAAAAAAGAATTTAAAATTATAATATATAATTACATACACTTAAGCACCTCAAAACGATTCCAAAAATCCACCTTTCTCCCATATCTTTCATGGCCACCACCATCTTCCATTGAAGGCCAAGCCATCCCTCCCCTACAACCAATGCCGTGAGCCTCCTAGTCAAGGCCAAGCACTCCAAAGTCAAAAGCCCAAGTGATCGTGAGCTTTAAAATCCAAATAGCAGAGCTATAGCCAATTTTCAGTTAATCGTTTAAACCCAAGGTGAGAAACTCCTAAACTATAGTATTATATGGTATTGGATGTTATATATATTTGATTATGATTGTTGATGATGATTGTTTAATATGAATGTTGAATATATATACAAGTCACTGGAATACACGTCGATAAGCACAATGGAAATTATTTTCCTTTATTAAATGAATTGGTGTATATGGGATGTTAAACCTATTTAAAAATGTTTAAAGATACGAAATAAATTCTAAAAATCTTTTGTTTTAAAAGTGATTTGAGTTATAAAAATAAATTTCCAAATGATAAAAATTCATTGTTGATCAATGTAGCTTAAAAAGCACTTTCCGCAGCACTTTTCTATAACTTTTGAAATATAATTTTAAACACAACCGTTCTTTTCCAAATCTTTTGTAAATGTTTCCAAATGATTTATAAAGTATTTTAAAGATATTTTGAAGGATTTATGGAATGGGTAAATGTTAAATGATTTAGAGTCGATCAAATAACTTGACCGCCTTATGAGTGTTAGAGAGATAGTGTCTAGGCTTGAGTTTGGAAAACCAGTTTTCTTCTCTCCCTGGCTATCCGGACTGGCCCGACAGATGGGATAGTGAATTTGGTTTACTCGGATCAAAATTTTCCAAAATAGAAAAGATATGATTTTCCCAAATATAAATAACTTGGATTTTATGGAGATAATCTTCTTGTACTCGATGTTAAAGCCCAAAGAGGGAACTCGTACTATTTGTGGAATTTAAAAGGTGATTTCACCGTTATTCCACCCATAGTATTTGTTGAATACGGGAATTGATATTGAGTAGAATTGGATGGTTTCTATAGATTCTTCTCATTTAATATTTACTGGTTTTGGATTAACATCCTAGAACGTGGTTTTAACTTAATCAAAATTTTGAGTTTTGAATTAGGAAAGTTATGTTAAGATTTAAAAGAATTGATTTGGAAATATTTTCCTAAGTGAAAAATAAAATGATTTTAGAATTATTCCTAGTTTAAAAGGGGTTAAAGTAATCAAAGGATTTCATAAGAGGTGTTTAATGATTCCGTATATACCGGAAAGAATGTTTTGGAAATATATATCTCCAAAAGAAGTGTGCTACTATTGGCACTAGTTTTTCTTCTTCCAGCCACTATTATAATTTTATTAAACATCAATATATTTTATGTACTTCTGGCCACCATATACACTTAAAAAATTACGTATATCTCACTAATTTTTAGTTTTAAGATAACGGCTACACAGTCGTACCTCTCATCTCTTCTAACAAATATTATGTATTTCTCAAAAATACCAAACCCTAAACCTGAAAATAATCTCTTTTTGCCCAATAGATTATGAAACGTGAAGATTTAGTGGATAATCTTAATTGTGATGATCATATAGATGCTAGTTTCCTTTTCATGTATTAAAATCTTTTTTTCTTCAACAAATCAATCATAGATAAATTGTTTAGATTTTTGATTCTTTAACAAATCAATCAACAATGATTTGAAAATATAAGGTTTCGCAAAAAAAACCGGAGAAGGACTGCTTACTCAATGACTGCGTAGGTTGTTGAGAGGCGGTGAGCTTCTGACTTATTGATAAACGACTTGACTTCTTCAATCTTTTAAAAAGCACTTACTTTGAAAGGGGATAACCATGTTTTGATCTTTTGAATAGTAATCAAAATATTCCATTTTGAAAAGCAATTCAGATTAAACATGTAGAGCATTAACAGTTGTCCATTTATTAAAAGAAACAAAAAAACCTATAATATATCATTTTTAGGAAAAAGTTAACAGTTACCAAAGCACAAAAATTTTAATTTTCAAGAATGGATAAACATATTGAAACTACAATGGATGAATGAAGAGAAGAGACATCAATTAATATCACGTGGCTCATTTTATAAGAAATAAAGTTGAGACAACTTAAGAGAATAGTGAGGGATCATTGAGATGAGATTTGTTAATTTATGAATTAAATGCAAAAATGGTAATTAATGAATGACCGTACATATCCAACAACCACAAATAGTATTCTTTGATTTTCAAACTAAAGCTTTGAAGTAAAATTGTGAAAAGAAGTCAAATGCAAAATTATATGTTAATACATATCGACTAAAGAAATTATTTAAAGAATATGTTAAATTCAAAGACATGAGAAGCATTCGAGGAGAGAGAACATACCTTAATAGAGTATTATTCCTTCTAAAATGTAAACCAAAAGGAGCGGAATTAAAAATGGTAAAAAAACAAATTATAAGGGGAAAAAAATGAAACTCATTTGTATTTTTTATAACTTAAAAGGAAATTTAAAATAAAGTAAAATAAAATTTATCAAACAATCATCAAACCAAATAACCGCAAAAAATATAACAATCAAAATTAGTAAAAGGGGATAAAAATAGATGAATGATGAATGAAAGATTCCATGCGTCATTTGTAAATTCAAATTGTTCCAAACAACTACCAGACCAAATAATTGAAACATAGTATAACAATCAAATTTGACTAAAAGAGAATTATGTAGGGAATGCATTATATTCAAAGACATGAGAAGCATTAGAGGAGAGAGAACATACCTTAAAACATAAACCAAATAGAGTGAAATTAAAAATAGCAAAACAACAAATTATAAGGTGGAAATAAGAATAAAAGTCATTTGTATATTAATCTTTTTGATAACTTATAAGAAACTTAAAACATAATAGAATAAATTTATTTTAATTGTTGTTTAGTAAAGAAATGATTTCTAGTGATGTTTGGAAAGAGAAAGAAGAATTGATAGATTTCTACTGGTATTTGGAAAGTGGAATAAGAAAAGATATGCTATTAGATTTTGTAATTGTTAAACATTTATTAGTTTGTATAGTTATTAACTTTTTTTCAGTATTGAGAAGTATAGGCATTAATGGTGTCATTAATATCTAAGCTGCATGAAAATAAATTTGTAAGGTTGCAAATGCTAAAAGTCCCTCAAATTGCTCAGAGATCAGTATACAGGATGAGATGAAATGTGGAGAGAGTATATAAAGAATCATATACTCTCTTTTATATATATAATAGAATAGATAATAGCCTAGATTTGCTGCAAAACTTGAAATGCACAGAAATATATAGATTCGCTGCCTTTACACTTTCTTTCTTAGGCATTTTGGTCATTCTCTTGAGTGATATTTGAATTTCAATTTATATATCATTTATCTTTTAATCAATTGCACCAAGCACTAAATTTTAAAATCTATGTACCAAAATATTTATCCATAGAAATTCTTAAAATTTTCATTTTTAAAATTAAATCAGTTTCCATTTATTCTCTTAAGAAAACTTAAATCCTATAAAATAATAAATCACTATATAACTCGTTTTTATCTACAAAAATGATAATTTAACTTTCAGAAAAATATAGAAATATATAAATTAGATACATTCTTAGAAAAATAATAAGTTCAATTTATAACTCACTTATCTTGACAAATTCACCATATAACGCATAATCAATATAATTTTAAAACATATTTATTAAATTATACTTTTGTAACATGTTGTGTGCAATGCATAGGTTACACTTTAGTTATTCAAATATAATATAGGGAAAAAACGAGGGATGAGTTATAATGCGTTGGATTTGATCCAATTTGAATATTACTTACTTAATAGGAATAATCACAATTATATTTTTAGGGCCATAATTTAACCAATATAGTTGATAATATGATTAGTTGGAAATTATTAAGTTAAGTCTTTGATACCATTAAAAACGTAAATTTGTTTTTTCTAATACTAAATCCCCCTGATTTATGTATCAACAAATTTACTCTTTTAGTTGATCCTGAAAATTATCTTTATTTATCGCAGATTTATCTACAACCATGTTAGAAGAAGCTTTATTCATCTCGAAAATTTATGTTCGGAAGAAGCATCATAGATAAAACTACAAACATTACTTGCAACTCGGTATATTAGTAAAAATGTCCATAATTATGAGTAGTAAAATAAACTAAAAATTAAAATGATGGTTAAATTTGTATTGCCGATGATTTTCTTACTGGTGTGTTTTTATCAGAACTATATCAATTGCATTGGCATAGTATCTATAAATAGTTTTGATAAATTTATGTTTATCATTGGTGGATTTTCCTTATGCAACCATGGTATGTCTCTAAATTGATAGCTGCGGTCTAACGACCCAGAATTTTAATCATTTGAATTTGAAATATTTAATTATTTTTAAATATTGGAAAGTTAATTTTATAAATTGATAGCTTGAATTTCAAATATTGTGATTTATTTGATAATTAAATTATTTAATTTAAAAATCGAAATTGTTTAAATAATTGAATCTTAGGTTTTAAGTTGGTTAAAAATGGTTTCAAAGCTTATTTAAATTCTATTTAATAAGAATGAAGATAGTAAAAAAAACTTTAATGTAAATTTAAAAGTGATTAATTTGGTTTTACAATAATTCGTTTTGATTAACGTATAAAAATAGCCTTCCGGGTCACTGTCTTGGATTTCGACGAAACCAGCTTCATTGGATCCGTAATAATGTATTATTATAAGATAATGAATTTCGTGGCGATCAGACGTATCGTTTAGTCGTGTAGTATCGAAACGCATAGAAATTAATTTCGAATATATATATATATAATTGGGTTTGAAAAAGTATCTTCTGCATACGATCAAATTAGGCCTTGAAACAAGTTCCATTGTGTTCGAAATAGGGGTGTAACGTATGGAACGCCAGAGGCACGTCTCGTTTGGAGCTCGGAATTTTCGGACGTTTTGTAATGCGATATTTTAAATTGAAAATAATATATATATATAGATATATATAATTTTATAACCATACCAGCCCATACTTACCCATACCATGGCCATACCGCCCATACCTCTACGTTGGCCATACCCCTTCCTTTTTATATATCTTGTTGTATCAGAAGACTGGGTTCTAAATTTTCAAATCAAAGAACAGCCTAATTGAACGACTAAGGATGATCGGGGCCATTTCGTGTGTTGTTAGGCTTCGACCTTAACTAGAAAGTAGTTGCCAACATCGAGGCAAAGCGAATGGACGGTTGGATTGGGTTATGGCATGGCGCAGAGGCGGTGAATCTAAGATGAGCGACGTCTTCATTTTTCGTCGATTATGGCTAATTGGTGGCTCAATTGGCGATGGTATCTGAAGGGAAGTTTTAGGGGTTGGCAAGAGCTAGGAACGGCTGAAGTTTGGTGGTTAATGGTGGTCAGAGGTGGCCGAAAATGGCCTCCATTCATGGGGAACTGTGTGTGCGATTTTGGGCGTTGATGGTGCTAGGCGGCTGTGGGGTGGGGTCGCATTGGTGGCAGGCGGCGGTGCGTGGTGCGTGCAATATGGGGTTTGGCCATGCGTATACGAAGGGGAGGGCCATGTTTCTATGCACATTTCGTCCATATGCAGTGAAGGCCGAACGAGGAAGAAGGATTAGAGGATTTTGTAATTAATTATTGTAAATGTAATTAGTTATTAATTATTATTTTGAATATTGATAACTTAATTATTTAATAACTTCTTCATGCGAGATCGAATTGAGATGCGAACTTTTATGTTGTACTTATAATGACGAAAGCTTCACGATGGAACTGGTTTGGACGAATTTGGAGACAGTTGAAAATTTGAGCTAAAATCGAACATCGTTCAATTTTAGTTCCAAACCAGAATGCCTCGGCAACAACAGAAATTTTTGGTGAGTTGAACTCACCTTTATGGTTAACTAGTATGATATATAGTAAATAAAAATTGTTGAATGATTGTTTGGATGAATTACTATAATTATTAGTTGGTTTGGATATATTTCTGCCCTTGGAGTGGATGAGACCCTATTACGTTCCCATATAAGAGCGGATGACCATTTGTATACGAATCCTGCCTTGAAGCGGTTGATTTATGTAACGACCCCACCGTGATGCCTAGATTAGCAAAGAACATTACAAGTAACGTCGTCTGCTAATCCGGAGAATACGGCTTGTTAAGGGCGATCGAATGTGAATATATCTTTATACTAATACTGACACATCATTTATACCTTTTCACTTAATATCTGAACTAAATTTGACGTGTACAATATTAATACAAAGTAATAGACACACTGATTTCTCAGAATCAAAACAATATATCATATAAATAACAATCACGGATCACATTGGAATAAATCTCAACTTATACATATACAAATTTTGAATTTACAAAATAAAATACTAAACCCGATTGTTATACAAGTTTAACAATTCTCTAATCTCAATTATACATTTTATATACAAGGTCCAAATTCCAAGATGGGATAAACTAAAGTCCAAATGTTTATCTCCTTTCTAGCACAACCATTCAAAGGTCAACATGTCCTGTAACCTGAAAAGTCTCGGGCTGACCCGAGCAAAATAACACCCGGATCAGACTATCTCTAAATATCTAATAGGGTGAGAACAAGATATAGCACAAGAATAAACAACATATAAGTAAATACAGATGTTCAGGATTGAATGCACAGAACAAAACACAATATCTCTAAGCACGCGAATATCAATGATTAACACAGTACAGAGTTATATGTTTACGTCACAAAAACGAACTAGTCACTAAACACAAAATAATAGAATTAGCTTAACATCCATCACAAGACACAAGAACATATATTTATTTCACGAACACACGACACAAGAATATATGGTTATTTCACAAACATAAGATACAAGAACATATACTTATTTCACGAATACAGAACAGTCGCAGAATCCAAATATCCAAAATCCAAGATATCTTAATCCAAACCGATCGTAATGATCGTCCAAAACAACCGCAATGATTGTACTCAAAACCCATGGCAAACAAACAAACAAATTGGTATCACTCGAACCGATCTGATACCAATAATCATACTCAGACTGGGAACACAGAATCATAGAATGATCTCAAGGATAGTCCATACCGATCAAGGTGATCGTAGAAACCATGACTCGATAAATCCATATTTATTTAATATTATTAAATTATTATGTTCGAAAAGAAATCCAGGAATAAACTTATTAAGGATCTAGCAGCCACTTGCCGCACACCAAAAGAGAGTAAACTCTAAAGTGCCAAATACTATCGCCTACAGTAATTACTATGATTTAACCAATATGTCCCATACTGTATGGTGAAATCCAAGTATTTACTAAAAGCTAGTAAATATCACTTATTACAGATACCACTGGAAAACCTGAACCATATTCTCTTAAGGATCTAGCAACCACTTGTCGCACGCCAGAAGAGAATACAACTCTAAAGTGTAAAATACTTCATAATAACAGTCACACGAATTTAACCAAGGCATCCCATACTACCCTGTGGAATTCGAGTATTCGCTAATGGGCTAGTAAGTTCCACTCAAAAATTCTATTCAATGAGTTATACCATATTCGACGATGTCTTATTCGAAAGCATTTAAACCAATCGATGACACTAAGTCGATTATTAGTACTTCCCAAATTATAGAATTAAGGTTCTCAAAACATTTATTTAATTTGTCACTTATTAAAATTTTCCGTTATTCCAAATTGTTCTAATTTTATTTACTTTATGAACTAAGATTTTCCATTTTCCAAATCCATATTGATAGTTAAATTTCCATAAAGTTGTATTGTTCAGGAATCATATTTTTAAAACCAAATATATATATATATATAAAAGTAATCACTCATTCTCTAAAACCATATTTATTACTCTTAAAAATGTCCAAATTAGTACTTATACGCTAGTATAAAACAACTTAAGTTTATACTTCAAAACATGTTTCTAAATCCCATAACCATTTTCTTTAAAGATAAATTAAATTTATATTTCACAAAACATATTTCCAAATCCATAACTATTTATACTAGTAATACTTAATATAAATATAACTATTTGATAAAACCGTTTAAAAAGAGACTAGAATAATTTATAAAACAAGTTTAATATTTATAAATTTATTAAATATATATATAAAGTTTCGAAATGTTTCCTGTTTTAAGATCACAACCTGAAACCTTCTTAAAACATATAGTACCAAATGTACAAATTTGCTTGACTCTTTATATGATTATATTAGTAAAATGACACCTATCTTTATATAAAAACAGAACATTGTTTAAGTTATTTCCATGCATAAGAATTGACAAAGGTATAAGGCATAAGCAAAGAAGACAAATAAAGCTACAGGGTTTTTGCAAACTTAAAATAGTAAACTATAAATAGGCATTCGCTTTTCAAAGCTACTAAACTATATGGGGCAAAATCATTTAATGCTTGGGCCTAGAGCTTGAATTTGTATATGTTTAACCAGGTTCTAAAATACATATGAATATGCATAGGCAAGGCTACTATTTCAAAAGAAAATGTGCTAGGCCATCCATTTATACAATTACCTAAATATAGAACAATAGACATGAATAGGCATGCATCCTATTTGCATTAAAGAGATGCCAGGCTACTTAAATAAAAAAGTACAGAGCATAGTGCCAGGCTACATTACTAATATATATATTTATCTCTAGTGAAAACTTGAATCCAATACATGAATAGAGATGAAATATGGAATGTACAGAGATGTTTTCAAATCATAACTTGAAGGAAACAATTTAGTTTAAAATCCAAGTGTATAATGCATGACGACAAAGTATTTGCGTTAGCAAATTCAATACAAAAGAGCATATAGACGAAACAAAAGTATGGCAAACATCATGCTACTATTCACCTAGAAAGAATTTGCATTTAAATCCAAACAAATAAGGTCAATTATACAAGGGTGATACGTAACCACTTCCCAAGCAAAGGCATAAAAGACATACAAAACTAAAGTGAACAAATCCCATTGCAAAGCTACAAATAACTATATTCTATTCTAATATATATATATATATATATATATATATATATATATATATATTCACAGTTTGATAGTTGCAAGTATAATAAAATGTAGTGCATTCACTGTCAGGCTATCTGATAATAACAACTTATAGTACTATGCGATTTCAAGAAGTGTCAAGCTATAAACTAGTGCATGAAAATTTCCAAACTTATGTATACTTTTCATTACAAAACTTGATCATCCAAAATGTAAGCATACCTATCAAACTTACCAGTTTTAAACAAAATATGACTTAGATGTGCTGCTGTACTAACTAGATTACTAGAGCATAATTATAGTTTGTAAGTTATATATATAGTTCCTAAACAAGGAAACTTACCAGGTTTAAAAATAGTTATACTAAACAATTATTCATGAATATCACTAATAAGTTAATAATTATAAATACCAAAATCATACACTTCAATATGTTTTAAACACAGAGCAAGAATTCAAAGAAGGACCAGGCTCGCATGGGGAATCACACATAGCAAGAACAAATACAATTGCAGAGACTTCAACTTAATTCACTCATAAAAATTTGGATTTAGAAAATAGTAGTGTGAGGGTTACTCACCGAAACGCTGCCTAATCCAACTCATCGTCGATGCCTCTACGCCCTACCGCTGTTGTAGTCTTCACGCCTTATCACCGCCTTGTCCATCATCGTGCCTCTCTGTCGATCGCCAAAATCGCTAGCAAGAGCGTGCCACCAGATCGTGCTTGCTCCGAAGCCCACGTGTTGCCTTCCCTTGCCATCACGTCCTGCCTCGCCTTGCTCGAGCTCTGTCTATCATCGCGACTCGAATTGGTAAAGGAATTTAATTGGGATTTAGGGGTTTGATTATTATTTTTGTAGACGAAGAGCGAAGGGAATCGAGCAATATTTGTTTACAGGAAAACAACAGAGAAGAGAGGAAGTAAACGTATTTGTTTACTTAAGTAATAGAATTGGGTTAATGGTACAAATGAGCTTGATTTAAACTTAAGGCCCAATTGATTTAAGTAAGAGAATTATTTTCTTAGCTTAACCAGTAGATTTAATTAGCTTAACTACAAAAATCAACTAAGCTAGGTTAAGTAAAATTTTCACAAACCAATTTAGTTATAAATTTATAAACCCAAGGATTGATTCAGATAATATTTCGATTAAATCGAAATGTACAAATTTTAAATCATTTATTCGAACTAGATTGAATTTCATAATCAAATTATAGAAATTCCAGATTTTAAATTTATTAACGCTAATTAATCATAATTAATTAGGTCATTAATAATTGGGTTGTTACAATTCATATTATATAATTATATAACGTTTGTGATGTAGGGGAAACATGTCGAAGGGATCCAACAGGATTCCTCACCAATGTTGATTTTATTTACATACATACATACATACATACATACATACATACATACATACATATATATATATATATATATATGTGTGTGTGTGTGTGTGTGTGCTGATATATATGAGCTGTGATGCAGGGGGATACAGGTTGGAGGGATCCAACAAGATTCCTCACTATTGTTGAATTTGTTTCAATAATTCCCAGTTATATGAATTATGAGATAATAAACCCGATTTGTTGGAAATATGGGTTATAACATTGTTATACGTTTGAAAACTAAAACCCAGCAGTGGTAGAAAATCAATATCGATATTGGTTAAGCGTTTGGCAGCTATTGGCCTCAAATTAGTATTTAAAATACTATAAATTGCAATTTGAGTTGGAATTTGTTTTTGAGACAGGAAATGATTTTCAAATCCGAAATTGGGTTTCGAAAATATTTTTTTTAGGATTATTTAATTAAATTAATATTGTGTTAAAGTTATTTAATTATAGTAAGATTATTTTAAGGTTATTTAATTATATTAGTATTGTTTTAAAACCATCGGTTTATAGTTATTATTGTTTTAAAGAATTTATCAAAATGTTGAAAGGTTAATTATCTCAAGAATAATTTTGGTTTGAAATTAATAATAAGAATTATTAATAAGGTTTTTAAAATAAATAATTATTATTTATAAAAATGGTAAAGATTAATTATTATTGTTTATTTAACAATATTTTTAAATTATTAATTTATAGAGATGTTTTAAAGTTAATAATTTTCATTTACCTATAATGTTTATTGTTAATAATTATTATGATATAATGGTGTTTTGAAGTAAAAGATTTTTAATTATTTATCATTGTTTTCAAGATCCATGAATAGAGTTGGAAGACTTGGATTTTATAAGGGAAGTTTATAAAATAGTTTAGGACTTAAGGGAAGATTATTTACAAGGGGAAAGAGTTTTATAATGGTTATATATTTATAAACGAGATTTAATAAATAGGTTTATAGGTTTATAAAAGGAGTTTTATAAAGGGTTTTATGGATTTATAAATGATTTTTAGAAATGTACAAAAGAATTTATAAATGATTGAAATGTATAAAAGAAGTTTTATAAATGGTTCCATGAGTTTTATAAAATGGTTTATAAATGGTTTAGAGAATTATAAGGAGTTCATGAATGATTTTTGAATCAAAATAAAAGAAAATCTTTCTCGGTTTTGTAAATATACTTATACCGTTGAGATACGCATATGGATATTCTCTAAGTATTGAAAATATAGGGATTGGTGATATATCTTTGTAAAAGTATTCTTATACAAGTAATTTACAAAGTGGTTTTTATTTATTAAAGGAAGCCGGTGATTGCTTATGTGCTTAACCAATGTTGGTTTACCCAACGGAATAAATCCTTGATTGAATGTTGTTATTCGATAGTTAAATAACCGACCATCGAATTTGGACCCAAAGGTAACTTTGGAAATATCTAGGAGAAACACGTGAGTTATATAGCACAGTCATCTTCGATGATGTTGTACTGTGCGTATAAATCTTGTTTTGTTCTTCTAGGACAATGATAAGGAAATCCATCCACTAACGGTTAGGAGGTGATCTCCGATCTTATCTTTAGCTGTTTATTTCCTAAAGAACTAGGGTTGAGTTTACCAGGAATTATCAAATGTTGTTTCGAAGAGACTGGGATCAGATATGTTATACGAAAACCACTTCGATCCAACAAATGCATTTTAGAGTGAAGACATCTTAAAGATGATGGGATTTGGAGACGGAGTTCTTAAGTGTTTCGTTCAGGCCCAAAACGAACTTGTATGGATGAATGCTAGCATTGCATTAGTTGCCTGGAGGGCAATATTAGTATTCCAAGATGGTTTGCTAGGAGGAAATGGTAAGAGCGTAGCCTCTTCGAGCCTCACACCCGAGAAATGAATAAAGCAGGGATATGCGACATGGCTAAGTGGGTCGCACCCAAGTAGGGTATGATCATCTCAAATCTAGAGCAATATTCATGTATGCTTCGGGATCCCATTGTGTGGTTGTTGATTTCGATCATATTCAATGCTACTTAAGAAGGGAGTAGTGCCGGTCCTGAGTAGTAGAGGTGCAACGTATTGTAGCCTCCTGTACATTTTATATAGAGGTGTACGGATTTGGTGGGTAGACCCTTACCCTTTCATAGTTGGAATCCATTATCCACTACGAGCCTTCGGTTTTGATTGTAGAACCTAGTATGCTGGAATTTAATTAATGTAACAATTTTGGCTATGATTAATAAGTACTTGTATATTAGACACTATTATAATATCATAGGATTTCATATGAAATGTTTTGGTTATCGTAAGGTATAAATCCGTCCGTGTTTATGTGCGGCGTGGTCTTAAGAGATACCTTTATTTTCAAAGATTTCTTATAACTTTAAAAATCTAGTTGGTGTGTTTTTCTCACGCTGGTTTTTCAGACTGACTCGGATGTTATTTTATTATAATGCTCGGGTCAGACCGAGCATATTACAGATTAGTTTAGATGCTTTAGAGCTTCAGAAGACGAGCTAGACGCCCAGAGACGTATTCACGTAGATGGTTATTTTTCCATTGTGTTCATTGTGGTATTTATGAGAAAATTGCGAGGACATGTTGTATAACTGTCCAGGCTAAAATAGGTTAGTATACTCTGATAGATGTCTGTATATACATATATTACAATTTGACTTTTGTGTAAAGATTCGTTGTATATTATAGATTATTTATTTTGCTGTGAGATTCTGTGTTGTTTAGTTTATTTCTTCTTCTTCTTCTTCTTCTCTTCTTCTTTCTTCTTTCTTTCCCCATAACTATTCGTCTTTCCGTTTGACTTGGGTTGGTCTTGTGTGGTTTATTATCAGCTTGAATTGTACGGAAAAGCGGGTCGTTGCTGCGGTGTGGGCTTGAATCCATTGCCATTAATGAACCATGTTAGAAAGAAACTTAATGGCATTGGTATAAACATGTAGAGCAATGTTGGTTATTAATTATTTGGTAATGGTGTGGTAATAGTAAATTTATGGTGCATTCATGCATGCATAGTTTAGTGTAGTTCGGTGAAATTGCATTTCTAGATATTTTTAACATTATTGCTAAGTTAAGATGCATGGTTATGATATTTATTAGTAAATTAAATAATTATCAACGACTAAAAAATTTTATAAATAAAAAAATTAATAAATAGCTTTATTATTGAACAATAGTTAATTTTGTAGGTTAAATCGATATTTAATAGTTAACAATCAATAATCAATTTCAACAATGTATTATCAAATTTAGTAATCAATAGCTTGTAATTAATAGTTATGCTTAGTAGTTAAAATTTATAACTAATAATATAGATGTGATAATAGTACTTAAATTTAGTTAATGGTTAATAATTAGTAACTAATAATTGTTATTTAATAACTGATAATTCCCTTTTTTATAGTTAATAGTTACTACTGCATAACGATCTAATGATTAATAATTAATCAATTAACAAATACACTATATTAGAAAGAGAATCTCATTATTACATTTTTCACACTACGCACAAGGAAAGGCTCTATATAGGTATGATTGTTCCTTATGCACCGTCAGTGACAATTAACCGGGTGCAAGGAAGAACTACACCCCACCCACGAATGTTGATTTTCGTTCTCTCTCTTTATTTCCCTATTAATGCTATGGAGCCAACAATTGTGTGCAAGGAATTCCCTAAGTTTTGTTAGTGCCCAATTTTTTTTCCTTTTCTTTTTATTAATTCAACTACATAGGAGTCAACGGGCTTTAGGTAGTTCGCTACATCTTGTCGATGTCCTTGTATTTTCCTTTTGTATATGTATTTAGCAACATTATCATTAATGGGGTGTAAGGAATTCCTATGCTTTGTCATTGTCCTTATATTTAATGTTTTTCATTATCCGTTTTGAATTAAAATAATGATATAGGCAAAATGCAAAGAGTTTTCAATGTCTTTTATACTTTTTTACATTCTTTATCTTTCTAATTGACCAACATATGATCCTCAGATTCTTCTAAACTTGGCATATTTTTGTTTTGTATTGTGTACTTTGACTTGATCGTCCATATTTAGAAAATAAAAATACATTATTATTTCATTTAGCCTTTATTTTGGGCTAACACCCCCAAATGATAGAAATTAAATGAAAATAAGAAAGAATCGAAAAGAAAAGAGCGAAAGGAGACACACTATCCTTACAATAGTTTGACAAATCGCTGGCCTAGGTCAACTTTATCAATTTTATCGCTTGAGTTTGCTAGTTCTACAATGATTATAAAGGTTTCTCCAAGTTCTATCTCGAGGTTCAAAAATGCAGCGTTTCCCCTAGCAAAGTTAGCAAAAGATCCAAAGCCCCTTTCTAGTTGGGGATGATGCTCTATTTATAGCTAAATTGAGTTGTTCCAAGCATTTAAATTCGTCAAATCTCATTTGAAAATAGTCAATCAATTAGATTTGATATATCAAAAAAGAGATTAGGTCGAGTTAGTGATAGAATTAAGGGTGTTCCCTATGAAAAAATTATGTAATTGTTATATAATCTTAACTCTATAAACATCTCGCTCGAAATAACATATGGTTTTTGATTTTGTTTTGTGTTATATATGTTTGTTATATTATGATATAGGTAATGAGTTACTAAATCTTAAACATATATAAGTAGAAAATCCATAGGAGTAATGTTTTATCGATTGTAGTTATGAAATGTTCATAACCATGAGTATTGAATTGATACCAACAAAACACAACTTCTTAAATTTTCCTACTCGAGAAGTACGAAAATAGGATATCGATATGTCTATTGAGACTAGTGCACGTAACACTCTCCATAGGATGGAGGTGGTTTACTTATGACCATTGGAGGCACCAAGGAATTACATCCTTGTGATTGTTTGGAACGATCACAAAACTACTCAAGGAGAGTCTTCTATATGTTATATAACTTAGTCAAATAGAAGTTCTCAGGGTAACAATATTCAACAATCTTCTGACTTGATTGTCAAACTTAAGTATGTAGACTGTACTTTTATTATAATCAACTTTAGGCATAGAAACCATGTTACGGTCATAGTTGGGTACATGTTGAAACACTTGAAGTGAAACACTACTCAAGTGAGTATTCGTCTCTTTCTTTATAGAAGGTCAGTATCACCATAATTGGTAAGTCAAATTAAAGTCAAAGTCTTTGTTCAAAGTAAATAGGTTGATCAACAAAAGCTATCGGATCGAACCAAGGACTTTAGAATTGACCTTCCAATTAATAGAGATAATAATAGAGTTTTTGACCTTAGACGAAACTTTAGATATTTAAGTGATATAGTGACGACGAAAAGAATATGTATGTAACATGTCGTTACCAGGTGAGCATATATTTGATCAAAAATATGATTTTTCTTAAATGATCTATAAGTGTTTAACTTGACCCTAAACTGTACTTCAGCAACATCTATGCAGACTTCGACATTTATATTGTTTAAATATTGACTATGGATCGAGTTTACACAAGAGAGTCAATACAACTACGTTGTCAGATATTTCCGAATTCGACCAAGGATAAAATTAATTCATAAATGCTATAAATTTATGATAAATTAATAAAAAATATGTATTAATATGTGCCTATTTTTAATTATTTGTTTTAGGCTTATAATCAGGCAGAACAATGTATAAAAATTATACGACGGTTTAATCAATTTAAGGAGCTAGGAATTAATTAAAGTTTATTCAAATTGAGGTCAATTAGGATCTTGACCATACCTGGTCATGCCAAGGCCAATCATAGGAGGAATTTACTCGGTCTTCATATCTAGGGGAAAAGGATGACAGAAACGTGCTAGCCGATGGCTATAAATAGCCTAACGTACATACAAATTTAATGATGATTTTTGGAGCTCTCTCTCTTTCATTTTCTAGCATACACCCCCTCCTCGGTGTTACCATATCTTTGACATTGCAAATAAAAGAGGAACAGACGGTGGTGCTCTAAGAGGAAAGACTGCTCGGATAATGTACCGACTCTCGGCAAGTTCATTTTGAGGAAAGAAGATCTAATTACGTTGATTATATTATGCACAACCATTAATTAAAAATTACACACACACATGTGTGTGTATATGTACACATGTATATATATTTGATCGGTTTATAGTTTTAAATCTAATTTTAAATCATAAACATGCTTTAAACATACAAATGTGTGTGTATAAATCTATATAAATAAATAAATATATATGATGATCAATTTTTTTCGAGAAAAATAATTTCACTATTTCTATATATATAAAAATGTAAACAAAATTATTTTAAAATTAATATTTAGTTCAATACATATACATATACATACGCATGCATACATACATATATATATATATATAAGAAAATTCTTTTGTTATTTCGAACAATAAAAAAATTAATTTTGTTCTACATACACACTCCCACCCACACAAATATATGTATGTGTGTGTATGTATGTTTTAATTTAAATACCCGTTCAGATATTAACAAAAATTTAATTTTTGACACTAATTATATATACTATATGTATTTATATTATAATTATTGTACAAAGTCAAAAATCATTTAAAATTTGAACTTTAAATATATAATTATTTCGAACAAATTTATAATTTTAGAAAAAATGTTGGCAACCAAAACTTTATAAAAAAGCATTTGAATAAGTTATAACCTTTTAATTTTTGAATTTCAAATTAATTTATATATATATATAATTACTTAGGCAAAAATTAATTTGGTTATATATATAGTTTATTTATTAATCTTTCCAGCGAATAAAAATTATTATATATATATATATATATATATATGTGATGACCGCCCATGACCCCTGCACTGAACAAGGAGAATAGTGCGCTGTAAGGTGTGCCAGGCCGCCATGGACGATAGTCAAGGTAAGTTAAAACAGCAGAATCTATCGTAATACTCACAGCGCATGGATAAAATACAATAGAGAATATATATATATAGTGAAGCTTCACAAAAATAGAATCTCATCAATTAAGCTTCATAATAGTTGAATACAAACATCTGAATAGTCAATACATCAAGCCTCACTACATATCACTCAGAGAATTATACAAGCAGCGGAACATCCAGTACATATAGTAAGAAACTAATACGCAAGCCTCCAGCTCGTCTTCGTCATCAGCATCGTCGGTCGCTAAGAACATCACCTGTCACCTGCTACCTAATCTGCCCATCCCAAAATGGATGAACAGCCCAAGGTAATAAGAGTTAAACATAAAACCTTGAGTCAGACAACAGTCTTAGTGAGCGGTAAATTAACTAACAACATACCAAAAGAACATAAAGGTAAAAGGAATAGAAATCCAACCCTCCCACTCCACCTCTTTCTACAGTGATAGCCCCCAGACACACTAAGCAGAAATAAACATAACAAAGCAGACATTTAAAGTAAAGCAATTATCACTCGAGTCAAGGTCGACGTTTTCCAAGCACAAACCCCCAAGGCCTAAACCAAGATCAGATAAGCACCCAGAAAATATCGCTCTTGAGACCGAATGACGATACAACCAAACATCCATGACTCTGGCTATCACTGTTATCATTGCTTCAATACCACCGATAATTGAATGACCGGCACATTCTTTCAGCCGTCCGTCAAGGGCTAATGGTAACCCCGGTTCTAGACAGAATTCCGCACGTCGTCGCAGCCCGTGCCTAGGACTATCGAATCTGCCCAGAGTACTCGACCACCAACTGTAGTCTTTTGGGACTATCAAATTTGCCCAGCGTACTCTTGCTTTGAGCCTGCTAGAACCTTCAACAACGATGAAATCTCAGCCTCCTAGTCATCCTCCTCGACGACTATTCTCATACTAGCTCAAGCGCCTCTCGAGCCACCCATTATCCTCAAACTCGAACCATTTCACCGAGTTATCCACATGCTTGGAATGATCCCATCTGGATTACACCTAGGCTATCTCACATCATGCCTCGCCTTATCTCATCATAGCAAAGCCTCATCTCAACATCATAATCAAATCTATCCATATGAGCTTCATCATCCGCCACATATGCCACAAGCAGCTTTTCCAATTCAAGAGCCTTTCCCTTAGCCTTTGAATCATCTTCGACCATCTTGTCCAAATCAAATCATCAATCAACTAATTTATAACAATCAATCAACCAATCATTAATCCAAGTAATCAAGCATTCAATCATGATCTAAAAGCAATTATAACTAAAATGGCAATTTTGTAAATAAAGAGTCCAAATCTAACAAGCATGAATCATGAGCAATATCTCTACAACTTGATGAATGAACTTGCATAGATTAACATATAGTAAATGGATAGCAAATCATCATAAATAATGGATCTATACTTAAGCTTTAAGAAAATGCATGGAAATCACCATTTTAACACCAAATCAAGCCATCAATCCGATATACTCCTTTGGATCCGTGTGAGAGATAACCACCACTCACCGAATCACCTAAACTCTTCAAAAGCAACACACTTCAGATCTGGACAGCGAAGAATCTCGATGAAATCTCTCTTCGATGGATGAAGATCTTCAATCTAAGCTCTTGGATCTTCGATTTGATCTTCGATTTGGATGGAAGGAATCACAAGATTAGAGTGGAGAAAAGAAGTGAAGAAGTGTAGAGCTCTCAAAGTAGCAGCACTTCGTCGCTTCAAAATCCGGATCCCAAAAAGTGAAGAAAAACCCCGTATTTAGAGGCTGAAATTCTTAGGTCGTCCGCCCCCCCTTAAGTCGTCCACGACCTAACTGTCCACGACCTACGACCTAAAAACACCACGACTTATGACCTAAAACCCCACGACCTACGACTTAGCAGATTCCTCGACCTACGACTTAGCAATCCCCACGACCTAACACTTGCGCGACTTAACACATACGCGCTTCCACGACCTAAAAATGTCATGACCTAAAAATGTCACGACCTAAGACTCAATACTAATGCGCGACCTATGACTTAACGAGATACGACTTAGCACTTTAGGTCGTCTAACGACCTAACACATGCGCGCGACCTAACACATATACGACCTAACACATGCGCGACTTAACGACCCAGCGACCTAAGCCTTAAAACTAACGCGCGACTTGCGACCTAACTGAGATGCCGACCTAACGACCTAACCTTCTCGCGACCTAACAACTTTAACTCGTCCACGACCTAACTTCCTTAGGTCGTTAACTCACTCAACCCCTAGGTCGCTAAACCCCTTAGGCCGCTCACGACCTAACTACAACAACTCCTTAAGTCGCTTGAACGACCTTCCTCCCTTAGGTCGTTAACCCGCTTAGTTCCTTAGGTCACCAACTCCCTTAAGTCGCCAACTCCCTTAAGTCGTAAACTCCTTAGGTCGCCAACTCCCTTAAGTCGCTCCACGACCTAGCTACTACACGACCTAACTATCGCACAACCTAACTTCTTAGGTCGTTCCAATCCTTAGGTCGCTCCTCTTCACTAAGTCGCTCAACCGAACCAGACTCCTACACGACCTAATGACAATAGCTCTACAATCTTTCGATCCGTAAAAATACGGGTCGTTACATTCTATCCCCCTTAGGAATTTCGCCCCCGAAATTCCCAACAAACAAGAGCAATCAAAAACTATTCTGCATGCCTACCATCCATAGCAATCAACAAACCATGCATCCAATTCTAGCCTAGCATGTAGAATTCTAAAACTAGAACAAGTTACAATGTCGTGAGATGACACGACACCTTATGGCCATACCTCGAAGAGTTCAGGATGAGCTGCCTTCATCCTCTCTTCCACCTCCCATGTACAGTCGTTAACATCATCACTCCATTGTATCTTGAGCAACCTAACTACCTTCCTCCTAAGCTGTTTCGTGTCAGTTTCCACAACACGAAGCGGCTTACGAGGTCTCTCAATAGCTGGATCAATCTCAAAATCTTCACAGCTATCAGCAGAAACCACAGTATTCGAGTCGTGCACATACTTCCGTAGATACGATACATGAAAAACATTGTGCACACCCGCCATCTTTTCTGGTAACTCCAATTTATAGGCGAGCTTTCCAATTCGCTCGATGATCGGGAATGGTCCAACAAATCTCGGAGTCAATTTTCCTTTCTTCCCGAATCGAATAACATTCTTCAGTGGAGAAATCTTCACAAAAACCATATCACCTACGTCGAATTCCAAATCCTTACGACGCTTATCGGCATAACTTTTCTGTCGGTCTTGGGCTGCCTTCATTCGTTGTCGAATGATCTCTATGCAATTCGAAGTCTGTCGAATCATTTCTGGCCCAAGTATCAGCTTTTCTCCTGTTTCTAACCAACATGTCGGAGAGTTACACGGTCTTCCATACAGTGCTTCATACGGTGCCATACCAATGCTTGACTGGTAACTGTTATTATACGAAAATTCTACCAAATGAAGGTGATCTTCCCATGATCCTCCGAAATCCAAAACACATGCTCTAAGGAGATCTTCCAAAACTCGGTTGACTCTCTCGGTCTGACCATCTGTTTGGGGGTGATAAGCTGTGCTCAAACACAACTCGGTTCCCAGAACTTCCTGAAAGCTCTTCCAAAATCCACTAGTGAACAATGGGTCTCGATCGCTCACTATACTTTTCAGAATACCATGGAATCGAACTATCCACTTAACATACATCTCAGCCAACTTTGATGCAGTCCTGGTCGATCGAACAGGAATAAATCTTGCACTTTTAGTCAAACGATCTACAATGACCCAAATCCCTTCATTTCCTGCTCTGGTTCTAGGTAGTCCATCGATAAAATCCATCGATATTTGCTCCCACTTCCATGTAGGAACTTCTAATGGTTGAAGCAATCCACTTGGCTTCTTCTGTTCAGCTTTTACTAACTGGCAGTTCATGCACTTGGAAATAAAATTTCCAACATCCTTCTTCATACCTTCCCAGTAATAGGTTCTCTTCATATCTCGATACATCTTATTTCCACCTGGATGAATTGTCAGCTTCGAGTGATGACTTTCCTTCAAAACTTCATTTCTCAATTCATCTATATCGGGAACAACTAGTCGTCCTTGCTTCCGAAGCCAACCCTCTCGATCGACCTCGAATCCATTATCCTTTTCTGGGTCCAATCCAGATTCCAAATCACGGACAATCTTGACAAGCTTATCATCTCATTTTTGGCTCTCGCCAATTCTTTCCACAAGAGTCGGTCTTATCAATAAGTTTGCCAACATCTCAGGTTCCAATTCACATCTAGGCCTGAAGTCAAATCCAGCCAAATACTCGAGACTCTTCCATTCTGAAAACATGGCTCCCAATCCTGCATGTCTTCGACTTAACGCATCTGCCACTGCGTTACCCTTTCCCGGAGTATAGGCTATATCAAAGTCATATGATGCCAAAAACTCTAGCCATCGTTGCTGCCGAAAATTCAAATCCTTTTGGGAGAAAAGATACTTCAACGACTTATGATCTGTAAACAACTCGAATCGAACTCCCAATAGGTAATGTCTCCACATCTTCAGAGCAAATAAAATCGCCGCTAACTCCAAATCATGGGTCGGATAATTCTTTTCATGCGGCTTCAGTTGTCGACTTGCATACGCAACAACTTTACCCTTCTGCATCAGCACTGCTCTAAGTCCAGTACCACATGCATCGGTGTAAACCACCATCTCATCATTTCCACTTGGAATAGTCAAAACAGGAGCACTTGTCAATCGCTCTTTCAGGATTCCGAAAGCTTGCTCACACTTATCATCCCATCTGAATACTTGGTTCTTTTTCGTCAATCCTGTTAATGGTGCAGCTATCTTTGAAAAATCTTTGATAAATCGACGATAGTATCCTGCTAATCCAAGAAAACTTCTCACATCAGATGCATTCTTAGGTCTACCCCAATCCTGGATTGCTGCTATCTTGGCGGGATCAACCGCTATTCCGCTTCCAGAGATAATATGGCCTAAGAACCTCACTTCACTCTTCCAGAAGTGACACTTCGAAAACTTAGCCTTCAGCTGATGTTTCCGTAAGATTTCCAAAACAATACGCAAATGCGTTTTGTGCTCTTCTTCAGTTCTGGAATAAATCAAAATATCATCCACGAACACTAGTACGAACTTGTTCAACTGATCTCTGAACACTTTATTCATAAGATCCACAAAATATGCTGGTGCATTGGTCAATCCAAACGGCATTACCAGCCACTCAAAGAAACCGGATGGTGTCCTGAAAGCAGTCTTCGGCACACTATCCTTCGCCACTCTTAACTGGTGAAATCCCGTTGCCAAATCCATCTGAGAAAACACCTTGGCTTCGTAAAGCTGATCAAACAAGTCATCTATTCTCGGCAATGGATACTTGTTCTTCTTAGTCACTTTATTCAGCTCACGATAATCCATACACAACCTCAACGATCCTTCCGCTTTGGTTACAAACACAACTGGTGCACCCCATTCGGACACACTACACCGAATGAATCCTTTCTGTAAAAGATCATCAACTTGCACCCTCAACTCTTGTTGTTCCCTAGGCGCCATTCGCCTAAGAGGCATCACAACAGGTCTGGCTCCTTCAACCAAATCGATACAAAACTCGATCTCTCTATGCGGCGGTAACCCTTTGACCTCATCAAAGACATCCTCAATTCCATTAGCGATTGGCACCGATGACAATCCATCCCGTGGAACAATCAGCGAATACATGAAGCTCATGAAGACGCCTTCCTCATGCTTACATCGTATCACAACCTTTCGCCCCTCCACATTCTCGACTGTCACCTCCAACCTTTCACAATCAACCTTTGCCGCATACTTCCTAAGCCAGTCCATACCCAAAATAATTCCGAACCCCGCAAAGTTCAGAACAAAACAATCACAAACAAAAGAGCAATCATGACTCGATACAACCAAACCACGGCATAGCATACACAGATAGAACGAACCCCCAACTGGATTAGTCACAACCAATGGTCTATCAACGATATCTGGTTCTAAACCCAACCGGCCTACAAGTTCATTACAAACAAAAGAATGCGACGCCCCAGTATCGAATAACACTCTAACTGGAACACCACATATGGAAAGAGTACCTTGAATCATCACACTCTTTCCTTTCTCTTCAGCGGTAGGAGCTTTTGAAGATGTTGGAACAGCCCCCAAAGCATAAGCTTGCATAATCTGCTTGTCCTTCCGCGGTTCTGGACAATTCTTCCTGATATGCCCCGGCTTGTCACAGTTGTGGCACTTCATCGGCACCTTTGGATTCTTGCAATCTCTGGAGAAATGGCCCTTCTGTTGACAATTGTAGCAGGTCACTTCGCCCTTCAGCTTCTTCTGGCCATCCTTACCCTTTTGCTGCTGCTGCTTCCTCTTCTTGTTTCCACCCTACTGTGGTTTAGACTCCTCCTTGGTCACAGCAACAACAGATCCTTCTTTAGGAAACAGATTCTCGTGCCTGAGAGCCTTCTCTACAAGCTTCTCAAATGGATCGTCCAAATGATCCACCAACTGCCTCTCAAGATAACTGTCCAAGCCTGTCACAAACTTCTCGTTCTTCTGATAAGGAGATTCAATATACGACCGGGCATACTTGGACAAAGCTTCAAACTCAGATACATACTCAAGAACTGGTCTTCCATCTTGCTTGAGCTCTACAAAATTCTTGAACAGAACAGATTTCTGAGCTGTAGAAATGAACTGCTTGGAATTGCACCCAAGTAATTTCTTCCTCCGGAGTATCAATGGTGATAGAGTTCCACCAATCAGAAGCTCTTCCTTGAAGCTGTCTTGATGCAAGCTTCCTTTTAGTTGCATCCTCGATTCCCAAGTCACCAAAGATCCTTCTACAAGCATCTATCCATCTCTGGACTTCAATGGTTGACTCTGTTCCCAAGAAAACCTTTCCTCCAAGAGCAGTATAGTCTTTACACAGCTTAGCAAAATCCACCGGTTTTGGAGTTTGAACTTGAACTCCAACATCTACAGATGGCCCCGGAGCTGGCATCCTTCTCATGATCGAAGTCATCATAGCTTCGAACATAGCAGCATAATCAACAGTCCCCTCAGTAGCACGGCTTTCCCTAGCAGCTGGTCTCCCTCTTCGACTCATTCGTAATATCTATAAAAGGAATGATTAATACACCTTGAGAACAACTACATAAGGGGTTCAAATCCTTCTAAGCTACTATATTATATATAGTAATCATCCATCAAAATACAATTACGTCTCTCATACGTAGTTACGTCAGCGAGCATTGGGTAAAATCGATTAACCAAAGCTCTGATACCAAATGTGACGACCGCCCATGACCCCTGCACTGAACAAGGAGAATAGTGCACTTTAAGGTGTGCCAGGCCGCCATGGACGATAGTCAAGGTAAGTTAAAACAGCAGAATCTATCGTATTACTCACAACGCATGGATAAAATACAATAGAGAATATATATATATATATATATATATATAGTGAAGCTTTACAAAAATAGAATCTCATCAATTAAGCTTCATAATAGTTGAATACAAACATCTGAATAGTCAATACATCAAGCCTCACTACATATCACTCAGAGAATTATACAAGCAGCGGAACATCCAATACATATAGTAAGAAACTAATACGCAAGCCTCCAGCTCGTCTTCGTCATCAGCATCGTCGGTCGCTAAGAACAGCACCTGCCACCTGCTACCTAGTCTGCCCATCCCAAAATGGATGAACAGCCCAAGGTAATAAGAGTTAAACATAAAACCTTAAGTCAGACAACAGTCTTAGTGAGCGGTAAATTAACTAACAACATACCAAAAGAACATAAAGGTAAAAGGAATAGGAATCCAACCCTCCCACTCCACCTCTTTCTACAGTGATAGCCCCCAAACACACTAAGCAGAAATAAACATAACAAAGCAGACATTTAAAGTAAAGCAATTATCACTCGAGTTAAGGTCAACATTTTCCAAGCACAAACCCCCAAGGCCTAAACCAAGATCAGATAAGCACCCAGAAAATATCGCTCTTGAGACCGAATGACGATACAACCAAACATCCATGACTCTGGCTATCACTGTTATCATTGCTTCGATACCATCGATAATTGAATGACCGGCACATTCTTTCATCCGTCCGTCAAGGGCTAATGGTAATCCCGGTTATAGACAGAACTCCGCACGTCGTCGCAGCCCGTGCCTAGGACTATCGAATCTGCCCAGAGTACTCGACCACCAACTGTAGTCTTTTGGGACTATCGAATCTGCCCAGCGTACTCTTGCTTTGAGCCTGCTAGAACCTTCAACAACGATGAAATCTCAGCCTCCTAGTCATCCTCCTCGACGACTATTCTCATACTAGCTCAAGCGCCTCTCGAGCCACCCATTATCCTCAAACTCGAACCATTTCACCGAGTTATCCACATGCTTGGAATGATCCCGTCTGGATTACACCAAGGCTATCTCACATCATGCCTCGCCTCATCTCATCATAGCAAAGCCTCGTCTCAACATCATCATCAAATCTATCCATATGAGCTTCATCATCCGCCACATATGCCATAAGCAGCTTTTCCAATTCAAGAGCCTTTCCCTTAGACTTTGAATCATCTTCGACCATCTTGTCCAAATCAAATCATCAATCAACTAATTTATAACAATCAATCAAACCAATCATTAATCCAAGTAATCAAGCATTCAATCATGATCTAAAAGCAATTATAACTAAAATGGCAATTTTGTAAATAAAGAGTCCAAATCTAACAAGCATGAATCATGAGCAATATCTCTACAACTTGATGAATGAACTTGCAAAGATTAACATATAGTAAATGGATAGCAAATCATCATAAACAATGGATCTATACTTAAGCTTTAAGAAAATGCATGGAAATCACTATTTTAACACCAAATCAAGCCATCAATCCGATATACTCCTTTGGATCCGTGTGAGAGATAACCACCACTCACCGAATCATCTAAACTCTTCAAAAGCAACACACTTCAGATCTGGACAGCGAAGAATCTCGATGAAATCTCTCTTCGTTGGATGAAGATCTTCAATCTAAGCTCTTGGATCTTCGATTTGATCTTCGATTTGGATGGAAGGAATCACAAGATTAGAGTGGAGAAAAGAAGTGAAGAAGTGTAGAACTCGAGCTCTCAAAGTAGCAGCACTTCGTCGCTTCAAAATCCGGATCCCAAAAAGTGAAGAAAAACCCCGTATTTATAGGCTGAAATTCTTAGGTCGTCCGCCCCCCCTTAAGTCGTCCACGACCTAACTGTCCACGACCTACGACCTAAAAACACCACGACTTACGACCTAAAACCCCACGACCTACGACTTAGCAGATTCCTCGACCTATGACTTAGCAATCCCCACGACCTAACACTTGCACGACTTAACACATACGCGCTTCCACGACCTAAAAATGTCATGACCTAAGACTCAATACTAATGCGTGACCTATGACTTAACGAGATACGACTTAGCACCTTTAGGTCGTCTAACGACCTAACACATGCGCGCGACCTAACACATATACGACCTAACACATGCGCGACTTAACGACCCAGCGACCTAAGCCTTAACACTAACGCGCGACTTGCGACCTAACTGAGATGCCGACTTAACGACCTAACCTTCTCGCGACCTAACAACTTTAACTCGTCCACGACCTAACTTCCTTAGGTCGTTAACTCACTCAACCCCTAGGTCGCTAAACCCCTTAGGTCGCTCACGACCTAACTACAACAACTCCTTAAGTCGCTTGAACGACCTTCCTCCCTTAGGTCGTTAACCCGCTTAGTTCCTTAGGTCGCCAACTCCCTTAAGTTGCCAACTCCCTTAAGTCGTAAACTCCTTAGGTCGCCAACTCCCTTAAGTCGCTCCATGACCTAACTACTACACGACCTAAGTTACTACACGACCTAACTATCGCACGACCTAACTTCTTAGGTCGTTCCAATCCTTAGGTCGCTCCTCTTCACTAAGTCGCTCAACCGAACCAGACTCCTACACGACCTAATGACAATAGCTCTACAATCTTTCAATCCGTAAAAATACGGGTCGTTACAATATATATATCGAAAAGTATGTATTTATACATATATATAACTTTATTATAAAATATTTAAATGTAATAATTTTATTTTTCGCATTTATACTCAGGATAGTTTATAATAAATATTATTATTTTTTGTGTGTATGTATATATATATCACACTTACTCATCTTATTGACCGTAGGACAAAGCAATCAATTTCCCCATGAACCCCTAGTTTAGGTATATACATACATACACATACACATACACACATATATGTATGTATATATATTGTTGTGGTATAAGTATTATGAATATGAATGTCATAACATATATAATTCAAGAAAAATCAATTAAATTAAATTATTAATAAATTTATTTTAAAAATTAATAATAAATAATATTTTAATCAATAAAATAAAATTAAAAGATTAAAAAACTCTTGTTAATCAAAATACTAAATTAGATTTTGTATAATCAAATATTTGTTTACACAAACAAAAAAATAAAGATCTTATGCAAGTTGATAAAAGTTTTTTGAAATCACCCTTTAAACCATCCATCCCCCGCTAGTTCACTTGATTCAACAATGGTATCAAAGCTCGCATTGTGCTTGTGTAAATAGTTAACCAAAACTATGGGCATTAATCTTTGAAAAAGTCAATGTAGATGGGTGTATAGTTAAGGTGCTTAATGTAACGACTCATCTTTCCGAACCACAGAAGTCGACACTAATACATCCACGGTATTAACATGCCGAACAACTAAGTACCGGAAAGACAGATTGTTAGGGGAAAGAAAGGAAATAGAAGATAGAAGAACTAGGAACAAACACGGAATCTCACAATGCAAAGGAATAATATATAATACAATCAAGTCTTTACAAAATCTGAGACCTTTTTTTATATACATATACATATTAGAGTTGGACAGTTATAACACCTGTCCTTACAACAGCAAAAAAACTACACATAACACATACACAACGGAAGATATCCAAAATACGAGAGTACATCCTGGGCCTCCAACTCGACTCCATAGCTCCAAAGCATCTAAAGCTAACCTGGCAAACATGCTCGGTCTGACCCGAGCATTACATGGAATAACACCCGGGTCAGTCTGGTAAACCAGTGTGAGTAAAACTCAATAACAAGTAGCAACAAAACTGATTTCTACATTTGAAAACCTTTCAAACAAAGGGTATCTCATAAGACCACACCGCATATAAAAACGAATGTGTTTTTACCTTACGATAACCAAAACATTTGATATCAAAATCCAATGATATTATCATAGTGTCTAGGTTTAAAGTAAATAGATTAAATAGCTGAAATGCTTGCATCTCACATTCCAACATACTAGGCTCTTCAATCGAAAACGTAAGGCATGTATTGAAGAATGGACTCCAACTAATGACTGGGCTACTGGGGTACCGCCCGCCACAGTACACCTCTAGAAAAATGTACCGAGGTCGTACGTAACGACCCCTGCCAACACAAAACCGACCTACCCTTGCTGGATAGCACCGAATATATCATCACCCCGGTTGCTTTGAAACCTTTAACCGAGCGCTCCCACGTACACGAATTCATTGATGATTGTGTATATAGCTAGAAGGGTGATGATATACCCTAATGGGTGCGACCCATATAGCCCTGCTGCATATCCCCTGTTTTAGTCATTCCCGGTTGACGAGGCTTGAGGCTACGTTTTACCTTTCTGAATAGTAGTCCCTCTAGGGATGCTAACACTGCCCTCCAGGCAGTAATGCAGTGCCAACATTCATCCATACAAGTTGTCCAAAATAAGGAAAAACCGAAGGCACTACGTCTACTACATCCATTTTGGAATCACCCTCAGGATTAGTAGCAAGCAGCCCTAGTACTTTAATAGCTTCATCTTCGATCCCATGCTTCAAGATGTCTTCATTTCGAAACGCTTGAGTTTGATCGAAGTGGTTTCCGGATAACATATCCGATCTCGGTCTCTTCGAAACAACTTTCGATATTTTCCGGTAAACTCAACCCTGGTTCTTTAGGAAATAAACAGACAAATGACAAGAGCGAAGTTCAACTCCTAACCGTTTGTGGATGGATTTCCTTATCATTCGTCCTAGAAGAACAAATGAGTTTATACGTATAATATAGCACCTTCGACGGTGACTGTACCATATAATTCTCATGTTTCTCCTAGATATTTCCAAAGTTACGTTTGGATCCAGCTTTGACAGTTGGTTATTTAACTATCAAATAAACAAACATCCAATCATGGTTTAATTTCCATATGGGATCCACTCAGCCTTTATTAATTCTCTTTAATTAATAAAACCACTTTATAAAATCCGATCACAAGATCTTTTCAAAACACTATTTCCAAACCCCTTACATTTCCTTTATACTTGGAAACATTTATTTACTTATCTCAACGGTATAAGTATATTACCAAAACATTTTACTTTTCCAGCCTTTAAACAAAATCATATACTTATCTTATCAGTTAAGTATATTTACATACTTTTCATAGTTTTCTTCTTTCCAAATCCTATATCAAATAACCAAACATTTCTTTCAAATAAAACATTCGTTTATCCTTTATCAAAAATTCCCTTTTTAAAAGCTCATCTCACATTTCAATTAACTTATAACTTTCAAAATAAAGTTATAACCTTTAAGTTAATTTATAAAGCTCTTTTCAAATCTCTGAAATGATTTATAAACTTTTTACTATTTTTAAAACTCTTTATATAAACCTTTCTATACTCCTTTATAAAATATTCTTTATATATATCATTTACAAAACATCATTTGTAAAACACCTTAATAACCCTTTTGGTTGGAAAAACCCCTTTATATAAACAAGTTATCCTTTATAAATACCTTTATAAGAATTATATAACTTGAAAAACCATTTATAAAACCTTAGCCTCAAATTTATTAAAGAATTAAAGTAAATTTTAACCATACTTTATAAATTCCAAATGAGGCTTAGCAGCCCCAATGATACTAATTTAAGTTACCATTCAATTTCAATTCGATCCTCAAATCACATAACAATTATTTACATAAACTATCATATATGTAAATACAGTTCATATCCAATCAGGGAATAACACGTCAATATAATTAATTGGCATATACAAGTCCAAGTAACATAACAACATGATGGTGATTTATCCTGCTAAATAGATGTCCAAACAATTCAATCAATTTATAGTAGAACAGAGATTTATTCTGCTTAACACATGCCTACACAATCGAATCACTTACACTATAGCAGAATAGTGTTTTGTTCTGCTAACGGATGTCATTTAATTCTCCTAGTCATATAGGTTACTTAAGGGTCCGGACAAGAGATCCTTTGATATGAAATCGATTTACTTTGAAAAAGAAAATTGATTAAAACATATTCTGTTTAGTTTAAAATCGGCTTTGAAAAGTTAAAAGTATATTTAATTAGCTTAAACCCTAATTGAACCTTAATTAATCCAATTTAAATCAAGATTAAATAATTATTAAACTCTAATTAGGCTTAATGAACTTGATTAAGTACTAATTAACTTCCTAATGCAACTTGGTCAAGGTTAAACCAAATTGTTTAAGAGTTAAACCCTAATTAATTAAATATTAATTAAATAATCCATTAATTACTTAATAATTAATTAACCATTAATCTTAATTAAATAATTATTAATCACTTAATTATTTCTTAACCATATAAAACATTAATTAAAACTTTATTAGTTAATTAACAGTCATCAACTTAACTTAAGTGATGATTAACCTTTAACCACCTACTTAATTACCAATTTAGTGCTAATTTAATTAATTAATTATATTACAACTTCATTACTTTTTAATATTACTAATTAAGTTTGAAAAACTTTGTAAACCAATTTAAAAATAAAACAAATTTGAAATAGAAATTCAAACCTTTGCCGAACTACATCCATAGCGACTGTCGCTATGAGTGCAGTTTGCTCTTACCGACATTTAAGCTAAGCCACTTTACTAAAACCATCCTATTTCATGATTGAAACATACCTTAGAAAATTTTCACACATTAAAACCAATTACGCAAACTTTAACCAAAGTCTAAACTTTAAACTCTTGAAACGAGTTTGATTTCAAATCTGACCTCAAATCCATCGCGACTATATACAAAGTTTCAACTTTGTTTTCAACTCATCATAACTATAGTCAAGTTCATCATCAACCATTTTTATTCACACATCACATTCATACAACAAATTGTATACATATACCAATATATATACAATTACTAACTTTGCAATAACACATCATTCTAGTGCTAACACTAACCCATACATTAACACTTATCACCATATTTCAAACTTGCCAAGATGCAACATATATATAACATACATAGAGCAAAGGATCAACACAACATATAAAGGAAAGTTGTTTCCAAAAAATTAGGAATTTACTCACCGAAAGCTATCCAAACTCTCTCTAAATTAGAGTATGAAATAGCACTTCCATTTCTAAGTAACAAGATGGAGACTTGAACCTTGAATGCACTAGGTAGGCTCAGCATTAAAGGGAAGAGGAAGCAAGACTTGTTTTGCTAAGGTGGAGCGACTTCAGATAAACATTGAATTCTCAATAATAAACCCAAAAATAGGTCATTTTGAAACTGATTTTTGGGCTATCTACTCATGAAATTTCAAAAAGGACACAAAGTATAAGTTATTGGAATTTCTTTTCTCTATCATTTCAAAAAAAGAATCACTCATTTTTTATTTGTTTGGAAGAAGTTATGATCAAAAGAAGAACGGTAATTTTCGGACTTGAAATTCTAGGTGAAAAATTGCTTTGCAAAGATTAGGTATTTTTACACAGCTATATTAGAAATTTAAAAAAATGGTCAACTAGAATATTGTAGCCATTAAAATTTCACACAGTTTCAAAAAGAGAAAAACTCCATTTGAGTTTGAAATGAGGAAGAAAATGTTGATGGAAAGTAGATGAAAAATGGAGAAGCATATGGGCTATTTATAGGCAAGATTTCACACCTAATCAATTTGTCAAGTCACATCACAAATCTTTTATAATATATATATATATAATTATGTTTATTCACATCACTCGTTTATATATATATAATTATGTTTAGTCACATCACTTTCTTTTATATATATAATTATTATGTTTAGTCATATAACTTTCTTTAATACATATATATAATTATTATGTTTAGTCACATCACTTTCTTTTATATATATATATAAGTTTAATTATTAATTAACTAAGATATGACAATAGATAATTATGGTTAATGATTACAAATCTAAGATGTGACAATACTTAATATATATATATATTTAAATAAAATGTTTATTATTTTCTGTCTTGTCACATCACTTACTAATCCAAATTAATATAAGATAATTTATTTCTAAGTGTATTATTATCTAGTTAATTAACTCTTATATATATGTACATATAGTGCACAAAGACGAACAACATTCCCGACAACTTTCTGGTGTCGAAAGGTCGAAATTTCGGAAAATGTTCTTCGGTCACATTTTCTGTTTTTCTACGAACTATTTAATTTGGTAAATTTTGAAAACGATTTTACCATCACTATTAATTAATTAAAATGAGTTTATTTTCATTATAAAACCTATATATTGAATATTTAAAATTAATAAATATTCACTAATCAAAGTAGTGAAATTCTGGGTCATCACATTCTTCCCCCCTTAAAAGAATTTCGTCCCCGAAATTACACCTCGACCTATCCCAGAAAACACTTAACACTATACATCAGCTTGTATGATGTACATAGATCATTTTTATGCAAAATCTGATTCGATCTCAGCTCGAATACATATCTTTCCTTCCGAACTAATATCGCTCACTCGATTCTCTTGTGCGGAGTCCGATCAGACTCCTTGATTTGGAACCTCTATTCTCCTTACATTGTTGTAACTATGATAGAAAACTTTGGTCCCACACCAAGAACCCTTATCAAGTGCTCGCCGTCAAAAGTCAAGCAATAGATCCTTATTCGGAACGGTGCAAACACCTCAAAATCTTGTACTTGAATCTTGGATCAAAACTATATGAAAAGGAGAAATGATCTACGTCCACCCTAACACTTACTAATTAGTTCTCCCTAATGCCAATCCAATTTCCACTAAATCATTTATGAAAACATTTCATAAACCACACTGGTTCAACTTGGATGCTATTCCACTACATCCTAAGATCATATATCCCTATCTGATTCCATTATTCCATTTTGAATTTATCTCTCAAAGAAAACTCAAGATCCAAATACCCGGCTTTTATTAAAAACTTTTTCAAATAAGACTCTATATTTCAATCATAGAAATTTATATATCTATAGCCCAAGTAACTCCAAAATGATACTAAGGAACTGGGTACTACCAAACAATATCCTACATTCCCTTACCAAGAAGGGTAATACTCAAGAGAAGTGTTTACCATCTGAGCACAGTCCTTCCTAATTTTAAGTTATTTTCAAGCCACTCGAACTAGTTAAGTTAAAAATATTCCTTTTATTTCAAAATCTCATTTTTGGAACAATAGTTTGCATTTTCCAACAAAACATCTATTTCCAACTTACTTTGGGTTCGTTTGGGTTGAGCTTGTTTCGACTATACAATAATAAAGAGAATAGTTTACTAAGTGCACTACAACGTTCTCCTAGGCAAACACCCCGATCGTTACTTAGAAGATTATTCCGATCATCACAAAACAATCAAGACTTGTTCCCCGTACCAATCCAAAAATAACGCTTCTAACTTACACTTTTATCCCCAAAAATTTATACTTCAACCAAATTGGTTTCAAATATTATTATTATTATTTTCCCAAAATCTTGAAAATCATTTTTCCAAAAGCATAGGGATTTAGGTTATCAAGTTTTCAACCTAAATTCTTCCAACTTAAATGATACATTTTTATAAACCCATTTTATAAATCACTTCTATTAAACCATTTTAAATATTTATCTCAAAATATTCTAACTTTTAAATCAAATTCTACCTCAATATTAACATCAAACGCCCTATAGTCAAACTGTGAAACTTAATTCACAAGGAGTTCTTTGCCCTGTTTTTCCCAATCCTTATCCACCCAACCCATATCTTAAAAAGGAAACTTCCTATACACACTAACCATAGTCAATGCTCAACCGGACAAACATGACTAAACAAGCCTTAAATGATAATAATAACATATTATTATCTCCTAATATCTCAACCAACTATACTATACTATTTTTGAAAATCATTCTTTTTATATATAAAATATATTCTAGTTAAATTTATTTTATTTACCCAATTTCAAAATAATACCGTGTCGATTAAACTTGTTTAAGTGTTTCGGAAATCCCTATCTATAATGTTGGCCAAATGCATCGACCAGAATTCTTAAGCCAATCAACAGATCAAACAACACAATATAAAACATTTTTATATCACTAACAAATATGCACTCTCATACACACACACACACACACACACACACATTCAAACTCATCAAAGAGTCTCACTTACCCTATCTTTGATGAGTCAAACTCTACCAAAGCCAATGTTCTCGCTTAACCTTCAGCTTTGATACCACGTTGTAACGACCCATCTTTCTGAACCCCATAAGTCCACACTAATACATCCACGGTATTAACATGCCAAACAACTAAGTGCCAGAAAGACAGATTGTTAGGAGAAAGAAAGGAGATAGAAGATAGAAGAACTAGGAACAAACATGGAATCTCACAACGCAAAGGAATAATATATAATGTAATCAACTCTTTAAAAAGTCTAAGACCCTCTTTTTTTTATAATCAAATACATAGTTCGACTGTTATAACACCTGTCCTTACAACAGCAGACAAACTACACATAACACATACACAATGAAAGATATCCAAAATATGAGAGTATGTCCTGGGCCTCCAACTCGAATTCATAGCTCCAAAGCATCTAAAGCTAACCTGGCAAACATGCTCGGTCTGACCCGAACATTACATGGAATAACGCTCGGGTCAGTTTGGTAAACCAGCATGAGTAAAACTCGATAATAAGTAACAACCAAACTGATTTCTACATTTGAAAACCTTTCAAACAAAAAGTATCTCGTAAGACCACACCGCACATAAATACGGATGGGTTTTTACCTTACGATAACCAAAACATTTTATATCAAAATCCAGTGATGTTATCATACTGTCTAGGTTTAAAGTAAATAGATAAAATAGCTGAAATGCTTGCATCTCACATTCCAACATACTAGGCTCTACAATCAAAAACGTAAGGCACGTATTGAAGAATGGATTCCAACTAATGACTGGACTACTGGGGTACCGCCCGCCGCAGTACACCTTTAGAAAAATGTACCGAGGTCGTACGTAACGACCCCTGCCAACACAGAACCGGCCTACCCTTGCTGGAAAGTACCGAATATATCATAAACCCGGTTGCTTAGCAACCTTTAACCGAGCGCTCCCATGTACACGAATTCATTGATGATTGTGTATATATCTAGAAGGGTGATGATATACCCTAATGGGTACGACCCACATAGCCCTATAGCATATCACATGTTTTAGTCATTCCCGGTTGATGAGGCTTGAGGCTATATTTTCCCTTTCGAATAGGAGTCCCTCTTGGAATGCTAACACTGCCCTCCGGGTAGTAATGCAGTGCCAACATTCATCCATACTAGTTGTCCAGGATAAGGACAAACTGAAGGCACTACTTCTACTACATCCATTTTGGAATCACCCTCAGGATTAGTAGCAAGAAGCCCTTGTACTTCAATGGCTCCATCTTCGATCCCATGCTTCAAGATGTCTTCATTTTGAAACGCTTGAGTTGGATCGAAGTGGTTTCCGGATAACATATCCGATCTCGGTCTCTTCGAAACAACTTTCGATATTTTTTGGTAAACTCAGCCCCGGTTCTTTAGGAAATAAACAGACAAATGACAAGAGCGAAGTTCAACTCCTAACCGTTTGTGGACAGATTTCCTTATCACTCGTCCTAGAAGAACAAATGAGTTCATACGTATAATATAACACCTTCGACGGTGACTGTACCATATAATTCTCATGTTTCTCCTAGATATTTCCAAAGTTGCGTTTGGGTCCAGCTTTGACAGTTGGTTATTTAACTATCAAATAAACAAACATCCAATCATGGTTTAATTTCCATATGGGATCCACTCAGCCTTTATTAATTCTCTTTAATTAATAAAACCACTTTATAAAATCCGATCACAAGATCTTTTCAAAACACAATTCCCAAACCCCTTACATTTCCTTTATACTTGGAAACATTTATATACTTATCTCAACGGTATAAGTATATTACCAAAACATTTTACTTTTCACGCCTTGAAACAAAATCATATACTTACCTTATCAATATAAGTATATTTACAAACTTTTCAAAGTTTTCTTCTTTCCAAATCCCATATTAAATAACTAAACATTTCTTTCAAATAAAACATTCCGCTTAACCTTTATCAAAAATTCCCTTTTAAAAAGCTCATCTCATATTTCAATTAACTTGTAACTTTCCAAATAAAGTTATAACCCACTTTTATAACCCTTAAGTTAATTTATAAAGCTGTTTCCAAATCTCTGAAATGATTTATAAACCTTTTTCCTATTTTTAAAACTCTTTATATCAACCTTTCTATACTCCTTTATAAATATCATTTACAAAATATCATTTGCAAAACACCTTAATAACCCTTTCCGTTAGAAAAGCCCGTTTCTATAAAGAAGTTATCCTTTATAAATACCTTTATAAGAATTATATAACTTGAAAAACCATATATAAAACCTTAGCCTCAAATTTATTAAAGAATTAAAGTAAATTCCAACCATACTTTATAAATTCCAAATGAGGCTTAGCAGTCCCAATGATACTAATTTAAGTTACCATTCAATTTCAATTTGATTCCCAAATCACATAACAATTATTTACATAAACTATCATATATGTAAATACAGTTCATACCCAATCAGGGAATAACACGTCAATATAACTAATTCGCATATACAAGTCCAAATAGCATAACAACATGATGGTGATTTATCCTGCTAAATAGATGCCCAAACAATTCAATAAATTTATAGTAGAACGAAGATTTATTTTGCTTAACACCTTTCCACACAATCCAATCACTTACACTATAACAGAATGGTGTTTTGTTCTACTAACGAATGTCTTTTAATTCTCCTAATCATATGGGTTACTTAATGGTCCGGACAAGAGATCCTTTGATATGGAATCAATTTACTTTGAAAAAGAAAATTGATTAAAACACATTTTGTTTAGTTTAAAATCACCTTCGAAAAGTTAAAATTATATTTAATTATCTTAAACCCTAACTAGACCTTAATTAATCCAATTTAAATCAAGATTAAATCATAATTAAACTCTAGTTAGGCTTAATGAACTTGATTAAGTACTAATTAACTTCCTAATGCAACTTGATTAAGGTTAAACCAAATTGTTTAAGAGTTAAACCCTAATTAATTAAATATTAATTAAATAATCCATTAATTATTTAATAATTAATTAACCATTAATCTTAATTAAATAATTATTAATCACTTAATTACTTCTTAACCATATAAAACATTAATTAGAACTTTATCAATTAATTGACAGTCATCAACTTAACTTAAGTGATGATTAATCTTTAACCGCCTTCTTAATTACTAATTCAGTGCTAATTACCTTTTTATTAATTAATTAATTATATTACAACTTAATTACTTTTTAACATTACTAATTAAGTTTGAAAAACTTTGTAAACTAATTTAAAAATAAAACAAATTTGAAATTGAAATTCAAACCTTTGCCGAACTGCATCTATAACGACTGTCGCTATGAGTGCAGTTTGCTCTAACCCACCTTTAAGCGAAGCCACTTTACTAAAACCATACTGTTTCATGATTGAAACATACCTTAGTAAATTTTCACACTTTAAAACCAATTATGCAAACTTTAACCAAAATCTAAACTTTAAACTCTTGAAACGATTTTGATTTCAAATCCGACCTCAAATCCGTCGCGACTACATACAAAGTTTCAACTTTGTTTTCAACTCATCATAACTATAGTCAAGTTCATCATCAACCCTTTTTATTCACACATCACATTCATACAACAAATTGTATACATATACCATATATATACAATTACTAACTTTGCAATAACACATCCATTCTAGTGCTAACACTAACCTATACATTAACACTTATCATCACATTTCAAACATGCCAAGATCCAACATATATATAACATACATATTGCTAAGGATCAACACAACATACAAAGGAAAGTTCTTTCCAAAATATTAGGAATTTACTCACCGAAAGCTATCCAAACTCTCGCTAAATTAGAGTATGACGTAGCACTTCCATTCCTAAGCACCACGATGGAGACTTGAATCCTGAATGCACTAGGTAGGCTCGGCCTTGAAGGTAAGAGGAAGCGAGACTTGTTTTGGTAAGGTTGAGCGACTTCGGATAAACATCGAATTCTCAATAATAAACCCGAAAATAGGTCATTTTGCAATTGATTTTTGGGATAACTACTCATGGATTTTCAATAAGGATCCAAAGCGATAGTTATTGGAATTTCTTTTCTCTTTCATTTCAAAAAAAGAATCGATTTTTTTTGTAGAAGTTATGATCAAAAGAAGAAGGGTAATTTTCGGACTTGAAATTTTTGGTGAAAAATTGCTTTGCAAATATTGGGTATTCTGACATACCTACGATAGAAATTTAAAAAAATATTCAACTAAAATATTGTAGCCATTAAAATTTCACACAGTTTCAAAGAAAGGAAAATTCCATTTGAGTTAGAAATGAGGAAGAAAAGGTTGATGGAAAGAGCAAGAAAAATGGAGAAACATATGGGCTATTTATAGGCAAGATTTCACACCTAATCACTTTGTCAAGTCATATCACAAATCTTTTATGCTATATATATAATTATGTTTAATTACATCACTCTTATATATATATATATAATTATGTTTAGTCGCATCACTTTCTTTTATATGTATAATTATTATGTTTAGTCACATCACTTTCTTTTATATATATATAATTATAAGTTTAATTATTAATCAACTAAGATGTGACAAGAGATAATTGTGGTTAATGATTACAAATCTATGATGTGACAATACTTAATATATATATTCATATAAAATGTTTATTATTTTTAAAACTATGTCTTGTCACATCACTTACTAATCCAAATTAATATAAGATAATTTATTTCTAAGTGTATTATTATTTATTGAATTAACTCTTATATATATGTACATATGGTGCACAAAGACGAACAACATTCCCGACAACTTTACGATGTCGAAAGGGCGAAATTTCAGAAAACGTTCTTCGATCACATTTTCTGTTTTTCTATGAACTATTTAATTTTGTAAAAAGATTTTGAAAACGATTTTACCATCATTATTAATTAATTAAAATGAGTTTATTTTCATTACAAAACTTATATATTGAATATTCAAAATTAATTAAATATTCACTAATCAAAGAAATGAAATTCCAGGTCATTACACTTAAACTAAGGAGAATATTATTTTAATTAAGGACCACTTTATAAGTGGAAAACTTCTTGATTTCCTGGTCCATACATGGCTCATCGATATGGTCTAATTCTAAGGTGTGCTCCTATGGAAGAGTTAGAAGTGTTTTTGAGTCTTAGGGTAAAATCAAATATCATATTTAAATATTACAAAATTAATATAAACTCGTATTAAATTAAATAATTAATTACATATTTATATAAAAGTTATAAAATGCAAATTTAATATTGTTTTAAAATTAGATATTTAATTACATAATTTTATAAAGCGTTATAAAATATAAATTTATTGTTTTAATTTTACTTAAATAAATATAAATTTTATAATTATAAATTAATTAAATTGTTTAGTTAGTAAAAGGAAATAGAAATAAATATATATACAACTAAATAAATTATAAATGTTATAACTAAACGTATATATAAATTATATGTAAAACTAGAGGTTAAAATAAATAAATCCCATGGGGCTCAAGGGAGTATATATTAGATGTGTATAAAAGATATATGATGTAATGAGTTATAATCATTATACTCATATCTCTTAAATAGTCGATAATACTCTACAAAATTAATTTTAAATTATGAATTTAAATTAATAGTTATAAATTACTTAAACCATAAATATACACCCTTTGCTTATATAAACCCATCAGCTGCTTCAATTTCTCCTTCCTACTCCTTCTCCTCTTTACTCAACAAAGAAACAAAGCTCCATCTCTTCCACAAAATCACCAAGTTAGAGTCACTAACATCAGAAAGGGAAAGCAGTAGGTGAGTATTCTCTCTAGTTTCAAGTCTCATATCTCTATAAACTAATATGTTGATGTTAGTATACCTTTGCCTATTTGAACTCCCTCGTTTTAACCTCTGTTCATGAAATATTCAAAGTGTTTAAAGCTCAACCAAAACCATCACTAAGATGCATCACATTCGACAAAAAAAAACAAGGTAATCAAGTGGGGTTCGAAGGTAGTTTCCTATATCATTACCGTTCCGGGTCCGTCACCATCAATCGACCGCCATGCTTATGGTCAGTCGATTGGTCAATGGAATATGGAGCATCAATTCTCTGAGAAACACACATTTTTATTTATTTATTTATTCCTTTTCTTTTTCTTCTTTTCTTGCTTGCTTTTCCCTCATTATTGCCTTGCAGCTTCTTCCCTACTTTCCACCACTTGGCCATAGAATCTAATCGTGTATTCATCTTAAATCTCATTTAATGACCGGTAGATTGAAAGTTTTAATTATTAAATAAGAGTATGAAATTCTTCCAAAGCCTTTAGAGTTTTTATATCAGAGAGTTTGATTTTTAATATTGTATTGATAAGTTGTTGGATTTGGGTAAGCACTTGAACATAGAAAAGTGATTATTGAAGTGAAGAAGTAATTACAAAAAAGTAATTCAAGGGTAAATAACATAGCTTGAGTTAAAATGAACCCCGCAAAGTATGAAAAACATGTTTTCTCAAAAATAAAACAATGTATATATTTCATGAACCCAATTTAGAAATTTAAATGATTTTTAAATAACAGTTTAAAAATATAAAGCTTGAATTTTATTCAAGTTATTTAGTGATCTTAAATTTGAAAGGAAGAAGGGATTTAAGTATTCAATTTTTTTAGAAAGAATTTTCATAGGAGAAATTACTTTAGAATATTTTTAGTTTAATCATTTTAAAATAATAAGATTTAAATTAAGTTGAATTTAAATTCCTATATGATGAATTCTAAAGATAGATCATAAGGAGGTTTCTATTTAAATTCTTTGAAAATAAGTTTGATGAGATTTATGACTTAAAAGGTTTGTAAAATAATTTTTGAAATGTTTTGGAATAATATAATTCAAATTTGAATTATTCACAAATTGAATATAATAGGATTTAAATTAAGGTTGAATTTAAAATCCTATATGAGATATATAATGTGAATAATTTATTTGGATCTTGTAATAGAAGAGCTTTTATGGAATGATCAAGTTGATTTATTTAAAAATAGTTTGAATTCGAATCTAAACCACAAAGGATAACTGATTTAATTACACAAGATTTTCTGTAAAAGAAATTTTAGAGAATTGTTTGAAATAATATTGATAGTATTTTATAAATGAATTTAGAATTCATTTAATACACAAGTATAAGTATATAACTTTGTTCGAGTATGAAATGTCATTGAATAATAGCTGGTTAAATTTAAAAAGGTTTTACATGCATGGTTCTAAAGAAGGAACAACCAAGTATATAATTATATATTTTGGGAAAACATGAGTATATTTTATATAAATAAGTTTAAATTGGGCAAATAGAAAGTTTGTTTGAGTTTGATTCAAATTATTGATTGGTTGGTTTACCCATGTTGTGCTAGGACACTCATGTTAAAATAAATGATTTGAAAACCTACTTGATTTGGATTTAAAAAAATTAAATAACACTTGGCTTTGAATGATATGGGAAGTATGTCAAGTTTATATTGGAAATTGCCAAGTACAATTGAAGTACAAGTTTAGATGGATGAATTATGCGCTTTAATTCAATTTTGGTGATTTTAAATACTTGTTTGATTCTAAAAATGCAAGTATATGATTATGTTATGTAATTAACTCATGATATATATATATATATGTATATATATATATATATTGGTGCAAGTTTATTATATCCAAGTAATATCAGTATGAATGGATGAATTGTCGTGCATGAACTGAAATGTTTGAATGCATTATTGTTGGATAATTCAATGGTTTATAGACCTCATTTATTTAAGATATAACATCTTCTTTGGGAATAATGATTCTTTGGGAAGCCAAATGTTTTTTAAAGTTGAAATTTAACATTTGACGAGAATGGCACGAGGTATTAACTACTAGACTTCTAGTTTCCATCACGAGGGACTGATTCGAAACCCGAATCGTGACGACCTTGTCTCTCGTCACAATGTCCAAAAGATCGGTTTCCAAGACAAATAAAGTTATTTAAAATTTTCGATGATGTAGTACAAAGGAAAAGAAATAGCACCACAGATGGAAATATGATGAAGTAGACTATAGCATGAGTAAGATTTATCATGTCCTCAGATACCTGAAGGTACGAAAACAAAGAGATCATATGGGGCTACCACAACAGACGAAAGTATACGGTAAAAAAAAACCATGTTGAATTTCTATGAAGATAGTCTATGTAGAGGGTAAATCTTCTTAGGATATTTATCAACATGATATCTTGTTAGGACTCATAGACGAGAAGATGATTTATCCTTCTCATAAGTACGAGAAGATGATTTAGCCTTAGTACAATACTAGAAATGCCAACCTTGTAAAATGATTTTTTTAATGATGTTTTGAATTTATATAACAAAAAGCAACTCATATAATATGAATAGATTGTGATATCCTAGCTAACTAGAGTTAAAGCTGTGAGGCACGATGAATAGAATCGTGACACGTGTGTTAACACTATTTATGAAAATGAACTATGGGTGGGATTTTGTATGGTATGAGTGACATCGATGTGTTTGATTTATATGTCACGTGTTTATACCCGACACCACACTTGTATGATATTATTGTGTACTATTATGCTCACGGCCAGATTTCTAGTCTGACTCGAGGTTTGTTATATATATGACAACACATCAAGTCAGACTGAGGTGCTGTATTTTAAGGATATCTACCCATAGACATTGATCTGTTTTGTTTATTAAGCCATCTGTGGGAATACATATTAAGTTTAGAGTACTACTATGTTAGAGTTTAGAAACCACTGTGGGAGGACAAGATTTGCACACTATTCGGTTTACACAAAGATGAGATGGACTTAACATAATCCAAGTAGTTGTGGATATGTTGGAAGATCGGTTGCAGGAAGAGTCATTACATGGATGTTTGAGTAGGCGGCTTTTGGATTGTGCTTAGTCTACTAAGTTTAATATGATGTATTTCTAGTAGTTCATGTATCAGACATATATGTTACCATTTCCACCATGATATCAATACATGCATCTTCATTTACTTATATGTGTTCTGACATGTGAGTTACTCAATTCTAGAACTTGTGTACATTGTCTTATGTCGAGACAAAATACATATTATTTCAGTTGTATTCAGGTATCAAAACATATCCATGTTGACCCAAAGTAATGTATACGAGAAATCATACTTTCCGTGCCATTTGATCCGAGCTATCGGACGGTAAATTTCCTTTGATGTTTTGGTCAATAGAGTCGAGGCGTCATATGATGGTATCAGAGCAAGGTTGAGATAGAATTGATCAAATCAGGAATCAAAACATATTTACCATAGAAGAGTTGGACATAGGTTGTTAACCGGTAAATATAACCTGGGTAGAGTCGAGAATAACTCGTGTATGTAATATACGAGTTAAGATTAGTGTTCCGATGGAAGAACACTGGGATAGGAATTATATACTTATTTATGTTATGTGCGTATTTTTAAGTGATTTTTTTTAAAATAAAGACATTTATCTAATAAGTGATAAATGCTGTTTATAAGAAAATCGTTGGACCTGTTAAACCTAGAGTAGGTGTACCTTTCAATCACCAAATGATCAAGAAAGTTAGTCAGAACACCCAAGTACCCTATTAACAATGGACCGGTGGACGGAAGTTTTAATATATGTTCAAGAGATAGACGTTACTTGAGCACCAAATCCAAATCTCCAAATAGAATATATCAGTCTTTGTCGTGACTATAGATGTCCTGGAGGAAAGCTATTCTCAAGAAATGAAGAAGCTATAGGTGTGCATACTTGGTTGAAATCTTATGAAAGGATTTATAATGATTTAGGATTAATAGACCAAGAGAAAAAGAGATCGGCGTCTCGCCAGTTATAATATAGTGCTTTTGAATGGTATGATGCCATCATGACAACAATACCGAAAGAAGAAATAACTTGTCAACGATTTAAAGATTTGCTTAAAGAACTTTTTTTCCTGAAGCCAAAAAGGCATTGTTGCTTCGAAAGTTCATATATCTAACCCAAGGAAATTCATCGGTGACTGAATATGTAAATGAATTTACTGCTCTGTTGAAGTATGGACTAGCATTAATTAGTTCACCCTTGGAGAAGAACAATTTTTTTTTGTTCTTGGATTTATAGCTGAAATGAAAGATAAAGTACTTACTCAGCTAAGATGTCCATTTGAAGAGATAGTCGATATGCAATAGATATGGGATGGTATGTAAGCGGAATTCGGTCCTATGTTGATAATTTACTCCAAAACCTCATTAAGGAAAGAAACAATTCTTTCAAAAAAATGTATTGGAAATTCAAGAAGAATAAGAAATCTTTCCTACCAAGGCAGACTGAACCAATGAAGCCCAATCATCCCAGATAGCCTGTGCCGAAAAAATCTATTGATAAAACTCAAGTGGAGTGTTACTACTATGGACACAAGGGTCATTATGCAAACGAGTACAGAAAGAGGAGATATGATCAATTTAAGAAATTTTATAACTATGATGAAATCGGTCATATAGTCAATCAATGCAAGAAGCCCAATGAACAAACCGAAGGCAAGGTGTTCCCTATAGAGGAACCCAGTTCAGTATTGAATAAAGGGAAGCAATTTTCAAAAGGTACGTTCCTTAAGAATAAAATTTTGCAATATTTTTGGTTGTTGAATTTAGTGATAGAATATTTTTGCTTGAATAATTTAAATAAATTGGTAATGATACAATTGAGGAAGCTGTATGAGACCCTAATCTAAATTATGATATAGGGACACATCATAAAGTTAAAAGCGATAATACGAATTTGTGTATAATGATCCAGTAGAGATCAGATGCGCAGCCAAAACTAATAGATTTGTTTCTAGCTGTGCATAATTAATCATTTGAGTTTATGTATGGATGGTTGCATAATTGTTAGCTCTATTTTCATAAGGTTAGTTTAGAATATGGATTTTGAAAGAGGAGTCTTCACTCGAAGAAGTATGAACCCACTTAAATCTAGAGTGAAGTAGATTGGGTTGAAATCATCACCCGATAATATTACATTTACCTATTTAAACAAAGAAGAAGTTAGTTGTTTTCTCGAGTTGAATCATAAGGGATTATGTAATTTTATTTTTGTAAGGATGTAATAATATTGGAAATTTGATAGTTTTAACTTATTCGTTGAGTGGTTATGAATCTGGTCAATACTTCTGATCAGCATTATTGATGAGGATTTCTAAACACTAGAACGAGATACTTCAATATAACAATATTTTGAGTAATAAGTGTTATTCTCAGAATAAACTGATATGATTTTTATCAAACTCAATTACTATGTAGAAGCAAATGATTTCTTTCAATATTTTGATCACACATAATGGATTTTGGATTGCACTTAGAGCATCAAATATTAGTCCAAATTATTCTCTATAAGCAATGGAATTTTGAGAAAATGAGATTAGATAAATGCTAGTACTCGGAGATTTTCTAATTTGATCAGCGATGTGTCCACCGCTTAGAAGAGAATTGAACTTAGGTTTGATTAAAATTCATGGTATTCAACCATTTGGTGGATTTCTTAACCCAGATAAAGAAATTAAGAATTGAGTTATAAGATTTTTGAGAAAAGGAAGAAAAACATTGGAACTACTGTTTTCTTAAACTCTTTAAATTACAAGAATAAAGGAGAATGGACATATTTAGTAGCTTTAACATTCGACTAGGCATGTTTAGTAGTAACACATGATTTATTGTGGTTCGGCTAACTCCGGCCTACGTCCACTTCAGAAATTTCCTTTTTATTGATATCAGAATCAATTATAGTTACAATCCAGAGTTTTTAAAACAATAATGGCAGAGTAGCCTTGGTGGAAATGATGAAGGGAAACCGAATGAAGATCCCTTTTCAGAAGCCCCGCCTGTTGTATTTATAGGCAAAATCCGGGTTACTGGGCTTCCTGAGTGATACGGGCCCACCAAAGTCATAGCCGAACCCATACCCTTCACCAGGACCGACCCTATGTAGTTGAAATGCCAACCTGAAGTATCCCGGGTCATGACTCAAAGCAGGTCCATCCCTGACCCGAAGTAAACAACGCTATGACTCGAAGCAAGAACACTCCTACCCCAAAATTGTTGCTAACCCAATCTCCTATGCCGACCCGAGGAAACGTTGTAGCCGACCCAATTTTCTATGCTGACCCAAGGAAACGTTACAATCGACCTGAAGCAGATCCTCAAATGACTCGAAGCAGGTTGTTGTGTAACTCGGAGCAAAAACATGCCGACCCCCATATCCCATTGCCGACTTGACCTCATGGCCGACCCGAAGCTTAGCTATCAACGACCCAAAGCAGGAGTAGATGCCGACCCGGGTCCTCCTTCTGATGCAGATCCCATAACTTGCCGACCTGTAAATGGAATGCCGACCCCTCGACTCGAAGATACACGACCTGAAGCATGCCGATCTCATCTACTTCTTCCAATGCCGACCCGGTTTCCAAAATACTTGCCGACCCGAGTAAGCAAGCGTGCCGACCCGGAGCAAACCAAAGATGCCCATCCTATCCACCATGCCGACCTCTTCTCTTGCCAACCCGAGGAGATGCTCGCTGATCGGAAGCTTTTATCAGGCCGAACCCTAGGTGTAATGTGATGTGTCGACCCCTACTTCTATTGCCGACCTGAAGTAACACCGACCCATGGAAAACTTGCCGATCCCATACTAACTCGAAGCGCACCCTATCCTTACGCGAAGCAAGCCCAAGTGCGACTCGAAGTAAACTCCAAACATCCCCAATCACCTCGACTTTTCTCGAAATTCATATTTTGGGTATCCCGCGTCTTTTGCCCATCGACTACGTCGAATCTCGGCTTCATAATCATGTTTATCATCTGTGATTGATCGTTTATCTGTCTAGTCGAGTCAAACCCATAGTATTCCAGCCTCGATAACCGTGCAGCCGATTGGGTTAAATCCGCCTGTACGCTGCCTTACCAAAAGGCGGGTTAATACTTTGCCCCCCAAAACATGCCTTGCGATAGAAAGGTGTGTTTTATAGCGTCGTAAGCCTGATGTTCAGAATCTTAGAATGACCTGTGAAGAGATCAATGATCTTACTTGAGTGTGAATAGCGATCATTTGAGATCGTATGCCGTTCGAGGCGAGATGTGACCGTTTGAGGTTGGATGTCGTTCTGGGCGAATTGTGACCGTTTGTGGTCGGGTGCCATTCGAGGCGAATTGTAACCGTTCGAGGTCGGGTGCCGTTCGAGGCGAATTATGACCGTTCGAGATCCGGTGCCGTTCGAGGTGAGTTGTGACCGTTCGAGGTCAGGTGCCGTCCGGGGCGAACCGTGACCGTTCAAGGTTGGGTGCCGTTCGAGGCGAATTATGACCGTTCGTGGTCGGGCGCTGTTCGAGGCGAATTGTGACCGTTCATGGTCGGGTGCCGTTCGAGGCGAATTGTGAATATCAGACTTTACATTCAAACAATTCGTATAATTGAAATGTCCAACTAACAAAATCAAGTCCAGATACAAAGAAAAGAAAACAAAAGCAAAACTAAAACATCAAAATGCAAGCATCTCCATAGTGGCGGTCTATAGTTATCTCAGAGCATGCCTGAGGACCATTCATGATCCTGTATATGTGTAAGCGACTTAACCGTTTCATTATGGAGTATATTATTCATTCTTCATTGTTCCAATCAGTTAATGATAAGACGACGCCTCAATCTAGGGCCGTCTTCATTAAATGCAGATGGTGGCCCCTCCTGCTCCACCGTTGCCGCTCGCCTTTTCACGTACTGTAGTGGCATGCCATTCCGGATGTTTCCTTTGATCTCATCACTCAAGTGCCTTCAGTCGTTTGTACCATGGCCGTCTAGCTCGTGAAATAGGTAGTATTTGTTTGACTTCCTTTGATTATTGGTAGGCTCCCTCCTGATTGGCCTTTGGTAGGGAACCTGCCCTCTAGTGTCTTTGTATATTCGCTCCAAAGCCTCGCTCAACTCGAATAAGAAGTGAATCTTGGTTCCTTTCGAGGCTGCCTTGGTTCATCAAGGTCACTCTCTGCTTTTCTCTTCCCGTTATCTTTGTTTGAATCTTTCCTGGGCGGATCTTCGCCTTTGACTGCATAAACTTCAACTTCATCTCCTTCCTCTCTTTCAGCTTTCGCGTCTTCCTGTCATAGAAACCTCTCTGCCTCATGGTAAAACTCTCCTAGATCCATAGGTGGATCCCTTGTTAATGAATTCTTGAATTTCGTGCCATCAGCTATGCCAAATACTGCTGCCATCAGAACCATGGACGGATCTGGGCCATCCACCGATGCTGCCGCTGCATTAAATCGTGTTAAAAAATTCCTTAGAGACTCTCCAGTCTTTTGTTTCAGTGTTGTCAAAATCATCACGTTCTTAGGTCTTGAGATATGAACTCTAAACTGTCTTATAAACCTCTCGGTCCACGTTCCAATGGAGCCGCTTTTCAATTGCCTGAACCATAGTGCTGCTTTATCCGTCAAGTACAAAGGAAAAAACCAGGCCAGGACCTCCTCCGATGCCCCCAGTACTTCCATGTGCCTCATGTACCTTGTCAGATGAACAGCAGGATCCGTTCTTCCATCATTCGTCTCCAGTATTGGTAGATTGAATTCAGGTGGATTCCTACCCTGTCTAATTACGGGAGCAAACGGGCCTCTGTTCACATCCTCTAAATCTTTGTTCACCAATCCTCCTCTCATGGCCCATCTAACCATTTCTGCCAATTTGTCATTGTCTCCAAGCAGTAGTCTTCATTCGTTGCCTCCGACCTGCCCCCCGAGTTCTCGAGGGAATCCTATCGGGAAATTGCACTGCACCGCCTGGTATCCTACCTGGAAATGAGCCAACATGACCCGGAGGCGTGTCCCCTAGTTCAGGGGCTGTTCCTGATGGTCCCACTCTGTCTTGAATCCTGGTTGTTCCAATTCCCTGATTCTAGTTCTGGACTGCCTCCGTTCCTGTTGCTCCAGCTTCGTGATCCTCATTTCCAGCATCCCCTGCAATTCCATTCCCTTGACCTTGCACTCCAGCTTGTCCAACCTGTCGGAGTAGATTTTGTATCATGTCCTTCTGTCTTTTCAGCATCGTTTCCATTTCGTCTATGGTAATGTAGATTGAAGCCTGGTTAGCTCTTGAGGAAGCCTCCTAACTCCCTTCCTGCTGACTCCTCTCCGTTCTCTGTCTCCTGGTTGATTGCTTTGCCATAGTTTCCAGAATTCGGGTTCCTAAGCCTTTAAATCCAAAATCCAAGCTTCAGAATTCCTGAGTGCAAGCTTTCTCAATGAAAGCACCAAAATGTTAGCGCCAAAAATGGTCACTAACGCCCAAACACAGTTGAAAGCACCAACTAACAATCACATATAACAGATAAAGTGTGTGTAGAAAATATAATATGAAGAACAATCAAAAAATTAAAAAGAAAGCGGTAATAACATATGATTTATAGTGGTTCGGCTAACTCCAGCCTACGTCCACTCCAGAAATTTCCTTTTTATTGATATCAAAATCAATTACAGCTACAATCCGGAGTTTTTAAAACAATAATGGCAGAGATGCCTTAGTGGAAAAGATGAAGGGAAACCGAATGAAGATCCCTTTTCTGAAGCCCCGCCTGCTGTATTTATAGGCAAAATCCAGGTTACTGGGCTTCCTGAGTGATACAGGCTCACCAGAGTCATAGCCGAACCTATACCCTACACCAGGACTGACCCTGTGTAGTTGACATGCCAACCTGAAGTATCCCGGGTCATGAATCAAAGCGGGTCCATCCCTGACCCGAAGTAAACAATGCGATGACTCGAAGCAAGAACACGCCGAACCCAAAATCTCATAGAAGGGAGGACCAGAAAATCTTCTATCAACATTATGAGTTGAATATTAGAAATCTGTTCGACGGTAATTATTTCTTGATTGAAAGACCAGAAAACCATCCCTAGAATAGAAGGCCAGAAAACCATCTGTTGATAATGTCTTGTACAAAAGACCAAAAAATTATTTGGGAATAATAGAAGTTTAGAAAAGCAATCAGGTAATAACAGAAGATCAGAAAACTCATCTGGCAATAGTAATAGAAGACCAGAAAAGCATCTAGCAATAGTAATAAAAGACTAGAAAACCCATCTAGCAACAATAATAGAAGACCAGAAAACCATCTGGCAATATTAATACAAGACTAGAAAATCATTTGGCAATGATAATAGAAGACCAAATAACCAATCTGGCAATAATATGACTAGAAGTCCGAAAAATCCATCTGATAATAATAATAGAAGGCCAAATAACCATCTTGCAATAACAGAAGACCAAAAAACCCATATGGCAGTGATAATAAAAAACTAGAAAACCCATCTGGCAATGATAATAGAAGACCAAAGAACCATATGGCAATAATAACTAAAGACTAGACAACCATCTGGCAATGATCATAGAAGACCAGAAAACCAATATGGAAATATTAATTGAAGACCAGGCAACCATCTGGCAATGATAATAGAAGACTAAAAAACCAGTCTGGAAATATTAATTGAAGACCAGACAACCATCTGGCAATGATAATAGAAGACCAGAAAACCATCTGGCAATGATAATTGAAGACTAGATGACCATTTGGCAATAATCTGAATATAAGACCATAAAACCGATCTGGAAATAATGTGAATAAAAGATCAAAAATCCATCTGGCAGTAATAATTTCTGAATAGAAGAACAGAAAACCATCAGCAATGATTTGAATATAAGACCAGAAAACCCATCTGGCAATAATCTGAATAGAAGACCAAAAAATCCATCTGACAATAATCAAAATAGAAGACCAAAAAACCAATCTGGTAATAATGTTATGACTTTATCTAAAATAAAAGACCGAAAATTCTAACTGGCAATAAGATTACTTAAAATAGGAGATTAGAGATGTTCTAGCAAATCTCAACTTGTTGGAGATTGATACTATAAATAACAACGGATATTCTTATTGTTTAATGGAATGTTTCTAGCTAATAGATGCCTGATTTTTAAGGTTCTTATTTCTAATTATTCTTTTAGTTTTTTTCATTGGAGCAAAATAGCTTGAAGTCGATTGTTCTTCCTCTAGATGCTTACTTGACTTTTGCTTTGGAGCACAATAGCTCATATTTGATTGATCTTCCTTTAGAAGATTACTTGACTTTTGCTTTTGATCCATTCTCTTGGATAAAATTAGATTTTCTTCTACGTTCAATTGATCTTCCTCTAGAAGGTTGCCTCGATCCTTCTTTAGGATAGTGTTTGGTTTTGTTTTGAATTTGATTGATCTTCCTCTAGAAGACCGCCTCGATCTCTCTCTTTGATCGAGCTTGATTTGATTTTGAATTTGATTGATCTTCCTCTAGAAGACCGTCTAGATCTCTCTCTTGGACTGGGTTTGATTTGATTTTGAATTTGATTTATCTTCCTCTAGAAGAGATGCCTCGATCTCTCTTAGATCGAGTTTGAATTGATTTTGAATTTGATTAATCTTCCTCTAGAAGACTGCCTTGATCTCTCTCTCTCTCTCTCTCGTGTCGTTTTTGAATTTGTTTGATCTTCCTCTAGATGACTGCCCTGATCTCTCTTGGATCGAGTTTGATTTGATGTTGAAATTGATTGATCTTCTTCTAGAAGATTGCCTCTGGGCTTTGGACTCTTGCGTCCATTTTGATTGCCTACGGGCTTTGGACTCTTTTGTCCCTTTCTATTGATTTAGGCTTTATTTTTTTGCCTCTTACTAGGATTTTGGACTTCCCTTACTTAGTGATTTAGGCCGCTTACTTAGTGATTTAGGTCTTATCCTTTCTCCACTTACTAGTGGTTTAGGCCCCTGACTAGTGATTTAATTCTCCTACCGACTCTTACATCAGGCTTTCTAAATCAATACTTGGCCATTCCCTGAACATTTCATCCAGGTAGAACACCAACTGGGTATAAGGTATGCCTTTGCTCAAAAATTCTTTATTAACCTCGTCAGCTCAAAAGCTTCAATAAGCACAGTGCGCCTCACACTTAGGGTCGCCCTTGGTTTATACTCGTTGGGTAGCGACTTTTTATTATTATTATAATTTTTGAGGAGGCTATTCTCATCATGACTCTTATCCGCTAGTCTAAATAAAGTCTTCGCAAAACTTATTTGTGAAAAAAATATCATGGTTTTTTCGCCAATTGATACATTTGGGGAAACCCTTTTGAAAACTAAAATTTTAACTTTTCTGATATGAAATTTCACTTTGGAAAGAAATTTTTGAAAAAGAACTCCAATAAACTAGCAAATATTTCCATAAAATTGGTTTTTCTAAAATGCTTTTGTTGGTTTGGATTTTGAGTCAACGAGTTAAGTTTTTAGATATTTGAATCCTTTGGTATTGTAGCCCCTTCTTAGGGTTGTTACTAAGAAGGGTTTTTGTGCCAATCTCATAATAAAAATGTTAACCTCAAATAAGAGATTGAGTGGTCATGATTCATGAACCAATAGACCTTTAATCAGAATAGACTCTTCTAATTAGTGTTTTAGCGGCGCTAATGAGCCTCAATAGTCCCAAAAACTTTCTTTGGAAAATATGTATAAGTTTCTCTTTTTCAATGATTTCTGAAAGTTTTGAGAATGCTCTTCTTAACACATTTCAGATCAAAACCTTTTATAAGAAATTAGTGGTGTTAAGAAACATATTTTTAAAGATTTTATAAATCATTCTTGAAATAGATAAATATATGTTTTCTCTGATCCATAGGGTAATCGGTAATAATCCTTTTGACTTTTGAAGTACTTTTCCCAAATATTTGTTTGGCAAAACTTTTTGAATAAAACTAGTTGTTGAAAATAATATTGGCGTATATTACTTCACCTTTGTGTGATATGTGTAATTTTACTACTTCAGGTTTTGCGTAGTGAAAAGAAATGTCTTGTTTGTAAGTCTGAAAAGTCATGATTCATAAACTAATAGACTTCCCATGCAAGATTGTGACTACCCACATTTCGGGAGGTTTAAATTAACAATAATCCACACATGTCCAACATAAACAATCCGAAATATAGATAATCAATGGGTTTAATTAAGAAAAAAAAGAAGAAGAAATCAAACACAGAATCTCACAGTGGAACGATAAAATATAATAATCAAATAAACAGTTAATGAAGCTGTTTATATTATACATTTGATTATAATTTATACCACATTCATCAGAGTTATATATACAACATGGATAAATAAAACAATGCAGCAGACAGCATGATACAGGAATACTAATAGTAATAATATACCAAATCTTTGTCTTCATCCTCCAGAATAAATCTTCAATAAGCTGAAAACTCAAGGCTGACCCAAGTGTAATGAAAAGACAAAACACTCAAGTCAGGACTAAAATATTCTTATGTGAGTCAAATCGATATCGCATATAACATGAGTGCCATGGCATCAGGATGTTTACGGGGTTTCACATCTCATATCCAGTGTATAATGTGCGTGCAATAACTCAAGAGATGTTATGGGATTTTCCATCTCTTAAGGATCCGTCAAAATATTTATATGTAGTAGAATACGCTACATATATAATGTCTAATCAGTAAAATAAATATTTTTCTTAGCGTTAAGGCTTTACATTGATCCCCCTTAACTCATTTTTAAGCATTGCCGTACAGTTTGCATATAATGCCCCAGTAGCACGTCAGGGGATAGGGATGCGCTGTCCTATAACAACACTAAACCAAAATCGTAGGGGTCTCGTACAAGGATAAAATTATGACAAGGCATGTGAGGCGATGCCTAAGGTAGGATACTACCAGTTCGGGTCGCAGGGCTGGTGGTAACGCATCGTAGCCACGACCGCCCACCACGTCCATTCATCCCATATCGAGTCAAAGGGAGACTATCCCAAATCAAGGTGCACCAATCAAAACCAACAACAAGAGTAATAATAAGGACCAAGTCCAAGAAAATCGAAGAACGGATGTCCACTAGGGGTAGCAAGCCCGCTTGGCCCTGTCAAGCCGTCCTGTTTTAGCCATTTCAAATTGGCACAAGTGCCGGGGTCTATCCATCATCGTTCTCTTTCTTTAAATCCAACAAACGATGCCATATCCAACCACTTCGTTCTAGAGTCTCCTCCGCGTACACAGTTGTTAAAGTGGTTCCAATATTGACAGAGAGTATGCCAATAAGAGGTCCCGGTCTCTTTAACAACCAAACGTCGTTTAACACACCGGTTGGTACTTTTATATTTCAAAAACAATTCGTACTTGATATCAAATATCATATCCGCTTTGAAATATCATTTCATTTTGAAATCATCATATTTACTCAAAATATATTATTTCACTTCAAAATCATTATTGCCTCAATATCTCGATTTCGCTTCCAAATTTTTTCGAATTTTAGTTTAGGTTATAACTTCATTTTAACCCAATTTGTATTTAAATCCACGATTTAAATACAAACAATTCCCACTCTGCCTATTTGAATTTAGAAAATAGCTTGAATAGTTTTAAAATAGTTAAAATAGTTAATATAAAATAGTTTGAGTATTGAAAATGGTTTATATAGTAAAATAGCTTGGAAAATCAAAATAATTTGAATATTTAAGAAGATAGATTTTAAACAGTTTATATTAAAATAATTTATTTGAAAATAGTTTCATAATCAAACTAATTCAATTCCAAACCTTCCAATTCAAGTCAATTTCCATTTCAATTTAAATCGATTCAATTTCAATTTCAATTTCAATTCAAATCAATTTCGATTTCGGTTTCAAATTAATTCAATTTCGATTCCAATTCCAGTTAATTTCAATTCAATCCCAATTCTAATTAATTTCAATTCAATTCTCAATTTCAAACCATTTCAATCTATACCAAGTTCGAGACTTCGAGTTCGATTTCTAAGTATCGGTTTAAATCATTTAAACCAAATTTAACTTCGATGTTCAATTCCATGTCCAAATCTTTAAAATAATTCAATTCCGAGCTCAACTTTTGATCGATATAAATTACTTTTACTTAGCAATATTCAAAGTTCGAATAAAAGTCCAATCTTTTAAAACTAATCAATTTTCGGAATTCAAATCATATTTCGATTATAACATCAAAATCTCAACTTTGATTATTTAAACAATCCCTATTACCAAATTTAAATTTCAACATTTCTAGTTCAAGTTCGAAAATAATTCGATTTCCATAAATTCGATTTTTTTACTTCTTTAAATCCAAATCATTTAAATAATTTCAAATCAAAAATTTTAAAATCATTTAATTTAACCAATCCGGTGTTCGTATATAATTTTCTATCTTATGGCCAAGTGAATCAGTTATTTATTTTAATTCAGGGATGGATATATATCATTTCAATCCAAAATAAATGTCATAGGTATATATCATTTCAACCTATTTCTTAATTTAGTCAAAATAATTCGATTTACTATTTTATGTACTGTAAATAATATACATGATGATAACATGATATATATAAAAATAAATAATCATCCAATCATCCAAACATCAACCAATTGGCATCCATCACAATCAATCATCCAAACAATCAAAATATTACAACATTTAACTAGATATCAATAATCGGAAGTTTACTAGTAATTTAATTCCAATTCAATTTAACTGTCAATTCAAATTTCTATCAGTTAATTCTAATGTCAAATTAAATGTTAATTAAACTTATCAACAACAATCAATAAATTGAAATCACTTCATAATTTCAAATTTGACTAACATAAAAATAATCTAGTACTTCATGAGCGTTATAAAACACTCACCTTTATTTGAAACTGAAAATAATTTCAGCTTCAAATAAATTCCAACTTGATCCCCAATTGTAGACGACATCGATACGAATCCTCAGCAACTCGTTTTACGCGAAATGCACCTCGTACGAGGAAGTTATGCAATTTATTATTATACGATAAAAATTTGAAACTTAATTATCAACATTTAAATTAATAATAAAATAGATAATGCTACCTCCTCTTCTTCCTCACATTCCTGAACCTCGACCGCATGAAGCAACCCAATGCATGCATCAAACAAAACCCACGCACATGCACACGTAACGATCGGACCACCATTAGAGCACGCTGCTCAAAGCGTCGTGGCTGGCCATCACACCACGCTCCAAGATCGTCGCAGCCAAGTTCCTCCGCGCACTCACCCACAAAAACCATGTGAACCCCAACCCTAGATCGATCGACACGCATTGATGAACGCAAGCCGCGCCTCGCGCTTTCCCCTGAGATGAGCTGCCGTGCCTCTGACCACTCGCATTCGACCAGATTTGAAATCACGGATCCTCGTTGTATTTTTTTTTTCTGCTCGATTTGAAAATGAAAGGAGAAAGGGGAAAAAGATGTAGGCGGCTGAAACGTGCGAGTAGGAAGGAGTGGTTGAGATATTTCCTGATATTATATTATAACAATAAGAAGATATCTGATTCGATTGGCCCGCTAAATCATGAACTCCAAACGAAGCATGCCGCCTGGCATTCCTAATGTTTTACCCCCATTTCGAACACAATGAAACTAGTATCGAGTCCTAATTCGATCGTATACAGAAGATAGATTTTCAAATCGAATTATTTTAATTAAATTCTGAAATAAATTTCTACACGTTTCAAGCTCGCATGACCAAACGACAAGTCCGATCGCTACGAACTTGAAATACTACAATAATTCACTATTACGGTTCCGATGAAACTGGTTTCGTCGAAATCCGAGTCAGTGGCCAAAATGGCTATTTTTGCTCGTCAATTAAAATATAAAATTTTCAATTTCTAATTATTCACTTTTAAATACAATTTTAAATGGCAACAACCTTCATTCATATTTAAATAAATTTTAAATCATTTCTGATATCATTTTCATTCACATTAATTCAAGATTCACTTATTAAAAAAAATATCAATATTAAATTTTAAAACAATTTTATTATCCAACAATAAAATCTCAATGAATTTTACTTACCAACAATTTATTTATTTTCAACTAAATAAGTCAACATTTATTATTCAATACAACTATTGATTATAAATATATTCAATATGTAAAATTCATTTCAATATTTGTCCTAGCCAAAATCTTCGAAATTGGTTATTTCAATATTTTATTATATTCAGTAAACTACAATAATAAATCATTAAATTTTATTTCTACCCATTTTTAACAAATAACCACAATAAATTCAATAATTTAAAATAGTTAAAAGTAGGAGTCGTTACAAAGAACACACTTTTCTTTAAAAATCCCTTCTTTTTAAGAGGACTTTGAATACTTACGTTTTTTCGAAAACTGTCCCGTGGTAGAGGATTGATGATGACTCAAAAGACCATAAAGAAATCCATTATATTATATAAATCCAGGCTGTGAGATAGAGAACCATTTTATCTTGGATATTTAAATTATCCTCTTCCATAGAAAACTAGAAATCTGCTTAATAGAAAACTAGAAAATCCATCTGATGTAGAAAACCAGAAAACCATCTGGTGATAAGAAGACTAGAAATTCATCCGATCATGAGAAGTCCAGAATACCATCATCTGATAATAAGAAGACCAGATTCTTATTTGATAATAAGAAGACCAGAATCTTATCTAATAATAAGAACACCTGAATCTCATCTGATAATAAAAACGGTAGAATCTCATCTGATAATAAGAAATTCAGAAGTCCATTTGTTAATGGAGACTCCATTATGCTTTGACAAGAAAATTTAGAGCTTCTTGAATGTTTACTCATAGTAGATTAGTCCTCATTTCAACATGTAAAGAAGCTTGAATTCCACGTTAATATGTGTATAAACTAAAGGAATTAGAAATTTTGGCGAGTTGAGTTGGTCCATAGTGGACAATAGCTACAATACTTCACGGTTGAACTCATTAAATTGCAAGTTTATATATAGCAAGCCTGTAAAACGTTAGCTTTTATACTTAAAAGCAACAATAATATCGATCAGAAATAAAAGCGCAATATGGTCATGTTTGCCAAGTAATCATAAAATCGGTGCACAGGTAAGTAAAAACTCAAAATTAGAATACGTATTCATTCTTTTTTTTATTTGGCATGTGTATTCAAAATGTCCCATATGGGTAGAAGTAGTTCTTTAATTTGGAAAATCACCATTCTTAAACAGTTAACGCTTGACCACTCAATGCTTACCACCCCATTTTAATAGTTATTTTTAACCTTATGCTTGTCCTCATGGACATCAATAAGCATGAATAGGCATGTGCTTATGTACTACAAAGCACAATTTTTGCATGTGACCTAATAGCATGCTTATTAACATTACTATATTATTTTCTATAAAATATATAGCCTCGTCCAGAGTCTTTTCACCATGCTCGGATATGTACGAAACCTTTTAATATATTCAAATTCTGATTATATTCAAAATCAGATACTTAAAACTTTATCTGCATTTAATACCATATATATTTTATGAACTTTTGTATATATCCAAAAGTAGATATATATTTGAGGCTTTTGACTCATGATACTTGATATGTGTCTGAAACTGATACACATATAATATTTTATATATTTGAAAGCTTACATATTCAAAACCTTTATTCTTTGAAATCTACACATTCGTAGCCTTTATTTTCCAAAAACCGATTCGTATAAACTTTGTATATTTAAAATTTTGACGATATATATATATATATATATATATATATGCACTCAAAATTTGTATATTTTCAAAAACATGACATAATCAAAACTTTTTAAAAATCTGACATATATGTTTGAAGCTTTTTATTCAAAAGCTTTATTTATGAGACCAAATATATATGCTGTAAACTTATACACTCAAAACCATATATGTATGAAGCCATACATACTTGCAACTGCTCATTTTCGAAATCATGTATATTTAGAACTTACATTTTCCAAAGCCCGCCATAAATTAGAATCGATATATATTCAAAGCCAAATATCCACTCGAAGCTTATATATATTCAAAACCAATATATTTTTGAGACCTGATGCCTTTTGAAATCACAAATATCCCAAAACTGATATATACACATTCAAAACTTGTACGCTTTTAAAACTTTGGTGTACATAAAAACTGATGTATACTGAAAAATTGTGTATTTGAGTTCTATACATTTTCAAAGCTTATGCACAAAAAACATTTGAAAGCAATATTGAAATCTGTTCACATGAGATTGACATATACCAAACTTCTATATTTATGAAACCCTTTATCTTCTACTTCTGCTATGTATCTGAAGCTTTAACTCTTTGAAATTACGATGTATATAGAACTGTTCATATAAAAACCAAGTATATATAAAACTTATTATATTCAAAACTATCAAAACCTTCATATTTTCAAAAGTTGACATTCGAAATTCATGCAAATAGCTGAAACTGGTTATTTTTGAAATTATACAGATATACTTTTAATATATTTTCGTAACTAACACATATATGTATGTATACGTGAAACTTTGATGTGTACAAAATATATACATTATTGAAAAACTGATATACATAAAACTCTACAATTCAAAGCCAAATGTATTCAAAACTTATATGTTCATTTGAAAACTTTGACATTCATTCAAAACTGTAAGTTTTTGAAACCCATATGCACTTAGAACCATACACGTTCTCAAAACCAGATGGATGTAGAGTTATATTATTCGAAACTTTTTATATCTCACACCTGATTATATTCGAATTGTGATCCCTTCAAAATAGAATATATATTTAAAACTTAAATACATATGTTAATTCGTAGATCTTAAATTTATGAAATTTGTGTAATGACCCTAATATTGACTAACATTATTTAGAACATTTAATTAGATAAATTAAATGAAATAATATAGATAGTTAAGGGATTGAGATTTGTTAATTAATAAGGGGTCGTGCCTTAATGAATGTATAAGCAAAAGAGAATTGAAAATATGTAAGTAGGAGGAATATGCTAATTGGTAAAATAGGAATATCCTTTGTTCTTATACCCTAATCCCTTATATTCTTATTTCTTGTTCATTTTAACATTCACAAACAAAACTAAAAACCTAAAGGAGCTCAGCCTGCCACCATTAAGGAGATTCAAGAAGAAGAAAAGCTAGGATTAAAGTAGAAAGCTTAAGAAAATCAATCAAAGGGCAAATCTCAACCTCCTTAACACCAAGCCAAGATGAATAATTTGATTTACATCTCACTTTTGATAACGATATCGGTTTCAAGGTTTGATCCGAACTATTTTGCAAGTAATATGCCATGTTTTGTCTGTTTAAATGGATATAAATGCTTGTTGATGATTTATATGATTTCATATGGATTTATGATATGTTTAAATTAGAGAACATATCAAATGACATCCAAATGAGTTGTGTTTTTTTATATATGATCAAAAACATTATTTAAGAAGCGGGTTTCAAGTTTTGTAATTTTCTAAGTAATTGTGGATTTATTATGAATTTTCTATGATAGAAAATAGTCAATAATATTTAAGGCAATTATATAATGATTTCGGGTTTGAAATTTATATATGTTAGAAAACATATTAAAAGTGAATTATTGTGATTTTTAGGGAATTTACCTAAGTATTTTACTATGGTTATAAAATTATTTAAGTTAAGCGGCTTAAATGTTTTACATGTTTTGTAAAGGAGGAGGGCTTATTTGTTAAAATATTTTTAATTGTAAATATTTAATTCGACGGTTTTTTAGAAAATAATTTTGATAAAGGGTGGGCAACAAATCATATTTTGACAAATTGGGTAAGTTAGGTAGAAAGGAATTACTTTGGAAGACAATAAACTAGTTTTATTTTGAATTACAACTTCGCCACTTTCTTAGCTTGCTTCCGTCATCATGCCTGGTTAGACCTTTCGCACCTATTCGAAACCAATGCAAATGATACCAAGCAATTGGTATGTAGTGCATTGGAGAAAGTCCAAAGGAATGATGGTGTTGAAGGCATGCTTCCGAAGGGGTTGAAGCCACTTTAACTAGCTTTTGATACAATCCACTTATCTTTGTTCAAAAAGGGGCTTTCGAACAAGTTGCTGCTTGCCTTTGTTTTTAGAAAGGAGCTTTCGAAAGAGTTGCTGCGTACTTTTGTTTTAAAAGAAGCTTTCAAAAGGGTAGCCGCTTTTGAACCTATTCGATACCCATGTTGCCGCATTCACACCTTTCGAATTAGTTAAGGTCGGTTTTCTTTATAGCCTTAAAACAATGTATTCGAAAGGGGTGGTTTCACCTTTCAACTTCAAAGCCACCTTCTCAATTCTTTTAAAAGGGTCGCATAACCGCTTTTAAATGGTTTCAGAGGAAATGGTTTTGAAAGTGTGGGTTTCGAAACTATCCTCTTTCTTTTACTTTGGATTAGTGTTTTCGAAAGTAATGCTTTTGCCTCTATTCTTTATGACCCTTTAGTTATATTAAAGGTTAAACCCAATGGTTTCGAAAGGAATAATTTTAAATGCTTTCGAAGCAATGTTTCCATAAACCCTTACTTGAACCTAATGCTTTCAAAAGGTATGTTATAAGTGTTACGAAGGCGAAGTCCCCAATGCTTTTGAAGGGTATATTTTAAATGTTCTGAAATGTTTGTTTTAAGTGTTTTGAAAGGAAGGTTTCCATTGCTTTCGAAACACAAGTTTAAATGGTTTCGAAAAGGGATGTCTAAGGTTTTATATAATGGTTTCGAAAGGGATGCTTTAAATTATTTTGAAAGGGATTGTTTAAGGTTTTAAACAAGGTTTCGAATGTATTGCTTTGGCCTTAAGGCCTAAGGTTTTCTAAGTTATAAAGGGGTTTCAACTTATTTGAAGGGACAGATAATCCCATTGATTAGATTTCATCAACATTGTTTTGTGTAAAGCATATACCATGGCATAAGTATTTTGAATAAAGCAAACAGTATGATTTCCTTATTTTATAAATATATGATTTCAAGGGTAAATCATTTGTAAAGATTGTTTACAAGGAAATTAAATTTGAATAGGGTAGTAAACCCTAAGTTTATGACTCAGATATTAGAAGACCAGATGGGACTGGTATGGGGTCACCCCCTATACTTTAACTAATAGCCCTTAGCTAATATAAGTCCAAAACTCCAGTGTGTAGGGCTTTATCAGAGATGTGACTAAAATGATGTTACAAAGGGAAGGGAATATACAGAGTAAAGGTAGGTTATTGGTGAGCCCGCAAAACCATTAGGATCGGCTGACCCGAGAAGAAGACAGTTAGGGGCAGATAGCCGAGTATTGTGTCTAACAGAAGTTAGATTATTGATTATGTATGGTAGGCCCGAGTCAGCTAATGGTTAATAGTTAGCAAGGTAAAACTATAGTGTGGACGAATAGTCGATTTATTTCCTGATTATTATGCATATATGTATTTGCGATTGTTGTTATAATCAGTTTGATTGCAGGATTTTGATTTTCAAAAGATGTGCTTTTAAAAGGATATTAGTAAGGGGAAACCCATTCCGCTAAACGACGTGGTCTCACTTAATATCAGTAAATCGAGAAGCAATAATATTATCCACACCAGGCTTTATGTTTGACTCGAAGTTTATGTTTTCCCCTTAAACTCTCAGGTGCTCAAAAATAAATTTGAGTAGATTGAGAATTAAGGACTTTTCAGGTTTAGTAGGTTGGACGAATAAGCTTTTGAAGACATGCAAGAGGCAAAGATAGCTATGTAGGATCTACTTAGTATTATTTTCGTTGTGATGTATTTATGACTGATATGTCTATCTGGTACTCTGGTCATACAAGGAGTCATCTTCATATGCCGCTCTTGGCGTAATTTGTAATAATTATATTTGATCAAAACCTGGGAATCATTTTGGGATTATGTAACTGAATATGGAATATGGATTTGAAATGTAATCAAAAAAATTATTTTGAAATCTGTGTTGATTTTATTTCATATTTATGTGCTTTTGATATTATGGATACCATTAACATTATCGTATTTTGTAACTGGAAGTTAATACTATAAATGACTGTAACATCTGTAGCGCTTAGCTTCGGGCCTAGAAGTAGGGGATGTTACAACTTGGTATCAGAGCATAGGTTTATGAAAACTTAAAAGAAATTTTAAACTTAAAATGATTTTGAAAACATAATCCTAACGAATTAGAGAAAAGATTGAAGTATGGGATAACGCTATACTAACGTGCTTGTATTTGCTATATATAAGTATACGCTTTATCACTATTCTTTCAGTTCTCTTAGACTATTCTTATATATCTTACAACGACTCGAATGCAGATTTTAAGGAAGTAAGATATGGATGCTAAGAATGAAAGAGTTAACATTGGTGGAGGAAGCGCCACAACCAATGGAAATGCCAGAACAAACACTAGAAGGAATCCAGGTCGGGCACAAACTGCAAATGTGGGTGCTGGAGTGCCGCAAGTTGATATGGGGCTATGTATCTGTTCTTTGTCTATATCATGCAAGCTGGAGCTGCTGTGGGATTAGTTGGAGGAAATTAGGAAGCTCCGGTGGTCAATAACTATGCAGTACTAAGCAGAGGTTATGCTAGGGTTAGATGAAAGCCGTTTATCGACACTGAGGACGCAATTGAGTGGAGAATTGGTTGCTTCATTGTAAAAGGATTTTTGCTAATTTGGGACTCAACGACGGACAAAAGAAGATTGGCATCTAGACCATTGCAACGAGTAGCATTGTGCTGGTGGAACAGTGTTACTGTGGGAGTAAATGAAGAGACATGACTTGGGTAGAATTCAGAAGGAGGTTTGAGGAAAGATTCATGTCGGAGGTCGCCAAGTCAACTCTACTCAAGAAGTTTGCTGAGTTCGTGTAGGGAGACATGACAGTGCTAGAGTATGCTACCATATTTTAGGAGCTATCGAGATATTAGGGATCTGTACGATGTGGTTGTTGAGATTGCTTTGAGGAATGAGGAGATGCTTGCTTTTCTTGATGGTAGTAAAGTGGTGGAAACTCAAGATGGGCAGAACCAGAAAAGAAAGTTTTTCCATAAGAAGGGAGCTCAGAAGAGTGGAGTTGTCAAGAAATGAAAGACAGAAGTTATCTGCTAAAAGTGTGATAAGAAGGGACACCATGCTCACAAGTGTTGGATAGGCAAAGCAAAGAAAGCCACTGACAAGAAAGGAGTAAAGTTTTTCAACTGTGATCAGATTGGACATTATAAGAACCAGTGCAAGGAACCGGCTAAGGATGGAAAGGGCAAAGTGTTTGCATTGGAACCAGCTACCTCAAGACCAACAACAGAGGAGAAAGGAAAAGCTATGTTGAGAGGTACACTTTTGATTCATGGTATGTCGGTTAGAGTTCTATTTGATACTGGTGCATTGCATTCTTTTATATCTCATTTTTTGGTAGATAAGCTTAACCTAGAACCCTCATACCTACTTACTTCCTTAAGGGTTGCGAATCCGATAAAAGGGTATGCGACTCTTGGGATAAGATGTGACCACTTAGAGTTTGAATTGTTAGGTCATTGATTTGCTTGCAGTTTGCATGTGTTTGTTTCGGTAGGGTTCGGAATTATTTTAGGGATGGATTGGTTAAGTAAGTACGATGCTAGGATATTTTGCAATGATAGGAAAATATCACTTGGATACCCTATTTGTAGTGATCGGATTATATACTCCGTAGAAAACCCTAGTTTTGACGTTAATGCTTTGTTGGGTGTTATGGAGATAGAAGACAGGTTGAACCGAGTTTTCGTTGTTAGAGAATTCACAGATGTCTTTGAGCCATGACATGATTGCTGCCGAAACGAGCCAATGAGTTTCGGATAGATTTAGTACCAAAAGCAGAACCAGTGAGTAGATCGCCAAGTAGAAGGACACCTACCGAGATGAAGGATGTGAAGTTTGTCTGGACTGATAAATGTGAGGAGGCATTCTAGAAATTGAAACATTTATTAACTAATGCGCCTGTGTTAGTAGTTCCAGAGGGGAATTAGGACTTACTGGTGTATAAAGATGCATGTGGAACAGGGTTAGGAGTTGTGTTAATGCAAAGAGGTAAAGCGATTGCCTATGCTTCTCGACAGCTCAGACCGCATGAAGTTAGATATCCAACTCATGATTTGGAATTAGCTGCAGTAATTTTCGCATCGAGGGTATGGAGACATTGCCTTTTCGCAGAAAGATTCATGTTGTTTACGGATCATAAGTCACTAAGATAATTATTCTCTCAGAAGGAGTTGAATATGAGACAGCAGAGGTGGTTAGAGTTTTTAGCCGCTTATGACTTTGGTATTAAGTACACACAAGGAAAAGGGAATAAGGTTGCAGATGCACTTAGCAGAAAATATCATAATGCAGTATTAGCAATGACAGCTAAGTGGAAAGATTTAGAAGCATTAACTATATGCGAAGTACGATGGAGTTCTAAGAGTAGTTCTAGTCAAGAAACTGCTATGTTCTCATTTTTAGAATTTCGACCGGTGATGATTGAAAGGATTACTTCTAAGCAGGGAGAAGACCCATTATTAGCTGAACGAATCCGAAAGTTAAGGAATGGAATAGAGAGCGATGACTTGAAAGGTTTCAGTCTTGACCGGAATGGGTGGTTGATGAAGAAAGGATGGTTATGCGCCCTGAATGTGGAGAACATTAGGAAGGAAGTTCTTAGAGAATGCCATCGATCAAAGTTCACTATTCATCCAGGAGGAATTAAGATGTATCAGGATATGAAAAGGAGTTTCTACTGGGAAGGTAAGAAGGGAGATGTAGGCTTATGGGTGAGGTAGTGTTTAAATTGTCAATGGGTAAAAGCTGAACATCAGAAACCGAGTGGGTTACTTCAGCCTTTGGATGTTCCAGTCTGGAAATGGGATTCTATCTCAATGGATTTCATAAATGGGTTGCCAAGGTCAAATAGAGGAAATGAGAGTATATGGGTTATAGTGGACTGATTGACTAAGTGTGCACACTTTATACCCGTTAAGTCGACCAGGACAACACCGGATTTAGCTAAGTTATTCATGAGTAATATAGTTAGACTGCATGGATTCCCAGTAGTATAGTAAGTGATAGAGATTCCTTATTTACTAGCGAGTTCTGGAAGAGTTTACAGGAGAATTTAGGTACCAAGCTCAAGATGAGTACCGCTTACAATCCGCAGACCGATGGGCAAACAGAGAGAGTTAACAAAGTCTTAGAGGATTTGTTAAGAGCTTGCATGCTAGATTTTGGAGGATCATGGGAAGACCATTTACATTTAGTCAAGTTTTCATATAACAACTGTGACGCCCCACCTCTATGCTCATAATAACAAAGAGTATTAAAAGAAATACTGTCTATTATTACGAAGAATAAGGCTGGATAGGAGCGACCATCCGTAGTTGGCCTTACACTAATATTGGTTATCTCGATAGGAGTGGTATATACTTTTTATTTTTCATTTATTATTTATTTACTCCCATCGACACACCCAATTCTAGTATAAAACGAACTACGACGGTTCATAATAGTTTAGGACAATGAATATAATAACAACACAAATACACAGAGAATGCGGAACACAAATAACAAAATCTCATATATATATATATAACTGATGTCAGTTACAATATAGTTGACACAATACATATGATACAACTACAACTGTCGACTCTGGAAGTTATATATACAAGTACATTATCGACTAATATACATGAATACATATCATCCTATACAATGACACGACTTCTACAAAATGACAAAGACAACTTCAGAAGATGTGAAAAGTCTTCAAATCCCGAACAACAACTCAAAGAAGGAAATCTACAACCTGAAATAACTCGGGTCTGACCCGAGTATTACATTCAAAAGAAAATAATACACGGGTCAGTCTAATTCAAATCAGTTATTAATGCACAGAAGCAATAATAATCAAATAGTCAAATAGACGACAGTCACAGAAATCTCGTATACCCGACTCCTCGATAAAAGAATCGGATAACGGCAGATATAACACTATACAGTGTTAAACAACAAATCAACAATCCAAGTCAATTTAAACAATTGAAATGCCAATTTAAAAACAACAATGCTGATTGGCTGCAGTACACGCTAACGTGTACTGCCTCGCCACTACAAAACAACTCAAAGCAATACTAAACAAGATCAGAGGCAACAAGTGAAACAAGTTCAACATGTCGCAAAGCAAGGCACAGGGAAATAGCAAACTGAAGGCGAGAGCACCAAAGATATGGCACTACAACACTCAACAGAAAAGACGCAGATCAGCCTCATTAGAAATTAAGGTCATCAGTGAAGCAAAATGACAAAATGCAAATGATACAAGGCATCAATGCAATGTATCAGATTCGAGAACAAAGGCAGTGGACAGAGCATACATATGAGGTAACCAGACCTGACTGGTAGGTTCAGACATGAACCCTAATTCAATGTCAAACTAAACTACACAGGAGATCAACACACATAACTTAAATGAACTAGATCCTGTATTGAACAAGTGGAAATGGCCACTGCATCAATGAACAGAGAAAATATCAGCAAGTGGTACAAGACTTAACCAGACAAAGGCAACTGAGTTCAAGTGTATGGTACAACAGGAACTCAATGCAATGCAACTACACAATGACCAGACCAGAATAGTGTGACAACAGTACGAGCTCCACCAAGACAAGTGGAAACCCAGAGTGACAATGCATACTACAGGTCAGGGTAGCATGAAGGTATAATCACACATGTATGAAATTAACTTATAGGAATATAAACCAACAATGTACATAGTGGCCAATCTATCTACCCCAGACTTTGATGCATTTACATGAAGGCAGTGCTGAAGTCAGGTAATGGTAAAGTCAAAGCCATATGTGAACACTGCAAGTGCGGACAAATGAACACAGTGAAACATACATAGTCAAAATGACCCTATAAACATGTGTAACCTCAAACCATAAGGTGATACAGGAACGAGCAGTGAGGCGAATCAACACTAACATAAACATGCGCCTGTATACCCAAGTACAAACTGCATAGGGGGCAGCAGACTACATATGAATCAGACCACATAATGCAATCAAATTTGTATGCAACATGCCCAGCTAACGTTACATAAGTATATAATTAAATGAATAAGGTTGAACGTACTACCAAAGATAGAGAATAGTATGGCAAAAGTCGAACAGGATCGACATCACAAAATCAAGTTCGATGTCGAAAACACTGCAGATCAAAGTCAAATGGAAATCAGGCCGAAGTCATCAATTTAATAACAAAGAATTTGCCAAAGGCAAACGAAATTACTTCGTCAAAATCAAGTGAACCACAGTGAAACCCCAATATTTACAACGAAAATATAGTCAACAATTGCCAAACCATGAAACAGCAGGCACATTCAAACTCACGCAAAACAGAGGCAGCAACACGCATCAGCTTTGAAAACACTACAGGGATAAATACACTTGACTACAAAGGGATGTACAAACAAGTGATACCAAGTGCAACAGAAAATAAAGCAAAGATGAACCAACCATGACGGCAAGTTCTAACAATCCAAGGCCATGGTAAAACAAAGCATAACCGAAGTCACTAGAAAATCAACGCCGTCATCAAAACACATGAAATCGACCAAATCCGAGAAATCATCAACAACAGCAAAAACGAATGTCATACGAATAAAACAGAAGAATCATGGAGTTTGAATTTGATGTGAGTGAAAGTTTCACTCACCTTGGAATGGAGCGACAACGAATTCGAACACGAGGAGCAGCCGTTCGAATTGGAAGGGTCGATGTCGTGGTCCTCAAGGATGATCGACAACATCCAGCAGCTCTTCGAATTAATCGAACCCTAAATTCGACGCCTCTGATTTATGCGAGCTCTAGTTTTTGAAGACGAAGACGAGGCCGCCATTCTGGTTTCTTTGACTAGGTTTAGGGTTACGAGAGTGAATGGAAAAGAACGAAAAAGGAAATGGGTTTTCTTTGATAGATATCACAGCATTCCAAATAAATGTAGGCCGAGATTATAAGTTAAAGCCCTTCAACATTTACCCAAACATTTATTAAAGAATTTTACAACTTAAAAAGAATTTCAATTCGATCAAAAGCTGATAGAAATTTGTTATCAATTTCAATCGTCTAGTGACGATAACAAACTTTTACAAAAAGGATTCCGACTCGATTAAAATCTACATTAGCAATTAACAATGATTTAATCGTCATTTATAAACTGACGCGAAAAACCGGGTTGTTACAGACTCCCCTCCTTAAAGAAATTGCGTCCACGCAATCTTAGGGAATAAATGGATAAAAGATAACAACCAAAAGAGCATGGCAATGTCGAATGTATAAGCAAAGCAAGTGTCAGCGGGGAAGTATTAGATAAGAAATCAAAAGGTTCGACTGCTTCAAATCAAAAGAATCAACATCGTGGGAATCAGGGATCAAAATCAGACGACTAACAAAAGCAAGAACAATCGAGTTCCAGCAACTAAAAGAGAAGGAAAAACAGAGCAGAAATCCAATACAGAGCACGAATTGAATGTGAGTAAATCAAATTACTCACCTGAATCGCCAGAGAAAAAGACGAAGCTCAAATCTCAAAAATCGCAAATATTCAATCATCAAAAACGATAATTGAATTTTCAAATCGCAAATATTTACTTATCTCAAACGATAATCAGAAGACAAATCAAATATCTGATTATCTCAAATGATAGTCAGAAAACAAATCAAATATCTAATTATCTCAAACGATAATCAGAAAACAAATCAAATATCTGATTATCTCAAACGATAGTCAGAAAACAAATCAAATATCTAATTATCTCAAACGATAATCAGAAAACAAATCAAATATCTAATTATCTCAAACGATAGTCAGAAAACAAATATTCAATTATCAAAAACGATAATCAAATTTCTCAAATCAACAAATATTCGATTATCACAAGCGATAATCAAATTTCAAATTCAACAAATATTCGATTATCAAAAACGATAATCAAATTTCAAATTCAACAAATATTCGATTATCAAAAGCGATAATCAAATTTCTCAAATCAACAAATATTCGATTATCACAAGCGATAATCAAATTTCAAATTCAACAAATATTTAATTATCAAAAGCGATAATCAAATTTCTCAAATCAACAAATATTCAATTATCACAAGCGATAATCAAATTTCAAATTCAACAAATATTCGATTATCAAAAGCGATAATCAAATTTCTCAAATCAACAAATATTCGATTATCACAAGCGATAATCAAATCTCAAATTCAACAAATATTTAATTATCAAAAGCGATAATTAAATCTCAAATCAGCAAATATTTAATTATCAAAAACGATAATTAAATCTCAAATCAACAAATATTTAATTATCAAAAGCGATAATTAAATCTCATATCAACAAATATTTAATTATCTAAAGCGATAATTAAATCTCAAATCAGCAATTATTTAATTATCAAAAGCGATAATTAAATCTCAAATCAGCAAATATTTAATTATCAAAAGCGATAATTAAATCTCAAATCAGCAATTATTTAATTATCAAAAGCGATAATTAAATGCAACAAATATCCGATTATCAAAAACGATAATCAGAACTCATATCAACAAATATCCAATTACCTGCAGATAATTGGAAACAACAAATATCTAGAAATCAATTAAGAAGCCTAGAAAATCAACATAAAAGCTTGGATCGATCCCATCAGATGGCGAGTTTTTAATTTGCCGCACGTGCATCAACAAATGGCCGAAGCCTACCAAGTACTCAACATAATTTTGGCGCCCATCAGATTGACCCGAAGGTCCGCAGAGTGACCCGAAGGTCTAATACTGGTATTTGACCCGAAGGTCCATCAGAGTAGCCCGAAAGCCCAACAAATGACCCGAAGGTCCAACAAATGACCCGAAGGTCCTCATAGTGGTTCGAAAGCACACGAAAGCATCAAAATATTTCAATTAACGAGTCCAGAATTAACCAAAATAGCAAACGCACATGTCCCATAACCACGAGTTTTACTAAATTGTTTAATTCTCTTCATCGTTTCCTTGAAAGTGTAAAATCATCAAAATCATCAAAACGACAGATATTTCAATTAACGAGTCCGGAATTAACCGAAATAGTAAAAGTGTGGTTCCATACTCCGCACTTTTTCTAAATCGTTTAAATCTCTTTATCGTTTCCATGAAAGTGCAAAATGGTGTATTTTGTAAAAATACACTTTACATTCTCAAATGGACAAGTCCGGAATTAAGCGAAACAGTAAAAGAAAGGGGTCATAATCCTCGATTTTGCTGAAACGTTTAAATCGCTTCCTCATTCTTTTGAAATCGCAAACTGTAAAATTTCTAAAAACAATTTTATTTATTTTGTAAAAATAACAATTCACATTCTCAACTGGACAAGTCCGGAGTTAAGCGAAACAGTAAAAGAAAGGGGTCATAATCCTCGATTTTGCTGAATCGTTTAAGTCGCTTTCTCATTCTTTTGAAAATGCAACTGTTAAAAATTTCAAAACAATTTTCATTTTAAAACAATTTTCCAATCACGTGATTAAAGCAGCAAATCAGTAACAATTTCGATAAGGAAATTGTACTTCTCAAAATACCGTAAAAACGGTCACAAAACAGCATTGCGGAATAACCGCTTGAAAAACCACTTTTTTATAAAAAAATTTGACGGTTACTGAAGCCAAAGCGACAGTAGTTTTAAAACGTCAAAAATCACATCAAAACAATCTACATCAAAATGTAATATCAGTGAATTCTCATTCATCAAAATGCCACAAAATGCCACAAAACACCGTGCTTCAAAATATAGCATTGGTGTAAAATCCCGTTATAAAATAACGGCAACAAAATACGTATCATAACCAAGCATCGGTTCAACGTAAAATAAATGCAGTAACGTGCAATTCAAATTTTGCACATACTACAAAATGAACGAAGAAATCATTCGAATGTATCTTCAATGAAGATAATTCAAAACAGCAAAAACCTAATCAATATATGATTAGCATAAAAGAAAACCAGCAAAGATTTCAATAAAAATCACATAACTGTAATTTCTTCAAATCCTCAATTCAGATTCGAAATTCTCAAAGAAACAAAATAATTACAGCTACGTAAACAACAAATGAAATTCATATCAATTTCGTATTTTGATTTTTAAATCAAAAAGATTATCAGTTGTACTCAGCGAAGACAGTTTCACTGTTTCCGCTGCGCACTCTGATAAAACAAAACACACTTTAATCAAAATAACAAAACACAATTCCACTCTTATTTTTAAATAAAGATATTTAAAAAATTTACATCTAAATTTCAAAACTTTAGTTTTGACTCAAATCACAATAAAACATCGACCAATAGTTGTAACATATGTTCCATCCAAGTTATGTTTTATATTATGTCCATAAACCCCAAGCTCTGATACCAACTGTGACGCCCCACCTCTATGCTCATAATAACAAAGAGTATTAAAAGAAATACTGTCTATTATTACGAAGAATAAGGCTGGATAGGAGCGACCATCCGTAGTTGGCCTTACACTAATATTGGTTATCTCGATAGGAGTGGTATATACTTTTTATTTTTCATTTATTATTTATTTACTCCCATCGACACACCCAATTCTAGTATAAAACGAACTACGACGGTTCATAATAGTTTAGGACAATGAATATAATAACAACACAAATACACAGAGAATGCGGAACACAAATAACAAAATCTCATATATATATAACTGATGTCAGTTACAATATAGTTGACACAATACATATGATACAACTACAACTGTCGACTCTGGAAGTTATATATACAAGTACATTATCGACTAATATACATGAATACATATCATCCTATACAATGACACGACTTCTACAAAATGACAAAGACAACTTCAGAAGATGTGAAAAGTCTTCAAATCCCGAACAACAACTCAAAGAAGGAAATCTACAACCTGAAATAACTCGGGTCTGACCCGAGTATTACATTCAAAAGAAAATAATACACGGGTCAGTCTAATTCAAATCAGTTATTAATGCACAGAAGCAATAATAATCAAATAGTCAAATAGACGACAGTCACAGAAATCTCGTATACCCGACTCCTCGATAAAAGAATCGGATAACGGCAGATATAACACTATACAGTGTTAAACAACAAATCAACAATCCAAGTCAATTTAAACAATTGAAATGCCAATTTAAAAACAACAATGCTGATTGGCTGCAGTACACGCTAACGTGTACTGCCTCGCCACTACAAAACAACTCAAAGCAATACTAAACAAGATCAGAGGCAACAAGTGAAACAAGTTCAACATGTCGCAAAGCAAGGCACAGGGAAATAGCAAACTGAAGGCGAGAGCACCAAAGATATGGCACTACAACACTCAACAGAAAAGACGCAGATCAGCCTCATTAGAAATTAAGGTCATCAGTGAAGCAAAATGACAAAATGCAAATGATACAAGGCATCAATGCAATGTATCAGATTCGAGAACAAAGGCAGTGGACAGAGCATACATATGAGGTAACCAGACCTGACTGGTAGGTTCAGACATGAACCCTAATTCAATGTCAAACTAAACTACACAGGAGATCAACACACATAACTTAAATGAACTAGATCCTGTATTGAACAAGTGGAAATGGCCACTGCATCAATGAACAGAGAAAATATCAGCAAGTGGTACAAGACTTAACCAGACAAAGGCAACTGAGTTCAAGTGTATGGTACAACAGGAACTCAATGCAATGCAACTACACAATGACCAGACCAGAATAGTGTGACAACAGTACGAGCTCCACCAAGACAAGTGGAAACCCAGAGTGACAATGCATACTACAGGTCAGGGTAGCATGAAGGTATAATCACACATGTATGAAATTAACTTATAGGAATATAAACCAACAATGTACATAGTGGCCAATCTATCTACCCCAGACTTTGATGCATTTACATGAAGGCAGTGCTGAAGTCAGGTAATGGTAAAGTCAAAGCCATATGTGAACACTGCAAGTGCGGACAAATGAACACAGTGAAACATACATAGTCAAAATGACCCTATAAACATGTGTAACCTCAAACCATAAGGTGATACAGGAACGAGCAGTGAGGCGAATCAACACTAACATAAACATGCGCCTGTATACCCAAGTACAAACTGCATAGGGGGCAGCAGACTACATATGAATCAGACCACATAATGCAATCAAATTTGTATGCAACATGCCCAGCTAACGTTACATAAGTATATAATTAAATGAATAAGGTTGAACGTACTACCAAAGATAGAGAATAGTTGTAACAACCCGTATTTTTAACACTTTAAAAATACGAATTAAAATGAAAATTTTGGATAAAAATCCAAAGGAAATAAATTTTTGTGTTGTTAAATGTGAATTACAAGTTAAAATACAAAACTAATTCTGAAATAACTTATTTGTAAATTAAATATGGATGTTAACTTGTATTGAATGTAAATAATGAATTGAATTTGATTGTAAACCAAATTGGTTATGATTGTAAACAAAGAATAAATAAAATGGTAGATTTAATAGTGGAAGTTTATGTTATTGAAATCATATAAATAAATGTAACTTAATAGTACAGTTGATTGAAATCAGCTAATAACTGAAACTGTAATTTGACAAAGATGTTAACTTGTAATTGAACGTAAGTAAAGATTTAAATTTGAATGTAACAAAGTAATTGAATTGAATTGAATTTGATTGTAAACAACGAAATAAATAAAATGTTACATTTAATATTGAAGTTATAATATTGAAATCAACGTAAATGAATGTAATTTAATATTACTGTGAATTTAAATAAGATGGTAGTTGAAGAAAATGAAAGTAAATGAATTATAAACTATTGATAATAACGTATAAGTAAATGGTTGATTCAATAATGAAAGTGTAAATCGAAATAAAAGAATTCAATTGGAATTAATAACTTGAATTTGAATTATAATATAATTGAACGCTGAATCTAATGTAATATTTTATATTGGATTTATAATGGAAACTGCATTGTAGAAGATTGTTAATTACTGTGAAATAAAAAATGAAATTTGTGAACAATTGAAATTTGATTTAAAAGTTAATAATTTAAAATTGGGAATTTTATATTGAAATTAAACAGTCGAATAATTTATTTTTCGAATATTGGATTTAATTAGACAATTAAATCAATAATTTAATAAGTTAAATTTCAGAAATAATTGAAAATCGAGTTGAATATGATTGAAAATGATTTGTAAAATTTTATCTTATCATATTGGAGTTATAGTAATGTTATAGAACTTTTAAAATTGAATTTAAAGTTAATTTGTGAAAATTAAATATTTTAATATTTAATTATCGACTGGAAAATAGCCATTTTTCGAACAGTCTTAGAATTGAACGAAACTAGTTCCATTGGATCCGTAATAGTTTGTTATTGTCGGATTTCAATTTTTGTAGCAATCGGAGTTATCGTTTGACCGTGGCAGCTCGAAACGCATCGAATTGTTTTTAATATTAATTCGGCGAGAGAAAATAGTCATTTTTCAAAAAGTCTCGGATTTCGACAAAACCAGTTTCATCGGATCCATAATGTGATATTATTATATGGTTTTAAATTTCGTGTCAATTGGATGTACCGTTTGTCCGGGGCAAGCCAAAACGCATCGAAATCGGTTTAAATCGGTTTAATTTAAAACTGATCGTTTTTCTCCGTAACTCGCCCAGATGACCGAATTAGCCTCCGAAACATGTTCCATTGCGTTCGGAATGTGGGGTAAACCTTAGAAACGCCAGCCGGCACGCTTCGTTTGGAGTTTGGAAAATTTTCGATGAATAGTGTTTTGCCAATTTTCTATATAAGGACCTCACATCTTCAATTTGCAAACAAAAGCCCAAAACCCTAATCCAAATAGCTCCAGCCGCCACTATCACATTCTAAGGCCAGAAATTCATCTTCTTTCCTCCTCAATCTCTCTCAATCCGTGAAGAATTAGAAGAAGTGTTCAACTACAAAGTTGTAGCACTCGTCGAGAGCTTTCAATCCATACGGAAATGATGAGGTATGGCGCGACGTAGTGGAGGCTATGGGGGCTGGAACAGTGGCCGTTTGGCCTCGAGCTGCGTGCAAATGGTGGGGCCGAGTTCATCATGGTGGTAGGCGTGGGTGGTGGTGGCCGAGGCGCTTCGAATGGCGGTAGTTTGATGAAGTTTCGTCAAGCGTGGAGGCGGTGGCACGTAACCCTAGCTAATGGAAATGGGTTTTGTTTTGTACGTGTTTTACTGGAAGGAGTGCGTTTGGGAAGAAGACAAAGCATGCGGCCAGATCTGGTAGAGGCAGAATCAAGGGCCCAGATCTGATGAGGTTTAAAATTTGAAATGAAAATTGTAATTTATTTATATTAAAACATGTACAAACTTTAAAATAGCATAACTTCTTCATACGAGATCCGTTTTGGACGAAACTTTTTGCATTGCGATCGTAATGACGAGAGCTTCGAAATGAAACTGGTTTGGATGGATTTGGAGACGTTGGAAATTTGGGCTAAAGTTGGGCGTCGTCCAGTTTCAGTTCCAAACCGGAACGTCTCGGCGACAACAGAAAATCAAGGTGAGTGTTTTATAACGCTCACAACGTACTAAATATCTTTATGGTATTTAAATTTGACATTATGAAGTGATATGAATTTATTTGTCGTTGTTTGATAAAAATTTAATTGTCATATAGATTGTCGTGTGAATTCACCGTTGAAAATTTAAATTGACAGTAAATTGAAATTAAGATTTAATTGAAATCAAATTTCCTGATATTGATAACTATGAAATTGCCGTGAATTGATTGACTATTGGATGATTTATTTCGATGGATGCTATTGGTTGATATTTAAATGTTTGGATGTTTATTTGCTTATATATATCCTGATAATTAATTAAATAAATTTGATAAGTTTAAATTAATTAGTTAAATTAATTTAAGATAATTTGGAAATTTGATAATTACTTGAATGTAATTAGTGAAATATAAATTACTTAGAAAAGTAATTAAAGTTAATTAGTGGATGTAATTAACTAAAGATGATTTAATAAAAGTAATTTGACTTAATTACTTTAAATAAATTAATCAAGGGATTAATTAAAGGATAATTAATTAAGGAGTAATTAATTATGAAGTGGAGTAATTAAGAGTAGTTAATTACTAAATGAGATTAATCAAAGGTGATTAATAAATGTGACTAATTAATTATTAAATATAATTAATTTAAATGATGTAATTAAGGATATGTTAATTAAAATTAATTAATCAATAATAAAGGATTAAAGAAATTAATTAATTTTAATTAATTAATTGTAATTAATTAAGAATTAATGTAATTAAATATTGTTAATTAATTAATGAAGTAATTAAAGATTAATTACTGAATGGTTTAAGATAATTAATTTGTGAAATTAATTAAGAATTAATTACTTAAAGTAATTAAAGGATTATTAATCAGGAATGATTAATTAAGATGGATACTTAGAATAATGATTAATTAATTGGTTTAATTAATAATTAAGTAAGCAGGATTTATAGAATGAAGTAATTAGTTTAATTCACTTTAAATTAATTAGATGATATAAATCATTGTTTAAGGATGGATGAATGAGATTGAATGTATTTCATTGTTTGATATCTCTGATGAGATATGATTGATATATGATATGGATGTTTGGTTGAATTATAATGATAATGTGAATTATCTGTTTGGGATGATAATGTAGATTATCTTGTGAATTATCTATCTGTATAGATAAGTTAAATTGTTTAAACCTTTAAAACAACTTGGCCTTAAAAGATACGTTTTGGATTTCGATGAGACCGGGATCGGGTTTCCGTATACCGGTATTCCAGGTCTGGAGACCCGAATACCACATCGATCCAAATTAACGATAGTTCGTGAATCTCAAGTGAAGATGAAGATTCAGAGTGCAAGGGTTATTGTCGTTAACTCTGAGGGTGATTCCAAAACGAGTGTAACGAGATAATGCCTTCGGTTTCGTTCGAACCCGGAACGAACTTGTATGGATTGAATGCTTTCAGCACATCGTCAGGCGGACGATGAGCATTCTAAGTGATATGTTCTGATTAAAGGTAATCGTAACCTCAAGCCTCATCAACCGGGAATGGCTAAAACAGGGGAGGTGCAGCAAGGCTTCGTGGGTAGCACCCACTGAGAGCAAGATAGATCCCTGTCTAGAGGTCCCTTTTCTTTTATTCGGCTTAGTGTGTGGTTGGTCGCGCCAACTACGGGATTATCTTGTTCGGAATTATCCAGTAAGGGATGGTTCCGGCTTTGTGTTGCAGGGGATTGGGAGTGATCCTCGGTACGGTGATCTAGGCCACGTACTGTGACGGGCGATACCCCAGTAGCCCTGCCATTGTATGGAATCCAAACTCCAATAAGTGCCGTACGTATTAGTTGTGCCCAACTATGTTGGAATGTGAGATGTAAGCATTTCAGCTATTTCTGTATTTTACTTGAAAACCCTAGACCCTATTATAATATAACTGGATTTCCTATCAAATGTTTTGGTTAGCGTAAGGTAAAAACTTTTCCATGTTTATGTGTGGGAAGTCTTACGTGATACCTTTGTTTTCAAAAGGTTTTGAAGTTAAACAATTTTAACCCGTTTACTCACACCAGACCCATGTCTGACCCAAGTGTTTATTTCTGTTTTATAAACTCTTGGGTACTCAAATTTTTACGAGTAGTCAAGGGATTCAGGTTTAGCTTTGACGAATATTCTGGAGGAGCAATGGAGCAGGAGGCTTCGGCGTTCGTAGATATAGTATTCCGCTGTGTTGATATCTGTGATAGTGTCTTGTCTTGTATTTGAGTTGTAATGTCTTGACAGATGTTTATAACTGTCTAGTAAGTGATGTATATGCCGTGTAACTCTGTAAATTGTTGTATACTATGTAATAGTTTATGTTATTAATATAATTTATTCGTTCCGCTGTGAGATCGTTGTTGTTGTTTCTTTCTTTCTTCTTTTCTTTTCTATTTTCTACCCCTTTCTTTCTTCATAATGATGCGACTTTCTGGGCATAGAAAGTCGGGTCGTTACATATGGTATCAGAGCAACAATTATTAACCCTATGTTATACATGCACATGACAGTGTGATTGGTTTAAGTGATATATATTCATCCCTAACATTTAACTGAAATAAATAATCACTTGGCCATAGGATAGAAAATTATATACGGACACCGGGTTGGCTAAATTAATTGATTTTAAAAGTTGTTTTGAAATTATTTAAATGAATTGATTTTAAGAAAAAAATCCAAATTATGGAAATTGAATTATTTTGAATTGGAGCTTGAAATGTTGGAATTTAAACTTGATAAACGAAATTGTTTAATTAATCGAAGTTTAGTTTTTAATTAAAAATTGAAATACGGCATAAATTTTCGGAAGTTGATTTGTTTTAAAGATTGGACTTTTATTCGAACTTTGAATATTTCTAAGAAAATTTATATGAAATGATATTTCAGGTTTGAGTTTAGAATTGAAATTTGGATTCAAAATTTGGTATTGAAAGTAAATTTGATTTAATGTTTAAATCGATATTTTGAAATTGGATTTGGAATTGAAATTGGAAATTAATTTGAAATTGGAATTTAAATTAATTTGGAATTTAAATTTAAATTCATTTGGAATTGGGATTGGAATTGAAATTAATTTGGAATCGGAAATTGATTTGAAATTGGAAATTGAAAGTGAACGGGATTTGTTTATTGGGATCGAAATTTATATGGAATCAAAATTCATTCGAGTTGAAATCGGAATTGAATCGATTAAATCGAAATGGAAATTGGAATGGATTTGGGTAGGAAATTGGAAGTTGACCGATTTGACTTTGGAATTGTTTTTAATGAATATTTTAGTATGAATGATTTAAAATCTATATTCTTAAAATATTGAAATTATTTTGCTTTTCAAACTGTTTTACTATATAAACCATTTTTATATCCAAATTATTTTCGGTTAAACTATTTAAATATTTTCTATTAAACTATTTTTAACTATTTAAATATCTTCTATTAAACTATTTTAACTATTTTAATTATTTAAACTACTTCTAAACTACTTAAAACTATTTTCTAAAATTTTCAAGCTGGTCAATAAGGTGAATTGTTGATATTTAAATCTCAAATTTAAATACGAATTGGGGTAAATGAAGTTGCAACCTAAATTGAAATTCGAAATGATTTTGAAATCGAAATGAGATATTGAGGCGAAATGATTTTGAAATGAAATCGTATACTTGAGTAGATATGATGATTTTGAAAAGGCTTTTATTTTGAAGTGAATATGATATTTTGATAATCAATTATGAATTGATTTTGAAAATGTAAAAGAGCCATCGGAATAATAATACGTAGTTATTAAAGAGACCGGGATCGGATATGGACATACTCTCTGTCGATACCGAAAACCACTTTAATAACTAGTATACGTGGAGTGTTGATCCAGAACGAAGTGGATGGTTTTGGTGAACGTGTTGATTTGAAGAAAGAGAACGATTTTTGGATGACCCCCTGACATGACTAAAACAGGAGCCGCGCCGGGCCATTGAGGTTCGCCACCTCTAGCGGACACACTTCTTCGTTACCATGTCTATTACTTTTGTGATTCGATTTAGGTGCACCCCTCGATTATGGGAGTGTTGTTTCGCGGTGTTGGGGTAGTAGCTGCTATGCCCAACATCAGTCCGGATCACGCAACTACTAGTATCCTAGTTGGTATTGCCTCATGTACCTTGTCATACTGATTATCCTATTCGCGACCACTACGATTTTGGTTTGTACCTTTAGTATATGAATTGCCCTCTGGTGACTTCCGGTTTTGGGGAAACTACGGTCTTGTATATGCTATTGGGAATAAAAATGTGTTAAGGGTGGAATGGGCCATGGCTTAACGCTAGTTTGATATTTTACTTTATGATAGACATTATTGTATATAGCGTATTCTATTATATAGTAGATAGTTTAACGGATCCTTAGGAGATGGAAATCCCGAACATCTCTTAAGTTAATGCACGCACGTTAAACACTGGATAGGAGGTGTCTAAAACCCGTAAACATCTCTGACGCCGTCACACTCATATTTACTTTTTCGATTTAACTTACATGAGATATTTTAGTCCTGACTCGAGTGTTTTGTATTTTCATTACGCTCGAGTCAGCCTGAGCATTTCAGATAAGGTTGAAGATCTATTTTTGAGGACGAAGACGGAGTTTGGTATTACATCATTTGTATTCTACTACCATATTATTTTTCCGCTGCATTATTGTATTATCTCTGATATGTATGTAACTCTAATTTATGATGTGTAATAATAATCAAATTTATTTATTTAACAGCTTCATGAACTGTTATTTTATTATTATATCTTGTTCCTTCCGCTGCAAGATTCTGAGTTTGCTTCTGTTCTTTCTTTCCTTTTCTTATTTAACCCCAATAACCATCTGCCTTTTTGAACGGTTTGAGTTGGACATGTGTGGATTATTGTCGACTTGAACGGTCAAAAATGCGGGTCGTTTCAATAGTATGGCAAAAGTCGAACAGGATCGACATCACAAAATCAAGTTCGATGTCGAAAACACTGCAGATCAAAGTCAAATGGAAATCAGGCCGAAGTCATCAATTTAATAACAAAGAATTTGCCAAAGGCAAACGAAATTACTTCGTCAAAATCAAGTGAACAACAGTGAAACCCCAATATTTACAATGAAAATATAGTCAACAATTGCCAAACCATGAAACAGCAGGCACATTCAAACTCACGCAAAACAGAGGCAGCAACACGCATCAGCTTTGAAAACACTACAGGGATAAATACACTTGACTACAAAGGGATGTACAAACAAGTGATACCAAGTGCAACAGAAAATAAAGCAAAGATGAACCAACCATGACGGCAAGTTCTAACAATCCAAGGCCATGGTAAAACAAAGCATAACCGAAGTCACTAGAAAATCAACGCCGTCATCAAAACACATGAAATCGACCAAATCCGAGAAATCATCAACAACAGCAAAAACGAATGTCATACGAATAAAACAGAAGAATCAGGGAGTTTGAATTTGATGTGAGTGAAAGTTTCACTCACCTTGGAATGGAGCGACAACGAATTCGAACACGAGGAGTAGCCGTTCGAATTGGAAGGGTCGATGTCGTGGTCCTCAAGGATGATCGACAACATCCAGCAGCTCTTCGAATTAATCGAACCCTAAATTCGACGCCTCTGATTTATGCGAGCTCTAGTTTTTGAAGACGAAGACGAGGCCGCCATTCTCGTTTCTTTGACTAGGTTTAGGGTTACGAGAGTGAATGGAAAAGAACGAAAAAGGAAATGGGTTTTCTTTGATAGATATCACAGCATTCCAAATAAATGTAGGTCGAGATTATAAGTTAAAGCCCTTCAACATTTACCCAAACATTTATTAAAGAATTTTACAACTTAAAAAGAATTTCAATTCGATCAAAATTGCTGATAGAAATTTGTTATCAATTTCAATCGTCTAGTGACGATAACAAACTTTTACAAAAAGGATTCCGACTCGATTAAAATCTACATTAGCAATTAACAATGATTTAATCGTCATTTATAAACTGACGCGAAAAACCGGGTTGTTACAACAACAGTTATCAGACTAGTATAGGGATGACACTATTTGAAGCTTTATATAGAAGGCCATGCAAATCTCCTGTTTGTTGGTTAAAGACTGACGATAGACTAATTCTTGGTCCGGATTTGGTTAAAGAAACTGCAGAAAAGATTAAGTTAATTCGAGCTAGGATGAAGGAAGCTCAGTCCAGGCAGAAAAGTTATGCTGATAAAAGACGGAAAGACTTAGAGTTCTCAGTTGGAGATCATGTTTTCGTCAAGGTGTCACTGTTGAATGGTGTAATCAGATTTGGAAAATTAGGAAAATTGGCACCAAAATTCTTTAGACCATTTCCTATTATAGAAAGGACTGGGAAACTCGTGTATAGAGTAGAGTTACCGAATAGTTTGATGGGAGTCCACAATGTTTTTGATATTTCTCATCTAAGGAAGTGTATTCGAGATCCAAAAACTACGATTACACCTATTGTGTTAGATGATCTAGTAGTGGAACCGGATATGACTATAGTTAGAAAACCAATTTGTATAGTTGCGAGAGATGAGAAGAGACTAAGGAACAAGACAGTCGGATTAGTCAAAGTCCAGTGGAGTGACGACGAGAGAGATTGTACTTGGAAAACTAAGAGCATGATTAGAGATACTTATCTCGACTTGTTTCATGGTTTTTTTACCTTTATCTTTGATTGTTGTGAGTACCTTATCGTAATTTCGAGGACGAAATTCTTTAAGGAGGGGAGTCTGTAATGACCCTAATTTAGACTAACATTATTTAGAACTTTTAATTATATAAACTAAATGAAATAATGTAGATAGTTAAAGGATTGAGATTTGTTAATTAATAAGGGGTCGTGCCTTAATAAATGCATAAGCAAAAGAGAATTGAAAATAAGTAAGTAGGAGGAATATGGTAAGGGTAAAATAGGAATAGCCTTGGTTCTTATACCATAAACCCTTCTATTCTTCATTCCTTGTTCATTTTAACATTCATAAATAAAACTAAAAACCTAAGGGAGCTCGGCCGGCCACCATTAAGGAGGTTTAAGAAGAAGAAAAGTTAGGATTCAAGTAGAAAGCTTAAGCAATACAATCAAATGGCAAATCTCAACCTTCTTAACACCAAGCCAAGGTGAATAATTTGATTTACAACACTTTTGATAATGATCTCGGTTTCAAGGTTTGATCCGAACTATTTTTCAAGTAATATGCCATGTTATGTTTGTTTAAATGGATATAAATGCTTCGTGATGATTTATATGATTTCATATGGATTTATGATATGTTTAAAATAGATAACCTATTAAATTATATCCAAATGAGTTGCGTTTTTTATATATGATCAAAAACGTTATTCTAGAAGTGGATTTTAAGTTTCATAATATTCTAAGTAATTTTGGATCTATTATGAATTTTCTATGAGAGAAATAGTTAATATTAGGTTTAAATTATTTAAGGCAATTATACAATGATTTCGGATTTGAAATGTATATATGTTAGAAAAAAATATTAAAATGAATTATTGTGATTTTTGAGGAATTTATCTAAGTATTTTTATATGGTTATAAAATTATTTAAGTTAAGAGAATTAAATGTTTTGCATGCTTTGTTAAGGAGGAGGGATTATTTGTTAAAATGATTTAAATTGTAAATTTTGAACTCGGTAGCTTCTTTAGAAAAGAAATTTTTTAATGAGTGGGCAATCAATCATATTTTGACAAATTGGGCAAGTTAGGTAAAAAGGAATTACTTTGAAAGGCAATAAATCAGATTTGTTTTGAATTACAACTTCGCCACTTCCTTAGCTTGCTTCCGTCACCATGCCAGTTAGACCTTTCGCACCTATTTGAAACCAATGCACATGATACCAAGCAATTGCTATGTAGTGTATTGGAGAAAGGCGGAAGAAATGATGGTGATGAAGGTATGCTTCCGAAGGGTTGAAGCCACTCTAACTAGCTTTCGAATCAATCCACTTACCTTTGTTCAAAAAGAGGCTTTCGAACAAGTTTCCACTTACCTTTGTTTTTAGAAAGGAGCTTTCGAAAGAGTTACTGCTTACTTTTGTTTTAGAAGAAGCTTTCGAAAGGATAACCACTTTTGAACCTATTCGATACCCATGCTGCCGCATTCATACCTTTCGAATTAGTTAAGGTTGCTTTTCTTTATAGCCTTAAAACAATGTATTTGAAAGAGGTGCTTTCGCCTTTCAACTTTAAAGCCGCCTTCTCAATTCTTTCGAAAGGGTCGTATAGCCGCTTTCAAATGGTTTCAGAGGTAATGGTTTCGAAAGGGTGGGTTTCGAAACTATCCTCTTTCTTTTACTTGGGATTAATGTTATCGAAAGTAATGCTTTCACCTCTGTTCTTTATGACCCTTTAGTTATATTAAAGGCTAAACCCAATGGTTTTGAAAGGAATAATTTAAAATGGTTTCGAGGCAATGTTTCCACCAACCCTTACTTGAATCCAGTGCTTTTGAAAGGTATGTTATAAGTGTTTCGAAGGCGAAGTCCCTAATGCTTTCGAAAGGTACATTTTAAGTGTTCCAAAAGGTTTGTTTTAAGTGTTTTGAAAGGAAGGTTTCCAATGCTTTCGAAAGACAAGTTTAAATGGTATTGAAAGGGGATGTCTAAGGTTTTATATAATGGTTTCGAAAGGGATGCTTTTAATTATTTTGAAAGGGATTGTTTAAGGTTTTAAATAAGGGTTTTGAAGGTATTGCTTTGGCCTTAAGGCCTAAGGTTTTCTAAGTTAGAAAGGGGTTTCAACTTATTTTGAAGGGATAGAGAATCCCATTGATTAGATTTCATCAACATTGTTTTGTGTAAAGCATATATCATGGCATAAGTATTTTGAGTAAAGCGAAGAGTATGATTTCCTTGTTTTATAAAGATATGATTTCAGGGGTAAATCATTTGTAAAGATTGTTTACAAGGAAATAAAATTTGAATAGGGTAGTTAACCCTAAGTTTATGACTCGGATATTAGAAGACCAGATGAGACTGGTATGGGGTCGAGCCCTATACTCTAGCTAATAGCCCCTAGCTAATATAAGTCCAAAATTCCAGTGTGTAGGGCTTTGTCATAGATGGGACTAAAATGATGTTACACACAGAAGGGAATATACAGAGTAAAGATAGGTTATTGGTGAGCCTGCAAAACCATTAGGATCAGTTGACTGTAGAAGAAGATAGTTAAGAGCAGATAGCCTAGTATTGTGTCTAACAGAAGTTAGATTATTGATTATGTCTGGTAGGACCGAGTCAGCCAATGGTTAATAGTTAGCCAGATAAAACTATAATGTGGACAGATAGTCCATTTTTTTCCTGATTATTATTCATATATGTATTTGCTATTGTTGTTATAATCAGTTTGATTGCTGGATTTTGATTTGCAAAAAATGTGTTTTTAAATGGATATTAGTGAGGGGAAACTCGTTCCACTAAGCAGCATGGTCTCACTTAATATCAGAAAATCGAGATGCAATAGTATTATTCACACCAGGCTTTATGTTTGACTCGAAGTTTATGTTTTCCCCTTAAACGGGTGCTCAAAAATAAATTTGAGTAGATTGAGAGTTAAGGACTTTTCAGGTTTAGTAGGTTGTACGAATAAGCTTCCGAAGACGTGCATGAGGCAAAGCTAGCTATGTAGGAGCTATTTAGTATTGTTTATGCTATGATGTATTTATGACTGATATGTCTATCTAGTACTCTGATCATCCAAGGAGCATCTTCATATGTCGCTCTTGGCGTAATTTATAATAATTTTATTTGATCAAAACCTGGGAATCGTTTTGGGATTATGTAACTGAATATGAAACATGGATTTGAAATGTAATCAGAAAAGTTACTTTTGAAATTCGTTTTGATTTTATTTCATATTCATGTGCTTATGACATTATGGATACCGTTAACATTACCATATTTTGTAACCGAAAGTTAATACTGCAGCATCTATAGCGCTTAGCTTTGGGCCTCAAAGTAGGGGATGTTACAATCTGTATGCTTTTAAAAACTTTAATTTTAAAGCCACTTTATATTTAGATCTGTAAATTTCTAAAATCCAAAAAAATTCAAAACGAAGCCTGTTAATCTGCGACATAGATCCCTTTGTATTGGTATGAATGGCATTAAATATTATGACATGAACCCTGGTGATTTACGATATTGATTTGATATTCGGTATTGATTTCTCTGTTTCGGCATGACACTTTGGATGGTGACATTAGATACTTTCGGCATTAGAATGTGGCTAATATTAAATACTTGCGGTATCGAGATGTGACCGGCATCAAATGCTTGTGGCGCTAAATACTTGCGACATCGCCCGCCTGATTCATTGGATAACCTACGGCATCAGGTAACCCAGTGCCATCGCTAACCCAGTGCAATCATTAACTCAACGCCATCACTACTAACTTGGCAACATCGATTACCCTTGCGGCATCAGATTGCCAGTGATATCGATTACTTTTATGACATTTGGTATACTTCTGACATCAATCGCTTTACAACATCAGGTATACCACCGACATTATTTACCTTACGATACATATACTGCAACATTAACTACTTCCTTATTAGTCATCTTTTGAGATCAGTGGCATCAATAATCCTGCGGCATAACTCAACATGTGGCATCGTTTACTTGCAGCATCACTCCTCTTTGGCATCAACTACTGCGATGTCAAAAGCTATGATATAAAATGCTAAGACATTGCTCAACTCCGACATTGGTCTTCTTCGACATTAGTTATTTCCTTCATCATAAAGCTCCAAGCATCGACATAGATCCGAAATTCCCAATCCTTAACATCCAATGCCAATTATAAATACGAAGCCCTTCGGATCTACAATCATAAAATCATTTGGATCTATGAATTCGATTTTCATTTAGATCTGAGACTCAATCTAAGTTTGGCATCAATTAATGGAATAACAATAATGCTCAACATTAGATATTTTAAGCAGGAATCGTCGATGGGTATCGAATACTGAGCGGATGAGATTGATGATAGTGAATGGATCGTATAAAAATTAATGTCGAGTAACTTTTGAGCTGGAGCAATTTGATTTATGCCGTTTGCTGTTCACTCCTGCAAATATTAATAATGATCAAATTTCAGCTTTTGAATTTAAAGGGGATTGGATTTGATATATTTTCTAAAATATGAAATTCAAATCCTTTTAGGGTATTTCATTCATTTTCGAACATTTAGTGGTTCGATCCCTTCTTTTAGCGTCAAAATGTTAAACCGAATTTTGGTTCAACGACTGAGATGTGTGTACAAGGAGACATGTTCGAAGAAATTCCAATAATATGCTTGGTTTTATGATAATTCATAAGGTTGTTTGAAACACGATTCATAGTTCATAAAATAAAATGGGCAAGTCCAAAAATCAATAGGCAATATTCTCAAGTCATGTCCTTTATTCTATTATGAACATGTTACAAAGTGTGCAAATGTGCAATTTTCTAATTGTTCAAGCCCTTATTTCCAAATATCATATATCAACTTCTCCCTTATTCTCCTTCTTGTTATTAGAATTATCCTCGAGCTCTCAATGAAGAGAACTTGGAGATGATCTTAATCGGAAAAATTGATAAGAGAGGAAGAAGTTAAGGGCCTCTTTCCATGAGGAGGTGCATCTCTATTTATAGTGGTTGGAAGGAGGTAAGGCTTACTTCCATTGGCGATGTGGGACTTTAAGGTTCCATTTGTTACTATCTTAGTGGTGGCCTAACAATTCAACATGTGATGAAATGTGAAGGCCTTTGAAGCTTTATGAAAGAAAATATACTATACCCTCTTAATTTGTTCTTGTGAATGATTTTATTCCTTTTTCTTCGCATGGTCTTCGACATTCCATGGCATTGATGTTGTGCATGTCAATAATATGCAATATTCATAAAATACAACATCGATTAACATTTGATGTCTATTATTATGTCGGTGACATGCTTCTTAATGGATTGCCTTGGTTGATGAAGTATGATATCAATAAGATGCGGCATTTGTGTTAGGCGGCTTTGAAGAGAGGTGACATTACTTGAAATGCAGCATTGAAGAGATGCAATATTGATGAGATGCGACATTGGTTAGGTGTGACATTGATAAGGTGCGACATTGAGGATAGGTGGTATTGATAAGTGACGGCATCAGCTCATCATTCAGTGGTGATTTACGACATACTGTTGTATGACATCATTACTGCTCTATTGACATGCAACATTGATGGAATGCGGTATGGAATCAACGTAGCATTGAGTAAGCACGACATGGAATTAATGCGGCATTGATTGAGTTCGGCATGGAATCAATGCGGCATTGATTGAGTGCGGCATGGAATCAATGCGACATTGGATGACATGCGCATTATAGCTGTTAGCTTTTGATAATTTTTCTCTTGCTAGTCTTCGGCATTGACTTTCATACTGATGAGGTATGGCATGGAATAAGTGTAGCATCATTATCGGTTGTAGGCCTTTGATATCAAATATTCCCCTGCCTTTGCATCCGAAGCGTTGAACTTCAACATAAATCTTTAGCTTCGGCATTGATACCTTTACTTAGATCCTTTAGAAAATATGCAGATAACATGTAACTTTGTTGAGCTAACTTAATTTTTACATAACTCCCCTTAGGATATCACAAAATGATGGGTTTAGGGCATCTAATGTACTTTATTATTTTTTTAGCAAAATTAAGGTCATGAAGATGATAAGGAGCATAGTTAAAAGTACATAGGAGTTATATATGAGATATAACTATTAAAGTGTTACTTACCATTTATGAGGATTACGATTTGTTGAGTAAACTCAAGTTTGTAGTTGCATGGTAAACGGATCTTAACACCCACTGAAGGAATTGATGTAATTCCCTTATCTCTTTTAGGGTTTTTAGAGATACAAAATTCAGTGGGAGCCTTATAGATAAATATAATAAACTATTCTAATAAGCATAAGAAAATATGCAATGATTCTAATTTACTCTAATGAATTTGTGTATATAAATGACAACTATGATGTTATTATTCAAAAAGAACACATTACAAGGAACAAACTATAAAGATTGGATAAAGATGTTAAAGTTGCACTCATATACAAAAAGCTTTGGTGCATCATTACAAAAGAAATTTAACTAAACCTGACAAAGATACTACACTAGAATAAATCAAGGCTTATGAGGATTGACAAATGGTCTGTGAACTAGCTCATTGTTACATGTAGTTCATTATGATCATCAAGCTCTAACAATAACACGATAAAATGAATATTTATGAAATATTCAGCCACCTAGAAAAGTTTTGTAGTAAAAAATCTTGTACTACGAGGTATGAGGGTCTCATAGAAACTATTTCACAGAAGATAAGCAAAGGTTCCCTAGTCCAAGGCCATGTGCTTAATATACGTCGAGCGGTTAGTCGCGCTAGGTACTACTCTAAATAACAAGCTACAGATTTACTTGATTCTTAGGTCATTAACTCTATAGTTTGACCTATTTATATTGAATTTCAGTATAAACTTGCTGAAGTATACTATTGTGGGCCTCCTTAATATGCTAAGAACGACTGAGAGTACGTCCATAAAAGAACCGAGTGCGGTGCTTGCAGTCATGGGTAACTCTTCATCAAATAGTTCAAAGAAGAGAAAATGCAAGTCTAGGTCTAAGGGTGGCAAAGGTCAGGCGAAGGCTCAGGAGAAAGTGATTGTAACTTTTGCTCAAAGAAGCGACATTGGAAGAGGAACTATTCAGAGTACTTAAAGTCCTTAAAGGGGAAAGAATATGATTCTGCTCCTAAATGTATTTTTCATATATAAATTGTTTATCTATATATACTTCCAGTTGGATTTTAGATACTAGATCTGAAATCCATATCCAAAATTCTTTATAGGGACTTACAAGCAAGAGGCCCGTCGTCAGAGGGAGCATCAAATTCTAAGTTGCAAATGGAGCTAGTGTAGTTGTGGTCACAATGGGAAAATATTATTTGAAACTAGCGAATGGAAATGATTTGATTTTGAATAACTGCTATTATGTATCTAATTTTATTTCTAGAATAATATATGTCTCTCGTTTGGTAGAGACGAATACAGTTTTATTTGTAATGATAATATTATAGATATTTGTGTTGAAAATAAAATAGTTGGATTTGGTGCATTGAATAATGGTATTTATGTTCTTATTTCAAATCTTATATTCGTGGTTGAAAATAACATGCATCTAATAGTTTCCTTTGGAATTGTAGACTAGCCCGTATTTGTAAGAAATTACTTAATGAGTTACGAAATTTACTAAGTAAAGTAACAACTGAAACAAGCAGATGCATGAGCGGGTTTGAACAACTGGTGAACCAACGGTTTCTATAATTGTTTGATTTCAAATAATTTGATACTTGTGAATTGTGTTTTAAGGGTTAAATGGCTAAGCACTCATTTAATGGGTGCAATGAATAGGTTGATGAACTTGTAGGGCATATCAACGTATGCGGTCTAATGTCTACAACAACCAAAGGTGGCTTCTTGAACTTTATTACATTCACCAACGATTTTACTAAATATGGATATGTGTATCATACAAATTAGAGGTCTATGAAAAATTCCTTGAATATAAGAACGAAGTTGAAAACCAAAGTAATAAGAAACTATTTTTTATTATTTGATCAAGGAGGCTGGTACATTGGATATAAACTCCAAGTGTACCTAAAAGAGCATGAGATTTTCTCTCAAGATACTCCTCCATATACTCCACAACAAAATAGTGTTTCGAAGAGGAGAAATCCAACCTTTTTAGACATGGTTAGATCGATGATGATTGACACTGAGTTTCCACTTTTATTTTGGGGATATACATTAGAAATAGTGACATATATGTCGAATAGAGCACCGTCTAAATATATGCCTAACATTTCATATGAATTATGGTGTAACGACCCAGTTTTTCAGTCATCTAAATTTAGAACATTTAATTGAATTTAAATATTGAAAAATGAATATTATAAGTTAAATCAGTTAATTAATTGAATATTTAATCTAATACGAATAAAAAATGATTTCTAACGTTGTTTAAAATTCTATTTGGATTAGAATGGAGTTAGTAAACTTTTAAAATTGAATTAAAAGTTAATTTACAGAAATTGAAAATTTTGATATTTAATTAATACGTGGAAATTAGCCATTCGGTACACTCTCTCGGATTTCGATGAAACCAATTTCATTAGATCCGTAATAGTGTGTTATTATAGGATTTCAAATTTCATGGCAATCAGACTTACAGTTTGGTCGTATGAAGTTGAAACGCGTATAAATTTATTAAAAGAAATTTAATTAAAGTAACTCGATTCGAAAAGCTATCTTCTATATATGATGGAATTGGCCTCCGATATATATTCCATTGTGTTCGGAATAGGGATAAAACATTAGGAATACCAGGCGGTACGCTTCGTTTGGAGTCCGGAAATATTTCGCGTGAATAGTGTCATTTAATTTGTCTATATAAGGACATCAAAACATCCCCTTTTGCAAAACCCTAGTCCTATAAACGCAGCCACAACAAAACATTTAGATGGCCAAAATTACTCCAAACTTCCCCCTCGATTATCTTGTAACCCGTTCATCTTCACGTCTCGACATCTAAAGCAATATTGGAGAGCTCGTCGAGCACTACAAAACCAACGGTCATGATGTGATACGGAGCGACGATCGAGGATAAAATAGCTTGCGTTTGGGGGCCATTCGAACTGGAATCAGGGGATCTAGGGTTGATCGGAGGGGGCTGGAACAAGGCTGGCGGTGCGGTAGGGAACGGCGGACGTGAGGCGGTGTTGGATGGCTCTCCGGCAAACTGTAAGGCGTCGGCATCGATGGGAAAGCAATCGGCTGATAGGTTTTACAGTGAACGATGAAACGAAGGAGAAGGAAAGGAAGCGACGACCTGATTTGCAGATTTGGAAATTAAACGACCAGGGTTTTTTGGTAATTTTAGAAAATTAAAATTGTAAAAATAATTATATTATAAAAATAGTTATCTTATTTATATCATAACTTCTTCATACGAGGTCAAATTCAGACGAAACGAGTTGCAATGCACTCGTTACTGAAAATACTAAGCTATCGAATTGGATTGATTTGGAGCTCACAAGGTTTTTGGGTAAAATTAAATGCTTGTTTAATTTAATCCAAATAAAACACTGCAACAACTATTTGAAATCAAAGTGAGGAAAACTCACTCTTTCTGACATGATTATATTTTTATATAAGTGGGAACGTTTTTATTATACTGTTTTGATGACTGTTTGGATGCATATCATATATATATATATATGTTGGTTAGTTGGATATATTCCCGCATATTTTAGCAGATGAGACCCTATATGTTCCCGTGTATGAGCGGATGACCCTTTGTACGCGCATCTGCCTCGAAGCATACATTGTACATATTCTCATATGCATATTTGTTGCAGGTTACAGGTTGGAGGGATCTAACAGGATTCCTCACTATTGTTGATTTTATTTACAGATATTGATATATATGCCGTATCATGTGATTTTTGTTGTGTTGGATGCCATTATTGTTATTATCCATGTGAATCACCTTATTTAGTGTTGTTGTAGCATTGGGTCATATTTTGGAATTTCCAAATAATAAAATGATGTTTTTGTTTAAAAATGGATTTCAAAGTGATTTTGAAAATATATACGTTTCAATAATTTGAATGGATTTAACTGGAAGGATTTTAGTGAAATAAATAAAGGTATGATTTTCGATGTTATTAAATCTATAGTTTGTGAAATACTTGAAATAGAGATTTCGAATGGTTTTATAAAAGAATATTTTATAAAAAATAATAGATTTTAAATGATGTTTTACAAATATATATATATATATAAATGAATTTGAAATTGAAATATGATGAATAGTTTTATAATTGGATTTGAAACTAATATTTTATATTGGATTCGAAGTCAATGTTTTATAAATGGATTTATGTAAATAAATTAGAATTTTGTGAAAAGAGTTTATAATTGGATTTAACAAATGAGATTTGAAAAGGAATGGATTTATAAAATAGAATTTTATAAATATAAGCGACGTACAAAACAAGAATTTTATAAAATAGAAACAAGATATATAACATTGTTTTATAAAGGTGAAATCGACTTATTTGATAGGTTAAATATGAAAGTTTATTAAGGAACTATATTCACGTTTTTAAAGTGAATAATCTATTAAGCAAATGTTTTGCAAGTGATATTTATAAATGGAGTTTAAATGGTTTGAAAAGTGAATTAAATTGTGTTGAATATCGAAAACATAGATTTCAACATTTATTGTTGAAATAGACGTTTTCGTGAAAAGTAAGGAAGGCGTGGATAGTAACATTTTTGTTATAGTTAATGATTTTCGAAATGAAATATTAAATATAGTTAGTTAAAACCCTGTACTAGTATTTTTGGGTTGTCGTAACGATGTTTTACGCAACATTCGTTTTGACCCAAATAACATATGTTTTAAAGAATGTTTTCCTTAAAAAGATTTGCATACATATACTTAATCATCGATTTAAGTATATGAAATATTTTCTAAGTGTTGAAAATAAAATGATTTGTGAATTCACTTATTATTGAAATTAATGAAAATGTTTTCCAAATATCCAATAAGTTAAATGGTTTTGAATATTATCCTTTTAAAGATATTTTGAAGTGAATAATTGAAAAGTAATTTGATTTATAAACGATTAATAAAATTAGGCCAAGTGACTAGTTATATGCTAGATTTTGTTTGTTGCTTTGATAGTTAAATAACTGACTATCAAATTTGGCCATTTTAGTTTCTCAACTTGATGTAGAAACTAATTAGTCATATACTTAGTAGGTAATTGACTGTGTTGGCTTGATTATCGTTTGTGTTGAGAATGTTGATTCGTGTAGTGCGGAGTGATTTCTCCAATCTATCGAGCTTCCTTCTTGGCCGAAGGATAGCAAGTTGAAAGTTGGAGACGTGATAAGTCTATGAGACTTGGTTTCTGTGTGAGGTTGAGAAACGCTTTTGCGTTGTTGGTGCGAAGAGACCGGGATCAGATTTATCTGAAAACCACTTCGGACCAACATATATGCGACGATTGTGCAGGTTGGTCGATGATATTGATATTTAGGATTTTCACAATGAAGGACTGCGTGTTGATCATTTGTGGCCACCATGGTTAAAATCCCAATATTCATATAGCAGTAGTAGTCTCTTCGTTATGAAATATCCATTGCAAGAGCTGTCGCTACTAATTGTATATAATGTGGTAGGAGAGTACCTTCGATTTGTCATGTTCCTAGACAACTTGTATGGATGAGTGTCTGACATTGCATTTCTAAGATTACATACATTGGTTTTTTCAAAGGTACATCCTGTGGCGGCGGATAAGGCAACTTCTTTTAGCTTAATACCCTCCTTGAGACATACGAGCTCAAGGGCTGTATTTTTGTTGAAGGCAATTAGTAGTCAACGGGAATGACAATGTGGCATTCAAAGATGATGATGATGATGATGATATGTGATATGTGAAAGGTAATCGATACCTCTTTTGGCCTCACTCCCCGGAAAATGACTAAAACAGGGATTGAAGCAGCAAGGCTAAGTGGGTCGCTTCCATTAGGAGATGTCATCACTCTTCTAGATGTATCTTTACATGCTATGACGTCATGTATTTGATTATTGTTGATGTATGCTTGTGGCCATGGATTTAGGTTGGTAACGACCGGAGTGATGACATATTCGATACTATCCAGGAAAGGATAGGTTGGTCTTGTGTTGGTTTAGGCGTTGAGTATCTCTACCCTAGGTACATCCCTCTAGAGGTGTACCGATTTGGTTCGGAAAGGTAGTCCCTTTACCTAGTCATTTGTATGGAAATCCAAAATCCACTACGTGCCTGCCATTTTGTTTGTAGAGCTTAGTATTGCTAGAATTTAATAATGTAACAATTTCAGGTATGTTGATTATTATTTGTATAATGGACACTATTATAATATAACATGATTTGATATGAAAGGTTTTGGTTATCATAAGGGAAAAACCTGTTTGTGTTTATGTGTGGACGTGGTCTTATGAGATACCTTTTTTTTTATGAAGGAAAAGTTTTGGTAACTTTATAAATTCAGTTGAGGTGTGTTTTTCTCATGCTGGTTTACCAGACTGATCCGAGCGTTCTTCCCTTTCAATGCTCGGGTCAGACCTAGTATATTTACAGGTTCAGATTTGGTGCTTTTGGAGCTTCAGTAGGCGAGCTGGAGATCTTCATGTCGTATACATGTATCTATTTATTTTTCCGCTGCTTTGCATTGTTATTGTTGTAAATTATCAGCACTTGTTAGAACAGGTTATTATAACAGTCCAAGCTGATGATTACTTATTGTGCAATATGATATTGATTTATGTATATTATAGTTTCTCTTTGTAAAGATTATTAATCTATATTATATGTTATTCCGCTGCGATGTGAGATTCTATATTGTTTTGGTTCCACTTCTCTCTTATCTTCTTCTTTCTTTCTTCTCATCCTCTCTTTTCTTTCTCATGATCATCTACAATTCTGTTCGCTCTGGGTCGACAGGCATGGTTTGTTGTTGGTTCAGAGGGTATGGATTTGCGGGTCGTCACAGCTGGTATCAGAGCTTAGGTTTAGTATACTCTTAGGCTTTGATGTGTACTCATTATAGATATGGTTAGTAGTACCATAGAATGAGTTGAGTGTGTGTGTGTATATATATATATGAGCGTGTATTTGTTAGTGATATAAAAATGTTTTATATTGTTTTAAATTGGGTAAATGAAATAATTTTACCTTGATTATATTTTATATAATTGTATATGATTTGTTGGTTGTTAATGAATGGTAATACTTGATTATTATCATATGTTATTTGTTATGTTTAAATAAAAGCTATTATTATAAACTAAACAAAGATAAGCAAAGAAGTAAAGTGAAATTATATAAGTATAAATTTGTGAAAGTGATTTATAAATAAAAAGAATTTAAAAGAAATAATAAAAAGCACCGAATTCACTACTGTTGCTGGAAAATAATAAGGGTGATGACGGCCGCATCATCAGTATTCATTTTCGAGTTTCTAAGTGATGGGTTTGCTACCAATAGTGATTTTGTTAATGAAGTTTTGATTTGATAAACAAGTTTGATTTTAAAATCCAAAGTATGATTTGATTTAAGATATAGGGAAAATGAGTTTTGAACTTGTAAATTGAAAATGGTATACGTGTAAGTAAAAGAAAATTTGAAATTGGAACATGAAATAAAATTTAACTTAAGTAAAGTTAAATAAATTGATTTAGTAAATTGAATTATATGAATTAAAGTTTAACTAAGCTAAGTTAAATAAATCGAAATGAATTTGCAATGTATCAATTAAAAATGAATCAAATAAAAAGAAATCTAAACTTGAATGATAAAGTGATTATATAACCATGAATTGAAATTTTAAAATGTGAATAAACTTAAGTAAATGTTTATGGAATCTTAAATAAATAAGTTTTATAACTTATAAATTTGAAATAAACGGGTGTTTGAATTCTGAAATTGTTATCTAAATGTTTTGTGAAATAAATGAAATTAAGTTTGTAAACTTACAATTTAGAAAATGGAATAGATAAGTAAATGAAACTTGAAATTAAGCTATGCAATTAAAATTAGCTTAAGGAAAGAGGTTAATTGGAATAAGCTAATAAGCCAAGTAAATGAAATGTCTATAAACATAATTCGTTAGTGATTATATCAAAATTGGAATTATAAAATGTGAATAAACTTAAGGCAAGTTTAATGAAATTAATTTTGAAAATTAAAATTTAACTCGAAGATTAATAAAATGAGCAAATTAAATGAGTTAAATGAAGTAAATAAATGAAGATTAACTTAAGTTAAATAAAATGAGTTGAATGAGCTAAGTGAAATAATTGAAATGAATATAAACTTGAGTTAATAAATGAGATTCAACTTAAGTATATAAATGAATTCGATATAAGTTGAAATGTTCACTATGCCACAAAGTGAATCAGAGAACAACAATCACACAACATAAGGTAGATTCTTTGTTATCCCACTTTTTTGCACAACACATGGAAAAATAATTTGTTGTCCAACACAGCCCCTGAAATCATTATGTTATTGAGATTTCATGCATGACATTCAAAAAACGTTTTATCTGTTGTTTGAATGTAGTTATAAAACTTTTTAGATTTAGCTCCATAAAAATGTTATTTTCCCTCCTAATATGGTCAACGTTTTATTTTCCTTCTCATATTTTAGTTTTGATTTCAGACCATACTTTTATGTTGTTTGATTATGGTTATCAAAATTTCAGATTTTGCTCCAAATATTTTGATCTCCCTCCAAACATGGTCAACATTTTACCTTTTCCCTCTCATATTTTAGTTTTGTTTTCAGACCATACTTATCTATCGTTTGAACAAGTAGTCAAAAAATTAGTTTTTGGTCCACATTTCATACTTTGGTTTCGATCTCCATGTTTTACATTTTTCTGTTGTTTGTCGAAGTTGTAAAAATATTTAGTGTTCAGTCCATATTATACTTTCATTTCCCTTTCAACGTTTTATTTTCCCTCTTCTTCTAATTATTATTTTTCACTTTCTCTCTCTCCCTATTCTCTATCTCAAAACCCAATCGAACCCTAATCTCCACAATTTGGCAGTGAAACCAGCGAAACCCTAATATCGACGGTAGTAAGGTATACACCAATTCTCTTGTCATCTGTTTGTGAAATTATGACGAGAATCTGGTTATTGTTATCGGTTGTTTTGATTGTTAGAAAATTTGGCTATTGTGCTTACTGCAATTGTACTCTGCTATTGTTCTTCTTCTGGTTAGTTAGGCTACTCCTTACTACTTTTGGTTTGTATTCAGTGGTTTCAACTCTACTGTCTAGTGTCATTTAGTATTGAATACAAAATGGTTTATACTGAAATATAATGGTTTAATCTGTTTCTACTATATTGTCTGTATTTATCATTTTGGTTTTCAATTTCTTTGAAAAAAATGATAAACTTGTTAATTTTGTTTAGTGTTGTAGGTGGATAATCTCAGTTACAGAATAACAATAAACTCAGTTCATTTTGTTTAGTTGTATATGGATAATTCATGGATGCATGCGGATAAACGTTCATATAAATTTGAAAAGGGATTAACATCGTTTTTTGAGTTTGCATCAGCTAATGCCAGGGATAAAAATAATATACTATTTCCTTGTTGAAATGTTGCAACACATATGGATTCTCCATTTTAGTTATTAGGGACCATATTTATTTGAATGGCATTGATGAGGGTTATCAGCATTGGAAGTGTCATGGAGAACCAAATATAGTTGGGTCAGAGCATAATGTTGGAGAAGAATCTGAAAGTGGAGATGGAGAATATCATAATGGTGTGTGGGAGGATGAGGTAGATGGCGAAGAATGTGAGGATGAACATATGTCAGATGACTCGGTTGAGTCTTTGAAGTATGTGGAGGATGGTGATAAACCACTGTACCCTGGTTGTACAAAGACAACTAAGTTGAACGCTTTGATTCAGGTTTTCAATTTGAAAGCAAGGCATAACATGACTGATAGTTGTTTTACAGATATGTTATTATTGATTTGATGTTTTCTTCCAGAAGATAATTTGGTTCCACACTCCTTGTATGAAGCTAGAAAGAATCTTGATGCATTAGGAATGAAATGCGAAAAAATTCACGCTTGTCCTAACGACTGCATGTTGTATAGAGGACAGCATGCAGCTAATGTTCGCTGCCACATTTGTTGCATTTCACACTGGAAATTGGGGAAGGAAAAAAAAGAATTAACAGGTGTTCCTGCTAAGGTTTTATGGTACTTTCCACTAATTTCAAGGTTTAAACGGATGTACCAATCGGCAAATACATCAAAGAATCTTACATGGCATGACCATGGTAGGAAGAAAGATGAAATGATGCGACATCCCGCTGATTCCCCAACTTGGAATTCAATAGACAAAAAATGGTCGGAATTTGGTAGTGAGCCAAGGAATCTCAGACTAGCACTATCATCTGATGGATTTAATCCCTTCAGCTCCCAAAAAAGCAAGAATTCTTGTTTGCTTGTTTTGGTTGTCACATATAATCTTCCTCCATGGCTGTGTATGAAGAGGAAGTTTATGATGTTGACGTTGTTAATTTCTGGGCCGAAACAGCCGGGTAATGATATCGACATCTATCTTCAACCCTTAATAGATGATCTTAAGTTATTGTGGGAGGGTGTTGATGGAGTATACGATGCACTAAGAGGTGAATTATTCATGTTGAGAGCAGCACTTCTCTGGACTATTAATGACTTTCCCGCTTACAGGAACTTGTCCGGTAGCATTGTAAAGGGTTACAATGCTTGTCCAATTTGCATCGATAAGACAAAACCAAGGTACATGAAGCATGGTAGGAAAATGTCATTCATGAGGCATCGGAGGTTCCTACCACAATATCATCCTTATCGGAAGCAGAAAAAAGCTTTCGACGAGACAGTAGAGGAGGACATGGCTCCTATTCCGTTAACGGGTGAAGAAGTGTTAGCAAGAGTGGATGGTCTGAACTGTGAGTTTGGAAAAAAGGTAGATCCTCCTTCAGGAATGGGTTGTGCAGACCGTATTAAACCTGTTTGGAAGAAGAAGTCTGTTTTTTTCCAGCTAGAGTATTGGCCATATATTCCGGTTTGACATATGCTTGATGTGATGCATATAGAGAAGAACTGTGTTGAGGCCATTCTTGGTACCTTGTTGAATGTTCCAGGGAAGACAAAAGATGGGGCTTCTGCTCATTTAGACATGCGTGCGATGGGCATTAGGAAGGATTTGGTAGCAAAAGACGGTGCCAGAAGTTCGAAGTTGCCTACGGCTAGTTGGAACCTTCTTGTAAAAGAAAACAAAATTGTTTGCAACTCTTTCTTTAACATGACCGTGCCAATAAATTTTTCATCTAATGTTAGGAATCTTGTCTCTATGCATGATTTAAGACTTATTGGTCTTAAGTCGCTTGACTGTCACACCGTATTGCAATTTCTTCACCCTGTCGCATTGCGTTCTGTTCTAAAGAACCCGGAAAGGTATGCAATCATATGCTTTTGCCTATTCTTCAAGGCAATATGTGCCAAAGTGATTGACCCTTCAAAGTTGGAAAAAATGCAATCTGAACTAGTAGTTACGATTTGCTTGCTTGAGAAATACTTCCCTCCTTCATTTTTCGACATTATGATTCATTTGATTGTTCATCTTGTGAGAGAAGTAGAGCTATGTGGCCCTGTTTTTGTCGATGGATGTACAGCTTTGAGAGATAAATGAAGGTATTTAAAGGATGGGTGAAAAGTTGCAAACATCCGGAGGGGTGCATAGCAGAACGCTACATACTTGAAGAGGCTGTTGAATTTTGTGCCGAATGTATGCTTGACAATCCTAGTACTGTTGGAATTCCACAAAGTTCCAAATCATACATCCGTCATGCCACTAAAAGAAAATCAGGAACGTCATACTTATCAGTTTATGGGAAGGCATTTGATCAAGTACATCTTTGTGTATTGCATAATATGGAGGATGCAAGGCCCTACTTTACGTAAGTTTTATGTTACTTAACTATATATTGTATTTTTTAATATGTGGATTATATTATAATTGTTTTTTACATAGCTAACTTGTTTGATATGTTAATACAGTGAACACTTGGAGACACTGAGGTTGGAAAATGCTAGTAGAACCTCGAAAATAGAGAAATGGCTGAAGGATAGACATAACAAGACATTTGCGACATGGTTAAAGAAAACGGTAAGTTTAAATTAATTTTAAATTGAAATTTAACGCATAATGTAGATATATATACACATATATACATCATTGTACATATATATATAAATATGTATAATGCATAATGTATAATGTGTATATTGAAAGCTAATGCATAATGTGTATAATGTATAATACATATGTATATACACATTCCAGCTTGTAATTTTTTTGAATTGAAAGCTAATGTAACGGCCCAAAGATTTTCGACCCCAAAAATTGACACTAATACATCCACTGTATAGAGTGCCGAACAATCGAGTGCCGGAAATCTCAGACTGTTAGGGGTAATAAGAAAAAGAGATAGAATAAGAACAGAAAACAACAGCACAGAATCTCACAATCGCAGTGGAACAAAATATAATATGAAATAACAGCATTTTATACAAAGAAAAGTTGTAAATGTCAATATACATTCAAGATATCAGAGTACAACAAATCTGGACAGTTATAATAACTTGTCCTCAACTACTGAATAAAATAGCCTATAATACACAGCGAAAAATACTTGATACGTCTCTGCCATCCAGCTCGTCTCCTGAACTCCAAAGCGTCCTAACCTGAAAATATGTAATACTCGGTCTGACCAAAGCATTACAATAAAGTAACAGCCGAGTCAGGCTAGAAACCAGCGTGAGTAAACCCATCTAAATATGAAATACTTAAGTTATAAAACTTCTTTGAAAACCATGGTAACTCGTATATCCGACGAGTTTTTATCAGATTAATACCAACACCTTTACAGAAAAATCATCGATATTGTGATACCGTCTGGACACAGCTACTTATTAATAATAATCCGGTTCACTTATTTTATTCAAATCCAGCCTATTTGATTCTATGATCAAACCCGTAAAGATTTATAGTGATTATTAAATCGAAGTGGTTCCGAATAACGCTGATATCCGGTCCTGGTCTCTTCGAATCCAAAGAATAAATTTAAGGAAGTCAGTTGTTTAAAATAACCATTTATCGTCTATGGAGACAATGCCCGATTATGGGGATTTATTACAGATTTTATTTCAAATATAACGTATCATTGTTTTAATCTCATTATTTTAATTTGAAAACCAATATCCCACAGAATTAAGCAAAGATATAAATCGTTAACCAATTAACGATCTATAACTCATATCCAAATGATTTACTCTTGATATTAATTCACTTTGATTAACCGTATTCATTTATATTTAAAACCAAATTGATTACAAATTAAACTATTTATTAAATAATAAATATTATAAAGTACTATTCATTATCCATAAGTTTAAGTCGAATAATAATAATGATTTATTACCTTTAATTGTCTCAATTAAAATTATAAAATATCATTTCACTTTAAATTAAAATGGGAGTATGAATTATCTTATGTATAAATTATAAATTCTATTCCTTCTTCTTTTCTTTTATTTTTCTTTCCCTTATCTTCCGTTTTACCCTTTTATTTTTCTTGCTTATTTCCTTTCTTTTTATTTTCTTTCCCTCTTTCCTTCCATTTTTCTTTTTTTTCATTTTCTTTTATTCTTTCCTTCCATTTTTCTTTTCTTTTTATTCTCTTTTATTCTTTTTTTCTCTTATTTCTTTTATTCTTTGTGGCCCATTTCCTTTACTTTCCGGCCCACCCTTCTTTCTTCCCTCCCTTTACTTTCTTTATTCCCAGTTTCCTCCTTTCCTCCCCAAAACGTGCACGCAGCCCTGATTCGACTTACCCGTGCAAGTGCACACATCTTCCGACAACCCTCCGCCGCCGCCGACCATCGTCCTAAGTCGGCTCCGACCCCACAAACCCCTTGACCATCAAAACTTCACGCGGCAACCCCTAAAACAAAAACTCCAACTCCCACCCAAACAAGGAATGCATTGACCTCCTTCCTCCGCCTCGTCCGGTCATCACCGACCACTGGCTGGCTCCACACTTCGCCAGCAGTACCGCTGCCATCCCCTCATACTTTCTCCCCCATACCGCAGCCTTAAATCTCAACTGCGACGCCGTAGTTCGACGACGATCGGACCCGCCTAAACACTTTCCCAAACCCTATATCAACCTCGTCTAGCCATCGCAACACACCAGAACTCGCCACGCCATTTTTCTTGGGTGCGTCTCCACCCAAGCTTCCTCCACACCCAACCGCTTGCCATAAAACCAACCACCTCGCCGGAATTCGCCGAAAAGCCCAAACCCGTTCATCTTCTCCTACCTCATTCAATAACCACTTAAAAATCCCCAAAACACCACCGAAAATCATCATTTTCGATGACTAACAAACTCATGTAATCGATATACTTATTTATGAAGCTTGATTTGTTGCCATTTAATAGTGCCTCACTGTAAATTATATTTTTCTTCCCTCCTATGCTTCAATATAACTAATGAAACCAATTTTAAAACAAAATATACTCAAATACAAACACTTTTGCTTTTGGAACCATAATCTAAAATTGGCTGGAAAATGAGAAATTGATTTTTGAAACTCGAGTTTTATCTTTTAAACAAATAAAACATAACAGAGAGATTTTGAAAATGCAGGGTTCTTGAGCTAAAAAAAATGATACTGTTCAGGTTGATTCTATGTATTCGTGCTTAGTTTTCCATATATACATGACATAAATCCAAGATTTTAACCCACAAATCACAATTGTATATCTATGCAAGTTATATCCAGTAACCCAAACAAAAATGTTTACTCACTCTTCTCCCTTGAAACAGAGTACTATTTTGACAAAATATGCTGCTTGCTTTTGATCCCCTAGCTTCTTAACCCTTCACTTGTTTAGCTTGTTTCCTTTTCCATGGCAGCCTCTTTACTTTTGTATATATATTTTTCTTTTCTGGTTATATTTCTCGAATGGAAAATGAAACAAAGGGAAGTGTTGTTTATAAAAGAAAGGTAGGCTGCAGTCTTCCCTTTGTATACAGTAAGCTTTCTTCTTTTTTTCACCTTGATAATGACTTGATTTTAAAAAGACTTTAAAATGACCTGATTTGATCTCCTAAATTCAAGTGATTTGTTTAAAAGATGATTTTATTTATTATCTGTTGAGAGGATATGCATTTATAAGGTTGTCCCCCTTGTGTACATACATGTACACATTGTGTATATATATATATACATTTACTTATGTATATGTGTATTTGCCATCATATTCCATCTGTTCACACTTATTTTTATACACATTTACCCACATTATATACATCTTGACTTATGTATATTTATCCTATTTTTATTTTTCCATCATGAATCTTTTATATGCACATATCCCTATATATATATATCTTATATGTACTATTCTTACATATATACATATCTTTCTTTTGCATGTGTTTGTTATCATATACATACATCTTCATTTATACATATTTTCTTATTACATATTTTTTTCCATATACATTACTAGTATACATTTTGTCATTATATATGTATATTCTCCTACTATACAAATCTTCATATATATTATTTCATAAGATCATACATTTGTATAACCGTATACTTATATATATTTTCAACCATCTTATATGTTTATATATATATATGGATATTTTATCTTAATTTAAATGGTGGAGTTTATATGTACATATAATTTATTTTTTTCTATAAGATTTATCATATCCATAGATTTTATAATTCAATATTTAGTATAGCTTTTAAATCAATTTATATATATCCAGATATTTTAATTATCAAAAAATTATTTGTTCGACTTATAAAATCAATACTTCAATAATAAAATCAGTTAACCTCCCAATTAACAGACGTAAAAAAAATCCGGGTCGTCACATTCCTTCCCCCTTTAGAACTTTTCATCCTCGAAAAGGAACGAAGCGAGAATTTTAATTTTAATATTAATATTTATTATCAGTTTAATCATTCTTTAAACATTCTAACTCTTTACTCCTTTTATTCTAAAATTTTAAAACACTTTTAAAAATTACATAATATTACCAAACTAGCTTTATACAAAGATACATTTTATAACTCGATGTTTTAACAAGTCCATCCTTGTTCTCACAGAAATTCAGTCATACATTGATCAGACACGGGACTGAAAATCTATAAGTACTTAGTGAACCCATTTTCAACACCTAGTGAAAATACTTGAAAAAACCTTTTTGCGAGAATACTACGGAAATCATCACCTCCTCCATGGGTCGTAGTTCGCACGATGATTACGTCGCCATCCCGGCGAAATCCATAAGAAAACTGTAGGCACCCGCACCTCTCGACTTTCGCCATGGAAACTACACAGATCGCAGCTACATCCAGGGTTGCGTTGCTATCACAACAAAACTTATGTAACTATATGCATCAGCACCCCTCGAATTATGCTGCCAAACGAAACTTTACTCCATAGATCGTAGACTACACAAAGTGGTGTCACTGTTCCAGTGGAACCAGTGTAGACTGTAGGCACTCACTGCCACACGAATTTCACTATGGAACCAAACAACATAGATCGCAATCTACCGATGTTACGTCGCTATCCCAGCGAAATCAAACATAGATGTTAGGCAATCACTGCCACTCGACTTACGCTATGGAACGACGCTAGATCGCAGTTACAACAAAGGTTATGTTGCCATCACTGCAAAACCCAATGTAACTGTAGGCATCAGCGCCACATGAATTACGCTACCCCAATCACAATCCTTAGAAACTAAAGTTTTTGTCCGGACGTCCTCTGGGATCCAAATTTAGAACCCCCCTTAGGGCTCAAGGCAGAACCACCCAGTGGATCTCCTACTATAAGTTTCAACTCTAAATGGAAGCGCCTTTTCCCCCATAGCATTCTCAAAACCTTTCATACTATACACATATAGTACCTTTCAAATCATACTCTTTATATGTATTTCATATAAACTTCAAAATCGATATCTCAAAATCGATAGTTCTCAAACTTGGCTTTCCAAATTCCCAAAATTTGCTTTTTACCAAAACCAAAAGTCTTTCAAAATCAATAGGTTTTCAAAACCTTATCAGTTCCATTCTCATAAATTCATTCTTATATATATATAAGATTATTCTTCCATCTTGAATAATTTTCAAATCACTTCATACTCATATAAATTCCACTTTATCTTTCAAATATCTTTCAAATATCTTTTCTTCTGGTTATAATTTCAATAAGGGAAGTTTTTAATATATAACCAATATATAACCTCATTAATGCCAAATCAAATTTTGAAGTTTGATTTCCTTTTCAAAGTCATTTGTCACTTTACTTATTTCTTGCAAAGTAAGTTCCCAGTTACAGTGACTATTTACTCTTTATATGTATCACCATATATTTCTCAAAATATACTCTTTCACTTCAAATCATTTTTGCTTCAATATTCGATTTTTCTTTCACTACAAAACCGCTTTAATTTCCATTTGGGTTATAACTTCAATTTATCCCAATTCGTATTTAAATCCATGATTTAAGTACAAACAATTTCTATTCTGACCAGTTTGAATTTTAGAAAATAGTTTGAATAGTTTTGAAATAGTTAAATAGTTAAATAGTTAATATAAGATAGTTTAGGTATTAAAAAGAATGGTTTGTATAGTAAATAGCTTGGAAAATCCAAAATAATTTGAGTATTTAAGAAAATAGATTTAAGACAGTTTATATTAAAATAGTTTATTTGGAAATAGTTTCAGAGTCAAACTGGTTCAATTCCCAATCTCCAATTCAAATCAGTTTTTAATTCCCACTTCCATTGATTTAATTCCAATTCAATTTTAATAAATTCCAATTCCTATTCCAATCTAAATCAATTTCCCATTTGAATTTAAACTTATTCACCTTCAATTTCAATTCCATTTAATTTAAATCAAATTTCAAATTTGAATTAATTCCAATTTCATTCTCAAATCTTAACCATCTTGATTTATATAAATTCGGGTTCGGTTTTCAAAATGTTGATTTAATCACTTAAATCAAATTAACCTTTAATATTTAATTTAACAATCTAAATCTCTTATAATTAAATCATAAGCCCAAATCTCAAATATTCATTTAAATTTTCCTTTACTTAAACTTATTTCAAGGTTCGAGTGAGGGTTCAAATCTTGTTAAACAAATCAATTCTCGGAATTCAATTTATTACCCAATTATAACTTCAAAATTTTAAACCCAATTCTTTTAAACAATTCCGGTTGATAAATTTTGTTTTAACATTTCAAATTTGAGTTCAAAATGATTCCATTTCCATAAATCCAAATTTTATTTCTATTCAATTCCAGGGTTGGATATATATCATTATAATCCACTTCTAAATTTATTCGAAACAATCCAATCTACAGTTTTATATACTGTAAATAACAAACATGATGGTAGCAGGATATGATAGTAAATAAATATCCAAATTATCTAAACATCAATCAATAGCATCCATCACAAATTTTTAGAATTGGAAACTCGTTTTATTTCAAAAGCTGTTTGAAATTATCCATACATAGCCTTTTATCAAATCCATACTTCCCTTTTCAATTTTATCCATTTAACTTCCCTAAGTTAAATTTTCAATTCCACATTGAAATTTTCCAATTCAGGTTATACGTTCAAAACTTATTTAACTTCCCCTAAGTTAAATTTCCCATTCGTTCAATCCATTTAACCTTACTCAATTAAAAAATTTCACTCCAAATTTAAATTTTTATCAATATCCCTTACCACTTATAAGTTCAAAAACTTATTTTTCTTAGGGTTATACTTCATATTCTCAGGGGGATTCCACAATTCAATACTTAGTATTTACTCCAAATCAACTTTGGAATCATATATGTATCTACATACATACATACATACATACATACATATATATATATATATATATATATATATATATATTTACCCTTTCACATACCAAACCACACTTTACATTTTAAACCATTCTTTGTTTTTAATTCACAACAAATTCCTTCAGAATTTCAAAACAACTCTTGTTTTTAAACAAAGATTTCCATATCAAGGTATATTCTAATAATGTTATTTACTATTTCCTTCAACACTTTTGAAACAGTTTTCAAAATTTCTCTGGGACCTAGATTCCAAATTTCACAATTTAAACCCATCTTAATTTATAAGTCAGGTCTATATAATTTTACTTCCTTAAAACATTCCATAATGTTTTATCATTGTTTATTCTGTAATAAACATCCTTTATTAAGACACAGTACTCAATCTATGATAATTACTAATATTATCATACCTGGAAATTAAACACACCATATATTCCATCATAATTCATTGGAAAAAATATATAATAATGGTAACTTACTTCAAATACATTGAAAATTCTTTTGAATTTTACGGGATTTAAATTCAGGTTTTGAATCCATTTTTAACTTAACTTATTTGTATAGTTAATCCTTACCCACACTTTTATTTGGTTATATATATACTACCACTTAAATTTAATAATTTTATTTTATTATAATAACTACACCCAATTACCTCAATATACTATAATAATTCAGAAAAATTATTTCTTTATATATCAAAATATAGCCTTATATAAAAATCATTTTTTTAAAATCGTTTTTAAAATCATTATATAAGAAAATAACAAGTACGCCCTCATATAATACTCTCAACTCATTCTAGGGTGCTACTGACCCTATTTCTAATGAGTAATCCCTACTAGAGCCAAGGTTCTCGCTTAACCTTCAGCTCTGATACCAAGTGTAACGGCCCAAATATTTTCGACCCCGAAAATCGACACTAATACATCCATTGTATAGAGTGCCGAACCACTGAGTGCCGAAAATCCCAGACTGTTAGGGGTAAGAAGAAAAAGAGATAGAATAAGAACAGAAAACAACAGCCCAAAATCTCACAATCGCAGTGGAACAAAATATAATTTGAAATAACAACATTTTATACAAAGAAAAGCTGTAACTGTCAATATACATACAAGATATCAGAGTACAACAAATCTGGACAGTTATAATAACTTGTCCTCAACTACTGAATAAAATAGCCTATAATACACAACAGAATATACTCGTTATGTCTCTGCCATCCAGCTCGTCTCCTGAACTCCAAAGCGTCATAACCTGAAAATCTGTAATACTCGGTCTGACCCGAGCATTACAATAAAGTAACACCCGAGTCAGGCTGGAAACCAGCATGAGTAAACCTATCTAAATATGAAATACCTAAGTTATAAAACTTCTTTGAAAACCAAGGTAACTCGTATATCCGACGAGTTTTTATTAGATTAAAACCAACACCTTTACAGAAAATTCATCGATATTATGATACTGTCTAGACACAGCTACTTATTAATAATAATCCGGTTCACTTATTTTATTCAAATCCAGCCTATTTGATTCTATGATCAAACCCGTAAAGATTTATAGTGATTATTAAATAGAAGTGGTTCCGGATATCGCTGATATCCGGTCCCGGTCTCTTTGAATCCAAGGAATAAATTTAAGGAAGTCAGTTGTTGAAAATAACCATTTATCGTCTATGGAGACAATGCTCGATTACGGGGATTTATTATAGATTTTATTTCAAATAAAACTTATCATTGTTTTAATCTCATTATTTTAATTTGAAAACCAATATCCCACATAATTATAAGATATAGATCGTTAACCCAATTAACGATCTATAACCCATATCCAAACGATTTAATCTTGATTTTAATTCACTTTGATTAACCGTATTCATTTATATTTAAAACCAAATTAATTACAAATTAAACTATTTATTAAATAATAAATATTATAAAGTACTATTCATTATCCATAAGTTTAAGTCAAATAATAATAATGATTTATTACCTTTAATTGTCTTAATTAAAATTATAAAATATCATTTCACTTTAAATTAAATTGGGAGTATGAATTATCTTATGTATAAATTATAAATTCTATTTCTTCTTCTTTTCTTTTCTTTTTCTTTCCCTTATCTTCATTTTTACCCCTTTATTTTTCTTGCTTATTTCCTTTCGTTTTATTTTCTTTCCCTCTTTCCTTCCATTTTTCTTTTCTTTTATTTTCTTTTATTCTTTCCTTCCATTTTTCTTTTCATTTTCTTTTATACTTTTTTCTCTTATTTCTTTTATTCTTTGTGGCCCATTTCCTTTACTTTCCGGCCCACCCTTCTTTCTTCCCTCCCTTCTCTTTCTTTATTCCCAGTTTCCTCCTTTCCTCCCTAAAACGTGCACGCAACCCTGATTTTACTACCCGTGCAAGTGCACACGTCTTCTGACCACCCTCCACCGCCGCCGACCATCGGCCCAAGTCGGCTCCGACCCCACCAACCCCTTGACCATCCAAACTTCACGCGCTAACCCCTAAAAGAAAAACTCGAACTCCCACCCAAACAAGGAATGCATTGACCTCCTTCCTCCGCCTCATCCGATCATCACCGATCACTAGCCGGCTCCACACTTCGCCAGTAGTACCGCTGCCATCCCCTCATACTTTCTCCCCCATACCGCAGCCTTAAATCTCCGCCGCGACGTCGTAGTTCGGCGATGATTGGACCCGCCTAAACTCCTTCCCAAAACCTATATCAACCTCGTCTGGCCACCGCAACACACCAGAACTCGCCACACCATTTTTCTTGGGTGCGTCTCCACCCAAGCTTCCTCCACACCCAACCGCTTGCCATAAAACCAACCACCTCGCCGGAATTCACCGAAAAGCGCAACCACGTTCATCTTCCCCTACCTCATTCAATAACCACTTAAAAACCCCCAAAACACCACCGAAAATCATCATTTTCGATGACTAACAAACTCATGTAATCGATATACTTATTTATGAAGCTTGATTTGTTGCCATTTAAAAGTGCCTCACTGTAAATTATATATTTTCCCCTCCTATGCTTCAATATAACTAATGAAACCAATTTTAAAACAAAATATACCCAAAAACAAACACTTTTGCTTTTGGAACCATAATCTAAAATTGGCTGGAAAATGAGAAATTGATTTTTGAAACTCGAGTTTTATCTTTTAAACAAATAAAACATAACAGAGAGATTTTGGAAATGCAGGGTTCTTGAGCTAAAAAAATGGTACTGTTCAGGTTGATTCTATGTATTCGTGCTTAGTTTTCCATATATACATGACATAAATCCAAGATTTTAACTCACAAGTCACAATTGTATATCTATGCAAGTTATATCCAGTAACCTAAACAAAAATGTTTACTCACTCTTCTCCCTTGAAACAGAGTACTGTTTTGACAAAATATGCTGCTTGCTTTTGATCCCCTAGCTTCTTAACCCTTCACTTGTTTAGCTTGTTTCCTTTTCCATGGCAGCCTCTTTACTTTTGTATATATATTTTTCTTTTCTGGTTATCTTTTTCGAATGCAAAATGAAACAAAGGGAAGTGGTGTTTATAAAAGAAGGTAGGCTGCAGTCTTCCCTTTGTATACATTAAGCTTTCTTTTTTTCACTTTGATAATGACTTGATTTTAAAAAGACTTTAAACTGACCCGATTTGATCTCCTAAATTCAAGTGATTTGATTAAAAGATGATTTGATTTATTATATGTTGAGAGGATATGCATTTATGAGGTTGTCCCCCTTGGGTACATACATGTACACGTCATATATATACATTTACTTATGTGTTTTTTATTTGCCATCATATTACATCTGTTCACACTTATTTTTATACACATTTACCCACATTATATACATCTTGACTTATGTATACTTATCCTATTTTTATTTTTCCATCATGAATCTTTTATATGCACATACCCTATATATATATATATATATATATATATCTTATATGTACTATTCTTACATATATACATATCTTTCATTTGCATGTGTTTGTTATCATATACATACTTCTTCATTTATACATATTTTCTTATTACATTTTTTTCCATATACATTACTAGTATACTTTTTGTCATTATATATGTATATTCTCCTACTATACAAATCTTAATATATATTATTTCATAAGCGCATACATTCATATAACCGTATACTTATATATATTTCCAACCATCATATAGGTTTATATATATATATATGGATATTTTATCTTAATTTAAATGGTGGAGGTTATATATACATATAATTTATTTTTTTCTATAAGATTTATCATATCCATAGATTTTATAATTCAATATTTATTATAGCTTCTAAATCAATTTATATATATCCAGATATTTTAATTATTAAAAATTTATTTGTTCGACTTATAAAATCAATTAACCACCCAATTAACAGACGTCAAAAAAATCCGGGTCGTCATAGCTAATGCATAATGTGTATATTGTTCTTGCAGGTATCAAATGAACTTGCCATTCCCGAAAACAAAGTTTCGGAAGAATTGAGGTGGATTTCAAGAGGTCCAAACCATCAAGTGCTTATCTTTGGTGCATACATGGTTAATGGAGTTCATTTCACTACCAAGGAGCATGATGACATTCGAGCAGTTCAGAACAATGGAGTATTTCTACAAGCAGATGTAATGCTAGTAGCTAGTGAAAAGGATAAAAACCCCACAACAAAGGATATGGACTTTAACGGTGTGATTACACAGATTTGGGAGATGGACCACTACAACTTTAGTGTACCTATATTCAAATGTGATTGGGTTGAGAATGTTAGGGGCATCTAAGTAGATGAACTTGGGTTTACTTTGGTCAATCTGAAAGTAAAGGGCATTTAAATGATTCTTTCATCTTGGGTGCACATGTGCAGCAAATTTTTTACATACAAGACCCCTTGGATCCTCTATGGTAAGTGGTTGTATGATGCCCCGACAGAAACTACCAAGGGGCTGATGAAGATGAGGAACTAGAATTTGAAATGGAGCAGCGACAATTTAATGCCACAATGCCATCAGTGGAGACTTTTAATGACATTATTAGTGATGAACATAGATATTATAAGCGACCCGGTGACGAGGAAATAAATGTTTATGAGAATGAACCTCAGAAATAGGCTAGGGGTGATTATTTTTTCAAATTGCGTTGAGTTTGTTTTCTTCGATATGCTTGAAAAAATCAGTCTATTACTTGTGTGGATTACTTCTTTGAGTTTTTACATACTTGTATGGATTACTTCTGCCTATTAATTATTTCCATGTTTATTTCATTTAATGTAGTTTTCTAACTTCGTTATTGTTTCTATGTTTCTATTATTTCTTTATTATTTCTTGTGTAGATTACTTCTTTATTAATTCACTTAATGTAGTTCACTTAATCTGTCTATTATTGTTTCCATGTTTCTATTAATTGTTTCCATGTCTAACTTCTTTATTTTCAGGCAATGGCTCCGAAAAAAGTTCAAACAAGTGTAGCTTCACCTACACGCTCACCTTCACACCATAAAGTTCAACCAACTGAAGCTTCACCTTCACGCTCACCTTCACGCCATAAAGTTCTACCAACTGAAGCTTTACCTTCACGCTCACCTTCACGTCGTAAAGTTCAACCAAGTGAAGCTTTACCTTCACGCCATAAAGTTCTACCAACTGAAGCTTTACCTTCACGTCGTAAAGTTCAACCAAGTGAAGTTTTACCTTCACGCCATAAAGTTCAAACAAGTGAAGCTTCACCTTCACGCCGTAAAGTTCAAACAAGTGAAGCTTCACCTTCACGCCGTAAAGTTCAAAGCCAAAAAAATATGAAAAAGACAATAAAGAAGAAGGTTGTTAGTTCCACATCCAAGAACGCTGCGGTAATAGCCAAGAGTGTTGCAGCAACATCCAAGAGTGCTTTGGCAACATCTAAGAACGTTTTGGCAACAATATCCAAGTCAGTTTCAAGTGGTAACAATCATGGAAAGCGGAAATTGCCTGAGGATGAAGCTGAGAATGTAACTGGCGGATTGCAATTGCTGAAGCGAGGAATGGTGATGATGAACCGCATTAACAAGCAAGTTGCTAGTGGAAAGAGATAGAAGGTTGACTTTAGTGCCAAAGGGGAACCAATTGGAAAGGCTGCGACATGGATGCAGTCCAATATTGGGGTGCAAGCATTAACAACGATCTCAATAGCTATTTCTGATTGGAGACTTCTTCCTGCACACGAGAAGGACAATATTTTTACTTGTGTAGAGGTAAATGAACTATCCACTGAAATGTCCACTGTTAGCAATTACTTGTATAATCTCTTACTTGTATTATGTTAATTTGTTCATATACATGTAGAAAGCATTTGTGGTGCCTAAAGAATGCAAAAAACTTATTATAACATCAGCGGGGAATAAATGGAGAGAGTTCAAGAGCAGACTAGCCACCAAGTACGTGGTGCCTTATTTGGACTCCCCCGAGATGTTGGAGTTCCCTCCAGATGATTATTGGTTCATTCAGAAGGGCGTCTGGGATATTTTTATTGCTGAATTACACAAGGATTTTTGGTACACCTTCGAATTGCTTATGTCCTTTTATTTTATAATTGGTTCCATAGTAGTTAAAACTTAAAAAGGCACAAAGGTTGCATTGTAGAATTAACTTTAAATTAACTTTAATTTTACAAGTTAACTCTAATTTTAAATTAACTGTAAAATAACTTTAATTTTAAACTTACTTTAAATTAACTTTAATATAAATTTAAATTAACTTTAATATAAATTTAAATTAACTTTAATATAAATTTAAATTAACCTTAAAATTAACTTTATCTTAACTTTAATATTAAATTTCAATTGATTTTAAATTAACTTTAAATTAAATTTAATATTAACTTTAAATTAAATTTAAATTTACTTTAAATTAACTTTAGTATTAATTTTATATTTACTTTAAATTAACTTTAATATTAACTTTAAATTAACTTTAATATTAACTTTAACTTAATTTTAAATTAACTTTAATATTAACTTTAAATTAACTTTAAATTAATTTTAAATTAATTTTAAATTTACTTTAAATTAACTTTATATAAATTTAAATTAACTTTAATATTAACTTTAAATTAACTTTAACTTAATTTTAAATTAACTTTAATATTAACTTTAAATTAACTTTAACTTAATTTTAAATTAACTTTAATATTAACTTTAAATTAATTTTAAATTTACTTTAAATTTACTTTATATAATTTTAAATTAATTTTAAATTAACTATAATATTAACTTTAACTTAATTTTAAATTAACTTTAATATTAACTTTAAATTAACTTTAGTATTAACTTTAAATTAATTTTAAATTAACTTTAAATTAAATTTATATAAATTTAAATTAACTTTAATATAAAATTTAAATTAACTTTAATATTAACTTTATATAAATTTAAATTAACTTCTTTATTGTTTCTATGGTTGGTTCGATAATGCCATGACATTATATAATGTATACTTCTGTGTGTAATTTGTAGGAAATGTGCGAGGCCCAAAGAGAAAAACGGAAAGGAAATGTGTACCCTCATCGAATGGCACGCAAAGGATATGATAATCTTATGCAAGAACTGGTTAATGTTGCTTATACAACCGTGTGATATCTACAACTAAGTGGTTTAGGTTTTGTTAGAATGGACTGATAAATGTTCACATTATTTTAATATATATACACATAGTTGCAAACCATTCCTAAGAGAGAACGGTCTCGTGGTATTCTATGGTTAAAGGCACGTCAGGACAAGAATGGAAACTTCAAGGACCCAGAAACACACGCCGTTGCCGATAGAATTGTAAGTGTAATTAATTTGTTTTTATCTAATTTTTACTTTGTATTTATTGAAATAAAAGTAGATAAATCCAATATATTTGATTTTGTTGTCAGGAGGAGTTGACTAAAGAAGTTGAATCTGGATCCGTTGAGGTAAATGGACCTAATGATGTTCTAACAATGGCTTTGAGGACCCCTGAGTATCCTAGCGGGGTACGAGGTGTTGGTGGCTTTGTCAAGCCTGAGGCTTACTTCAATTTGCCAACAAAACATCGAAAGGAAAGATCAGCAAATATAAATATGACTCCATCAAGCGTTCAGAAGATTATAGAAGAGGAAAAATCTAAGTGGGAGCTTGAAAAGAAGGCAAAAATGAGTAAGCAACGGGCTTGGTTTGAGGAAAAGTTAAAGCAAATAGAATCAAAGATTGGAGGCGTAGGGGATTTGTCTTATTCACCCAAACTACCTACACAAGGCAGGTGTTCCTAGGAGAATATGGAGAAGGCAGCTGATGACATTGAGCATGTAAAGAAACAAGATGTGAAGAAGGGGATGGCAAAGATAGTGTTGCCAACGGTTATTGAGGAACATGTTAAGTCCCCAAAAAGAAAATTGACTGAAGATTATGAAGTTTGTGAAGAAATTTTGGTAAACACCTGTGCTAATTTTGTTGATGACGTTTAATTGATTAGCAGTGAAAACCTTGTATGGTACATAATCTTTTTGGTGCGGATGAAAGAATACGTGTCTGGAAACAACAATGCTAAGTTCGCACTTGCAGTTGATTCTGTGGATAATGTCGTTGCATATGAAACCGTCACTGAAATCAATGTCGATGCCATAGACCAGAAGATCCATGACGTTCCGCTTGGAAAAGAAAACGCATGCGTCTCCATCACCAAAGCTGTTGTTCCTAATGCCTTGCTACAAATTCCTGTCAAAGGTGAATTTATGACAGTGCAAGATGCGCTTGGTGATACATATATTGCTTGGTCGAGAAGCTTGATCTCCAATGCAGTAACTAAGAAGGTAATTTCAGTATCTATGCATGGTTACCATGTATTCACTCTATATTAATAGACTTCACATATTGTATACTTTCAGTATCTGCTATTACATTTCAAGTTAAAATCATGAATCCTTCACTAACAAACATACCAGTTGTTGTCACTTGGGCTGTAACCATGACTTTCGCACACCATAGCTTTTAACAAACGATTGTTTGATGAAAAATAATTGGTGAATAAGTGTATCCCTTAGTTCTTTTTATATACTTAATGTAAAATAATTGATATTTTTTATGTCCAGAGTAGTTTGTGTAGTAAATGAAGATTAGTTTAAAGAGTGAATTATTCTCTTACAAAAAACCATTACTACTTCACCACTTGCCTAATTTGAAAATGAAACTTCAATCAAATTATTATGAAAATTGTTGTTCAATTATAGAATGCATAACATAGGGAATAAGATTACAGTAATCATTTGTAGATGATCGTGGAATATTAAAAGACAACTTTGTTTCATAAGGTTGATTCATAAGTTTTTTACATAACCAATGTTTAATTTTAATTTGATATAAACAAGTTGACTGTTATTTACATAACTTGGAGGTTGTTAAGCCTCATGTTGTCAAGAAGAAGAAGAGGAAATATGATCACAATGGGCCGGACGATGCTGAAGACCTCGACACACTGCCTGCTAAACTGCCTGCAGCGCTGAAGGTGCTTTGCCAATAGGCAAACACATCCCTGAAGAATGGGATCAGCATCAACACCACTTTGGATGAGGAAATATTGGTTTCCTAATAAAAGTGGCTATCTTCAGGAGAGATATACATACGATCACAAATTCTTTTGAGACATCTGCTCAACCCATTGTTTTTTATATGAGGTAGGTGTTAATTATTCTTTTAATGATGCATTCGTGTTGCTCATGTCATTGCTGAGACATATGCTCAAGTCACAAATTTTTAATGTTGCATTTGGTATTAATTATTCTTTTCTTATATGCTTTTATAGCTACCTTCATGAAGCGCTGAAGAAATCTAAGATGGTAGAAATGATTGCCTTCATATATCCTACTTATACAGATGCACGCGGATGTGGAAATTCATCTAAAATAGCTTCTGGTTTGGCCAAACGGTATGAAAAAGGGAATCCTGATTAGAATTTTTGGTGCCATATAACTCAGGGTATGTACAATATGGTTCTCTATATTGTTCTATAAAATTTTGTACTTGACTCATGCCATGCATACTTTGTTATGAATACTGAGTAGAATTTTCAATGTTAGTAATCATTGGTGTTTGACGGTCATGAATCCCACTGAAGAAAGTGTGCATTTCATGGATCCATTGAGAGGACGATAGGTTGGTGAAGAATGGATTAATATTGTGAACAGGTACGTGCAATTGCTATTTTATGTTTGTTTACTTTGCAACTTCATTGCAATTTACAAGCTTTGGTGAAAGTGTGGTAATTTAGGTTGATCTTGATTGTACATTCCAATGTTTGTTTAAATTAACTTCAATCACATTGGAGATAGTTTGGCCAAACATGTATTCAAAGGTTTGGTGGTTTATGTTTGTTTACTTTGCAGCTCTATTGCAATTTACAATCAGGACAAAGTGAAAGGCAAAAAGAAAGTTCGATGGACACCTTGTTTGGTGTGTATACGTACTCAATATTTCTCAAGTCTGATGACTTTTTTCCTCAACATGATTGATTAAATTATATGTTTACTTAACATCTATGCATGCTTCAGGGAGCTCCAAAACAGAGAGGTTAGTTGACATGTGGATTGTGGGTTATGCGCTACATGAAAGAAATCGTTAGAGACAAGAATCAACAATGGGCTGCTAAGGTAATATATGTCAGTGCTGTATTTTAGTTAGGCATATATATATTGAGTTACATGCGAAGTAAAGTTAGCCTCTGCATTTCCTATTTGTTGCAGTGGGAGAAGGATGTAAACAGTAATTTTTCCCAAAAGGATATTGATATCGTTCGGGTGGAGTGGGCTACGTATGTCTACAAGTTTGTTGAATCATAGTGCCTGAAGTCTATATATGCCTGCTATTATATTATGTAAATATATGCACCTTGCAATTGAACCCTGTTTGGTTAGCTTTGCCAATGTTGGTTTTGTTGTATTTTATGTATCTATGGGTTCAGTTGCATAGTTTATGTAGTTTGTGTTGAACTGCTACTTGTAGGATGTATTTGGATTTGGTGTCGAGGTTGGTTTTGTTTAATATTGTATGTAGTAGAAATCTGAACTGCTGTGTCATCTGAATTGCTTTTTGTCATTTGAACTGCTTTGTGTCATTTCATTTAAGAAAGAACAACACATTCGAAAACTAATTTGTGTTATCTTAACTGCTATAAACAAACATTTATCTGTTGTAAGAAGACGGTTGTAACAATTAGTAGAAATGTGCATTTCATTAAGATTACGTAAAACTGTTATTTTATTAACTTTCAGACAACATATAATATTCATCTCTACTATTTGTAAAACAAGAACAACACACCAGACAACACACAACTTTTTTTTATGTGTTGTGTTAGTTATTATAAAATGACGGGGCATATATATGGTCTAATATGTAATGAGACGGCATAGAAATAGACGATAGATAGGTATTCATTCAGACAACGGAGCATATCTGTCCTCTGATTCGTTTTTTCTCATAGTGGTTGTTTGATAAGAAAGTGAAAATAAACATAAGTGTTCAATAAAATGTCTAAGCAAACTTAAGCAAATTTAGTAATGAAATAAAATAGTTGTTATGTGTTATTAGTATTAAAAGAATTATACTAAGTGAATAATGAAATGTTGTTAAACATGAATTGGAAGTAAAGTTAACAAAATTTAAGTGAATATAATAAATTAAAAGTTAATATATGTTAACCAATGAATGTTAATAAATGAATTGGAATGAATGTAAATTAGTAGAATGTGAACTAATTGAATATGAAGGAATGAATGCAAACTAAATTGATGAGAATCAAATGAACGTAAAATGAGGATGAATGTAATAAAATGATTGTTAGTTAAATTGAATGCAAATTAGTTGGATGAAAACTAAATAGTAAACGAATGAATTGATTAGTTGGATGTTAGTTGTTTGATGATTGCTTATATTTCATGTGTTTAATTTGCATATGATTATTGTATAGTTATGTTATATGTTGATATTATTTCTATATATACATGTTTCTTATTGGTTGTTGAGTGTTTTAGTAGGTGCGGACGGCGTATGCTTCGCATTTGGAGCTTGCTTTCGTGCTATATTGCTTATAGTTGCTCGCTAATAATATATAAGGTACATATCTCGGATTACATATCGTACTTTTACATTTTTTTCCCTACGGGATGCCTCATCATTGAGATGAGATATATATTTGTGATTATATATATATTGTGATTTTCTCGGATCGAACCGCGCAAAGGAGACTAGCGAAATTTTCTGAAAATTTAAGGCGTTAGAAATTTTTTGATAATTAAAAGTTTTGATTTTTGACCAATAAATTGAAATGATATTAGTTGATTTTTGAAGTAGTATTAGTTAATAATTATAAATGAATTTGGAAACTTAGAAAAGTTATTTTTTTAAAAGTTGTAACTAATTGATTTAGAAAAGTTAAACACTTAAAAGAATTTGATAATCTATTTCAACTAATTAATTTTGAAAGTTAATGGAGTTGTAGCATCTTTCTTACTTAGTAATTTCGGGGACGAAATTCTTTAAGGGGGAAGAATGTAATGACCCAGTTTTTCAGTCGTCTGAATTTAGAATATTTAATTGAATTTAAATATTGAAAAATGAATATTATAAGTTAAATCAGTTAATTAATTGAATATTTAATCTAATATGAATAAAAATGATTTCTAATGTTGTTTTAAATTATATTTGGATAAGAATGAAGTTAGTAAACTTTTAAAATTGATTAAAAGTTAATTTACAGAAATTGAAAATTTTGATATTTAATTAATACGTGGATATTAGCCATTCGGGACACTGTTTCAGATTTCGACGAAAACAAGTTTCATTGGATCCGTAATAGTGAGTTATTATAGGATTTCAAATTTCATGGCAATCAGACTTACAGTTTGGTCGTACGAAGTTGAAACACATAGAAATTTACTAAAGGAAATTTAATAAGTAACTTGATTCAAAAAGCTATCTTCTGTATATGATGGAATTGGCCTTCGATATATATTCCATTAGGAACGCCAGACGACACGCTTCATTTGGAGTCCGAAAATATTTCGTGTGAATATTGTCGTTTAACTTGTCTATATAAGGACCTCAAAACATCCTCTTTTGCAAAACCCTAGCCCTGTAGACGCAGCCGCCATAAAACATTTCAATGGCCAGAATTACTCCAAACTTCCCCCTCGATTATCTCGTAATCCATTCATCTTCACGTCTCAACATCTAAAGCAATATTGGAGAGCTCGTCGAGAAATACAAAACCAACGGTCATGATGTGATACGGCGTGACGATCGAGGAGAAAATGGCTCATGTTTGGGGGCTATTCGAACTGGAATCGAGGGAGCTAGGGTTGATCGGAGGGGGCCAAAACAAGGCTGGGGGTACGGCAGGGAACGACGGACGTGACGGCAGTGTTGGATGGCTCTCCGTCGAACTGTAGAGGCGTCAACATCGATGGGAAAGCAATCGGCTGATGGGTTTTGTGGTGAACGATGAAACGAAGGAGAAGGAAAGGAAGCAGCGGCCCGATTTGCAGATCTGGAAATTGAACAGTTAGGTTTTTTTTGGTAATTTTAGAAAACTAAAATTGTAAAAATAATTTTATTATAAAAATCGTTATCTTATTTATGTCGTAACTTCTTCATACGAGGTCCGATTCAGACGAACTAGTTGCGCTGCAATCGTTACTAAAATACTACGCTATGGAATTGGATTAGGTCGATTTGGAGCTCATAAGATTTATGGGTAAAATTAAACGCTCGTTTAATTTAATCCAAATCAAACGTCGCAACGGCTATTGGAAATCAAAGTGAGTAAAACTCACTATTTCTGACCCGCTTATATTTTTATATAAGTGGGAACGTTTTTATTATACTGTTTTGATGACTATTTGGATGTATATATATATATATATATATATATATGTTGGTTGGTTGGATATATTCCCGCATATTTTAGCGGATGAGACCCTGTACGTTCCCGTTTATGAGCGGATGACCCTTTGTACGCGCGTCTGCATTGAAGCAGACATTGTACATATTCTCATATGCATATTTGTTGCAGGTTACAGGTTGGAGGGATCCAACAGGATTCCTCACTATTGTTGATTTTATTTACAAATATTGATATATATGCTGTATCATGTGATCTTTGTTGTGTTGGATGCCATGATTGTTATTATCCATGTGAATCACCTTATTTAGTGCTGTTGTAGCATTGGGCCATATTTTGGAATTTCAAAATAATAAAATGATGTTTTTGTTTAAAAATGGATTTCAAAATGATTTTGGAAATATATACGTTTTAATAATTTGAATGGATTTAAAAGGAAGGATTTTAGTGAAATAAATAAAGGTATGATTTTCGATGTTATTAAATTTATAGTTTGAGAAATACTTGAAATAGAGATTTCGAATGGTTTTATAAAAGTATATTTTATAAAAAAATGATAGATTTTAAACGATGTTTTATAAATAAATAAATAAATATATATATATATAAATATATATATATATAAATATATATATATATATGTGTGTGTGTGTGTGAATTTGAAATTGAAATATGATGAATAGTTTTATAATTGGATTTGAAACCAATATTTTATATTAGATTCAAAGTCAATGTTTTATAAATGGATTTATATAATTAAATTAGACTTTTGTGAAAAGAGTTTATAATTGGATTTTTAGAACAAATGAGATTTGGAAAGGAATGGATTTATAAAATAGAATTTTATAAATATAAGTGACGTACAAAACGAGAGTTTTTATAAAATAGAAACAAGAAATATAACATTATTTTATAAAGGTGAAATCGACTTATTTGATAAGTCGAATATGAAAGTTTATTAAGGAATTATATTCATGTTTTAAAAGTGAATAATCTATTAAGCAAATGTTTTGCAACTGATATTTATAAATGGAGTTTAAATGGTTTTGAAAAGTAAATTAAACTGTGTTGAATATCGAAAACATGGATTTCAACATTTATTGTTGAAATAGACATTTTTGTGAAAAGTAAGGAAGGCAGGGACTGTAACATTTTTGTTATAGTAAATGATTTTCGAAAAGAAATATTAAATATAGTTAGTTGAATCCCTGTACTAGTATTTTTGGGTTGTTGTAACGATGTTTTATGCAACATTCGTTTTGACCCAAATAACATATGTTTTGAAGGATGTTTTCCTTAAAAAGATTTGCATATATACTTAATCATCAATTTAAGTATATGAAATATTTTCTAAGCGTTGAAAATAAAATGATTTGTGAATTCACTTATTATTAAAATAAGTAATGAAATTGTTTTCCAAATATCCAATAAGTGAAATGGTTTTGAATATTATCCTTTTAAAGATATTTTGAAGTGAATAATTGGAAAGTGATTTGATTTATAAACGATTAATAAAATCAGGCACAGTGACTACTTATGTGCTAGATTTTGTTTGTTGCTTTGATAGTTAAACAATTGACTATCAAATTTGGCCATTTTAGTTTCTCAACTTGATGTAGAAACTAATTAGTTGTACACTTAGTACGTAATTGACTGTGTAGGCTCGATTATCGTTTGTGTTGAGAATGTTGATTCGGGTAGTGCGGAGTGATTACTCCAATCTATCGAGCTTCCTTCTTGGCCGAAGGATAGCAAGTTGAAAGTTGGAGACGTGATAAGTCTATGAGACTTGGTTTCTATGTGAGGTTGAGAAATGCTTTTGCGTTGTTGGTGCGAAGAGACCGGGATCAGATTTATCTGAAAACCACTTCGGACCAACATATATGCGATGATTATGCAGGTTGGTCGATGATATTGATATTTAGGATTTTCACAGTGAAGGACTGCTTGTTGATCATTTGGGGTTAAAATCCCAATATACATATAGTAGCAGTAGTCTCTTCGTTATGAAATATCTGTTGCAAGGGTGGTCGTTACTAATCCTATAGGATGTGGTAGGAGAGTACCTTCGGTTTGTCCTGATCCTGGACAACTTTTATGGATGAGTGTCTGACATTGCATTTCTAAGATTACGTACATTGGTTTTTACAAACGTACATCCTGTGGTGGCGGAGAAGGCAACTTCTTTTAGCTTAACACCCTCCTTGAGACATACGAGCTCAAGGGCCGTATTTTTATGGAAGGCAATTAGTAGTCAACGGGAATGGCAATGTGGCATTCAAAGATGATGATGATGATATGTGATATGTGAAAGGTAATCGATACCTCTTTAAGCCTCACTCCCCAGAAAATGACTGAAACAGGGATAAAAGCAGCAAGGCTAAGTGGGTCGCTCCCATTAGGAGATGTCATCACTCTTCTAGATGTATCTTTACACGCTATGACGTCATGTATCTGATTGTTATTGATGTATGCTTGTGGCCATGGATTTTGGTCGGTAACGACCGAAGTGATGACATATTCGGTACTATCCAGGAAGGGGTAGGCCGGTCTTGTGTTGGTTTAGGGGCTGAGCATCTTGACCCTAGGTACATCCCTCTAGAGGTGTACCAAATTTGGTTCAGAAATGTAGTCCCTTCACCTAGTCATTTGTATGGAAACCCAAAATCCACTACGTGCCTGCCATTTTGTTTGTAGAGCCTAGTATTGCTGGAATTTAATAATGTAACAATTTCAGCTATGTTGATTATTATTTTTATAATAGACACTATTATAATATAACATGATTTGATATGAAAGGTTTTGGTTATCGTAAGGGAAAAACCCGTCTATGTTTATGTATGGACGTGGTCTTACGAGATACCTTTTGTTTTGATAAAGGAAAAGTTTTGGTAACTTTATAAATTCAGTGGAGGTGTGTTTTTCTCACGCTGGTTTACCATACTGATCCAGGCGTTCTTCCCTTTCAATGCTCGGGTCAGACCGAGTATATTTACAGGTTCAGATTTGGTGCTTTTGGAGCTTCAACAGGCGAGCTAGAGATCTTCATGTTGTATACATGTATCTGTTTATTTTTTCGCTGCTTTGCATTGTTATTGTTGTAAATTATCAGCATTTCCGAGGACAGGTTATTATAAATATCCAAGCTGATGATTACTTGTGTACTCTGATATTGATTTATGTATATTACATTTTCTCTTTGTAAAGATTATAGATCTATATTTTATGTTATTCCACTGCGATGTGAGATTCTGTATTGTTTTGGTTCCGCTTCTCTCTTCTTCTTCTCTTCTCTTCTTCTTTCTTCTCTCTTTCTTCTCACCCTATCTTTTCTTTCTCATGATCATATGCAATTCTGTTCACTCTAGGTCAACAGGCGTGGTTTGTTGTCAGTTCAGAAGGTACGGATTTGCGGGTCGTCACATATGGACTAGGAAGAAACCACACCTTAATCATCTTAAGGTTTGAGGTTGTTCGGCTTAAGTTATGAACATAAATCTAGGAAGTTAGAAGCAAGATCGGTCTTGTGTAAGTTCATAAGGTATCTAAGAAATTCTCATGGATACATATATTGTCATACCAAGGAAAAAATGATTTTTGTTTCTTAACATACCCTCTTTTTAGAAAAGGAATTTCATTCATGGGAAATTAATTGCAATACAATAGACTTGGATGAGATCCAAAAAACTTTCATGGAGACTAAATACATGCACAGTAATTCAACACTCATAGAAAATACAAAGCCTATTAGAATTTCTCATAGGGAAAGGAAGTGAGATACTATGGGTTCCTCATTGATCGCGAGAACGTGGATTGTGTTATTCAAGACGCTTATCCCCTAACGCACCGACAGGCCTTTAGGAGTAAAAACTCCACCTTATGGCTTAAGGCAATGATATCTGAAATGGATTCCATGATATCTGAAACAGATATATGAAATTTCCAATCTAAAATATTAAAATTAAGATAATTTTGATTACGGATAAGTATAGAATCAAATTTTGATGTTGGATAATTTTTTGTTTGTAAAAAGGAAGGTGAAATCAATTAAAATATCACCTTCTCTTTCCTCTTAAATCCTGTTTTGATTAAATTTGGATCGAACACATATTTTTCTCCATCTTCTCTTAAACATTAAGAATTCACTACTTTGAGGATATCTGTTTTATTACATTGATTTTTTTATATATATATGTGTGTGTGTGTGTGTGCGCGCGCGCACGCGCGTGTGCGGCAATAGAGTATCACACATATGTATACATATGTCTAAACTCTCTCTCTATATATATATATGGCACTATAAATATCTATATACAAATAATATACACATGTTATAGTATATTTAAACATACACACTCACACACACACACATACATACATATATATTTAGACGTTTATATTTCTGATATTCGTATGAAATTGTCATATGCATATGTAAATATAATACACACAAATATGTTTATACTTCATTGTACTATCTTGTCATGTTGTTGAATATACACATGATATATTCGAAAGAACATTTAATTAAAGTAATTAATATGATTAATTAATAAATATAAAATGATTTTAAATAAAAATATGACTTTATTTGATAAATGGATTAGATCTATTGCTAGTTAATGGCCTATTAAGATCCAAATAAGGGCTTATTTTTAAATTTACCCATTGCGCCCGTCATGAAACAGACCGGTTCCAACAGCGCATCTTGAGATTCAAATCCCATCGACCCTCAAATTCGATAGCCAGAAATCTTCACTACATGAAGATTGCATCACCTCTCTAAGGTGCTCCAATCAAGAGTTTGTGCTCCGTTACGTTTTGAGACCCATCTAGTTTAATTAACATGTTAATAAGTAATATACGACACACGGTACCATCATGTGTTGTTGATCGTTTGCCAGCATGAGTAGGTTTTTCACACAGAGTGCTTCCATACACCATACAAAAGATTTAGGATACACATACTACATATGACTTAAATACCGCCCATAGTTAATGTACATAATCCGATGGGTCGACACATGTCAATGTTCGTTGGATGTTATACATCAACCACACATAGGGACTAGACACTCATACACTTAAGTATATAATTTTTTTAAAAAGAGATTACCTAACCATGCTCGTGATACAATATTTCAGTTTAGTTATGGAACCCAATAAATGCTCACTGCATATCGCTATAGCTGCAGCAACAACTTCCACTTCCATCGCCAATGGAGGCTTCTAGCTCGGCCTCAGCTTCCACTCCAACCACAGCTGGTCCATTTAGCACTCGTCGATCTCATTGGCCTTCAATCAATGTGGACCTACTTATGATCATTGTGGAGCCATATAGGGAGATTCCTCCGGATGCTAACCTAGAAAAGGTTACAATCTAAGAAAAATCCACCAAACTCCCTTGCTTCCCACTTATCCGCTGTTGAATTCCAAATAATTTGCAACATGCATGTGATTCCTTAGGATGAAGTTAGGCTCCCTTTGCCGCATGAATGGGCCCACAATTTTTCTACTAGTTATACAGGAAGTAACTAGTGCATGTGCTTAACCAGAGAGGCACTCCTTTCTATCAATTTCTTCGCCACATCTTGCAGTCAATAAGGCTCGCCCCTTCACAACTACATCCCAATGCTTATACAGTTCCCCTGAGCCTATTTGTGATATTTTTTCGACATCTAAGTAGGGAGCCATCATTTTCTTATATTCGATAACTCACTACTTTAAGCGTCGTTCTTCCAATCCTTTACTTACATTCTTTGAAGCATTTAGAGACTGTAAAGATGTAATCATCCTCCATAATAAACACAGCTACTTTGAAGACAAATACTTCTTCGTACATTGTTATGTTGCCTTCAATGAAAAGTGGCTCTTCGGATGTAAGTCCTGCATCTTTTACTCCAACTATCCCCACATTTGGATTTGCTTCATTCAGATTATTAATCCATTTCTTCTTCCTTGCATTTATCCCTTCGAGAATTGACAATGACAATTTGAGGCGAATGGTCCCAAAACACCAAGCCATTTCCAAAAATAAGCATAGCATAACCCATCTCATAACTGATCTACGTCTTCTCCATTTTCCCCTCTTTTACAATGATCGTAGAGTTTACTTTAAGCTTACTGCACCTGGTGCTCCACATGCAACTCCACAGTCTAAGGTTCCTTCTCTAGCTCCTACACACCTTTGGGTTATCAACGATCGCAAAGAAGGAGAATTCTATGGTATTGAGTCCGAAGAAGAAGAAGAAGAAGAAGGCGAATATTAGGAAGAAGAGGAGGAGGGTCAAGATGAATTTAAAAGACAAAGAAGGATTCAACGAAGAATCCGCCCGGAGAATGCCAAAAAAGGTACATCCACCTCTTCTCCCGGTTCAAACGCTTAAGGCGAGGGCTCTTTGTAGCAACTCCTGGTTTGACTCATAGTCACATGGAGGAAGCAACCCTCGTCCACCAAGATGATGAAGTCACTGGCTCTTCCATCGAGTCTAGACTTGAAGATCTCTAAGGCCTTAATTTCAATGATATCGAAGTTGATGAAATATTGTGTGATTGGACCAACACCGGTATTCTTCCATTCCAGGGTGTAACCCCTCCCCCGCATGTTCTGATCAAGCATGATCCATAGGCTAAATAGGGCTATGTTGCACCTACAAAATTTAGGAACATGCTCACTTGCCCTTTACATGTTTTCTGCCTCCAATCTTCATTAATAACTCTTGCTCCCTTTCTGTTTCAAGTACAATGGGTAAATACGACTACTTTGAAGATCTTGTTCAGAAATCAATCCGAAATGTGCACATCACTAAACCTCACAACTGTATAGTTAAAGCCCCCTAAAGCCTAACCAAATCTCCGTTATAGCACATAATGCTTTTCGACCACTACGCTTTTACAATTTAGCGCTATTAAATAGTAGATCCATTTTAAACCCCGCTATTTTCCACTACACCCGCTAAATCAATACTTTATAGCACCCGCTTTAGCAGCATCAGTATAAAAAGGTTAATTTGACTAGTTCTCTTTAAACCAAATCAATAAAATTTGGGTAAAGATCTAATTTTAAGGCATAAGTGCTAAATATAAGTTATAAATCTATCGTAGTCACCAAATTTGGACTGTATAAATCTTGATATTCTTCGATTTTATTATATAAGATTAAAAAAATTTCTATTTCTTATACAAATGATGTTAGAACGAGAATGAATTAACTTTAAATATTTGGTTTTATATCTAATGAAGATGTTTGCACGTTTACCTTTTTCCACTATATTCTCGCTTTATCCTCACTGTAACCTTTGCACCTCCACTACTATAAAACCGCTAAGTGCATTAATTGCATAGCCCTACAGGCGTCGTGATTATAGGATTGTAAATATACCCCATAAAGGGGTTAAAAATGTTTCATGGATAAACTGATTAAAATAAAGTGTGGAAACGTAAAATGCGAAAAGTAATGAATACATAGATTTATCCAGCTCCAGCCACTACCCCATAGTGATTACTACTGTCCAAAAGATTACTACTAGAATTAAATAATTGACCACTTAAAAACTCATAAACTTGCGACACTTCCTTAAAATGACTTCTAATCTTATACTTATTAACTCTGCCTCGACTTTATCCTCAAGTTGAAAATTCCTGCACTATAGATCATGTGGCTCAATGGTAGAAAAGAAATTCTAGGGTTCAAAGTTTAAAAAAAAATACAAAATAATTAAATAAACTACACCTAATACACAAATAATATGCAATGCAAAATGTAAAAATTTAAGGCGCTAAGGAGTAAGTCTCTCTCTTCATTTTGTAATGATAAGGCAGCTCGATCTGGATGTGCTTACACTGAAGTGATGTTGCTTTTCAGGTCATCGTTTGGTTTGAAGGTGGAGCTCACTGCCTTGCATCAATCTCGAGCCACCCACTGCCTTGAACTTACCTTATAAACTCGCCTGAACGTGATGTCTGAACGAAGCCGTAATTCTTGCTGTCGATTTTTCCTGTTGCTTGATGTGTTTCATGACCGTGACTTCTTTGCATGTCTTTTACAACTTCTATAAGATTTGATAAGTCATAACCCTGAGATGGATGTTCAGATCTGTAAATGCCACTTTCCGCATTGTTTCTCGTCACGTTCTATGCTGGGGAAGCTCATTGGAGATTGCCAAGATGGAGACTTAGATGTGTGTAGCTTGTTGATGGTTGTTGCGTTATTGTTTGATAAGTGCATGTTGTTTATGTGTTGTTTCTATGAGTTGATGATGATTAAGTATGTTGGGTATCTGATTAAGAATTCTTTGTGAAGCAATGGGATAATCTAAGTGGAGCATTTGAGCGGATAATCTGAGCGGAGCATGTCGGTGAAGGGAATATGCTTTGTGTGCTGCATGCGGAGAATCTTAACGGGGTATTTGAAATGTCTGTTTTAAAATAAAATTGATTTATATTTAATTAATTATTTGTTTTTTAATGAATAACATGTATCAATAATATAAAAAATTAATTAATTATTAATTAATTAAATTTTAAAATGTTCAGATTCAGTTCAAACTAACTGCATAATGTAGAGGTTGTTGACATGATCACAAAGCAAAAAAACGTATCTCATTTGCACAAGTTATTAATTTTAGAAACTTATAAAATTTTAAATTTAACTGATCTAATTATATTAAACAGACCAAACGCACTGAAATCTCCTATTTTCAAAATGGGCCATTTGGCAGGTTACAGCGTCAGACGCATACGAAATGGGAACGGACCATTACAGGAAACAAGAGAGTGCAGAATGAACCCTAAGTTTTTCTATTGCATTGCTGAGGTTTTGGGTGGAGGTGATACACTGATACACACTGTGTCATATATAGAATGATTGGCTTACCATTAGTCTTTGAAGTCAAATGATCAGATGATTGTTTCGATATGGTTTTAGTCATGTTATAAGAAATGATTTTTTAATCCGACGATTAAAAACGTGAGTTTTGATATGGTTTATATAGGTTTTGTATAAAGATATAATGGGAGTGTTAGAAGAATATCATAAAAGAGAAAAATATAAGATTTTGAATGGAAACGTATTTTGTACTTTGAATTTGTCCTTGGGAATATATTGTACTTGTAAGTTGTTTTAAATAAAGGAAAAAGTAGTGTATTGTTGTAGTCTTTTGATTTTTGAATAGAATGAAATATATATTGTGTTTGTCTTTGGCAATGGAAGAAAATAGTTTGTTTTGACTGTTTGATCGATGTTTTACTTGATTCTTTCTAATTAAGCATTTCATATTACATTTGTCCTCGAAATCTATAAACACTTAATAAAAATACTAGTATAAAATATTTGGCATATATATTCATCAAATAAAATCATCGATAAAATTGATTATATCGTATATTAAATACAAATATATGTTGGTTATCACCAAACAAAAAAATCATCGATTTTCATACTCCACAATCTTTCTTCCAATGAATAACAAACCTTGAAGTTGAGATTTAAAGAATTATAGCATGAATTTGTTGAGTGTGTATTCAGAAGTAAATATTCTATCACCGTGTCTCAATATACTACATACCCCCTATGTAATGACCCGTAATTTTCTATAATTAAAAATAGTTAATTTAATAAGGTTTTGTGACTTAATGTTGGAAGAAATAAAATTTTATGATTAAATAATAAGAATGTACTTGGGATAAAATGTAATAGTATTAATTTAAGGTAATTGATGGCTGCCTTAAATGAAATTCCAATTAATTGAAAGGTTAAAAGGTTACAATTGGTTATAGAATGTAAATTTATTGTAATAATGTGTATTAACTTATAATTGAATTTAAAGAGTAATTGATAATTTAAATGTTGTATCAATTAATGGAATAGTAAGTAATAAATTGTAATTGAATAAAATTAGTATTGTGTTAATAACTATAACATTTGTGTGTAGATAACAAGCATAAAGAATTTGATTAAATATAGAAATGGTGACAATTGTTATTCGTTACTAATTTATTTAATCAATTGCAATTAAATGTAATTTAATGTTATGTTAATGTGAGTTAAGACAATAACTGTAAATTGTGAATGTAATAAAATGTATAGAAATGTTAAGTATATTTACAAGGCAATAATTGATGTAAATAAAAGAGTGAAACCAAGGTAGACTAATTTATTGGGATTTTAAATTATAATTAATGTGTAAATTGACAAAAATTCAAATATAATTTAAATGCTGCAACTAGTATGGAAAAGGGTGATAATTGTAGCATATTAGTGTAATAGAATATAAAACAATGTTAACTATGTCTATAGAGTAAATAAGTGATTGAATAAAAAGATAGAAAACAAATTTTATCAATTTATTGGAATTAAATTATAATTGATTGAATTTAATTTAGTTGAAACCGAACACTGTAATTAGTGTGATATTTAACACTGGATTGATTTGTGAATTTGCTTTAAGTTATTATAAATATCTAAGTAATCAAAAATGATGAAATTTGTTGGTTTATAAATATTGAAATTAAAAGTGATTAATTAATTTAATATTAATTTATTTAATTAATGTGGAAATAGCCGTTTTGGCCACTATCTCGGATTTCGACGAAACCTGTTTCATCGGATCCGTAACAGTGAATTATTATAAGATTTCAAGTTTCGTATCGATCGGAACTGTCGTTTGACCGTACAGGCTTGAAACGTGTAGAAATCAATTTAATTGAAATCAATTTGGAATAAACTAATTTTCAAGCTAACTTCTTCATACGATGGAATTAGGACTTGACACCTGTTCCATCCAATTTAAAGTTATCGAAAACATCTATTTTGATATATGGGATGACCCACTTTCGTTTCGGAGGCAGAACAAGCTTTTTGAGTGGCATTTGTCGTTTCAAATCTATTTGGATGTTCATTCATTTCTTATCGGGCTTTGTTAGTATATATATTTCTGTCCAAACCCTAGCAGCCTTTTTATTCCTCAGTACTGTGCGTACAATTTCATCTGTTTACTTCTCCTCCTCAATGGCAGAAACATATTCAATCTCAAACACGGTTCAAATTTCAAAATCAAACTCCTCCAAACCCTATCATATTATATATCGATTTGAAGCTCTCGACGAGCGCAAGTCAAATCTACAGTCTTTTTTCAATTTGGGTTTCGGTGTGGCCAGAATTGGATGATGAAGTCTCGACCATTCGTCGTGTCTTGATCGACTTTGTCTGATCGTCGAATCAAAGGTACTGGGCTGTGGAGGTGGTCGAGGGGAATGCATCGGTGGTGTTTGTTCGGTCATGTGATGGTTGGATCGATCGATTTAATACGATTAGGGTTTAACCCTAGGCGGCGGCGCGACACCTTGGGGAGGCTGGAAGGCTCGAGGTGGGGCCTGTAGGTGCGGCTCATCGTGGGCAAGACGATGGTGGCGGTGGCTTGGCGAATGGTGGTCGGAGGATGGCGTATGCGATGGTCAAAGTTCGACGTTGATGGGTATCTCGGTCGAGCGCGAGTGAACGAGGAAGAGACGAGGTGACGCAGCGAAGGTGACGTGTAAATTAATTATTTTATTTGTTTTAAAATTTAATCGTATAACTTCTAACTGATATAACTTTTGCATACGAGGTCCGATTCACGCGCAGTTTGTTCCACTGGGATCGTATCGAAATTTTGGACATTTTGACACTAGTTTGGGCAAATTATGAGACTGTTCAATTTTGAGCCATATTTTGGATTTCAAATCGATTTGAAATTCAAAGGTGAGTGTTTTAACCCACCCACAATTACTAAACTATCTTATGTTAGTTAAATTTAATTTATGATGTGATTAGAAATTTATTGATTGATGTTTGGTATGTTTAAATTACCATTCTAGTTAAATTTGACTCTTATTGCTTTTAATCATCGTTTAATTTAATATTGAATTTCAATTGTCAATTTAATACCTGTTATTGATTATCAGTTATCTATTAATGTTTATCGATCGATTTGGATGATGATTATGATGGATGTTTGATTGTTGATATTGGACGACTGGATGTTGTATTTTATATTGTTATAACACTGCAGTTCCCTATGGGTTGAAATGATACATACCCGAATGATCTATAGATTAAGGAAAAATCATTTTCGGTTGAAATGATAGACTCGAGCGATTTTATGGATTTTATTTAATTCGGGATAGCGGTTTGAAATGATATATAACCGTAAAATTTTAAATTGAGGATTGAAATGATCAATATCCGTATCACTTGACCCTAAGGTAGAAAATTATATACGAACACCGGATTGGTTAAATTAAATGATTTTTGAATCTTTAAATTTTGAATTCAGTTAACTGATATTTTGAAATAGAAATTGATTTATATAAACTGAATTATTTTCGATAATCCAAGTGTTAATGCTGAAATTGGAATTGATTTAATGAATTGTTCAAAGGATTTAAATTGGAATTTCAAAGTTGAAGTGGAATTTATCGGAATTGAGTTAATGAAATGTTTGGGTATAACTTTGAAATCTATTTTAAACTATTTTAATTTATTTAACTATTTTAATTTATTTAACTATTTAAATCAATTTTAAACTATTTTAATTTATTTTAATCTATTATAACCTATTTAATCCAATTTAATCTATTTACATATTTTAAACTAATTAAATTTATTTAATCAATTTTAAATCTATTTAGTATAATTTAAAATTTATTTAATCTATGTTAATCTATTTAATATAATTTAAAATTTATTTAATCTATTTTAAATCTATTTAATATAATTTAAAATTTAATTAATCTATTTTAAATCTATTTAACATAATTTAAATCTATTTAATCTATTTTAAACCTATTTAAATCATTTTAAATCTAATTAAATCAAATTTAAATCTCTTTAAACTATTCTTACTATTTAAAATATTTTAAATCTATTTTAAACTATTTTTAAAACTATTTATGACTACCTAAACTATTTTCTAAAATTTCAGACCATGTAAAGTTAAAGTATTTATATTTAAATCCTTGATGATGATATAACCAGAGTTGGAATTTGGAAATTTGAGTAAATATGATTTGGAAGTGAATGTGATTTTAAAAGTGAATATGATTTGAAAATGATATGGTTTTGAGAATATGATATTTTGATATCAATTGTAAATTGACTTTTTGAAATGTAAAAGAACCATCCGATGTAAAATAAGCGTTTGGTTGTTAAAGAGACCGGGATCGGATATTATCATACTCTCTGCCAGTACAGAAAACCACTTTAACAACTGTGTACGTGGTGGAGATTCCAGAAATGAAGTAGGATGGTTTGGCGAACGATTCTATATGAGGTATTTACGTGACCCTAACTCCCGTGAGTCAGCTTGATGTGGCTAAAATAGGAGCTATGCCGGGCCAATTGAGGTCATTCCTCCTATCGGACACATTTCTTCGATACCATTTTATTGCTTTATGATTGATTTGGTGGCCACCCCTTGATTTTGATTTAGGAGTGTGTTTCGAGGTGGACGGTAGTAGCTGCTATGCGTTACCACCAGTCCGGATCCGCAATTGGTATATCTACCCTGGGCATTGCCTCGAGTGCCTTGTCACATGCCTTATCACGCCTTCTACGAGTTTGATTTGTACCATACCTATGGAGTGCCCTTTGATAGCCCTCCAGTTTACGGAGGAATTACGGTACTATATAGACTATGAGAATATATAAAAATGTGTTAAGGGGGATATGGGTAATGCCTTAATGCTATTTTAATACTTTACTTTACCGTAGACACTATTATAATAGCGTATTGTACTACATAGTAGATAGTTTAACGGATCCTTAGAAGATGGAAATCTCGAACATCTCTTAAGTTATTGCACTCACGTTAGACACTGGATAGGAGAGGTCAAACCCCGTAAACATCTCTGACGCCGTTACACTCATATTTATTTACTGTTGATTTAACTTACATAAGATCTTTTAGTTCTGACTCGAGTGTTTTGTCTTTTCAATTCGCTCGGGTCAGTCTGAGCTTTTCAGTTTTATCGAAGACTGCTTTTGGAGGACGAAGACGGAGATTTAGTGCTATTATTACTTATTATATTTATTCCACTATATCATATTGTTCCGCTGCATTATTTATTTATTCCTAGTGTATGTAACTCTGATCTATATTGTAAAAGCGTAATCAAATGTTATTTGTAAACAGCTTCATGAACTATTTATTTGATTATTATATTATCATCCCGCTGCGAGATTCTGTATTTGTTTTTATTTTCTTTCTTGCTTTGCTTTTTCTTATTTACCCCATAACAATCTGCCATTTTGAATCGTTTGAGTCTGACGTGTGTGTCTGCTTAAAAAGTCCAAAATGGCGGGTCGTTACACCCTATATATGTGCACCCCCTACATGTGTGGCTTATATGTTCAAATATGAAATATTTGATTAACAATATTTTTAAAGCATACTCAATGAATCCATTACCGTCAAAACTTAACATCTCTCCCCCTTTTGTTGTCATCAGAAGTATAAATGTCAAATTAATATTATGAGAAAGTGAGTAAAGCATTATGAAGCATGATTAAATAGTAACAACAAATACACAATGAATAATCAAACACAAATTATATTAACTATTATTGGTCAAACAAATATCCCGTAAGAATGAGGGGTGAAAATAAATAAATATTTTTATGTAGTGTGGTTCAAATGACACAACCCGTAATATATACCATACTTAAGTAGCATGATCGTGACTTATTATAAATGTGGCCAAGACACTTCCATCCATGCATTATCGCAAGGTCTTTTAGATGAGAATGATGTGACTTGATTATTTTAATTTGAGTAATTTATCCCAAACCCATCGTAGATAAAAACCATCCTTACATGCATTGCCACGAGGTCTCTTAGATGAGAGTGGACATTACTTGATAAACTAACACAACTATGTTTTCAAGCATGTCGGAGAGGCTTAGGGAGCCCGTTATATTTTAATTTTATGCGTTTATATTTAGAAATTTTGTTCAATCATTTTTTTAGGTTATGTCAATATAGGCAACACGTTTAGAAAATGAGAAGCAGCCGTGGTACAAAATAAAATAAAATGAATTGATGGAATAGGAATGTCAAGTGGAAGATTCAAAGATGATCTAGGATATATATAATCAAAAGACATTATAGTGTTATTATTTAATTGAGAACATAATGCAATATCCTTAATCAACTATATAATTAACAAATATATTTTTGATAATCCCAATAAGTTCGATTCATCAGAATCGAAGTAAAAGCAATTTTATTAAAAGTACTTTAAGAATATTTTTAATTTTATATTATAATTTCGAACATAGTAAGGAAATGAAATTAGAAATTCATTTGGGTAAAAAGGAGCATATCGCCAAAGTTTGCATAGTAATACAGAAAGACACTAACGATTGATTAAAAAAATCACCACAATGATTTTATTTCAAAAATTTCATATTCAAATGCTCATGTCAAATATTCGATATCAAATTTTTTATGGTAAAAATTTCATAATTTGAATAAAAATGAAGAGAAAATGATAAAAGTAAAAATTCTAATAAAGTAAAAATAACTTTTTATATTTTTCAAACATATTTTTGATTTTTTTTAAATAAAAGAATAATAGAAATCAAATTAAAAATTTAAAAGTAAAAGCAAGCTCTCCATATTTATCAATAATGTGTATAAGAAAATGCATGGATGTCATGAACGTATTTTCCAGTCAACACCGATACTATATGATACCACTTGTAAGTCATACCACCTGTACTCTCTACATGCATGTAATGAGGTACATTAATACTACTTGAAGGTCCTGACAAGGAATTTAAGCATGTTGATGACATTTAAAGGTCCAGCAAGCAAATATTTTGCTTCTCCACTGAAAATTTCTAAATTCTATCAATCCATCATCAAACTCTTGCACATCATACTCCACAAAGTTGTTTGAATGGAATTTCGCATTAGAATTTCTATAGATGGTCAACTACATCAAAATTAAGCATAAAAATCTCAAAGATGTGGTTTGTTAATGGTTAGATAAGTCATAAATCAAAATCATGTCATATGCAAAAAGATTCACATGTGCATGTATATCTCAAATATCACAATTCTATTAACACTGACCATTGCTATTAGAAATATTGATCGGTTTTGTTATCACTATTTGAAAATTTCAAATCCATAATTTGATTCAGCATAAAACATGAAAGTTCATATATTCCTGTTAGATAATCAAGAAAATTTCTTTCAAGTCAAATGTTGAATAAATCAAAAGTTATGCATAAATTACTACAACGTGTTACACAAAATCTGAGATAGATTTCAAAAGATGTTATGACAAGATTGCAATTTTAAGGGAACTTCTAATATGAATCAGCAAAAACTCTAAATAAGAAAGTTTTTAAAATTTTTGTTTTCTTTCTAGTACATAAAGAATTTTGTAATTCGGAGTAGATGAGTTCAAGTTATGGTAAAAATACTATAGCTACATCAAAATAATTCTGAAATGGTTATTAAGTATACTAATAACTAATTACATTTGTTGAACATATATACGATCGAAATAAGGGAAAGTCCAAAACATCAAAGTTGTACCATTTTCAGTAAATTTTCAAACACATATTGACTTGCATAAATAAGAGTATTATAGCTCAAATTATAGTCAAATTCCAATAGTACATTATAATAAATCTTAATTAGTGTTTAGCAAATGTACTTAGCTGTTCACCAGTCTTGAAGGTTTTACCATTTCAATTGTAGAGACATAAAATATAAAAGTTATAGTATTTAATATTTAGTATCTAACCTTCTTAGAAGTTCCCAATTTTTGATTCCAAAGTTTAACTTATGACCATATTACATCATCATTATTAAAAGGTTCTGAAATGACAATCAAGCTTAGTGCTATATTAATTGTAGTTTTTCAAGAATCGTTGTATTAAGTCATGTAAGATTCAAAACATAAAGGTTGTAGAAATACATGTCATGTTCCAAACCCATTTGAAAAAATTTCATTTCACTAAGTAAAAGATATGACTAAATACTGCAAACCAGCATCAAGTTTTTAGAATTATAGCCAACTTTCAATAATCCACGAAGAAAGATTCAAAGTTCAGAAATCATTACCTCATGCTTACCTATATTGGTATACTCGACCTTACAGTCATTGTTAAAGAAAAAATATTCTTTTATTTAAATTTCTAAGTCTAAGAAACTTTATAATGTCTATCAATAAAAAATAGGAACACTTTCTAATCTAGTTTGGTCTTTGTTGTTTTTAGCCTATCTTTGTACCTGCAAGTTAGTGGAAGTATGTTGGCAATGACGGGGTATAGGTCCACTACTATTCTTGTTCAAAATTTTGATACCCAAACTAGTTTATACAAATTCCCGTGAATGTCGACAAAAGTCTCTTTAGGAACCCAGATTCGTAACTTTCCTATTTTTGTTCCTATATTGACAAGTAGTATGAGAATGTCCACTTTTGTCACATTTTGGAAACACATTTCTCCCTTTAGCCATATCTTTTATCTTTTTATCAGATTTAACAACTTTTCCATATTATAGTCCCTTTTGATTATTTGAAAATAGTTGACAATTTAATAACATGTTATGATTTTTCGTCCATAGAAAATTTATTTATAGTGAACTCAAGATCACGAACTTTGTATTTAGGAAAATCATTTTCATTCACTAGTGTTAGACAACGACCAATGAAATTTTCTCTCTTTTGGATTTCATTTTCTTTAAGACTACATTTTCTTTTTCAACTTCTTTCATTTTGATCATAATTTCATCCATCTCTCTTTAAATGATTGACTTTTCTCTAATTCACAATTTTCTACGTTTGAGATTTTCAGTTTATTTTACCGAAGTTTGATTTTAAATAAATCATCTCAATTATGTCTTTGTGTAAAGTCGTAAGTTTTTCACTTTCAACATTTTTATACTTCTTGAGTTTCTTAATTTCTATTTCTAACCCATTATTTTTGTGAATTAGCTCAGTTTTGTCATTTGTAAATTTCCGCTTTCGTTTTGAGGCACTTAACTTATATTTGAAAATAGTCATTTCCTTTTTAAAATGGCACATTTTTGACATCCAATATTCTAAAATATTCGAGCTATTTTTCTAAAAATTACTTTTATGAAGTAAGTCAACATTCTCTTTGTTAAGAATAACGTTATCCTTTCTAGGTGATCAAAAATTATCATTAAAGCCAAACTTTTATTTTTCTTTAAAAATTTCAAGTTTAGTTTCTAACTTATGATTTATATGAAGTAGTTCGGTCTTTTCAGATTTTTAATCTTTTGTTCTATAGGTTAAGGCTACATATACTTCTAATCAACTCATGACACAACAAAAGTAAATCTCCACATGAATAATTTTTCAGTTCACTTACCTCATCGTAACTGTTGCTCTTGATTGAGTTTCCCATCAAACATAGATTTGCTTCACCTTCATCATTCTCGGTTTCTTCTTCTCTGTCTTCACCATCCCAAGTTGTTGCAAATTATCTTCTCTTCTTCTTCTTTCCCTTGTCAAGTTGATTTAGTGGGAAATTTATCTTGACATGATCTGGTTTATTACATTTGTAGAAAATAATATTCTCATCCAAATCATCTAAAATTTTAACAGGATTTGACTTCGAGTATTTCGATTTGTCGTATTTTTTCCACATTTTATGGTCCAAGTTTCCATGCCTTTCATCAACGTTGCCAACCCCATAATAAAATCATTTTCGTCCTCGCCGTCTACCGAACTTTTTAAGGCAATTGATTATTTCTTTTCTGTACTATCATGCTCTTCTCTAGCTTTGAGCTACATCTCATTAGTCATTAGTTTTCTTATCAATTCATCCATACTTTTCTTACTCAAATCTTTTGATTCCTTTATAGCTATCACTTTTTCCTTGAAATTCCTTGGGATATTCTTAGAAAATTTTATGGATCAACTCTATGTTGGAATAGACTTTTCCCAAAGCTCTAGAATTGTAGGCCAAGGTTGAAAAGCATTCGTACATATCAAGAGCACATATAAGAGAAATAGTAGCTTTAACGTTTAATGTACAAAGTTTCCTGTCATTTTCCTCCCATTTATCTATAGGTTTAGGAAGTTCTCATCCATTTACATTCATAATAGGTGCATTGTAATCAGTTTTAACTATATCACAAACTTCAAAGTCAATTGATACGTAACAAATTTTCATCCTTGCTTTCCAACATGCAAAATTGTTCCCATTAAACAATTATGGCCTTGTTATGGAATGGCCCTCGGAAAAAGGATTACTAGAATCATAAATGTCTAAATGTTTCTCCTAGTAATCTTGCTTTGATAACACTTATAGGATCGTAAATATACCATAAAAGGGGGTGAATAGGGTATTAAAAATATTTCGTAGATAAATAGGTTAAAATAAAGTGAAAAAATGTAAAATGTAATGAACGTACAAATATACCCATCTTTGACCACTACCCTGTAGTGTCTACTGCTGTAGCAACTCGCCATCTATGACGTCCAGATCCACATTTAAAAATGGCAGTGGCATCGTGGATTCCATCAATGGCAGATCGTTTTAAGTTAATATATAAAACAGATCACAGGGCTATCTATAATAACCTATGCTTTTGGAGACTTATATTGGAAGAAATAAAATGTAATAGTAATCAATAATACAATCCTAGAAAAATAAAACAATACGGTACTAAATAAATCCAACTCCAACATCTCTCTACTGGTAACAGACATAGTATAATGTTTGGGACTAAATGAAATATGACAGTAGATAACTAATAAATAAATCCATGTCTCCATCATACCATCGCCTCTAAGTCACCACCGGTCCTCTCTATCGATCTATCAGAGTATAACTAAAAAGAAGAAAATCATAGAGGGGGTCAAACATATGTCTAGTGAGTGAAACACATCATACAAGTGTATAATACTAGTAAGCTACTAAAACAACATTTATCCTCAAAAACCATACCTTAACCTGATAGGTTAGCTAAACATAATATAATACCATAGTGACATCATATGCTAAGGTCTTACGATAATCTATCCTAAGTCTAGTTATATGCATACTATATGTTTATATGTGTGTGTATACATATGTATATGTGTGTGTATGTGTATGTGTCTAAACTACAAATATGCACGGGTCATTGTATCATGCAATATTGAATTTATAAATAAATATTAATTTTTTTTCGAATGTCATATTGTATAATGTTTAGTTAAATGAAATGCGGTTGTTTCTAAAATATTTGAAAACCGTATCTACCTAATGCATGGAAGCATGAAGTTTCAAAATGATGTGAAATTTGACACCCTTTAAAAGTTTATCTTCAAGCTTGGTTTTCAAAATAAATTTTCAAATAGTTTGAGTCAAGTGTAATGAAATATGGCCACTTTGTAATAGTAAAGTTATAACTATAACATCCTGATTTTTTGACCCCCGAATGTCGACACTAATACATCCACGGTATTCACGTGCCTACCACCCAAGCACCGAAAAGACGAATTGCTAGGTAAAATAAAAAGATAAAGAAATAGAAAAAGAAAGAAGTGGACACATCATTAGAGTCTCATTAGCAGAACGATAATACAAACATTAAAAGAACAGTACAAAGGGTTACTCTGATACAGAAATTTTGAAGTTACAAAACCAAAGTACTATCATCAGCCTGGAAAGTTATTACTGCATGTCCTTACAAATGCCGGTAGGTAAAACATCCAGCTTGTCTTCTCGAGCTCTAATAAACATCAACAAAAACCTACCTTTCTCAAACTACTCGAAAGAGCAAGGGAAGAATTTAGGGAAAACGAAAATCAAGTGTTAAACATAAGTATGGTATGAAAAACTCAAGAAATATGTGGCCAACATATAACAATACTTTTAAGACCGCATGGAATGCCATAACGGTTATCAACTCAAAAGAACCACATCTAATAAGTACATAAGGTGATATAATAGATAATGTCTAGGGTGAAGAATATAAATATAAAACATAGCCAGAATGGTTACATTCATTACATTCAACATCATATTAGAGGATACAATAAATACCGATAAGGACCGTTCGCATAATGGATTTCTATGGAGACGCCTCCAGTAAACTGAAACGGATCTCCTGCATAAGGGTCAGAAACTACCTTCGAGCGTCATATATCTCTAGATAGAATATACCATTAAGGAAAATATAGCCAGTCCATGTCTAAATATGTGATCCCATATACCATCACCTCCCGCCCGCAACATCAATAAGCATACTCTAGATATGGAGTGATAATATCCTATCGTGGGTCAGCGAAACCCCAAAGTATGCCCCTACTCTGTTTTCTATCATTTCCAATGTCGAGGTCCCGTTCGGCATATATCACATGAGTCTTCATCAACAGAACACGAATACCCAATTGGATTCCCACATCTCGAACAGATCTCTAAACCACACATGGATTTTAGCATCTTAAATAGATCCACTTCCAAGAGATAGAACACATATCTCAGTCTTGAAGTGATTTTCGATAAGTAAAACACTTACCGATCTTGGTCTCCTCAAGACTAAATCGACGAATTTGGTTATTCAAGAACAAGGAGAACGATCGCATATGGAAACCAAGTCTCGTATACTTGTCATGTTTTTTATATTTTCATCTTACACTATCCCTCGACCAAGAGTGAAACCGGTAGGTTAGAGCTTTATTGCTCATATCCCTACTCGAACATCAGTTTTAACTCCCACATACAGATAAGCCTACTTTATCGGCTTTTAGTGCTAAGTATATGACTAAATGCTTTCCATAAATGAGTAAATAGGCAAAGCACAATCCAGTCACATAAGTGACTTCTAATCCCCTTTTTGTTTAATTAATATTTTATTAATTAAAACCTCTTTTATTAGTAAAACTTCTTTATCCTAATAAATCACTATTTATGAATTCCTACTATTCATTTGTACTCTTTCAATACTTCAAAAAGTATTCATATACTTATCTCAAACGGTATAAGTATATTCACAATTCATTAACAAGATATCCTACCTCATACCTTTGTTTTTGTCTTTTTCCAAAAGATTCCTTACTTATAATTTCCTTTAAAATATCTATTTTAAGGATCTATGTACTTTCACAAATCCATTCAAAAGGTTCAAGACTGATGTTAATTTAAAATTTCCACTACAACCCAAAACAATTTCACTTATACTTATCTTTAAAACATTCTTTCAAAGATCTATTTACATTCATAAGTATAATCAAAAAACGATTAAAGATAAAGGTAATTAACACATTATGACAACAAACCCAAAACCATTTCCATACTTATCTCATCTTTAAAACATTCTTTTTAAAGATCTAAGTTAATAATATTTGGTTACGTTCGATGGTCGACCAATCTACTATCTAGTTAAAACAATTACTTATACAAATCAATGTTCGTATACTTAACTCATTTTCGACATTTCAACTTATACTATTCCTCGTCCAAGAGTAAAGCCAGGTAAGTTAGAGCACTGGTTGCATCAAAGCCTTGCCTAGACAATTCATTCTTAAATCTCACAAATAGATAAGTCTACTCGTCGGTTTTTAGTGTTAAATATAGTACTAAGATCATAAACAAGTAATAAACAATATGATTAACCCGTTTTTGGCACTCCCGAATTAAATATTCCTCATTCAAGAGGGAAGCCGATAGGTTAAAACTCTATTGCTCCGTCCCTACTCGACATCAATCTTAACTCTCGCAAATGGGTAAGCCTCCTTCGTCGGCTTTTAGCTTAAGAAAAGTTAATTACCTAAGTAAGTAAACAACAAGATTAACACTTTTCTGACATTCCAACTTAACTATTCCTCATTCAAGAGGAAAGCCCAGTAGATTAGAGCTCTATTGCTTATATCCCTACTCGACATCAATCTTAACTCTCATAAATAGAGAAGTCTACCTTGTTGTCTTTAGTGTTAAGCCTAGTCAATTGCCTTTTTCAAAACTTATATATACTTTAAAAATACATGTAAATATGTTTTAAATATCTATGTAAAATATTACTTGAAAATGACTAATTTATAATTTGATGAAAAACATGTTTTATATTATTATAAAACCTCTTTACTTTGAAAATACATATAATTAATAAAAATATATTTAAACTTCAAACCAACTTAAAGATACTTAAAATTGGGTTAGAAAACATCCCTAAAAGGATTAGAGAAAAATACTAAATTTAAATATCATTTTTAAATACCTAAAACCATAAGCGACTTATTATCGCATTTATAAATGCTGTTAAAAGTCCTTGTTAAAAACAACATTGAAAAGCATGATCTTTGTGACTAGTTTTAACCACTTTAACAAATGATTTAAGACTTGAAATTTTTATAGTAAGCACTACCCTTATGGTAATTAAAAACCATGGAAAGAAACCCTGAAGAATATCTTCCATTTATTTGTAAAAATTCCCGAAAACATGCTTTATTTACAAAGTGTATTTATAAACATATTTTCGTTCTAACTTTCACAACTTTGGTTCATGATTTCTATAAATTTCCAAACCATTTATTTATTTTCCAATATACCAAAATATGTGTAGAGAACAACCAATTCAGATTATCCCAAGTTAAGATCATAATATACAATTTACACAAGTTAAAATTAAGGGATATCGAAATGCACTTATAACGATTATTCTCGCTTCAAACACTTTCAAACATACTTCAATTCAAAACACAATCCAAAAAATGATTTAAACATTAAGTAAAGGTCACGCCATATGTTTAAGAGCGTATAGAAGTGAGGTTATACAATATAAAGTTGTCATTTGCTTTCAAAAGCAAGAGAGGTCCAAAGTTTATAACTTTAATTAGTTAATGTCACTTTAACTTTATAATTCAAACACAACACATGCACGGACAATATATACTAACAAGCTAGTGGATAACTCAATTAGACCAAGCCAAACATAAGCAGAAAGCCACAAGAATCAAAGAACCACCTTCTACCATCACCGAAAGCCTAAAGATTCAACCTTTAGCACTTTTAAACCAAGGCAACATCTCCCCTCCTCTTCCATTACTCACGACCCCTCTTGGAAACCCCTCTTCCTCTCACTTTTCTTCCATTTGATTTTATATCTAAGCTTGCTAAGGTGTTCTAAGGTGTTGGCAAAGTTTGGAAGAGATTAAAATTGATTTGGTTTAGACTTGAAAAAGTTAGAGAAGAATTATTAGATTAGTGCTTAAGCACTTCCAGCATTCTTATTTCCCTACTTCATTTCAAACCTCCTTTTATAAACTTCAAATGATGTTACATAAGCTTGCCCCTCCACTACAAGATAAAACGGCTATTCCAACGGTTCCTAGCCGTTGGCGGCCGTTGGAAACCGTTGGAATAGCCGTTGGAATAAATCCCACGCCTTGCAATGCTTTCCAACGGATCCAACGAACCATTTCCAACGGAATTTCCAACGGCCGCTAACGGCTTGGAACCGTTGGAAACCGTTAGAACCCGTTACAACAAACTGACCAATAAACCGTTGGAAACCGTTGGAAGCCGTTGGAAATACTGGGTCTATTTTGCTGTATAACAGCAGGCCTATTAACCTTCCATCCATACCATTTCCAATCCATTCAAATTCCATTCCATTTCCAATCAATTCCATACATATATATCAATATCAATACAAACAACACACATAAATCAATAAAACACCAATATAAACAAACCAAACCGATCAAACATCACAAAATATACCATCAACGTACATACCATCAACAAATGTCAATGTACCATGTACATGCCATCAAAATATTTCTCACCCACTCCGTACCAATATATACAACATCAAAACATCTCCAAGTCAATATATACATTGTTCAAGCACATATAATCAAAAACATACCTCCTCAAGGATCCTCGTCGCCTCCCGAAGCACCAGACGACGAAGGAAGGGTACCATGATTCTGCAAATACTGCGCAAGCTTTTGATCCAGCTGCTCCACCTGGATGGCTCGTAGACGATTCTCTTCCCGTAGCTGCTCAACCATAGCTCTAAGCTCCTTGATTTCATCTTTGTCTTGGTCTTTTTGAGCTTGTCGAGCCTGTCGAGCCTGCAAATAGAAATAATAGCAAAAGGATTGTCTCAGCATATAAAATAGTATAACATTATATATCTAAAACGCTGATTTTTTGTAAATACGTAAAAGGATTAATTATTTACCGTTAGGTTCCCGAAGCCAAAACGTCTACTCCGTTGCGCCGGATCCATAACAGCAGTTAAAATGTTATCCTGCTCCTCCTGTGTCAGCGCATCACGACCTGATTGCTGAAGCGCATTAGCCTGTGCCTCCTGCAACCTCGACTAAAATGAAAAAAAAACAATTTCAGTTGAAAAATAGTAGCATGTAATTATTTCGCATAGCTAGAAATTAATAAACTTATCGGTGTAAGTATTAGAAATTTAAAAATGCATACATATGCCTCGGTCGCCCTATCTTGATCACCCCACTGATATATGATATTGCCAGCCTCATCTACTTGCCTAGACGCGTGGGTGTGAGCAAACACGTCCACTAAGCCAACAGAGCCTCCACGAGCACGTTCCTACAATTGATAATTTGGATAATTTAACTGTACATAATTAACTTATTACTGAACTGATCAATATACATAATAGATAAATTTACCAAATCTTCGCGGTGATGCTGGAAAGATTTGGAGCCTCCACGGTGTGATACAGGATTCCTACTCCTGTTTGCCGAGTTCCTAGCTGACTCCTCCTGCAAATTTACAATGATTAATTATTTGTTAAACGGTAAAAAATTGCTGAGATTTATTTTAGAGTTACCTTGAACTCCTCAGAGTTCCACCACTCAACCCACTTCTCCCATACAGTCGCGCTCATCCACTTGGGCTTCTTTCCTACTTTTTTAGTCTCCGACATAGTCTCCCTATAGTTCTTCGCGATCCTGGAGTTCCAGTGTCGCTGAACTAAATTGACGTCAGGCTCTTGCAAATCTATGGCACCCTGTACAATGAGAAAATATTACTAATTATTTATTTGTATTTAATTAATCATCTTGTAAAGCGGTATACACTTACCAGAAAATCTTGCCAAATCGTCTCTCTCACGTCGTCGGGGATCTTGCCCCACTTGGGCCAGCAATCGGTCATCCTAGCCATGTACGCCTGCTTCGAAATGTTCAGAACCACTTTGGATGGCTCCAACTCAAATCCACTGCGTTAAATATAAAATTGAACTTTAGACAATTATAGATATATCATGTACAATTAAAAAATTAAAATGTTATGCTTGCTAATTATGATACTTACGTCTCATCAGCCTTAGGCTGCAAGTAAACAAGTGGCCGAGCTGGTTGCTCACCACTACCCTCTCCAACATGACGTGAAGAGCCACGTCGCCGAGACCCAGAACCAGAACCAGAACCAGAACCGGACATAATAAATATACCTGCCATATATACATACATATACAATTCATAATAATCATGATATGATGAACTATTAAAAAATGTAATACACTTATTGTCATTAAAATTGTGTAAATTGGATAAATGCATTATTAATCAGAGATCAATGTAATGTGAATACTTTTAAAAATTACCGGATATTACTCAATCGTCCTCATCGTTTTCTGATTCAGACTCAGTTTCGTGCTCTATGTCGTTTTCCTCTACACTCTCAAATGCTTCGACTAATACATGTGTCTCATCATTTAAAGGTCCAAAATCAGTTTGATCGTCTGTAATTGCTATTTCAGCATTTTCCTCCAGATCTGCTTGATAGGCTTGTTCGTCTGGAATATTTTGTCCATCGAACGTAAATCTTGCTTTGGTTTTAAAAACCGCAGACCAATCTGCTTTATCCCTTTTTAGAGATGGATAAGGGGCATAGTAAGCTTGTAGGGCTTGTTTGGCTAGTATAAATGGGTCGTACTTTTGATAACGCGAGGTATGTTTAATTTCTATAAGATTATATTGTGGATGCACGTTAATACCAGAACCTGGAATATTGCTGAACCAGTTGCATCTAAACAAATAAACATCTTCCACGGGTCTTGTAAAATATGTCAACTGCAATATCTGAGTTAACACGCCATAAAAATCATTTATATGATTATTAGGGTCATCACTGCCTTTAACAAATACACCAGTATTGTTTGTTAATTTTTCAGCACCGTATTCTTTGGTGTTGAATTTATATCCGTTAACAAAAAATATTGGATACGTATTAACTTTTCTTTTCTGTCCAAACGCCAAATGTTTCAGTCCTTTATCGAGCACATTATTTGTGGGATCAGAAACGTATTTCGAAAACCAAGTACTGAAATCTTTGCTTAAATCGCCACCTGGATTTTGTGATTCATAAATACTGCAAACACAAACATGATATATTACATTATTATTTATTCACACGTGTAGTATTAAATTTAACAAAACTTGGAATGTGCTAATTACCTAACAAATGGTGCAACTTCAGGACAATTAAGAAGAATATATGTGTGTGCTACATGGTAATCTTTATCATCTAGCCATACTTCCTCACATTTTCCAGCATGTCGGCCATGTTGTTTAAAAATAGATAATACTGTTTCAGAAGAAGAATCTTGTTCAACGGCCTCATCGTCATTACGCGGAACACTTACAAATGATAAGTTCACATGGTCTTTAAAATAATGAGAGAAAAAGAAAGAAGCTTCTTCTTCGATATATGATTTGCAAATAGAGCCTTCAACTCGAGCTTTTTGTCTCACTTTTTTCTTTAAATGATTTAAGTACCTAATAAAAATTATTTGGGTTAAGTATTAACTACTATATTTATACTTAAATCAACATTTGCATACTCAATATAGTAACATACCTTTCGAAAGGATACATCCATCCATATTGCACAGGACCTCGAAGACGTGCTTCATATGGAAGATGAACAGGTAAATGCTCCATTACATTAAAGAAACCCGGAGGAAATATTTTCTCCAGTTTGCAGAGCAGTATAGGAATTTCTTCTTCAAGTTTAAGTAGACGGTCAACTTTTAACGTAGTTGAACAAAGCTCCTTGTAAAATAAACTAAGTTCTGTTATTACCGTCCAAACTTTTACCGGTAACAATTCTTTGAAAGCGATGGGTAATAAATTTTCCATCATTACATGACAATCATGGCTTTTCATTCCACTCAGTCTCCCATTTTTATAGTCGACACATCTACGAAGATTAGAGGAAATTCCATCGGGAAATCGTAATCCTTCCACCCATTGTAACAGTACTTTAACTTGGTTGTTGTCTAGTTCATAGCATGCTTTGGGTTTTTTATTGTCGGGAGTCATATGAAGCTCAGGACGATTGCATATTTGCTTTATATCACGTCTAGATTTCAGATCGTCCTTAGTCTTGCCCTTCACATTCAAAACTGTATAAAACACATTATCAAATACGTTTTTTTCGTTATGCATCACGTCAATGTTATGACGGATTAATAGATTTTTCCAATAAGGTAATTCCCAGAATATACTTTGTTTGCACCAATTATGAAACGTCGATTTACCTTGAATTTCTTCTTGTTGTCCGGTCTCATGTATCTTTGGATAATCTTTTACAAGTTCATATATATCCTCGCTTGACCATACCGCTGGTGGTCGTAGAGTCTCATGTCTATTAGCTATGAAGTTTTTTTTGTCTCTTCTAAAAGGGTGATTAATATGAAGAAAACATCGATGACAATCAAACCATGAAATTTTCTTTCCATTTGGCAAAGAAAATGCTCGTGTTTCTTCCATGCAATAAGGACAAGCAAAACGACCGGCCGTACTCCAACCCGAAAGCATTGCATATGCAGGAAAATCGCTAATAGTCCATAACAAAGAAGCGAACATCCGAAAATTTTTCTTTTTTGATATGTCGTATGTTTCAACTCCTTCATACCATAATATTTTCAACTCTTCAATTAACGGTTGTAAGTAAACATCAATGCCCTGTGTCGGATCATCAGGACCAGGGACAACAATCGTGAGAAACATATATGGAGTTTTCATACACATCCACGGAGGTAGATTGTAAGGTGTGATTATTATAGGCCAAGATGAATATTTAGAACCAAACTGAGAAAACGGTGAGAAGCCGTCTGTACATAAACCTAGTCTAACATTTCGGCTCTCCGCTGCGAAATCGGGATATTTCTTGTCAAAATGTTTCCATGCTTCTCCATCGGATGGGTGTGTCAACGTACCTTCTTGAGGTGTTCTCACACTGTGCCATCTCATATGATGCGCTGTTACAGATGATGCATATAATCGTTGAAGTCTAGGGGTGAGGGGCAAATAATGCATACGCTTGTACGGAACTTCTTTTCCCTTCTTTTTCCTCGATTTGTATCTTTCCTGATTACATATTTTACAATTTCTAAGATTGATGTCTTCTTTCCAATACAACATGCAACCCTTTAAACATGTATCTATTTTTTGATATGGCAAACCGAAAGATGACATAAGTTTTTTCACTTCATAATAATTTTCGCACATTAAATTATCGGATGGCATATGACGTTTAGCAGCTTGAACAACAGCCGTAAATCCAGCTTCTGTAAGGTTGTATTTTGATTTCATTGCAATGTATTCTGCAGTTACCGATAATTGAGAGCCGCTTAAACATCCATTCCAAAGGGGTTTTTTAGCATGATCCAATAAATCATATATTTTTTTAGCTCCAACATTTGGTTCCTCTTCGATGTTAACATCGTCGTTATCAATTACAACGGTAGGGAACATTGATCGTGCTGCATCTTCGACCATATGTTCTATGAGATTCGTACTACCTTCTTCGTTGATGACCTCCACCGACTGTTCTTGATTATTAGGGACTACAATTTCTCCATGACGATCCCACAGCAAATAATTGGGTACGAAACCGAATTGGCGCAAATGAACCTTAGCCATATTCGGTTCTAAATAGTTCAACAATTTGCATCTACTACACGGACAACGAATTTCTTCATCGTTTCCAATATTACTTATAGCAAATTCGATGAACACTTGTACCCCTTTTAGAAAATGTTCGCTTATTGCGCCACTAATTTCCCTTCTTTGATACATCCAGCTCCGATCATTAAAGTAATTGACCATGTTTCCCTACTAGAAAACCTATGATAGAGTAAAAATGTTATAAATCATTTGTTTTATATTTTACAGGAAATTTTCAAACGGCTTCCAACGGACGCAAACTGCTAATTTCACAAACTTTATTTTAAATAAGCAACTATTGTTTCATTACCACTAATGTGTCTTTCTTTGATGGTCGGTCATCCTACTTCCCATTACAAACACAAGAGTAATTATATTCCGTAAATCATATCATTTTAAACGATTTACAAAATTTCGGCAGCATTTCCCCCGTGTTCCTTGTATCGTACACAAATGCGTGTACACAAGGAACGTAAAGGAAATGCCGTCGAAATTTTGGGAACCGTTTAAAATGATATGATTTACGGAATATAATTACTTTATAGTGTTTGTAACTTGTCCAATACTGGGACAAATCCGACAAATGATGTATCAGATGAATAGAGTTGTCCGTTTTGTGGAAAAACGGATAACCCTAAAACGATCATATACAACACTTGTCAGACGGGGCCGAATAATATCTAAGGATTTAAATATTTGTTTATATTAAATTTTAATATATAACTCATTTAATTAATATTGGTTCTAACGGCTTCCAAATGTTCGCGTGTTCGCACAAATACAAAGCTCGTGTTCGCACAAATGCAATATCCGTTCTAACGGCTTCCAAATGCAATAAACTCTATCACACACATACATTCAATATACTTATAACCAAATAAACATAAACTAATGTAATATCCTAAATTACAAAATTTTCAATCAATTATAATAACTTGTTCATTATGTTATAATAGTTGCAATTAGGGGATAACATAATGTAATATGCATACACTAACAATTAGGAATCAATCAACATTCGAATTAAACCCTAAATCTAAAAAAACCTAAATATTAGGTTTAGAAAAATTACCGATTTGGAGAGCTAGAAGGGTGGAGATTGGCCGGAGCAGCTTGTAGATGGCGTCGGAGGCTGTCGGGTTGGTGCTTGGGGCGGTAGCAGTTGGGTAGGAGGTGGGGGAATTGGAGATTTGGGGAAAAATTAAGTAGGGGAAGAGATAATGAATTGCAGGTCTGGTCTCGGCCTGTTATCTCAGGAAAATTTCCAACGGCTACCAACGGCCGCAAACGGCTTATTTCCAATGGATTCCAACGGTTTCCAACGGCTACGTAAAAAATTAACGGACCGTTGGAAACCGTTGGAATAGCCGTTGGCGGCCGTTGGAAATGAGGCGTTGGAATTTACTGTTTTCCTAGTAGTGTTACTCAATATTTTGTTGAAGTTTGTTCTGTATTCTGATTTTAAATTTTATCTGTGTTCTGGTTGTAATTAATTTTTTTTTTATTATTTGGATTTCAGATTTGCCATGTTTCTTATTTTTCATATAATTTTTAAAGGAAATGTTTTTGTTTCATTTTCTTTTGTATTTTCCCCCATTTTTGTCGAAGATCAAACAATCAAGTTTTACTTATAAACTTTTAGTTGAACTTACACCACATATGCTTTCGTATCAAAGAAGTAAATAAATTGTTATAGACATTGTCATCTCCAACATAGGTATTATGCATATTTGGGGTTCAAATGCAAAATCTCTGGTGATGAAGCGCTTACCTCGATAGGTCGACCGCGACCTATTCTAGGTCGCAAGGTCAATGATGAAGCCACCCAGGTCGCGAGCGACCTACCAAAAGTCGCGGCGCCTCGCAATTCCTCTGCCTCAGGTCACGAGCGACCTACCACAGCTCTAAGTCGCGAGCGACCTACCGCATCTCTAAGTCGCGAGCGACCTACCACATCCCTAAGTCGCGAGCGACCTACCACATCCCTAAGTCGCGAGCGTCCTACTTTCCACATCCACAGTAAGTCGCGAATTCCAAGTCGCGTGCCAACCTCCATAAGTCGCCGCTGTGATTTCCCAGGTCGAGAACGACCTATGCCTCCTCCAACCTAACTCGTGAATGAATGTCGCAGTTCCTCCGTTCTAAATCGAGAAGTCCTATAGCTCGCTCATCAACTCCCGCATATCTTCCTTAGGTCGCGTGAGAATTACCCTAGGTCGTTTGCTGAGTTAGGTCGCGTGACAATTTTTAAGTCGCGTGATGTATTTTTAGGTCGTAGGCGAGATTGTTGGGTCATTTGTACTGTAGCTCGTATTTCTGTTAAGTGTTGTAAAAATTCTAAGTGTTAGGTCATTCAAGACCTATGAGTTGTGGTGTAAGTGTTGTGTTGTATGCCTATAAATAGGCGAGTTATATCATTTGTAAAGGTTGTTGACTTTTGAATAAAATTTCCATTTTGATTGCTTTGTGCTTTCTTCTAATTGGTAGTCGAGTGAAGTCTCCTATCTCCACTTACGTTATTCGAGTGCGCTCGAATCTTCGTTTGGTGAAGCCGATTCACGGTATCTTGTGCGCAAGATCAACGTTGAAGAATCGTAGATCTCTTTCCCGGTATCTTCGGATCAACGAGTCAGAGATAGCTAGAATTCGGTATCTCCGGATCAACGAATTCAGGCATCGCAGTATTCATCAACCCACCGATTGCTACTTTCACCGATTGAAGATTGTTTTGATTAATCCGCTGCGTCAGTTTGGTATCAGAGCTTGTTTTAGCCAATCATAGCTAAATCGAGTCTTGGAGCCGAGAATTTGAAGTGTTGAAGTTGTGTTCATCATGTTCGTCATATTTTGCAACAAAGTTGGAGTTTTCGATCCATTTCATTTTGGATCAAAGTTCGAAAGGTGTTTGAAACTTGAAGTGTGAATTTGTTGAAGTGTTTGTGAAGTATTCAATCATGCCGCCAAGACGAGTTCAACGTCATTGCAATATTAATGCTTTGTACGGAAGAGAAGAGGCCGATGAAATGGAGCAACGAATCAACGAGAATTTCAATGAGAAGCTTACTGAAGGGATTGGTCGATTAGAGAGGATGATGTTGGAAATGAGTCAAAATCAGAGAAGGGTTTCACCTGAATTGAGCCATGGAAGAAGTAGGATTTCACCACATTCTAATCGGGAGAGAAGTGTTGATAGTGATCATAGAAGCGTGGATCGAGATTGTAATAGAAATGTTGATGATCGAAGACGCGAAAGGAATGTGAATGATCGAGAACGGAGGAATGTAGAGAGAAGGGATGTTGGTGGTAGACGTGATGGTAGTAGAGATGTTGGTGGTCAGGATCGACATCGATATACCTCGGATTGTGGAGAAGAGTATGATGGTGGTAGTGTTCATGGACGAGGACGTGGACAAGGAAGAAATCAGTCAGAGTACGATCACAAGTGGGAATCTGGTATGAAAACTGAAATTCCAGAATTCAAAGGTGGTATGCAAGCTGAGGAGTTTTTGGATTGGGTGGCTAACGTTGAAGAAATTTTTGATTTCAAAGAAGTTCCAGAACATCGTAGAGTGAAGTTGGTTGCTACAAGGTTGAGGGGTAGAGCTTTGGCATGGTGGCAGCAAATCAAGCTTACGCGTGAACAAATGGGGAAGTCAAAGATTGAATGTAACGACCTCAGATTTTTATTTAATTTAAATTAATAATTAAATGGATTTTTGAATTTAATTGAGTAATTAAATAAATTTTTGGATAAAAATTTGTAAATTTAATTAGAAAATTTGAGCGAGTTTCCCCGATTCACAATTTTATTTGAACGATCATTTAAATTTAAAAATTGTATATGATTGAATTTGAGTTTCAAGTAAATAGTTTAAAAATAATTATAAAAATATATAATGTCATCTATATTACAAGATAATAAGAAATAAATAAGATATAGGATAAAATTGTAAGAATATAAAATAAATACACATAGTTAAAATTTTAACAACATATTTAAAATAGAATTCAATATGGTAATAACACAAAGAAAAATAAAACACAAACAAAAAAAAAATTGTACTTAATAAAAACAATAAAAAATATAAGTATGAAGACCAATATTATAAAGTAAACACAATTAGACGAATTCCAACAACATATTAAAATAGAAGTTTAATTTTAGTTTAAAGATAGAGATAAATAAACAAGCTAACATAATACAATAACCTTACCAATTACAAAGTAAAGCTCAAGTAAAATAGTATGTACACTTGAAAGATCTCTGAACATTTTTACATAAAGAAAAGTATATACAAGCATAAGTACATACGAACTAAAGAATGGGATATGTATGTGTAGACATAAGGACATAGGCATTTAATGTTGAACATTTCTAGTACCCAATATAGATCATTTCAGCCACCAAGATAGAAAAAATATCTCTGGCTTATTTTTTTTTTTTACAAATAAAATAATCAAGCCTGTACAATCTTTCTCTATACATATCTTCCTTTTTTCACTCGTTCAACACAACTTCCTCAAAACCAGATCAAAGCATTTTAAAGCAAGCATTCAAGTTTAAAGTTTTAACTGTAATGGCTATGCAAGTTTCCAGTTTTAAAATAATTCCAGATTTTTGCTTAAAGCCTATTCACTGGCCTCTGTTCATCTCTGAAGCTTATTTTCAACTTAAAACAAATATGAAGATCAAAATAAAAAGAGTTCCAGTTAGCATCTTTCAAAGCCTGTTTTCAAATAAAAGGCTATGTTCTTCATTTTCAAACACTGGTGAGTAACTTTCACTTTTAAACCTTAAATATTAGGAATCAGTTGCATAGAAATATCTGGAAATACTGTGAGCAAACTACCTTTCAAATGTTTAAATCTGTTTATATATTTGATGTTGTGATTAAGATTTCAAGTTTGCTGTGAAAAAAAAAATGTTTTTTTGAACCAAACTGCTCAGTGATGCATGTCTGCGTGTATGTATATATACCTATATACTGCTCTATCTCAGGTTCAAAGCCATTAAAACAAAAATCTAGATGTTAAAATTTTAAATGAGTTAAACTAGCAGGTAGAAGACTCTGTAGAACTAGGAAAACATATCCAACTTCAAATATGTTTAAATTCAAACTTTTGATTTTAAAGATTCAAGAATATAAATTGAAACTATATACGAATTTATGATTTTTAAGACAAGAATTACAATTTTTAGTTGGGTATTGTGAGAGTAGTTTTGGGTTGATCAAAAATTGGGTTTCGAACGAATTCAGGCGATCGAAGGATGGTTGATGGTCGGGGCTTGGCATGGAGGTAGAATGGTGTACGACGATGTTGGGAAAAATAGTCGAACATGCTCACGTTCGTCATGGAGTCGGCGGCGTGGGGTAAAAGTTTATAAACCTAGTTTTGGGTTGAACTGTAAAACATGAGCACTGCATCATCCCCAGGAGATCGAGTTGTACGAGCTTTGGAGAATAGGGTCGTGAATAATCGAAGGTGGTGTGACCGTGATGGCGCATCGTCTGATGGTCGGAGGCGTGAAGTTCGTGGGGTTTGGCCATGACGGTTGGTTCCAGTCTTCAACTGGATAACTCGATTTGGAATTTTGGCTTGTGGTTGTGGGTCGATGATCGGGGTAGGTTGTTGGAGCATTCGTGGACATATGGGAGGCGACGAAGTTGGTCTGAACGTCGGCGGTGACGTGTGCACGTGCACGGTGGCACTGGGATGTCCGATGGGTTGTAGTGTTTGACGCGTGCTCTTGCTCGAGGCTTCCGGGTGTTTGCTTCGAGTTCGTCTCTGGGTCGCGTGCGTGTGAGATTAGTACTGCAGTTTTATTTTATAACTCAAGCTCGAGAGAAAAAAAAGAAGAAGGAAGTGGAATGGGTTTTGCAGGGGAAAGCTCGGGTTCTTTGATGATTTTCTCGAAGTAAAAATGGGGTAGGCTCGGGTTGTTGACTGTTACTAGTTTTAAGGCCTGCAAGTATTTATTTTGGTTTAAATGTAAAGGCTTTAAGTTGTGAAAGTGAAAACAGGTTTTAACAGGGATCAAAACCAAGTTTAAATATGGATTCAAATTAAGATTCGTCTCCAAAGTTTTTAAAATTTAAAATAGTTTTATAAACAAAATATTTTAACCATTTTAAATTGTTTGAAGTATATTTTTAAAAGTGATTTAAAATCTTGCTGAGTAAATTTGTATTTATTTGTATCTAGAATTTGGAGTGAAAGGTCAAGGTAGATTCAAGGGTAAAATATTTAAGTGTAATTTGAAATGAGAAATTGATCATTTATAAGTAATGCTTATCCTTAAATAAACGAAAATTAAGGTTTTGACATTATTTAGTAAGTGAATAATAAATAAATTTAATTAATTAATGATTGGATTAATTTATTTAGTAATTGAAAGTTAAATTTGTTAATTAAATTTTAAAGTAATGAATTTAGTATAAATGAATGAATATGTAAGAATCATTAATTAAATAAGAGTTAAATTTTAATCTGCGATTATAAATTAATAAAGTAAGCAAGAATAAATTAAGTTATATTGAATACTTAATTAATTAAACAATTAAGGACTTATCAATGAGTTATTTAAGATGAAATTTAATTGTAATTAATAAATCTTAATTTATTTACTTTGGATTAAAGGGGTGTTAATAATTAATGAAGGTTATTAACCAGGATTAGTAAATTATTCATAAGAAATTATCTGATTTAAATTTATCAAACAATAAATTGACCTTACCTATGTATATTTGGATTCTATTGAATGACTTGATTGTTTGATATCCCTGATATATGATGCTTTGTGATACATCCTGATTTATGTTATGATCTGTAGTTTACTTACCTGTGATATATATCTGTGATCTGTGAATGAACGATAAGCGTTATAGCTATATCGTTTATCAACTATATTTCTGTATTCTGATCTGTGGTGATTCATCGTGTTGCACTATTGTGTTAAACCCCTAGACTACACTTTTACACACACAAATATGGATTTCACGTGGAAATCGGTTAAGTCACAGATAATGTAAATTTGATGTTTTTGAAATTTAAATTTAAATTTCAATTGGTTTTGAAATTTAAAATCTGGGGTTTAAAGTAAAGCTTTTGAAATAGAATTTCAAAGATAAAAGTTATTTTGAATAACTTAAATCAAGTTTTGAAAATTTAAATAATTGGATTTAAATTTGAATTCAACTTGGAAGTTGAATCCTATGATTTGAAACTAGGGATTGAAGATGATATAAATGTGTTTATATAAAGTTAAGCCATTTAAAAGTAAAATTTTGGAAATTTGGATTTAACCCAAGGATTTCCACTCGTATGAATAAATCAGATTTTCTGAAATGAAACTGTTTGTTTTCAAAAGATAAAAGCTTTCATATAAGAAATGAAATTCCAGTTTAATTAAAGGAATTTCAATATTGAATTGAAAAATGGTTTTCTAAGTTATGAATAAATTCTTTTTGAAAGCTATGAATTGAATCTGTTATCTTTAACAGATTTAAAATAATGATTGGTTTAAATCATTTGGAATGGGATTGTTTTGAAAGCTATAAGTTAAATCTTGATTTAAAGGTTTAACGAGTTAATCAAATTGAAATGGAAATTAATTTGGAAAATCTGTGAATGAATCTTTTATTTAAAAGATTTAAATGTGGAAATTGTTTAAACCGTTGAAGGTTGTTTAAAATAAATCTTTTTGTTTAAAGATTTGAAAATGGTAATTTGTTAAACCATTTGAAAAGAGAAGTTTGGGTAATAAGTTGTGACTTAATTGAAATCCCAATATCCATATGTTTTTAAATATTTCGCTCACTATTCGGGTTAGCCGGGAAAGGACCTTTGGGTCGTATAACCCATTCCGAATAGGTGATACGTCGTATATGGATAGCATTTGAAGATCGGTGTTGAAGACCGGATATTTTTGAAAACGGAAGGATTACCGTCGAGTTACTCTGCATCGGCTGATCCCCGATATAGAGGTTTTATCACCCTTAGTGACGGGAAGTCCGGACGTGATTGGAAATTATCCGGATTTGCAAGGGCTTCGTGAGAAGTGCCTTCGGTTCTGTTCGATCCCGGAACAGACTTGTATGGATACATGTCTGACATTACACTTTGAGATATAAAGCCGATTTCTTTCAAATACATTTCTGTTGGTGGCGGAGAATTTATTCTCTTAGCTTAACACCCTTCTCTGAGACGTACGAGCTCAGAGGTTATGTAGTTGAAATTTATCAGCGATATACTCCCAATTTGGTAATGTGGCATGCTGAGTGCTGCTGTGAAATGATCAGTGTTTGATCATTTGCGATATGATCATTTGTTTGATCTTATATCTTTGTGATCATAGGATGATCATTTGTTTGACCCGAAGCATGGCTTTGTGAACAAAGCGTAGCTTTGTGGACGAGACTTCGTCAGGGCCTCACAACCCGGAAATGGTCGAAACAGGAATGTTGCGGCAAGGTTATGAGGGTCGCGCCCTTTAGGGTATGTCATTTCCTTCTGGAAAAGGGTGGTGTCATGGTATGGAGCCCAGATACTTACTCATGTGGATACACTTTATTATGTGTGATGTTGGTTTAGAGGCGCCTCGGATAAAGGTCCCAAAGGACCGGGGGGTGGCATATTCGTGAGTTACCTGTTACAGGGGTAACCCGGCCTTGTTTGCGGAGAGCAGTTTGTCTCTCGGGACGTCCCGCCAGAGGCGATCCCATGCGGCGGAAGGAAGTTCCTTAGCCTGACCATTTGTTGGAAATCCATTTCTCCAATACGGAACTTGTACGGTTTTAGTTGTAGAACCTACCATCTAATATGGTAGCTATAGTAGGCATAGTATAATGGTACCTATGCTGGCTAAGATTAATATTATACTTTCAAATTGTTTTCCACTATGCACTAATAATAATAACCAATGATTTTGCGTAGTAAGCATATTTGACTATCATAAGAAGCAATCTCCTCCAAGTCTGCGTTTGCATTGTGTGTGTGGTGGGAGGTCTTATGGTAGTTTCATTTTCCAAAAGCATTGCGGATTTCAATGTTTAAAACCATTTGTTGATTGTTTAAAGTTAAACTGTTTTTGTTGCTCACACCAGTCCCATGACTGATCCGGAGTTTATTGTTCCTTTCCTAAACTCTGGGTGCTCATAATTTTCCACACGAGCAGTCTAGAGTTGGGTTTCTTTTCAGATATTCAGGTTTAGTAGATTATCTGGAGCTAGTTCATTCATCGGAGTTGCTTATCTTGGAGTTGTGGATTCATTCTTGCTGAAGATCATTTTGGAGTTATCACTTCTATTGATATTGTTCCGCTGCTGATGTTATCATTTTCTTTTCCGCTGCTATTTCTTGTATCATATCTCTGATGTATATTGATATTCATTGTATCACTCTGTTGTATCAGATATTGTATATCAATGTATTATTCTTTTCTTCTGCTGTGTTATTTACTTAATTGTGTTATAGCTCCGGCGAATCGGATTTGTACGGTCGAATCTGCGGCATTCTAGTACAATGTGAAGTATGGATGTTGATTTTCGAGCGGGCAAAACCCGAGTCGTCACATGTGGTATCAAAGCTAAGGTTGAACTTTAGCTCAGGAGTGTAACACGTTAAGTAACTCATTAGAGATAGAGTAAAGTAAACTCTAGAATGAGTAATTCTTAGATATCTGTCCGTATGCCTCAGTAAATTCTCTTGCTATCCACTGATAGTGAGTATGAGTGCAAGAAGAGGATGAGATAGGGGACAAGGGAATACGACTATAAATGGTCGATACTCTGTAACAACAAGGAAACAATCTTTCCTCTATCAATCTCTTTGTTCGTCATCTTTTCTCAATTCTTCGGTAGTTTCTGGTAGATCCAGGAAGGAATTCGACATATTAATATGGGACATAAACTCCGGAATGGCCAAAATTGTTTGGATGTATTGGATGTATTGGTTGCTTTGGTTGCTATGGTTGATAGATATACCTTAGTTCTAAACTAAAAGATTTGGAAATTGTATCTATATATCTGTCTATTCTTTGGGTCCCAGTATATTCTACGGATGGTTAGTTATCCCTTTGAACTAACCGATGCCACTCCGTATTTCGTAGATCTGGATAACCCGAGTATCTTGTGAAGTGTTAAACAGATTCGTTCTTGTATCTGATTTTGATATTCTGATTTGGTAAGCCAAATGCGGAATAGATATTCAGTTTGATTAGATGAAACATTCTTCATCTGTCTTTGTTTTCGTGCCTGTGAATTTCGAGGACGAAATTCTTTTAAGGGGGGAAGTCTGTAACGACCCCAGATTTTTATTTAATTTAAATTAATAATTAAATGGATTTTTGAATTTAATTGAGTAATTAAATAAATTTTTGGATAAAAATTTGTAAATTTAATTAGAAAATTTGAGCGAGTTTCCCCGATTCACAATTTTATTTGAACGATCATTTAAATTTAAAAATTGTATATGATTGAATTTGAGTTTCAAGTAAATAGTTTAAAAATAATTATAAAAATATATAATGTCATCTATATTACAAGATAATAAGAAATAAATAAGATATAGGATAAAATTGTAAGAATATAAAATAAATACACATAGTTAAAATTTTAACAACATATTTAAAATAGAATTCAATATGGTAATAACACAAAGAAAAATAAAACACAAACAAAAAAAAAATTGTACTTAATAAAAACAATAAAAAATATAAGTATGAAGACCAATATTATAAAGTAAACACAATTAGACGAATTCCAACAACATATTAAAATAGAAGTTTAATTTTAGTTTAAAGATAGAGATAAATAAACAAGCTAACATAATACAATAACCTTACCAATTACAAAGTAAAGCTCAAGTAAAATAGTATGTACACTTGAAAGATCTCTGAACATTTTTACATAAAGAAAAGTATATACAAGCATAAGTACATACGAACTAAAGAATGGGATATGTATGTGTAGACATAAGGACATAGGCATTTAATGTTGAACATTTCTAGTACCCAATATAGATCATTTCAGCCACCAAGATAGAAAAAATATCTCTGGCTTATTTTTTTTTTTTACAAATAAAATAATCAAGCCTGTACAATCTTTCTCTATACATATCTTCCTTTTTTCACTCGTTCAACACAACTTCCTCAAAACCAGATCAAAGCATTTTAAAGCAAGCATTCAAGTTTAAAGTTTTAACTGTAATGGCTATGCAAGTTTCCAGTTTTAAAATAATTCCAGATTTTTGCTTAAAGCCTATTCACTGGCCTCTGTTCATCTCTGAAGCTTATTTTCAACTTAAAACAAATATGAAGATCAAAATAAAAAGAGTTCCAGTTAGCATCTTTCAAAGCCTGTTTTCAAATAAAAGGCTATGTTCTTCATTTTCAAACACTGGTGAGTAACTTTCACTTTTAAACCTTAAATATTAGGAATCAGTTGCATAGAAATATCTGGAAATACTGTGAGCAAACTACCTTTCAAATGTTTAAATCTGTTTATATATTTGATGTTGTGATTAAGATTTCAAGTTTGCTGTGAAAAAAAAAATGTTTTTTTGAACCAAACTGCTCAGTGATGCATGTCTGCGTGTATGTATATATACCTATATACTGCTCTATCTCAGGTTCAAAGCCATTAAAACAAAAATCTAGATGTTAAAATTTTAAATGAGTTAAACTAGCAGGTAGAAGACTCTGTAGAACTAGGAAAACATATCCAACTTCAAATATGTTTAAATTCAAACTTTTGATTTTAAAGATTCAAGAATATAAATTGAAACTATATACGAATTTATGATTTTTAAGACAAGAATTACAATTTTTAGTTGGGTATTGTGAGAGTAGTTTTGGGTTGATCAAAAATTGGGTTTCGAACGAATTCAGGCGATCGAAGGATGGTTGATGGTCGGGGCTTGGCATGGAGGTAGAATGGTGTACGACGATGTTGGGAAAAATAGTCGAACATGCTCACGTTCGTCATGGAGTCGGCGGCGTGGGGTAAAAGTTTATAAACCTAGTTTTGGGTTGAACTGTAAAACATGAGCACTGCATCATCCCCAGGAGATCGAGTTGTACGAGCTTTGGAGAATAGGGTCGTGAATAATCGAAGGTGGTGTGACCGTGATGGCGCATCGTCTGATGGTCGGAGGCGTGAAGTTCGTGGGGTTTGGCCATGACGGTTGGTTCCAGTCTTCAACTGGATAACTCGATTTGGAATTTTGGCTTGTGGTTGTGGGTCGATGATCGGGGTAGGTTGTTGGAGCATTCGTGGACATATGGGAGGCGACGAAGTTGGTCTGAACGTCGGCGGTGACGTGTGCACGTGCACGGTGGCACTGGGATGTCCGATGGGTTGTAGTGTTTGACGCGTGCTCTTGCTCGAGGCTTCCGGGTGTTTGCTTCGAGTTCGTCTCTGGGTCGCGTGCGTGTGAGATTAGTACTGCAGTTTTATTTTATAACTCAAGCTCGAGAGAAAAAAAAGAAGAAGGAAGTGGAATGGGTTTTGCAGGGGAAAGCTCGGGTTCTTTGATGATTTTCTCGAAGTAAAAATGGGGTAGGCTCGGGTTGTTGACTGTTACTAGTTTTAAGGCCTGCAAGTATTTATTTTGGTTTAAATGTAAAGGCTTTAAGTTGTGAAAGTGAAAACAGGTTTTAACAGGGATCAAAACCAAGTTTAAATATGGATTCAAATTAAGATTCGTCTCCAAAGTTTTTAAAATTTAAAATAGTTTTATAAACAAAATATTTTAACCATTTTAAATTGTTTGAAGTATATTTTTAAAAGTGATTTAAAATCTTGCTGAGTAAATTTGTATTTATTTGTATCTAGAATTTGGAGTGAAAGGTCAAGGTAGATTCAAGGGTAAAATATTTAAGTGTAATTTGAAATGAGAAATTGATCATTTATAAGTAATGCTTATCCTTAAATAAACGAAAATTAAGGTTTTGACATTATTTAGTAAGTGAATAATAAATAAATTTAATTAATTAATGATTGGATTAATTTATTTAGTAATTGAAAGTTAAATTTGTTAATTAAATTTTAAAGTAATGAATTTAGTATAAATGAATGAATATGTAAGAATCATTAATTAAATAAGAGTTAAATTTTAATCTGCGATTATAAATTAATAAAGTAAGCAAGAATAAATTAAGTTATATTGAATACTTAATTAATTAAACAATTAAGGACTTATCAATGAGTTATTTAAGATGAAATTTAATTGTAATTAATAAATCTTAATTTATTTACTTTGGATTAAAGGGGTGTTAATAATTAATGAAGGTTATTAACCAGGATTAGTAAATTATTCATAAGAAATTATCTGATTTAAATTTATCAAACAATAAATTGACCTTACCTATGTATATTTGGATTCTATTGAATGACTTGATTGTTTGATATCCCTGATATATGATGCTTTGTGATACATCCTGATTTATGTTATGATCTGTAGTTTACTTACCTGTGATATATATCTGTGATCTGTGAATGAACGATAAGCGTTATAGCTATATCGTTTATCAACTATATTTCTGTATTCTGATCTGTGGTGATTCATCGTGTTGCACTATTGTGTTAAACCCCTAGACTACACTTTTACACACACAAATATGGATTTCACGTGGAAATCGGTTAAGTCACAAATAATGTAAATTTGATGTTTTTGAAATTTAAATTTTAATTTCAATTGGTTTTGAAATTTAAAATCTGGGGTTTAAAGTAAAGCTTTTGAAATAGAATTTCAAAGATAAAAGTTATTTTGAATAACTTAAATCAAGTTTTGAAAATTTAAATAATTGGATTTAAATTTGAATTCAACTTGAAAGTTGAATCCTATGATTTGAAACTAGGGATTGAAGATGATATAAATGTGTTTATATAAAGTTAAGCCATTTAAAAGTAAAATTTTGGAAATTTGGATTTAACCCAAGGATTTCCACTCGTATGAATAAATCAGATTTTCTGAAATGAAACTGTTTGTTTTCAAAAGATAAAAGCTTTCATATAAGAAATGAAATTCCAGTTTAATTAAAGGAATTTCAATATTGAATTGAAAAATGGTTTTCTAAGTTATGAATAAATTCTTTTTGAAAGCTATGAATTGAATCTGTTATCTTTAACAGATTTAAAATAATGATTGGTTTAAATCATTTGGAATGGGATTGTTTTGAAAGCTATAAGTTAAATCTTGATTTAAAGGTTTAACGAGTTAATCAAATTGAAATGGAAATTAATTTGGAAAATCTGTGAATGAATCTTTTATTTAAAAGATTTAAATGTGGAAATTGTTTAAACCGTTGAAGGTTGTTTAAAATAAATCTTTTTGTTTAAAGATTTGAAAATGGTAATTTGTTAAACCATTTGAAAAGAGAAGTTTGGGTAATAAGTTGTGACTTAATTGAAATCCCAATATCCATATGTTTTTAAATATTTCGCTCACTATTCGGGTTAGCCGGGAAAGGACCTTTGGGTCGTATAACCCATTCCGAATAGGTGATACGTCGTATATGGATAGCATTTGAAGATCGGTGTTGAAGACCGGATATTTTTGAAAACGGAAGGATTACCGTCGAGTTACTCTGCATCGGCTGATCCCCGATATAGAGGTTTTATCACCCTTAGTGACGGGAAGTCCGGACGTGATTGGAAATTATCCGGATTTGCAAGGGCTTCGTGAGAAGTGCCTTCGGTTCTGTTCGATCCCGGAACAGACTTGTATGGATACATGTCTGACATTACACTTTGAGATATAAAGCCGATTTCTTTCAAATACATTTCTGTTGGTGGCGGAGAATTTATTCTCTTAGCTTAACACCCTTCTCTGAGACGTACGAGCTCAGAGGTTATGTAGTTGAAATTTATCAGCGATATACTCCCAATTTGGTAATGTGGCATGCTGAGTGCTGCTGTGAAATGATCAGTGTTTGATCATTTGCGATATGATCATTTGTTTGATCTTATATCTTTGTGATCATAGGATGATCATTTGTTTGACCCGAAGCATGGCTTTGTGAACAAAGCGTAGCTTTGTGGACGAGACTTCGTCAGGGCCTCACAACCCGGAAATGGTCGAAACAGGAATGTTGCGGCAAGGTTATGAGGGTCGCGCCCTTTAGGGTATGTCATTTCCTTCTGGAAAAGGGTGGTGTCATGGTATGGAGCCCAGATACTTACTCATGTGGATACACTTTATTATGTGTGATGTTGGTTTAGAGGCGCCTCGGATAAAGGTCCCAAAGGACCGGGGGGGTGGCATATTCGTGAGTTACCTGTTACAGGGGTAACCCGGCCTTGTTTGCGGAGAGCAGTTTGTCTCTCGGGACGTCCCGCCAGAGGCAATCCCATGCGGCGGAAGGAAGTTCCTTAGCCTGACCATTTGTTGGAAATCCATTTCTCCAATACGGAACTTGTACGGTTTTAGTTGTAGAACCTACCATCTAATATGGTAGCTATAGTAGGCATAGTATAATGGTACCTATGCTGGCTAAGATTAATATTATACTTTCAAATTGTTTTCCACTATGCACTAATAATAATAACCAATGATTTTGCGTAGTAAGCATATTTGACTATCATAAGAAGCAATCTCCTCCAAGTCTGCGTTTGCATTGTGTGTGTGGTGGGAGGTCTTATGGTAGTTTCATTTTCCAAAAGCATTGCGGATTTCAATGTTTAAAACCATTTGTTGATTGTTTAAAGTTAAACTGTTTTTGTTGCTCACACCAGTCCCATGACTGATCCGGAGTTTATTGTTCCTTTCCTAAACTCTGGGTGCTCATAATTTTCCACACGAGCAGTCTAGAGTTGGGTTTCTTTTCAGATATTCAGGTTTAGTAGATTATCTGGAGCTAGTTCATTCATCGGAGTTGCTTATCTTGGAGTTGTGGATTCATTCTTGCTGAAGATCATTTTGGAGTTATCACTTCTATTGATATTGTTCCACTGTTGATGTTATCATTTTCTTTTCCGCTGCTATTTCTTGTATCATATCTCTGATGTATATTGATATTCATTGTATCACTCTGTTGTATCAGATATTGTATATCAATGTATTATTCTTTTCTTCTGCTGTGTTATTTACTTAATTGTGTTATAGCTCCGGCGAATCGGATTTGTACGGTCGAATCTGCGGCATTCTAGTACAATGTGAAGTATGGATGTTGATTTTCGAGCGGGCAAAACCCGAGTCGTCACATTGAATCTTGGGAGAAGATGAAGAAATTGGTGAAAGCAACGTTCTTACCTTACAATTATCAATCTCTGATGTATCAACGTTTGCAGAACTTGAGGCAGGGCACAAAGACTGTTAATGATTACGCAGATGAGTTTTATCAGCTTATTGCAAGGAATGATATTATGGAAACGGAAGAACAACTGACATCTAGATTCATTGGGGGATTGAGAATGCAGATCCAGGATATGGTAAATATGTTCGACCCTAGATCTGTGGCAGAGGCACATCAGAAAGCGTTGGCTTGGGAGAAACAGGGACGACGAGGAGGTGGTGTGTTTACTAGTTCCAACAATCAAGTGAAGGGAGTTAGTGGAAGTTCTAATGTTTCTAAACCTATCAGTAAACCGGTGGTGAAGGAGGCTGAGAAGGCAAAGTTTAACAATGGTTTCAAATGTTACAATTGCCAGGAATTGGGTCATAAAAGCAATGAGTGTCCAAAGCCAAAGAAGAGAACCATGATTGCAGAAATTGAAGATGAGGATGTTGATGGAGATTGTTCTAGTCCAGTTGAGGAGGATGAGCAGGATATTGCGTCAGGAGATGAAGGTTGAATCTAATGTTGAGGAGATCGTGTTTGACATCGAAGCAGGAAGAAGCTAGTTGGTTGAGGAGTAACATCTTTCAGTCGACATGCACTATACTGGGAAAGGTGTGTAAATTTGTGATTGATGCAGGAAGCTGTGACAATATCGTTTCAACCGAGGCTGTGACAAAGTTGAAGTTGAAGACAGAGAAACATCCGAATCCATATAAGTTAGCATGGCTGAGAAAAGGAGGAGAGGTGAAAGTGGATAGACGAGTTCGTGTTCCATTTTCTATTGGGAAGAAATACAAGGACGAGATCTGGTGTGATGTAGTAGAGATGGATGTTTGTCACTTACTTTTGGGAAGACCATGGCAGTATGATCGAGCAGTACAGCATGACGGTCGGACCAATAACTACAGTTTTATGTTTGAAGGTACGAAGATTATCTTAGTTCCAAAGAAGAGACAATCAGGAGAAAGTAAGTCAGAAGAGATTGAAGAGCTGAAAACTTTATTATCTCTGAAGGAGTTTGTTAAGGAGGTTGAGGAAGAGCCGGAGGTCTTTTTGCTAATTGGGCGTGAGAGCAGTGAAGAGGTTGAAGTTCCAGAAGAAGTGAAACCAGTTTTGGAAGAATTCAATGATGTGTTTCCCGAGGAGTTACCGCAGGAGTTACCACCGCTTAGAGACATACAGCATCAGATTGACTTGGTGCCAGGTGCTGCATTGCCTCATAGACCACACTATCGGATGAGTCCAAGGGAACATGAAGAGTTAAGGAGACAGGTGGAGGAACTACTGGAACAAGGGTGAGTTCAGGAAAGTTTGAGTCCGTGTGCTGTACCAGCATTACTCGTACCGAAGAAGGATGGTTCATGGAGAATGTGCACAGATAGTAGAGCATTGAATAAGATCACAGTCAGATACAGATTTCCAATGCCGAGGCTTGATGATTTATTGGATCAAATCAGTGGATCTGTAATCTTTTCTAAGATTGACTTGAAAAGCGATTATCATCAGATTCGTATTAGACCAGGGGACGAATGGAAGACAACATTCAAGACGAGAGAAGGATTGTATGAATGGCTGGTAATGCCGTTTGGTCTATCGAATGCACCAAGTACATTCATGAGGGTGATGAACCAAATTTTCAGGCCGTACATTGGGAAATTTGTGGTGGTTTACTTTGATGATATTCTAATCTACAGTGCTAGTACAGAAGAGCATGTTCAACATTTGAAGAAAGTGTTAATTATCCTTCGGGAAGAACAATTCTACGCTGCTACGAAGAAGTGTGTTTTTATGGCAACAAGTGTTTTATTTCTGGGGTATGTTGTGTCGAAAGAAGGAATACATGTTGACCAGAGTAAAATCGAAGCAATTAGAGATTGGCCACAGCCCAAGACGATAACGGATGTTCGTAGTTTCCACGGGTTGGCTTCGTTTTACAGAAGATTTATTCCACATTTTAGCAGTGTGATGGCACCTGTTACGGATTGCATGAAGGGTAAGCAGTTTGCATGGACAGAGGAAGCAGAGGATGCTTTTGGGAAGATCAAGAAGTTGTTGACATCTGCACCAATTCTAGTATTACCTGATTTTCAGTTGTTGTTTGAGCTACACACTGATGCATCCAAGGTTGGGATTGGAGGAGTGTTGAGTCAGAAGGGGCGTCCAATTGCATACTTTAGTGAGAAGTTGTCAGGAGCGAAGATGAGATACAGTACATATGATGTGGAATTTTATGCTGTTGTGCAAGCTATTAAACACTGGAGACATTATCTGTTTCAGAAAGAGTTTGTTCTTTACACTGATCATGAGGCGTTGAAGCATTTACAAGGGCAAGACAAGATTTCAGCAAGACATGCATCGTGGATTGCGTACCTGCAACAGTTTACTTTTGTTGTTAAACACAAGTCAGGAGTGACGAATCGTGTGGCTGATGCTTTGAGTAGAAGAAACCATTTGTTGACTACAATGAAAGTTGAAGTGACCGGGTTTGATGTACTACCAGAGTTATTTGTTGAAGATCCTTACTTTATGAAATTTGTAGATAAAGTGAAGAAAGGAGAGACGGATGAGTTTGTGATGGCAGATGGTTTTCTGTTCAAGGGAACTCGATTATGTATACCGGATTGCAGTTTACGGTTGAAGATTGTGAAAGAATTGCACGAAGAAGGTCATGTGGGTAGAGACCGTACACTACAGCTGATTTCTCAATCTTACTTTTGGCCATCGATGAGGAAAGAAGTGGAGAGATTTGTGGAGCGATGTCATATATGTCAAGTTTCGAAAGGAACTGCGACTAATGCTGGATTATATATGCCGTTACCTATACCAACTAAGCCTTGGGTTGATGTGAGTATGGATTTTGTTTTGGGTTTGCCTCGAACTCAAAGGGGAAACGATTCCATTTATGTGGTGGTTGATCGATTTTCGAAAATGGCACATTTTATTGCTTGTAAGAAGACGGCGGACGCTGTTCATGTTGCTCAGTTATTCTTTAAAGAAATATATCGTTCGCATGGATTACCTGAATCTATTGTTTCCGACCGAGATACTCGATTTCTGAGCCACTTTTGGTTGAGTTTGTGGAAAATGGTGGGAACGAAGCTGAAATTCAGTAGTGCTTATCATCCACAAACAGATGGGCAAACGGAAGTGGTGAATAGATCGTTGGGAAACTTGTTGCGATGTCTTGTGCATGATAATTTGAAGAGTTGGGATATAAAGTTGTGTCAGGCGGAATTTGCACATAATCATGCTGTCAATCGAAGTACTGGATTCAGTCCATTTCAGATTGTATATTCAAACTTGCCTAAGGGGCCGTTGGATTTAACGATAGTACCACAACCGAAGGGGACAGTTAAGCGAGCTGCTGACTTTGTTGATGGGTTGACCGAATGTCATAGAATCGTTCAGGAATGATTGGAGAAGACAAATGAGAAATATAAACAACTGGCCGATAAGAAACGAAGGAAGATGGACCTCAAAGTGGATGATTTTGTTTACGCAGTATTGACGAAAGATCGTTTTCCAGTTGGAACTTACAACAAGTTGAAGGCTCGAAAGATTGGTCCAGTAGAAATCTTGAAGAAGATCAATGATAATGCGTACCAGTTAAGGTTGCCGGGAAATATTCATACCTCTGATGTTTTTAATGTCAAACACTTAATTCCGTACTATGAAGAGGAACTTGTCGAAGATGACGAGAGTGTGAATTCGAGGACAAATTACTTCCAACAAGGGGAGGATGATGAAGCGCTTACCTCGATAGGTCGACCGCGACCTATTCTAGGTCGCAAGGTCAATGATGAAGCCACCCAGGTCGTGAGCGACCTACCAAAAGTCGCGGCGCCTTGCAATTCCTCTGCCTCAGGTCACGAGCGACCTACCACAGCTCTAAGTCGCGAGCGACCTACCGCATCCCTAAGTCGCGAGCGACCTACCACATCTCTAAGTCGCGAGCGACCTACCACATCCCTAAGTCGCGAGCGACCTACCGCATCTATATGTCGCGAGCGACCTACTTTCCACATCCACAGTAAGTCGCGAATTCCAAGTCGCGTGCCAACCTCCATAAGTCGCCGCTGTGATTTCCCAGGTCGAGAACGACCTATGCCTCCTCCAGCCTAACTCGTGAATGAATGTCGCAGTTCCTCCGTCCTAAATCGAGAAGTCCTATAGCTCGCTCATCAACTCCCGCATATCTTCCTTAGGTCGCATGAGAATTACCCTAGGTCGTTTGCTGAGTTAGGTCGCGTGACAATTTTTAAGTCGCGTGATGTATTTTTAGGTCGCAGGCGAGATTGTTGGGTCATTTGTACTGTAGCTCGTATTTTTGTTAAGTGTTGTAAAAATTCTAAGTGTTAGGTCATTCAAGACCTATGAGTTGTGGTGTAAGTGTTGTGTTGTATGCCTATAAATAGGCGAGTTATATCATTTGTAAAGGTTGTTGACTTTTGAATAAAATTTCCATTTTGATTGCTTTGTGCTTTCTTCTAATTGGTAGTCGAGTGAAGTCTCCTATCTCCACTTACGTTATTCGAGTGCGCTCGAATCTTCGTTTGTTGAAGCCGATTCACGGTATCTTGTGCGCAAGATCAACGTTGAAGAATCGTAGATCTCTTTCCCGGTATCTTCGGATCAACGAGTCAGAGATAGCTAGAATTCGGTATCTCCGGATCAACGAATTCAGGCATCGTAGTATTCATCAATCCACCGATTGCTACTTTCACCGATTGAAGATTGTTTTGATTAATCCGCTGCGTCATCTGGTAATAACTCAAGTTAAATATCTTAACACCTGGGATAGTGATCATTGGCATGTATTTATATAAACATAGTTGTTTTAATTTGTAATAATTTTGTGTAATAAGAAAAGGATATGCTTTTGTGATAGTAATCCGTACAATGATTTTATACAGCTTGGAGTTAAAGCAAAAGCTGCAGCTTCTGTAGCAATGGATGCTGAGGCCATCCTTGGTGATATACTTGATGAATTTTTGGATCCAATTCAGGTATTGTTTTAATTTTTGAATATATCTTTCCAGCTGCAATTATGTCATGCCATTTCTTTTTAAATAAATATCGAGAAACGATATAAATACAAAGATCACACTCCATTCTCATACCGTTTTCAAATTTGTACAAGTTCAAAAGATGCATATGCGCGTGTGCATTTTTTTAGCACCTGAAAGTGAGCCCTATATTTGTAACAAGTTTAACGGCATGTCTATTCCATAATTTATTTCAGAAGACTTATTTTCCGTAGTTACCTCTTAACATTAAGAGTCATTCAGTTGTTATGCCGAATATAAATATGTTTTAGCCTTGCATTATGATAGATTGTTTCTGAGGAAGTTTCTCTAGCGTTTAGAAACATTCACATTCCAACATGCATTGTGTCGATTCACACAATTATAGAATAATAGCATTTAAAATCATTATGATAGATTGTTGTTCTTGAAGCAATAGCTTGAAGAAGCAGGTGTGTTTGCTTGAACTGTTAAGGAACTAGCATGCACATTCTTTAATGGTTCACTTGGTAAACCATCACGTGGCATAAATACTTCATCTTTTTGGGCTAGTATGTATGAGTATTTTGGTTTTATGGGTTATGTGTTAGTACTCTATTTTAGAACATGATATGTATTTTGGAACTGTTTAGTTTTTTGGAACTGTCGCTTGGTTTTGTATTTATGGATTATGTGTTGTACGTTGGAACTCTGTGAATGTAACCTTATCTATCTTTTTGGAATGTGTTAGAACTTTGTGAATGTAGCTTTATTTAGTCTTTTTGTATGTGTGATTTTAGTTGTTTTATAATAATATTTGTTAGTCATTAAACTATTAAATATTGGTGCAGATGTATTGTATTGAAGTTAAAACTAATTGTTATTTTTTTTAAATTTTGCAACGGTAGAAAACAGTTGCAAAAGATAAAACGACAAAATGCCTGTGTGGCTAGGGCGTATTGCAACGGTCCAGCTCTGCTGTAGTTGAGGCCTGTTACAACAAGCCGCGCAAGTTGTATTATAATCCACTGCAATGGTCAGTACGCATTGCAGTATCATGCTTTGCAGAGAAATGTTACAGATTTACAACGGGCAATTACCGTTGTAAAAGACCATATTGCAACGTTTTTAGCACGTTGTAAAAAATGTTTACTACAATGAGTTTTTACAACGGTTTTAAAATGTTGTAAAATCTTTTAGGTTTATTCTTTTTGATAAGAGAGCCCTTCCGAATGGTCAAGATGGTGGGTATCAGAAGAAGTTGAAGCGTGATCAGGTCCTTACCCCACTCAATCGGAGCTTGTCTCGAATATTCTTGGACACTCGCGAAGACTTCTTCTACCCTGATTACCCCCATCAAAGAAAGAAGACCCATAGAGTGAGAAGTATTGTGTCTATCATTTAATTAATGGGCATAAGACGGACAAATGTTGAAAGCTTTCTTATGAGATCGGGAAGTTTATACAAAAAGGGAGGTTAACCAAATTTATTAAACATTAGTTTGAATATTTAGTTTTGAAATTATTTACTTTGTTATGTTTTTATGACTCTAGGAGAATTACGTGCAACTCTTGCCCAATGAATGCATATAGCGCTTTTCTGCAAAAATGAGGTTGCAAGAGGAATCCTTTTTATCAAACTTCCATAATTAAATAGAAGATGCTAATTTTATTAACATACTCCTTTCGATAACAACCTCTTTTGCCAAAGTTTCAACTCTAAGAGAGCACCCCATGGTTTCGTATTTCTTGAAGCTTAATCAACATGTCTCGGTATTTATGATATCTCATTTGGTACGTCCTCTCCCTTTAAGAACTCTTTCATATCATACTTGCATTTAAGGTTTAAGGAATGAAACTCTCCATTGATGTGACAGGATCAATGAAGAATTTCATTTTCCTAAAATATATAGATGCATACACACATATATATAAAAAATAATACCAATTCCATCAATAATCTTCTTTCTCAAACTCGGATCAAACTTTCTATTGAACAATGTTGTAACGCCTCACTCCGAGACCCACATTAGCAAAGAGTATTACAAGATAACACCGTCTACTAATGCGGAGAATAAAGCTGATTAGGAGCGACCATCTATAACATTGTCTTAATTATCTATTGAATACGCCGTCAAATGCCACTTCTTACTTAAATGGATCGACATATCGAATAAATACTTAATACAAAGCCATAGGTGGCTGAAGGTTCTATCAGAATAAACATGACAACTCAAATGTAATACACATCACAGAACAGAAGATCATCACATACATTTTCACATATACAGGTACATTACAGAGTATACAAAATGATACATATCAAGTGGTAAGCAAACCACAATATACAGACGAGTCAATAGAATACATATCAGAGTCACACACAAAAAAGACTACACAAAAAGCTATAACAAAAATGGACTAGCAGAATAGTCCATGCGGAAGCAAAAGAGGCTAAGTCCAAAGTACCTAACCTGAAACATCTCGGTTTGACCCGAGTAGAAAATACACGGGTCAGTCTAGCTAAACAAATCAGTTAGATAAACTAAATGATAATGAACATATCAGATCATAAAGTACCACAAATATCTCCCAAAAGAGATAACCAAATCATCTAACAAAAGATGAATCATAACAAGCCTCATATCATCGGCAACTCAAATAAACACAGGATATCATAGCCCAAAACAAGCCAAAAGGCAAATAACAAATAACAATAAAGGTAACACAAGTTTCCACAAGGAAATCGCTATATATCGTATGGTTCAAAGAACCTACACCGAAGGGCGATACTCTACGGAAATATAATTGTCAAAGAAACAAAAGATGCTCGAGCTCAATACTGTATAACAAGGATCCACAAGCCTGAAGGCAACAAACTCGAAGGCACAAACCCGAAGGTACAAGCCCGAAGGCAACAAACCCCGAAGGTTCAAGCCCGAAGGCCACAAACCCCGAAGGCAACAAACCCCAATGGTTCAAGCCCGAAGGCAACAAACCCCGAAGGCAACAAACCGTAGTGGCGAAGGTCCGGAGGCCCAGTACTGGACACAACTAACTGGCGGAATGTGTCATAACTCTCAGAAAGGAACCCGGAAAATGTTAACGTGAGTCCCATACCCCACGTTCGCACTAAACGGTTTACTAATCGTTAGCCAATTTCACACTCAAAGCAGTACAAAGTTCACCTCATGTCATCGGTAAACCAGACCCAAAGGTCAAAACGGTCAAACGAATAAATTAGGAATTAACTGGAAAGATAAACGCACGTGTTCATAGCATGCGTTTTATCTAATCATTTAATTCTCCTCCCTCTTCGCTCGAAGTGCGAGATTGTGTGTGTGTTTTAAATAAAATTTATAAATTGGAGAAACGAACTTTTACTATAATTTAAAGAGATCATTTTATAAAACTCCGTGTATGAAATCAAAAAGGAATCATCAAAGTCAAATATGCAATAACAACTAATTGGAATCGACACGAATCGATTAAAATTGGAAACCAAGTAAAATAGGCAAATCTGGCAAAAACAAGCAGGTCAGTCGACTGACTGCAGAGGGTCAGTCGACTGAACCAGAAACTCGAAAATTCCATTTCCTGCGACTGCAAAGGCCAGTCGACTGACTGCAGGAAACAAAGACTCCCTGTTTCTGTAGACAGCCCCATAATCATTTATTTGCTACAGCCAGTCGACTGACTACAGAGGGTCAGTCGACTGATTGGCACTGGGGCTGTTTTTCAGCCTATCAAATGAAGAGCAATTCTTCAAATTTTCGATCGGACGAGCAATGGTTGCTAGGGGTTTATGCCAATCGACAACCCAGCCCTATTGGCTCTTCAATACAACACCAAAAGCATGTTCAAACATCAAAGCTATGATTTTTAGAGTTTTTGACTTCAAAACACCAAAAATTGAAATGTTCACCAAATCAATTCAAACCAAAAGCAAATGAACATGAATACGTGTTAGGAATTCATACCTACATCAATGACATCAAGAGAAGTAGATGTGAGTTCAAAACTCACCTTTTTAACTCAAAAACAAAGATAAGAAGCTCAAACACAAGGAAAAGATCGATCACTCTTCACTTCAACTCTACAAGCTTCAATCTAAGATCAAAACAAGTATTTCCTAAATTAGGGTTTAGGAATTTTCTGAAATTGAAGAGGAAATGAGATGGAGAAGATGAAGAGGAGGCTTACCAAAGCTTCTCCTTGATTTTGGAGCAAGAAATGGAGTTTGCTAATGAATCCAGGGCTTGGAATTTCTAATTCCTTTTCTCTTCCCCCATTTTCAGCTGAGCTAAAGTGTTTGGAGAGTGAATGGATGAAGAGTTCAAGAGTTAGAGTAATAAGTAGGGTTAGTGGGCTGAAACCCAAACCCAAAAAAGCCCAACAGAAAATAGCAAAATTCAACTCACTCCATACATATCGAAGCTTATACTCAAAAAAGTCGCAAACGCCATTTTGGACTCAATGGAAGTGGTCTCGAGTCCTAATTCGACCGTTTGCAAAAAGTAACATTTCAGACCTTAAATCCGACAAACGACGCTATATTTAAATAAATTATTTAAATATAAAATTGTAAAATATGCGGGTTGTTACAGACTCCCCTCCTTAAAGAAATTGCATCCTCGCAATTCTTAGAGAAGAATTTGTGACAACTACATACTTACAACCAAGAAGACAAGAAAATAAGCTTGAGATAAAAAAAGATATTCTCACCATTACCAAGCAAAGATATAAAACTCGGATAGGATCGCTCGATAAACTCTCTGGTTTCCCAAGTACAGTCATTGGGATTAGCGGACCATTGAATTTTAATGAGCGGCACGTCCTTGTTTCAAAGGTGTCTCACCTCCGTGGCAAGTACGCGAATAGGTTGCTGTACAATAGATAAGTCTGGTGAGATCTCAAGCTCTAGCAAATCAGGAGAGTCAATAACAGAATCTGATTCTCGAAGACACTTCTGAAGCTGGGAGACGTGAAACACGTCGTGAACACCGGATAGATGAACTGGAAGTGAAACTCTATATGCCACAGGGCCAATACGTTTAGTAATTGGAAATGGTCCTACATAGCAAGGAGCCAATTTCCCTATCGTACTGAAGCGCATAACCCCTTTCAAAGGAGAAACACAAATAAAGACGAGATCACCCACCGAGAACTCAAGAGGCTTCCTACGGTTATCCGCGTAGGATTTCTGGCAGCTTTGTGCCTCTTTCATTCTCTGACGAATAAGGACAATCTTCTCAGATGAATCATGAACAAACTCTGGGCCAAGAATAAGCTTCTCCCCAGATTCCAACCAACAAGAAGGTGATCGACATGGTCTTTTGTATAAGGCTTCGAAAGGAGCCATATCAATACAGGACTGAAAACTATTATTGTAGGAGAACTCTACAAGGGGTAGATGATCCTCCCAACTACCTTCGAAATCAAGAATACAAATACGGAGGAAATCCTCTAAGATACGATTCACCCGTTCAGTCTGTCCACCAGACTATGGATGATAAGCTGTGCTGAAATTAAGCTTTGTTCCCAAAGCTTGCTGAAGACTCTACCAGAAATGACTTGTGAATAAAGGATCACGATCACTCACAATCGAACTAGGAACACCGTGAAGTCTCACGATTTCCTTGATATATAACTTAGCCAAAAGAGAAGCAGTCCTATTAGATTTAATAGGAACAAAATGTGCAGACTTAGTGAGGCGATCAACAATAACCCAAATGCTAGAATGGCCCAATCTCGTACGAGGTAGGCCATCAATGAAATCCATCGAAATCTGATCCCATTTCCACAATGGAATCTCTAGAGGCTGAAGGAGACCAGAAGGGCGCTGATGTTCGGCTTTAATACGTTGACAAGTCATGCAATTACTCACATAACTCGCCACATCGCACTTCATGCCTTCCCAATAATAAAGGCGATGCATATCGGCATACATCTTACTACTGCCAGGATGAATGGTATACTTAGAACGATGGCAGTCATCAAGAATGTCATGCCTAAGTGAAGAATCAAAAGGCACAACAAGACGGTTCTTCTTGCGAAGACACCCATGGAAATCAATGCTAAAATCCCGCAACACCTCATCACGGGATTCAGTCTCACAAAGCTGAATAAGATGCATAAGATCAGGATCATGCCGCTGAGCTTCGGCAATACGATCCAATAAAGAGGGTCGAGCTTCCAAACTGAATAATAATATCGGAGAATCAGAGGAGGGAGCTCGATCACGAATATCACAAAAAGATAGAGTCTTAAGAATATCCCATTCGGCAAGCATCATAGAAACAACAGCCGAATGTCTGCGACTAAGCGCATCAGCAACACGATTACCCTTACCAGGGGTATACTGGATATCAAAGTCATAGGAGGCAAGAAAATTGAGCCAACGCTGTAGCCTCATATTGAGTTCCTTCTGAGTGAACAAATACTTCAAGGATTTATGATCGGTATAGAGAATGAAGCGCTCGCCTAATAAATAGTGTCGCCAAATCTTCAAGGCGAAGACAATGGCGGCTAACTCAAGATCAGCAGTGGCATAGCGAACTGCATTCAGACGTAGTTGCCAAGAAGCATAAGCAACTACCCGATCCTTCTGCATAAGCACGGCACCGAGACCACTACCGCAAGCATCGGTGTAGACAACAAGGTCATGATTCCCCTCGGGAACCACAAGAATAGGAGCATTAGTGAGAAGTTCCTTTAATGTCTGAAAGGAAGCTTCACACTTGTCGGACCAAATATAACGAATGCCTTTCCGAGTAAGGCTGGTGAGAGGAAGCACAACACGGAAAAAATCCTTAATGAACCGACGGTAATAACCCGCCAATCCAAGGAAACTACGAATCTCATGAACATTCTCAGGCCTCTTCCAATTCTGGATAGCTTCGATCTTTGAGGGATCGACATAAATGCCGTCAGAAGATACAACATGGCCTAAGAACTTAACCTTATTCTCCCAAAAATGACACTTGGAGAATTTGGCTTTAAGCTGATGGTGACGAAGAGTACTCAAGACAATTCTCAAGTGATTAGCATGCTCGGCTTCAGACTTAGAATAAACAAGAATGTCGTCAATGAACACAAGGACGAACTTATCGAGATACTCCCGGAATACTCGATTCATAAGATCAACAAAGAAAGCAGGAGCGTTCGTCAAACCGAACGGCATAACGAGCCACTCGAAAGAACCATATCGAGTGCGGAAAGCTGTAAGGGGTATGCTATCTCCCACGACTCGGAGCTAATGAAAACCAGTGGCAAGGTCGAGCTGAGAGAAGACCTTAGCGCCACTCAATAGATCGAACATATCATCGATCCTAGGCAATGGATACCTATTCTTGATGGTCAACTCATTAAGCTTGCGATAGTCGATGTAGAGCCTAAGAGTTCCATCGGACTTCTTCACAAAGACAACCGCGGTACCCCACGGTGAAAAACTGGACTGAATCAACTGTTTGGACTCAAGCTCTAAAAGTTGCTTTTTGAGTTCCTCATTTTATTTTGTAGACATCCTCGTGGGAGGACGGCCAACTGGCTTCGCGCCTGGAATGAGATCAATGCGGAACTCGATCGCCCGCTTGGGTGGCAAACCCGAAACCAGCTCAAAAACATCAAAGAAGTCACAAACAATAGGAATACGAGATACATCATCATCATCTCGTGGGTTAAGAGAATATAAAGCCATTTCGGAATTATACACATTCCCAAGAACAAGTGATAGCTGAGTAGACGAATCCGGGTGTCGAAGATATAAAATTATTTCAGAACAAATAATCCTGGCATCGTATCTCACTAGCCAGTCCATACCCAAAATCATATCAAATCCCAAATAAGAAATAACGTGCAGATTCACACGAAAAGAAAAGCCACATAAAACAATCTCAACATTTTTAAAAGAAACAAACTGAGTGTTGCAGATCCACTAATCGGATTCGCAATTCTCCAAGAAGTCATCAAACCCATAATATTTAAAGAAAAAGAATCAACAAGTTCTTTTGACATAAAAGAGTGGGACACACCCGTATCAAAAGAAATCAAATAAAATGATCACAAAACATAATAATGCCATCAAGGATAGAAGGAGAATTACCTCTGGACTGAGAGGAACCTCCAGAAGCCTTAGCAATATAAAGCTTGCCAGACTTGACATTAGCAGGAGCAGTAGGGCAGGTGGAAATACGATGACCTTCCTTTTTGCAATAACGGTGGAAGAGAGGCTTAAGACAATCTCGGATCATATGATCAGAGGAACCACAATTGAAACACTTCCGAATGGAAGGTGTTCCAGCAGATTGAGGGTTAGAACCTGATTCAACAGGCTTTTTCTCCTTGGAAGGGAAAAATTCCTGCTTCCCTTTTTTGTTGGGATTACGACTTTTGAACTTGATATGCCTCTTCCCGTTGATGTTGAAGTTTTGTTTGGCATCCACAACTTCAATATCATTATCTTTATCGGCCTCTTCAAATCGAAGAGCGATATCTACAAACTGGTCGAAAGACACTTCTAATTTTAGAGGTAAAACCTTTTCGGGGTTCTTACCTAAAGCACAGATAAACCTTTGATTTTTTACAAGATCCAAAAGTTGTTGAGCAGCCATAAATACGCCATCCAGAGAAGGACTACTGGATTGACCGGCGTTAGGACTGCCAGATCTAACCATCTCTTCTTCTTTAAGAAAGAAAGAAAAAGGACAGAAGAGGAAAAAGGTTACTCTCAAAATGAATATCAAACAAACATGATTGATAAAACAAGGCATCATAAAAAAAAAGGATAGAACGATACGAAGACTCGAATTAATTCCTATGGCACGATGATTCAAAGATTCGTAACATTCATACTACACATTGATGTACCGTAATATGTGTCTCTGTTCTATGTTTATCATATTTTGTTTTGAACTTAGCTCTGATACCAAGCTGTAATGCCCCATTCCGAGACCCACATTAGCAAAGAGTATTACAAGGTAACACCGTCTGCTAATGCGGAGAATAGAGCTGGTTAGGAGCGACCATCTATAACCTTGTCTTAATTATCTATTGAATACGCTGTCAAATGCCACTTCTTACTTAAATGGATCGACATAACCAATAAATACTTAATACAAAGCCATAGGTGGCTGAAGGATCTATCAGAATAAATATGACAACTCAAATGTAATACACATCACAGAACAGAAGATCATCGCATACATTTTCACATATACAGGTACATTACAGAGTATACAAAATGATACATATCAAGTGGTAAGCAAACCACAATATACAGACGAGTCAATAGAATACATATCGGAGTTACAGACAAAAAGGATTACACAAAAATCTATAACAAAAAGGGACTAGCAAAATATTCCATGCGGAAGCAAAAGAGGCTAAGTCCAAAGTACCTAACCTGAAACATCTTGGTCTGACCCGATTATAAAATACACGGGTCAGTCTAGCTAAACAAATCGGTTAGATAAACTAAATGATAATGAACATATCAGATCATAAAGTACCACAAATATCTCCCAAAAGAGATAACCAAATCATCTAACAAAAGATGAATCATAACAAGCCTCATATCATCGGCAACTCAAATAAACAAAGGATATCATAGCCCAAAACAAGCCAAAAGGCAAATAACAAATACCAATAAAGGTAACATAAGTTTCCACAAGGAAATCGCTATATATCGTGTGGTTCAAAGAACCTACACCGAAGGGCGATACTCTAGGGAAATATAATTGTCAAAGAAACAAAAGATGCTCGAGCTCAGTACTGTATAACAAGGATCCACAAGCCCGAAGGCAACAAACCCGAAGGCACAAACCCGAAGGTTCAAGCCCGAAGGCAACATACCCGAAGGCAACAAACCTCGAAGGTTCAAGCCCGAAGGCCACAAACCCCGAAGGCAACAAACCCTGAAGGTTCAAGCCCGAAGGCAACAAACCCCGAAGGCAACAAACCGTAGTGGCGAAGGTCTGGAGGCCTAGTACTGGACACAACTAACTGGCGGAATGTGTCACAACTCTCAGAAAGAAACTCAGAAAATGTTAACATGAGTCCCATACCCCACGTTCGCACTAAACGGTTTACTAACCGTTAGCCAATTTGACACTCAAAGCAGTACAAAGTTCACCTCATGTCATCGGTAAACCAGACCCAAAGGTCAAAACGGTCAAACGAATAGATTAGGAATTAACTGAAAAGATAAACACACGTGTTCATAGCACGCGTTTTATCTAATCATTTAATTCTCCTCCCTCTTCGCTCGAAGTGCGAGATTGTGTGTGTTTTAAATAGAATTTATAAATTGGAGAAACGAGCTTTTACTATAATTTAAAGAGATCATTTTATAAAACTCCGTGTATGAAATCAAAAAGGAATCATCAAAGTCAAATATGCAATAATAACTAATTGGAATCGACACGAATCGATTAAAATTGAAAACCAAGTAAAATAGGCAAATCTGGCAAAAACAAGTAGGTCAGTCGACTGACTGCAAGGGGTCAGTCGACTGAACCAGAAACTCGAAAATTCCATTTCCTGCAGTCAGTCGACTGACTGCATAGGCCAGTCGACTGACTACAGGAAACAGAGACTCCCTGTTTCTGCAGACAGCCCAGAATCATTTATTTGCTACAGCCAGTCGACTGACTGGCACTGGGGCTGTTTTTCAGCCTATCAAATGAAGAGCAATTCTCCAAATTTTCGATCGGACGAGCAATGGGCGCTAGGGGTTTATGCCAATCGACAACCCAGCCCTATTGGCTCTTCAATACAACACCAAAAGCATGTTCAAACATCAAAGCTATGATTTTTAGAGTTTTTGACTTCAAAACACCAAAAATTGAAATGTTCACCAAATCAATTCAAAGCAAAAGCAAATGAACATGAATACGTGATAGGAATTCATACCTACATCAATGACATCAAGAGAAGTAGATGTGAGTTCAATACTCACTTTTTTAACTCAAAAACAAAGAGAAGAAGCTCAAACACAAGGAAAAGATCGATCACTCTTCACTTCAACTCTACAAGCTTCAATATAAGACCAAAACAAGTATTTCCTAAATTAGGGTTTAGGAATTTTCTGAAATTGAAGAGGAAATGAGATGGAGAAGATGAAGAGGAGGCTTACCAAAGCTTCTCCTTGATTTTGGAGCAAGAAATGGAGTTTGCTAATGAATCTAGGGCTTGGAATTTCTAATTCTTTTTCTCTTCCCCCATTTTCAGCTGAGCTAAAGTGTTTGGAGAGTGAATGGATGAAAAGTTAAAGAGTTAGAGTAATAAGTAGGGTTAGTGGGCTGAAACCCAAACCCAAAAGGGCCCAACAGAAAATAGCAAAATTCAACCCACTCCATACATATCGAAGCTTATACTCAAAAAAGTCGCAAACGCCATTTTGGACTCAATGGAAGTGGTCTCGAGTCCTAATTCGACCGTTTGAAAAAAGTAACATTTCGGACCTTAAATCCGACAAACGACGCAATATTTAAATAAATTATTTAAATATAAAATCGTAAAATATGCGGGTTGTTACAAATGTGATTTAAAAACTATGTGATTTCAAAAGTCTTTACAAAATGGTCCTAAAGCATTCTTTTCAAAGGATTCATATTTTCCTTTTTCCACGTTACAACTAGCTTTTCATATGGCCATTAACTTAAAATAGATTTTGATGGCCAACATCTCCAAAAGAGGTTGTAGATAGTCGATACCAGCCAAAAGTGATGGTTAATACCTGGAAAAAGTGATTGTAGATGACCTATGCCCATCAGAAGTGACTATAGATTTGGACCCAATGATAAGTTGGTAGACCTCGCCATAAGAGCACCCCCATAGTGATGCGCTACAAAGTGTAAGGCCATATCACCTGGGTTTAAAAGGACGTCGAAAAGTAGAATGCATGTTGATAGTGAGTCGTGGTCAAATGGAATCATGCTCTGGGTGGATCCCAGTTAGATTAGAGTGTTGGGTAGATTCCCAATAATAGTGACCATGGTCAAGTAGTATCATGCACCGGGTAGATTCCCAATTAGATTAGAATATTGGATAGATTTCCAATAACAGTTAGCCATGGTCAAGTAATACCATGCACTGGGTAGATACCTAGTTAGATTAGAATGTTGGGTAGATTTCCAATAATAGTGAGCCATGGTCAATGTGACGACCCACCTTTTGAGCGATTTAAATCGACAATAAACCACACATGTCTAACTCAAACCATTCAAAAGAGCGGATTACCAATGGAATTTTAATAAGAAAATAAGAGAAAAGAAAGAAAGCAAACACAGAATCTCGCAGCGGAATGACAAAATATAATAATCAAATAAACAGTTCATGCGGTTGTTTTACAATATACATTTGATTTCAATTTTTACAACATAATCAAAGTACAATCAACAAACATACCAAAATAATGCAGCAGAATAATAATAGTAAATATGATCTAGCAAACTCCATCTTTATCTTCCAGAATAATCTTCAACACCGAAATACTTAGGCTGACCCGAGCGTAATGAAAAGACAAAACACTTGAGTCAGAATTAAAATTTCTTATGTAAGTTAAATCAATAGCAAGTAAATATTAGTCTAATAGCTTCAGAGATCTTTACGGGATTTTCCATCTCTTATCAAGTGTACAACGTGAGTGCAATAACTTAAGAGATGTTACGGGATTTTCCATCTTCTAAGGATCCGTTAAACTATCTATACGTAGTAAAATACGCTATATATGTAGTGTCTATCAGTAAAGTAACGTATTAAAATAGCATTGAGGCTTTACATTGATCCCCCTTAACACATTTTTAAGTAGGTAGTTTATGCAGATCCTGTAACACAACCAGTAACGTCGATAGTCAGTGAGTCCCTTATAGGTACCATACTAAAACAAAATCGTAGTGGGCGCGTATAAGGATAAAAGTATGATAAGGCACGTGAGGCAATGCCCAAGGTAGGATTCTACCATTTTACCCTTTCTGACTGGTCGTAACCCCTAACTGCCGACCGAGTCCACAACCCCCAAAATCAAATCAAGGTGCACCGATCGAGTCAAAATCAATATAGTAATACGAAGGGGTATGGCCCCTAAAGGTAGCTTACCCCTTGGCCAGACATAGGCTTCTGTTTTAGTCATTTCAAATTGACACAAGTGTCGGGTCATCCATCAGCGTTCTCTTTCTTCATTCCAGTAAACGTCGCCAATTCAACCTCTACATTCTGGATAACATCCACTGCGTACACAGTTGTTAAAGTGGTTCCGGTATTGACAGAGAGTATGCCAATATTCGGCCCCGGTCTCTTTAACAACCAAACGTCACTTTTCACACCGGTTGGTTCTTTTAAATTTCAAGAACAAGTCATATTTCGTATCAAATTATCAGATCCCTTCAAATCATTTCGAATTCAAAAATAGGTTATACCCTCATGTCAAAACATTCGTATTTAAATCAACGATTTAAATCTAAATAATTCCCACTTTTAAAACAGTTTGAATATTGAAAAATGGTTTTGAATAATGAAAATAGTTTGAATGTTGAAGATAGTTTGGGTAATTAAAATAGTTTTAATATTGAAAAATAGTTTGGAATAATTAAATAGTTTTAAAGATTGGAAATAGTTTTAAATATAAAATAGTTTTATATAAAAATAATTTGGTTATTAAAAATAGTTTATATATTAAAATAGTTTATATTAAAACCGTTTCTTTCTTTCACAACAATTTGAACTCATGTTCCAAATCACAACGAAATCAATTTTTCAATTTCCAATTCAAGTCAACTTCATATTCAAAATTCAATTTAAATCAGCCTCAGTTCAAAACGATTTCACTTTACTTCAAATTCAATTTAAACGGTCTATTCAAATGGTTGAAAGTTTCAATTCAATTTCTCATTTTTAAACAATTTAGTTTAAATCCATTTCACATCCAAAACTTGGAAATACCCATTTAAACCATTTTAATTAAACTAAATTCAAGGTGTAAATTAAAATATAAATCTTCACAATTATTCACTTCCAATAAATTCAAATCATATTCCAATATCCACTTTAAGATTTCAAATTAAATCCTTAAACAATTTCATTTAAATAGTTTCAATTTCAACATTTCAAATATCGGATTAGAAAATAATTTAATTTATATAAATTAAAATTTTATTTTCTTTAAAATAACCTCATTTAAACTAATTCAAATTCAAGATTTTAGAAACCATTTAATTTAACCAAATCCGATGTCCGTATATAATTTTCTACCCTATGACCAAGTGATCGGTTATTCCAATTTAATTACATTGATGGATATATATCATTTCAACCCATAATTAAACGACATAGGTATATATCATTACAACCAATTTCTTAGTTCATTTCAAATATTACAAGTGACAATTTATATAATGTTGAATAATAACTAAGGTATTAACATGAATATGTCCAAATAAATAACAACCATTCATCCAACGTGTTAATCAATAGGCATCCAATCGCAATCAACATCCAAATCAACCAATATATCACAACAGTTACTAGTTATCAATTATTAGTGTTTAACTAGCAATTAAATTCAATATTAATTTAAATGCCAATTTAATTCAATATAAAATTTAAACTAATTTAAATGTAAATTTAAACTACCAAACAAAAACCAATAAAATTTTATCACTTCATGATTTCAATTTAACTAACATCAGAAAATTTAGTATTGCGTGAGTGGGTTAAACCACTCACCTTTTATTTATAACCCATTAAAAATCGAATAAAAGCCCAAAATCTCAATAGTCTCCAAAATCAACCAAACCAGTTTCATATTGTCCGGAATTTCGATACGAGTCCAGTGGAAGAAATCGCATGTCAATTGGAGTTCATATGCAAAAGTTATTTGAGTTAGAAGATTTGAATTTTAAAATTTAATAAAATTAAACAAGGGCAAATATGTAAATACCCATACCTTCCCCAAACCTAACGCAAAACATCGAACCCGAACTCGTGCTTCAGCCGCCATTCAAGTCAATATCGCTGCTGCCTCAAATGTCCAACCCAGATCAAACCACACCAACCACCTCGCCACCTCCGGCCGCCGCTTTTGGGCCCCACGCGATAGTCTCCGCCGCCGCCTGGAGAGATCCGTCGCCGCCACCTTCCCATGCCAATTCTGGCGAACTTTGGCGCTTCTGCCACGATCCAAACTATAGATGCACTCGCCTCATCGCCCTCTACACTCCAGTGGCCTTCGATCGTCGTATAGTCGACGATCCACCATTGAATCTAAAACCCTAGGATGGACAGCTGAAACTGTTTCACAAATTTTTGGACAAACGGAGACTCCAATCGAAAAACGAATTGCAGACACAGATTCCATTCGTCGAGAGCTTCGCTACAATATAATATATGATAGGATTTGAGTAGTTTGGATTTTTGAGTTTGATTTGAAATCAGTAATTAGGGTTTCATGATAATGACCATTGAGGAGGAGCAGATTAGAACTGAAATGTACGTACAGAAAATAGAACAGAAGGCTTCTAGGGTTTATAACAACATATATGCACAAAGATGGACAGGAATAGATGGAACATATCGATTTGGCCAAAGCGATAATAAAGGCTCAAAAAACCCGTTTCGTTCCCGAAACAAAAATAGGTCATCCTACATGTCGAAATATAGGTTTTCAATATTTTTAAACTCAATAGAACAAATTTCAAACCCTAATTCTATTGTATATAGAAGTTAGTTTTTAAAATCGAATTAATATTCATTTTTCCCGTTAATTAAACGAATTATTATTAAATTGGTTTAATCACTTTTAAATTCTAAATTAAAGTTTTCTATCACCATTCTTGATTAAACAGGAATTAATAATCTTTTAAATTATATTTTCCATGTTAAATCCAAGATTTAAATATTAAATTAATTTCAACGTTAAATTACTACGGTATAAAATCTCAGTTCATTATATTTTAATTTCAAACAAATTCTTTTATTTTGATTTACAAGTTCTTTATATTAAATCAACAATTCCCTTATGTAATATATTAGACATAAGTTTCCATTTTATTATACTCATATTCTACAGTTAATGTATTTACTCATATTACTGCAATATTTCAATTACACTAAATTCCATTGATTACAAAATTAATTTCAAAACGGATTAAATAGTAAGATGAAAAATAAAACTACTGTTACATCTTAGTAATTTAAACACATTTCTAAATTTATTGTTTACAAACAAAGGTTAATCAATTTACTCACCCAATAACTGATTTCTTATTCTATAATAAAATCAATTTCAATTAAATAACATTTGATTTCTCTATTTAATACATTATTTAATTTTATTCCTTATTAACCTTTATTATCACAATTGATTGAAATTATATTAAAACAATTGTCAATTACATCCAATCAATATATTAAATTGTATTCCAATAATTTTTTTTCATTAATAAATCATGAATTTTAATTTTTGACAATATTAAATTCCAAAGTCTTATTAAATTTAATATTTTTAATTATCAAAAATACGGGTTGTTACAGTCAAGTAGTACCATGCGCTTGGTAGATTCCCAGTTAGATTAGAATATTAGGTAGATTCCCAATAATAGTGAGATATGGTCAAGTAATATCATGCATTGGGTAGATTCCTAATTAGATTAGAATGTCGGGTAGATTCCTAATGATAGTGAGTCATGGACGATAAGTGCCATGCGTTGCGTAGATTCCTAGTTAGATTAGAATGTCGGGCAAATTCCCAAAAATAGTGAGCCGTGGACGAGAAGTGCTATGCGTTGGGTAGATTCCTAGTTAGATTAGAATGTTGGGTAGATTTCCAATACGGATAGAATGTTAGGGAAAAGTTCCTAAGTTAAGACATCGAGTAGATTCTCGGTAACCCAAAAAGGGGTAAAGGTAAACATAAAATCATAACGAGACGAAACACTAGATTGTGCCAAAAGTTATATTACAAGGACAAGCTACAGAATGTTTTCTTCATTAAGCGAATCATCAGAATGATCCTCTTGTACCTCCTTGTCAGAAGATGTCGCTTCCTCCTCCTCCTCTACCAGGGTCTCGGCTTCTCCACCATCATGGCCTTGGTTTCTTTTTCCTTCTTTCGTTCCTCATACCTTTTAGAAAAGTTAGCCTCTACTGTGGCAACGTTTTTCCCAAGATAGGCTAAAGAGAAAGTCGTGTTCTGATCTCGATGGTGAGCATAAGCATCAAATAAAACTTGAAAAACCCGTCTATTGGCCTTTCTCTCTAGCTCGTCTCTAGCGATACAATGTTCGTTATCAACCACCCCAGCCTCGGCTTTCTTTAACCACTCGTCCCTTTCCTTCAAGGCTTTCTCAAGAGTCTCAATCTTACGATCCCTCTTTCTAGCAGTTCTACCTGATTCCTCTGCTTGAGCGTTCACCTACCGAATTTTAGCATTCAATTTTGCAAACTCCTTTTTTGTTGCTTCGGCAGCAGCCACCGTCTCCTCCATTTTTAGCCATGCATGCTGAAGGGTGGAGATTTCCGCCATAGTCTAGAAAGAAGTAAACAGAGTAAGGACACATATTGAAATCATAAGCTAACACAAGAATTTTTCCTTAATGCTCTCCCGAAGGCTATACTCGATTTTTTTTCGAATTTCCGAGACAGAGGTTGGAGGTCTAGCATGTGCTTCAGTGACGGCATAAAGTAATCCCAATCGCTTGCTTGTTTTTCTCGGCAGGAGGATCAAAACCCTTTCCTTTAGAGCTTTCGATTTGAGAAGACCAGGAAACCTTTTTCTTCTTCGAGCTAAGAGTATCTTTGTCAAGAAGCAAAAACCTAGATCTTTTCTTGTTCCCCTTTTCCTTATCTAGGAAGTCGGCCTTCTTAGAAGAGGAAACCACTGTAACGAGAAGAAAAGGATAAGGTTAAAATCAAAATTAAGATTAAGTTGTACTAAGAGCCTAAAATAAACTAGTATAATGGTTAAAGGGTAAAACCCTCAGTCTCGCTTTTCCTGGAATTGGATTCGGTTTCGTCTCAGCTATCAATGACTATGGTAGAAGCTGTCTCTGTCTCTTACTTCTTAGAAGGTTTTAGTTCGACAAATGCAGCAGAAGGAAGGAGTAACCTCGAGCTTTCATTTTGCCTTCGGTAAGAACCAAGTGGCGGTATCGATGTAAGGAAGGAATCTTCATAACTTCCTTATACCTATCGTTATATTGATTGGTGATAGCTGAGTTACCACTCTTCTCGGGTCTCACTATTTGAGACTTAATAAAATAAGAAAACACAACCTAGAATACGGGTAAGGCTAAAAGAAGGTGAAAAATCCAAAAATGTACCAGCATTATTGAAAGAAGTGGCTATTCGATCGAAAGAAGCTTTAACAAAGAACCACTGATGTGGTGTTATTTTGTTGAATGGATCTTGTAAGAGAGATGGCCTTAAATATTTGAGGAAATACATGGGAAAGTCCCTAAGGGATTTGGACTCTAGCAGGTTGAACATGTATTTGACTTCGAAAACGGATATATCCTGATAGCCTTTTTTGGAGTACAGAATCATCATGGAAGATGAGGAAATAGGAAGTAGCCAAAAGTTGAAAGGGATTGATAACATTGACAAACAAAGGGGCAAGAGGCAAGAAGATCTTGCGTTCTAAATGCTCGATGGACCATATAAAATACCCCACTGGAGGATTGCTAAAATGCATCTCGGGACTAGAAGCGATCGTCTCGAATCCTGTAATCCTATAAGACGACAAAATTTCGTAGAGGTCTTGCTAAACTTTGATTGGAGCATCCATTTCCGATCTAAGGAAGGGGAGGAATGAGGTGTCTAATTATTGAAAGAAAATTGGCACTACCCCCAAAACAAGAATTAAGCAGGTTAAAACCTAAGTCTAATTCTTGATTAAGTTATAAAAGGAGTATAAATGATGATATAGGCAATCTTAACAAGAATAAAAAGAAATTTTTGAGAAGGACTAACTGATTCAAGAGTAGACATCAGAAGAAGAATCAAAGAGAGCTTGAAAATATCAATGGCGGTTTTACAATTCGAACATGTGAAAAGAGGAGAGAAAAGGGGAAAGAGTGTTTATATCAAAAAGGGATGACACAGATTTAGAAGAAAAAAGCTTTCCACTGCGAATTTAGTTTACCAGGTGTACATAAGAAAAATATCAAGGGGTCACCCCACTAGATGCCAAATTCATCCTGGTACATAAAAAGTGAAACGCTTTTTAGGGATAACCAATCAACTGCCAACATTTGGACTCACATTTAATGCAAAATCAGAATCCTCCTCTTCAAAGGTCTAGTCCCGAATGATCACTTATGAATTCGTACTACAAATATAGTTTTGACCTCACAGTTTTGAAGTAGATTTTGCCTTTCAGCGCTGTAATAATTTCGCTTACCACTTAGCCTAGATGGCTTTCAGTGACAAGCACGATTTCAAAAAGTTTTGATCTTACGGTCTCGAAGTAGATTTTGCCTTTAAGCACTTTACCACTTAGCCTACATGGCTTCAAGTGACAAGCACGATTTCAAAAAAATTTGACATCACGGTCTCAAGGTAGATTTTGCCTTTCGGTACTGTAATAATTTCGCTTACCATGTAGCCTAGATGGCTTCAAGTGACAAGCATGATTTCAAAAAGTTTTGACCTTACGGTCTCGAAGTAGATTTTTCCTTTTAGCACCGTAATAAATTCTCTTACCACTTAGCCTAGATGGCTTCAAGTGACAAACAAGATTTCCAACAGTTTTGACCTCACGATCTCAAAGTAGATTTTGTCTTTTGGTACCATAAAAATTCACTTGCCACTTAGCTTAGATGGTTTCAAGTGACAAGCACGCTTTCAAAAGTTTAGACCTCATCGTCCGGTTGAAACCATGCTTTCCAGCCCAATTATTAATTTCAAGAAAAATAGCCCAGTTTTCTTAACATAACAAGCAAATATAGGCATTATACTGTGACTAATAGTTTTCAAACCCTACTCCTATGTAAGACCAAATTTAAATGATTGCAGCATGGTATTGAGTATTTTCGCCTCTAGGCACTAGTTTCAATTTCCAAAAAGCCTCTAGTCAAAGGTAAATTCCAAATTACTTCCAAAACCCTTTAAACAAGGTTAGATCTTTATAAGTTATCTAGGAAAAGCAGTATTTCTGAAAGTTCTGAGGATACTACTTTACTCAAAAATTCATGGTCAACTTGGATGATGAGAATGGAACAAACAAGCCAAGTAACGAACTTGATATGACACTATTCTTTCCAAAGTCCACCTCATATCAACCATATAAGGTGGAATTTGGGGGGCATGTGTTACACCATAATGTCTACCAAGTATAAATTATGAATATTTGAAAAGAAGGTTTCTTGGCTTGTAATTCCAAGACCGATTCTTTAGTTTCCAACGAGAGCATAAGTATAGAACTCAGTACCCGAGAGCATGTGATCCGAGAGCATGAATCAAAGCGTCAACCAAGGTCAAGATCGTTGTTCAGCTGAAATAAGAAGCTTAAATGAGGCCAGTAGTTGTCGAAGCCAAAAGCCTTTCAATGGCTAAAATAGCTTCAGAATGAGTTCAACGGTTAGGATAAATGAAAAGAATCAAAGAAGCTATATATAAAAATGTCACATTAGCAATCCGCGTCAAAATGCAATCAACCAGATGATAACAAGCATTCAAATCTAAGCCGCACATAGCAAGCCAAGTCATCAATCCAAAGAAAAGGCTCTCCTCCAATGGCGTTACGACATATTGGCTATAAATAGGTGGCAATCCCAAGGCACAAGGGATCTCCGGGCATGAAAAAGAACTGACATAAAATCATGATGTACGTTCCCACATTAGACCTCTATTCACAAACTCATTAATGGTGGAAATGCCTAGGTTCAATGTAATAAGCCTCTCAGCTATATAAGAGTGACTAAATAAGTAAAGGACAGTGGACTTAGGGACTTTCGGCCCGAACCACTATAGAAGTCTCGGTGTTATTTACCTTTCATACTTTACCTCCTTTGCATATGCTATCATTACCCTACGGTTCAACATCTCATACTCAAAGCTTGATTACATCACGTCTCAGTAACCTCTTAGTCGGGTCCAACATTCCAATCAGCTCCCGGAGATACACCTTTAGATCTCAGAGTGTAGGTGTAGACGAAAATTTACACTAACATAATTGATAAAGGCAGAGCAGAAGAAACATAGTGGATTATTGCAACCATTCGAGATTCCTAAATGGAAATGGGAGAAAGTATCGATGAATTTTATAGATGGACTGTCGAGGACTCGAGCAGGGTACGATGACATTTGGGTCATAGTAGATCGGTTGACCAACAGTGTGAGGTTTATACCTGTCAAGTCAAGTAGAACAACATCCAAGCTGGCGAAGTTATATGTAAAGTGGATAATATGATTTCACGGTGTGTCGAAGAGCATTGCGAGAGATCGAGGCCTGTTGTTCACTAGTGGGTTTTGAAAGAGCTTATAAGAGGCGTTAGGGACAAAGCTACATCTTAGTACAGCTTATCACCCGCAAACGAATGGACATACCGAAAGAGTAAATCATATAATGGAAGATCCTTTGTGAGTATGCATTATGGATTTTGGAGGATCGTGGGATGATCATATGCGTTTGATGGAGTTCACATACTACAATAGTTAACAGACAAGTATTAGTATGGCACCATATGAAGCATTGTATGGCCGACCATGTAACGCTCCTTCATATTGGTGGGAAGTGGCGAGAAGCTGATACTTGGGCCGGATATGATTAGAGAGACTTCAAAGAAGATTGAGGTCATTTAGCAATAAATGAAAGCTGTTTAGGATCGACATAAAAGCTATGCGGATAAAAGATGAAGAGATTTGGAGTTTTCTATTGGAAATATGGTATTTGTAAAGGTTTCTCCTCCAAAGAATGTAGTTCTTTTTGATAGAAAGGGAAAGTTAGCACCGAGATTCATAGGATCTCTTCTGGTAGTCGAGAGAGTCGATAAGCTAGCATATATGGTCGACTTATCTCAGAAGATGGCAGGCATGCACATCGTTATTCATGTCTCTTATCTACAGAAGTTTGTGCATGAATCAAGCATGAAGATTACACCGGATCAGCTAGAAGTTGTTGAGGTAGAACCAAAAGTTTCTATATCTCGTAGGCCGCTTTGGTTGTTGGGTATAATACGAAATAGCTTAGGAGAAAACAGTGAAGTTAGTTAAGATACAATGGAATAGAAGCGAGGAAGATTGTACGTGGGAGATGGAAGAGAGCATGAGGACTTCTTATCCGAAGCACTTTGAATGGTAAGACCATCACTTGTCGTGTTTACTTTCACCATTGTATGTTATATTTGATAGGTTAGTACTCTGCATGCTAAGATATGTCACCTATACTATTGATTGCATGACTGCTTGTTTGAGATGTTTGATGTTGCTTATGATTGATAGGCATGCAGGATGACCATGGTTGTTTATACTTTGGCTTGTTTGGGAATTTCGAGGGCAAAATTCCGAGGAGGGGAGATGCAACGACCCGTATTTTACGTATTGGAGGATTGTAAAATATTTCATTTTATTCGTTTGAGGTCGTATGATTCTATAATTTTGGGATATGACTCTTAGGGATATTTTACAGACCTATGATTTTTTTGGAATTCCTATGTGACCATTTTGAACCTGAAAATTTTTTTTGGGCTATAACTTTTGATAGGAGTCGAATTAGGATCGCAACCAATTCCATTGCTTCAGAATGATGGTTTCCCATTCTGTGGAGTGGTCATAATGAAAAACGGACTTATGTTAGAAAGTTATGCCTATGAGATATGATAGGTTATATTGTTATTCATATTTTTATTACTGTCTCTTTTGTTATATCCATGATATTATATTTTATCCACGTGTTGTGAGATATGACAGGTTATTTGCTATATTGGTTTATTTCAACTTTGATGATTGTCCTATATTGGCTGGGCACAGACAACACATGTAACGACCTGAAATTTTGACCCATTCGCATCCACACATGTCAGACTTGAATTGCTCAAAATATTAGATTGTTAATTTATATTTGGCAAAACTCAGCATATATACAGTAAATAAATAATCACAAAATCACAGACACAGAGTAATATAACAATAGTGCAGCGGAAACAATAGAATAGTAGTTCATGAGGCTACTATATATATATATATAACAGAGTTAAACAAGAAACAACAGAAGTCTCGAATACAATAGTCAAATACAAGATCAAAATACATCACTGGAATCAACTGAATATCTGAAAGCTGGATAGATAGCTGGATCTCCAAGCGAAGCTCCAACTCCAAAGGTGAGTCTCGAATACTAGTACACTCAGTCTGACCCGAGCGTAAAGAAAAACACAAAACACTCGAGTCAGGATTAAAATTCTTATATCAATAAATCCAACTCAAGTGAAATAACAACAGAAAATACAAGTAACTCAAAGGATGTTTGGGATAAACATCCTCTAAGGATCCGTTAAACTATTTATATATAGTAGTGTACACTAAGTAGATAATGCCTATCAGTAATATAAAGTATCAAAATAGCGTTAAGGCGTTACCATTATCCCCCTTAACACATTTTATATAAGCGTCATAGCCTATACAGCACTGTAAACTCCACCGTAAACTAGTGGGCTATCAGGGAGTACTCCATAGGTATAACACGAAACAAATCGTAGTGGTCGCGCATAGAGATACGAGTATGACAAGGCACATGAGGCAATACCCAAGGTAGTGAAACTACCATTTTCCTGATCCAGACTGGTGAGAACGCATCGCCGCAACGATCGCAACACCACGAAACAACACTCCCAATTCAAGGGTGCGCACCAATCAAAAACAAGTAATGAGTAGTTTACGAAGAAGTGTGTCCGCTAGAGGTTGCTAACCTCACTGGCCCGGCACGGCTCCTGTTTAAGTCATTTCCAATTTGACACAAGTGTCAAGGTCATCCATTATCGTTCTCTTTCTTCAAATCCAGCAACGTCATCATTCCAACCACTTCATTCTGGATCACACTCCGTGTATAATAGTTATTAAAGTGGTTTTTCGGTTTAGACAGAGAGTATGTCCCAAACCGATCCCGGACTCTTTAATAACTACGTAATTATTACACCGATTGGTCATTTAATAAACTTTCAAAATAGTTTATATTTCAAAACCAAAATATCATTGCCATTTCAAAACCATATCAATATGATATCACTTCCATTTCAAAACCAAATACGATATCATTTCCATTTCAATATATCCATCTCAAATATATCCATTTACAAAATCTTAGTACTTCAAAGTTATAACACTTTCTAAATCAAACACTTTGGAAATCATAATACTTTGGAAATCAAAATTTAGAAATCATAATGCTTTGGAATCATAACACTTCCCACTTAACCATTTAAATATAAATAATAGTATATATAATAAAATAGTTTGTAATTTAAAATAGTTTATATAAAAATAGTTATAATTTGAAATAGTTTATATTAAAAATAATTTATATTAAAATAGTTTATATGAAATAAATTTATAAAGTAACATATATATATAGTTTTAAATATAATTTAAAAATACTTTATATAATAAAATAGCTTCCTCAAATTTCACAAATCAATTCCAAATCAACACCAATCCCAAAATTTCAAATTTAGTTAAATCTCAAATCATCAATTTCAATTTAATTCAGTTCTCAATAAACTATTATATCAATTTCAAATACAGATTTGAACCACAAATAAACCATCTAAATTTCGATATATTCCAAAGCTTTAAATATTTCACAATCTCAAGACTAAATTTGATAATTTCGTATATATCTTAGTTTAACTTTATCATTTTTTAGTTTTGAAATATTCACTTAATAAATCCAGTATTATTTAAATAAAACTCCAAATTACAAATAAACTAAATATTTCCTTCAACTTATTTAAACTTGAAATATTCATTTAAATCACCTTAACCAAAATCAAGTTATAAAATTATATCCTTTAAAAATCTCAAATTCAATAAGTTCCAAATCGATTTCTAATTAAATATATTCTTAATTAAATACAATTTCAAATCAATTTCAAATCTAACTTCTCAACCTTAATTTATTAAATCATTATATACTCTATATTAAAATATAATTTAAATAAATACTTAACCATATTATATTTTAATAAAATCAAACTTTATTATTAAGCTTATTTTGTATTAAAACAAATTTATGCATAGCTTAAAATCAAGAATATAACTATAACTTTTATATAATATATAAAATCCATATTTATATAAAACCATATATTTCCTTCCAAAACCATAGTAATTATTTCAAATTATTTATATATAGACCAACGGCGTCTGTATATAATTTTCTATCCTATGGTCAAGTGATACGGATATTTATCATTTCAATCCGCAATTTAAATATATACGGGTATATATCATTTCAACCCGCAATTTAAATATATACGGGTATATATCATTTCAACCCGCAATCCCAAATTCAATTCAGTGAAAATCGCTTGGGTTTATCATTTCAACCCATAACGATTTTCTCCTATTCTACAGATCGTTCGGGTATGTATCATTTCAACCCATAGGGAATTCTATACTAACAGGGAACTTGCAGAGTGATAACATATATAATAATATAACAGGCATGTATCATCAATATAAATAACAGATAATGGTGTCAGATGTCACAGGTGAACAGATACAGGTAATAGCATATATATAACAATGTAAATAACTAACATCAGCATATTTCAATTGTCGTTTCAATTGAAATCAAATTTAATATATTTAAGAACGTAAATCGTGAGTGATTGCTCACCTTCCGAGGCTAGAGAGATTTGTCACTAAAATGAGTTACGAATCCAAGCACGAATTTCAAAGCAAAGCAGGATTGGCATGATTTCAACGATCAAAGCTGATAACAGGAATAGTCGAAATAAATTAAAAATCAGCTTGATATAAACAGAAAAACATATTATTATTATCGCATTACGAAAGTCAATTATTTATTTATTTATTTATTTGAAACACTGGTTATAATTCAAAATCTTTATCTCGAATTTAAAAGTCAATACCAAAATCAACAGCTTCACAGCAATGGTGTAACAACCCGATATTTTCAACCATTCGCACCCATTATAATTGTATAGGTAGACACTCATGCCGGAATTGAATTGCTCAAAATACCGCGTTGTAAATAAAAATTTGGCAAATCTCAGAATATGCAGTAAATAAATATAATCACAAAACACAGACATAGAGTAAAATAATGCAGCGGAAGTAAAAGAGATAGTAGTTCATGAAGCTACTATATAAATATATCAGAGTACATAAGATACAATAGAAGAAATAGAGTACAACAGAAGTATCAATAAGATAACCAAGTACAAGCTGAACAGAGCAATAACTGAAGTAGATAGAACAAGACTAGCAGATAATCTCCAGCGATTCAAATCTCCAAAAGGTGGAAATCCAATCTGTGAATAACTCAGGTTGACCCGAGCGTAAAGCAAAACACAAAACACTCGAGTCAGGACAATATATACTTATATAATATAAACCAACTCAAGTGAACTGTAATAAGGTACAAGTAACTTAAAGAATGCTAGGGATCGCCCATTCTTTAAGGATCCGTTAAACTATCTACTATGTAGTAATATTCGCTATTATAAAATGTCTAATCAGTTAAGTATAATCATATAGAAAATAGCGCTAAGGGGATGGAGAACCTTAACGCGGTCGGATCTTAAAATCATAATCGTAGTAAAGCTCGATATGGTAGGTGACACGACACAATTAGGCAATGCCAGGGTAGATATACCAATTACGCATCCGGACTAGTGGTGATGCATAGCAGCCACTACCGCCCACCTCGAACAACACTCCCAATCAAGGGTGGCCACCAAATCAATCACAAGTAATAGAATGGCATCGAAGAAGTGTGTCCGATAAGAGGTGCTACCTCCTTGGTCCGTCAATCGCTCCTGTTTTAGCCACCTTATGCCAACTCACGGGAGTTGGGTCCACGTATATACCTTAGGATTGTCGCCACCATCCTACTTCATTCTGGAAACTCCACCGCGTACACAGTTGTCAAAGTGGTTTTCGGTATTGACAGAGAGTATGTCCATATCCGATCCCGGTCTCTTTAGCAACCAATCGTTATTATAACCCGTGGTTATAACTTTTAAAACAATACTTTACTTCAAAATAAAATATCATTTCAAAACCATATATTTATCAAAATAAAGATTAAATCAATTCCAAACCATTTCCTTATATTTAAAATATCATATCATTTCAAAACTTCATTTCAAATCATTTCAATATATCAAAATATCATATCTTTCCAAAACTTCATTTCAAATCATTTTAATATAATAAAATATCATATCCTTACAAATCCAAATATTCAACTTTAAATACCTTTTGAATTCAAAGATATCGTTCATTTACTATCATTTAAAATCACCTTTAAATAGTTTATATTCCAATCAAAATAATTCATTTAAACCTTTTAAAAGTGTAATTATTATATTTTCAAATCAAGTATTCAGTTTCCAAAGTTTCAAACCATTCTGAGTTCGTTTACTAAGTCAAAAACCATAATTATTAAAATTTCAGCCTTTCGCAGCATTTAGAAAAAGCTGTTATAAGTTATACTTGAAAACATTTTTATTCAGCAAAGACAGCATTTAAAACTGCTGTTAAAACTCAGTTTTTAGTTAAATTATAGTTCAAAACAGAAAAGACAGCATTTCAGAAGTGCTGCGGTAACTCAGATTTCAAAACAAAGGTTTTATTTGATTTCAGCAAAGACTGCAGACCACTATAGCATTTCCAGGGAATGCTATAATAGACCTGAGTTCAATATTAGCCTATAAGTTCAATTACAGCAACTACAGCATTTCAGAAATGCTGTAATAGCTCTTTTTACACAATTTTAGTTCAATTCAGAAACTATAGCATTTCTGAATGCTATTAAAAGTTAATTCCAGATTTTAGTGTATTTCCAGCAACTAAATAACTTCAATTTAAAACACATAAACATTTTAAAAATCATATTTTAACATTTAAAATGTTCATTTACATATCATTTTCACAATAAATTTCTTATAATTAAATCCAATTTTCAACAATTTACTTAATAAATTTAAGTGTAAAAGTTTCCAATTCTTCACATTTCAACAAATAACTTAACACTTCAAATTTAAATTACCATTTCACAAAATTAACTAAATTTCCAATTTTATTTAATTAACTTAAACCTTTAATAAAAACCAAATTTCACATTTCCAAGTCAAGTTATATTTTAAAAGATCACTTTTAAACATTCATTTATTTAACCACTTAAACTCATAGAAAAATCAATAATACTTTAATAAATCACTTAAATTCAAATTTAATCAAATTATCATATTTACCATTTCCAAATAGAATTTAATATCCATTTTATTTATATAACTTAAATATCATTTTTAACCAAAATTCCAAATTTCCAACTTAAGTTATATTTCAAAAATCCAGTTAAACCATTCATTAATTACGTTTTTAACACATAGAAAAATCATAATTTCTTTAATTCAAAATATTTCAAAAATCTGTTTAAATCAAATTTCATAAATTTATATTTTTAAAATACTTAAAAATATCCAAAACACTTTATAAAATAACCACGGGCCTGTATATAGTTTTCTAGCCTAGGTCAAGTGATACGGATATGTATCACTTCAATCCGCAGTTTAAAAAGAAAAATCCGGGTTCTATCATTTCAAACCCGCAATCCCAAGTTAAAATAAATTAAATAAAAAAAAACCATTCAGGCCTATCATTTCAACCCATAACGATTTTTCCCTATTCTAAAGTCCGTTCGGGTATGTATCATTTCAACCCATAGTGATTTCTAATCTACAGGGAACTTGCAGTGTGATAAACTGATATAAATAAATAGAATAACATTAAATAACAGTATCATATGATATAACATGTGTAATAACAGGTGTGAACATCATATGATAATAATATAGGCATATATAACATGATAATATATTTCTACAGATTCACAGGGTGTCAATTTACTAGTTATATAGGTACATATTGTCTGGTGAGAATAACTCACTTGTTTAAGCTGGAGATGACGACCAAACACACAACACAGAATCTTTGAAGGCACGACAACATGAATATGATTTGAGAGTGGAGAGCCAAATATAATTTCCTTGTATACATATAAACAAAACAAGACAATGTATACATAAATATGTAACACAAAACAATATCGAAATGACTTGAAATAAAAAAGCAACAAAGGGCAAAGTGATTCGACCTTTCTTTAACCATTCAAGAGCTTGACCAAGGGGATCTTTTGCTCAGCCATAGCTGGACATAATCTCAGTTTATGGCATCAAAATAGCATGGCAACAAGGAGATGATGATGGTAGGAGTTACATATGAATAAGACAAAGGGTCAAGGCAAAATAAGTGGAGTTTTTGTGCATTTTTGGCTCATCCAAAGGCAAGTGGGGCTCGGCCCTTGCATGGTACAGGTCTGAACAGTGGAGGGTGATGGTGCAACAGCAGCCAAAGGTCATGTAGCAAGTGGTGGTGGTGGCTAAGGGGGTGGCCAAAGCAAGATATGGAGGGTAGGTGATGATATGTGTGGTCTAGGCAATGTTTTGTGGAGTTTTGTGGTGATGGCTTCAAGTGGAAGGTCATGGCCTGTCTTGGTCAGAGGGAAGGGAGTGTTTGCTGTAGTAGATGGAGGAGGTGATGATGGGGATGAAGGTGGTAGAGGCTAGGCCAAGCAAACATGTGAAGAGATCAAGGCAAAATTGCATAGAAAAGTAAGAAAAAAGTAGAAAGAAAAGAGGGAGATTACCAAATTTTTTTGCAAGATGGAGGCCATGATTTTTTTTAGGGTTTTGGAGCTTTGAAAATTCGTGAATAACAGGAGGAAGTCGGCTGGAAAAAAATAATGAGGAATAGTTAGGGCAAAATAGAATAAAAGATGTATTGATTGAAAAAGAAACGGTAGAATTCAAAAGGACTAAGCACACAAAAAGTATCAAACTCTTCATATATCTTTAATTCCTTTTTATAACTTTATATTTCTGGAAAAATAATAATCCCAGATAAAATTTCGAAATTTTATCAAAATATAATAATTTATATAAATATTTATCAATTATATAAAGTTAAATTAAGAAAATAGCTAAAATAGTAAACTAGTCTAGAAAATTTGGAATTGAATAGAATAAATTTTTAGAAAATTCATATGAGCTTGTAATATATTTTAAACATAAATAATAACATAAAATAAAAATATATTCACAAAATAAACATTTAAAATTTAATTTGCATATAATTTCTAATGAAGAAAATAGCAGAAAATAGGAAAACAGCCTTTAAAAATAGGAAATCATCATAGTAAAATTTGGAAAAATTCTATTATTATTTTTAAAATATTTAGAGATGGAAATATACATAAATAAACATATTGACACATATTAAAATAAAATATAAGAAAGAAAATATGATTTATAAAATTTAAAATAGGCAAAATTGCACAATAAAACAAATTATACTAAAAATTGAAATGTACATAACTTTTACATTTTAACTCCGTTTTCAACGAAACGAAAAGCAATATTCATGTTATTAAATTTATTTTCATAATAAAAGATAAAATTTATAATTTCAAATATTTAAAATTTAAATTTAAAAGTCAAAGTTTGACTATTTTAACCAAAATTCACTCTTTCTGGAAATATTAAATTTAGTCATATTTGGAATGCTAATCCACATCAAAATCAAAGTTTATATTTAAAATAACAAAATTTATTCTTTTTCATAAATAAAGCTTTTGAACCTGGAAAAATCAATTTAAAAATATTTGTAAAATATAGGGTTGTTACAAATGGAAATAATCTTATATAACAAGGATCAAAATATATATTATTTTAAAACTCTCTATATAACAAAATTAAAAAATCAATAAACAAATAAAATATATGTCCAGACTCTAAACACATACGTACTACACTTATACCTAAATATATGAAATACAACTATACCATTTTATATGTAAAACAATGTAAATAAATAAATCAGACCGTACCCCACTATATGCAGACTATATATGCAATAGTGTATACATGCTACTAAATAAAATATACATGCTTGACACCTAATAATACAACCTGTATATATATTCAAACTTAGCCATATCATAACTTATATACAAACAACCTTTCAAAAGAACTTATACAGTATATTAATATATTATATAACTATAGCTTCCTAACCCAAAATATAAATCTTGATATATATGCAGACAAGCAAACTATATATTCGACCAATGCTTCTTTTTATGTAACGACCTTGAAATTTCAACAATTTAAATTGAAAATATTTAATGAATTTTAAATATTTGAATGATGAATTGACTTGAAATTCAAATTTTCAGAATAAAATTTGGTGATTAAATTTCAGGATTTAATCTATTGAAAATTTAATAATAATTTGAATTGAATCGGGATTCATAGACAATGTAAAGGAAATTTGCTTTGAAGTTTTAAAGTATAAAAATTTTTGATTTTTAAAATCGAATTTATCTTATTTAATTAAAATAAAAACACTACATTTTTGAAATTGATATGATATGTAAATGAATGTAATATGGATAATGTTGCTCAAAAAAGGAGTAAATTCTATCTACAAAAAATTTAATAACATACTTTTTTAATAAAAATAAAACAAAATAAAAATAAAAACAAAATAAAAACAAAAACAAAATATAATAAAAGAAAAAAATACCAGCCCATGCCTAAGCCCATGCCTAGACCACGATCATCTCTGTTAAAAACACGACCCGCCCCTCTATCTTTTCTCATTTGTAACCCTAAATAAAATCGATCAAAAAAGAATAAAATGGCGACTTGGAATTAGGGCTTCGGCGATTTTTTTCGATTCTCTGGCGAATTGGAGCTTCGACTTCTCTCCGACGATCGACGTCTCTTCTTCTTGCTCGCGGCTGCCTCTTCGAAAAAGGTGAGTGGTTTTCGCCCCTCACATCTAGTTCAACTAAGTATTGTGCTTTGAGTCTAATTTGATTTCGTCATTTATTTCATCTGTCTCGTTCAAATTTTGTGATACTTTGTAATGACCGGAAGCTTTGATTTTTGTGATGTTGCATCACTTGATATTGTTTGTCTTGGCCAGTTGTTTCCGTTCGAAGTTGGTAGATAATTGGGGATTTTTCTGATTTATCAATTTTGAATAAATCTGATGATTTTTGAGTTGTATACTATATTGTTGTTTGGTTGTTATATAGGGTTCGAATCCCTGTTTTCTCGTTCGTATTGACATGTTTGAATTTTTCTTTGGCCGTTCGATATAATGTTGGATGGTTTTGTCTTGTTCGACTCACGACTCTGTCAAATTCATGGCTATGAATTCGTGATGTTCAGATTTGTCGACTTCGACATTTTTAATTGTGGCTGTTTGATTTTTATGATGTTGAATTGTTCGACTTTTAAAATCTTAACCTTGTTCGAAATTCTGGAGTACCACTATTTCGATTTTCATTCGATTTTGTTTCATCGATTGAAGATTTTTCTGGTTTTGGTTTGAATTTATTCAAACTTGCATCCTTCTTGCGGTTCGATATATAAGAGAATGGTGTCGACCTTATTGGTTTCGACTATACTCTTTACTGCCTCTGGTAGTATTTTTATCCTTGTTCGATTTTATTTGTTGTTTCATAACTTCGGCCATCAACTGTTGATTGGGACTCTCAGTTGTTTTCTGACTTCACTGAGTTTGTGGAACCTGTTATTTCGGGAGAATTTTTTTTTGCGATTTTAACTCTCTGGCATCAATATTTTTGATTTGAAATTGTGGAACCGTGAATTGTTGGGTTAACTTGTCTTTTGATTCAACTTGAATCTGTACATTCATGTTGTATTTGCCTTGAGCATTCTCGGCTATTTTATTTGGCTGGTGTTGGCTTCAGCTCGTGGTATCGTTTCTAGGATATCGTTTATGTGATGTCGTTTACTATTGAGTTTAGTGTGGCCACCAGGATTTCGATTCCTGTTAACATCGGTCACTTGATTTGTTTAGGGTGATTTTGGCATTAATTTGTTCATCGTGGCACTGTGTTGGTTTTGGCACTTGTTCATTTTCGACTTCATGGAGTTTTAGCATGTCTGCATCCATATATGCATTCATCTTTGTACTTGAATGTGAGTTTCATTGGTACCTTATTTTGTTGTACCTTCTGGAGCTTGCATTGTAATTCGAACTGCTGTTTTATTAGCAGTCTGTTTTATTAACAGTCTGTATATATGTATATGCATACCTGCATTTGTATGTGTGTATGCATGCATTGTTGACCTATTCGAATTCTTGGGCAATCATGGCTTTTATTTGTAATAATTCGAACATGCCTTAGGTATTATTTCGACCTCTGAGTCATTGAACCTTTGTGACTTGGAATTTCATCATTTTGGTGCTCTTCGATGTACTAGCCTTCATTTGTTATACGCTGCACTATAACATATGTAGTTGTTAATTGCTGCATTATCCATTGACACTGCTATGTATTGGTTTCTCGAGTTTTTGTCACTGCCTTGTATTTGCAGTGCCTTATTGTCACTCTCTTGATTTGGTTTCTTGATGTATTGATTTCAGTTTGCTTCTGATTTTACTGAACTTTGATAGTCTCGACAAATTGCTTCGAGACAGTCTTTGTTGCCCTTGTATTCACGTGGGGGCTATAGTCTTATTGCAGTCTTGCACTTGAATGTTTATGGTGGTTGCAGTTTCTTTGTTGCCGTGTATCCTTGAATTCAGGAGGTGGCTGTAGTTTTATTTCAGTTTCTGTTTTCGGTCGATTGATTTGAACTTGAACCGAGGCTTGGGTTTTATGGCTTGACCATTTCATTTGAAATTTTACTTGAGTTGAATCCAGCTCGTAGCTTGGATTTGACCTAGTGTTGATTCCTATTTTATGTATTGGCGAGGCAGTGCACGCGTGCGTGCACTGTAGCCACCCAAAATCGACAGTTTTGAATTGATATTTCCTTTGTGTCGGGATTCATTGATCTTTTTGCGTATTTCGTATGGTGTATTGGCGAGGCCGTACACGCGTGCGTGTACGGCAGCCAATCAAATTTTTGATGGTTTTAAAGTGACAAATTTCAATTGTTTTAAATTGATTTAGTCGGTTTGATAAATTGTTTATTTATCTCTGTTGATGATTTAAATATGCTGTTTTATTGTTTAACACTGTTAAGTGTTATATTTACTGTTATCTGATTCTTTGTTTAAAGAATCGGATAGACGGAAATTATTGTGACTGTCGTCTATTTAAATTATTATTGCTTATATGCACTAATAACTGAGTTTGAATTAGACTGACCTGTGTATTATTTTCTTTTGAATGTAATACTCAGGTCAGACCGAGTATTTTACAGCTTGAAGATTTTCGAGCAGCGAAGTTAGAGAGAGAGAGTAAAGAATCATTTTTAGTTTCAGAAATTTTGTATTTAAAAAGATATTCCGCTGTATCAGTTAAATAAATTTTATAAACTCTGATATATGTAAAAAGATTTATAGTAATGAAATAAATATTTATTTGTTTTAATTTATTGTTATTATTCTGTGTTTCTGTGGCTGATTCTGTTTAAACCTTATAAACTAAATAGCAATTCGTCTTTTTGAACGTTTCGAGTTGGTTTAATTACCGACTGGAGGCGGTCAGAAGGGGGAATGTTACAAAGTGGTATCAGAGCTTTGGTTTACACAAAGCTTAGTTTATGATGTTTAATATGAATAGTTACTAGAAACACTTTAAAAGGAAAACGTCTTTCAAATTTAAAGAAGTATAAGATTGTTTTTGAAAGTAAAGATTTTTAACTTAAGAAAAGTTAAATTGAATTGAATTAGTATTAATAAAAATATGATTTGAAATTTAACTAAAGTAAGTTAAATAAATTGAACTTGATTTGACAAATTATTGAGATGAAAATTAAACTAAAAGGACATGTGATTACCTAATATGAATGATAATTATATATATCAGGATAATGTAAATTTACAAATCTGTCTTAGGAAAATGATTGAATAATCCAACTTTTTCTAATGGAATTGTCAATTTTAATAGGAAACTTCGAAACATCTTGTTAATTAAAATGGCGAAAACCGAAGCACAAAAAGCAGCACGTCGTGAACAAAGAGCAATTGCCCGTAAAGAAGCAGAAGTAGCACGTGCGAAAATTGAAAAGAAAATCAACGAAAGGCAAGGACCTGGTCCCTATGATGACGTTACCTGTTATCGATGTCATAAAAAGGGACATTATGCCATTACGTGCCGAGAGAAGAGAAAGAAAAGAAATGTAGATGACCGCTTCGCCCGTCCCGAGATTGTATGTTTTAAATGTCGAGAAAAAGGGCATTTTCTTAGTCATTGCCCTATAGTGAAAAGGAAGAAGAGTACACTAGATTTACATGTCGATAGATTGACAGTCTGCTATCATTGTCGCCAGACTGGACATATAGCCAGAAACTGCACCGAAAGGCTGCGTGGAAAGCAAGCTATAGCCCGACCCGCTAGAGCGAAAAGTGTAAAACTGATAGATAAAGAAGGGAACGTCACGTATTTTTGCGGGAACTGTAGGAATTGGGGACACGTTGACTTTGAATGCGTCAATCCTCCTTTAATCCAACCTGAAATAGTGCGAACCGAAGAGGGAAGTTTGGAACAGATGTGTACTACCAGGCGGGAAGACGATAGTCCTCTATAAGTCTAAATCTTAAACCAATCAATATATTTGAAGCGATCAATGTATTTTGTAATACTATCTTTTGTAATCTAAAAACTTCTAAGTATGTATTATGAAAGCCTTAAGCTATGTATAGTTTGTACGTGAATGTTTATGGTAAGATTTGGAAGAAATATCTTAATGAAATTGTGTTTTGGGGAGGAAATTTATTTGTGACTTAACTATATGAATCAAACCAATTGTTAAAATGTTTGAACAGTTTTGTTAAGTAAAACAAAATCTGAATTTTGAATAATGATATGAATTTGACTTTAGCAAAAGTTAAATAAAATGATTTTTGAAATAAAATCTAAGTTAAGTAAAATAAATAAATTTGGTTGTGTTGAATCAAATTGAATTTGATATCAAAATGAATTAATAAAGTGAAGAATTAAAATTGTGAAGTTATAAAATGAATCGATGTTGTAAAATAAGAGAATTATAAGTAATTTACTTATAAATCAATTTTCTGATATAAAACTGAGTTATAAAAGGAATGGTTAATAAAGTGATTTTTTTTAAATTAAAGTCTTTATAAATAGGAAGGGAATTTATAAACGTTGTTTATAAATCCGAAGCTGACTTATTTTGATAAGTAAATGCTTATAGCTTGTTAAAAGAAGTATATTCACAATTTTGGACTGTGAATATATTATTGTATAAAATGGACATGTTTTTGGTAAACTGATATTTTAAAACGAAAGTTAATTGTTTTAAAAGATGTTTTCAAAGGCATTGAATATCGAAACCATAGATTTCAACATTCATTGTTGAAATAGACGTTTTCGAGGAATAAGGAAATGATGGACTATAACACTGTTGTTATAGTACATGATTTCCGAAAGGAAATGTTTTGTATAGTATTGGGATTTATACATCTATCTAAATTTCGAATCCCTATATTAGTGATTTTGAGTTGTCGTAACGATGTTTTATGTAACATTCGTTTTAACTCAAATAAATGTGTGAAAGAGAATGATTTCCTTAAAAGAATGAAATATATACTTAATTTTGATTTAAGTATATCGAATATTTTCAAATGTTGAAAATAAATTAGATTTGTGAATTACTTATTTTTAAATAAGTATGGAAATGTTTTTTCCAAATATGAAATGTTGTGAATATATTCCGTAAGGGATAAATGATTTGAAATTTATTTTTGAAGTCGAAGTTGAAAAGTTAAATGAGAAATTTGAACAATTAGTTCAATTTGAAATTTTTCAAAAAAGATTGAATCGTTGAGTTAAAATTGAGTTTAACTTCGACACCAAAGACAATATAAGTTGAGCTTTGAATTTCAGATGATGATTTGGATTGTATGTCTAACATTGTGAATTGATGATATAGAAATTGATCTTTATTAAATATATATCTGTTGGTGGCGGAGAATTTATTCTCTTAGCTTAACACCCTTCTCTGAGACGTATGAGCTCAGAGGTTATATATCGATAGATATCAATTCTGTGTTGAGAATTGACAAAGTAACATGTAATTCAAATCGAACGTGAAGTCGATAGTAAATGGAATTATGAATATGAATTAGGTTTGAGATAACCTTAAATTTCCAAATCGACTTAGAGGAAAATTTTGAAATCCTCTATTTTGTTATGAATATGGAATATGTAGGTTTTCAGAACTTATATATATGAATGCGGTAAATTTGAAACCGTCAGTTTAGAAAATCATTATTATGGAAATCTTATGTATGTTTACATAGATATGATATGTACGAAATGTGAAATGAAGTACTACATATATATGATATTATGTTTTCTAAACTGAGGATATGGAAAAGTACCTTCCATTTATTATTTGAGAAGGTATTGGAACTCGTGAAGAGTGTCCATTTGAAATTCGTAGCTACGTAGAATTTCCATTTAGTCAGAGTGACTATTTGAATCGGAAATCCCTCGAGATGGATCATGTCGATGGGATTAGATTGATGTTTAGCGTAATTTGAGGGGTGAGATGCCCACAGTTACAAGCGATTCCATTGGGATAATGGCGCAACCGCCGGGTAAACTGCAATCTAAATGCCAAGCGAAATTTGAGGGGCGTGATGCCTACACACACAAGCGATTCTACTGGGATAGTAGCGTAACCGCCGGGTGAACTGCGATCTATGGCGACAACCATGGCGAAATTTAAGAGATGAGAAATCTATAGATTACGAGCGATTCTACTGGGATAGTAGCGTAACTGCCGGGTAAGATGTAATCCATGGGGGAACGTGCTTTCCATATCCATTTTTAAAAGAATTTTAAAGTATTTTCACTGGGAATTGAAGCAAGTATATTTAGTACTTGGAGATTTTTAAACCTGCGCCTGGCCAGCGTAGGCCTAATGTCTGTAAGAACGAAGATGGACTTGTTAAATTTTGAGTTAGCAAGTATTTTCAAACTGTAAATAACAAATCAATAGTTTGAAATTTGAATTACATAATTCCTACTTAATGAATTAAGGAAGAGGATCTTTGTAATGTTTGGAAAGTCCACAGCTTTAGAAGAGATATATTATATAAATCTCTAACATCACAGATTTTAAGTTTGAATCTGAGTTTGTAAATCGAGAATTTTGGTAAAAGACTTTTTGCGTTTTGATTTTAGAAATCAATGAACAAAAGGAAACTAGTGAGATTAAACAAATGGAATGAATCCTATATTCATTTATTTGTAATAAGTATTGAGCTTGGAAAAATTTGGTAGGGTATAAATATCGGTGAAATTTTAACAACCTTTCCTTTTCGTGGACGAAAAGTTCTAAGGAGGGAAGATTGTAACGGCCCTGAAATTTCAACAATTTAAATTGAAAATATTTAATGAATTTTAAATATTTGAATGATGAATTGACTTGAAATTCAAATTTTCAGAATAAAATTTGGTGATTAAATTTCAGGATTTAATCTATTGAAAATTTAATAATAATTTGAATTGAATCGGGATTCATAGACAATGTAAAGGAAATTTGCTTTGAAGTTTTAAAGTATAAAAATCTTTGGATTTTTAAAATCGAATTTATCTTATTTAATTAAAATAAAAACACTACATTTTTGAAATTGATATGATATGTAAATGAATGTAATATGGATAATGTTGTTCAAAAAAGGAGTAAATTCTATCTACAAAAAATTTAATAACATACTTTTTTAATAAAAATAAAAACAAAATAAAAATAAAAACAAAATAAAATAAAAGAAAAATAATACCAGCCCATGCCTAGACCACGATCATCTCTGTTAAAAACACGACCCGCCCCTCTATCTTTTCTCACTTGTAACCCTAAATAAAATCGATCAAAAAAGAAAAAAATGGCGACTTGGAATTAGGGCTTCGGCGATTCTTTTTGATTCTCTAGCGAATTGGAGCTTCGACTTCTCTCCGACGATCGACGTCTCTTCTTCTTGCTCGCGGCTGCCTCTTCGAAAAAGGTGAGTGGTTTTCGCCCCTCACATCTAGTTCAACTAAGTATTGTGCTTTGAGTCTAATTTGATTTCGTCATTTATTTCATCTGTCTCGTTCAAATTTTGTGATACTTTGTAATGACCGGAAGCTTTGATTTTTGTGATGTTGCATCACTTGATATTGTTTGTCTTGGCCAGTTGTTTCCGTTCGAAGTTGGTAGATAATTGGGGATTTTTCTGATTTATCAATTTTGAATAAATCTGATGATTTTTGAGTTGTATACTATATTATTGTTTGGTTGTTATATAGGGTTCGAATCCCTGTTTTCTCGTTCGTATTGACATGTTTGAATTTTTCTTTGGCCGTTCGATATAATGTTGGATGGTTTTGTCTTGTTCGACTCACGACTCTGTCAAATTCATGGCTATGAATTCGTGATGTTCAGATTTGTCGACTTCGACATTTTTAATTGTGGCTGTTTGATTTTTATGATGTTGAATTGTTCGACTTTTAAAATCTTAACCTTGTTCGAAATTCTGGAGTATCACTATTTCGATTTTCATTCGATTTTGTTTCATCGATTGAAGATTTTTCTGGTTTTGGTTTGAATTTATTCGAACTTGCATCCTTCTTGCGGTTCGATATATAAGAGAATGGTGTCGACCTTATTGGTTTCGACTATACTCTTTATTGCCTCTGGTAGTATTTTTATCCTTGTTCGATTTTATTTGTTGTTTCATAACTTCGGCCATCAACTGTTGATTGGGACTCTCAGTTGTTTTCTGACTTCACTGAGTTTGTGAAACCTGTTATTTCGGGAGAAATTTTTTTTGCGATTTTAACTCTCTGGCATCAATATTTTTGATTTGAAATTGTGGAACCGTGAATTGTTGGGTTAACTTGTCTTTTGATTCAACTTGAATCTGTACATTCATGTTGTATTTGCCTTGAGCATTCTCGGCTATTTTATTTGGCTGGTGTTGGCTTCAGCTCGTGGTATCGTTTCTAGGATATTGTTTATGTGATGTCATTTAATATTGAGTTTAGTGTGGCCACCAGGATTTCGATTCCTGTTAACATCGGTCACTTGATTTGTTTAGGGTGATTTTGGCATTAATTTGTTCATCGTGGCACTGTGTTGGTTTTGGCACTTGTTCATTTTCGACTTCATGGAGTTTTAGCATGTCTGCATCCATATATGCATTCATCTTTGTACTTGAATGTGAGTTTCATTGGTACCTTATTTTGTTGTACCTTCTGGAGCTTGCATTGTAATTCAAACTGCTGTTTTATTAGCAGTCTGTTTTATTAACAGTCTGTATATATGTATATGCATACCTGCATTTGTATGTGTGTATGCATGCATTGTTGACCTATTCGAATTCTTGGGCAATCATGGTTTTTATTTGTAATAATTCGAACATGCCTTAGGTATTATTTCGACCTCTGAGTCATTGAACCTTTGTGACTTGGAATTTCATCATTTTGGTGCTCTTCGATGTACTAGCCTTCATTTATTATACGCTGCACTATAACATATGTAGTTGTTAATTGCTGCATTATCCATTGACACTGCTATGTATTGAATTCTCGAGTTTTTGTCACTGCCTTTTATTTGCAGTGCCTTATTGTCACTCTCTTGATTTGGTTTCTTGATGTATTGATTTCAGTTTGCTTCTGATTTTACTGAACTTTGATAGTCTCGACAAATTGCTTCGAGACAGTCTTTGTTGCCCTTGTATTCACGTGGGGGCTGTAGTCTTGTTGCAGTCTTGCACTTGAATGTTTATGGTGGTTGCAGTTTCTTTGTTGCCATGTATCCTTGAATTTAGGAGGTGGCTGTAGTTTTATTTCAGTTTCTGTTTTCGGTCGATTGATTTGAACTTGAACTGAGGCTTGGGTTTTATGGCTTGACCATTTCATTTGAAATTTTACTTGAGTTGAATCCAGCTCGTAGCTTGGATTTGACCTAGTGTTGATTCCTATTTTATGTATTGGCGAGGCAGTGCACGCGTGCGTGCACTACAGCCACCCAAAATCGACAGTTTTGAATTGATATTTCCTTTGTGTCGGGATTCATTGATCTTTTTGCGTATTTCGTATGGTGTATTGGCGAGGCCGTACACGCGTGCGCGTACGGCAGCCAATCAAATTTTTGATGGTTTTAAAGTGACAAATTTCAATTGTTTTAAATTGATTTAGTCGGTTTGATAAATTGTTTATTTATCTCTGTTGATGATTTAAATCTGCTGATTTATTGTTTAACACTGTTAAGTGTTATATTTACTGTTATCCGATTCTTTGTTTAAAAAATCGGATAGACAGAAATTATTGTGACTGTCGTCTATTTAAATTATTATTGCTTATATGCACTAATAACTGAGTTTGAATTAGACTGACCTGTGTATTATTTTCTTTTGAATGTAATACTCGGGTCAGACCGAGTATTTTACAGCTTGAAGGATTTCGAGCAGCGAAGTTAGAGAGAGAGAGTAAAGAATCATTTTTAGTTTCAGGAAATTTTGTATTTAAAAAGATATTCCACTGTATCAGTTAAATAAATTGAATAAACTTTGATGTATGTAAAAAGATTTATAGTAATGAAATAAAGATTTATTTGTTTTAATTTATTGTTATTATTCTGTGTTTCTGTGGCTGATTCTGTTTAAACCTTATAAACTAAATAACAATTCGTCTTTTTGAACGTTTCGAGTTGGTTTAATTACCGACTGGAGGCGATCAAAAGGGGGAATGTTACATTTTATATATAGCATATCCTATACTCAAATACATATAGCTGTACACTTTTAAACAATGAAGTATAATACTTTCAACCTTATAATATGATATATAAAATATAATACTTACTTTATAAAACACTGTAACATATACATAGCTTCACAGATATGCAGACTAACACATACAAACACTTTAAAACAAATATTGCTTAATAAGCTAACATATATGCAACAGATTGAAATTATGTTTAACAAACTTTACTTAATACCTAACTTATATTACAATATATATATATATATATACATACAGTATATAAACACCTTAACATATAACACTTAAAATCAGACCTCAAATATACCCAAGCTTATCCATATATAAATCCAACAGCACTTTATTGTAAACATACTATTATATATACTAACCTATATATAAACACATTTATAAAACAAAAGTGTATATACTTATGCCTTATATATAAAGTATACGGCAAGAGTGATGGTCAGAGGAGGCCTTTGGTTGCGTGCCAGGCAGAGGAGGTGGCTTAGAGACGTGGCGATGCTTTGGATTTTCGGGTTGCTAGCCGAGCTTAGGTGTGGTTGTGGTAAGAGGTGGCGGTGGCGACTTAGTGCTAAAGTGTGCAGGCAGACTGAGGCCGAGGGTAGATGGAACGGAGGTGGTTTAAGTCGTGATGGGTTTCGACGTTCCGTGTTTGAGATGGCACGTGGAGGAGGAGGAGGGTGGCCGGGTTGTGGCAGATCGCGGTGGAGCTCGGAGTGTTGATGGCATCGGTTGAAGATGATGGTTGCTCGCGTCAATGGTGGAGGTTAGTTCATGGCGTGGCTTTGCTGGAAACTGCACGCGAAGATAAGGGAGGGTGGAAAAGAAATGAGGAAGGAGAGTGGAAGAGTTACAGTGAGAATGAAGAACAATTTTTTTTCTTCAAAAGCAGAGAAAAAAAACAGAGAACAACAGACCAAAAGAAGAGGAAATGCCAGCTAATAATAGAGTGAATGATAGGAATAGTAATAATCAGTATTGAATTCTCTAGGAAATATAAATTAAACGTTGGGAATAGCTTAATCCATAATTATTAACTTCTGGGAATTTGAAAAGAAAAACAACTGCTGGTTGAAACGGTGGAAAATTGAAAAGGCACGAGAAGCCAAAAGACTCGAAAATGAAACCGATACGGTTACCGGTTTTACGGATTCCGCTATGTACCGGATTTCAAAACACAAGATTGAGTATACCGTAGAGATCAGCACGACGAGACGATCAAAACGGTATACAGATATTAGTGGTACGATCATCCGATCAAAAGTGGATACGGACACTGATATACGTTGCTATTCCGTACGGAAAAATCCAAACGGTGCTAGAAACGTCCGAAATTTGCGAAACAAATTACACAATCTTATTCAGAGTGTTCTGAATCAATTTCCTCATGTTGACATATTTAGGTTTCGGGAAACTTTTAAATTCAACAGTTATTTCGTCGAAAATAAGGTCGACGGAGCAACAACATTCAAAATTTTGAGAAATGAAATATGACGTCTTGCTCAGAAGATGATTTACAAATTTTTTTATAGAAAAATATTCAGGTTTGGAAAATATTTTATTATCATCAAATATTAACTGATATAAATTGAAATAGAATTACACAATAAAATAAACTTTCATATTTTCAGATGAAAATTTACAGTTTGCTATGTTCAATTAGACATTTTCCAAATATCATTTTTTTTATTTTAAATTTTACTATTTTAAAATTTCACAAAATTCAATTAATTAAATAAATAAAACGACTAAAATTTACGGGTCGTTACACTCTCCCCCACTCAAAACTTTTCGTCCCCGAAAAGGAAGGAGGTAGGAAAATAAAAACAACCAGAAAGAGAAATATATTGGAAAACAAAATAAACAATTAATTTAAACAATATAAATTTCGATTTGAATTAATTGATATTTAACAATTTGGTTAGATCCATTTATATTAAACCAATAAATAGTCATTCAATTTAAATTTGTTAGTTCAAACAGTTAATTCTAATTATATAAATTTCAATTTAAATCGATTAATATTCAATAATTGATTTTGTTGATTCAAGGTATTTCATTGATTTAAATTTCAATTTATAAACTTCTTCAGAATAAAATTTATTTTATTTATCACATTTATTATTCAATTAAATTATTATTCTATTTATCTTTATTAGCATTTTTATAATCAAAATTTAAGTGTATAACATTTATTATAACCACTCAAATTTTATTTATAAAATCATTTAATCATCAATTTACATTGTAAATTATTCAATTTCATATTCAACTTCTGAATGATTTAGGTAAGTTGTTTTAGAATGAAATGGGTATTATACAAATAAAATTTTCCAATTCAATTATTTCAAGTTTAAATATTTATTCCGAATTTTGGTTTCATTTTATAATGGAAGTCATCTTTAAATGATAAATTCAAGGATTTAAATCTCCGATTAACTTCAAACAATATAGAGATAAATATATATAGTATATATCAGATCAAAATTAATTTATATATATATATATAATAAATCAGGTCATACCATAGAAATTTCAAATCAAATTCAATTTCCAAAACAAAAGTGTAGCAAAGCTATTGAATGGTCTCTTCACTTCGAAACTCGAAAATGAATGTCGATGATGCGGCCGTCATCACCGAAATTATTTTCCAGTGACAAAAGAGAAGAGTACTGATTTAAACATTTTAAAATTCTTTGAAAATCATTTATATCCGAAAATACTTTATATAATATACATTTTAAAACTTTATAACCAAAGTTTGAAATACCGGAAATTAAATTCTCAATGGTTTACAAAACAATAAATAAAATCAAATATTACCATTTTGTTGACCCATTCATTTAACAATTTAGAAAATTTATTTATATATAATACAATCACACAAAATTTATTTTATTTACCAAATTTGAAAACAATATTGTGTCAGTTTTCTCTGCTCAAGTGTTTTGGAAATCCTATCGATAGCGTTGATCAGACGAATCGATCGAAAACCCAAATCAACATCAACAACTCAAACAACACAATATAAAACATTTTTAATATTAATTCACTAATACACTTCCTCGCTCGACGATACAAGAATGGATTTCAAAGCAAGGATAGAGATTCAAATTTGATGGACTCAAATCAAAGAGAATTTTGATTCGAAGATAGGTTTGAAACAAAGATAAGATGATTAAATAACAAAATAGGAAGATGGATAAGTTTATAAATCGCGGGCAACCTTAACCGGGTCGACCGTGATTTCAAGAATTAGATCGATGTGGAATTCTGAGGCAAATCTACATTCGATCTCAAGAGATAGAATTCAGCATAACAAACGATATTAGCATCTAAACCGAGGACATAGAAATCTCCGGTGAATCGATGCCAAATGTAAAGGAGTTTCACCCTTTACAAATCATTTGGAGATTAGCGAGACCGCCGATTTATTATAAAGATTATTCGAAGTGGAGTTATGGAATACTCCAGAATCAAAAGAATACGAATAGTGAGGAACAAGGATGGATATCGAAACCGAGGGAACGTTCCAAAGTTCAAAAGAAATTCAAATCCAGAGGAAGGAATTCAAGCTCGAACAAAAGTGATTTCTTAATTTAATTTACCATATATGCTAAGCTTGCCTAGAGCCAAAGCTCTGATACTAACTGTAACGACCTAAAATTTTGACCCGTTCGCATCCACACATGTCGGACTTGAATTGCTCAAAATATCAGATTGTTAATTTATATTTGGCAAAACTCAGCATATATACAGTAAATAAATAATCACGAAATCACAGACACAGAGTAATATAACAATAGTGCAGCGGAAACAAAAGAATAGTAGTCCATGAAGCTACTATATATCTATAACAGAGTTAAACAAGATACAACAAAAGTCTCGAATACAATAGTCAAATACAAGGTCAAAATACATCACTGGAATCAACTGAATATCTGAAATCTGGATAGATAGCTGGATCTCCAAGCGAAGCTCCAACTCCAAAGGTGAGTCTCGAATACTAGTACACTCAGTCTTACCCGAGCGTAAAGCAAAACACAAAACACTCGAGTCAGGATTAACATTCTTATATCAATAAATCCAACTCAAGTGAAATAACAACAGAAAATACAGGTAACTCAAAGGATATTTGGGATAAACATCCTCTAAGGATCCGTTAAACTATTTATATATAGTAGTGTACACTAAGTGGATAATGCCTATCAGTAATATAAAGTATCAAAATAGCGTTAAGGCGTTACCATTATCCCCCTTAACACATTTTATATAAGCGTCATAGCCTATACAGCACTATAAACTCCACCGTAAACTAGTGGGCTATCAGGGAGTACTCCATAGGTATAACATGAAACAAATCGTAGTGGTCGCGTATAGGGATACGAGTATGACAAGGCACATGAGGCAATACCCAAGGTAGTGAAACTACCGTTTGCCTGATCCGAACTGGTGAGAACGCATCGCCACAACAATCGCAACACCGCGAAACAACACTCCCAATTCAAGGGTGCGCACCAATCAAAAACAAGTAATGAGTAGTTTACGAAGAAGTGTGTCCGCTAGAGGTTGCTAACCTCACTGGCCCGGCACGGCTCCTGTTTAAGTCATTTCCAATTTGACACAAGTGTCAAGGTCATCCATTATCGTTCTCTTTCTTCAAATCCAGCAACGTCATCATTCCAACCACTTCATTCTGGATCACACTCCGCGTATAATAGTTATTAAAGTGGTTTTCGGTTTAGACAGAGAGTATGTCCCAAACCGATCCCGAACTCTTTAATAACTACGTAATTATTACACCGATTGGTCATTTAATAAACTTTCAAAATAGTTTATATTTCAAAACCAAAATATCATTGCCATTTCAAAACCATATCAATATGATATCACTTCCATTTCAAAACCAAATACGATATCATTTCCATTTCAATATATCCATCTCAAATATATCCATTTACAAAATCTTAGTACTTCAAAGTTATAACACTTTCTAAATCAAACACTTTGGAAATCATAATACTTTGGAAATCAAAATTTAGAAATCATAATGCTTTGGAATCATAACACTTCCCACTTAACCATTTAAATATAAATAATAGTATATATAATAAAATAGTTTGTAATTTAAAATAGTTTATATAAAAATAGTTATAATTTGAAATAGTTTATATTAAAAATAATTTATATTAAAATAGTTTATATGAAATAAATTTATAAAGTAACATATATATATATAGTTTTAAATATAATTTAAAAATACTTTATATAATAAAATAGCTTCCTCAAATTTCACAAATCAATTCCAAATCAACACCAATCCTAAAATTTCAAATTTAGTTAATCTCAAATCATCAATTTCAATTTAATTCAGTTCTCAATAAACTATTATATCAATTTCAAATACAGATTTGAACCACAAATAAACCATCTAAATTTCGATATATTCCAAAGCTTTAAATATTTCACAATCTCAAGACTAAATTTGATAATTTCGTATATATCTTAATTTAACTTTATCATTTTTTAGTTTTGAAATATTTACTTAATAAATCCAATATTATTTAAATAAAACTCCAAATTACAAATAAACTAAATATTTCCTTCAACTTATTTAAACTTGAAATATTCATTTAAATCACCTTAACCAAAATCAAGTTATAAAATTATATCCTTTAAAAATCTCAAATTCAATAAGTTCCAAATTGATTTCTAATTAAATCTATTTCTTAATTAAATACAATTTCAAATCAATCTCAAATCTAACTTCTCAACCTTAATTTATTAAATCATTATAAACTCTATATTAAAATATAATTTAAATAAATACTAAACCATATTATATTTTAATAAAATCAAACTTTATTATTAAGCTTATTTTGTATTAAAACAAATTTATGCATAGCTTAAAATCAAGAATATAACTATAACTTTTATATAATATCTAAAATCCATATTTATATAAAACCATATATTTCCTTCCAAAACCATAGTAATCATTTCAAATTATTTATATATAGACCAACGGTGTCTGTATATAATTTTCTATCCTATGGTCAAGTGATACAGATATTTAACATTTCAATCCGCAATTTAAATATATACGGGTACATGTCATTTCAACCCGCAATTTAAATATATATGGGTATATATTATTTCAGCCCGCAATCCCAAATTCAATTCAGTGAAAATCGCTTGGGTTTACCATTTCAACCCATAACTATTTTCTCCTATTCTACAGATCGTTCGGGTATGTATCATTTCAACCCATAGGGAATTCTATACTAACAGGGAACTTGCAGAGTGATAACATATATAATAATAATATAACAGGCATGTATCATCAATATAAATAACAGATAATGGTGTCAGATGTCACAGGTGAACAAATACAGGTAATAGCATATATAACAATGTAAATAACTAACAGCAGCATATTTCAATTGTTATTTCAATTGAAATCAAATTTAATATATATAAGAACGTAAATCGTGAGTGACTGCTCACCTTTCGAGGCTAGAGAAATTTGTTACCGAAATGAGTTATGAATATAAGCACGAATTTCAAAGGAAAGCAGGATTGACACGATTTCAACGATCAAAGCTGATAATAAGAATAGTCGAAATAAATTAAAAATCAGCTTGATATAAACAGAAAAACATATTATTATTATTATCACATTACGAAAGTCAATTTTTATTTATTTATTTGAAACACTGGTTATAATTCAAAATCTTTATCTCGAATTTAAAAGTCAATACCAAAATCAACAGCTTCACAGCAATGGAAATAAGCTTATATAACAAGGATCAAAATATATATTATTCTAAAACTCTCTATATAATAAAATTCAAAAATCAATAAACAAATAAAATATATGTCCATACTCTAAACACATACGTACTACACTTATACCTAAATATATGAAATCCAACTATACCATTTTATATGTAAAACAATGTAAATAAATCAGACCGTACCTTACTATATGCAGACTATATATGCAACAGTGTATACATGCTACTAAATAAAATATACATGCTTGACACCTAATAATACAACCTGTATATATATTCAAACTTAGCCATATCATAACTTATATACAAACAGCCTTTCAAAAGAACTTATACAGTATATTAATATATTATATAACTATAGCTTCCTAACCCAAAATATAAATCTTGATATATATGCAGACAAGCATACTATATATTCGACCAATGCTTCTTTTTATATATAGCGGATCCTATACTCAAATACATATAGCTGTACACTTTTAAACAATGAAGTATAATACTTTCAACCTTATAATATGATATATATATAATATAATACTTACTTTATAAAACACTGTAACATATACATAGCTTCATAGATATGCAGACTAGCACATACAAACACTTTAAAACAAATATATTACTTAATAAACTAACATATATGCAACAGATTGAAATTATGTTTAACAAACTTTACTTAATACCTAACTTATATTACAATATATATACATACAATATATAAATACCTTAACATATAACACTTAAAATCGGACCTCAAATATACCCAAGCTTATCCATATATAAATCCAACAACACTTTATTGTAAACATACTATTATATATACTAACCTATATATAAACACATTTATAAAACAAAAGTGTATATACTTATACCTTATATATAAAGTATACGGCAAGAGTGATGGGCAGAGGAGGCCTTAGGTTACATGCCAGGTAGAGGAGGTGGCTTAGAGACGTGGCGATGCTTTGGATTTTCGGGTTGCTAGCCGAGCTTGGGTATGGTTGGGGTAAGAGGTGGCGGTGGCGACTTAGTGCTAGAGTGTGCAGGCGGACTGAGGCCGAGGGCAGATGGAACGGAGGTGGTTTAAGTCGTGATGGGTTTCGGCGTTCCGTGCTTGAGCTGGCATGTGGAGGAGGAGGTGGGTGGCCGGGTTATGGTAGATCGCGGTGGAGCTCGGAGTGGTGATGGCATCGGTTGAAGATGATGGTTGCTCGCGTCAATGGTGGAGGTTAGTTCATGGCGTGGATTTGCTGGAAACTGCACGCGAAGACAAGGGAGGGTGGAAAAGAAATGAGGAAGGAGAGTGGAAGAGTTACAGGGAGAATGAAGAACAAATTTTTTTCTTCAAAAGCAAAGAAAAAAGGGAGAACAACAGACCAAAAGAAGAGAAAATGCCAGCTAATAATAGAGTGAACGATAGAAATAGTAATAGTTAGTATTGAATTCTCTAGGAAATATAAATTGAACGTTGGGAATAGCTAAATCCATAATTATTAACTTCTGGGAATTTGAAAAGAAAAACAACTGCTGGTTGAAACGATGGAAATTTGAAAAGGCACGAGAAGCCAAAAGACTTGAAAATGAAACCGATACGGTTACCGGTTTTACGGATTCCGCTATGTACCGGATTTCAAAACACAAGATTGAGTATACCGCAGAGATCAGCGCGACGAGACGATCAAAACGGTATACAGATATTAGTGGTACGATCATCCGATCAAAAGTGGATACGGACACTGATATACGTTGCTATTCCGTACGGAAAAATCCAAACGGAGCTAGAAACGTCCGAAATTTGCGAAACGAATTACGCAGTCTTTTTCAGAGTTTTCTGAATAAATTTCCTCATGTTGACATATTTAGGTTTCGGGAAACTTTTAAATTCAACAGTTATTTCGTCGAAATTAAGGTCGACGAAGCAATAACAGTCAAAATTTTGAGAAACGAAATATGACGTCTTGCTCAGAAGATGGTTTACAAATTGTTTTATAGAAAAAATATTAAGGTTTGGAAAACATTTTATTATCATCAAATATTAACTGATATAAATTGAAATAGAATTACACAATAAAATAAACTTTCATATTTTCAAATGAAAATTTATAGTTTGCTATGTTCAATTAGACGTTTTTCAAATATCAAATTTTTTATTTTAAATTTTACTATTTTAAAATTTCACAAAATTCAATTAATTAAATAAATAAAACGACTAAAATTTACGGGTCGTTACAACACACTATTTATATACTATTGGCGCCGGTGGTATAGGATGGTGGTCATAATAGCATTCACAATCACTAGCATACAAGGCTCACGGTTTACCCTGTTTCAAAATTATCTCATCGCCCAAGGACGATAAATAATCTACTAAGTTTAGCTTACACTCAACAGCCTCAAGTTATTACTTAGATGATTATTCATCCTACCTCAAAACAAATCAAAGAGTCATTCCCCAAACTCTTTATAAGCCAACATAACATATCATACAAATGTACTAAAGCCCATATGATATACATGGATTACTTATACACAATACCCGTTCTGATCTCTTGCTCGATCGCATAAATTTCACTTCCAAACTAGCATAGATCACTTGACCTCTCTAGTGCGGACTTCGATAAGGTTCCTTGATTAGAAACTTCTATTTTCCCTACATAGCCATATACTATAATGGAAAACCTCTGGATCATATCAAGAATCCATATCGAGTGTTTGTCGTTGAGAATTGAGCGAAAAATCTTTGTTCGGACTAGTGCAAATCACCTAGAAATCATGTACTCGAACCCTAGATCAAGAATTATTATGCACATAAAATGATCTAACAACTTACGTACTTATCCTATTGGTTTCTTAACTACGCCATTTCCTTTTAAATTACATTCATGTCCACATAATATTTCATTTAATACTTAAAATTATTTATTAATCATTTCATAAAAACATAACTTAAAGTTTATAAATATTTTATAACTTAATTTCATACTTGTATAATACTCCACTATCTGCTAAGAGTATATACGAAACATCGAATTCATTTTACTTAAGAAGGATGTTCAACAAATTGAAGCTTGTTTTAATTTACTACCTTCTCAATTCAAGAGCTACAAAAACTCAACTTTTATATTTTCACAAAACACTTAGCTTCAAGTTCTATAATGATCCAAAAGTTTTCGACTGTTCAAAATCGTTGAAAATCCCATTTCATTTTAACAAATAAAAACTAGCAAACAACATATCATAACATGATGTACATACCATACTATCCTAATGCATAGGATACATGCATCTATAAAATAACTTAACAAAGTTTCACTTATTTATTTGACACCCTTAGTACTAAGAGAAAACAATAAATTATTTCATGTTTATTCGGGTTATGCCTCTACCACTTGGGTACCCTACATAGCATATATACAAATCTTTTCCATGAAGAAAGCTTATTTCAAAACCTTTATCTTTATTAAAATATTCTATATCTTATACCAACTTCTTTATAGAAGACTTTAGGACCAAACATAGGTTTCATTTCAAATCATTTGCAATAATAATATATACAAATATCCTTTTATATCAAATCAAATTTCTGGGATTAAAATGAAATCTATTTTTCCAAAACTACTCTATAGCATTTCCCACTTAGAAACCCAAAAATGAACGCTAATGATGCTACAGTCATCACCAAATATTTTTTCAAGCAACAGAAGTAAGTTCAATACACTTAATCATACTTTTTGAGACTACACCAAAATCATTTTCAAAGCTGTATCAAATACTTCATATAATAGTACTAAGTATCATGATCTAAATTTCCTAAATCAATTATCCAAACACTAAATTTAAAATCTATAGAAAATATACATATAGATCGAGTAACACAAAAGTGATACTATGGAAATGAGTCCTACCAAGTCATGCCATATATTCCCTTAGTACAAAGGAAAATGCCTACGAGAAGTGCTAACCAACCGAACACATCTCTTGCCCATTTTTAGTCCCTTTTGAGTCTCAAACTAGATAACATAAAAATACTTTATTCTAGAATTGACTTGTTGATTCCGAGGGCAACCTTCAACTCAAACAAATCTTAAAACTCTTTTCAAAATTTTTTGTTCACAAATACTTTCAAATAATACTACTATTATGTTCTTCCAAAATCCTAGAAAACCAATTTCAAAAACTCTAGGATTTAAGTTCTCAAAATATCAGTTTAAATCCTCTCTATTTGCGAACTTATTTTATAAACCATACTTATATAAAATAACTTTCTTATATAAAGCTATTTCATAAATATTTATTTCCAAAATATTCTATCTTTCCTTTAGATTATAATAAAGATCTTTTACTAAATTTAACTACTAACCCAACATTGTCATCGAATGCCTTATAGTCAAACTGTCAAATCGAATTTATATGGTGTAGATTTCAATGTATCTACAAATACTACCAACCCAACCCAAGCAGTAAAAAGGTAAGCTACTCGCAAACTGGTGGAGTACAAACAATAATTAGCAAACAATAATCAATGCTCCTAATTGGCGGAGCATGACTAAACAATCATTAAGGTTATGGGCCACAAAACTATGAGAGGCACCAGTATCAAACCACACACGAATAGGAAAGCCATAAACAAATGGTATAACCTCAAGAATATTCTTTCCCTTTGTAGCTACAGAAGCGGAAGTTTCGAAAGCAAGTGCGAAAATCCTAGGCCGTTATCCTTTCTGAAGCATCAGACAATCCCAAACAATATGATCCAGCTAATGGCAGTTATAGAAACTCCTCTATGCAAACTGAGCATTAGCTGCCTGGGGCTCTAGCTTCAGAGCTTTAGCAACCAGTGCCTTAGCCACTCATCCTCCTCTACTCGTCTTACACTTCCTAGCAAAATGCCCCTTCTTCCTATGCTTAAAATAAGCTAACTTGGAAATATCCTTTGGTGGCTGGAACTTGCGCTTATTACTTCCGTAGGTGTAGATACAGACGGCTTTGGAGTCGAACCCTTGAATCGTAAAATTGTACCTATTAAATACATGAACACACCTTGGATATAATTGGTCATGTCCTTACATTATCGGTCACATAAACTAAGCCAAGCCTAGACCTCTATGATAGTCTCTGTGCCATTGAACCTCTTCCTGCTCAAAACATTGAAGTCTCGATACACCAAAGTAAAGTCCTTTTGTGGTTGAACTTGCACCTCTTCCACTGCTACATTTCCCTCAACATTAGAATCTTTGGTATTCATTTTTCTTTCTACTTAATCAAAGTAAAACTTATTTTAGGACACTTAAGGATAGAGTTATTTCAAAGAAAGAGTTATTCCTAAGGAAATACTATAAAGGGATAGGTTCATAGAAAAATATAAATACGCTCTCGTTTAATATAATACACCCAACTTATTCTAGGGTGTCACTTATCCTATCTATATTGAGCCATACCCAACCAGAGCCAAGGTGTTTGCTAAACTTGGGCTTTGATACCAAATATGATGATTCCCCTTTTCGGCGTGTGACTACAAATGTAACCTCGTATTCGATTTTACGGCCGACCTCTCGACTGCATAACCAACCCATAAATGGAGATGTAGGGGCAAGAGACAAAGCTTCGCCACAGTTCACCAGTGTGAGTACCCCCTATCACACGCACAAAGCACCCACCAGAAATGATAACATATAATATCAAAAGGACAATACAAAGGGTTACTCCGAATATAGAACAATTTCAGAGTTACTAAACCTACATACTATCATCATCTTGGACAGTTATAATCATCTATCCTCACAATGTTGATACATACATACATAATATAGTGCAACATAAATAGGAATAGATAGATAAGGGAAGCCTCTAGGTTGTTTCCTGAACCATGAAGTGTCCAAAGTAAAACCTGCTTTACTCAGCCTACTTGAAAGAGTACACAGGGAATTTTGGGAAAACAAAAACCACGTTTTAGACATAAGTCTGGTATGAGAAAACTCAAAATACAAGCATACATGTAACAGTAACTTTTTAGACCTTATGGATTACCGCAACAGTTTTCCCCTCAAAAGAAGCCAACCATTCGATGAGTGAAAATAATAGTATAATAGACAGTGTCTAAGGTGTAGAATATAAATAAAAAATAGCCTTTGCGTGTATACCACAAAAATAGTATACAATCGGTACCACTAAGGCACATTCGTATATGTGTAAGGATTTCCATGGGGACGCCTTCGGTACATCAAGGCGGATCTCCTCCACAAGAATAAAAGATATCCTTTCGAGCGTCGTATATCTGTAAATAAAATATACCATAAGGTAAGCCATAATTGGTCAATGCCCGAAGATGTTACACTGAATAACATCAACTCGCGCTAGCAATATCAATAAGCATCTCTGGATATGGAGTTCTATTGGGCTCACTAAACCTGTCACGGCTATGCACCCTACTTTGGTTTTAGTCATTTACTGATGCCGAGGTTATGTTCGGCACCTCTCATATGAGTCTTTATCACCCGAACAGAACATGAACCACTATATGGATTTCTACATAAGCTCATTTGACAAATGCTAACGTTGACATCTCCCTTGGACTTAACCTTAGAATAAACAGTTCAACTCTATAGCATAAGTCTGAAATGTTAACACTGACCTCTCAATTCAACTCTATAACATTCCACTCACAACCGCTTCCAAAACATAAAGTCATATACTAGTTTTGAAGTGGTATTTTCAGTTAAATCAATTCTAGTTCATTTTGAAAGTAAGTGGACTATATAAAGAGGAGTCCTACCTGGGGGATCTTGTATATATAAGTACATAAAGCTAGAGACCTTTCATACCAATGCTCCTCCCTAGGGATCTCAAATCGTATAAAGTCGTGATGCTTTTAGATACTTCTTAAGTTATATTTGGTCAAGTTCGATAGTCGACTAATCGACTATCTAGTTCTCAAAACGATTGCTTATAGAAATCAAGGTTCATATACCTAACGCTTTTCCAACCTTCCCAACTTAACCATTCCTCGATTAAGAGTGGAGCCAGTAGGTTAGAGCACAATTACTTCTATCCCTAATCGAACATCAATCTTAACTCTCATAAATAGATAAACCTACTTCGTCGGCTTTTAGTGTTAATTGTAGTATTAACGACTTTCCATAATCGAGTAAGTAATCAACATGATTAATACATTTTTGACCATCCCAACTTAACTATTCATCGGTCAAGAGTGAAGATGGTAAGTTAGAGAACTATTGCTTCTATCCCTACTTAAACATCAATCTTAACTCTCACAAATAGATAAGTCTACTTCATTGGCTTTTAGTGTTAAGCATGGTTAATTATATTTCAAACAAGGTATTAAACAAATCACGATTTAGCCAGTAAACAATTCCTAACCCCTTTTAAAATCATTTTCTTATAATTAAAACCCTTTATTAAAAGTGATATATATATATATACACTAACTTATTTATAAAACTAGATATTTAATTAAACAATTTAAAAGATATTATATTACATAAGATATATACTTTAATAAAATAATTAACAACTTTTCTAAAAAAACTATATATACTTAAAAATGCTTTTAAAACACTTTAAAATACTTATAATAGGTTTTAAACATTCATTTAAAATATTACCTAAAATAACGAGTTTATAATTTATTTAAAAACTTGGAAAAACCATGTTTTCCTTATGTTCAAAATAAAACCTTTCACTTTAAAAATACATACTAATTCTTAAAAATACATAAAAATCCCAAACCACTTTTAAAATACTCTAATATGAATTTTCAAAGCCTTGTAAAAAATGAAATAAAATACTTAATTTTAAAGTCCTTTACAAACGTTTAAAGTTCAAAAAAAAGGTTAAAGCGGGGCAGTTTTGCACAAGTGAATGTTTGGCCACTTTTCGATATGTTACTTAACTTTTTAACATTCAAAATTTTATGGTAGCAAGCTCACATAATATAAATCACAAATATGGTGAGAAACCCCTAAGAATCTCTCTACAAAGTTACTTAGAACTTGTCGAACACAAGGCAATTCTTAAGTACATTTATAACGACTATAGCTATAAGAGCGCTTTCAAATCCAAGTTCAATCTAAACCAAAGTCCAACAACAACCTATGTGAATTGTTTTTTAGGCTATTTAACAAGTCATACAAGTCCATTCAAGTCTATACATATAGATTACATATGTCATTTGATTTCAAAGCAAGAATCAAATCCAAATATTACAACAAATAGCAAAATCAATTCAAACAACACACACAATCTAACACAAGCACATATACACATTTCTATTCATTCAATGGTGAGTTAGCTCACCCTTAATCAGGTAAACAAGCAAGTCCAAGCCTCCGCTTCCTACCTTAACCTTGCAAACATCAAACTTCCTACCCGCAACCTTGCTTTGCACTTGCCTTTGTCCAAAAACCCTACCTATTGCTCACTGCCATGCTTGGGTTTGGGAAGTGTGCTTTGATTCTTCAAGATCCAAGTAGCTAAGAGTTGTAGTGATGTTTTCCTATGATCCTAAGCCAAGTTTTTAGTTGATTTGGAGTTGTTTTGAAATTATTATCTTAGGAAATTTATAAAGAAGAAGATGTGAAGAGAGCTTGATTTATTTTGTAAATTAACAAAAGAGTATTCAAGAGCCAAGCACCTTCTTTTATAGGCTTCAAATGGTAGGGTCACCTTTGTTCTCATGCCCTTGGCCTTTCCATGGAAGGCTCACCCCTACATGCCTCATCATTTCTCCTTTCCACCTCCTTCTTTAGCGAATTACCTTAATCCCTTACATTCAAATATCTCTTTATCTGCTAGAAGATTCTAATTACTTTATGAAGCAAAGTGTGTTAGTTAGTTATTAATGCCTTCATATGTTAATTATACAAGTACAAAGGAGTTCGAACAACTTATATCGATTAAAAAGCTATTTATCGATAAACCGATTTTGGGTCACATTATCGACATTTCTTCGAAGTATTTATTTTTGTAAAAAAAATTCTAAAACTTGTTTCTTACCATTATTCATTAATTAAAAGATGTTTAAAAAGATTATAAAATCACATTTATAACACTTAACCATGTTTCAAAAAGTTATGATATTCAAAGACGAAGTGTTCGAAATTACAGGTCGCTACATTCTCCCCACTTAGAACATTTCGATCTCGAAATTCAAACAAGAACGATAATCAAAGAAGATAGAAGAAACAAGATACATAAATAGTTTGGCTGAAACTATATACAAACTAAACTGCAAACCAAAATGCATACTAAGTGACTCCACCTCAAACGGTGGGCACACTACAAAAGATATATGATACTAAGGTAAAAAGGAACCCCTAGTCTATAAGCAACTCTGGATAAAACTCCCTCAAACCGTCCTCCGTCTTCCTTGTACAATCCCAAGCATCTTTGCTCTACTGCACTTTAACTAACCTATCAAAGAAACAAGCATACACCAATACTCAATAACATTCACAATCACTAGCACACAAAGCTGACGGTTTGCCTAGGTTCAAAACTTTCTCATCGTCCAAGGATGATAAATAATATACTAATCGTACCTTATGCTCAACAGCCTCAGGTTATTGCTTAGAGATTATTAATGCTACCTTATAACAAATCGAAGAGTCATTCCTCAAACTCTTTATAAGCCAACATAACATATCATGAAAATTTACTAAAGCCCGTACAATGTACATGGACCATCCGTATTCAATATCTGTTCTGATCTTTTGCTCGATCACATAGATTTCACTTTCAAACTAGTATAGATCACTCGACCTCTCTAGTGCTTACTTTGATCAAGTTCCTTGATTTGAAACTTCTATTTTCCTTACACAGTCATATACTATGATAGAAAACCTTGGGATCATATCAAGAATCCCTATCTAGTGCTTGTGATTAAGAATCGAGTGAAAAATCCCTTTTCAGACTAGTGCAAATCACCCAGAAATCATGTACTCGAATCCTGGATCAAGAATAGTTATGCGTGTGAAACGATCCATATACAACTTACGTACTTATTCTTTTGGATTCTGAACTACATCAATTCCTTTTTAAATCACATTCATGTCCATATAGTATTTCATTTAATACTTAAACCATTTATGAATCATTTCATAAAAACATAACTTCAAGTTTATAAACATTTTATAACTTAAGTTCATACTCATATAGTACTCCACTATCTCCTATATATGAAACATCAAATTCATTTTACTTAACAAAGATGTCCAAAAAACTTAAACTTGTTTTAACTTACTACCTTCTCAATTCAAGAGTTATAAAAACTAATCTTTCATAATTTCACAAAACACATAGCTTCAAGTTCTTTGACTATTCAAAAATTTCCGACTGTCCAAAATCACCGAAAATCCCATTTCATTTTAACAAATAAAAACTATCAAACAATATATCATAACATGATGCACATACCATATTTTCCTAATGCATAGGATACATGCATCCATAAAATAACTTAACAAAGTTTAACTTATTTATTAGACCACCTTACTACTAAGAGAAAACAATTAATTATTTCATATTTATTCGAGCTATACCTCAACTACTTGGGTACCATACAAAGCATATATACAAATCTTTTCCGTACAAAAAGCTTATTTCAAAATCTTTATTAAAGTACTCTATATTTTATATCAACATCATTAGAAAAGACTTTAGAACCAATCATTGGGTTTCATTTCAAATCATTTGAAATAATAATATATACATATATCCTTTTGTATCAAATCATATTTTCGAGATTAAATCAAAAATTTGTTTTACCAAAACTACTCTGTAGCATTCCCCACTTAGAAACTTGAAAATGAACGCCAATGATGCTGTAGTCATCATTATAATTTTTTTCAAATGATAGAAGTGAGTTTTAGTACACTTAATCGTATTTTTTGAGACTTAACCAAAATCATTTTCAAAGCGGCATCAAATACTTCGTATAATAGTACTAAGTATCGTGATCTTAATTTCATAAACCAATTACCAAAATACTTAATTTAAAATCTTTAGAAAATATAAATATAGATCGAATTACCAAAAGTGATACTATGGAAATGGGTCATACCATGTCATGCCAGATATTCTCTTACTATGTAGGAAAATGCCTACAAGAAGTGTTTACCAACTAAACACATCTCTTGCACATTTTTGGTCACTTTTAAGCCACTCGAACCGGATAACATAAAATATTTTAGTCTAAATCGACTAGTCGACTCCAAGAGCAACCTCGAACTTGAACAAATCTTAAAAACTCTTTTCAAACATTATTATTCACAAATACTTTAAAATAACACTACTATAATTTTCTTCCAAAATCTTAAAAAACAATTTCAAAAACACTGGGATTTAAGGTCTCCGAATATCAATTTAAATCCACTATATTTACTAACATATTTTATAAATCATACTTATATAAAACTATTTCACAAGTATTTATTTCCAAAATATTCTATCTTTCCTTTACATTATAATAAACATCTTTTACTAAATTTGACTTTTAACCCAACATTATCACCGAATTCCTTACAGTTAAACCGTGAAACTCAATTCATGAGGTGTTCGTTTCAATGTATCTACAAATACTGCCTACCCAACCCAAGTAGTAAAAGGTAATCTACTCCCAAACCGGTGGAGTACAAACAACAATTAGCAAACAATAATCAACTCTCTTAACTGGCCGAGCATGTCTAAATAATCATCAAGGTTACGCGATATAAAACTATGAGAGGCACTAGTATCAAACCAAACACAAATAGGAAAGCCATAAACAAATAATATACCATCAAGAATCTGCTTTCCCTTCACAACTGCAAAAGTGGAAGGTGCTGAAGAATGTGCGAAAACCCTAGGCTGTTGTCCTTTCTGAAGCATCAGACAATCCCTAACAATATAACCCAGCTAATGGTAGTTATAGCAAAACCTCGGTGCAAACTAAGCTTTTGCTGCTTGTGGCTCTAGCTTCGGAACTTTAGCAACTGATGCCTCAACTACTCATCCTCCTCTACCCGTCTTACACTTTCTAGTAAAGTGCCCCTTCAACCAATACTTATAGCAAGCTAATTTGGGAACATCCTTCAGTGGTAGGAACTTGCGCTTGTTGCTTCCGGTCGGTGTAGATATAGATGGCTTTGGAGCCGAACCCTCAAACCGTAAAGCAGTACCTATTAAATACGCAAATGCTCCTTGGATATGATTCGACATATCCTTAAATAATCGGTCACACAAACTAAGCAAATCCTGGACCTCGATGATAGTCTCCATGCCGTTGAACCTCTTCCTGCACAAAATATTGAAGTCTCAGTAGAGCGAAGCAAAGTCCTTATGTGGTTGAACTTGCACCCCTTCCTCTACTACATTTCCCTCAACATTAGAGGCCCTAGTATTCATAGTTATTACTAACTAATTAAAGCAAACTTCTTTTAGAACACTTAAGGATGGAGTTATTTCAAAGAAAGAGTTATTTCTAAGAAAATACTATAAAGGGATAGGTTCATAGAAAAATACATATACACTCTCGTATAATATAGTGCACTCAACTCATTCTTGGGTGTCCTTGACCCTATCTCTAATGAGTCATACCTAACCAAAGCTAAGGTGTTTGCTAAACCCGGGCACTGATACCAAATGTAACGATTCCCCTTTTCAGGGTATGACTACAAATGGCAACCTCGTATCTGATTTTACGGCCAACCTCTCGACTGCATAACCAACCCATAAAGGGACATGTAGGGGGTAAGAGACAAAGCTTCACCACAGTTCACTAGTGTGAGTACCCCTATCTTGCTCACAAAGCACTAACTAGAAACGATAAATATAATATCAAAAGGACAATACAAATGGTTACTCCAAATATAAAACAATTTCAGATTTACTAAATCTACATACTATCATCAACTTGAATAGTTATAACCGTATGTCCTCATAATGCAGATACAAACATACATAATATAGTGCAACAGAAATAGAAATAGATAGATAAGGGAAGCCTCTAGCTTGTCTCTTGAACCCTGAAGTGTCCAAAGTAAAACCTACTTTACTCAGCCTACTCGAAAGAGTACACAAGGAATTTTGGAAAAACAAAAACCATATGTCAGACATAAGTCTGATATGACAAAACTCAAGATACAAGCATACATGTAACAGTAACTTTTGAGACTGTATGGATTACTGTAATAGTTTTCCCCTCATACTAAGCAAACCCTCCGAAGAGTGAATATAACAATATAATAGATAATGTCTAGGGTGTAGAATGCAAATCAGAAAATAACCGTTGTGTGCACACCACAACAGTAATAGGTATACAATTAATACCACTAAGGTGTGTTCGTATATGTGTAAGAATTTTCATGGAGACACCTTCAATACATTGAGGTAGATCTCTTGCACAAGAATCAGATATATCCTTCCGATCGTTGTATATATTAAATAGAATATACCATAAGATAACCATAACCGGTCAATGCTCGAAGATGTTACACCAAATATCATCAATGTGCACTAGCAATATCGATAAACATCTCTAGATATGGAGTTGATATACCCTATTGGGCTTGCGAAACCTGTCATGGCTATGCACCCTACTTTGGTTTTAGTCATTTATAACGAAGTTGAGGCTACGTTTGGCACCTCTCACATGATTCCTCATCACTCGAACAGAACACGAACCACTACATTGATTCCTGCATAAGCCCGTTTGATAAATGCTAATGTTGACCTCTCCCTTGGACTTAACCTTAGGATAGACAGTTCAACTCTATAGCATAAGCCTGAAATGTTAATGTTGACCTCTCCCTTGGACTTAACCTTAGGATAGATAGTTCAACTCTATAACATTCCACTTCACAACCACTTCTAAGAGATAGACTCGTATACTAGTTTTAAAGTGGTATTCGATAAGTAAAACACTTACCGATCATGGACTCTCCAAAACCAATCGATGAATTTCAGATTAACTTAATTTCGATTCTTTTAGAAGTAAGCGAACTATATAAAGAGCAGTCCTCCCCGAGTGATCTCGTATATATGAGTTCCTAAAGCTAGAGACATTTCATACCACTACTCCTTCCCGAGGATCTCAAATCCTATGAAGCCGTGAAGCTTTTAGAAACTTCTTAAGTTATAATTTGCCAAGTTCGATAGTCGACTAATCAACTATCTATTTCTCAAAACGATCGCTTATTGAAATCGAGGTTCATATACTTAACGCGTTTTCGACCTTCCCAACTTAACTATTCCTCGGTTAAGAGTGGAGCCGGTAGGTTAGAGCACAATTGCTTCTATTTCTACTATGACATCAATCTTAACTCTCACAAATAGATAAGCATACTCCGTTGGCTTTTAGGGTTAAGTATAGTATTAACGACTTTCCATAAAAGAGTAAGTAATTAGCATGGTTAACACGTATCCGACCTTCCTAACTTAACTATTCCTTGGTCAAGTGTGAAGATGGTAGGTTAGAGCACTATTGCTTCTATCCCTGCTCGAACTTTAATCTTAACTCTCACAAATAGAAAAGTCCACTTCATCGGCTTTTAGTGTTAAGTATTGTTGATTAATTTTCAAACAAGTAATTAAATAAATCATGATTTAGCCACCAAGCAATTCCTAACCCATTTTAAAATAATTTGCTTATAATTTAAAACCCTTTTTTGAAAGTGATATATGTGTGTGTACCAATTTATTTATAAAGCTAGATATTTTATAAAACAATTTAAAAGATATTATATCACATAAGATACTTATAGTTTAATAAAACAATTAACAACTTTTCTAAAAAATATATATATACTTAAAAATTAGTTTTAAACACTTTAAAATACTTATAATATGTTTTAAAACATTCATTCAAAATATTACTTAAAAATAACATGTTTATAATTTATTTAAAAACATGAAAAACCATGTTTTCCTTATATTCAAAATAAAACCTTCTATTTTAAAAATACATAATTGATTCTTGTAAATACATAAAAATATCAAACCACTTTTAGAATACTTTATATGTGTTAACAAAGCCTTGTAAAAATAATGAAACAAAATACTTAATTTTAAGGCCATTTTCAAACCTTGAAAGTTCAAAACAAAGGCTAAAACGCGGAGTTTTTGCATAAGCGAAAGTTTGGGCACTTTTTGATATGTTACTTAACTTTCTAACATTCAAGATTTTTATGATAGCAAGCATACACAATATACATCATAAATATATTGAGAAACACCAAAGTATCTCTCTACAAAGTTCCTTTGAATCTGTTGAACACAAGGCAATCCTAAGTGCATCTATAGTGACTATCGCTATAAGAGCACTTCAAATCCATGTCCAATCTAAACCAAAGTCCAACTATAACCTATGTTCTTTGATTAAAGGCTATGTAACAAGTCATAAAAAGTCATACAAGTCCATTCAAGTCCATACGTATGGATTATGTATGCCATTTACTTTCAAAGCAAGAACCAAATCCTAATATTACAACATATAGCAAAATCAATTCAAACAACAAATACACAATCAAACACAAGCACATATACACATTTATATTCATTCCATGGTGAGTTAGCTCAACCTTAATAAAGTAAACAAGCAAGTCCAAGCCTCCACTTCCTACCTTAACCTTACAAACACCTAACTTCCTACGTTCAACCTTACTTTGCACTTGCCTTTGTCCAAAAACCCTACCTATTGCTCATGGCCTTACTTGGATTTGGGAATTGTGCTTTGATTCTTTAAGATCAAAGTAGCTAAGAGTAGTTGTGATTTTGTCCTACGGTCCTAGGCCAAATTTTGAGTTGATTTGGCGTTTCTTTGAAATTATTAGTCTTTGGAAATTTATGAAGAGGAAGATGTGAAGAGAGCTTGATTTATTTTATAAATTAGCAAAAGGGAATTCAAGAGCCAATCACCTTCTTTTATAGGATTCAAATGGTAGCCTCACCCTTACTCTCACCCCCCTTGGCATTGCCATGGAAAGCTCACCCCTTCCCCCCACATGCTCCATCACTTCTTCTTTCCAGCTCCTTCTTTAGCAAATTACCTTAATACCCTTACACAAATATTTCTTTATATGCTAGAAGCTTCTAATTAATTTATGAAGAAAATAGTGTTAATTAGTTACTAATGTATTCATATGTTAATTAGACAAATAAAAAAGAGTTTGAACAACTTATATCGATTAAAAAGCCGTTTATCGATAAACTGATTTTTGGTCACATTATCGATATTTCTTCGAAGTATTTATTTCCGTAAAAAAGTTCAAAAATAAGTTTCTTATCATTATTCATTAATTATAAGATGTGTAACAAGGTTATAAAATTATATTTATAACGCTTAACTATATTTCAAAATGTTACGATATTCAAAGACAAAGTGTTCGAAATTACAGGTCATTACATTATGATTTTATGACCAAATCTTTCATCAAAAAAGAAACTCTCGCTTCATATTACATTGAAGGGTAAAAATACATGCTCAAAACCTTAACTCTCCTTTAAAGAATACCCAAAATAACTCTTAGGATAGTGTACACTTCAAGTAATCATAAAATATGCAAAATAACAATAAAAAGGCATGTTTTCTAGTAACCATAAAATGTATATTTAATTCTACATTTGAAGTGCTTTCTTTAATAATTTGTGGTTTACTATGAAATGGATGCATCGACCTCATCCATGTAGAAATAAAGCTTCGTTTTTGGGCTTCAAACATAGAATTGATTAGTCAAGGACCTCTAGTTCAAGTAATTAGAAGTTTGGCTCTTTAGACAGAGCTTCTACAGGTCATGGGTTCAGACTTATGAGACATCGTAATAAATGTTCTACTTGAATAAAATATCACTCTTATTATCAAAAAATATACACAATCGATTAGTATAAGATTTTATTTTCTTCAAAGTCCATGGCCATCTTCTTCTTCATCATCCATTTGTATACACAAATAAATATAATGAGAATATTGAAATTTTGGACTTAAATGCCTACAAAATTAAACATATATTTTGATTAAAATATGCATTTAATTGATGAAAATCAAAATATGCATAAATTAATTCCTTTAGCCCAAAAATGTTAAATGTAAATGTATGGATAAGGTTGGAAATTAATTTTAAAATTTTGTTTAAAACATGTACAAATACTTATGATTTCCTCCAGAGGACAAAAAAAGATCTATGTATGGATCATCCCATGATATTGTTGTATTTTTTATCTTCCAGATAAGATAGAGTTGTGTTTCTTTCACATTTGCGTGCTACGTTATATGAAATCAAATCTACCTCACTCCATGGTCTACCTACTTTACTTACATTTCAATAATCATTTTTGATCACCCTCCAATTTACCAACCTTATAACCAACAATTTGTAAATTGTCTTTTCACTAGTGAGATCCACGTCACTTTCTAGTGCATAAGTTCTTCATCATTTCACAAGCACTTACTACTAAGCCGTCAATGGTATGTGTTTCGGCTCGAGTCCGATCCAAACCCACCTTGTTGATACGAGTATGGGTTCTTCCCTAACTACTCGAGCCCAATCCAGGCCTAACCTGGATAATAGTAGGGTCGGGTATGGTTTTATCAAAAGCCGGCCCGGTTCAGACCTGACCCGATTATTAGTTTTCCGTGGTATCAAAACATGAGTGTTTATGTTATTTGTTTACCATTTTGTTTATTTAACTATAGATGATTTTGCTTACATTTGTTGTGAACTTGATTACATCACCACCTAATATGTATGTTAGCATATATGTGTATAAATTTTACGAGAAATGCAAGTTAAAAGTATGATTTTAACATAAATATTATGTGTTCGATATACGGGTATTACCCAGCGGGCTTGAAAAGCCCGATCGGTCAGGCTCGAGTATTGGCTTTGAAATATTTTACAGCTTCAGGCCTGGTTTCAGTTTTGATTATTGTAATTGGGCTTGGTTCTGGGTTTTAAGAAACCCGGACCGAACCCAACCCATTTAATGGCCTACTCACTACCATAAGTATTGAAATATTACACTCCACTAGATGTACTATTGTGCAATTAACATAACTAGGCACAATAACCATAGCCAAACTATCTCAAGCCATGTCACTATTAACCATGCAAACCTTTTTTTTTCATATTTGCATATTCTAAGCTTCTTCCACTTATGTTAATAAAACCTATGACTCTCTTAGAAATCTGATTCCCATGACTTTTGAATCATGATCCCATGCCCCAATTATCATTTTGTGAATCCATGACTTCATCTACTAACCTAAGCAAAGTTTGCATATACCATCTACTAGCCTTAACTACTTCAAGCATCACCTTTGGCTATATATCGTTTTCAAGATCAAGTGAAATATACAAATTGATCTAATCATCGCACAACTGAACATTGAAACAAAAGACTCTAGCCCCATCCAAAAATTCTTCCATCAAACACATCACCGAACCAACATCTACAGTTACTATAACACCATCAATATACAACAGTCTACAATGTCTAACTCCAACCATTTAGTAGTCAACATGCTCTACATTTTGATCAAAATTGCCACTTGTGATCGTTGCTTTCTTCTACAATCTTACATCCCTTGCGAGCACACTAGATTTGCACGATCATACACTTCATTATCTCCTTTCATGATTGCAATAACACATCCTAGACTTTCAATCCACATAATTTACTTCATATAATTAGTTTGCTCAAATTGGATAATGCTATTATCATACTCATGGGTTACCTCTTACTTTTTCTTTAATTAATTTATTACAACTCCAAATTACCTTTGATTGGGAGTTATTTACACTTTTTTCATAAACAAGCAAGACCGATAGCATAGTTCCACTCGTATACTCCATCCACTCACAAAATTCCTTAGCAAGGCTACGTTCGTAGACACCATTGGAACCTTCAACCGCAAGGTCCTTTTGCAAACACCGGAGCTCCATCATGAAGTTTCAAATTTTCTCACTTTCAATAGCTAGCTTTTTCATCCGATAGCTTTAGTTGTACCTAAAAAACTACCAACACCAAGCTTCACCCATAAAACCTCTATCATGATGTTGGATCAAGTGCATTAACATCAGGGTGAAAAGTGAAATTTCAAAATTTTCTTCTTTTTATCAATTTCGCATAGATCATAATTTTTGGTTATTATAAATGATAGAGTCATATTAAATAATATTTAATGTCTCTCTAAAAATAATTTAATGTTTTGAAATAAATTGAATCTTAGTTTCATTTTCAACACAATTTAATGAATTTTATTTTATTCTAGGTGTAGTCGTGTCCTTTATTTAACACCATTTGTAGCCCATTAATATCAACCATAAGTTTATATGTAAATATTTGGTCCATGTGATAGGAGAGAGAAAGAACAAATATTTAAATAGATACTTATGGCTAACATCAGGGTGCTACAACATGGTGCTAAATAGAGGGTGTTATTGATACTAGCTCATACACGCATACACATACATGCAGATACACACATAGACTGTAACAACCCGAGAGTTTGTAAAAGTTAGTTATCATCGTTAGACGATTAAAATTGCTAACAGATTGATATTGGAATTTTAATCGAATTGAAATTCTTTTAAAATGGGAGAATGATATGTGGACTTTATAAAAAAATTGTATTAGGCCACATTTTCATTTGTATATTTTTGCCGTGATAATTATCTAAGGCAACACAGTTTCCCCTCAATTCATTTTCGTTCAAAACCCTAATCTAAACGAAAGAAAAGAAATGGTGGCCTCGTTTATTCTCATTCGTCTCCAAATATTAGGGCTTCTGCCGATTTCATTCGCTCGTCTTCGTGATGCCACAGCGTCGACTTCGCCAAGTGTCGTTGCTCACGGCTGCCTCATCGAAGAAGGTGAGTGATTTCTCTTCACTCACATCTAATTCCTCGTCTGCTTATTTGTTTTGTTGCCTTCGAGTTCGACTTTGATTTCGGCATGTAACTTACTCCTTTTGCTTTGCTGGTTTTGGCTTGTTTGAACTCGATCAGATTCGAGTAGTTGATTTTTGTTCTCTGTTTAGCTTGGACTCGAATTGATAATCTTGCCGATGATGTATATTAAGGTTTATATATGATTCTAGTTCCTATAATTTTGTTCGTGTATATAATACAAATTCGTCTAATGATTTGTTGAATTTGTCGAGCAATTTATCTTGGCCACTTAATTTTGATTTTCATATAGATGTTAGAGATGATTCCTGATTTGGTGATTTTGCTTACTTTATGACTTGATTCCCAGTCATTTAACTGATGCTTAATTCTCTGTTGGCTTTTGAAACTACTACCTCTATCGTTGTTCGATTTTAGTCTTGGTAATTGATTTTGACTTCTTTGTCATCGACACCGCCACTGTTTCGACTTGATGCCGCTGACTTCAGTTACGATGATTTTGTCATTGATTTTGTGAAGATATTTTCGAACTGTACCATATTTACTTGAGTTCGATTTTCTTGACTTGAAACCACATTCACCTGCACACTTGTTTATGCTTCAGATATATTGTGTCGTGATTTTGCCTCGTTCGACATGTATGCATTTCACTATTCACTGTTCCTTGAGTGTTGCAGTTTGGGTTTGCATGTTTACGACTTGGTTGAAGTTGTTGGTTCAGTTCATACTGTACTTCGACTCGTGTATGCTTCTGATTTGTATATGACATTTCAATTTATGTCTGCACTGTGTACTCGAGTCTGATTCATATATTAAAATTATTGTCACCTTCACTTGTGTACATTGCAGTCTTGGTCGACCATTTTGATTCACTTGTCTTTGGCTTGTGAACTTTCTAGTTGTCTATTTGTGACTTCGGCATTGCTTTGTCTTCGATATTTCCTTTTCATGAGTGATAAGTAGCTGCCATGTACATGAGTTGGGTGTGTTTGTTTCACTAGTATGGTTGGTCTTGAGACTGTAGCATGCATTGTTCATGTCATTCCTTTGGGCAGTTTGTTTTGCATCTCCATTTGTTGTACACGAGTTATTTGGTTCATGTGCATTGTTAACCACTTGGAGCTCTGTCTTGTTCAACTTGTTGAGTTAAGCCTTCGACTTTGAACAGTTTGCATATGGGCTGATATGTGTTTGAGTATATAGTTTGTGATTCACTGTTGCACTTGCAAGTCCTTGTTGTCTCCATTGTTTTGTGATATTGTATTCGATTATGTTTTCTGGTACTTTATCCTTATGTATTTCTGTTTGTACCAATGCCTTTGTGTACTTGGTCATCCGAGCCTTTGTGATTTGTATTAAGTTGAATTTGGGTTGTCTTTGAGTTTCAGACCTGTAGCCCGCATGATGCTATGTAGTTTCATGAATTTTATTGTAGCCCTTTTAATATTGCTGATGTTGAATTGGATTCTCTGATTCATTGTTGTAGTGATGCCAGTTGCCTCTGGTTTGAGAGTTACTTGTCTTTCCTGGCCACTACTTGCTTTTGTGGTCTGGTTCCTTTGTGTAATTTGTACCACTGCCTTTGTGCATTTGGTTATTCGAGCCTTTGTGCTCTGCATTTGAGTTGAGTCAGTGACTTGACCTTTTGCACTTTAAATGTGAGTTGGTACCGTTTGCTTTTGATTCACTGAGGCAGTTTGTATATGGTTTGACTTGAGTTGCTCATTTATCTGACTTGACCTCTGCTGTTTCATTTTGTTGCAGTTGTGTTGAGTCATGCTAGTCGTGATTTGACCTTTGCGGTTTTGACTTACTGTAGTGGCGAGGCAGTGCACGCGTGCGTGTACTGCAGCCACACAGAAATTTGGTTTGATTTGATGCCATTTGTTTCTGATTCATGGAGCTTTTGTGTACTTTATCACTGTAGTGGCGAGGCAGTGCACGCGAGCGTGTACTGCAGCCGAGCAGTATTGGTTATTTTGTTGTTAATTGTCGTTTAGACAATTCTGTTGTTTTCTAAATTATCTTCATTGATAATCTTTTTATTTATCTTTGTTGATGATTTGAATTTGTTGATTTATTGTTTAACACTATTCAGTGTTATATCTACCGTTATCCGATTTCCTTGTTAAAGGATGGGATAGACGAGATTTATGTGACTGTCGTCTATTTGCTATTTAATTATTATTGCTTCTGTGCATTAATAACTGAGTTTGAATTAGACTGACCCGTGTATTATTTTCTTTTGAATTTAATACTCGGGTCAAACCGAGTTATTTCAGGTTGTAGATATCCTACTTTGGGTTGCTGCTTGAGCTATGAAGTCTTTTCATATCTTTTGAAGTAGTCTTCATCATTTTGTAGTAGTCAGTGTATCTGTTTAGGATGATATGTATTCATGTATATTAGTGTCAATAATGTACTTGTATACGTAACTTCCAGAGTCGACAGTTGTAGTTGTATCATATGTGTTGTGTCAAATGTATTGTAACTGACATCAGATATATATATATATATATATATATATATATATATATATGAGACTTTTGTTATCTGTGTTCCGCATTTTTAGTATCTGTGTTATTATTATATATATTTTCCTAAACTATTATGAACCATCGTAGTTCATTGATACTGGAATTGGGTATGTCGATGGGAGTAAATAAATAAGAGATGAAAAATGAAAAATATATACTACTCCTATCGAGGTAACCAATACTAGTGTAAGGCCAACTACGGATGGCCGCTCCTATCCAGCCTTATTCTTCGTAATAACAGACAGTATTTCTTTTAATACTCTTTGTTATTGTGAGCATAGAGGTTGGGCGTCACAGTTGGTATCAGAGCTTGGGGTTTATGGACATAATATAAAACATAACTTAGAGGGAACATGTGTTGCAACTATTGGTCGATGTTTTATTTGTGCTTTGAGTCAAAACTAAAGTTTTGAAATTTTGATGAAATTTTTAAATATCTTTATTTAAAAATGAAAGTGAAACTATGTTTTAATGATTGAGTAATTTGTGTTCTGTTTATCAGAGTGTGCAGCGGACGTAGTGACACTTCTTCGCTGAGTACAGCTGATAACCTTTTTGATTTAAAAATCAAAATATGAAATTGAAATAAATTTCATTTGTTGTTTACATAACTGGAGTTATTTTGTTTCTTTGAAAATTTCGAATCCGATTTGAGGATTCGAAGCGGTTGCAGTTATGTTATTTTTGTTGAGATTTTTGCTGGTTTTCTTTTATGCTAATCATATGTTGATTAGATTTTTGCTATTTTGAATTATCTTCATTGAAGATACATTCGAATGATTTCTGTGTTCATTTTGTAGTATACGTGCAAATTTGAGTTTCACGTTACTGCATTAATTTTACGTTGAACCGGTGTTTGGTTTAAACGTATTTTGTTGCCGTTATCTTTATAACGGGATTTTTACATCGATGCTAAATTTTTGAAGCACGGTGTTTTGTTGACATTTTTGATGAATGAAAATTCACTGGTATTATATTTTGATGTGAATTATTTGATGAGATTTTGACGTTTAAAAATTACTGTCGCTTTGACTTTAGTAACCGTCAAATTTTAAAAGTGGATTTTCAAGCGGTTAGCCCGCAATGCTGATTTTGAGATTTGTTTTTACGATGTTTTGGGAAGTGCAATTTCCTTTTCGAAATTGCTACTGATGTTGCTACTTTAATCACGTGTTTTGAAAATTGTTTTAAAATTCTTTACAGTTTACGCTTTCAAAAGAATGAAGAAGCGATTTAAATGATTCAGCAAAATCGAGGACTATGAACCCTTTCTTTTACTGATTCGCTTAATTCCGAACTTGTCCGTTTGAGAACGTAAAATGTTATTTATTTAAAATACAAAAATTTTACAGTTTGCGCTTTCAAAAGAATGAGGAAGCGATTTAAACGATTCAGCAAATCGAGGACTATGAACCCTTTCTTTTACTGATTCGCTTAATTTCGGACTTATCCGTTTGAGAATGTAAAATGTTATTTTTACAAAATACACAATTTTGCACTTTCAAGGAAACGATGAAGAGAATCAAACGATTTAGTAAAACTCGTGGTATGGGAATATGCGTTTACTATTTCGGTTAATTCCGGACTCGTTAATTGAAATATTTGATGTTTTGATGATTTGTGTGCTTTCGAGCCACTATGATGGACCTTCGGGTCATATGTTGGACCTTCGGGTCATAAGATGGACCTTCGGGTCAATACCAGTACTAGACCTTCGGTTCACTCTGCGGACCTTCGGGTCATTTGTTAGGCGCCAAAATTATGATGAGTACTTGGTAGGCTTCGGCCATTTGTTGATGCACGTGCGGCGTAGCTAAAAACTCGCCATCTGATGGGATCGATCCACCTTTTATGTTGATTTTCTAGAGTATCTTAATTGATTTCTAGATATTTGTTGTTTCTAATTATCTACAGGTAATTAGATATTTGATGTTATGAGATTTAATTATCGTATCGATAATTAGATATTTGCTGTTATGAGATTTAATTATCGTATCGATAATTAGATATTTGCTGTTATGAGATTTAATTATCGTATCGATAATTAGATATTTGCTGTTATGAGATTTAATTATCGTATCGGTAATTAGATATTTGTGAATTCTGATTATTGTTTTTGATAATTAGATATTTGTTGATTTGAGATTTCTGATTATCATTTTTGATAATTAGATATTTGTTGATTTGTGAGTTCTGATTATCGTTTTTGATAATCAGATATTTGTTGTTTCTGATTATCGTTTTTGATAATCGGATATTTGTTGTTTCTGATTATCGTTTTTGATAATCGGATATTTGTTGTTTCTGATTATCGTTTTTGATAATTAGATATTTGATGTTTTCTGATTATCGTTTTTGATAATCGGATATTTGCTATTTCTGATTATCGTTTTTGATAATCGGATATTTGCTGTTTTTGATTATCGTTTTTGATAATTAGATATTTGTTGATTTGAGATTTCTGATTATTGTTTTTGATAATTAGATATTTGTTGTTTGAGATTACTGATTATCGTTTTTGATAATTAGATATTTGTTGATTTGAGATTTCTGATTGATTATCGTTTTTGATAATTAAATATTTATTGATTTGAGATTTCTGATTATCGTTTTTGATAATTAGATATTTGTTGATTTGTGATTTCTGTTTATCGTTTTGATAATTGGATATTTGCTAATTTTAATGATTATGAGATTTCCTAGTCTTTGATTGAGTCTAGATTATGTTGATTTTATTGAATTGCTATTTTCTATCTATCTCTGTTGATAGTTAGAGTTTGTAGATTATGAAGTTCGTGTTTTCTAGTTATCTGTTGGATAACTAGACATTTGTAATTTTGCGATTAGTGATTTGTGTTTTCTAATTATCTTAGCTAATAATTAGATTTTTGCTGTTTTCTAATTATCGTATCGATAATTAGATATTGCTGTTTTGTGATTTCTGTATTCTAATCATCTAATCGAAAATTAGATATTGCTGATAATTGTATTTATTCAGTTTTTCTGTTTTCAGATTATCTATTTGATAGTTAGATTTTGTGAGAATTTGTGAATTTCTTTTATGAAATTAAAAGATTTCCTTGCCGTTTGTGTTCTCGATCTTTATTTTTCTAGCTTAACCAGTTTATGTTAGAAAAATAATTGTTATAGACAACTTTAATTATGAAAATTGCGGGGATGCAATTTTTATAAGGAGGGGAGTCTGTAACAACCCGAGAGTTTGTAAAAGTTAGTTATCATCGTTAGACGATTAAAATTGCTAACAGATTGATATTTGAATTTTAATCGAATTGAAATTCTTTTAAAATTGGAGAATGATATGTGGACTTTATAAAAAAATTGTATTGGGCCACATTTTCATTTGTATATTTATGCCGTGATAATTATCTAAGGCAACACAGTTTCCCCTCAATTCATTTTCGTTCAAAACCCTAATCTAAACGAAAGAAAAGAAATGGCGGCCTCGTTTATTCTCATTCGTCTCTAAAAATTAGGGCTTCTGCCAATTTCATTCGCTCGTCTTCGTGATGCCACAGCATCGACTCCGCCAAGTGTCGTTGCTCACGGCTGCCTCGTCGAAGAAGGTGAGTGATTTCTCTTCACTCACATCTAATTCCTCGTCTGCTTATTTGTTTTTTTGCCTTCGAGTTCGACTTTGATTTCGGCATGTAACTTACTCCTTTTGCTTTGCTGGTTTTGGCTTGTTTGAACTCGATCAGATTCGAGTAGTTGATTTTTGTTCTCTGTTTAGCTTGGACTCGAATTGATAGTCTTGCCGATGATGTATATTAGGGTTTATATATGATTCTAGTTCCTATAATTTTGTTCGTGTATATAATACAAATTCGTCTGATGATTTGTTGAATTTGTCGAGCAATTTATCTTGGCCACTTAATTTTGATTTTCGTATAGATGTTAGAGATGATTCCTGACTTTGGTGATTTTGCTTACTTTGTGACTTGATTCCCAGTCATTTAACTGATGCTTAATTCTCTATTGGCTTTTGAAACTACTACCTCTATCGTTGTTCGATTTTAGTCTTGGTAATTGATTTTGACTTCTGTGTCATCGGCACCGCCACTGTTTCGACTTGATGCCGCTGGCTTCAGTTACGATGATTTTGTCATTGATTTTGTGAAGATGTTTTCGAACTGTACCATATTTACTTGATTTCGATTTTCTTGACTTGAAACCACATTCACCTGCACACTTGTTTATGCTTCAGATATATTGTGTCGTGACTTTGTCTCGTTCGACAAGTATGCATTTCACTATTCACTGTTCCTTGAGTGTTGCAGTTTGGTTTTGCATGTTTACGACTTGGTTGAAGTTGTTGGTTCAGTTCATACTGTACTTCGACTCGTGTATGCTTCTGATTTGTATATGACATTTCAATTTGTGTCTGCACTGTGTACTCGAGTCTGATTCATATATTAAAATTATTGTCACCTTCACTTGTGTACATTGCAGTCTTGGTCGACCATTTTGATTCACTTGTCTTTGGCTTGTGAACTTTCTGGTTGTCTATTTGTGACTTCAGCATTGCTTTGTCTTCGATATTTCCTTTTCATGAGTGATAAGTAGCTGCCATGTACATGAGTTGGGTGTGTTTGTTTCACTAGTATGGTTGGTCTTGAGACTGTAGCATGCATTGTTCATGTCATTCCTTTGGGCAGTTTGTTTTGCATCTCCATTTGTTGTACACGAGTTATTTGGTTCATGTGCATTGTTAACCACTTGGAGCTCTGTCTTGTTCAACTTGCTGAGTTAAGCCTTCGACTTTGAACAGTTTGCATATGGGCTGATATGTGTTTGAGTATATAGTTTGTGATTCACTGTTGCACTTGCAAGTCCTTGTTGTCTCCATTGTTTTGTGATATTGTATCCGATTATGTTTTCTGGTACTTTATCCTTATGTATTTCTGTTTGTACCAATGCCTTTGTGTACTTGGTCATCCGAGCCTTTGTGATTTGTATTAAGTTGAATTTGGGTTGTCTTTGAGTTTCAGACCTGTAGCCCGCATGATGCTATGTAGTTTCATGAATTTTATTGTAGCCCTTTTAATATTGCTGATGTTGAATTGGATTCTCTGATTCATTGTTGTAGTGATGCCAGTTGCCTCTGGTTTGAGAGTTACTTGTCTTTCCTGGCCACTGCTTGCTTTTGTGGTCTGGTTCCTTTGTGTAATTTGTACCACTGCCTTTGTGCATTTGGTTATTCGAGCCTTTGTGCTCTGCATTTGAGTTGAGTAAGTGACTTGACCTTTTGCACTTTAAATGTGAGTTGGTACCGTTTGCTTTTGATTCACTGAGGCAGTTTGTATATGGTTTGACTTGAGTTGCTCATTTATCTGACTTGACCTCTGCTGTTTCATTTTGTTGCAGTTGTGTTGAGTCATGCTAGTCGTGATTTGACCTTTGCAGTTTTGACTTACTGTAGTGGCGAGGCAGTGCACGCGTGCGTGTACTGCAGCCACACAGAAATTTGGTTTGATTTGATGCCATTTGTTTCTGATTCATGGAGCTTTTGTGTACTTTATCACTGTAGTGGCGAGGCAGTGCACGCGAGCGTGTACTGCAGCCGAGCAGTATTGGTTATTTTGTTGTTAATTGTCGTTTAGACAATTCTGTTGTTTTCTAAATTATCTTCATTGATAATCTTTTTATTTATCTTTGTTGATGATTTGAATTTGCTGATTTATTGTTTAACACTATTCAGTGTTATATCTACCGTTATCTGATTTCCTTGTTAAAGGATGGGATAGACGAGATTTCTGTGACTGTCGTCTATTTGCTATTTAATTATTATTGCTTCTGTGCATTAATAACTGAGTTTGAATTAGACTGACCCGTGTATTATTTTCTTTTGAATTTAATACTCGGGTCAAACCGAGTTATTTCAGGTTGTAGATATCCTGCTTTGGGTTGCTGCTTGAGCTATGAAGTCTTTTCATATCTTTTGAAGTAGTCTTCGTCATTTTGTAGTAGTCAGTGTATCTGATTAGGATGATATGTATTCATGTATATTACTGTCAATAATGTACTTGTATACGTAACTTCCAAAGTCGACAGTTGTAGTTGTATCATATGTATTGTGTCAAATGTATTGTAATTGACATCAGTTATATATATATATATAAGACTTTTGTTATCTGTGTTCCACATTTTTAGTATCTGTGTTATTATTATATATATTGTCCTAAACTATTATGAACCATCGTAGTTCGTTTTATACTGGAATTGGGTATGTCGATGGGAGTAAATAAATAAGAGATGAAAAATGAAAAATATATACTACTCCTATCGAGGTAACCAATACTAGTGTAAGGCCAACTACGGATGGCCGCTCTTATCCAGCCTTATTCTTCATAATAACAGAAAGTATTTCTTTTAATACTCTTTGTTATTGTGAGCATAGAGGTGGGGCGTCACATAGACGCACACACACAAACACACACAGATATACACACATACATACATGCATACAAAAAATATATATATTTGAAATTGGGTTAACGATTTATTACTACTCATTGGGCTTTGCAGCCCAAGCCAAAATAGCAGTTCCAACTAATACGTATCGATACAAAACACGGCTTTATCAACAAAGTCAACATTCCACTTTAAACTAAAACATTCCAAATTAAGGAAGAAACAGGAGAAATTCATTGCGACCTCCAATTCTCTGCTTGAGTTTCTTCGTTCGCTCTCATCCAGCTCAAGCTCTCCAGTGCTCTTTTTTGGTACTGTTAAGCCGGTAAGCTTCCTTTTTGCAATTTGACCACTAATTATCACTATAGGTCTGTTGATTTGAATTGATAGAGCTAATATGTATTTCTTCTTGCCATTAAAAGAACAATCGTTCTTCTCTCTCTAGAGATACCAGATGGTAGTTGTCAGGCTAATTTTTCACGGCTCCTTCATCAAGTGCGACATGTCACCCCTCAAGTGCAGGTAACTTGCTTCCTCCTGCACAGATTTTACTTCATCTGTTTGCATGCATCTCATTTTTTATATGGCCCAAACCCACTTACTATAATTACAATCAAATAATAGACGTTCGTGTGTTTCAGTAGCTGAGGAACACAAGTGCGAGTAACATCATCCAAAATGCACCAGTTATTTAGTCCGTCTTTGGTAGGCAACTTGAATAGTAAGGCTTTGTAAGTAGTGTGTGCCATTTTAGGGTTGCTAGACCTACTCCAGACAATGTCATGCTAAGGAACGGTAGTATATTTAGCCCTAGAATCTTCCCAAGGATCCTTTAGTTTTAATTGTCCTTGATGTTGCTTTTCCAAGCCTACATGTCTTCAGTTCTTTCAAAGAAGAAGGGTGTGGCCTGAATTTCCTATCTCAAGTTCCTGGTAACTAATTACCTGTAACAATCCCAGCTAGAATCCCTAATAATGCTAGCAACCTTACAAGAAGGGGTACCATTGGCAGAATACCCATCCCAACCCAGTCTTTCAATAAAACTTTTACTATTCAGCCAAGGATCTTTCTAGAGATCGGCTTTATCCCCATTAGCAATTTGCCTTTAAATTTTTACATTTTCTCCCTTTGCTTCGTAATATTCTTCCATGTAACAGATGCATTATTCTCAGTTTTAATGGTCCAAAAATTGTCTTTAAGATATCCGACCCTCATCCAGCCCATAGATTGTCACACTCCAAAATTTTCCAAGCAAGTTTGAAGCCATAACTCTTTTAGTTCAAAATGATTTTTAAGACTAACCCTACCTTATTTTTTGGCTTGCAAAGGTCCTTGTAACTGACCTTATGAAGACCACCCCTCTATATAAAATTTGCATAGACAGAGTTGATTTTGGCAATGGAACAATATGGGGTTTGAAAGGTAGGAGCCAAAATCTAACTTTAGAGGTAATTGATGAGTGCACAAGTTCGATTCTACCTGCAAAAGATAAGAATTTGGACCTCCAACCCTGAAGCTTCTCTCTTATATTATCTTCCAATTTTCCACATTCAACATTAGTTATGATGTTGTTGGATAAAGGCACACCCAAATACTTAACTAGGAGGGATTCTTCTTGAACACCAAATTTATCCAATAAGCTTTGTTTATTCCTGCAAAACTTGTTAAAGTAGCACTTTATTTTAAGCTCATTCACCTTGAGACCAACCAACCTCTCTAATTCTCTAAATATTTCTTTAACCATTCCAACAACATTACTATTAGCCTTAAGGACAATAAGGAAATCATCTTCATAGATTAGATGAGTGACAGGTAGTTGTATATTATAAATAGGACTTATTAAATGCTAGTGACAAGCATGTTCCATTTGAAGCGAGAACCATTCCATGGTAACTGTAAAGAGGTAGGGGATAGGGGATCCCCTTGCCTGATGCCTCTAGCTCTTTGAATGTATCCTTTAGGAATTCCATTGATAAGAATAGAATAAGTAGGATTATTTAGACAGTGGGCTATTAGCTTTAATAACTTTTCGGGAATACCCATAGAGTTTAGCATGTGAATTATAAAGTGTCTATTAACTTTATCATAGGCTTTGTGCAAGTCAATTTTCAAACAAAAATTTTCTGCCTTCTTTTTGTTGAAGTCTCTAACCAGTTCATGTGCCATCAATGAATTCTTAGAAATAAACCTACCTTTAATAAATTCACTTTGACATTAAGTGACTAAATCATGAAGCACTTTATTAAGTCTCATGCATATGATTTTACTCAAAATTTTATATGTGACATTACAACAGGCAATAGGTCTATATTCTTTAATTCTCTTTGGTTTATTAACTTTAGGAATGAGAGAAATAAGAGTATGATTTATTTCCTGAACAAACTCACCAAAGTCCAAAGCCTCTTGATAAGCTTTCAACATGTAATCTTTCAGGTGTATCTAATGCACTTTGAAGAATCTTGCCCCCATTCCATCCGTTCCTGAAATGGAGTCGTTATGAATGGAGAAAAGAGCTTGCTTCGGTTCCCTTTCTTGAATTCGAGCTGCCAGCATTTCACATCCTTCACTAGATATTCTCCTTCTACTATGTTTGAGTGGTAAGTCTTGGTCAAACTCCGTATTATATAGGTTTGAAAAATATGAAATTTCTTTGGCTTTAACATTTTTAATATTTTTTGATGCATCTCCTTTCTCATTAATACAATTAGTTAGGCTATTATGATGCTTTCTTTGAGAAATTTGTATAATTTTTTTACTGCATTAATCTCCCTCAATTAGCCATTTTTCCTTAGCCTTCAGTTTGAGTTCAATAGCCTACTTTTTGAGTTCCTTTTTTTGGTTTCCTTTGGATAAAGTGGAAGTCTGCATTTAAGCCTTTATGAAGAGGATTTTCATCAAGTTGTATTTGAATAGTTTCTAGTTAGCTTTGGATCTTTTGAATTTGATCACCAGGCTTGGGCATTTTCTAGTTCCAGTCGTTGAGATGATTTTTCATGACTTTGACAAGCATTACAAACTGATACATATTCGTACCTTAAGGAATTTGAAATGAACTAAAATTAACAACATCATTATAACCATCAATATGTTACCAATAATTAGCATATCTAAATGTCCTCCCCTTCTGACTTAGATCATTATCATTAAATTGAATATATAAAGGGCAGTGTTCACTACTAGAACTAGGAAGCACAATAATTTTAAGATTAGGAGTTTTATTAAAGAGATCAGCATTGCTTAGTGCTCTGTCTAGTCTAGATGTTATTTTCTTTGCCTCACTACTTCTCTATGTAAATTTCAGGCCAATATAGAATGCTTCCACTAATCAACTAGCTAGTATGCAATTATTGAACTCAACAACTTGGGATACTCTCAATATAAGTCCACCTTTCTTTTTATTCGTTCCTAACATAGCATTAAAATCACCAATGACAGGTCAAGGAATATGGATTAATTTAGAATTATCTATCAAGTGTTTCAATAGCTTTATTCTTTCAAAAGCTAAATTACTTGCATAAACAAATGAGATGAAAATATCCAATCCTCTAATATTTTTCCATATGAAATGTAATTTTTTGATCATCTAAGTTTAGAACCGTACCTGATCATATATTCTCTTCCCAAAGAATCATAATTCCACCCTTAGTAAAGTTAGAACTATTGTGCACACTATTCCATTGGTCACCCATTTGGCTTTTAAACATATCGGTATTATCTTTATTAATTTTTTTTTCAAGAACAACTAATATAGTAGGCTTATACTTAGCCTTAATATTGTAGAGGTCTAACTTTCTAGTGTCATTGTTAAGACCTCTAACATTCCAGCAAATAATAGACATTAAGGTTTGATAGATTTACTCCTTGTGATAGGAGCAAACACTACCTTAGCTAAAGAAGCAGCACTTTCTCCTTTTTTGAATTAAACTGTTTTTCATATTCTTCATTTGGCTCAATATATATGTTTAAGTTACTTTCCTCTTCTTCTTCATCTGATGATTCCAGCTGAATATTCATCTTCTGAATCTTTAATATTGAATCAGGTAACTCCTCATCCTCTACCATCTTACTGCAATAAGATGGAATCATATGTGCCTTATCCATAGTCGAAGGTTGCTCAAAAATAGGGGGATCCATTTCTGTTCTCTGATCCTGATTTGGCCGAGCTGCTATCTCTCCTTCAGAGTCCAACATATTAGCTAGCGATGGATTAGGTTTTATATAAAATGAGTTTGAATCACTAACTGCAACATTTTGTGTATTAATTTTGTTGCCGCATCATTTTTTGGAGAACTATCATGGGTCTGATAACTTGTAGTTGTTGTTGGTGTGGTGTTTTTTTGCCTTTTCCACCCAAACTTGCTTAGGCTTATCTGTGTTGATATTACAATGTTGATTAATATGTCCAAAACATTTGCATTCACCACACTTAAGAGGCACGAGCTCATATTCTACATCTTGCACATAAAAATTCCCATGTTTATCTATTGCTTTTGCAGTTTTTCGAAGATCAAAACTAGCATCAACTTCCACTAGCACATGAGAAAATTTAATTCACTTTATTAGTCTAGTATTTTCATCGATTTCCAATGGTTTTCCAATTAGGTTTGCAGGTTTACTGATGCATCTCATGTTCCATAAGGCCGGATTTAAGTTGTTGAATTTGATCCAAGCCGGGTAAGTAGTTAACATAACTTTTTTAAAGTTGAAATCTTCTTCTCATTTCCTCATGAAGTCAGCTTACTATCCATAAACCACAGTCTGCCTTTTAGGATTCAATCATAGTCATCCTCTCTCTCAAATTTGATTAGAAAAAATATGTTATCTCTTAGAAAGACATCCCATGCCCCTTTAGGATTCCAAAACCTTTTGATGTACACATCGAAATACATAAAATATGGTGTTTTGCCTGCCATATAGACATAGATTGAGTTCTTCCACATGGAGTTAGCTTCTTCATAATCCTCGTCGTCAATCACCTTATACGACTCCTTGCCATTTGACATTGTTTTAAATAAGTTAACTTTACCCTCGATTTCGATCTTGTTGCCCAAAGCCTCAACCACAGGTTTTAGGTTTGTTTCAAGAACAAGGTTGGAAGGCTTGGAATTTCACTTGACAGCCTCCGCAAAAGTCTTCTTCCCCCTTTCTTTTCACCTCCTTCCAGTATCCTCCGTCATCATCCTTCAATTCACCTAGGGTTTCGGGAAGGGTTTTAGCTATCGCCATTATTTTATGTGTCTATGTGTGTGTCTCTGTGTGTGTGTATACTGAAATAACAATTCATGAAATAAATAATATGAGGATCATAGATGATCACTGGGATTTATGATAACATCATATATGAAATGTATATTTTCATACATACACACGTACTGAACAAACAATTCATGAAATAAATAATATGAGGAGAATACATGATCATTGGGAATTGTGATAACATCATATATGAAATGTATATTTTCCTTATATATACATACATACATACATGTATGTATAAATGTATATGCGTGTGTGTGTACACACACATACATACATACATACATAATGAAGCAAAATGTATGTGCGTGTGTATAATATGTATGTATGTATGTATAATATGTATGTATGAGGATCATAGATGATCACTGGAATTTATGATAACATCATATATGAAATGTATATTTTCATACATACACATGTACCGAACAAACAATTCATGAAATAAATAATATGAGGAGAATACATGATCATTGGGAATTGTGATAACATCTTATATGAAATGTACATTTTCCTTATGTATACATACATACATGTATGTATAAATGTATATGTGTGTGTGTACACACACTAACATACATACATACATAATGAAACAAAATGTATGTGCGTGTGTATAATATGTATGTATGTATGTATGTATTTATTTATGTGTATGTATGTATGTATATATATATGTATAATATGTATGTGCACGTGTAATATCTTTATTTCGGGCCAAACATAATGAAACAAAATTTAACTATAATTTTTATGTACAAAATGCTATATATACATAGAAGGCTCACGACCCATATTTGTAAAGTAACCTTTTTTAGAGGCTCACAACCTTTTAAAAAATAATTTTTTTAGGTTTAAATATGTTTATATATATATATATATGTTTATATATATATATATTTATATATAAACATTATATAAACAAAATTTAAGTATATTTTTATATAAACATCATATAAACAAAAGTTAAATGTTTTTTATATAAACATTATAAAAACAAAATTTAACTATATTTTTTATATACAAAATTTAACTATATTTTTCGATTTTTTAGTTTTCATATATATATATATATTCATTGCGCATAAAATATACACATTTAAATTTTAATATATATATATATATATTCATTACGCATAAAATATACAGATTTAAATTTTAATATATATACATATACACACATACACACAATTGTGCATAAAATATGCATATTTAAATTTCAGATTTTAAAACTCACTAAAATTTTAATTATATACGCACACAGATATATATATGTTTGGATCCAAAAAAAGCCTAATAGAAAATAATTAAAAAATACATAATTTTTTAACTTAAACTATATAAAAAGTATTATACTATATATTATTATTTCAAATAAATATATGTTGGTCGAAGTTAATATATAGAATATGTGATATGCATATATATGCATATATTTAGATTTAATATTTATAAATACTTGTGATTATATATATATATATATATCTTAATTTGAAAAATGAATTATGTTAAGGCTAAAAATAAAAAAGAGAAGTATATTTATATAAATATGTAATTTGAATTTAAATTAAAGATTACCTTTAGATCCGGCTAGTTGTTGTCATGTCGTTAAGCATGTCGATGGATATCTGAAAAATTACTAATTCATCTACAACTGTATTCGAAAAGCAGATAATATCCCATATTCAAAAAATAAATATAGATCCGAATACGAAGGCATTCGCTTCCTAAAATCATCCATCCAGTTTTTGTCAATATTATAATTTATTATGTGTATTTAATGACAATATAAGATGTGTATTTATTGATTTTTATATAACGAATGTATGATCCAAAGATCATACAACCGTACTAGACATACATACATATATATATATATATATATAAGGTATAGAAGTCCCATGCATGAAGCCCATGGTAGAAAAAATAACTACCAACATGCATAGTCAAATAACAAATATCATCAAATAAGCACAACAAAACCGGCCAAGCCTAACTACATCAAAAAAGATGCAATGACACATAACCAACAATAATAGAACAATCAATCAGAATATAACTGGGGAGACAACAAAACTAAATTCTTGCGCATCTACGAAACCGGCCAATGAGCTCAAGGCAATAACCGAGAGTGTTTGGCAAGAAGATATATTTATGATCCTAGTCCAGTGCAGCTAATATCCCTTCGTTGTTGGCACCAAATTCACCATCATTACAAACCACAAGCTCGTTATCCATAAGCATGTAGATGAGTTTCTGCTTATCCTTCACATCGTATGAAACCCACTTTGAGAAAATCCTCCGTTTTGAGTGGAAGCACAAACTGCTATCCTTGCAGGACCAAGTCCCATCCTTTTTGCTCTGTATCAACCACGTATCTTCAGCCAATTTTTCAGACAGCTCTTGAGTAATGCCTTCAGCGCTTGGAGGATCGAAAATTATAGAATGGAAAATTTTCTTCTTAAGGGCAGTAATATGGGAATCACATGGCATGCTTAGGTTGGCTAGGGGTGCTAAAAGGTGGATCAAGCGGGGGAGAAGCTGGACGGTCAGTGGAGCGAAAGTGGAATTGGGAGGATTTGGAGATAAGGGTCGAGGAGGATGGGAAACTCTGACCTTCTAGCGCTTAGATGGAGGCTTCGGGAGGGGATTCTTAGGGGGAAGGATGTCCAGTCTGCATCAGAATAAGGGCAAGCCGAGATAACATAGCAAAAGGAGTGACAAATGTTGCAAATAGGTGGTTTCTCCTGGTAAGTGACAACAATATAGGCTACCCTACCCTCAGCGAGGGAAATAGTAATGCAAGATGGAAATTGCCTAGAAGGGTTGACTTCAATACGCGATTTAGCATAACGGGAGATTTTCCAACATTTGGTGGAAATCTCAAAACAAATTAGCTAACCAATATAATTAGATATCCAGTTTACCCCATCGAGAGATTGGAATACAAAGAAAATTCGAGATATGCACCCAAACGGGAATGGAGAGGACCTGCTCACATGCAATATCAACAAAAGGGCTCCACTGGGTAATAATAAACATTTTACCTTCAATAATAATAGTATCAGATTCCAAAATATAGGATCTCTCTTGAGGGCATGAGAATTTTAAAAAAGTACAACGAGTTATCACATTTGACATATACCATTCCCTTTAGGCGCCATAAACAAAGAACATGATTTTTCACAATTGGGAAGCAGGGAGCCTCATCCAAAAAGAAGACAACTAGGTGCTCTTTCCAAAACGCAATTCCTGCATCAATGGATTCCTTCGGAGGGGTATCGGTTAGTCAGAAAAATCAATAAAATATTGCTTGAGGGAGAGGGCCAGCATTTCCAGGCCATTTCTTAAATAAGGATGATACTTACAAGCTCAGAATTATCAACACTAATCTTGGAACTGGGATTGAAAAATAGAAAAGTAAGAGGGATTACCTTCTAGTGCAAAGGGGAGGATGGTGCTTGCAGCTTAGATTTTAGGCCACAATCCAAAACGCCACCCATACTTGCGCCAGAGCCATAAATTACCATTGATTGTAGTGAATTAGCACTCAATTGAGAGCCCACAGCTTCAGGCTTCGAAGCACAAACACATACTTACATGTCCTAAAAACCAAGTTAGAACAACCAACCTCCACACCAAGACAAGCACCAATGCTCGAATGTAGAGTAGGAAACTCATCGACGACGTCTAGACATAGAGGAACCCCAAACATCTAATGGCCGTGGAAAACACGAGCAGGTGGAGCATGAACTGGATAGCGAGAGTTGGAGAGCGAGCATGAACAAAAGGGCAATAGATTGGGAAGTTAGGAATACAGATATGATGTCGCCAAAAGAAAAGGAAGAGAAGAGAGAGGTGAGTGATTTCTCAAATCTGAAATTGCTCAAAAGTATTTAATGCATATTTACTAGGTACTTATTGATTTATTAAGTTAATACTTTATATTACATGCTTTTAATGCATATTAACTGTTTAAAAGTATTTATTATCATTATATTTGTTGAATTTGAATAATTTTGTAATCGGTGGAATTGAATAAAGAAGTATGTTAAATCCAAAATTTCTATTTATGTTTCTTAATTTATCGATTGTTGACAGATAGGATAATTATTTGATATTTGTCTATATCCACGTATGTGGATATCCGATATTAGAAAATGATTTTGAATGCGGATGCGGATATAATGCTATCCGCATTCAAAAATATCCGTTGACATGTCTACATGTCATGGTGTTAACCATTCCTTTCGTAGTATGGTTACTTCTTCCTTCTAGCTTGGTGTGCAAATCTCAACTATAGGTTCCAACTAGTTTAATGGGAGGTTAGTGTTTTATTTTTCTGTCTTTTGAACGAGAAAAGGAGGTGGTATTTATAGCCATCAAATAACACAAATATCTCATGCTATTGCTATTTTCTTTACCCTAGACCGCATCTACTCCAAAATAACATTCAAAATCCTCATATCTCTTTATTTTTGGCTGATCCCTCAGGGATCTAATCAAATAACATGGACCTGTTTACCATCACTTATATTAATTAAATAAATATTTATTTTGACTCATATACTTAATTAAATTATTATATATTATTCATTAATTTTAAGACTCTAAATAAATAACTAAAATCTATAAAAAATTATTACAACATTTATATACTTTTTTTTACTATTAGTTTATAAAATTTATAATTAATTTTAACAAGTTGAATTTTTAAATTATTAACAACACTGATATCTGACTTCCTGGTGTAAAACTCAACCCTTAGTAATATTTAAACAATTTATAAATTAAAGTCAGTACGGACTTTGCAAAAGCATAGTAGTAGATACGGGTTTAGTTGCTTACTGATCATTTAGGTGGAGTTCTATTTCTAATTAGTTAAGTTATACACCCTATGCAAAGATATATTATGCATGTTTTCACTTGTTCATCGCGAAATCACTAAGTATTCTAGAGTTTGGTCAATGGTTAAAACTCTATCAACATTCGTAATAATTGCAAAGTCCAGCATTATAGTCAATGTTTCAATCGGATAACATTTATCGACCAATCAATTTTTTTGGCTGAAGGCTTTGATTTTATGTTAATTACCGATTACAATGATATTAATCTTCTATTTGAAGGATTTGAATTATCTCGTTGATAGTGTTTCACTTCAAGTGGTTCAACGATGGTCGTAGCACGACCATTGTTGACATTTGGTTGACCATAATCAAAGTACAGTTTAGACAAAGGATTCATAGTATTCTCATGTCAAAAGAAAAATGCATATCATCACATGAAATCTTCTATTTGACTTTTAACATATAGAAGACTCTTGGTAAGCCATTCTAAAACTATTCTAAATAACTACACGTACATAACATATAGAGAGTGCTATGTACACTAATCACTACATAGATATTAATATCATGTTCTCGATATATCTTAACTAGTTAAATTTAAGGATAAGTATTTATTTTTTACAATTCAATGTCCATTGCACATTCTTAACTGCAACTGATTAAATACTTTTCCTAAGGATTTTCTACTTATACATATTTAATGTATTTGAAATGTTAGTTATGTCCTAATATATACGATAGACAATAAAATCGAAAGCTTATTTTATTTTGAACATGATTTGCTATAAGGGTTAAGTTATTTAATAAACTACATAATTGGCCCTAAGAAATAACCTTCACTATATCAATTTTTGACTTACCCTTAGGACTAATTATGGTGACTTATAACCATACCCCCGATCAGTTTCCTGGACAGTACTGAGAAAGGGCCTTAGTGGGTGGATTTGTGAATTTATTACTTCGTATAACTTCTTTTATTATACTTCGTTATCACTAGTAAATTGTTTTATCCCATGGTAATTACGAAAAATGTATCTTGACCTCTTATCGAGTTGTCGATTCCTATTGCAATCTATATTGCATCACTATTATCAAAATACGTTATTGAATTCTCAATGGTAGGACCCATACCTTACATTATTATAAATTTTTGCATATATACTGCTGTCATTATGGCACTATCCAATGCGATGTACTTAGCCTTTATAATTCAATCTTCCATAACCTCTCATTTGCAACATTTCCATCTTAAAGACTCTTTATCAAGGGAAAACATAAATTTAAGATTGACTTATATTTTCGATGATACTTATTGTAACGACCTGACTTTTCGAACCTCAAACGTCGATACTAGTATATCCACGGTATTTGTGTGCCAAGCACCTAAGTGCCGAAAAGATATATAGTTAGGGTAAAGTAAAAAAGAAAAAGAAAATGAAAAGAATAGGAAAGGATGAACACAATATCAGAATGTCACAGCGAAACGATAACATATAATATCAAATGGACAATACAAAGGGTTACTCCGAAACACAGAGTAATTTCAAAGTTACAAAACCTAAGTATTATCATCAGCCTAGACAGTTATAACTGTCTGTCCTCACAATGATGATACAAAAATAATGCAGTGTAACAGAAATAGAAATAAGTAAATAATAGAAGCCTCCAGCTCGTCTGCTGAACTTTGAAGCATCCAAAGTTAAACCTATTTTACTTGGCCTACTCAAAAGAGTACATGAGGAATTTAGGGAAAAAACCATGTGTCAAACATAAGTCTGGTATGAGAAAACTCAAGATACATGTATACATGTAATAGTAACTTTTGAGATCGTACGGATTACCATAACAGTTTTCCCCTTAAAAAAAACCAAACCATCTAGTGATATAGTAGATAATGTCAAGGGTGTAGAATATAAATCAGAAAATAGCTGTGTTGCTTGCATCTCACAACACAACAATATTAGAAGTATATCTAAAACTGATAAGGCATGTTCGCATATGGATTTTCCATGGAGACACCTCTAGTAAACTGAAGCAGATCATCGTGCACAAGGATCAAAAACCACCTTCCAAGCGTCATATATCTCTAGACAAAATATACAATAAGGTAAACATAACTAGCCCACGCCCTAACACAGGGAATAAGTATCAATAACTCATGCTAGCAATATCGATAAGCATACTCTAGATACAGAGTTGATATACCCTATCATGGGTTAGCTAAACCCCAAGTTGTGCATCCTACTCCGTCTTTAGTCATTTCAGATGTCAAGGTCACATTGATAGGCATCTTTCACACAAGTCTTTACTACTTGAACATAACATGAATCCTTTTCATAGATCCCAGCATAAGTTGACTGACAAATACTAACGCCGACCTCCCTTTCGGACTTAACCTTAGGATAGACGGTTCAACTCCATTACATTCCACTTCACAACTGCTTCCAAACCGGAGACTCGTATACTAGTTTTGAAGTGTTATTCGGTAAGTAAAACATTTATCGATCTTGGACTTTTCAAAACTAATTTGATGAATTTTCGGTAAACCCAATTTCGGTTTTTTTAGAGGTAGGCAAACTATACAAAGAGGAGTCCTCCTTAGAGGATCTCATATATATAAGTTCTTAATGCTAGAGACATTTCATACGAGTTCTCCTCCTTAGGTAGTCTTAAACCATATGAAGTTGTGAAGCTTTTAGATACTTCCTAAGTTAATATTTGGTCAAGTTTGATAGTTGACTAGTCAACTATCTAGTTCGAAAAATCGATCGCTTATGGAAATCAAGTTTCGTATACTTAACACGTTTCTGACCTTTTTAACTTAACTATTTCTCGATCAAGAGTGAAGCCGGTAGATTAGAGCACTATTGTTTCTAAACCCTACTCAAACAACATTCTTAACTCTCACAAATAGATAAGCCTACTTTGTTGGCTTTTGTGTTAAGTATAATATAAATGACTTTCCATAAGTTTAAACAAACAAACATAATTAAGCCACTTAAACACTCCTAAACCTCTTTATAAAATATTTATTTATAATTAAGAAACCTTTTAGAAATGATATATAAGTATATACTAACTTATTTTATAAGAAAAGATATTTAGTAATAAATATAATTTAAAAGGTATTGTATTACATAAGCCTTTATTTACTTTATTAAAATAAAAATTAACTAATTTTCTATAAACTATATATACTTAAAATATACTTTAAAATACTTCATATATTTAAAACATTTATTTAAAATTTTGCTTAAAAATATATAATTTATAATTTATTTAAGAACTAAGAAAAACATGTTTTCTAATTTATAAAAATAAACCTCTTATTTTAATAATTCATAATAAATTATTAAAAATTCATAAAAATTCAAAACAACTTTTAAAATTCTCTAATATATGTTAGAAAAGACTTATTAAAAGATTAGAGAGAAATAATTAAGTTTAAAGTCATTTCAAAGTAATTTAAAGTCACAAACAGAAAAGAAGCATTTACAGGCAAAGACAGTGCTTTTAAAATGCTGCGGCTGGCTGTTATAAAAGTCTTTGAACTAGATCATTTTCGATATCTTGCAAGTTTGGTTGATTTTCGATATGCAAAAAACCTTTTATTATCCAATCCTTTTATAGTAACTAGTATACATATAATACATCACAACTATAGTGAGAAACCCCTAAGGATCTCTTTACAAAAATTCACAAAAAATGCCGAACACAAGGCATTTTCGAAGTATGTTCATACAAATCCATTCAAGTCCATACACATCATTTACATATGCCATGTGCTTTCCAAAGCAAGAATCACAACAAATATAAGCAATATAAATTCAAGCACATAAAAATAATCAAACACAAGAATATATACACTTCATATTCATTCAAATAGTGAGTTAGCTCACCATTAAAAAAGCAAAAACTCAAGTTTAAGCTTCCACTTCCTACCTCAACCTTGCAAACAATAAACTTCATATCACAACCTTGCTTTGCACTTATCTAGGCTTGAAAAGCCCTTATAATGCTCACAGCCTCTAGATGGTTTGGGGTGTGTGATCCAAATCGTCAAACTTTGAGTTTCTAAGAGTTGTTGTAGTGTTGTTCTAAGGTTCTTGGCCAAGTTTGGGTTGATTTGGAGTTTTTTTGAATTTATTTCGCTTAGGAAATTTATGAAAAAAGAAGGAGATGATGAACTAGTTTAACTTTGTAAAGATGTAAAATTGTGTTCATGAACTATGGATTTCTTTATATAGGCTTCAAGTGGTGTGCTTTAAGCTCTCCCTCACTCCCCATTTCCGACTAAGAAGGCTCACTCCCCTTTCATGCTTCCATGTGCTTGCTTGCCACCTCACCATGCCTTAGAAAATATCTCATTCCACCTTTATCTCTACTCAACCTTCTAAAAGCTTCTAGAAGATGCTTTAAAGTAATTTAGTGCAAATTATTTTTATTACTTATTAATGATTTCCTAAGTATTTTAGTATATGTAGAAAAAGTTCAAACGACTTATATTGAATAAAAAACTGTTTATCGATAAAACAATTTTTGGTCAGCTTATTGATATTTCTTCAAAGTATTTATTTTTGTGAACAAATTTAACAAACAAGTTTCTTATCATTATTCATTAATTATAACATGTTTAACAAGCTTATAAAATCACATTTATAACACTTAATTATATTTCAAAAGGTTATGATATTCAAAGATGAAGTGTTCGACATTACGAGTCAATACAATAATGAAGTTCGAGTTCGAATATTCCTTCATAAGAAGTTTTTTATTTCCATAAATAATTCCTTAGTATTTCATACTTTTAGCTACCATTCGGTGAAATTCATATTTGATATTCACTCACTGCACCAAGTGTAGAAGCGGATATTGCTCTAGTATATAACATAGCATACATGATGGTTTCTATTGCCAATGCATAAGAAATCTATCTCTTATCCTCCATATTAAACATTTAGTATGGTGTTTGTGTATATCGATTGGGACAACCCGAACATCCCCTTGTATCATGTATATAGGATGCTTCTTTTATATCCTTTATTGAGAATTAAATAATTAAGCTTTAACTGATTTTAACACAATACATCATTACTAATCAACTGTATTTTTTTATTTATAGTAGTAGAAATGTTTTAGTACATATTTTTTTTCTTTCTTATAGACACATGTTCCCTTTGCATTTTGATTGAAATCAAACAATTTGATTTCTCTATCAAAATGCTTACTCAACCAATATATGCTTTTTTAAGATCATATACTGATCTTAAAACGTCCATAACATTTATTTTTGCTCCCACTGACTTCGGATGTTTTGGCTATAGTTTGCAAACCATCTCCTCCAAATTATTATTTATTAGTTCAGCTTCAATGATAATTTCTAGAACTCATAATCTTATCATGTAATAATTAGTGAGTGTAATTCGAATGGACCTAAGAATATTGGTTGGAAACATTTATGCACTAATTTTAGTATTTTAGATTGATGAGGTCATTTCCCATCATCCTTACTTTATACATTTCCCACTGCATTGATCTTCTTCTCAAAGACTCACTTATGGTGGATGGATCACATAATTTAGGGTATAATTTCGAAAATCAATTTTCAATGAAATTAGAATCCATTTCTAATTTAAAGCATCATGCCTGTGGCAGAGTCTATACTCTATATGGCTTGTCTAAAACTAAGGAAATTGTCATTAAGAACAATCCCTTTTCTCAATAGTGATAAATAACACGTAGCTTCTCTTGAATGTACACAATTTTCTACTGAACATTCTAGCAATCTTTATACTTTTGGGCTTGGTTAAATGTTTGTCATCTATGTAATCTATTTCCATGTTAGAATCTTGGATCACATTTGAGTCTGTCACACTAACACTAATTTTTCTAGAAAGAAATTCTATTGATAAGGATATGGTGTGTCTTGAAACAACAATTTGTTTTTCGCCATAATGGAATAGACATTCATGAACATTTTTTTGAACTTCCTTTTGACTTGCATAAATCAGATTTAGCTTTGAGTTCACAGAACTTATTTTCACAAATTAAGTCGGACAACCACGTATCTTAAACTATTTAAGATGAGATTTCTTCCTTGAATATACGGAATCGTAATCTCAGCTTTAGATAAGCTAAAATTAGACATTTGTGCTTACTCCTATGTAAGTATCCTTAAAGAATGAGGTAACTTGACTTCACTCATTATTAATCGAAATACATCCGACAAAGTTTGATTACTTCTTATTAATACATCAATAAGTAGCATAAGGAAGAGTGACTTTGAGAGTGAATCGTATTCTCTTATAGGTACTTTTGGAACTTATCTAAGAAACTCACATATTTGATCAAATCGAATTATTCTAATTCTTTTTTATGTTATAATATTCTACTTATCATAGATATCTAACATGTATTTCAAATACGCATTTTCATATCTGAGAAAATTCATCAGTGAATGTAACGAAGTAAGTTGGTCTGCTTTTGGTATCTTTAGATTGTGGGTTCCACACATCTATGTATCAATCCGAAGAGTTCATTAACTCTTTTGTTGCTCTCATTAAATGGGTGCTTTGTTTTTAAGCTTTGAGATACACTTCATAGGTACCATAAGATTCACAGTCTTATGATTAAAGAAAATTTCTCAAAGGTATGGCTTAGTCCACGATTTCAAAGTAATTGTTAAATATTTAAGATGCTTATGTGTTTTCTATAGCTAACACATCACTATTGTTAAAAATAAATACCATCATTGAAATACCAAAAACATATATGTTTCATAATTCATATTCATAATATTCGTATAAATCAAAGTTGCATCTAGTTTTGGTCAAAACCGAAGCTGGTTATTATTTCATAAATAATATTCGGTATACATAACAGTAATTTTTCAAAACTTGATGACCATTAGAAAATGTTATATGGTATGCTCCTACTATTTCTATTAATATAATAACAACATTCAAAATACAAAGTTCAATTTAATCACTTACTATAAGCAAACTATTTCTTCTATTGTAACTAATTTACAGTTGAGAGTTTTAGATCAAGCATCTCAAACTCAACAAATAGATCTTATAAAGAACAATTATCTATAAGTAAAAAAAATTTGGAAAAGAAATTATATTTCTTGTTCCTTATTAAGCATCTACAAATACTTTATACAATTTCATTTCTGACATCTCTTCATAAAGTATGGTGATTATTCATTATCCAGTCATCCGAGTCGTGCTTATGTTACATCCATTCTCAGGCTCTCGCTGACTCTTTTTAATGATCAGACCATTCAAAAGAGAAACCCTTTACTACAAGACTGCACCCGATTTTTTTTAAATACATTCACCCATCCTTAACATGTTAACAAGATCAAACAAGCCACACTTGAGCAAACGTATCAAAACAAAAATTCAATGATCGAATTCTTAGGTGTAGTCCCTAGTCTAATGTTATTTCCAACATAAGGATCCTCATTGTATTCGGTCATATTGAATACATGATCTTATAATATTGTTTATTCACTCATTTCGAATAAACAATTTCATCAAAATTCATATCTTGCATAATACGTCTATTCACTATACAACTTTTGCATGTAATCAAGTATTAACTGAATATGCATACTTATTTATTGTTTAAGAGTTAAAAATTCGTAGAAGACAATACACATCCTCAGGAAAATTCACACTTAAGTAACCAAGACTTAAAAGTTTCAATTGTTATATGGTTTGGCTCTTGCATGGGTGTTAAAGCAACAATATGCCAAAGGTAAATTCTTACATTTCTTATTCAGTCTTTAATTCCATTTGTTTACTATATTTTAATTGAGAAACAATTTTATCGGTTAAAATATCTATGCAAATTTATTATAGTATATTACTTTTATATTACATATGTTCTCATACTTATTATAATGGTTTATTATATTTTTTCTAAATTCTACATCTCTTCAAAACCCCTAAATGAGATGTGGGAATTTCACAGATTTCTCTAATATGTGTTAGCATTAATTTATAATGTTACTACAACTGTAAGGGTGCTCAACAATTTGCAGTCCCAATAAACGGTAAATAACATGTTATTTGTTATATCCTGTATATAACTCCTTATAGTATACTATTTGCTCCTAATCATCTTTATGACCTTAAGGATGCTTAACAAATCATAAAGTACATAAGATACTCATAACCAATTATTTTGCGATTGCTTAAGGAATTTTTTGTACCTTTAGGGGTACTCAACAAAGTTACACAATATTCTTACCAATTTTAAACAATTTAAACATCACCATAAATAGTTTACGGTCCAAGGGTTCCCAACAACCTAAAGTATGTATTGAATTCTATTTGTATTGTAAATGATGGAGAGAAAATTTATTTTAGATTTATAATATTAAAAAATTGAGTATTATCGTCTAAAAGGAATGTATTCACAATGCTCAATGACGTTATTTTCCATTTTCTATGTATATACAAATATGTACATATTTATTCATTCCATATGACTACATATATTTTTATTTGATTTTATCCTTAAAATCATATTATTTTTATATAAAATATACATTATGTAAGATTCTCTTATTTAAGTATAACATTTATGATATAGTATTAAATCCTATATTTGATAGACTTAAAGATGTGCCTTAGGGCAATAACGTAAGTAGTTATGTAACTTCACTCTTGTAAAAGAATCTTATTTGACATAAGGTATGCTTTTGGTATTAGTTCCTTTTATATGTGTTGTTATATTATGACAAAAGTATGATAATAAGATGTAACGACCCATATTTTTAGCAATTTAAAAATATTAAATTAAATAAGATTTTTGAATAAAGTTGTTAGAAAAAAAAGAATTTAAGATTGTATTGATACAAGTTAAATTATAATATAAGGTATGAACTTAATTTAAATTTCTATTAATGAGATATGTTTTGTAATAACGTAAGAATGATAACATATATTAATCAGCATTTTAATGACATTAGTTTGAATGAAATAAATGACCGTCTGAATGTAAATTTCCAATTGATTGGAATAATAAATGTTAATAAAGAATAATAAATGTTCATTTATTAAAGAAGAAATCATATGTTAATTTATTTGGAATGTTTGGTAGCTGAAAGATTTATTATATGAATAAGAAATCAATTATTATGAATAAGTGTTAATTTAGTAAAGAATAAAATGAATAATTTTAGTAAAGGAGTAAACATATGTTTATTTGTTTGAAATGTATTTTAGCTTACAGATTGATTACATAAATAAGAAACTATTATTTAGTAAGAAATGTACAACTCCTGTTATATCCAATAGTGTATAATCATGTTTAAATTACTATAAAAAAGGAAACAATTGTTCTATTGTTCATTCTATTTATTTAGTCCATTTTAAAATTTAACTTTGGGATTAATTGCAATTAGTGTAATTGAAATCTTTTAAATAAAAGGAAAGAGGACATTAATTATAATTAATGGACGTAAAAATAGAATCATGCATTTGAATTAAAAGAGACAGTTGAGGAAACAAAAAGAAAACATATGTTTTAATTGAAAAGGGAAATTGATGCAATAAAAGGAATATTTTTAATCAAATTGAAATAATGTTCTGGAAAATAAAATAAAATGAATGTTTTCATTTTGTAATTAAGTATAATTGTGCGTAAATAAAAAAATTGAATTTTGAAATATTATTTTACGGTAATTAAATAGCAGTCGGAGACGGTACGAAAGTAGTTTTAACGCTAACCTTAAATTTTCAAATAAATTAAATATTTGAGTTCCTGATTGTGCGTTGAGAAAAATGTTGTTTTTAAATTTGAGTTTGGAGTCTCGAGTTATCTTTTATTGTGTGTAGCGGCAGTGCCCATTACGTTAACGGCAGTGTTTAATTTTATTTACTGTGTACTAAATAAAGATATATAAAGGTGTAAATTTGAGTGTGTTGGGAATGATAAAATAGGTTAAAATGAACGTTTTTAAATTTGAGTATATTAGAGTTTTGCTTTTCATTTACAGTCTACCTTCTCAAATATAAATCATTGCCCTCATTTATTTTATTTTATTGCTTTCTTTTACTAAATACATGCCTCTTTGGGTTTTCCATTGTGTTCTATTTATTTACACGTGAGCCTTGCCCTGAAACGTTTCCTGTATGTTAATGAAATTAATTGAGGTAGCGCACGTTCAGAAATTTTATACCAAAATATTAGATTGCCATGTAAACACATCTTCTCAAATTCCAACGTGTGTCTTTCATCCTTTGTTAATTACCTGCATGTTAGTGTCTTTTCATTTTGCTAATTTACATGTTCTTGATCATTCCCTTTCATATTCCAATTTCCAAACGTGCTTACCCTTATTAATTTCTTATTTCATAAATCTCTTCTTCTAACTTTCCATTTTCAAAACGTGTTGCCATTATTTCTTTTGCCTAAAGTTTTTCTCTCTCTAAAAAAACAAATGTGAGCAACTTAATTTCATGAAGCCAATCTTTTCCATTGGTTTACAAATCCATTTCCTAAAGCCTCCTTCCTACATGCGTGAGCCATCATGTTATTTTTTTCCGTTGATTCTCCAAGTTTAGAAACATGAGCAGGCTTCAAAATTCTTAACGTGAGTAACTAATTTGTTTTATTTTATTATTAAAATGTGTGTACATGTTTTTATATTTCATTTTCATAATATTCTTATAACTTGAACATCTTCCGCATATGAACTTCGATTGATGCGCAATTTCTTCTATTGGATTCGTATTGAAATTTCAAACAATATGAAACTAATTTGGTTGAATTTGGAGACCATTGGAATTTTGGGCTTTTATTGGATTTTTAATGGACTATAAATCAAATGTGAGTGATTAAACCCACTCAGGCAATACTAAACCTTCTTATGTTAGTTGAATTAAATTTAAGAATTGATAACAATTTTATTAATTGTCGTTTGGTAGCTAAATTGACATTTTAACTGAAATTGAATTTGATATTGAACTAAATTGACAGTTAAATTTGAAATTGAAATTGAATTGCTAGTTAAATACCTGATATTGATAACTAGTTAATTGTTGTGATTTATTGGCTGATTTGGATGTTGACTGTGATGGATGTCTATATTTTGACTTTCTGGATGATTGGATGTTTAATTATTTTTATATATCCCTGTTATCACTATGTATATTAAGTGACAGCATATAAATTGTTATTGGAATTAATTCGAATAAATTAAGAAATAGGTTGAAATGATATATACCTATGACACTTTGATTTGGATTGAAATAATATATATCCAGCCCTGAAATTAAAAATTATAATAACTATTCACTTGGCCATATGGTAGAAAATTATATACGGACACCGGATTGGTTAATTTAAATGGTTTTAAAATCTTGAATTTTGATTTTGTTTAAAGGATTTTATTTTAAAGGAAATAAATTTTGGATTTATATGAATTAAATTATTTATAATTCAAGCTTTGAAATGTTGGAATCGAAATTGGTTAAAAGAAATTGCTTTAACGAATTAAAATTGAAATGTGATGTTATAATTGATATATGACTTAAATTTTGAAAATTGATTATTTTAAATCTTGAACCTTAAATTGAACAATGAAGTTTAAATTAATTTAAGGGATTTGAATCACTAAATTGAAATTGGACTTGAAATCGATATAAATTGAAATGGTTTAAAATAAAAATTGAATTGAAATTTTAAATCATTGAATTGCTGTTGAATCGGATTTGAAGTTAAAAATGAACGTTTGGAAAAGTGAAGTTAATTCGAATTGAAATTGAAATCAAGTTTATTTGAAACTAAGTCGAAATTGAGTCAATTGAATTGAAGATTGGATATTGAGTTTTGTTGATTTGAAATTTGGACATGGGTCCAGATTTGTTGAAATGGAAAGAAACAGTTTGATTTGATATTATTTTCAAAATAAATTATTTTAATATAAACTGTTTAAAATATATCTTATTAATATTCAAATTATTTAGATTTTCCAAACTATCTTACTATATAAACCATTTTCAATACTCAAACTATTTTATATCAACCGTTTTAAATCTTTAAACTATTAAACTATTTTAAGCTATTTAAACTATATAAAACTATTCAAACTATTTTCTAAAAATTCAAATTGTGCAAAGTTGGAATGTTTATATTTAAATCGTTGATTTAAATGCGAATGTGGTTAAATGAGGTTATAACCTAAGTTGGAATTTGAAATGATATTTTCAAGTGAAAATGACATATTTCGAGTAAATATGGTATTTTGAAATGAAGTGATATTTTTGAAGTGAATATGATATTTTGATATCAAATGTGAATCGGTTTCGAAATGTAAAAGAACCAATCGGTGTGAAAAACGACGTTTGGTTGTTAAAGAGATCAGGGCCTCTTATTGGCATACTCTCTGTTAATATTGAAACCACTTTAACAACTGCGTACGCGGTGGATGTTATCCAGAATAAAATGGTTGAATTGGAGGCGTTATCCTGACCAATGAGGCTAGCTACCTCTAAGGACATTTGTTCTTCGTATTACTATTGATTTTGACTTGATTGTTGCACCTTGATTTGATTATGGGATGGATGTTCGCGGTGGGCCGTTAGGGGTTACCACCAGTCAGAAAACACAAAACGGTAGTATCCTACCTTGGACATTGCCTCGCGTGCCTTGTCATACTCTTTATCCTTATTCGCGTCCATTACGATTTTGTTTTAGTATGGTACCTATAAAGGACTCACTGGCTACCGACGTTGCTGGTTGTGTTACAGGATCTTCATAGACTACCTGCTTAAAAATGTGTTAAGGGGGATCAATGTAAAGCCTTAACGCTATTTTAGTACTTTACATTACTGATAGACACTACTTATATAACATATTTTACTACATAAAGATAGTTTAACGGATCCTTAGGAGATGGAAAATCCTGTAACATCTCTTAAGTTATTGCACTCATGTTGTACACTTGATAGGAGATGGAGAATCCAGTAACCATCTTGTAACAACTCGAAATTTAACCCATAATAATTAATTCGTTAATTAATGAAATGATAAAATAACTTTGTAAAATTATCAGAATTGAGCCACGGGAGTTGCACCATTGTGTCCGTGGTAATTTTCTGGTCAATTTCCATATATAGAACATCAGAATCCAAGCTAATATGAGCAAGATACGAGACAAACAAGAAATCGAAAAAAAAATATTGGGCTAGGTCGACCAAGAGGTTGACCTAACCACGCCCTAGGTCGACTGGCCGGTCGACCTAGGAGGAGGGGCGGTCGACCCGCCTTGGGTAATGAACGAATGAATTTTTCCTTCGTTGCTGTAGCGTTCGTGGCCAATTTTATACGTCATTTTCATCCTTTCAGCTCATCTGGTCCCTTCGTGCTTCCATCCGATGGCTCCTATTCAGCCTATGACGTGGTTGCATCCTATTCAATCTCCAAATCCAATGGTCGGAGATCCACTTATACCCCTATAAATAAGACCCTAGGCCTAACACGTTTTCTCATTCTAGATTTCCTCTCCTTGGGTTCACTTTTTCAGGAAGGACCCTAATAGGAATAATTTTTCAAGGAGAGAATCTTTTTAATAAAAATATTTTAGTACCCTCAAGTGGATCCGGGAAGAACAAAAGGGAAGAGCTTATGACCATAGGTGAGTGATTGTAATTATTTTAAATTTCTTTGAGTAATTTAAAATAATAGGGTTTCCAATAATTGTAGTTTTACTACGATTTTTGGAATAACCTTTTTAGTAGTTTATTTATAGTTTTTAGAATTATTTTCAGTCTATTTCTTTTAGCTATTCTTTTCAGTTAAATTTAGTTTATTTCTGTTAATTATAGTTTTTCATTTATTTATAATTTATTTACAGTATTTTAATTTATTTGCTGTTATTTATGCGTTATTTACATCTTTTTTTCCTACGCTTTGGATTTTCTTCTATTTTCAGTTTTGTTTTATTTCTCCTTCTTCTTCGCGTATGGATTAGAATAGATTAAACGCGAATATGGATTAAAATTGTAAGAATACTGAAATAACGGAAGATAAGATGTAAATTGTAAAGACTGTAATAAAAATAGAATTAAGACTGAAATTGAGCCTAATTATGATATTAATGTTAGAATTGGACTAATTAAAGATAATTGGCCTAGTTATAACTTAGAATTATAACTAAAAAGAGTATAAGATGAAATGAGCTTATTTTTACACTTAGACCTTGGGTTAAGTAATAAGCATGATTATAACGTAGATTATAATTAGAAATAGAACAGAAGGAGGCTTATTTTAGGACTTTGGATAAATTAGTAAGCAAAGATAGTGAAGATAATAATAAAGGCTTATTTAAATAATTTATCTAAGTTAATAAGCAAAGATGAAAGTAGGACCTGTACCAAAAGGCATTTCCTATTAGACAAAATGGTGGTCTCACATTAGCCGAAAGTGAGATGAGGGCACACTTATGCTAATAATGGTAGTAATTGGTCAAATAGAAATCCAAATCATGGGGGATTTGGACAAGGGGCGCAACTAGATATTGTTTGGATGACGGGCCAGTACCAACAGCATTTCCCATATTCTTCTATAGACACGGTGTTTCACATAATCCTGAAGTGAGACGAGGGGAATGCTTATGCTGGAGCACAGGCAATAAGAAGACCCAATAGGTGGAGCAACAGGTAGCATAAGCATGGTGGTAGTTACGCCTGCGACTTTCATTTTGGTGCTTAGTAATCGCTATGAGTTCCAAGCACTTAAGTATGTGTGCCTTTCATAGGCACCATTGCCTTCTGTGTAGGGAGCTATATAACGTCTAGTCCATAATAAATAATTTGTGCATCTTTCGTAGACACCATTGTACTTTGTGCGTCTTTCGTAGATGCCATTACCTTATGTGTAGGGAACTATATAGCGTCTAGTCCGCAGTAAGGTCTATAGAGTAGAAGGCCGATCAAAGGGTAAAATAAGGATTTCAGCCTAATTATAGGATTAGGAATTCAGCCTAATCAAATTAGCTATCAAAGACACGTGGAAACAATCAAAGTTAATCAATTATGTCAATTTAGTTAATTCGTATTTATTTCCAGCTTATTCCTTCTTCCTATTTCCTTTGTTCCCTTATATATACTAGAACTGATGATGGTCTATTACTTTTACTTTGCTTAAAGATTCTAGTAATTACTACCATTCACCGGACTTTTAGTCTGACCCACTCCTCTATTTTCCCCTTTTCCCCCCATAGGCAATCAGGGGCAAGGAAGATAGACCGCAGCTTCTTAGAGACTTGGAGACCCTATCATGTATTCCTTCTTTTTATTTCCAGCTTTTTGTTCTTTTATTGTACTGGCACTGTATTGAGGGAAAGTTTGTGTTTGTACTCTGGTTTTTCTGATGAGACTAAGATTTTACTTTCATAAGACAATTGTATTTGGTATTTGGAACAAATGTGGTTTGTCTAAAGTATTTATGTAGTATTAATTTTTAAAATTACTTATTGTTTTTAATTTCTTCCGCTGTGTTATTATCTATCTATTTTGTCTTGTGAATCTTAGTCTATGCTAGCTTTAGTCATACCTACAACGCACCACATCTTTTAGTGTGACCTTTTGGGTATACTTAGGGGTGTGGGGTGTTTCACTTGGTATCAGAGCCCAAGGTTACAGCCTAAAAATTTATTTTAAAAGTAAAGTATTTTTCCAAAATAACTTGTTTTAAAGGTATTTTTCAAAAAAGAACTCTTTGAAGTGATTTTCAAGTATAAAAGAGTTTTTATAAAAATCCCCTGAAAAGTCCAGTTCAATCTTCCTTCGACTCTTTCCTAAACTCTCTTTTTCTTTACGTAGAATGGCAGATGCCCCTAATCTTCCCAAAAGCATTCCAGTCCCAGGCCGGTTTCGTAGGTATCTACAAGCCACGACTCCAGAGGTGCAGGGCCAAGCGTCCAACCCAGCACCAGCGGGTGGGAATCCATCAACCTACCTGCAACAGTTAATTTTTCTAGGCTCTGTAAGGATTTTGCAAGTTTAGGTGGAAAGACTTTTTCCGATACAAAGACTTTTGTAGATGCGTGGTCTTGGCTTAGGGACACCGAGAGGATATTTGGCTTCTTGGTATTGGATTACCAGCAGCGGGTTCAGCTAGCCTCTTGGCAGTTGAAAGATGAGGCTTCTTATTGGTGGGAGGTTGTTAAGTTGGAAGGAAGAGAAGTATGTTGGAATGGGTTTAGGAAGAGGTTTGAGAGGAAGTTTCTATCTCAAGCAGAAGAGAGTGCTCAACTGGAATGGTTTATTGGCTTAAAGCAAGGGAGCTCGTCTGTAAAGGAGTACATCAATCAATTTAACGAATTGTCGTAGTTTGGAATGGAGTTGGTTAATGCACCGCACAAGAAGGCTTTGAAGTTTACGAAGGGATTGAATCAACCCCTTCAGGGATTGCTGTTGACTCACGTCCCGATGGGAGCTACTTATGAGTCGTTGGTAGAGATGTCGCTCATGTCTGATACAGTCAAGGAGGGAGTGTCCAAAGAGGTTGCTGTTAAAACAAAAGGTCCAAATAAGAAACGGTGGAATAACAATAAAGAGAAGAAGAAAGGTGGAGGCCCTCAGAAGCAAATCAAGAAGGTTATAAAGTGCAATAGCTATGGAATTATTGGACATATTTCCAAGGATTGCAGGAAAGATAAGATGAAGGTAAAGTGCTATGCTTGCGGATAGCTCGGTCATATGAGTAGGAATTGTCCCCAAAGAGCGAGCGGGGTAAGGGACGAGTGCACCAGCAGCGTAGATTCAGGCGTTAGACGCGGCACCTTCGGGCAGCATTCCAGATAGAGGTAGGAAAGTCACCGTTGAAGGTTTGATTTCTATTTTTGATTTTCCCATTTGGACTCTATTCGATTCTGGAGCATCACACTCTTTTATCTCTAGTTCTCTTATGGATTGTTTGCACTTAGACATATCATTAGTAGTAGACCCCATTATTGTTTCAAACCCCATAGGAGGATCGGCACACTTATCTATGGTTTGTAGGGGTAATTTATATCATAGGCATAGAATTTGACTGCGATGCCTATGTATTGGGATTCTCGGGGTATGGATGATCTTGGGGATAGATTGGCTATCCATATATGGAGCTGTATTAGATTGCGAAAGGAGAGTCATTAGACTAGATACATGCAGCGGTAGGACTCTCGAGGTTTCTTGTGACCCGCAAGGATCAGTCATGTTGAGTTTCCTGTATTCCCTCGATTCATCTTCAGCAGAGCTAGATTCGGTTCCTATCATCAGAGATTTTCCAAACATCTTTGAGGAGGTTGGGGGACTACCCCCTAAGAGAGAGATTGACTTTAGGATTTACTTGAAGGATAATGCTAAGCCAGTGGCATTACCCGTTAGGCACATAGCACCTAGGGAGAGGAAGGAATTGAGCAAGCATATCAGTGAGCTTTTGGAAAAGGGTTTCATAAGAAGGAGCATATCAAGAGGGGGAGCGCCAGTCGTCTTCACTACTAAGGCGGATGGTTCTCTTCGACTTTGTGTTGATTATAGAGAATTAAATAAGCTCACAAAGATGAACCGATATCCACTCCCTAGGATTGATGATCTTTTCGATCAGTTAGTTGGTTCTTCGATATTCTCCCAGCTTGATTTAGCCACGGGATTCCATCAGCTTAGGGTCGCCGATGATAGCATAGATAAGACTGCGTTTAGGACTCCAGACGGACTTTATGAGTGGTTGGTTATGCCTTTTGGGCTAACCAATGCCCCAGCCTACTTTGTTGATTTGACGAGCTGCGTCTTTAGGGGGGTCCTAAATAAGTTTGTGGTGGTATTCGTGGATGACATCTTGGTATTTTCCAAGAATATGGAGGAGCATGCTATTCATTTAGAGGAGGTTCTTCGCACACTTAGTAGTCACTATTTGAGAGCTAAGTTTTCGAAGTGTCACTTTTAGAGAGAGGAGGTACGTTTCTTGGGGCACGTGGTCTCAAAGGAAGGTTTAGCTATTGCCCCAGCTAAGGTGATTGTATACAAGATTGGAAGGCCCTCAAGAACGTCATTGAAGTTCGGAGCTTCCTAGGATTGGCGGGCTACTATAGGAAGTTAATTAGAGACTTTTCTAAGATTTTGGTACCACACACGCGCCTTACTAAGAAGAAAAAAGCATTCGTGAGGGACGAGGATTATGAGGATTCCTTCACGAAGCTTAAGCGAGCCCTTACTAATGCACCAGTGCTAGTTCTACCTGAGGGAGCTAAGCCTTTTACTGTATACACTGATGCATGTGGGATGGGTCTAGGAGTGGTGTTGATGCAAGAAAGGAGGGTGGTATGTTATGGTAGTAGGCAGTTGAGGATGCATGAGAAGAACTACCATACCTACGATTTGGAGTTAGCTGCTATAGTTTTTGCACTTAAGTCTTGGAAGCACTATTTGCTTGGAGAGAGGTTTGAGCTTTTCGCCGACCATAAGTCATTGAAGTACCTACTCTCGCAGAAGGATTTGAACTTGAGAAAGCAGCGGTGGATGGAGTTTTTGGCGTTGTATGACTTTGAGATAGCTTATACCCTTGGCAGGAGTAATGTGGTTGCGGATGCGTTAAGTAGGAGGCACTACTACAAAATACGCATGTTGCTTCGCCTCATTTGCATCGGTTGTTACAACAACCGATGCAAATAGAAGTATTTGCATCGATTACGCTTTAACAACCGATGCATTTGGTATATGGAAAGCAGTAGATAGTAAAAAAATACAATTTGCATCGGTTATCATCGACAACCGAAGAAAATATACCGATGCAAATAGTGTTAGTTGCATCAGTTTTATCTACAACCGATGCAAAAATACTATTCCACGTTGAAAACCGTGATGAAAAGTTAGCGGTAAATTATTTCGTCTCCCTCTCATTTTCACCGGGAACCTCTTCTTTTCGTCCTTCACTCGAAAACCCTAAATCCCTCTCCCCCTTTTCATTTTTCCCAAAATCGGCTAAACCTGATCTAAATCCAAGCTTCATCGCCGTAAATAATTTCCTCTATCACGAGCTCTCCCCACCTCTCTTTCTTTTTAGCCATTCACAAATTATTTGTATAACCCTTCACAAATAATCTTGGTAGATCTGCATTCGGTTGTTCCACGAAGCTAAGAGGTAAAAGTCAATTCAAATAATAACAGTCTTTCTTCCCAGTCCCTCGTAATTGAAGTTAGCAATTTAAGTTATTCATTGCGCAACCAGTAAAAAAAGCTCGTTCACATCCTTAGAAATTGCTCTTTTATTGTTCCAAATGGGAAGCTGTGGATGCTTCTTGGTCCAAATGGATGTGGAAAATCAACACTTCTTAAAGTTTGCCTTTTTCGTTCTTTTTTTCTATTATAGATTCCCATTGCTCACATGGTTGTTGATGCAATTTTTGGTTGAACTTTGGGTTTTTTTCTGTAGATTTTGGCTGGGCTATTGCTTCTTAGTGACGGGTGCTTATATGTGAATAGACCCAAGAGATTTGTTTTTCAAATCCTGATCATCAGGTATTCATTCTATGGTATTCTATGTAAACCATAGTTATGCATAAGTAAGTTGTTTTTGTATGGATATCAATTTAATAGAAATATATGAGTTGTTTTAAGATGTTGGTAACTAGTTTTAAATTCTATTATGCATACAGCTACAACTTCTTGTCATTTCTGTTATCACAAATTTACAATTGGTGCTTTGATGAATGTTATGTATGAACTTATTATCAGTTTACATATTTGTTTTGTACACTTTCTGGCAGTACTTTTGATGAATATTATGATGTATGAACTTGTTATTGTGTAGGTTGTGATGCCTACAGTGGAGGCAGATGTTGCATTTGGTCTTGGTAAGTGCAAGCTAACGTTGGACGAAGTTAAATCAAGGGTGTCTAAAGCTTTAGATGTCGTAGGCATGTCAAGCTATACACAAGTAGGTATTTTACTCATGAAAACATACAAATACCATTGATAGATTGCTTATCGTATTTAGTAGAGGCCAATTCAAACTCTTAAGTGGCGGTCAGAAACAAAGAGTTGCAATAGCTGGTGCTCTAGCAGAAGCATGTAGAGTGTTGTTGTTAGATGAACTCACCACCTTTTTGGATGAATATGACCAGGTTGTCATTTATGATACAAAAGTTTTTTAGATAATAAATATTCTCACCATCATTCAAATTATGTGATAGCTAGTGGTCATCAAATTACAGGATCTTTTCTAAAGAAGTTTTGATTCTTATGCAATATATGATGAATGCTAAAAAAATAAAAATAAAAATATGAAAAGCAGCATCAAGCGTGCTATGTTTTTGGTGTGCTAAAAGTAGGAACTATAACAGCTTTAGGACTTCTAAGCGACTTTGAAACTTTACACAAAATATTTTGGTCTACTGCAAGAGACTCAAATAAATGCTTATTAACTTTGTTGACAATGAACATTATGAATCTTCTTTATAGCTACAATCTGTTGACATAGTAAATAATTGAAAAGGTATATTATTATGTATGTTGGTAACTAGCTTCATAGCAAAATTGAACTTCAATGTTCCATGTCACAATACATAGCTTTAAAATACACCTCGTCAAGGCGCTTTAATATTCCTAAAAAAACTGTACCAAATCAACATCTTCCCAGTAGACAACCATCACTGAAATTATTGGTGGCAGCAGTCGGTTCATCAACAGAAAATACCCTATGATCAGTGCCTGTTAAATCTAAAGTCAGTAATAAGTAAATGTTCTTGAACCTCTGTCTACTGAATCCAAGCAGAAGCTATGACTGAAAAAAACTCTAAAAACTTGTGAGTCGATGTGAAATGGAATTAAGGTTCTAGGAAATAGTTACATTTTTTTTAGCATCATTCCTGTACTTTTGCAGGTCGAACTTTTGACCTTTGATTTCATATTCTAAACTACAAACCAACTAATCCAATGTTGAATGTAATAAAGATTCTATGAAACTAAATTTTAAACTCCTCTTTACTGTTGTCTTACGTGCTTGGTTACCTTCTTCTCTTCGATCATAGTGGTGTTTCTTTGTGATAGTTTGCACCATACTCATATAGTGTTTTCAACTATCAAATTATTTAAATTGATTTATGAATATATATTCATTTAGCAATGCATTTAGAACTTTGTTGGTAGTAATTGCATATGTGTAAAAGCTATATGCAGTATACTTCTTTTTGAATCAGGTTTCATCTAAAATACAACAGCAGCTAATATATGTATATCTTATACTTGCGTTAGTGTTGTTATCAATTTAGTATAATATTAAACAAGTTTATAATACTATAACCTTATGTTCACTAAATAAATGCATTCAAAGAGGTAAAAAGTGTCAGGTTAGGAGGCTACATATGTACTAAGCTAGACTATGTAATAAAAAGTTAGTGATAGGCTTATATGTAAATAGTAATAACCTGACATGCTTTTGACTATAATGGCCATGTACTCTATTCTGTTGTTGTCTAGTTTGTAGCAAAGTTTACGCAAACCTTGGAATTTATTTTATTTATTTTACAACTCCCTGCCATGAAGTTGTTGCATGCGTTTTTTTTGTGACCTGATGCCTTTTTGTTTTGGAAAGAGTAGCCTATGTATTAAATGTAAGTGACAGGCTATGTATTAGGAGCATGAAAATTCGAAACCTATATGTACTATTTTATAAAGTTAGTCTATTTGTAATAGAAAGCATGAACAACCACTAAGTTTTAACTAGTTATTTATATACCTCTACCTATCTTGTTGTACTTGGTTTTCCAACTAAATTTTTACTAGCTAAGATTCAATATATTAGAAGCTTGGACATGAAGAATTTTTAGTTGTTCTTAGTGAGTTAGTACCATGCTTTTCCATTATTTTTCATGCGTTTTCTATATATTGTGTTGGAATTGTTTAATAGTTAACTTGATAATATAAACATTTATATAAACACTAAATTTCCAAGGTGGTTGTGAAAAGATCTTATAAGAGAAGTTTTATTATAAAACATAGATTTCTAACTTAATGTTTATAGAAAACTTAGTTTATTTTGTAATAAAATGGTTATGTTTTAATAATGGATTTGGAATAGAAATAATTGCGGTTGTTTAAAATGAATAGACTTAAAAATATGCTTTGGAATATGATTTTGTAAATAATACAACTATATGGAAATTTAAAATATGAAATCAAATAACCTGTAACACTATGCATTGGAGTAATAATTTTAGCCTGCTTTAGCAAATAAATGAAAAGAAGCAACTGAGCATTATAAATGCTATGTGATATGTATAACATGTGTATGTTGAATGGAGGTTTAGGCAGAGGATGGTGGGCTGTGAAGAAAGTGGGCCGTGCCAGTAGTATGCTTGATGTTTTGTTGGTTGATGAGGTGGAGACAATGGTAGTGCTGGATATTGTAGTGTTGTATGGAGGAGGTAGGCAGTGAGGTGGTTAGAGGAGTGGTGAAGTGAATGCAGAGGGCAGTTGCAAAAGATGGTGGCAGCAATGTGGGGATGATAGCAATGTTATGGTGTTTGTGTGTAGTTGCTTAAAGTTGGTTGAAGGTTGTGGTTTGCAGAAGTGTAGTATGCAGAGGGAAGGCAGGCTGGTGGTGGAAGATGATGGATGTATGGGGTATTTAAGGAGTGGCAGTGGTTTGATGTGGTTGGAAATGTGATGGTGTTTGTTGTTGTGGTGAACATGATGGTTGAGCAACAGTAATGTGTTGTTGGGAGATGTTTTGCAAGAAGTACAGGTGGTGGGGTGCAGTTTGTGATGGATATGGTGATGATTACTAATGAACTGGTTGTAGGCTGTGGTGATGTTTGAGTGTGTATTTGTATGTGGTTCAGGGAGTAAATGTATGTAGGCAGATTGATGGTTTGTGTGTGGAGGAGAGTGAAATGAGTGGTTTCGGTTGCATTTATTTTTTACTACTGACTGTTTGATTATGTACCGTGGAATTTATTTATGTTTTTCATTCTTTTGTAGAATTATTAAATCTGATTATGTATTTGTTATTAAATTTATTTTGAATGATAGTAATATTGCATGCAATAATTGTTTGTTATAATTAATAATATACATATATAGTCTATTTGAATACTGCAATAATGGTATCTGAGAATGGTTTTTTGCATCAGGTATAAATAGCTGATGCAATAGAGAGATTAGTTTGCATCGGTTGTTATGAAAAACCGATGTAATAGAGGGATTAGTTGCATCGGTTTTCATTACAACTGATGCAACATGGGGGCTGTGTCCAAGCAACCAACCATGATATTTTGCATCAGTTGTTAGTAACAACCGATGCAAAAAGGACTGTTTTGCATCGGTTTCAGAACTGATGCAAAAGTGTTAAGCCTGTTGCATCGGTTGCATATGCATCGGTTGTTGAACTGATGCAAAAGGGGGGTAAACAACCGATGCAAATGACCTGTTTTGTAGTAGTGAGGAAAGCAACTCTTAGTCCTTTGTCCGTAGAGTGGAAGAGCCTAGAGTTTATTTCTACTTTTGATTTTATGCCCTTTACGGACATTACCCCTAGATTGCTAGCTACACTTGAGGTAAGGCCTACCCTTGTAGATCAGATTGGCTCGAGGCAGCGAGAGGATTCGAAACTTATGGATGTGATGGATAAGATTAGCAGAAGAGAGGTCTCTAGACATCTCCAACGTTATTCCATTAATAGCAAGGTGGCTTAGGAGAGATGAAAGGTTTTGTGTTCCCCGCGATGGTGACTTGTTGAAAGTGGTTTTAAAGGAAGCACACTATTCTCGTATGACTATTCATTTGGGTGGTGATAAGATGTATAAGGACATAAAGAGGATGTTTTATTGGAATGGCATGAAGAAGGATGTGGTGGAGTTTGTAGCTAAGTGTCTTATATGCCAAAGGGTTAAGGCGGAGCAGCAGAAGCCCCGGAGGATTACTTCAGCCCTTGGATGTACCTGAATGGAAGTGGGATGATGGACTTCATAGATGGTTTACCCCGTTCTAGGAAGGGGAATACTAGCATTTGGGTGATTGTAGATCGCTTGACTAAAAGCACCCATTTCATTCCGGTTAAGAGTAAGCGTACGACATCTTATTTGGCATCCTTATATGTTCGTGAAGTAGTCCGACTTCATGTAGTTCCATCTAGCATAGTGAGCGGTAGAGACCCTATTTTTACTAACGAGTTTTGGAGAAGCTTGCAAGAGGCTTTAGGGACGCAGCTTAGATTGAGTACGGCCTATCACCTTCAGACTGATGGCCAAATGGAGAGAGTTAATAAAGTGCTTGAGGACTTGTTGCGGATGTGCATTTTGGACTTTGGAGGAACTTGTGAGGAGAATCTTTCGTTGCTGGAGTTCGCATACAATAACAGTTACCAAACAAGCATAGGAATGGCACCATTCGAGGCCTTATATGGGAGACCTTGCAAGTCCCCTTCATGTTGGGTGGAGTCTACGGAGAATTTGCTACTTGGGCCTAACATGGTGAGGGAGACATCGGAGAGAGTGGATTTGATTCGGCAAAGGATGAAGACAGCTCAAGACAGGCAGAAGTCTTATGCGGACAAGCGGAGGAGAGAGCTTGAGTTTGAGGTTGGAGACTTAGTTTTTGTTAAAGTATCCCTGCTTAGGAAGGTGGTAAGGTTTAGATCGAATGGAAAGTTAGCCCCTAGGTTTGTAGGACCATTTCCTATCATGAAGAGAGTTGGGAAGATGGCATACCGAGTGAAGCTACCGGAGAGGCTCGTAGGAGTGCACGACATTTTTCATGTTTTGCACTTGCGAAAGTGCTTACATGACTTAGCGGAAGTTGTAGAGCCTAGTCAGTTGGAAGAGGTGGAGGTAGAAAGGGAAGCATTTGTTCGTCGTATCCCTACGAAGATTGTTGGAAGAGACACCAAGCGACTTAGGAATAAGGAGGTTCCATTAGTGAAGGTGCATTGGGGAGATGACGTTGCGGAGCTACTTGGGAAGCTGAAGAGAAGATTCGTACTTCCTATCCTCATCTTTTCGATAGTAAATTTTTGGAATTTCCTATTTTCCATCTTTAGTTTTGAATAGGTTCGTTCCTTTATTATCCTTTGGGAGGGTAGAACTTAGGACTTAACCTATGGATGGTAGGTTTTGATGTAAACATGTTAATAGAACATGTTATGAATGATGGATGCTAGTGGTTGCAAGTGTTTGCTAGTGGATGCTATGAACGCATATACTTACACTAGGCACTGTTTTCCTTTAGGGATCGGTCTAACTAGGACACTAGAGCATATGCATATGGATGTGAGCGCATTTTATTTTATTTTCCATGATTGCTATAAATGGATGATATTCACATGATTTTTGCATTTGGATGATGTTTGTAGCACATATATAGAACTATCAGCTATCATTAGGAATTTTTGCATTCATTTGGATACATAGCACGGACATGATCGCATAAAAGGAGGTCAACTGAATCAGTAGACCGCCTAATCTTTTGCATTAGTTAGGGACATTAACACTACACTAATTGCATAAGTATCATAAGTCGCATTAGAAAAAAAACTTAAGGACAATGGATGAATGGCTGATGATTGAGTAATTGGTTATAGAACTTGGATGAAAACATTTAGTTCATGCTTTTATCCTTAGAGATTTCGAGGACGAAATCCCTTAAGGAGAGGAGAATGTAACAACCCGAAATTTAACCCATAATAATTAATTCATTAATTAATGAAATGATAAAATAACTATGTGAAATTATCAGAATTAAGCCACGGGATTTGCTCCATTGTGTCAGTGGTAATTTTCTGGTCACTTTCCATATATAGAACGTCAAAATCCGAGCTAATATGAGCAAGATATGAGACGAACAAGAAATCGAAAAAAAAATATTGGGCTAGGTCGACCTAACCACGCCCTAGGTCGACCGACCGGTCGACCTAGGAGAAGGGGCGGTCGACCGCCCCGTCGATCCACCTTGGGTAATGAACGAAGGAAATTTTCCTTCGTTCCTGTAACGTTCGTGGCCAATTTTATAGGTCATTTTCATCCTTTCAGCTCATCTGGTCCCTTCGTGCTTCCATCCGATGGCTCCTATTAAGCCTATGACATGGTTGCATCCTATTCAATCTCCAAATCCAACGATCTGAGATACACTTCTACCCCTATAAATAAGACCCTAGGCCTAACGCTTTTTCTCATTCTAGATTTTCTCCACTTGGGTTCACCTTTTCACGAAGGACCCTAAAAGGAATAATTTTCCAAGGAGAGAATCTTTTTAATAAAAATATTTTATACCCTCAAGTGGATCTGGGAAGACCAAAAAGGAAGAGGTTAGGACCACAGATGAGTGATTGTAATTATTTTAAATTTCTTTAAGTAATTTAAAATTATAGGGTTTCCAATAGTTGTAGTTTTACTATTATTTTTGGAATAACCTTTTTAGTAGTTTATTTACAGTTTTTAGAATTATTTTCAGTCTATTTCTTTTAGCTATTCTTTTCAGTTAATTATAGTTTATTTCTGTTAATTATAGCTTTTCATTTATTTACAGTTTATTTACAGTATTTTAATTTATTTACTATTATTTATGCATTATTTACATCTTTTTTTCCTACGCTTTGGATTTTCTTCTATTTTCAGTTTTATTTTATTTCTCCTTCTTCTTTGCGTATGGATTAGAATAGATTAAATGAGAATATGGATTAAAATTATAAGAATACTAAAATAACGGAAGATAAGATGTAAATTGTAAAGACTATAATAAAAATGAAATTAAGACTAAAATTGAGCCTAATTATGATATTAATGTTAGAATTGGACTAATTAAAGATAATTGGCCTAGTTATAACTTAGAATTATAACTCAAAAGAGTATAAAATGAAAAGAGCTTATTTTTACACATAAACATTGGGTTAAGTAATAAGCATGATTATAACGTAGGTTATAATAAGAAATAGAACAGAAGGAGGCTTATTTTAAGACTTAGGATAAATTAATAAGCAAAGATAGTGAAGATAATAATAAAGGCTTATTTAAATAATTTATCTAAGTTAATAAGCAAAGATGAAAGTAGGACCTGTACCAAAAAGCATTCCTTATTAGACAAAATGGTGGTCTCATATTAGCCTGAAGTGAGATGAGGGCACACTTATGCTAATAATGGTAGTAATTAGTCAAATGGAAGTCCAAATCACGGAGGATTTGGACAAGGGGCGCAACTAGATATTGTTTGGATGACAGGCCAGTACCAACAGCATTTCCCCTATTTTTCTATGGACACGGTGTTTCACATAATCCTGAAGTGAGACGAGGGGCGCGCTTATGCTGGAGCACATGTAATAAGAAGACCCAATAGGTGGAGCAACAGGTAGCATAAGCATGGTGGTAGTTACACCTGCGACTTTCATTTTGGTGCTCAGTAATCGCTATGAGTTCCAATCACTTAAGTATGTGTGCCTTTCGTAGGCACCATTGCCTTCTGTGTAGGGAGCTATATAACGTCTAGTCCATAATAAATAATTTGTGCATCTTTCGTAGACACCATTGTACTTTGTGCGTCTTTCGTAGATGCCATTACCTTATGTGTAGGGAACTATATAGCGTCTAGTCCGTAGTAAGGTCTATAGAGTAGCAGGCCGATCAAAGGGTAAAATAAGGATTTCAGCCTAATTATAGGATTAGGAATTCAGCCTAATCAAATTAGCTATCAAAGACACGTGGAAACAATCAAAGTTAATCAATTATGTCAATTTAGTTAATTCGTATTTATTTCCAGCTTATTCCTTCTTCCTATTTCCTTTGTTCCCTTTTATATACTAGAACTGATGATGGTCTATTACTTTTACTTTGCTTAAAGATTCTAGTAATTACTATCATTCACTGGACTTTTAGTCTGACCCACTCCTCTATTTTCCCCCTTTTCCCCCATAGGCAATCAGGGGCAAGGAAGATAGACCGCAGCTTCTTAGAGACTTGGAGACCCTATCATGTATTCCTTCTTTTTATTTCCAGCTTTTTGTTCTTTTATTGTACTGGCACTGTATTGAGGGAAAGTTTGTGTTTGTACTCTGGTTTTTCTGATGAGACTGAGATTTTATTTTCATAAGCCAATTGTATTTGGTATTTGGAACATATGTGGTATGTCTGAAGTATTTATGAAGTATTAATTTTTAAAATCACTTATTGTTTTTAATTACTTCCGCTGTGTTATTATCTATCTATTTTGTCTTGTGAATCTTAGTCTCTGCTAGCTTTAGTTATACCTACAACGCACCACATCTTTTAGTGTGTCCTTTTGGATATACTAAGGGGTGTGGGGTGTTTCACATCTCTGAAGCTATTACACTCATATTTACTTGTTATTGATGTACCTTACATAAGAACTTTCAGTTTCGACTCGAGTGTTTTGTCTTTTCATTAAGCTCGGGTCAACCTGAGTATTTCAGTGTTGAAGACATTATTCCTTGAAGACGAAGATGGAGTTTGCTAGATCGTAATTACTATTATTATTCCGCTGCATTATTTTGGTATGTTTGTTGATTGTACTCTGATTTTATTGTAAAAATTATGTAATCAAATGTATATTGTAAAACAGCTTCATGAACTGTTTATTTAATTATTATATTTTATCATTCCACTGTGAGATTCTATATTTTGTTTTCCTTTTTTTCTCTTATTTTCTTATTAAATCCCATTGACAATCCTCCCTTTTGAATGTTTTGAGTTAGACATGTGTGATTTATTGTCGATTTAAACCGTCCAAAAAGGTAGGTCGTCACATAAGACATCAAAATTATATAAGTAGAAAATCCTTAGGAAAAGTATTTTATCAATTATAGTTATGAATATGTTCATAACCATGAGTTTTGAATTGATATTTCAAATACTTATATGTTCCTAGTCAACATGTATTGATAAAAAGGATATCGATACATTCATTGAGTCTAGTATATGTAATTCTCTTCGTATGTTGGATAGTGAATTACTAATGACCGTTGAGGACACCAAGCGACTATGCACTTATGGTTGTTTGTAACTATCATAGAACGACTCAACGAAAGTCTTCTACTGTAGGTAAATAAAACTAAGTCAAAATAGAAGATCCCATGTAATGATGTGTAGTAGTCTTCAAACTTAAGAGTACTATGGATCTTAAGTAATTAGACTATATTTTGATTATGGTCAATCACATGACTTGCGACCTTGTTATGACCATAGTTGGATATACGTTGAACTACTTGAAGTGAAACAATACTTAAGAGAAGATTCATCTCCTTCGTTGCAAAGGGTAGTATCACCGTAATTGGTAGGCAAATTAAAGTCAAAGTCTCTTACCAGAGTAAAATAGTTAATCAATAAATGTTATCGGATCGAACTAATGACTTTAAAGTGATCTATGCAATTAACTAAATATATATTATTAGAGTTTTGATGATTTGCCAAACTAGATATCTTGATATAGTGAGTATCTTTATAGTATAGTAATGACAAAAAGAAAACGTGCATGAAATATTGATATGGGGTGTAGATTATCAAAGATTAAAAGTTGACAACTGAACTTGTGAACGATATTGTACTTTTACAAAGTCTAAACAAGCTTCAGTATTTTAAATGTTTAACTATTGACTGAGGATCGAGTTCACACCGAGAGGTAGCTTAACTATGTTGTTTGCTAATTTTTAAGTTCAAATGATTCAAAATTAATAATAAAATTAATACAAATGTTGTATTGAATTTTTATGGCATTTTAATTATTTATTTGAGTAAAGCCTTAAAATTAATTGAAATAATATATAATTGTTCTATATTGATTTAAATAAATATATTGGCTTAAATAATTAATAAATTATTAATATATATGATGTATTAATTAGGCCTAAAGTCTGAAAGCCCGGATATGCCTAGTGTGACGCCCCACCTCTATACTCACACTAGCCAAGGACACTAAGGGGTAATGCCATCGACTAGCATGAAGAATAAGGCTGTTGAGGAGCGACCATCTGTGTAATTGCTTTGTGCGAGTACCGATATGTCAGATAGTATGACTTGCATTTCATTTCAAGAGGAAATCCGACATATCAAATACAAACTCAAAGCTACTACACAGTGGCTATATGGGCTTCGGAAACAAATATAGAAATAAACATAACACAAATCAGTCACAGATATTCATATCACAAAGGTGGAAACAGATATGAATATAACACATAGAAGTGTACATCAAAGTAGTGGTCAAACTAGAGCCACTACATCACAAAAGAATAGATACAAGTGCTAGACAAGAGAATTTGTATACATCAAGGAGTCTCTATCTCGAATGTATAACAACAAAAACTACTAAGCGAAGGTAGTTAGCCAAAAATCAGATGATGGTCCCTGATAAGAAGTCAAGCAGAAGCACTTGAAATACCTCGGTCTGACCCGAGTATTATTTAAGAAGAAAATAATAAACGGATCAGTTTAGCTATAAATATCAAATAAAATGAGACAGGATAAGAGATATCACAAAAACGTATGATAACAATAATGCCATACTTTGACAAGTATACATTAGATAACAACAAAAATCATACAATATCTCAAATATTCTCAAACACTAAAAAGAATGTCATATTCTTTAAATTATTCACCAAAACACAAATATTGACAAAACATATCAATGTCAATCGGAAAAATCGGTGAAACACAAATTCTAGAAATCATCAACTAGAAATCCAGAAATCACAAAAAGGGGAAGGCCTATCACAAATGGGAGCATGAAAACTCACCAACACGTGTATCACAAACGGAACGCTATTCCTCGGGTCGCTAACTCAATAAATGAACCGAACATCGATGCACCTAAAAAGATACGCCCCATGCACAGTCAAACATCGACGCACCTAAAAAGATATGCCCCATGTCTAATCGAACATCGACGCACCTAAAAAGATACGCCCCATGCACAGTCGAACATCGATGCACCTAAAAAGATACGCCCCATGTCTAGTCGAACATTGACGCACCTAAAAAGATACGCCCCATGCACAGACTTATTGAGCCGAACATCGACGTACCTAAAAAGATATGCCCCATGCACAGTCGAACATCGACGCACCTAAAAAGATACGCCCCATGTCTAGTCGAACATCGACGCACCTAAAAAGATATGCCCCATGCACAGACTTATTGAGCCGAACATCGACGCACCTAAAAAGATACGCCCCATGCACAGTCGAACATCGACGCACCTAAAATGATACGCCCCATGTCTAGTCGAACATCGATGCACCTAAAAAGATATGCCCTATGCACCGACTTATCGAGCTGATTGCTCCACGAACGGTCCAAAGACCATGGGTCGCTAGCCCATAAATGTGAGCCAAAGCTCTATAGAATGGGGTACAGTCCCCCACGCGGACAAAGAGACATCGCACGTCGCTAGTCTAAATCACCAAAGGATCATCATTGATCGATAAGTGTAAATTACACTAAGCTAGTAAATAAATGAGTTTAGCTTCATGTCCCATAACCACTGGCTTAACTTAAATATTTACGAACAGATTGTAGATTTTCACTCGAAAATTGTCACAAGAGTTCAATCGAACAAGTCCAAGAATTAACCGACGAAGTAAACGCAAGCGTTTCATACCACTTGTTTTGATATGCCGTTTAATTAGATTTCTCATACGAATGAGGTAAAGGTTTGTATATACTAGTAGATTGGAAAACGGATTTATAAACGAGTTTTTTTTATTAAAAATGGTATTGAAATCATCTTTGTGAAAGCGTTTGAATATTTACTACTAGTATAGAAACCTTTGTATTTTAAAAAGTGACAAATCACAGATAACGATTGTAGAAACAATCTATCAACCAAAAATTCACATTTGACGACCTGAATCAAAAACCATAAAAATCGATAACAAATCCATAAAATGGATATTCCCAGAAATCCAAAGAAAGAAGTCATCAAAGTCGATAATAAGTGATAACAACTAAACAGATCGACAAAAATCGATTAAAATTGGAAATCCACTAAAAAAAACAGCCAAAATAGGCAAAATGCACAGTTCCAGACGTCTGGGGTTTAATCCAGACGTTTGGATTTGGGTTCTGGAAATATTCCAGAAAACCCCCAGACGTCTGAAATTTCAAAGCAGACGTTTGAACCATAACCAGACGTCTGAACCTATAAATCAGACGTGTGGAATTTGTTTCTGCCATTTTATTTTCTGCGTTCTTATATTTTTTCTCCAGAGATCATAACCAGACATCTGGACTTGACAACCAGACGTCTGGTCACCTGGTCTAGGCAATAATTTGCCTAGGACATGATGGCCAAAACGATTCGGGAGCGATCGGACGAGCAACGACGACTGGGGATTTATGCCAAGCGACAACCCAGCCTTATAGGCTCTTCAATACACCCCAAATATCACGTCCAAATATCCAAGATGGGATCTTTAAAGATTTTGACTTCAAAACACCAAAATTTGGAAAATTCACCAAATTAATTCAAACCAAAAGCAAATAAACATGCATAAATGCTAGGAATTCATCCCTAACAACAATGAAAGTTATAGACGTAGATGTGAGTTCAAAAACTCACCTTTAAACCCAAAAACAACAAATGAGAAGCTTTAAAAACAAAGGAAAGATCAACTACTCTTTAACTTCAACTCTAGAAGCTCCAATCTAAGATCATAAGCAAATATTTCCTAAGTTAGGTTATAGGAAATTTCTGAAATTGGAGAGAGGTTGAGATGGAGAAGATGCTTACCTAAGTTTCTCCTTGATTTTGGACTTGAATTTGAGTTTCCTAATCGAAACTAGGGTTTAGGAATTTCTATTTCCCATTCTTTCCCTCATTTTTCTCTTGAGCTAGAGTGTTAGGAAATGAGGAATGAAATGAATAAAGAGTAGAGGAGTTAGGGTACTAAGTTGGGTTAGTGGGCTGAAACCCAAACCCAAAGCCCAAAATAGAAAAATAGCAAAATTCTACTCAACTCCAATCATATCGATGTTTATACTCAAAAATGTTGTAAACGCCATTTTGGACTCAATGGAAGTGGTCTCGAGTCCCAATTCGACTATTTATAAAAAGTAACATTTCGGACTTTAATCCGATTAACGATGCTATATTTAAATAAAACATTTAAATATATAATCGTAAAATATGTGGGTTGTTACAGACTCTCCTCCTTAAAGAAATTGCGTCCTTGCAATACTTAAGAAGAAAATAAAAAGTAACAACCATACTAAGGCATAACAACACAAAAGAAGAAATTTTGAAATGAGAAGTTCACCTTAAGGAGCAAGAGAGAGTAAGTCCGGATGTGTTCGCTCAATGAATTCTCTGGATTCCCAAGAGAAATCCTTAGGATTTGAGAACCATTGAACTTTCACAAGCGGGACATCTTTATTTCGAAGACATTTAACCTCTGAAGCAATGATACGAATAGGATGTTGCTCATAAGTCAAATTAGGTGAAACCTTAATTTCTTCAATAACACCAGGTTCAAGAATAGAATCGGAATCCCTAAGGCATTTCCGTAGTTGAGAGACGTGGAATACGTCATGAATAGTAGAAAACTGAGCCAGTAATAAAAGGCGATAAGCCACGGAACCAATGCGTTCGGTGATGGGAAAATGGCCAATATATCGAGGTGCTAACTTTCCCGATCGACTGAAACGCACAACACCCATCATAGGTGAAACACGAATAAAATCTGGACCTAAAACCAACTTCTCACCGGTTTCAAGCCAACACGAAGGAGATCGGCACGGCCTCCCGTAGAGTGCCTCGAAAGGTGCCATACCAATACTAGATTGGAAGCTATTATTGAAAGAAAACTCAACAAGAGAAATATGATCTTCCCAACTTCCACCAAAATCAAGAACACATGCACGAAGGAGACCTTCAAGAGTTTGATTCACACGCTCGGGTTGTCCATCGGACTGAGGATGATAAGCGGTGCTAAAATTAAGCTTTGTTCCCAAAGCTTTTTGAAGACCTTTCCAAAATCCACTAGTAAATAATGGATCACGAGCGCTAACAATAGAAGTAGGAACTCCATGCAATTTAACAATTTCTTTGACATAGAGTTTATCCAAAAGAGGTATAGTCCGATTAGACCGAACGGGAAGAAAATGAGCGGATTTTGTAAGTCTATCTACTATCACCCATAGGCTATCATGACCCGAATGAGAACGGGGAAGACCGTCAATAAAGTCCATGGAAATTTGATCCCACTTCCAAATTGGAATGTCTAAAGGTTGCAATAACCCACCGGGCCTTTGATGCTCGGCCTTTACGAGTTGGCAAGTCATGCAACGTGTAATAAAGTTAGCAATACCAGATTTCATTCCATCCCAATAATAAAGTCGCTACTACTACCGGGATGAATGGTAAATTTAGAACGATGAGAATCTTCTAAAATGTCTTTTCGAAGATCACTAGTATTTGGCACAATAAGTCTACCAAATTTTCGAATACCGCCACGAGCATCAATATCAAAGTCTTTCAAACCTTCAATATCAATTTTATCCCTACAACTTTGGCTAAGAAGAGCCAATTCGGGATCATTCTTTTGAGCTTCAATAATGCGGTCTAAAAGAGAAGGATAAGCCTCAAGGCTACATAAAACAAGCGGTGAACGTGAATTGGATTCACGATCTCGAATCTCACAAGTGGATAAAGTCTCGAGATCATTCCATTTGGATATCATCATGGAAACAACCGCTTGTTGCTTATGACTAAGGGCATCGGCAACACGATTTCCCTTTCCGGGAGTATAAAGAATATCAAGATCATAAGATGCAAGGAATTCGAGCCAACGTTGTTAACACAAATTGAGTTCCTTTTGAGAAAATAAATACTTCAAAGATTTATGATCGGTGTAAAGAATAAATTTCTCTCCCAAAAGATAATGACGCCAAATTCTAAGGGCGAAAACAATACAGTCTTGGTTCTCTTCGGGAATCACAAGAATAGGAGTATCGGAAAGGAGTTCTTTTAAATGATCATCTTTCCCAAAAAGCTAAGACATTCAAAATTATAATGAACTTCATGTAATCATTTATTTAGAAAATTTTACTTTTTACAAGTCAATTTACTGTGTCTGACTATCTCATCATAGCGTTTAGGAGATTCCTATCGATAACGTTGATCAAGCGCATCGACCAGAATTCTTAAAGCACTCAATAGGCAAAACAACACAAAATCATCTTCTATATGATAAACATGTCACTTATAAAATTTACAAATATTCTTTGCTCGTTTAAGAACAAAATCCAATTATACTTATAAATATCTTATTAAAAAGATTTGTAAATTTTAAATTGTTTTTTTCATCCATAATCAATGAATACAAGGATGGTCCCATCGAGATATTCGCAGAATACTCGATTCATAAGATGGATGAAATAAGCTGAGCAAACCGAATGACATCACGAATCACTCATAAGAATCATAACGATTGCGGGATGTGGTAAATGGGATGCTACCCTCCGTAACTCGTAGCTGATGAAAACCGGTGGTAAGGTCAATCTGAAAAGACCTTAGCACCACTCAATAGATCGCTTAGGTGGTAATCCTAAGACAAGCTCAAAGATACCGGGAAATTCACGAACAACTTGAGTGAGGGAAATAACATCTTCCTCATCAAGTGGGTTTAAAGAATAAAATGATGCCACCGAATTGGAATCAAAATCATTAAGAACAATATAAATCTGCGTAACAGATTGAGTATGTCGAAGATGGATAGTCCTCTTGGGACATAGGATATGGGCTTCATAATGATTAAGCCAATCCTTTACCAAAATCAATTCTGAAACCTAAGTAGCACATAACATGCAAATCGGATCGGAAAGCATAATCACATAAAATAATCTCGACATCTCCACAAAGTAAGCTGAGTGTTGCGAATCCACTAATCGGATTCGCAATTCTCAATGAAGTCATCAAGCCCATAATATTTAAATAAAAAGTAACAACAAGTTCTTTTGATATAAAAGAGTGAGATGCACCCGAATCAAAAGAAATTCGAATACCAAGATCATGAAATAAAATAATGCCATCAAGGACTGAATGAAAAATACCTTAACCAAGAGAAGTGTTACTAGGGGCTTGCACAACATTTAGCTTTCCCTCCTTCTTGCTTTGAAGTATGGGACACGCAGATATATGATGACTCAAACTCTTGCAATAGCGACAATAAAGGGGTTTCGGACACTCATTCGCATAGTGGTCTATAGAACCACAATTGTAGCATTGTCCATGACTAGAGGTAAGAGTCCTTGCTACCGAAGTTTCTTGCTTCCCTTTCTTGTTGGGATTGGGGTCTTTGAACTTAATAGGCCTCTTCATGTTATTGTTGAAGTTTGGTTTGACACCCACAACTTCAACATCACTTTCTTTATCGGCCTCTTCAAGTCGAAGAGCGATATCTACAAGCTGATCGAAAGAAACTTCTTGTTTCAGAAGTAAAGGCTTTTTGAGGTTCTTATTCAACCCATAGACAAACCTCTAATTTTTCTTCAACGGGGTTTTAATATACTCGATCCCATATTTAGAGAGAGATTCAAAAGATGTGATCGCATGTTCTAAGCCAAGCTTGGATTTCTATAACGCTTTCGGAACCCTTGAATGGCCTTCCACCCAAATCGGTATAATTTCTGCACAAGCATGCAAACCCAGATTTAGGATTAGCAGGCTCTGGAATGGGTCCGACAGCTTGAGCATTCTTCACAAGATCTAAGAGCTGCTGGGCAGACATAAATACTCCATCCTGAGGAGTAGCATTGGATTGATCGGCGCTGGGACAGCCTGGTCTAACCATTTCTCTTCTTTAAGAAAGAAAGAAAGAAGAGGAGAAAGGTTATTCTCAGAATGAATATCAAACAAACTTGATTGATAAAATAAGGCATCACAAAAGAAAATAGGATAGTACGGGTCCAATGACTCGAGTTAAATCCTAAGGCACGACTCCTAAGAAAGACTTAGGACAATGATCCTTGCTAGATTATTCTACATTGTTCCGAAGTTTGACTCTGATACCAAGCTGTGACGCTCCACCTCTATACTCACACTAGCTAAGGACACTACGGGGTAATGCCGTTGACTAGCACAAAGAATAAGGCTGTTGAGGAGCGACCATCTGTGTAATTGCTTTGTGCGAGTACCGATATGTCAGATAGTATGAATTGCATTTCATTTCAAGAGGAAATCCGACATATCAAATACAAACTCAAAGCTACTACACAATGGCTATGTGGGCTTCAGAAACAAATATAGAAATAAACATAACACAAATCAATCACAGATATTCATATCACAAAGGCTGAAACAGGTATGAATATAACACATAGAAGTGTACATCAAAGTAGTGGTCAAACAAAAGCCACTACATCACAAAAGAATAGATACAAGTGCTAGACAAGAGAATTTGTATACATCAAGGAGTCTCTATCTCGAATGTATTAACAACAAAAACTACTAAGCGAAGGTAGTTAGCCAAAAATCAGATGATGGTCCCTGATAAGAAGTCAAGCAGAAGCACCTGAAATACCTCGGCCTGACCCGAGTATTATTTAAGAAGAAAATAATAAACGGATCAGTCTAGCTATAAATATCAGATAAAATGAGATAGGATAAGAGATATCACAAAAACGTATGATAACAATAATGCCATACTGTGACAAGTATACATCAGATAACAACAAAAATCATACAATATCTCAAATATTCTCAAACACTAAAAAGAATGTCATATTCTTTAAATTATTCACCAAAACACAAATATTGACAAAACATATCAATGCCAATCGCAAAAATCGATGAAACACAAATTCTAGAAATCAACAACTAGAAATCCAGAAATCACAAAAAGGGGAAGGCCTATCACAAACGGGAGCATGAAAACTCACCAACACGTGTATCACAAACGGAACGCTATTCCTCGGGTCACTAACCCAATAAATGAACGGAACATCGACGCACCTAAAAAGAAACGCCCCATGCATAGTCGAACATCGACGCACCTAAAAAGATATGCCCCATGTCTAGTCGAACATTGACGCACCTAAAAAGATACGCCCCATGCACAGACTTATTGAGCCGAACATCGACGCACCTAAAAAGATACGCCCCATGCACAGTCGAACATCGATGCACCTAAAAAGATACGCCCTATGTCTATTCGAATATCGACGCACCTAAAAAGATACGCCCCATGCACAGACTTATTGAGCCGAACATCGACGCACCTAAAAAGATACGCCCCATGCACAGTCGAACATCGACGCACCTATGCCCCATGTCTAGTCGAACATCGACGCACCTAAAAAGATACGCCCCATGCACCGACTTATCGAGCCGATTGCTCCACGAACGGTCCAAAGAACATGGGTCGCTAGCCCATAAAAGTGAGCTGAAGCTCTATAGAATAGGGTACACTCCCTCATGCGGATAAAGAGATATCACACATCGCTAGTCTAAATCACCAAAGGATCATCATTGATCGATAAGTGTAAATTACACTAAGCTAGTAAATAAATGAGTTTAGCTTCATGTCCCATTACCACTGAATTAACTTAAATATTTACGAACATATTGTAGATTTCCACTCGAAAATTGTCACAAGAGTTCAATCGAACAAGTCCAAGAATTAACCGACGAAGAAACGCAAGCGTTTCATACCACTTGTTTTGCTAAGCCGTTTAATTAGATTTCTCATACGAATGAGATAAAGGTTTGTATATACTAGTAGATTGGAAAATGAATTTATAAACGAGTTTTTTTATTAAAAATGGTATGGAAATCATCTTTGTGAAAACGTTTGAATATTTACTACTAGTATAGAAACCTTTGTATTTTAAAAAGGACAAATCACAGAAAACCACTGTAGAAACAATCGATCAACCAAAAATTCAAATTCGACGACGTGAATCAAAAAACCATAAAAATCGATATCAAATCCATAAAATGGATATTCCCAAAAATCCAAAGAAAGAAGTCATCAGAGTCGATAATAAGTGATAACAACTAACCGGATCGACAGAAATCGATTAAAATTGAAAATCCACTAAAAACAGCCAAAATAGGCAAAATGCACAGTTCTAGACGTCTGGGGTTTAATCTAGACGTTTGGATTTCGGTTTTGGAAATATTCTAGAAAACCTCCAAACGTTTGAAATTTCAAAGTAGACGTCTGAGCCATAACCAGACGTTTGAACCTATAAATCAAACGTGTGGAATTTGTTTCTGCCATTTTATTTTCTACGTTCTTATATTTTTTTCTCCAGAGATCATAACAAGACGTCTGGACTTGACAACCAGACGTCTGGTCACCTGGTCTGGGCAACAATTTGCCTAGGCCATGATGGCCAAAGTGATTCGGGAGCGATCGGACGAGCAACGACGACTAGGGATTTATGCCAAGCGACAACCCAGTCTTATAGGCTCTTCGATACACCCCAAATATCACGTCCAAATATCCAAGATGGGATCTTTAAAGATTTTGACCTCAAAACACCAAAATTTGGAAAATTCACCAAATCAATTCAAACCAAAAGCAAATGAACATGCATAAATGTTAGGAATTCATACCTTACAACAATGAAATTTATAGACATAGATGTGAGTTCAAACACTCACCTTTAAACCCAAAAACAACGAATGAGAAGCTTTAAAAACAAAGGAAAGATCAACTACTCCTTAACTTCAACTCTAGAAGCTCCAATCTAAGATCATAAGCAAATATTTCCTAAGTTAGGTTATAGGAAATTTCTGAAATTGGAGAGAGATTGAGATGGAGAAGATGAAGAGGATGCTTACCTAAGCTTCTCCTTGATTTTGGACTTGAATTTGAGTTTCCTAATCAAAACTAGGGTTTAGGAATTTCTATTTGCCATTCATTCCCCCATTTTTCTCTTGAGCTAGAGTGTTAGGAAATGAGGAATGAAATGAATGAAGTGTAGAGGAGGTAGGGTATTAAGTTGGGTTAGTGGGCTGAAACCCAAACCCAAATCCCAAAATAGCAAAATTCTACTCAACTCCAATCATATCGATGTTTATACTCAAAAAAGTTGTAAACGCCATTTTGGATTTAATAGAAGTGGTCTCGAGTCCCAATTCGACTTTTTACAAAAAGTAACATTTCGGACTTTAATCCGATTAACGATGCTATATTTAAATAAAACATTTAAATATACAATCGTAAAATATGCGGGTTGTTACACCTATGCTAGCCATAGATGGAGCAATGAGCGTGCAAAAGTCTTGGTCTTTAGATCGAGAAAGAAAGATGCTAAATATTTTATGTCCAAACGGCTATAACTAGCCTCACTCTCTCTTGTTCTAGATACATAGAACTAAAACCCTTTAATCCATTTAAGACCTAGTGGAAGCCTACAAGCGGTGATTTGCACATAATATTCAAAGACAAGGAACAAGTGATTCAGAGAAGAAATAGCTAAACACCAACGCGTAATTAACTAGTGAGATCATAAAAAGGTACACTTTTATTTTTAAATATATTTCATTTAAATTCTTATTGCCTAAAGTGTTTTTTGACCATGAAATAAAAATAAAATTATAATTATAAAACTATAATTGTTTAAAATAGTTTATATTTAAATAATAATTATATACATATATAATTTGATTTTATAACATGAATTTTTTTTTACTTGTAGGTTGTATATAAAATTAATTTAGGTTTATATACATATATATTCTTTACGGTTTAAAAAAATTAATTTTGTTACTCGGTTTTTTTCTAAAAAAAAATTTGGATTTAAAATATATGTATACACTGACTCGCGGTTGGAAACTAATTATACATATATTTATAATTTTCCTTTCAAATTTGTTTTAAAAAATCAAGATTTTTATGTTTTGAAAAATATTTGAGTAAGTATAAATATTTAAGTTTAAATTTTAGACAAAACAATTATATCATAACATATATATTTTTCATTCATTTATTTCAGCATATATTTATAAAATATAATGATAAAATTATTTTTTTATAAATGGCGAACAAATATAAATATATGCATTTTTTTAACTATCAAAGTATAAATAATATTCAAATATATTTAAAATTATTTTATGGCTGAAAAAATTTATTTATATATTATGTACATATACATACATACATACATACATACATACAAACATACATATATATGTGTGTGTGTGTGTGTGATATTGCTTATGTTAAAATTGTTATCCCTTGACATTATCCCCTTAATTATGATATAGATCCCAATGGTTATTAGCACATTTCATATTTATATATTTGTAAGCCTTGGATTAGTCCATAACATTTATTTACTATATTATAATGTTTGCATTATAAATGCGAACATTTAATGTTACAACCCACATGTTAATGGGCTCGATTTTTCGACTAAATCGAAAAACCCAAGTCCATTAGGACATGGATCGTTGGTGTGGTAACCTATAATAAACATATATATATAATAGAGCTATCTATATGAACTCATAGTAGAATAGTAAAATATAATAAACATACATACCTATCAAGGCTATTACCTTGGATATCTAGTCGCCTTGTCATTGCAGAGCATGAATGAGAAGTCTTGTCCACCTACCATTTCAGTCTTGTACTAGAATCATGTCTATCTAAATCAATCACGTGGGTTGTAATGAGGAGGGGGTCAGAACAATGTTCAAGTGATTGGTAAATTACATACTTTATCCATAAAACTAGTTTATGTCGATTGATTTCCATTTAGATGTTATATCTACTATTCACGGATTAGTTATTTAATTCCATATGTATGTATGATATGTCTAACCTACTCCAAGGTATTAGTATCTATATGCGTAACTTACTCCGAGGTATAAGTATCTATATGCGTAACCTACTCCGAGATATAAGTATCTATATGCATAACCTACTATGAGGTATAAGTATCTGTATACATAACATACTTTGAGGTATAAGTATCTATATACGTGTATGTATGTATATAGGTGCATCACTGCACTTCCCAAAAGAAGACTTGGTACTTAATACTTCTTAAATAGGGAAGAGGAAATCACAACAGCCATGTAATACCTCAATCCCGAAGCAGGTCCCCGTAACTATGGAGTATATTGGGTTTAATAACTCATCTCTCTTCCAATCATATCCTAACGATGCGAGGTACGTCACTTAAGCCTTTAAAATGTGAAATAGGCAGATTCTCTAGCCATTTAATACCTAGACGATGGCAAATTCTCTAGCCATTTAAGACCTACCCAAGGCGAAGCCCTCTTGGTACTTCCTAGCTACCATCATATAAAATCCCTTCTATGCCACTTAATACTTTGTAGATAGGGAAGAGGCAGACACTTCGGTCATTTAATACCTCAACTCCGACACGGACTTTCCCAAATGCACCAAACAAATAATTTCGACCATTTAATGTTTCTTAAATAGGAAAGAGGTAGAACTATCAGCCATTTAATACCTCATCCCTATACACGAAAGTATATCACCGTGGATCCTATGGTTGAAGATGTCCCACATAAGTAGTACGTACACACAACTGCTGTTATCCCCTTGCTAAGGGCATACTTCCATTATGTAACTCTACTGACCTCCCATCCCAACCCATACCAAACCAACTCATTTATAATTAATCTAAATATTGGGCTAAGCCCACTAATTCACACCCGCCGCAAATGATTATTAAGGCCGTATAATTTCAACTGTGGAAATTAATATGCCTCCTAAGTTCATTTATTAGTATTTATTTATTTATCTTCTATGAAGCTTACTATCTTCAACTTCTTACTTCATTAATGTTACTAAATATCATTTACTGCTTCTTTTACCTCCAATTAATGCCCTTTATAAATGGTCTTTTATATTTAGATTGGAAAAATGTTAATGCCATCTATTTGTATGTTTCGGAATTAATTTACCATGCTTATTTAATTTCTTCATCAATATCATATTTGGTCTCAGTAATTAAATTCATGAAATGGGGTCATACCCAAATTAGCTTAATTATTGTTACTTCCCATTAACTCCTTAATTTATTACATTATTTGTATTTTAGCATTTTATTTGTAATTAATATGATAACGTACAATTAATTGCACGTTACCATATGTATGTATTTATGTTAACAGTTGTTTATTTATTTATTCTTAAACTTATACTTACTTTATACCAAAAGATGGGATTTTGTTGTGTTTGCAATTCAAGGAATTATATTTTTCTATTTTTATTGAAATAGACAGCACAAACTACGGGAAAACATCCCTACTTTGCATATCTCATTCATTTAGGCATATTCCTTGTTATTTCAAACGATGCACTTTTCATATATAATTGTGAGGTTGGAAAATTTATGGAAAGTCCCATGGAGATTTTGCAGTTCCAACGAATTAAATATAAAAATTTAAATCCTAAATAAAATTAAAGCATCTCCAATTGGTGATTAAGTTTAATAATTTACAACCCAATTAACAAAAATCTGGAATTAACTACGCAATTTTATCCATATTATCCTCCATAAATTTTAAGGATTATTCTCCATAACTTCCAGATCTAGGGTGTATATATCATTCCATCAAAGTTAAACATTTTTGAAACATGTAGGTAAGGATTTAAAGTTAGATTTATTAATTTAAGCCTATAATTTAATGTTTTTCACATAGGCATAATAACAAAAATAGAATTTCAACAAAATAAATTTAGTATTATATAAATTGCATAATTTTCCACTAATTTTTTGACCTTCAAATCTCCAGATCCAAATCTATTCCTCTTACTTGACTCATTTCCTTTTCAACCAAAATATGTATGTAAAAGTATGTACATACTCATTAGAATTTAAGATTTGAGAGGAGATTTGAACTAAGTGGAGTCTAAATTTGTAAATTCTACAATTTATCTTTTTCACAGAACTGATTCACTCCTTCTCTTATTCTCTTTTATTTTCTATCCTTCTCTAATATATATATATATATATAATATTTTTATAATTTCTAGAAGTAGTGGAGAAAGAGAACGGCAGAGCTCCGCTGCTCAATTTAGAAAATATGAGAAGAAAAGTGAGGGGCTAGACCTGTATTTATAAGCGCTAATCAATTATGTCCGCTAGATTATAATTTATATAATTTAGGTTGTTAGGCCGAGGTTCAAATAGGCATCAGCCCTAACCGATCGGTCGATATGAACGGTCGACCAGCTCTTCCTAGGGGTCGACCGATGTGTAACGGCCCGATATTTTGGACCATTCGCATCCATTATAAGTGTATAGGTAGACACTCATGCCGGAGTTGAATTGCTCAAAATACCGCGTTGTTAATTTAAATTTGGCAAAACTGAACATATACAGTAAATAAATAATCACAGATCACAGACACAGAGTAATAAGTGCAGCGGAAATAAAAGAGATAGTAGTTCATGAAGCTACTATATAAATATATAAAATACATTAGAGTTTACAACAGAAGAGTAATACGATACATCAGAGTTAAACCAGATACAACGAAAGGGTAACACGATACATCAGATACAAATCAGAATACATCACTGGAATCATCGAATATCTTAAAGCTGGATAGATAGCTGGATCTCCAAGCGAAGCTCCAACTCCAAAGGTAAGTCTCGAAAACTGAACCACTCAGTCTGACCCGAGCGTAAAGTAAAATACAAAACACTCGAGTCAGGATTAACATTCTTATATTAATAAATCCAACTCAAGTGAAATAGCAATTGAAATACAAGTAACTCAAAGGATGTTTGGAATAACCATCCTTCAAGGATCCGTTAAACTATCTACTATGTAGTAGTGTACGATAAGTAGATAATGTCTATCAGTAATATAAAGATATCAAAATAGCGTTAAGTCATGGCCCATTCCACCCTTAACACATTTTTATTCCCAAAAGCATATACAAGACCGTAGTTTCCCCAAAACCGGAAGTCACCAGAGGGCAATCCATATACTAAAGGTACAAATCAAAATCGTAGTGGTCGCGCATAAATGGAATACAAGTATGACAAGGCACATGAGGCAATACCCAAGGTAGTGATACTACCGTTCGCCTGATCCGGACTGGTGAGAACGCAACGCCGCAGCGCCCGCAACACCGTGAACAACACTCCCAAAATCAAGGGTGCACCAATCGACAACAAGTAATAAGTAGTTCGAAGAAGTGTGTCCACTTGAGGTAGCTAATCCTCCATTGGCCCGGCACAGCTCTTGTTTTAGTCATTTCCAATTTGACACAAGTGTCAAGGCTATCCATTATCGTTCTCTTTCTTCAGTCATCACGTACATCATTCCAACCACTTCATTCTGGATCATCACTCCGCGTATAGTTATTAAAGTGGTTTTCGGTTTAGATAGAGAGTATATCCATAACCGAATTCCGGTCTCTTTAATAACTTCCGTAATTATTTCTCCGATTGGTCGTTTATATATTTCAAAAACCAAATCAAATTCAATTTCAATTTCAATTCGTAAACCAACATTTCATTTGTCTTTCTAAATCAATTTCCAATATTTACGTTTCAAAAACTTCCAAATTATCATTTCAAAATCTTATAATTCAATTTCAATTTCTATTTAAAACAATTCCAATATTGACTCAAGTTCGTATATAAGTTTCATTCCGAAATCATTTAAATTAATTTAATTTAACATTCAAAATCAATTTAAATTCATTTATCGATTTCATTCAATATTCGTTAAGTTACTTTATCATTCAAAACAATTTCTATTAAATTTCCAATTCATTAAATCCGTTATTTAAATTCAACTTCATTATAACAAAACTTACAAATTTAATTAAATTAAATTCATCAAATCAAATTCTTTAAATTTCAAGTCTTACATTAATTTCAATAAATCACATTTTATTTCTTGTTAAAGAAATTCAATCTCACTTATTTACTTACTTAAATAATTTTCCAAAACTTAATTAATAAAGAAGTTCAATTTTAATTATTTACGAAGTAAAATTCACTTATTCAAAAGTTCAATTTCACTTATTAAAGAATTCAATTCAATTTAATCATTTAATAATTCATTATTAAATAATTCAAAACTTAATTATTAAATAATTTCAAAGTTTAATAATTTCAAACTTAATTATAATTTCAACTTAATTATTAAATCATTTCAACTTAATTCAATCATTTCTCAAATTAAACATTTTCCTTTCAATAAAAATTCAAATTTCAATTTCATTTCAAAACCGTATTATTTATTTAAATAAAATCTTCATTTTTATTTTAAATCAAATTATTGACCAATCGGGTTTTATTTAATTTCCTATCCTAGGTCAAAGTTCAATTTTGGGTATTTATCATTTCAACCCGATTCCAATTCAATTCAAAAATCAAAGCATAACAAAGGGAACTTGCAGTGTGATAACTGGGATGGTGTCAAAGTAAATAAACAAGCAATAACAACAAACAATATCAATCCAATAATCAATTCAAATAATCCCAAAATAATCGTATTAATTCGCATTGTTATTTGTGCGAATTAATATAATTATTTCTAGAATCTACACTATCATTTCATGTAAATTAAAGATTATTACATTACGGTTTTCACTTGTCATTCAATTTACAATTTCATACATCATCAATTTAACAACATACATTCAGCGGTTCAAAGTGTAATTAAACAAATCCTACGTGTCAATAAATTCAACAGTTAAAGGGGTCATATTATACAAATGTCAGTTAATCAAACTTAACATTTAATTATCCTATATCAAGTTCAATTTCATACTATTTATCATTTTAACATTAACAATTTAACGTCCAATATAAACATCAACAATCAATCAATTATCAGCCAAACTGTATTATCATCACATAAATAATTAACAGATAATGGTGTCAGGTGTCACAGGTGAACTGATACAGGCAATAACATATATAACAGTGTATTTAACTAACAGCAGCATATTTCAATTGTCGTTTCAATTGAAATCAAATTTAATAAATAAAAGAACGTTAATCGTGAGTGAGTGCTCACCTTTCGAGGCTAGAGAGAATGCAGAATATGACACAGAATTGAGTAACGAACCCGAACACGAATCTTGAAGTAAGGCGAGATTGGCACGGATTCGACAAAGCTGATAGATACGAAATAGAATAAATCGAATTAGAACTGGATTGATGCAAATAAAAATCGAAGCAAAAGTATATTATATTATTATTTTTCTTAAAACCAATATTCAATTTAAATTACATATTAGTGGACAAATCTACACATTACAATTATAAAATCAAACATTTATACAATACGTATTTTGAAATAAATAAATATATATATATATATATATCAATACTGTTATAAAACTTATAAAATGCAAAACTAACACCTGTAACAATCATATGTAAAAGTCTATAGATTGAATCATAAAATATAACTAATGTACACAAACTCAATACTAAATTTTTGTAGCCAGACCTCAACAAAACAAAAAACAAAAAAAACAAAAAATCATTTCACAGCCTATATACTATAGTATACTAATTACTAACATATATATACTAGGATGTGCAGCTGTTATGTAATTTTAACTTATACACTATCCAGACAGTCTTACTTATAATTCACGCGTATATATTAATATATATAAACAAACTTACAAATATAATATTATGTCTATCCTCTGACCTATATCTATAACATCATGCCTACCCTTAAAACATAAACACATGCAGACCGTATTCACAATCAAAATGTAAATATCCATGTAAGAAAACCCATATAGACGCATGTACTATATAAATATGGAAACAACTAAGATATAAATATATATGATTTTCATGCCAAAATACATATGAACAATATATATGTGAGATTACAGATCAACCAACATATGCAGACAGCAAGTTACCTACTACTTATATTTTTTTTCTCTGCGAATATATATATATCATTGCAATTTTCTAAATACTTATATAACTATCATATCTTGAATTCAAAACTGCAATTTCAATATATTTAAAACAGTATTATATATATAACTATCAATATAAACTATATTTAAAACAACAGTTATTATAAAACAATAACTTTAAAAGAAATATTTAAACAAAAAGGGAAGAAGGCTGTAGGAAGTGTGCGTGCCTCACAAACAAATACATGCTTCCAGGATTCCCTTATAAATCAACATAACAAATAAATGAGAAATAGAGCCATACAGGAATTCGGTAAACAAGAACGAGGTGAGGACGAGGCTGGGCTTGAGACTGGTGGCGTAAGGAAGTCGGCAGGTGATGGTTGATGGGTAGCTATCGGATCTGGAGTTGTTAGCGGTGGCGTGGAGGTCAGGAGGTCGAAGGGCTGTCACATGGAGGCGGTCAGGTGGTACCAGGCTGCACGCGTGGACAGTGGAGGGGTCTTGGCATTTGTAGGGGAGGAGCACGAGGCGTATGGTGTTGGTTGTCTTGATGTTTGGGTCGGAGGGTAGAGGAAGGTGGTAGGTCGGTTCTAGAGTGGGCGCTCGGCCTAGGTGGCTGTTGGGGTAGGCGATGGCCGAAGATGGCGGATGGGCAGTGGTCGAAGGAGGAGGAGGTGCGGTTCGTGTAGGCTACAGGGAGGAGGTGGGCTTTGCTGTTAGCCATGGCAAGAGTTGGTGGGAAGGCCGAGTATAGTGGTGGTTCGATGGTTGCTAGGGGAAGCGAAGGTCGGAGATACGGCGACGAAGGCTTTGAGTGTGCGTGATGTTAATGGAGAAGCGGATCTGGCTTCGATGAGCTGATGGGTTTGATTTCTTCTTTTTTTTTTCTTTTTTTTTGTAGAGGGACGCGAGCAAGAAAGCAGAGTGCCAAATAGGCTTCATAGCAGCAAATGTATTTAAGTTAGTATGATCATATATTTACAAGAGCAGGTAGCAAAGTAAAAGGTGAAGGGACACAAATCCCTACCCACGTGGCTTCTCTTTATTATGTATAAATGTGAGCTTGTCTTGCATACTGTTTATTTTTTCTCAAGCAAATAAAGGTCAGGGTGGAAGGTAAAAAGGGGAGAGGGTGGTTCAAGGGAGTCAGCAAGTAAATACATATAAATGCAACCATATTATTTTTAACATAAAGAAACAAAACGTAACAAATGGAACGAATTGACATTATACTGATCATAGGGAATAGAGAAGGTCAAGCACGAGAATTGAGATGAAAACAGTGAAAAACTGAATACATTAATTGTTGATAGCTATTGGTTTGCATAGGAAATATTGAAAGTCACGAAAACCAAAAGGCACAAAACTGGTACTGATACGGTCCGACGTTTTACAGATTTCGCCGTGCATCCGAATTCAAAACACGGAAATGAATATACCGCAGAGGTCAACACGATGAGACGATCAAAACGGTATACAGATATCAGTGATTAGATTGAATTATAAAAATTCGAATTTTCAACTGGCGGAAAATGCGAGAAAAACACTGAAAAATAAGATCGACGGAGCCAAAGATGTCCGAATTTGGAAAAACGACAAACTGACATCTTGCTCAGAAGATGGTTTAAAATTTTTCTATGTAAAAATATTTAGATTTTGAAAACGTTTTAATTTCAACGCTTTTTAACCGATTAAATTGAAGTAAATTTACGCGCGAAATAAACTTTTATATTTTCGGATGAAAATTTACCAGTTGCTATGTTTAACTAGACGTATTCCAAATATTAAATTTTTGTTTCAAAATTTTATCGTTTAAAATTTCACAAAATTTCAACTAATTACGTTATTAAAACAGTTGAAATTTACGGGTCGTTACACTCTCCCCCACTCAAAACTTTTCGTCCCCGAAAAGGAACGAGGTAGGAGAATAGAAACAACCAGAAAGAAAAACAGATTTGAAATACAAAATAACAATTAATTTAAACCATAAAAATTCAAATTTAAATTAATTGATATTCGATAATTGATTTAATCCATTTGATTTCACTAAAATCGATCTCAACTATTTCTAAATTCATTTTCTTATTATCCAATTATCTTCAATTTACAATTTCTAAAACCATAAATTTGAATAGTCTTTTATTAAAATCATTTTTTTTTCAACCATTTAAATTCTTCTTTATTCCAAATTATTGTTAAATTTATTCTACTTAATATATCTAATCACATATATTTAACCCATATAAATTAATTTAAACCATAAAAGTTTCGATTCAAATTAATTTATATTTACTAAATGCTTTCAAATTCAAGGTATTTTCATATGTTGATCAAATTTCAATTTTATTAATTCTTTCAAAACAAATTTATTAATTTTTTCAAAACAAATTTATTTCATTATTAACTGAGTTTACTTATTATCCTATCTAACTTTATTAACATCATTATAATCAAAATTTAGTGTAGAACATTTATTATAAACACTCAAATTTTATTTATAAATTCAATTTATATTATATATTATCCAATTACATATTCAACTTCTGAATGATTTAGGTAAGTTGTATTAGAATGCAGTTGAACAATATACAAAAAAAAATTTCCCAATTCAATTATTCAAGTTTAAATATTTATTCCAAATTTTGGTTTTATTTGTAATTAAAATCATCCTTTAACAAATTCACGAATTAGATTTCCGATTAACTTTAACCAATTTAAAGATATATATAATATATCTATATCAAATCAAATCATAATTTTAAAATAATATACCTATATATATGTAAATCAAAATATACTGAAGAAATTCAAATAAATTTTTTTTTCTCTCAAAACAAAACCGTAGCAAAGCTACAGAATGGTTTCCCCACTTCGAAACTCGAAAATGAACGTCGATGATGCGGCCGCCATCACCGAAATTATTTTCCAGCGACAAAGAGAAGAGCACTGATTTTAACATTTAAGAAAAATTTCTTGAAACGATTTCTATTCGAAAATACTTCCAATAATATACTTTAAAATTTTAAAACCAAAGTTCGAAATCACCGGAAACTAAATTCTCAAATTTCTGAATCAAATTCATTTCAAATTTCAAATCAATTTATAACCAAGTTTATGAATTCATTTATTTATATTATGCAATAGTCAATGGTTTACAAAACAATAAATGAAAATCAAATATTATTATTTCAGACAACAAATTCATTAAAATTTTTATTTCAGAAAACTTATATTTATATATAATATAATCATTCAAAACTATTTTGTTTATCAAATTTGAAAACAGCATTTTTAATATAAATTTAGAAATACATTTCTTTGCTCGACGATACAGGAATGGATTTTCAAAATAAGGATAGGGATTCAAATTTGATGGACTTAAATCAAAGAAAATTTTGATTCGAAAATAAGTTTGAAATAGAAGATAAGATAATTCAATTACCACAATCGGGAGATGGAGGAGTTTATTTAATTCACAGGCAACCTTAACCGGGTCGATCGTGACTTCAAGAATAAGATCAATGTAGAATTCCAAGATAAATCTACATTCGATCTCAAGAGATAAAATTCAGGTATATCAGGAGATAGATAGCGTCGTAAACCGAGGATACAGAAATTCCCGGTAAATCGATGCCTATTATAAAGGAGTTTTGCTCCTTTACGAATCATTCGAATATTGGCGAGACCGCCGATCTATTATAGATAACATTCAGAATGGAGTTATGGGGTGCTCCATGATTTGAAAGTAGACGGATAGTGATGGACACGAATGAATTTCGAAACCGATGAGACATTTCAAAATTCAAAGGAGTCGAGTCAAAAGAAAGAGTTTGAAACTCGAATGAGAGTGATTCTGTAAATACATTTACCCTATATGTTAAGTTTTGCCTAGAGCTACCAAAGCTCTGATACCAACTGTAACGGCCCGATATTTTGGACCATTCGCATCCATTATAAGTGTATAGGTAGACACTCATGCCGGAGTTGAATTGCTCAAAATACCGTGTTGTTAATTTAAATTTGGCAAAACTGAACATATACAGTAAATAAATAATCACAGATCACAGACACAGAGTAATAAGTGCAGCGGAAATAAAAGAGATAGTAGTTCATGAAGCTACTATATAAATATATAAAATACATTAGAGTTTACAACAGAAGAGTAATACGATACATCAGAGTTAAACCAGATACAACGAAAGGGTAACACGATACATCAGATACAAATCAGAATACATCACTGGAATCATCGAATATCTTAAAGCTGGATAGATAGCTGGATCTCCAAGCGAAGCTCCAACTCCAAAGGTAAGTCTCGAAAACTGAACCACTCAGTCTGACCCGAGCGTAAAGTAAAATACAAAACACTCGAGTCAGGATTAACATTCTTATATTAATAAATCCAACTCAAGTGAAATAGCAATTGAAATACAAGTAACTCAAAGGATGTTTGGAATAACCATCCTTCAAGGATCCGTTAAACTATCTACTATGTAGTAGTGTACGATAAGTAGATAATGTCTATCAGTAATATAAAGATATCAAAATAGCGTTAAGTCATGGCCCATTCCACCCTTAACACATTTTTATTCCCAAAAGCATATACAAGACCGTAGTTTCCCCAAAACCGGAAGTCACCAGAGGGCAATCCATATACTAAAGGTACAAATCAAAATCGTAGTGGTCGCGCATAAATGGAATACAAGTATGACAAGGCACATGAGGCAATACCCAAGGTAGTGATACTACCGTTCGCCTGATCCGGACTGGTGAGAACGCAACGCCGCAGCGCCCGCAACACCGTGAACAACACTCCCAAAATCAAGGGTGCACCAATCGACAACAAGTAATAAGTAGTTCGAAGAAGTGTGTCCACTTGAGGTAGCTAATCCTCCATTGGCCCGGCACAGCTCCTGTTTTAGTCATTTCCAATTTGACACAAGTGTCAAGGCTATCCATTATCGTTCTCTTTCTTCAGTCATCACGTACATCATTCCAACCACTTCATTCTGGATCATCACTCCGCGTATAGTTATTAAAGTGGTTTTCGGTTTAGATAGAGAGTATATCCATAACCGAATTCCGGTCTCTTTAATAACTTCCGTAATTATTTCTCCGATTGGTCGTTTATATATTTCAAAAACCAAATCAAATTCAATTTCAATTTCAATTCGTAAACCAACATTTCATTTGTCTTTCTAAATCAATTTCCAATATTTACGTTTCAAAAACTTCCAAATTATCATTTCAAAATCTTATAATTCAATTTCAATTTCTATTTAAAACAATTCCAATATTGACTCAAGTTCGTATATAAGTTTCATTCCGAAATCATTTAAATTAATTTAATTTAACATTCAAAATCAATTTAAATTCATTTATCGATTTCATTCAATATTCGTTAAGTTACTTTATCATTCAAAACAATTTCTATTAAATTTCCAATTCATTAAATCCGTTATTTAAATTCAACTTCATTATAACAAAACTTACAAATTTAATTAAATTAAATTCATCAAATCAAATTCTTTAAATTTCAAGTCTTACATTAATTTCAATAAATCACATTTTATTTCTTGTTAAAGAAATTCAATCTCACTTATTTACTTACTTAAATAATTTTCCAAAACTTAATTAATAAAGAAGTTCAATTTTAATTATTTACGAAGTAAAATTCACTTATTCAAAAGTTCAATTTCACTTATTAAAGAATTCAATTCAATTTAATCATTTAATAATTCATTATTAAATAATTCAAAACTTAATTATTAAATAATTTCAAAGTTTAATAATTTCAAACTTAATTATAATTTCAACTTAATTATTAAATCATTTCAACTTAATTCAATCATTTCTCAAATTAAACATTTTCCTTTCAATAAAAATTCAAATTTCAATTTCATTTCAAAACCGTATTATTTATTTAAATAAAATCTTCATTTTTATTTTAAATCAAATTATTGACCAATCGGGTTTTATTTAATTTCCTATCCTAGGTCAAAGTTCAATTTTGGGTATTTATCATTTCAACCCGATTCCAATTCAATTCAAAAATCAAAGCATAACAAAGGGAACTTGCAGTGTGATAACTGGGATGGTGTCAAAGTAAATAAACAAGCAATAACAACAAACAATATCAATCCAATAATCAATTCAAATAATCCCAAAATAATCGTATTAATTCGCATTGTTATTTGTGCGAATTAATATAATTATTTCTAGAATCTACACTATCATTTCATGTAAATTAAAGATTATTACATTACGGTTTTCACTTGTCATTCAATTTACAATTTCATACATCATCAATTTAACAACATACATTCAGCGGTTCAAAGTGTAATTAAACAAATCCTACGTGTCAATAAATTCAACAGTTAAAGGGGTCATATTATACAAATGTCAGTTAATCAAACTTAACATTTAATTATCCTATATCAAGTTCAATTTCATACTATTTATCATTTTAACATTAACAATTTAACGTCCAATATAAACATCAACAATCAATCAATTATCAGCCAAACTGTATTATCATCACATAAATAATTAACAGATAATGGTGTCAGGTGTCACAGGTGAACTGATACAGGTAATAACATATATAACAGTGTATTTAACTAACAGCAGCATATTTCAATTGTCGTTTCAATTGAAATCAAATTTAATAAATAAAAGAACGTTAATCGTGAGTGAGTGCTCACCTTTCGAGGCTAGAGAGAATGCAGAATATGACACAGAATTGAGTAACGAACCCGAACACGAATCTTGAAGTAAAGCGAGATTGGCACGGATTCGACAAAGCTGATAGATACGAAATAGAATAAATCGAATTAGAACTGGATTGATGCAAATAAAAATCGAAGCAAAAGTATATTATATTATTATTTTTCTTAAAACCAATATTCAATTTAAATTACATATTAGTGGACAAATCTACACATTACGTTTATAAAATCAAACATTTATACAATACGTATTTTGAAATAAATAAATATATATATATATATATATATATATATATATATATCAATACTGTTATAAAACTTATAAAATGCAAAACTAACACCTGTAACAATCATATGTAAAAGTCTATAGATTGAATCATAAAATATAACTAATGTACACAAACTCAATACTAAATTTTTGTAGCCAGACCTCAACAAAACAAAAAACAAAAAAACAAAAAATCATTTCACAGCCTATATACTATAGTATACTAATTACTAACATATATATACTAGGATGTGCAGCTGTTATGTAATTTTAACTTATACACTATCCAGACAGTCTTACTTATAATTCACGCGTATATATTAATATATATAAACAAACTTACAAATATAATATTATGTCTATCCTCTGACCTATATCTATAACATCATGCCTACCCTTAAAACATAAACACATGCAGACCGTATTCACAATCAAAATGTAAATATCCATGTAAGAAAACCCATATAGACGCATGTACTATATAAATATGGAAACAACTAAGATATAAATATATATGATTTTCATGCCAAAATACATATGAACAATATATATGTGAGATTACAGATCAACCAACATATGCAGACAGCAAGTTACCTACTACTTATATTTTTTTTTTCTCTGCGAATATATATATATCATTGCAATTTTCTAAATACTTATATAACTATCATATCTTGAATTCAAAACTGCAATTTCAATATATTTAAAACAGTATTATATATATAACTATCAATATAAACTATATTTAAAACAACAGTTATTATAAAACAATAACTTTAAAAGAAATATTTAAACAAAAAGGGAAGAAGGCTGTAGGAAGTGTGCGTGCCTCACAAACAAATACATGCTTCCAGGATTCCCTTATAAATCAACATAACAAATAAATGAGAAATAGAGCCATACAGGAATTCGGTAAACAAGAACGAGGTGAGGACGAGGCTGGGCTTGAGACTGGTGGCGTAAGGAAGTCGGCAGGTGATGGTTGATGGGTAGCTGTCGGATCTGGAGTTGTTAGCGGTGGCGTGGAGGTCAGGAGGTCGAAGGGCTGTCACATGGAGGCGGTCAGGTGGTACCAGGCTGCACGCGTGGACAGTGGAGGGGTCTTGGCATTTGTTGGGGAGGAGCACGAGGCGTATGGTGTTGGTTGTCTTGATGTTTGGGTCGGAGGGTAGAGGAAGGTGGTAGGTCGGTTCTAGAGTGGGCGCTCGGCCTAGGTGGCTGTTGGGGTAGGCGATGGCCGAAGATGGCGGATGGGCAGTGGTCGAAGGAGGAGGAGGTGCGGTTCGTGTAGGCTACAGGGAGGAGGTGGGCTTTGCTGTTAGCCATGGCAAGAGTTGGTGGGAAGGCCGAGTATAGTGGTGGTTCGATGGTTGCTAGGGGAAGCGAAGGTCGGGGATACGGCGACAAAGGCTTTGAGTGTGCGTGATGTTAATGGAGAAGCGGATCTGGCTTCGATGAGCTGATGGGTTTGATTTCTTCTTTTTTTTTTCTTTTTTTTTTGTAGAGGGACGCGAGCAAGAAAGCAGAGTGCCAAATAGGCTTCATAGCAACAAATGTATTTAAGTTAGTATGATCATATATTTACAAGAGCAGGTAGCAAAGTAAAAGGTGAAGGGACACAAATCCCTACCCACGTGGCTTCTCTTTATTATGTATAAATGTGAGCTTGTCTTGCATACTGTTTATTTTTTCTCAAGCAAATAAAGGTCAGGGTGGAAGGTAAAAAGGGGAGAGGGTGGTTCAAGGGAGTCAGCAAGTAAATACATATAAATGCAACCATATTATTTTTAACATAAAGAAACAAAACGTAACAAATGGAACGAATTGACATTATACTGATCATAGGGAATAGAGAAGGTCAAGCACGAGAATTGAGATGAAAACAGTGAAAAACTGAATACATTAATTGTTGATAGCTATTGGTTTGCATAGGAAATATTGAAAGTCACGAAAACCAAAAGGCACAAAACTGGTACTGATACGGTCCGACGTTTTACAGATTTCGCCGTGCATCCGAATTCAAAACACGGAAATGAATATACCGCAGAGGTCAACACGATGAGACGATCAAAACGGTATACAGATATCAGTGATTAGATTGAATTATAAAAATTCGAATTTTCAACTGGCGGAAAATGCGAGAAAAACACTGAAAAATAAGATCGACGGAGCCAAAGATGTCCGAATTTGGAAAAACGACAAACTGACATCTTGCTCAGAAGATGGTTTAAAATTTTTCTATGTAAAAATATTTAGATTTTGAAAATGTTTTAATTTCAACGCTTTTTAACCGATTAAATTGAAGTAAATTTACGCGCGAAATAAACTTTCATATTTTCGGATGAAAATTTACCAGTTGCTATGTTTAACTAGACGTATTCCAAATATTAAATTTTTGTTTCAAAATTTTATCGTTTAAAATTTCACAAAATTTCAACTAATTACGTTATTAAAACAGTTGAAATTTACGGGTCGTTACACGATGAGTGTCCCAGCCATTTATTTAAAGATTAACTTAAACGTTTAGTTATTGATATCTATTATTAATGTTTACTTAACGTTAAGTTTACTAATATTTATTACCTTAATTCATTTTGAATTATGTTCGATCAAAAAACTTCAAAATGCAGATAACTTATTCATTTGAGCTCCGATCACAAAACTTTATATATAAAAGTTGTTTAGAAAATCACCATGAACACAATGGTGCAAGTTTCATGGCCAAATTCTGAAGTTTGATCAAATTTCATTTTTGAGCCTTATAAATTATTTACTAATTATTTTAATTAATTATTGTTTATGTTACAGGGTGTTGCGATCTTCCCCTTTAAAAGAATTTTATCCCCGAAATTCCTTAAGGACTAAATCATATAACATAGCGTACAACCATTATGAACTATCCAACCAATTTTGCAGTCAATCATGTACAAACGCATTGTGTATCACAACACATATGATATGTATAATGAATAATATTCAATCGGTGCCTCCTATATGAATGCATATTTTAAAATAATTTTGAAAATATGGTGCAAACAACCTATATATAGTGGCAGTTCTATATGTGTACAAGTTTTCAAAAACCAAAATCTTTGTTTTCACTAAACAATTTCCATATTCCGGCGAATAAGAGTGTGGTTTAACCAATTTTTCATTCAATCCCTACCATTCAATACCTAATACACCATTTCTATCTTTCGAAATTTTGAAAATCCAATTTTTCTAAATATATACTCTTATGTTGGAAAAGGAATTTAAATGGAGAATTTTATATTATTTCCCTTCTTTTGTATAGCAATTCTGGTGTATCTTGGAACCTTCTCGTTTTCCCTTAAATCTTTTCCAAGTACAATTCACATAAGAAGATTTATTATAAAACAAAATAGAATTATTTTTAAAAACCTATTTTGTCTATTGTCGAAAAGGTATGAAAGTAGAAACTCCAAAGCTAAAACAGCTTTTTCCTTTATTCTTATTTGTGTTTTGTATACCGACATATTTACTGAATAGTAAGATTCATGTTTGCTAACACATCGACCCTCCCTACGCTAAGCATGTGGCATTTTAAATCAGAGGTTATCTCATTTTTCATTCAAAAGGTATTTTTTTGTTCCAATTAAATCAAAATAGTTTGTTAAATAATTTTAAAATTGTTTTTTTATCAATATTTCTGAAGTATTTGCCTTTTCATCTTTAAAACAAATCAAGCCACATCTTAACATAATCGAGATTCAGTCAATGAGGTAATGCATATGATTAACCCTAGCATATTACACAGTTAATATTAACATTTGAATCTTTTATTTTATTTCATAACAACAAACATCACACAAGTACATTTATAAATCTTAGCTTTTAAGGCATAGGTATGGTGACCATGGGTTTCGTAACAAACTTCCCTATCCTTCGCTTGCTAAAGTTTATTTTTCCCACAAGTCAAATTTTTTTAGGATTAAGCATTATTTATTCTTGGTTGCTAATTTAATTAATTTCCTAATTTATTTTTTATACTTCCAGGCTTACTTTTCATTCATTATTAGTTAAGTGTCTTTATGAGATTTTCATATTTATATTGTTTTCCAATATATATAACGGTCAAAGCTCATCCAGAAAATCAACACTATAATAAAATAGGAACACATCTCATATCATATCGTACACAATTTCAATAGCCAGAAAAAGACAACTAGCGGTTACAACCCAAATAAACTAAAAGACACAATTGCTGAAAGCTGCCCTTCAACATCAACTGGAATTAATGATGTTGTGGGCCTATCACTCCATATTAAAATAAAATGGAGATTTTTAATATGTCATTCTACTATAACCCACAGATATTAACTTACCTTTTTGTCCTTTAGTAAATAAGGTACATCCATTACTTCAATTATCACAACCAATTATAGGACAAACCGTGCATTTCCACTTGCAGTGGGTAAGAAATATAAACTATGAACATTTAGAACAACTCATCGGAAAATTGACTTGGTGGAATAACTTTCCTACCACCAATCTTGCCTTCTTTAATCCTGAGCCAATAAAAGTCCTCTATGTATGTTTTTCGTCTCATTACCCCCTTCTCCATTTATATTACTATCTCATTTTAATCAAAGTCTCTTGGTAGTATTCCCAAATTTCGATATTTATTTTCTTTATCTTTGATCTTTCATGCGAGTAAACTCTAGAACTCGCATAAGTGTACTTTGATACCATTCGCCATTCCTTTGTTGGTTTTTCTATGGCTTTCAGACATGTCTAATAAAACATTCCTAGGTTGATACCAATATTTCTTATATTCAATGGAAATTCTTAGTTGCTACTCTATAAGCATTCGTTGCCATTTTATTCATAGCCTTAACTTTCACATTGTCTTACCTGGGCAGTCATCCTTATTTACTCCATATCAAAGTTGGTTTGGTTTTCACCATTCTTTGTAAAATTATTAATCTTTACAGTTATGAAGTACTTAACCCAAATATTTATCTTTGAAAATATAAACTTGGAAACTTATTATTAAATTCAACAATTGTTTGGTTTCCAAAAGGGACCATGAAAAATTCCTTACTTTAACCAACTTTAACTATAGGTGTAATACTATTAAAAATACTATTTAGGATTTATAAAGTAAGTTTATTTATTAAGTTCAAAAGTAAATGTCATCAATTTAATTTAAAAAGATCCTTTCTTTCAAACAACATATTATTTCTTTTTCTTCAAACAGTAAGAGTCAAGTTTTTATGGCATGAATACTCATCAATCAATTTTTCCTTTAAGGCCTTTTTACAATAGAGATTTACTTCTTAAAATGTAAGATTTATAACTCAACCCATTTATTAAAAGTGCACTATTATAGTGTTTCTACAACAACTTTATAACTTTAAAACGAATAAAAACTGGAGTAGACAAGGACAACTGTCATTCTGTTGTTTTCCTATTACTTATGCTATTTCCACTTTCAACCTTGACGGAGATTCTAATAGCATATAAGGGGGACTTTTAAAAGATATGTGCAATTACTGCACATGCTTATGGAAACCATCCATTTTTCTTTGTTTTGCCTTTAATTCCTTACATTGTTTCTAATTAGATTACTAACATTATTTTAGTATAAATTCCTAATGGTGTTGCTATTGAAATTTCCTAATGTTGCTACCATTTAAATTTCACCAACCTAAATTTCTCTTATTTAAATTGCTCCCCTTATATAACTATTTTAGTTGATCATTTTCTTCATTGGATCATCGTAGTGTGTTCGCCTACTGCTTTAGGCATTGGGCTTTTCTCCATTAACATGAAACCGTTTACTTTTTGTGTATAAATCTATTTCAGTTATTTTTCTCTGTATTTTTCTTATACGGGAATATTATTTCTATGTTCATTATCGGGCATTTTTACCCTTTCATTCTCTTTACCCCATTTAAATCAAGTACCATTTATATTTATCTACCCCTTAAAAAGAATTTTAAAACTTCAAATTTATTGAAATAGAGAAATCATTAAGTCAAACATACGCTCTATCTTCCACTTATTCAAAAAAAAATTCCTAATGATGTTACTATTGAAATTTCCTAACGTTGCTACCATTTAAATTTCTCCAACCTAAATTTCTCTTATTTAAATTGCTCTCCTTATATAACTATTTTATTTGATCATTTTCTTCATTGGATCATCTTAGTGTGTTCGCCTACTGCTTTAGGCATTGGGCTTTTCTCTATTAACATGAAACCGTTTACTTTTTGTGTATAAATCTATTTCAGTTATTTTTCTTCGTATTTTTCTTATACGGGAATATTCTTTCTATCTTCATTATCGGGCATTTTTACCCTTTCATTCTCTTTACCCTATTTAAATCAAGTACCATTTCTATTTATCTACCTCTTAAAAAGAGTTTTAAAACTTCGAATTTATAGAAATAGAAAAATCATTGAGTCAAACATATGCTCTATTTTCCACTTATTTTAAAAAAACGTTTCTTTATCAAAAACCCTTTTATTAATTTTTTTAAATCTAACCAGTCTTAATTTCAACTAGGAATCTCTAGATACCTCTTTTAATCTAACTTGCCCTTTCCTATTTATACCTTACCTCCTGTAACGACCCGAAATTTTCGATCCCGAAAATTCCAGATAGTTAGGGAAAAGAAGAAAGAGATAGAAGAAGAAGAAGAAACAGAAACACCAAAACACAGATTCTCACATTCACAACGGGTAAAATATAATATCAAATAATATTCTTTACACAAAGAAAGCTATATCAGTCAATTACATTTTAATACATCAGAGTTACAACATTCACAATCACTGGACAGTAAAACAACATGTCCCAGATAAATAACAATGTATCATAGCGGAATACACTCCATACGTTCCTGCCATCCAACTCGCCTCCTGAGCTCCAGAACGTCCTTACCTGAAATTTGTAATACTTGGTCTGACCCGAGCATTACATCAAAGTAACACCCGGGTCAGGCTAGAAACCAGCGTGAGTAAATCCATCTAACATGAAATTTCAATCCATAGAACTTATTTAAACCCAGGGTAACTCGTACTTTACTACAAGTAAAGAATTTATATAGTCAACATTTATTTTCACAAAACAATATCTAAGTATCCAACTTAGTTTAAATGGTCCATATTATCCCAAACCAGCCTATTGATTTCACATATCAATTTATAAAGATTTATAGAAGATTTCAAATCGAAGTGGTTTCGGATATCGCTGATATCCGATCCCGGTCTCTTCGAATCAAATGTCATCTTTTAAGCCAAGTTGTTTTAAGTTTAAACAATTCAATTTATATTCAGGATATCATATTCACATAGCAATTCTATCATAGATAGATAACTTACATTATCATAATTCATCCAAAGCATCTCATATCAAAGAGCATCACAATCACATATCAGATATATCAAATAATCCAAGGCATTCAATATTATTCAATCATCCATAAGCAAGATCAATCAATCACAAAATTTATAATTAATTTAATTAATCTCAAAATAGATTAATTATCTATGAATTAATTATCTAACCCTGCTTAAGTAATCATTAATTAACTATAATCATTTGAATTAATTAATCATTCTTAATTATCCAGCTTAAGTAATTATCCTTAATTACTTAATTATTTCTTAATTAATCACATTAATTAACCTTTGATTAATTAATTACAATATCAAATTAACCCTTCAATTACTTACATTAAGAAATTATCTTTTAAGTAATTTAATTATCTCTTAATTATTTCCATCAAGTAATTATCCCATAATCACTTAAGTTAATTAATTAACCCTTAATCACTTTCATTAGTTAATTACCTTTAACTAATTTCATTCATTTATTAACCTTTAATTAATCACATTAAGTCATTAACTATCCTCTAATTAATTACATTCAGTAATTACTCTTTAATCACTTATACTAAGTAATTAACTATCCATTTATTACATTAAGAAATTATATTTCAATTTGTAAAATCTTAAACAATTAAGATAAACCATATACTTTAATTAATTACTTAGTTTCATCATTACTTATTTGAATTCAAAAGTTTGAAATTAATTCATTCAAACACCTCATAATTAAAGTTTTTAATATACTTATATTTTGAAACCTGTTTGATACTGGTTTTGAAAACTTGTTCATTCTATTTGCTTTGAAAACTGGTTGCAAATTTTCTTTTGTTTTTAAATCTTTAAAATTTTTAAAGCAAACCCGATTCCCTAATGAAAATACCCAAGCCACATTACAAAATTCTCGAGTCGTACACGATCCAAAAACCACATTCTTTGCCTCGCGAAATACTCATGACAAAAATCATTCTTCCCCGAAGCAAAACTCACATCAACCTCAGACACAGGACAACACACGTATACGTGCACAGATGGTCAGAGCATCTCCGACCATCATGGCCATCGCCGATAAGTCAACAACGCTCATCTCATCTGATTCCGACCACCCAGGGTCAACTAAATCGACTGGAATAAAATCGAGCATATCAACACTACCTCGAACTCAACCTGCCATCCAAACCACCCTCCTCCCATCGATCTGGTTCACCAGAATTAATGACGATCCACCAGAATCTTCCCTAGGACCTCCTGCTTCTAATCCACCTTCCTCGACCATGTTCGATACGCCGACGAACTCAGAAAATCTCGCGAAGGACATCGAATAATCAGGCTTCTAAAACTCTAGTCTCGCCTTGCCCAACCACCACAGCACCATAAAACCCAAACTATTAATTTTCCCATGGCCACTGACCCACGACCCTCCTCCTGCCACAACCCCGAGACCCAAACTTTTCCCGATCACCAGAATTTGGCAAATTTGCAAATTCTGATCATCTCGAAATTTCCCATGATCTATCACTCTGAAAATCTTGATTTTGATCTTAAAATTCATGGTTTATGTAAACGAACAGGATTAAGAAATCAAAACCCAAATTTTTAATCAATCAAAATTTGAACAAAATATGATTTTACTGTATGTTTTAAATTTCCAGACAACCCAATCATTTTACTACTTAAAAATATTTTGAAATTAAAATCTTGTCAATTCGAACACATTTTATTTAGACATCAAAGTCTATAAAGGTTTAAAGTATAAGAATTTGATTTTTAAACAAGTTTTGAACCCGGTAAATTCTGGAACAGAGCAAGTGATTATATAACTGACATGCACAGTCATATACATCATGTTTCAAGGATCATCACATACAAATTCAAGATATCTCAAATTTCAGAGATTACTCACCTGTTTAAAAGAGGAACAGATTCCTTGAAATGGTTTTGAAATTTGAAAACTTGAATGCCTCTTTGCTTTTGAAAACTGAATACTATGATCTCTTTGAAACTTGAATTGTTGTGATCTTTTTTAAAAACTGAAATGCTTTGTTACTGGAAACTTGTTGCTGGAAATCTGTTGTTGTTGAGATGATTTAACTTTCAAAACAGAGATGATCTTGCTTAGATTATGAACTGGAAAATTGCTTAGTTGATTTCTTTGATTAATCTCTGGTTTGAAAATTTTATTACAGGCTTTTGTTTTGAGTTTGTATATTTATTACAGACTTGAGTTTTCTTTGTGTTTTGAAAATGAGATAGGAAAAAGAGATGAAGAGGAAAGATAGATGTATATATAGACTTAAGTATGATTTATAAAAAAATTAAGGAAAAATAAAATAAAAATAGTGACACTTGTTTATTCATCAAACATTTGTCATTTACATTTGTTTATCACCTTACACATGTTATTAACAAGCTTTATAAACTAACACTTGTAATTATGCATGAGTTTATTAATTTTTAAATGACTTATAAAGCTTTCATATTTAATTCCCTAATTAATAAATACTTTTCTTAATTTATATAAATAAAACCCCTTTAAAGAAAATAATATAAAACAAATTACATTCTAATAAAATCATACATATATATTTTTAAATCCAAATATTTTAAGATATCAATCTTTTAAATTTCAAATTTTAAATTCAAATTTCAATTTAAAATCCAATTTAAATCAACTCAAATATATATTTAAACAAACCCAAATTCAGTTTGTAAATAATAATTCTATAAAAAAATCTATTATATATAAACTATTTATTATTTGTTTTTAAAAGATAAATTTGTAAATTTTAAGTAATTAAATTAGGAGATTATCAAATAAATATTTATCTAGATATAAATATTTATTATCGGATTTATTTATTCAATCTATAAATCAGTATTTTTAAATAGTTAAATCAGATAATTATCCAATTACCTGATGTCCTAAAATCCGGGTTATCACATTCCTCCCCCCTTAGAATCTTTTCGTCCCCGAAAAGGAACGAAGCCAGAATTTACTAAAATGCTGATTATCAGAAAAATTACTCTTTGATCACTTTTTACTATAAACTTTTTTTATTAAGAAATTTTAAAACACTTTTAAAAATCTATATAATATTACCAGGAATAGTTTTTATAAAAATACTTTTATAACTTGATGTCTCAACAAGTCCATCCTTGTTCTCACAGAAATTCGGTCATACGTTGATCAGGCGTAAGACTGAAAATCTATAAGTTCTTGGTAAACCCGTTTTGGACACCCAGTGAAAATACTTGAAAAATAATTTTATTGAAAATATAGAAAACATTTTTGAAATTGAGGAAATATCTTTGGTGAGAATGCTTTGGAAATCATCACCCCCATCCATGGTCGCAGTTACATCCTGGGTTACGTTGTCATCGTAGCAAAAGTCCATGTAACTGATTACACCATGGAACCCACAACAGATCGCAGTTACATTCCAGGGTTACGTTGCCGTCACAGCAAAAGTCCCTGTAACTGTTGGCTCTCAGCGGCACACACGATTTTCGCTGTCAAAATGAAACTTCTCCACTCCTACATAGGTCGCAGTCTACCGATATAAAATCAAACGTAGACTGTTGGCTCTCAGCGGCACACATGACTTTCGCTATGTTACCATAGTGTCGTAGTCTACCGATATAAAATCAAACATAGACTGTTGGCTCTCAGTGGCACACACGACTTTCGCTATTGTCTGTAGTAGATCGCAGTGACATCGAGTTACACTGTTGTCATGGCATAACCCAAATGCCTCTGTAGGCATCAGCCCCTTGACTTTGCTACCAAATAATCCTCAAGAACTAGTTTTGTCCGGACTCCTCACAGGATCAACTTTAGAACCCCCCTTAGGGTTCAAGGCAGTACCACCCTGTGGCACTCCTGAGAAGTTCATTTCAAGGGAGCGCCTTTTCCCCCAAAGAAATTCTCAAAACACTTTATACTATACACTTATAGTATCTTCAAATCATACAGTTTATGATTTATATCAAAATCTCCTTACACAAAATCGATATCCCAAATCGATAGTTCCAAACTTGGCTTTCCAAATTCCCAAAACTGATTTTTCTCAAAAATCAAAAGCCTTTCCAAAATCCATAGGTTCCCAAAACCTTTTCCAAAATCATTCTCATAAGATCCTTTATATATATATATATATATATATATAGATATATAACTTTGAAAATCTTTGGATCATTTCAAACTTGTATAAATTCCCTTTTATACTTCAAATATTTTTCAAAACCCTTTTCTGATTCAACAAGGGAAGATTTATCTTATATAACAAAGATATATAACTTTGTTTATTCCAAATCAAATATTCAAATTTGATTACTCTATAAAGTTTCTTACCAAATTACTTACTTCCATAAAGTAAAATTTTACCATAGAAATATCCAATTTCCACTTTACTTCATCATATATTTCACAAAATATACCTTTCATTTCAAAAACCATTTCAAATTTCTTATCCACAAATTTTCAATGCCAATTTCATTTAAACCCGTATGATGTACACATACCATTCATACGCTATATCAATCTGATCGCTCACTCGATCACACAATTCCACTTCCGAACTAGTATCGTTCACCCGACTTCCTAGTGCGGACTTAGATCTGGTTTCTTGATCAGAAACCGTCATTCTCCTTGCATAGTCACAACTATGATAGAGAATATCCAGAACCAATCAAAAATCCATATCCAGATTCACCGTCGAAAATCAAGTGAAAAATCCTAACTCGGATCGATATAACTATCTCGAAATTCTGTGCTCGAATCTGGATCAAATCACTATGTGAATAGAATAATATACGTACATCCTACGTATTTATCTTCATTGATTATTAGCTAAATCAATTCTCTTTTACTATTCACATTCATCTTGATTTTCATTCACTTATTCACAATTGCTCCCAATTTCCATTTGGGTTAACACTTCAATTATTATCTCAATTGGTATTCAATTATAGACAGTTTGAACTTTATCCAGCTTAAATTTAGAAAATAGCTTGAAAAATTAAAAATATATAAGTAGTTGAAAAATAATTTTTAGTTTGTAAAATAGCTGTAAAATAGTTAAGTAATTGTAAAATAGTTAAATAGTTATAGAATATTTAGGTAATTGTAAAATAGTTGTAAAATAGGAATTAGTTATAAAATAGTTGAAAAATAGTAATTTGTTCCAAAAGTAATTGTAAGATAAGTATAAAATAGTTTGGCTTTAAAAAGAAAGATTGTATAGTAAGTAGCTTGGAAAAATAGGTTTTATATTAAACCAAATTATTTTGAAAATAGTCTAGAGCCAAACTGTCCACTTTCCAATCCCCATTTCCAATCAATTTCCACTTCCATTTAAATTGATTCAATTTCAATTCAATTTAAATTAACCTCAATTTCTATCTCACATTCAAATCATCTCCCATTTGAATTTTAAACTTATTCAACTTCAATTTCACTTCAAATTATTTCAATTCAAATTTTCCATTTAAATTCATGCTTATCCATCTTCAATCACAATTCAAATCAATTCAAATCAAATTCAGTTTGAACTAATTTTATTCAAATCTTAACTTAAAACCATCTCGAATTATATAAATTCGAGTTAAAAAATTTTAAATGTTGATTTAATCCCTTAAGTCAAATTAACCCTTACTTTTAAATCAAATCAACCTTTATTTTTATTTTATTTAACAACTTAAATCTTTAAACCATTTAATTCTGAATCCAAATTCCAAAATTCCATTTTAAAATTATCTTTACTTAACTTATTACAAAGTTCAAACAAGAATTCAAAAACAATTTAATCTTCAGATTCTAATTTATTATCCATTTCTAACTTCAAAACCAATTCCCAGTTTCATAGATTATTTATAACAATAGAATGATATCAGGATAAATAAACATCCAAATTTATCCAAACACCAATTAACAGCTTCCATTTTCAATTTCTAGATCTCAAACCCATTTTGAGATCACTCATAACTCCCATTCAAAATCAACCATTTAACTTCCCAAGTTAAATTTCAATCTCATCTTAAAATTTCCAATTTAAGTTGTTCATTCTAAACTCATTTAACTTTCCTTAAGTTAAATTCAATTTAATCCAGTCAACTTGACCCAATTTGAATTCCAATTCCAAATTTTAAACCTTATATTAATAATCTTCCCACTTATAAGTTCAAAAACTTATCACTTTGGGTTTTCATATCACATTCCAAGGAAAAATTTAAAACTCAACACTAAGAGTTTATTTCAAATCATCTTTGGTATTATGTATATCCTCGTTTATACATATTTATTTCCTTTACACACCAAGTTATACCTTAAATTTTTAAACCACCTTTGGTTTTAATTCAAAACAAATTCCTTTAAAACAATTTCAAGTTTTCTGGATTTAGATTTAAAACTTCACAATTTTAAATTATCTTCAATTCCAATTTATAAGTCATACTCACCTAAAAGTTTACTTCCCTAAAACATTTCATTTTGCTTAATCATTAACAACATTTTATTATTAAACACAACAACCATTTATGATAATAACCAAGATTATCATATCTGGAAACCAATTCATTATTATCTTTATTCTGATAACACTTCTACAAATTCAAGATTTTAATTTTAGTTTGGATCCATTTCAAACTTATCTTCATTCAATTTTAGTTTGGTTGTATTACTATTACCACTTAATTCTCATTATTTTATTTTATTCAATTAATACAACAACCAATTACCTTAATATATTAGAAAAACTATTGCTTAATAAACTTATATAAGATTCATTTACTTTTGAAACCATTTTGAAATCTTTATATAAGAAAATAACAAGTACGCTCTCATATATATATATATATATATATATACACACTCAACTCATTCTAGGGTACCATTGACCCTATCCTTAATGAGTAATCCCACCAGAGCCAAGGTTCTCGCTTAACCTTCAGCTCTGATACCAACTGTAACGACCCGGAATTTTCGATCCCGAAAATTCCAGATAGTTAGGGAAAAGAAGAAAGAGATAGAAGAAGAAGAAGAAGAAACAGAAACACCAAAACACAGATTCTCACATTCGCAACGGATAAAATATAATATCAAATAATATTCTTTACACAAAGAAAGCTATATCAGTCAATTACATTTTAATACATCAGAGTTACAACATTCACAATCACTGGACAGTAAAACAACATGCCCCAGATAAATAACAATGTATCACAGCGGAATACACTCCATACGTTCCTGCCATCCAACTCGCCTCATGAGCTCCAGAACGTCCTTACCTGAAATCTGTAATACTCGGTCTGACCCGAGCATTACATCCAAGTAACACCCGGGTCAGGCTGGAAACCAGCGTGAGTAAATCCATCTAACATGAAATTTCAATCCATAGAGCTTATTTAAACCCGGGGTAACTCGTACTTTACTACAAGTAAAGAACTTATATAGTCAACATTTATTTTCACAAAACAATATCTAAGTATCCAACTTAGTTTAAATGGTCCATATTATCCCAAACCAGCCTATTGATTTCACATATCAATTTATAAAGAATTATAGAAGATTTCAAATCGAAGTGGTTTCAGATATCGCTGATATCCGATCCCGGTCTCTTCGAATCAAATGTCATCTTTTAAGCCAAGTTGTTTTAAGTTTAAACAATTCAATTTATATTCAGGATATCATATTCACATAGCAATTCTATCACAGATAGATAACTTACATTATCACAATTCATCCAAAGCATCTCATATCAAAGAGCATCACAATCACATATCAGATATATCAAATAATCCAAGGCATTCAATATTATTCAATCATCCATAAGCAAGATCAATCAATCACAAAATTTATAATTAATTTAATTAATCTCAAAATAGATTAATTATCTATGAATTAATTATCTAACCCTGCTTAAGTAATCATTAATTAACTATAATCATTTGAATTAATTAATCATTCTTAATTATCCAGCTTAAGTAATTATCCTTAATTACTTAATTATTTCTTAATTAATCACATTAATTAACCTTTGATTAATTAATTACAATATCAAATTAACCCTTCAATTACTTACATTAAGAAATTATCTTTTAAGTAATTTAATTATCTCTTAATTATTTCCATCAAGTAATTATCCCATAATCACTTAAGTTAATTAATTAACCCTTAATCACTTTCATTAGTTAATTACCTTTAACTAATTTCATTCATTTATTAACCTTTAATTAATCACATTAAGTCATTAACTATCCTCTAATTAATTACATTCAGTAATTACTCTTTAATCACTTATACTAAGTAATTAACTATCCATTTATTACATTAAGAAATTATATTTCAATTTGTAAAATCTTAAACAATTAAGATAAACCATATACTTTAATTAATTACTTAGTTTCATCATTACTTATTTGAATTCAAAAGTTTGAAATTAATTCATAATTCAAACACCTCATAATTAAAGTTTTTAATATACTTATATTTTGAAACCTGTTTGATAATGGTTTTGAAAACTTGTTCATTCTATTTGCTTTGAAAACTGGTTGCAAATTTTCTTTTGTTTTTAAACCTTTAAATTTTTTAAAGCAAACCCGATTCCCTAATGAAAATACCCAAGCCACATTACAAAATTCTCGAGTCGTACACGATCCAAAAACCACATTCTTTGCCTCGCGAAATACTCGTGACAAAAATCATTCTTCCCCGAAGCAAAACTCACATCAACCTCAGACACAGGACAACACGCGTATACGTGCACAGATGGTCGGAGCATCTTCGACCATCGTGGCCGTCGCCGACAAGTCAACAACGCTCATCTCATCTGATTTCGACTACCTAGGTTCAACTAAATCGACTGGAATAAAATCGAGCATATCAACACTACCTCGAACCCAACCTACCATCGAAACCACCCTCCTCCCATTGATCTGGTTCACCAGAATTAACGCCGATCCACCAGAATCTTCGCTAGGACCTCCTGCTTCTAATCCACCTTCCTCGACCATGTCCGATACGCCGACGAACTCAGAAAAGCTCGCGAAGGACATCAAATAATCAGGCTTCTAAAACCCTAGTCTCGCCTTATCCAACCACCACAGCACCATAAAACCCAAACTATTAATTTTCCCATGGCCGCTGACCCACGACCCTCCTCCTGCCACAACCCCGAGACCCAAACTTTTCCCGACCACCAGAATTTGGAAAATTTGCAAATTCTGATCATCTCGAAATTTCCCACGATCTATCACTCTGAAAATCTTGATTTTGATCTTAAAATTCATGGTTTATGTAAACGAACAGGATTAAGAAATCAAAACCCAAATTTTTAATCAATCAAAATTTGAACAAAATATGATTTTACTGTATGTTTTAAATTTCCAGACAACCCAATCATTTTACTACTTAAAAATATTTTGAAATTAAAATCTTGTCAATTCGAACACATTTTATTTAGACATCAAAGTCTATAAAGGTTTAAAGTACAAGAATTTGATTTTTAAACAAGTTTTGAACCCTGTAAATTCTGGAACAGAGCAAGTGATTATATAACTGACATGCACAGTCATATACATCATGTTTCAAGGATCATCACAAACAAATTCAAGATATCTCAAATTTCAGAGATTACTCACCTGTTTAAAAGAGGAACAGATTCCTTGAAATGGTTTTGAAATTTGAAAACTTGAATGCCTCTTTGCTTTTGAAAACTGAATGCTATGATCTCTTTGAAACTTGAATTGCTGTGATCTTTTTTAAAAACTGAAATGCTTTGTTACTGGAAACTTGTTGCTGGAAATCTGTTGTTGTTGAGATGATTTAACTTTCAAAATAGAGATGATCTTGCTTAGATTATGAACTGGAAACTTGCTTAGTTGATTTCTTTGATTAATCTCTGGTTTGAAAATTTTGTTACAGGCTTTTGTTTTGAGTTTGTATATTTATTACAGACTTGAGTTTTCTTTGTGTTTTGAAAATGAGATAGGAAAAAGAGATGAAGAGGAAAGATAGATGTATATATAGACTTAAGTATGATTTATAAAAAAAATTAAGGAAAAATAAAATAAAAATAGTGACACTTGTTTATTCATCAAACATTTGTCATTTACATTTGTTTATCACCTTACACATGTTATTAACAAGCTTTATAAACTAACACTTGTAATTATGCATGAGTTTATTAATTTTTAAATGATTTATAAAGCTTTCATATTTAATTTTCTAATTAATAAATACTTTTCTTAATTTATATAAATAAACCCCCTTTAAAGAAAATAATATAAAACAAATTACATTCTAATAAAATCATACATATATATTTTTAAATCCAAATATTTTAAGATATCAATCTTTTAAATTTCAAATTTTAAATTCAAATTTCAATTTAAAATCCAATATAAATCAACTCAAATATATATTTAAACAAACCCAAATTCAATTTGTAAATAATAATTCTATAAAAAAATCTATTATATATAAACAATTCATTATTTGTTTTTAAAAGAAAAATTTGTAAATTTTAAGTAATTAAATTAGGAGATTATCAAATAAATATTTATCCAGATATAAATATTTATTATCGGATTTATTTATTCAATCTATAAATCAGTATTTTTAAATAGTTAAATCAGATAATTATCCAATTACCTGATGTCCAAAAATCCAAGTTATCACACCTCCGGATATTTGCAACGTATAGATTGTTACTTCCCATCTATCTGGATGAAATATACATTATCAACTGCCAATCCAACAAAATCCACAATCATAGGGCAGTCTAGGCCCAGCAAAAGGAGTCAAGTACAATCCATCTTCAAAGACCTTTCTATATGTAATGCTCAAGCTCTTCTTAAGTCAACGCCTTATGGTACAACCTACATTCCATGAATTAATCAGGGTAGGTGTATAAATTTAACTCAATTTATTGTTCCAACTCATAGTTGTCTTATCCATCTTTCCAGAATATAGTCGCAACTAATTCTATAGTCGGAATTTGTAAAGTTTGGCATGTAATATATATAGATATATATATATATATATATACACACACACACATATGTAAATATAGGTAAAAATACAAATATGTTCAGTCCGCGTATCCTAATTCCTAAGATCAACTAACCTAAGCTCTAATACCAAATGCAACAACCCGCACCTTAATGGGCCAACTTTTTTATTAAATTGAGAAACCCAAGTCCATTAGGGTACAAATCGTTGGTGTTGGTAACCTATAAATAACATAAGTATATCAAAGAGCCATCTATATAAGAATTCATGGTGGAATAGTAAAATATAATAAAACATATATATTGACTAAGGCAATTACCTTAGATATCTAGTTGCCTTGTCAATGGCGAGCATGAATGAGAAGACCTGTCCACATACCGTTCTTGTCTTGTACTAGAACCATATCCCTCTAAATCTACCTTATGGTTGTAATGATGAGGGCATTGTGACTAGTAAATTTCGTACTTCATCCATGACACTAGTTTATGCTGATTGATTTTCATTTAGCTGTTATGTCTACTATTCAAGAATTAGTCATTTAATTCCATACGCACGTACTATATGCATAACCTACTCCTAGGTATAAATATCTATATGCTAACTTCCTCCAAGGTATAAGTATCTGTATGCATAAACTACTCCGAGATATAAGTATATATATGCGTAACCTACTCCGAGGTATAAGTACACACACACACACTATATATATATAGACACACACAGGTGTGTGACTATACTTCCTAAAAGAAAACTCTGACCACTTAATACTTCTTAAATATATAGGTGTGTCACTATCCATGGCACTAGTTTATGTAGACATAATGGTCATTTAATACCTCAGTCCCGAACTAGCCCTCCCCCTGTAACTATGGAGTATATTGGGTTCAATAACCCATCTTTGATCCAGTCATATCCTGACGATGCGAAAGAAAGTACCTGGGTCACTTAAGACTTTTTATATGGGAAATAGGCAAACTCTTTAGCTATTTAATACCTAGTCCGCAGGAAGATTCTCTAGTTACTTAAGATCTACCTAAGGCGAACCTCTCTTAGTACTTCCTAATAGCCATCATATAAAATCCCTTGTAAGCCACTTGATACTTCTTAGATAGGGAAGGGGCAAACACTCTGGCCATTTGATACCTCAACCCTGATGTGAACCTTCCCTAAGAGATTTCATTAACACAACTAACAAATAATTCTGACCATTTTATATTTCTTAAATAGGGAAGAGGCAGACCAATCGGCCATTTAATACCTCAACCCTATACGCGAACATATATCCTCATGGGTCCTATAGTTGAAGATGTCTCACATCAGTTGTACGTACACACAACTGCTGGTAGCCCCTCATGGAGGGCATATGTAACGCTGGTAAAATTAACGATATCTGATAAATAATTACTAATGCCCAAAAATGGAATTCGAGCAAATATTAGAATTTGGCAATGAAACTTGCACCATTGTGTTCGTGCTAATTTTATGAGCAACTTTCATATATGGAGTTTTGCAATCGATGTTCAAATGAAGAAGTTATTAGCATTTGAAGTTTTTAAAACGAAAATAATTAAATAAGAATTTAAAAGTAAATAAATAATATAGCCGCATGGACTCCACTAGTCGACCTACCTCCTTGGGTCGGTCGACCGCTATTGGTTGACCCCCTAGAGGGAAGCAATCGACCGATTTAGATAGTGTCAGCTAGGGTTGAACCTTAGCTGAATGTTCCGGATTTAACTAATATAAATATAAAGGATAAATTAACTCGAGCATCTACAAATACAGACCCGGCCCCTCATCTTTCTTCTCATATTTTCTGAACAAAGTAACGATGCTCTACCATTTTTCCTTCTCCATTATTTATATTAATTATAAAATATTATATTATATATAAAATCAGATATGGGTAGAAAATAAAAGAGAAGAAGAGAAAGAGCGAATCAAAACTGTAGAAAAAGGTAAATTTTATAATTTTTAATCTATATTCCACTTAATTCAAATCTCCTCTCAGATCTAAAATTCTAATGGGTATGTATATATCTGGTTATACACAATTTTTTGAATTGAAAAGGAAAAGGAGTCAATTAAAGGGATGAATTCAGATTTGGGAGATTTGGAAAGCTTGAATGGCGAATGGGAAATTATATGATTTATATATAACATTGAAATTTATATCTTTGAGTTTTATTTAATCATTATGCCCATGCAAGATCTATAAAGTTGCAAGCTTAGAAACACAACACCAGAATTGCAATTTCCCAATGCTTATAAGTGTTGTAAATGAAATTGGTAACGGTTATAACTGTTACTAATAGGTGCGTGGTATTTTCTATAACAGATTTCCTAATGGTTATAACTGTTAGGAATTTGTTATTTTCCAACGGTTATAACCGTTGCTATTCAAAATAATCGTAACGGTTATTACCGTGACTGATTAAAAAATTGTAACAGTTATTACCGTGACTAATTAGAGAATTATAACGGTAATAACTGTTACTAATTGCTACATTCTTTCCAAAAGTACCAACGCTTATAAGCGTTAGGAATTTCCAACATTCAAATTTCACATAAAAGTTTCAGCTCGATTTCATATAAATTTATATAATCAATTTTAATAACATGTACAAATATAATATTAGATTTCACAAATGTCATACTAAGCTGCTTCATCACACACCATATACAACAAACAACAAAATATCACAATTCAACATACAACCATTCACCGTACAAAACATCAAAATATCAAATAACTTCAAAGTGTCACAACCTACAAATTATGTCAAGAAGCTTACAAATAACAGGTCAAGAAGAGTATACATAACGCAAGCGATAATCTGACCAAATTACAAACCCAACACCAACTAGATTGACTAGTATGTACGTACCATTTTGCGATGATTCAAAAATTGATTCTCCTTTTGTGCTCTCCCATTCTTTTCTCTCTTTCCTTTTCTCCCTGTCTTATCTATCCTTTTCTTTTGCTCCCTCTTTGTCGTTCTCTTTCTTTGCTTGCACATGAAATTATGAAATTGTTAAAAACCACCGCATATAAGCCCGTTTTATATTAATAAATAGTATGATTCCTAATGCATATATTTAAAATTAAGGAAGCCTTCTCATATATTAATAAAGAGTATGATGTCCAATATATAATGGGGGTTGCCACTGACAAGTTGGTTTCTAATAAGGACAAAATCAAACAACAGCAGCATCAAATTTCCTGAATTTTTAGCCAGTTACGATTTCTTGTTGGGATGTTTATAAAACTTAAATATGACAAAATAACAAAATTACGCTATTAATAATAAAAGACAAAAATTATGGCATTTCATTCAATAACAGAAAAATGAACTGATGAGATAGTTCATTGAAGGCTATGCCAAACCAAATAAAAGCTAAAAGTTTAATGAAACAGATACAATACCTTGCCTTCCTCCCATTTCAGTTCCTTTTCAGTAGCTACCTCTTTCAAACGTTCAACCTACTTTTCTAAAATCTCCTTCTAAAACTTTCTTGAATAGAGGAACCAAAAAAAGATTAAAAAAAGAAAAATTATGAAAGGTAGGATTAAAGCAATCAAAAAATGATACGTAATTTACACAGTCAGATGGAAAACCTATATTGTTGGCAATCTACAAGCAATGTCTTACAGTCCTCCCATGTCGAGGAAAGAGATATCTCCTATAAGAAAAAAAGAAAGAAAGAGGTAAATAGAAAAACAAACAATATACATGTTTGATTTTGAATTTGGTCCAAAATAATTAATAAGATCACATTATTTATCACAAGCATTCAAATACAAAATCTGGATTAGTGAAGAGGATAAGAGAAATAGTCTCCTAATCATTGTCATTTTTTGGCTTCTTTCTCCTCCTTGTCCCAAAGCTTTTGGAGTAGTTCCTTATATATAAGCTCTACAAAAGGCAACATTAGAAAATGTAACTAGTGGCATATAAAAAAGCATTTGCTTTCGGTTAATTTATTTACTTTGTGCGAAGAAAATAAATTTCTTAAACTCAGTAAAAACATGAAAAATATCATAGCTAACAACAAGCAAAATTGAGGACAGATCTCACAGTTCTAGAGGAGTATAAACTCGGTATTCAAATCTTTTCTATAAACAGGGTGGAAGCTTCAGCGTTATTTTACATTGATGCACTAAATTACTCAATTTGAAAAATAAATTATGTGTATCTCTCTCATCATGTAACATTATTCAAAATAATTCCTCAAATAACACATGTTAATTATCTTGAATCTTGATTGTGTCAAGAGATTAACAACTTGGGTAAGATATTTCCAAGAGTCGATTAAAAAATCTTGAAACGAAAAAATAAGCTAACTCCTATGCATGAAAACAAAGGTCGTAGGTTACAAAAAATATGGGCTGTAATCAGAAAGATTACAAATTTTGCAAGGTTGAAATAAAGTAAATCTTAAAGAAACTTTTGTTATTAAGGGAAGTTATTATCATAAAAAACCACAATCAATTACATTCACGTGTACAAGTATTGCATATGCTAATGCATATACAGGCAAATCCATATGCGGGCATTGCATATGCTAATGCATATACAGGCAAATGCATATGCCTTGCATTGCATATGCAGGCATTGCATATGCCAAGCATTGCATTGCCAGGCATATGCTACTGCATGTGCGTTGCATAGCATATGTAGGCAAATGCATATGCCTTGCATTGCATATGCAGGCATATGCTACTGCATTGCATATGCAGGCATATGCCTTGCATTGCATATGCAGGCATATGCATATGCATTGCATAGCAAATGCAGGCATTCCAATATGCTATTGCATTGCATATGCATATGTTGATGCCTGCAAATGCACGCATATGTTAATGTTGCATATGCATTTGCAGGCTGTTGCATATGCAGGACTGCATATGCAATGTAGCAGCCAAGTTTTTGGTTACATTAGCTTGTGACCAAGTTTAAAAAGCAATTGCAAATATGTCTTCTTGTTTTGTTTTTTTGGATAAAATGTGACCAAGAAAAAAGCAATTTTAATATTGGTTTTTATTTCTCATTTGGGTAAAAAGTCAATGCAAAAATAAAATCTATATTGTTTGATTCCATTTTTTTCCTATGGATGTCCAAATAAACGAAGATTCCAAAGCAAATTGGATGAGAAAAAAGAGAACTACTCACCAAATTCGTCAAAATAGTTTTGCACTTAAGCTCTTGTTACTTTTTGAGAATTTCAAGATGACACTATTAGATGATCTCATGGATGAATAGTGGTTTGGTATACATATTTTTTACAACTTTTCTCAAGCCAGGATTTAGAAAAATAATATAGCTGTCACGTTCCAGTAACATACACTTATTTTCCTACTTTTTTATACTATATTTCCCATTGAAAATTCTTACTGTCGTGCATGCAGTTTCCTTCCAGCTGCCGATTCAATACATCTTCCAACTTATTCCTTTGATCATGCTGTGGATTTGATTTTACGCAACCGTTTTACTAATCAAAATTTCACATACAACCGTGTGCGTGGCACGGGTTCGAACTCGTTAGTTTAGAATATTCACTAATGCTTCCTCTTTCTAAAAAATGAAAAAGTGTTTTCACTTTTTTAATTCAATGTTGTAGTGCAATAATCAACAAAGTATTATATGTATATTATTCTACTCTTATAGTCAAAGATAAATAAATTTTATTAAAATATAATTAGTGTATTTTTGTTATAGAAAGCTGACAGTTTCTAATATTATATTTTTTGTAAATTGATAAACAAATATCATGAAGTGTTACTGCATTTATGGAAGCACGAATATGCTCTTTTCCTTATATTGTACAGTTACAATAAAAGTATCCATAACAAATACATGTTGTATTTTAGTATAGTTCTATTATGTTAATTAAATACATAAAAGCACCAGCATACCTTGACCCAAAGGTTTTTCCTTTCCATTATCTTCTTTGCTTCTGATGCTTTCATGCCTACAAGCTCTTGCCACCTTGACTTGCCTACATCATAAATTTACATATAAATCTCCCTTTTTCTAATCATTACCACCCCCAATGATAACTGTATGTGTAGATCACGTATAAATACTAAGTATTTAGTGTTTTAATTATAGCAAAGAAGTATGAAAATAAAAGCAACATAAGGGTTTAAATTACCTGGGCATCTCGATCCATAACACACCAGACATGAAGCCGTTGCTTTTTTTTTCTTTCTCTTGCTTGATCGTTTTGTAGTTGATTCCAAAGAAAAATGAATGGCCAAATCTATTTATAGATGTACACTAATGATAGAATGAATTGGGCATAAAATCTGTAATTAATTTGTAGCTTAACAAACCTTCATTTGCATATTTATGAGTTGGTCATGCAAATTGCACCTCTACAAGACTAGAAAAATAGTTTACCAAGTGATTAGATCATATGTTCTGTTTAAAACTAGTGTTGGAGTTCACCAAGTGATATGGGCCTTTAGATCTATGAGTTATTGTTTCTAAAAAGCTATTACATGTTTTAGTATAATTAAAGTTATAAATTGCAAATTAATTTTACTGTATCATTAATTTACTTTCTTATGTCATGTGGGATTCATGCCAAGTGGATGGCTATTTTCACTCATTTATTTAGCATAAGCATTGACGCTTGTTTTTATTGGTGGATAAATATATCAAACCTTTTTCTTTCATGCAAATTAATTGTTTTATCATCATCATTTAAGTACATGGTATGCAATATTCAAAAGTAGTTTACATTTATTTAATTACAAATGCATTAAAACGTCAATCACCAGCAGAAAAAAAATGGTAAAACCAGGATATTTTTTTTCATCAAAATTAGGTACAATATTTTGCACACAAAAAACGGAGACATAGAGATGTAGAAAAAGGAAAAGGAAAGAAAGGAAGAAAGAAAATCTTGAAATATCTTTGTACCTTCACTGAATTTTTCTATAAAATTAAGATTTGTAGTCACGTATACAAAAATAAACTTCAGCACTTTTTTACATTAACAAAAAGTACAACTGAGAATAAAAAATTCAGATTCAGATGTGGGAAGGTTTGATATAAACATTGAATTACATCATTATAGGTCAATAGATTCAGGATAGAATCTCACCTTTGCATATAATGACGCTGCCCTGTAAAAATCCTTGGAAGAAAAATGGCAGCATCCGCCTGTAATGCACCAGGTTGATTTCAGATTGTTGCTTAAAGCGATGATATATAAACAACAACCATAGAAGAGAAAGATGTGTTTATCAAATAGGAGCACCAGTGAGATAATTTCATGAAATATTCTTATTAAAAGATTAATGAGACAGTCCACATTACCTGGACCAAGTAAACTTGATCCCTTTGAAAAGGATTCCGATAGAAGGTTAAAGCAGTAGCATATTCCCTCATATTTAAACAAATCTCCCACATGTAACATTATTCTGACAGAAGGATTTCTACTTACCATTATTTACGTATAATATAATTAATATTTTAATTTAGAAACTTAAACGTATTTTTGTCAAGCTGTATTATGCATGTTGCATATTTTGTCAAGTAACTAATATATACTAACCATAATTATAATTTGCATGCATTTAATAGAAATGGAAATCTATTGTTGTTGACGAATGTACAAAAGTTGATTTTACAAAATTGCCTTAAATGAAGAATAAAGCTTTGATATAATAAAAATTTCCAAAGAAAAAGGTAAAACTATGACTACATATAACCTGTTATGAATAATAAATATCACAATTTGAAACCTTTATGTATATATTCAATCTGAAATGAATATATTCCATATTTTATCAGCTAGTCAATATCAACTTGCCACTATCTAGTGTGTGCGCATCTAGTAGAAATAGATTAATTTTCTATTTTTTACATTGACAAAGAAGATATTTCAATTTTAAATTTATTCTATACTAACACTTTTATGCTTGTTACTAAATTTTGATTCATTTTGTTATATTAATCAATAAAGCTTTTCTTTTATCCGTTACATTCAACTACCAATGCAATCTGTAATCTTTTGCAAATGTGAACCAAAATTACATCAATAAATTATCTAAGATAAAAGCACAACCGACTAAAGAAATTATAACATAATTACCATATTACAACTTCAGGTAATAAGACGAAATGAAAAAAGTATGTTCACATGTCCAACATTACATGAAAAGAATTTCAACAAAATCAGTAAAAACTAATTTCGAAACTAAAAATGTGTGATGAAAGTTACCAAATATATATTACATTTAATAAAACATATTGATTGTTATTCTTTGGAGTTATCCATGATATTTGTAACTGAACTTGCCAAAAAGGGATATACTGTTGCAAAATGACTTATTTGGTGTAGTGTTCCAAACATCTAACCATTCAATATTCGCATTTTCAACTAATTATCATTAACTTTCAAAATGATTTGATTCAAGTATAAAAGCAAATTTTAATCACTACCATACAAATGAGACACACATCTGTACTTTTTAAGCCAAATTTTGATGAAAAACCAACTTCTAGAATAATAAGCTAAAGAGAGCATCTAATATCTAAATGAAAACATTTGGAAAATTACCTGACTTCAAATTTTTTTTGATTATAATATGTTAAGCATCCCACTAGTGTACTAATCCACAATTCAATATTTCAAAATGTTAGTTGATATAAAACACACGTTCTCTGCAAGCTTTCTTCTTTTTTCTTTTAACTCAACTATAATGTAGTATTTTGAATGTCAACTATGAATTGTCTTTTGCTACCTCTTGCTATTTATATAATACCACTTCCACACTCTACACTAAGGAAAAGTTTTGTTGTGTCATATAAAGAAACATGATCTCATGCTTGAAAACTTGCTTGCAGAGAGGCTATGATCATTTATGCAGTTAAATTTCTACTGTGTCTAATTGCAGTTCATTGGTAACATATGAATATTTAATTACCTCAGTGCGATATGTACTTAAAAAATAAAACAAAATAAAAACATCATGTATAGTATGAATATCATGCATCATACTCATCAATTCTTGCATATTTCATTTATATACGTACAATAACAATGAATGCAACCGTATTTAGGCCAAGTATCAAGCAATGTCAGAATAGCAACAAATAATAATACACCTTCAGTTTAATTTTTCTGAAAGCTAGCTAACTTAAGAAATGAGTAGATATACCTCATTTTTCTTGATTTATATTTCATGATTTCCACATAGCAACTCTGAAAAGAGAGAAAATATGTTGTAAACAAGACCATAATAACATCTGAACCGAACATGAGATTAAGCAAACCTTTTCTCTTACTTTTCTTATTAATGCTGCTGCCATTGAAATGAATATGAATAATCCACAATTGCACATTCATGTTTGTAAATATTGTATACTTTTCTTTAAAGGCAGAGGCAAAGATAAATCTATAAACTGTTCTTGAATAAATAGTCACACAACATACTCAAAGACAATAAATTTGCATAACAGAAATTAAAAAAAAAAACATGTATTACCAAGATTGATAAACCACTAATAACATAACCTTTACTGTTAAGGCTATAAATAATACTGATAATGCTCAAAAATTGACTATATCCTGCAAATTTCACTAGCATGCTTCATTCTAGATTCTTTTAAATCAAGGTTAGTTTATATGCCTACCCAATTTAAGGTTCCAAATTCTCAAGATGAATTAGTTGTAAATCAACCATTTATTCAATCAAATTTCTCACACCACTACGATTTACTATTCCATTCTATTACTCTAAACTTTCCATTTATAAAAATCAAGTTTCTATGAAGAATGTTACTAAAGTTAACAACACAACTTCTACAACAAAGAAGAGGAAAATTTATGAAAGAAGAAAATCTTTTACAGATGAATTCCTATACAAAATAAATAATATAGGAAAAGACAGCAAGGTTTGGTCTAAGCGGGATAATTTGGTACTTGTTAGATGGTGGATATATGAATATGTGGTTACTAAAGGATGAGTGAATGACTGTTACTTTTATGAATGTGTTAATATAGCTTATAATACTGATCCAGAATGCCAACTTAGATGAAGTTGTTAATGGATAGAAACCCAGTGGAATAAACTTTATAGAACGTGCTTTGTGTACAAGGGATATACAACTTAAATTGGACATATTACTGTAGGTGGTCAAACTCCAAATCATGGAGAAGATCTAATCAAACCTATAATGAACTGGTTGGGATAACTTTTTATGTTCACAAAGCTTACAAACATCTATCAAATTAAACTAAATGGGCTGATTTGTCAATACATGGGCTGAATTATGGAGACGAAATTTCAATAAAGGATATAGTTCAACTTCATTCTCTAACTCATGTACAGCCTTTACAGTATCTAAATCAATGTCTTTAGCTGCATTTCAAGAGGAATACATGAATTACGCTTATATCACACCATGACTGAGAGCAATTTGACAACAGAAGTTCAATTTGAGAGCTGAACGAAAAAAATAAACAACGCTACTTGAATCGAAATTCAAATATGTAACAACCAAGTTTTATTAGAGATGCTTGTGGAAGGGGACAGAAGATCAACAGTAGGATAAGGGACTGTGGAGATACATGTGTGCATGTGTGCAGGTGTGCACGTGCACACTTATTGTTTCTAGGCCTGAGGCAATTGAATGTTTTGAATATTTTTTCTTGTTGATGTATAATCGATCTGTTTGATAGTTGGGCCATTATGATGATTGTTGTAAAATCTGGGTCCATGAGTCCTGAGATTGCTTATAAATATAGGTTGACAGATTTGTATTGAAAGAGGAAATTTGATTGCAATAAACTCATTTTTTCATTTGTTCTGTTTGTATACTCCTAGTCTTCATCTTTTCAGTTTGTATTTCTTTTCAGTTCATACTCTTTCTTGCAGCTTGATACTTGGTTTAATCATTTACCTTGTTATCTTTTCAGTTTTAGTAGTTACTGTTCTTTCAATTCAGTGTATGCTTATATCATTTCTTTTTCTTGATTCTTATTCTTGCTTCAGTTTGGTTATTGCAAATTTACAACAGAGATTCTTGAATCTGCACTTTATATTTCATATCAATTCTTCATTTCAGTTGTTTACCATTCAGATTATCAATTCTGTAGACCTAACTTTTGATTTAGATTCGAAAATTTTTCCATTGTTAATACTTGCAAACAAAATTATTCAAACTTATTAGTAAGTAAAAGTCCCCATCTCCTTCGAGAACAATTTGCATATTCCCGATCCTACCTTCGAGTCACAGTGATTTTCTTGATTTTTTTGAGTCAAGAGCATAACTGTGCACGTGCACACAATTCATTTTATCATCTTCTTCCAATTGGATAACTTCATTCCAGATCTTCCCTCTCATTTGCCATGGCCAACCCTACAAATCAATCGGAGCCTTCCAATTTGGTATCAGAGCAAGCCACTGAGATGAACCCTAATTCTAACCCTCAGAACGATCCTAACAATCCCGAAATTAATGGCCAAGAAATACCCCGTAATCAAGAATCAGACCAACAGTGGCAGCTACAACACGAGCACAACAACAAAACTGATGCGCTTCTGAATAGTCTCATGCAAAAAATTGAAGGATTTGGTAATGTTTTGAATGCTTTTGCACGGAAACAACCTCGAGAGCAGACTTCAACTTCAATGCCGCCACCTCCTCCTCCATTTGCTACCCCACCTCTGATGAACAATAACACCGTACCCATCAATTCCAATTACATACCACCTGAATCATACCCAAACTATCATTATATTCCCCAACCCAGAAACATGGCTCCTCCAACCAGACTTCCAAGAAACCCCCATTTTCCTCCAAGAAATACTCAGCCTCCAATGAACCCTCCCCTACAACCACAAGAACCACCTCATCAACCAAGAAACTACTACCCCAATTATCCTACTACTGAATATCACCCACCGGCTTACCATCAACCCATTCTCACCATGAAATTAGATTTCCCTATATTCACTGGAGACGAGGTTGTTACTGATTGGTTGAGACAAGTGGAGCAGTACTTTCGATTCCATCATACTGATGTGAATCAATGGGTCGAGATTACTTCGTTTTCATTGAGGAAAGAGGCTTTACAGTGGTACCACTGGTATACTAATACAATAGAAAATTGGGAGTTATGGCCTGTGTTTAAAGAAGAAGTCTTGGTTAGATTTAATACAGAGGAAATGGAGCGACCATGTAACGACCCGCTATTTTGGACCATTCGCATCCACACATGTCGAACTTGAATGATTCAAAATACCGAATTGTTAATTATATTTGGCAAAACTGAGCATATACAGTAAATAAATAATCACAAATCACAGACACAGAGTAATAATTGCAGCGGAAACAAAAGATAGTAGTTCATGAAGCTACTATATACATATCAGAGTTAAATAAGGTACAAGAGATGTCTCGAATACAATAGTCAAATACAATATCAGAATACATCACTGGAATCAATTGGATATCTGAAAGCTGGATAGATAGCTGGATCTCCAAGCAAAGCTCCAACTCCAAAGGTGAGTCTCGAATACTGGTACACTCAGTCTGACCCGAGCGTAAAACAAAACACAAAACACTCGAGTCAGGATTAACATTCTTATATCAATAAATCCAACTCAAGTGAAATAGCAACTGAAATACAAGTAACTCAAAGGATGTTTGGAATAACCATACTTTAAGGATCCGTTAAACTATCTACTATGTAGTAGTGTACGATAAGTAGATAATGCCTATCAGTAATGTAAAATATCAAAATAGTGTTAAGGCGTTACCATTATCTCCCTTAACACATTTTATATAAGCGTTATAGTCTATACAGCACTGTAAACTCCACCGTAAACTAGCGGGATATCAGGGAGTACTCCATATGTATAACACAAAACAAATCGTAGTGGTCGCGTATATAGGGATACAAGTATGACAAGGCACATGAGGCAATACCCAAGGTAGTGAAACTACCATTTGCCTGATCCGAACTGGTGAGAACGCATCGCCGCAGCGATCGCAACACCGCGAAACAACACTCCCAAAATCAAGGGTGCACCAATCGACAACAAGTAATGAGTAGTTTTCGAAGAAGTGTGTTCGCTCGAGGTAGCTAACCCCCATTTGGCCCGGCACGGCTCCTGTTTTAGTCATTTCCAATTTGACACAAATGTCAAGGCTATCCATTATCGTTCTCTTTCTTCAGTCATCACGTACATCATCCAACCACTTCATTCTAGATCATACTCCGCGTATAGTTATTAAAGTGGTATTCGGTTTAGATAGTGAGTATGTCCCTAACCGATTCCGGTCTCTTTAATAACTTTCGTAATTATTACACCGATTGGTCGTTTAATAAATTTCAAAATCAAATCAATTACAATTTCAATTAGAATTTGTAAATCAACATTTCATTTGTCTTTCTAAAACAATTTCCATAATTTACGTTTCAAAACTTCCAAATTACCATTTCAAAATCTTATAATTCAATTTCAATCTTTATTTAAAACAATTCAAATATTGATTTAAATTCGTATATAAGTTTCATTCCGAAATCATTTAAATTAATTTAATTTAACATTCAAATCAATTTAAATCCATTGATCAATTTTATTCAATGTTCATTAAGTAAATTTATCCTTCAAAACAATTTCTATTTAACTTCCAATTTATTAAATCAATTATTTAAGTTCAACTCCACTATATCAAAACTTCAAATTGAATTAAATTAGATTCGTCAAATCAACTCTTTAAATTACAAATCTTACAATAATTTCAATAAATCACATTTTTATTTCTTGTTAAAGAAAATTCAATTTCACTTATTTATTTACTTAGTTACAATTTCAAAGCTCAATTAATAAAGAAACTAAATTTCACTTATTCAAGAAGTTCAATTTCACTTAATAAAGAATTCAATTTTATTTAATTTTTAAATAATTCAATCTTATTTAATTATTAAATAATTTCAAAACTTTAATTATTAACTAATTTCAAACTTAATTATTAATAATTCCAAATTTTAAAACAACGTTATTCCATCAACTACTATGTTAATATTTTGATTTAGATTATTAAATATTAACATTTCTTTTCATTAAAATTCAAATTCTAACTTCGTTTCAAAACCATATTATTTATTCAAATAAAATCTTCATTTTATTTTTAAATCAAATATTGACCAATCGGGTTTTATTTAATTTCTCTATCCTAAGTCAAGTTCATTTGGGTATTTATCATTTCAACCTGATTCCAATTCAATTCAAAATCAAAACATAGCAAAGGAAACTTGCATTGTGATAACTGGGATGGTGTCAAAGTAAATAAACAAGCAATAACAACAATCAATATCAATCCAATAATCAATTCAAATAATCCCGAAATAATCGTATTAATTTACATTTGTTGTTTATGCAAATTAATATAATTATTTCTAGAATCTACACTATCATTTCATGTAGATTAAAGATTATTACACTAATTATTCTATGCAATTCTACACTTGACATCAATTATTAAATTTCATACTTCATCAATTAATACAACATAAATTCAAATGGTTCAAATGTAATTAACCATTTTTCTACGTATCAATTAATTAAACATTTAAGGGGTCATATTGTACAAATTTAACTAATCAAATTCAACACATATGTCAATTCAAAATTTTAACTATCCTACGTCAATTTCAATTGCATAATATTTATCACTTTATACATTACAATTTACATCCAATATAAACAACAAACAATCAATCAATTATCAACCAAACGGGATTATCATCGTATAATTAACAGATAATGGTGTCAGATGTCATCGGTGAACTGATACAGATAATAACATATAAAACAGGTTAAATAACTAACAACAACATATTTCAATTGTCGTTTCAATTGAAATCAAATTTAATAAATAAAAGAACATTAATCGTGAGTGATTGCTCATCTTTTGAGGCTAGAGAGATGAATAGACAACGAAGTCGAGTCACGGATCGCAAGCACGACTTTCGAAATAAACTAGATTGGCACGAATCGTCAAGCAAAGCTGTTAAATAGGAATTGTCGAAATCAAATCAAAACATTCAACATAGCAACAATTACAAAACATGTCCTGCGTCAAAGTTTAACAATATAATTCTATGTGCTGCCGAGATCGAAATGGTCTGAAATTTGGTATGAATAAAGATCAAAACTTGTATTTCAAACTGCAAAAAAATCACTTGATTTGGACAAGAGACGAGAAAAGTTACGATGTCACGAACATAGACTCGGGCCATGTTGCGACTGTCAAATGTTCAGGTCTGAAAACCCCTCTGGGTCTGACTTTCAGGTAAGAAACAGAGGACTGATCCACCTCGTATGAAGCTAAAATTTTATATACAGAAAGTAAAAATTTTTATCTTTTAAACAAAAAGGGAATCACTGTATTCCGACGTAAGACAGAAAAGATACGATACGTCAAACATGAACTCAGGTCGTGTTTGCAGCAGTGTAAAATAATTTCAAGTACAAAAGAACAGCTGTCTGGGTCTAACTTCCAGATCCTCGACCACTAAACAAACGATGTCGGATTTTACTGAAATTTGACAGGCATAAACTAGGTAACTTCGAATTTTTTTAAAAAATAGAATCAACCCATTTCGATAAAACATGAGTGAGATATGATATCGTGAACATAAAGTCTAACTGCTGTTCAGAAAAAAAAATATACATGCAAACAAGTGCAAAATCAGTTTGGTTGTAACTTTCAGGTATAAAACAGAGGACCAAACGGCCTTGAATTGGACTGAAATTTTACATGCATAAACTAGAGAATCTCATCTTTCAGTTAAAAAAAGAATCGTTGAATTTCGATAGAAAATGAAAGAGATACGCTGCGTCAAACATGGACACTGGTCGTGTTTGTAACAGCGCGAATAATTCTAAGTTGTGAATTCAATATATAGCATAAATATAAAGTAACGTATACAACTTCATTTTAAAGACTTCAAATATGAATGTTTTAAAGCATATGTATGCTAACCTATTACAACAGTAAGCAAAAATTGAAAATATTAAAATATACACCTTCTTCAATATTACAAACGGGAGAACTACCCTTTGTTAAAATAGATACTAACATGTACGAAAAATATACATACTATCATATAAATATGATGCAACTTCTACTTATACTCACATGCAAAATTGATAACATACTTTAAAATATATATACACGCTACCACACTAGATGATATCTAAAATTTATTTCACAAAGCTTATATACTATAAACTGACTTATACTCTACATATTATAAACACATAAATCTCTCTGAAATAGTAAAAGCCCAGATAAAAGTAGATTATACATAACAAAATATATGCACAGACTATAATAAAATAAAGTATGCTTACGCTTACATGTTAAACTATGCAGCCTCAAGCTAGCACGATTTATACTCAGTAAAACAATGAAATATGAGATTGCAACCCTTGTATATATAATAAACGCAAAATATTTACATACCAGCTTAAAAAAAAGCCACTAGTACTGTTGTTCGGCCGATTAAGAATGGCGAACCGACATCGAGCTAGGAGGTTCAGCACGAAGCGGAAGGCTGGAGATGCTTGGACGGCTGTTTATAAAGCACTGGTAGGGCCTGACTTCAGTTTGGGGTGTGGAGGGCGAGCTACAGCTCTCTGCAGTGTCAGGGCGGAGGCATTGGGTTGTTAGTGTCAGGCTAGAGATGTACGGGTCGAGCTAGGCTGGGTGAGTTTGGGCATGAAGCACGGAAGGAGGCTGCATGCTTGGAGGAGGGTTAGGATGTGGCGGTGATCAGTGGGCTTGGGAGGTTGCGTGTGAGGCTAGCTGAGTGGATCGAGTTTGTTTCGGAAGTGGTTGTGGAGGTGGTGGTGGGGCGCAACAAGGTGGAGTGTCGGAGCTGCGTGCGTTCGGTGTTGAAAAGAGTGGAGGTCCACATAAGTGGGGAATGGAAGAAAAAAGGAGTTGAGGTGGAATATAAGGGAAGGGAGGCTTAGAAATTGGAAGAGAAGTGAAAGGCTACAATGTAAATGACAGAGAGAGAATAATAATGGAACGGACAGAGATAGTGTGAGGCCCCAAAAATTTTGAATTGTAAAAATAAAAATTTAACTTTAGGAAAACAAAACGCATGAATTCAAGGAAAATAATAGTGGCAAGAGGCTATTGGTAATATTATGGTGGATAATGAACGGTAATATAACCAAAGCCCGAATTTCAGAACCGATATTGAAATCGTTCCATAGATTTCGCCGTCCTTCGGATGTCGAAACAGACAAACGGATATACCACGGAGATCATCACGACGAGACGATCAAAATGGTATACAGATATCAGTGGTACGATTGAATTTATAAAATTCGAATTTTTCTACTAGCGGAAAATGCAAGAAAAACGTAGAAAAATAAGATCGACGGAGCCAAAGAAGTCCGAATTTGGAAAAACGAAAAATGATGTTTGCTCAGAAGATGATTTAGAATTTTTCTATGTAAAAATATTTAGGTTCTCAAAACATTTTATTTTCATCGCTTTTTAACTGATTAAGTGAATTCACGCGCGAAATAAACTTTCATATTTTCGGACGAAAATTTACCAGTTGCTATGTTTAACTAGACGCATTCCAAATGTCAAATTTATATTTTAAAATTTTATCGTTTAAAATTTCACAAAATTTAAACTAATTACGATATTAAAACAGTTAAAATTTACTGGTCGTTACAGACCATATGAGACCTTATCCAAACTAAAATAGTACACCACTGTCAGAGCTTACTTGAGTAGATTTGAGCAGTTGCAGGCTTTGATTGACACACTACCCTCTAAATTCTTGCTAGACCGTTTCATTGGTGGATTGAAAGAAGAGATTCGATATGATGTGTTGACTTCCAGACCCCATGATTTTAGAGAAGCTGTATCTTTGGCAAAGATGTTTGAATGTAAATATATGCAAGTAAAGAAAAGCTCCAAAAACAGTAACCCCCCATTGTCAAAAACAGTAAGCCCGAATTTCAGAACCGATATTGAAATCGTTCCATAGATTTCGCCGTCCTTCGGATGTCGAAACAGACAAACGGATATACCACGGAGATCATCACGACGAGACGATCAAAATGGTATACAGATATCAGTGGTACGATTGAATTTATAAAATTCGAATTTTTCTACTAGCGGAAAATGCAAGAAAAACGTAGAAAAATAAGATCGACGGAGCCAAAGAAGTCCGAATTTGGAAAAACGAAAAATGATGTTTGCTCAGAAGATGATTTAGAATTTTTCTATGTAAAAATATTTAGGTTCTCAAAACATTTTATTTTCATCGCTTTTTAACTGATTAAGTGAATTCACGCGCGAAATAAACTTTCATATTTTCGGACGAAAATTTACCAGTTGCTATGTTTAACTAGACGCATTCCAAATGTCAAATTTATATTTTAAAATTTTATCGTTTAAAATTTCACAAAATTTAAACTAATTACGATATTAAAACAGTTAAAATTTACTGGTCGTTACAGACCATATGAGACCTTATCCAAACTAAAATAGTACACCACTGTCAGAGCTTACTTGAGTAGATTTGAGCAGTTGCAGGCTTTGATTGACACACTACCCTCTAAATTCTTGCTAGACCGTTTCATTGGTGGATTGAAAGAAGAGATTCGATATGATGTGTTGACTTCCAGACCCCATGATTTTAGAGAAGCTGTATCTTTGGCAAAGATGTTTGAATGTAAATATATGCAAGTAAAGAAAAGCTCCAAAAACAGTAACCCCCCATTGTCAAAAACTACCCAGACTGCTTCTACTCAATCCATTAAACCTATTTCAGATCACTAACCTACTTCAAATCCTAAAGAAAGCAATACCCCCTTAGAAAACTCAGCTCGCACCAAAGGCCTGACCCCTGCTGAAATTGTTGATATGAGGAGGCAAGGACTATGTTATGGTTATAAACAGAAGTGGCATAAAGACCATAAATGTCCTACTCCTCGAGTGTATGTGTTAGAGGGAGTGATGACACTCAAAGATGAGGAAGCAAACAATAGTGTAACAGAAGAGATTGATGAGGTAGAGGAAGAAACTGCAGTGGAAGAGGCTCTTTCTATAACACTTCAAGCAATGTGTGGCATTCCAGCATTATCCACTATCAAGGTTCAAGGAGTTATTAATAAGAAACCAGTGCAAATTTTAATTGCGGGGTCAACACACAGCTTCATCAATGAGGAATTAGCAAGGAAACTCAAACTAAAAATTGATGAGTCCAAAGTATATGAGGTGACAGTAGCTAATGGAGAGAAGTTGAATGGATCAGGGGTTTGTAAAGATGTATTGTTGAAATGCCAAGGGTGTAAGATGCCAGTTGAATTGCTTCTTTTGCCTTTAGAGGGCTGTCAAATAGTGCTTGGTGCTCAGTGGATGAGGGGTCTAGGTGAAGTTACTTTGAATTTGGAACACTTGCAGGTGAAGTTTCAGTATAATAACAAACTATACATATGGCAAGGCCTCAAACCAGATGATGTAAAAATGATTGATAGAAAGACTATGGATAAGGAGAGTTCCCATGCCCAAACCACCATGTTATTATGCCTTCACATGTTACCTACCCATGAACCTGACCCCAATCTTTCCCCTGCCATTGTTGAACTTCTCCACAAATTTCCTATGATTACCACTGATAAACCACCTTTCCCACCTCAAAGAACCCATGATCACAAAATTCCACTTCAGCCTAACACCAAACCCATTTGTATGAAGCCATACAGACACTCATATCACTTGAAAAATGAACTGGAGAAAATTATAGAGGACATGTTGGATACTGTACTTATCAGACCTAACACTAGTTCTTACTCGTCCCCAGTTGTGATGGTTAAAAAGAAAGATGGTACTTGGAGGCTATGTATTGATTACATAAGCTTGAATTCACATACTCTCAAAGACAAATTTCCTATTCCCTTGATTAATGACCTCTTTGACGAACTACAGGGCTCTAGCTGGTTTTCCAAGCTTGATTTGAGATCAGGCTATCATCAGATATGCATGGATGATTCAGATATTCACAAGACAGCCTTCAGAACACATCATGGCCATTATGAATTTCTGGTGATGCCTTTTGGTTTAGTTAATGCTCCTTCTACGTTTCAATCTCTGATGAATGATATTTTTAAATCATATTTGAAGAAGTTTATACTAGTGTTTTTTGATGATATATTAGTATATAGCAAAACATGGTTTGATCATCTGCAACATCTTGAACAAACTTTCCAAGTCTTGCAGAAAAATAAATTAGTAGTAAGCTATCCAAGTGTTGTTTTGATAAAGACACTCTAGAGTATTTGGGGCATGTGATTTCTTCACAAGGCTTAGTTGTTGACCCTACGAAAATTCAAGCTATATTAGATTGGCCCTTACCTCAAACATTAAAAGCACTGAGAGGATTTCTAGGACTCAGTGGATATTATAGGAAATTTATAAAAAAACTATGGGATAATAGCCAAGCCTATGACAGAGATGTTGAAAAAAAATTCATTTAAGTGGGATGAAGCATCAAAACAATCCTTTGAACAGTTGAAGCAGAGTCTGATTAATCCACCTATCCTAGCTATGCCTAATTTTAACCTACCATTTGTATTGGAATGTGATGCTAGTGGGTATGGGGTGGGTGCTGTGTTGTCTCAAAAGAACAGACCTATTGCATACTTGAGTAAAGCTTTGCATGGAAGGAACTTATCTTTACCCACTTATGAAAGGGAGTTGCTAGCTATTATTATAGCCACAAAAAAATGGAGTCAGTATTTGTTAGGAAGGCAATTTGTAATCAAGACAGATCATCATAGCCTTAAATATCTATTGACACAAAAGCTACACACTGGGTTGCAACACAAATGGCTAGCCAAGTTACGTGGCTTTGATTACATAGTGGAATACCGTAGTGGAAAGGAGAATATAGTGATGCTTTGTCTAGAAGAGATGAAATAGATGAGGAGCATGGTCATAACAGTGAGCTACACTTGCAGGCTATAACCACAGTATAGGCTACTTGGTTTCAGGAGATTAAAAAGACTTTGCATTCTTCAACATGGTACAAGCAACAGTTGCTACAGCTACAAAATCAGACCCCACCTAACATTAAATATAAGGTAGTGGATGAAGTCATATTTCACAAAGGCAAATTGTTGATAGATCATAACATAAAGGAATTGCTATTACCACTGATAAAAGATCATCATTCATCTCCTCTGGGTGGACACTCTGGCATCAAGGCTACCTTTAAAAAAATTAAACAAGTTTTTTATTGGAAAAAAATGAAAAGAGATGTTGAAGCCTTTGTTAAGACTTGTGATGAGTGTCAGAGAAACAAGGAAGAAAATATACTAATTCCTGGTCTTCTGCAGCCTTTTCCTATTCCAGAAAGAATTTGGGTTGACATATCCATGGATTTTATCACTTGCTTGCCAAAGAGTTACAGGTACACAGTTATATTTGTAGTGGTTGATAGGTCGAGTAAGTATGCACATTTTTTTCGCCTGAGTCACCCCTTCACAGCCAAGGAAGTAGCCACTGTTTTCTTTGATGGTGTCTTCAAATTGCATGGCTTACCTATGTCTATAGTGAGTGATAGAAATGCTATTTTTACAAGCAAGTTTTGGCAGGAATTGTTTAAGTTGCAAGGTTGCACATTGAAGTTAAGCACTGCCTATCACCCACAAAGTGATGGCCAAACCGAAGTGGTGAACAAAATTCTAGAATGTTATTTGAGGTGCTTTATTTGTCACAAGCCATAGGAGTGGGTTAAGTGGCTGTCGGTAGCGGAGTATTGGTACAATACTACGTGGAAGAATCCCACTAATACAACACCATACAAAGCAGTGTATGGTGTGGATCCCCCAAATTTATTGTCATACGTGCCTAACACAACCAAAGTGGAGCAAGTAGAGGAAGCATTGTACTCAAGAGACATCATCATAGAGTTCTTGAAGGACAGTATTAAACTTGCGCAGAGTAGGATGAAGAGATATGCAGACAGAAGAAGAACAAATAGGGAGTTTAATCAAGGGGACTGGGTGTACTTAAAGCTCCAGCCATATAAACAAATCACTGCGAGAATTCAGAAAACTCACAAGTTGTCTCCAAGGTACTATAGTCCATATATGATACTTGAAAGAATTGGACAAGTTGCATACAAGTTGCAGATGCCAGCTGAAGCAAAGATACATCCAGTGTTTCATGTTTCTCAACTGAAGAAAAGACTGGGAAATGATATTGTAATACAAGAGATTATGCCTAGCTTTACTGAAGAGATTGTGGAACAACCAGAAGCTATTCTTGATAAGAAGAATGATTCCTCGAAACAATGATGCAGTGGTGCAAAATTCTAGTGAAATGGAAAGATAAACCAGTGGAAGAATCAACATGGGAAGATTATTGGCCAACTATTCGAAGGTTTCCCACCTTGGACCTTGGGACAAGATCCATTCTTGAAGGGGAAAGGAGATATAACAACCAAGTTTTATTAGAGATGCTTGTGGAAGGGGACAGAAGATCAACAGCAGGATAAGGGACTGTGGAGATACATGTGTGCAGGTGTGCACGTGCACACTTATTGTTTCTAGGCCTGAGGCAATTGAATGTTTTGAATATTTTTTCTTGTTGATGTATAATCGATCTGTTTGATAGTTGGGCCATTATGATGATTGTTGTAAAATCTGGGTCCATGAGTCCTGAGATTGCTTATAAATATAGGTTGACAGATTTGTATTGAAAAGAGGAAATTTGATTGCAATAAACTCATTTTTTCATTTGTTCTGTTTGTATACTCCTAGTCTTCATCTTTTCAGTTTGTATTTCTTTTCAGTTCATACTCTTTCTTGCAGCTTGATACTTAGTTTAATCATTTACCTTGTTATCTTTTCAGTTTTAGTAGTTACTGTTCTTTCAATTTAGTGTATGCTTATATCATTTCTTTTTCTTGATTCTTATTCTTGCTTCAGTTTGGTTATTGCAAATTTACAACAGAGATTCTTGAATCTGCACTTTATATTTCATATCAATTCTTCATTTCAGTTGTTTACCATTCAGATTATCAATTCTGTAGACCTAACTTTTGATTTAGATTCGAGAAATTTTCCATTGTTAATACTTGCAAACAAAATTATTCAAACTTATTAGTAAATAAAAGTCCCCATCTCCTTCGAGAACAATTTGCATATTCCCGATCCTACCTTCGAATCACAGTGATTTTCTTGATTTTTTTTGAGTCAAGAGCATAACTGTGCACGTGCACACAATTCATTTTATCATCTTCTTCCAATTGGATAACTTCATTCCAGATCTTCCCTCTCATTTGCCATGGCCAACCCTACAAATCAATCGGAGCCTTCCAAAATAGCAATTAGCGAAAATCCAAGCGCAATATAAGATAATAAAACAAAGAAAAATACCTAAATGCGGCGGAGCATTGCCAGGCAGAGTGTTGCCAATATGAGGTTGAGGCGAAGCATCGCCAGTACGAGGTGGAGGTGGAGCGTCGCCAATACGAGGCGGAGCAAGGATGTGGCGGAGGCAGAGCAAGCGATAACCCTAAAACGCGAAAGAGGAACAATGAAAAGGCGAAACATCGAAGCGTTAGTAGTGAGATCAGTAAAAGTAAAAGATAAAATTACAATTTCATCCACTTTAGTTTAGTCCATTTACGAATGTATTGTAGTTCTTGACGGTAATAACTGTTGGAATTTGTTTCTAACGAAAATAACCGTTGGTAGCTTGTAACAGTTTTAACCGTGATGAATCGAAAATAAAAAAGTGTTACAAAATGGCTTTTTGGTGTTGTGAAAGGACATATTCAATTGAAATCTCTCCTATATATTTTGTAAGTTAGGTAATTGAAATGGAATGGTATTTAAACCCTAATCCGGAAATTTGAAAATCAGTCCCTAAATTTTTTTTAAAGTAGAATATTGATAAGCTTGTAAGATTTATTCCAGATTTATGATAATTAGGTTGTAAATTATTATTATTGATTTAGGTTGCCCTAATTTGACTTAGAATGGGAATTTTTATGTTTTAATTTATTAGGAGTGTTGTGGGTATAATTTAGTTATATCTATTTTCATGTAATTTCCATAAATTATCTAATTCCACAACTATGTAAAAAAAGTGCGCTGTTTGAAATAATAAGGAATATACCAAAAAGAAAAGAAATGTGTAAAGTATGGATGTTCTCCTCTGTAGTTTGCACTATATATTTCAATATAAAAAAAGAGATAATTCCTTGTAATTTCAAACGAAGCAAAAGTCTCACTTTTGGGAAATTTATGGAAAGTGATAATGGTAATCTTTTTTAGAAAGGATAACTCTAATATATTAAAATATGGAAATAAATGTTCTTTACAGATTGTACATGTAAGTATATATTCTAAAATTCCTAAGTGTAGGAATTGATGAGTTAGAAATAGGAATGCGCACACACACACATATATAATCATACCTACCGATTATATATATATATAAAGCATAGTAAATAAATATACGACAATATTCGTACTAGCTATAATTAGGACAACTAGTTATTGATAGTGTAGTAAATCATAGGACTAAGAGGGTGAAATGGAAAAGGGTAGTTACTCCAAAATTTGGAATGATGATTGCAAAATTAGTAAGGCAATAAATGTGCAGTTAATAGGAAGTTACATAAATTAAATAGGGAAATAAATGCATTTAATAGGACTGATTAAAGAATTTAATATGGAATTTGTGGGGAAATTAAATAAGCAAAATAGGTTAAATTAGAATGAATAAATAAATGTCATTAGTGATTCTCCAATTTGAATAATAATAACTGTTTATTATAGACAATTGATATTTATGGTCGTAGTAGGGAAATTAGAATATACGTAATAAGCGTATAAGATAGGAATAGGTTCGCAGTGAACAAGTGAGTTAAATTCTAGGAGGCAATATAATAATTTTCATAGTAGGAAATTATATAACCTCAATAATATGTTTAGGATGAGCATGGATTAGTGGGCCTAGCCTAATATTTTGGTCTAGGATAATGGGTTTGGTTTAATAGGTTGGAATGCGAGGTCAGTAGAGTTACACAATAGAAGTTTTCCCTTCACCTAGATGCTACTGGCAGTTTTGTAAACTTAATAATAATGGGACATCTCCAACCATAGGACCCATGGGGAAGGGATATGCGTTTGCATATAGGTGTGGAAAAATATACCAAGTGTTCGTCTTGGATTTGAAGTATTAAATAGCTCAGTACCTTTAGGGATGTCAAGAGGTTTACTTCAGGGTGGAAGATATTAAATGATCGTTGGGTATGCCTCCTCCCTATATAAGAAGTCTGAGGTAACCTATGATGGTACCTAATAGGAAAATGAGGTCTGCTTTATTTCTAACAAGAGATATTAAGTAATTAGGATGGGTATTTTCCTTGACTTACATTAGGTTAGTCTAAATGGGATTTTAGATGTGGGAGATTGGTAGGCTATGTCTGTGTTGTTGTTGGATCGGTATTTAGTAGTAGAGCCAATATAGAGACTTTGACCGCCAACGGTCCCGAGCGATCGTTAGCAAAGACGGGTTATGCCCTGATGGCTTTTGCTTCCTACTAGTGTAGAATCCATATGGGGTACGCAAAGGCCTCAAAGTTTTATTTATTGTTTGTTTATCAGAGGTGGGCTAGTTAACCCTTCGATGAGTATTTGAGATGCATTAGTAATACAACAAATTGAATTATAAAGTCATATCTAGGAGTTATTGGTCCTTATAGTTAGGGATGATTGACTAGCGATTACGGTACAGAGGGCTTGCTTCGAGATTGAGGTATTAAATAGCCGTTGGGTCTGCCTCCTCCATATTTAAGAAGTATTAAGTAGCTGGAATTTATTTTTCGACAGTGAACGCTTTTATATATATACATACATATACATATAATATATATATATATATAGTTATACCTTGAAGAAGGTTGGACCTATCGTACACATATGTGGAATCAAACGGATAAGCCATGAATAATTGATATAACTCATAAATAGAAATCAATAGGTATAAATTAGTGTTAGGGATAAATTATGCAATTTACCAGTCGCCGGAACATTATTCTGACCCCTTGCTCATTATAATCGATGTGATGGATTTAGAGGGACAAGCTACTGGTGCAAGACCAGAACATTAGATGAAGAAGTCTCCTCAGTCATGCTTAGCATTGGCAAGGAAATTAGATACTAAAAGAATAATATTGATTCCAAGGTAGTGTCCTTAGTCAGTATATATGTTCTATTGTATTTTACTATTCTGTCGTGAGTTCGTTCTTTGATATACTTATGTTTATTACAGGTTACAAAAATCAGCGATCTGTACTCTAATGGACTTGGTTTTCGATTTAGTCGAAATTCGATCCCATTAAGGTGCGGGTTGTTTCATTTGGTATCAGAGCTTAGGTTAGTCAATCATAGAATTAGGATATGCTGAGAGAACATATTTGTATTTTTACCAATAATTTTATATACATTATATGCCAAACTCTATGAATTCCACTATAGAAGTTGTTGCGACCATATTCTGAAAAGATGGATGAGGCAACTATGAGTTGTAATAGCAAATAGAATTAAATTTATACACCTACCCCAATTACCCCATGGAGTGTACGCTGCACTGAAAGGCATTGACCAAGAAGAGCATGAGCACGATATACACAAAGGCCTCGAAAACTGGATGGTACTTGACTCTTGTTGGCCTTAGGCTGCCTTATGATAGTGGATTTCAATGGATTGCCGATTAAATACGTATATTTCATCCAGACAAATGGAAAATAAAGAATCTATATGTTGTAACCATGTGAAAGTAAGATGTGGAAAAGGATTGAGCAAGTTCCCGCAAGAAGGTGTGCTTTAACTGCCACAAGATGATAGCTGGATTTTGATATATTCTTAATGAAGATGAGTTAAGAATGGATAAAAAAGAAGGGAGGTCCAAAAGAAATAATAACTAAAGTCCATTCTTAAGTCCAACTTCATGTGAAAGAATTTGATAAAAAGGATTGTGAAAATTCTTTGAAACTTTTGAATTTTTTTAAAACGATTTATTTTAATAAATGGTCCCTATCAATTGAAAGTTGTTGTTTTGAAAAAGCAAAAAAAATTTGAAAATTTTAAATTAAGGAACTGTTTAGAGATTCCTAGTGAAGTTTAAAATTGGTTAGGTCAAAAAATTCAATCTAGAGGTTTTTGGTAAATGGGTTTTTCGTTTTTGAAATGAACGAAAAAGAGAGTGTATGTTTAGCTCGATGATTTTCCCTATTTTTGTAAATTTAGAAGTTCCTTTTTAAAATTCTTTCTAAGGGTGAACAAATGGAAATGATACTTGATTGAAATGAGGTAAAAAGAATAGAAGGGTAATAGTGCTCGACAGTGAAGATTTGAAGAATAATCCCATACAAGGAAAATATGGAGAAAAACAACTGAAATAGATTTATACATATCTCTTTTCACGCTAATAAAGGAAATCTCAATGGCTAAAGTAAAAGGTGAATGTATTACAATAAGTCAATGAGGAAAATAACAAAAGAAGAAAAGATCTATGTTAGTAGAAGCCATTTAGGTAGGAGAAATATAGATAGTAGCAAAATTAGGAAATTTAAATAGGAACAACATTAGGAATTTATATTAGAATAGTTAGTAATCTATTTAAGAACAATATAAGGAATGTAAGGCACATCGTAGGAAAAATGGGTAATACATATGTGCCATATTTGCGCATACCTTTTAGAAGTCTCCCTCATAGGCTATTGGAATCTCTGTTAAAGTTGAAAGCGGAAACATGATAGTAGTAGGAAAATAATAGGATAGAACTTATCCTTGTCTACTCTAGTGTTCATTGATTAAAGTTATAGAAGATGTTTTTGGAAAATGGTTTGGTATGGAAATTGAGCTTTTGAATGCAAATAAATGTTTTGAGTTAAAAATCCTACTTTTAAAGAGGTAAGTCTTTGTTGTAGAAAGTCCTTAAAATGGAAGAGATGATTAGAATTGGGAAAATTTTCATGGCTCCTTTTGAAAACCAAGCAATTTTTGGATTTAATTAAAAGGTTTCTAAGTTATGTTTTCAAAGATAAAAGTTTTGGAGTAAGTACTTCATGGCTGTGAAGTTTTAATTTTATAAAGAGTGGTGAAAACCAAACCAATTTTTAATATGGAGTAGATAAGAATGATTGCCTAGGTAAGACGGGGTAAAGGCTAAAGCTATGAATAAAATATCTACGAATGCTCATAGGATAGAAACAAGGAATCCTCGTTAAATATAAGGAATATTGGTATGACGGTAGGAGTGTTTGATACATATGTGAAAGTCATAAGAAGAACCCTCAAAGGAATGAGAAATGGTATCAAATTACACTTTTGCGAGTCCTACGGTATACTTGCATGAAAGATTAAGGAAAAAAGAAGTAAATACCAAAGTTTGAGAATATTATCAAGATATTTTGATTAAAAGAAGATAGTATTATGAGTAGAGAAGATGATAATGAGAGGGCAAACACATATAAAGGCCATGGGTTGACTCAAGGCTAAAGAAAACAAAATAGGTGGTAGAAAAGTTATTCCACTAAGTCAGTTTTCCGATGAGTTATTTTAAATGTGCATAATTTATATTTCTGTCCCACTACAGTGTGAGAATGCACAGTTTATTCTATAATCATTTGTAATAATTGAAGTAGTGGACAGACTTATTTATTAGGAGCCAATGGGGTAAGTTAAAACATATGGGTTATAGTAGAATGGCAGACTAGAAATGTCCATCTTAATGGAGTAAGAAGTGATATGGCCACAACATTATTAACACCAGTTGATGTTGAAGGGTTGCTTCCAGCAATTGTTTCTTTTAGGTTATTTGGGTTGTAATTGTTAGTTATCTCCCTTCGGATATTGAAAAAGCATACGATATGATATGATATATGTTTCTATTTTATTACTATATTTGATTTTTTGGATGGGCTCTGACCGCTCTATATATATATGTATATATATATATTATATGGAAACAGTATAAATAAGAAAATCTCATAAGGATACTTAACTAGCAATAAGTGTAATGAAAGTTGGAAGTTTATAAAATAGGAAATTAAATTAGCAACTAGAAATAAAGAATGCTTTAATCCCAAAATCCTAAGAATTTTGAAAAACTAAATTTTAGCAAGCGAAGGATAGGAAAAGGTTGTTGCCATATCACGGGTCACTACCCTTATGCCTTAAAAGCTAAAATTTATAAATATCTTATGTGTTGTTTGTTGCTTTGAAGTAAGAGGAAAGGTTTTCCAAATCTAAGATTAACTACATAATGCTAGGAATTTTTACGATAATTAATTAATAAATAAATGATAACGACGAAAAATGAAATTTTCACAAACGTCAGAATTTTTCCATGAAACTTGCACTATTGGGTTCATGGCGATTTACCGATCAATTTTCATATATAAAGTTTTTCGATCGGAGTTCAATAGAAAAAGTTATTAACACTTAAAATTTTAGAATCGGAAATAATTATATATGTACTAAAGAAATCAAATAATAATTAACTAACGTTGATTACAAATAGTTAAATTTAATGGTTGCTTAGACGTTAAGAAAGTGTTAACAGGAAACAAATTATAACAATCGGTCAAAGTATAAAACTAACTGACTCAACATAGAAATAGAATTCACCGTAAAACAATAGGAACGTTCAACCCAAGATGTTCCCAGGTCGATCGGTAGGGTCGACCGAAGGGCTTGGGCGGTCGACCGTTGCCAGTGTTGAATCAATGGTAAACAAAGGCCTAAATGGTCCAGATTAAAATAGTTTAATCGAATGACTTGTATTGATTTGAACCTCTATAAATATAGACCTAGACCGTCACTTCCAAACTCATATTTCTAATGGATATGGAGCTTTGCCACTTTCTCTTCTCCGTAAATTTCTAAATTCTTAAATTAGTTCTAGTTATACATATACATACAATTAGAGAATTGTAGAAGATGATAGAGAAGAGGAATAGAGTCAAATCAAATTGTCAAAGCCGAGGTAAACTGTAAATCTAGATCTTAAATACGAATCAAATCCAAATCTCTTTTCTAATCTAGATTTCTAATATACATGTATATGTTTGCGGTATATGTATCCAAATAGGGAGAAAAAGGGAGTCAAGTGGAATAATAGGGATTGGATCCGCAGATTTGGAATGCTAAAAAGGTGAGTGAGAATATTATATGCTTTTGTATAATATTAGATTTATATCATTGTAGATCTAATCCTAAATGCCTGAAATGTTAAATTGGAGTTATAGGTTAAATCTATATACATGAAATGAAATTGATAACCCTGTCTACATATTCTGCATTTTTTAACTTAATATTTATATATGTTATATGAATGCAAACTAGGAAAATGTTTAGGATATTAGCAGCCCTTAAATTTATTATTGAAAATAGTAAACCATGAATATTTGTTTGATGTAATAATTCCAAATTTATATTTAAATGGACAATAAGTGTGTAAAATAAGAAATCACGGTAAGATTTTATGAGTTTAAGTGGTATTTTAATTCATTGGAATTTAGGATATTGCAATGTGAATTTCTATACATTATCAATTCTAAAGTAAATAAAGGTTCATTGTTTGAAATGACAAGAATGCACCTAAAAAGAAAGAGATGTATAAAGTATGAATATTTACCATATTTTGTACTGTTTATTTCTATAACTACGAAAAGATAATACCTTATAATTCCAAACAGTATAAAAACTTTCCTTTTGAATAGGATATACAAAATTTACAGTGTTAACATTTCTTGGTAGAGATGTAGTTCTAATGCATTAAAATGCAGAAAATCCCAAAGTGTTAAATAAAGAGATATAAATGTGATAAGAACAATCTAAATGAAAAGATGTGCGATGCCAATAAAGGTAGGAATTAAATTTAAAAAAAATGTAAGCGTAGGCAAGAAAAAAAAGGGTAAAAGTAGAATAGAAATAGAAAATGGTAAAAAAGGTAAAGGGATAGAAAAGACATTATAAATCTTTTAAAAAGAAAGCAGCCAATAACCTTAAAGTAAGCAAGACATAAACGCATAATGAAGTAAGGACTTATGGTCTATAGTAAATTGTAGAGGAAAAATGATTAAGGAAAGATAAGAGTGTGTGTGTGTGTTATATACGTAGCCTCAAGTATGCATATATGACAGGTGTGAACTATTTAAGTTAATAAACGATTGTATGAATAGAATGACATTAGTCATTAGTATGGATTAGAATGCAAAGCCAGTAGTGTTACACAATAGAAGTCTGCCCACCGCAAGGTGCTACCAGTAGTTGTGTGTACATTATACTAATGTGAGAAATATCCAACCATAGGACCCATGGAGAGTATACACTTATGTATAGATGAAGGAATACCCTAGTAGATATAGGTGTCTGCTTCAATAATTGGAAAGGGAGTATTGCCTTGATATCAGTAAGCAATCTAAATCGGATGATGAGTGAAGAACGATACTATGTCGGCATGTGTTGGTACCAAATAAAGGAGTAGGGTTGTACATAGGTCGAGAATGTCATCAGTCCTTAGCGGTTAATGAGAAAGAAAGGGGTTACACCTAACGGGTTACACTGCCCACTTGTGTATGGACCAGGTTGGGTCATGCATCGCCATGTTGTTTGCTAATTTGTTTGTTAGGAGGCTGTAAAAACCCATATGTTTGAGTCTTCGAATTTGAATTTAAATTATAATAAAATCTATATTTCAAATTTAGACTTGATTTTTAATAATGTATTTTAATTTAATTTATAGGATTTTTCCATAATTTTTAATTTGTAAAATAATTAAATTTTCGTTTGACGCTTTTTGCGGCAAACGTCGGTACTTTTGAAACTTCATAGAATAAGTTAATTTGTCTATATTATTATTGTTTTGAGATCACATCATATTTCTACATGTGATCGTATTTTATTTTCTGTCATTCGCCGCTCGTACGCAAACAGAATATTGTGTAGCGAGGTACCCCAAACTTTTCAACATTTAAATTTTCAAAACAAAGATTTAGCAAACACAATCTTCTTAATATCTTTTCATTATCGTTTGCATGTGATCTTTGGTTGCTTGCATTTAATTGTTGTCCTTCTTGTCTACACACAACACACTAGTGAGGGAACACATATAAACTTTTCCTATTTATATACTTGAATACATTCACGCAAGGGGTGAGAAAACAGTAAGACGCAATCTTCATTTTATTTTATTTTATTTCTTTCACTGCAAATGCAAAAATGGACATTCTATATATTTCATCTCTAGAAATTTCAATATGAACGTAGCTACCTTTCCATTTTCAATTCGTATATAACCAAACAACTCATCTCAAATATATTCTCTATTCATGAAAAAATTATGTTATATGCTTCTATACTTCACACTACAACCAACCATACTCTGGCCATCAATGAACAAGCAAAGAAGCATAGGGGAGATGTAGATTTTATGATGTAAATACTAGAGTTGTAGCTTACATATGTATTCATGCATACGTGTGTACTACCGGGGTTTGCACATGCGTGGACCTGGGATATAGTAGGGGATGCACGAAGGTGTTAAAGGTGCTTAGGGTGTTGTAGCTTGGGCGGTGATGTGAGGTGCTGGCAGAGCGTAGAGGTGTACGAGTGGGAGAGTGCATGCGCATAAGTGAGGTGGCTTTGTGTAGTGTGCTGCTTGGTGAGTGGTGATGTGTTTGAAGATGGGAAGGTGATGGTTTGAAGTGTGGAAGAATGAAATAGGGAGGGCATGCGTGAGGCAGTAGCGCATGGAGATGGGGAAGGAGGTGTTGTGTGGGCACATGCATGCATGGAAATGTGTATGGAAGAACTATTGCAGGCATTTCAAGGTGAAAGTGGAAGAAGAGGAAGATGGGCTTCGGCCATTTGCAAGTGATAAATTCTTGTTTGAAATATAAATTTAATTATATGATTATGCTCAATTCCTTGAAATGCCATAACGTGCTCGTTTAAAATCCGGTTAACACACGGATTTTTGCGTTGTACTCGTATAGACAAGTGCAACGTTTTAGTGTAACCTGTGGGTAGCTTTGGACATGTAAGAATTTATGACATATTTAAATGGACCGGGTTTAAATCACGTAATTTAATTTGAATAACACCGTTTAAATTTATATACCTTAAATATTGATGTTTATTTGGCCAAATAAATTACTGTTGAGTTAAATTGGATTGAATATGGTAATTGGACATTTGTTTAGCGGAACATAACACCATTCTGCTAATTAGATTAATTTGAATTTTATTAGCAGAATAAATCGCCGTTCTGCTATTTTATAAATTTGGACATTTGATTACATGTCGTTAATTGATATGCCACTTGGAATATGTTATACGTTAAACCATAATGGTTAAGTATTGAATTTATTTACATAGTCGTTGATTATGTAAATATCAGTTATTAACTTGGAAAGTTAAATTGAATAATATTGTAGCTTGTTTAAGTACCATTGTGATCGTTAAGCCTCTCTCAAAATTGAAAGGCTAGTTATGTATTTGAAAGTTATTTTGAGAATAATAATTATATATTATAAGGTTTTAGAGATAATTATTATTTAGTAATGAGATTTTAAAAGTAATAATTATTTATTGATAATGTTTTAAAGATGATTAATAATTGTTTTAAATAATATTTTAAAGTTAATTATTATATTAATATGATCCTTATAGGTTTTTCTTAAAGTTATTCAAGAATATTTAATTATTATTTTAAAAGTTATTTAATTATTGTTTTAAAATGTTTTAATTTAATTATTTATTTAAAATGATTTAACTATACTTTAATTTTTAATTAAAGTTAATTAATTATATTGATTTAAGTTATTTAATGATATTTATAGGTTAATTAATTATCATATTTATATTAGTTTAAGGTTAATTAATTATCGTTTTAGTAACATTTTAGAGTTAATTAATTATTATATTAATATTGTTTTCAAGTTAACTTATTAATACAATAATTGTGTTTAAAAATTAATTTAATATATTATTAATGAGATTTTAAAGTTATTATTTTAGATGAGATTTAATTAAAATGAAAAAGAAGGATGTTTAAATAATAACTTATTATTTTAAGTTATTTCAAATAATTTATGGTTTATCAAGGGAATCTTACTGACTTGAAAGTTCAGTAAATAAGTTGTTTTAAATATGGGAAGAGTTTATAAACGGTTATGGATATTTATAAAGGAATTTAGCAAGGAATTTTAAAGATTTGAAAAGGAAAAGTTTTATAAATAGTGTTTAAGGTTTAGGAAGAATGTTTATAAATAGATTTGATGTTTATAAAGAATGGTTTATAAATAGATTTGGAGATATTTATAAGATAAAGGAATTTGGAAAGAAATGGTTGATTTTTGTGACGCCCCACCTCTATGCTCATAATAACAAAGAGTATTAAAAGAAATACTGTCTATTATTACGAAGAATAAGGCTGGATAGGAGCGACCATCCGTAATTGGCCTTACACTAACATTGGTTATCTCGATAGGAGTGGTACATTCTTTTTGTTTTTCTTCTATTATTTATTTACTCCCATCGACACACCCAACACTAGTATAAAACGAACTACGACGGTTCATAATAGTTTAGGACATTAGATATAACAATAACACAGATAATATAAATGCGGAACACAGATAAAAACAAAAGTCTCAGATATATATAACTGATGTCAGTTAATACATAGTTGACACTATACATATGATACAACTACAACTGTCGACTCTAGAAGTTATATATACAAGTACATTATCGACTAATATACATGAATACATATCGTTCTATACAATGACACGACTACTACAAAATGACACTGACAGCTTCAGACGATGTGAAAAGTCTTCATATCCTGAACAGCAACTCAAAGAAGAAAATCTACAACCTGAAATACTCGGGTCTGACCCGAGTATTACATTCAAAAGAAAATAATACCCGGATCAGTCTAATTCAAACCAGTTTATTAGTGCATATAGGCAGTAATAATTTAAATAGACGACAGTCACAATAATTCCCGTCTATCTGATTCTTTAAACAAAGAAACCGGATAACGGTCAATATAACACTTAACAGTGTTTAGCAAAAATCAGCAGATTTAAATCATCAACAGAGATAAATAAACAATTTATCAAATCGACTAATCAATTTAAAGCGATTGACATTGCCACTTTAAAACCATCAAAAATTCGATTGGCTGCCGTACACGCGTGTACGGCCTCGCCAATTCGGCATAAAAGATCAATGCATCAGAAGCAAAAGAAAGATCAATTCAAAACTGTCGAGTTTGGGTGGCTGCAGTGCACGCACGCGTGCACCGCCTCGCCACCATCGCAAGAAATACGCAAAAGCTCAGTGGAAGTCACAGGTGATCACCAGGTCAAACCCCGAAGTGCCGGATTCAACTCAAGTGAATTCAGAAACAAATCCCAACAGGGGGAAAACTGCGAAACACATGCGACTGCAGACATAAACGAATACACAGCAACCACCACGATGAAACTGCAGTGGCAAACGGTTGTAAAGACCAGGGCAGACTGCAACTACAAACAGGAGAGACGTGATAGCAGTAAGCACAGTGAACACAAATGGTCAAGCTACACATGAAAAAGGTACACAGGGGCTACAGGGAATTACGGTGGCAACTGCAAATGACCAGGCCAGCTACTTCAAGTGCTGAACAAATGACCAAAGAATAACAACATACATGAATACAATGGAACAAGGTAGAAACTACTCCAGACAGGGATGGACAAGGTGATAATACAAATGCAAGCAATCAAGTCAGAACTCAAGTCGAAGTCACGAGCAATTGAACAAGTCAGAACCAACATTAGCAATTGCAATTCTCACAAAACAAAAATAGAAACAACTTCAATTCTCACAAAAGCAATACTCTGAGCTATACGTTACCAAACCATGCAGGTATTCATAAAAATGTAATTCAACAGTGAGCTTGTTACTTTGCACATAACAAAATAACAGGGGGTTCCAAAGTGAACTTCACTTATATATATTTCACTTTCAACTTAACAAAGCAATATTGAACAGATGATATATGAGAAAAACATTTCAATAAGACTAACCATTAACTCACACATGCACATGATCTGGGCTTGAACCAAACTTCCAACTTACGTATGCAACCATTTTTAAACACGAAAAAACAATGCCTGTACACATATAACTCACGCCTACAACTAACAGTTGTAAATAAAATCAATGGCCAGGCAAGGTTTTCTATTGTATTATATAATGAAGTTGCTGAAGATTAATATGAAGACATGCATGAAAACTACAATTTTGAACACATGCAGTGACCACAATATGTAACCACAACAATGCAAAACTACCCCAGCCCTAGATGTACAAGATGATAACGCGTATACACATACATGAATGCATAAATGTACACGCCTGCGCTCAAGCATAGTGTCGAAATCACGGTGGAAAAATCACACAGAATCGAATTTTCAAAAATCACTAAAAGCAGTGTTTCGAACCAAATCAGAGGCTTGATGACTATAAAGTAGAAATGTGAGTAAATAACTCACAATTCCAATGAACCGAGGCCAACAAGAAATTCTCAAGTTCGAAAGACATTACGAAGTTAACCAGAAACACGCGAACTGGAATTAGTGAGGTAAATTCCAATACAATTCGAACGGTGAGCAAAACGAATAGGCAACTCAATCACTTGAATACAACCAAAAACCAAAACAATCAAACCCTAATTGCACTTGAGTGAGAAGTAGATGTGAGTAGAACTCACCTTCTTCGACGAGGTAGCAACGCAATTTGATCGAGCTGCACGAGTCGGCAGAAGCCCTAGCATCGAGCGATTGATCGCGGAGGTAGTCGCCATCTTCTCCAAGGAGTCGGTCCAGAGATAAAATGATAAAGGGAGTGGCCCTAAATTTTTCGGAGGCGAACAAGACTGAACAAGGCCGCCATTTTGCTCGTTTTCTTTTTTCTAGGGTTCTCAGTCCAAATGAAGGGAAACGGTAGGGATTTAGATAAGTGTTTTGGTATCAACGTCAAGATACACTAAAGCCCACAATCCTTAAATACTTTGTTAGAAGAATTCAAGTTAATTTAAAAACTTCATGCACCATTTTATAAAAGGAATTTCAAATCAATTTAAACTGCAATAGCAATTAACCAACGATTTTAATCGTCATTTGACGATGATCAGATAATTGCGAAATCTCGGGTTGTTACAATTTTGATGGCGTAATTCGAGGGGCGGGGATTGCCTATATTTTACTATCGATTCGTTGGGATAACGACTTAACCATTGAGTAAACTGCGATCCATGATTTGATACTAAATGGTACTTTCCACATCTATTTTAAAAAGATTCCAAGTCTCAAAAGTTAAATGGTTTGTGAATATACTTATCCTGTTGAGATAAGTATATGGAAGTGTTTTCCAAAGTATTTGAAAGGTGATTTTAAAATATTGGAAACCTTAATGAGGCTTAGTGATTTCCATGGAAATGTAATCTTTGTTTTGAATGTTTGTTTATTTGATGGTTAAATAATCGACTACCAAATCTTGGCCTAAATATGTAATCCTTCTTAATTTTGGTGGTACGAAAATATACCCTACTTAACACCGAATGATTTTAACTCTGGAAATATCTAGTAGAAACATGGGAATTATACAATACAGTTACCGTCGGTAGTGCTATACTGGATGTATAAACTCGTTTGTTCTTCTAGGACAAATGATAAGGACATCCGTCCACTTAAATGGTCAGGGGGTGATCCTCGCACTTATGTATTGTCTGATTATTTTCTAAAGAACCGGTATTGAGCATTCAAGAAAATCGACGATTGGTTTTTGGAGCACCCGGGAAATGGAAGAGTGTACTTGTAAGAGATGACTTGAAAACCATGACCACTCCAAAAACCATATACAGTGCTATGAAGGAGTTTCGTGATATATTGAGATGTTGGAATCCATGTGTGGTTCCGATACCCGTTGGAGTATGGGAATCCGTGCGTGATTCTAAGATCTATTTCAGATATGGAAATCCATGTGTGATTCCGAGACCCATTGGGGTGTTGGAATCCTTGTGGGAATCCGTGATCTATTTTGATGGCGGTGCGTGAGTTGGAACACCGACGTAGCCTGACCGGCGGTAATGACTAAAAATAGAGATAGAAGGCATGACCAGTAGGGTTGGCAAACCCATAGGATGTAGTCAGTTCCACCTAGACATTACTTACAGTTGTTATGCATGCATGGGGTGATGCACTCGGTGTTAACGTGACCAGCTATATTTTTTTCTATGATACATCACTAGGGATATATGCTGCTTCAGAAGGATATCTCTGATCCTTGTGCAGGAGGACCGTTCTCGAAGTACTGAGGGCACTTCCATGGAAATCCTTCACAATTAGCGAACGTGCCTTATCGGTTCTCGATTATATATCTAGTATTGTTGCGATGTACACGCATGAGCATCACAGCTATTTGATTATTATTATTTTCACCCTTAGACATTATTATAATATCACTGGATTTATGATATAAATATTTTGGTTATCGTAAGGTAAAAACCCTCCTGTTTATGTGCGGCGTGGTCTTACGAGATACCTTTGATTTTAAAGGATTTTACAAGCAATAATAAATAAGATTCCTTATGATTTGAAATTTCCACGCTGGTTTTACCAGACTGACTTGGGCGTTATTTTCCTATAATGCTCGGGTCAGACCGAGCATATTTCCAAGTTTAGTTGGATGTTTTGAAGCTTCCGGAGATGAGCTGGAGACCCAGAGACGTATTCACGTACATGGTTATTTTTTCTTTGCATTCATTGTTGTATTTGTCAAGAATTGTGAGGATATGTTGTTATAACTGTCCAGGCTGAAATATGTTAGTATACTCTGATTAGTGTCTATATATACATATATTATAGATTTGTTTTTGTGTAAAGAATTGTTATATATTATAGATCGTTCATCCCACTATGAGATTCTATGTTGTTTAGTTTCTTCTTGTCTTCTTCTTCCTTCTTTCCCCTAACTATCCGTCTTTCCGTTCAATTTGAGTGTGTCATGTGTAGTTTATTGGCCGCTTAAACTATACAAAAAAGTGGAATGTTATAGAGGCAAGGTTCGTTAACCCTATTAACGAGATCTTTCAAATCGTGTATGGGATAGTCCATGGAGCTGAGTCCACAGCGAGTGGGGCTGAATCCACCATATTTATAGTTCGAAGAGCTTATTCTACAACCAGGAAGTAGATAAGAAAATCCCAAAAAATGCAAGTTAGAGTATGGCTAAATTATTATAAAGCCATTAGTAGGCACTACGAGAGTTCCTCGGTATGCGCAACAACGAAATCGTCATACGGTGAGAGAGATGGATCCTGACGGGGTGCTAATGTAGAGATACTATTGGGGATAGTATCTAGGTCTAATGAAGGACCATGGTACTTATATTTATATATATGTATATAGCTATAGTCTAATATGGGTAGATGGGAAGTATGGTACGTGTATGTAAAGTCGAGATGACTAACTGAAATGAAAAGACATAACAAGAGACAGAAGGCAGTCGGCATATACTAGTGTTATGTACAAAGTGTATAATTTATCACCAGAACGTTGTTCTAACACCCTCCTTATTATAATCCATAGGATATCTTGAAGGACACATACTGGTACTAGGCGTATTCGGTGCTGGCAGGGACACTAGACTTTGAAAGTGTCAAATAATGGTCTGTAGCTATATGACTTATTATATTTTGTTACTCCTCTATGATTTATATCGTTAGTGCTCTGATATGTATTCATTTTTTTATTTGCAGGATACCAAACCAACGATTTATACTTTGGTGGACTTGGGTTTTTGATTTAGTGAAAATTCAGGCCCACTAGGATGCTGGTTGTTACATGTAATATCAGAGCTTAGGTTAGTCGATCTTAAAAAAATTAGGAAACGTTTAGTGAATGTATTTGTATTTTGCCTATAAACATAAATATATTATATGCTAAACCTTATAAATTCCGACTATAGAGTAGTTGCAATCGTACACTAAAATATGGATAAGTTGATTATGAGTCAGAATAATGAAAGAGGTTGAAGAGGTACACCTACTCGACTACCCCACCAAAAATAGATCGTATGGAAAGGCGTTGACTTAAAAAGAGAATGAGAGCAGCATATTGAAGGTCCTTGAAGCTGGATAGTACGTGACGTCCTAGTTGGGCTCCACGATAGCCAATGATTGAAAATCCCCGTATGATGCCGATTTATGATGTACAGCAGGTCCAGATGAGGTAAAAATAAAACTCCATACGTTGTAAATATCCAAAAGCAAATGATTTCTGAAAGGAAGATGTGAAGTAATCATTCCAAGATGATAACCAGATTTTAATATTGGAAAGTAGGTAGAAAAATAGAGAAGTCCAAAAGAAGAGACGAATAAAATCCAATCTGAGTCCGACCCTATATAAAAGAATTTAAGTTGAAATGGTTTTAGAATATAAAGTTTGAGAAAATATATATAATATATTTGAAATGATTTTCAAAGGAATTATTTGGAGGTAGAAAACTCTATTTATAAAAAGTAAATAAATATTAAATTTTCAAATATATAGTATAACTAACTATGTTATATTAAATAAAAAAATTTCGTATGAAATTTAATTGGATCAAAAATAATGATAAATGGGTTTAAATAAAAAGGTTAATCTTTTGAAAAAAAAATAGTATAGCGTAAGTAGCTCGTTATTTTTTCTAAAAAGAATTTTTTTTAAGTTGGAAAACTCTTTTCAGGGATGGAAAATAAGAAGTGGTACAAATTTAAAATGGGGTAAGTATTATAGGAAAGAAGGCTAGATCTCAAAAATAAAGGCAGTAGGCGAACGCACTACCATGCTTCAATAGAGAAGACTATGGATTGAGAGAAAAGGTAATGAAGAGGAACCATTAAATATGAGTACTTTAGGTAGGAGAAAGATAAAAGGTAGTAACATTATGAAATAAAAATAGAACAAATCTAGGAGTTTGTACATGATGATGTTAATAATTATAAATGGCATTAGGAGATTATATAAAAATAATAATGCTAGTAATCTAATTAGAAGCAACATAGGAGATTAAAGGCAAAGCAAAGGAAAATGGACATTTTCCATTGTTGTGCGCATTTATTGCAAGTATCTTTCAAAAGTCTCCCTCACATGATATTGGAGACTCCACCAAATATTGGAAGTGGAGATAGTATGAGTGATAAGAAAATGACAAAGTAAGAGTTGTTCTTATTTAAAATTATGTAAGATATTTTAAAAACATTGTAAAGTGCATTTTTGAAAAGAAATGGTTTGGCGTAATAGTTGAGTTTTAAAAGAAAAACTTAATAAATGGTTTGAGTAAAAATCCTAATTTTCTAGAAGTAAAAATTTAAAAAAGGTCTTTAAAAGGAAAAGAACTTTTAGAAGTTTAATTGCAATTTTAAAAGTTAAGGCATTGAGTTATTTTTATAATTTGCTAAAAAGTTTTTAATTTGTACTTTTTAAGATAAAAGTTTTGGAATTAAAATACTTTAAAATTTTAGGTTTTTATTTTTGAAAAAATAATGAAGAAGAAACCAAAGTTTTAAATATGAAGTAGATAGGAATGACTGTCTGGATAAAACAAGGTAAAAGGTAAGGATATGAAGAAGATTACGATGATTACTCACGGAGTCGCAATAAGGGATCCCTGTAGAGTGTAAAGAATATTGCTGAGAAACTAGGAATGTTTTGCTAGAAATGTGTGCAAGCTATAAGAAGAGCCACAAAAGAATGATAAATGATATCAAAGTACACTTACGAGTTCTAGGGTATACTCGTAGGAAAGATCAAGAGTAAAGGAAGTAAATACCAAGATTTGTGAATACTATCAAGAGATTGGGATTAAGAAGAGATAGCAACAGAGGGTAATGAGATGGCAAACACATATAGAGGACATTGGTAGACTTAAAGTTAAGGAAGACAATATAAGGGGTGGAAAAGTTATTCCACCAAGCCAGTTGTTAATAAGTTATTCAAAATGTGCATAGTTTTATTTCCCATCCACTACAGTGTGGGAATGCACAGTTTATTCCATAATTGAGTGTGATGATGGGAGTAATGAATAGACCTTATTCATCAGAAGCCATAAAGGAAAGTTAAGATATACGGGTGGCAGAAGGATGGCATTGAAAGTGACTAAGGATCGTGTAATATGAAATATTAACTAAACTATTTACTTGTGTGGAATATAAATATAAAAGTAAAAGTAATAAAGTAAATGACACCAGAGATTTTTATACTGGTTTGAACTTCCAGTTCTATGTCTAGTCCTAGACTGCTTCTGGATTTAATCGATACCCTCACTTAACCTGGAGGAACAGGTATTACACCGCTTGTGCAACAGAATAGGACTTCAACCACCTAGATAACCGAATAGGACTTCAACTATAAATAGCAGAAATGTATTTGGTTGAGTATGCTCTTGAATAGCATTGATAAGTCAATAACATACACCCTTCCTATAACCTTCTCCTTTGTGGTATATCGTGTAGTCTTCGAAGAAAGGAAGTAATTTTGATCACAAGAAAATATTCTTGAGTGATCATGTGATCAAAAATAAAGAAGTTTGGAATTGAATGCTTGAGAGTTCAATGGTAAAGATAAAGAGAATTGCAAATAGAATTGATGATGAAAACAATCGAATAATTTCCTTTATATGGAGTTTAATAGTTGCAATCATTCGTGAAAATAAATGGTGAAAATTTAGGACTACAACTCTTGATTTAAGAGATGTAACCCTTCATGAAGAAGTGGTATCCTTTCAAAAAACTAGCCGTTATACAGATTCAGCCAGCTGAATAGAATGTGGCAGCCAGCTGAATCGACGATTTTGAAATCAGTAAGGAAATAGTTCATTTTATGCAGTTTTTAGCTGGCTAAATATTGCCATTCAATCAGCGAATATTCAAAGATATTCATGTGTACATGCACAGATTCAGTCGGCTGACCTGGGTGGTTCAGCCGGCTGAATTTCAAGTTTGTCGTGATGTTTTCGAAAATTCAATTTTTGAAAAATCGTGTGTGTGTATACCACATAGAAGAAGTTTTAACAACTTTATACCTCTAGACATAGACATTATGAATGATAGTACTTTGTAGCATTAATTTGGTCTTCATTTTGATATAATTGTCTCTTTGTAAAGTTGATATCATTTCCTGCAAAAGTGATTAGTATATACAATATATAGTATAGTTTTCACTATCAAAGCATCAAAATATAAGGTTCTAACTTTCTCCTCCTTTTTGATGATGACAACTATATAAGTTCAATTTTAAATTGAGTTATTCTCCCCCTAACTTGATACTCCCCCCATCGATATGGCCTTACTTTATTCTCCCCCTTTGTCATCGACAAAAAGGAAATAGATATCAATAGGAGAAATAAAAAGTTTGTAAAAATAAGCAATTTACGAGAAGCGGTATTAGACTCAAAACATCACAGAACATACAATCATCACATCACGTAGAACATTACAGATCAGAGGATAGAAAACATCACAGACATGTCACGAAAGTACCGTGCATAATAACATGATGAATAAATATTCAACATAACATCACAGAAACATAACGATCAAGTCATCACAAACATTACAACACAAATTCTTTTTAAAGGGTTAAACACAGAACGTAAATAAGAGTCATAATAAGTTGTAATAGAAACATACCGTGATATAGAGAACAATCAAAACCCTTGGCTTCCAGAGTTGCCTTTGCCGATGATATATCCTTTGGAGTTATCTCCAAATGTGATAGACCCTCTATTGGAGTAGATAATGTTTGTCAACGTTTTTTTATTTCCCGTCATATGTTTTGAGCAACCACTATCAAGTATCCATTTTCCTTCTTTCTTATTTGATACATGCAAAAAATATAGAAATGATGTTGTACCCACTTCGTTTGTTATGGTCCTAATAGTTAGATCTTAGGAAGCCAAATCCATGAGGGTTTAAAATTTCCCTTATACACAAAATTATTATCCATATGAACATAAGTCATAAAAGATTTTATATACTTATTTCTAATCAAATGATTATTAGTCTTTGGAACCCAAATCATAGTAGATTTTGAATGATATGTAGTTTTCTTTTTACTAATAGATTTTAAAACTTGTTTTTCAAGATTATTGTTTTTCTTCTTGACATTTGTATATAAAGAGTTATACTCTTTAGGACTAGTTTTACTTTTGTAAATTTGTTATATCCTAATCCCTTTTAACTAGCGATGGATTGTGAATTTTCTATAATCTTCGAAAGGTTTTCTCTGCCTCTATTAAAGTTAGAAAAATTTTTGGTAATATTATCTAACTTTGTTTTAAGACTAGTAATATCTAGTTCTAGTATTTTAACAGTTGATTTCAATTCATGATTTTCTGTTGATAATGTGTCATTCTTTTCTTTTTGAGTCTCGATTTCACTACTTAACATAGCAAATTGAGAAGCAATATTAAAAGAAGATTCTTGTGAAATAACAAGTTCTTCTTCTAAGATTTTATTTTCATCTCTTAACATATCAACATCGATTTCATTTCTGTTTAACCTTTCTAGTCAATCTTTATACTTTCTCGTAAGATTTCTTAGTTTATCTAATAATTTAGAAATTTATATTAACTAAATCATTAAAAGTAAGATGTAACGAACTGCCTTTTCAAACCCCAGAAGTCGACACTAATGCATCCACAGTATTCATGTGTCGAACAACTAAGTGCCGGAAAGACAGATTTTTAGGGGAAAGAAAGGAGATAGAAGAAACTAAACAATCACAGAATCTTACAACGCAACGGAATAACATATATTAATCAACATAATACTTTACAAAGTCATTTCAAGAATGATACATCAAAGTCATACAAATACAAATTCTACAATAGGACTGTTAAAACAGCCTATCCCTACCTAATTGATAAAATATTCATATAATACAGCGGAAACAAGACAATAAGTAGCTATCAATGAAGCCTCCTACTCCAAGCTCCTCCAAAATGCATCCGTGGGAAAAACCTGAACTACTTGGTTGCCTATAAAAATTTGAGCACCCAAGAGTTTTAGGGAAAGAAAATAAAACTCCGGGTCAGACATGGGTCTGGTGTGAGTAAACTCAAACAATTGAATTATTATGTTTTAAAGCCCTTTTAAAATCAAAGGTGTCTCGTAAGACCACGCCGCACATAAACACGGACGGGTTTTACCTTACGATAACCAAAAAACTTTTTGCAGAAAATCCAGTGATAATATAATAATGTCGAAGCGTTCAAAATAAATATACGAAAATAGTCGAAATTTTTACCATTGTTAAATTCCAACATATTAGGCTCTACACTCAAAACCGTAAAGGCACGTATTGGAGATTGGATTCCATACTATGACAAGGCACCGGGGTACCACCTATCACGGTGCACGTCTAGAAAATGTACCGAGGACCTCGCCGGGATCCCCTGCCAACACCAGACCGGCCTGCCCCTAACTGGATAGTACCAAATATGTCATCACCCTGGTTGCTTTGCAACCCTTTTTATTTGAAATCTCATGCACAACCAATCCATAAATATGTAGATGTATCTAGAAAGGTGATGACACACCCTAATGGGAGAAACCCACTTAGCCTTGCTGCATCTCCCTTGATTTTAGTCATTCCCGTTTGATGAGGCATGAGGCTACGCTTACCTTTTGAATAGCAATCCCACTTGAAATGCTAACACTGCCTTCCAGGCAGTAATGCAATGCCAACATTCATCCATACAAGTTGTCCAGGATAAGGACAAACCAAAAGCACTACTTCTACTACATCCATTTTGGAATCACCCTCAGGACTAGTAGCAAGCAGCCCTTGCACATCAATGCTCCATCTTTGATTCCATATTCTTCAAGATGACTTCAGTTTGAAACACTTGAGTTGGATCAAAGTGGTTTTTGGCTAACATATCCGATCCCGATCTCTTCGAAACAACTTTCAATAATTTCCGGGAAACTCAACCCCGGTTCTTTAGGAAATAAACAGACAAGGATAAGAACGGAGTTCTCCTCCTAATCGTTAGTGGATGGATTTCCTTACCATTTATCCTAGAAGAACAAAACGAGGTTTATACGTATAGTACAATATCATTGGGGATGATTGTGCTATATAACTCACGTGTTTCTCCTAGATATTTCCAAAGTTACATTTAGGTCCATATTTGATAGTCGGTTATTTAACTATCGAATAAACAATTATTCAACATCGATCTGATTCAATATAGGATCCACTAAGCCTTTATTAATTAATCTTTAATTAATTAAAACACTTTGCAAAACTTGATCGAAAGATCTTTTTAAAACATATTCCCAGAACCATTTACATCCCTTTTATACTTGGAAAACAGTTTTACTTATCTAAAAAATATAAGTATTTACCAAAAACATTTGGAATAATCCCTTTTCTCAAATTCCATATTAAATGGCGAAGAAATTCCCTTTTCAAAACATCACTTACTATAAAACCCATTCACTTTATAAAACTCATTCACTTATCCCTTATAAAAATTCTTTTTATAAGTTCACTTCATATTTCTACCCTCCTTATAAATTTTCAAACTAGATTCAAACTTATTTTAAAATCTCTAAATGATTTATAAAATCTCTTTCCATGTATAAAACTCTTTATAAAATTTCCTTCGTAAAATATCTTTGACATTACAAAATATCATTTTTAAATCACTTTAAATAACCCTTTTATTTAGTAAAACCCTTTTATTAAAACAAGTTATTATTTATAAATACCTTTATAAAATAATTATATAACGTGAAAATCATTTATAAACTTTAAAACCCCAAACTAATAAAAGAATTGAAGTTAATTCAAAATCATACTTCATAAATTCAAAAAGAGGCTTAGCAATCCCAATAGTGCTAATTTAAGTTACCATTTAATTTCAATTCCATTTTCAAATCATTCAACAATTTATTTACATAAGTTAACATACATGTAAATACACTTTACATCCAAATCAGGAAATAACATGTCAATATAAACTAACTAGTATAAATATGTCCAAATAACATAATAGCAGTGTAACAATCTCGGATTTTATAAATATTTAAATTGATAATTAAATTAATTTTGAATAAAATTTGTGAAATTGATCGATAGATTGATGCAAGTTTCCCCCGAGTTCAAATAAATTGTGTTAAATCAAAGGAATTTAAATCTTAAATAAATGGTTTGAAAATAATTATAAAAATATAGACTTTGAACACAAGTATAAAAGTAAATAATTTTAAATTTAAAATGTATGGGTTATGTTAGAAATAGAAATAAATAAATATATATTAGATAAACTATAAAAAATTATAAAATACCAAGTAAACAAATTAGCTAAATTTAAACAACAAATTTAAAATAGAAATTTATTTATTACAAAGACAAAAGAAAAGATAAAAGTTTATTCAAGAGCTTTCAATCAAATGAAAGAAAACAATATACTCCAATATAAATCAAGAAATAAAGTACATTCAAGCACAAACAAATAAAAATACAAATTAGATAAGATAAATTATAAAAATGAAGTAACACTTAAATAAAATCTAACAACAAAATTAAAATAGAAATAAATTTGATAAATTCCAACAATATATTGACTATAGAATTTCATCTATATTACAAAGCAATAGAACAAAAGAAAAAGAAAAACAAATATATATAGGAAAGCTTGTATAGACAACATGATGTATTTGAGTTGAACAAACATATATATATATATAAGTAGGAAAACAAATAAACAAATATGTGAAGCTTGCAAAGGAAGATACTTATATGTAAATTAGTACCAAAGCAATTAATGAAAATATCCATCAGCCCCCAAAGCAAAGAAATATCCCTGCTAAACATTGTACAAACCCGTATATCACCCTGTACAAATATTATCACCAGTAAACTCAATTTCTATCCATCATCTTCATTTTAGTTTCGTCCATTCCAAGCTGAGAAAAAGAGAAGTAATATCATTTCAAACTTAGACAAAATACAACTTAAAACAACAATACAAAATCAAAACAAACCATAGAATCAAAATGAAGGCTTTAGCTTGCATTTTCAAAGCCTGGTTCAAAAGAAGTAGCTCTGTTCATTTCTGGAAAATCACAGTGAGTAACAGTTAGTTATTTAAGCTTGAGTATATGTTGCCATTGCTATGTGTGTATATATAAATATATATATCTGTGCATCTTCTCTGTTTGTTTTACAGAGTATCAGGCAATAAGAAAATTCCATTTCTTGTTTCCATATTAGGCTTTGCTTTCAAAAAAAATTAGTTGAGTTTAAGTATGAGTTGCAATTAAAAAATAGTTTCATGACATAAAAATATATATAGATGGAAAAATCAAATTTTTACAGTGGTGACTTCATTTTCTGGAAATTTCGAACCTCACGAAACATTGATTCAAGAATATAACTTGAATCCTTATTGAAAGTTATGATTTTTAAGCGTAGTTTAGTGATTTTTAGTTGTGTAAGTTAAGAGCAGTTTGAAGTTGATAAAAATGGGAGTTTCGATCAATTTTTAGCGATAGGAAGCATGTTGGGTGTGGAGTTTTTGATCGAAGCTAGTGTGTATGATAGTAAAGTCAGGAAAAATGTTCGATAATTTTTCTATTGCAAACAATGATTGAACGAGGCAAAACTAGGGTTTAACGTTCAGGTTTGTAGTGGTCTGGAAATGAGGTGATTTCGTCACCTCTGATTGACCGAGTTGCACGAGGATCTGGGGAAGTGTAGTGTAGGGGATTGACGTGGTATGGCCGAAGTTGCAGACTGGCTGTTGGTCAGAGCGCCAAGAACAAGGCATTGACAGGTGGGGGGCGTGATGGTCTGGGTTGTTCCAAGTTGCAAGCTTGATCTCGAATTCGAGTTTCGAGGCGATGACGTGGTTAGGTTGGTCGGAGTTGGTTCTGGGGAGGATTGTCGACGTGCTCGACGTCGTGACGATGCCGGAAGTCGGCCATCGGCGATGTGCACGTGCACGGTGCATATTTGGTTGGTGGAGTTGTTTAGTTTGGGTGAAGCAGGGATGAACTCGCGTTGGTTTTGAGTGGTTACTCGAAGTTTTTAAGCGATTGGCTCGAAGCAAGTATTAACGTGGCTCGGTATATGTTGTACAGGTTTTAAAACAGAAACTTGTTTTGTTTTTGGCAATTTTAAATCAAGGTTTTAAAACTGAGTTTAAATTAACATGTAAATTTAAAGTGTTAAGGAAATTTGCTTTAAACTTTATTAAAAGTAAATAAGGATTTATTTCAAATTTTAAATCTAAATTGGAATTAAAAAGAAAATTTGAAACAATGTTTCAATATATGGTAAATAACAATTAAATCATGAATATGAATGAGTTGACTTTAAATAATGAAGATTTATGAGTTCTTAATGGTAAATCAATTTATAATCAACAATGATTAATATAAGTAAATTTCTTTAGAAAAGTAATTAAAGAAATTTAATAGTTAATGAAGTCATTAACTAAAATTATTTGAATAATTAATTAATGTGATAAATTTTAACAATAAATTTAGATTAATTAATTTAATAACAATCATTTGTGGGATTGTTAAATATAATTACTAAATGACAGTAATTAAGGAATTAATTATTCAGTGTAATTAATTGAGTTAATTGGATTAGTTCAAGTTAACTAGTAAAGTTAATTAATCTAGAATAATCACTTGATAATTTGGGAAAATATAATTACTTAGAGAAGTAATTAATAGATAATTATTGAATGTAATTAACTGAATGATGGTTTGAAATTTGAGTAAAATTATTTGTTAATAAATTAAAGGATTAATTAATAATGGTGATTAATTAAGATTTATTTAAATAATTAAAGGTTAATTAAAGATTAACTAATCAATGATGAAAGGGAAATTACTTAATGGATAGTGATCAAAGGATAATTACTTAAGGAAAGTAATTAAGTGATGATGACTCAGTGTAATTAAAGGATTAATTAATGTAATTAATCAAGGAGTTAGTTTAATTGATATAAGTAATTAAGGGAAGTAAATTATTAATAAAATTAATCAAATGGAGATTAAGTAAGGAATAATTAATTTGTGAATTAAGGATGATTAATTAAATATTTAATTAATGATTAAAGTTGATTAATCAAGTGATTAAGCAATAATTGATTTAAGGATAATGTGATAAATTGATTAAGGTAATTAATTTGAGGAAAATTAATCTATTAAAGGTTAATTAATTAATCAACTGATTAATAAATAATTGGTGAATGTTTGGTTTTTATTGAATGGGTGAATTGTTTGATATCCCTGATTTGTGATGCTTTGTGATATATCCTGATTTGTGTTGAGATCTGTAATGTAATTTATTTATCTGGGATGAATATAATGTATTTATCTGTGACATATATCTGTGATCTGTGAATGAAAGATAAGCGTTATAGTTTATACCGCTTATCAAATATATTGTTGTATTTGATCTGTGATGATTGAATGATGTTGCACTATTGTGTGTTAAACCCCTGGACTACACCATACACACACAAATATGGATTTCACGAGGAAATCGGTTAAGTCACAGATGATTTTAAATATAATGTTTTTGAGATTGAAATTTTAATTTCAATTAATTTTGAAATGGGAAATTGGGGTTTAATACGAAAAGCTTTTGAAAGGAGTTTTAAAGATATTTTGAATATCTTGAAATTTAAATAATTCAATTTGAATTTGAATTCAAAATAAGGAACCGAATTCTATGTTGAAAATTATGGTTTAAAAAATGTGATACAAGTTATGAATGTGTTTTATATGGGTTTCTAAACCATTTTAAAAGTATTGGTTTGGGAATTTGAATTTAACCCAAGGGGTTTAGCTTGTATTAATGAATCAGATTTTTCAAAATGAAAACTATTTGTTTTCAAATAATAGAAGCTTTCATATAAGGAATGAATTTCTAATTTGTGTCAAAAGAATTTCGAGTTTGAAAGGAAAATGGTTTTCCGAGTTATGAATAAATCTTTGTGAAAGATTGTTGAACTTTGTTTTGAAATTGGAAAGGTGTACCTTTTGTATAAAAGGTCGAAATGGAAAGGTTTTGAAAGCTATCAATTAAATCTTTGATTTAAAGATTTAATGAGTTAATCCAAATTGAAATGGAAATCGATTTGATAATCTATGAATAGATCTTTGTGAAACTAGGTGAACTTTGTGAGATGAATCTTTTTGTGTAAAAGATTAAAATGGTAATTTGTTAAACCATTTAAAAGAAAAGTTTTGGATAATAAATGGTGACTTAATTGAAATTCCATATCCATATAGTTTTAAATATTGCGCTTATTATTCGGTTTAGCCGGGAGAAGACCTTTGTGTCATATAACTCATTCCGAATAATGATACGTCGTATATGGATTGCATTTGGAGACCGATGGTGAAGACCGGATATTTTCGAAAATGAAAGGACAACTCGTCGAATGTCTCTGCATCGACTGGTCCCGGTATAGAGACTCCATATGTGGTGGGAAGTCCGGACGTGATTAGGGATTGTCCGGATTGCAAGGGCTTCTTTGGAAGTGCCTTCGGTTCTGTTCGAACCCGGAACAGACTTGTATGGTTGTATGTATGACATTACACTTTGAGATATAAAGCTGATTTTTGTCAAATACATTTCTGTTTGGTGGCGGAGATTTATTCTATTAGCTTAACACCCTTCTCTGAGACGTACGAGCTCAGAGGTTATGTAGTTGAAGGTTATCAGTGATATACTCCCAATTTGGTAGTGTGGCATGCTAACTGTTGATGTGTGTTGCTGATCATTTGTTGATCAAAGCATGGCTTTGTGAAAAAGCGTAGCTTTGTGGACGAGATCTCATCAAGACCTCACACCCCGGAAATGGTCGAAACAGGAAAGATGTGGCAAGGTTATGAGGGTCGCTCCCTTTAGGGTATGTTATTTCCTTCTGGAAAAAGGTGATATTATGGTATGGAGCCTAGATATTTACCTGTGTGGTTGCTCCAATCTCATTTACTGTGTGATTGTTGTTGTGTGATCGAGGCCTCGGATAAAGGTCGCAAACGACCGGGGGGTGGCATATTCGTGTAGTAGTTACCTAGTAAGAGGTAACCCGGCCTTGTGTTGGCATAGAGCTAGTTAGTTCTCGGGACGTCCCTCCAGAGGCGTTTCCATGTGGCAGTAGGAAGTTCCTTAGCCTGACCATTTGTTGGAAATCCAATTCCCAATACGGACCCAGTACGGTTTTAGTTGTAGAACCTGCCATTTACTTATGGTGGTCACCACTGTTTAGATGGTAGCTATAGTAGGCATAGTTCGGAATGTCTATGCTGGCTAAGATTAATATTATACTTTCGAAATGTTTTCCACTATGCACTAATAATAATAATCCAATGATTTTGCGTAGTAAGCATGTTTGACTATCATAAGAGGAAATCTCCTCCAATTCTGCGTTTGCATTGTGTGTGTGGCGGGAGGCCTTTTGGTAGTTTCATTTTCCAAAAAGCATTGCGGATTTCAGTGTTTAAAAATCTTTTGTTGTTGTTTTAAAGATAAATTTTTTTTGTTACTCACACCAGTCCCATGACTGACTCGGAGTTTATTGTTCCCTTCCTAAACTCTAGGTGCCCACAATTTTTCACACGGGCAGTCTAGAGTTGGGTTTTTCAGATAGTCAGGTTTAGTAAATTATTGGGAGCTAGTTCAGTGTTCGCAGTTCACGGATGACTAACCTTGCACTACGCCATAGATGGCCTTCTGCAACATTTTTGCAAGGTGTTGCCAGGTAAAATGTTGCGATAGCTATACAATTTTGGTCCTACTGCAACGTTGAATTTTTGGTGTTGCCTTAGCCATAAAAATGTGTTGCTCTAGCTAAACAAGTGTAATTGATGCAATCTCGGATTTTGGCCAATATCTCAGGAAAATATCTCGGCTATCTCGGGCGATATTTAAAACACTTATAACTAAATAGGCTGCCAAATCTCGGATTTTGGCTGATATCTCGGATTTTTCATCTCGGCCATCTCGGGGAGATTTAAAAGCCTACTGTTGCTATAGCAGACCTTTGCATATCTTTCGCACCGATCCACGCCAATCTACCAAGGCAAATCCTACGTTGGAGAACGTGACACCTCATTAATCCGAACACCACTCCTTGATCTTTTAGAGCCGCGAAGAAAAAAAAGTCCCCGCAAATAACTTTTTATTTTCAATCTTCTCTGTCTTCTTACAAAGGTTCAAGCGAACATCCTTAATTTGGGGTTCAGCGATTTCGGTTCGATTAGGGCTTCGATTTGGGGGTTCAAGCTTTGTTCAGTGATTTCGCTTCAATTTGTGGGTTCAAGCATTGTTCACATCACTTTAGGGCTTCAATTTCGATTTTGAGGTATAACACTCTCTCCCATCACTTTAGGGTTTCGATTTAAACTACTTATAAATTCTTAATTCGGCCTGAATTAACAATTCAACTTGTCTGGGTTTCCTCTTGTTGGACACACACACAAATTTTATCTTTTTATGTTAAAATACTCATATTCATAATTATAGTGATAGACAACGAAAACATTTGGATAGAACTTCCAAAGTTTAGTAAAGGATATATTAACGGGATAAGAGCCTTTATACAAAATGGTTTTTCTAAATTCGTCGTAGGCGATGAAATGACGTGCCCATGGAAGAATTGTAAAAATAGCAAGTGGCGTCGTCCAGATATAATTTATGATCATCTCATCTGCAATGGTCCATCTCCATTGTATGTGAAATGGATTTGTGAGGTTTCTCACCCAAATTTTGGAAGGAGTGATGAAGATATAAACTGTGATGTTGGTGATTTTGGAGATAATCTAGGTGAAATGTTGCACCGTACTCGTGGAAATATGCAGAACTGTGAACATGAGAATTCTGATGCACCAAATGCCGATGCTAAAAGATTTTATCGCCTTGTCGAAGATGGAAAGCAGCCATTATATCCTGGCTGTTCAAAATTTTCGAGATTAAGTTTTATCATCAGGCTTTATTCTTTAAAATGAGTACATGGAATTACAGAGTCTGTAGTTGGAGATATACTAGAGTTGATGAGAGAGGCTTTTCCACAGGCCCACATACCTTTATCTTTTAGAGCCGCGAAGAAAATCATTAAAGATTTAGGTCTTGATTACAAAAAAATACACGCATGTCCAAACGATTGCATGCTCTATTGGGCAGAAAATGAAGATAAAGATGTCTGTAACTCTTGTGGTATTTCGAGGTAGGAAGAGGAAAAGAAAGGCACCCGTGACAATGATCCAGAGAAGTTGATTCACAAAGTCCCGGCAAAAGTGATGCGTTACTTTCTGCTAAAACCAAGGCTGCAAAGGCTGTTTATATGTAAGGAGTATTCACAACTTATGAGATGGCATTCTGTGGGCCGAAAAAAAGATGGAAAACTTAGACATCCAGCTGATAGCGAGACTTGGAAGGCGATGGATGCTATGTATCCTGATTTTTCATCAAAAAATAGAAATATCAAATTGGGTGTAGCCTCTGACGGATTCAATCCTTTTCGTACAATGAGTACAACTTACAGTACATGGCCAATTGTATTAGTTAACTACAACCTTCCACCTTGGTTGTGCATGAAGCCCGAAAATCTAATTCTTTCAACACTCATCTCCGGTCCAGAGTCTCCAAAGAATAAAATTGATGTATATATGCAGCCTCTAATTGAAGAGTTGAAAGAATTATGGGATCTAGGCATAGAAACTTATGATGCCTTTACTGATCAAAAATTCATGTTACGTGCAAGTGTGTTGTGGACCATTAGCGATTTTCCGGGGTATACAATGTTATCCGGTTGGAGCACAAAGGGTAAATTGGGTTGTCCTGTATGCCATTATGAGACTTCTTCAATGTACTTGAAACATAGTAAAAAAATGTGCTACATGAATCATAGAAAATTTCTGGATCCGAAACACAAGTGGAGGTTTGATAAGAGGAGGTTCAATGGTGAAGTTGAAATAGGACAGATTCCGGGAAATTTATCAGGAACAGACATTTAAGAATTGTTGCGTGACTTTGAAAATAATTTTGGGAAGAAAAAGGATTCCCCTTTCAAAAAGAAGTCAATATTTTTCAATTTACCGTATTGGAGCCACAATTTATTGCGACATAACCTTGATGTTATGCATATAGAGAAAAACATATGCGACAACATACTCGGCACTTTGCTAAATATTAGTGGCAAGTCAAAAGACCATTTGAATGCTCGTTTTGATTTACAGGAAATGGGCATCAGGAAGGTCCTGCATCCCGTTTTATCAAATGACGGTGAACACTTTGAGATTAGGGCTGCCATATTTGACATGACGAATAAAGAAAAAGAAATATTTTGCTCAGTACTGGAGAATGTTAAATTGCCATACGGTTGTGCAGCCAATATCACTCGGTATGTTCACACGAAGGAAAGGAAAATCTCAGGGTACAAGACCCATGATGCTCATTTTCTACTTCACTACTTGTTGCAATTTGATGTGAAAAAAACACTGAAGCCTGAGGTTGCATTGCCTCTAATAAGATTTGGTGCATTCTTAAGAGGTCTTTGGGGCAAAGTAATTGATTTGGAAGATGTGAAGAGGCAACAACAAGAAATTGTTGAAATTCTTTGCCAATTCGAGATGATATTTCCACCGGCTTTCTTTGACATAATGGTTCACTTGACGGTTCACTTGTGCAAGGAAGTTGAATACGGTGGACATGTGCACGTTCGATGTATGTTTCCGATTAAGCGTTATCTAGCTAAACTCAAATCTTATGTGCGCAACAGATCTAAACCGGAGGGTTCCATCGCCGAAGGTTACTTGGCAGAAGAATGCTTGACATTCTGCTCAAGATTCTTAAGCGGTGGTGATGCAATACCTAAATTTGAAAGTTGTCCACAAAATATGGAATATGCTATTGGTACAAGAAGAAATAAAGACGGAAAAGCTATTCATCTAAAAGAATCTGAGTGGATGGCATGTCATCGGTACATTCTATTCAATTGTGGTAACGAGGAAATAGATTATTTAAAAGAGTAAGTTTTTATGTTCTAATTTTATTCTAGCAAGTACTAAAGAATTAGAATATTTCTTTATTGATATTAATACCATCATAATTATTATAGGGAACATCGAGCTTTAATTGATGGTCATGCAATATCGAGAAGATATAAAAGAGAGAGAGCACATACTGAAGAATTCTGGAAATGGCTGAAGGATGAGGTTGGGAAAAAAGAGGACATTTCGAAAGAGCTAGAAGTGCTTGCAATGGGCCCTAATCGGACAGCTAGGAAATTTAGTGGATATGTTATTAATGGATACAGATTCCATACAAAATATAGAGATGCTAAGTGTAAAACACAGAATAGTGGTGTATTCTTGACTGCCTTGACCACTAGCTTTGCAAGTTCAAAAGATCAAAATCCATTGGCTGGTAATGTTAGATACTACGGAGCAATTGAAGAAATACTATAAATTGATTATTGGGGAGAAATTTTAGTGGTTTTATTTAAGTGTTGCTGGTACCAAGAAGAGAAAGATTTGTATGGGATGACTCGAGTTAATTTTAATAGATTGTGCCAGAAATCTGATCCGTATGTTATGGCTTCACAAGTACAACAAGTATTTTATGTACAAGATCCAACTGATACGGCACTTTATAATGTGGTCAAGAAATTGCCGAGGGACTGGTGTGATGTCAAAAATGAAAATGGAAATGAAGATGATCCAATTTTACATGATATTCAATGTGGTAATGGAATAGGAAATCAAGTTAGTGATGTTAGGTGGTATAGAGATGACGTCCCGGCAACACAAATCCTCATTCCGCCTAACATAGAGGAAACTTCCTCTTGATTTCTATGTAGCAATATCAAGTGACTTCTATTTATGTATTGGTTCTTAATTAAGGGACGACTTCTGTATCTGTTGATTTTCATAATTAATTTACTACTTTTTAATTACTTGACTGCTTGTAAGTTATTCTGATTTTATGTGTTCCCTTATTGTTTCTAGTGCTTTATATACATGCATACACATATGTACTTAATATACCTGCCCATTTTATTATTTCATATCTTGCTTCCAATGTAAACTCACCATTCTGTATCCATTTTGTATAGGATGGGGGAACTCATGCAACTCACATTTCATCACAAGGGTGCATTTCAAAAGGCACAATATGTTGGTGGAACCGATACTATGGTAAAGAGGGTTGATCCTGACTACTTCTCGTACATAGTGCTCATGGAGTTTGTGAAGGATGACCTTCAATACACCGAAATAGGAGGAATTTATATGAGAAATGGTGAGAAGGGTGGGTGGAAGTTAGTGACGAATGATGCGGACCTCTCCGAATTAATCAAAGGAGTTAACAGTGGTGGCAACTTGGATTTTTATATCGACAACGTTGTCGATACTGCAATTGAGCCACTGAAGCAAATGCAACCACATGTAATCATGCGGCCAAGGCAGAATCTAGTTGCAGGTATATATAAATGGATAGTTAATATCACTTACAGATTGTGATATTTTGATATAGCAAAAAAAAATTATTGTGATATTTTGATTACAACATTTAAAGATTATGATTATAATATCATTGTATTGTTGCAGCTATAAAACTAGTGAAACGACAGTACGTGACGGCTCATCAACTACAACAGAACCAAAAAAACAAGAAGTTAGCTGAAGTCAACAGTCCTCGGAAGTCAGCACGCCTGAATAGCAATGCAACTGTGAATCTAAAGTTAGGTGAGGTGAACAGTCCTCGGAAGTCAGCACGGCTGAATAGCAATGCAACTGTGAATCTAAAGTTAGCTGAGGTGAGGAGTCCTCGGAAGTCGACACGGCTGAATAATCCAGAACCCAACAATGCAACCGTGAATCTAAAGTTAGCTGATCAGGTAAATCCTCAGAAGATGACACAGAAAAAAAACCAAAAATCAGCGATTCAACAGTGAATCTGAACTCATCAAGTGTTAAGAGGAAGTTGGAATCACGTTTACCAACATCGGAAGAAGAAGATATGGATGAAAATGGCATGCAGGTTTAAAGAATTCTTATTATGATGATCTTATTGTAATTTGAATATTTTGTACCACTCTTGCAACATACTTACTATGGTGTTCCTGTTTATTATATACTTGCAGGATGTTCATCTACCATCTCCACCAAGGTTTTAAATATCGGATTTTGGTCACGTTTCATCTCAAAATTTTTACACAAGTTATCTCGTATCGGGGGAGATCTCGGACGAGATGAGTACATATCGGGTGTACGTCTCGGATTGACATCTTGGGTCTTATAATGCATCTCGAGAATATCTCGGATGTACTTATGTGTCTAAAATTGATGTGTCAAAAATTTATTTAACGCTTATAAGTTTCTTAGTAAAAATAAAAATGGTAACATACTTGATTTACATGAAAAAAGGAATATTTTTAGAAGAGTAGTAGCTTGACTAGCTTAATTGATTTGGTAATGATTGAATAATATCCTTTTATTTGAACATAATAAAGAAGTGAAACCTTTCGCTACGACTCATTAAGATAAAAAGTAAAGAATATGTTCAAGAAGTTGGTAAATTATAATTGGATTGAGTAGTTTCTTTTGAATCAATATGAAAATAAAAAATATTATGCAAAATAAGAAAAATGTATAATTTCGGGTGAGATCTTGGATTGAGATTTTGATCCATATTTCGGGTGAGAATTGAATACCTTGGACGAGATGAGTGTCGAGGGAGATATGGAGGAGATTTGATGTCTCGTCTCGTTTAACTATGAAAAGGAGATCTCGGAGGAGATCTCGGGCGATATATAGAGGATTTAAAACCATGACCTCCACCACCTCCAAATGAGTATTCTACACCTCCACTATCTCTAAAAGATTATGAAGTACAGAGAGCTGCTAAGTTGATGATGAACCTAAAAGATTATGAAGTACATAGAGCTGTTAATGTGATGAGGAACAATGAAGTTCTTGCTTCTCTAGGTGTGCCTGCAATTTCAGCTGAACTGAGAAATGCAAACCAAAAAAAAGATAAAGGAAAAGAAAAGATGCAAGAGGATGTGGATAGTGATCAAGAATATAATCCGGACCATGAGGAGCATAGTGAAGATGATACTTCACAAAGTCCAAGAAAGGTGTGTGATAGCTACATATCTTATTTTTTCTGCTTATGAAGATAATAACTATAAAATCCAATCTTATTTCCTACTTATATATACAATTTATAGAACTAAAAAAGTTGAGAAGCCCAAGCCTGTTAGTGGACCACAAACTCGTTTAGCTAGTGGTATCGCAAAGGAAAAAGAAAAGTTGAGAAGCACAAGCCTAAGCCCAAGCCTGGTAGTAAGTTCAACTGAGAAGGATGTTGAAGGAAAAGGAACAATGGTTGATTATTTGGCTCTGCGGGAACGACAAAAGAAAAATGCTGCAAAAGCTAGTGCAAGTGGTATGGCAAATAAGTATGTTGCGGAGGATGTCTTGCCAGACATTGAAAATAAAGAAGTTGAAGCAGGTACTGAATTGATGTGATAATAATATTTAATATTACAGTAGGATTAATATTTAAGTACTAAATTTACATTATGATTTATGTTATTATTTGACGGGACTTTTCATTTTAATTAAAGGTGAAGTTCCTAAAAGACTCAGAGGTCACACAAAGATGTTTAATGTTAATACAAGGGCGAATGACAAAAGAGTTGTAATTATGATGAACCAGTGGTTCCAACCTATTTCAGATGATGACAAAGTAATATCTGAACTGAGCAATTTTTTAGGAACATTGAAAAGGTCTGTGCCACTTACGTATAAATCTTGATCGGATGTTCCTGAAAAGTTGAAGAAATCTCTATGGGATTATGTTAAGGCAATCTATTATTAACTATAATGTTGCTGAATTTTACTTTAATAAGTAATATTGATCTATTAAATATAATGTAGCTGAATTTTGATTTATTTATTCTTTTTTATCTTTGATTTATATTTAAGCAACGGTATATTATTCCGGATGAATGTGAAAACTTGGTGTTGAAGTCTATTCATGACTGTTGGAGGGGGTACAAGAGTCGCATAAAAACAGCTCATTATAAAGCTTATAAGACTGATGAGGAGAGGCTAGAAAACAAGCCGGACAACATCCCAATGGAGGATTTTAAAGTGCTCTTGAGGTATTGGGCAGATGATGAGATTTAGGTATACGTACATATTATTTATTTCGCAAGATAAACGAGTACTTTTTTTTGTGAGATAAACGAGTACTTTGTTTTTTGTGTATTTTTTAGCAAAAAGCCCTGAAAAATTCTGATAGTCATAAGTCGTATCAAGACACACACACCGATGGTCCAAAGTCGTTCGCCCAGCTTCGTTATAAGATAGTATGTGATACTTTACATTTTTGACTGAAGAGAGTGTATGCTAAACTATCTATTGAACTTGTATCAGGAGACACCATCCGATGCAGCACTTTTTCTTAAAAGTCGTAAGAGAACAGATGGACGTGAGTACGTGACTAATCCTCAAGTAATGAAGTACAAACTTGTAAGTAATAATTCTGTTTTGTAATAATTTTGTTCTGTTTTGCACATGCTGCACATTGTTCATTTCTTGCTCATGTGCATGTATGCTCATGTCCTTGAAACTGTCCTTGAAACACTTGTTGAACCTGAGTTTCTCAAACGTACTAATGGCATAGATGTTTGCTTTGGAAATTGTAATTGAGTATATTGTGAGATTAAGAATTTTGAACCCTCAGCCATTTTTTTCCTTTTCTAGTCGAATGAAGAGGACTTGCTTTTGCGTTTGGCTAGAAATGACACAAAAACTGGAAACGAAGAAATGAATTTGGTTAAATGGATTACTGACTTGGTTTATATAAAAATATATGTCTATAGTAATACACATATGTGCATAAATAAAATGAATGGCCGTTTGAAGCCTCAGAATCCAGATGACGAAGCCGTAGCTGGCTGTCGACGGAATTGTTTTCCAGTTTTTACTAGTATATATGTTACAAATTGTTTTCTAATTACATGCACATAAACAAATTGTTTTCCAAAATGTGGCTTTCTCTTCATTTGCTGTACACAATCCATATGTAAGCATTTGCTGCATTCTCTGCATTTACTGTAGGGTAATTTTGATGTGGCTTTATTTTGTAGGACTTAGTTTAAAAGGCAATGGCCGATGGAGAAGGAGGAAATACTGTTGAAACAGTAATTTCGAATGGAAAATCACAGGGTCGTCCTTTGCTTATAGGGAGGCATGCAAAGTGTGCAAAACAATCAACCGAGGCTCTAACAAATGCTTATGTACATGACTTAAGGCAAAGGCTTGTCGAAGAAATGGAAGCACAGCTAGAATCCAAGGTAAATCAGAAGGTACAAGAGAATTTGGCTAGGGTGCTTAAGAAATTAGGTGATGCTAACCCGGAGATGAACATCAATGTAGAGGATCTAACTTCCACAATCATGTCCAGTGAGACTAATAATCTGACTAGAGGCACCAGCTCTTAAGTCTCATTTATGAATTGTTATGTGTACCAGATATTTTGGGGTAGCTTTGTAGTATTTTGGGGTAACTGGATATTTTGGGGTAACTGACATGAATTGTGATGTGTACTGCTGTATGAATTGTTATATGTACTGTGTATTATGCTGTGTATTATGCAAGTGTTTTATGTGATATTGTATTGTGTATTATGCAAGTGTTCTATGTGATATTGTACTGTTCTATGTGCTCTTAGTGTCTCTTCAGTATAGTGTTGCAGTAGCTTCAGTATAGTGTTGCAGTAGCTTCAGAATAGTGTTGTAGTAGCTTCAGAATAGTATTGCAGTAGCTTCACAATAGTGTTGCCACCGGGTTATAAATGTTGCTTAAAATAATGTTGCAATAGTCATTCAAGGTCTTGCCATAGGGATGGACCCAGTTAGGTCGTGGGCCCCACATTGTGGGCCCCACAAGATGTAGGCCCCACAACTTCAGAAAGTTAATATCTATAGCAACATTTTTGGAATGTTGCTACAGATACCTATGGGTGTTTCCATAGACCCAAATAGGGTTCTATTGCAACAATATTACTTATGTTGTCTTAGATAATCAAAATGTTGCCTTTGAGGTCTAAGGCAACGGCAAAAATTGCATCACCCTAAAAGTGTTGCCATAGACCTATGGCAACATTTTTCGGGCCTGAGCCAACATTTTTTTGTATTGCAGAAGGCTATTTATGGCATAGTGTTGCTTATCTTTGTGCATCGTGAAGATGGTTTGAGCTTGATGTTGGAGTTATTGGTCTCATTCTCTTTGTCGGATCACTTGGAGTATCACTTCTGTTTTCCGCTGTAGCATCTTTATTTATCTCTGATATTCTTGTATCATATTGTATCATTGTTGTATATCATAATCTGTATATTGTATCATTTGTGATGTATATGATATCATTCATTTCTTTCTTCCGCTGTGTTGTTATACTTAACGTGTTATAAGCTCCGGCGAGCCAGATTCGGCGTTTGAATCTGCGGCATTCGAGTACAAGTGAAGTACGGGTGTCGATTTTAGAAGGCCGAGTCAGGATCGTCACAATTGGTATCAGAGCTAAGGTTGAACTTTAGCTCAGGAGTATAACACATTAAGTAGCTCATTAGAGATAGGGTGAAGTATACCCTAGGATGAGAAATCCCTAAGATATCAGTCCGTATACCTCAGTAAATTCTCTTACTATTCACTGATAGTAAGTATGAGTGCAAGAAGTGGATGAGATAGGGGACAGGGGGATACCACTATGAAATGGTCAATACCCTATAACAATAATGAAACAATCTTTTCTCTATCAATCTCTTTTGTTCGTCATCTTTTCTCAATTCTTTAATTGTTTCTGGTCGATCCAGAAAAGAAGATTCGATATATTTGTATGGGACATAAACTCCAAATAGGTCAGAATTGTTTGTTTGGATGTATTGGTTTCCTTGTTTGCTTTGGTTGCTATGGTTGATGGATATACTTTAGTTTTTAAACTAAAAGTTTTGAAATTGTATATATATATCTATACAATTTGGGTCCAGATATGTTCTACGAATGGTTAGTTATCCTTTCGGACTAACCGATGCCCTTGCATATTTCGTAGATCTGGATAACCCGAGTATCTTGTGGAAAAATTAAAAAGATTTGTTCTTGTATCTATTATTGATATTATAATTTGGTAAGCCAAATGCAGAATAGATGTTCAGTTAATTTGATGAAACATTCTTCATCTATCTTTGTGTCTCCTTGGCAAATTTCGAGGATGAAATTTCTTAAGGAGGGGAGTCTGTAACGATCCCAGATTTTATAAATATTTAAATTGATAATTAAATTAATTTTGAATAAAATTTATGAAATTGATCGATAGATTGATGCGAGTTTCCCCCGAGTTCAAATAAATTGTGTTAAATCAAATGAATTTAAATCTTTTATAAATGGTTTGAAAATAATTATAAAAATATAGACTTTGGACACAAGTATAAAAGTAAATAATTTTAAATTTAAAATGTATGGGTTATGTTAGAAATAGAAATAAATAAATATATATAAGATAAACTATAAAAAATTATAAAATACAAAGTAAACAAATTAGCTAAATTTAAACAACAAATTTAAAATAGAAATTTATTTATTACAAAGACAAAAGAAAAGATAAAATTTTATTCAAGTGCTTTCAATCAAATGAAAGAAAACAGTATACTCCAATATGAATCAAGAAATAAAGTACATTCAAGCACAAACAAATAAAAATACAAATTAGATAAGATAAATTATAAAAATGAAGTAACACTTAAATAAAATCTAACAACAAAATTAAAATAGAAATAAATTTGACAAATTCCAGCAATATATTGACTATAGAATTTCATCTATATTACAAAGCAATAGAACAAAAGAAAAAGAAAAACAAATATATATAGGAAAGCCTGTATAGACAACATGATGTATTTGAGTTGAACAAACATATATATATATATATATAAGTAGGAAAACAAATAAACAAAAATGTGAAGCTTGCAAAGGAAGATACTTATATGTAAATTAGTACCAAAGTAATTAATGCAAATATCCATCAGCCCCCAAAGCAAAGAAATATCCCTGCTAAACATTGTACAAACCCGTATATCACCCTGTACAAATATTATCACCAGTAAACTCAATTTCTATCCATCATCTTCATTTCAGTTTCATCATTTCCAAGCTAAGAAAAAGAGAAGTAATATCATTTCAAACTTAGACAAAATACAACTTAAAACAACAATACAAAATCAAATCAAACTAGAGAATCAAAATGAAGGCTTTAGCTTGCATTTTCAAAGCCTGGTTCAAAAGAAGTAGCTCTGTTCATTTCTGGAAAATCACAGTGAGTAACAGATAGTTATTTAAGCTTGAGTATATGTTGCCATTGCTCTATGTGTATATATAAATATATATCTGTGCATCTTCTCTGTTTGTTTTACAGAGTATCAGGCAACAAGAAAATTCTATTTCTTGTTTTCTAGTCCATATTAGGCTTTGCTTTCAAAACAAATTAGTTGAGTTTAAGTATGAGTTGCAATTAAAAAATAGTTTCATGACATAAAAATGTATATAGATGGAAAAATCAATTTTTTACAGTGGTAACTTCATTTTCTGGAAATTTCGAACCTCACGAAACATTGATTCAAGAATATAACTTGAATCCTTATTGAAAGTTATGATTTTTAAGCGTGGTTTGGTGATTTTTAGTTGTGTAAGTTAAGAGCGGTTTGAAGTTGATCAAACTGGGAGTTTCGATCAATTTTTGGCGATCGGAAGCAAGCTGGGTGTGGAGTTTTTAATCGAAGCTAGTGTGTATGATAGTGAAGTCAAGAAAAATGTTCGATAATTTTTCTATTGCAAACAATGATTGAACGAGGCAAAACTAGGGTTTAACGTTCAGGTTTGTAGAGGTCTGGAAATGAGGTGATTTCGTCACCTCTGATTCACCGAGTTGCACGAGGATCTAGGGAAGTGTAGTGTAGGGGATTGACGTGGTATGGCCGAAGTTGCAGACTGGCTGGTGGTCGGAGCGCCGAGAACAAGGCGTTGACAGATGGGGGCCGTGATGGTCTGGGTTGTTCCAAGTTGCAAGCTTGATCTCGAATTCGAGTTTCGAGGCGATGACGTGGTTAGGTTGGTCGGAGTTGGTTCTGGGGAGGATTGTTGACGTGCTCGACGTCGTGACGATGCCGGAAGTCGGCCATCGGCGATGTGCACGTGCACGGTGCACATTTGGTTGGTGGAGTTGTTTAGTTTGGGTGAAGCAGGGATGAACTCGCGTTGGTCTCGAGTGGTTACTCGAAGTTTTTAAGCGACTGGCTCGAAGCAAGTATTAACGTGGCTCGGTATATGTTGTACAGGTTTTAAAACAGAAACTTGTTTTGTTTTTGGCAATTTTAAATCAAGGTTTTAAAACTGAGTTTAAATTAACATGTAAATTGAAAGTGTTAAGGAAATTTGCTTTAAACTTTATTAAAAGTAAATAAGGATTTATTTCAAATTTTAAATCTAAATTGGAATTAAAAAGAAAATTTGAAACAATGTTCCAATATATGGTAAATAATAATTAAATCATGAATATGAATGAGTTGACTTTAAATAATGAAGATTTATGAGTTCTTAATGGTAAATCAATTTATAATCAACAATGATTAATATAAGTAAATTTCTTTAGAAAAGTAATTAAAGAAATTTAATAGTTAATGAAGTCATTAACTAAAATTATTTGAATAATTAATCAATGTGATAAATTTTTACAATAAATTTAGATTAATTAATTTAATAACAATCATTTGTGGGATTGTTAAATATAATTACTAAATGACAGTAATTAAGGAATTAATTATTCAGTGTAATTAATTGAGTTAATTGGATTAGTTCAAGTTAACTAGTTAAGTTAATTAATCTAGAATAATCACTTGATAATTTGGGAAAATCTAATTACATAGAGAAGTAATTAATAGATAATTACTGAATGTAATTAACTGAATGATGATTTGAAATTTGAGTAAAATTATTTGTTAATAAATTAAAGGATTAATTAATAATGGTGATTAATTAAGATTTATTTAAATAATTAAAGGTTAATTAAAGATTAACTAATCAATGATGAAAGGGAAATTACTTAATGGATAGTAATTAAAGGATAATTACTTGAGGGAAGTAATTAAGTGATGACTCAGTGTAATTAAAGGATTAATTAATGTAATTAATCAAGGAGTTAGTTTAATTGATATAAGTAATTAAGGGTAGTAAATTATTAATAAAATTAATCAAATGGAGATTAAGTAAGGAATAATTAATTTGTGAATTAAGGATGATTAATTAAATATTTAATTAATGATTAAAGTTGATTAATCAAGTGATTAAGCAATAATTGATTTAAGGATAATGTGATAAATTGATTAAGGTAATTAATTTGAGGAAAATTAATCTATTAAAGGTTAATTAATTAATCAAGTGATTAATAAATAATTGGTGAATGTTTGGTTTTTATTGAATGGGTGAATTGTTTGATATCCCTGATTTGTGATGCTTTGTGATATATCCTGATTTGTGTTGAGATCTGTAATGTAATTTATTTATCTGGGATGAATATAATGTATTTATCTGTGACATATATCTGTGATCTGTGAATGAAAGATAAGCATTATAGTTTATACCGCTTATCAAATATATTGTTGTATTTGATCTGTGATGATTGAATGATGTTGCACTATTGTGTGTTAAACCCCTGGACTACACCATACACACACAAATATGGATTTCATGAGGAAATCGGTTAAGTCACAGATGATTTTAAATATAATGTTTTTGAGATTGAAATTTTAATTTCAATTAATTTTGAAATTGGAAATTGGGGTTTAATACGAAAAGCTTTTGAAAGGAGTTTTAAAGATATTTTGAATATCTTGAAATTTATAATTCAATTTGAATTTGAATTCAAAATAAGGAATCGAATTCTATGTTGAAAATCATGGTTTAAAAAATGTGATACAAGTTATGAATGTGTTTTATATGGGTTTCTAAACCATTTTAAAAGTATTGGTTTGGGAATTTGAATTTAACCCAAGGGGTTTAACTTGTATTAATGAATCAGATTTTCCGAAATGAAAACTATTTGTTCTCAAATAATAGAAGCTTTCATATAAGGAATGAATTTCTAATTTGTGTCAAAAGAATTTCGAGTTTGAAAGGAAAATGGTTTTTCGAGTTATGAATAAATCTTTGTGAAAGATTATTGAACTTTGTTTTGAAATTGGAAAGGTGTACCTTTTGTATAAAAGGTCGAAATGGAATGGTTTTGAAAGCTATCAATTAAATCTTTGATTTAAAGATTTAATGAGTTAATCCAAATTGAAATGGAAATCGATTTGAAAATCTATAAATAGATCTTTGTGAAACTGGGTGAACTTTGTGAGATGAATCTTTTTGTGTAAAAGATTAAAATGGTAATTTGTTAAACAATTGGAAAGAAAAGTTTTGGATAATAAATGGTGACTTAATTGAAATTCCATATCCATATAGTTTTAAATATTGCGCTCATTATTCGGTTTAGCCGGGAGAGGACCTTTGTGTCATATAACCCATTCCGAATAATGATACGTCGTATATGGATTGCATTTGGAGACCGGTGGTGAAGACCGGATATTTTCAAAAACGAAAGGACAACTCGTCGAATGTCTCTGCATCGACTGGTCCCCGGTATAGAGACTCCATATGTGGTGTGAAGTCCGGACGTGATTAGGGATTATCCGGATTGCAAGGGCTTCTTTGGAAGTGCCTTCGGTTCTGTTCGAACCCGGAACAGACTTGTATGGTTGTATGTCTGACATTACACTTTGAGATATAAAGCTGATTTCTTTCAAATACATTTCTGTTTGGTGGCGGAGAATTATTCTCTTAGCTTAACACCCTTCTTTGAGACGTACGAGCTCAGAGGTTATGTAGTTGAAGGTTATCAGTGATATACTCCCAATTTGGTAGTGTGGCATGCTAAGTGTTGCTGTGTGTTGCTGATCATTTGTTGATCAAAGCATGGCTTTGTGAAAAAGCGTAGCTTTGTGGACGAGATCTCATCAAGACCTCACGCCCCGGAAATGGTCGAAACAGGAAAGATGCGGCAAGGTTATGAGGGTCGCTCCCTTTAGGGTATGTCATTTCCTTCTGGAAAAAGGTGATATTATGGTATGGAGCCCAGATATTTACCTGTGTGGTTGCTCCAATCTCATTTACTGTGTGATTGTTGTTGTGTGATCGAGGCCTCGGATAAAGGTCGCAAACGACCGGTGGGTGGCATATTTGTGTAGTAGTTACCTAGTAAGAGGTAACCCGGCGTTGTGTTGGCATAGAGCTAGTTAGTTCTCGGGACGTCCCTCTAGAGGCGTTTCCATGTGGCAGTAGGAAGTTCCTTAGCCTGACCATTTGTTGGAAATCCAATTCCCAATACGGACCCAATACGGTTTTAGTTATAGAACCTGCCATTTACTTATGGTGGTCACCACTGTTTAGATGGTAGCTATAGTAGGCATAGTTCGGAATGTGTATGCTGGCTAAGATTAATATTATACTTTCGAAATGTTTTCCACTATGCACTAATAATAATAATCCAATGATTTTGCGTAGTAAGCATGTTTGACTATCATAAGAGGAAATCTCCTCCAATTCTGCGTTTGCATTGTGTGTCAGGCGGGAGGCCTTATGGTAGTTTCATTTTCCAAAAAGCATTGTGGATTTCAATGTTTAAAAATCTTTTGTTGTTGTTTTAAAGATAAACTGTTTTTGTTACTCACACCAGTCCCATGACTGACTCGGAGTTTATTGTTCCCTTCCTAAACTCTGGGTGCCCACAATTTTCCACACGGGCAGTCTAGAGTTGGGTTTTTCAGATAGTCAGGTTTATTAGATTATCGGGAGCTAGTTCAGTGTTCGGAGTTCACGGATGACTGACCTTGCTTATCTTTGTGCATCGTGAAGATGGTTTGAGCTTGAAGTTGGAGTTATTGGTCTCATTCTCTTTGTCGGATCACTTGGAGTATCACTTCTATTTTCCGCTGTAGCATCTTTATTTATCTCTGATATTCTTGTATTGTAACGATCCCGGATTTTATATATATTTAAATTGATAAATAATTTAGTTTTGAATTAAAATTGTAAAATTAATCGATAAATTGATCTGAGTTTCCCCAAAATTCAAATAAATTGTGTTAAATTAAATGAATTTAAATCGTAAATAAATGGTTTAAAAATAAAAATATAGATATTTGACACAAGTATAAAAGTAAATAAATAAATAATTTGAATTCAGAATTGATGGTTTTTATAATAGAAATAAAAATAATAATAATATCTGAGTTAGAAATAGAAATGAATAAAAGATAAATTACGAAAATAAATAGATAAAAATAAATTACATACATATAAGATAAATTAACACTTAGATAAAATCTAAAGCAAAATTAAAATTGAAATTTATTATATTTTAAAGTGATATTGAAAAAGAAAAGAAAATAAAAATGCATTCAAGTATATTCAAGTGTAAACAAATATATAGAGTGAAAAGCTTGTAAAGGAAGCCACAACAACTATCTTCATTTTTGTACAGCCAAAATGCAAGAAGGAAAATTATATAAATGAAAATATGGTACAACTAATTAATGCAAGAAATCTTTATCCCCCAAAACAACAAATCCATCAGCCTACAAACAAGAAAAATCCCTGCTAACTAGTACAAGAAAATATAATCACTTGTACAACATTTCATTTCAGCTGGAACAAATATTTTACCATCTTCAACAACATAACTTCTCATTCCAATTTCGTTCACCATTAAAACTGAGTAAAAGTAAACTAAAGTAATATCATCTCATATTCAAAAACAATTATCAACTTAAAAACATCAACATATATCAAAACAAATCAGGGATCAAAGTAAAGAAGTTTCAGCTAACAGTTCAACCCAGATTTTCAACTTTGCAAATTTCAAAGCTATTCAACATAGCAGTTCTTTCATTTCTGGAAAGAAAACAAGTGAGTAAACTTTTTATTTAAAAGTTTAAGTAAATACATGTTTGTTGTTTATGAAATCCCGGAAATAAGTGATGTTTGCATATGTGAACACATGTGTGCTATATGTTTATTTATGTTTTGAATTGTGCAAGTCTGAGATATATGTGTTCTTCTATGTTTCCTTGTTACAGAGCTTTAGAATTTAGATCAAAACCCAATATCTCTTTCTCTGATCTTTATTAGGATTTAGTTTCCAAACAAGAAATGCTTGTTTAAACATAGAATAAGATTTAAAAATAAATTTGGCTAGATTTAGTTAGAACTTTACCTGTGATCTGGGAAAGACGGTAGAAGTCTAAATTTTATGATAAAATCAAATGTTGAAATTTGTTGATTCAATTATATATCTTGAATCACCTCTGAAAGATTGGATTTTTAAAATCAAATTCACAATTTTAAATGAAGTATTGAATGTGTAACTGGGTGATGTCTGGAATTTGGTTTTTGGGTGAATTCCGATGGCCAGTTGTTCTAGGGAGCTCGGGATTTCATGTGGAGGTAGAGGAGTCTACGGCGATGGTGGGAAAAATGGTCGGAGGTGTGCTCGATCATCGTGGTGACGGCGGCGTACAGTTTTTTTTTCTAAACCTAGTTTTCGAGGTGGTCGGGAATTTGACCACCGCAGCCTCATACGTGCATCGAGTTGCACGTGCTTTGGGAAGATGGTGGAGGGAGCGTTGGCGAGTGGTTGGCCGGAGTTTCGAGACCTCTGGTGGCCAGAGGCGGCGGGGCAAATCGGCGTAGTTGATCGAAGTTTGTTCCTGTTTGGGTTTGATGGCCAAATCTCAAGCTCGTCAGTGTTTTGGGTTCTTGGATGGTCTGGTGGCTAGGGCAGGTGGTCGATGACTTGTCGATGGCCAGAGCTTCGACCGGAGATGGCCGGAGTGCCGGTGCATGTGCACGGTGGCATGGTTGTATCAGGGATTTGGGTTGAGGAAGAAAGGTTGGTGACTCGAAGGGGTATTCGGGGAAATTGGGTGCTGGCTCGAGTAATGGCTCGAGTAAATTCATGTGTGTGTCGGGTCGTTTAAAACTTAGACAAATTTTAAGTTAAACATTTTCATACCGGGTCGATTTGTGGGAGAACTCGAAGCAAGGAGCACATTGGCTCGGGGAACACTCGAAGCAGCCTCGAGTTGGCCATTGGAAACAGAAATTTCAATTTTTTTTGCAATTTTAAAATTTTAAGTTTAAATGATCTCTAATTTTTTTTCTTAATAATGATTGTCTGTTAATGGAATATGAAGCTAATGGTATTGGGAAATTTTGAAATTAATTAAGTCTAAAGATGTTTTGAACAAATTTATTTAAAATTAAAAAAATAAACAAATTTTGATTTGTAATCACTTTATAATTAACAATAGTTAATTAAAACACTAAAGTTTTGATTTACAATGAAGAATTGATAAATTAAGATGATTAATTAAGAGATAATTACTTTGTGTAAATTATATCAAAGAATGATTAATTAATTAAGATTAATTAATATAAGTAATTAAAGGTAATTAATTGCTTGAAGATAATTACTTAATTAAAAGTAATTAAATAAATGATTAAAATTTGATTAATTTAATAATTAGAGATTAATGAATCGGTTATTAAAGATAAATCAATTTGTAATAACTTGAATGATGATTAGGAATTGAGTATAATTATTTGTTAATAATTAAAGGATCAACCAAAAAAAATTGTGATTAATTCAGATAAATTAAGTAATTAAGGGTTAATTGGTTCATTAATTAAGATTGATTAGTTAATAGTAAAAGTTAACTACTAAATTTGAAAGGGAAATTTATTTCAAATAATTTGTAATTAACTTATGATAATTAACCCGGATTAATAATTAATACATTTGATTTAAATTAATCAGTTGATTTATAAGTTTATATGTGAATGTTTGGATTTGATTGAATGGTTGAATTGTTTGATATCCCCTGATCTATGATGATGTGTGATATATTCTAATTTGTGTGTGATCTGTACTGTAGTTTATTTATCTGGGATGAATGTAATATATTATCTGTAATTTATATATCTGTGATCTGTGAATGAAAGATAAGCGTTATAGTTATACCGCTTATCAACTATATTTCTGTATTCTGATCTGTGATGATTGAATGATGTTGCACTACTGTGTGAAACCCCTGGACTACACCATACACACACAAATATGGATTTCATGAGAAAATCGGTTAAGTCACAGATTTTTGACAATTGTAAAGATTGAATTCTTAAATCCAAAATAGTTTTGGAATTGGAATTGAAAGCTTTTGAAAATGAATTCAAATGATTTAATAAAATTTGAAATCTAAATGATTTGATTTAAATTTGAATTCAATATTTGGAATTGAATTCAATGATTTGAAAATATGGTCTAAAAAGACCATACCAGTTATAAATGTGTTTTATATGGATTTTTAACCATTTAAAAGTATGGTTTTGGAAATTTAAGAAATTTAATCCAAGTTTTATACTTGAATGGTTTTAACTTATGTAAATTGTAATTAGTTTTCCAGAATGAAAACTGTTTGTTTTCAAATGATAAAAGCTTTCATATAAGAAATGAATTTCCAATTTGAATTAAACGAATTTCAAGTTTGAATTGAAAAATGGTTTTCCAAGTTATGAGTGAATTCTTTTTTGAAAGCTATGAATTGAATCTGTTTATTTTTAACGGATTTAAAATGGTGATTTGTTTAAACCATTCGAAATGAAATTGTTTTGAAAGCTATAAGTTAAATCTTGATTTAAAGATTTAATGAGTTAATCCAATTGAAATGGAAATCGATTTGAAAATCTATGAATAGATCTTTGTGAAACTGGGTGAACTTTGTGAGATGAATCTTTTTGTAAAAGATTAAAATGGTGATTTGTTTAAACCATTCGAAAGGAAAGTTTGGGGTAATAAGTCGTGACTTAATTGAAATCCCATTATCCATATGTTTTAAAATATTGCGCTCACTATTCGGTTTAGCCGGGAGAGGACTTTGTGTCATATAACCCATTCCGAATAAGTGATACGTCGTATATGGATAGCATTTGAAGACCGGTGTGAAGACCGGGTGTTTGCGAGAACGATAGGATAACCTATCGATTGTCTCTCCACTGGGTAGCTCTCGGTATAGAGATTCCCTAAGTGATGGGAAGTTCGATCGGGATTGTGAATACCCGGATTGCAAGGGCTTCTTAGGAAGTGCCTTCGGTTCTATTCAAACCCGGAACAGACTTGTATGGTTGTATGTCTGACACTACACTTTGAGATATAAAGCTGATTTCTTTCAAATACATTTTTGTTTGGTGGCGGAGATTTATTCTCTTAGCTTAACACCCTTCTCTGAGACGTACGAGCTCAGAGGTTATGTAGTTGAAGGTTATCAGTGATATACTCCCAATTTGGTAGTGTGGCATGCTGAGTGTTGCTGTGTGTTGATGGTCATTTGTTGATCATTTGTTGATCAAAGCATGGATTTGTGAAAAAAGCGTAGCTTTGTGGACGAGACCGCATCAGGACCTCACAACCCGGAAATGGTCGAAACTGGAATGATGCGGCAAGGTTATGAGGGTCGCTCCCTTTAGGGTATGTCATTTCCTTCTGGAAAAAGGTGGTATCATGGTATGGAGCCCAGATATTTACCTGTGTGGTTGCTCCAATCTCATTTACTCTGTGTGATTGTTGCTTTGTGATCGAGGACCCTCGAATAAAGGTCCCAAAGGACCGGGGGGTGGCATATTCATGTAGTAGTTACCTAGTATAAGAGGTAACCCAGCCTTATGTTGGCAGAGAGCTAGTTAGTTCTCGGGACGTCCATCCAGAGGCGTACCCATGTGGCAGTAGGAAGTTCCTTAGCCTGACCATTTGTTGGAAAATCCAAAGAAACAATACGAGCCCTTTACGATTGCAGTTGTATAACCTGTCTCCTCAGGCGGCAGCTATAGCAGGCATAATATAATGGTACCTATGCTGGCTAAGATTAATATTGTATTTTCGAAATGTTTTGCACTATGCACTATTAATAATATCAAAAGAGTTTTGTTTTGCGTAGTAAGCATGTTTGACTATCATAAGAAGAAATCTCCTCCAAGTCTGCGATTGCATTGTGTGTGTGGTGGGAGATCTTATGGTAGTTTCATTTTCCAAAAGCATTGCGGATTTCAATGTTTAAAATTCTTTTGTTGTTTGTTTAAAGATAAACTGTTTTTGTTACTCACACCAGTCCCATGACTGACCCGGAGTTTATTGTTCCCTTCCTAAACTCTGGGTGCCCACAATTTTCCACACGGGCAGTCTAGAGTTGGGTTTTTCAGATAGGCAGGTTTAGTAGATTATCGAAAGCTAGTTCAGTTTTTGGAGCTCATGACAGACCTTGTTTAGCTTCGTGCAACGTGATGGTGGTTCGAGCTGATGTTGGAGTTATTGGTCTCATTCACTTTGTCGGATCATTTGGAGTTATCATTTCTGTTTTCCGTTGTATCATTATTTATCTCTGATGTTGTTGTATCATATTAATATCATTGTTGTATATCATTCTGGATATTGTATTCATTGGATTTGTATATGATATTATCCATTTCTTTATTCCGCTGTGTTGTTATACTTACTGTATTATAAGCTCCGAGGAGCCAGATTCGGCGTTTGAATCTACGGCATTCGAGTACAAGTGAAGTACGGGTGCCGATTTTCGATTGCCGAGCCCAGGAACCTTACAAGTGGTATTAGAGCTAAGGTTAAACTTTAGCTCAGGAGTACAACACATTAACTAACTCATTAAAGATAGGGTGAAGTATACCCTATAATGAGTATTCCTCGGATATCTGTCTGTATGCCTCAGTAAATTCTCTTACTATCCACTGATAGTGAGTATGAGTGCAAGAAGAGGATGAGACAGGGGACAGGGGAATACGACTATAAATGGTCAATACCCTATAACAACAAGGAAACAATCTTTTCTCTGTCAATCTCTTTTGTTCAGCATCTCTTTTCTATTCTTTGATAATTCCTGGTAGATCCAGGAGGAGATTCGATATATTAATATGGGACATAAATTCCAACTGAGTCAGAAATTGTTGTTTGGATGAATTGGTTGCTTTGGTTGCTATGGTTGATAGGTATACTTTAGTTTCTAAACTGAAAGTTTTGAAATTGTTTCCATATATCTATCTATTCTTTGGGTTCGGATATATTCTACGAATGGTTAGTTATCCTTTCGAACTAACCAATGCCACTGCATATTTCGTAGATCTGGATAACCCGAGTATCTTGTGAAAAAATTAAATAGATTCGTTCTTGTATCTATTATTGATATTCTGATTTGGTAAGCCAAATGCAGAATAGATATTCAGTTGATTTGATGAAACATTCTTCATCTATCTTTGTGTCTCCTTGGCAAATTTCGAGGATGAAATTTTTTAAGGGGGGAAGTCTGTACGATCCCGGATTTTATATATATTTAAATTGATAATTAATTTAGTTTTGAATTAAAATTGTAAAATTAATCGATAAATTGATCTGAGTTTCCCCATAATTCAAATAAATTGTGTTAAATCAAATGAATTTAAATCGTAAATAAATGGTTTAAAAATAAAAATATAGATATTTGACACAAGTATAAAAGTAAATAAATAAATAATTTGAATTCAGAATTGATGGTTTTTATAATAGAAATAAAAATAATAATAATATCTGAGTTAGAAATAGAAATGAATAAAAGATAAATTATGAAAATAAATAGATAAAAATAAATTACATACATATAAGATAAATTAACACTTAGATAAAGTCTAAAGCAAAATTAAAATGGAAAATTATTATATTTTAAAGTGATATTGCAAAAGAAAATAAAATAAAATAAAAATACATTCAAGTATATTCTAGTGTAAACAAATATATAGAGTGAAAAGCTTGTAAAGGAAGCCACAACAACTATCTTCATTTTTGTACAGCCGAAATGCAAGAAGGAAAATTATATAAATGAAAATATGGTACAACTAATTAATGCAAGAAATCTTTAGCCCCCAAAACAACAAATCCATCAGCCTACAAACAAGAAAAATCCCTGCTAACTAGTACAAGAAAATATAATCACTTGTACAACATTTCATTTCAGCTAGAACAAATATTTTACCATCTTCAACAACATAACTTCTCATTCCAATTTCGTTCACCATTAACACTAAGTAAAAGAAAACTAAAGTAATAACATCTCATATTCAAAAACAATTATCAACTTAAAAACATCAACACATATCAAAACAAATCAGGGATCAAAGTAAAGAAGTTTCAGCTAACAGTTCAACCCAGATTTTCAACTTTGTAAATTTCAAAGCTGTTCAACATAGCAGTTCTGTCATTTCTAGAAAGAAAACAAGTGAGTAAACATTTTATTTAAAAGTTTAAGTAAATACATGTTTGTTGTTTATGAAATCCTGGAAATAAGTGATGTTTGCATATGTGAACACAGGTGTGCTATATGTTTATTTATGTTTTGAATTGTGCACGTCTAAGATATATGTGTTCTTCTCTGTTTCCTTGTTACAGAGCTTTAGAATTTAGATCAAAACCCAATATCTCTTTCTCTGATCTCTATTAGGATTTAGTTTCCAAATAAGAAATGCTTGTTTAAACATAGAATAAGATTTAAAAATAAATTTGCCTAAATTTAGTTAGAACTTTACCTGTGATTTGGGAAAGACAGTAGAAATCTAAATTTTCTGATAAAATCAAATGTTGAAATTTGTTGATTCAATTATATATCTTGAATCACCTCTGAAAGATAGGATTTTTAAAATCAAATTCACAATTTTTAATGAAGTATTGAATGTGTAACTGGGTGATGTTTGGAATTTGGTTTTTGGGTGAATTCTGATGGCCAGTTGTTCTAGGGAGCTCGGGGTTTCGTGTGGAGGTAGAGGAGTCTACGGCGATGGTGGGAAAAATGGTCGGAGGTGTGCTCGATCATCGTGGTGACGGCGGCGTACAGTTTTTTTTTCTAAACCTAGTTTTCGAGGTGGTCGGGAATTTGATCACCGCGGCCTCATACGTGCATCGAGTTGCACGTGCTTTGGGAAGATGGTGGAGGGAGCGTTGGCGAGTGGTTGGTCGGAGTTTCGAGACCTCTGGTGGCCTGAGGCGGCGGGGCAAATCGGCGTAGTTGATCGAAGTTTGTTCCAGTTTGGGTTTGACGGCCAAATCTCGAGCTCGTCAGCGTTTTGGGTTCTTGGATGGTCTGGTGGCTAGGGCAGGTGGTCGATGACTTGTCGATGGCCAGAGCTTCGACCGGAGATGGTCGGAGTAGCGGTGCATGTGCACGGTGGCATGGTTGTATCAGGGATTTGGGTTGAGGAAGAAAGGCTGGTGACTCGAAGGGGTATTCGGGGAAATTGGGTGCCGGCTCGAGTAATGGCTCGAGTAAATTCATGTGTGTGTCGGGTCGTTTAAAACTTAGACAAATTTTAAGTTAAAAATTTTCGTACCGGGTCGATTTGTGGGAGAACTCGAAGCAAGGAGCACATTGGCTTGGGGAACACTCGAAGCAGCCTCGAGTTGGCCATTGGAAACAGAAATTTCAATTTTTTTTGCAATTTTAAAATTTTAAGTTTAAATGATCTGTAAAATTTTTTTAAAATAATGATTGTCTGTTAATGGAATATGAAGCTAATGGTATTGGGAAATTTTTAAATTAATTAAGTCTAAAGATGTTTTGAACAAATTTATTTAAAATTAAAAAAATAAACAAATTTTGATTTGTAATCACTTTATAATTAACAATAGTTAATTAAAACAATAAAATTTTGATTTACAATGAAGAATTGATAAATTAAGATGATTAATTAAGAGATAATTACTTTGTGTAAATTATATCAAAGAATGATTAATTAATTAAGATTAATTAATATAAGTAATTAAAGGTAATTAATTGCTTGAAGATAATTACTTAATTAAAATTAATTAAATAAATGATTAAAATTGATTAATTTAATAATTAGAGATTAATGAATTGGTTATTAAAGATAAATCAATTTTTAATAACTTGAATGATGAGTAGGAATTGAGTATAATTATTTGTTAATAATTAAAGGATCAACCAAAAAAATTGTGATTAATTCAGATAAATTAAGTAATTAAGGGTTAATTGGTTCATTAATTAAGATTGATTAGTTAATAGTAAAAGTTAACTAATAAATTTGAAAGGAAAATTTATTTCAAATAATTTGTAATTAACTTATGATAATTAACCCGGATTAATAATTAATACATCTGATTTAAATTAATCAGTTGATTTATAAGTTTATCTGTGAATGTTTGGATTTGATTGAATGGTTGAATTGTTTGATATCCCCTGATCTGTGATGCTGTGTGATATATTCTGATTTGTGTATGATCTGTACTGTAGTTTATTTATTTGGGATGAATGTAATATATTATCTGTAATTTATATATCTGTGATCTGTGAATGAAAGATAAGCGTTATAGTTATACCGCTTATCAACTCTATTTCTGTATTATGATCTGTGATGATTGAATGATGTTGCACTACTGTGTGAAACCCCTGGACTACACCATACACACACAAATATGGATTTCACGAGGAAATCGGTTAAGTCACAGATTTTTGACAATTGTAAAGATTGAATTCTTGAATCCAAAATAGTTTTGGAATTGGAATTGAAAGCTTTTGAAAATGAGTTCAAATGATTTAATAAAATTTGAAATCTAAATGATTTGATTTAAATTTGAATTCAATATTTGGAATTGAATTCAATGATTTGAAAATATGGTCTAAAAAGACCATACCAGTTATAAATGTGTTTTATAGGGATTTTTAACCATTTAAAAGTATGGTTTTGGAAATTTAAGAAATTTAATCCAAGTTTTATACTTGAATGGTTTTAACTTATGTAAATCGTAATTAGTTTTCCAGAATGAAAACTGTTTGTTTTCAAATGATAAAAGCTTTCATATAAGAAATGAATTTCCAATTTGAATTAAAGGAATTTCAAGTTTGAATTGAAAAATGGTTTTCCAAGTTATGAGTGAATTCTTTTTTGAAAGCTATGAATTGAATCTGTTTATTTTTAATGGATGTAAAATGGTGATTTGTTTAAACCATTCGAAATGAAATTGTTTTGAAAGCTATAAGTTAAATCTTGATTTAAAGATTTAATGAGTTAATCCAATTGAAATGGAAATCGATTTGAAAATCTATGAATATATCTTTGTGAAACTGGATGAACTTTGTGAGATGAATCTTTTTGTAAAAGATTAAAATGGTGATTTGTTTAAACCATTCGAAAGGAAAGTTTTGGGTAATAAGTCGTGACTTAATTGAAATCCCATTATACATATGTTTTAAAATATTGCGCTCACTATTCGGTTTAGCCGGGAGAGGACTTTGTGTCATATAACCCATTCCGAATAAGTGATACGTCGTATATGGATAGCATTTGAAGACCGGTGTGAAGACCGGGTGTTTGCGAGAACGATAGGATAACCTATCGATTGTCTCTGCACTGGGTAGCTCCCGGTATAGAGATTCCCTAAGTGATGGGAAGTTCGATCGGGATTGTGAATACCCGGATTGCAAGGGCTTCTTAGGAAGTGCCTTCGGTTCTGTTCAAACCCGGAACAGACTTGTATGGTTGTATGTCTGACACTACACTTTGAGATATAAAGTTGATTTCTTTCAAATACATTTTTGTTTGGTGGGGAGATTTATTCTCTTAGCTTAACACCCTTCTCTGAGACGTACGAGCTCAGAGGTTATGTAGTTGAAGGTTATCAGTGATATACTCCCAATTTGGTAGTGTGGCATGCTGAGTGTTGAAGTGTGTTGATGGTCATTTGTTGATCATTTGTTGATCAAAGCATGGCTTTGTGAAAAAAGAGTAGCTTTGTGGACGAGACCGCATCAGGACCTCACAACCCGGAAATGGTCGAAACTGGAATGATGCGGCAAGGTTATGAGGGTCGCCCCTTTAGGGTATGTCATTTCCTTCTGGAAAAAGGTGGTATCATGGTATGGAGCCCAGATATTTACCTGTGTGGTTGCTCCAATCTCATTTACTCTGTGTGATTGTTGCTTTGTGATCGAGGACCCTCGAATAAAGGTCCCAAAGGACCGGGGGGTGGCATATTCATGTAGTAGTTACCTAGTGTAAGAGGTAACCCAGCCTTATGTTGGCAGAGAGCTAGTTAGTTCTCGGGACGTCCATCCAGAGGCGTACCCATGTGGCAGTAGGAAGTTCCTTAGCCTGACCATTTGTTGGAAAATCCAAAGAAACAATACGAGCCTTTTACGATTGCAGTTGTATAACCTGTCTCCTCGGGCGGCAGCTATAGCAGGCATAATATAATGGTACCTATGCTGGCTAAGATTAATATTGTATTTTCAAAATGTTTTCCACTATGCACTATTAATAATATCAAAAGAGTTTTGTTTTGTGTAGTAAGCATGTTTGACTATCATAAGAAGAAATCTCCTCCAAGTCTGTGATTGCATTGTGTGTGTGGTGGGAGGTCTTATGGTAGTTTCATTTTCCAAAAACATTGCGGATTTCTATGTTTAAAATTCTTTTGTTGTTTGTTTAAAGATAAACTGTTTTTGTTACTCACACCAGTCCCATGATTGACCCGGAGTTTATTGTTCCCTTCCTAAACTCTGGGTGCCCACAATTTTCCACACGGGCCGTCTAGAGTTGGGTTTTTCAGATAGTCAGGTTTAGTAGATTATCGGAAGCTAGTTTAGTTTTTGGATCTCATGACTGACCTTGTTTAGCTTCGTGCAACGTGATGGTGGTTCGAGCTGATGTTGGAGTTATTGGTCTCATTCTCTTTGTCAGATCATTTGGAGTTATCATTTTTTTTTCCGCTGTATCATTATTTATCTCTGGTATTGTTGTATCATATTGATATCATTGTTGTATATCATTCTGGATATTGTATTCATTGGAGTTGTATATGATATTATCCATTTCTTTATTCCGCTGTGTTGTTATACTTACTGTGTTATAAGCTCCGGGGAGCCAGATTCGGCGTCTGAATCTACGGCATTCGAGTACAAGTGAAGTACGGGTGTCGATTTTCGAAGGCCGAGTCCAGGAACCTTACATGTATCATATTGTATCATTGTTGTATATCATAATCTGGATATTGTATCATTTGTGATGTATATGATATCATTCATTTCTTTCTTCCGCTGTGTTGTTATACTTAACGTGTTATAAGCTCCGGGGAGCCAGATTCGGCATTTGAATCTGCGTCATTCGAGTACAAGTGAAGTACGGGTGTCGATTTTCGAAGGCCGAGTCAGGATCGTCACAAGCAGGATGGTGATTTTTCCTGCTAAATAAATGTCCAAACAATTCAATCAATTTATAGCAGAACGAGAATTTATTCTGTTATCAGATGTCCACACAATCAAACAATCAATTTATGGCAGAACAGGGTTTTATTCTGCTAATAGTTGTCCATACAAACACAAACAAATCACATCACAACTCATTCATAGTCATTTATCTACTTAATGGTATCGACATTTGAATCTCTTATCTTCAAAATCATCTTTGAAAAGAAGTTCCCTTCAGAACAATTTTTTTTGTTTTTTTTTGGTAAAGCCGAAAAACAGAACAACAAGGTAGAAAAGGACACAGCATAACAATCTAGGACCACCTAACCAATGTTTCTGCATCAAAGGGGTAAGAGGACAAAGAGATCGTAGAATGTATATCTCTACATATGCCAAAATAAATCTACATTCAATTCCTGTACTTATGATTGAAAATTCTTTGATTCCTTTCCTTCCATATTTCTCTGACCATTACTTTCAGTACTATTAAGAGCTCGTATGTTGATGGTTGCTTCCACCTAGTTGCTTTGTATATATTCATCCATTCTATCTTATTGTCTATCTCAGGAGAACCATATCCACCTCTTGACTTTATTTTTGTCCATAAGAAGTGAGTAAAGGAGCAACTGAAGAATAAATGATGAATATCTTCAACTGCAGAGGAACAAAACAAACAAGAGGTCGAGACTAATATTCCTTTCATTGCCAAATTTCCTAGGGTGTGCAGAGCATTCCTGAGTACCTTCCAGAGCATAAAGTTTAGCTTTTCATCAGCATTCAAGTTTCAGATTCTTTTATACCATGGGAAGTTGTTCAGATGTATATCTCCTGCAATCGCAGTGTAGACAGTAAGTGTTGAGTGGTCTTTGAGGTCATCTGTCCATTTATATTCTTCATTTTGGTTAAATATATAAGGATTATCTTTAAATAAATTCTATAAAGCATTTATGGAGAAATTACTGGAGTGAGGTAGAGTAATTTTTCCATTGGTTATATAGGAAGTAGCTCTAGCATTTAAAGATATTCCACTCTGAGTTATATTTTTATATGAGAGCATTCTTTGAAGTATCATGCCTTTCATTATCCAAGGTGTAGTCCAAAATTTAGGCATACTATCATAGAATAGGAGAAGTTTTGTATGAGGGAGCAAAATATCTCGTATTTTAATCATTGTTTTCCATACCCAGCTATGTGCTTGTTTTGAAGCAGCAAGCCATATTTCATCATCTTTTAAGTTGTATCTGATGCTCCATTCAACCCACAGCGAATTGGATCTGGTAACAATATTTTGAAAGTGCTTGGACAAAGCAGCAATATTCCAATTCTTCATGTTTTTAATTCTTAACCCCCCTTAGTTTTAGGAATTTCCACTTTTCTGAAAGCTGTAGGAGACAGTTTATTTGTATGTATCGATCCAAACCATAAGAATTTTATAATAGCAGATCTAATCATAGCTATTAGTTTTGTAGGCAGTAGAAAAGTTCTACAATATATTGTCATAGAGAGTATGACTTCATTAATAATAACAAGCCTGCTAGGTTGAGATATGAAAAAAATTTCCCATCTATTGAAAACAGCAGTTATTTTTTCATATAGAGGGACACATTGAGCAACAATAATTCTCTTTGTTGCAAGAGGTATGCCTAAGTAAGCCATGTCAGATTCAAGTGGTAGCATTTTTGTGATATTCAAGCATTCTGAGATTTGATGACAAGGCAAGCCATCTATTAAAATGTGAGATTTCTGTGAGTTTGTATGGAGTCCAGAAAACTTGTAGAAGGAGGAAAGGGTGTTCATTATTGTTTGAAGGGACTTAGCAGTTGGTTTGGAGAATATTAACAAGTCATCAACAAATATTAATGATGTCACCATAAGCTTTCTACATTTAGGATGGAGATCAAAGTTTTTCAGTTCAACCTGCTGCTCAATAGCTAATGTAAATGTTTCCATGATCATTATGAACTAGTAACCAGATATGGAATCTCCTTGCCTCAATCCATTATTTCCTTTGAAATACCCAACAGTATGAGCATTGAAGACAAGTGTATATATGACAGTGGAGAAACATTGTTATATCCAATTACTGAATGTAGTAAGGAAATTCATCCTATTTAGAATGGTCATCAGGGTTGACCAGTTGATTATATCAAAAGCCTTTTTAATGTCTATTTTTAGCATAACTCTGGGAGATATATATGGAGAGGAGTAACCAATCAATAATTCATGAGTCAAAAGGACATTGTCTAGGATGCTTCTATTGGGGAGGTAGGCTGCTTGGTTGGGAGATATCATTGTTTGAAGGACATTTTTAAGTCTAGAGGCCAAGATCTGAGATATGGACTTATATATGACATTGCAGCAAGCTATTGGTCTGACTTGAGAAACATCACTTGGATTAGTTGTCTTTGGAACAAGGGCAAGGTTGGTTGAATTTATTGAGGAAAGCATTTTTCTTTTATTGAAGAAATTGTGGATAGCTTTATACACATCAGTGGAAATTATGGACCAGCAATGGGTATAGAAGGTTACAGTGAAACCATCAGGGCCAGGAAAATCTGATTTCCTCGTTGTAAATATGGAATTCTTTATTTCCTCATCAGAGATAAGATTTGTCAAAACAGATTCCAGTTCTAAGGAAAGTTTGGGTATAGGAAGGTTGTTAAGAAAAGTGCTGTTTGAGGTAGAGGGTAGACCACCAAGTAAAGATGTGTAATAGTTGAGGAAAGTAGCATCAACCAGAGGGGGGAAGCATGAGATACTCCTTGCATATCATTGATATGATGTATTATTGACTTAGCTTGTCTGATTTTTAAGGAAGCATGAAAGAGTTTTGTGTTCCTATCTCCATAAGTTGACCAGTTTTGTTTATGTTTTTTCACGGCATTTTGGCTTCTGTATTCAAGGCCAGCTCAAGTTGAGTGATGAGTTTATTTTCTTTTTGATTTAAGTCTGGATTTGAGCTTGAATTTAGTATCATCTGGTGTACCTGTTCAAATTTAGTTGTTAAATTAGTAGATAGTTTGTTACCTTCACCATATATTCTTCTAGCCCATAATTTTAATGTTGCTTTTGTATTCTTCAATTTCTTTTGCAAGATGAGCATAGGATTTCCAAAATTTGATATTTTCCAAGCATCATTTACTACCTGCATTAAACTGATATTTTGAGTCCATTCATCATAAAATTTAAAATTAACTTGTTTGTGAATGGTGTGAATGGCAGCCGATCCAATATAAAGGATTAATGGGCAGTGATTAGAAAGGAGGGGAATAGGGATATGTATATGTATGGATGGCCATTTCAAAAGAGTTTTATAGTACATAAAGCCATGATCAATCTTAGAGTATGGGGCCTATTGTGGCTTTTGTTGTTCCATGTGAAAGAAGAGCCAGAGGATGGAATTTCAACCAAGGAAGCATTGTGCATGGTATTGTTTAAAGGAGAGAGGTCAGAAATAGATAATGGATTACCACCACTTTTATGCAAGGAAAGAAATGAGCAATTAAAATCTCCAATCACTATCCAAGGATGGGTAGATTGACTGAAATGAGGAATATAGTCATGCATTTTTTGTCTAACATGAGGAGAGTTATTAGCATATATGAATGTGAAATACAACGATGTTGCAGATGGCAAGTGTATAGCATGAGTGTGAATGAACCGGCTGTCAGTACTGATTGAAGAAAAGGTGAATATAGATGGATCATACTGTTATCCCGCCTTTTGGCAAGGCCGTGACACCAAAAAGTCGACTAGAAATCAATGACAGTCCATCCTGTAGGACGGTTACATCACAAGTTCACCATGGATATCGATGAATTTTGTCCGAGTCCGGATCAGGCTACAATTGATAAGACATGACAAGTAAAGCCATGCAAACCAACGTTCCAAGTTTCAAGTCAATCCGAGTTCGTATGCTCAAGATATAGTCGATACAAGATGAGGACATGACCTTGCTTCGAATCCATAGAACAAGCCTCAGTTCGAATCCATAGGCCGAGCCTCATTTCAAATCCATAGGCCGAGCCTCAGTTCGAATCCATAGGCCGAGCCTCAGTTCGAATCCATAGGCCGAGCCTTAGTTTGAATCCCTAGGCCGAGCCTCAGTTCGAATCCATAGGCCGAGCCTCAGTTCGAATCCATAGGGCGAAGAACGTCAACTTGAATCGATCATAACTTGAGATCCACAAGTCCAAATGCAATGAAATTTTCACAGAAGCTTAAACACATGATGAAGAATGTTCACACCAAATTTCAGCTCGATTGGAAGATTTCTTGATCGATTCGAACCAAGGGTCGAATCGATCCCAAAGTGGGCCCCAGATCTCCAGATTTCGGCCATGTGGGCCCCCTGACGTATTAGAACTGGTCTCCCTTCATTTTAGGCAAAATATCTGCCTCCTACACCTATAAATAGAGCCCCTGGTCATTCAGAAAAGGGGTCGGACAATTCTAGGAGCTAAAGAGCGCCCAGACTCTGCCAGATTTACTCAGAATCACCACTGCTTCCTTAGGTTCAGATTATAATCATACAATCAGTTTTACTACATCAGAAGAAATTGTAATCATCAAGTGAACATCAATAAAATCATCAACTTCAGAGTGGACGTAGGCAAGATCGCCGAACCACTATAAATCTCGTGTTTATGTTCATTATTTCTGAATTGTGATACTTTGTTTGCTTAGATTTGAGATTTGTGTGTGAATATTGTTGATTTATATTCATACACTGGTGCTTTCACAACATTCGGGGTTTGTGACCAATTTTGGCGCAAACACTTTGGTGCTTTCACTGAGAGCTGAACTCAGGGATTCTACCGCTTGGAAGTTGAATTCGAAGGTTTAAAAGTTCAGATTTAGCTATGACGAGACAATCGAGCAGAAGGCCAAGGCCAGAACAAAGTCAGCACGAAGGGAGTCAAGAGGCTTCCTCAGGAGCAAACCAAGCATCGATCTTCATCACCAGGGATGAGATGGAGACAATGATGAAGAGACAGGAGGAGATGATCCAGAATTTGCTTCAACAAATTGGACAACTTGGAGCGCAAAATCAAGGAACAACCAGAATCCAGAATAGAGCAGGACCATCTGGCGCAGCGCCGGAACTGGGGGGCATACACTTAGGACATGTTGATCCGAACCTGGGAAGAGAGACAAGGACATCCGAGCAACCTGGCGGCAATAGAGGGATGAACGCTCAACCAGGGGGGCAGACACCCGAAAGCTCACACGGACTCGGGGGGCAGATCGAAGGTAGCGAACGAGGACTACAGCTTGGAGACAATGAACAATTGGCAGAGATGGTCAGGCGAGCCATGAGAGGCGGATTAGTAAACAGAGATCTTGAAGACGAGAACAGGAGTCCCTTTTCTCCTGCAATTAGGTTGGCTAGGAACCCACCAGAATTCAAACTGCCAACAGTGGAAAGATATGATGGAAGGACGGACCCTGCGGTCCATCTAACGAGGTATATAAGGCACATGGAAGTGCTGGGGGCATCACAGGAAGTCATGGCCTGGTGCTTTCCATTGTATTTGACAGACATAGAAGCTTTATGGTTCAGACAGCTAGAGAGCGGCTCCATTGGGACATGGACCGATTTGATTGAGAAATTTATGAGGCAATTCAGGGTTCACATTTCAAGACCCAAGAATGTGATGAGTTTGGCAACGCTAAAGCAGAAAGCTGGAGAGTCTTTGAGGAATTTCCTGACGCGATTCAATGCGGCAGCAACATCGGTGTATCGGCCAGATCCATCCATGGTTATGATGGCAGCTGTGTCCGGAATAGCTGACGCCACAGAGTTCAAAAATTCATTAACTAAGGATCCGCCTAAGGATCTAGGGGAATTCTATCACGAGGCAGAAAAGTTTTTGCGATTGGAAGACGCTAATGCTGAAAGAGAAGAAGGAGAGGGAATATAAGTTTATGCACTTAAAGACAAAAAGCCTCTCGAAAATGATTCAGGCAAGGATAAAGGAAAACGAAAGGCTGAGGATAGTGGTGACGGGCCAAAGCGACTGCGGAGAGAGCCACGATTCACCACCTACTCAGAGTTGAATGAGAGTTTGGAGCGAATCTACCGAGATACACGAGAGCAAGTTCCCTACCATAGGCCAATACGAAGGGACCCCACTGTTGACGAGAGGAAATCAGACAGATATTGCTTGTTCCACGAACTGAATGGTCATAACACTAATGACTGTAGACATCTGAAGGATGAGGTGGAAGGGCAAATCAGGAACGGTATGCTACTTCAGTATGTGAGAAGGCGAGCTCCACCAGTGGAGCCAAAGCGACCACCGTCTACATCAACTAGGGGTGACCCTGAGCCGGGACACCGTATGGTTATCAGTTAATTGAAATAATGATGAACAAGTCGTAAACCTCTCGCCAACACGGGTAAGTCATTTACACATGTGCGAGATCACGAGCGGTCCATAGGCATGCTCTGAATGACTATTAACCCTATCGTTGTGAGAGTTTACACTTTGACATCCTTGCTTTGCTTTTGTTTCATCTTGATTTGAATATTTGAACTTGATTTTGTTTAACATTTCTGCTAAAAGACTTATTTTCAATGAAAAATACTACTTGTGATTTCATAACGGCTAAGCCACTTACACATGTACGAGATCGTGAACGGTCCCTAGGCATGCTCTGAGATGGCGATAAACCATTGCAACAAACAATCCGGGAATTCACCCGAACGTGAAACCTGTTATTGATGATACTAAGTCCCTCCCCGGGCACACTCAATTCGCCTCGAACAGGCACCCGACTTCGAACAGTCACAAATTCGCCTCGAACAGGCACCCGACTTCGAACAGTCACAAATTCGCCTCGAACAGGCACCCGACCTCGAACGGTCATAATTCGCCAAGAACGGCACCCGACCTCGAACGGTCACGATTCGCCACGAACGACACTCGACCACGAACGGTTACAACTCGCCTCGAACGGCACCCCTCGCCTCAAATGGCTTGATCGCGAACGGTCGTCATTTGGGGCCATATAGAAATGGCTTGATCGCGAACGGTCGTCATTTGAAGTCATATAAAACTGTCAAACTCTTCGCAGGTTGTACCACAGGTCATCAACAGGATATGAACATCCAGCTTATGGCATTACAAAACACACCTTCCTATCGCAAGGCATGTTTTGGGGGGCAAATGTTATCCCGCCTTTTGGCAAGGCCGTGACACCAAAAAGTCGACTAGAAATCAATGACAGTCCATTCTGTAGGACGGTTACATCACAAGTTCACCATGGATATCGATGAATTTTGTCCGAGTCCGGATCAGGCTACAATTGATAAGACATGACAAGTAAAGCCATGCAAACCAACGTTCCAAGTTTCAAGTCAATCCGAGTTCGTATGCTCAAGATATAGTCGATACAAGATGAGGACATGACCTTGCTTCGAATCCATAGAACAAGCCTCAGTTCGAATCCATAGGCCGAGCCTCAGTTCGAATCCATAGGCCGAGCCTCAGTTCGAATCCATAGGCCGAGCCTCAGTTCGAATCCATAGGGCGAAGAACGTCAACTTGAATCGATCATAACTTGAGATCCACAAGTCCAAATGCAATGAAATTTTCACAGAAGCTTAAACACATGATGAAGAATGTTCACACCAAATTTCAGCTCGATTGGATGATTTCTTGATCGATTCGAACCAAGGGTCGAATCGATCCCAAAGTGGGCCCCAGATCTCCAGATTTCGGCCATGTGGGCCCCCTGACGTATCAGAACTGGTCTCCCTTCATTTTAGGCAAAATATCTGCCTCCTACACCTATAAATAGAGCCCCTGGTCATTCAGAAAAGGGGTCGGACAATTCTAGGAGCTAAAGAGCGCCCAGACTCTGCCAGATTTACTCAGAATCACCACTACTTCCTTAGGTTCAGATTATAATCATACAATCAGTTTTACCACATCAGAAGAAATTGTAATCATCAAGTGAACATCAATAAAATCATCAACTTCAGAGTGGACGTAGGCAAGATCGCCGAACCACTATAAATCTCGTGTTTATGTTCATTATTTCTGAATTGTGATACTCTGTTTACTTAGATTTGAGATTTGTGTGTGAATATTGTTGATTTATATTCATACACTGGTGCTTTCACAACATTCGGGGTTTGTGACCAATTTTGGCGCAAACACATACAGTATAAGAAATCTACCATATGGGGCATGGGAATGATTGGTAAAGTATTTCCATTTTGTGTTTCTACATTTTGTTGCTCCGAAAGAGAGATTTTGGATCAAGTTTTGTTTTAGAGATTGAGACTAGGGAAAGATTGTGATTTTGGATTAGAGACTTTATTTGATCAAGTTTTTCATCTTTGTGTGCTCCCCTTATATTCCATCCTGCAATGTTGCTCATCATTGATTATACTTGGAGGGTTTTTCCCTCAAGCTTCTTGTTCTTCTAATAGTAGAAGATGGGGTATTTTTTGGGTAATATTTCAGGGTTGTGTCTGATTCATTATCTGAATCTAGGGGTAAAAGTGTGAGAAGTGTATGTGGTAGGTTGTTCTTCATGTTGACCATAGTCTTTTTCTTTTTTTCCTTGGTAGATCCAATCAAGAAGGTAGGTTTCTTTTTGTTTAAATTATGCTTCTTTTATGAGATTTTTGGAGAGGTAGAGATTATTGTAGATGGATTGGAAGATGTGAAGGTCGGATTATCAATCATGGCAGGTAAAGGTTGTTTGGGTTCAGAAATAATTGGACAATCTGTAGGGGAGAAGATGCAATTGGTTCCAATTCTCATCATTTCATTAGGTTGGGATAAGATGAGGTTAGTTTCTGGTGATACCATATGCATGTGTGCACGTTCAGGGGATGTGCACATAGCAGGATTTTGAATAGTTGGAGTAGGTAACAGTGGAGGCAAATTAGAAGAGGAAGCATGTAACTGAGATATAGGATTTGTGTAGACTACTATAGGTGCAATTTTTGTATGGTTAGATGTGAGTATATTGAAAGTCTAACATTCCCGGTCTTGAGCATCATTTGTGGTCAAATTATGTGCATAGGTTCTAACTGTATAGTCTGCCAAGTCTTTATCTTTTGCATGCATGCATTCAGTAGCAGGTTGCCTGTTTTTATTGAGCTGGTTTATTGCATTAGCATTAATGCTTTCTTTTAGACTTTTTTACTTTTCCTATGTTTTTCACATTAAATTCATCAGTGTATTTTTATTTTGCTCCTTCATTTATCTTTGTTCCTTCTGTTGCATTTATATCTTTTCCACTGACATTAACATCCACTTCTTCATACACTTATGCTATATCATCACTCATGTTTTCTACATCCTCATTTATTTCTCCTTCATCTATCAAATCAAGGACAGTGTATTTATTTCTCATATGAATATCCTTCACATTTAAAAAATCATTTACAGTTCGTTTTGCAATCTGTCTACAATCTTTTGGCCTTTCCTTCCCAGTTTTGTCCTTTTCAGTATTTCCATTTTTAGTTCTTTCTTCTTTAGAGTGTTCATCAGCTGGAGTTGTGCTTTTCTTTGCATTTTCCTTTTTTTTTCCTGTATCTGCTATTTTCCACACTCTGTTTTGTACCATATTTGATTGTGGTCTGTTAAATTGTTTCTCAATTGCAACATCTGTCTTCACACGTTGTATATCTTTTTTATCATCATCATTAGCTACCGATTCCTCTAGAATTGGCAAAAACTGGAAGTTCAAGCTTTTGTGTCCAAATACTTTGCAATATGTGCATATATTTGGTTTCCAGAGATAAGATATGTTTATAATATGTGTTGTTCCATCTGTATTCAGGATAGGGAAGAAAGCAACTAGTTCTTTGTTGGGAAATATTTCAATAAGGCATTTTGCGTGTTGTATTCGTTGAAGTGATTCGGTTGCTTCATCTAAACACACTAGTTTTCCCAACCTATTAGCTAACCAATTTATTTCCAACGGAGGCCATAGATATATTGGTATGTTCGAGAGATGCACCCAAATTGGAACTGATCGAATCAATCCATAAACATTACTGGTTGTCGGATCCCATTGTTTTATTATGAACAGTTTGTTCTTCATTACTATGGGGTCACTTCTTATTATCCTATCTTTATTAGAAGCATTAAATAGAAGAAATAGAAAGACGGATCCATCTGACTTGACTTTTATATTACCTCTTAATCGCCATATATGTTTCAAGTTCTCAATTACATAGGAGTATGACAATGGCTTGTCATGGAAGAAGCTAACCACGTAGGCTTTCCATATTTCTTCTCCAGCAGTAATTACAGATGATGGTGGCACCATGGCATCACCATTAAAAGTTAGATTCAATTGAACAGGCATGTACTTACCCAGAGGGAGATTCTTGAAAAGGGAAGTCCATGCATATTCAGATGCTTTTGAAGGAGTAGGAAGTTGGTCAGAGGAAATAGGAGAGCTCGATAGAAGGTTTAGAGTTGAGGGAGATTGAGAAGAAGGGATAAGAGTGGATGAGACAGAAACTATAGGAGGATAGGGAGCAACTGGAGTTGGGTCAGGAGATCGAGAGGGAGGTGGTGGTGGTGGATTAGGTAAAGGAGGGATGATAGATGAGGAAAGAAGAGAGGACGAGTTGAGAGGGGACAGGGCGGGAATATTTGGATCAGCTGCCATTAAAATTGAAAAGGAGGGATTTTTGCTAATTTAATATAAAACAATTTGATCCTTAGAAAACAATGATTAAAACTTAAAACTCCATTTTAAAATGATTAATTATAAGTTAAACTCTTATTAAATCATAATTAATCTTTATTAAATTTGAAACTAATTTAATTAAATAAATTAATTAAGAAATAATTAAACCTTTAAATAAATGATTAAACAATAATTAATTATTAAATAATTAAACACTAATTAATCCTTTATTAATTATTATTATTTAAACCTTAATTAATAATTTAATATTAATTAATCTCAATTAAATAATATTTAATTAAGTCTTAAATAATAAATTAAATCTTAAATAAATAATTTATTTTAAATTAAAACCTTAATTAATTAAAAATAATTTAAATAATTGGTTTATTTAAATAGTCAACCTTATACTTAATTAATAATTAATTAAAAATAAACCGTATACTTAAATTATATTAAAAATTAATCTTACTTAATTAATAATTAATTAAAATTAATATTATCCTTAAAAGATAATTAATTAATAAATAATCTTTACTTAATTATAATTAAACTTAATTAACTTTATAAAACATCATTATTAAGTTTATAAAACAATTTCAAAACACTTTAAGTTAATAAAACCAAATTTTGCAAAAATCGGATTTTAAGCTAAATTGCATCCATAGCAACTATCGCTCCAAATACCATAACTTTCAAACTTGTTTAACATCTTAAATATCCTTTAAAACTCTTGCCTTTACTTTGAATTACTTTACTAACTTAGCATAAAGTTTTTGGGGAAAAACTAAAGTTAGAAAACATTATAAACTTTTTTGTTAAAACAAGGTGACAAAAACAAGTTTGAACACAGGAATCTCCATGTCACTTAACAAGTTCAAGTGTTAATTTTTTAGCATACATTACATACACATGTCTAGCCATCCATAAACATATTGCCATCATAGCACAACCAAATATCACATCTTTATAACCAAATACATCACTTAAGCGTTCGATTCATAAGACAAAATCTGAACCACAACTAGCAACTCATACATATATTCAAACCAAACAATCAACTTATTTTACCACCAATTAGTCAATACATATAAAGTTAAAAACTTTTCCAAAAATTAAGAAGTTTACTCACCAAAATCCTTTGAAAACTTGACACATTTTGGAATTCGGAAAGCTTGGAAAATCACAAAATCTACTCGAAAATAAGTCAACTTCCCCTTAATTTTTTTGACATGTGATTCTCGGATTTTGGAAAAGTGATCAAATAGAATGTTTTAGGAAATTTTTTCCTCTACAATTTGAAAAAAAGAAATACTCAATTTCAATTATTCATGAGGAAGATATGGTCGAAATAAGGAGGACCGTTTTCGGACATGGATTTCTGAGTCCAAAATTACTTTGCAAATAAACGAGATTTTGACATAGCTGGACCCAAAATTTGAAAAAGTTATCTAAATAAAGTTGTAGCTACTGAAATTTTACATTGTTTGAAAAAAATAAAATCTTGATTTGCAGCACTTTAGAAGACGTTCTGGTTGGATGAATTTGGGGTAAAAATGGAGAAAGTGGAGCTTAAAACAAGTGATTTAAAACTAAGCTTTTAAAAGTTTTTAAAGTATGAATTTGATTTTTAAAAACTTTAAAACCTAAAAAATAAATAGAGAAGCCATGGAAGTTTTGCTTCCAAGCTTAGAAAAGTTTTTCAAATGGAATGAGAATGAGAAAGTGAAATAAAAATTAGGAAAATTAGTTTATATACTATATTAACATGTTTAATTACCAAACTACCTCTCGTACTTTGCCCTCCTCCTCCTTACGCCACATCACCATGTCATGTCTCCTTGTCTCCCCCTTTCTTAATTTCTAAATTATCATGAAAAACATGAAAAGATGGCCAAATGTCCTTTAGTTTCCATTAAGTCTAATCATGTCTCCCATGATGTGACATTTATATATATATATATATTTAACTTAATTAACTTAATTTAGTTATACTTAACCCTAAATAATTTACTAATATATGTTCATAATCTTTGCATATACGTGAATATACATTTATAAATGAGTACACAACATTTCAAATAACTTTTATACGATGAAACGTCGAAAATTCGGAAAATGGTTTCCGGTCACATTTTCTGTTTTTCATCGAACTGTATATTTTTGTAAACTAAATTTGAAAAATATTTCATCATTATTATTTATCATTTAAAAGAGTTTTATTTTGATTATAAAACATATTATTTTAATATTTAAAATTAATTAAATATTCGCAAATGAAAGTAGTGAAATTCCCGGTCGTTGCATTCTTCCCACCTTAAAAGAATTTCGTCCTCGAAATTTCACCTCAACCTAACCCAGAAAACACTTTGCACTATACATCAATTCGTATGATGTACATAGATCATTCATATACAAAGTCTGATTCGATCACTAGTTGAATACATAACTTTTCCTCCGAACTAGTATCGCTTATCCGATTTTCTAGGGCGGACTCCGATCAGGCTCCTTGATTTAGAACCTTTATCCTCCTTACATAGTTGTAACTATGATAGAAAACATTTGTCTCATATCAAAAACTCTCATCAAGTGTTCATCATCGAAAATCGAGTAATATATCCTTATTCAGAATGGTGTGGATCAGCTAAAAGTTACTCGAATCTTAGATCATAACTATATGGAATGAGAAATGATCTACGTCCAACCTACGCACTTACTTAATTGGTTCTCCCTAATACCAATTTTATTTCCACTAACTTATTTGTGAAAACATTTCATAAAAACTAAACTTAGATTCAACTTGTATAATACTCCACTACATCCTAAGAGTATATACCCCTATTTGATTCAACTATTCCATTTTACATCTATTTTCCTAAGAAAACTGAAGAGCCAAATACACGGTCTTATTTCAATAACTTTTTGAAATGAAAATTTTATATATATATATATTAATCATAGAAAATATATATAGCTCGAGTAAATCCAAAATGATACTAAGGAACTGAGTACTACCAAACAGTACCATACACTCCCTTACTAAGAAGGGTAATACTCAAGAGAAGTGCTTACCATCCGAACACATCCCTTTCCCAATTTTAAGTTATTTTCGAGCCACTCGAACTAGTTAACTTAAAAATATCTCTCTTATTTCAAAATCCCATTTTTTGAAACAATACTTTACATTTTCCAACAAAACATTTATCACCAGTTCGCTTTGGTTCCGTTCGGATTTGAACTTGTTTCGACTGTACAATGATAAAGAGAATAATTTATTAAGTACCCCACAGCGTTCGCCTAGGTAAACATTCGATCGTCACTTAGAAGATTATTCAGATCATCACAAAACAATCAAGACTCATTCTCCTAAATTAATCCAAAGAAAACACTTCTTACTTAACCTTTTCATTTCCAAAATCTTATACTTGAACCAAAAATATTTTCAAATAATACTATTATTATTTTCCAAAACCTTGAAAGTCATTTTCAAAAGCACCGGGATTTAAGTTCTCAAGTTTTCAACCTAAATTCTTTTTTAATTAAAAGGCACCTTCTAATAAATTCATTTTATAATATCAACCTTTATAAAACATTTTCCAAATATTTATTTCAAATATTCTAGCTTTTAATAGCATCTTTTATTAAATCAAATTTAACCCTACATTATCAATCGAACGCCTTATAGCCAAATTATGGAACTTAATTCACAAGATGTTCGCTTCAATTTTTTCCCTATTTCTACTTACCCAACCCAAATCTTAAAAAGGAAAACTATCTATACACACTAAAAATAGTCAATGCTCAACTGGATGAGCATGACTAAACAAACCCTAAATGATAATTATAAAATATTATCATTTCCTAACAACAATACCTCAAAATATTATACTATACTATTTTTGAAAATCATTCTTTATATATAAAAAATATCCTAGGTAAAATTATTTCATTTACCCAGTTTCAAAACAATAATATGTTAGTTTGCCTTGTTCAAGTGTTTAGGAACCCCTATCGACAACGTGGCGTCACACGTCTTAACAAGAGTTCTTAAGCCACTCAACAGACAAATCAATACAATATAAAATATTTTATGTCACTAACAAATACACGCTCTTATATAATACACGCATACTCATTCTAGGGTCTCACTTACCTATCTTAAATGAGTTTACCCTACCAGGGCTAAGGTTATCGCTTAACCTTGCGCTCTGATACCACAATGTAACGAACCGCCTTTTCGAACCTCAAAAGTCGACACTAATACATCCACGATATTCACGTGCTGAATAACTAAGTGCCAGAAAGACAGATTGTTAGGGGAAAGAAAGGAGATAGAAGATAGAAGAAACTAAACAATCACAGAATCTTACAACGCAATGGAATAACATATATTAATCAACATAATACTTTACAAAGTCATTTCAAAAATGATACATCAGAGTCATATAAATACAAATTCTACCCTAGGACAATTATAACAGCCTTTCCCTACCTAACCGATACAAGATACATATAATACAACGGAAACAAGACAATAAGTAGCTATCGCTGAAGCCTCATGCTCCAAGTTCCTCTAAAATGCATCCGTGGGAAAAACCTGAACTACTTGGCTGCCCATAAAAATTTGAGCACCCAAGATTTTTATGGAAATAAAATAAAACTCCAGGTCAGATATGAGTCTAGTGTGAGTAAACGCAAATAACTAAATTATTATGTTTTAAAACCCTTTTACCATCAAAGGTGTCTCGTAAGACCATGCCGCACATAAACACGGATGGGTTTTTACCTTACGATAATCAAATCACTTTTTATAGAAAATCCAGTGATATTATAATAATGTCTAAGCGTTCAAAATAAATATACGAAAATAGCCGAAATTGTTACCATTATTAAATTCCAGCATGCTAGGCTCTATAATCAAAACCGTAAAGGCACATATTGGAGATTGGATTCCACACTATGACAAGGCACTGGAGTACCACTTATCATGGTACACATCTAGAAAATGTACCGAGGACCTCGTCGGGATCCTCTGCCAACACATGATCGGCCTACCTCTGACTGGATAGTACCGAATATGTCATCACCCCGGTTGCTTTGCAACCCTTTTTATTTAAGATCTCATGCACAACCAATCCATAAATATGTAGATGTATCTAGAAAGGTGATGACACACCCTAATGGGAGCGACCCACTTAGCCTTGCTGCATCTCCCCTGATTTTAGTCATTCCCGGTTGATGAAGCTTGAGGCTACGCTTACCTTTTGAATAGCAATCCCACTTGGAATGCTAACACTGCCTACCAGGCAGTAATGCAGTGCCAGCATTCATCCATACACATTGTCCAGGTTAAGGACAAACTGAAGGCACTACTTCTACTACATCTATTTTGGAATCACCCTTAGGACTAGTAGCAAGCAGCCCTTGCACTTCAATGCTCCATCTTCGATTCCATATTCTCCAAGATGTCTTCAGTTCGAAACACTTGAGTTGGATCGAAGTGGTTTTCAGATAACATATCTGATCCCGGTCTCTTTGAAACAACTTTCTATAATTTTAGGAAACCTCAACCTTGGTCCTTTAGGAGATAAACAGACAAAGATAACAACGGTGTTCACCTCCTAACCGTTAGTGGACGGATTTCCTTATCATTTATCCTAGAAGAACGAAACGAGGTTTAAACGCACAGTACAGTATCATTGGGAATGACTGTAGCATATAACTCACGTGTTTCTCCTAGATATTTCCAAAGTTACATTTATATCCATATTTGATAGTCGGTTATTTAACTATCAAATAAATAATCATTCAACATTGATTTGATTCCATATAGGATCCACTAAGCCTTTATTAATTAATTTTTAATTAATTAAAACACTTTGCAAAACTTGATCGAAAGATCTTTTTAAAACACTATTCCTAAAACCCTTTACATTCCTTTTGTACTTGGAAAACATTTTTACTTATCTAAAAAATATAAGTATTTACCAAAAACATTTGGAAAATTCCCTTTTCTCAAATTCCATATTAAATGGCCAAGAAATTCCCTTTCAAAACATCACTTACTATAAAACCCATTCACTTTATAAAACTCATTCATTTATCCCTTATAAAAATTCTTTTTATAAGTTCACTTCATATTTCAACCCTCCTTATAAATTTTCAAACTAGATTCAAAATTCTTTTAAAATCTCTAAATGATTTATAAAATCTCTTTCCATGTATAAAACTCTTTATAAAATTTCCTTCGTAAAATATCTTTGACATTACAAAATAACATTTACAAAATCTCATTTTTAAATCACTTTAAATAAACCCTTTTATTTAGTAAAACCTTTTATTAAAGCAAGTTATTATTTATAAATACCTTTATAAAATAATTATATAACGTGAAAATCATTTATAAACTTTAAAACCCCAAACTGATAAAAGAATTGAAGTTAATTCAAAATCATACTTCATAAATTCAAAAAGAGGCTTAGCAATCCCAATAATACTAATTAAGTTACCATTTAATTTCAATTCCATTTTCAAGTCATTCAACAATTTATTTACATAAGTCAACATACATGTAAATACACTTCATATCCAAATTAGAAAATAACATATCAATATAAACTAACCAGTATAAATATGTCCAAATAACATAATAACGGGATGGTGATTCGTCCTGCTAAATAGATGTCCAAACAATTCAATCAATTTATAGCAGAATGCGAATTTATTCTGCTATCAGATGTCCACACAATCAAACAATCAATTTATGGCAGAACGGGGTTTTATTCGGCTAATAGTTGTCCACACAAACGCAAAAAAATCATATCATAACTCATTCACAGTCATTTGTCTACTTAGTGGTATTGACATTTGAATCTCTTGTGTTCAAAATCATCTTTGAAAAGAAGTTCCCTTTATAACAATTTGATCCTTGGAAAGCAATGATTAAAACTTAAAACTCCATTTTAAGATGATTAATTATAAGTTAAACTCTTATTAAATCATAATTAATCTTTATTAAATTTGAACTTAATTTAATTAAATAAATAAATTAAGAAATAATTAAACCTTTAAATAAATGATTAAACAATAATTAATTATTAAATAATTAAACACTAATTAATCCTTTATTAATTATTATTTTTTAAACCTTAATTAATAATTTAATATTAATTAATCTCAATTAAATAATGTTTAATTAAGTCTTAAATAATAAATTAAACCTTAAATAAATAATTTATTTTAAATTAAAACCTTAATTAATTAAAAATAATTTAAATAATTGGTTTATTTAAATAGCTAACCTTATGCTTAACTAATAATTAATTAAAAATAAACCATATACTTAAATTATATTAAAAATTAATCTTACTTAATTAATAATTAATTAAAATTAATCTTATCCTTAAAAGATAATTAGTTAGTAACTAATCTTTACTTAATTATAATTGATAAACCCTGTTTAATCTTAATTAATTATTAATTATTTAAACTTAATTAATAAAATTTTAATTATTTAAAAACTTAATTTACTTTATAAAACATCAATACTAAGTTTATAAAACAATTTCAAAACACTTTAAGTTAATAAAACCAAATTTTGCAAAACTTGGATTTTTAAGCGAAATTGCATCCATAGCAACTATCGCTTTGAATACCATAACTTTCAAACTTGTTTCACATCTCAGATATCGTTTAAAACTCTTACCTTTACTTTGAATTACTTTACTAACTTAGCATAAAGTTTTTGGAGCAAAACTAAAGTTAGAAAACATTATAAACCTTTTTGTTAAAACAAGGTGACTAAAACAAGTTTGAACCCAAGGAATCTCCATGTCACTTAACAAGTTCAAGTGTTAATTTTTTACCATACATCACATACACATGTCCAGCCATACATAAACATATCACCATCATAGCACAACCAAATATCACATCTTTATAACCAAACACATCACTTAAACCTTCGATTCATAAGTCAAAATCTAAACCACGACTAGCAACCCATACATATATTCAAACCACATAATAATCCAACCAAAAAATCAACTTATTTTACCACCAATTAGTCAATACATATAAAGGTAAAACTTTCCCAAAAAGTAAGAAGTTTACTCACCAAAATCTTTTGAAAACTTGAAACATTTTGGAATTCGGAAAGCTTGGAAAATCACAAAATCTACTCGAAAATAGGTCAACTTCCCCTCGATTTTTCTGACATGTAATTCTCGAATTTTGGAAAAGTGGTCAAAAGAAATGTTTTAGAAAATTATTTCCTCTACAATTTGAGAAAAATAAATACTCAATTTCAGTTATTCTTGAGGAAGATATGGTCGAAATAAGAAGGACCATTTTCGGACTTGGATTTCTGAGTCCAAAAACACTTTGCGAATAAACGAAATTTCGACATAGCTGAACCCAAAATTTGAAAACGAGATCTACATAAAAGTTGTAGCCACTGAAATTTAACATAGTTTGATAAAAAGAAAATCTTTATTTGGAGCATTTTAGAAGATGTTCTGGTCGGGTGAATTTTGGGTAAAAATGGAGAAAGTGGAGCTTAAAACAAGTGATTTAAAACTAAGTTTTTAAAGTATGAATTTGATTTTTAAAAACATTAAAACCTAAAAACTAAATAGAGAAGCCATGTAAGTTTTGCTTCCAAGCTTAGGAAAGTTTTGCAAATGGAATTGAGAATGAGAATGAGAAAGTGAAATAAAAATTAGGAAAATTAGTTTATATATTATGTTAATATGTTTAATTACCAAACTACCACTCGTACTTTACCCTCCTCCTCCTCACGCCACCTCACCATGCCATGTCTCCTTGTCTCCCCCTTTCTTAATTTCTAAATTATCATGAAAAACATAAAAAGATGGCCAAATGTCCTTTAGTTGCCATTAAGTCTAATCATGTCTCCTCTGATGTGACACTTATATATACACACATACATACATACATACATATATATATATATTTAACTTACTTAACTTAATTTAGTTATACTTAACCCTAACTAATTTACTAATATATGTTTTGCATATATGTGAATATATATTTACAAATGAGTACACAACATTTCAAATAACTTCTATACGATGAAATGTCGAAAATCCGGAAAATGGTTTCCGGTCATATTTTCTGTTTTTCATCGAACTATATATTTTTGTAAACTAAATTTAAAAAATATTTCACCATTATTATTTATCATTTAAAAGAGTTTTATTTTGATTATAAAACATATTATTTGAATATTTAAAATTAATTAAATATTCGCAAATGAAAGTAGTGAAATTCCTGGTCGTTACATAAGATTACTTACATCTTTGTTTGTAGCCATAAAGCATACGTTGGCTTGTTCTGAATCACTGTCATTGTCGATGTTTGATGAGGAAGAGGAATCCGAATCATCCCATGTAACTAAAAAAGCTTGTTTCTTCTTATATCTATCGCTCTTGCTTTTGTAGTTATTTCTATCTTTCTTGCGATCTAGACGGTCTTTCTTCATATGCCTCTTTTTATTGCATTCGTAGCATTCAAGAGTTGAGGATGGTGGTTTGTTGTTTCTGTTATTTCTAAACTATCCGTTCTTTCTAAATTTCAGAAACTTTTTGAAATTCTTTGCTATAAACGCCATATCATCTTCGTCGGATTCTTCTTTTTCGGCTTGGAATGCTATTTTTTTTATCTTGAGCTTGAACTCGTTTTTCCTGCAAATTAACTTCATATGACATGAGATTTTCCTATTAACTCTTCCGATTTTAATGATAGAAATGTCGTCAGCTTCTTCAATTGCTAAGATTTTTCGTTCCTACTCATCCGTTAAAGGGTTTAGGATTTTTGAAACAATATCAAAATCAGTATATTTTTCTTCTAATGCCAGAAGTGAGTGATATATATATTGAAATCTGGAATACATTTCATTTATGGTTTCATCTTGCTTCATTCTAAAATTTTGAAATTGATTTTTAAGCATAGATATCTTACTTTGCTTAATCTTATAAGTACCTTCATGAGTAAATTTAAGAGTGCACCAAATTTCATATGCTGAAGTACACATACTAACCCTGTTGAACTCATTTTTATCCAAGGAACAAAATAAAATATTCATAGCTTTAGCATTTGCAGTTGCATCTAATTTCTATGTATTTGACCATTGTGCATAAGGAGTGTTAGGTACAAAATATTCTTGTTGAGTGATACTCCAAGTGTCATATCCATTTGCTTGCATGTAAATTCTCATCCTAGTTGACCAATAATTATATTTTAATCCATTAAATAGTGGCGGTCGGTAGTGGATTGACCTTCAACAAAAGTTAATGCTGTGTTATTTCCCATATTACTTGAATATCAAAAAATTTGTTACAGTTATATGATGACTTACTCTGATACCAAATGAAAGTGACTAAGGATTGTGTAATATGAAATATTAACTAAACTATGTACTTGTAAGGAATATAAATATAAAAGTAAATGTAATAAAGTAAACGACACCAGAGATTTTTATACTGGTTCGAACTTCCCGTTCTACGTCGAGTCTCAGACTCCCTCTACATTTAATCGGTACCTTCACTTAACCCAGTGGAACATGTATTACACTGCTTGAGCAACCGAACAGGACTTCAATCGCCTAAACAACCGAATAGGATTTCAACTGCCTAAGGATACTACAACAGGACTTCAACTATAAATAACAGAAATGTATTTGACTGAGTATGCTCTTGAATAGCATTGATAAGTCAATAACATACACCCTTCCTATAATCTTCTCCTTTGTGGTATATCGTGTAGTTTGTGAAGAAAGGAAATAATTTTGATCACAAGAAAATATTCTTGAATGATCGTGTGATCAAATATATAAAGCAGTTTGGAATTGAATGCTTGAGAATTCAATAGTAAAGATAGAGAGAATTGCAAATAGAATTGATGATGAAAACAATGAAATAATTTGCTTTATATAGAGTTTAATAGTTGCAATCATTCATGAAAAGAAATGGTGAAAAGTTAGGACTGCAACTCTTAATTTAAGAGACGTAACCCTTCATGAAGAAGAGGTACCCTTTCAGAAAACTAGCCTTTATATGGATTCAGCCGGCTGAATAGAGTGTAGCAGCTAACTGAATCAACGATTTTAAAATCGGTAAGGAAATAGTTCATTTTAGGCAGTTTTCAGCCGACCAAATATAGACATTCAGTTGGCAGAATATTCAAAGATATTCATGTGTACATGCACGGATTCAGTCGGCTGACCCGGGTGGTTCGGCCTGCTGAATTTCATGTTTTTTCTGATGTTTTTGAAAATTCAATTTCTGAAAATCGTGTGTGTATATATATACCACATAGAAGAGATTTAAAACAACTTTATACCTCTAGACATAGACACTATGACTGATAGTACTTTGTAGCGTCAATTTGATCTTCATCTTAATACAATTGTTTCTTTGTAAAGTTGATACCATTTCCTGCAAAAGTGGTTAGAATATACAATATATACTTGTATAATTGTCGCTATCAAAACATCAAAATATAAGGTTCTAACAGGCACGTTAGAAAGGTACATTCAATTTAAGTAAGAAGTGACAGGGCCACAACATCGTTAGTGTTAGTTGATGTTGAAAGGCAACTTTCAGCGGTTATTTCTTTAAGGTTTGGGTTGTGAGTACTAGTTGTCTCTATTGGTATAAAAGCATGTATGATATTATAGAAGATGTTCCTTTCTACGTTTTTAGTGTGAACCACAATATTATGGAAAGACAATTAAGACAATGAATTTCAAAAAATACACTTAACTAATGCAAAAGGAAAAGAAAATAATAGATATTGGAAGTTGAGAAATAAATTAAGAAAATTTATTTAACTAACTACTAAGATAAAAATAAATTAAGATTGTAAGTCCCAAAAAATAGGAAATTTTTTTGGGAAATAAATTTTAGTAAACGGAGGACGGAAAAGGATGTTGCGTAACCGCTAATCAATACCCCTGCGCCTTAAAGGTTGAAATTTATAAGAGAACTTATATGCTGGTTGATATTATAAAAGAAAGAAAGGTTTTTAAAAATTTAGAATTTACCGTGTAATCGAATAGAATCCATTACGGATGCTAAAGGGTTGACTAAACCCTTACCTCAGAAGGTGTTGAAAAAATTGTTTTGAAAAACCTATATATGTATACATTTAGAATAAATATACTTTTGTAAAAAAATTTAAAAAATATTTGTGTTTGGAAATTTTTTAACGATATTTTAAAAAGTAATATATAATTATTATTGAATTGAAAAATAAGAAATTTCCAAATTTTGAAAATGCCACATACTTGATATGGGGGAATAGTCCTAGGTCGATTTGTATAAATTTTACCATGTAGTTGAGGTGGCAGTAAATAAAGTACGGTTAAGTATTTTTACTTATGAAATCTTTTCTAGTATATCTTATCGATAGGTGAACAAAAAGTTGATTTTGAAATAATCCTGTTTTAAAACTTTACAAACTAAATTTTACTTATGCAAACTGTACTTAGAAAAGTTGGAAAAGGATGCCTGAGCATAAGTGAAGTTTCCAAAGTACAGTGGGAAGTTGGGTATACGAGAGAGAAAGAACGGAAATATGAAATTTTCCATTTTCAAGCCCTTTTCCCGGCTAAAAAAATTGGTTTTTGAATTCTTCAAATTTGGTTGTTAGCAACGGTGTACTAGGATTTCGGATGGTAGGAATTGGATGAAAATTTTGTTGAACTATGCTTCTATTCATAGAAGTGTGGGAAAATTTGGATATAAAAAAAAGTTTTTGATTTCCAAAAGTTGCAAGCATATAGAACTACCAGTATATTCAGGATGTATGCACCATGTTTTCGAAACTGATTTAAAAGAATGTATTCGTATAGGAGGCGCCGATTAGAATAATTCTGCATGCATATCATATGTATTGTGACAACCGTGCACTTGTAGATGATTTATTGCAAAAAATTGGTTACACACTAATTGATTGGTTAGTTTAGAATTATTGTACGTCATGTTACATTGTTCAACCCTTAAAGAATTTCGAGGACGAAATTCCTTTAGGGGGTGAATATAACACTCTGTAATTTTCATGATAATTAATTAATTAATTAATGATAATGCCGCAAAATGAAATTTTTGCAAATGTCAGAATTTGGCCAGGAAACTTACACCATTGGGTTCGTGGCGATTGTCAGATCAATTTTCATATATAAAGTTTTCCGATAGGAGTTTAAACGAAAACGTTATTAACATTTGAAGTTTTGGAATTAAAAATAATTATATATGTAATTAAGGAAACAAATAATAATTAAATAACATTAATTGCAAATAGTTAAACTTAATGATAGCTTAGACGTTAAGAAAGTGTTAACAGAAAAGAAATTATAACAATCGATTAAACAAAGTATAAAACTAAACCAATCAACACATAAATAAAATTCACTGTAAAACAACAGGAACGGTCGACCCAAGATGTTCCCAGGTTAACCGGTAGTGGTAGACCGCAGGGCTTGGGCGGTCGACCATTTCTAGTGTTGAATTGACAGTAAACAGAGGCCAAAATGGCCCAGAGTTAAAATAGTTTAATCGGATGACCTTCATTGATTTGAACCTCTATAAATAAAAATTTGGACCCCACTTCCAAACTCATATTGTCTAATGGACGCGGAAGCTCTCCCACTTTCTCTTCTCCACAAATTTCTAAATTCTTAAATTAGTTCTAGTTATACGTATACATACAATTGGAGAATTGTAGAAGATGATTTAGAAGGGGAACATGGTCAAATCAAATGGTCAAAGCCGAGGTAAACTGTAAATCCGGACCTTAAATACGAATCAAATCCAAATCTCTTTTCTAATTTAGATTTCTAATAGATCTTTATATGCTTATAGTATAAATATCCAAATAGGGAGAAAAAGGGAGTCAAAGTGGAATAATAAGGATTAGATCCGTAGATTTGAAATGCTAAAAAGATGAGGGGGAATATTATATGCTTTTGTATAATATTAGATTTATGTCCTTGTAAATCTATTCCTATATACTTGAAATGTTAAATTGGAGTTGTAAGTTAAATCTATACACATGAAATGAAATTGATAACCCTGCCTGCATATTCTGCAATTGTTAACTTGATATCTATATATGTTATATGAATGCAAACCTAGAAAATGTTTGGGATATTAGAATCCCTAAATTTATTGTTGAAAAACCATGAATTTGTGTTTAATATAATAGTTCCATATTTATATTTAAATGGATAATAAGAATGTAAAATAAGAAATCACGGTAAGATTTTAAGGGTTTAGGTGATATTTTAATTCATTGGAATTTAGTATTGCAACGTGAATTTTTATACATTATCAAGTCTAAAATAAATAAAAGTACGTTGTTTGAAATAACAAGGAATGCACCTAAAAAGAAAGAGATGTATAAAACATGGATATTTACTGTATTTTGTACTATCTATTTCAATAACTACGAAAAGATAATTCCCTTTAATTCCAAATACCATACAAACTTTCCTTTTGGCTAAGATATAGAAATTTACAGTGTTAACATTTCCATGGCAGAGACGTAGTTCCAATGCATTAGAATGCAGAAAATCACAAAGTGTTAAATACAGAGCTATAAACATGATAAGAACATTCTAAAGAAAAGATGCGTGATACCAATAAAGGTGGGAATTAAATAAATAGAAATGTAAGTGTAGGCAAGAACAAATAAAAGGGTAAAAATAGAAGAATTAGAAAATGGTAAAAAGGGTAAAGGGATAAAAAGACATTATAAATCTTTTAAAAAGAAAGCAGTCAATAACCTTAAAGTAAGCGAGATATAAAAGCATAATGAAGTAAGGGCTTATGGTCAATAGTAAATTGTAGAGGCAAAATGATTAAAAAAGATGAATGAATATATATGTGTGTGTGCGCGCGCGTGTGCGTGTGCGTGAGTGTGTGTTATATACGTAGCCTCAAGTATGCATTTATGATGGGTGTGAACTGTTGAAGTTAATAAAAAATTGTATAAATAAAATGACATTTGTCATTAGTATGGTTGGGATGCGAGGTCAGGAGAGTTACACAATAGAAGTCTGTCCTTCACCTAGAGGCTGCCAACTGTTGTGTATATGTACTACTGATGTAGAACATCTTCAACCATATGACCCATGGGAAAGGGATATGCATTTGCGTATAGATGTGGGAAAATACACCAAGGGTTCACCTCGGATTTGAAGTATTAAATGACCTAGTACCTTTTGGGGATGTCAAAGGGTTTACTTTAGGGTAGAAGGTATTAAATGGTCGTTGGGTCTTCCTCCTTCCTATACAGAAGTCTTAAATAACCTACGACGATACTTAATAGGAAAATAGGGTCTGCTTTATTTCTAACAAGAGGTATTAAGCAACTAGGATGAGTATTTTCCTTGACTTACATTAGGATAGTCTAAACAGTATTCCGGCTGTGGGAGATCGGCAGGCTATGTTAGTGTTTGTTAGATCGATATTTAGCAGTAGAGCTGGCATATAGGCTTTGACCACCAGTAGCCCCGAGCGTTCGTTAGCAAAGACATGGGTTATACCCTGACGGATTTTGCATTCTACTAGTGTAAAATTTGTATGGGATACTCCAAGACCTCAAAGTTTAATTTATTGTTTATTTGTAAGAAGTAGGCTAGTTAACCCATAGATGAGTATTTGATATTTGTTAGTAATATGGAAAATTAAATTATAAAGTCGGATCTACGAGTCATCGGTCTCTATAGTTAGGGCCGATTGACTAACGATTATGTTACGGAGGGCATGCTTCGAGGTTGAGGTATTAAATGTTCGTTGGGTCTGCCACCTTTCTACTTAAGAATTATTAAGTGGCCAGGGTTTCTGTTTGGGTAGTTAATGCTTGTATATATCACATATATAGTTATACCTCGAAGAAGGTTGGACATATCATACGCATAGGAGGAATTAAGTGGATAAGCCTTGAATAACAGACATAATACTTAAATAGAAATCAATAGGCATAAATTAGTGTTATGGATAAAGTACGTAATTTACTAGTCACCAAAACGCTGTTCTGACCCCTCCTCATTACAACCCACATGATAGATTTAGAGAGACAGACTACTGGTGTAAGACGGGAACGTTAGAAGAAGAAGTCTTCTCATTCATGCTTGACACTGGCATGGTAATCCGATACTAAAGGAATAATATTGATTCCAAGGTAGTGACCTTGATACATAGATTAAGCAGATCTAAGGTAAAGCACTTTGATATGATTGCAATGAAAAAAACCGCATCTCAAACGGACCTCATTTGCACAAGTAATTAATTTTAGAAATTTATAAAAATATAAATTTAAACTAATTAAGGGTTCGTTCGAATCTACCCCTCATAAGCAGAGAATTCACCAGGCTCTAAATTAATTATTTTAAAATTATATTTTTATAAATAGCCAGCCACAACTTGTTTGGGAATAATGGCTTTGTTGTTGTTGTTGTTGTTTTTATATTTTTATAAATTTCTAAAATTAATAACTTGTGCAAATGAAGTCCGTTTAAGATGTATTTTTTGTGTTGCGATCATATTAAAGTGCTTTAACATTATGGAGTTGGTTTGAAAAAAATCCAAACGATTTAAAATTTTACATTATAATTAATTAATTTAATTATTTTTTCAAATTATTGATACATATTATTCATTAACAACAAATAATTAATTAAATATAAATCAATTTATTTTAAAAAATACATTTCAAATATTCCGCTCAGATTCTCCGCTCGCAGCACACAAAGTATTCTCCATTCACCAACATTCTCCGCTCAAATGCCCTGTTCAAATGGTTCGCTTGGACTCTCCACTAGCTTCGTAAATAAGGCAACCTTAGTCTCATTTAGACCAATTTAATTTCCATCATACATTACTTTTTTCTTTTATTTTAACTACTTAAAATATTATAAATGTATGATAGAAATTAAATTGATTCACTACCACTGAAAATGTGACTAGATAATTTTTACCTTTTTAATATATAAATGCATTCAATATTCAACTACCACTATAATGGAAGGAATGTGAAAACTATAAAGTTGTAACGACCTGCAAATTTATCACTTTGATAAATTATATTTATATTTGAAATATTCAAATACAAGATTTTATAACATAAATTATATTGTTTTGAACCATAAATAATGATAGTAAACTTATTTTAAATGTATATTAACAAATATGGATATTTTGGGGTTTTCATTAGAAAAACGACGGAAATCAGTTTTCGAAAAATTGAGATTTTCTCAATATTGGCGTGCATGAAACTTGATACACACACTTATTTATCAATTTAAACAAGAATATGAAATAAAAATTATTTATTTTATTTTTGGAAATAAAATATATTTATGACATCATTAGGGATGTCATCAATTTTATATATTTTCTGCAATTTTAAATTAATTTTAAATAATCAAATAATTATTTTAAAATGATAATAATTCATTTTAATTATTTATATAGTGATAATAAATCATTTATAATAATTTTATAAAAATATATACTTGATCTGAAGATACAAGGAAATTGATAACGCTTTGTCGATACAACAATACATTTTTTTAGCAAAGCTAGCCGGCTTTATAGTGGGTCGTGCCATTGTATATATAATGAGCAAAACAGGTGTTATGTACATGCACAGAACAACTAAATGAACCCAACCCACAAAGAAAAATAAAGCACGGGAGCTAGGCAAAGATGCCTAAACTACAAACAAATAGGACGACGCACCCTCCAAAGAGGGTCTGCCACTGCCAACATCAGAAGATGGGCCAATAACATGAACATACCCAGAGAAAAGAGTGGCCAGCTTCGGATCAAAACCTTCAGACGAAGGTGAATAAATAAATTTCCTATCCCAACTAACACCATAAAACTTACTTTTGTTCTCCTCACCTATCTCATCAACCCTAGTAAGGGACAGACCCTCACCATCAATGTGATATATAAGACTATGATTTTCTCCCTCCACATCACTGATAAAAGCATAATAAGTGTCAGTCTCAGGCGAGTACCTCATTTCAGAAGGATCATGTATCCAGGCCCGCTCCTTAGAATTCCAAGAAATAGAATCAGTCAACATAGATGTTTCAGGCTCAGCCATGACCGCACCAACTGGAGCAGCAGGATCAATAGTATCTGTCAACATAGAAGTTTCAGGTTCAACCTGAGCCGTACCAACAGGAACAGGTGCAACACCAGCAGAAGCGACACCATCGTTCATAATAGAAGATAATGGCTTTACCAGAGTCGCACCATCAGGAGCAACCACAGAAGGAGCAACATCAGCAGTACTAACAAAAGAAGGAGGAATAGTGGGGGGAGGAGCAATCTTCGGAACCCACTTCCTGGCAGAAGGCCGAGGGAGAGGAACCCGAGCAGATAGTGGAATAGGGGCAGTAGTGGCAGATCTATGACAAGCATCAAATAGATGCCCAAAAGACAGACAGGATGAATAGATCTCTGGTTTCCAACTGTAACGAACTATGACCTCAGCAATAAGTCCCTCAACAAGTTTGATTTTCAAAATAGAAGGCAATGGTTTGGCAGGTGTTATTTCAATCAGGGCTTTGGCATACACTAGTCTCTTTCTGGCTACAGTGTTAGCATCATAACATATCACCTTACCAACAAGGCCAGCTAACCAATCAATCCCGATTAGGGGTTGAAGAACAAATGGAATGTGTGAGAAGTGGGCCTAAATAGGTATAGACAATACCTGATCCTTAGATCTATCAACAGAAGGACTCTAGGTTGTAATAATAAAAGGTTTCCCTTCAATGAGAATAGGATCGGTCTCTAGAATACGTTGTCTTTCGTCACTACGTGTGAATTTAAAGTAGAACATTGCACTATCGAAATGAACACTTAATCCACCATTTGGCTTCCATACCTGATTGCATCGCGCTTTAACATGCTGATAGGGCGGATTGGAGTCGAGGAAAAATCCCACCAAATAATCCTTCCAAAAATCAACACCGGCCTCAAGAACTTCCACCGATGGAATCATAACACCCACTATCTCTACTGCTTCAAAGCAACGGGGAGAATTCACACCCGCGTCGATAGGCAACTTGGAGAATAAAGACGTCCACAAAGGGACAGGTCCAGGTAGTGAAACAACCACCGGCGTAGGCTTAGAACAGCAAGGAATTATACTGGGAGAGTGGAAGTTATGCTGGGAATTTTGTCGAGCACATGCTGAGCTGCAACTTGATAGACCGATGCCAGTAGAATTGATCCCCTCAGTCACAAAGACAGATGCATTACCAACAACTCGATCAATTGTCACACTGATACAAACAAAATAGTCGTAGCATCGACTGCCACAGCCTAAATACCAGCACGATCCTTATTGTCATTAATCTCAGATTCAACATAACCCAAATCTACCTCAACAGGCAAACCAACATCCTCATGCGACCAAGGTTTATGACAGGCATGATCTAAAAAAGGAGTCAGTGGGTTCTCACCCGTTGTCGAAATATTTCCAAGAAATGGCGCAGAGAGACGAGGCGTGTTAATGTTGTTTAGAAGCCCTGAAATTGGATCATCGTTATCAAACGCTTGCGATGGTGGCGCGCACACAGTACTCGGAATCGAAGAAGTTGCAACTTCACTTTGAGGCCCAACCTCACTGGACGCATCATTGAAGACGACACCAGAGCGAGTAAGGGAAAGTTCCAGATCTGGGTTTGATCGCTTCTTCTTTGCCATGGGGGAAGACGAGGCACGTACAAGGAGACAAAGTCAGACTTCGAAATAAACGGACGAGAGCGAAATCACCAGAGGAGCAGCCATTGAATATCTTATAACTTGTAAACACTTGTTTAATATTAGTTTATACGGTTCTATAATTCAAATCTGATCATTTTAATTTATTTAAAATGATAAGAAATTATTTTTCAAATTTTGCTTACATTTATATGTAATTTAATTAAGAAGTAAAAATATGATCAAAAATTGGATTCATGAATTATAACGGTTTGACAAGAGGAAGTTGTGCAATGTTATATGTTATATGTTATATGTGACATACATATACACACATCCATGGACACATAAATACACATAAAAATTACTATTTACATATAATATTTACTAATGGTAAATTAAAAAAATATCATGATATTTATTTTCAAATATCTAGATATTTTCCTGAAGAAAATAAAACAAAACTTCACATCACCTTACACCTTACAGAAATGCACATAGAGTGGCATGGGAGAAGGTGATGCGTGTGTGATGGAGGGGGTGTGAGATATGCATGGATGATGTAACAAACATAGTTACGTGTAAGAGATATTTTCCTAAGGTTGCTTAAGGGTTAAGTCCCCTCTTCCTATAAATACATACTCACCCCTTTACATTTCTATCATTCAATACTCAAGCTTCTACTTATTCTTTAGCTCCTCTCTAATGGCTTCCTAATAAGCCCCATCTCTTGAAAAATATATACAGAGATATAGCCAAAAGAAAAATATATGCAAAGATATATCCAAAAGAAATAAATATATACATACATATATACCATGTTATGCCACCTCCAAAACCAAGTCAAAACACTGCCTACCACCTCTACAACCCATAGCCACCCATTTTCCAAGCACTCGGAATGAGCTCCACCACTCAAAGAAGCATGGAGAAACCAACATGGAGTCAAGGTGGAGATCCAGAAGCTCCGGAGTGAAGAAAAGAGAAAAAATGTTGTCGGAATGTCGCCGGTTTGATTTCAGGAAGCTTCGGAAAAGTTTGGGATGGAGAAGGAAGGATGGTATGAAGTGTGGTGATATGTGTTTGAATGTTGGTAGGAAGAGGATAGAGTTTGGTTTGGTAAAAGTGAGTTAATCTCACTTTGAATCACTTGATAATTACTTATTAATATTTCTTATTAATCACTTAAATATTGCTTGCAATTAGTGATAATAATAGACATTAACTACTTAATTTTATACCCTTGATCATATGCTAAAATGATTGCTTACAATGGTTGTTTAATATGTTTGGATGATGGTTGGTTGATTATATGCTTGCTTGATGTGGAAATAATTCATGTTAAATACACGTCGAATTTACACAAAGAAAAACACTTTCCTATATGAATTATAAAAGTATTAAGGAATTGTTAAACCTCTTTAAACATGAATAAAATGGTTTAAAATGGTTTATAAATGTTTTATAAACATTAAAAATCATTTCGATAAAGTTTGAAAAAGATTTGAAAATGTAGTCAAAATAAGCGCGTCGCGAAACGGCAGTTCGCGATTTCGCGCCACAAAAGTTAAATCAATGTGTTGAATGGAATATAGCTTAGAATTATTCGAAATAAGAATTTTCCGAACTCTTATAACTATAGTTTTCAATTGAAGAATAAAATTCAAGATTTAATTGAATATAATTTGAGTTATGTCCAAATCAAGTTTTTAAAAACATCGTGGTTTGAAAATTTTGGAAACCAAAGTAGCCAATGCTTTAAAATTGATATTTTTAAATCTTTAAAAATATGAAATAAATTCCATAAATATTTTAAAAGGGATTTGAGTTATAAAAATGGATATATGTGGAATGAAGTTAATGTTTTGATCAAAAAAACTTTTAAAAACACTATTCACAACACATTTTGTAGCACTTTTTGATAACTTTTGAAATTAAGATTTAAATTTGAGATTTCTTCCCAAATATTTTTAGTAATCTTTTCAAATAGATAATTAAGTATGTTGAAGATGATTTGGAAGTTTTATAATTATTTTAAAGGAGCTTTAAATAATGGTTAAAAGGAAATTGTTTTAAACAATATTTGGAATTGTGTTAAATAAATGAAAATCATCTCTGAAAGATCATATGAAAGAGTCTAGAGTTGATCAAATAACTTGACCGCCTTATGGGTGACAAAGAGATAGTCTCTAGTCACAAGCTTGGACAGTGTCTAGGTTCTGCTCTAGCTTTCCGGACTGGCCTGACGAAGGGGACAGTAAATTTGATTTACTCGGACCACATCTTCCTAAGATAAAAGGAGGTTTGGAGCTTTCCAAAAGTTAAACAAGATTTAAAATAGGATTTTGGTTGTTAAAGAAAACATTCTATTTAAACTCCATATTAAATTCTGAGGAGGGAATTCATACTATCCGCATGAATTTAAAAGATGATTTCACCGTTATTCGACGAACAGTGCAGGTTGAATATAGAAATTAGTATTGGGTATAATCAGACTAAAATTTATGGATCCATTTTAAATACTAACTGGTTTGGGTTTACAGTAAATGATGTCTTAAATAACATTGTTTTGACCCATTAAAAATATGTTTTAGAAAGTTGAAATCTTCATTAAGATTTGAATTAAAGATGAAATTTTTTGGTATTTCCAAAGTTAAAAAGGGGTTTTAATTAACCAAAGGATTTAATAAAAGATGTTTAATTATCATGTATATACCGAAACGAAATATGTTTTAAAGGTATATATCTCTAAAGGGATATTTTTACTTCGATAAAAGATATTGATTAATTGAATACTAATCACATATATAATTGACATCTTTTATCGATAATTGGTTCGAAGAAACCGGGATCGAATTTGGGTGATTTCTATCTAAACACCACTTCGAACCAATATACGTCGAAAGTGAAAATATGTTGAAGACAATGATTTTGAAGATGGAGATCCTCATAATGTGGGATTGCTAGTCACTAACCTCTGGGGTAATTCCCTTATCATATATATGGTGACAGTGGTTCCTTCAATTTGAAATCTTCGATGCAAGGACTACTCGCTACTAATCATAAGGGTGATTCTCAAACAAGATGTAGTAGGAAAAGTGCCTTCGGTTTGTCCTATTCGTGGACAACTTGTATGGACGAATGTCTGACATTGAATTTCTAAGACCACATACATTTATCTCTACAAACATACATTTGTGGGTGGTGTAGGAGGCAACCCCTTCTATACTTAAGACCCTTCTCTGAGACATATGAGCTCAGAGGTTGTACTTTTGTAGAAATCAATTAGTGTGTTGTTGGAAATGGCAATGTGGCATTTAAAGTGGGATTTGTTCTAAGAAAGGTAAATTATTACCTTAAGCCTCGCATATCAGGAATGGAAAAAAACAGGGTAGGTCGACAGGGCTAAATGGGTCGTGTTTGCACAAAAAATGGACAAACACCTCAAAGTCGTATGATTTAGTAGAGCTTATGTTGTTCTTAGCGATTTTGGAGGTTTATGCAAATATATGAAAAGCAGGGACTAAACTGTAAAAAGACACGCAAGTTTATAGTGGTTCAGCCAGAATGTGCCTACATCCACTTTATATGTTATTTCACTTCTCTAGTTTTGATTACAAGTACAAAGCTTTGATACGAGTAAAAGAAAGTTGTTTGAAAAGTTCCTTCCGTGCTTGAGCTCTCAAAACTTGTCCCCCCTTGTTGTACCCCTGCCTCTCTATTTATAGAGTGAGGTTGGGGGCAGGGGTCTTGGATATATACAGCTGCTGGTGGGCCTGGGCTGAAGTGATCTGGCCTGGCAGTCTGGTTCGGCATCCTCTTGGTCCGGTCATGAGGTGGTTCGGTAATAGGTGGAGGGGATTTGGTCCGGTTGTATTTGGTTCGGTGGTAGTTTGGATCGGTGGTGGCTTGGATCGGTGGAGGGGATTTGGTCCGGTAGGGCTTCATTCGGTGGTGAGACTCGGTGGATCTGGTCCGGTGGTAGACAGGGAGTGGGTTGATTAAGTGTTTGAAAACTTGGCCAACATTTGCCCCCCAAAGTAGGGTATATGTTTACCATATATCGTGCTTTGTTTTTTGTCCATCCATTCTCGACGTCTGCGTGTGTTTCATGTTGCCGATCCAAGTGGTCCGGTACACTGCCTTCGCCTATAAAATAGGGGGCTAGGGCTTCTATCTTCCCACCTGCCGAACCATTCCCACGAACCTCAGCGTTAGCCGAACCAAACCCTTAACCGAATCAGTCAGCGTTAGCCGAACCAAACCCTTAACCGAATCAGGTGAGATCTTTAGTCGGACCAAGTCTAATCCTTTTTGCCGAATGAACTTGCGTTTGTACGTTTGCATGCCGAATGAACTTGCGTTTGTACGTTTGCATGCCGAATGAACTTAATCCTCTGATACCGAATGACACATGAACGTTTAATACCGAATGAGATTATTGAAGTGCTGCATCTGTTTGCCGAATGAATTGTTGTACTGAGTGAACATGTGTTTCATACTTCGAACTTTTAAGTGAAATTCCAAATTACATTGTTCGTATATTCTAACGATATACTTTCCCGTGTTTGCAGATAAATGTCTCGCAAAGTGGAAACTCGTTCGGATAAGAAGAAGTCCCATGGCGAAGGAGAGTCCTCGGCCGTGCCCCCAGCTCAATCAGGATCGGAGCGTCATGGGCCCGCCCCAAGGTCATTAGTGGATGGACATGGTCCCCAGGAGCTGTTGGATTCTCCGCCTGATTGCTTTCCTAGCTCTCTCAAAGAGGAGCAGCTCGATGTTATATCTCGTTCCTTTGGGATCGATAGAGCCCTCATGCTGTTGCCGGGCCCAGGAGTCATGCCATACAATCCTCCCGAAGGGTACTTTGCTTATAGTAGGTACCATTGTATGTGTGGTGCTATCCCGCCTCTCAATGCTTGGGTAGTCAGCTTTCTCACGTATCTGAAGGTGGCCCCATTCCAGCTTCAGCCCAACTCCTATGCCATACTGGCGAGCCTCTTCGTTATCTTTCAGAGGAAGTACGGGCGCCCTCCTTCAAACCGGGAGATCCGGTACTTATATAATTTGAGAGGCTACAAGAAAGGATCCCCGTACATTAGCTTGGAGTCAGCCGTGACCTTCAAACCGGTCTTGGATCTGTACTCTAAATTCAGCATGTTCAAGAAAGAGTGGTTCTTTGTTAGGGACGAATCCGTTTCAATCCGGCGCTTTACCTCTGGATGTAAGTTGATGCTTTTACTTATAATTTCTATTCCGATTGCGATGCTTCTTCTCATACTTTCTCATTTTTGCTAGCGACAGGTGGCTTTCCAGTTGTGGAGACTGACCGCCTGGTTCAGACGGCGGCTGAGATAGAAGCCATTCTTGGGAAATATAGATCATCTGCTTTCTTGATTAGAAATGCGATTCTTCTGGAATATAACCTAATCCTTCCACAGCAGTCTGTAGTTAAGTTGAGGGAAACGGCGGAGGAGAGGGCGGCTGCTCAGACCAAGGAGGGTGTTACAGCAGAGGGTAGCAAGAGGAAACCTTTCACAAAACCTCCAGCTGTCGGAGGTAAGAAACTCAAGAAATCGGACGGTCCCTCCCCCAGCAACTGTCCACTTACCCGGGAGGAGGAAGACATAGAGGAGGAACGAGGCGAGGGTGTTGATGGTCGGGATGGTGACAAAGGTGGCGATGGCGTCGGGGCCCTACTTCCTGGGCAAGCGGGCGAGATTCAGGAGTGGACGGATGATGCGTTCCACCAGGCTTTTGAGCGGTTGGATGAGGATCCGGCTTTAGCAGAGAAGACCGGGAAGGCGGACAAAGCCGGGACTGGTGCAAGTGAGTCTTCTCCGACCATTCCAGCCAAGGTGGCTCCGACGACTCAAGGTGAACTCTTGACTCCTGCATGCTTCATTAATGATAGGGACTTAGGAATATTTTATGACCCGCTCCCGTCCTGGAATGAAATCCAGGACTTATTGCAGTATCCCGCTCCTCCCCAGGGTTTGTACAATCACAGCTGTGTTTCTTTTCCCCCTTTTTTTTTAACTTGTAATTTACCGCGTTTCTCGAATCGTATAGTAATGTAAGATTGTGACACTTGTTCTTTATATCAGGAGCAGGCAAGACGTCCAAAGCTTCAGACCTCCGACACAGGCTTGAGCAATATAAACTTTCCAAAATTTCTGCTAAGCCGAAGCCCTCAACCCAACGCTCCGGGGATGTAGTCGGCTACCGTCCTCTTCTTGGGGTCATCGAAGAGGGTATTCAGTAGAGGAAGAGGAGTCATCCTTTATCCGAAACTTCGCCCGGTCCTCAGCCTCCGGCTCAGCCTATTCATGACATTATTGAGGAGGGTAGCGAGTTTGCACCTTCTCCGCACCCGTCCGTAAATCCTTCTGTTATTCATATCGACCGTCCCGACTTGGCCCGTAATCCATTTGCGGGTCATCCTGATCTGGATCCAAGTTCTCATGACATTACTTTTGACGAAGTCACCGGTGAACACCTTCTCCCCCGTAACCCCATGGTACGAGTACTTGATGAAGCCAAGTCCTTAGATCTCGATCTACTCACTACTCGTATAGTCACTATGGGAGACGAGGCCAAGGCTAATATTGATCGGGTGGCAGAGGAGACCAAGAAGCTGATGGGGCATCATGCTCGGCTGGTTAAGGCCGGAGAGGAGATTGGGAGCGCCAATATCCGACTTCGATTGGTGGTTTCGGATCAGGCCAAACAGCTTGCGGATCAGGCTATCCAGATTTCTCAACATGAGGCTGCTACTGGGCGACTAAGGAAAACCATGGAAGAGGCTAGTCGGGCCGAGTTGCGGAAAATGGAAGCTGCTTGCAAAGAGTGGATTGACATGGCTATTGCCACGGTGGATGAGGTTCGGAGAGCGGATCTCGAGCAGGTGGAGGAATTGTCCGAGAAACTTGAGGCTGCAGAGCTTGCTCAAGCTAAGTTGAGGGAAGAGATGGAGGTGATGCGGAGGTCCCTTCAGGCTGATTGCTCGAGATACAGACTGGAGAGAGATGCTGCCGTCGAAAGGTTGTCGGCTTCCGATGCCCGGATGAGGGAGTTTGAGGAGAATGAGGGAATGATGGATGACATGCTCCAGGACATGTATTTCCGGACTTGGAAGCAGGGCAATCTCTCTTGGATGGATGATTATCCCAGGGTCATGGCCAAGATCTATCTTCGGGCTTTGGAGGAGGCTAAGGCTGATGCAGATAAAGAAGGTGGAACGGTCTTCAGTATGGATGTGGTCACTGCCCAGTTCACCAAGGAGGAGAAAGTGGCGGTAAAGGAGGGTATGCGGCTGCTTGCTGCTGAGGAGGCAGGTGTGCAGGTAGAGGATGACGACCAGGACGGTCAAGAAGCAGGTGCTGGTAAGTCTTCCTTTCTAGCCTTTCCGTTATCTTGGTTACTTATCACTAATGAATCCTTTTTATGACCGGACAGGCGGGCAATAGAGCAAGGACAAGACTTCGACGCAACCGGCTCCCTGAGTAGACCTGGAAAATTCTTTTTGTAGGCTTGGCATTGCTGTATCTGTTAGTCTTAAGACAATAGAGTAACTTCTAAGTTGTAATTCTTGCTACTTGTAATAATCAACATTATTCTTGACGTGTGATTTTTTAACTTAAGCTGATTTTGTCATTTCTTGAATATTTGTTGCTATTTCGACATATCGTATGAGAAATGTAGCTATGTATATTCTTGTAATTAAATTGTGTTTGATGTTGGACTCTGGTTCTACACCATAATTTTATGACTTGCAATATTAGTGTGTGGTGTGAACAAATTATGGTCATGTATTTGTACATAAAAGAAGAAAATACCGCCTTTCATTTTTTAATCGTAGATGGCAGTCTTGAATATCTTGTAGGACCGAGCATGGAATGTAGTCGAATGTCCTGCCACTGTGAGTCCCTACACCCATCGGCGAGAATCTCCTACTCTGTATCATGTACTTTAGGGATTGTTATAGGGGATAGAAAAAAAAGCTTTTTAAGTAAAATTGAAATACGTGAAATAGTAAAACTTCCAATCACGGAAGGCCTTCGATGTGCTTAAGTTCGTGGCAAACGGGTTTTGTAGTCACTTTCCCTAGCTGTGGGTCTTGGAGACATTTGTCACCCATCTTACGCCTCCGCGGGGAGTTAATTCTTTTTTACCACAGCCGCACTTAAGACACATCGGAGCCGAGATCGCGCACAGTAACTACCCGGGCCATTATGGCCCGTAATCGTGGGTATTATTCGATTTACTGTGGCCGGCTAGCGTGGGTGCCGATCGTCAACTGTGAACTGCCCCTGGCTGGCCACACCTTATGTTGGGGCTTATAGTCGGTTCACAGTTGCCGGCGAGCCTAACGCCGTAATGAGCTGCCTCGGCTATAGTCGGCCTTCTCGGTGGCTTATAATCGGCTCATTACAGTTGGCTTTAAGGGCCGTCGCGAGCAATGAGTTAACCCGCAGCAAAGGGATGCTGGAGCAAAAGTGTCTCATTGGCGAGGGCATAGATTCGCATAGTACCTGTTAGGTCTTGTCCAGGTGAAGTTGTGTTGTGGAGCGCTTTGAATAGAAGCGCTGTATACTCAGGATTTTGTTCAACAGAAAAGGATAAAGTTAACAAGCAGCCAAGATACAAAGGAACAAAAAAAAAGAGACAAGGTTTTTTAAAGTGGTTCGGCACGAAAAGGCCTACGTCCACTGATTCTCTTTGTTAATTCACTTCATATGGGCAATACAAGTTAAGAAAAGTATCGACGGAGGTGTTGGATGTTCCATGCCCTCTGGAACACCTCTCCGTCCACTGTTGACAAAATATAGGCTCCGTTGTGGAGATCTTTATGAATTACATATGGTCCATCCCAGATTGGGTCTAGTGCTCCGGGGCGAGGGAAGATTCGCTTGAGGACAAGATCCCCTTCTTGTAAGGTACGATGCTTGACTTTGGAGTTGTATTGTGCTGCCACTTTTTGCTTGTGGGCTGCTGTTTTGAGGATTGCATCGTTTCTTCTCTCCTCGATTAGATCCAAAGACATGTGAAGGAGTTCTTCGTTCTCTTCTGGGTTATAGTGGATCCGACGATGGGAAGGCACAATAGTTTCAACTGGGAGCATAGCCTCCGATCCGTATGCCAAAGAGAAAGGAGTGTGCCCTGTCGATGTTCTGAAAGATGTGCGATAGGCCCATAGTGCCGTAGGAAGTTCATCCACCCAAGCGCCCTTTGACTTTTCGAGCTTCTTTTTTATTAGAGTTTTCAGAATTTTGTTGACCGCTTCGACTTGTCCGTTTGCCTGGGGATATGTTACGGATGAGAAGCTTTTATGAATTCTGTGTTCTTGGCACCAGTTGGCGAATTCCTCGCTGTCAAATTGAAGTCCATTGTCTGATACGATTTTGAGTGGGACTCCGTACCTGCACAGAACATTTTTGATCAAGAAGTTAATAACTTTTGCTGAAGATACTTTATTTAGAGGTTCCGCTTCCACCCATTTGGTGAAATAATCAACTGCCACTATAGCATATTTGGCCCCGCCTCGGCCCATTGGTAGCTCGTCGATTAAGTCAATTCCCCATATCGCGAAGGGCCAAGGGCTGGTCATCTGAGTAATCTCGGTTGTTGGTAGCCGAGGGATCTTAGCAAATTTTTGGCATCTGTCACACTTCTTGACGAAATCTAAGGCGTCCTTGCTTAAGGTGGGCCAGAAATATCCGTATCGGAGTATCTTTTTTGCTAATGTTTGCCCCCCGGTGTGATCTCCACAGCTCCCCTGATGGATGTTGGATAAGATTTCCTTGGCTTCCCTTTCGGCGACACACCTTAATAATGGGTTGGAGAAACCGCGTCGATAGAGGATGTCTTCTTGTATCGTATAGCGGGACGCTTTCCTCAAGATTTTCTTGACTTCATTGCGCCCGTTGGGTAGTGTGCCACCTTGTAGGTAGTCTCGGATGGGAGTCATCCAAGTTGTGGCTTCGGCTGCGGCTATCAGATTCACTTGTTCAAAACTCGGGACCGTTTGCTTTGAGATGGTTACTGCCCCGAAGATGGCGATGTCTCTCATACTCGCTTGCTTCGCCAATTCGTCGGCCTCTTGGTTCTCTTCCCGAGGGATGTGTTTGACTAAGTACTGATCCAATCGGCTGAGAAGCAACTTGGTCTTCTTTAGATATGCGATGAGTCGTTCCCCTCGAGCTTGGAATTCCCCTAGTATTTGATTAACAATAAGTTGAGAATCGCTGTGAAGACACAAAGAATTGGCTCCGATTTCTATGGCAATTTCTAGTCCAGCTATCACTGCTTCATATTCCGCATCGTTGTTGGTGGCAGTGAACTCCAACCTTATAGCATAGTGCAGTTTATTTCCCTTGGGAGTGATTATTACCACACCTGCCCCCGAGCCTTGTTCGTTAGATGCACCGTCCACAAATAGATTCCACTTGATATCTTCCGTTATTTCCAGTTGCTCTTTATCCTCGTTGGTAGTGAATTCTGCAATGAAATCAGCCATGGCTTGTCCCTTGATGGCAGTGCGAGGGTGATAGGTGATATCATATTGACTCAGCTCAATACACCATTTAAGTAGTCGCCCGGAAGTGTCGGGACGATGGAGTACCTGCCTCAGTGGTTGATCGGTCAGAACTTTGATGGAATGGGATTGGAAGTAGTGACGTAGTTTTCGTGAAGTGATTAGTAAACAGTATGCTAACTTTTCAAGCTTAGGATATCTGACTTCTGCCCCAGTAAACCTTTTACTGACGAAGTAAACTGGTCGTTGCGTGCGGTTGTCTTCTCTTACCAAGGCAGCGCTTAGAGCGTGAGATGACACAGCAAGGTATAGGTATAATTCTTCGCCTTCGCTTGGGGTCGAGAGTACCGGTGGTTTCTGGAGGTGTTCGATTAGGTTAAGGAAAGCGGTTAAGCATTCGTCCGTCCATTCGAACTTTCCTTTATCTTTCTTTAGAGCTTCGAAAAAGGGGACGCACTTGTCCGTTGCTTTGGAGATGAATCGGCTTAGGGCAGCCACTTTTCCATTTAGGCTTTGCATTTCCTTTCGGGTGGAAGGTATTTTGATGTCCCTTAATGCTCGGACTTGTTCAGGGTTTGCTTCTATCCCTCGGGCATGGACGATGAATCCTAAGAATTTTCCCGATGACACTCCGAAGGAGCACTTTAGTGGATTCAACTTCATTCCATACTGTCGAAGTACTTGGAACATTTCGCCTAGGTGGCTTACGTGATCTTTGGCTTTCCGTGATTTTACCAGCATGTCGTCTACATATACTTCCATTGTTCGTCCTATTAGCCCTGCGAACATCTTGTTGACGAGGCGCTGGTAGGTGGCTCCTGCATTTTTAAGTCCGAAGGGCATCACTTTGTAGCAGTATAAACCCCGGTCGGTGATGAAACTAGTGTGGTCCTGGTCGGGAGCATGCATAGGAATTTGGTTATATCCTGAGTATGCATCCATAAAAGACAGGAGTTCGTGCCCGGCTGTGCTGTCTACAAGTTGGTCGATTCTGGGAAGCGGGAAGCAATCCTTTGGGCAGGCGTCGTTTAGGTTGGAGAAGTCAATGCAGGTCCGCCACTTCCCATTAGCCTTCTTTACTAGTACTGGGTTGGCGATCCATTCTGGGTAAATAGCTTCTCGTATGAAGTCATTGGCGAGTAGATTCTTTACTTCTTCATCGAGGGCTGCTGATCGCTCTGTCCCCATACTTTTTTTTTTTGTTTTACAGGCGCCTTGGTAGGATCAATGTTTAATACGTGGCACGCTATGTCGGGGGAGATTCCGGTCATGTCAGCGTGTGACCAAGCGAATACATCCAAGTTGTGGCGGAGAAAATCAATGAGTTGTTCCTTCAATTCAGCTTTCAGCTGGGACCCAATTTTCAGTAGCCTACTTGAGTCGTGCTTGTCTACAGATATAAACTCCATAGCCTCTGCAGGCTCGGCGGTGGCCTCCTCCTCTTTGTCCCTAGGGTCTAATTCGTTGAAAGGGTCGCTGGTGTATCGAAGAGGAGGGGCTTTCTTTAGTTGCTATGCTTCAAGGTTTTTTGTACAGAGGGCAATCTCTACACCTTTCCCCTTATCTTTCTTGTGGTTGTTACGAAGCTCGGTTACATAGCAGTCTCGTGCAATATCCTGGTCTTCTTCCACTTCCCCTACCCCATTGTTTGTTGGAAATTTCATTTTCAGGCACCATGGGGCTAGGACAATCTGGAAGTCAGACAAGGCTGGTCTTCCTAAGAAGGCGTTGTAGGCCGAATGATTTTCTACCAGCACAAACGTTTGTTTCCTTACAACGGAGCGGGGATGGCTTCCAATCTCAACAAAGAGGTCCAGCTGCCCGAGGGGCATCTTCGCATCCCCCGTGAAACCGTGTAGTGGTTTATCGCAGGGAGATACATCCTTCATTGATAGCTTCATTTTGTCGAATGCGTGTTTGAACAGGATATTTACAGAGCTTCCAGTGTCTACCAGGATTCGGTAAACTTCGGCGGGACCGAGTCGGGCAGAGATAACCATTGGATCCATGTGAGGGTACTGTCTTCCTTCTAGGTCGCGTTTACTGAATGTGATGTCATCACTTTCTTTCCGCTTTGGGTGGCGCTCTTCTATAACCGTATTGACACAGTCTCTATTGTCTCTAAGCGACTTCCCATATCTTTCCATCTCTCTTCAACTTCTGTCTGCGATGTGCGGACCTCCTGAGATGGTATGGACCACTATCTTCTCTTGACTAGAGCTGCTAGCGTTGCGGTTTCCTCTGTCGGTCCCTGGTGAGGGTAGCCTTGGGTTTTCATTGGCAGGAGCTGGAGTTCTGTCTTGACTTTTTACATAACGCTCCAGTTTCTTCCTTCTGATGTGTTCCTCAATCAGATCTCGGAGATGATGGCATTCGTTGGTATCATGTCCGTGAGATTCGTGGAAGCGGCAGAATTTTCCAGACTTCTGTGCGTTATCTGATTCCTTCTTGTATGGTGGGCGTTTATATCTAACTTCGCCTTGGGTGGCAAGGAAGATATTTTCGACGGTCTCGTTCAAAGGGGTGTAAGTGTCGAATCTTGGTCCTGGCCGATATAGGCGCTTTTCTACCTTCTTGCCCCCAGCATTGTCTCTGGAATCATTTCTTCGAACGTCTCTCGCCACAGCAGGGGCGTTGCCATGGGTCGTCTTACTTTGCTGTCCTGACTGCCCCTCAATGGCAGCATCCTCAAGCCTCATGTATTTCCCGGCTTCATGGAAGAAATCGGGTAAAGTAGCTGGTTTTTCTTTTGTCAACCTTCTGGCAAATTTAGTGTCCGGATGCACCCCACTGCAGAGGGCCATTAGGATAAGCTTCTCATCGGCATCTTGAACTGCGGCTGCTGCGGCGTTGAATCTGGTTAGGTATTGCTGCAGCTTTTCTCCGGGTTTCTGTTTGACGCTGGATAAGGAATAAGCGTCCTTAGGTTGCTCTACATGAATGCGGAACTGACTGATAAATTTTTCTTTCAACATTTCCCATGAGTTGATGGATCCTTGGGGTAGATGACAGAACCAGGAGGTAGCAAGATCTGCTAAGAAGAGCGGAAAGCATTTGCACAGTACTCCCTCTGTTGCTCCACTCATGAGCATATGCTGCGTGTACCTCTGTAAGTGTACAACGGGATCGGAGGTTCCTTTGTAGGGTTCCATTGTTGGCATCTTCCATTCTCGGGGGGTGATAGCAATTTCGATATTGCGGGCAAAAGGGCTGGTTACCCTAGCACCTATCCCTCGATCTCTTTGCTCCCACTAGACACACTCTTTGAATAAGCGTGCCATCCTTTCATCAGAACTTGGAGCGGATAGAAATGAGTTTGGTTCTGTTCTGTGGGATTGATTCCGTCCAGACGACCTGTAGGGATGGTATCGTCTATCATTCCTCATATTTTCCCGTGGCTGCCTTTGGTCTTCTGGGAGCATGCTTGGGTCAGCTACAGTTGGCCCTTGCCTTGATCTCCCCCTGTTGGGTTCTGATCTAAGCACTTCCTCGGGTCCAACTTCGGGCTGAACTCTAGCTCGGCCCCGTTCACCGGTGTTTCTGTTGTTAGGCAGCATGACAGGCTCAGTTACAGTTGACCTTCGCCCGGTACCTTCCCCGTTGGGTTCGGTACCAAACGTTTCCTCAGGCCTAACTTCGGGCTGTGCTCGGTCTCGGCTCCTACCACGGCTACTTCTGTCGTTAGCTCCTTCGAAGAAGGAAGATCTTTGCTGTCTCTGAGATCCTCCAGACTGGGACTCGCCCCATGATTCAGTGTTGCGGTTGGATTCTTCAGCGTCCCTCAAGCGTGACATGAGATGGTCCACCAAGGCTTCCTGCTGGGACGTGAAGCGGTTAGTTACTTCAACCACAACTCTGTCCAGATCTGCTCTAGTAATTGCTGCAGGCTGTTCTGCGGCGGGAGCAGTTGGGTTAGCCTGTTCTCCATTTGTTACCGTTGCTGGAGGAGGACGATTTACTTGATTCGTGACAGCTGGATCTGGAAGACTGCTGGATGCGATGTTTTTTCCTTTGTTAACATCTTTTCTCTGTTTGGGAGGCATGTTTTCCAAGTGGCGGACGATGCTGTTAGGAAAACTTGTTAAGTAGATGAAGCTGAAGCTTCGAGCTTCTAGCTCTCAGTGAAAGCACCAAAAATGTTTGCACAAAAAATGGACAAACACCTCAAAGTCGTATGATTTAGTAGAGCTTATGTTGTTCTTAGCGATTTTGGAGGTTTATGCAAATATATGAAAAGCAGGGACTAAACTGTAAAAAGACACGCAAGTTTATAGTGGTTCAGCCAGAATGTGCCTACATCCACTTTATATGTTATTTCACTTCTCTAGTTTTGATTACAAGTACAAAGCTTTGATACGAGTAAAAGAAAGTTGTTTGAAGAGTTCCTTCCGTGCTTGAGCTCTCAAAACTTGTCCCCCCTTGTTGTACCCCTGCCTCTCTATTTATAGAGTGAGGTTGGGGGCAGGGGTCTTGGATATATACAGCTGCTGGTGGGCCTGGGCTGAAGTGATCTGGCCTGGCAGTCTGGTTCGGCATCCTCTTGGTCCGGTCATGAGGTGGTTCGGTGATAGGTGGAGGGGATTTGGTCCGGTTGTATTTGGTTCGGTGGTAGTTTGGATCGGTGGTGGCTTGGATCGGTGGAGGGGATTTGGTCCGGTAGGGCTTCATTCGGTGGTGAGACTCGGTGGATCTGGTCCGGTGGTAGACAGGGAGTGGGTTGATTAAGTGTTTGAAAACTTGGCCAACAGGTCGCTCTCATTAGGATATGTGTAATGGCCCGCAAATCTGTACCCCTTTGAGCCGAAAATATTCTCCATCAGTTCAACTCAAAGTGGACAGAAATACAAACCATTAGGGTTAAAGAAGAAGGAGGTAAAAGAAGAAATAGAAAATAACATCAGAATCTCACAATCGCAGCGGAACAACATATAATATATAACAACAGATTTTTATACAAAAGAATCTGTAACTGTATAATACTTATAATCATCAGAGTACAACACAATCCATAGCACACAACTGGACAGTTATAATAACTTGTCCTCACAAAAGCTGACTATACAGCTTACACTGCACAGCGGAATATACATCAAGTACGTGTGATACGTCTTGTCATCCAGCTCGCCCCCTGAGCTCCATAGCATCCTATCATGTATCTGTAATACTCGGTCTGACCCGAGCATTATAATAGAATAACACCCGAGTAAGTCTGGAAAACCAGCGTGAGAAAACACACTCAATTGAATTATTAAAGTTTTCAAAATCCTTTGAAAATCAAAGGTATCTCGTAAGACCACGCCACGAATAATTATGCCGGGTTTTTACCTTACGATAACCAAAATATTTTATATCAAATCCTCTGATATTATAATAGCGTCTAAGCACATATACTTATTCAAATAGCCGAAATTGTTACATTCATTAAATTCCAGCATAATAGGTATACAAACAAGTCCGAAGGCACTTATTAGAGATTGGGTTTCCATACAATGGCAGGGCTATTGGGGTACCGCCCGTCACGGTACCTGGCCTAGATCAGGGTACCGAGAATCACGTCCGATACCCTGCAACACAAGACCGGAGCTACCCCTTACTGGATAGTCCGAATAAGATCACCCCATGGTTGGGATCAGCAACCGCCACTAAGCCGAAATCAAAAAGGGACATCTAGACAGGGATGACCTTACCCTACTTGGGTGCTACCCACTTAGCCTTGTTGCACCTCCCATGTTTTAGCCATTCCCGGTTGATGAGGCTTGAGGCTATGCGTTACCTTTTTAGCACACATTCACTTAGAATGCTCATCATCCTCCAATGACGATGGTCTAATAGCATTCATCCAAACAAGTTGCCCTGGGTCTGGACAAACCGAATCACCGTCTTCATCATCTTCATGGTATTTCACGGTATTCATTCGCTACGTTCAAATCGGATCGAAGTGGTTTTTGGATAATTAAATCTGATCCCGATCTCTTCGAAACGATCAGCGCATTGGCCAATATTGATAGTCGGTTATTTAACTATCAAATTACACAATCATTTAACCAATTGTTTTATTTCCACTGATCCACTACAAGAAATTTTATTTTTTGTAGCGCTCAAAAAACGCTACAAAAACTTTTGGTGGCGTTTTGATAAACGCCGCGAGAAAACATGCGACTAAAAATCCATGATTTTTTGTTGCATTTATTTTAATGCCACTATAAATGCATTTTTGGCAGCGTTTTTCAAACGCCACCATAAATCTTTTTGTAGCGTTTAAAAAACGCCACCAAAAGATTTTTTGGCGCTACTAATAGAATTTCCAACTTTACCCCTGTTTTACGGTTGCATTGACTCAACGCCACTATATATATTTCGGTAGCGTTTTTGAAACGCTACTAAAAGTTGTTTATTATTTTACACCATTTTTTCATGCTATTATTTCCTGTTAATGGTCTATTTTAGTTCTATTATATCAATCAACAATCACTCACATAATCATCATATTCAAATAAGTTAAAAAACACATTAACCATATAATCAAATAAAATATCCATAACCATTCCAATACAATAGTTTTTCGACAAAATGACCTAACTCACATACAATAACCATTTGTATACAAATTTACACATCGGATACTAATAAATGTTATATCTAACTAGTGCTAACAAAACGTTTGATTACCCATAATTCTTTGTTGCATACACAAGTGAAAGCTAGCATCATCAAGTCCAAATTTGCTCTCTTCAAAAGTCCAATGCCTACACAAGTGAAAGCACAACAGATAGTCAAACAATTACATTAACTCGTAGGACTTCAAATATGAGATCGAACATCTACAACATTATACAAGTATATCCTACTATAAATGATGTCATATAAATTATCAAAGTTATAAAAAAATGAAATAAAGTCCTTTCTTGAGCTTAAATAGTAGGAATCAATTTTGCACACTTACGAACCCTCCTTTGATAGAATGGTGAATCCAACAACCTGAGCAAGAAAAAAATGATAATGTAAGCACCTAAATTCATAATACTTTTGTAAATTGTAATTTAATGCATAATATTTAAAGCAATTAGTTAACAGTAAATTAATTAGTTAACAGTTTAGTTGAAGGTACTAAAATTTTAAGTTTTAAATTTAATTTAATTTAAAGTTCGAAGTTAATTTAAAATTAAAGTTAATTTAAAGTTTAAAATTAAAGTTAATTTCAAATTAGAGTTAATTTAAAGTTAATTTAAAGTAAAATTAAAGTTAATTTAAAGTTAATTTAAAGTAAAATTAAAGTTAATTTAAAGTTTTAAGTTTAAACTTTTAAAAGTTAATTTAATTTTGAATTTAATTTTTAAAAGTTAATTTATTTTATATGTTTTAAGTTTTAAATAGATTAAATTATAAGCTTTGCTTACCTCCATAGATTGAACAATGAAGCATATAAGCGTGTGCTTATGCATATCTTCACAATGAGAATTTGTTACTGGGAAGCTAATATCGTATCCCTGCATGTACAGAATATACAAGAAAAATATATATTAAGAAAGATAAAGATAAGGTTAAAGTATACATGGACTAAAAGATGAGAAAAAATTAATAATACATATTGCCTATAATTTGACATCTTTCTAGGCAAGCCATATCCTCCTCCCCGGAATACTCCATATCCTCCTCCCAGGAATAAAATCCCAACTTCAGCAAACCCTCCTACATAATTCTGTTTTGAGTCAACGTTTGAGATATAAATCTGAAAAGCAACTTCATGTTCAGTTACATACTTAAAAGATAACGGTAAAGTCGTTGAATATTTATTTAGAGTTCAAGAAAGATGATATAGTATGGACTACCGATGATGTACTTTTACCAGCAAAACTTGTGTATTGAAATTTGTATAGGCAATGATAAAAACCGTTTTAGCCCAAACTGACAACCTTAATATTTTTTCATATACATGTTGTTATCCTCCATTTCCAGTCGCAAAGCAATGAACAAAAAATTTGACATAAAATGTCTTACAATCATTGTTAATTCGAACATTGATATTAACACTAGTTATGAAAAAACGAAGAAAATGGTGATCGTTTAGCTTTGACTCAAAATTCTAACAAACATTCTGAATATTAAATGACATAATTTTGTCAAATTGAACTTTGTCAAATAATTATATGATGTTAGCTAAAGAAATTTGTTCATGTATTACTAACACATAAGTATAACCAAATTACAATATAATTACTTTTTTCCTTGGAAAATAGCTCCCCTATTCATTTTGGTAGGTACCAAACCCAAAAAATTATAGACGTTTCAGGTGTTGTAAATTATGCAACTTTCTTACAGTCGTTTATATACCAAATCAATCAAAACAAGTTTAATAAGACCGGTATTTTTTCAATATCCCAAACCTGCAATTCTTTAACATCATCTCCTTCCACTCCCATTCTCAAAACTCTTCGTTTCTTCTTCTTTGCCATCATCTCTAGATTCTCTACTTCTAGTTCCTTTGACCAAACAGCATCTTCAAAAACAAGCGATATCAGCATGTGTTGTTTTCGCTAGACTGAAATTTGTAAAAATGAAAAATAACTGGAAAATTAGAGCAACTAATGTGTTGTTATGTTTTAAAATTTGACAGGTAAATATACCTTTCGAGTTTATTATCCATAACCAGAGTAATCATGCCTACAAAGATATGATATAGGCCCAGTCTCAATATTATAACCAAAACTAAAAATAAATAAACATGTAGTTACTTAATCTTGGTTCATACTCCTCTTGTCAAACTCTAAACTGATAAGTGAGAAAGCATGAGTAATAAGAAATTTTAATAATAACTAAGAATATTTTAACATCTTGGTTCATACTCCTCTTGTCCATTGTACATTTGTTAATAAGAGTTTGATATTTTAATCATTCAAGGCTGATCAGTAATATCAATAACAGTCACTTAATCTTGATTATTGTTCCATAACTAAGAATATTAACTATAAAGGTATATACTGATATCTAAGCTATTTTGCAGACCAATATTTAAAATGAATTCTTGAAACTTTGCAGTTGACTAATAATATACGATATTGAAGTAAGAAAAAAAATAAGGAAAAAATACCCTTTATCGGCTCGGAGTTGATGAAACCAATCTCCTTCACCAGCTAATGGAACAATGGCTAGATCTGAACCAATCTCGTTCACCAGCTAACCCAACAAGGCTAGATCTAAATTGTTGCACCACTTACTCCACTCCACTTCAACCCACACAACACGGAACAATCATGTCAGTTCAGCACTTCTTCCCACCATTGCAAGTTCACCAATGTCCATGTGTGTGTATATATAGTAGTAATAAATTCTATGAAAGTAATAAATTCTACCATTTTTAAGAAAGCAAATGGAAAAATTATCTAACATTTCTGAGACGATGAATTAATTATCTAACACCTAAGTGGATTCATCCATAAAAAACAATATTTTGAATGGTCAAAGTTTCAAATCAATTCAGTAATACATTTTAAGCTTCTTTCATAGTAACCAAATTATCTTTCAAAGAAGAACAGAGTTGGTTATAAATAGTAGTGTCTCATGCTAATTTATTTACCAGCAAGGTGACTGGATAAACAGGTACTTCCTACAAATTTCATTATATTTGTAACAGTATTTGATTTCCAACAAATTTTATTTTATCACTGTCAAACTCAAAACTGATAAGTGAGAAAGCATCACACAAATGTGTTGTAGCACCCAGAAACGAAGTCGTATAGGAATTTAAATGTATGCGTTGTTGTACCAATTTATTATATAAAAAAATAAGAGCGCATAATTTTACTTGTACTCAACTACAACTTCAGGAGCTTATAGAAGTCAAGTGAATTACATTGTAAATGCAGAAAGGAAAAAAAGGAAATTAGCACTCGCTGCTTTCGTTTCAGAGTGCTTTCGATTGTTTTATAAATAGAATTTGACTAGAAAATGCCTAACACTTTATGGAATCCTCTTTGAAACTTTAACCAAGGCATCGACTTCATAAACAACTACATAAACGTATATCTAACCAAAATATGAAGTGAAAACAAGAGTAAACTTGGGGATCTTTAGCTTATTAAACAAGGAATACATTATACACACACATATATGCATGATAATACACATGATTACTAAAGCTATTCAACCTACACTCGCACTCACCTGACCCAGTCTGAAATACACACTCGCATAAAAACACTAAATATGCGTAAAATCTCAACCATTTTAAAGTATAAAACAAGTCATAACAGAGTATGAAATAGCAACGACACAAACTAGTGATATAACTAGGTAGACATATAGCAGCAATGAAAAATATTCTCCAAGATTGATTGCATATTCATGTATATTAAAGAAAAGCAAGAATGACATATAACCAAGAATTTTGCAATTGTACGGTGAACTGATATCTCTACAGGTTATAACCGGAAGGCACAAACAAGCTCAACTAAACCACTGTAATCATTCATATACTGATATCAAAAGATTATCTTTACTTTAGAGGTGTTAGAGAAGGGCTGCATGATTCACTACATTACAATATAAGGCTCAGTGGAGATTTCACAATTCAACAATGTTTGGATATTCAATGGTGGTAGCTTTTGAAATTTCTTTTTTACTTATCATTCAAAGTTAAGTGTTAAATGAAAAGTCTAATAACATGGACTGAAAACGTGAGTGTTACAAACATCTCCTCTCCCAATGTTGTTACAAACATCCACATCCCAAGTTACACCTGACTATCCTTAACCTCAATTAGCCTCATCTCAATATGACTCACTGTCTTACAATATAGCACTCAACATGGTGGTACTGAATTATCTTTGATAGGGAAAACAACATAATCAATAATCATGTATAGGTATGAAAGAATAACAAACAATCTAAAAGAACATGTATAAATACCACAATTATGATACAGTCTAACCGGTAATTTTCCAAAGTTAAAAAAGATCCCCACCATGAAAAGAATCATCTAACATATATTTCTGAAACCGTAAAGAAAATTACAATTTTCAGAGAGTTGTATGTGTATATATGTTCAGAAGAGAAAAATGTTTAGAAGAGAAAAATTATTTTTTAGGATTTGCATTGTTTTAGCAATAAGTTTATCAAACCATAAACAAACTAAGTTTTCCTGTAATCATTTATCCGTCCAAAAATAGAGGATATATATTGGATGTAAACTCAGCAAACCAATTCTCAGTAAATCGAAACTAAAAGTAGCCTAATAACAAATTCACAGGAAACTAATTCTGATACACAAGGAAATCGATACCTAGGCTACTTAGCAACTAATACATAAGAGCTTCTATAAACTAAATCTGAATCTAGTAATGAAACTCTAAATAATTTTTTCTACTATAAATTATTGGTTTCCTTATTAACAGTAGTAACTCATCATTACGAACTAAAGTTAAAATCAATACCTACGTTGAGTCGGTCAATCGACAAGCTCGCAAACGCTGGTGAGATGACGATTTAGTTTTTCGAGTGTAATTTGCTAGTAGATCGTAGCCAAATAAATCGTTGAAAATTGATTTAGGTTTTCGTGCTTCGTTAGTAGATCGATGGCAAAGAGGAAGATTTTGAAGATGAAGATGGGGAATTTTGTGATGACTAAGGCGGGTGATTTAGAAAACTAAAACGAGATAGGAGATATGGAGCGGCCAAAGAGTTTCAGCGACGAGGAAATTTTTTTAAGTGTTTAAAAGAGATAAGAAGCGGCCACGTAAAATTTTAGGAGAATTTTCATGAATTGTTGGCGGGAACCAATTGGTCACGTTCATTTGTTCATTTTTATGTGTTAACTTGATCAACGGTTGCATAAGCCTTGAAACGCTGCCAATAAATGCAACTAAAAGCTAGTTTTCTTGTAGTGTGAAAAGCACCAAATCTTAAAATTTTAGATTTTAAATAATTTAAATCACTTTATCCAAAATATACACTTAAAACATTTAAAATAAAACTGCTTAAATCACTTTGTTCCAAATATTAGTTATGAAATTCTATAGTAAACTTCCAAGTAAAAAGCTTTAGCCAAAAACTATTCTTAAATAAAACTATTGTATAAAGTACAAATACTTAATAATTATCTTTAAATCATAATACTAATTTAACTTTTTAAAATAATTACTTCTATAATTAATTTAATAAATATTTACTTTAAAATTCTAAAACAATTTAAATAATAATTTTCTGTAAAACATTCTTTTAAAACAACTTTAAAACCTTGAATTTATACTTAGAAATCTTCTTTTGAAAAATATACTTAGCTTTTCAGGAAATACACTTTCCACTCCAGCATAACCCGTCTAATCATTTATAAATCCTTCTCGATTTATCCCCATTTAGTTTACGTCCCAATCCCAAAAATTTCTTTTTAACACCTTTAAAAATAAAACCACTATTTATTTTTAAAACAAATTACCATCCCCTTATAAATTCCCACCGTGAATTTATACTTTTCAAATTTATCCACTGATAAATATTTCACTTTATTTATAAACCCGGTTTATAAATTCCATAACCTCATTCTTCTTTTAAATCACCTTTTTCAAAACATTTAATCGATTTTCAAAACGATTTGCTGAATTAAATTCTCTTTAAAAATTATCGCCCGATTTATCCAAATTTATTCCAAAGTCCATTACTTCCAAATTTACTCCTTTATTATGATTTTAAAACCTTATTTAAATCTGAAATACCAATTTCACACTCATTTCAAAATTCTCCCTTTATTTTCCCCAACTCATTTGAAATCTTGAATTTAAAAATAAATCCTTTTATTTTTAACAATATTCGCTTAAGTCCACAAAACTCCTTAATTTCCATTTATTCAAAATCTCTAGTTTTTCCCATACCCGGAATTTATTTAATAGGATTTTAAAATCAAACTTTTATTTCTTTTCTAAATTCATTCCTTCAATTATCCAAATTCACTATAATTATTCTTCTTAAAATTCTCTCTTTAATTTCCTTCAAAAGTCCAATCTTTATTATTTTTGACATCTTAAAATATCAAAATATATCCAGCAAACCATATCATTCAATACTTTCAATTTTAAATATAATCTATCACAGATTATCAAATAAATCACATGACTGAATATGAAAATAAGTTTCAATATTTTGAGAAATCCAGTTGGATCTCTCCAACCTGTTTCCTGCATCCACAGATGTTAGCACAATATAAAAATATCAATCCTACTTCGAGGGGGATATCGCGGTATAAAGAGTCATCCGCTATTATGCGGGACATATAGGGTCTCATCCGCTATATAATGCGGGAATATCAATCACTCCAATATATATACTACTATATATAATATATCACATCCAGATTGATAATAATTTATCAATTCAATCAATCAACCAATAAATTTAATTTTAATTAATTAAATTAACTAGCAATCCAATTTGAGTGAGATTAACTCACCTTTGATTTTTGTTTTGCAACCCAATCCAAACCGACTTGTTTTCTCCACGATTTTGGACCTTGTACAAACATTGTGCATTTTATTAATCATTTGAACTAATCGAATGATCAATTACCATTTAATAACTTTGATTAACTAATTATTTTGTTTAAACTAATTTTTTTAACTACATATATATTTATAAAATAGCCTATAGAGATTCCAAAATCAAATTTTTATATAAATCCTTCAAACATTTAAAAAAAATCTATCTTTTTCCTGAAATCCTGTCTAAATATACTTTTACTATCTGCCTATATAAATTAGGATATATATATATAAATATATTTTTATCGTCTGTCCAATTTATTGGCTCAATAAACTTTAAACTACTTTACTGTTAACTTTCAGATAAAAGAAATAAAAATCAACAAATTAATTTAAGGGTTTTAAACTTAAGTGCCAGAAATTTAAGATGTTTAAAATTTAAATTACCTCAATTCGGCTGGAAACAAAATAAACGGCTCCACTCATAGCTCCATACGAGACCGCTCACCTCGACACTCAACCCCCACCGCATCCACGGCCTCCATCAACACCTTGACTTGTCGACTTTGCCTCGCTCGCTGTTCGAGCTCAACCACATCATGACATCCTACAGCCATGCCACCGCAACTCCCTTCACGAGACACGTCGCGCCTCCATCAAGCACCACGACCCCGCCCATCCAGCCACGATCGAAACGCCTTTGTCCCTAAATCGAGCGCATGTCGATAGCTCGAACTCAGCCACCAAGTTGAACGAACACGAGCCGGCTTCAATTCGAGCTTCGCGAATTTTTTTTTGCTTTCGAACTCGATTATGATTTTCGAAACGAACAAAGGAGGGGGAAACAAGATTTTAAAGAAGGAAAGTCGTTCGGCCATTATTATTGTTTTTCTGTTGATTTGAATTTTAGAGGAAAGATGCTCGGCCATGATTTTATATTTTTTTTTCCTCTCTGAAATTTTGATTTCGTTCACAGCTGATTTTTAAAAAGAAATGAGGAGACAAGATGAGATGGTTGCGTGCTTCACCCAACTTGCTACAGTGCCCAAAAAAAACAAAAGCTGATGTGGAGAAAAATGTTTGATGTGGATTAATTTCAGCTGATGTGAAAAATTTGACCAATATATATATATATATATATATATATATATAATTAAATTTAAATTCAAATTGTCTCGATTTACGTAGCTTAAAATTGTGAACCTCTATCGAGGAGTGCTGCTAGGCGTTTATAATGTTATACCCTTATTCCGAACGAAATGGAAAAGGTTCTGATTCCTAATTCGATTGTATGGAGAAGATAGCTTTTTGGACCCAGTTATTATATTAAACTTTCGATATAGATTTCAGCGCGTTTATATACCGTACAACCACACGATAACTCCAACCGCTACGAAACTTGAAATCCGATAATAATACACTATTTCGGATCCAATGGAACTGCTTTCGTCGAATTCCGAGACTGAGCCTCGAAAGGCTATTTTTAAATGTTGATTTAAACAATATATTTTTAAAACTGAACAAACCACTTTTAAATTCAATTTTAACACTTCTATTATCTTCAGTATGACCAATATAGATTTTACAAGCCTTCAAATTATTTGTATCCAGCTTGAAACTCTAGATTTCCTATTTTACCCAGTTTCCAATTGTTAAATTCGATAATTTAATTATCCAATAAATAGTGACATTTGAAATTCAAGTCAAAAATTAACTTTTAAATATTTAAAATCAATTAAATATTTCAATTTCAAATATCCAAAATTCCGAGTCGTTATAATATGTTTATCACATTTCTTGATTACCCTCTATATTTCGGGTTTGTTGTGTATGTTACGGCAACGGATAGGTCGAGAACGACCGGGGTGATGGAATATTCGGTACTATCTATGGTAGAGGTAGGTCGGTTCTATGTTGGTAGAGAGCAGCGGGGTTATGCCTCGGTACATTCCTTTAGAGATGTACTGTTGGAAGGTGTCCCTTACCTTGTCATTATATGGAATCCATTCTCCAATACGAGCCTTTACGATTTTAGTTGTAAACCTATTATGCTAAAATTTAATAAATGTATCAATTTCGGCTAAGATTATATTTATTTATTTGAAAGAGTTTTCAAAGAATGTCATTAAAAATAATATCTTTGATTTTGCATAGCAAATGTGTTGGTTATCATAAGGTAAAAACACATTCGTGTTTATGTGCAGCGTGGTCTTATGAGATACTTTATTTTCAAAAATATATGCGTTTTGAGTTTTCTTACACCAGTCCCATGACTGACCCAGAGTTTATTTCTTTTCCTTTAAATTCTGGGTGCCCAATTTTTTTGGGCAGCCAAGTAGTTCAGGTCTAGCTTGGAACGTTTTGGAGGAGCTGGAGTTTTCTCTGTAGATGGTTATCCATTTCCATTTCCGGTGCATTTGTTTACTGTTTGGGTTCAGCACTAGTAGGGACAGAGGTTTATAATTGTCCAAGCTGAGATTAGGATAGACTCTGATGTATGTATTTAAAATTTCCACTTCAAAGATTATATATTGAAATAATATATGTTACTGCATTTGCGTAAGATTATGTTCTGTCTTTATATTCTCTTTTTACCATTAACAGTCCGTCTTTTCATTCAATTTGAGTTGGACATGTGTGGTTTATTGTCAACTTAAAATGTACGAAAAGGCGGGTTGTCACATTTGGTATTAGAGCTTACGTTGAGCGAACACCTGAGTCTTGTAGGGGTAAAGTTTCATCATAGATAGGATTAGTAACACCCTAGGATGAGTAACTCATTAGAGATAGGGTACGCGACACCCTAGAATGAGTTGAGAGTATTATATATGAGCGCATATTTGATAATACTATATAAAATGATTTTTGTTTTGGAAAATTGGTAAATGAAATAATTTTACTTAGGATTATATTTTGAATATAAAGGAATATTTTTCAAAAGATATAGTTATTTATGTAGTGTTTGGTTATTAAAGGAATGATGATATTCTGTTATTATCATTAATTGATTGGTTGTTTGATTTAAAAGTTTAAATACGAACAACTCATGAATTTAGTTACAAAATTTGACTATGTAATGTTCGATAAATAATAATAATGGTTTAAGATTAAAGGAATTTATTTAAGAGAAATAAATTTTATGAATACGTTTAATAAGTGATTTTATAAATTGGATTTATAAAACGTATTTTATAAAGAGATTTTTGAGAATTTAAATCCTGGTATTTTGGAAAAGCTTTAAAAAAATTAAAATGATCCGGTAGATGTTTTAATTTTAGGAGTAGAGTTTATAAAATGGAAAGTTTATATTTATAAAAGATTTTTTATAAAGTTAAAATATATTTTAAGAGAAATGATTTGAAAGTGATATGTTGAAATAATAAAACTGGTATTTGAATTCTTAGAAAAGTTGATTCAAAATAAAAGTTATTTTGAAAAAGGAGTGCTTTAACAAATAAATCCATCTTTTATTACAAAGGAAATACAGTTTTAAAGAAGATAGAAATAGTTTGAAACAAATATTTTCGAAAGGTTTATATAAAAGATTTATAAAAGTAATATTTTATAAATAAAGTAACAGATTTATAAATGGTGTTTTATAAATATTAAAAATGGAATTTTATAAATAAGGAGATTTTATAAAAAGAAGTTTTATAAAAAGGAAGGAGATTATAAAACATGGTTTTGTAAATGTAAAAGGGTTTTCTTGATAAGTAGAGGACAGTTTTTATAAAGGGAGATACACTTCGTTTTAAAAGTAAAATAATCTCTTAAAGGAATGTTTTGAAAGTGATATTTGCGAATAGAGTTTAAAGGTTTTAAAAGTAATTTAAAATGTATTAAGTGGTAGGAAGACATTGATTTTAACACTTTTGTTGTAATAAATATTTTCGAGAAAGCGAGGAAGACATAGACTATAACATTGTTGTTATAGTAAGTGATTTTCGAAAGGAGATGTTTTATATAGTATACAGGATTTATTCATATTCTATATTTGATGTAAAGATTTGAGGTGGGTAGCTTATATCTATTTTGAAGTTAAGAATGACGTCCATTCGAGGTCGGAGAGGTAATGATACTCCAACTTGATAGGCTTCATTGTCAACTATAAATAGTTTAAGTTCGACATCGAAAATTAATATTAAGTGTAATTAATCAGATTCCTATACTAATGTTTTTGGGTTGTCATAACGATGTTTTACGCAACATTCGTTTTGACCCAATAAAGTGTGTTTTGGAAAATATGAAGCTTTTCTCAAAGATTTTTACGGATTTAAGCATATAGAGGTATTTTCTAAATATTGAAATTGAAAAGGTTTCTTTGGAAAGAAGATAGAAATTTTTAGTGAATTAAATTTTTTTAAAGTAATTATGTATAAGGAAGCATATTTATGAAAATGTTTGAATAAAAGTTTTATAAAATGTTTTCATAAAATTTTTGAGATGGTAAATAAGTACGTATGAGGTACATAGATCATTTCGTTGCACGATTTTGATCTGAGATTCAAATACGGAATTTTGAGGTGTTTACACCAGTCCAAATAAGGATTTATCACTCGATTCTTGACGGCGAACATTGATGAGGATTTGTGGTTGGGTACTTTCTATCATAGTTGAGAGCTATGTAAGGAAAAAGAAGGTTTCTGACCAAGAAGACAGATCAGAGTCCGCACTAAAGTATCAAAGGATCGATACTAGTTCGAAAGTAAAGTTGTGTATTCGAATAGGAAATCGAATCAGATATTGCATACAGATGATCTATATACATCACACGGGTTTGTATTTGAAATTTAAAATAATGTTTTTACCAGGTTTTTGATTTAGCGTAATTTCAAAACGAAATTCTTTTAAGGGGGAAGTCTGTAACGATCCGTAAATTTATCACTTTGATAAATTATATTTATATTTGAAATATTTAAATACAAGTTTTTATAACACAAATTATAATGTTTTGAACCATAAATAATGATGGTAAACTTGTTTTAAAGATATATTAATAAATATGGATATTTTGGGGTTTTCACCAGAAAAAAGACGGAAATCAATTTTTTGTAAAATTGAGATTTTCTCAATATTAGCGTGCACGAAACTGGGTACATACACTTATTTATCCATTTGAGCAAGAATATGAAATAAAAATTATTTATTTTATTTTTGAAAATAAAATATATTTATGACATCATCGGGGATGACATCAATTTTATATATTTTCTGTAATTTTAAATTAAGTTTAAATAATCAAATAATTGTTTTAAAATGATAATAATTCATTTTAATTAGTTATATAGTGATAATAAATCGTTTATAATAATTTTATAAAAATATATATTTGATTTGAAGATATAAGAAAATTGATAACGCTTTGTCGATACAACAACACTTTTTGTAAACACTTGTTTAATATTGGTTTATATGGTTTTATAATTCAAATGTCATCGTTTTAATTTATTTTAAATGATAAGAAATTAGTTTTCAAATTTTATTTACATTTATATGTAATTTAATTAAGAAGTAAAAATATGACCGGAAATCGGGTTCTGAAATTGTAACGGTTTGACAAGAGAAAGTTGTGCAACGTTATATGTTATATGTGACATACATATGCACATACACATATACATCCATGAACACATAAATACACATAAAAATTACCATTTACATATCATATTTACTAATGGTAAATTAAACAAAATATCATGATATTTATTTACAAATATCTAGATATTTTCCTAAAGAAAATAAAACAAAACTTCACATCACCTTACACCTTACACAAATGCACATGGAGGGGCATGGGGAAGTGATGCGTGTGTGATGGAGGGGTGGTGAGATGTGCATGGATGATGTAAACAAACATAGTTATGTGTAAGAGATATTTTTCTAAGGTTGCTTAAGGGTTAAGGCCCCTCTTTCTATAAATACACACCCACCCCTTCACATTTATATCATTCAAAACTCAAACTTCTTCTTCTTCTTTAGCTCCTCTCTAATGGCTTCCTAATAAGCCCATTCTCTTGAAAAATATATACAAAAATATAGCCAAAAGAAATAAATATATACATACATATATACCATGTTATGCCACCTCCAAAACCAAGTCAAAACACTCCCTACCAGCTCCACAACCCACGACCACCCCTCTTCCAAGCACCAAGGCCGAGCCCCACCACTCAAAGAAGCATGGCCGAACCTACATGGAATCAAAGTGGAGATCTAAAAACCTTTGAATGAAGAAAAGAGAAGGAAGTGCTGTCGAAATGCCGACAGTTTATTTTCAGAAAGCTTCGGAGAAGTTTGGGATGGAGAAGGAAGTGCTGGTGTGAAGTGTGGTGATATGTGCTTGAATGTTGGTAGGAAGAGGATAGAGTTTGGTTTGGTAAAAGTGAATTAATCTCACTTTGAATTACTTGATAATCACTTATTAATATTTCTTATTAATCACTTAAATATAGCTTGCTATTAGTGATAATAATATACATTAACTACTTAAAATTATACCCATGATCATATGCTAAAATGATTGCTTATATGGTTGTTTAATATGTTTGGATAATGATTGGTTGATTATATGCTTGCTTGATGTGGAATAATTCACGTTAAATACACATCGAATTTACACAAAAGAAATCACTTTCATATATGAATTATAAGTGTTACGAAATAACTAAACCTCTTTAAACGCGAATAAAATGGTTTATAAATGTTTTATAAACATTAAAACTTATTTCGGTAAAGTTTGGAAAAAATTTGAAAATGAAGTCAAAATAAACGCGTTACGTAACAGAGGTCGCGATTTCGCGCCATAAAAGTTAAATCAATGTGTAGAATGGAATATAGCTCGAAATTATTTAAAATAAGAATTTTCCGAACTCTTATAACTATAGTTTTCAAATGAAGAAGAAAATTCAAGATTTCATTGAATAGAATTTGAGTTATGTCCAAATCAAGTTTTTAAAAACATCGCGGTTTGGTAGTTTTGGAAATCGAAGTGACAAATGCTTTAAAATTGATATTTCTAAATCTTTAAAAATATGAAATATTTTTCCATAAATATATTAAAATGTTTTAAAATGGACATGAGTTATAAAAATGAACATATGTGGAATGAAGTTAACGTTTTGATCAAAGAAACTTTTAAAAACACTATTCGCATCACTTTTTGGAAACTTTTTAAATTAAGATTTAAACTTGGGATTTGCTTCCCAAATCTTTTTTGTAATCTTTTCAAATGAATAATTAAGTATTTTGAAGATGATTTAGAAGTTTTATTAAACGAGTTTTAAATAAATGGTTAAAGGGAAATTGTTTTAAACAATATTTGGAATTGTGTTAAAATGAAAATTATCTCTGAAAGATCATATGAAAGAGTTTAGAGTTGATCAAATAACTTGATCGTCTTGTGGATAATATAGAGATAGTCTCTAGAACCGAGCTTGAACAACCAGTGTCTTGGTTCCGCTCTAGCTATCCGGACTGGCTCAACAGAAGGAATGGTAAATTTGATTTACTCGGGCCACATCTTCCTAAGATAAATGGAGGTTTGGAGCTTTGCAAAAGTTAAACAAGATTTAAAATAGAATTTGGTTGTTAAAGAAAACATTCTAGTTAAACTTCGTATTAAATTACGAAGAGGGAACTCGTACTATCCGTATGAATTTAAAAGGCAATTTTACCGTTATTCGACGAATAGTACAGGTTGAATACGAAAATTAGTATTGGGTATAATCAGTCTAAAATTTATGGGTCTTTTTTATTCAATACTAACTGGTTTGGGTTTACAGTAAACGATGTCTTAAATAACATTGTTTTGACCAATTAAAAATATGCTTTGGAAAGTTAAAATCTTCATTAAGATTTGAATTAAAAATGAAATGTTTTGGTATTTCCAAAGTGAAAACGAGGTTTTAATTAACCAAAGGATTTGATAAAAGATGTTTAATTATCATGTATATACCGAAATGAAATATGTTTTAAAGATGTATATCTCTAAAAAGATATTTTACTTGGATAAAAGATATTGATTAATTGAATACCAATCACATATATTTGACATCTTTTATCGATAATTGGTTCGAAGAAACCAGGATCGAATTTGGGTGATTTCTATCCGAACACCACTTCAAACCAATATACGTTCGAAAGTGAAAATATGTTGAACACGATGATTTTGAAGATGGAGATCCTCATAATGTAGGGCTGCTAGTCACTAATTTTTAGGGTAATTCTCTTATCATGTATATGGTGACGGTGGTTTCTTCAATTTGAAATCTTCGATGCAAGAACTACTCGCTACTAATCATAGAGGTGATTCCCAAACAAGATGTAGTAGGAGAAGTGCCTTCGGTTTGTCATGTTCCTGGACAACTTGTATGAACGAATGTTTGACATTGCATTTCTAAGACCACGTACATTGATCTCTACAAACGTACATCTGTTGATGGTGTAGAAGGCAACCCCTCCTATACTTAACACCTTTCTCTAAGACATACGAGCTTAAAGGTTGTACTTTTGTAGAAATCAGTTAGTGTGTTGTTGGAAATAGCAATGTGGCATTTAAAGTAGGATTTGTTCTAAGAAAGGTAAAATGTTGCTTTAAGCCTCGCATATCGGGAATGGAAAAAACAGGATTGATCAGTAGGGCTAAATGGGACGCTCTCATTAGGATATGATCATCGTCTTTTTAGATTACCCTCTATATTTCGGATTTGTTGTGTATGTTGTAGCCACGGATAGGCCGGAACGACCGGGGTGATGGGATATTCGGTACTATCTATAGTAGAGGTAAGCCAATTCTGTGTTGGTAGAGGACAGCATGGTTGTGCATCAGTACATTCCTCTAGATATGTACTGTCAGAAAGTAGTCTTTTACCTTGTCATTGTATGAAATACATTCTCCAATACGAGCCTTTACGATTTTAATTGTAAACCTATTATGCTAAAATTTAATAAATATAACAATTTCGGCTAAGATTATATATATTTATTTGAGAGTCTTCAAAGATATCATTAAAAATAACATCTCTGATTTTGTGTAACTAATAGTTTGGTTATCATAAAATAAAAACTCGTTCATGTTTATGTGCGGCGTGGTCTTATGAGATACCATTTGTTTTCATAAATATCCGTGTTTTGAGTTTTCCACACCAGTCTTACGACCGACCCGGAGTTTATTTTCTTTTCCCTTAAACTCTGGGTACATTATTTTTTCGAACAGCCAAGTAGTTCAAGTCTAGCTTAGAACATCTTGGAGGAGCTGAAGTTTCCTCTGTAGATGGTTATCCATTTCCTCTACATTTGTTTACTGTTTGTATTCAGCATTAGTAGGGACAGAGATTTGTAACTGTTCAGGCTGAAATTAGGATAGACTCTGATGTATGTATTTAAAATTTCCGCTGTAAAAATTATATATTAAAATAATATATGTTATTACATTCGTGTAAGATTTTGTTCTGTTTTTATATTCTCTTTTTACTCTTAACGATCCGCATTTTCGTTTTAATTTGAGTTAAACATATATGGTTTATTGTGAACTTAAAATGTACGGAAAGGCGGATCGTCACAAAAGTGTTTGGCATGGACATGTAGAACGAAAGTGAAACACTATTTAAAGTCGGCCTTAAATATAAAAAAAATTAATAAATTCTGAGCTGTGATTTTGAACATAATTCTGCGAGTACGTAATATAGTTTGTGTATTGATTTTATTTCAACCATTTGATTGACTATTTTCCTTGTGACTTTATTGTCCGAAGATTAATATTCGAAGTAAACTATGATAGCCTTGAACTTTGAAAGATCACCCACCTATTAGATGCAGTAGTATGATTGATAATCATATATATATTATCAACATATTTCATAGAACACATGCATATGTTAGAAAATAGAAAGAATTTTAATTTGACTTTCACTATAACAACCCCAGATAATTAGATTTAAGTGAACATCAAAACACTTTATGGTAAATTGTGAACCTAAATTTCAATTCAGCAGGCTCTACAGCTCCGCTCCTTGACCAACCTTGTTCTCACTTTGACATCAACATATTCTGCAAGGGTTCCTACCTCTATTTGTAATCACGGTCCCAAAATACTAAAATAGTACCTTAAAACCACATAAATTATCTGACACGTATCAACTGTATATAATGGTCACCAACTCATCGTCACAGTGGAAAAAGAAGTATAAATAGCTGATGAAATTAAGAACAGAGAATTAAGGGAACAAACAAGGAGGAGACACGCCAGGCTGTAAAAAGGGCATTTTCAACAAAATAATTTATTGCTGGGTAATAAAAAAGGTAAACGCTAAAAAAAACAAATGTGAATAGCAAGTGATTTTATTTAATGCTTAACTCTAAGCAAAATCAGATGCTAACCCATAAAATGAATGAAATGGCGAAAGGCAAATTGAACGGAAAATGTCAGAATTTAGAAGTAAAAAAGAAACCAAGTAAAATAAATAACTGAACTAAAATAGGGACTCATATCAAGTGTAATTTAATAATTAAGGTCATAGCGCGATAGGAAGCACATACATACTGAGGAAGTGGAGAAATAAGGGTGGAAACAAGGAAAAGATACACCAGGCTATACAGCGGCATTTTTTCCACTCCTTGTCGGCCTTTTTGTTTTTTCCCCTTCTTCTTCGCACTAACATCAATATATTATGCAAGGATTTCCTTCTCCACTCGATCCTCTCTCTCTTTGTAATCATGGTCCCAAAATATATATATATATTCAATTAAAATTGCTAAAAAATGCCTTCTTTGCAAGAACTTCTGTATAAAATACAAAAGCAAGTATGCACTAGAAATTGAAAGAATAAATACAGCTAAAAGGAGATGTAAATCAAAGGAAGAAGAAAAATAGAGCAAAGAGGGGAATTTTCCATTTAAGGTATTGTGCTTTACTAGAACAAAAGGGTAGAGACTGCAAACCACAATACATCAGCAAACTTTGCTTCTTAGGGTAGATATCAAATAGAGATAAAAATGCTTCTTTGCAGATGTATACCAATTAAGTGACAAATATCTTCACCTGTGATACACATTGAAAAGAGAAGAGAAGAAAGGCTTGATTCATTACACCAAAGAGGGGTTTGTTTTAAGTGCTAGCATTAAACAAGTGTTCTTCATTTGTAGGTGATTTTGTTAAAAATGCAAATGATTTATGTTTCAATTACATGTAAATGATTTAGTTTGCCTTTTGATTTATCCATACTTATAAGTGCAAAGCAAATACTGTATCTGTTTGTTTTGACCTCTTATCCTAACATCATTAAATTAAAATATCAGAAGTATCTCATTATTTTGAGATCGTCTTTATTTTGGAGTGTAAGATTTGACTTGTATAATTTAACAATTTTTAAATGAAATTAAATTTATTAATGTGTAGTTTTATGATTTTTATCGAAATATTCTACTTGTTTAAACTTTATATAATTTCTTTTTGTAGAATTTTGACAATTTTTTTAGTTATTGTTCTAATTATTTATTTTGATTTATAATGTAAAAGAATTAATATATTAAATTTATTCTATATTCTAAACTCCATTATTTTAAAGCTACATTTGTTTTTCTTCAAAAATCAGTTTAAGTGCAGAAATAAGCTCAAGGTTAGAGCTTAGATTTTCCATTTATTTTGACAAAATTTGCAAATGCGGATAACTCGTATGCAAGAAATGAGCATCCAAAATTAATTAAGTGGAAATAAGGATCCGTCTCTTATTTTCGAAAAACTCACACACACAAAACTCTTTTCAAAAATAGGTTTTAAATTACTCCTAAGATTATTTTCAATAGTTTATCTTTTCTTTTTTAGAAGTCAAACATGCCCTTAATCGAATATTAATATAACCAAAATTAAATACACACACATATATGTATGTATATGTGTGTGTGTGTGTGTGTGTGTGTGTGTGTGTGTGTGTGTATATATATATATATTGCAAAAGCGCAAATTCTTGCCATTTACAGTACAAATGATAGCAGTTTTAGGAACTGCGAATATATGCAGTTTGATTGAAATAAAAAATACAAGTGTTTTCGAATCTGTTTTTGAGAATGGAAATTGTATTTTGAAACTTAAAACAGGTGTTTCAAAAAAGTTACCATTAATTAATCTTGCACTTCCATAAGTGATGAGCACTTGTAAATGCAAAATGTATGAAGTACTAACTACTAATCATCAACAAACTTTGCTTCTAAGCATGGATATCAGCTTATGACAGAACTTTGTAGATGTAAACCAAGCAAGTGCTGATCACATTTAGCTGACAATAAAGTGTAAATTTTAAATCAAAGTAGGAAAAATACAAATTAACCAAGTGGTAATTTATTAAAACAAGCAGGAGAACTCATATCAACTGTGCATAGTGGTCACCAACACGGTAGAAAAAGAAACATAAATATCTGACTGAAGCGGCAAAGAATTAAGGGAACAAACAAGGAAAAGATTTTCTGCTACCCTTTTCAGAGCTTATTACTGAAACATAATTTATGACTTTGAGAGCTTATTACAGAAACATAATTTATCATGGGTTTTAGAAAATTAAATGCTAAAAACTCAAACGTGAATATCAAAATATTTTGTTTAATACTTAACTCTAAGGCAAAATCGGATGCTAACTCAAAAAACAAATGAAATGGCAAATTAATGCAAGTAGCACTGTAGATGTCAAAATTTAAAAATAATAAAATAACTAAGAAAAATAAATAGCTTGATTAAAATAGGGACTCATATCAAGTGTATTTTGATGGCTACTTCATTGTGGGATGGAAAGCATAAATATATGATGCAGTGGAGAAATAAGTGTGCAAACAAGGAAAAGATACACCAGGCTCTAAAGCGGCATTTTCCACTCCTAGTCCCACCTTTTTTCTCACTTTAACATCAATATGTTATGCAGGGATTTCCTTCTCCACTTGATCCTCTCTCTTTGTAATCATGGTCCCAAAAAAGAAACTTACAAACCGAGTAAATTATCTCAATGCCACCTCCAATTAAAACTTCTAAAAAGTGGCTTCATTGCAAGAATCCCCATGTATAAAATGCTATTACAGGTATGCACTTGAAACTAGAAGAAATAACAGCTAGGAGGAGATGTAAGTCAAAAGAAGAATAAGAAAAAAAAAAGACAAACGGGGCAAAATGCTGTATTTGCAGTGTTGTGGTACAATAACAGAAGTATATGTATTTTTCTTATATCCCTTACACTGGGGGATGTTTGTGTTTTCATCACTATGAATGCTAGCATTAAATACGTGTCCATCACTTATACGTGACATCACTTATAAATGCAACAGCTGTATACATTTTTAGATTTATATGTATACTTATGAATGATTTAGTTTATGTCGTCTGTTTTGTAACGATATATTCGGTTATTTTGTCCTCACATACTATCGTAGTTAAATTAAATTCAGATAATATTAGAAGTATCTCATGTATTCTTTATTTTAGCAATTTTCAAGTAAAATGAAATTTATTAAAGTGTTATTACTTTTGTTTTTTATTTATATGTATTTGGCTTGTTTACTTTTTGTCAAACTATTTATATTTGTTAATAAAGTCATATTCAAAATATAGGATTTGTTAATAATTAAAATGCTTATAACTTACAAACAAAAAAACAAACACCCAATATATATTATATTAATTAATTTGCACTTATTTTTGTGGTTACAAGTGGAAAAAATTAAAATAAGCACCCCCTAATTGATGCGCCTAGATTTTATGTACATAACAAATTATTAACAAAATTTGCATCTTAGGATGGACATTAATTAAAGATGGAAATGTTAGTTTGCAGACGTACACCAAGCAAGTGATGCAATTCCTTAACTGATTGGGATTCTCACTGACAGAAAACTTCACTCGGTTTTCCTTGCACTATAATCAATGGAAATAGTATGAGATAATTGCAAATTGCTTGACGATGACAACTAATATTCATATATTTAGGAACCTAACAAAATCAAAATATAGCAAATCATATCGCATATATGGATGTTTCACGATATAACAAATTATATCATCTGAATAAAAGGATGTCTTGTTCGGATAAAGGTAATATTTCTACACAATTTAACCAATTAAGACCAACACCAATGTCATTTTACCATACAAGCAACCGTGAGCAAGTAAAGAAGTCAATAGACAAAACAATAGAAGAAGAAAACATAGCGCATACAACTGAAGCTAAGGTTGAGGACAAACTGGAAGGTTGCAGACAAAATTAAGTTGATTAAGAACACAAATACTAATAGTGTGAAGTTTACCTGGAAAGTTCCAAAAGGAGAGTAAGTTACTTCTTAAGACTTCAGCCAGACATACAGCTTATGCTTCAACCATGGAGAAGGTAATTAGGGTAGAATGAACAAAGTTTAGATTGATTGAAGACAATGTTTCAAATCTTTGAGATCTTGATTGCCTTAACAATTTGAAGCAGAACGAAACAAAATCAAAGTTCGAAGTTTCGACCGAAACACCGAGATTCTGATTGTTCCATTTCGATTTTAGAGGGGATAGAAACGAAGCCAAACTGAAGCTTCGGTTCTAAAAAAACAACTTCAAATTTATAGAAAAAACTTTAAGAAAAAATTAAGTTGAGTTTAAATATACAAATATTCAAAATTTAAAATTTTTAACTCAGCAAACATACAAAATCGCGAAATATATAATGGTGTAACTAAATTTTTTTTGAAAATGAAGTAATGAATAAACTTTTTTTTTAATGTTACTAATATTAATACTTTATTAATATCATTCGTTTATATCTTACTTTTCAGTTGAGGATAAATTATACATTTTGTTTCAATAAATCAAAAGAAGTGTAATATTCCGAAGAACCGAAATTCCTAAAATTAACAAATTAGATTGAAATTCAGAGAATTACAAAACCTGATACCGAAACCGAAACCAAGATCTCGAACCTTAGACAAAATACAAAATCTCTATTTCAATTTCATTTGACACCAATTTCAACTGAGATTTAAACTCTTGGCTGAGACCTCAATTGTTTGAAATCTCGATCATATATGTAATATTCAGATCTAAGATTATACACACTGGGCAAACCAAAAAATAAGAGTTTCTATTATATATCTAGGTTAATAACAAAAATAACACATCAACGTTTTGGCCTAATATATTTGAATCGTATGGACCAAATAGATTATCCCAATGGCAAGCAAAGTTGTCCAGGCACTCGCTTAGAAGGCCCCGGATGCCAAATCTGCGCCTTTTTTTAGCAACAGGGCGATGCTGATGCGCAAGGTGGTGGAAAAGTGCCTTAGGCGCTGAAGCAAGCGAATCTCAAAGCACTTAAAAAAGCGTGCCTTTCTCAACTCGAGGTGCGGTAAGAAAATGTAGGGTTTCTGCCCTAAATCAAGCCCAATATCAACCCAGTATACCTCAAATTGCATCTCATAATCATCGATCTAGGGCAAAAAAAAAAAAAATTGTTCTGTATTGTCGATTGCTGTTTCTGCTGCTTGGAACTGCCGCTGTAGCTGCCACCGCAGCCTCCTCCACCTTGCCAATCTGCAGCAGATGACTATCTATTCTAGGGTAATTTTTTCCCTGAGGTTAGTATCAAACTTGTTTGGTTTCGTTTCTCCTTGAATGTGAACTTTTAATTATTAGACTTAGAAATAATTAGTTTAGTATTAATTTTAATTTAGTTCAAATTTTAAAACTTTATAAACTGATTTGAGTAAAATATAAAAATGATTTTTATCAAAAAAATAAAACCCATTTAATTTTTAATATTTAAACTTTAAAATATATAAACTACGCTTAAAATGGTTTTTCAAAGCTAAAAATTAATTTTAATTGTGAACTTAACTAGTTAATTTTGATTGATGGTAACTATTTTAACTTTAAATTGGATTATAAGTTTAAAATTTTAAAGAGTTTAAAGCAAAGTGAATTTAATTAATGTTTTGAATTGATTCAAATAAATAAAAATAATTGCATTTTGAGAATGAAGAAGATGCTATTTTTGACGAAAATTTGAAGGAAGGGGTTTTGATTACAATTCGAAAGAGGATGAAGATTATGAACATGGTTTTAAGGAGGAGGATGGTAGCTTTGATCTCGATCATGATATGAGTGTTTGAAAGTTCGAAAGTTTAAAAACTCTATTTAAGACCAAGTAATTATATTGTAATCCCTAAGTATTTTTTTGTTATAGACTAAGTTTAATGACACTGTGACCACTATTTCAAATCTCGTTAATCTCACCCGGGATCTCGCGCTCGAGATCTCATTTTCAAACTGAGCGAGACGAGATTTAGTGAAACGGGATATTAAAATTTGTTTATATATTATTTGACACTCATCACGTCCAACATAGTGAAATTTAAGATGAGGCATCAATAGAAAACCTCATACGAAGTATGCTTTTTCATTTACATATTTCTTTTACTTCTTATGCGAGTTAAAAAGAAATTACAGTTTACTTACTTTTTACTTGTCATATAATTCTTCTTCTTGCATTTTAACAAGTGAGGAAAAATGAAAGACTTTTTATTTTATTTTTGCTTTTAATATTCAGACGAGTAGAAACCATTCTTTTAATACAAAATCAATCGTGTTGTCGATCGGATCCAGAAAATAAAATTAATATTATCGTTTTATGTAAGTTATGTATGTTAAAAAAATTATATTTAGATAGCAATTATTACAAAAATCTTTGAAATATCAAATTTAGACGTTAAGTTACTCTGAGATGGACTTTCAAATCAGAGATCTCGTCCGATATGAGATATTATATGTAAAATTCCCAAGACGAGACGCGATCGAATCCAAGATTTACAACTTGATTGCGACTTCTTTGTTTGGTTTATTATGAATCCATTATGTTTTTCTATCAATGCATATATATATGCAGTTTTGAAGTTCAAATTCAATTTTAGTAGCACTTTTAAAGTGCGGTTTTTTGTGCTGAAAGCGGAAAAAGTCATGCTCAAGACATCCAATAAAAGGTAGATGCTGGCCTTGCGCTTTTGGAGGCTTTTTTGCCTTGACAACTTTGATGGCAAGAAACTCTTATGCAAAACACTAATGCAGATATGCAGAAATTGAAAGAATAATATAGTTAAAAGGAGACATAAACAGAAGGGGCAACTGCTGCATTTGCGGTATTGTGCTTCTACAACAAAAGCGTATAGATGTTATGTGCTTGACGCCAAATAACACCTGAAACAACATTTGATTTGACGTTTTCCTTTATTTTAGTTTGAAAGATTTAACTTGTTTAATTTAACAAATCTTTAGTACTGTGAAACTTATAGAAGTGTTGTTTTATGTTTTTTCCATTGAATTAGCACGTTTAATTGTAATTTACAAAGTTATTTCCAAAATATAGAAGTTTCTGGCTTCTTTTTTTTCAACTATTTTTTGCAAAATCTTGACATTTTGTTCTAAAAAAAGTGCGTTACTAATTATCTATTCAAGTTTATAACTCATAAATTTATTTTATATTTGAACTCCGCTATTTTGAAATTAAATTTATTTTTCTTTTAAAAAAAATCCCTGTTTATTATGATGGAATTTCCAACTTCCAAGTACTGATAACTTATATGCAAAATACAAACACCTGAGATTAATTAATTTTTCATTTTTGCACTTATAAGTGATGAGCACTTATAAATGTGGAAACAAACATTCCTCCAACTGATGCACCCAGATTTTATGTACTTAACTACAAACCAACAAACTTTGCTTCTTATGATGGATATCAACTTAAGTTAGAAATTTTTCTTTGCAGATATATACCAGCCAGTGCTGATCAAAGGTTAGTTAACAATAAACGGAAATAGTATATATCTTAAATCAAATAGAGAAAGACAATTAACTAAGTGGCTATGTATTAAAACAAAGAGGGCGCATGTCAACTGTATATGATGGTCGCCATCACTGCGGAAAAAGAAGCCTAAATATCTTACGGAAGGAATAGAGGATCAAGGGAACAAACAAGGAGAAGATGCATCAGGCTGTAAGAACGGCATTTTTTACTCCATGCACTAACTTTGCATTCTCTTCGACAACGAGTAATTCATTAGGAATTCCTAGTCTCTATCCAAGGCTCTCTCTTTGTAACAACAGCACCGAAATTAGGTTACCTCTGAACAAAATAGTTTAATGCAACGGTATACTAAATATTAAATTCTAAAAACTCAAATGTGTACCAAACTATTTTGCTTAATCCTTAACTCCTAAGTGACATAATTTAGAAGTAAAAAAGTAACCAAGTAAAATAAACAATTTAATTAAAATAGGGACTCATGTCAAGTGTATTTTAATGGTTATTGTCACTGGTATAGAAAGCAAATACATGAAGCACTAGAGAAATAAGGGTGCAAACCAAGGTTTTCAAACTGGGATTTAAATCGTAAATTGTAAAAGATCAAATTTTAAATCGAAACGGGATTTAAATCGTAAATCATAGATTCAAAAGGTCTATAATTTAATGTTTGTACATGCTTTGAAATTGATTGTGATGATCGAACTTTTACAGCTAAACTTAACTCTTTTTTTCTCTTGTTTCATTTTTATTTGTTTAAAAAACACTAGGATTGGAATTGTGGATTCAAATAAGCATATTAAATGTGTAACTATGTAGTGAATAAATTTCTCAACTGCATTTTTAAATGAGTTTGAATCAGAATGTAAGGAAACAGTAGAGATTCGATCTGAGACGGTGTTCAAATCGTTAAATTTTAAGATTTTTGATAAGAATGGTGCAAACAATGAAAAGGATATACCAGGGTCTAAAGCAGCATTTTCTGCTCTGTGTCCCACTTTTTTTCCCTTTAACATTAATTTATTATGCAAGGATTTCCTTCTTCACTCGATCCTCTCTCTTTGTAATCATGATCCCAAATTAGAGTCTTACCGACCAAATAAATTACCACAATGGCACCTTGAATTAAAAGTGCTAAAAGGTGGCTTCATTGCAAGAAAGTTATATACAATACTAATGCAAGTATGCATTAGGAATTGAAATTGAAATTTAAAATCAAAATCAAAATCGAAAACTAAAAGGAGATAAAAGTCAAAGGAAAAAATACGCAAAAGGGGCAAATACGGCATTTGTGGTATCATGCTACCAGAACAAAAGTATAGCAATTTTATGCATTTAACCATAAATCCTGGACAAAGCATGCTTCTTCGTGTAGATACCAAATAGACATAGATATGTTTCTTTTCAGATGTATATCTATGTATATCTAGCAAGTGATACAAATCCTCAACTGACTCTGATAAACATATTGGCAAACCAAGAAAAGCCTTACTCAATTTTGCTTACACTAACCAAGGGGATGTTTGTTTTTTCATCACTTTTAAGTGTTAGCATTAAATAACTGTTCATCACTTTTAAGTGATATCACTTACAAAAACAAAAGTATGCATTTCTTTGTAAGTGCACTTTGAAAAAGAATTTAGTTTCAAGTCTTTTGTCTTATTTGTATCTTATAAGTGCATTACGAATGATATATTAGGCTACGTATAGGTGTATTACGAATGATATATTAGGCTATGTATAAGTGCATTATGAATGGTATATTAGGCTACTTTGTCCTTGCTTAGTACCGTTATTAAACTAAATTCAGTCAAGACCAAAATACCTTATTTAACTTGTGGTTCTTTATTTTCATTTGGAAGACTAGTCTTATATACTTCAACGCTTCCAATAATGAAGTGAAATTAATTAAAGGGTTTTTTTTATTTTTTTGGTATATACATTTGGCTTATTTGGTTTTTGTCAAACTAGTTAAAATTTGTATATAAAGTTACCCTCAAATTATATGGTCTTTTAGTTTCTTAGTTTTTTTTTTTGAATTATATTTTGTAGAATTTATGTTTTGTTTTTTCAGAAAATATAATTTTAATGATCGATATTTCACTTTTCTCCATATTTTAAACTATATTAGTCAAGGTTCCTTTTCTTTTAAAAAATAAGTGTAAGAGCAAAAGACAAGCTCAAGTTTTAAATTTCCGTTAATTTTATTCAGTTGTAAAATTTCTGACTAAACAAAACATAGCACTTAGCAATGAGAAGTTTATGGCTGCAATTGAGGTGATTGTCCAACAGGACTTGACGACAAAAAAACATCTTGAAAGAAAAACAATGAATTCCACCATCTTTATCTTAGTCACAGAATAAAAAATGAGTTGACCTCATCCCAGATTTTAAAACCAAAAAGTTTCAATATTACTGAAGTTGAAGTAGTTAAACTCTTCTTAGTGATATTATGATTGTAATCATGATATTAGCGATCAAGCACAAATAACTTGTGCCATAATTCATAAATGCCTCAACATTTAAATTATGATACTATTGTTTAGGGTTTCTTTTTATAAAGTGGATCGTACGTAAAAACATTGGTTATTTGAGAAGTTGAGAAAGGTGATGAAAAGCCTTGATCAAAATCTGATATTGTGAAAGGATAAAGATACGATAACAGAGCAAATATGAGAAGATATCAAAGTGTACAAAAACATTTATTTATAAATCCTAGAGCCGACTATATGTACTGTCATTGTTTGGACTACGGAAATTGTTGCACTGCAAATTCATGTGGAGAATCAAAAGATTTTTTTGCGTGATGCAACAAAATTATACACTGTTTGGAAGATTCTGCTAGATAATATGATTGTAAAAGGTTTAACTCTAAAATCATTATCAACCACTCTATGGGAAAGTTCTCTAGAGAGTGTGAAAAACAATATTTCCAAATTTGACGAGTAAATGAAGGTTTACTTAACTTGCAAAAGAAAAGGACATTGAATTAAAAATAAAAACTAAGGTTAAGTCATTACTCACATATGAGCTTGGGTATTTGGTATGACATGTGGGTAGAGTTAACTTGGCTAGTGAAGGATTACAACATAAAGACATGTTTATTGATGTTGGCAGAATCAATGATGATGGGCAAACTATATCGTTTGAAGAATGCAAAGAAAATCGTCAAACAAGCCATGAATACTGCAAAAGAACTTGCCTCATCGATGAAAATTAACACTATTTTTATAAAACATTTTGATGAATCCGCTTGTGAATCTGCTCGAACCCCACAAGAATGTGATGATGAAATTGCCGGAGCTCATTAATTCTAATTTATAATTGGTCGAACAATTGGTCCATTGAATAAATAATTTGTGCATCAATATCAAGGGTACCTTTTCACGTATGTTAAGTTAAAATCATCTACATTGAGGATTTAAAGACTTGTAAAATTTTGAAATCAAACTATAAACAATAAGTGTGCATGACAAAATGTATTCATTTTAGGTATAAATGTAATATTTTAGAAAAATGGAACTCTAACAGCACATTCTACAATAAGAAACATATACAGCTAGTGGAATAGTTACATAGTTTAAATTGTTTTCCAAAAAAATTTATTGCATACAAGATATTATTGACTATTTTGAAATGTGTTATGTTTGCAGAAACAAATTTCCCAAATGGAGACTGTTGAAAACTTGTTTGAAATCAAACATGTCACAAACAAAACTGAATGCATTATCTTTAATTGTCACTGAAACCGAATTTCTACTTAAAAACGATTATGAAAACAATTGACAATTTTGCTCATATAACATGCCAAAAGATCCATTTTCATAGCTGAGTATATGACTATATCAGTAGTTGATTTAGGGTTCTTTAACATGAGATGATGTGAATATATTTATTTTAAAGCTTGCTCTGATGGTATAAGAATTTTAGGTTAATATATTTATCGCAGAATTTTCAATGAAACAACGTTAGAGATTATTCATGAAATTTAATTCTTATAATCATTATTTCTAATACTTATATCATTTGTCCAATATTTTTGTATCTTTTACTATAATGCAAATGGCCTTTTTTTCACTTAACTATTTAAATCTCAGTATTTTGCAGCCTAAACTCTATTTGTATTCAACAATTGATGATGATGTTGATGATTAAACAAAAAGAACTATGACAACTAGGTCAACTTACACTAGATTCAAAACAAGGATCAGCCAAAGACACCACAATTGCACATTTTGTGATATTGTAGGACATAGCAAGCATTATATGTTCAAAGTTATAATGGTTGATTGTTAATCTACTTGTAATGCAATACTGACCAACAGATGTTTGACTGGAATAGAAACACAACACCGTAAGATAGTATATTGCGAAATTCAATATTTTAGAGTAAAATTTTTAATAACTTTGATTTTGTTTTGCCATATGCTAAGGAAGTTTATTATGGTACTTCTAGAACACTACAAAACAATTCACAGCTGAAATCGTATGCACCATCAAAACCCATTTTCTTACAGCGTTACAAATACAGCAATGCCACTAAAAGTACTACTCAGATCATCCAACACCGTATTGAAAACAGATTCAGGAATTAGTAGTGGTAGGATTCTCACCTCTCAATCTCCTCAATCGATCTAACCAACTTTCTTCATCAACTCTGTCGGCCCAATCGGGTGCAGATCCAATAAACCTCACTTGTCTCATAGCCTCCATCACCCGCGAAACGTTCTCTTGTGGTAATGGTGCGTTTCTTCTCATCTCATCCTCTCTGAATGCTTTTGCAACAGTCTCATCTCTTTCTTCTTCGGCTGCTACCAATTCTTCTTCTTTCTCTATTCTTCCATTCAGATCTACCGAGGATAAAGCAGGTTCAGAAGGAAGTGGGTTATCGGATTCGGACTCGGAGTCAGAGTTGAAGGATATCGGGCGGTACGAAGCTTCGAAATCGGAACTGTCGGCTTCAGAGTCCGAGTCGGTGATAACGTCTGGAGCACCAATACCTGTTGAGAGAGAGAAAATGGTAACTCATCAGGGTGGAAATTGAATTTGGACGCATGAAAAAGGCTATGGGGGAATATAATGTTAGAACTGTTACCTTGGACTTGGATGTGATTGTCGCCGGCTGCCATTTTCTGAAGCAGCACAATAGGAGAGACGCTAGTTGCGTCAAAACGTGGTAGGCGGCAAAAATGCGTAATTTGCCGACCTAAAAGACCAGGAAAACTGTGTAAAATGTATACTTTTAGCCCATTTCCTCTAAATTGGGCCGGATTTGAATAGACGACCACGGTCGGATTGCCACCGCTTATCTTTACTAATGGTTGCACTATCTTTGTTTTTATACCAGTAAAAACTATCAAAAATGCATCTCTAAATATATTATCAAAATTTGATATCACCTAAAAATATGACTAATAATTAAGCGCACTGTACAAATTCAAAACGCCCATATATAAATATTTCCAATCTCATCACTTAAAAGGAGGATCTAATAAATAAACTTTCTTTAAAAGTTCAAAATGCTCATCTACAAATATTATCAAATCTTATCACTTACAAAGGATTTACTAAATGCTATAAAATAATAAATATCAACATCACGCGCAAAGCGCGTGCCGTAACGCTCGTTTCAAATCCAATGTCTTATATCTTGTTAACGTACATAGATGGAGGAAGACATTAGAGAAGGAGGAAGAGCTTTTATTCACAATTCAGTAATCCTAACACAACGTAGTGGATATCTGTTTATAAGCTCGTATTTAGAATGAAGACTGCAATAATGTCCATTTAACATTCATTATATCCACCCTTATAATTTATATATATTACAATAATCCCCTTGAATATGTGTATGTAATGATGATATGAATAATTGTCTCATTAAAAACTTACGTTATGAAAAAACAATATGAAAAAAAATCATAAACAAAGAAAAGAGTGAATTTTATTTCGTCTTAGCTAACACGTTTCATTATGTTATTGTGAAAGTTGATACTTGTGGATCAAGATAATGACTCATTAAAACTTTGCTAACAAAAACCCAGTAGAAAAATATTAGTGAAGGAAAAAAGAGAAATTATAGCATACTTCTGGATGATCCTCCTGATTTGCAACGCATTTTTGAAATAGTTAGTTGATGCAGTCGACGCATACTAATTTTATACACTATCTTCTGAATGTTGATTTTGGAAGTACTCTGATGAGTAAATTTCCTAGATTTTCTTGGGATTGGATGTGTTTCACCATTATCTTATTATAATTTTGTAATTCTATGTGTGAAGAAAAAAATTCGATGAAGCATGCTTAGTCCTACCGTCCTTGATGTAACTTGCTTGAATCTGAGCTACACAAGTTGCATTGTCTTCATAAATAATATGTTGCTCTTGTGTAATTTATAAATATTACCACACTCCTCCTTGAATATTCGTCTTTGAAAGTTTTGGATGCTTTTACGGTGACTTACGGCTACTTCTTTTGTAAATGTATACGACGTTTGCTCTCATTCAAATTTATCTTGCTTACATGTATCCATTGAGTCACGGATATTATTTGTTTCACTAAACACCCATGCCAGGAAAACCAGTGGGGAAAAATCATGAACAGAGAAAAATAAATTCAGTATTACTAACAGATGTTATTTCACGAGAAATTTTGACACTTCTGGATCTTGATAATGCCTTGTTAAAACCTTAATAAGAAAAACTCAGTGGGTAAAACATAATTAAGAAAAAAGAGTACATTACAATATACTTCATATGTATTTTCATGCTTCAAGCATATTCTCCTATTATACTTTGGACATATTTCGTTCCTTTGTTGAATCATGTGTAATTATCACCATTTTTATATATATACATACACACACAGAGATAGGCCTGTAAATAGATAATTTCGAATACGGATAGTGTCATATCCGTATCCGTATCCGAAATTATATCGGATATCCGTATCCACGGATGCGGACGGATATCGAATATTCTTCGAACAGATCACAACCAAAAAAACTAAATAAATAAATACAAAAATTTTGATTTTTATAAATCCATTTAAGTGTTAAAAAATTTTAAAACTAATAAATACGCTAAGAAAAATAATTTTAAGCAGCAAATATTAATTTTTAGGTACATATTAATTTTTTTTCCCTAGATAAAATAGTAAAAATAATTATTTTGTGTACTAAAATACATAAAAAAATAATTATAATCTTAATAAAAACCGAATGGATAATTATCGGATATGGATATAGACATATCCGCATCAGTATCCGATTTCGGATAGCAAATAATTTTTCATATTTCGGATACGGATACGGACGAATTTCGAACTTTTCGGGTACTCATTGACAGCCCTACACAAAGTTACATACATACTACATACATGTATGTATGTATATGTATATGTATATATATTTTTGTGTGTGTGTGTATGTATATGTCTTTGATATAACCAGTTTTTCCAAGATTGTTTCTTCCAAATATGATTTGCATTTTATGTATTCTGTATGCTACTTTTATGAAAAACGTTTCATATGCTTTCATTTTGGTACTTTAAATCATCTTTGCGTGTTGCAACTACCTCTTCAATGGATATCAAGATTTTCATCGCAAATACCTAAAAGCAGAAAGTAATCTACTCATCGTGAAATATATCGAGACTTTCATTACAACGATACTTAAAAGACAGTTGTAATCTATGTTACTTGTGTGTTGCATCCTTTAAAACCAGCAAAGTTGTGTATATTCTTCAAGCTTGTATGTTTTCATCATTTAGTATGATTTAACCGATATTTATAATTTCGGTGCTTTAAATGTTTTAAACAATTTGGTGACGTCACTTTGGGTGTTTTAAAAACTATCGTGCTTTTGACATTCAATACTCCTGACACTATTTGTGCTTTTAGTGATTTGAGTGTGCTTTCGACAGTTTGTATGCATCTTATTCATACTTTACGAGCAATTGGTCTCTATTTTCTATGTTAAGAGAAATCATGATGACCGATAATGTTTTTCTTTTATGCTCAAGATCGTCATTTTTATATATAATATCAAGCGTTGTGTCATTTGTAAACTTGTCGTCAATGATTATTTCGCCGGTTCTAAACATAATATATCGAGATGTCTTTATTTATCATGTTTTTAGGTACCTAAACCATTTCTAGGGTTACTTGATAATTATGTCATGGGTCTCTTTCAGAGCACCCTTCAGTGTTTTTTCAAGAACACTCGCCTTCTTTATCTGGTATTTTATTTATCACTCTAAAAATACTTCGAAGTGACTTCTCCACCACACTTCAGATGTGGTCTATACCCATTTTGATCCTTCAAGAATTTTCAACATGTATTGGGGCAAGTTTATTAAAGATACTATAGATAAGTTATTCAAGCTAATTAATAATTTGCAATATTATTTATGCTAATAAATATTTAACTTGGATAGCCAAAATGAACTTTTATCCCTTTTTATCCTCCCCTCAATGTTGATGAACATTGCCACAACAATAATAATCTTCTTTGGATTATCATTTTAATCCGTTATAGTTTGCCTTCTATTAGATAAATAAAATAGTTGACGATTATGATTACAACCAACTATAGGGGATTATTTCTTTTCCTTTATTATTAATTGGTGAGATGCGTTAAAGCATAATTGCTTTACTTTGAAGTTTGTTCTGATGTGTACATGATCCAACTAGTGGGAGGAAACCGATTATTACATGGACCATTGAATTTATTCGTGATTTCAGGTCATTTATTTTATGTTTACTTATTTTTAAGTTAATAAAAAATGGTAACAATGCATGATCCATTAGATGAGCTCAATTTATATTTGATTATACAATCTTCTGGTTGTAAATTTATAAATATGGATATATACGTGCGTCCACGTAACTATTATTATTTGTGTGTCATTTCAAATATGAGTTAAAATGACATGTTATATACCTTAGAATTAAGAACAAACCACTATAAGGGTATCCAAATCAAGAAAAGCGCCGCAGATCCCTTTTTTGATGTTGCTATAAGAAAAGTCCATACAGAAATGAATATGTAAATTTGGTTTCTATTTTTTTAAAAAAGAAAACGCAAGGTGACTTGCACTTTTTTTGAAAATTTTGAAACTTTTAAAATTTTTGAAAAGCGCAAGTTAACTTGTGTTTTCTATCAGCAAAGCGCAAGCTTGTTTGCGCTTTCTGATTTTGAAAATTTTGAAATTTTGAAAAAGCGCAAGTTAACTTGCGCTTTTACTAGGAAAGTGCAAGCTAGTTTGCGCTTTCTGATTTTGAATTTTTTTTCGAAAATTTTGAAATTTTTGAAAACCGCAAGTTAACTTGTGCTTTCGTTCTGAAAAGTGCAAGCTAGTTAGCGCTTTCTGATTTAGTTTCTAATTTAGAAAAAACATGGACCTAATTTAGGTATTCATTGTTATAAGGACTTTCTTGTAACAACAGTAGAAATAGGGACCTTCCGTGCAAAGCCCCTATCCAAATTGACAATATTTTTTTTTCATTCTATTAATCGATGACACTGTGAATCCTCGTCTACTTTTTGCATCATAATATTTCAAGCTTTTTGCATGGATATACATATGTTTTTATCCACTTATATAAGCATCTATTATTTCTTTAGAAGCAATAATTCCTTTACACTATCTTATAAAATTGAAACTCTAGAATTGTATTGTTTATGTAGGTAAAATAATTCCTTTAAATTTTCTATATTCCATTTTATCATTCATTTTATCTTTTGACTTACCTTGAGAGTGATATCGTTTGAATTATGTGTTCAAATATTCTTTTTTGCAATTCAACTTAGACCATATTGGACTTCTTGTCCAAATACATTTGATATAGACCGTATTTAGATATATCAATAAGAAAGCAGCAAAGAGAATAGTTAAATCTTAGCTACAAACATTTAAATGAAATTGGACTTTGTATTGTACAAAAATCTATAAATTGACCATGTTGGCTTATCCTTTGTTGGAAATAAATAATGAAGAAAAACAATTTAAACTAACCAACACATATAAACTGAAATGAAATAAGAATTGAATTAAAACATGATTCTAGTTCATACTTTATAAACAATGGCGTCTAGACATGGTGGCTAAGGTTTTTTTTTCTCTTTTCTAAATTTTATTCAATCTCCAATATACGATTCTTAATTGCACAATTTCAATCTTCTCTTTACTCCAATCAATTACTACTCCATTACAATCAATCTTCCTTTATTTTCCTGACTTGCTGAGGTGTCCTCAGCTTCAAATCCAAATGTTCTAGGCATGGAGGCTGAAAACCCTAATGATGGGTGGACGACTGTCATCAACAAAAAGCACAGGCCAAAAGCTACGGTAAATTAGGTACTGATAATGCCACCAAAAAGATCTAAACAGGCTAATGTCGGTTTGGATTCACAAAAGTCAAGGAACCTGGCTAGATCTAGTAGTATTACTGCAAGAATCAACCAAAATAGTCTTTCCTCTTTTAGATCTACAAATGTACAACAAACTAAAAGGACAACAAAAATTTCCAATTAGTGCGGATGTAGAGAAAGTATGTTTCAGTGATGTTGTAATATCAAAAATTGTAAACGTCGATTGCTCCTTATTTTTTTATTACATTAAAAATTTGTGATGGTAAAGTTTGTGGTGTTATTACAGAAAGTGCAAAAAAGAAGCTTGTATAAGTTTGAAAATTTGTATTCTATTGTATGTTGTAGTAAAAATACATTTTTATGTGCATTTTTTCACTTATGCTAAACGTGTTTGGAAAACTGAAGGGAATTCTAATATTCAGACGAGAACAAATGGTTTTTATATAATTAGATTCGAGGATGAAAATGACTACAGCTTTGTATTGCAAAGTGACACTCGAAACTAAACTTGATAAAGACCTATTCATATTAATGCATGTATGAATAAGAGTACTTAGGCTTGGTTTTCGGATTTGGGGCCGACAAGTAATTAGTGCATTGATTAGCACATTAGGAAAACCAATTCAAGTAGATTCTGCTGTAGGAAATAGAGAGCGGCCAACTTATGTTGGAATGTTAGTAGAAATGAGTTCTGAAAGTAACTTTCTAGATTCAATTTGAAGGTGAATTTGAAAATAGTGAAGTTTTCACACAAGTGGTGGAGTATGAAAATGTTCTGCCAAAATGTAAAAATTTCCCTTTTTCGACCATCTATTGGCGCAATTTCCTATGACCAAAGTGTGGCTCCAAAAGATAAATTTTTGGATAATAACATAGTTGATAGTAGTAGTAGTATTGGTGACAAAATATTATAATAAAATCAAAATCAAAATTCAGAGGAGTGTGGTAATGAGAATAAAAATGCAAATCAAACATAAATCAATGAAATTGCATAGGAAACAAAAGATATATAACAGATCAAACAAGATATCATATCTGTTATCAGAGAAAATTATGATAATACTCCAGAAATTCAACATATTATAAAAGAAATTTAAGAATATGAAAAAAATTCAGGAGTCCTTAAATAGTGATACCAGCTTAGTACCAGATAAACAAAACAATTGTAAAATACCAGACACTAATGCCACTTTGACTTCGCAACAATGTTTAGTAGGGGCAACAACTTGCAACAAGGCTGCCAGTGGTGCTAAAGAAAGTTGCAAATGAGCACCGAAGTGCAAGGTACAAAAGTTATGCCAAATGTCTTGATAACAACCCGCCTCGGAGCAATGAAGCAATGTTGTGCACTTTCATCATTGAACAAGTAGTCATAGGGAGTTTCAATAAGTAATGATCCTGTGATTTTATTTTCAGAACATGATAACGCTTGTGTTTATATTGACGATACTAATAATAATGTCTTTTTGCAAGCAGTTGAAACCAAAGAAATTGAGGAAGCAGTCCTAAAATCTGTTAGTCCAATGAGTAAGTATGACAATTACAATTTTATCATTGCCAAAGTCTCAAGTTCCATCTCCCTACCAATATTAACCACTGATCCAAATCCAAAGTTAGCACATGAAGCGTCAAAAGGTGAACCAAAAAATTCAAAGTCAAAACCCAAAATCAATCTCAAACAGGAGTTTATTGGTCATTGAAAATCAGAATTGGAAGGAAGAAATATCTAATATTCAAAATGAAATCAAAAGGCTAAAAGGAAAAAAGAATGAATCTGTCAAAGATGATCATGTTAGGCTGCTAAGAAGCAATAATAAAAGCAAGAATCATTAATGTCGATTCTAAGTTAGAATATTAGGGCTTACACACCCCTAGGGGAAAACTTGAGGTGAAAAGACTTTTAATGAAGCATAGACCTACTTGTGTAAGTTTGTTAGAAAATAAGAGACTACAGAGATTCTTAAATAATAGTTGGAAAACTATTGGAGACAATCAAGTTTGCTAAAAATGCAGAATCTTATGCTTAATAGATGGTGATGTTTGGAAATATAAAGTTGAACACTAGTAAACAGAGGAGGAGTTTCTATCAGGTTCACATCCATATATGCATAAAATACTGAAAGTAGAAGAATACATTTGTGGAAGCTACTTTACAATGAATCTAAGCATGTTAGTATACCTTGGCTAATCATTGGGGATTTCAATTGCATTAGAACAAATGAAGAAAAACATGGTAGCAACCCAGTTCCTTTCTCAAAATTGCAAGAAATTGGTAGGTTCATGTTATCAATAGGGGTGAAAAAAATTAATAGTTAAAGGTTATGAATATACTTGGTGGTCAGAGCCTCCTAAAACCATCATGAACAAAATAGATTGAACCTTTTGTACTGTTCAATGGCTACATGTGTTTCCACAAAGTATTGCGGTTTATTTACCAAGTTCTAGCAGTGACCATACCCCTATTCTGTTACAACTTACATGAAGCACACATGTCAGGGACTAAGTTGTTTAAATTTATGAATCATTCGCTATTGCATCATGATTACAATGAGCTAGTAGAACCATGCCTTAGAAATGAAAACCGGAGCAACATTCCATTATTCAACACACTTTATATGCTACAGGCAACAAAGTAAGAATGAAAGGAATGGAATCTCAATAAAAACGCTAAAAGAAAATCGATTGAGCATCTTAGAATCAACGTGCAGAAATGCAAAGAAGCTTGGAAATTAATCACAGCAAAGACAATGCACAACTACTCACATTCTGGCAAAGCAAACTAAATGGCAATGAAGCAGCAAGTTACAGATTTATAACAGAAGGCAAAATGTAATTGGTTAACTCAAATGGATAATGCAACAGAGTTGTTTTATGCTAAGATGTCAAGCATAAGTGAGATCAGACAAGGAGATCCTTGATCTCCCTACCTTTTCACAATGGTAATGAATATGTCAATGCTAATGAATAAACTGTTGATAGCTAGAGAAATCAATCCATTAATGAACACAAACATCAAAATTACCCATTTAATATATGCAGGGGATGTTCCAATCTTCCTCAAAGCTGATAAAAATGCAGCTAAATCCATCAAAAACTTATTCAAAACTCTTTATGAGGTGACAGGCCTAAATATGAACTCAAAGAAATAAAAAAAATAGTAAAGGATGCAATCAAAAATTAGAGATTTGTAAAATCTATGAGTTGCCTTTGTCACCAATTCATATCAACAAGGTCTATTGTGAAGTACTAATTAACAAAATTAAACAAAAAATTGAAGGCTGAAAATAAGATTGCTAAGTCTAGCTAGAAGGATTGAACTAATCAAATCTACAATTTATCCCACAATCTTATTTTGGGTCCAAAGTTGTAAACAACCAACTAATGTCGTTAGTATAATATGTGGTATGGGACATGTATTTTCGCCTTATCGCTTAATATCGGACTTGTACTGTCGAAAATCATCTAAATATGCTATAATATGTTTAGAATAATTTTATAGAGAAAACAGAATTTTTAAATAATTTTTAGAGATTTTTAAGTAAGTGTTATAAGGAAAAATCTATTTATCAAATAGATTATCTATTTATAAAATACCTTTTAAAAAATGAATAATTGCTCAATTTATCGGCTTCGTTTTCTGTTTTGCTGGCTGAAAAAGTACCATATATATATAAATCAAGTTTGTTCCAATTTTCCATGGAAAGGAAAATTATGTCAAATTTCTTAGCTAATAGTGTGTTCAACTCAAGAAGAGGGGGATTTGGGACTAAAAGATTTTTCTGACGGTAATGATGCAATTGGCATAAAACTTATATGGAAATTGATGGATGGGAAAAGTTTGTGGGCAAAATGGATGCAATAGAAATACATAAAAATGCCTCATTTTAGGACATTGAAATTAGAACTCAACAATCAAGTACATGGTAACACTTGCTACTTTTGAGAAATAAGGCATTGCAATGCATGGAAAAAAGAACTGTAGATGGAAAAAACAACGAACCTATGGTTTGATCTGTGGTTATAAGGAGGCAGACTTATTAACAAATTAGGTACATGAAGTTTAGATATATTGAATGGTAAACATCTTCTTGTCAATTTTGTCATTGAAACTGATAGTTGGAAAGTAGACAAACTTAGCTATTTGAGACATTTTAAACAAGAAATTGAAAATACTTCTTTTTTCAATGTTAGAACCGAAGACTATTGGCATTTGTTGCATACGAATTCAATCTTTCAAAACTGCTTGGAATGAAATCAGAATGAAATGCACGCATGTTAATTGGCACAAAATTGTTTGGGAAAAATGCAACTATCCAAAATGGTACTTTATTATATAGAGCATTAACCAACTATCAACAGTGAAAAAACTACAGCAAGGAGACATGATCATTCATAGTTACTGTAGTTTCTATAACAGTCGTGAAGAGACTAATGCACACTTATTTTTTAAGTATTCGTTTACTTCACATGTATGCAGATGGTGTAGAGAAAATCTGAATATGCCAGCTACCAGGTCCGGCCCTTCCCCAAAGCAAGTAAAGCATTCGATTAGGGCCTCAGAAATATTAGGGCACCATCTTCTCAACCACCGCGTGCAAGGAAAAAAGGAAAGAAAAAACGCGACACAACGGAAAAGAATCGCGACTGGCGAGGCGACGCCTAGCGTCTGGCGAGGCGAGGTGGCAGCAACGACTCCCACTCAGCATCGTCTCCTCCAATTCCAAATCAATCGACATGGCAGCAAAAGCAAAGGCTGGTCTAGGGCACAAATTCAACATCGTCACTGAAAGTTGAAAAGGTATTGGTTCATAAATGTTTTAATTTGAAACAAGTTGCTATAGTTATTGTCTGTAGGATTTGAAAAGGTATTGGTATTTTAAAGTTGAAACAAGTTTTAATTTTTCGATTCTCTGAAATTTACTCAATTAGGGCAAATCAATGATCAAATTGAAACAAGTTACTCAGTTAGGGTAACTCAATGTTTTAATTTGAAACAAGTTGTTTTAATCGAAAAATTTCAAAGAATTCAAATTGTTATTATCTGTAGTATTTGAAAGGGCATTGGTATTGCAAATGTATTGATTTTGATTTTCCGACCATTATATGCAGTTATTGTTATTGTCCTGTAATTTGTTTCTAACCAGCGCCAGCATCTATGTTCCATTATTCACTGATTCAATTTTGGTCGTATCTTCTAATTTTAGGTTAGTTAATAAATAATAATATAAGGATTGATCTGTATATTAATTAACAAGTATTAAATCAAAATTGGTATATTAAAATTGTTATTTGATACAATTGTACAATAATGATTTATTTGGTAATAATGATGGATTTTTAGCGGATAGTTAATGAAAAATTTCTTGATAAGTAACTATGTTTTCGAAGAATGTATAGTTAATTTTTTTAAGTCAAATCGATTAGGTAAACAGTATTTTTTACTTTAATTTATCATTGGATTTTTTTAAATTATAACTAGTAGATTAAACACCCATAATTTAAAATGTTTTTGTTATTTTAATAATTATTGTTACGAATGAAGTTATTTCTTTTTTTCTCTTCTCATTATTTATAAACAATATAAATTACTTTGATGATTTAATTAACGATAGTATATTAGTTTTTGTATAAGGGTCTAGTTTTTGCTTTTGGCTTTAGGTATCAAAATTCCTAGGACCGGCCCTGCAGCTACAATAGATCAAACATTGCATAATAAAATTACTACCATTTTAACTACTTTTAAAGCCAAAATCAAAGTCACAGACCTACCAAAAGTAGTTTTATCTACTTATGTGTAAGCATTGTGGAAAGAACAAAATGATAAATTTTCGACAACAAGTTCAAAACAACAAAGAAAATAACGTATGAAGTTTTAAGCTATGTAATAATCATCAAGTCGAAATCCAAGAAATCCCCAACATCGCAACAAGCTAACATTACCAATCAGCTGAAACTCACCAACACCTCTGCACTAAAAAATCATACTTGCCGCACTGGATTTAAATGAAATCATGGACTGTTTTTGATTAATCGATGGTGGACACCCTTGTAAGTTGTCATTTGTTTTTTATTTGTTAATTTCTCTATGTTTTATCAGTTCTGTGGGTGTTGTACAAGATTAAACACGAACTTGTACAAAATAGAAGTAAAAGAAGATAAAGAAGTAGTACTTAGCTTTAAAGATACTTTCAGCATCAATCGTGAAAAGAAAAAAAAATCAAGGAGTATCGCTGAATTCGTGCAAGAAGTTACCATGAAATTCACAAAGAAAACCTAGATATAGAAAAGGAAAGTGAATGAATTAATTTATTGAACCAACTGATCTCATTGTCGCCAACAATAACTGCACTTATTGAGCTTTGGCCTGTTTTGTATGTTTTTTTATAATTGTTGCTTTGGACCATTATTGTACATATCTTTTTCCAAAGCAAAATAATAAAAATATATAGCTTTCATTTAAAAAAAATTCTCCTAGAAATATAAATCATAACTCAAAATCATTTCAAAAATCTTCATTTAAACCGAAATTCCAAAACAAAAGGTTTTCCAATGAAAACTTCATTTACCAAACATGTTTAGATTCCTTAAATCTATGTCACAAACCAAAATGCAAACAAATTCAATCGATTATTTAAATCAACAACAAAAGGTTGACAAATTGAAAACTTGCTTTCCAATACATTCAAAAGCATACAAAAATAAGAAAGTTATAAATCAACTCGAACCCAAATTCAAAAATCATTATGTTCAATATTTTATCTTTAAAACGTGTACATATCTCAAAGATAAATCATTTGAGCATGATACTAAGATCTATTATAATGTGATCTAAAAAAAGAAAGAAAAAATCTATAATAGAATGAGCTCTAAGATATAAGAACCGAAAAAAGTAAGATGTACAATGGAACGAGATCTGAAATGATAAGATATATATAATGAGATCTTAAAAACTACTTACCATTTAGAGATAATGCTAACGTGTTAAAGTAAAAAAGATTGAGTAAGACATTAGAGAAGAAGGAAGGGTTATTCATAATTCAATAATCCTAACTCAATATAATGAAGCTCTATTTATAAGCTTGTAATGTAGAATAATTGTGCATTCGTGGACACGCGGCTGGAAGGGCAAAAAGCATATACGAATTTTTACATTCGACTTAAATGGGTTAAGTCAGACGTAAAAATTACGTCAGCAACTAATTAGGTAGCGGTTGGAAGCTCCAATTTCTAGAGGTTAAAGGGAATGTAATTTTTACGTCTGACTTGACCCATTTAAGTCGGACATAAAAAATTTAAGTCCGATGTAAAAACAATTATATTAGCATGTCGAGCCTCCATTTTTCCTCACCCTAAATTAAAATCAAACCAGTTCTTCTCTTATAAAATCTAATGGCTTCTTCATCATCTTCCTTTGTTTTGAAAAAACCAATCCAAGAATGGACTGATGAAAAAACAAAGAGACTTATTGATGTATGTTTCTTATTGCATCAAATCAAGAGAAAACAAATGGGAATTTTATCGATATTGTCTAAATCTATTTGAGGGATAATTATGAAGAAAATTATGACCCTTTGGTTCTGGTGCAGAAATGGGACAACCACTTTTGTTTGTGCAGAAATTTTTGAAGTTTAGCGATGGTGGAGAGGGTGGAATGGGATTTGCAAAGGTAGATAACCAAGAGTAATGCTGATTTCTGGAAAGGTGCGAAAGAAGAAGGTATTGCATTCCTGAAGCATTTTAAGGAAGCCTCACCTTACGTCTACGAGATGATTGAGTTTTTACTTGATGAACACATGACTTAAAGAAATTGTTGATTCAACGGTGAAGTTAATTGCACACTTTCTCCGTATCTTAGTTGCAAACACGTTATGTGTCAGGTCGGTTTAGGCGAAGAGATTACGAAGGAAGTTATGGCTGGTCTGCTACTAATGTATATGATTTCACGATGTCGCATTCACTCCAGATGCAACATTACTCTCCTGACACAGCACTCTCTTATCCACTACCATCCCAACCAAAAGTTCAAGCGTGGCTTTACTACTGGACCTTCTAATCTTGCTTCTACTCTACGTAATGCTTCCACATCACAGTGGAAAGAAGTTATGAACGCACCGAATAGCTCGCCTCGGTAGAACTAGGACAAGACGCTTTCGTTTTGGAAAAAATCCAGACCATCCAGAGATTGCTATGTTGATGCCCCAGTTCGGTATGGAGCCGTTTGTAGAGACGATTCGCGTCATGATCATACAAAAATTTGAAGTTGTTATAGATTTTTGAATTTGAAGTTGTATTTGAATTTTGAAACTGAGTTTGAGTTTTTAGTATTAATCGTGACGGCTATTGGAACACAAAATAAAACAAAAGATGGTGACACAATGATTATTGATCGTTCGATCTCATCAAGGGTTGAATTCAGGGGGAGATCTAATGGTTGATATCTTTTATGTCACCATTTGTGTCATCAACTATGTCCAAATAGACTTTCCCAATATTAAATATCAAATATTAAACTATATTAAATATGAAATATGAAATATAATTATTTAGTAAAACTATGTAACCATAACAAATTTTACATTACTTTACATAACTTTTTTACATCGTACCCAACCTAAAGCAACCTCTACTTAAAAAAGTTGTCCACAAACGCTCTAACCTCTAACCTCTAATCGATATGTTTGTAAACGCACCTTAAGGACTACAATAATACTCATGTAACATTTGACATATTAACCTTTATAATTTATAAATACTATAACAAAAGAATATAAGAAGGCACTATTGCAAATAAAAGAAGGTGAAAAGGCATTACAGAAGGAGAAGATGTTTCATTTATTTTCAATAGCTAGAACACAATACATAAAGCTCTATTTATAAGGCAACGTGAAGATTATGGTCCATGTACCATTTAGCATATTCACCCTTAATACACTAGTATAAATCGCATGCACATGCATCTAATAGTTAGTAATATTTAGTTTTTATTTAATAAAAAATTAATGGATGGATGCGTGCTATAAGTTCTGTAACGACCCGTAAATTAATCACTTTGTATTTGAATATTTAAATCATTTTTAAATATTTAAATAATGGATTTTAATAACCAAAGAAACATATTTTAAACATTAATTAATGATATTAAAATCATTTTAAATTTTTGTTTGCCAAAATATTAATTCAAATAAAAATAGAAAATGTTACCGAAAAACTGTAACATCCCCCTACTTGGAGGCCCAAAACTAACGGCTACGAATGCTGCGGTCATCCATAGTTATTAATCCTCGACGACCAAATACGGCGATATTAGATTCATTGATACATAGAAACACAAGAATATGTAAAAAATTTAAACAATAAACAAATTCCACATTCCATTTCAAAATATTCCAAATTGATTAGATAATCCCAGTTCGTAGACCACGCTCAGATAACATATAATTATTATAAAATACGCCAAGAGTGACATATGGAGATGCCCCCTTGGTAGATCAGAGTATATAGATGGGCAAGAAAACAATTTGCCTTTACAAACAAAACACACAGTGGAAGTAAAAGAACTCTAATAACAAGCCTGCCTCCTGCACGTCTTTGGAAGCTTTATTCGTCTAAAAGAACACCTGGAAAGCTTAATTCTCAACCTACTCAAAATCAATTGAGTACCTAAGAGTTTAAGGGAAAAACAAAAACTTCGAGTCAGACATAAAGCCTGGTATGAATAATAATTTACCAGCTCAAACCATTAGATATCTAGTAAGACCACGCCGCTTAGCGGAACGGGTGTTCCCATCACTAGTATCCTAAAACATTTACAAAACCATATACCGTGCTCCTACATCTACAATGGTTAAAACATAATATTTCAAAACATTACGATGATATGCTCAACAAATAAATCAATTCTGGATTACCTATCCCCATTCATCTTGACTATCTGTCTCAATTATATTTTCTAGGATTACTATTAAATGTTTATGGACTATTTATCCAATATCATAGTTTTCATGAGATCACTAAGAACCTATTGATAACTCCAATATCTTATCTCTTATCCTAGTTTTCAAGGGCTAACTAGGAACCTATTTACTGACTGTCAATATCTTAATCTGGATATAGTTTTCATGGGCTAACTACAAACCTACTGGCCCCTGCCAGTATCAAATCATAGTTTTCATGGGCTGACTATGAACCTATTGGGCCATGCCAATATCATTATTATATACAGTTTTCATGGGCTTACTGTAACCTTGCCAATATCTTTAGTTTTAAGGTTTTAACATTCCTTAATTTATGTTCACTACTGGGTCAACCTTTCTGGTTATTCTGGCCTTCCCCAACATACATTTACGGGTTAATAACAATGTGAATAATATTTTCAAAATCTTAATTTATGTCATGGTATTTCCTTTTAAAATGATAATGGGTCATTTGTTTTGAAATCTTAAAACATCACTTTCAAAATCACTGGATGACCTCCTTCGAAAGCATAGAAAACCTCATTTCAAAACTCTAAGTATATACCTTTCGAAGCTGTATAAATCAGTCCTTTCGAAACCAAATCATACCTTTCGAATGTATCAAAACCTTGCTTACTAATCTTTAGGAAAATAGCTTCGAAACTAATGAAAGTACCCCTTTCGAAAGTATTAGGTTTACTCTTTAAAACATCAATTGGGTCAAAAATGGTTATATACGAAAGTATCTCTTTCGAAACCAATTATAAAATTGTTTGGAGGAAAAATGGATGGTGTCGGAACCATCTAGTTGAAAGCATAATCCTTTAAAATAAAAACTTTGAAGGGTAGAGTTGAAACCCCCTTTCGACTCCATTTCCTTCGAAACCCCCAACCCCATTCGAAAGCATTCAGGAAAAGGCTTAGCTTATGTCAAAACAGAGGTAACCCTTTGACAATATAGATCGCTTCAATGTAGTCGATAGGAGAAATTAGCGGCTGGGTTTCGACTTGGTCGAAACCAAATTCTTCGAAAGCTCTTATTTAAGGAGAAAGGTACCTCTTCGAAACCTATTTGTAAAGTCCCTTTAGAAAGCATGGATTTCGACTATGTTGAAAGCTTAAAGTAAAACAAGGCAGGAATTTAACTTTAGAAAACAAACTAAGGTTTCGACTCTATAAGGTGTCGACTCAGTCGAAAGCCCTTCAAAAACTAGGCAGGTGCTTATCTTTTTAAAAGTGAACCTTGCTTTCGACCCTGACGAAAGCATAGCTTTCGACACCCTACCTATAACACCCCATATTTTTATAACCTTATTTAAGACATTTAATTAGTCAGATAAAATTAAATAATGTGAAGATTAATAGGTTGATATTTGATTAGTTAAAGGTAGTCGTGCCATGTTAAGTGGGTTAACTAAAATGAAATAACACTAGATAATGCGTTAGGAAATGAGAAGGGCATTATGAGAAATAGTAAAACCTTATACCCTAAACCCTTATGAGATGGTAATTCACGTTCATTCACTCTCATTTCACTAAAAAAACTAAATTGCTAATGCCGACCACCATTTCCCATTCTCAAGAGAAGAAGTAAAGCTAAGGTTCAAGAGAAGAGAAGTAATCAACTAATTCAACAATCAAAAATCTCATTTATAACTTCAAAAGCTAAGGTGAATAATTACTACATCCCTAATTCTTTTAGTTTTCGGCTTTGTAACCAGATCTGAAATGTTTTTTCTATATTATTGCCATGTTTGATGTTTGAAGATATACATATATTTATAGTTGGTGAAATTATATATGTTTATTCGTGTTTTATGATATGTTTAACATGAAAACCCTATTTAATGACATCCGAATACCTTAGAAATTTAAATATAAGTCTGGAATAATATTTTAAAGATGGGTTTTGATTTTCATAATTTTTTGATTTATTATGGATTTTATATGAATTTTCGAATGAAGAAAATTGTTTATTGGGTTATAAATTATTTTCGGCTAAAATAATAATTGTTTGGGTTTGAGATTTTAATATGTTAGGCAATATTTTAAAATAGATTTTCTGGGATTTTTCCTGAATTTTCCTAAGTCATTTGGGGGATATATAAAATTATTTAAGGTATGGTACTTAGATGTTTTATATATTTTAAGGAGAAGTGGCATTTTGCAAAATAAAATGATTTATAAATTTTAGTGATAGAGGTAGCACATTTCTGAAAAGTATTTTATTGACCAATGAAAATTTGATAAACAAAGGCAGGTTAGTTGAAAAGTTTCCATTTTAAGTTTGAAAACAAAAATCATACTTTTTTCATGTTTCAGCTTATACGGCAGTTTACCTTCCGCCCCAGACCTTTCATCTCCGTCGAAATGTTAGCTTTCGGTAAGGTAAAAGTTAAATGCATAAGGTATCAAGTAATTGATACATAATGAATTGAATACAGCTGAAAGGTTCTAAGCCGAAAGTTTGATGGCCTAAGAGGTTGGAATATAATCGTTTTATAAGTGAAAAGCTTTCGCCTGCTTTGCTTTCGAATTTGAGCTTCCGACTTGGTCACTTCTATCCAGGTCAAATAATTTAAAAGAAAGACTCTAAACCTTCCAACGTAGTCGATGGATTGTTGCTGCTTCCACCATTACTTTGTTTTGAAACCTTCCGACATAGCCGAAGGGTTTCTACCACTTTTATAAAGGTTATTTGCTTTGAACCTTTTGACCCAGTCGAAAGGTTTACCTATTTTAAACTAGGCGTTTCTCCAATGCTTTCGGAAGGAAGCTTTCGACTTAGGTGGTTTATCCTTGTTTATAAAATATAACCCAAAACTTTCGAAAGGTAGTTTTAATAAAGACGAAAGGTTTTAAAAGAAGGTTTCAAGATTATTTTAAGTTGAACCGAGTATGCCTTCGAAGGGTTTATGTTTTAAAAGGTTTTATGTATTCGAAGGGTTTGTTCATTGATCTGTTTCGAAAGGTTTATTAGATGTTTTCGAAAGGTTTACAGAGGAAGGTTCTCCAAAGGTTTTTCTAAGGCAACGACTTAAAGAGATTTTAAAGAAGGATGTCTAAAGTTTATAACTTCCATAAGAGCTGCTATGAATGAGTTCGAAAGGTCTAAAAAACGATCTCGAAAGGTTTAAACGTTGATTTTGAAGGAGATAATTTCAAAGTATGGAAAGAGGTTCTTTCAAATGGTTAAGTGTTTTCCTCAACTAAATTTTGAGTAGAAGATATATATATATATATATATATATATATGACATGGTAGTATGATTTAAGTAAAGTATAAAGTTTATATTCTTTTCCTTGTTTGAAGTTTGATTTAAAGGTTTAAATCATTTTGAAATTGTTTTCAAGGAAAATTATTGGAGGAGATCCTTAAGTATAAATGGCTCAGATATTAGAAAACTAGATGAGACTAGTATGGGGTCGCGCCCTATACATTAGCTAGTAGCCCCAGCTAATTATTGTCCAAAATTCCAATGTGTAGGGGTTGGTCGCGGGTAGACTAAAATTTTGATTACCCATCGAAAGGAATTCATGTTGTATATGGATAGGTTATTGGTGAGCCCGAAAAACCATTAGGATCGGGAAGACTTGGGAGATGATTAAGTTAGGGACAGACTGTCCAGAAGTGAGATATTTAATAGATAGTTTAGGACAGACCGTCCTGATGGGAAATGTTAAACAGATAAATAAGGATATGTAATCCTGAATATGAATATCTAACAAGTGTTAGGTTAATTTTGATTATATTATCTGGTAGGCCCGAGTCAGCCAAAGGTTAAAAGTTATCCAAACAAAACTTTTGAGTTTGAACAGATAGTTCATTATTACATGATATTTATGTATGTTTACATAATGTTTATTTTGTAGTGTTTAACCATTGTGGATGCAGGAGCATAGTATATGGTTATATGAAAGGATTTGGAAAGATATGTTTTAAAAAAGGATGTTAGTGAGAGGAAACCCGTTCAACTAAGCGGCGTGGTCTGACTTAACAAAATTAAACCAGGATGTATAGTATTATTCATACCAGGCTTTATGTCCGACTCGAAGTTTTTGTTTTCCCCTTAAACTCTCGGGTGCTTAAAATTAATTTGAGTAGGTTGAGAGGTTAAGGATCTTTTCAGGTTTTAGAATGTTGATGAATAAGCTATTGGAGGATGCAGGAGGCAACGAATAGCTACTTAGGATTTGCTGCTTTTATTTATGTTATGATGGATTTTCCGATGTGTTGTTATGTACTAAGTCTAATATGACCATATAACTCTGGTCAAGCGAGGGGGTATCTTCATATACCGCTCTTGGCGTAATTTGTAATAATTATATTTAATATGTGCCTGGGAAATGATTTGGGTTCTGTGACGTGAATGTGAAACAATTTATTTTGGAAATGTAATGAAGTAATTTGTTGTTTTGAAATCTGTGTTTTGTTTCATATTCAAGTGCTTCTGATATTATTGATACCATTAACATAGCCGTATTTAGTCACCGGAAGCTAATACTATAGAGGACTTCAGTATCTGTAGCGCTTAGTTTTGGGCCTCTAGATAGGGGATGTTACAGCTTGGTATCAGAGCATGGTTTATGAAATACTTTAACTAAAAATGATTTTTGGAAACATAATCCATAGGAATTAGAGCTAAGATTGGGGTATGGGATAACGGTATAATAACGCACTTATATACATATAAGTATATGCTATATCTTTAGACTCCTATCTTAGTTAGGTTATTCATCTGTATATCATGAGGTTTGAACACATATATGGAGGGAAGAAGGAGCATAGTAAATATCGGAGGAGATAGCAGCACCACCAACGGAAATACCCGACCAAACACAAGGAGAGGTCCCGGTCAGGCACAAGCTAAAAATGCTGGTGCAGGAGTTCCCTAAGTGGATATGGGGGCAATGTATCAGTTTTGTGAATATGGTGCAAGCTGGAGTAGCAGCAAGTATGGTTGGAGGTAATGCTGCAGGTGGAGGAGCTCAAGAAGTTCCTGCGGTCAATCAGTATGCCAACTTGAGTACGGATTACATCAGGCTTGGACGGAAGCCGTTCATTGGAACCGAGGATGTGATTGAAGTGGAAAACTGGCTACTGCATTTTGAAAGAATCTTTGCTGATTTAGAGCTAAGTGATGCGCAGAAAAGGAGGTTGGCCTCAAGGTAGCTGCAGGGAGCTGCACTATTTTGGTGGAACACCGTCACTGCTGGAGTTAATGAAGAGACTATTACTTGGAAAGAATGCAGGAGAAGGTTTTCGGAGAGATTTATGTCCGTAATGGCGCAGGCTGCATTGGTGAGGAGGTTTGTAGAACTGGAGCAGGGAGATATGATCGTGTTGGAGTATAGAAGGAAGTTTGGGGAATTGGCCCGATACGGGTATGCCTTGGTTGATACCATTATCAATAGAAATGAAAAGTACATCGGTGGATTAAGGCTAGAACTGATAAGTGCTACTTTGCCGCACTTGAGAGACCCCAGTGATGTAGTTGTTGAGATGGCATTAAGGCAAGAAGAGGCATTAGCTTTCTTAAGGAAGAAAGTGAAAGAGGCTCAGACGGGACAGGCCCAGAAGAGGAAATTTTTCCGAAGAAAGATTGCTCATAAAGAAGGAGCACAAAAGAAAAGTAAGACTGAAGTGGTTTGCTACAACTGCAACTAGAAAGGACACTATGCCAACGAGTGTCGAGCCAGAAACGGAAAAGGAAAAGAGGCTGGTGGAAAGAAGAATGTTAGATGCTTTAATTGCGATCAAGTGGGTCATTACAAGAACAAGTGCCCAGAGCCAGCAAAGGAAGGAAAAGGGCGAGTTTATGCTTTGGAGCCAACAACCGCAAAACCAGTTGCTCAGGAAAAGGGAAAAGCTGTTTTAGGAGGCTCACTACAGATCCACGGTATGTCTGTCAGCGTCCTATTTGATACTGGGGCATCCCATTCTTTTATTTCCCGATGTCTGGTAGATAGACTTAACCTAGAATCCTCTTACTTAGTTACTTCCTTAAGGGTTTCTAATCCAATAGGAGGTTATGCAACACTTGGGGTTGACGTGTGACCATCTAGAATTTGATTTGGTAGGCCATACCTTTGATTGTTGTTTGCATGTGTTTAACTTTGTGGGATTTAGGATTATCCTTGGGATGGATTGGTTGAGTAGATATGACGCTAGGATATTTTGCCAAGATAGGAAAATATCACTTAGTCATCCGAATTGTAGTGATCGGATAATCTATGCCGTAGAGAACCCTAATTGTGAGGTGAATACTTTATTGAGTATTATGGAGTTGGAGGATGAGTTGCATCGAGTTTTTGTAGTCAAAGAATTTGCCGATGTGTTTGAGCCAATCGATGGACTACCATCGAAACGAAAAATTGAGTTTCAGATTGATTTTGTGCCTGGAGCTGAATCGGTGAGTAGACAGCCGAGTTGGATGACACCTATAGAGATGAAAGAATTAAAGGTGCAGTTGGTAGATCTGGAAGGAAAGAGTTTTATTAGGCCGAGTAGTTTGCCATGGGGAGTTGTTGTTGTATTTGCTAAGAAGCCGGACAGATTGTTAAGGCCATGTATTGATTATCGTAAGTTGAATAAGAAGACGATAAAGAACCGATATCCATTGCCGAGAATTGATGATTTGTTCGATCAGTTGAGTGGAGCAAAGGTATTCTCTCAGCTAGATTTGGCGATGGGATTTCATCAGCTTAGAGTGGTAGAGGATAGCATTCCTTTGACAGCGTTTAGAACGAGATATGGATCGTACGAATGGTTAGTTCTGCCGTTCCGACTAACTAATGCGTCAGCATTCTTTGTGGATCTGATGAATAGAATTTTTCAAGAGCATTTGGATAGTTTTGTGTTGGTTTTCATTGATGACATTTTGATATATTCTAAGGATGAGAAGGAGCGTGAAGTTCATCTCAGAGTCGTGCTCGAGACATTGAGGGAGCATCAGTTGAAGGCTAAGTTTACGAAGTATCATTTTTGGAAGAAGGAAGTGAAGTTTCTTGGTCATGTCGTCTCTGAGAAAGGGTCGTTTGTAGATCCGACTAAGATTGAAGAGGTGAATAATTGGAAGAGACCCGAGACAGTGACCAAGATAAAGAGTTTCCTTGGATTGGCTGGGTATTATCGGAGATTTATAAAAGATTTTTCGTGGATAGCAGCATCGATGACTAAGCTTACACGAAAGGATGTGAAGTTTGGGTGGACTGATAAGTGTAAAGAAGCATTCCAGAGCTTGAAACATTTATTGACCCATGCACCGGTGTTAGTGGTTCCAGAGGGGAATCAAGATTTAATGGTTTATACAGATGCGTGTAGAACTGGATTGGGAGCTGTATTGATGCAAAGGGGTAAAGTAATTGCTTATGCTTCTAGACAGCTCAGACCACATGAGGTTAGGTATCCAACGCATGGCTTGGAGTTAGCTCCCGTTATATTTGCTTTAAATGTGTGGAGGCATTATCTTTTGGGAGAGTGATTTGAGCTATATACTGATCATAAGTCGTTGAAGTATTTGTTCTCTTAGAAGGAGCTGAATATGAGACAGCAGAGATGGTTGGAGTATATTGCTGCCTATGATTTTGGAATTGAGTACACACCTGGAAAAGGAAACAAGGTAGCGGATGCACTCAGTCGGAAACATTAGAATGCAGTATTGGCTATGATCATTGAGTGGAAAAACTTAGAGGCATTATCGACTTGTAGTGTGCGGTTTAGGTCCGAGGTAGGATAGAGTGTAGGAAGTATTGTATTGTCTTATTTAGAAGTCCGACCAGTAATGATTGAGAAGATAACTTCTAAGCAAGAAGAGGATCTAGTATTGGCTGAGCGGATCAGAAGGTTGAAGGAAGGAACAGAGAGCGATGACCTAAAGGATTTCAATCTTGACCAAAATGGATGGTTGAGAAAGAAAGGAAGGTTATGTGTTCCGAATGTAGGAAACATAAGGAAGGGGGTTTTGGATGAGTGCCATCGTTCGAAGTTCACTATCCATCTAGGAGGAACGAAAATGTATCAGGACATGAAGAGAAGTTTCTTCTGGGAAGGTATGAAATGGGACATTGGATTGTGTGTTAAGTAGTGCTTGAATTGCCAACAGGCAAAGGCTGAACACCCGAAGCCGAGTGGATTGCTTCAACCCTTAGAGGTTCCATTATGGAAATGGGATTCAATATCTATGGATTTTATTGATGGGTTGCCGAGATCTAGTAGAGGAAATGAAACCATATGGGCATAGTGGATAGACTTACTAAGAGTGCCCATTTTATTCCGGTAAAGTCAACTAGGATGACACCTGATTTGGCGAAGTTATTTATAAAGAATGTAGTTAGGCTGCACGGGATTCCTTGTAGTATTATCAGTGATAGAGATTCTTTATTTACTAGTAAGTTCTTGAAAAGTCTATAGGAAGCATTAGGAACCAAGCTCAACATGAGTACCGCTTACCATCCACAGACTGATGGGCAAACAAAAAGAGTTAACAAAATCTTGGAAGATTTGTTAAGAGCTTGTATATTGGATTTTGGAGGATCATGGGAAGACCATCTTCATCTACTTGAGTTCTCGTATAACAATAGCTATCAGACTAGTATTGGGATGACACCGTTTGAAACATTGTAGGGAAGACCTTGCAAGTCTCCCGTATGTTGGTTGGAGACCGGGGATAGATTAGTTCTTGGTCCGGATTTAGCGAAGGAAGCTGCGGAGAAGATTGAATCGAGCTAGGATGAAGGAGGCTCAATCTAGGCAGAAAAGTTATGCAGATGGAAGAAGGAAGGATTTGGAATTTTCTGTCGGAGATTATGTTTTTATTAAGGTTTCACCGATGAAAGGTGTAATTAGATTTGGGAAGTCGAGGAAGTTAACACCTATGTTCATTGGTCCATTTTGTATTATTGAGAGGATCGAGAAACTCGCTTATAAAGTGGAGTTACCGAGTAGTTTGGCTGGAGTCCATAATGTTTTTCATGTTTCTCATCTTAGGAAATGTGTTAGAGAACCGGAGACTACTACAAAACCTACAGTATTAGAAGACTTAGTAGTAGAACCGGATTTGACTATAGTTAGGAAGCCGATTCAGATTGTGGCTAGAGAAGAGAAGAAATTGAGGAACAAGACAGTCAAGTTAGTAAAGGCTCAATGGAGTAATGATGCTAGAGACTGTAGTTGGGAAGTGGAGAGCAGGATTAGGGACTCTTAACCTGATTTATTTGATGGTACGTTTTACCTTTGATTGTTTTGTCGTGTACCTTATCGTAATTTCAAGGACGAAATTCTTTAAGGTGGGGAGTCTATAACATCCCATATTTTTATAACCTTATTTAAGACATTTAATTAGTCAGATTAAATTAAATAATGTGAAGATTAATAGGTTGAGATTTGATTAGTTAAAGGTTACTGTGCCATGTTAAGTGGGTTAACTAAAATGAAATAACACTAGATAATGCGTTAGGAAATGAGAAGGGCATTATGGGAAATAGTAAAACCTTATACCCTAAACCCTTATGAGATGGTAATTCACGTTCATTTACTCTCATTTCACTGAAAAAACTAAATTGCTAAGGCCAGCCACCATTTCCCATTCTCAAGAGAAGAAGTAAAGCTAAGGTTCAAGAGAAGCGAAGTAATCAACTAATTCAACAATAAAAAATCTCATCTTTAACCTCAAAAGCTAAGGTGAATAATTACTACATCCCTAATTCTTTTGGTTTTCAGCTTTGTGATTAGATCCAAAATGTTTTTGCTATATTATTGCCATGTTTGATGTTTAAAGATATATATATATATATATATATATATATATTTATAGTTGGTGAAATTATATATGTTTGTTCATGTTTTATGATATGTTTAACATGAAAACCCTATTTAATTACATCTGAATACCTTGGAAATTTAAATATAGGTCTGGAATAATAATTTAGAGATAGGTTTTGATTTTCATAATTTTTCGATTTATTAAGGATTTTATATGAATTTTCGAATGAATAAAATTGTTTATTGGGTTATAAATTATTTTTGGCTAAAATAATAATTGTTTGGGTTTGAGATTTTAATATGTTAGGCAATATATTAAAATATATTTTCTGGGATTTTACCAGAATTTTCCTAAGTCATTTGAGGGATATGTAAAATTATTTAAGGTATGATACTTAGATGTTTTACATATTTTAAGGAGAAGGGGCATTTTGCAAAATAAAATGATTTATAAATTTTAGTAATAGCGGTAGCACATTTCTAAAAAGTATTTTTATGACCAATGAAAATTTGATATACAAAGGCAGGTTAGTTGAAAAGTTTTCTTTTTAAGTTTAAAAACAAAAATCACACTTTTCCATGTTTCAGCCTATACGACAGTTTACCTTCCGCCCCAGACCTTTCGTCTCAGTCGAAAGGTTAGCTTTCGATAAGGTCAAAGTTCAATGCATAAGGTATCAAGTAATTGGTACGTAATGAATTGAATATAGCCGAAAGGTTCTAAGCCGAAAGGTTGATGGCCTAAGTGGTTGGAATATAATCGTTTTATAAGTGAAAAGCTTTCACTTGCTTTGCTTTCGAATTTGAGCTTCCGACTTGGTCACTTCCGTCCAGGTCAAATTATTTAAAAGAAAGACTCTAAACCTTCCGACGTAGTCGATAGGTTGTTGCTGCTTCCGCCATTACTTTGTTTTGAAACCTTCTAACAGCCGAAGGGTTTCTACTGCTTTTATAAAGGTTTTTGCTTTGAACCTTCCGACCCAGTCGAAAGGTTTACCTGTTTTTAAACTAGCCATTTCTCCAATGCTTTCGGAAGGAAGCTTCCGACTTAGGTGGTTTATCCTTGTTTATAAAATATAACCCAAGGCTTTTGAAAGGTTGTTTTAATAAAGACGAAAGGTTTTAAAAGAAGGTTTCCAGATTATTTTAAGTTGAACCGAGTATGCCTTTGAAGGGTTTATGTTTTAAAAGGTTTTATGTATTCGAAGGGTTTGTTCATTGATCTGTTTCGAAAGGTTTATTAGATGTTTTTGAAAGGTTTACAGAGGAAGGTTTTCCACAGGTTTTTCTAAGGCAATGACTTAAAGAGATTTTAAAGAAGGATGTCTAAAGTTTATAGCTTTCGTAAGGGCTGCTATGAATGAGTTCGAAAGGTTGGAAAAATGATTTCGAAAGGTTAAAACATTGATTTTGAAGGAGATAATTTCAAAGTATGGAAAGAGGTTCTTTCAAATGGTTAAGTGTTTTCCTCAACTAAATTTTGAGTAGAAGATATATATATATATATATATATATATAGTATGATTTAAGTAAAGTATAAAGACTATATTCTTTTCCTTGTTTGAAGTTTGATTTAAAGGTTTAAATCATTTTGAAATTGTTTATAAGGAAATTATGGGAGGAGATCCTTAAGTATAAATGACTCAGATATTAGAAAACCAGATGGGACTAGTATGGGGTCGCGCCCTATACCTTAGCTAGTAGCCCCGTCTTATTTTTGTCCAAAATTCCAATGTGTAGGGCTTGGTCACCGGTAGACTAAAATTTTGATTACACATCGAAATGAATACATGTTGTATACAGGTAGGTTATTGGTGAGCCTGAAAAACCATTAGGATTGGGAAGACCTGGGAGATGATTAAGTTAGGGACAGACCGTCCAGAAGTGAGATATTTAACAGATAGTTTAGAACAGACCATCCTGATGGGAAATGTTAAACAGATAGATAAGGATAGATAATCCTGAATATGAATATCTAACATGTGTTAGGTTAATTTTGATTATATTGTCTGGTAGGCCCGAGTCAGCCAAAGGTTAAAAGTTATCCAAGCAAAACTTTTGAGTTTGAACGGATAGTTCATTATTACCTGATAATTATGCATGTTTACATAATGTTTATTTTGTAGTGTTTAACCATTGTGGATGCAAGAGCATAGTATACGGTTATATGAATGGATTTGTAAAGATATGTTTTAAAAAGAATGTTATTGAGGGGAAACCCGTTCCGCTAAGCGGCGTGGTCTAACTTAACAAAATTAAACCGGGATGTATAGTATTATTCACACCAGGCTTTATGTCTGACTTGAAGTTTATGTTTTTCCCTTAAACTCTCGGGTGCTCAAAATTAATTTGAGTAGGTTGAGAGGTTAAGGATCTTTTCGGGTTTTAGAATGTTGACGAATAAGCTACCGGAGGATGCAGGAGGCAACGGATAGCTACTTAGGATTTGCTGCTTTTATTTATGTTATGGTGGATTTTCCGTTGTGTTGTTATGTACTAGGTCTAATATGACCATATAACTCTGATCAATCGAGGGGGTATCTTCATATACCGCTCTCGGCGTAATTTGTAATAATTATATTTAATCTATGCTTGGGAAACGATTTGGGTTATGTGACGTGAATGTTAAACAATTTATTTTGGAAATGTAATGAAGTAATTTGTGGTTCTGAAATCTATGTTTTATTTCATATTCAAGTGCTTCTGATATTATTGATACCATTAACATAGCCATATTTAGTCGCCGGAAGCTAATACTATAGATTACTACAGCATCTGTAGCGCTTAGTTTTGGGCCTCTAGATAGGGAATGTTACACTATCTTCCACTACTTACCAATTCACTTCGTACTAATTCTATTGATACCATGTGCCTTGGTTCCGACTATGTGGGTTTCGATAGAGGTGGTTTCGACTGAGATGGTGCAAAGGTAAAAGAGTCGAAAGGTGCCTCCGAAATAGGCAGAACCACCTTTTTCTGAAACGTTGATTTATAGCTAAACATGGCAATTGCTTTATAACTAACCTGCCAGTTGTAACTCCTTGATTGGCTACTTTAAAACTTTTCAAATACTTTACAATTAAAAACTGCTGCATTAATTGGATCTAAATCAAAGCATTATATGTTAAACCCTTCCATACGACAAAACCAATATTTGCAGAAAAGTCCCTCTTTTAAAATAATTTATTTTCCTTAATAAATCATCTGGGAAAAATCTCCAAAAATCACAGAAAATCTCTTTCGTCATATAATTCAACATATCAAAATTTCGGACTCAATTTCTTCCTGGAATACTCGAAATAAATTTTTAAACCCAATTATATCATATTTTCCTTTAGAAATTCATAATAAATTTTCTATAGCTCGGAAAATTCTGAAAATCAAAACCCATCTCCAAAATCATGTATTATTTATCATAAAAAATTTCTATGGCATTGGACAATCATAAACCCTTGGTCTTCCCTAAAAGCCGAGCAAATTCATATGTTTATGAATTAAAATAATTCGATCATAACATAATTCAAGCATATCATCATCTATATCATTATAAAAACAAATTTAAACATAAATCCGAAAACACATAATCATAGAATCAAATAGAGATGGTATAAAATCATTATTCACCTTAGATTTTGATAAGGAACTTGAGATTTGTTGTTGCTTAATCCTCCCTAGCTTTGATCATTAGTTTAAGATTGTAATCTTTCTCTTTTCCTTCTAGTTAATGGTCGGTTCTTAAGGTTTTTGCGTTTGTTTTTTATTTGAGAAAAATGAACTTGAATGGACAATAGTGAGAAATCTATAGCCATGTAAAATAAAGAGGCTATTTTACTAATATGCCCATGTGTGAACTAATTATCCTTTAAACCAATTAAAGCCCATTTATTTAATTATTAAGCACGACCATTTACATAATTTATTCAAATCGCAATCCCTTTATCATCATTATTCTATTTAATTTATCTAATTAAATTTCTTTGAAAAACGTTATAAAAAATTAGGGATGTTACAGGCTCCCCCCTAAATAATTTCGTCCTCGAAATTCAGTAAGGACTAAATACTAAACATAGCAATCATCTGTAACAACATCTAACAACCATACTAGTCTAACTGACTAGCAACTATCTATATAAATCTAATACAGACATACCCTCAAAGCAGACTAGGATAAGTATCTCTAATCCTGTCCTCTATCTCCCAAGTACAGTCCTTCTCGTTGTCGCTCCATTGAACTTTCACCAACCTGACTGTCTTATTCCTTAATCTTTTCTCATCTCTACCTACAACCGAACTAGTTGTCTAACAAAAGTCAAATTAGGCTCTACTACTAAGTCTTCCAACCCTGTTGGAGGTATAGTAGTCTTTGGATCATGCACATACTTGCGAAGATGAGACACATGAAATACATTGTGGGCACTTTCCAAACTGCTCGACAACTCTATTCTGTATGCGAACTTTCCAATCCTCTCTATGATCTGGAATGGACCTACATATCTTGGGGCCAACTTCCCTAACTTTCCAAATCGCACCACACCCTTCATAGGTGATACCTTAATGAAAACCCTATCTCCGACTGAGAATTCTAGGTCCTTGCGCCTCTTATCCGCGTAACTCTTCTGTCTTGACTGAGCTTCCTTCATCATTTCTCGGATCAACTCAATCTTCTCTGTCGCCTTTCTAACCAAATCTGGACCTAAGACTAATCTATCTTTAGTCTCCAACCAACATGCTGGTGATTTGCAGAGTCTTCCATACAAAGCCTCAAAAGGCGCCATTCCTATACTTGTTTGGTAACTGTTATTATAGAAAAACTAAACCAAATGTAGGTGATCCTCCTAAGATCCACCAAAGTCCAATATGCAAGTTCTCAGTAGATCCTCGAGTACTTTGTTGACTCTCTCTGTCTGACCATCCATCTGAGGGTGATACGCAGTACTCATATTAGGCTTGGTACCCATCACTCCTGTAGACTCTTCCAGAATTCACTAGTGAACAAAGCATCTCTGTCATTGACTACACTACTAGGAACTCCATGCAGTCTAATAATGTTCTTCAGGAACAACTCAGCTAAAACAGGTGCCGTTCTGGTTGACTTAACTGGAATAAATGGGCACTCTTGGTCAATCTGTCCACTATACCATATACTTTCATTGCCTCTATTTGACCATGGCAACCCGTTTATAAAATCCATAGATATCAAATCCCATTTCCAAACTAGAATCTCTAAAGGCTGAAGCAACCCACTCGGTTTCTGATGTTCAGCTTTCACTTGTTGACAGTTTGCACACTGCCTAACCCATAAGCCAACATCCCTCTTCATGCCTTCCCAATAGAAGCTCCTCTTCATATCCTGATACATTTTGGTCCCTCCAGGATGAATCATAAACTTGGACCGATGACATTCTCCAAGAAATTCTTTCCTCAAGTCCTCCACATTCGGAACACACAACCGTCCCTTCTTTCTCAACCATCCTCTCTGGTCAAGGCTAAAATCCTTTAGACCATCGATCTCATTCCAACCTCAAGCCTTCTAATTCTCCCAGCCAACATTGGATCCTCCTTCTGCTTAGAAGCAATTTTCTCAATCAATACCGGTCGAACATCTAAACAAGACAACCGGGCGAAACTCTGACTAGAACCAACAATCGATCTTAACTATACATCACAACTGATCAAAGCTTATGAATCTTTCCACTTTGCCAACATAGCTAACACCACATTTTGATGTTTTCTGCTAAGAGCATCTGCCATTTTATTACCTTTCCCCGGTGTATACTCTATACCAAAATCGTAAGCAGCCAAAAACTCCATCCATCTCTGCTGCCTCATATTCAGCTCCTTCTGAGATAATAAATACCGTAAAGACTTATCATCGGTATAAAGCTCAAATCTTTCCCCTAGGAGATAATGTCTCCAAATCTTCAATGTGAAGATCACAGCTGTCAACTCAAAATCATGAGTAGGATATCTAACTTCATGCGGTCTAAGCTGCCTAGATGTGTAGGCAATAACTTTACCATTCTGCATCAACATTACTCCTAATCCAGTTCCACATGCATTAGTATATACCGCCAATCCTTGGTTTCCATCGGGAACTACAAACACGGGTGCATTAGTCAACAAATGCTTTAACTTAAGGAATGCTTCCTCACATTTGTCGAACCAAACAAAATTCACCTCCTTTCTGGTTAGCTTAGTTAAGGGTGCAGCTATCCACGAGAAATCCTTAATGAATCGCCGGTAGTAGCCAACAAGTCCAAGAAAACTCCTGATCTTAGTCACCCTCTCTGGTCTCTTCCAATTATTCACGGCTTCGATCTTATCTGGATCGACTGACAATCTTTTCTCTGAAACCATGTGACCAAGAAATTTTACCTCTTTCTTCCAGAAATGACACTTGGTAAACTTCGCCTTTAACTGATTCTGCCTCAGCATCTCAAGTACCACCCTAAGATAAACTTCATGCTCTCTCTCATCCCTAGAGTAGACTAGATTGTCATCTATAAACACCAACACAAACCTATCCAAATACTCTCGGAAAACTCGATTCATCAAATCCACAAAGAAAGCAGGTGCATTTGTTAATCCAAATGGCATCAACAACCACTCATACGAACCATACCTAGTTCGAAATGCTATAAAAGGAATACTGTCCTCTGCCACCCTTAATTGATGGAAACCTATCACCAAGTCCAACTGGGAAAACACTCTGGCTCCGCTCAACTGATCAAACAGATTATCCATTCTTTGCAAAGGATACTTATTCTTAATTGTCCTTTTGTTTAACTTGCTATAGTCAATGCACATCTTTAACGACCCATTTGGTTTCTTTACAAACACCGCGGCCGCTCCCCAAGGTGAACTGCTTGGTCTAATAAAACTCCTTTCTTCTAGATCCACTAGCTGCACCTTCAATTCCTCCATCTCAGTTGGTGTCATCCTGCTAGGTGGTTAACTCAAAGGTTCAGTTACTGGTACAAGATCTATTCTAAACTCAACAGCTCTTTTTGGGGGTAGTTCAGTGACTGGCTCAAAGACATCTGCAAACTCTCTTACTACTCGAACCTGGCTTAACTCATTTCCCACCTCCATAGCATTAAGCATAGCACTAACACTCCGGTCAGTATTCTCTACTGAGAATATCACTCGGTTATGACTATCAGGGTGTCTCAGTGATATTTCCCTATCCTGGAAAAATATTCTAGCCTCATACATACCCAACCAATCCATACCCAAAATGATTCTGATATCTACGAAATCAATAACATACAAATTGCATGCAAACTTATGACCTGACAAATCAAGTTCTAACTGGTCAAGTCTTAACCATAGAGTTGCATACCCTCCTATTGGATTCACAACCCTTAAGGAAGTAACGAGGTAGATGGGTTCTAAACATAATCTATCAACCAAACACTGAGATATAAATGAATGTGATGCACCGGTATCAAAAAGTACTCTAACTGGAATACTCTAAATCAAAAGCGTACCTTCCATCACAGTCTTTCCCTTATCAGCTACGGTAGGCCTAGCTAGTCCTATAACAAAAACTTTTCCTTTGTCCTCCCTAACTGGCTCTGGACACTGATTCTTTTAATGTCCAACTTGATCAGAATTGAAGCACTTCACATTCTTCTTATTTGTAGCTTTTTTCCCATTTCCTGATAGGCGTTCATTTGCAAAGTGACCCTTCTTATCACACTTATAGCAAACTACCTCATCCTTTGACTTCTTAGCAGTATCTCCCTTCTAGGCCCTTTCTTTTTAAAGAACTTCCTCTTCTTCCCCTGAGAACCCAGAGTTTCTACTGACTTCTCTTTAGCTAAATCAGCAAGTAACTCCTCATGGCGAATGGCCATCTCCACCACTATATTATAAGGATCATGGACATGTGTCATGGTCATTCTAGCAAGCTCGAGCCTCAATCCCCAAATGAACCTCTCGTTCCTTTTGATGTCAGTATCTATAACAGCATATCCATATCGAGACAGCTCTTAAAACTTAGTAGCCTACTCGACTACTGACATCTCTCCTTTCACTAAATCCATAAACTTCCTCATCAGCTCAGACTTAGTAAACTCAGATATAAACTTCTGCTCAAATCTCGTTTTAAAATCAGCGCAAGTTAACTGCTCTTTCGAAACCCCGACAGTGACACTATTCTACCAATGTAGTGCTGACCCCTGTAACTGTCTAGAGGCTAACCTCCTCTTTTGTCCATCATTCAGGCCCAAATCAGTAAATATACGCTCATAATGCAATAGCCAATTCTGAACCTCTATGGCACTCTCTGTTCCCAAGAATGGCTTCCCACCCAAACTGGTGTAATCTCTACTCAGCAAAGCATAATTATTCCAAACTAGAGCCATATGATTAGCTCCTTCTACATTTCCAACAACACCAGCAGCAACTTCAGTTTGCATCAAACCAACAAAGAACTAATACATCGCCCTTGTATCTACTATTGGATTTCTAGCACTCACATTGACATCAGCATTTTGATTACTAGCATTAGCATGTCGACCCAAGTTTCTCCTAGTAGTGGGTCGAGCATTTCCATTTGTTGTGATGCTTCCTCCATCGAGATTTCCTCTTTCGTTTCCTTCTTCCATACTTCCCTTCTCGTAAATCTACATATAAGCCTTAGTAGGATACAGAAGAACGGTCTAAGAGAGTGAGGGATACGTACTTACATATATAACTATATATAGCAAATACAAGTACGTTACTATAGCGTTAACCCAAACCTCCATCTCATTATCTAATTCATTGGATTATGTTTGGAAAATCTTTTAGGTTTAAGTTTCTTTTAAAGTTTCATGAACCTATGCTTTGATGCCAACTTGTAACATCCCCCTACTTGGAGGCCCAAAACTAACGGTTATGGATGGTGCAGTCGTCTATAGCTATTAATCCTCGGCGACCAAATATAGCGACATTAGATTCATTGATACACAGAAACACAAGAATATGGAAAAAATTTAAACATCAAACAAATTCCACATTCCATTTCAAAATATTCCAAATTGATTACATAATCCCAGTTCGCAGACCACGTTCAAATAACATATAATTATAACAAAATACGCCAAGAACGACATATGGAGATGATCAGAGTAATAGATAGGCAAGAAAACAATTTGCCTTTACAAATAAAACACACAATGGAAATAAAAGAACTCTAATAACAAGCTTGCCTCCTCCACGTCTTCGGAAGCTTTATTCGTCTAAAAGAACACCTGGAAACCTTAACTCTCAACCTACTCAAAATCAATTGAGTACCTAAGAGTTTAAGGGGAAAACAAAAACTTCGAGTCAGACATAAAGCTTGGTATGAATAATAATTTACCATCTCAAACCATTAGATATCTAGTAAGACCACGCCGCTTAGCAGAACGGGTTTTCCCCTCACTAGTATCCTAAAACATTTACAAAACCATATGCTATGCTCCTGCATCCACAATGGTTAAAACGTAATATTTCAAAACATTACGATGATATGCTCAACAAGTAAATCAATTCTGGATTACCCATCCCCATTCATCTTGACTATCTGTCTCAATTATATTTTCTAGGATTACTATTAACCTGTTAAATGTTTATGGACTTTCTGTCCAATATCATAGTATTCATGGGATCACTAAGAACCTACTGATAACTCCAATATCTTATCTCTTATCCTAGTTTTCAAGGGCTAACTAGGAACCTATTGACTGACTGTCAATATCTTAATTTGGATATAGTTTTCATGGGCTAACTACAAACCTATTGGCCCCTGCCAGTATCAAATCATAGTTTTCATGGGTTGACTATGAACCTATTAGCCCCTGCCAATATCTTTAGTTTTAAGCTTTTAACATTCCTTTATTTATGTTCACTACTGGGTCAACCTATCTGGTTATTCTGCCCTTCCCCAACATAAATTTATTGGTTAATAACAATGTGAATAATATTTCCAAAATCTTTATTTATGTCATGGTATTTCCTTTTAAAATGAGAATGGGCCATTTGTTTTGAATCTTAAAACATAACTTTCGAAACCAATGGATGACCTCCTTCGAAAGCATAGGAAACCTCCTTTCAAAACACTAAATATATACCTTTCGAAGCTGTAGAAATCAATCCTTTGGAAACCAAGTGATACCTTTCGAATGTATCAAAACCTTGCATACTAATCTTTAGGAAAATAGCTTCGAAACTAATGAAAGTACCCCTTTCAAAAGTATTGGGTTTACTCTTTAAAACATCAATTGGGTCAAAAATGGTTATATACGAAAGTATCTCTTTCGAAACCAATTATAAAATTGTTTGGAGGAAAAATGGATGGTGTCGGAACCATCTATTCGAAAGCATAATCCTTTAATATAAAAACTTTGAAGGATAGAGTCGAAACCCCCTTTCGACTCCATTGCCTTCGAAACCACCAACCCCCTTCGAAACCATTCAAGAAAAAGGCTTAGCTTAGGTAAAAACAGAGGTAACCCTTCGACATCATAGATGGATTCAATGTAGTCGAAAGGAGAAATTAGCGGCTGGGTTTCGACTTGGTCTCGAAACCCAATTCTTCGAAAGCTCTTATTTAAGGAGAAAGGTACCCCTTCGAAAGCTATTTATAAAGTCCCTTTCGAAAGCATAGCTTTCGACTATGTTGAAAGCTTAAAGTAAAACAAGGTAGGAATTTAACTTTAGAAAACAAACTAAGGTTTCGACTCTATAGGGTATCGACTCAATCGAAAGCCCTTCAAAAACTAGGCAGGCGCTTATCTTTTTAAAAGTGAACCTTGGTTTCTGTGACGACCCGCAAATCCGTACCCTTTGAATCGACAATAAACCACTCATGTCCGACCCAAAAAGCACAGACTGACGGAAAGTTAGGAAAAAGAAAAGAAGAGAGAAGAAGAGAAGAAAGAGAGAAGAGAGAACCAAACGGAGTAATACAGTCACATCGCAGCGGAAAGCATATAATATCATATCAATAATCATTACCAAACAGAAACTGTATGTACATACACCAATCAGAGTTTAACAATCAATCACTAATCATCAGCCTGGACAGTTATAATAACCAGTCCTTACAATTGCTGATAATATAAATAACAAAGCAGCGAATAATAAACAGATATGGGTATACAACATGAAGATCTCCAGCTCGCCTGTTGAAACTCCAAAAGCACCAAATCTGAACCTGTAAATATACTCGGTCTGACCCGAGCATTGAAAGGGAAGAACGCCCGGATCAGTCTGGTAAACCAACGTGAGAAAACACACTCAACTAAATTTATTTTAATTTTATCAAGCGTTCTTTTATCAAAAGAAAGGTATCTCGTAAGACATGCCCACACATAAACACGGACAAGTTTTTACCTTACGATAATCAAAACATTTCATATCAAATTTTCTAATATTATAATAGTGTCTATTGCACAAATAATATTAATCATAGCCGAAATTGTTAAATTGATTAAATTCCAGCATATTGCCCAAAATGGGTAATACAAACAAAATGGCAGGCACGTAGCGGAGTTTGGATTTCCATACAAATGACCAGGTGAAGGGACTACCTTCCGGCAGTACATCTCTAGAGGAATGTACTGAGAAACCATCATGAAGTTCCTCTACCAACACAAGACCGGCCTACCTCTATAACTAGGTAGTACCGAATATGTCATCCCTCGGTCGTTACTGCCATTTCTGATGTCCCTCTAGCATACAAACCACATTAATTTACATCCGGAATGTCATAGCGGGAAGAAATATATCTAGAAGGGGATGATTATATCCTAATTGGGAATGACCCACTTAGCCTTGCCGCATCTAACCCTGTTTCGGTCATTTCCGGTTGATGAGGCCTGAGGTAACGATTACCTTTCACATATCACATCACATCATCTTTGAATGCCACATTGCCATTTCCGTTGACTACTAATTTCCTTCCACAAAAATACAACCCTTGAGCTCGTACGTCTCAAGGAGGGTGTTAAGCTAAGAGAAGTTTTTTTCTCCGCCACCACAGATGTACATTTGTAAAAACCAATGTACGTAATCTTAGAAATGCAATGTCAGATACTCATCCATACAAGTTGTCCAGGAACAGGACAAACCGAAGGTACTTTCCTACCACATCCTGTCGGGAAATCCCCAGGATAAGTAGCAAATAGTCCTTGCATTAGATATTTCATAACGAAGAGATTACTGCTACTAGATGCATATTGGGATTTTAACCCCAAACGATTAATAAGCAGTCCTTCACTATGAAAATCCTAAATATCAATATCTTCAACCAACCTGCACAATCGTCGTATAAATGTTGGTCCGAAGTGGTTTCCAGATAAATCTGATCATGGTCTCTTCGCACCAACAACGCAAAAGCATTTCTCAACCTCACACAGAAACTAAGTCTCATAGACTTATCACGTCTCCAACTTTCAACTTGTTATCCTTCGGCCAAGAAGGAAGCTCGATAGATTGGAGTAATCACTCCGCAATACATGAATCAACATTCTCAACACAAACGATAATCAAGCCTACATAGTCAGTTACGTACTAAGTGTACGACTAATTAGTTTCTACATCAAGTTGAGAAACTAAAATGGCCAAAAATATAAATTTAGAACTAAATCAGTCACTAGGCCTAATTTATTAAATCATTCATTAATTAAATCACTTTTCCCAAATTTAATGCTTTAAATTATCTTTAAAAAGATATAGTTCCAAAGCCATTTCAATATTTCACTATTTGGAAAACATTTCCATATACTTATTTTAATACTAAGTGAATGCACAATTTACTTTAATTTCAAACCATTCAAACTTAATTTTAAAATATCACTTCTCAAAACATTCATTTAATTTAAAGGATTATTCACTGTCCAAAATCACGAATCGGATTCTCTTACCAAATTCATTATTTATACACATTTATTAAAGGATTATCCACTGTCCAAAATCGTGAATAAAATCCCTTATATAAATATCCATATCTAGCTTATCAAATTAAATTGATTTCACATTTATAAAACAATGTTTATAAATTCCATTTATATTTTATAAACCTCCATATACAAAATTCCTTTACTAACAAATTCCATTTATACCTCATTTATATTTCAAAATCCAATTATAAGTTAATTTACTTATAAATCTTTTATTTAGAAATTCATTCTTTTTATAACTTCGTAAATTTATAAATCTCATTTACTTATAAGATTCAATTATAACTTCATTTTAAACATTTACAAAGCTCGTTTATAATCCCATTTCGTTTTATTTATAAAATATCAATTTTATAAATCTTATACATGAACCATTTATAATAAATTCAAAATTCTCAATTTAAATTATTTTACAAAATAGTTAACTTCATATTTCAAAAATCATATTTAGGTATATTTCACAAAATCATAATTTTTATAGCATAAAAATTTATAACTTTTTATTTATTTAAAATAAATTCATTTCCTTAACAATTCAAAAATTAATAAAACATATATTTTCAAAATCACTTTGAAATCCCTTTCAATTTGAAATCATCATTTTAATATTTTTAAAATTCCAAAATATGGCCCAATGCTACAAAAGCGCTAAATAAGGGGATTCACATCAATCATATCCATCATGGCATCCAAACATCATATATCACATGATAACAACATATATAACAATATCTGTAAATAAAAATCAACACTAGTGAGGAATCCAGTTGGATCCCTTCAACCTGTCACCTGCAACAAACATACATATGAGAAAATATGTACAATGTCCGCTTCGAGGCAGACGCGCGTACAAAAGGTCATCCGCTCATACACGGGAACATATAGGGTCTCATCTGCTAAAATATGTGGGAATATATCCAAACCAATCAATATATATAATATATCATATATCACCCAAACAATCATCAATCATTATAAATAAATTTATTCTCACTTATACAAAAATATAAGCGAGTCAGAAAGAGTGAGTTGTACTCACTTTGGTTCCAATAGCCGCTGTAGCGTTTTATTTCGAATAAAATTAAACCGACGTTTAATTTTACCCAAAATTTCTAGCAACTCCAAATCAATCCAAGCTAGCTCCATCGCATATTGTTCGCGAATACGAACCCAACACGACTTGTTTCGTCAGATTTCGACCTCGTATGTAAAAGATATACAATTTTAAAGATTACACGATTTATATATAATTAATTTACAACTTTTATTTTTATTTTTAAACCTTGATTCAATCCTGGCCATTCATTTTGAATAGCAGATCGCGGCTACTCACCTTCTTCTTCTTCCCAGGTTTATACACGTGCAAACAAACCCAATACACGATCGTTTCCATCGTTGCCGCTCGACCCAAGCTCCTCCGTGCCATGATCAGACACCCTCAAAACGTTCGCCCCATGCCTTGCACCACTGCCCCCAATGACGACGAACTCGACCCCATCTATCACGTGAAAACACCCTTCAAACACGGCATGAACGCGAGCAATCAAGGCAATTCACCACTCTAAATTCGATCATGACTGTTAGATAGAGAGATCTCGACGCTCTTTACATTTTTTGTTTTGGAAGTTTTTCGAATTGGTTGATGGATCGAGAGAAAATAGAGGAAGAAGATTTGAAATTTCTGGCCATTCATTGAAAACAGCGGCTAGGTTTATAAAACCCTAGAATTGTTGCAAATGGAAGAAAGCGTGGCCTTTTATAGAAAATTTCAAAACACTATTCACCCGAAAATATTTCAAACTCCAAACGAAGCGTGCCGCCTGGCATTTATAATGTTTTACCTCTATTCCGAACATAATGGAATATATATTGAGAGCCAATTTCATCGTATTTGGAAGATAGGTTTTTGAATCAAATTATCTTAATTAAATTTTACTTAAATAAATTTCTACGCATTTCAGCTTCGCACGACCAAACCGTAAGTCTGATTGACACGAAATTTGAAATCGTATAATAATATAACATTACGGATCCAATGAAACTAGTTTCGTCGAAATCCGAGACAATATCTATAATGACCCAGAATTTCTGTCATTTGAAATTTGTATATTAATTGATTTTAAATATTAATAAGTAAGATTTGTAAGTCGAATAAATTTAAATTCAAATATCCAGATTTAATTGGATAATTAAATCGACAATTTAATATTTGAAATTCCAGAAATAATTGGAAATTGGGTTTAATGTGATTAAAAATGATTTATAAAGTTATATTAAATCATATTGGAGTTATAACGATGTTATAGAACTTTTAAAATTGAATTTAAAGTTAATTTGTGGAAATTGAATATTTTAATATTTAATTGACGACTAAAAATAGTCATTTTTAAACAGTCTCGGATTTTGACGAAACTAGTTTCATCGGATCCGTAATGTGAAATTATTATAAGATTTCAAATTTCATGTCAATCAGATTTACGGTTTGTCCGGGGCAAGCTGAAACGCATCGAAATCGTTTTAATCGATTAAATTTAAATTTGATCGTTTATTTCCGTAACTCGCACATATGACCGAATTAGCTTCCGAAACACATTCCATTGTGTTCGGAACGCGGGTAAAACCTTAGAAATGTCAGCCGGCACGCTTGATTTCGAGTTCGGAAAATTTTCGATGAATAGTGTTTCGTAAATTTTCTATAAACGGATAACATTTTTCACATTTGCAAACAAAACCAAACAAGGGTTTCCAACCGGCCCTAGCTATTTCAATGGCCAGAAACTCGTCCTCTTCTTCCTTGTTTTTCTACAAATCTACGCATTATTTCGAGATGTCATCAACTACAACTTTGAAGAGGCCAACGAGATCTTTAATCTCTACGGCTGTGATCGAAAACGGAGCAACGGATCGACGACAATCGAAGCTTGAAGTTGTGCATTCCTTCACGTTTTTCAAGGCAGGGGTGAGGCCGAGCGTGACCGGTTCTCTGGTGAAGGTAGCTCTCGTGGTGGGCGTTTGAATGGAAGTATCTGATCATCTTCAGATGCAACGTAGGTGGTGCGAAAATTCGAGCAAGAGTGGCGGCAATTGGGTTGTTGCGTGCGTATTAGCCTGGGTTTCACGTTTGGGGAAGAAGCAAAAATGCACGGCCCAGATTGAAGTGAGGTTTAAAAATAAAATAAAATTGAAAATTTATTATATATAAATTCGTATAAACTTTGAAAAGCTGTAACTTTTTCGTACGAGGTCGAAAAATTACGAAACAACTTGCGTTGGGTTCGTTTTGCCGAGCACTACGCAATGGAACTGGATTGGAGTCGATTGGAGCCAGTGAAAATTTTGAGTAAAATTAAACGCGCGTTTAATTTTATCGAAATAAAATACGGCAACCGTTATAAAAAGCAAAGGTGAGAACTCCTTACTCAATCGAATTATTTATTAAAAACATATACCGCGATAATTCCACCATGAAGTGGAATTGGTATTATATATGTATTTGGAGTTGATTTCCCACATTATATAGCGGATGAGACCCTATTGCGCCGCATAATAGCGGATAGTATTTTATAAATCCCATATACCGCGATATTCCACTTTGAAGTGGAATTGGTATTGTGCTAACATCTGTGGATGTAGGGAAACAGGTTGGAGGGATCTAACTGGATTCCTCAAACATTTGAATTTATTTCAATGTTGTGTGTTGATTATTTATAATCGCCGTGTGATTATATTTGTGGAAGGCTAAAATTTAGCCGAATATATTTTTGGTATCGTTGGATACCGAAAATAAATAAAAATTGGATTTTTGAAATTCAAGTTGAAAATTTATCGAAAAATTTATTTTTGATAATTGGATAAATTTAAAAGGGGTTTTTAAAGGATAAAAGTCTTATTTTTGAACTTTATTGAATTAAATTTCAAATTTTGAAAAAAAGACTTAATAAATGGATTTCAGAAATATTATTTATAAATTGAAGAATTTATTTAAAATTTGGATTGTTAAATAGTTTGGAAAATAAAGGAATTTATCATCTTAAAAAGGAATTTATTTTAAAAAGGAAATAGATTTAGAAATCCATTTGGTAATTGATTTTTGGTGATTGAAAATAAATCTTTTGGAAATATTTGGAAATTCATTTGGTATCTTGCAGTAATTTGGGAAATCAATATGGAATTTGATTTGGTGTTTTGAAAATCAATTTGAAATTAATTGATTATTAATTTACCATAACTAGTCAAATTTATTTATAGAAATTTATCTGATTTAAATTAATTAGATAATTAAATAGATCCTACTTATGGATGTTTGGATTATATTGGATGTTGAATTGTTTGACATCTTTGATGTGTGAAGTTTTGTGAAATATCCTGTGTTGTGTTGTGATTTGTGATTTATTTATCTATGATATGATATATCTGTGATCTGTGAATAAAAGATAAGCGTTATAGTTTATACCACTTATCAATTATATTGTTATATTTGATCTGTGATGGTTGAATGTTGTTGCACTATTGTGTTAAACCCTTGGACTACACAATACACACACAAATGTGGATTTCACGTGGAAATCGGTTAAGTCATAGATTTTTATAATTTTTGAAAATTGAATTTTTGAATCCAAAATAGTTTTGAAATTGAAATTGAAAGTTTTTGAAAATGAGTTTCAGAAATAAAAGTTATTTTAAATAACTTAATAAAAATTGTAATTTAAATCATTTGATTTAAATTTTGAATTCAATACTTGAAATTGAATTCAATGAATTGGGAATTTTGGTTTAAAGAATTTTACAAGTTATAAAAGGTGTTTATATGGGTTTATAACCATTTAAAAAATATGGTTTTTGAAATATAAATGTATATTCAAGTTTTATACTTGAATGGCATTAAACTGTGTAATTGTAACCAGTTTTCCCAAAACGAAAACTATCTGTTTTCAATTAATAATAGCTTTCATAAAGTGAAAAGATTTCCAATTTGTATCGAAACAATTCAAGTTGAAATGAAATTGTAAATAGTTTGAGGAAACTATGAATTAACCCTTGTGACGATGATTATATCTTTATTTTGAAATAAAAGAGTATTTCAAATGGTGTATCTTTTATATTATAAAAGACTTGAATGGTGAATAGTTTTGAAAGCTATAAATTAGATCTTAATCTAAAGATTTAATGGGTTAATCCAAATTTAATGGAAATTGATTTGGAAATCCGTGGATAAATCTTTATGAAACTGGGTAAACTTTGTGAAGTAAATCTTTTTGTTTAAAGATTTAAAATGGTAATTTGTTTAAACCATTTAAAGGAAAGGATTTGGGTAATAAGTTGTGACTTAATTGAAATCCCAATATTCATATGTTTTGAAATATTGTGCTCACTATTCGGGTTAGCCGGGAAAAGACCTTTGTGTCATATAACCCATTCCGAATTAGTGATACGATGATATGGATCGTATTGAAGACCGATGGTGAAGACCGGGTATTTGTGAAAATGATAGGATGACCTATCGATTGTCTCTGCACCGTTAGCTACGGTATAGAGATTTTCTTTGTGATGGGAAGTTCGATCGGGATTGTGAATACCCGGATTGCAAGGGCTTCTTTGGAAGTGCCTTCGGTTCTGTTCGAACCCGAAACAGACTTGTATGGTTACATGTCTGACATTACATTTTGAGATATAAAGCTGATTTCTTTCAAATACATTTCTGTTGGTGGCGGAGAATTTTTTCTCTTAGCTTAACACCCTTCTCTGAGACGTACGAGCTCAGAGGTTATGTAGTTGAAGGTTATCAGTGATATACTCCCAATTTGGTAATGTGGCATGCTGAGTGTTGCTGTGTGATGATTATTTATTGATCATTTGTTGATCAAAGCGTGGCTTTGTGAAAAAGCGTAGCTTTGTGGATGAGACCTCTTCGGACCTCACAACCCGAAAATGGTCAAAACATGAATGATGCGGCAAGGTTATGAGGGTCGCTCCCTTTAGGGTATGTCATTTCCTTTTGGAAAAGGGTGGTATCAGGTATGGAGCCTTGGTATTTAACCTATATGGATACTCCAATCTCATTTACTGTGTGATTGTTGTTTTGATCGAGGCGTCTCGGATAAAGGTCCCAAAGGACCAGGGGGTGGCATATTCGTGTAGTAGTTACCTAGTGACAGAGGTAACCCGGCCTTGTGTTGGCAGAGAGCTAGTTAGTTCTCGGGACGTCCCGCCAGAGACGATCCCATGTGGCATAGGAAGTTTCTTAGCCTGACCATTTGTTGGAAATCAATCTTCCAATACGAACCTTGTACGGTATTAGTTGTAGAACCTGCCATTTAATGTGGCAGCTATAGTAGGCATAATATAATGGTACCTATGCTGGCTAAGATTAATATTATACTTTCGAAATGTTTTTCACTATGCACTAATAATAATATCAAAATTGATTTGTTTTGCGTAGTAAGCATGTTTGACTATCATAAGGAGAAATCTCCATCAATTCTGCGTTTGCATTGTGTATGTGGCGGGAGGCCTTATGGTAGTTTCATTTTCCAAAAGCATTGCGGATATTTTCTACTTCCTTGTTGTTGTTGTTTTAAAGATAATAACTGTTTTTAGTTCTCACACCAGTCCCATGACTGACCTGGAGTTTATTGTTCCTTTCCTAAACTCTGGGTGCCCACCAATTTCCACACGGGCAGTCTAGGTCAGGTTATCAGGTCATTCTGGATTCAGGAGATGCTGTGGAGCTCAAGTGGCGAGCTGGATGGCGAGACGTATCACTTGTATATGATATTATTTATTCCGCTGTGTATTCTGTATGAGGACAAGTTTATATAACTGTCCATTGATGTATTGTGTTGTATATGGTTGTTGTACACTCTGATGATGATGTAATGTATAAACTGATATAGTTCTTTGATTTAAAGATTATTCATTTATCTATTATATGTTGTTCCGCTGCGAATGTGAGATTCTGATATTGTTTCTATGTTTTTCTATTCTCTTTTTCTTCTTTTTCTTCTACCTCTTCTTTTTAACCATAACAATTCGGTTTTCCGGCATTCGATTGCTCGGTAGTTGATACAGTGGACGTATTAATGTCGACTTTCGAGCGTCAAAAATCCCGAACGTTACAGTATCAAAAATGACAATTTTGCACGTTAATTAAATCGATAAATTTCCAATTTCTATTTACTAACTTTTAATTCAATTTTAAAAGTTCTCTAACATCTTTCTAATTCAAATAGAATTTAATTCAACTTTATAAATCATTTTCATTCACATTAAATTCAAAATCAAATTATTTCTGCAATTTCAAATATTAAATTAATAATTTAATTATCCAAATAAATTATTATATTTGAAATATAAGTTATTTAGCTTATAAAATTAACTTGTGAATATTTAAAATCAAATAAATATTTCAATTTCGAATGACTGAAATTCTGGGTCGTTACATTCTCCCCTACTTAAAAGAATTTCGTCCCCTAAATTACCAAGTATGAAAAACCTATAAAGTCCATTAACTTTTCAAAACAATTCGTTCAAACTAGATTACCAACATTATTAAAATCTTTTAACTTTTCCAAAATCCATTAGTTAAACTTCTTATAAAAACTTTTCTAAGTTTTCAAATCCATTCTTAGTTATCTTTTCAAAACCAACTAATATCGTTTAACTTTTAACTCAAAATCAAAATTTTAGTTATCAAATTTTTTTCCAATTTTTCCATAAATTTTCTAACGGCTTAAATTTTCTAACGAAAATCGCCATAGCCTCCTTTGCGCGGTTCGATCCGAAAAAAATCACAATATATATAATATCACAAATATACATCTCATCTTCGAGGATGAGGCATCCCGTAGGAAAAAAATATAAAAATACGATATGTATCTTATATATTATTAGCGAGCATATACAGTTAATATAGCGCGAAAGCGAGCTCCAAATGCAAAACATACGCAATCCACACCTACTAAATACTTAACAAACAATAAGTACATGTATATATGGAAAATAATATCAAGGTACAATATATACCAATACAACAACTATATATGCCAATATAGCAAATGTAATCAAAAGCAACAAATTCAACCATCAAACAAACCAATATCTATCAAATCAATCCATAACCAAATCAATATACATTCATTTCTCATTAATATTCAATGAATTGGTTTTCAATTTAATCGCATTTGATTCATTCACATTGGATTTTACTAACATTCATTTATTGGTATTCAATTAGTTTACATTCACTAATTTACATTCAAGTAAGCTCACTTTCAATTCAAATCAAATTCAATTCTATTTAGATTCACTTTACTTCCAATTTGAATTCAATTATTAGCTTTCAATTTCATTAATTCACTTTCATTAATATTTAATGAATCTCTATTCAATCAACTAACATCCATCTAACAACCAATGCATATCCAACATTACCAAATTTATTTAGTTTATACTCGAACATTCATATTTACTTAATTTACATTCAATTTGGTTTAACACATTTAATTTCAATTAGTTGATATCTAATTGATTTTCATTCAATTTCCAATTTCATTTGTCTTTAATGAATTAACACTTACATTCATTATTCCATATCAATTCATTTACATCCGATTGATTAACATTCAATCCACATTTTACATCCGATTGATTAACATTCAATCCACATTTTATTTACTAATTTATTTAATTAATTCAATTCAATTCATTCATTAATTCAATTGCTAATTCATTTTACAACTAAAGTTGAATTTCATTATATAACTCAAATTCGTATTCATTTAATTACTTCATTTCATTAATTCACTTTATTAATTCATTTTGATTATCAAATTCAACTTCATTCAACATCATTTAACTTATGTTTCATTTCATTCTCACTTACATTTACTTTCACTATATAACTTAAGTTCACTTCTAATTTAATTCAAATTCTATTTTATTTAACTCATTTCCTTAGCTCATTTCTTTTTTTCTTTACTTGAGTTAAATTTCATTTTCAAAGATCGTTTCCTCTTTAACTTAACTTAGATTTCAATTCTAAAGTCATTTTATTTAACTTTTACTTAAGTCAAATTTCATCACTTATTCAAATTCAGATTTTGTTTTGCTTAACAAAATTATTTAACCAATTTAATATTTGATTTTACTTACATTTTCTCATTTTATAAGTTATACATCTTTTTTATTTAAACTTCCAAAGTCATATTATATAATCACTTATCTCTTAAGTTTAATTTCCATTTCAATAACTTATCTAATCCAGTTCCAATCCAATTCACTTTATTTAACTTTTCTTTAGTTAAATTTCAAATCATATATTTTATTATGCTAACTCAAATTTAATTAACTTTACTAAAGTTAAATTTTTTATTTCCTATTATAAGTTCAACACTCATTTTACTTATATTTATCAATTTCAAACTTGGATTTTAAATTCAAATTTGTTTATCACAACAAAACTTAAATTTTTAATTTACTAATGGTAGCAAATCAATCACATAGAAACTCAAAAATGATACTAATGATGCTGCAGTCATCACCCTTATTATTTTCCAGCAACGGTAGTGAATTCAGTGCTTTATATTCTTCTAAAAATCCTTTTTATATTTATAAATCACATTTATAAATTCTTTTACTTATATAATTTCACTATTTTACTTCACTTATATAAGATTCATTCCAAATTTATTTATCTTATTTAGATTTATAACAATATAATCTCTTTAAATTTTGGAAAACAATTGTCAAAATCAACGGGATTCAAATTCTCATATTCTTAGTTTAAATCCATTTTTATTTATAACTCATATTTATAAATATACTCATGTAGTTGCATTTCTTATATTATAAGATTATTCCAAAATTGTAAATCATATTAATTATAATTCCATACTTTATAATTCATTTGCTTATATAATTTATTCTTTTGCAACTGTTATTTTTATTTAGATTATTCAAACAACTTTTATTAACTTATATATATTGACATTTCCAAACAACTAAACAATCAATTTATATACACTATAATAATTTTTGAAAAATGGTTTCTTTATATATAAAATATAATCGAGGTAAAATTATTTCATTTACCCAATTTAAAATCAATACTATGTCGACTTGCCTCATTTAAGTGTTTAGAAATCCCTATCGATAACGTGGCGTCGCACATACCGACCAGAATTCATAAGCCACTCAATGAATACATCAACATAATATAAAACATTTTATAATCACTAACAAATACGTGTTCATATCTATAATACACTGAAACTCAATCTAGGGTGCTACTGACCCTATCTATAGTGAGTACACATCAAAGCCTAGGAATATACTAAACCTAAGCTCTGATACCACATGTGACGACCCGCAAATCCGTACCCTTTGAATCGACAATAAACCACGCATGTCCGACCCAAAAAGCACAGACTGATGGAAAGTCATGAGAAACAAAATAAGAGAGAAGAAGAGAAGAGAAGAAAGAGAGAAGAGAGAACCAAATAGAGTAATATAGTCACATCACAGTGGAAAACATATAATATCATATCAATAATCTTTACCAAACAGAAACTGTATATACATACATCAATCAGTGTTCAACATTCAATCACCAATCATTGACCTAGACAGTTATAATAACCTATCCTTACAATTGCTGATAATATAGATAACAAAGTAGCGGAAAATAAACAAATACGTGTATACGACATGAAAGATCTCCAGCTCTCCTATTGAAACTCCAAAAGCCCCAAATCTGAACCTATAAATATACTTGGTCTGATCCGAGCATTGAAAGGGAAGAACGCCCAGATCAGTTTAGTAAACCAACATGAGAAAACACACTCAACTGAATTTATTTTAATTTTATCAAGCGTTCTTTTATCAAAAGAAAGGTATCTCGTAAGACACGCCCATAGATAAACACAGACATGTTTTTATTTTACGATAACCAAAACATTTCATATCAAATTTTCTTATATTATAATAGTGTCTATTGCACAAATAATATTAATCATAGCTGAAATTTTTAAATTGATTAAATTCCAGCATAGCCAAAATGGGTAATACAAACAAAATGGCAGGCATGTAGCGGAGTTTGGATTTCCATACAAATGACCAGGTGAAGAGACTACCTTCCGACAGTACATCTCTAGAGGAATGTACCGAGAAACCATCACGAAGTTCCTCTACCAACACAAGACCGGCCTACCTCTATAACTAGGTAGTACCGAATATGTCATCCCTCGGTCGTTACTGACCTTTCCAAGGGCCCTCTAGCATATAAACCACATTAATTTACATCCCGAACGTCATAGCGGGAAGAAATATATCTAGAAGGGGATGATCATATCCTAATTGAGAATGACCCACTTAGCCTTGCTGCATCTAACCTTATTTCGGTCATTTCCGGTTGATGAGGCCTGAGGTAACGATTACCTTTCACATATCACATCACATCAACTTTGAATGCCACATTGCCATTTCCGTTGACTACTAATTGCCTTCCACAAAAATACAACCCTTGAGCTCGTACGTCTCAAGGAGGGTGTTAAGCTAAGAGAAGTTGCCTTCTCCGCAACCGTAGATGTACGTTTGTAAAAACCAATGTACGTAATCTTAGAAATGCAATGTCAGACACTTGTACATACAAGTTGTCCAGGAACAGGACAAACCGAAGGTACTTTCCTACCACATCCTGTCGGGAAATCCCTAGGATAAGTAGTGAATAGTCCTTGCATTGGATATTTCATAACGAAGAGACTTTTGCTACCAGATGTATATTAGGATTTTAACCCCAAACGATCAACAAGCATTCCTTCACTATGAAAATCCTAAATATCAATATCTTCAACCAACCTGCACAATCGTCGTATAAATGTTGGTCCGAAGTGGTTTTCAGATAAATCTGATCCCGGTCGTGCACCAACAACGCAAAAGCGTTTCTCAATCTCACACAGAAACTAAGTCTCATAGACTTATCACGTCTCCAACTTTCAACTTGCTATCCTTCGGCCAAGAAGGAAGCTCGATAGATTGGAGTAATCACTCTGCAATACATGAATCAACATTCTCAACACAAACGATAATCAAGCCTACATAGTCAGTTACGTACTAAGTGTACGACTAATTAGTTTCTACATCAAGTTGAGAAACTAAAATGGCCAAAAATATAAATTTAGAACTAAATCAGTCACTAAGCCTAATTTATTAAATCATTCATTAATTAAATCACTTTTCCCAAATTTAATGCTTCAAATTATCTTTAAAAAGATATAGTTCCAAAGCCATTTCGATATTTCACTATTTGGAAAACATTTCCATATACTTATTTTAATACTAAGTGAATGCACAATTTACTTTAATTTCAAACCATTCAAACTTCATTTTAAAATATCACTTCTCAAAACATTCATTAAATTTAAAGGATTATTCACTGTCCAAAATCGTGAATATGATTCTCTTACCAAATTCATTATTTCTACACATTTATTAAAGGATTATCCACTGTCCAAAATCGTGAATAAAATCCCTTTTAAAAAAATCCATATCTAGCTTATCAAATTAAATTGATTTCACATTTATAAAACAATGTTTATAAATTCCATTTATATTTTATAAACCTCCATATACAAAATTCCTTTACTAACAAATTCCATTTATACCTCATTTATATTTCAAAATCCAATTATAAGTTAATTTACTTATAAATCTTTTATTTATAAATTCATTCTTTTTATAACTTCATAAATTTATAAATCTCATTTACTTATAAGATTCGATTATAACTTCATTTTAAACATTTACAAAGCTCGTTTATAATCCCATTTCTTTTTATTTATAAAATATCAATTTTATAAATCTTATACATGAACCATTTATAATAAATTCAAAATTCTCAATTTAAATTATTTTACAAAATAGTTAACTTCGTATTTCAAAAATCATATTTAGGTATATTTCACAAAATCATAATTTTTATAGCATAAAATTATAACTGTTTATTTATTTATAATAAATTCATTTCCTTAACAATTCAAAAATTAATAAAACATATATTTTCAAAGTCACTTTGAAATCCCTTTCAATTTGAAATCATCATTTTAATATTTTTAAAATTCCAAAATATGGCCCAATGCTACAAAAGCGCTAAATAAGGGGATTCACATCAATCATATCCATCATGGCATCCAAACATCATATATCACATGATAACAGCATATATAACAATATCTGTAAATAAAAATCAACACTGGTGAGGAATCCAGTTGGATCCCTCCAACCTGTCACCTATAACAAATATACATATGAGAAAATATGTACAATGTCCGCTTCGAGGCAGACGCACGTACAAAAGGCCATCCGCTCATACACGGGAACGTATAGGATCTCATTCGCTAAAATATGCGGGAATATATCCAAACCAATCAATATATATAATATATCATATATCACCCAAACAATCATCAATCATCATAAATAAATTTATTCTCACTTATACAGAAATATAAGCGGGTCAGAAAGAGTGAGTTGTACTCACTTTGGTTCCAATAGTCGCTGTAGCGTTGTTTAATTTTACCCAAAATTTCTAGCAGCTCCAAATCAATCCATGCTAGCTCCATCGAGTAGTGTTCGCGAATACGAACCCAACACAACTTGTTTCGTCCGATTTCGACCTCGTATGTAAAAGATATACAATTTTAAAGATTACACGATTTATATATAATTAATTTACAACTTTTATTTTCATTTTTAAACCTTGATTCAATCCTGGCCATTCATTTTGAATAGTAGATTGCGACCGCTCACCTTCTTCTTCTTCCCAGGTTTATACGCGTGCAAAAAACCCAATACACGATCGTTTCCATCGTTGCCGCTCGACCCAGGCTCCTCCATGCCAAGATCAGACACCTTCAAAACGTGCGCCCCATGCCTTGCACCACCGCCCCCAACGATGACGAACTCGACCCCATCTATCACACGAAAAACACCCTTCAAACGCGGCATGAACGCGAGCAAAATCAAGGCAATCTACCACTCTAAAATCGATCATGACCATTGGATAGAGAGATCTCGACGCTCTCTACATTTTTCGTTTAGGAAGTTTTTCGAATTGGTTGATGGATCGAGAGAAAATAGAGGAAGAAGATTCAAAATTTCTGGCCATTCATTGAAAATGGCGGCTAGGTTTTTAAAACCCTAGAATTGTTGCAAATGGAAGAAAGTTTGGCCTTTTATAGAAAATTTCAAAACACTATTCACCCTAAAATATTTCGAACTCCAATTTCTACACGTTAATTAAATCGATAAATTTCCAATTTCTATTTATTAACTGCTAATTCAATTTTAAAAGTTCTCTAACATAATTCTAATTCAAATAGAAATTAATTCAACTTTATAAATAATTTTCATTCACATTAAATTCAAAATCAAATTATTTCTACAATTTCAAATATTAAATTAACAATTTAATTATCCAAATAAATTATTATATTTGTAATATAAGTCATTTAGCTTATAAAATTAACTTGTGAATATTTAAAATAAATTAAATATTTCAATTCCGAATGACTGAAATTATGGGTCGTTGCAGTTTCGACCCTGACGAAAGCATAGCTTTCGACACCCTACCTTCCACTACTTACCAATTTACTTCGTACCAATCCTATTGATACCTTGTGCCTTGGTTCGACTATGTGGCTTTCGATAGAGACGGTTTCGACTGATATTGTGCGGAGGTAAAGGAATCGAAAGGTGCCTCCGAAATAGGCGGAACCACCTTTTTCTGAAACGCTAATTTATAGCTAAACATGGCAATTGCTTTATAACTAACCTGCCAGTTGTAACTCCTTGATTGGCTACTTTAAAACTTTTTAAATATTTTACAATTAAAAACTGCCGCATTAAGTAGATCTAAATCAAAGCATTATACGTTAAACCCTTCCATATGACAAAACCAATATTTGTAGAAAAGTCCCTCTTTTAAAATAATTTATTTTCCTTAATAAATCATCTGGGTAAAATCCCCAAAAATCACAGTAAATCTCTTTCGTCCTATAATTCAACATAGCAAAATTTCGGACCCAATTTCTTCCTGAAATACTCAAAATAAATTTTTAAACCCAATTATATCATATTTTCCTTTAGAAATTCATAATAAATTTTCTATAGCTTGGAAAATTCTGAAAATCAAAAGCCATCTCCAAAATCATGTATTATTTATCATAAAAAATTTCCATGGCATTCGAGAATCATAAACCCTTGGTTTTCACTTAAAACTGAGCAAATTCATATGTTTATGAATTAAAATAATTCGATCATAACATATTCAAGCATATCATCATCCATATCATTATAAAAACAAATTTAAACATAAATCTGAAAACACATTATCATGGAATCAAATAGAGATGGTATAAAATCATTATTCACCTTAGATTTTGATAAGGAATTTAAGATTTGTTGTTGCTTAATCCTTCCTAGCTTTGATCCTTAGTTTAAGATTGTAATCTTCCTCTTTTCCTTTTTGTTAATGGCCGAATCTTAGGGTTTTTGCATTTGTTTTTTATTTGAGAAAAATTAACGTGAATGGACAATAGTGAGAAATGTATAGACATGTAAAATAAAGAGGCTATTTTACTAATATGCCCATGTGTGAACTAATTATCCTTTAAACCAATTAAAGTCCATTTATTTAGTTATTAAGCACGATCCTTTACATAATTTATTCAAATCTCAATCCCCTTATGATCATTATTCTATTTCATTTATCTAATTAAATTTTTCTGAATAACGTTATAAAAAATTAGGAATGTTATAAAAACATTTTCCGAAAATTCGACTTTTGGCATCGAAAAGTCATCGAAAATGTTGTGCACATTTTGTATCAGTCATATACACATGCACACACATGCACATATGTCATGTGATAAGATAATTAATTTGTTAAAGTTAATAATCAAGCTTAGTTTAAATAGAAAACTTGATTTGACATTAAATGCATAAAAAATACATTAAATAACCTTAGGAAATTAATTAAATACCCTAACCATAACCTAAACAAGTACCTAAAGCATGGTGTAGGTGGACCTAGGGGGGGGGGTTAACTTGTGTATAGGAGTGGTGGAGAGGCATTGCTTCCATGTTGCATGATAACATTTATATTAATTAAGTGTTTAAGTAAATTAAATTAATACTTCACTTTTTTGCCTATAAATACCACCACACATACTTTTTTATCACTTTGCATCTTTATTTCCAAAGTTTATTACCATAACTTCATGTTCATGAAATGATCCATCACTTTCATACACTTAAATTCCTAAAAAAAGTTTGAAAAGCTAGCCTTCCTTCATTTCTAAGTCATTTCTAAGCTCACTACATCCACTCCTCTTCAAACAAACACCCCTCCACATCAAAAAATCCAAGGTCGAGCGCATACCTAGCCTAGGCCGAGCCACCTTGCACCCCCTAAGCCAACACAAGTTCATAAATTCAAGTCAAGTGCATAGGAAAGCTTAGTTCTAGTGTTGTTCAAAGAGTTAGTGCAATTTCAATTCAAGTAGTTAGCGTTTTGGTAAGTGAAGCTTCCACCTTTGAACCATAAAGTTTAAACTATATTCATGCTCATATTTTTAGCTGTTGAACGCTTATTGTATAGTTGTAATAATGGTTTGGTTGTTGGATTGGTTTGGTTCTTTGAAAATTAATCGCTTCGGAAAGTTAGTAAGCGAATCTTAAGTTATATGAAAATCTAGTAGTTAACTAATTCTGTTGTAAATAAATGCTTGATATGTGTTGTATATTCATTCATAGTTATTTACTAATACTATGCTAACTTATAACTCGAAACCAAATTTTTTAGTTATCAAAGTATTTTTCCAAAATTCTCAAAAAATTTCTAACGCCTTAAATTTACGGAAAATTTCACCAGCGTCTCCTTTGTGCGGTTCAATTGTAGTAAATCATAATATATATATATATATATATATATATCACAAATATACATCTCATCTTCAAGGATGAGGCATCCCGTAGGGAAAAAAAGCATAAAAGTATGATATGTAATTCGAGATATGTACCTTTTATTATATTCGCGAGCATATACAACGAATATAATGCGGAAGCGAGCTCCAAATGCGAAACATACGCCATCCACACCTACTAATCACTCAACGACAAATGAGAACATGTATATAGAAAGTTGTATTAATATATAACATATACCAATATAATAATTATATGAAAATATAGCAAATGCAATAAGAGAAACCATCAAACAATTAATATTCATCCAATTAATTCATAATCATATCAATTTACATTTTCTAACATCAACATTTAATTTAATGTCAACATTTAATCATAGTCAGAACTGTTACATTGATTAAATTCTAGCATAATAGGTATACATCTAAGTCCAAAGACACTTATTGGAGAGTGGATTCCATACAATTACAGGTAAGGGACTACCTTCCGTACAGTACATCTCTAGAGGAATGTACCAAGGATCCACAGACGATCCTCTACATCTGGCAAGACCCGCCTACCCCTTTTCGGTGATCAACATAATGATCCTAGATAGTAACGAATATGACATCACTCCAGTCGTTTCTGACCTATCCATGGCCACAACATACGCAATAAACCCGATATATAAAGGGTAATCTAGAAAGGTGATGACCATAACCTAATGGGTGCTACCTACATAGTCTTACGGTATACCCTGTTTCTGCCAATTCTGGGTGTGAGGCCTGAGGTAACGTATTACCTTTTACAAAATAAATCCCACTTTGAATGCCATATTGCTATGTCTAATAACACACTATTGATTGCCACAAAAGTACAATCTCCGAGTTCTTACGCCCGAGGGAAGGATGTTAAGTGTAAGAGGGGTTACCTCCTACACCATCAAACAGATGCACATTTGTAAAATTCAATGTACATGGTCTTAGAAATGCAATGTCAAACACTCTTCAATACAAGTTATCCAGGAACATGACAAATCGAAGGCATTCCTCCTACTACATCCAGTTTGGGAATTACCCATAGGATTGGTAGCGAGCAGTCTTTGCATCGAAGATTTCAAAATAAAGAACCACTGCCACCATATATATGATATGGGAATTACCAAAGTGGTTAGTGGCAAGCAGCCTCACATTATGAAGATCTCTGTTTTAAAAATCATTATCTTCAACATGTCTTCACTTTCGAACGCGTATACTGTTTCAACATGTCTTCACATTTGCATCAAGTATGTGGGTGATTATTATTCCATTAATCAATATCTTTTATCTAAGTAAAATATCATCTTAGAGATATATGTCTTTAAACCATTTTCTTTTTCAACATATACGGGATTATTAAACCTCATTTATCAAATCCTTTAGTTAATTAAAACCCCTTTTTATCTTTGGAAATACCAAATCATTTCTCTTTAATTACATATGAAAACATTTCCATCTTATATTGTTTGTATAATTTCAATCTCATTGGAGATTACTTATTTCCTAAACATATCTTTTAATGGGTTAAAAACAATGTTATTTAAAACATCGTTAATTGTAAACCCAACTCACTTTGTATTAAGTAAAAAGGATTCACAGATTTTAGATTAATCATACTCAGTACTAATTTCTGTATTCAACCTGTATTATTCGTCGAATAACGGTGAAATCACTTTTTAAATTTATATGGATAATACGAGTTCCATCCTCGGAACTTAGTACAAATTTTAACTAGAATGTTTTCTTTAACAACCAAAATCCTATCTAAAATCTTTTTTAACTTTTGGAAAACTCCAAATCTCTTTTATTTTATCTTAAGAAAATGCGGTCCGAGTAAATCAAATTAGATATCCCATTAGTCGGGCCAGTTCGGATAGCTAGGGAGAGCAGGAATTTTTTTTCCAAACCCAAGCCTAAAGACTATCTCTCTATCACCCATAACGTGGTCAAGTTATTTCATTAACTCTAAGCTCTTTAAAATACTTGATCTATTGTTTGAAAAACATTTATAAATAATTTGGGAAGAAAACCCAAGTTTAAATCTTATTTCAGAAATTTCCAAATTCCTTTGTTAAATTACCGGTGAAGTGCTTTTAAGGGCTTCGTATCACAAATCCCATTTAAACCTTTTATATGTCCAAATTTTCCATTTAAAACTCATTAAAAATATTTTAACGTATTTTTAGAATTTATCTCATATTTTTAAAGATTTAAAAATATCTATTTTTAAGAGTTGAAATCCATATTTTACGAACCGCCAAAATGAAATGATTTTGAAAACTTGATTTGGACATATCTCAAATTTTACAAAATAAAATCTTGATTTTCCCTTCATTTGTAAACTATAGTTATAAGAGTTCGAAAAATTCTTATTTTGAATAATGCCAAACTATAATCCACTCTACACATTGGTTAAACTTTTATGGCGCAAAATCGCGAACTTCCGTTACGCGACGTGCCTATTTTGACTCAAATTTCATATCCTTTAAAAACTTTTCGAAGTGAGTTTTAATGTTTATCAAACATTTATAAACCATTTTAAAACATTTTTATTCACGTTTAAAGAGGTTTAACTATGCCATAACACTTTTATAATTCATAAGAGAAAGTGATTCCTTTGTGTAAATTCGACATATATTTACCGTGAATTATTTCCATAACCAAGCAAACATATTATTGCATCCAAAACATGATGATCAAACATAGAAAACAAGCATGGCAAAACATCATCATGTAGTTTAATAAAATAAATTAGTGGAGTAATTCTCACATTTATTTTAACCCATTTACTTTCTACCAACATTAAATTATAACAACACTTCTCTAACATCCTCTACTCCATCAAAGCATCACCACAACCTTTCTTCACCTCCCTAAAGCACACGGCCATGCCTCCTCCTACTTCTTTGCACATGTCCACCATCTCCACCTCTCTCCTAGCTCAAGTCCTCCACCACCATCCCCACCTTGCTTACGGTCTAAGGCCTAATTGACATGAAGAGGAGAGAAAGAAGTGAAGAAGAAGTGGATATGTTGTAGGAAATGAAGTGAGTGTGTGTATTTATAGTGTTAGGAAATGTGGTAAATGGCCAAGAATACCCTCCCTCATCATGACACATTTCACCTCACCCATGTGCCCCTCCATATGCACCTCCACGTGCACTTCCATGTGCACTTGTCTTCTCTTGAGTGATGGTGAGTTTTGTTTTTATTTGCTTAGGAAAATATCTTGATTTTTATTTATTTACCTTAAGTAAATTTGTAAATGTGAATGGTAATTATATATTTAAATGTATGTGTATACATGTGCATGTACATAGGTGTCTATATGTTACTTTTGGTAAACCAAGTTGCAACGTTTATATATAACTTCTTTCATCAAACGTTGTGAATCCGGGATCCGAATTCCGGTCATATTATTAGTTTTTTATCAAACTATTTATTTATGTAAACAAAACTTGAAATATGTTTCTTATTATCTTAGAATAATAAAAACATGTTCATTGAATTATAAAACCATATAAATCAATATTTAAACAAGTGTTGCAAAATTCCGTCGTTGAACTGCCAAAAGCACGACGGATTTTGTATATCTTTATAAAATAAATTTATATATTTATAAACTATTATAAATCAATTATTATTATTATATGATATTTAAAATGGATTATTCATCATTTTAAAATAATTATTTGAATATTTAAAATTCCAGAAAATATATAAAAGTGACGACATTCATGATGAAGTCATAAAGGCATTTTATTTCCAAAAATAAAATAAATAATTTTATTACATATTATTGCTTAAATGGAGAAATAATTGTATGTAAAAAAAATCGTGTGTGACTTTTGATGGTTAAAAAGCTGTTTATCAATAAAACGATTTTCGGTCATATTATCGATATTTTTCCAAAGAATATATTTTTGTAAACATTTTCCATAACAAAACCACCATTATTATTTATTACATAAAACATGATTATTTATTTTTAATAAACCTATATTTGAATATTTAAAATTAATTAAATATTCCAAATCAAAGTTATAAAATTACAGGTCATTACATTCTTCCCCCTTAAAAGAATTTCATCCCCGAAATTCTAAGGACAGAAAAGCATAATAAAACCAAAAAATTAAGTGTACCTAAAAATAAACATCACACATAACCCTGAAATTTTACCAAACCCAATTCCAAAAGAGTTTGCCCAATAAATTATTTTATAAGTTTAAACCTGTATGATGTATACAGATTATCTGTACGCAATATATGATCTGATCTCCTATTGGAATCCACAACTTTACTTCGAACTATATTGATCCGTTGATCCTCTAGTGCGGACTCTGATTAGGCTTCTTGACAAGAAACCTTTTTTCCCTTAAATAGCTCTCAACTATGATAGAAAACATAAGTACCCAACCACAAACTCTCATCAATATTCATCGTCAAGAGTCGAGTGATAAATGCTTATTCGGACTGGTGTAAATACCTCAAAGTTCTATACATGAATCTTAGATCCAAATCGTACGATGAAATGATCTTCTTACCTCATACGTACTTATTAACCTTCCCAAAAATTTTATGAAAACATTTCACAAAACTTTAATTTAAACTATTTTATAAAGATGCTTCTTTATATATAATTACTTCTAAAAAAATTCACCAAAAATTTCTATCATCTTTCCAAAGAAACATTTCAATTTTAACACTTAGAAAATAACTCTATATACTTAAATTCGTAAAAATCTTTAAGGAAAGCTTCATATTTTCCAAAACATACTTTATTGGATCAAAAGGAATGTTTACCCAAAAATAGTAGTATATGGATTTGATTAATTATACTTTATATTAATTCTCGATGTCGAACTTAAACTATTTATTAGTTAACAACGAAGAAGATCAAGTTGGGGTATCATTACCTCACAGACCTTGAATAGACGTCATTCTTAACTTAAAAATAGATATAAGTTACCTACCTCGAATCTTAACATCAAATATAGGATATGTATAAATCCCGTATACTATATAAAATATCTTCTTTCGGAAATCACTTACTATAACAACAGTGTTATAGTCTATATCTTCCTCACTTTCCTAAAAACATTTATTCACGACGATGATGTTGAATCCATGTCTTCTTCCACTTAAGCCCTTTTTCAAAATTATTTATGAAAACATTTCATAAAATCCAATCCAAACGTTTTAAACCTTTTTGTATATCCCAAATATTTTTAACCCTCATTTAGAAGATATCTTTAAAAGCTATTCTTCTTATTTAAATACTCTTTTTTAAAAGTTTCACAAAAACACAGCTTTTAATAAAACTGGCTTTACTAAAATCTTATACCAAGTTTAACTTATCAAAATCTCATTTACCAAAACAATTATTTGTTAAAACACTCATTTTTAAAAATAACCTTTATTTTGAATCAACTTTCCTAAGAATTCAAATACCAATTTTATTATTTTGAAATATCACTATATAACTTTTATTCTTAAAATTATAATAAACTCCTTATATTATAATATACTCCCTTTAACCAATATTAAATGCAAACACCTTGATAAAATTTAACAATCACTAATTAATCTATCAATTAATGATTCACATTATCTTTCTAACTTTAGAAAATTATATAGATCGAGTAATTCAAAGAAGATACCAAGGAACTAGGTACTACCAATAGCATCGCATATTCCCTTAACAATAAGGGGAATACTTAAGAAAAGTGTTTACCATCCGAATACATCTCTTGTCCATTTTTAGTTACTTTTGAGCCACTCGAACTAGTTAATCATAAGATTTTTTTTTCAAAAATACAGAGATTTAAATTCTCAAAAATCTCTTTATAAAACATGTTTTATAAATCCAATTTATATAATCACTTATTTTTATAAAACATCCATAAAATCATTTATCTTGAATAAATTTCTTTAACCTTAAACTACTATTATTTATCAAACACCACATAGTCAAATTGTGCAACTAAATTCACGAAGCATTTGTGTTTAAACTTTTAAATCAAACAACAAATCAATTAATGATAATAACTTATATTATCATTCCCTTAACAACAAATACTACATAAATAACTATATCATTCGAAAAATATTCCTTTGTATTCAAAATATAATCCTAGGTAAAATTATTTCATTTACCAATTTTTCAAAATAAAATCCATTTTTATATAACATTAACAAATACGTGCTCATATATAATACTCTCAACTCATTCTAGGGTGTCAGTTACCCTATCTCTAATGAGTTACTTATCCTAGGGTATTACTAACCCTATCTCTGATGAGACTTTACCCCTACCAGGCTCAGGTGTTCGTTCAACCTAAGCTCTAATACCAACTGTGACGATCCATCTTTTCGACCCTCAGAAATCGATAATAATACATCCACGTTACTCACGTGCTGAATATCCAAGTGGTGGAAAGACAGATTGATTAAGGGTAAAAATAAAAATAAATACAGAACATAATCTAACACAAATGGGCTAACATATATTATTTTAATATATAATCTTTACAGTAGAAATTTTAAATACATACATCAGAGTCTATCCTACTCTCAGCCTGGATAGTTATAAATCTCTATCCCTACTAATGCTAAAAACAAACTGTAAACAAATGCAGTGGAAATGGAAATTAATAACCATCTACAAAGGAAACTCTGGCTCATGCTCTAAGCTCCTCCAAAATGTTCCAAGCTAGACATGAACTACTTAGCTGCCCGAAAAAATAGGGCACCCAGAGTTTAAGGGGAAGAAAATAAACTCCAGGTCAGTCATAGGACTGGTGTGAGAAAACTCAAAACACAGATATTTTAAAAACAAAAGGGTATCTCATAAGACCACGTCCACATAAACACGGATAGGTTTTTACCTTATGATAACAAAAACATTGTTACGTAAAATCAAATGATATTATAATAGTGTCTAGGTACAAATACATATTAATCATAGCCGAAATTGTTACATAGATTAAATTCCAGCATAATAGGTATACAACTAAGTCTGAGGGCACTTATTGGAAAATGGATTCCATACAATGATAGGTAAGGGACTACCTTCCGGTACGTTTCTAGAGGAATGTACTAAGGATCCACAGATGATCCTCTGCATTTGGCAAGACCAGCCTACCCTTTTCCGATGATTAACACAATGATCATAAATAGTACCAAATATGGCATCACCCCGGTTGTTCCCGACCTATCCATGGCCACAACATACACAACAAACCTGATTATAGAGGGTAGTCTAGAAAGGTGATGACCATACCCTAATGGGTGCGACCTACATAGCCTTACAACATACCCTATTTCAGCTATTTCTTGGTGTGAGGCCTAAGGTAACGTATTACCATCTACAAAACAAATCCTACTTTGAATTCCATATTGCCATTTCTAATAACACACTATTGATTTCTACAAAAGTACAACCCCCGAGTTCATATGGCACAGGGAAGGACGTTAAGTGTAAGCGGGGTTACCCCCTACACTACTAAAAAGATGTATGTTTGTAAAAATCAATGTACTTGGTCTTAGAAATGCAATGTCAGACACTCATCCATACAGGTTGTCTAAGAACAGGACAAGCCGAAGGCACTCCTCCAACTACATCCTGTTTGGGAATCACCCCTAGGATTAGGAGCGAGCGGCCCTTGCATCAAAGATTTCAAAATAAAGATACCACTTCACCATATATATGATATGGGAATTAACCCAGAGGTTAGTGGCAAGTAGCACTACATTATGAAGATCTCCGTCTTCAAAATCATTATTTTCAACATGTCTTCACTTTCGAACGCGTATATTGGTTTGAACTGGTTTTTGGATAGGAATCATCCATCCGATCCCGGTTTCTCCGAACCAATTAACGATAAAGGATGTCAAGTATGTGGGTGATTATCATTCAATTAATCAATATCTTTTATCTAAGTAAAATATCATCTTAGAGATATATGTCTTTAAACCATTTTCCTTTTTAGCATATACGGGATTATCAAACCTCTTTTATCAAATCCTTTGGTTAATTAAAACCCCTTTTTATCTTTGAAAATACAAAATCATTTCTCTTTAATTACATATGAAAACATTTCCATCTTCTATTATTGGTATAATTTCAATCTCAATGGAGATTGCTTATTTCCAAAGCATATCTTTTAATGGGTTAAAAACAATGTTATTTAAGACATCTTTTACTGTAAATCCAAATCACTTAGTATTGAGTAAAAAGGATTCATAGATTTTAGATTAATCATACTAATTACTAATTCCCTTATTTGACTTGTACTATTCATCGAATAACGATGAAATCGCCTTTTAAATTCATACGGATCGTACGACCCTCCTCGGAATTTAATACAGAGTTTAACTAGAATGTTTTCTTTAACAATGAAAATCCTATCTTAAATCTTGTTTAACTTTTGAAAACTCCAAATCTCTTTTCTTTTATCTTAAGAAAATGTGGTACAAGTAAATCAAATTAGCTATCTCCACCGTAGGACTAGTCTGGATAACAAGGGAGATCAGAAAACTGGTTTTACAAACCCAAGCCTAGAGACTATCTTTCTGTCACTCATAAGGCGCTCAAGTTATTTAATCAACTATAAACCTTTTAAAATACTTAATCTATTATTTGAAAAACATTTATAAAGGATTTGGGAAGAAAATCCAAGTTTAAATCTTATTTCAGAAACTTTCAAATTCCTTTGTTAAATTGCCAACGAATAGTGCTTTTAAGGGCTTTGTATCACAAATCCCATTTTAACCTTTTATATGTCCAATTTTTCCATTTAAAATCATTTAAAATATTTTAACATATTTTTATAATTTATCTCATATTTTAAAAGATTTAAAAATATCTATTTTTAAGAGTTGAAATCCATATTTTACGCTGCCAAAACGCAATGATTTTAAAAAATTAATTTGGACATATCTCAAATTTTACAAAATTAAACCTTGATTTTTCACCTTCATTTGGAAACTATAGTTATAAGAGTTTGGAAAATTATTATTTTGAATAATTCCGAGCTATATTCCACTCTACAAATTGGTTTAACTTTTATGGCGCGAAATCGCGAACTGCCGTTATGCGACGCGCCTATTTTGACTCAAATTTCCTATCTTTTCAAAACTTTGCCGAAATGAGTTTAATGTATATAAAACATTTATAAACCATTTTAAACCTTTTTTATTCAAGTTTAGAGAGGTTTAATTATGTCATAACACTTTTATGATTCATAAGAGAAAGTGATTTCTTTATGTAAATTCGATGTGTATTTACCGTGAATTATTTCTATAACCAAGCAAACATATAATCGCATCCAAAACATGATGATCAAACATAGAAAATAAGCATGGCAAAACATATCATATCATCATATAGTTTAATAAAATAAACTAGCAGAGTAATTCTCACATTTATTTAACCCATTTACTTTCTACCAACATTCAATTATAACAACACTTCTCTAACATTCTCTACTCCATCAAAGCATCACCGCAACCTTCCTTCACTTCACTAAAGCACACAACCATGCCTCCTCCTTCTTCTTTGCACATGTCCACCCTCTCCACCTCTCTCCTTGCTCACTTCATCCACCACCATCCCACCTTGCTCACGGCCTAAGCCGCCCTCCTCCTTAATTCCCATGGCCAAAGGCCTAATAGACATGGAGAGGAGAGAAAGAAGTGAAGAATAAGTGGATATGTTGTAGGAAATGAAGCGAGTGTGTGTATTTATAGTGTTAGGAAATGTGGAAAATGACCAAGAATACCCTCCCTCATCATGAAACATTTCACCTTACCTATGTTCCCCTCCATGTGCACTTGTCTTCTCTTGAGTGATGGTGAATTTTGTTTTTATTTGCTCAGGAAAATATCTAGATTTTTATTTATTTACCTTAAGTAAATTTGTAATTGTGAATGGTAATTATATATGTAAATGTATGTGTATACATGTTCATATGCATAGGTGTCAATATGTTACTTTTGGCAAACCAAGTTGCAATGTTTTGATACAACTTTTATTTGTCAAACCGTTGTGAATCCGAGATCTGAATTGGTCATATTTTCAGTTTTGATCATACTATTTATTTATGTAAACTAAACTTGAAAATATATTTCTTAATATCTTAGAATAATAAAAACGTGATTATTTTAATTATAAAATCATATAAATCAATATTTAAACAAGCATTGCAAAATTCCGCCGTTGAACTACCAAAAGCGCGACGGATGTCGTATATCCTTATAAAACAAGTTTATATATTTATAAAACTATTATAAATCAATTATTATCATTATATGATATTTAAAATGGATTATTCATCATTTTAAAACAATTATTTTAATATTTAAACTTAATTTAAAATTCCATAAAATATATATAAGTGATGACATCCTTGATGATGTCATAAAGGCATTTTATTTCCAAAAATAAAATAAATAATTTTATTACATATTCTAGCTTAAATGGAGAAATAAGTGTATGTAAAAAAATCGTGTGTGGCTTTAGATGGTTAAAAACCTGTTTATCGATAAAATGATTTTCGGTCATATTATCGATATTTTTCCAAAGAATATATCTTTGCAAACATTTTTCCAAAACAAAATCACCATTATTGATTATCACTTAAAACATGATTATTTATGTTTAATAAACCTATATTTGAATATTTAAAATTAATTAGATATTCGAAATTAAAGTGATAAAATTACGGGTCGTTATAGTACACGTACGGTACGCCCCATCTACCCGAAGTAGATCATAATCACATATGTATATATAAAATATATAAGTACCACTATCCCCTTTTGGACCAAGATACTATCCCCGCTAGTATCCATAACCCAGCACCTCGTTGGGATCCATCATCAACGCAGTATCACGTCCTCATCGTCATGCATACTACGGAACTCCCGTAGTGCATAATAACGGTGTCATAATAGTTTGCCCGTATTCTATCTTGACTTGGGGTTTTTCTATTTGTTTGCTTTCTATTATGGACTCAACTCTATGGACTATAGAGGACTCAACTCCTCGGACTATAGAGGACTTAGTTTCTCGGACTATGGACTCAGCTTCACGGACTACTATGGACTTAGCTCTATGGACCACCCTATTCATTTTAAAAGACCTCTCTTAAGGGTTATCTAGCCTTGCCTCCTAACAAAAAAACTAGTAAACAACTATGGCGGTTCACGATCTACACTAGTAGGTGGTGTAGCACATTAGGTGTAACCCTCGTCTTTCCCCTGACCGCTCAAGACCGATGACGTTCTTGACCTATGTACAGCTCCTACTCCCTAATATGGTACCAACACATTGACATAGCGCCGATGCTCACCATCCGATTTAAATTGCCTAATGCAATAAATACAATGCCCCTACTAAAAGATTGAAGCAGACCAATTGGGGTATTCCTTCACCTATACACAAGCATATATAATTCCATGGGTCCTGTAGTTGGATATATACCACCTCGGTGTAATGTATACATAACTATTGGTAGGTAGCCCCTTGCGGTGGGCAGACTTCTGTTGTGTAACACTACTGACCTCACATTCCAACCCATTCTAATAACTATGTCATTTTTATCCACTTAAGTTATCTACTAATTTTAATAATCCACAAACATCATAAATGCACACTGTGTGCATATATATATATAATTATTTCGCTTCCACTATTTATTATTAATAACCTTTCTTTACTTCCTTATGCATTTACACCTTCTTTAATTTAAGGTCATTTACCACTTTCATTTAAAAGATCTAAATATCTTTTCTCATTTATGTCCCTTTTCTCTATATTTCATTTTCTATCTCTATTTCCTTTTAACTTTTATTTCCCTCCCTTGTTTAGAGGACTTCCCATACCGTTTTATTTTAAATTATTACTGGCCTACCATTTCATCATTTTTATTTAATTTCTATCTTGCTTGTATTGCATATTTATCAATTCTTCTCTTAGACCATTAATATTATCACATTTATAATTCTTCAATTAATCCTTAGCGATTTATGCATTTTAATGCATTGGAATTACATCTCTCCCGAATGGAAAGGTTAACATTATAAATTTGTATATCTTATACAAAACGAGAATTTGTGTTACGTTTGGAATTATATAGGATTATATTTTTCCATAGTTATTAAAATAGGCAGTACAAAATATGGTAAATATCCCTATTTTATACATCTATTTCCTTTTTGGTGTATTCCTTGTTATTTCAAACGATACACTTTTACTTATAAATCAAACTTAATAATCTATGGAAACCTACAGCGCAACACACTATATTCCAATGAATTAAAATACTACTTAAACCCTCATAATTTATTGTAATAACTTAACTTACATTCTTACTCATAATAGCCATTCAAATCCACAAATCTAGAATTATCACATAATTTCTAAGTTTCAGGGACTATTGCCCAATAGTAAATTCAAAGACTACTTGTAACAAAATTTACGTAAATTTTAACAAGAGTTTAATAAGAAAAGTAAATTTAATTAAAATAAGGACTAAAAAGAAAGTTTTCATAGATGTTTAAATTTGGCTACGGGACTTACACCATTATGTTCGTAGCAATTTTCTTGACGATTTTCATATACAACACTTCAAAATCGGAGTTAGTACGGAGAAGTTATGGGTATTGGAATAATTGAAAACATAATAAATTTGAAAATTAAATACATATACAAAATTTTGCAGTGTAGGGTCGACCGTGGGCTGGTGAGAATTGATTGTCACTAATGAAGGTCGACCGTGGTTGACGCGTTGAACGAACATGAATGATTGCTTGGGGATAAAGACTTTGACGAGCAGACCAGATTTTATAAAAAATTTCCTAAGTTAATCTAATGGCCTAAACTAAACCCTACCCCTATAAACACCTAACTAATGAAACCATAACTCTCATACAAAAGGTTATAGTAACTAAACTCTACCAGAATTTTCTATCAACCCTAAACCCTAAAAATTCTTAAAAATCAAATTAATTCAACCTAGAAGAATAGAAGCAACCAAATCAAGGTAGATCAAGGCAGAGCTATCGATTTGGGGTCGATTCTCAAGCATAAGTGATAGGAAGAGCTTAAACTTGAGGTAAGTGGGAACAAATTTGATAAGTTGATTATTATTGTTAAATTTAAACTATTTTAATAGGTTAGGATGTTAGAAACCCTAAATCTAAATATGCTAAATTTAAATTTAATATGCTAAACCGTAGCTTTGAATCTAAAATCTTAGGATTTGAATTACAGTAAATTGCTATGTAATCACTTGTCTAGACACATATTCTTTCACCAAATTTGCAAACTCTTAATTGAATTGAAATTTGATAGGTAAACAGGTCACTCAGTGAATTAGGATTAATTAAACATTGTAAACAACATGAATCAAGTATATAAACAATCGACGTCAGGAAATTTTATAAACTTAAAATTTACTTTGCGACGGTCTATTGGGGAATACTAGCGATCGATCGGTAGCGATCGACCGGAGGAGATAAGTGGTCGACCGTTCAAAACAAAAACTACACAATTTGAACCTCAACCTAACACCCAAGTTAAAGAATAAAAATAATATAATTTCGTAAAAATTTATATAAATGGAAAATTGATTGTTTGAGCCTATTTTGGTCTAAGTACACATGCTAGAGACTGTAGGGAAGTTAGTTCCCTATCAAAGGACAATAGGTCATCGCAGTTTGGGAAATGGTTAAATACCCAAATAAGAGAGTGGACCAGGGCAATATATTTCACTAACACTAAGGAGTGTTCCGTAATGGACACACAGCACCGATGGAGACACTAGGTGAGTGAGCCCAATGTTAACGAGGGATTCTAAAGGATAGTCGGGCCCGGTGCAGCATGATAAGAGGTTATAGAGTAGAAAGGATCCCGATACATGGGAGTCCTTATACGTACTATTCTAGCATGATGTGGTACAAGTGGAAGCCGGCACATTACAATAAGAGGCATTTTGCCACTACGATCAAGAGGTGAATAGTGGTTGCATACGATGAGTCACACAGTGGATTTGTATTTCGGGATTCTCCCTCTCCAGACGTGGTGATGGTTATCATGGGAGAGTAGTTCCCACATTAGTGTTAAAATAGGGTTTCCACAGTAGCCTACGAGCGATGATTTCTTATTGGGTGGCTCTAGAAGCATTCGTTAGTGTGAGGTTCGATCCTTGTAGAAGTCTACACAAGTTATAGTGCAGATATGTATTAAACAAGAACCCTTAGGTTATGGACTTTAGGAATGCACAAACACTTATACTACATCATGTGTCATTTAGGATAGTTTTGAAGTTAACTACACATGATCATCACCTATTAAACGTATGCTTATTCGCCAGACTTTTATATAACCCACTCCCTCCTTTCCATTTTTCCTTACCACATGATGATATGTTAGCAGTTGATTGGGCATAGTACATGGAGAAAGGAGCTTCACGTTGGAGTCCTTATATTATTCATTGTTCTCTTATAGTCACCTATTGTGTTAAATGTTTGTAAAGCTTATATTGCACTTTGAAAATAGAGTATATGTCAAATAAGTATTTTGGAGACTGTTTTTTTTAGATGTCTATTTTTGTGTACTTATATTTTAATTCCTTTCGCTGTGAGATCTAAAAGTATAGAATATCTTAGAACTTACCCCTATAATTATGCTTTATAAGGTTTTAAAATTCCAACAAATCATATTTTTCGGCACGACATGAGGTCGAAAGTCACACTGAGCTTTGGATTGGTGTGTTGGAAAGTGTGGGTTGTTACATTTGGTATCAAAGCTTAGGTCTAGGATCTCCTAGGACTTAGGCTTATATTGAGCAAAAGTACTTGAAAAAGTTTTTGAAAAAAATAGCTTTCCAAAAATGTTTCCAAAAGGTTTTCAAAAATGGGTTTTGAAAATACACACACACACACACATATAGATAGATGAGATTTTTCAAAAAGATTTGCAAATTTTTTATCTATATATCGACCTTCCTTTGATTCGTGCCTATGTTATCTGTGGAAAAGTTGAAAATAATTTCCAAATACAGATAGTAAGAGTGAGTATAAGTCTTTGAAGAATGACTCAAAGAAGGCAGCTAGGATTCTGAGCGTGAACATCCCTATATGGTTCCGTCGGTATCATAAGTAAGGAGATAAGATGAGCCAAATCTGACTAGGAGAGTGTAATTATGATTTTTTGATATGTGTATTAATATACAACACCCTATACATTTGAGCACATAAGGTAGTTGTTGGCATATCCCTTATATAAGCAAGTAAATTATGGAATTAAGGATGAACGAAGAAGATTAGTACCAAGAGACCCATATAATAAGAATAAGATGCCAACAAAGCAAAAAAGGGAACATGGAAGAGGACTTTACAAACTTAAGGCAAAATTCACCTAGTTGAACTAGAAACCTTATTTTCACATTAGTAATAGTTGTAAGAACTCATATTTACTTAAAGGTATGGCTAGATAATTTCCAAATTAAAGTTGGACACTGTATTAGAAAATAAACTAAAGTAACCATCTTTTAAAGGAAGACAAAACTTTATGCACTTAAAGCATTGTTACGTATAAATGGGCTTAGATAATTAGGTTGTTATTGCCTACTCCAACGTAAGTGATAAACCAGTGAAAATGTTTTTAGAAAAAGTTAGAAACAATAGATATATGATATTTTAAATTGGAAATTTTAGTTTATAATTTTATATAAAATAGCCAGATAAACTTTATGGGATTTGTTTAAAAAGCAAAATTAAAGAATTTAGTGAAAAGTTATTTTTAATAACTGTTTTAAAGCTTTCCTTTTTTTTTGGCACATTATTATACTTACCTCAATGTGCACTTTGCTTTTAACAATAGAACTTTTGAAAAGAAAATTTAAATTTTTTTTGAAAAGTATGTAAGGCCTAACTTTTGAATTTCTTTTTGTAAATAAGAAATGGTTATGTATTCGAAAATGTTTTATAAATGTTTCTCTCATATTCCTAAAATAATAATAATATGAAGTTAATAATACTACATTTTCTTTGAAAAAAATATAATATAAAATACGCTTTTGTGAAAACTCCTTATTTATAAAAGAAAATTATTGAAAAATGTAATTTTATATACATTTTTACTAAGTTAAGTTAATCATTTGTGATAATCTAATTAAAGAAAATGTTATGACCCTATAAAAAGGAAATGGTTGTTAAAATTGAATAAAGGCTTTTATAGTTTCAAAAACTTACAATTGTAGTAATGGTAAAAATCAGAGGTTTTGATTAAAAAAGTTAAAGTGAAAATATTTTGACTTTCACAAAAACTTAAATGAAAAGCAATGAATTGGAGTTAGATAAATAGAATTAAACAGCCCACTAGGCTAAAATTTACTTGGAGTTTGGAAGCATTGGAATGGTTAGGATAGATATAAGTGGTAACATGTGAATTTAGTAACTTTTTCAATCAACGGTTGAATTGGAAGGACAAAGTACTAGGTCGAACTTTCTATAGTAGTGAAAGGTGAACACCACCTTATGTTTCTCCACCCAAATATGGTTTGAATATTTTATGTAAGGAAGATTAAAAATATGATTTGAGTAACCTATTTCAGAATAGGAAAAGAGAAAGTCAAGGTGTCTCAGTTGTATTAAAGAATACTGCAGATGCAAGAAGTTTTTTGGCTTGGAGTGTTAAAAAGGCAAGAGGGGTTTAGTTAAATATGTATTTAGACTCTTAGAGTGTTAAGTAATAAATAAGCATTTCCTTGATTATATTTGACAATCTTAAATGGAACAGTAAGTATCGGCTTGGCACTATGGTAATAAGATATTAGTTCGTACCATATAGATAAGGATAAGATACCTGTAGGCTACGGACAGTCCAAGTATGTGTTGTCCCCCGAAGGCTACGGGCAGACCAGGCAAACAAGAATGGGAAAGTATCTATTTTATACATGTTATTGGATTTATATCATAATGATTGTGTTCCATGAATGCCTAAATGTAAATCTTGGAATTGTAGGGTTGAATGCTGCACATACATGAATATGGAAAATAATGGGTAGTGGTTGTTTCTGAAACTTATTGATTATGTAATAGCACTAGATTGGTAGTCTTAAATCACTTAGGCAAGTAAAAATGTGAAAATTTGTCATCGCGGTAAATTGTTGGATAGTTGATATGGATTAGCAAACACAAATTGTTATAAAATGGAAATGGGATTAAGTAGTATCTTAATTCATTGAAATGAAGTGCGTCATTGTAAATTTCTATAAATTATCCCGTTTTAATAAAAAGTGCATTTTTTGAAATAACAAGGAATATACTCAAACGAAAGGGATGTACAAAATAGGATAGCCACGGTATTTTGTACTGTCCATTTCAATAATAAACAAGAGAGATAATTCCTTGTAATTCCAAACATAACATAAATCCCCTTTTAGATTATTTATGGAAAGCTACGGCATTCACATTCCTTTTGGGAAAAGTGTAGTTCCAATGCATTAAAAATGCAGAAATCCCTAAGTATAAGCCAAAGAATGGTCATCACATCTATTGGATTAAAATGGCAAGATGCCATTCTACATTAAGTAGTCTCTACCATATGATAAGTAAAATATTAGAATGAAGTGATAAGAGGTTGCATTTAATAGAAAGGTTTCATTCATGGAATAACATCAACGAATAGAAGAAGAAATTTTTGGATGTTCAAATTATAAAAGGTATCCTAGATAAAGTTGAAACACACCACACCCCTTAGTATACCTAAAAAGGGCACACTAAAGAATGTGGTGCGTTATAGGTATAGCTAAAGCATCACAAAGACTAAAGATTCACAAGACAAATAAATAAAAATAGCAGGAACATTTAAAATACTTATCATTACTTCATAAAATAAGTCATAAAAACAGAATATGTCTTAAAAACCAAATACACATGTCTCGTGAAAAATACAACCTCAGTCACATCATCAGAGTACATAAACAATAAAAATCATCCCTCTTATAAAGTACCAGTACATCAAAAGCCAAATGAAAAGAAAACTGAAAAGAAGAAGAAGAATACACGAAGAACTCCGGGAATGTATCTCCATGAAATCTGAATATGCTGTCCTCGACTCTGCTGGCCTATGGGGGAAAAAAGGGGAAATAAAGGAGTGGGTCAGACAATAAGTCTGGTGAGTGAAAGTAATTACTAGCATTTCTCAGCAAGATAAATATAATAGACTAAGCAATGGTTCTAGTATGAAAGGAAAATACAGAAAAGATAAAACTGGGATAAAATACGGTTTCTAATTCTGTTTGGCTGTTTAATTGTGATTGTTTGCACTTGTCTTAAACTGCTGTGATTAGGCTGAAACCCTAATCCTATTTTAATTAGGCTAAAATCCTAATTCTACCCGTTGATTGACCTTCTATCTCTGTTGTGCCACTGTGAACCAATCCTGTTGGTCACAACAAAAGACACTTGTTTAGCGCTTAGAACGCAATAACGAATTATTTACCCTAATTAATGCCGCACACTCGGTCATCGCCGGTACACACTATCTATCGCCCCCTATTTTGACCTCTTATTTACCTTAATCAGCATAAGCGTGCCCAGCATCACCTAACTGTTGTGAGACCATCAGTCCTAGTCTAAAAGGGAATGCTGCCCAGCCTCACCTAAGTGTTGTGAGACCATCAGTCCTAGTCTAAAAGGGAATGTTGCTGGTACTGGTCCTAACAAACAAGTTCTAGTTTGCACCCCTTGCCTAAATCCCCAGATTTGAGCTTCTATCTATTGGCCACTTATGTACCCCAATTAGCATAAGCGTGTCCCAGCCTCACCTAACTTTTGTGAGACCATCGGTTCCTGACTGAAAGGGAATGCTGTTGGTACATGCCCTTCTTCTATGTTTGCTTATTAACTTAGTGTAAGTTTTAAAATAAGCATCTTCTGTTATTTCTGCTATATTTTCTTATTAACTTAATCTAAGTTTTAAAATAAGTCTCTTCTATTATTTCTGCTATATTTTCTTATTAACTTAATCTAAGTTTTAAAATAAGCCTTTTCTGTTCTTTCTGCTTAATTATAACCTATGTTATAATTGTTACTCTTCTATTCTATCTTTTTAGTTATAACCACTAGTTATAAACATGCTTCCAAATTCTCAAATTTTCCTATTTTAGTCTATCTCTTTCTATTACCGTTCTTTCTTATTTTACATCTAATTTCTGTAAATTCAGTGTTTATTTCTATTTAATCCATATTAGAGAATTCTCCTCTTTTTAATATTCTCATATTTTATTCGCGTAAAAAGGAATAAAAAAACTAACATTTACAGGCTAAATTCTAACGTAAAACAGATGTAAATAACTATAAATAACTGAATAAAATAGTTGAATAAAAATAGATGAATAAAATAGACTGAAAAGAACTTTAAAAATTAACTGTAAATAACTTATATAAAAATTGTCTCAAAATTGCAGAAAAACTACAACTATTGAAAACCTTATTATTTTAAATTACTTAAAAATCTAAAATAATTACAAAATACTCATCTGTGGTCCTTAGATCTATTCTTTGGCCTTTCTGGATCCACTTCTAGGGCATAGAATATTTTTATTAAAAAGATCACCTCCCAAGAAAATTTTTCTTTTTAGGATGCAGCCTCAGGCAATGAACCCAATTAGGAGAAAATCTAAATGAGAAAAATAGCTAGGTCTAGGGTCTTATTTATAGTGTAGCTTAGGTATTTCAAGCCGTTGGATTTGAAGATTAAATCTGGTGCAACCACATCATAGGCTCGCTAGGAACCGTCGAATGGAAGCACGAACGTACCAGATTTGAAGAAAATTGCAAAACACGTCATACGGCTCGAATCTGGATGCTTCCTCGTCCAAAAACAAGGCGGGTCGACCTAGCTACTATGGGGGTCGACCCCTAGGTCGACCTTACACAAGCCTGGGTCAACCTATAGGTCGACTTGGCTTATGGCAAGGGTCGACCCATGCCTATATTATTATTATTTTGTTTTATTTTTGATTTCTTATTTCTCTCATATCTTCTCCATACTGACTCGGATTTCGACAAGTTATATGCTGAAATTGATCAGAAAATCACCATGGAGACAATGATGCAACTCCCGTAGCTCGATTCTGAAAATTTCACAAACTTATTTTATTATTTAATTAATTAGTTAATTTATTATTATAGCTCAAATTTTGGGTTGTTACAAAAGTAGTATTCAAAATTTTGCAATGGATGATTAATTCAAGGACGTAGGTTTCCTCCAAGAGAAAGATTTGGTTATTTGCACGCATTGAGTATGGGGAAGCGATTTTCATAGAAAAGAAGATAAGATTTTTTTGATAAGATTTGAAGGAAGGGATAAAGAGGATTCTTCTCAATCATCCCTCGGATTGGAAGAAGACTATTTACTTAGGAAAATTCAAGGTAGACTAACTTAGAATAGACAGTAATGTGCACATCAGTCGCGTGCAAATAAAGTACCACTTAGGTGATTATTACCAATGCTAGAGTGATTCTAAGTTATGACTTCAATTAATTTTGGGACTTTTAGTGTTAAGGTTGAATGGGAAAATAGACCAACTTCCACTTTTAAAACTTAGGACGGATCCCTATAGACTCTAAACATGATAACTAGGTACTATGATTTTAAAGGACTGAAGAAACCATTCAGAAGTGAAATGAGATGACTTTAGTTAAATTGAATTAGAAAAGAAGTTTTGCTATTTTCAACAGATACCCTTGGGTAAAGTGGAAAAATATCAAAGAGCCAAATAGAAAGTACCATCGAAGGAGACAATGTCCGCATTTGAATTGTCCCGCTTGGTAGCTAGAAGTTGAGGTGATTAGGTATACTACTGGATGAGTTAAGGCAGAATGTTGTGCATTGAGGATTTCATAGAGCAATAGTTTCGAGTGAGCATATAGATGCTCAAATTATTTGGGTGGTGCACGTTGACACTATTTGAGTTAGTAGCAAGGATTGCAGAGAATTACCGATGCACATACATTCGGATTAAAGGTTTACGCTAGCGGTAAAGGATGAGAAGCGCAGTTGGAAAAATGTGGATAGATTTATTTCATAGAGGGACAAGGACTGCACAAAGTAGGTAGGAAAACAATTACTGATAGGAGACATATGGGGTAGTCCGAGGACCTGACTCCTCTATAGCCCGTGGAGCTGAGTCCATAATTGGAAAGCAAACATATAGAAAATCCCCACGATAGGATAGAATATGGCTAAATTATTGAGGAGCCATCATTAGGTATCTGCGGAAGTTTCTATGCGATGTAGTTATGAAGGTCAAGTTAAAAAGGATAAGTGAGTCCCTTGTTTACCATTCACATACTTGTGTTTTTGGGCATGGGACAATCGACTCTGTAATGAGATAATTAAACTGGTTAGAGTTGAGTAGGGAGACGGCCCAGTTGAGAGTACATCGGAGCTTGAGGTAAAATTCCGAGCTACCCATCCCGAACTATTTTTTGGCACGTTTCCATTTTAGTTAGAAGAAATTACTTTGTATATAGGTTCGAGCTTAGGTAGAGACTATTGGATGGTATGAATGGTTATAAGCATGTCGATATGACATGTTATGGATGATAGATGCTAGTGGATGTATTTGGATGTGTTCTTTGGATTGCTTATTACACACGTTTAGAGCAGTATATCCTTTAGATAGTACACACACATTCACATTATCTCTTCTTTATTTTCTAGCTTGTTTTATATATGATACATATGGATGCTTGATTGTTGTTTATCGTGTATATGGATGTTGCGTATGGATGGAATGGTTGTGCATACATGTAGAATTGAAAGTGTACTTATTTAGGATGTTGTATATATTTTGGATACATGACATGAGCACTTGCATGATGGGAGGTTGGCTGAATCAATAGACTGCCTACTTTTTACATTAGTATAGGTTCATGTGCATTTCACGTTGCATATATATGTACATATTGCATGAGAAATTTTCTAAGGACAATGATTGCCGTGGATGATGGATGAGTAGATGGTTGCAGCTATTGGTTGCTATGTACATAAGTTACATTTTTTCATCCTTTAAGATTTCAGGGACGAAATCCATTTAAAGGGGGAGAATGTAACACCCCGTTTACATAAAATTTAATAAGAGTTTAACAAGAAAAAATAATCAAAACAAGGACTAAAATGAATTTTTTATAAACGTTCGAATTTGGCTACGAGACTTGCACCATTATGTTCGTTGCGATTTTTTAGAGAATTTTCATATATAACACATCGAAATCGGAGTAAGTATGGAGAAGTTATAGGCGTCAGAATAATTGAAAATATAATAAATTTGAAAATTAAATATATACTAAATTTTGCACTGTATGTTCGACCGCCGGCTGATGAGGGTTGACTGTGGTTGTATAAAAATCATGCATTTTTAATTTACAGTGATGTGTTGAACTAACATGATCGATTGCTTGGGGATGAAGATTTTGATCAGTGAACTAGATTTTATAAAAGTATTTCCTAAGCTAATATAATGGCCCAAACTAAACTTTACCCCTATAATACCTAGTTAATGAAACCCTGCCTCTTATACAAAATCAAGGCAGATCAAGGCGGAGCTATCAATTTTGGTGACGATTCTCATGCACAAGCGATAGGAAGAGCTTAGACTTGAGGTGAGTGGGCACAAATTTGATAAGTTGATTATTTTATTTAAATTTAAATTATTTTAATTGGTTAGAATGCTAGAAACCTTAAATTTGAATATGGTAAATTTAAATTTAATATGCTAAATCCCAGATTTAGATCTAAAACCCTCGAATTTGAATTATAATAAATTGGAAATGTAATTACTTGTATAGATACATATTCTTTCACCAAATTTGCAAACCCTAAATTCATGAACCCTAAATTGAATTGAAATTTGATAAGTAAACTGGTCACTTAGTACATTAAGTTAATTAAACATTACAAAATGACATGAATCAAGTATATAAACAATCGACATCAGAAAATTGCAGAAATCTTAATTTTATTTCATGGCTGGTCGACCTGGGAATAATAGCTGTCGATCGGTAGCGGTTGACCGATGGGGATAAACAGTTGACTGTTCAAAATGAAAACTGCACAATTTGAATGTAACGACCCATAAAATTTTAATAATTTTTATTTGTTTTATTAATATATTTAATTGAAAAATTATGAAATTTTAAACTATAAAATTTTGAAATAAAAAAATTTGATATTTGGAATGCGTCTAATTAAACATAGCAACTAGTAAATTTTCATATGATAATATGGAAGTTTATTTTCTTGTGTAATTCTATTTCAATTTATATCAGTTAAATTTGATGGTAATGAAATGTTTTCCAAACCTGAATATTTTACTATAGAAAATTTGTAAATCATCTTCTGAGTGAGACGTCATATTTCGTTTCTTCAAATTTGGACTTCTGTTACTCCGTTTATCTTAAATATGACAAATTTGCAGCATTTTTGGTACCGATTTTCGACTGTTGTCCAGATGATCGTACTACTAATATCTATATATCATTTTGACCATCTCGTCGTGCAGATCTCTATGGTACATTCAATTCTGTGTTTTGAAATCCGGTACACAGCGGAATTCATGAAACAGATTTCTGTATCATCTCCGCAATTTGTGCCTTTTGGTTTCTCTTTGATCATTTAGTTGCCTACCTGTTGAATACAAACAACCAATAGCCATTTGTCCTTTTGTTTTCCTATTCCTTTCGTTCTCTCTTCTTATTTGAGAAATATGTATCGTTTTTTTCGGCAACCTTTTCATTTTTTTGTCAAAACTTTTCACTTTGGTCTCTTCCCAGAAAAAAAAACTCGAAGCTGCCTATGCCTATGCCCGAAGTTTCGCCCAGACAAACTCGAAGCTGTCTCAAGCCGAATGTCATCGGCCACCCCCTCTTTTTCTGTTACATCAACCACCACACTCGGCCTCACTTCACAGCCGACCGCTTTCCTCATCTGCCGATTTGCATGCGGCCACATGAATTGATCTGGTCAGCCTCTTTACTTCTTTTATTCATATATAAAGCCTACAGTATATATATATTCGTGTACAATATTCATTTTATTATAAAAAGCAGTAGTATTTTATGTTATATATATAATCTACTGTGTTACATATTAGCATATATATGTTTTAAATTTAAAGAATATATGTATATATATCATATATTAGTGATTGTTAGTATGCAAGTTTGTATGTGCTTATAACATATATTTGTTTATATGTCTAGTCTACAAATTTTTGTCGCATGCATATAATCGTATTTTTTTAAAACATATTATATGATAGTATAATATAAATTAACACTTGAGTTTGGTTTATATATAAACTATATAAGTTTAAATGTTAGTATATGTATACATTGAAGCTATGTAGTATATTTAGAACGGGTTGATAATAATAAATACAATGTTTTATATATATGTCAGTATAAGTTTATATATATGGGTATTAAAAGTGTATATATATAGTTTATATAAGATATGCAATACGAAAAGTTATATAGTTTGTGTATATTTGGGCTTGTATAAGTTTATATTGATCTGTGAGTTATTTATATATATGATTATGTAAGCTATATAAGTCATTTATAGAATGTTTATATCAGTGAATTTGCTGTGAAATTTGAATATAATTGTTTACAAATTTCCTAGACTTTTAGTTTTAAATTTTTTATGTACAGTTGTTTTATATTGTATAAGTTTATAGTTTATATATTCATTGTTTAGTTGATCTATAGTTATGATCTGTTTCATACTTGAAATTTTAGACAAGAGACAGTATTATATATATTGTTATATAGCAACTGTTCTTGTATTGTTTAAAGTGCATTTATAAATGATGTAAGCTGCTCCAGTATTATATATATTTTCTTAATATAACAACTATATGATATGTATGGTCTGGAAGCTTAATATGTCAATGTTATACTGTATATGTGTTTATAATATTTGATTTTATAAAGTTGGTTTATATATATATAAGGTCTGTTATATGTAACGTTATATGATTTGTTTATATGTATAGCTGGTTATAACATATATATCTACATATACAATGTCTATAATGTTTATAAGGTATGCGTACATATGAGCTATAAAAGTTACAATATATGTATCAAAGTGTATATAAGTTATATAATATGTTATTTGCAGTTGCACATATGTATAAGATTTATATGAATAAGTATACATAGGTTACTATACGCCTTGTATATGTTTAGTTACAACAAGTTCATAAAGAATTTTATCTTTAAAGATATAGCATGTTAGTATTTTTCATTTTATAAGTATATATATATATATGTATTTATTTCAAAATATAATTGTATATATATGTTCGATTTTACATGTGTGTTTAATTTAAAACAACGATTTTGAAATACACACATATATTTAATTTATTGTGTGTTTTAACATTTAAAATATGATTTATATAAATAGTTATATATAGTTGTTCACTTATACCAATTATCTCCATCGATCCAGTTCTGATTTGATTTCGTCTATTTCTAGTTATCAGCTTTGATCGTCGAAATTCGTGTCAATTTAGCTTTGCTTTGGAATTCGTGCTTGGGTCGTAGCTAATCCCACCCTCGTTCATCTCTAGCCTCGAAAGGTGAGCAATCACACACGATTAATGTTCTTATATTTATTAAATTTGGTTTCAATTGAAACAACAATTGAAATATGCTGCTGTTAGTTATTTACATTGATATATATATGACATTATCTGTATCTATTCACCTGTGACATCTGACACCATTATTTGTTATTTATATTGATGATATATGCCTGTTATATAATTATTATATCTGTTATCACTCTGCAAGTTCCTTGTTAGTATAGAATTCACTATGGGTTAAAATGATACATACCCGAACGATCTGTAGAATAGGAGAAAATCATTATGGGTTGAAATGATAAACCCAAGCGATTTTCAATTGAATTGAATTTGGGATTGCGGGTTGAAAAGATATATACCCGTATATATATTTAAATTGCGGATTGAAATGATAAATATCCGTATCACTTGACCATAGGATAGAAAATTATATACAGACACCATTGGTCTATATATATAAATATTTTGAAAAATTATTTCTATGGTTTTGAAAAGAAATATATGGTTTTAATAAATATGGATTTTAAAGATTTATTAAAGTTGATTTAATAAAGTTGATATATAATACGTTTAAGTATTTATTTAATATCTATATTTTTAAATATAGAGTTTATAATGATTCAGGTTGGAAAGATAAATTGAAATTGGTTTGAAATTATATTTATTTAAGAATTATACTTAAATAAGTTGATTTGAAATTTATTGAATTTGAAATTTTAAAGAGACGTTTTATAACTTGAAATTGATTAAAGGTGAGTTAAATGAATATTTCAAACTTATATAAATTTAAATGGGATATTTTGGTTATTTAAATTTGTAAATTGAAGTTGTATTTAGATGTTATTGAAATGATTAAGTAAATATTTCAAAACTAAATAATAGTAAAGTTTAAATTGAAATGTTGAATATTTAAAGCTTTGAAATATATTGAAATTGAAATGGCTTATTTTATGGCTCAAATATGTATTTGAAATCGATATAATTTGAAATGTTTAATTGAATTGAAATTGAAATTGATGATTTGAGATTTGAGTAAATTTGAATTTGGAATTTGAATTGATTTAAATCGATTGGTGAAAGTTGAGGAAACTATTTTATTATATAAAGTAATTTTAAATTATATTTTAAACTATTTACATATTTTACTTTATAAATTATTTTTAATATAAACTATTTTTAATATAAACTATTTTAATATAAACTATTTTAACCTATAACTATTTTATATAAACTATTTTTATTTTATAAACTATTTTATTATACATAGAAATTTTAATATCTAAACTGTTAAAGAAGAAAGTGTTATGGATTCCAAAATGTTATGATTTCAAGCTATGATTTCAAAGTGTTATGAATTTCAAGGTTTTGATTTCTAAATTGTTTTGATTTTAAAAGACTTATGATTTCGAAAGCGATATAACTTTGGAAAGTGATATGATTTTTGGAAGTGAATATTTTTGAAATGGAAATGATATCGTATTGATATGGTTTTGAAATGAAAATGATATTTTGGTTTTGAAGTATAAACTATTTTTAAATGACCACGGTGTTATAATAACGATTGGTTGTTAAAGAGACCGGGATCAGATATGGGCATACTCTCTGTCGATACCGAAAACCACTTTAACAACTGTGTACGCGGTGGAGATTCCAGAATGAAGTAGGATGGTGGCGACGATCCTATATGAGGTATATACGTGGACCCGACTCCCATGAGTTGGCATAAGGTGGCTAAAACAGGAGCGATTCCAGGCCAATGAGGTAGCTCCTCTAATCGAACACACTCCATCGTATGCAATTCTATTACTTTGCGATTGATTTGGTGCGCACCCTTGATTCGGGAGTGTGGCTCGAGGTGGGCCATTGCTGTGGCTCTGCGTTACCACCAGTCCGGATGCGTAATTGGTATATCTACCCTGGCATTGCCTTGTTGTGCCATGTCACCTACCCTAGCATGCTTTACTACGAGTTTGATTTGTGTCGTACCTATGGAGTATCCTCTGGTAGCTCCAGTTTACGGGGTATTATGGTACTGTATAGAATATTGACACTATAAAATGTGTTAAGGGGGATATGGGTAACGCCTTAACACTATTTTTAAATAGTTTACTTTACTATAGACATTATTATAATAGCGTATATTACTACATAGTAGATAGTTTAACAGATCCTTAGAGGATGGTTATCCCAAACATCCTTTAAGTTACTGTATTTCAGTTGATATTTCACTTGAGTTGGATTTATTGATATAAGAATGTTAATCCTGACTCGAGTGTTTTGTGTTTTGCTTTACGCTCGGGTCAGACTGAGTGATACAGTATTCGAGACTCACCTTTGAAGTTGGAGCTTCGCTTGGAGATCCAACTATCTATCCAGCTTTCAGTTATTCAGTTGATTTCAGTGATGTATTCAGATTTTGTATCTGACTATTGTATTGAGACTTCTATGTATTCGAGACTTCTGTTGTATCTTGTTTAACTCTGTTATATATATAGTAGCTTCATGAACTACTATTTTTTGTTTCCGCTGCATTATTGTTATATTACTCTATGTCTGTGATTCTGTGATTATTTATTTACTGTATATGCTAAGTTTTGCCAAATTTAAATTAACAATCTGATATTTTGAGCAATTCAAATCCAACATGTATGGATGCGAATGGTTGAAAATTTCAAGTTGTTACATTGAACCTCGGCCTAAGGCCCAAGTTAAAGAATAATAATTATATAATTTCATAAGAAAATTTATAAATGTATAATTGATTATTTAAGCCTATTTTGGGCTATGTACACATATTAAAGACTGTAGGGAAGTCAGCTCCCTATCAAAGGACAATAGGTCATCGTAGTTTGGGTAACAGTTAAATCTTAAATAAGAGTAAAGAGTGGACTACGATGATGTATTTTGCAGACACTCAGGGGATGTTCCGTAGTGGACATGCAGCACTGGTAAAGACACCAAGTGAGTAAGCCTGGTGCTAACGGGGGATTCTAAAGGACAGTCAGGCCTGGCACAGCATGATAAGAGACTATAAAGTAGAAAGGAGTCTGATACTGATGGGATCCTTGTATGTACGGTTCTAGCACGATGTGGTACAGGTGGACGCCGATGCAGTACGATAAGAGGCATTTTCCACTACCATCGAGAGGTGAACAGTGGGTGCATACGTAAATACCCATGTTATAGCTGAAAAGTTAAACTAAATTAAAAAAGAACCATTGTGGTCACTAAGCCTCTTTCTGAGTTTGTGAAGTCAATCATTTTAAATATGTTTTTAAAATGGTTTAAAGTTAATTATTATATTATTTAAAAGGTTTTTAAAGTAAAATTATTACTTATTTATGATGCTTAAAGTTTATTACCATTTTAAATATGATATTTAAAGAATAATTAAGAAAGTATTTTATCAAAGGTGTTTTGAAGTAATTTAATACTTTTTAAACGATTATTTAAAACCATTATCTTGTTAATGGGGTTTAAAGATAATTAAAGAAGAATGTTTAAATTATAACTTGTTTATGTAAAGGTGTTTTAAATAATTGATTACTTATTAACAGAACTTTGATTAAAGTTTATAAGGGAAGTTTTATAAATGATTTTGGATATTTATAAAGGAGTTTTATAAATGTATTTGGATATTTATGAAAGAGTTTTATAAATTAACTTAAGATTTAAAAAGTGTTTTATAAATGGATTTAGGAATTTAAATAAAAGAAGATTTCATAAAATGGAAGAGATTTATTAACAAGGATTTATAGATGGAGTTTGTAAAGGAAACTGAGATTTGATTTTCTTAAACTGACCTTCTTAATTATGGTGGTATGGAACATTTGTTTCACACTTAACACTGAAGGAATAGTTTTTAGGGTTATCCTTATCTCCGTTTCTTTTTAAATAACTTTGTTTGATCCTTTAATATGATTTGGGATAAGAAATCTTTCACAATATTTTGTGAATATACTTATGCCAGTGAGATAAATATATTAATATTTTGATAATATTTTGGAAAGAGATTAAATATATGAAAGATTTATTTTGAGGTTTGGTGGTTGCTATAGGTAATTAAATCTCAGAATTGTTGCTGTGTGTTCATGATAGTTAAATAACCGACTATCAGATCTTGACCAGTTTTGACTTAGGAAGTAAATAAGAGCTTCTCGTGTTCATACAGTTTGAGTCTGCTGAAACGTCACTAACTTTAAGGGATATGTTAGAGATTCCTTTGGGACTCTAGTATAGTCCGCTTACTTCCAAAAGAACCAAGAATGAGTCAACCAGAAAGTATTGGTTGTTGGTTCGGAGAGACCGGGATCAGATATATTATCAGAAAACCACTTTGAATCAACCTTTTGTGTTCGAGTGGAAGATATCTTGAAGATGTTTGAAGACGGAGTTCTTTGAAGTGCTTTTGGTTTCTTTCAGTCCCAGAACAAACTTGTGTGGATGAATGCTGGCATTGCATTTCTGCCTTGAGGGCAGTGTTAGCATTCCAAGATGGTGTGCTATGAGAAAATGGTAACACTACAAGAATAGCTTGAAATATTGATGACCCTTGACGACGACTTCCGATGGCTCAATTGCGACGGTTTCCGACGACTTTTGATGGGCCGTTGGCGGCCGTTGGAAGCCGTCGGAAATTCACGTTATATAGGTCTCGGCCGAGACCTTTCTTCCTCATTTCAACGAACGAAAATAATTTCCTAAAACCCTAAAACACATTTTCAAGCTTCCAAACCCCAAATTCAAGCTTTCAGATCTTGCATGGCTCCTTAATCACTCTTTATTGCTTCCAATCTCAGGTATAATCTCTAATTTTTGCGAAAAACCTAACTTTTAGCCAAAATCTAGATTTGCCTAATTTGATAAATTAGGGCTAATTAGTGATTCTAATTATTTCTAATAGCCTAATAATGGTTTATAGTATCCTATGGAATACCTAGTTCATTTGTTAGCTTTAAATTGTGAAAAGTAGGTATAATTCGTGAATTTGTGTATATGTGTAAACCATTATATATGTGTTATTTTTAGCATTGTCTTGTGTTAATTGGGGTGTTTATGTTCACATATATGTTTGTGTGTATGTGTTAATCATTATATACACACATGCACACACACATAGTAATAATTAAATAAATTGTTTTCTATCGAAAACGTTTTAAAAAATATTTTACATATCTACTATAATACATTAAATTAACCTTGTTCGATAAAATACGCGGAATAATGTGGTAAATTAATAATTTTTTGAAATATATAAAATTAGTAAATTTTCAACTTTTTACAAATAATAATATATTATATATTAAATAAGAAGACAAACTATAAAACTTTCAATTTTGTATAAACTACTTTTTTATTACGTCCCTTAAAGAGTTTTTGGCCCCGTCCGACAAGTGTTGTACATGATCGTTATATAGATATTCGTTGTTGTCATAAAATGGACATTTATATTCATCTGGTACAATACTTGCTAGATTTGTCCCTATATTGGACAAGTTATAAACACAATAAACAATTACATTTCGTACATTATTTCGTTTTAGACGGTTCACAAAATTTCGCCTTTACTTTTCTTTTTTGTTTCCTGTGTATATGCATTTGTGTACAATACAGAAAACAAAGGGGAAGTGCTGCCGAAATTTTGTTGAATCGTTTAAAATGAAATAATTTACGAAATGTAATTGTTTATTATGTTTGTAATGGAAAGTAGGATGACTGACCATCAAAATAGAAAACCATAAACCAACATTTCAATATTGTATTCTTAAGTTGGGTTAAATTGAGGCGTATAAGATTATGTATCAATAATTTGAAAAATAAAATTTCAACTCGTAAAATGGACAATATTTATTTTTGATTTTGTGACATATTTTTTTAAATTGGAAAAATGATCGATTATTTTGTTGATCCGAGGAGATGGATGTATCAAAGAAGGGGACTGAGAGGCTTAATAAAGGAAGATTTTTATAATGGTATAAACGTATTTGTTGAATTCGCTTTAAGTAAAAATGGAAACGATGTAGAAATTCATTGTCCATGTAGTAGGTGTATACATTTGAAGTATTTGTTACTAGATATTGTGAAAGTTCGTTTGTGCAAAAATGGTTTCGTACTGGAGTATTATGTTTGGGATCGTCATGGAGAAGTTGTAGCACATACTTCTACAGAGTCTGAATTAGAGGTGGCTGGTAATGAAATTGTTATGACGAATCATATAGAAAATATGGTTGATGATGCAGCACGATCAATGTTCCCTACGGTTGAAGTTGATGACGATGATGTAAATGTTGAAGAACCAAATAATGAAGCAAAAAAATTGATGATTTATTAGATGCTGCTAAGAAACCTCTTTGGGATGGTTGTAAAAGCGACACTCAGCTATCAGTAATCGCATAATACATTGTGATGAAGTCAAAATACAACATCATCAAAGTCGGATTTACAGTTATTGTACAAGTTGCAAAACGACATGCCGCCCGATAATTTAATGTGTGAAAATCACTATGAAGTTAAAAAACTTATGTCGACTTTTGGTTTACCATATCAAAAAATAGATACATGTTTAAATGGCTGCATGTTGTTTTGAAAAGAGGACGTCGCTCTTAGAAAGTGTAGAATATGTAACAAGGAAAGGTACAAAGCAAGAGAAAAGAAGGGAAGTTCCATACAAACGTATGCATTACTTGCCCATCACTCCTAGGCTTTAAAGATTATACGCATCTTCTATAACTGCCCCTCATATGAGATGGCATAGTGTGAGAACAAAGAAAGAAGGTACGTTGACACATCCAGCCGATGGAGAAGCATGGAAGCATTTTGAAAAAACTTATCTCACTTTTGCAGCGGAGAGTTGTAATGTTAGACTTGGTTATGTACGGATGGTTTTTCACCATTTTCTCAATTTGGTGCTAAATATTCACCTTGGCCCAATATCATCACACCTTATAATTTACCTCCGTGGATGTGTATGAAAACTCCATATATGTTTCTAACTGTTGTCGTTCTTGGCTCGATGATCCGATAGAAGAATCGATGTTCATTTACAACCGTTGATTGAGGAGTTAAAAAAACACTGTGGAAGGAAGGAGTAGAAACATACGACATTTCAAAGAAAGAAAATTTTCATATGTTTGCTTCTTTGTTGTGGACTATAAGTGATTTTTCTACTTATGCAATGCTTTCAAGATGGAGTACATCTGGTCGTCTAGCTTGTCCTTATTGCATGGAAGAAACATAGGCATTTTCTTTACCGAATTGTAAGAAAATTTCATGGTTTGGCTGCCATCGATTTTTTCTCCATGTCAATCATCCCTTTAGAGAAGATAGAAAAAACTTTTTAGCTAATAGAGTAAAACCAGACAACCGCCAACGATATGGTCAAGCGAAGACATATATGAACTTGTAAGGGACTATCCAAAGATACATGAAACTGGAGTACAAACTAAAATTGCAGGTAAAACGACTATTCATAATTAGTGCAAACAAAGTATATTTTGGGAGTTGCCTTATTAGAAAGATCTTCTACTTCGTCATAATATTGATGTGATGCACAACGAGAAAAATATATTTAATAATGTTTTAACACAATTTTGAATGTCAAGGGGAAGACTAAGGACGATTTGAAATCAAGACACGATATTCAATGATTATGCAAACGTCCTGAGCTTCATATGAAACCAAATGACAATAAAAAACCCAAAGCGTGTTATGAGTTAGATAATAATCAAGTTAAAGTTGCGTTAAAATGGGTGGAATGATTAAGATTTCTTGATGGGATTTCATCAAATCTTCGTAGATGTGTTGACTTTAAAAATGGTAGATTGAGTGGAATGAAAAGCCACGACTGTAACATAATGATGAAAAATTTATTACCCATTGTATTCAAAAAACTATTGCCCCTAAAAGTTTGGAAGGTAATAACGGAACTTAGTCTGTTTTACAAAGAGCTTTGTTCGACTACGTTAAAAGTTTAACGTTAACGTAAACTTGAAGAAGATATTCCTATATTGCTCTACAAATTAGAGAAAATATTTCCACTAGGTTTTCTAATGTAATGGAGCATTTACCTGTTCATCTCCCATTTGAAGTACGACTTCAAGGTCTTGTGCAATATGGATGGATGTATCCATTTGAGAGGTATGAAATATGTTACCTATTAATTTAATTACATTCGGAAGTTAAAGTTAACGTAAATTAATTTTTCAAAGATACTTAAATCATCTGAAGAAAAAAGTGAGGAAAAAAGCACAGGTTGAAGGTTCGATCTATAAATCATACATTGAAGAAGAAGCTTCGTTCTTTTTCTCTCACTATTTCAGTAACCATTTGAACATATCATTTGAAAGTGTTCCTCGTAATGATGAAGGCGACGAACAAGAGTCCTCTCAAACAATGTTATCTATTTTTAGACAACATGGTCGACCTTTCAAAAAATCTGTAGACGTATGGTTAGACGATAGAGATCTCCATGTAGCACACACTTATATTCTTTTAAATTGTGCTAAGGTTGCACCATTTGTTAGGTAATATGAAATAATAATTCTTGATTTATTCATTTCAATAATGCATGCACGTGTAGAATTTAATGTAATATTTTATTTATATATGCAGTATTTTTGAAAGAGAACATCCACGCGGAGATCTCAGTAAAGAATTTTCTGATTGGTTTTCAAAGTACGTTTATGAACAGCGAAATTGTGTGGTCGATGAAGGATTGAAACATCTTGCATTGGGACCAAAAAGAAATGTCAAGACATATCCAATATATTTCGTTAATGGATATAAATTCAACACCAAAGAATATGGCGCTAAAAAATTAACTAATAATACAGGTGTATTTGTTAAAGGTAGTGATGATCCAAAAAATCACATAAATGATTCTTATGGCATTTTAACCCTATTTTTGCAACCGATAAATTTCTCACGACCCACGGAGGATGTTTTTCTATTTAGATGCAATTGGTTCGGCAATGTTCCAGGTTCTGGAATTAATGTGCATAAGGATTATAATCTTATTGAAATAAAGCACACATTGCATTACCACAAGTACGATTCTTTTGTACTAGCCAAACAAGCATTGCAAGTTTATTACGCTCCTTATCCTTCTCTAAAAAGAGATAAAGCTGATTGTTAGATGTTTTTACAAAAAGGCACGATTTATATTAGATGGAAAGAATATTCCAGACGACCAAGCTTATCGGGCAAATCTTGAGCAATGCAACGAAATAATAACAACAGACGATCATACTAATTTTGGACCTCTGAACGATGAATCAAACGTTTTGGTAGAAGCATTTGAGAGTAGAGAGGAAAATAATGTAGAATATGAGACCGAATCTGAATCAGAAGACGATGAGGATTAATAAAAATATTATGTTGAATTTTGATGTATTATGCAAATTATGTAATTAATGACATTTATTTTGCAAGTTATGTAATTTATGTCATTTATGAAACCGAATCTACTTATTGTCATTTATGTAATTTATGTCATTTATGTAATTTATGTCATTCACATCATTTATACCATTTATGTCATTTATTTAGCAATTTATTTTAAAAATGCTATATTCTGCTTATCGTCGGAATATGAGACCCAATTTGAATCGGGTATATTTTGCAATTTATGTACTTTATGTCATTATTATATAACATATGTCACTATTATGCTATTATTCTCTTATAAAATGATGTGTCTATGACATGTATCATGTCGTCCAGAAGGAGGAGCTCCTCCCATTCATCCAGAGGCGATGGCAGCGGCCCATTATAGCCATCACGGCGTCCAGTTGTGTATCTGCTGCCTAAAGCGGAGGGGTAAATATTAAAAAATTTCAGCATCATAAATATTTTATGTATGATAAAAATAATCTGTATCATATTTAACACAGGGAGTTCGACCTACAGCCATCAGCTGTAGTTCTACCGGTTTCTAGAGACTTATATAAGAGTAGGATGACGGCTTGCTGGCCCAAGTGGGATAATATCCCTTCCCATATCATGGAGTGTATATGGCAGGATTTCATTGTAAGTATAATCTTTTATTTTCCATTCTCAATTTTTTTGTCGCTTATTTATTATTCACCTTATAGTGTTTAATTATTTGTCGCTTGTTTATCATGAAATGCAGGCCGCAGTCGACTTCCAAGCAGACGACATGCAGCTGTACGACACTACTGGATGCAGAAGATGAGGAAGAATTACTGGGATTCTATGTCGGCTGTGAGGCATAAAGGGGAGAAGCCGAACTGGATGGGAGCGAGTGTGTGGGAGGGTTAGCTGGCGCATTGGGAGAGCGACGAAGCGAAGGTAAGTGTACTAATCTTTTATTAATTATTTGATTGATATGTAAATATCAAAAAATATTAGAAAAGTAAATAATGTATTGTTTATTTAAATGTACGGACAGAGTCGCAGAGAAACTCTGGAAATAGGAATAGGAATCCCGTCACTCATCGAGAAGAGTCCAAGTCGTTCCAACAATATCGTCGAGAGTTGGTAAATTTATTAATTATGAATTGGAAATAGTTATTATGCTGTACAATTTTGAATATACAATAATAGTACATAATAATAAATTTTAGGAAGTGGAGGCGCAGGGTCCCGTATCGTACATGGATGTATTTACCCGTACTCATGCCGTCGAGCATGTAAATCCAGAAGGAACTGTTTCATACACATGGCATGACGATAAATCGTGGAAGACCCATGTAAGCATATTTTAGTTTATATACTATTAGTAATTGTTTTAATTATTAAAGTATAATGAATTAAGATATTATGCTATTAATTTCAAATGTATTTTTATATGTTCATGCAGCCACGGTTTATGGAACAAAGGCAGAAACTCCTAGAGGAAAGAGGACTAGAGCAGCTGACTACGGACGAGGAGGATGTCATTTTTGAGTCAGTCATGGACCCACCTTCATGGAACAGGCGTTATAGTTTACGACGAACGTTGTTGGAAGCCGTGGGAAAACCGTGCGGCGACGGGACAACTTGCGATGGTTTTTTGCATCAGTTTCTGACGGCTACCGACGACCGCCGACGGTTTTCAGCCATCGGAAATCGTACGTTTTCTTATAGTGTAAGAGCGTAGCCTTTCAAGCCTCACAACCTAGAAATGGCTAAAACAAGGTATGCTGCAAGGCTGTGTGAGTTGCTCCCATTAGGGTATGATCAACCCTTATCTAGAGTCGATATCTCTATGTATGCTTCAGGGTCCATTTTTAGTTGTTGATCACAACCTAGGGGTGATCATATCCGGTACTACCCAGTCAGGGGTAGGCCAGTCTTGTCATGCCGAGGTCGAAAGGTTTTCGATCTCATAGTACGATTTATCTAGAGGTGTACTACTTTCGGAAGGTAGTCCCTTACCTTGCCATTGTTGGAAATCCCTTCTCATTGTTGGAAATCCCTTCTCCAATAAGCGCCTTCGGCTTTTGATTTTATACCTATTATTTTTGTGATGTACATGCATCATAGCTATTTGATTATTAGTATTTTAAACCCATAGACATTATTATAGTATCACTGGATTTTTATAATAAAATGGTTTGGTTATCATAAGGTAAAACCCATCTGTGTTTATGTGCGGCGTAGTCTTACGAGATACCTTTTGTTTTGAAAAAGGTTTTCAAATGTAGAAATCAATATGATTTGATTGAGCTTTCTCACGCTGGTTTACCAAACTGCCATGGGTGTTATTTTCTTATAATGCTCGGGTCAGCCCGAGCATATTTTCCAGATTAGCTGGATGCTTTGGAGCTTTCAGGAAACGAGCTGGATTCTCCAATACATATTCATGCATCTTATTTTCTTCTGTAGTTTTATCATGTACTTAGTGTTTGTATTTGTCAGCATTTGTAAGGACAGGCTGATATAGGTTAGTGTACTCTAATGTTGTGTAAAATAAAGATGAACTCTTTTTGTAAAGATCTTGTGTACATTATATATTTTTCGTCATGATGTGAGATTATAATCTATATTTTCTTTCTTTAACCCCAAACGACCTATCTTTCGGACACTTAAATGATTGCCACACGAATACCAAGAACATATTAAGTATCATCTTTAGGTGTAAGAAAGGCATATCGTTTACAACACATGTTCATACTTGTGATAATTCATCAATGAATCTAATGAAGTAAGGGGATCCATTTTGGTATCATTGGACCCTGGATTTCATATAGTGGAAATTAGCCACAAGGGCCTCTTTAACAAGTGGAATTAGTTTCTAGGACACACAACTTTAATAATTACTTTCAAGGACAAAACGTAAAATAATTAGTTTCTAGGGTCTAAAAACCTATGAAATTATGTCCTTGAAAGTAATTGGATTGCTGATTTTGTCCTTAAAAGTAATTATTCTGCTGACTTTGGCCTTGAAAGTAATTTCTTTGAATGTGTGTCCTAGAAACTAATTGGACTGCAAAGTTTGTCCTTCTGGTGAAATGCCCCTTTCATATATCTATTGTAGTTATGTGAGATATACTAATACTTGTGCAGAATGCATCTTAAAGCTATTATAACACTAGAGTAGAGGTGAATAGTGTATTTAAACTTATTAATATTTAACTTGCAGTTTTAAAATTATTCATTTTAGAATCACAGATATTCATAGATAAATATAAGTAAATGTAGCAATAAATAACAGTAAAGCAAAAAGAGGCACCGAGATTTTATACTAGTTCAGATATTCAATCCTACATCTAATTTTGTACTCTGTAAAGAATTTCCATTATAACAAACTTGCAATCTCGCAGGTGTCAAATACATTTATACAACTTGGTTTTTAATTAGGTGGAAAGCAAGCCTACCATGACTTTACACAGGTGGCGGAACACACCTAACCCCTTGGCTTTCCATGGGTGATTAAGATCATCTATACGATTCTGACTTTCTGCTAGTGGTAGGATACACCTATATAATTCAAATAATAATGGAGTGATTCTATTATAGATTATATCTTTTGAATACAAAATCTCGTTGTCTTCAGTACAATGATCCTATAGATCTCTAGTACAAGTTTATAATTAAAATCTGAGACAAATAGGATGAAATCATAGGTAGAATGATAAAGAATTAAAGTAAGAACTCTTTGATCTTTTGTGGTTTATGAATTTGTGAAGAATAAAAGGGAAAGAATATGAATTCGCAAGTATATGCGTAAAGTAATAAGAGAACTAGATCACAAAGTTGTAGAAAAGAAAGAGTAAGAGAAAAGTATGGGAATTGTTATAAAAATTCGTGTTCTAGAGCCTTTATATAAAAGATGAAGAGAGGTATCTTTTGACGAAGGGGTAAAAGGATCCATCTGTTCATTTAAATTCAAAGGTTAAATAATTTTAGGTTACATAATGGCTAGTATGTAGACATACATCCAATGGGTATATAGACCTATCCGTGTTTTTTTAAACGTATCCATAGTTACTTTGTTAACATATATTATATGGGCATGTCGACATATGCTATTTGATTTTGAAACACAGTTGATAAAAATTGTTTTAAGCTTTACAACTTTTAAAATCAACACTGTACTTTTGTAAAAAGGTTCTAGAGATGAAAATAAAGACCTTTTAAAAGAAAGATATCAAAGATGTGCAATGACATCTTTAACAAATATATTTAGGACTCTTTACATAAAATTTTGACTAACTGAATGACTTGTGCTCTTCTATTCTTTGTTTCTTGAGTTTCTTGTATCCTCCTAGCCTTGTCCTCAAATCTAATATATTCTTCTAGTTTTTTTCTTATCTTTCCAGCCTTGATTCCTCTTGTTTTCCTTGATTTGCTTCTTGAATCCTTGTGCCAACCAGTGTTGAAGTATAATTTACCTATACTTTTATATCCATGCAATATTTCTAAGTAGTGTACTTGTATTTCATGCATTATAGTCTACGCTACTTGAAAAGTCATTAGTAATAATATTTATATGGTTGTTGTCATAAAAACCATTATCTGGTATTAACAACCTCACTCTTTTTTATGATGACAACCATCTAAATATTCTTGGTATAAAATTTAATAATGTTATCTTAACTTTAATTTAGCTCCCCTGAAACCTATTAACTCTCCCTAAGTTAATGCATCTATCACCCTCCTTATGGTTTTGACTATCATATACATTATATTCTGCCCATTTAGCATCAACAAAATTGAGTCAAAATAGTTATATATAGAAAATCTTCTTATTAAGGAGTACAGGGCATTGATATGTATGTTTGTATGTATATATCTATGTGTGTGTAATCAAAATCAATGATAGGTAACTAATATAGAAAGGACTATACATATAAATAGAATATTAAACACATTTTTAATATTACAACTATTTACACCGTTTATAGTGCATTACTTAGTAAAACACAGACAAACATATACAAACACATACAAACACATACAAATACATACAAATATCACATCACAACATACATAATCACAAATTTATTACATAACATTTAAATAGGAGGACATTTATGGTTGTGACAGTTGGGTAGGAGGTACAAAATTTCCCTTTTGTTCGACTAAGTTTCCTCAAGCGTCAAAGATGATTTCACCCACACAACGAACACCAGAATTATCGACATTGATATGAAGTTCCTCTACTTCTTCTTCCTCCTCCTCAACATTATCCACTAAAGGGTTATGGATAAATAGGTTTTCTTCAGATTCGGACTCGGTAATGATAATCGAGTCGGCTTAATTAAGTATTTTTGGATGTTTCTAATCATCTGCCATTTCTTCCCTTGTTTATTCGAAGAATCTTATTTGAAGAATCCCAATTTCAGTAAGCATGTTAGATTCTTTGATATTCCTGAGTTTTGATAAAATGAAGTCTCTAAACGGTGAGGAATTTTCTCTAGGCCTCCTAGAATTACATGGATCCATTAATGATTACTATAGGAGTTTTTTTACTCTAGAGAAATGAAGAAGAAATGGTTAAAAGTCGAAATTTATTAGTTATATAAGTCATTTTCAAATTTCAAAAATTGGAAGGAAATTTAGTTTTGCTGAAACGACACATGTAGACTATAGTTTCAGAGTATGTCGCCTAATTTTAATTTTATTAATATATATATATATAATCATTATGTATTTTTATTTTATATCTTTGAAAAAGAGAATATCCCTTGTTCTTGTTATAATTTAATGAATGTATTTTGTATTAGAGATTTTTTTAAAATATCAGCTATTTGATTTTCAGTATTTATAAACTCTAAAGTTATATTTCCTTTACTTACATTATCTCATAGAAAATGATGCCTTATGTCTATGGGTGTTTTGTCTTAGTATGTCATGACTTATTTTTGATAAGTTTATCGCACTTGCATTATCATAATATATTGGCGATTATTTTAATATTTAGACGAAAATATTTTAGTGTATGTTGCATATATCACTTGAGAACATGCTAGTGTTGTAGATATATTCTACTTCTGTTGTGAATATATGCGTTTTATTGAACCAAGATACAAGTGAATGTCCCAAAAAGTGATAAGTTTCGCTTGTTCTTTTTTATTAGGTTTGTAGCCTACATAATCTGCATCACTATAAGATATTAAGTCAAATGTGTCATCTTTAGGGTAAAATAGTCCATAATCTAAGGCTCTATTAATATATCTTAGAATTCTTTTAACTACTTTAAGGTGTGTTTCCTTTGGGTTTGACTAATGTCTCGCACAAAGACATAAACCATGCATATATATCAGGTCTACTTGCAATGATGTAGAGCGGAGAACTAATCATACCATGATAAAGTTTTTCGTCAACATCTTTAGATTTTTCTTCTTTACTTAGTTTTACCCAGGATGTCGTAGGATTAGGTTTACACTCGTATTAGACCTAAATCTTTTTACAAGTTCCTTAGCATTTTTTTGGCTTAAAAATATTCCATTATTTAATTATTTACTTTGAAGTACTAGAAAGAAAGTTAGTTCTCCTATATGATGCATTTCAAATCCATTTGTCGTTATTTAAAAAAAATCTAATTTTAGTTATTCATTTGTTGAACCAAAGACAATATCATCTACATAAATCTAAATTAACTGTATATCATTATTAGTTCTTTTTATAAATAGTTTTATATCTACTTTTCCTATTTCAAAACATGAAAGAGTTAAGTAGGATTTTATTTTTTTCGTACCAAGCATTGGGTGCTTATTTTAAACCATATAGGGGTCTTTTTAATTTATAAACATAGTTAAGGAATGGTTCATCTTCAAATGGTGAGGGTTATTCGACATATGCATCTTCTTTAATTACTCCATTAAAGAAAGCACTATTTACGTCTATTTGATATAGTTTAAATTTACTACAGTTTGCAAATGCGAGTATATTCTTATAGCCTCTTGTCTTACTATAAAATAAAAAGTTTCATCAAAGTATGTACCTACTACTTGATTATAACTATTGTGCAAAATTTTAATTAATTTGCACTAACTCCGAAATTGTGGTGGAATACTAATGTGTGGGAGCAAACAATAGAATCTAGCTTGTCGATTAATTATCAACCGCTAATTCAATGAAAAATAATCACCAAACAAAGAAAAATAGAAGAGTAGAGAAGACTAAGATTTAACGTGGTTCGGTCAAATTGCCTACGTCCACGGACCCAACAACTATTCTTTATTTCACTGAAGAAAGAGAGTACAAGAGAGAGAGAGAGAGTTTAAAAAATTATAGGCAGCAAAATGGAGAGACTAACCTATAATTACAAATTGAACAATCAATTTCTCCAAAGACTTGTTTGCGCTCAAAACTCCTATTTTGATTTGGCTGTAGAAATTAGGGTTTACTGAAGAAGAGGATAATTGACAATGCTCTATCTAATATTCACAAACATGAAGATGAACTTCCTTCATTTAAATAGACTTAATGAAGGAGTTACATGGAGATTAAGAAAAAGTTAATTGTCCAATTATCTTGAAATATTTCCAAATATCCATGATTTGATTTGTATGCAAATGGATAATAGTGATCTTAGTTTCCACAATTTTCCTTGCTTGAATCAATCCCATTAGCAATCTTTTCTTTCTTCATATAACAAATCATTTGACTAATTAATTGATTAGCTAATTAATTAGTTTCCTTTCTCCAAAAGCAATCACACATAACTTTCCTCTTTTTCTTCCACATATAACCTAATTGATTGATAAGATCAATTAGCTAAATTCTTTTCTTCTTTGGCAAATATTTAAATCATCCAAATTTAACACTCCACCTTGATTCAAATATAACATTCTCTCTTCATCACCACATCTCAACAAATTATTGGGTCTACGCCGTCAAGCTCAATATGAACTAGTTTGGCCATTATTGACCAAACGGAGCTTCCAAATCTTTCCCAAGCATAAGAAAGATAGTACGCACATCAACAAACAAAATGCATACGAGCAAATACCAAAATTCTTCAACATATCTGATGTAGGAGACCAACATGTAGATATAAACTTTGAGAGACCAATATAGATTTAACAGCGCGCTTCACCTTCTCCCTTTCATATTGAGTGAAGACATACTCAATATTATATACTTTAATCTCCTTCATAAGAATTTTACTACACTTTCTTAAGTCAACACCAACAGACTCACCAACAAGCTCCACAACATTCAAAGCATAAGATGAAGAATCATCGCTACAAATATGCTTACAAATAGTGACAACTTAACCAAAAGGCATCTCCTGCAACTGAGCTCCACCTAGAGTCCAAACCTCTGCAATCTTCTCATCAACTATGGTATCGTCGTAAATACCAATATCTCTCCGATTATGGAAATAATTTGATGACTCCAAATGTGTTTGGCGATTTTCTATCCTCCCAATGTCATCACAAGATAGAGCCTCCACCTTCAACAAAGACCTCTCTTCAGATATCGCATGTCTACTAGTCACAATTCTCTTAGTTGTTTTACACCATAACCTATACCTCTTCACTCCTCTATATCCTAATAAAATATGCTTGCTTTTCCTAGGCATCAACTTATCATGTCTCTCATCTTCTAAATAAGCTGAACAACCAAACGCTTTAAGGAATGAATAATCAACATGCTCTCTTTTCCATATCTCTTTTGGGATCTTCATATCTATGCAATAGAAGGTGTATGGTTGATGAAAAATATTGCCATAGATATCGCTTCTCCCCAAAATCCCTCTTTTAAACCAGCAGACGTTCTCAAGCTCATAGCTCTCCTCCATAATATCCAGCACTTGCTCTATGCCACTCCATAACAATGTGACTCAACAGAAATAGAAAAATCTCTAACTACATGCTTGGACCCAAAATAGTAGTGAATTCTTATGACATGAATTCACTACTATTTTCAACTTCGAGAACCTTCAAACGCTTCCTCGATTGCTTCTCTACCAAGGTCTTCCACTTACAAACTAGGCAAATATTTTTTCTTTGGCCTTTAAGAAATAGACCCAGACCTTATGTGAGAAATCATCCACAAATAAGACAAAGTAACTGGCTCCACCAAAAGATGCAACTGGGGTGGTCCCTACACATAAGAATGAACATCCTCTAGAAACTTTGTAACTCTAGGTCTCGCAACAAATGTGATATACTTCTTCTTTCTAAAAGAACAATCTCCATAAGAGCTAGGCTTCGGTTGACAAACACCATCAATCAACCCTCACTTCTTTAATACTTCAAGACTATCCTCATCGACATGACCTAAACGAAGATGCCATAAATGAGTAGAATCTGGAACACTAGAATCAGTAGAAACTACTGACTCTCTCAAAACTGTCTCTCCAAGAAGCATATAAATATCATCAAGTCGCACCCCTTTCATCATTACCATGGAACCCTTCGCCACTCTCAAATTTTCTCCATCTATTATTATCCTCATACCAAGTCTACTCAAAGCTCCAACAAAAAACATAATTCTACGCAACATCGGAACATGTCTAACATCCGTGATAGTCCTAATAACACCATCATGCGTCCTAAACCTCACACTTCTAACGCTCACAACAAGACAAGATGTGTCATTCCCCATATGAACTGCTCTGCCATTAATCTTCCTATAACTAACAAAATAGTTCATATCTGACGTCATATGACAAGGGGCTCTAGAATCAATCACCCAACTTGTACTCTCCATAGGTGAATTACTGGCTAAAAATAATGATGTATCACTATCGCTTCTATCTGCATCCAACCTAACTGTTGTCGAAACTAAAGCTTTCTCCTTCTTCTCTCTCTTTTCTTTCTAAGAGCTAGACAATCCCGTATAAAATGCCCTTTCTTCTTATAATAATAGCAAACACCCCTTCTAGGACCCATGAAGTATGACCTATGCATATCTCTTCTACCTCCAAGGTGTAGCTGGCTTTTATCTCTACCTTTAAATGAATCAAGTTGTTGCTGAAGAACACTGTCACCTTCCTTGTCTCAAAAACTCCTTTTCTAGCAAATTTAGTGATGCCATAATTTTCCATACCAATACTAGAAGAATTTGCCATTGATAACTAATCTAGAACAAGACAGCTAGTTCTGATACCAATCTGTTGTACAAAATTTTAATTAATTTGCACTAACTCCAAAACTGCAGTGGAATACTAAGGCGTGGAAGCAACCAAAATGATATAGCTTATCAATTAATTATCAACTGCCAATTCAATGAAAAATAATCACCAAACAAAGAAAAAACATAAGAGTAGAGAACACAAAGATTTAACGTGGTTCAGCCAAATTGCCTACGTCCACAGACCCAACTACTATTATTTATTTCATTGAAGAAAGGGAGTACAAGAGTGAGAGATTACAAAATTATAGGCAACAAAGTGGAGAGACTAATCTATAATTACAAATTGAATAATCAATTTCTCCAAAGACTTGTTTGCACTCAGAACCCCTAATTTGATTTGACTGTATAAATTAGGGTTTACTGAAGAAGAGCATAATCGAGGATGCACTCTCTAACCTTCACAAATATGAAGATGAACTTCCTTCATTTAAATAGACTTAATAAATGAGTTACTTGGAGATTAAGAAAACGTAAACTGTCTAGTTATCTTGAAATCTTTCCAAATATCCATGATTTGATTTGTATGCAAATGGATAATGGTAACCTTAGTTTCCATAATTTTCCTTGCTTGAATCAATCTCCATCAGCAATCTTTTCTTTCTTCATATAACAAATAATTTGACTAATTAATTGATTAGTTAATTAATTAGTTTCTTTTCTCCAAAAGCAATCGCACATAACTTTCCTCGTTTTCTTTTCACCTGACCTAATTGATTGATAAGATTAATTAGTTAAATTCTTTTTTCTTTGGCAAATATTTGAATCATCCAAATTTAACAATAACCTTATGCTACTAATCGTGTTTTATTCCTTCAACCTCTCTATGTCCATTAATTTAATTTTATAGATCCTTTTTGTTCTAATGACCAATTAATTTTCAGGTCATGGGATGATTCAACTCTTCTTGCATAGAAAGAATCCATGGCTCATCAGATGATGGTTCTTTTGGATTTTTGGGTTCGATTGTCGAGATGAATGCCTCATTAATCTTTCTTTTAATTGATTTTTAGTTCTTATAAAGGATTCAATATTTCCTAATACATTCTCTGTAGGATGACCTTTAAAAGTCTAGTCTTAATTTATTTATTTTCTTTTATATTTCATTAATATTATTTTAGTTAATAGTATTTTCATTAATATTATTTTAGTTAATAGTATTTTCATTAATATTATTTTAGTTAATAGTATTTTCATTACATTCACTTATATTAATAATATCTTCTTCATTAGTGTCTGTATTAATTGTCTTAAAGTTATCATCAAAAGAACATGTAACGTTTCTTCTATAGTTTTAATTCTTGAATTATAAATTCTATATGCTTTTCTTATGTTAGAATATCCATTAAATATCCCATATTAGCCTTTGCTTCAAATTTATTTAAATTATCCTTTGTATTAAATATAAAACATTCACTTTCAAAAACTCTAAAATAAGAAACCTTTGGATTTTTATAAAAATGATTTATGTGGTGTTTTCTTTGTTAACGGTCTTATCAAAGTTAAATTTTGAATATAACATGTTGTTGCATCTACTTCGATCCAAAAATTCTTAGGCAGATTACTATCGTTTAGCATTATCATAACGCACTCCTAAATAGTTTTATTTTTACTTTTAACTACTTCATTTTGATAACGAGTTCTTGAAAAGAGAGATTGTGTGTGATACCTTTCTTATTATAAAATTTTTGAAAGCTTTCATTTTTGAATTCTTCTCTGTGATCACTCCTTACAGTTCTAATTTTAATAAATTTTTGATTTTGAACTATTTTAGCAAAAGATTTAAACGTTTCAGTTCCTTCATTTTATGTTTTAAATTTTTTGTCTATTTATATCTTGAAAAGTTATCTACAATTACAAAAATATATTTATTATGGTTTATTGATTGCACTTGCAATGGTTCAAAAAGTTCTAGATGAAGAAGTTTAAAAGGGTGTGATGTAGTTATCTTTTGATTTAAATGACTTCTTATGGAGTTGTCCCATTTGACAAGCATCATAAAGGTTTTCTACTTCAAAGTTCATCTTTGGAAGGCTTCTCACAAGTTAATATCTAGTAATTTTCGATAGGTGTTTAATATTCAAATAACCAAAATATTTAACCAAATTCAGGGGTCGTTTGATTCAGCCATAAGAAATAGGTTATCATTTGATATTTGATACTTAACACATAGATGTTTCCTTTCATAATTCCTTTAAATATAGTTCTAGAATCTTGTTCTAAGGTGTGACAAGTATCTTTTTTATATTTATTTTAAATCCTTTATCATATAATTGACTTAAACTTAGCAGATTATGTTTTAAATTATTAACTAATAGAACATTCAAAATAATAGGAGTTCTAAATTTACCAACGTTGTCGATGCCAATGAAATATCCCTTTGAGTTATCTCTAAAGTTTATTGTTTCACCATTTTTGTAAGTGATATGCAATAATAGTTCTAGATTTCTAGCTATGTGTCTTAAGTATCTGCTATCCAGTATCCATTTGTTCTTCTTAATATTAGGTACACGTTTATTATTTGCCATAAAACATACCTCATTGTTTTTTTATTTCAAAATCAATGTTCCTTAATGTTATATCAGAATCTTCCTGTTGTTTTGAATACTCGCTTCCTTTTCTTCATTGAACCCATATTAGGCGAATTTTTCGATTTCTTTAGATTTTAGCAGTCTCGCTTGAGATGTCTAAATTTATCACATTCAATACACCTGATAGTGCTTCTATTTTCTAAGTTATTTGCATTATTGTCCACCCTCCGAAATTTCAAAATTAAATACATAAAATCAATAATAAAAATAAAGATTAATTTTGATCGAGTTAAAGGGATTTAAAATTTTTTAATTTAAATTTAAATGTGTCACAAAGACTAAGTAAATATTTTCAAATTTTAAAACTTAATGCTAATAATTGTAATTTGAAATATTATAATATATATTTATATAACCAAGTATTCAACCAATCTTTTATATTAAAAAGCTGATTAAATATATGTATATTTGAATAAATTAACATGTGCATATTTTATTATAAAATAAATTTAATATATGTATATATAAAATATAATGGACTAAATCTTTCGACTAAGAAAAATATTTTTTTTTGGAAAACTATTTTGAATAATATATACATATGTATATATATTATTATTAAACATAAACTTTTTTATAAAATAATTAAAATATATAAATATCATATATATAGGTTTCGGTCGAAAATTTCAAATTTTTTATTTGCTGAAAATAATTTGAAGATTAATTATATATACATACACACACATGTATGAATTTTAATACATGTATTAGTGACATGTAGATTATAAAATGATAGATAATTGTTTAGTACATTAAATTATGAAAATAATACTTAGAATATATATATATATATCTGTATGTGTATGTTTGTGTATATATATAATACATATTGAACATGGCCAAATAAAAACAAATGTTTTTAAATGAATGTGAATAAATATATTACAATATGTATACCAATTATTTAAAGTGATGAATCAATGACATAGTTAAGTGAGACAATCTATGCACATACAAAATTGTTATATATAGATATAACTGTTACACGATTGTAAAATTAAATTAGAATATACCTCTTGAAGATGAAGCCGTTGAATGCACGTTGGTTAAAGATGACTCCTAGATTCACCTTGAATCGATCTTTAAACCTTGCAACATCTCGAGCACTATAATTCGCCTTTAATCACCAATATTTAAATGCATGTCAATATTGTACATATCGATATGTACACCAATAACCATTATATACGCACCCAATTAATTACTAATGGCACTCAAAAAATACTAATTGCATCCAACACATCAAATATATAAATAATTAATATTTCATAAATGTTAAATTTGTTTAATGAAATTATAACAATTATAAATCAATTAAATTGTGTGGTATTTTGGAGAAATCAACGACGTGGTTGTGTGACTCATAGGTGTAAATTCAGTCAGCGATTTATACCGAACAATTCGAATAATAATGTTCACACATCACCTTAGCTTGTGCTATGATAGTTTGGTTGAATTTATTGCTTATAATTCATCATTAGTCAAATTTAATTTTATAATTTAAGCGGCATCTTTTAGCAATGATTATTTACACTAATTCTTTTCGTCAATACTATATCACAGTAGGAGTTATGGAATTTGGTTTCAGGCAAAATTTCAGTACATCCATATTCAACTCGGTCAGTCTATAAACAAAGTACTTGGTTCAATAATAACATTTATTTTTAGCTGTACTACTTTGGCAAGAGATTTTGATATTGAGTTGACTATAGTTGACCATAATGCTAACCTCAGACAACTGAGGAGACGAATTCTCTATTGAATAGTGTTTCACTTCCAATACTTTAGCTCAGACCTAATTATAATTGCTCGACTGTCACCATGTCATTATTTAGGTAGAGTTAGGGATATGCCTTAGGAGAAACTATGTAATTACTGTAAATTATTAACTTTGTAATAAAATCTCATTCGAAATAAAAGGTGTTTTTCTTTCTGTTATATACTTGTTATAATGTGTTATAATTAATTAATTATTTTATTTAAGTATGTTTATAGAAAATCCATAAATAATGTGTTTTATGATAGTAATTACAAGGTGTTGTAATCATGAGCAATTTATTACAATATAATAAACACGTCGTTTTTAATATTCCTAATCAAGATGTATCAAGATTGGATATCGATGCATCCGTTGAGACTAGAGTACATAACACTCTCCAAATGTTGGATAGTGTATTACACAAGGCTGCCGAGAGAACCAATGGGTTATGTATTGATAGTTATTAAATGAATATGGAATGACTCACTCGATAGTTTTCTGTTGGTTAATATAACTAAGGTCAAATAGAAAATATCGAAATGACAATATTACACAGTTCTCTCGCTTTAAGAATACTGTCGAGCTTCGATGTGGAAACTCCACTTTGCTTATAGTTATACATGGCATGACATCCATAAAATGACTATAGTTGGATCGAGTGAAAGCATTGGAAGTGAAACACTATTTAATAGAGAATTCATCTCCTCGATTATGTGAGGTTAGTATCACGGTCAACTAAAGTCAACCAAAAGTTAAAGTCCCTTGCTAGAGCAGTTCGGTCTATAATTATTATTATCAAACCAAGTTCTTTGCATCTAGACTATAAAGTTAAATATAAATGATATTGGAATTTTGACCATTACCAAATTCCATATGCCCTAATGTGATATAGTTTTAGCAAAGAGAATTAGTGTAAATAATTGCCACTACTGGATAACGCTTAAAATAAATAAAATTAGATTTTTATCGAAGCTATGTAAGCTATAAATTTGGTCATAATGTCACATCACTTGCTAAGGTGACATGTGAACGTTAATATCTGAATTGTTCGATATTAATCGATGACCGAATTTACACCTAAGAGTCACACAACCAAAACGTTGAATACTCCGACTACCACCTATTTTACTTAATTATAATTTCTATAAATTAATTAAATTAATTAATATTTATGAAATATTAATTATAAAATTTTATCTAATTAAAATATTGTGTATATAAAAGTTGTATACATACGTATCGATATACGATATCAATATACATTTAAATTAGATTTAAATGTATTTTATTTGATCTGGCTTGAAGTGACAGGGAGGCCCATAAAGAGACTTAATGTGGCCAGCCATAGAGGGTGAGATAAGAGGTGAAGTTGATTAAAAAAGGTTTTGAAATAGCAAGAGGAAATAGTGGATTCAGATCCACTTTTAGCTCCTATCTTTCCGCATTCAACTGCCTTTAACCCTCGCTTTTGGCTCTATATTTTTTGATCTCTCCTCATTTATTTCTTGTCGGCCATTTCCACTATCCTCCTCTATATTTCCAAGAAATTAAAACATAAATTTAATAAAATAGTACATCGGTGGTTGGTGCTTTCGAGCTGGTTGCTCTCTCTGAAATTTTTTGATACAAATTCAAGCAGTCAACTGATTCAATGTTTCAACATGTTGCATCAAGGCCATAGCAAGGTAATAGTTTTATTCACACACACATACATATTTGTTTATCATGCCATTCCAGTGCTTTAAATTATATCTATATTATAATGAATCCATATATGTTTGTGTTGTCAATGCTGGATGAACATACATACAAACATATATACATATGCACATACACAAACTCTTGTGTGTGTGTGCATATACATTCGACCAAAGTTAATTTTTTTAAAATTTCAAAATTAGTTAATAATCTAAAAGATTTTAAAATAAAATATTTATTAAAATATACATATAAGTAAGTAATATATATTAATTTATATAAATGTTAGATTTTTCAAAAATAAAAAAGAATTTATATATAGATATATTTAATTAAAATCCGTATGTATTTATATATAATTTATTTTAAAATATAAAACATAACCCATATATAAATTATGTATATTTATATATTATAAAATATACATACACACACATATATATATATATAATAAAATTATGTGTATGTTTTGAAATTGTTTTTTGTAAAATTTTTTAAATTTTTTAAGATTTCTCTATGGATATTTTTTAATAAAAAACAATTTTTTAAAAACCGTAAGGTTTTAATAACAGATTAGTTTTGTTAAATATTATTTTGTCTGAATGTGTGTATATATACACATATTTATTTATTTATTTACATTTAATATGTGTGTGTGTCGGTATACAAACATATATATTGTTGTTTTATATTAAATTCCAAAATGCTAATTTAATAAATATATAAGAACATACATACACACACACGCGCACGCATACATATATATTTGAATTTTTTTTCGTAATTTATGTATATAAATTGAAATAATATATTGATTTGAATTTGAAATTATTAGTATTTAATTATGCAGATTTTGATTAGATTTTTAAATTTAAGTTCAAAATTATTTATATTAATATTACAAATATTTCTTTTATAATGTCAAATATATATACACATACATGCATGTATATATTATATTGTATTAAAACTATATACATATATACACAACAAGAAGATACACATTTTATAATAATATCAATATGAGATAGTATTGGAATGCTTCATGCTATCTTTTGACCATCCAGGTTTAAAAAATAGTGTATACATGCTATATATCATGAGACTCTACCTCTATAAGACAAAAAATAATAGCAGCAAACATTTCCATTCCCTCTCATTTCCCTTATTCTTACATTTCACTCCCAAAACCACTTTTCATGCTTAACTAAGGAAACCCTAACAACCTTCTTCCTTCCTTGAACCTACAAAGCATCAATTGAACTCTATCGGGAAACTCTAATGTCTTCTTTTTCCATCCAAGGAAGCCCTAAATCAGGTAAACTATTTCCCTTTTCTTGTTTTGCCTAATTCAGTATGTTCGATTTGTTGGTTTTGCATTATATTTATCTTTTTGATTATTGATTTAACCTATTCAATTTTATTAGTCCAATTAACGATTTTGTTTGTTCGATTTTGCAACATTTTTTCAATCAAATTATTGATAAAGTTTTCCAGGAACGTTTTGAATTGTTTCATTTGAGTTTTTATTGAATATTCATTTATGGCTTTTGTATTGGTCTATAGATATTATTATTGAATATTCATTTTATTCTTAAATTTCTTTATTTATTTGTTAATCCAACCCAACTAATGAATCAGATATAAGTTGTATTCATCATATATATAATGACGGTGCATGTCTAATTTATTAGGTATTGCTACCCTTTCTAGCCTATAACAAAATTTGTGAGGTAACTAGTAGTCTGTAAGAATTACTTTTTTGTTCTCAATAGTGGAAGGTATGGTGTACTACCTTTGTAAGCAATGATACAACGTATGTGAAGTTTCCTTGAATGAAAATTATTTTGATAAATAATGTAAAGTAATATGAATAGGTATTTTATACTGGTAACATGAGTCCTTACCAAGAATTATATCTAGTAGATAATGATATGTTGTTATCAAAAGTATATATCGACTTTCTTTTTTTATGAAATCATCTTAGGTATACCTATCTAGGGTTAGTAATCTAGATGAGATTTGTAACGACTCGGAATTTTTGTCATCTTCAGTTTTGAATATTAATTTTTAATATTCAATAATACGGTATTTTAATCAAATAAAAATCCCCGTTAAGTGATGACTGGTGATAATATATAACTTGAAAACAAGATAATATTGAATTTCCAGTTTTTTATTTATAAAATAGGAAATTGGTTTAATTGGAATTTCTTATATATATATATATATATCCAAAACAATAGAATTTTTATATATATATATATAAATTGAAAACAAATTCAATTCAAATAAATACAGATGAAATAAGAAGAATACATTATAAATAGAAATGATATGACTTATGGAAAATACAATGTATTATAAATAGAAAGAGTTTAAAATTGGATTTTCTTATATATACGTGTGTGTGTGTGTGTATCAGTTAAGAAGAGTGTAATATTTATAAACTAAATAAGCTAGTGGGTTAAAAACAATATATGTAATATACATATTTGTGGACTAATAAATATAGTTATTAAATTATATATATATATATGTATGTATGTATCGAAAACGAAAGAAGGATGTATGCATATATATATATATAAGTTCAAAAAGGAAAATTTTAGTATTTATAAACAAATAAATATTGTATGTTATAAACTAAATAAAAATAGTATGTTTAAAACAATATATGTAATGGTAGGCAAAAAATATATATGAACCAAATAAATATATTTATTAAAAAGGAATATATATTTTTATATATTGAAAAATAAAAGAAGAAATATATATGAATATATATATATATATATTATATTGTAGAAGTGAGGAAATCTATAAAATCATTTCAAAAAATCATTCGCAAAGCAATGTTTTGTTAAAAATGTTATTTTATACATTTAAAATAAAATAGCAAAAATTTCCATTTTTGCCTTAAGTTATACATTTTAATGGGAGTATATATATACATGAAGACTTGATGTTGCTTTTTTTAAAACCACTTTATATTTCTTGTTTCCCAAAAACATACATACATACATACATACATACATACATACATACATATATACATATATATATATGAAATCATGTTAAAACCCAAGTGAAGATAAAAAGTAAAACAACAAAAGGATAAACAGGTAGAAAAAATTGTAGGTAAGGAACATTGCCTGGAAAGGAATAAATGTACAACAAATATAAACATATATATATACACACACACATATACATATATATATATATATATTTACATTGTCTGATCAAAAACAGCAAAGACCAAAGCATTGGTTTTAATTTCTTTTCAAACCAAAGAAACATATCACTCCAAAATCTTTTCAATCTGTCAAAACCTTGTACAGGCCTGCAAACTTTTCTTGAGCCCAAACCATGCTTAAATGCACATCATTTCATTCGGTGGACATATATATATATATATATATATATATATATATATATATATATATATATATGAGCTTGTGTGTGTGTTTATGCTCAGTTTTGCAAAAGCGTGTAAACAAAATATTAAAGCACTGTAAAACAAAAGTTCTGTAAAAACAAAACATCCCTTGCTCTTAAAAATCCAAGCAAGATAAGAGAATCAAGGAAACATCTCAAGATTTCAGATCAACTAAAGTTCAAACATAAGATTTCAAAAGGAATTCAAAATGTTTAAGGTGAGAACACTGATTACTTTGCTTTGGACATGATTTAACTGCTCTGTCATGTATAAAAATTTAAACAAGCCTTCTATATGAGTTTCAAAATTCATTTCCTCTTAATGCATAATTGTTTTGCAAATTTTGTAAACTAGTGAAGTGTTTATTTTCGAATCTAGATCATGTTAAAAATAGTTTGGTTACATTTCATGGGGTACATAGTGAGTTCTGTCGAAATTACAGCAAGGAAATAAGAACTTGGCATTTTTCATCATCTTCGAATCGATGACTCATGTATATAATCATGATGGTGATATAAAAATAGAATTTTTGGTGAAGAAATCATTATTTTTAATAGAATAGGATTTGAGAAATGACGAGATGACCAGTTTTCATGAAAAAAATAATTTCGGGCAACGTGGTTGATGAGGGAAGAGGCGGATTGGTCGAGGAGCAGCATGGCGATGGGGGGAGGTGTTCACCATGGCGGAATGTTGATTTAGGCCTTGGTTTGAGGTAGTATGGTAGTTTTAGGGTTTAGGGAAGTGTGGAAATGGGCGATGAACGCAACCGAACTTTGACGAGGGGAAGGCATCGAGTCGCGCCGCACCTGGCATGGTGGTGGCGTGGGACATGGCGGGTGTATTTGTGTTGGTGGCAGTGGATATATGCGAGTGAGGCATTGGGGGTTCTTGGTTTTGGAGTTCGGCATATGGGTGTTACCTGTAAGTGTTGTTCGATTTTTAGGTGGAAACGCAGTGTCGATGGAGTTGGGCACTAGAGGATGGAGGGTCGAGTAGGGCATGGAGAGTCGGACTTGAGGGTGTGATCGCGACTGTCACCGGTGGTTTTGGACCCGTGTGCACATACACGCATGCATACGTGTGTAGGTCGTCTCAAGCAAGGGATGAACGAGTCGTGGAGGATGGTTGCAGTGGTTTGGGTTTGGGTTCAGGTTCGGTCTCTAATCTCGCATGTGGGTTATCGGAGAAGAAGCACATTTGAGTCGAAGGATTGAAGTATTTTGGTTTGGGGTCTTGTATTTTGAACTGGAGATTGGGAAAAGAAAGAAAGGAAGGAGAAGAAGGGACGCGTGGTGGATGAGTTGATGGGCTTCGGCCCAAAGCATTGAGGAAGAAGGTTCTTTTTTTTAAAAGAAAGAAAATGTTAACTTATATATATTTGGTAAACTTTGAAATATTATAACTTGTCCATACAAATCCCGATTTACGCAAGGTTCATTGCGATGGGTTCATGACGACGAACGCTACGTCGTCATACGAACCATTGTCGAGTTTGAATAAGTAAAATTTTATAGTAATTTGAAACAGACAGAAATTTAAGTAAATCAATTTAAAACTAATATCGTCGTTTGAATTTATATGACCGTTATTTGAAGTGTTTTGCCAGATAAAAATAACGGCGAGTTAATTTAATTTAATCACGATGTTTTGACATCTGTTTAGCGGAACAAAACACCATTCCTCTAATTGTTTTAATTGGACCCCTGTTGACAGAATAAAACACCGTTCTACCATTATTTCTGAATATATCTGTTTGAGAACATTGATTAGCATAAATAAAACCCTGTTCTGCTATTATATTTGTACGGACACCTATTTATTTTCCTGATAAATTATATTGGCAATATGATGTTGAATTGGTTGAAGTGAATATCTATATCTGTTATTCTGGGCTATTTTGAAATTGAATGGTAGCTTGATTAAATACCATTGGAATTATTAAGCCTTCTTTTCCGATTTGGGTTGACTTTGAACTAGAATTTGTTTAAAAATGATTATTATTTATTAATGATATTTTTAAAGTTAATTGGTACATATTTCAAGAATGATTTAATGTAATTATTTTATTACTCTTAAAAAGTATTTAAAAAGGTATTAATTATTGTTCCAATGCTATTTAATTATTTGGATTGTTTAAGTATATTAATTATTAAGTAAATTATTTTATAATGATTGTTTAAAGTTAACTATTGCTTAAGGATTAATTAGTATTAAAGTATATTTATTCCAAAGATAAATTTATTTAAAATTAATAATGTTTATATATATATATTATATAGTACACTTTTACAAATAAGTATTTTACTTAATTAGAACTTGGAAAATTCATATTGAAATCTTATAAGTATTATTTTGGAAAATTATTAAACAAAGTTTTCGGAAAGTAATGGTATACTTTCATGGCGTAATCGGAGGCAGTGAGTACCTGCAGTTAAGTTTTGGATTTCTCTGGGATGGAGATATAACCTTTGAGCTATGAATCCATGGTTGATACCGTAGTGGTGCTTTCCCAAATTTATTTTAAAGGGTTTTCAAATATTTTGAAATGAATGGTTTGTGAATATACTTATCCGATGAGAGAAGTATATGCTGTTTGATTAGGAAATTTTAATTTAATGAAATTTAAATTAATAAGGCTTAGTGTTTCAATGGGAAATGAAACCTTTGTTTGGATGATCGTATATTTGATAGTTAAATAACCGACTATCAAATCTAGACCCAAAAACATAACTTTGGGATTATCTAGAAGAAACATGGGAATTATGTGGTACAACTACCGTTCGAGGTGCTATACTGTACGTATAAACTCATTTTATTCTTCTAGGACGATGATAAGGGATCCATCCACTAACGGTTAGGAGGTGATCTCCGATCTTATTCTCGTCGGTGTATTTCTTTAAGAACCGGGGTTGAGTTTACCAGAATATAAAACGTTGTTTCGAAAAAACCGGGATTGGATAATTTATCTGAAACCCACTTCGATCCAAGGAGGACGTTTTCGAAGGGAAAACAAGAGCATGGAGTCGAAGATGGAGCGGTGAAGTGCAAGGGCTAATCGCCACTAATCCTGAGGATTTTTCCAAATGGATGTAGTGGGAATAGTGCCTTCGGTTTCGTTCAGACCCAGAACGGACTTGTATGGATGAATGCTATCAGTACATTGTCATTGGAGGACAATGAGCATTCTAAGTAAATATTCCTTAAAAAGGAAATCGTAGCCTCTAAGCCTCATCGACCGGGAATGACTGAAAATCAGGGGAGATGTAGCAAGGCTAAGTGGGTCGCACCCAAGTAGGGTATGTTTATCACCTTTCTAGATAACCTTGGATATCATTTTATCACTACGATACATGGAAGGAGCTCAGAGAGGGTGGGAACACCCGGGGTGATAGCATATTCGGTCTATCCAAGTTAGGGATAGTTCGGTCTTGTGTTGCAGGGGATCCTGGCATGGTCCTCGGTACGCTGTTTCTAGACGTGTACTATGATAGGTGGTACCCCGGTGCCTAGTCATTTGTATAGAATCCATTCTCCAATACATGTCTTTACGGTTTTGGTTGTAGAACCTAGTATGCTGGAATTTAATTAATGTAACAATTTCAGTTATTTGAATAAGTATTTGTACTTAGACACTATTATAATATCATTGGATTTTCTATAAAAGTGTTTTGGTTACCGTAAGGGAAAAACCCGTCGTGTTTATGTGTGGCATGGTCTTACAGGATACCTTTGATTTTAAAAGGATTTGAAAGTTATAACGAATTAAATTCCTTGTGATTTAAATTCTCACGCTGGTTTTACCAGACTGACCCGGGCATGGTTTTTTCTATATGCTCGGGTCATACCGAGCATATTTCCAGCTTTAGCTAGAAGGAGTGGTGCTTCAGGAGAGAAGCTAGAGGGTCAAAGTCGTATTCTCGTAGATGATTATATTCCGTTGCATTTAGTTGTGTATATCAACAACTGTAAAGACATGTTGTTATAAATGTCTGTGCTGAATAGGTTGTATACTCTGATTGATGTATGTATATGCTTAAGTTATAGTTTTCGTTTATGTAAAGATTTGTTCTATATTATAGATTATTCGTTTCCGCTGTGAGATTGTAACGACCCGTAAAATTTCAACTGTTGTAATAACGTAATTAGTTGAAATTTTGTGAAATTTTAAACGATAAAATTTTGAAATAAAAATTTAATATTTGAAATGCGTCGAGTTAAACATAGCAACTGGTAAATTTTCGTCCGAAAATACGAAATTTATTTCGCGCGTAAATTTACTTCAATTTAATCTGTTAAAAAGCGATGAAAATAAAATGTTTCCGAAACCTAAATATTTTTACATAGAAAAATTCTAAAACATCTTCTGAGCAAGATGTCAGTTTGTCGTTTTTCCAAATTCGGACATCTTTGGCTCCGTCGATCTTATTTTTCAGCGTTTTTCTTGCATTTTCCGCTATTGGAAAAATTCGAATTTTTAAATTTCAATCGTACCACTGATATCTGTATACCGTTTTAATCGTCTCGTCGTGCTGATCTCTGCGGTATATAAAATTTTGCGTTTTGAAGCCCGGTTTATAGCGGAATCCACAGAAACGGTTACCGTATCGGTACCGGTTTCATGCCTATTGGTTTATGGTGGCTATTCAAATTCCTACTACGCAAATTCCAATAGCCTCGGGACTATTAATGTTTTCTGAATTCCAACCTTTGTTATTCCCAGAGTTCCACACAATATTTGGTTTCTCCTTTCATATTTTGGTCACGTTAGCTAAATTATTTTCTATTCATTTTATTGTCTCTACCCCTTACCTATTCCTCTCCCCACCTCTTACCTTTACCTGTTCCTTCATTCTTTTCATTTCTTCCATACGCAGCAGTTTCTTTACGAGCTCACCAAATTAAGCACCTTCCACCATCACACACGTTAACCCTTCATGCACGCACTCATTCTCGAGTGTCTTCTCCCCAAGCAGAACCAAACATTGTCGACATCTTGCCAACAACCCAAGCACGGCACGTCGGAGAATTTCCCCTCCAACCGAGCATTTCCGTGCCATCCACCACCCACTCTGCCCATAGGTCCGAGGCAGAGCACAACCAAGCAACAACCGTCAGTGCATTCCCTCCGATCAGCCCACTGCCTCCCCATGCCGAAGCCACCACTTCATCTCCCAATCTCTGCCTGCTCCTCCTCCAAGCCAGGCAACCGACCTTCATCTCGCCCAAACATTTTCCTCCACTTACCGTGCACCCAAGGCAGCGAACGCCAGCCGAGAAGCATCCCGCTCCTCCAACTTATGCCTTCCCTCTTGCCGCCGTGCCTCCGCATCACCCTGCCCCACCCAGTTGAACACCGTCACCACCAGGCCGAAGCCTTTCAGCCCTCTATCTCTCTCGATCTCCTCGAAATTCCACCTCAGCTCGAGCCTTCTTTTAATGATGGGTATGTATGTTTTATTCATATATATTGTTCTAGTTCGAAAATTTGATATATGTATATATCTATTTTATGGTAGTATTATATATAGTTGCTGGAGTTTTATTTCTTTGAATGCTTAAGTGTATAAATGTATATTCAGTCTAAGCTTTGTTGCATATGATAATATATATAAAATAGAACTAGTATTACAAGTATGGGTTGCAGTTTTATGTTATGGTTTTAAAGGTGTATATATAGTAAATCATATAAGATATAAGAATATTTTTCGGTTGGTTTTCACTTATATCTAATTATACGTATAATATTTATATAGTAGTCTGCATATGTCATAGTGTGGATCTGTTGTATGTGTTCTTTATTCTTCTTCAGTTTTATAAATACATTTTAGTATAAGTTGTTATTTTATGCGTATCTATTTATTTATAATAATGACCTTTGAAAGTATGGGTTAATATATATATCGGTATAAAAGTGAAGGCATGCGTGAGTTCATTTTAGCCTGCATTTGTAATATGTTTAGTATTTTAAAGCATGTAGTATATATATGCCAGTTCCTGGTTTACAATGTATATTGAAGAGCAGGGTGCAAATTGCTTGTTAAAACAGTGGGTTTCATCTTATTTTATTTTACAGTTAGTTATATAACGTATCAGTTTTATGAATGTGTGACTTAAAATATGTTATAGTAACTATGCATTTTGAATATAATAGTTGCTTTGCGGCTATAAGGTTTATATAATAGTTAAATGTATGGGTTCAAGTATTAGGTAGAGTTTGTTAATAGTTGGTAAAGTTTACAAAGCTATTTATATATATATACACTGTATGTTTTCAAAACTTCTAATCTTTGCTTACAAGATGTATATATTTTGCATATCTAGTGTAATACATAAATGTTTATTTCGGTATATACATTATATTATAATAAGGTGAAGTATTTGTTGTTCGCTTATATGTATAATGTATATAGGTTATATTTAAGGCGTAATATATGATCTTTTGTAGGGATATTTTATATGTTATAACAAGTAAGTATATTAATCTTATTTTTTTTTACATCGATTTTTTTTAGATATACTATAGGTGCAGGAAAGTTTGCATTTTTATATATAAGAATATATATAAGAATTTATTTCAAAGTATATTATAAGTATATATATATACAAGAGTATCTATTTCGAATTATATTATGTATATAGAATTGATTTTTTTATGGGTTTAGTATAAAAAAAACATTGATTCCGAATCATATATATGTGCACTTATACCATCATCTACATCAATCCACTTCTGATTTGATTTCGTCAATTCCTTATCTATCAGCTTGTCTGTCGAATACGTACCAATCTAGCTTTGCTTTGGATTCCGTGCTTGGATTCATAACTTATCTCGGCCTCATTCATCTCTAGCCTCGAAAGGTGAGCACTCACTCACGATTAACGTTCTTTTATTTATTAAATTTGATTTCAATTGAAACGACAATTGAAATATGCTGCTGTTAGATATTTACACTGTTATCACCTGTATCAGTTCACCTATGACATCTGACACCATTATCTGTTATATATGAAATGATAATCCAATTTGATTGTTAAATGATTGATTGTTTGATGTTTACAATTGGACGTTAAAATTGAAATGTATAAAGTGATAAATATTATGCAAGTAAATTTGACGTAGGATAATTGAAATTTAAATCGACATATATGTTGAATTTGATTACTTGAATATGACCCCTTTTAATTGTTAAATTAACTGACGTGTAGAATAGTGATAATTACACTTTGAACCATTGAACGAATATTGGATTAATTGTTGTAGTGTAAAAATTGAAATTGAATGACAAGTGAAAACCGTAATGTAATAATCTTTAATCTACATGAAATGATAGTGCAGATTCTAGAAGTAATTATATTAATTCGTACAAATAACAATGCGAATTAATACGGTTATTTCAGGATTATTTAAATTGATTGTTGGATTGTTATTGTTTGTTGTTATTGCTTGTTTATTTACTTTGATACCATCCCAGTTATCACACTGCAAGTTCCCTTTGCTATGTTTTGATTTTGAATTGAATTGGAATCGGGTTGAAATGATAAATACCCAAATTGAACTTTGAGCTAGGATAGAGAATTAAATAAAACCCGATTGGTCAATAACTTGATTTAAAAATAAACAAAGATTTTATTTGAATAAATAATATGGTTTTGAAATGAAGTTGAAATTTGAATTTTTAATGAAAGGAAAATGTTAATATTTAATAATCTGAAACAAAATATTAAAAATGTAATTGATGAAAGAATGTGGTTTAATTTGAGAAATGATTGAATTAAACTTTGAGATGATTTAACAATTAAGTTTGAAATTATTAAACTTTGAAATGATTTAATAATTAAGTTTGAAATTATTAAACTTTGAAATGATTTAATAATTAAGTTTGAAATTATAATTAAGTTTGAAATTATTAAACTTTGAAATTATTTAATAATTAAGTTTTGAATTATTTAATAATTAAATAAGATTGAATTATTTAATGATTAAATTAAATTGAATTTTTGAATAAGTGAATTTTACTTCGTAAATAATTGAAATTGAGTTTTCTTTATTAAGTAAGTTTTGGAAAATTATGTAAGTATGTAAATAAGTGAATTTGAATTTCTTTAACAAGAAATAAAATGTGATATTTTTGGAATTAATGTAAGATTTGTAATTGAAAGAATTGATTTGACGAATTTAATTTAATTCAATTTGTAAGTTTTGATATAATGAAGTTGAATTTGAATAATGGAATTAATGAATTGGAAATTTAATAGGAATTATTTTGAATGGCAAATTTACTTAATGAATATTGAATGAAATCGACAAATGAATTTAAATTGATTTGAATGTTAAATTAAATTAATTTAAATGTTTTCGAAATGAAACTTATATTCGAACTTGAGCAAATATTTGAATTGTTTTAAATAGAAATTGAAACTGAATTATAAGATTTTGAAATGATAATTTGGAAGTTTTTGAAACGTAAATATTGAAAATTGATTTAGAAAGACAAATGAATTGTTGGTTTACGAATTCTATTTGAAATTGAAATTGATTTGGTTTTGAAATAAATAAACGACCAATCGGTGAAATAATTACGAAAGTTATTAAAGAGACCGGAATTCGGTTATGGATATACTCTCTATCTAAATCTAAAACCACTTTAATAACTATACGCGGAGTGATGATCCAGAATGAAGTGGTTGGAATGATGTACGTGATGACTGAAGAAAGAGAACGATAATGGATAGCCTTGACACTTGTGTCAAATTGGAAATGACTAAAACAGGAGCTGTGCCGGGCCAATGGAGGATTAGCTACCTCAAGTGGACACACTTCTTCGAACTACTTATACTTGTTGTCGATTGGTGCACCCTTGATTTTGGGAGTGTTGTTTCACGGTGTTGCGGGCGCTGCGGCGTTGCGTTCTCACCAGTCCGGATCAGGCGAACGGTAGTATCACTACCTTGGGTATTGCCTCATGTGCCTTGTCATACTTGTATTCCATTTATATGCGACCACTACGATTTTGATTTGTACCTTTAGTATATGGATTGCCCTCTGGTGACTTCCGGTTTTGGGGAAACTACGGTCTTGTATATGCTTTTGGGAATAAAAATGTGTTAAGGGTGGAATGGGCCATGACTTAACACTATTTTGATATCTTATTATTACTGATAGACATTATCTACTTATCGTACACTACTACATAGTAGATAGTTTAACGGATCCTTAAAGGATTGTTATTCCAAACATCCTTTAAGTTACTTGTATTTCAATTGCTATTTCACTTGAGTTGGATTTATTAATATAAGAATATTAATCCTGACTCGAGTGTTTTGTGTTTTGCTTTACGCTCGGGTCAGACTGAGTGTACCAGTATTCGAGACTCACCTTTGAAGTTGGAGCTTTGCTTGAAGATCCAGCTATCTATCCAGCTTTCAGTATTCAATGATTCCAGTGATGTATTCTGATTTGTATCTGATGTATCGTGTTACTCTTCCGTTGTATCTGTTTTAACTCTGATGTATCGTATTACTCTTCTGTTGTAAACTCTGATGTATCTTATACATGTATATAGTAGCTTCATGAACTACTATCTCTTTTATTTCCGCTGCAATTACTACTCTGTGTCTGTGATCTGTGATTATTTTATTTACTGTATATGTTCAGTTTTGCCAAATTTAAATTAACAACGTGGTATTTTGAGCAATTCAACTCCGGCATGAGTGTCTACCTATACACTTATAATGGATGCGAATGGTCTAAAATATCGTGGCGTTACAGTTGGTATCAGAGCTTTGGTAGCTCTAGGCAAAACTTAACATATAGGGTAAATGTATTTACAGAATCACTCTCATTCGAGTTTCAATCTCTTCCTTTGACTCAATTCCTTTGAATTTTGGAACGTTCCCCTCGGTTCCGAAATTCATTCGTGTCCTTCACTATTCATCTTTTTTCAATCTTGGAGCACCCCATAACTCCATTCTGAATTGTTATCTATAATAGATCGGCGGTCTCGTCAATCTTCGAATGATTCGTAAAGGAGTAAAACTCCTTTATAATAGGCATCGATTTACTGGAGATTTATGTATCCTCGGTTTACGATGCTATCTATTACCTGCTATACCTGAATTCCATCTCTTGAGATCGAGTGTTGATTTACCTCGGAATTCAGCATCGATCTTATTCTTGAAGTTACGGACGACCCGGTTAAGGTTGCCCGTGAATTAAATAAACTCATCCATCTCCCGATTGTGGTAATTGAGTTATCTTATCTTCTGTTTCAAACTTATTTTCGAATCAAAATTCTATATGATTTAAGTCAACAAAAATTTGAATCCCTATCCTTATTTTGAAAATTCATTCCTGTATCGTCGAGCAAAGAAATGTATTTGTAAACTAATATATAAATGTTTTAATATATGCTGTGTTGTTTGAGTTGTTGATGTTGATTTGGGTTTCCGATCGATTCGTCTGATCAACGCTATCGATAGGATTTCCAAAACACTTGAACAGAGCAAACTGACACAATATTATTTTCAAATTTGGAAAATGAAATAAATTTGTTTGATTATATGGTGAAAATATAAGTAAAAATTTTCTGGAATTTAATAGGTAAATTAAATTGTTGTTTGATATGATAATATTTGATTATCATTTATTGTTCTAAATAAATTTATAAATACGGTTTATAAATTGATTTGGAATTTGAAATGAATTTAATTCAGAAATTTGAGAATTTAATTTCCAATGATTTTCGAACTATGATTTTAAAGGTTTAAAATGCACATTATTTAAAGGTATTTTGACTATAATTTGTTTCCAAAGAATTCTAATGTATATTATTGAAAGTGTTTTCGAATAGAAACCGTTTTCAAAGAATTTTAAAATGTTGAAATCAGTGCTCTTCTCTTTGTCGCTGGAAAATAATTTCGGTGATGGCGGCCGCATCATCGACATTCATTTTCGAGTTTCGAAGTGGAAATTATTCTGTAGCTTTGCTACGGTTTTGTTTTGAAAAAAAATATATATTTTGATTTGAATTTCTCCAGCATAATTTGGTTTATATATATATATATAGGTATCTTATTTTAAATTTAATTTGATTCGATATAAATATATTATATATATCTCTAAATTGTTTAAAGTTAATCGGAAATCTAATTCTTAAATTTTGTTAAAGGATGATTTAATTATAAATAAAACCAAAATTTGGAATAAATATTTAAACTTGGATAATTGAATTTAAAAAATTTTATTTGTATATTGTTCAACTGCATTCTAATACAACTTACCTAAATCATTCAGAAGTTGAATATGTAATTGGATAATATATAATATAAATTGAATTTATAAATAAAATTTGAGTGTTATAATAAATGTTATACACTAAATTTTGATTATAAAGATGTTAATAGAGTTAGATAGGATAATAAGTAAACTCAGTTAATAAAGAATTAATAAATTTATTTTGAAAGAATTAATAAATTGAAATTTGATCAACATATGAAAATACCTTGAATAAAAAAAAATTAGTAAATATAAATTAATTTGAATCGAAACTTTTATGGTTTAAATTAATTTATATGGGTTAAATATATGTGATTAGATATATTAAGTAGAATAAATTTAACAATAATATGGAATAAAGAGAAAATTAAATTGTTGAAAAAAATAATATGATTATAATAAAAGACTATTCAAATTTATGGTGTTATAAATTGTAAATTGAAGATAATTGGATAATTGGATAATGAATTTAGAAATAGTTGAGATTGATTTTTAGTGAGATCAAATGGATTAAATCAATTATTGAATATCAATTAATTTAAATTTGAATTTATATGGTTTAAATTAACTGTTATTTTGTATTTCAAATCTGTTTTTCTTTCTGGTTGTTCTATTCTCCTACCTCGTTCCTTTTCGGGGACGAAAAGTTTTGAGTGGGGGAGAGTGTAACGACCCGTAAAATTTCAACTATTGTAATAACGTAATTAGTTGAAATTTTGTGAAATTTTAAACGATAAAATTTTGAAATAAAAATTTAATATTTGAAATGCGTCGAGTTAAACATAGCAACTGGTAAATTTTCGTCCGAAAATACGAAGTTTATTTCGCGCGTAAATTTACTTCAATTTAATCTGTTAAAAAGCGATGAAAATAAAATGTTTCCGAAACCTAAATATTTTTACATAGAAAAATTCTAAACCATCTTCTGAGCAAGATGTCAGTTTGTCGTTTTTCCAAATTCGAACATCTTTGGCTCCGTCGATCTTATTTTTCAGCGTTTTTCTTGCATTTTCCGCTATTGGAAAAATTCGAATTTTTAAATTTCAATCGTACCACTGATATCTGTATACTGTTTTAATCGTATCGTCGTGTTGATCTCTGCGGTATATAAAATTTTGCATTTTGAAGCCCGGTTTATAGCGGAATCCACAGAAACGGTTACCGTATTGGTACCGGTTTCATGCCTATTGGTTTATGGTGGCTATTCAAATTCCTACTACGCAAATTCCAATAGCCTCGGGACTATTAATGTTTTCTGAATTCCAACCTTTGCTATTCCCAGAGTTCCACACAATATTTGGTTTCTCCTTTCATATTTTGGTCACGTTAGCTAAATTATTTTCTATTCATTTTATTGTCTCTACCCCTTACCTATTCCTCTCCCCACCTCTTACCTTTACCTGTTCCTTCATTCTTTTCATTTCTTCCATACGCAGCAGTTTCTTTACGAGCTCACCAAATTAAGCACCTTCCACCATCACACACGTTAACCCTTCATGCACGCACTCATTCTCGAGTGTCTTCTCCCCAAGCAGAACCAAACATTGTCGACATCTTGCCAACAACCCAAGCACGGCACGTCGGAGAATTTCCCCTCCAACCGAGCATTTCCGTGCCATCCACCACCCACTCTGCCCATAGGTCCGAGGCAGAGCACAACCAAGCAACAACCGTCAGTGCATTCCCTCCGATCAGCCCACTGCCTCCCCATGCCGAAGCCACCACTTCATCTCCCAATCTCTGCCTGCTCCTCCTCCAAGCCAGGCAACCGACCTTCATCTCGCCCAAACATTTTCCTCCACTTGCCGTGCACCCAAGGCAGCGAACGCCAGCCGAGAAGCATCCCGCTCCTCCAACTTATGCCTTCCCTCTTGCCGCCGTGCCTCCGCATCACCCTGCCCCACCCAGTTGAACACCGTCACCACCAGGCCGAAGCCTTTCAGCCCTCTATCTCTCTCGATCTCCTCGAAATTCCACCTCAGCTCGAGCCTTCTTTTAATGATGGGTATGTATGTTTTATTCATATATATTGTTCTAATTCGAAAATTTGATATATGTATATATCTATTTTATGGTAGTATTATATATAGTTGCTGGAGTTTTATTTCTTTGAATGCTTAAGTGTATAAATGTATATTCAGTCTAAGCTTTGTTGCATATGATAATATATATAAAATAGAACTAGTATTACAAGTATGGGTTGCAGTTTTATGTTATGGTTTTAAAGGTGTATATATAGTAAGTCATATAAGATATAAGAATATTTTTCGATTGGTTTTCACTTATATCTAATTATACGTATAATATTTATATAGTAGTCTGCATATGTCATAGTGTGGATCTGTTGTATGTGTTCTTTCTTCTTCTTCAGTTTTATAAATACATTTTAGTATAAGTTGTTATTTTATGCGTATCTATTTATTTATAATAATGACCTTTGAAAGTATGGGTTAATATATATATAGGTATAAGAGTGAAGGCATGCGTGAGTTCATTTTAGCCTGCATTTGTAATATGTTTAGTATTTTAAAGCATGTAGTATATATATGCCAGTTCCTGGTTTACAATGTATATTGAAGAGCAGGGTGCAAATTGCTTGTTAAAACAGTGGGTTTCATCTTATTTTATTTTACAGTTAGTTATATAACGTATCAGTTTTATGAATGTGTGACTTAAAATATGTTATAGTAACTATGCATTTTGAATATAATAGTTGCTTTGCGGCTATAAGGTTTATATAATAGTTAAATGTATGGGTTCAAGTATTAGGTAGAGTTTGTTAATAGTTGGTAAAGTTTACAAAGCTATTTATATATATATACACTGTATGTTTTCAAAACTTCTAATCTTTGCTTACAGGATGTATATATTTTGCATATCTAGTGTAATACATAAATGTTTATTTCGGTATATACATTATATTATAATAAGGTGAAGTATTTGTTGTTCGCTTATATGTATAATGTATATAGGTTATATTTAAGGCGTAATATATGATCTTTTGTAGGGATATTTTATATGTTATAACAAGTAAGTATATTAATCTTTTTTTTTACATCGATTTTTTTTTAGATATACTATAGGTGCAGGAAAGTTTGCATTTTTATATATAAGAATTTATTTCAAAGTATATTATAAGTATATATATATACAAGAGTATCTATTTCGAATTATATTATGTATATAGAATTGATTTTTTTATGGGTTTAGTATAAAAAAAACATTGATTCCGAATCATATATATGTGCACTTATACCATCATCTACATCAATCCACTTCTGATTTGATTTCGTCAATTCCTTATCTATCAGCTTGTCCGTCGAATACGTACCAATCTAGCTTTGCTTTGGATTCCGTGCTTGGATTCATAACTTATCTCGGCCTCATTCATCTCTAGCCTCGAAAGGTGAGCACTCACTCACGATTAACGTTCTTTTATTTATTAAATTTGATTTCAATTGAAACGACAATTGAAATATGCTGCTGTTAGATATTTACACTGTTATCACCTGTATCAGTTCACCTATGACATTTGACACCATTATCTGTTATATATGAAATGATAATCCAGTTTGGTTGTTAAATGATTGATTGTTTGATGTTTACAATTGGACGTTAAAATTGAAATGTATAAAGTGATAAATATTATGCAAGTAAATTTGACGTAGGATAATTGAAATTTAAATCGACATATATGTTGAATTTGATTACTTGAATATGACCCCTTTTAATTGTTAAATTAACTGACGTGTAGAATAGTGATAATTACACTTTGAACCATTGAACGAATATTGGATTAATTGTTGTAGTGTAAAAATTGAAATTGAATGACAAGTGAAAACCGTAATGTAATAATCTTTAATCTACATGAAATGATATTGTAGATTCTAGAAGTAATTATATTAATTCGTACAAATAACAATGCGAATTAATACGGTTATTTCGGGATTATTTAAAGTGATTGTTGGATTGTTATTGTTTGGTGTTATTGCTTGTTTATTTACTTTGATACCATCCCAGTTATCACACTGCAAGTTCCCTTTGCTATGTTTTGATTTTGAATTGAATTGGAATCGGGTTGAAATGATAAATACCCAAATTGAACTTTGACCTAGGATAGAGAATTAAATAAAACCCGATTGGTCAATAACTTGATTTAAAAATAAACAAAGATTTTATTTGAATAAATAATATGGTTTTAAAATGAAGTTGAAATTTGAATTTTTAATGAAAGGAAAATGTTAATATTTAATAATCTGATACAAAATATTAAAAATGTAATTGATGAAAGAATGTGGTTTAATTTGAGAAATGATTGAATTAAACTTTGAGATGATTTAACAATTAAGTTTGAAATTATTAAACTTTGAAATGATTTAATAATTAAGTTTGAAATTATTAAACTTTGAAATGATTTAATAATTAAGTTTGAAATTATAATTAAGTTTGAAATTATTAAACTTTGAAATTATTTAATAATTAAGTTTTGAATTATTTAATAATTAAATAAGATTGAATTATTTAATGATTAAATTAAATTGAATTTTTGAATAAGTGAATTTTACTTCGTAAATAATTGAAATTGAGTTTTCTTTATTAAGTAAGTTTTGGAAAATTATGTAAGTATGTAAATAAGTGAATTTGAATTTCTTTAACAAGAAATAAAATGTGATATTTTTGGAATTAATGTAAGATTTGTAATTGAAAGAATTGATTTGACGAATTTAATTTAATTCAATTTGTAAGTTTTGATATAATGAAGTTGAATTTGAATAATGGAATTAATGAATTGGAAATTTAATAGGAATTATTTTTAATGGCAAATTTACTTAATGAATATTGAATGAAATCGACAAATGAATTTAAATTGATTTGAATGTTAAATTAAATTAATTTAAATGTTTTCGAAATGAAACTTATATTCGAACTTGAGCAAATATTTGAATTGTATTAAATAGAAATTGAAACTGAATTATAAGATTTTGAAATGATAATTTGGAAGTTTTTGAAACGTAAATATTGAAAATTGATTTAGAAAGACAAATGAATTGTTGGTTTACGAATTCTATTTGAAATTGAAATTGATTTGGTTTTGAAATAAATAAACGACCAATCGGTGAAATAATTACGAAAGTTATTAAAGAGACCGGAATTCGGTTATGGATATACTCTCTATCTAAATCGAAAACCACTTTAATAACTATACGCGGAGTGATGATCCAGAATGAAGTGGTTGGAATGATGTACGTGATGACTGAAGAAAGAGAACGATAATGGATAGCCTTGACACTTGTGTCAAATTGGAAATGACTAAAACAGGAGCTGTGCCGGGCCAATGGAGGATTAGCTACCTCAAGTGGACACACTTCTTCGAACTACTTATACTTGTTGTCGATTGGTGCACCCTTGATTTTGGGAGTGTTGTTTCACGGTGTTGCGGGCGCTGCGGCGTTGCGTTCTCACCAGTCTGGATCAGGCGAACGGTAGTATCACTACCTTGGGTATTGCCTCATGTGCCTTGTCATACTTGTATTCCATTTATATGCGACCACTACGATTTTGATTTGTACCTTTAGTATATGGATTGCCCTCTGGTGACTTCCGGTTTTGGGGAAACTACGGTCTTGTATATGCTTTTGGGAATAAAAATTTGTTAAGGGTGGAATGGGCCATGACTTAACACTATTTTGATATCTTATTATTATTGATAGAAATTATCTACTTATCGTACACTACTACATAGTAGATAGTTTAACGGATCCTTAAAGGATGGTTATTCCAAACATCCTTTAAGTTACTTGTATTTCAATTGTTATTTCACTTGAGTTGGATTTATTAATATAAGAATATTAATCCTGACTCGAGTGTTTTGTGTTTTGCTTTACGCTCGGGTCAGACTGAGTGTACCAGTATTCGAGACTCACCTTTGAAGTTGGAGCTTTGCTTGAAGATCCAGCTATCTATCCAGCTTTCAGTATTCGATGATTCCAGTGATGTATTCTGATTTGTATCTGATGTATCGTGTTACTCTTCCGTTGTATCTGTTTTAACTCTGATGTATCGTATTACTCTTCTGTTGTAAACTCTGATGTATCTTATACATGTATATAGTAGCTTCATGAACTACTATCTCTTTTATTTCCGCTGCAATTACTACTCTGTGTCTGTGATCTGTGATTATTTTATTTACTGTATATGTTCAGTTTTGCCAAATTTAAATTAACAACGTGGTATTTTGAGCAATTCAACTTCGGCATGAGTGTCTACCTATACACTTATAATGGATGCGAATGGTCTAAAATATCGTGGCGTTACAGAGATTCTGTGATGTTCTATTTTCTTTCCACCTTCTTTCTACATACTTTCTATTTTCTTTTCTTACTATCCGCTTTTCTGTTCAATTTGGACTGGACAAGTGTGGTTAAGAGTCAGTTCGAACTGTACGGAAAAAGTGGGTCGTGACAAGTTTATATTTTTACTTTATGTAGCATCATTTGCATTAGAATTTAATGCTCAATTTATTCACAATCAATCGAAAGGAGGATGTAACGATCTGGAATTTCACCGCTATGATTTGTGAATATTTAATTAATTTGAAATATTCAAATATTGGTTTTTATAATTAAAATAAGAGTCTTCTAAATAATAAATAATGATGATGAAACAGTTTTAAAAGTTTGTTTACAAAAATATTTAGTTTGAAGAAAAATCGAAAATGTGACCAAAATTCATTTTCTGAATTTTTGACTTTTATCGAATAAAAAGTTGTCAGAAACATGGTGAACTCTAGGGTAAATACATACTCATATATTTATAAGTAAGCTAGGGTTATGTATTACTGTATTGTGTGTGTGTGTACTTAGGATAGTATAATTAAAGGTTGTATTATGTATGAAAAATTAAAGGGAAACATGAAGTGACATTTTGGCAACTCAAAGACATGGTTACATTTAATGAATGTTGGAAAATCAAGATGGGTGGGGAAACATGAATTTTTGAAATAAAGAAAGAGGGAACAAGGCAAGATGATGTGGCGAGCATGTGGAGGAGGGCATGAACTTAGAGGCTTTTTAGGAATTTGGTTCATCCTCTTTTTATAAAACTAATTCCTAATTCTTTTTCCCTTCTGATTTCATTTTATTTTCATTTTCCAAAAACTTCATTCTTTTTTCTTGGCTTCATAAAGCTTTAATGGCTTCCAATTCATAATTCTAAAGTTTAAAAACTTGAAATTTAGCACTTTCAATTCATGAAAACTTGTTAAAAACACTTCCCTCCACTTCTACAACTCCACTTTTTCAAAGAAAGCCCCACCACCCTCAAATCAACCTATGGCCTAACCATACAAGCTCTAGGCCGAACCTCCCTTAGCCCTAAAGCCACCAAAACCTTGTTTTTCCATAAGAAAAAGCTAGGAGCTAGGTCGCGCTAAAAGTTAGTAAGAGTTTGAAGAGTTTTGGATAGCTTATGGTGAGAAAACTACCTCCTTTAAATTAAAGTTTCTAACTTTAATTTTTGATATATACATTGTTGTTAAAATTAATTTCTTGATGGAATTGCCATGGTGTTGATGTATATGTGCATATGTATGGTTGGTTGTGAAAGTTGTATAGACTTATAAATAAAAGTGAAAGTTAGTAAAGTGTACAAGTTATAATCTTTGCTTGATTATGATAGTTATGTCATGTACATAAGTTGTGATAATTTTGTGCCGTGCTATGAGTTGTATGCTAAAGAAATTAGCTTCTAAGTTGCTTATTTGCAACATCGAAATCCTTGGTATAAACTTGCTTTTTTACTTACTTTACTTTTTAGAAAAAGTTTAAAACCTTATTTTTAGTTTCCAAAACCTTATCCGAAGTTTATAAAAGTGACTTAACATAAAAAGTAAGAGTTTTGGGAATAATTTAGAATATAAAACAAGTCTTAAAATTTAGGGGTCGTATGGCGATAGTCGCTATAAACAGAGTTCGTTTCGTAAAACGAACTTCTTTGCAAATTTAAAAAAAAATGTTTTCACCTTAAGTATATTTTGAAAAGTGTTTTGAAACATATTATTATGTATTTAAAAATAAATATTATTAATTTATTTATTCATTTATTTTATGATTATTTAATTAACTAATTTAAATAAGGTACTTAGTACTTAATCATTAGTTAACAGGGTAATTAGTACTTAAGTATTAATCAATTAAGTTAATTTTAATTAGTTAAATAATTAAAAGGATTAATTTTTATTTTTATTAATTATTTAATGATTAATTGTTATTTTAATTAATTATTAATTATTAATTAATTATTTATTTATAAAAGGGTTTAATTATTAATTAATCACTGATCAGATTAAATTCAAGTTAAGATTTAATTAAAACTTAATTATGATTTAATTATTTTAAATAAACATTGAATTTTTTATTTAAGTTTCAATTAAGGATTATTTAATTTATTAATTGAGATTAAATAATATCTAATTATTATTTAAAATTTTAATTTACTATTTAATAATTAATTAGAGATTAATTATGGTTTAATTATTTATTTAAAGGTTAACCATTATTTAATTATAATTTTAAGGATAATTATTATTTAATGATGTATTTAAAAGTTAATTATTGTTTAATTATTATTCAAGGTTAATTATTTTTAAATAAAGAGTTTAAACGCTATTCAATTATTAAATTAAGGTATAAAGTTTGAACCACATTATTCTAAAGATCTGTTTGTTTTAAAAGCAACTCCCTTTTAAAAGAACGTTTTAAATCCAAGGGATTTCTTTGTCGATTACATTTAAATAACCTCAAATGAATATGAAACCCATTGACATCGGTTTAGCAGAATAAATCACTATTTTGCTAATTAAATTATATTGACATCTGTTTAGCAGATAAATCGCCGTTCTACTATAATTCACCAAGTAGTGTATGTTGACATCTATTCGAGTAGAACAAATCCCCCTCTGCTATTATTATAACTTGGATACTTCCTATATGTTGATTAATGATTATTGGTTAATTACTTTTACATATCTGCTTGTTATGTAAATACCCATGCTATAACTTGGAAGGTTGAACTCAATTAAATGAACCATGTGGTCACCAAGCCATTTACTTATTTTGTGAAGCCAAATATTTTATTTTATCTTTTTTGAAATGGTTTGAAGTTTATTATCATTTTAAATATGATATTTAAATTATAATTAAATAATTATTTTATTAAAATGTTTGAAGTTAATTTAATACTCTTTAAATGATTGTTTAAAATTAGTGTTTTGTTAATATGGTTTAAAGATAATTAAATGAAAAATGTTTTAAGCAATAACTTGTTATTTAAAGGTGTTTTAAATAATTGCTTTGTTTATCAAAGGAATTTTATTAAATGAGGTTTATTAAAAGAGTTTTGCTTTAAATAAGGAAAAGTTTATAAAAGGAGTTTTATAAATTGAAAAGAGGTCTTGAAATTTGGAAAAGAGTTTTATAAATGATTTTGGATATTTATAAAGAAGTTATATAAATGGTTTTAGATATTTATAAAAGATTTTATAAATAAACTTAGAGATTTATAAAGTGTTTTATAAATGGATTTGGAATTTAAGTAAATGAGACTTTCATAAATGAAAGAGATTTATTAAAAAGATTTATAAAAGTAAATTATAAAAGAATTTAGGATTGGATTTTCTTTAACTGACCCTCTTAATTTGGTGATATGGACATTTGTTCCACACTTAACACCGAAGGAATATTGTTTGAGGATATCTTTATTTCCAATTTGAATAACATTTGTTTTGATCCTTTTAATATGATTTTGAAATAAGAAATCTTTCACAAATATTTTGTGAATATACTTATGTAGTGAGATAATTATATGAATGGTTTGATAAACGTTTAGAAAAGAGATTTAATAAATGAAGATTTTTTTTGAAGCTTAGTGTTTGCTATATGTATTTGATAGTTAAATAATTGACTATTAAATCTTGGCCAGTTTTGACTTAGGAAGTATGATTGTACATGCGAGTTCCCCGATGAGGACTCGAATACTTATTGTATGAACCGGTAATGAGTCAACCAGAAATTATCAATGTTGGTTTAGAGAGACAGGGATTGGATATGTTATCTGCAAACCACTCCGAACCAACATATGAGTTCGCGTGGAAGACATCTTGAATGATTGAAGACGATGCTCCTTGAAGAGTCTTTGGTTACGTTCAGACCCAGAACGAACTTATATGGATGAATGCTAGCATTGCATTTCTACTTGAAGGGCAGTGTTAGCATTCCAAGATGGATTGTTAAATGTTAAGAGCATAGCCTCTCAAACCTCATATCCCAGTGATGGTTAAAATAGGGTAGATGCGACAGGGGTATGTGGATTGTACCCATTAGGTATGATCATCCCAAGATCTAGTATCGATATCTCTATGTATGCTTCAGGACCCATTTTTGGTTGTTGATCGTAGCCAAGGGGTGATCATATTCGATACTACATAGTTCAGGGGTAGGCCGGTCCTGTGTTGGCAGAGGTTGAAAGGCTTTCGATCTCACTGTACATTTAATCTAGAGGTGTACAAATTTTCGAAAGGTAGTCCCTTACCTTGCCATTTGATGGAAATCCATTCTCCTATAAGTGCCTTTGGTTTTGATTGTATATCTTATTGTCGTCATGTACACGCATCATAGCTACTTGGTTATTAAATACTTTAAACCCTAGACATTATTATAATATCACTGGATTTTCTATGGAAAATATTTTGGTTATCGTAAGGTAAAAACCCGTTTGTATTTATGTGCGAAGTGGGCTTATGAGATACCTTTGATTTTAAAGGGTTTTGCAAGTTAAATAAATAAAATTTCTTATGATTTGAGTTTCTTACACTGGTTTTACCAGACTGACCCGGACGTTGTTTTCTTTCCAGATTTAGCTGGATTCTTTAGAGCTTTCAGGAGACGAGCTGGATTCCCCATGACGTATTCGCCTATCTTAAAATTTTCCGTTGTTTGATTGTTTTTTATGTTTGTTTGTTATAATAATCAAATTGTAAGGACGGGCTGTTATAACTGTCCAGCAGATATTAGGTTAATGTACTCTGACGTTGTGTATAATAAAGACGATTTCTTTTTTTTGTAAAGATTTTGTGTATATATATATTGTTCGTCACGATGTGAGATTCTGTTCGTCTTCTTCCTTCTTCACCCTAAATGACATGTCTTTCGGACGCGTAAATAATTGGCACATGAATAACGAGAATGTATTAAGTGTCATCTTTAGATGTAAAAAGGCAGATCGTTACATTGGAAGAAGTGTCCCATTCAAGTAGTGAAAAATATGCTTGTAATTCAATGTGTGGAATAACTTATCATGAGAAGTGTTCTGGTGGGCTGTATGTGCTGTCTATATATTCATTAGGAGTGTTTTTTTCTTCTTAGCGTAGGAGGAACAAGTGTCTGCCAATGTTGATACAAATATCCTTTGGTTGAGGTTTTCTTAATCCTAATCCATGTTTAATAAACTCTATATCCTATTAGCATGAACCACCTTGAGGTACACATAGGTCTATTGGTTAAATATCATCATCCATATGTACATAATTTCATCATAGTTTGTATAGTAAATTTATTTTATATGTCTCTATATGCTAAATTATCTATTCTTTAATCTTTTGTTACTCTTTTTGCATCAAGTGGCTTTAGCAAATCTAACAAAACATATGCCACACTTTTTCTTTTGATGTAAATCAATAGTATGAGTCTCAGAATAATTGGCAAGTTGTTAGTGAATGTTTATGAACACTTCACTTGATCAAGGTTATGGATAGCAATTACAAAACAATACTGATTGATTGAAAACTACCATCTTGCATCTTTCATGCTTCTTAGTTCTTGATTAAATCTGGATTTTGAGCTCTAACTTACACGACAATTCTCCATATAAATATTAGACCGTGTCAATACAAGAGACATAACAAATTGCCTCAGTTCAAAACTGAGGCCTATGCTTGCCTTAATTAAAAACCGAGGTTGCAACCTCAGTTCAAAACTGAGGCAATCGCCTCAGTTTTGAAGTTGAGGCAAATGGCCTCAGTTCGAAACTGAGGCAAATCCTCAGTTTTTAACTGAGGATGCCTCGGTTTTGAACTAAGGCAAATGCCTCTAATTCAAACCGAGGCTTTTACTTGCCTTAGTTCTAAAATTTGTGTCTTTCTCTTACTTTATGCCTATTATCACCTATAGTTTTCATCCACATCTCTCGCTTTATGCCTTTTTGTCTTTATTTTGGTGTCTTACATCAACAATTTTCATAAACTCACGTATTATACTCATTATTACCTACCTATGTAAATGAAATCTGTTGTAAATACAGATCTTCACCTATAGTTTTCATATGCATCTCTCGCTAGAGTTGGTTGACACGTTAATAAAAATGCAAAATTAATTTTATTTGAACAAATTTATCATTTATAAAGTTTGGAGTAAGTTGGACTACACAATAGTACAAATAGCTAGAGTTGATATACATATTTTCCAAAATGGTAAAATGCCTGATTACCATTGTTGTGGTCAAAAGAAAGAAGAAATGAAAAATGTTTATCGAAACTTACTTTGAAGCTCCTGAATTTTTATGCTTGCTTTAATTCAGTGCTGGTTGAAGAGACAAAATGATGTTCTATTTCCTGCCTTGAAAGAATCCATTTTTACTCCACAATTTCAAAACTCTCTAGTACAAATCATCTTCCACACTTCATATTTACTTCACCTTGTCTGCGCAATTTTCCTCGGTTCATCACTTAAAATAATAGAAAATTCTTTGCCGAAAGCAAATGCAAAGTTCTTCCTAGGAAATCCTTTACCATCTTTTGCAAACCGAGCCTTGTCTATGAAATTGTGGAACTACGGGTTATATATATTGATTTATTCATCTATAACTAGTAAAAAAAACTATATTATGTTCGTTAACCAATTCTAATGTAATGGGTTTGTTATAGATGATTTATGACAAGTATATTGTATTTATCATAGGCTAATAGATAGCCAACCCTTCAGTTATTCATGTACATTAGTTATTCATTTATTGTAATAATGTTGATTGAAATAATGAGAAAATAGTAAATAAGATATGTTATCGTTTGATCTTAATGTGTACTTCGTAAAATATTATTATAGAGTTGAAGTTACTTCATAAAAATCTCACTTTCTAAAATACTTATTATAAAGAAATTGTATATGTTGTTTATTTTATTTTCATTAGTTAAACAGAACTATGTTTAATTGTATATTCATTATGATAAGGAGAAAAGAACAATGAAGTGAAAATTAAGAAGAAGCATAATTCCTTTTTATTATTCTCTCACCTTTTGCAGTTGTAACAACCCGCTTTTTCGATCATCAAAAGTTGACACCAAATATATCCATGGTATTCAAATGCCAAACATTCAATTGTCGGAAAGGCAGATGGTTAAGGTAAAATAGAAAGAAAAGAATAGAGAACCAGGAAAATTAGAATCTCATAGCGGAATCGAGAACATATAATATAACAAAGACAGTAAAAACTATTACTCCAAAATATAGAATACATCAAAGTTAAAAAGAAATCTTATCAACTGGACGGTTATAAAATTCTGACCTTACAGTTGCTGATAGGTATACAATATAATACGGTGAAAATAAAACACTATGATAGGCAAACGTCTAGCTTTTCTCCAATAACTCCATTTCACCAAAGCCAACCTAGATAAAACTCGATTTGACCCGAGGATTATAATAAAATAACACCCGGATCAGTCTGGAGAACCAGCGTGAGAAAACTCAAGTAATATGATGAACATATAAAAAATTTGTGAGACCACGCCGCTAATGTGGAATGGATTTTTACCTCACACTACACAAGAAAATGCCTTTCGTAGCATTGAAAAAACGCTACCAAAACTTTTAGCAGCATTTCAGTAAATGCTGCGATGCGACATGCAACTAAAAGTCTAAAACTTTTAATAGCATTGCAGAAAGCACTACCAAAACTTGACATATTAAGGATTTTAAAAACGCTACAAAAAGTTTCAGACTTTTAGTAGCATGTCTATCGCAGCGTTTACCGCAATGCTTAAAAGTTTTGATAGCATTTTTTACAATTATTTTCCTAGTGTTTTTAAAACGCTGCTAAAAGTTATTAACTGTTTTGTAGCATACTTTACATGCTACCATTTCCTATTAGTGGCTTGTATCATTTCCCACCATCACTCGCATAATAGTCTTATTAAAACCAGCAATCAATCACATAATCGTCGTATTCAAACCAACAATCAATCACATAATCATCATATTCAAACAATTGAAACAACACGTTAGTCATATAATCAAATATGATATCCATAACCATTTCAATAAAAGTTTTTTGACAAAATGAGAAAATTCACATAAACTCCATAACCATTCATAAACAGGTTTACGCAACAAGTACTAACAAAATGTTATTGATAACCCACAATTCTTTGCTACAGCTAGTCTTTACTCCTAAAAAGCTAATTACCTATAGACAGGTTTAAAAATCTACAAATGATTATGAAACTATTTTGCATACTTAAAATATAACAAACAACCTTGTTAAACTTGTACTAAATTTAAATAATTTTTATAAAACTTAGTTAATTTAGTTATATTTTTATAAAACTTGGTTAATTTTTATAATAAACTAATTTAATTTTTAAAAACTTATTAACTTAGTTAAATTCTAATAAAACTAAATTAATTTGTATAAATTTATTTAATTTTTATTAAACTTAGTTAAATTGTATTAAACTCGGTTAATTTTTAAAACTTTGGTTAATTTTTATAAAAATTAGTAAATTATTATAAAAATCGGTTAACTTATTATCAAACTTAATTAATTTTTTCAAACTTAGCTTTTATTATTATTATTATTATAAATTTGTTAATTTTTATAATACTTAGTTAATTATTATAAACGTATTTATTTTTTATGAAACTTAGTTAATTTATTCAAACTATTATTAATATTATTAAACTTATAAATTATCTCTATTGCTAAAACTTAAAATGTCATAACATATATTTTAATTAACTTAAACTTATAAATTATCTCAAACTTAAACTTTATTAACTTAGTTAATTTTTATAAACTACCTCAAACTTATAAATTTTTCATAAACTTAGTTAATTTATTATTATTATTATTGTAAACTTAGTTAATTTATTATTACTAATATAAACTTAGTTAGATTTTATAATATTTAATTTTTATAAAACTTAGTTAACTTAGTTAATTTTTATAAACTTAGTTTTTGTTATTATTGATATTATTATAAAACATAGTTGACTTACTTAAATTTTTATTATTATTATAAACTTAGTTATTTTTTATCAAATTATAGTTTATTATTACTATTATTATTATTATAAACTTAGTTTATTATTATCATTATAAAATTGTTAATTTTATAATATTTAGTTAACTTTAATAAATGTATCTAATTTTAATAAAACTTAGTTAATTTATTCTAACTATTGTTTATTGTTATTGTTGTTATTATTATTATTATTATTATTATTAAACTTATAAATTATCTCAATTGCTAAAACTTAAAATGTCATAACTTATATTTTAATAAACTTAAACTTAAAGATAAGGAGGGAGACAATATGCAATGATCATCTCTTACCATGACATTAATAATGGAAACCACTTTATTGCCTTCCTAAAAACTAGTTACTGTAGGACCAATACCAATTACTTCTTCGGCCACATCTATGGCTGTAAAGCAAAAAATGGTCATAGTGAATATATTTCAACATCTCAGTTTTGAAGAAGATCATGTTGATTGTAAACATAGACGACAAACTGTTCTTTCTGATATAAAACATGAAAACTAGCATAAGCGGTAGATATATGTGTCTTTAGATATAGAAAGACAGAGAAACAGACCTGGCATGTATGGAAATGTTGGAGGCATAAAAGGGCATAACGTGCCTTTCTGAACCTTCCAGTCAAAAGGGCATACCAGAAACCAAAAGGACAGCAGTCGCGCTGCATAAAATAAAAATCAAGACACAAGTAATACTACAAGCAATTTTTACTGCTAGTAGATAAAAGCCACAGAAAATGAAAGAATGCAGCAAACCTAATCTCCTTTAATCAATGATTCCAATACATTGTCAAGCTCAATAATATCCCAGTTTGTGTTATGGCCACTCCTGTTTCTTCCACCCTGTTAGTCACAAAATTATATTTGTACAAATCTCTGTACCAAAACATTTGTAGTAACCACAAAAAAATTATGATAAGTAATTATGAATAATCAAACCTGGAGATATAGTTCATCTTCAATTTCTAGCATTCTAACAACCTGACTCATCTTAAACCTTTTTCCAGAATCAAATATCGATGCATTTTAAGGCAACTAAAAAGAATACGTTTGAACACCCTTGCTGTGGGTTTTGCATTTTGATTTGGATCCATTAGTTCATGAGTTCTCCTACTACACACAATCGTTTTGAACTACTCCACTAAATTCACCTACATAGACATTCATCTACAACAGTTCAAAGCTTTTGATTTACCAAATATCCCTACTACAAATGCAATCCTTTTCACATAATTGGTTCACATATAAATACAGAATAATGATGCTCACTCCACTCCCAATAGACATGCTTCCGCTTCCTTTACTTTAATCAAAACAAGGATTCCATCTTATCCATTTTTGTAAAAATAAATAGGTACTATTCTTTGTAAGCCTTTAGTAATTATGTTTGTTATGTAATACCAGAAATAGAATAAACTTAAGTTGGAGGTAAATATTACACTTTTTGTTTCTTTTGTCTCAAAAGTATGATCTATTGAATTTTGTATTTTTGTGTGCATTTGTACAAACAATTTTGAATTAAAAAGAAGTTAATGTACGTTTTTCTTTATTTACGTCCAACGGACATGCCATACGTCCTGATGTAACATAATAAGTACTTTGGTAGCTGTATTGGTACATAGCGAGAAAATTGATCTACAATATGAGAAACTCTAAAACGTAAAGACAGGAATATTGTAGCCAATATTTATCACTTCATTCAAGACATTTCCACTTTTTTATCTTACCATTACAAACTATGCATTCGGCATATAGGCGTAATATAGTATAAACTATTTTTGGTTTCATTATTTTGAAAAGAGAGAGGAAACTGGACATGTGTTCATACCTTTTAACACTTCTGGTATAATCTTGCACACTTTGTTCTAATACTATCTCGTTAGGAATTTTATTAGGAAAAATAGATGGAAAACTTAAATAAAGAATAAAATGTAATTTTCGCAATAATTACTGCTTCTCAATATGCAAGTTTAGCTAGAGCATGTACAATGTGAAAATTAGAAGCATTAAGGATAAATTTGAAAGTTGAAAGCGTTCAATATCAAGTGGCTAATCATAATTATAAACAAATTTCTACCCCTGATATGTATGCTTGAAATACAATCAGCCGCATCCAGTTGGATCCTTTAACATGCTTTTGTATAAAAGGGAATTCCTACATGAAAAAACAAACAAAACCCATTTTTTAGTACATCCTAAACTATCAAAATCATTACACGGGTTACCCGTATTAACTCCAAATAGTACACTAAGCAAACCACCAATCCTAAAATATGCCTACAAGAAAATACCATCAATTGCGTTGCATTCAATCTGCTAAACAAAAATGCTAAAAAAGCATAATTGATTAACCGAAGTACAACCATTTTAGTCCATCATTTGAATTTGAATATTTATTCATAAATGAAACTGAAAGAAATTAAAATCTTACAACTTTCGCAATATCATGAAGTTCAGGCGTGATGGTCCAACTCCTATACGATAAAGTTGTATTGAAGCAAACAATGATTTATTACAACTCATTTTTGTTTGATGTGCCAATGTCACCCTAAAAACACACAAAGACGTAACTAGTAGTCAATAACAAAGTGGTTAAAAGAAATTAGACAATGTCGTAAAAGACATAACCGATTAGATAGAAAATTGAGAATCCAAGAAGGAACTAAGCAGATTAAGGTGGATCCATAATATAAATGATCGATTTCATTTGTTTGATCTAAAAAAATCACGACTAAAAATATCACTTAATAGTTTTAATTTGCTCAAAACACAAATGCCTTAATTTCCTCACCTCCATCTCAACATCAGCAACTTTCTTCCTATCCCATAATCATACTGTCCTTATATGCTTCTTTTATCACAAATGCTAGATTAACAAATTGAATTCATAAATTTGGTAATAATTAATATATAATGAATGAGGAAGATTCAATGGGAACAGGTGGATATACACAAGTTGGGTATAGATGAAAACATACGTTCACATACTTTGGCAACTATAAGTGTTATATCACAATATTTAAACTCATACAAAAATATATAAACTTACGTGATTTGTTCAAGTTGTAAGGCGCTTTTAAAGGTGCATATACATCCTTTTCACATTGAAAGAAACAAGACTAGGTTAACCATAGCCACCTACACCATATTGGTTTTCCAGATCAAATTGTTTACCAGCAGCAGCCCACATGAAATTGCAATCAATTAGCTAAAATATTCCTAGCTGCTACATTGTTCTGCTTGTTTTTATTATGATAAATTTCATTTGTGCCTTAAGGTTACAAAACATGTATTTGTCTTATTTCTTCCATCAAGCATTTAATGCATATGTGAAAAAAGTGCAAGTTACGTAAATGATACATATACATATACAATATATATATATATATATTTGTATATATGTATGTATAACCATGACTATCTTTTTTTTTGAAATGATACTTTATATACAACATGTCACTAGGATAACATATCACATGTCAATAAAAGTTCGAACGCAAGTTTCGAACTTGTGACCTCTCGCACCAAAGCCGAATCACTTGACCACTTAGACAATGGTGCTTATCCCATGACTATCTATTAACTGAATGAAAAATATCTTATCATTCACCAATTTAATATCATCCCTCAACCATTTGAGCTAGTGTAGGCTTAAGTTTATAACAATGATTGCTTGTTAATTACACACGGGAATTGTAAAAAAGAAGCTAATATCATAATAATTGGCTATTGTATTTTGAATAAGGCTTCAAACTTATATAGTCCCAAACTTATGTATTTCGGTCAGTGTGCCTAGTCAATAAGAACATGGAATTTTTTTTGAACAAAGCAAACTTAATTTCATATAGGGATCTTTATGCAAATTTTGTGACCTATTAGTTGGCAACACCACAACAAATAAGTTTGAGACTAACTAATTTGAAATAAATAAGAAAGTAAGCTAGTTAACTTACTCTTACATTTCCAATATGTATAGAAGTAGCATATAAGTCAACTAATTTTAGATTACTGTTATAGTGGTAGTTTTAGCATGCCAAATAAGTAAAATTAAGTGAATCAATTTAAAGCATAATATCCAAAAGCTAATCAGAAAATGACATCGGTTATCAAGTATAAAATTGAAGTTTTTGGTAAAGTGTCCCTATCATTTTTATGTTGCCTACAAAAACATAAATATGGAAGGAACACTTACCATGGTGCAAAAAATTAACAATCCAGAGATCCTTGCTTTTCAGAACTTCAGCAAAGTTGCTTGATGTCAACAATCCAGAGATTCTTGCTATTGAGTTATGTGCTGTACTGAATTCGATTGAAGTCTAGAGTTTCCACTAGCCCACCATTAATTAAAGTCTGGAGTCGACAGTCGCGTCGTGTGCCGTATTTACCTCATAGTAGGTCTCTTCTTCCCAAGGAAATAGACCATCCCCAAAGTTGTTCCTTTCTACATCAACATCAACAACTTCTACCTAAGTATCAATTATAGTCTTCAAAGGCACTGGATCTCCTCTCCCATTTCAACACCAAGCATCTAACTCATATTGATTCTCTTTCTTCTTCTTTAACCACCTAGTATTGCCTCTTGGCTTATCTAAAAATCAAAAACATTGTTATAAAAGAAAGCGGTGATACCCCCGACCCTAGCATTCTCATAATGCCCAGAGTAGATTTAGAAATCCCTTCCCCTTATGCCTTTGCAATCCATCAAAGAATTAGACAACGCATAACTAGACAAAACTTTAAATAATAAAAAATGTTCCATTGATTAATTAGACACAACACCACTCAGTATTCTTACCTTCCTATATCTAGGAACCTCATAGAAAGAATGTACTAAGTATTTGCATAATTAGAATCCTGCCATTTATATTTGGAATTCCAGTTGTAGTTAGTGGAAATTATAGAAATATATGCAGATACAGGAATGCTATCTGAAATAAAACTATAGCAAGTAAATTCATAAATACATATAAACCCATAATTAGTCTCAAGTTGGAAAGTAAAATATTACAATGCATAATTATATATATTTATCAATTACTTTTTGATATGTGGCGGAAATATCTGTGTTATTGTTTAAAAATAGGCGATAAGGGACTCTTTATCCCAAGTCATACAGGTGAAAAAACTTTTTAGTGCTTGATTCCTATATTTATAAATCAAAATTGTACATTGAAATATGTCAACATTACTTGCGATATTGGAAAGAGAGAATATAAAAAAAGACTTACCCATGTTATGACAGTAGATTTTGAGAAAATTAGCCATGTCCAGCACAACGGTTGTATTATCCTTCTTCTTCGATTGGTATTGCCGATTTCAAACAGATTTGTCACAAGATGGTTTCCATCAAACCTCATCATGAGCTTAATAATATTATATGATACAAAGTGACTCATAGATTTGGCTATGAATATGTGAGTAATTAATACCTAATCCATTTTACGCATCGAGGGATACCTAAATAGAAGTGTAGCCAGTATCGAACCCGTGACGTCAGTTGGTAGTGTTGCGCAATACGGAGGCTGATGCAATGTTCAACCAGTGATGATTTTGACAAATAACAATCTGCTTTTGATTTTTTGGTGGGGATGAAATTTTGGGCGAAAGTTATTTTGGAAAACTGAGAAGAGGAAATAGATTTAGATAATCTTCGTTTATTGTTTTTTTGGGGTTAAACAACCAAAAAAATGAAAATAAGATGGTGTGATAAGTGGGAACGTGAAAATAATGCCCGCCGAGAATAAATATAAAACTGAATCGCGATAATTATACTGTAGCTGGTGAAGCAGCAACATTTAGTATTCAAACTCTGCCATCTACTACAAGTAAAAACACATTTTCCTATAGTGACAAGAATAACATCCATAAATGAAGAAATGAAAAACAAATTAGAATAATAATCCAATCAAGAAAGAATGGAAATAAACAACAGAAACTGTACAAATAAAAAGGGTGGATACTAGTAAGAACAAATCCTACACTGAATGAATAGGCATAAATAATATCGAATTCTAGACTTAAAAGAATGTTCACAAATAATTTAACATAGAGAAGAGCACAAGGCAGTTTTCCATGCTATTATGGAAACAATTCAAAGATTTGAATTAACAACAATGTAAAAGAGAAGTTTTTCTAACAATGACTAGGATGGTGCGCGCCCCTTACCGAAAGTATACCTCTAGAAATATACTTGAGTACTCTGATGGCTCTCGGAAACCTCCAAGCCGGACCCCGCCAACGGTTACCGAGTATCCGAGTATTTCACATCTCATTGCGCAACACCGAATCCAATCTAGAGTGGATGTGAAAATACCCTAATGGGAGCAACCCCACATAACTTGACCCACACTCGCTTATTGGGTTTAGTCATTTCCGACAAAGGATAACAAGGCTCAAATGAGCAACACATCGTCTTAGATTGATGAAATATAAAGCAGAATCAAAGTCGATAATCGATAAATCCACTATCGAGAATGATAAGATGGTTGTTTCACTTGCGCTTGATTTTCACATCACAACACTTTTTAAAGATACTTTAAAATTACTCTTTAAAATATTCTTTTAAAGAGTCAAATTATACTAAGTGTATTAAAATCAAGGTTAAAATAAATGTCAAAACATTGTTTATTATAAACCCAAATAATTTACACTTAGCTTTATTTGAAACAATTCTTTATAAAAAAATTTCTGGTTTATAAACTATTATAAAATTTAAAACAATATTTATTATCACAAAAGATAATAAGTCGATTAAATTACTTTTATAAGTTTTAAATCAAAGGTTAACCATCCCGGAGGATAATTTATATAATCTTTTAAAATCTTTAAAAGCACATTAATTTTCCCAAAGAAAATAAATCAAATTTCAAATCCCTTTTATAAATTTTAAACCAACATTAATTATCCCGAAAGATAATAAATCACATTTCTAATCTTTTAAAATTTTAAAAACAATATTGATTATCCTGAAAGATAATAAATTAAAATTTTATAATCTCTTTAATAAATCAATCAATTATCTTTATTTAAACAGTTAATTGTTTCTAAAACACTTTTATTAAATGAGTAAATTAACTTTAAAATCTTTATTAAATCGGATAATTAACTTTAATACACTAAATTAGTTAGTTCATTTTAAAACACTTTCATTACATTAGTTAATTCACTTTAAACTCTTTTATTAAATCAATTAATTTACTTTTAAAACGCCATTAATTAAAAATATTAACTAAATTCAAATATCATTAATTAAAATGATAAAATAGATTCAAACATTGTTAAATAAAACGATTAACTAAATTTAAAACATCAGTAATTAAAATAATTAAATAAACCCAAATATCATTATTTAAAATGGTTAATTAATTTTAAATATCATTAATTAAATTATTTATTAAACTCAAATATCATTAATTAAAATGATTAATTCATTTAAATATCATTAATCAAAATGATTAATGAATTTAAATATCTATTTTATGAAAATACAAGCTCAAGACAACACAGATCAAGAGTTTAGGAGATAATATTCAATAATTGACGATATAGCGAAAAATACTATAACGAAACTTAAACAATTTAAATAGAATATCATGATTAATTACAACTAAACATCAATATAAGCAGCATACATAATAAATAACAAATTAACCCCTTAGGGTCTCTCTACAAATATTCCTTGCAAAAAATGGTTACGGACAATATATATAATTATATGGGTTTGCAACAATTAAGTTAATATGTCATCCATTTTCCAAATGGGATTTTCAACCAAACAGACAATCAAACAACCACAACAATATCTAAACTATCAACCAAGCATTCAACAATAAATTTATAGCATCACGGATATTATATAGTTAATTTAAGGGTGAGTGAACTCATAGAAATTACAATTATCGCTGAAACGTTCTGGTTTAAACTAAAACTGAACAAGCTTTTGATTTTAGTTCAAAATTCTACAAGCTCTAAACTCCACCAATACAATAACATAACACAGACATCGCCGATATAAGTGCAACGCGACTGACCGCGTTCGATTTGGACCTTGTATGAATAAGTATTGCATTTATAAGATTAACGAATTAAATAATATAATTAATTATTTAATTACAACACTAATTACCCTTTATCACAAGATTAATCTATCTTCCCCAAAGTTAACCCCCATCCCCATGTGCACGATATGACCGTGCATCCTCGTGGACACGCATGCTCAAACTTGGCAGTCCACATTGAAACTTCATTCTGATGTCGCCGACGTCTTCCCCTTCGCGATCTCCCCACATTCCTCACTATGAAGTCGAGCACGACTGCTCCCAATGCATTGCAACCTAGAGGCTATCACTGGTTGTACGAAATGTCATGACTACCAAATTTCTATCGCACTCCTCCATACTCCGGCTATGGCTGCTCTTCGACAAGCCGTACGCGACGCAAATAACAACGAGACCTTGTGATGCCTAAAAACCATGAAAACCGAAGCCCTAGCTGCTGTCAAGAACGGCCACTGCCCCAACCTCCTCAACTCACGATCGCAAACGATGAAACCCAAACGAGATTAAGGATCAGACCCATAGTGATTTAATGTATATTATTTGAGGATTTTTAGAAGAAGGAATTGTTTGATTTGGAACTTTAAACTGTTCGGCCATTTTCTTTCCTTTGTTTCACTCAAAATAAGATAAACGAAAATAAACTAGAGAAAGGAGGGTTAAAACGAGATGGGCAAAAATTGGGTAAGTGTTTGCTGACTTTGTTTTTCATAGCCAAATAAAAAGAAAACACCATGATTATGTTTTACTATGAATGAAGAACAAAATCACAGGAGACAAGAAAACATTTTTGTATGCTATAGGCCCTTATGTTTTTTATTTTAATTAAAATTTCCAACGTGATGCTGCAAAGAGTTCCATTCTTGTACGAACTACGAACGCTAAACCAAAAATATGGTCACGCTTAGAAATGCGGCACGATCTCAAATCGATAATAAAATACACTGGTTATTACATTATGTAAAATCTCAAAAATATCATCATTTGCCGAAATAATGTCAAATGACAATTTAAATAATTTTAAAATTAAAAATTATGGAAAAATTCTATAAATTAAATTAAAAAACGTTATTAAAAATCAAGTCGTTTTATTACAATTTGATTTTCTTATTATTTATTATATTCAAATTATTTGTTATTGTAAATAAATTTACAAAATGATTCACCGCTATTATTTATTAATTAAATGGAGTTAAATAAAATTATTAAATCTATTTAACTAATATTTAATTTACAATTCAAATATCTAAAATGATCACAATATTTGAATTCAGACTATTAAATTCCAAAAATAAAATTATTTAAATATTGAAAATCAATCAAACATTTAAAATTCAATGACCAAAATTTTGGGTTGTTACAATAGTACTTCCAATTGAATATACGTACCTAGAATGTTATAACCAACTATAGACCAATAGAAACATTACATGTCAGTAAACACACACTCGGTATATTTCATTTTACAAGTCCTAATGCTCAGGTCAGACCGAGTATTACAGATTTTCAGGATAGGACGTTTTGGAGCTCAGGTGGCGAGCTGGATGGCAAAAACGTATGGAGTATTTTTCGCTGTGTATTGGTGTTATATTGTTGTAGACTGGAACAAGTTATTTATAACTGTCCAGCTTATTTGTGAATGGTTGTAACTCTGATGTATTGTATATGAATTGGCAAGTACAGCTTTTCTTTGTATAAATGCTATTATTTGATATTATATTTTGATCCGCTGCGAATGTGAGATTCTGTGTTTTGTTTTCTGTTTCTTCTTCTACCTCTTTTCTTCTTTACCCTAACTATCGGGAATTTCCGGCGTTCGGATATTCGACATTTCTACAGTGAACGTATTAGTGTCGAATTTTCGGAGTCGAAAATTTCGGGTCTTTACATTTGGTATCAAAGCTATAGTTAAAAAAGTGTTATAGTTAAAAAAATGTTCAAGAGTAATTTAACTGATAATAAGCATTGTAATAAAATTTTTGCTTGTTCCTTTTCGAGGACGAAAAGATTTAAAGGGGGGAAGAATGTGATAACCCGGAATTTTTGGATAATAATAATTTGATAAGCTTCTTTTGTAACTATTTAATATTATCTAAAATTTATTCTTTTTCAAAACTAATAAAATGTGCAATTGTTTGTGTAAATATCTATAAGTAGCTTGTAAATAAAAATTTGAATTTGAAATTCAAATGTAATTATCTTGAAAATAAATTGGATTCAAAACTCTATATTTTAAAGCTAGTATATATATATATATATATATATATAACTATTTATTTGTGTATAATTGGATTTTTTTTTATCATTTTCTTTAAGATATATAAAAACAAATAACAAGGTAAGTTTAAATATAAGACACATAAAACATATATAAATATAAAACTAAATTGAAAATATTATATAAATATATATAAAAACATTTAGTTTATAATAATTACAAATGTAAACTAATTGTTACATGCAATTACAAGTGTAAGCTAATTGAACAAGTGTCATTTATTTTTTTATTTTAAAATAAATTAAGCAAAGTTATATAAACATCTCTCTATCCCTCTCTTTCATTTTTCTCTTTTTATCTTCAATTTCAAAACCAAAGAGAAACCAAAGCCTGTAATAATCCAGTAAATAGAAATCAAAGAAAAACAGCAAACAACCTCTTTCAAATTTTCAAACCTGAAGCTAAGATTCAAAGTTCAACTCAACCTCAAGAAACAAGTAGCAATTCAAGATAATCAAAAAGCAAGAACAAGTTTCCAGATTTCAAACTATAAAGCTTCTCTGTTCATTTTAACAGTCAGTAAACTAAGCTTTAAATCTGTTTAAAATCTTGTTGCATGCAGTAATCACTTGGAACAAAGTATGATAAATGTTTGCATGTTGTTTAATATGAATTGTATGTATATATATATATATATATGACTATATGGATGTGCATATCTGTAATACAAAGTAAATACTCTGTTTAGTTTTACAGGTTCCAAAATTTGATCAAAAATCAATATCCTTTTTCCTGAATCTTTTTAGACTTAGTTGTATAAACAAAACTTGTTTGTAATAACAAGATGTTTGATCTAAAATTATTTCCAGGTAAGATTTAAAGCTAGTTTTAACAAAAAGAAAGAAGAACAGTGAAATTTAAACATATCAAATTTTCGATTTAAATGAATTCTGGTTTCTTGTATATAATCAATTTCATTTTTGAAAATTAGGATTTTTAAGAATGAAATCATGAATTTTAAGTTTGTAAATCGTGAGATATTGCATGATGATCGGAAAGTGGGTTTTGAGCATTTTTTGGTGATCAGTGAAGCTTGGGTAGTCGGGGTCACTGCTGGAGCAGGCTGGGAGCTCGGGGATTCTGGCAAAAATGGTCGTAGGATTTTACGACCACCGTGGTGGCGGTAGGTCGTCGATGTAGGGTAGTGCTGATGGGTAGGTTTGGGTTCGCGAGAAGTTTGCGTCGTCACTAGAGCACAGGAGTTCACTGGTCGTGGTGGGAACAGAGCGTGGGTTCGTGGCGAAGCTATGGGCGGAGTTTTGTGACTTCTGGTGGTCGGAGGCGTTAGGACGAGGCGTTTCTTGGTCGATGGATTTCATTCAAGTGGGTTCAATCGAACTTGTTTTTGTTTTCGTGATCGATTGGGAAATCTAGGTGGTTCATATGGCTAGGGAGGTCGTAGGCGACTCGTCAACGGTGGCAATGGTGGTCGGAGCATCGTCGTTGATCGGTGCATGTGCATGCGGTGATTCTGTGCACCAGGGTTAAGTTTGGGGATAAAGGAATTTTTCCTCGGGTTGGTCTCGAGGAAAAGAATGGGTTGTCTCGGGGTGGTCTCGAGTGTGTTCGCGTGAGTGATTTTACCTTAACAGTTTTTAAATTTAAACAAGTTTTAAAAAGAAGAGGAGGAAGCTTGGGAAAAGGGTGAGAAAACTCGGGTTTTGGTTCGAGTAACCCTAAGATTTTCTTGGTAAAATGATTATGTTTCAAATATTAAAGATAACATAATTAAGCTTTTAATAATTCCCTTAATCATTCCTTTAAATAAAAAGTGTTTATTTAAATGTTTGATTAATTAAGATGTATAATTTATTTTAACTTAGTAAGTTAATTCTTAAAGTTTATTTAAAACTTAATTAAAGATGTAATTAAATTAAGAAGATTAAATGTATTTAATCATTAATTAAACTTAAGGGTTTAAATTAAGATACAAATTAATGATAATTATTTCTATGATTTATTAAATAAGATCTTAATGATGATTAAGAAATAAATAAGGATAAATGGTTTAACTTAAAATTAATGAAGATCTTGAGTAAGTAAGGATTAATTAAATTAGTAATTAAGGATTTATTAATTTGTAATTAGGGATTAATTAATTTGTAATTAAAGGATAATTACTTAATGGAAGCAATTAAAAGATTGATCACTTAAAGTAAGTAATTAAAGAAAAATTAATTAATTAACGATTAATAATTTACCGATTAATAATTAAGGGTTATAATTAATTAATTAGAGATTAATTAATTGGTAATTAGGGATTAATTAATGTAACTAATTAGAGATTAATTACTTAAATGATAATTACTTAATGTAAGTAATTAAAGGATAAATTTGATAAGGGTTAATTAATTTGATTAGCAATTAAAGGTTAAATTAATTAATAATTAAAGGTTAATTAATTTGAGGATAATTAACCAATGGGATAATTTCTTCATGAAAGTAATTATGGATGATTTATTAATTGGTTTGTAATTAATTAATGTTAAGTATGCAGGATTTAAAGGTAATTAAAGTAATTAATTTAATTCATTGATTGTTAATTAAATTAATTAGAGACGGTGTGGTTGATTAATCTTGCTTATGGATGATTGAATGATATTGAATGCCTTGGATTATGTGATATCTCTTATATGTGATATGTGCTGCTTTGTGATATGAGATGAATTGTTGTATATATATTGTATTGTTTAAACTTAAACTTTTGGTTAATGAATAATATTGGATTCGAAGAGACCGGGGTCGGGTATCAGTAAATACCCGAAACCACTTCGATTTGAAATCTACAATAACTCTTTATAGATTTGATATGTGTAATCAATAGGCTGGAATGGAATAATGTAAGTAACTAGACCATTGAAACTATATAGTGGTAATTAGGGATTGATTTGTGAAATAAGTGGTTTATCTTAACAAGTTAAGAACTCGTAGGAAAGGTATAAGTTACCCGGGTTTGCAACTATGTTTTATAGCTTGGTATTTCAAATTTGTATGGGTTTACTCATGCTGGTTTCCAGCCTGACCCAGGTGTTACTTTGTTGTAATGCTCGGGTCAGACCGAGTATTACAGATTTCCAGATTAGGATGGTCTGGAGTTCAGAAGACGAGCTGGATGGTAGATCTTTTACAGACGTCTTCGATAAAAAAGGAAACAAAAGAGGAGATGATAAAGGCGTAGTGAAAAAATCACCAAGATGTTGATGAGAACGAATTGGCAGCAACTTAAAAAGCCCTTGCGAAACTTTGTCGCGAATAAAATGATAGTCAATCTTGATGTGTTTAGTCCTCTCATGGAAAATTGGATTTGAAGCTATATGAACAGCTGCTTGATTATCACAAAATAACAACGTTGGAGATGAAGCTTGAATTTGCAAATCATGGAGAAGTTGTTTGACGCAGCGGATAATTCAAAACGATCTTCAATCGGTGAAAGTAGTAATCGGTGGATTGGAAGATACTGAAATGCCCAAATTCGTTGATCCGAAGATACCGAATTCTAGCTATCCCGAACTCGTTGATCGTGCACGATACTGGGTTCAAAGATCTTCAATTCTTCAAGCGTTGATCAAGCGCACTTGATTCCGCGAATCGGCTTCTACAATCGTTGAATCGAGCGCACTCGATTATCCGAAAGAGGAGATAGGAGATTACACTCAACTACCAATTTGGAATGAAAGCACAAAGCAATCAAAGAGAATTTTATTCAAAAATCAACAACCTTTTACAAATGAGAGACCCGGCCTATTTATAGGCGTTTTACAACTCACACGAAAAAACAAGAAAATTACATCTCCTAAGTCGGTTTCGACCTAACAGTCACGACCTATCATAAGTCGTACACGACTTAAGCCCAAACAGTTACAACATAACGACTTAAAAACAGAAAAAATACAAAACAGACAACCACTTAAGTCGTTGCCGACTTAACAATGCTACACAGCTCAACTTAGTAACGACTTAAGGAATCAACGGTCCAGATTAACTCGGCAGAGAAAACAACGGCAACAGTGCTTCGCGACTTAAAATGAACGACTTCAGAAAGTCTTTGCGACTTAAAGATTCTCGCGACTTAAATCAACGGCATAGGATAAAGCGGCATACAATCTACGGCTACAAGCTTCAACGACTTAAGAACATATGGCATTCCAGATCAACGACTTAAGGAACTCAATGGTTTAGATTAGCTCGCAGAAGAATCAACGGCAACATCTTCACGCGACTTACGACTTAAGAACTTCACGAGTTAAACTTCAGCGACTTACGAGTTAATTCTTCTAGGTCGTAACTCGCTTCCTCTTCATGCCTTTTGCTAAGTCGTGGACGACTTATACCTTCAGCTTCGTTAAGTCGTGGGTTTTCACTAGGTCGCTGCCGAGTTATACTAAGTCGCTGGGACGACTTAACACCTTCGTTAGGTCGCGAACTCGAGTTAACTCGCTGCCGAGTTATACTAAGTCGCTGGGACGACTTAACACCTTCGTTAGGTCGCGAACATCCTTCCATAAGTCGGTTGCGACCTAGAACTTCATTTTCCCAACATTGCTCACCAAATCTTAACTCGGTGGTATTCTTCTTAGGTCGGTCTCGACTTATCAACTTGTTAGGTCGTATTCGACCTATGACTTCATTCTGGCCTGCATCATCCTCCCCAGGTTGAGAAAAATTCATCCTCGAATTTGTACTTTCTGCATCCACAACAAACTCTTCTCCATGATATGGTATGATATGCTTAACGTTGAATACGTCCGACGTGTACACATCATTTGGCAGCTTCAATTTATAAGCATTTTCATTGATTCGCTTCACAACTTCCACCGGACCAATTTTCCTGGCTTTCAACTTGTTATAAGCGCCTACTGGAAAACGATCTTTTGTTAATACTGCATAAACCATATCTCCTTCATTAAACTCAACATTTCATCGTTTCAAATCTGCAGATTGTTTATACTTCTCATTTGCTTTTTCCAATCGTTCCTGAACGATTTTATGACATTCCGTCAACCCTTCAACAAAATCAGCAGCTTTCTTAACTGTCTTCTTTGATTGTGGCACTACCGTTAAATCCAATGGTCCCTTAGGTAAACTTGAATATACTATCTGAAATGGACTGAACCCAGTACTTCGATTCACAGCATGATTATGAGCAAATTCTGCCTGGCATAACTTCACATCCCAACTCTTCAGATTATCTTGAACAAGACACCTCAGCAAATTTCCCAATGATCTGTTCACAACCTCGGTCTGTCCATCCGTCTGTGGATGATAAGCACTACTAAATTTCAGCTTCGTTCCCACCATTTTCCACAAACTCAACCAAAAGTGACTCAGAAATCGAGTATCTCTATCCGACACAATAGATTCTGGCAACCCATGAAGTCGATAGATCTCCTTGAAAAACAACTGAGCAACATGAACAGCATCCGCCGTCTTCTTACAAGCAATAAAGTGTGCCATTTTCGAAAATCGATCAACCACCACATAAATGGAATCATTACCACGCTGTGTTCTCGGTAATCCCAACACAAAGTCCATACTCACATCAACCCATGGTTTAGTTGGTACCGGTAATGGCATATATAAACCAGCATTAGTCGCAGTTCCTTTCGAAACCTGACAAATATGACAACGCTCCACAAACCTCTCTACCTCTTTCCTCATCGATGGCCAAAAGTAGGATTGTGAAATCAACTGTAATGTACGGTCTCTCCCAACATGTCCCTCTTCGTGTAACTCCTTGATAATCTTCATTCTCAGACTACCTTCCGGTATGCACAATCGATTTCCTTTCAAAAGAAAACCATCTACCATCACGAACTCATCCGTCTCTCCATCCTTGACTTTATCAACAAACTTTGCAAAATAAGGATCATCGGTAAATAATTCTGGCAATATTTCAAGCCCCGTCACTTCAATCTTCAATGTAGTTAATAAGTGATTTCTTCTACTCAACGCATCCGCAACACGATTCGTTACTCCCGACTTGTGTTTCACAACAAATGTAAATTGTTGTAGATATGCAATCCATGATGCATGTCTCGCTGAAATCTTGTCTTGCCCTTGCAAATGCTTCAATGCTTCATGATCAGTATACAGAACAAACTCTTTCTGAAATAGATAATGTCTCCAGTGTTTAATAGATTGTACAACAGCATAGAATTCCACATCATACGTACTGTACCTCATCTTCGCCCCTGACAACTTCTCACTGAAATATGCAATTGGACGTCCCTTCTGACTCAACACTCCTCCAATTCCAACCTTGGATGCATCAGTATGTAATTCAAACACTAACTGAAAATCTGGTAATATTAGAATTGGTGCAGACGTCAAAAGTTCTTTGATTCGCTCAAAAGCAACCCCGGCTTCCTCCGTCCATGCAAACTGTTTACCCTTCATACAATCAGTCACAGGCGCCATCACACTACTAAAGTGTGGAATAAACCTCCGATAAAATGAAGCCAACCCGTGAAAACTACGAACTTCCGTTATCGTCTTGGGCTGCGGCCAATCTCTGATTGCCTCAACTTTACTTTGGTCCACCTGTATACCTTCCTTCGAGACAACATACCCCAGAAATAAAACGCTATGCGTCATGAACATGCATTTCTTTGTTGCTGCATAGAATTGTTCTTGTCGCAATACCATCAGGACTACCCTCAGATGATTCAAATGTTCCTCTGGATTCCCACTGTAAATCAGAATATCATCAAAATACACCACCACAAATTTCCCAATGAACGGTCGAAAAATCTGATTCATCACCCTCATAAAAGTACTCGGTGCATTAGATAAACCAAATGGCATGACCAACCATTCGTATAGACCTTCCCTGGTTTTAAAAGCAGTTTTCCACTCATCTCCTAGTCTGATACGAATTTGATGATATCCGCTCTTCAAATCAATCTTCGAAAATATAGTAGCTCCGCTTATTTGATCTAACAAGTCATCCAACCTCGGCATTGGAAATCTATATCTCACAGTAATCTTATTCAATGCTCGACTGTCAGTGCACATCCTCCACGTTCCATCCTTTTTGGGTACCAATAAAGCTGGTACAGCACAAGGACTTAAACTCTCCTGCACATGCCCCTGTTCAAGCAATTCTTCCACTTGCCTCCGCAACTCTTCATGTTCCTTCGGACTCATTCGATAATGTGGTCTGTGTGGCAACACAGCACCTGGAACAAGATCTATCTGATGTTGTATATCCCTCAACGGTGGCAACTCCGTTGGTAACTCCTCTGGAAATACGTCGTCAAATTCTTTCAAAACTGGTTTAACTTCTTCTGGAATCTCAACCTCTTCACTGCTCTCTCGCCCAATTAACAAAAACACTTCAGGTTCCTCCTCTACTTCCTTCACAAACTCTTTTAAAGATAACAAAGTTTTGAGCTCTTCAATCTCCTCCAACTTGTTTTCCTCCTGTTGTCGCTTCTTTGGAACTAGAGTAATCTTTGTGCCTTCAAACATGAAACTGTAACTGTTGGTACGCCCATCATGTTGCACCGCCCTATCATACTGCCACGGTCTCCCCAGCAACAAATGACAAACGTCCATGTCCACAACACCGCACCAGATCTCGTCTTTATATTTATTCCCAATGGAAAACTTCACACGAGCCCTTCGTCCAACCTTCACCTCCCCGCCTTTCCTTAACCAAGCTAGCTTGTATGTCTTCGGATGTTTCTCAGTCTTCAATGCCAACTTCCTCACAGCTTCTGACGAAATTATATTATCACAACTTCCAGCATCAATAACAAATTTGCAAACTTTCCCCAGAATAGTACATGTTGACTGAAAAATATTGCTCCTCAACCAACTACAATCCTCCTCTTGCTTTGGTGTTAAACAGGACCTCTTCATCATGAGATTATAACCTTCGTCTCCAGACACTTCTTCTTCCTCCTCATCAGGTGGTGAATTGGAACATTCAGCTTCTTCATCCTCATCCTCAACCTCCGCTATCATCGCTCTCTTCTTCGGCTTTGGACATTCGCTACTTTTGTGACCAAATTCCTGACAATTGTAACATTTGAAACCGTTGTTAACCTTTGTCTTCTCAACCTCCTTCACTACTGGTCTACTGATAGGTTTAGTAACATTAGAACTTCCACCAACACCCTTCACTTGATTGTTAGAATTAGTAAACACACCACTTCCTCGCCGTCCCTGTTTCTCCCCAGCCAACGCTTTCTGATGTGCTTCCGCTACAGATCTAGGATCGAACATGTTAACCATATCTTGAATCTGCATTCTCAATCCTCCAATGAATCTAGATGTCAGCTGCTCTTCCGTTTCCATAATATCATTCCTTGCAATAAGTTGATAGAATTCATCAGCATAGTCATTAACAGTCTTTGTGCCCTGCCTCAAATTCTGTAAACGTTGATACATCAATGACTGATAATTGTAAGGTAAGAACGTTGCTTTCATCAATTTCTTCATCTTTCCCCAAGATTCAACTTTTGACTTTCCCATTCGTTCACGTGTAAGTTTGGTTTGCTGCCACCACGCCAAAGCTCTACCCCTCAGCCTCGTAGCAACCAACTTCAATCTACGATGTTCTGGAACTTCTTTGAAGTCAAAAATCTCTTCAACATTAGCTACCCAATCTAGAAACTCCTCTGCTTGCATACCACCTTTGAATTCAGGAATCTCAGTCTTCATCCCCGTCTCCCACTTGTGATCATACTCAGAGTGATTTCTTCCTTGTCCTCGAACACTACCACCATCATACTCCTCTTCAAAATCAGATGTATATCGTTGTCTATCTCGTCCACCCACATCTCTACTACCATTACGTCTTCCACCATCATCCCTTCTATCTATATTCCTCCGTTCACGATCATTCACATTCCTCCCACGCCCTTGATCATTTTCAACGCTTCTGTCTCGATTGGAATGTGGCGAGACTCTACTTCCCCCATGGTTAGATTCAGGTGAAACCCTTCTCCGGTTTTGATTCATCTCCGTCATAAGCTTCTCTAATCGGCCAATTCCTTCGTTAAGCTTCTCACTAAAGTTTTCATTGATTCTTTGCTCCATCTCATCAGCTTCTTCTCTTCGATACAAAGCTTCTACGTTTTGGTGGCGATTAGCTCTTCTTGGCGGCATACTTGAAAATTTCACAACTCTTCAACACTTCAAATTCAAACACAATTCGGACTTTGATCCAAAATGAAATGGATCGAAAACTTCCACTTTGTAGCAAATCGCGATGAACACGATGGACAAAGTTTCGGCCTCCAATTCAAATCCGATCAAACAACTTTGAACAATAATGAACACTTCTTCCTTTCGGCCACGGCTCAAACTTCAAACTTCTCGGCCAAACAATATTCAACTTCAAAATGATTAGGCTCCAAGTCTCGATCTAGCTATGATTGGCTAGAACAAGCTCTGATACCAAAACTGACGCAGCGGATAATTCAAAACGATCTTCAATCGGTGAAAGTAGTAATCGGTGGATTGGAAGATACTGAAATGCCCAAATTCGTTGATCCGAAGATACCGAATTCTAGCTATCCCGAACTCCTTGATCGCGCATGATACCGGGTTCAAAGATCTTCAATTCTTCAAGCGTTGATCAAGCGCACTTGATTCCGCGAATCGGCTTCTACAATCGTTGAATCGAGCGCACTCGATTATCCGAAAGAGGAGATAGGAGATTACACTCAACTACCAATTTGGAATGAAAGCACAAAGCAATCAAAGAGAATTTTATTCAAAAATCAACAACCTTTTACAAATGAGAGACCCGGCCTATTTATAGGCGTTTTACAACTCACACGAAAAAACAAGAAAAATTACATCTCCTAAGTCGGTTCCGACCTAACAGTCACGACCTATCATAAGTCGTACACGACTTAAGCCCAAACAGTTACAACATAACGACTTAAAAACAGAAAAAATACAAAACAGACAACCACTTAAGTCGTTGCCGACTTAACAATGCTACACAGCTCAACTTAGTAACGACTTAAGGAATCAACGGTCCAGATTAACTCGGCAGAGAAAACAACGGCAACAGTGCTTCGTGACTTAAAATGAACGACTTCAGAAAGTCTTTGCGACTTAAAGATTCTCGCGACTTAAATCAACGGCATAGGATAAAGCGGCATACAATCTACGGCTACAAGCTTCAGCGACTTAAGAACATATGGCATTCCAGATCAACGACTTAAGGAACTCAATGGTTTAGATTAGCTCGTAGAAGAATCAACGGCAACATCTTCACGCGACTTACGACTTAAGAACTTCACGAGTTAAACTTCAGCGACTTACGAGTTAATTCTTCTAGGTCGTAACTCGCTTCCTCTTCATGACTTTTGCTAAGTCGTGGACGACTTATACCTTCAGCTTCGTTAAGTCGTGGGTTTTCACTAGGTCACTGCCGAGTTATACTAAGTCGCTGGGACGACTTAACACCTTCGTTAGGTCGCGAACTCGAGTTAACTCGCTGCCGAGTTATACTAAGTCGCTGGGACGACTTAACACCTTCGTTAGGTCGCGAACATCCTTCCATAAGTCGGTTGCGACCTAGAACTTCATTTTCCCAACATTGCTCACCAAATCTTAACTCGGTGGTATTCTTCTTAGGTCGGTCTCGACTTATCAACTTGTTAGGTCGTATTCGACCTATGACTTCATTCTGGCATGCATCATTGTTGAAGCCAACAAATCTCACTCATAGTAGCAGCTAAAGCTCTGTATTCTGCTTCAGCAAAGGAACGGGCAATGGTCGTTTATTTCTTAGCTTTCCAAGAAATAAGGGAATCATCAAGAAATATGCAAAAACCTATTACAAACTTTCTAGAATCTGGACAAGATCCCCAATTCGAATCTGAAAATGCCTTGAGTTTGAAAGCATAATCAACATCAGTATCGGTTTTTGAAGATTTTGAAACAAATAAAAGGCCTTGACCAGGCTTATTCTTCAAGTAGCGAAGAAGATGATGAGCATCTTTGAGATGAGGTTCTCTAGGCTGAGACAAAAATTGATTAAGCTTGTGGATAACATAAGTGATGTCTGGTCTTGACAATGTAAGACAAATAAGTCTTCCAACAAGTCCCGTGTAAATAGAAGCATCAGCAAGAAGAGAACCTTCATGGGCACTTAAGTTTAGCTTTGGATCTATAGGGACAGTAGTAGGCTTACATCCAAGATACCCTATTTCTTCAAGAAGTTGAAGAGTGTAATGCCTTTGAGACATGACAATTCCTTCGAATGAATGACCTATCTCGAGTCCTAAAAAGCATCTTAAAGGACCAAGATCTTTAAGTTTAGATTGAGAATGAAGAAAACTCTTAAGAGAATTTATAACAACATCATTTGGACCTATAATGATGATATCATCGACATAGACAAGGAGTGTTATAAAAGTTGAACCTGTACCTTTAATAAATAGTGAGTAATCATATTTAGATTAAACAAATCCATACTTAACAAGAGACTGTGAAAATTTTGAGTACCATTGTCGTGAGTCCTGCTTAAGGCCATAGATAGACATGTAGTCTACAAACAAATTTCTCCCCCTGAATGCCTTGTTTCTTTACTTTGTCATAGCCAAGAAGAATATCCATGTAAACCTTTTCGAAGAGATCGCCATTGAGAAAAAGCATTATTGACATCTAGTTGAGTTAAGTGCCAATTATTAAAAGCAGCAAGAGCAATTAAGACTTTAACTGAGACCAATTTTGATACAGGAGAAAAGGTTTCAATAAAATCAATTCCCTTTTGTTTTGTGTAACCTTTTGCTACCAAACGTGCTTTGTATCTTTCTATAGTTCCATCAGAATGATATTTGATCTTATAAATCCATTTACATCCAATAGAATGTTTGCCATGTGGTAATGGAGCGACAATCCAAGTTTTATTTTCTTCCATGGCAGCAAGTTCTGCTTGCATAGCTTTATGCCATTATGGATAGCTTCATTAAAAAATTATGGTTCATAATTTGAAGAGACATTAAGCACGAAACACTTATAAGCAGAAGATAAAGTATCATAAGAAAGAAATTTATGCAAAGGATATGCAGTTGAACAACTAGGAAGAGGAACATTTTGTTGAGAAACTAGACTACAGTGAAAATCACAAAGATAAGATGGTGGTTTTGAAAGTCGAGAAGATCTTGTAATATTAGAAACATTATGTAAGTAGGACAATCAATAGAATTTCCAAAGGGGCATTTCACCAGAAGGACAAACTTTGCAGTCCAATTAGTTTCTAGGACACACATCCACAGAAATTAATTTCAAGGCCAAAGTCAGAAGAATAATTACTTTTAAGGACAAAGTCAGCAGTCCAATTACTTTCAAGGACATAATTTCATATATTTTTAGGCCTTAGAAACTAATTACTTTGCATTTTATCCTTAAAAGTAATTATTTCAGTTGTGTGTCCTAGAAACTAATTGCGCTTGCTAAAGAGGCCCTTATGGCTAATTTTCACATTTCCAAAACTATCCGCTGTATGCTCAAGAAAATCATTATCTTGTTCTGGTAATTCATAAAATTAATCACCATTTGAAGCAATAGGTTCGGGTACTGAAACATGATCTTCATAACTTCCAATGTCTGGTGTAAAATGGGCTTTAACTAAAGGAGATTCTGGTCCAGAAAAACTAGGCATGTTCAATATTAAATCTGGGAATGGATCAATCAAATCTGAATTAGCGGCTATCATATGAAACAAAAATATCTCCTCATGGAAAATTACGTCGCGGGAAATAAAAATTTGTTTAGTCCGAATATCATAAAGGCGGTAGCCCTTAATTCCAAGTGGATAACCAATGAACATGCACATCCGGGATCGAGCATCAAATTTGGTTCAATGTGCAGATAAGGTAGAAGCAAAAGCAAGACATCCAAACACTCTAAACATAGAGTAATCTATGCCTGTTTTGTAGAGAACTTCATATGGTTTTTTGTGATGCAAAAGAGGAGAAGGTGTACGATTGATCAAATATGTGGCAGTAAGTACACAATCTGACCAAAATTGAATAGGTAGTCTAGACTGAAAATGTAAAGCTCTTGCTACATTTAGAAAGTGTTGGTGCTTCCTTTCATGACCGAGTTTTGTTGTGGCCTTTCTACACATGAAAACTGGTGAACTCCAATAGAATTAAAAAATCAGTGAAAAGTAATTATGGTACATTATCTGAACGAAACATTTTAATTTTGGCTGTAAATTGAGTTTCAATCATCTTGAAAAACTTAGGAATAATGGAAGCAACATCAGATTTATGCTTCAACAGAAAATCCAAGTAAATCGTGAACAATCATTTACTAAAGTTAGGAAATATTTATACCATTATAATATGAAGTACGATAAGGGCCCCAAATATCACAATATATTAAATTGAAAGGAATCTGAAACATATGATTATTAGATTCAAAGGATAACCTTCTATGTTTAGACAGTGGGCAAATGTAGCAAGGATCCTCTTTATTGAGCTTAGAAGTATCACAATACAGTTGAGATTTCAAACTATTCAACCGTTCAAAAGAAACACGGCCTAATCTATCATGCCAAGTTTGAGCAGAATATGATTTACATAAGCTGTAGAAACAAAATTGAATAATTTAGTATCCAGTATATAAAGACCTTCAACTTTTTCACCTTTGCCAATCGTCTTCTTGTTGTTTAGCTCCTGAATGATAGTGGTCAGTTAGAAAGTTTACAATAAGTTCAGTCCCGTGAATAGAAGAACTAACAGACAACAAGTTAAATTGAAAATCCGGTATAAAAAGCACATCCTTGAGCACGACATTATCACTGATCTGAATATCTCCAGAAAGACAAACTGGTATGTTAGTATGATTTGGCAATGTAATAGTGGATTTCGTAATTTGTCTCAGGAATATAAATGCGGAAGCCAAAGAACAAATATGACGAGCAGCACTAGAATCAACCATCCAATACCGATGAGAAGAATTTTTTTACTCAATTGCAACAGAATAACAAGTACCTTTGGTGAATGAGACAACATTATTGTTTTGAGATTCGTTAATGCTGTGATTGGCAGAAATCAAATGACTTGACAACATGGACATAAGCTGCTGGTACTGAGAGACATTCAATTCCAGAAGAAATTGCTAGCAGTTTCTTGATTAGACTTCGAATCTTGACTATAAACATTGTTGACAGAACCAGAATTGACTATAAACATTGCTAGCAGTTTCACGATTCTTTTGTTTTGTAGCCTGGTAGATATCCATGAATTTTGAAGCATCTATCGATAGTATGACTATGAATTTTGCAATGAGTGCAATAAGGTCTATCTTTCTTTGAACCCTTAGCATGGATGCCATCAATTGACTTCTTATTCTTATAAAAATTGGATTTAACATGAAATGCCATGGCATTAGAAGCATCAAGATTAGAATTCGAACTAATAACAATGCAAACTTTTCTTTGGTGTTCTTCTTGTGAAATTAGTGCAAAAACTTTGTTAACGGGAGGAAGAAGATCCATTAACAAGATCTGACCCCTGACTTGTGAAAAAGAATCATTCTGTCCTATGAGAAAGGACATTATATACTCCATCTGATAGTGGGCATTTAATTCTTTAAGTCCTTCAGAAGAACACTTTGCACAAGTACAATCTGGTCGGTAATTACTCAACCCTTTCCAAACTGTCTTCAACCTTGTAAAATAATTGCTAATAGAACTCTGATCTTGAGTTAAATTCATTAACTCTCTTCCTAGTTAGAATATCTTTGGCCCATTTTTTTGTTGAAATCTATCTCTAAGATCAACCCACATATCATGAGAAGATTCGGCAAAAATTATACTTGCAGTTATATCCTTTGAGACAGAATTTTATATCTAAGAAATTACCATACTGTTGTTACAAATTAGAATTGATCAAATCACGATTTGTACCATCTAGTTTTTGAATTGAACCATCAACAAACCCTAATTTATTCTTCATGGACAGGGCAATCAACATTGCACAACACTAGGAAGTGTAGTTATCTCTAGTGAGTGGTTGAGAAACAAGAACGATTCCAGGATTATCAAAGTGATGCAAAAAGAAAGGACTAGATGAATCATCAATAGCAGATTTAGTGCCACTGGATGAAATTGGAATCAGCCTAGAGTGAGAAGATTGATTTGAATCATTAAGGTAGTGTTTGGTTTAAAAACGAATTTTGTATTTTCGGTTTTCAATATATACCTTAAATATGAGAAGAATGGAGCAACGGTAGAAGAGATGAAAGAAAGAAGGATGAGAGGACGAAGGGGATAGAGGGACGATGGAAGAATAGATTGTTTCATGTGTTTATGTTATTTTGCAAAATGCGGAAAATAAAAAAAAAAGTTGTTTTCTATTTTGTATGTTAACTTCGTTTTCTAAATTGATCGTTTTCGACAATATAAATGCGTCGTGTGTATTTTTGTATGGACGAAAACCCAAAACTAAAAATAACAAATCACACACTACCTAATTTTCTCAAGAAATCTGAAAATGGAAATTCAGAAAATTGAAAGTTAGAGGATTGGGTATTGATTGAGGCGAATTCGCTCTGATACATATTATGATAAGAAGAAAAGAACAACGAAGAGAAAATGAAGAAGAAACATACTTCCAATTGTATTATTCTCTCACCTTTTAAATACTTCCAATTGTATATATACACCTAGAATGTTATAACCAACTATAGACCAATAGAAGCATTACATGTCAGCAAACACACACTCAGCAAATTTCATTTTACAAGTCAGGGCTGTAATATTATGTTAAGCCTGTAATATTTCTAGACCTGTCACTGGCTGCTCAACTGTTCTTTTGTTTGAGGTGGTATGTATCTTTTTTAAATATACATGCAGGTAAACACTTTGATTGAAGATGCGAAGTCAGAGCTATACTTCAACGTTGTTGGAAGCTCCAAATGGCACCAATTCATCTACGACAAATTCAGTTCCTTTTATGTTCCGTGCTGGCAGTGCTCCTCCTCCACTTTCGCCCAGAAGTTCTTCTGGTTCTCCACGGTTTTTGAAAAGAAGCTTAAGTGCAGGTCCTTTGGCCTTGGGTTCACCCCTGAAAATCATAAATGAGCCAGTAAGAGAAGTTGTACCTCTGATATTACCATATAATGTTCAACTTTCAAACCTAAACACTTTCCACTAAAACTACTTTTAAGATTATTGTTTCTGTGTTTTTTCTCTCAAATGATTAATATGTGTTCCCCCAAGTGTTTTTTTTTGTTTGGTTTTTTCTTCTTTGTTTTTGTTTCAGTTTTAAATTTGGACTATTATTAATACTGACATAAGGCAGTTGTTCAAATTTTTAATTTTGTATGGAAGATCCTACAACATTTATTGAACGTTGATATCGATTTTGAAATAAAAAACATATAAAATGAAGGGGAACTAAAAATGCTTATTTTTTAAGTTCATGCATCTTGAATCTTGTCTCAATTTGTATATCTATTAAATAATGGTAAAACAGAAAAAATTCAAACTCTCTTATTAATTGTAGGAGCTTTCTCTACTCTCCTTAATTCTCTCTAGATATTTTATTTTTAAATTTTTATAATTTATCAATTTATAGTTATTCTACTAAACTTCTAATGCCAATATATAATCAAATACATACTTTTAAAATTTTCTATGCTTATTCACAAATGTCTTCTTAGTTCTCTTCTAATATTTTATGTTTAAGTTCATACATTTAAATTAATTACGTAATTCAAAATTTAAATCATTTGATAAATTCAGTTAACTGATATTAGATACGTTGTGTAAATCCTAAAATATCAAAGTAGCATCAACAAACTGGTAAAACAAAATTTCCATTTGCATACAAAGATATGTAAATCACATAGCACAAATTATATATATCAACAATAATAACAAATTTATTTCCTAATTCGTTTATCTCAATGAAGTTGTCATGCATTGTACTGAAAAATTATATTTTTAGCTTTAAACACCTATATTTTAAATTTCTATAGTTACTTACAAACCCTTCTCAATTCTCTTCTAATATTTTTTACTCATACCCATGTATTAACCAATTATGTAATCTTTATTTTAAATCATTCAAATAAATTTATTTAACTAATATTTATTAATTCATCTAATAAATCTTAAAATATACTGATTTATGTATGTATACAACAATCATATATATATATATATAAGCAAAGATGATAAAATTGTTATTTTTATTCATATATAAAAATATATGAATCACATAACATAAAATGTAAACATAAACAATAATATATTTTTAATTCATAATTCATTTATCTTTAAAGAAATCATACATTATAGTACAAAATTTCGTTTTTTACAACTTTTAAAGGATAAATTTATATTTTACAACATTGGGATGTGAAAGCACTGATTACTCTAATAAAAATTAAGTTATGTAAACATTTTCATTTTCAACATGATATTATTACAACTTTTAAAAGATAAATTTATATTTTATAACATTGGGATGTGAAAGCACAGATTACTCTACAAATCAAGTTATGTAGACATTTTCATTTTCAACGTGATATTAAAACTTACTCAGCTCATAACTCAAATTAACCCTATTTTTTTTTTGCAAATATTGAAATTGTAAACATGACACTCATACAACAATGTGAAATTTATGGTAAACTGCTAAGTTAAAAAAAAGTTTACTAATTGAAATCTCAAATAATGAATAAAAGTTCATGCACAGATAAGTTGATCGTAAGGTATTTTTCTCAACTACAACTACATACAAAACTCTTCTCATTTTTTACCCTACTTTCTAACATTCAGCTACATGTATTTGATTAGTTAAGTTGATCATTAATTTAAAATATTTAAATACATTCAATTACGTAATATTCGTTATTTCATTATAAATCCTTAAAAATATATATATATACAATACTCATATCGATAGACATGGAAAATTCAATTTTTTTCATCCATTTATATAAAAAATACATGTATCACATAGCATCAACTATTTACATATATAGTAACAGAAACACACGCGTGCGCGCGCGCACACACATACTGCTATTATCGAGTTAGAACAATAATTCCAACAAGAATACGTTGTTGGCGACCCTCTACCTTGCATCTGAGTGTTGCATGTCATTTTAAATTATAAATTTTTTTATTTCAATAAATTTATCATATACTGTTTAAAAATATTCAATTTTTAACAATAATTAAAATTTAAAAATTGTTTTTTAACAACATTACCGTGTGCAACGCACAGGTTAAACACTAGTGATAGTTAAAACTAGATAACAAAAGTAGATACCACAGCTAAAAGTGCATCTATTATTTATGCCACTTGTGTGCGCAGACAGAATTCTTACAATTAATGTATGTGGATAAAACATAGAAAATTTGGATTCCATGTGACCCAAGTGGAATAATAAACATGCCTAAATTCACACGTTATATAAAATTCCATTTCTTTTCTGGTAAATGTTGACATGATTGCCTGCCTGGTTACAGAAATGTGGTTTTACTTTCAAAATGGATGGCCTCCACCAACCAATCTCAAAGAACAATGCTTAAGTAGAATTGATTAGATGTTCTCGGGTCATATGGATGGACCTCATGTTCAAGGTGGTACTAGTATATGCCTCTGTAAATTTAAGCTTTTATTTTTTTCTTTCTATCATAACTGTTTCTTTTTTTTTCTTTTTCTTTTCTTGCCATTTTAGACTTCAAGTCCCTCACAAACGATATCTGCAAGTTACCGTCATTCTGTTCCAGTGCCCGTTTTAGAAAGATAGATGCTGATTGTGTAGGATATATAACAAGGTATACATTTTTTCTTGTAATCTACCAGCAACTGTGCATATTGAATCTCAGCATGTTTATTCATATTCAGATATTGTTTTTCATTCACATTGGTTGCATATGGATATATTTCCTAGCTATATGTGTTGTATGTGTTGAATATTTTTTAGGAGAAAGAGGGAAAAAATATAAGAAAGAGGAGTTTTTATTTTATTTTATTTATTTTATTGTAGAAAACTTTTATTTATTGATGATTTATTTCTTGTTTGATTGCTTGATACAAAATGAGGGGAGAACTTCTCTATTTATATGACTCAATAGAACATTCTAGATATATAATACTCTAGAAACATGACTTATTTGACAACTCTAGAAATGACTCTTTAGGCAACTCTAGAAACATAACTATTATATAATTCTTATTTCTAGCAACTAATATAAAATTCTAGAGCTCTCACCAAATTCTATCAAATACAAAAAGACTCTAGAAACTTTAATAATAAGAAACTTTTAAAATTAACAAATCAAGTTTAATATTTCAACAGAATGTAGGCTTGATTTTGGTTGTGTTTCTTAACAAATATTCTATTGTGCATGCAGGGGTACTTCACAAGTTACTGGGTTGGTGGCAACATGATGACAATGGATATTGCTACACAAATTTACAAAATTCTTAAATGACAAGGACAACAAGTACCTTACTCAGATCAGTTCAATACCGTAGGTTCATACACACTTTACTGGCTAGATTTTGGGTCTCCAAATATTTGTTTACTTGTGGTAGCATATATTTTGAACTTATTATACAAACCATTTGCTCATGGCAGATTCTATATATTAACATGCCATTTTTTGCATTTTCCACCCCAGTGTTTTCAAAACAACACACACCTCTCTCTCTCTCCCTCCCCCCCTCTCTGATGTTTTTCTATGTTTTATTTTTCAAGGGCAAACAACTATGCAATGATTGAGGAATTTAAGTGGAAAGCCTTCGAGAAAGAGTTCGCAAAAATGTTGATGTGTCTGAAATCTTTTTTCTCTTTTAGGTTTTTTACTATGGTTCCTTATGTTATGTTTACAATTTTACTACACCACATAGGCTGGGTATCCATTCTTTTGATGTATGATATCAATACATGTGTGGGAATATTTTTGTATTGTTTGGTACCCCTCTAAATGATTATTTCTCCTGCTACATTGACATCATTTTACATTACAATACAAAGAGGACTGTGTTTGAAAGAAGGCTGCTTTCAACCAAAATGTAGTTAATCTAGCTTGATATCATTACAAAATGGCATGCCTGCAATACCGGTAGTTGTCTAGTAAGAAAAGCTTAAAATTGTGTTGCAAATGAGGCTTAAACTTGAAGCCCATATTTCATAAAAGATTAAATAGAAAGTAACTAAGTTTATGAATCATAAGTGGGTATTGAATTTTAGCTAAGTTTATGTAATCCAATATCCACTTATAATCTATTTGCAGTACAGGCTTAAACTTGAAAAGTGTACAAACTGTTGACAGTGTATTACATGTATGAAAAATAGATTATAAGTGGATATTGGATTAACAAGAAACCTGTCATTTTTTAGATTGCAATGTAGAAAATAAAAGTGATATTTGTTTCAGAATCAACGTAGTTATTCTTGTAACTTGCCTGTCTGACAATGGCAGAAATCGTATATTCTAGTTATCTATTACTGTTATTTTCATGTGTAATGCTTGCAATTATATATTATAATGTGATTCTTTGCTGGTAGTATGCGCATGTTCTTCATAATTGAGTTGGTTGCCACTTGATTCCTCCATATATATACATTATCTGTGCAGATATTTAGTGGTCTTTAGGTTCTCTACGCAGCGGCGACTGCAGCGGGCTCCTCTACTACAACGGTGTCGGAGGTATGCTGCCTGCCACACTCGTTGAAATAACCTTCAGAAATGGCATCAATGCTCCTGATTTTATGCCGTTAGCTTGGTTGATCGGTACAATTTGGCTATTAGCATGCAACCTTTTCATAGCAAGGGCAACTACGGTAATGCTAGTTGCGTGAGCGATTTGAACCAGGTATGTCCAATAAGGCTTACAGTGAAAGACGGAGGCAATCGAGTGGTAGCATGCAAAAGCTTTGGCAGTCCTCAACAGTGTAAGCCAACTACTTATCCCAGGATTTTCAAGTCTGCTTTCCCTAAAGCTTACTCCTATGCCAACGATGATCCTACTAGCATTCTCACTTGTACTGGTACCAGTTATGTCATTGCTTAGTATTTAAGTAGCTTATAACCCAAGTCGGGATTTAAATTGCTTTTATTTCTATAGTTTATTTGCTCTAATTGCAAACTTATGTTTATTGACTGTCTAGGTTATCTGATTATCTTTATTGGGTTTAATTGAAAAAAAAGTCTTTAGGTTCTCTATTGGTGGCATGCATTGTTTAAATTGTTAGTGTAATGTTGAAAAAACTCACAACGGTCAAATTAGAAAAATGGCCTCATGTTAGTTCTCTCTATTTTGCGTTTCTCCGATTCTTCTTCTCGTCTTATTACTTTCATCGATAGATCACTTTTGAGCTCTTTAGCTGGGTGCGCTCTTTTCTCTCTACTGCCCGCTTGATCGCAGTGGCATCTAGGGTTTGACTATGGATTTGGGGATTTTTTACTTTCGTGGTGAATTCGTGAGCTTTTGTCCCTCATTCGCTAGCCTAGCTGCCGCACTCTTGGAAGTGGTGGCTCCCCCACTATCGGTGTGCTTCACTAGCAAATGCTCCATTGAGATTTGTGTATTCTCTTCTAGGACATCATCGGCTCTGTCTCGCTTCAAGTTTTTGGTTGTGGATGGGTTTTTCATGGAGATTTCACCATGTTTTTCGTATTCAGTGCGTGGCTCGATTTTCTCTGGGTCGTGTCCTATTTCTTATGCTGCGCCTGAGATCAGTTCCTCCTCCCCATGCTTGTCGGCGTCTATCGATGATCGGGATTTCATCACCTGATTTGAACCGAGACTCCTCTTTGGGGATGCGGTGGGAGGTTCGGCCTTGTACCAGTCTGGGTTGTGCTTTGGTTCGATTGATGTCGATTCTATTTGCGATGCTGCTGGCTTTATGGCAGGTTGTGACTCTCTCTCGAGTGACAATCGAGATTTCACCACTCGCTTTGTTCCTCGTCTGTCTATTCTAGGGGCAGATGCTACTTTTTGTCCGCTTGAGACTTCTTGCGACTTTGGGACTGTTGGCGTTGTAGGCAATGTCGGTGTTAAAGGGGATAAGGATTTGACCACCTTACCCCCACGACCTGACCGGCAGTTGGCTGTTGTGACTGTTCCTGGTGTTGTGTTGCCTGGCAGTTCGCCTTTGCTCTCGGGCGAGAGTTCTGCTGTGTCGTTGTGTGTAAGTGGATTGCCTTTTGATTGGGCCATAGACGATAAGGAATTGCCCAGTTCTTTATTGTTGTTGGCTCTGTCTTCTATCCGGATGGTTGGTGATGCCTTGTGCAGGCAGGTGAGCGATCATTTTTGTTCCTTTTTCATAGATATTGCTGGTAACCCTATTATTTTTTGGTTAACGGCCGATGTGGTCGGTTTTGTATGCTTGAGCCTTGACACACGTTTGTGTGTGCTCCCTGACATTGTCATTTCGCCACTGTCTTGTACTATGTCAGGTCCCGTCTGCACTAATCGTTTTGTCTCATCCGGCCGTGATCTCTTGTCCTGCTGCATGCATCAGAGTCTTTGGTCTCTAGTTAATTTGCAGGTTTTCCTCTGCCATATCAGTTGTGTCCATACCAGTATTCTAGTATGGAGCGATCGATTGGAATCCGCTTGCTGGGTTCTAGTGTTGAGTCATTACGAGGCCTTTTCTGTGTCGTCAGTGACTTATTCTTTTTATTGTGTTTCCTTTTTGTCGGATAGCCATCGGTCCATTCGGTGGATGCTTCGGGCCTGGAGCGGTTGGTTAGGGCGATCTCCCAGAGCTCTGGTTGTATAGCGATCGTCTCTGACCACTATACGGACAGCCTGGGTTATTGCCAGTCCTCTTTGTTCTGCTCTGTTGTTGCCCCTGTTTGGTCCGAGACGCGATTCTTACCCGTTGCGCGGAGCTGTTTGACTAGTGACAGTCCGGCATTGGTAAGACTCCCACAGCAACATGGGAAGCAACTTGTTTGCTCCTCCACACTTTTCAGTCTTCCGTCAGTTATTCCATTCTTCGCTCGTCCCGTTCTCTCGTCGCTCTCTTCTTGTCCTTCGTCGGTTGATTCGGTGTTATCTTCTGATGGTTGCTCCTCCGTCGATTCTTCATCCCCCATCGTGGTTCATTTCCTTCTTTCTTCTGATTGGTTCTTAAGGCAGTATGGATTGCGCTTGGACCACATCCCCTCTATTTTACGCTTTCCTTATGATCACTCGGAACGGTTGGTCCTCTCTCCCTTGCACCGCTCCTCGGAGTGCTCCCGTCCCTTCTCTGCGTGTCCTCTGTCCATCTCCATTCCTCTTATGAGTAAGGCAGAGATTGCGCTCCTTAATGAGCGTCTTGATTGTATAGCTAGGAACTCCTCGCCTTCGTCTTCGCTGGTTAGTTCCTCCATGTCTCCTTTGTTAGGGACCGGGGGTGAGGTGTCTTTTGAGCCGTCCGACCCTCCTCCATGCTCGACTCGTCGCAGGCCGCGAAGAGTCCTTTCTACCCCTCGCATCATTCATACACGCTCTATAGCGGCGTCCGAGCAGATCGATCGATCTACTCGTTTTTCGCTGTATCTGGTCTGAGTTTGAACTTGTTCGTTTTTCCTTTGGGAGGTGTCTTGTTTTCGCCTCTATCTCCTCATCCTCCTTCTTTCTCTTTTCATGGCGAACTTTCTCTTCTGGAATGTCCGTGGTATTGGCAATGATGCGTCTTTGGCTAGGCTAAAACGCATTGTCAGGAAGCACTCTGTTGGTTTGGTCGCTCTCTTGGAACCCTTTATTGCCCCGGAAGGTATTTCCAAAATCGTCTTATCCTTAGGATTTGGTGGTGGCTCTGCTAATGTCTCGGGTAAGATTTGGATTTTATGGTCCAAATCTCTTGCGGTTCGACCCGCTTTCGATTCCTCTCAACTCTTTTCGGTGGCGTGTACGTCCCCTTCCATTGTAGCTCCTTTTCTTTTCTCGGCTGTCTACGCCAAATGTGATCGTTCGGAGAGATTAGCTCTTTGGTCCGACATTCTTGCACTCGATTCTTTGGGCATCTCTTCTTCAGTGGTAGGCGGCGATTTCAATATCGTCGCTTGCCAAGCGGAAAAACGGGGAGGAGCGGCCATCAATCGAGGGGCGATGGCGGATTTCAACTCGTTCATTGCCTCCTCTGGCCTCTCGAAGCTCCCCTTTGTCGGCTCTGCTTTCACCTGGTCTAACAACCAAGAGGGCCCGAATCGTATCCTCTTTAGACTTGACCATGTTTTCGGGTCGGAGGAATGGTTTCGCCTTCCCTTCTCCTTCTCTATCGCTCATCTTCATCGGTCCTTCTCGGACCATGCTCCTATGATTGTCCGCTGCTCTCCTCTATCCCTTTCGGGGCCCTCTTCCTTTCGGTTCCAGAGCATGTGGAGATCCCACCACTCTTTCCTTCAAGTGGTTTCTAACTCTTGGAGCGATCCTATTTTTGCCTCTCCCTGTGCTGCTTTTGGGCGTAAGCTAACGCGTCTCAAGGCTTGCCTTAAGGTGTGGAACGTTCAGGTTTTCAAGAACATTTTCGATCGCGTTCGTATGGCCGAAGAGTCTCTAATCGTAGCCAAATCCTTGTTAGACGAGGATCCGACCGCTGCCAACAAGGAGGCGTGGGCCCTAGCCCAATCTTCCTTCTCTTCGGAACTTCGTGTCGAGAATGACTACCTCCGTCAAAAGGCTAGGGTCAAGTGGGTTGTCGACGGAGATGCAAACTCCAAATTCTTCCATTCCTCTATTCGGAAGAAGAATAACCTTCTCTCGATTCGAGAGATTTTGCGGCCTGATCTCTCTTCGGCTTCTTCGCCTGAAGAAGTCAAAGATATCATCCTATCCCACTTCCAATCCTTTCTGGGCTCTCCATCTGTCTCGGTTTCAGATCCGGTCCCGTTAACTTTCATTCCTCGTGTGGTCCTTTCTACGGAAAGTGCTGCTCTCGCGGATCTCCCGTCCCCTGAGGAGATCCGTGCTTGTGTTTTTGCACTAAGCAAGGATAGTGCCAGTGGCCCTGATGGCTTCAACGGTGTCTTTTATAGGTGTTCCTGGCCTATTATCCAGGTGGATTTTTGTCTTGTTGTTCAATCCTTCTTCTCTGGGGGGACTCTTCCAGCTGGATGGACTTCCACCAACCTGATTCTCATTCCTAAGTGCGAAAACCCAAGGTCTTATGCGGATTTCCGGCCTATAAGCCTTTGCAACTTTTCGAATAAAGTTATTTCTAAAATCCTAACCAATCGCTTGGCTCCTTTCCTTGAGCGTATTATTTCGCCGTCTCAAGCGGGGTTTGTCAAGGGGCGTCTTATCTCTGATAACGTCCTACTAGCCCAGGAACTGATCTCCCAGATTGATCGGAAAGTATGGGGCTCTAATGTTGTCTTTAAACTGGACATGGCTAAGGCCTACGATCGCATGTCCTGGTTTTTCGTCATCAAGGTTTTAAGGACCTTCGGTTTTCCGGAATCCTTGATTGACTTGGTGTGGAGGCTCATCTCCAACTGCTGGTTCTCTGTCCTCATTAACGGCACGGCCCAAGGGTACTTCAGAGCTGGGAGGGGCTTGCGTCAGGGAGACCCGCTCTCGCCTTCTCCTTTTGTGATCGCGACAGAGGCTTTTATTCGAGGTCTCCAATCCTTAACCATCTATGGTCAAATCCAACGCTTCGGGATTCCGAGGGGTTGCCCCCTTATTTCCTCCTTATCCTTTGCAGACGACATTGTCATTTTCTCTAATGGCAGTCGTTCCTCTGTTCGGCGGCTTCTTAGCTTTATCCATCAATACGAGAGGTCTTCGGGCCAACTCGTTAACCCCTCCAAATGTTGTTTCGTCCATTCGAAGGACTTATCTCACTCTCGTGCTTCCTGGATCGAGACTATCTCCGGTTTCAAGGAAACATCCCTTCCTCTTCCTTACCTAGGTATTGTCCTGTACCGGGGTAGAAAGCTCAACGCTCTTTTCGATCCCTTGACAGACAAAGTGAGGGGTAAGATTGTACGCTGGAATGCGTCTCTTCTTTCCCAGGCCGGCAGACTAGTTCTTATCAAGTCAGTTTTAGATTCGATGGGAACTCATATTTTCGCGGCTATGACCCCTACCTCCTCTTTTTTCCGGTCATATCGGTCCTTGGCATCGTCTTTCTTCTGGGGCAACAGGGACAACGGCCGTCGGCACCACTGGGTGTCGTGGGACGCGGTTTGTCGCCCCAAAAGTGAAGGTGGGTTGGGTCTGCGTAACCCTAAAGACCTTTGTGCGACCTTTGTGCGTCGTTCCTTCATGCTAAGTACCAAAGACTTGCGGGCTCTAATTTTATGGGCTCTCCGTCCTTTGCTAGTGAGACCTGGAAGCACATGCAGTCGGTGAAGCCTTTCTCTGACTCTCACGGCGGTTTGACAGGCTGGGATGGCGCTTCGTTTTCCATACTGAAAGCCTGGTCCACAATCAGAATTCCTAACCCCACTCGTCCCGAATTTTCGTTCATTTGGAATTCTCGTATTCCCCCCAAGGTCTCACTTCTGATGTGGCGTATCCTACATGATGGGTTGCCACTGGACGAGAATCTCCCAAAGATCGGCATCCCATCTGTTTCCCGTTGTAGATGCTGTGGCAACGGGGAAACGGAATCCTTGAACCACTTGTTTTTTGGTGGTTACTCGGCCAGAGCTTGCTGGAATTACTTCGGGAACCTAGTTGGTGTTCGAAGTAATGCGAGATCTCCATTAGAACTTCAGAGTTCCTGGTGGGCTGGGAGTTCTGGAAAATCGCTTCGGTCTATCGTGTTCCGCTTGATTCCTTGTCTCATCTGCTGGCACGTTTGGTGCGCGCGGAATAAGGCTACCTTCGAGAGCATGCCTATGGATCCTCCGTCCATTATTCATCGTGTGAGGAATGACATCTTCTTGGCATTCCGTGGTAGACCTTTCTGGGGACCCATGAGCCACCATTCTGGGCGGCTAGTGGGACTTTTTTCGATTTCCTGTTCTCCAACTTCCGTTAGACTTGGAGTTGGTTGAGCCTTTGCTGTCGGGTGGTGGCCTTCACCCACCGCTCCCTCCCCCACCCCCTCTTTTATTTTAATGTGGTTGCTAGTCTCCTTGTTTCAGGTGTCTTTGGTGTTTCCAAGTCCCGGAGCTCGCTTTGGATGGAAAGGCTGGTGATTTCTGTGTTTGACATCTTGGGTTGCGCGTTCGGGTTTTTCTACTGCATTTTTCAGCCGTCGATCATATCCTATTGTCCTTGGTTTGAGTTTGAGTTGCTTGGGTGGGAATCCCCTATTCAGCTTCTGCCATTCTTTGTGGTTCTCTCCGTGGTTTTTAGAGGGCTCTTGCTTCCTCTTTGGTGTTCTCCTAGACTTTCTTCTGTCACCACCATTGGGCGGTGGCCTTGCCGGAGCTCGATGGTGATGTCAGATTGGCGGTATCTTTGGCTCCATCCGGGATGGCCTCTTTCTATCCGTGGAGGTTGTGTGTTTATAGCGTGATTGTTTTGCTGCTCAGATTGGGTTTTGCTGCTTCTTTCTGTTTCTTTTGGCATGATGTTCGGTAGTAGCATTTTGGGTGGACTGGCCTACACCTTTTGGTTGTGGCGGGAGAGATGGTTCTTTGGGATGTTTCTGCTACTTTGGCCTTTTTGCTTGTTTTATCCAGGCCTCTTCGAGTCTGTGGGGTTGTTTTTTTTCTCTTTCTTTTCTTTGTGTCGGTATTATTTTCTGTCTTTGTCTTGGGAGGTATATGTTCTCCATATGCTTTGCCTTTATGTGTGAGCCTCTGGAGGAAGGCTTTCTTCTCCTTTTTGCTATATATATATATCTTTCTGTTAAAAAAATAGTGTAATGTTGTTATGCCAACCAAGGTTCGAAATTTCGTTTTCCGTTTCCGTTTCGGTCATTGGTAATTTTAAAATTTTCGGTTCCATTCCGGAAATTTCGAAAGTTCCATTTTATTTCCGATTTTCTAATTCCGGTACCTTTTTTGCTTTAATTTGCTATACACACTAATAAATATTCAATACTATCATAAATTTATAGTACATTGTTTTACATTACATATAAAATACACTTTGATTAAAAAACCATTGTTTAAGATTTTGTAATGTTCATTCGAGATTTTAAAATTTTGATCAATTTTTGAAATTTTTATTACGATTCGATGTAAATAAACAAAAGTATAACAACTTTTTTTGTTCATACACATGATTTTTTGTCCATTTATTTATTGTCTTGTTTAATTTGTTTTCCCTTTTTTAATTACTATATGTTTGTTGTATTTTTTATAATTTTTTTCAATATTTGAAAAACAAATCCGGAATTTATACCGGAACCGGAATTTTGACCGGATTCCGTTCCGGTTATGAGCGGAACCGGAACGGAATCATCGGAATAACCGGAATACCGTCGGAATTTTGAACCATGAATTGCCAACTATGCATTCAAGGTTTTATAGTTTATATTTGCATAAGCATGTTGTTATAAACAATGAAGTTGCTATAAATAACTATTACTTTACTGCATGACTTATTTTCATGTGCTAATTAATATTGTTTCTGGACATTTTTTAACCTCTGTTTCACGTAAGGTTCATAATTTCGTTTTCCGTTTCCGTTCCGGTCTTCACAAAATTTAGAAATTTCGGTTCCGTTTCGGTATTTCAGAAATTTCGCTTTAGTTTCGGTTTATAGATTCCGGTATTATTTTATAATTTATAAACATCTAGGTGCATGAATAGAAAACCAAAGCATATAAAAAATTTAAAAATTATATTATTAGCCAACTTCCTTTATATCCCTATAAAAACATTAATAAATTATTTTATACCAACCATACCCAACTACTTGCTCAGCCCAGCATTAAAAGAAACATCAAATTAAAAAAACGAACCCTTCTTCCTTCTTTTGCCTCACCACTTTCTTCCTCAGTCCCCATCCAAGCCCGTGCCCTAGTGTGAATCAAAATCGATTTTCGTTCTAGTTCCAAAAAGGAAAAAAACAAATTACCGATGGATGCTTGAAATCGACGAAGAGAAAAACGCTGTCAGAGTTTAATTTCGATTTGCAACTCAAAATAGGTTATCAAAGCTTGGTAATTTCGAAATTTAAAGTTCATTTTTAACTGATTTTCTTATTGTAGACTTTTTTTCTTACTCTTCTTGCTTTTTAAATCCCGAAACGAGATTTTGATGAACTTCCGGCCCGGTCCATGCCGGAATCGGAACGGAAACGACGGGATTTCAGCATGCCGGCCTGAAGATAGAACCTTGGTTTCACGGATTACGTCTAGTTACATCCAGGTGTTTACTCCAAGTACAGAATACATCCTTTTTCTTTAATTGTTTATTCTGTAAATTGTTATATTAAAGTAACTATTTTGTTAACGGTATTAGTATAATCTACCCGTGGTATACGTCCATAAAATACTCCATGAGAGTATGATCTTGGCCAACTCAGCGAAGTACCCCATAAGATGCTCTTAGTCATCTTGAGCTCCGTGTAAGTTCTTTTAACCCACCCAGGGCCAGTCCTGATCAGCTTGAGGCCTAAGGTAAAAAAACATCAAATCATAATCACTTATGTAATAAGGGCCTCAGAAATACAAACGAAAATATGCAGGGAAAAAAACGCTACGCAAAGAAGAATTGAACTCTGCATACGGTGAAAGAATGATATGCCTTTACCACTAGACCATATTAAAATTTGATTATTTATGAATCCTTTGTATAACTATCTTTATATATAACATTATAAAATTTTGAGGTTCCAAAAAACCGAAGACCCTAGGCCACCGCCTCGATGACCTTGGACCATGGCCGGGCCTGAACCCACCTATGATATGTTGCCATATACTAAGGCCTTCTTTGTATTTCACGCAATTCTCATTAGTTTTTGTCCTCTTGCTTAACTTATATTCTATGTAAACACAATTTTTTTATCAGTCATTACCCTCTTGTTTGACTTATATGTTGTATGGAAAAACTCAATATATATTATCATAATACACACACAAACTCAATATTTTTATCATAATACACACAAACGCACATGCATACTTACATAAATATATTCATATGGAACTATTCTCCACTATTATATTATCAATGAGCATGGTAGTCATCGCCCTCATAAGATAGTTTTCAGACATTTTCTGAAAAATATACCCATGCCAAGCGTGCAATTCATTCATATATAGCGTGTCGTTATTTTGCTTCATAATTATTTCTTTACTTTATTGTATAGGTGCACAAAACATTGCTTTGCAATATGGAAGATTCCTAACTAAAATTGCAAGCAAAAGGTATATTTTTGTGCATTTAAATGTATATGTTATCATGAAGTATATTTTGTTAGATATGATATGTATCTGATCTTCTTTAGTTCGTGTAAATATATAATGAATTAGGGTGTAAGTGAAAGCAATAACCATGCAAAGGAGTCGCCGTTGGAATTCTATGAAATTTGATACATTTATAAAAATTAACTACGTTTCATAGAATTTAACTAAGTTGATGTTTTATAAAAATTAACTATGTTAAGCAAGTTTTATTAAAATTAAACATATCTATAAAAATTAACTAAGTGTACAATTTTTTAACTAAGTTTTACAGAGAAATAACTAAGTTTAAAAAAAAGTAAAGTATTATACAAATTTAACTAAGTTGACTAAGTTTATAAAAATTAACTTAGTTAATGAAGTTATATAGAAATTACATAATTTTCACAAATTGACTAAGATTTATAAAAATTAAATAAATTTATAAAAATTAACTAATTTACATAAAAAATTAACAAAGTTAACCCAGTTTCAAAAAAATTAAATAATTTTTTAATAATAATTTTTTTTATAAAAATTAAACAAATTTATAAAATTAATCGAGTTTTATAAAAATTTAACCGAGTTTTATAAAAATTAACTAAAGTTATTAAAATTAACCTAATTTATAAAAGCTATCCAATTCTTATAAAAGTTAACTAAGTTTTATAAAATTAAAACAAGTTTATAAAAATAACTATGTTTATAAAAATTAATTAAGTTTAAAAAAAATCAAGTTTGTAAAACTAACCAAGTTGATAAAATCTAACTAATTTTTATAAGAGTTAACCAAGTTTTATAAACATTTTGACTAAATTAACTAAGTTTGTAAAATTTAAACAAATTTTACAAAAGTTAACCGAATTCTATGACAATTAAATAAGTTTGAAAAAACGAGTTATGTTTGATAAAAATTGAACTAAATTAACTAAGTTTCTAAAGAACTTGTTACGTTTCGTAAATATTTAGCTAACCTAACTAAGTTCCTAAACATTAACCAAGTATTACAAAAATAAACTAAGTTTTATAAAAATTAAATAAGTTCATGAAAATTAATAGTATTAGTAATAGTATAAATAATAATAGTCACTACAAAAAATGGAATATTTACTATTAAAGCAAATATGATATTTGAATAAAATACATAAGCAAGAACCAAGTCCTTGAATTATTTTATTCAAAAAAGTTTAGTTTGCAGAAAAACCTTGCATAAAAAAAAATCAAATTTACTGGATACTAATGCCATACTGAAAAGTAATCATGTTCCATCAATAAGATCTCAAGAGCATAATAAATAGTTTTAGACCATTTAGCATAGTATCGGGTAAGTCATGTAGGAATATGATGATAACTTTTTATTAGACAAGTGATGCTTGATACTTCCAGGGTCAGACTATATGTTAGAAGGCAGACAAAAGTTTGTTCGCCTCCTTTTCCTCCTTTAAAAATTAGTCATGCTTACGTTATAATGTATTATTTTTGTAGTGGTGTTCATACATCTTCACTTTTGGTTAGCATAGTCGTATGTGTTGTTTTGTACGTTTGTATGCAATATTACTTTTGGTCAAGTATTTGTATGCTTAGTACTTTGTTTACAAAATATTATGGATATATATTGTGTTTTGGCTTATGAATCTGTTTAATTTCATAAATTATTATGTGTTAATTGTGATATCTTGAACTGTTATAATATATATGTTGAAATAAGCTAAATGGAAGCTTGAATGCATATAAAATTAAAAAATGATTAGGGGGATTGCAAGGTTTAATGAGGCATATTATGAAAATATATGTTCCTTTTGTTATATAAAGTACCTTTTTAAAAAAAATTAAAAATGGTACGAAAAATAATCTATAGCGTTTTAAAGAGGGATAAAAAATAGACGAGGCGCAACTTTTACGTACTATATCGTTTTAAAAATGCTACAAAAAGTACCTATACCGTTTCCAAAATGCTAAACAGGCATTTTCACAGCTTAAACGTACTATAATGTTTTAAAAACGCAGTGAAAAGTTCTATAGCAACCAAGGAAATGCTATATGAAATTTTTTTATGCAGTAATAAAGCCTATAAATACTCAAAGATGGCAGCAAGAAAATGCTTTATGCTACTTTTTAAAGCGTTTTTGTTAATGCTATGGTATGTACCAAACATATTATAACATGTCATTTCATATCATTTGAAAACACTACAATAACCTTTTATGCGATTTTAAAATGCTATTAAAGGGTTAGATTGTTGCAGTGATACATGCATGCATGCATACATACACACACACACACACACACATATGTATATGACAACACATATGTATATGAAGGGACTAGCATGTCCGTTAAAGTGTAAATCCTGGCACTTATATACGGGCATGTTAAACCATGTACACTGTATATGTTGCACGTACACGTACACACACATGCGTATATGATGCGCATGTTATATTATATAATATAAATTTTACATTAAAACAAAACATTATTTACAAATAAAATAAATTATTATTTTACTTAAAATCAGTTTAGACCGGATCTAAATAAATGTAGACTTCATAGACTAAATAAAATTCAAAATGGAATAATTTTTTTGAAACTTACTCATTTAATCCGCCGCGTGTTGGTCAATATTCGACAAATTTAACATAATCAAAGTGGAGTATCCACATTGAAGCTCAACGGTATTCTCAAGCCGAGTGAACTGTGTAATATGATCACTCCGAGATTTCCTGTATGACCTGGTTGTTATTAACCAATAGAAAACTCTCGAGGGAGTCATTCCTTGATTATCCAATAACTAATCAGTACGTAACCACTTGGTATCTCCAAAAGTCATGAGTGATACGCTACCCAATATTTGGAGAATATTACGTATTATGGTCTCAATGTATATATCGATATCCTTTCTCGAAATATCTACAAGGAACATTTAAAATAATATGTAATTTTATATTATGATAATTTTCTCAGGATTACAACTAATTGTAATTATTATCACATAACATATCATTTAAGGTTTTCTATTTTAATATACTTTAAATTGATTTATTTAATTAATCATATCACTATATAGCAAGTTTATAATCGAAATCAAATACCTATATTACAAACAAGACTGATTATAGAGTTAGATATAAGTAACAAATTACACAATTGGCCCTAGGGCATACCCTAACTCACTCAATCATCCACTTGCACTTAGGGTCAAATATGGAATCTTGTTCCTTTGATCAATTTTCTCAAAACTAACCGAGCTAGTCCCTTTGTGAATGGATGTGCTATATTGTCCTAATTATCTACTTTTTTCAATCAACTCTCTCCGACGTCGATAAACTGTCTTTATCATATGAAATTTTTTGGAGTATGTTTCTTGACCTCTGGTGAGCGTTGGGTTCTTCTACAATATGTACCGTGACATTTTTATCGTATAACAGCATTATGAGATTCGTTACATTTGGAATCACCACTAGCTCGGTTATATTTTTTTCATTTACATACACATACATTGTTTTTATTGTAGTGCTATTTAACCCGTTGGTTGAATTATCCACCACACTTGTTTGGAACATTTCCAACTTAAAGCTCCTTACTAAAGTTGAATATTAATTTAGGATTGACATACCATGCTCGATATCACTCATGAAATTCGAGTTTGAATATTCCTTCATAAGGAGTTCATTGATTTTGCAAACAATTCTCAAATATTTTACAAGTACTCTAGTATACTCTTAGCTACCACAAAGCAATCTTAATTCGGATTTGATATTCACTCAATGTACCAAGTACATAGGCGAAATGTGATATAGTAGACTATATTGCATATGTGATAATTGCTATTGCCAATGCATACAGAATTCATCTCATATGCTCCATATTAAACATTTTAATATGGGGTCTTTGTATATCGTTTGGGAAAATCCCAACATCCTTTTATACTGATTATAAAAGATGACATTTTCAAATCCAATGTTGAGTATTAGACAATCAAACTAAAATGATTTTAATAAGGGTACATCATTAACAATCATAAGTTTGTCGTTTATTTAGAGCTTAAGAAATATTTTAGTACCTTTAATGTTCTTTCTTACTGACATATGCTTCCTCTGCATCTCATTGAAAATCAAACTATTTGATTTCTTTGTTAAAATATGTGCTCCATTCCGATGCTTATCGAACGATTCTTTTGTATCGGTTCTTGGATCATATCCGAATCCTACAAACATGGTATAGCTTCCAGTGAGTTCGAGATACTTTGTTTGTTATGTGCAAACAGTTTATTCTATATCATTATTTAGAAAAAAATTCAACGTAAATGTACAAAATTATATTAGCAATAATTTTGCGAGTAAAATCCGAAGTAACTTAAGCATGTTTAATGACGAACCAATTATGATAATTTCAACAATTAAAATTTATGGTGTTATTCTTATCAATGTTGCTTACTACATACCAGCTGCGTTGGTCTTCTTCTCGAAAACACATTTGGGGCCAATGGATCATATCCTTTTAGGTTCAACTACTAAAATCATATTTTGATAATATACTTGGAACCTATTCCAGATTTATGCATTGTGCCATATGGCAAAGTCAATACTCTTCATTGCTTATTGACAACCGAGGAGGTTTTTTCTCGATATCGATAAGAAACTCGTATTTTCTCTTTAATGTCAAGAATCCTTATTAGACATTTTGATGTGTTGTGTCCATTTAGGCTTGGTTAATTTCATTTCATCCTTCGTAATCAATTCTATCTTTGGATCGTATCCAAAAACATTTTACTACCAATAATTTCTAAAAGCAATTGCTTCATCATGAAGTTGGCATTTCTTGATACCACAATTATTTCTTAGTGCAAGGAAATAAGTACTCATAAACATTTTATGAACTACCTTTATATATGTATAAAGCTAATTTAGTTTTTAGTTTACGAAACTTATGTCCATAACATAAATTGGTCAACCAATGTTGATCGGTCCCTAACTCCTTTGGAGTGATCTACATAAGATTCCTCACAAACAAATATTACATGTAGCCTTTCAACTTACACAACTTGTCAACTCGTTGACCTAGGATATGTAGGGATTTCTTATCAACTTTTCTCCTCTATGATCTCGTAAACTATGTCTTGGATGAAATTACATTTTACCTTATGTACTACTCTTAAGTGCACATCTTTACAGAAAGAAGTTAACACAACTTCACTCATTATTAATTGTACTTTTTCCAACAAAGTATGATTACCCCTTTTCGATACATCGTTATTTATCATAGAAAGGAGTAACTTTTGAGATTTAATCTTATTCATTTTTAGGTACTTTTGAAACATTTTTCCAATACACTTACTTATTTAACCAAACATAACTCCTATATTTCAGTATGGGAAAAAACGCATCAGACGACAGGTATGCTCTGTTGTCTAATTGCATACCTATCTATTGTTAAATCCCAACAAGGTCGATCCTTGATTCAATCACACAGATAGCTGCAAAGGTCACGCCCGAAGGCTCAACTCAGTGCAAACACACAAGTTCAAGCCCAAGAAAGCTCGGGCTCAACACAAGTAGTTTAATTTAGCTCAAAACAGATCAGGCAACTCAACAAAGCCAAAGTGCACAGAAAAGTTCCGTGCACCCGGAGATGCATAAAGTCGAGCACCAGCAAACCGGATTCATGGCAGTATCAAGCATGGTACATAATGATACAGAATTAAGTGCACAAATATCATAAACAAAGAACAACAGGTACGAATTTGCAAAAATACTGCCACTTGCATCTCCTATAGTGAGCAACACAAAGATACATATATGTATATACATGTATATATGCAACACATGTCAAATGCAGCAAGGAAGTGCCACAAAAAATGAACAACATGTAGTGCCACAAACAAATGCAGCCATGAAGTATATGATTTCAAGGTAGGAAGTACAAACAAATGAACGGGAATCAAAAGACTATTCATACGGGAATCAAATGGGCCAGGGAGTACATGGAGTTCAAGGCAGTGCACACTGCCTTGTTCAAAACAAGAAATTTAAGAATATGAAAGGTAATCAAACTATGGACAAGAAACCAAAGCACATGAAAGGGATTCAACTAATGTCAAGGTATTGCACTGCCTTGAACAGGGCAGTGTGGAAGTACATGGACAAGGCCACAATGCAACATGTGAACAAGGCCAATAACATGGACCAAGGCAAAGCAAAAACAAGCTTGTAACACATAGGAGGCACACATATGGAAGTTCAAAGAAAAAACATGGTAATATTTCACACATATATACATACATATGTATGTATGTGTGTATATACATGAAAGATATTTCACAAACCAGACTCAAAGGCCAACAACATGTTAGTAATGGTACACATGCATGATATAAGTGAAACCAGTGCAGGGATTTCACAAACTAGTTCATGAAATGGTACAACATAGGCACATAGTAAATGAAGACAAGCACATTCAAAAGGCAGTTGAACAGAATAAGGCAAAGTTCAAGCCATTCAACGTTCAAGCAAAGCAAGGCACACTCATAAGTCCATTAGAAAATTAAAACCATTCAGAGTTCAAGCACACCAACATACATATATACATATATGTATATACATGTAGATATGTATATACATGTAGATACGTATACACATATGTGTGCAAGTACATGGACAAGGCCAACAATGCAACAAGACGGCGCCATAAATTAAAACAAGGCAATGCTACAAATAGCAAGTACTACAAATTAAAACAAGGCAGTGCCATAAACATTCACACATATATACATACATATGTATGTATGTATATACATGGTAGTTCCCAAAATCAAACAATGAAGTGAAAAAATCATAAGTGTAGGGGAAACAAAACAAGCAAAGGGCAACAACCAGTGAAACAATGAACTTAACAAAGTCAAACAATGAAGTGAATAAGGAAAGTAACTCAAAATCGAACAATGAAGTGAACAATGAAGTGAATAATGGTTCAAGCTTAAGTTCATAGGCCATAAATAAGTGCACAAATAAGTCCAGTGTGCACTACCTTGAACAACCAAATAAGTGATAGTGCCTTGCACAGCTCTCATATCACCAGCCAATTCAACAAATTCATGTCAGATATACAAATTCAGGTGAACAGGGAAGAAAGCTCAAAATCAATATATTCAACCAAGTAAAAATATATTCGAGTATATTAGAGAACTCAACAATTAAACGAGCCAAGGCCATAAAGCAAAAAATCAAAATACAAAGAAGTCAAATATATATATATATAGCAATACAAAATCAACATCCAATGTTTAAAATCCAAAGTCAAGTCTAAATCGAAAATATAGGAAATAAATTCCTATATAAACCCATCTCATCATTGGCCCTTAAAATCGAAGTCGAGATCAATACAAAATCGAAAGGGAAAGAAATCATACCATATAACAATCGGAGAACACTCGACAAATTAAAGCAAGCTTGAACAAACAGGACCATAAAATGGAAACCAATTTCTTTATCAATCGTTGTTTGAGAGTGAGAGAGTATCGGCAGAGTGATTTCAATATCAAGCCGATTTGAAACCCTAATTCCATAAGACGGGTCGAAGACGTGTTTAAGTTTAGGTTTCTACCGATTTGATTTTGAAAAGAGGAAAATTAATTTTGAGAAGGGGGGAAATTTTGAGAAGAGGGAAATATATTTTGAGAAGATGGAATGGAAAGAAAGTGAAGAGGGAATAATTAAGGAACACGGCCAGAAAAATATTAGGAGGGAAAATATTGAGCCAAAACTAAAATTTTTGATAACTTCAATTAGACAATAGATAAAATGTTGTCTGAAGGACAAGCATGAACATAGAGATTTCAGGGGCTACTCAAAAAATAGATTATTTTATCCATATGTTGTGTGAAATAGTGGTAAATAGTGGGATAACAGAAAATCTACCTTATATTGTGTGATCACTGTTGTCTAATTCACTTTATGGCATAGTGTTTCCTTTGCATGTCATGGTTTCTACTTCCTTTTATTGCATAAACACACTACTTGTATATCAAACACACAAGATCATTTCTATGATAATTCATTTATGAATTTAACGAAGTAAATGGATCCATTTTAGTGTCATTAGTCTTTGAATTACATACATCTATATGTATAAATCCAAAGAGTTCACCATCTCTTTTGTCGCTTCCACTGAATGAATGCTTTGCTCTTAATCATAATAGATCCAATTCACTAGTATTATATATTTCATAACCATACGATAAAGAATTACTTCTCGAAGACATGGCTTAGTCCATAATTCTAAAATAATGTGCATATATATACTTCTGTATTTTCTATATCTAACGCGTCTAGCTGTTATAAAATAACAAATACAATTATTATAATAGGTTTATTTCATAATGAATATTCACAATATTCATAACAAAATAAAACTATATCTATTTTCAGTCAATACTGAAAACAGTTATTATTTCATAAATAATATTTGATATATTTACAAAAAAAATTTATATGTTGATGCATCACTAATAAGTGTTATATGACATGCTTCCACTATTTCCACCACTACTATAACAACGTACGAAATATGTAGCTCCATTTAATCACTTAATATGAGCTATTTATTTCATTTACCATAACTAGTTTATAGTGAAGAATTTCAAATCTAATATCTTAAACTCAAAGAAATAACTCTCATAAATAACAATTATCAATAAGAAAAAATAAATTTGGAACAGAATTCACATTTCTCATTTAATATTAAGTATCTACTAGTATTTATACAATTCATGTTTTAGGTGTCTCTTTATGAAATAGAGGTGACTATTCACTCTCTTTATCCCAGCCATGCCTAAGTTACATCCACTCTTATACATTCTCCTTTCTTTCCAAATGGTCAAACCATTTAAAGGAAATCCTTACTATAAGCCCACACTATACTTTTTACAAATGTGCATTTGGTTATCTTGAACATTCAAGGATATCAAATTAATTGCACTTTACATAAACTGATCAATCTAACATTTTAGTAGTCGAATTCCTACTTGTAGCTTTCGGTCTAGAGTTACATTTAACACAAAAGGATCTTTACCTTAATGAATCATATTGAATAAATGATCTAGCAATACTGTTTACTTGCTCATTTCGAATGAACAAATTTCATCGAGGTTTCCTATATTACGAATCATGACTGTTCACCATATAACATTTGTGTATGATCAAATCTGGATTAAATATCCATATTCTAGTATTGCTTTATAGTTCAAAACTCAGAAAGACAATACACAGTTTCATATAAATAAACACTTAAGTGACTGAGGTACAATGCTTTAGTAGTTGTATAATTTTTCTCTTACATGGGACTTGAAGTGACAACATGCCAAAATACGTATTGATAAGTATATTTAATATTTCTATATCAAGCTTAATTCAGTTCATTTGTCTTTCTATATTAGTTGCTTAAATTTATCACAGTAGATTATTTTAATTTTATAGCATATATTCTTATAATATTAGAAATGTTAAATGTTTTCATTTCACTTTTTGATAAGGCTCCCATTAGATTTTTATATTCCTCAAATCCTTAGAGAAATATAAAACCTTTTGATTTCTCTAGTGAGTGTTAGGACTTCTTTCCTTGGAATTATGACCTTGAGTTTGCTCAACAAATCATAGGCCCATAGGTAGTGGATAACCCTTTATCAGTTGCATCACATACAACTCCTAACCCTTGCTCTTTATCCTAATCTTGACTTTGACCTTGAGTTTTCTCAGCAAATCGAGACGATTTATTAACTCATACCTACCATTTTGTGATGGTCGTACAATGCATGTACCTTGAGTTAACTCAACAAATATATGCATGTACCCTACTTCGTCTAATCAATATATTGATAGTACTACACATAACATTCTTAGCTTGAGTTTGCTCAACAACTAAAGAGTATGCAAGCAATCTAATAATATATAAATAGTAAAGGATAACTTTATATATTAAAGATTCATAATCTTTAATATATATATATATATTGAGTGATATCGATTTAAGAAATAATGCTTTTCTTATGAAACACTTTCGTTATTCAAGTGTCGGACTCATTTGAAATCACGACATACGTACATACGTATGCATTACTCCAAAAAACTATTTTGGGTTATTTCAATTCCACTTACGTACATTATACATATATAGTTATATAAGTTATAATTCAATTAACTTATATAATGTGTGTGTGTATATATCTTATTAATCAAATCATATTTACTTTATTTTAATTATTACTATTTAAATCATATTTAATAGATTTTAATTTTAATCAAATCATATTTAATTTATTAATTTAATGAATAAATAACTAAAATTATTTTAAATTCAAAATTTATTTATTCATGTTAACCGGCTTTTTGATCAAGTAGATTTCAACTGGAATTAGGAGGTCAAAACGAGGATGAAACGACTCAAAAACTTGGAAATATGCTTAGAAGGATCAGAAGATCGAATTCAACAAGTTTTAAGCCAAATGGGGCTAAGTGGACCACATGGTGCTAAGAGGACCTCTCGGTGTCGAGAGGTATTTCTTAGCACCCCCAAACTTCTCATACTTGATGCATAACCCGTAGCAATCATCATAAAGTACTTTCTTCAAAGAATAAAAGAGCAATTCTAAGGATTGATAGGAAGAAAGCAAAGGAAACATAATGAGATAAGTGGAGTGAGGAATGGCTCAACTTTCATGGAAAAGATATTAGAGTACATCAAGTCGGAGATAGGAAGGCAAAACAAGTGAGGAAGATGGGTTTTTCACCTATCTTAACCTTTCGGTATCGAGAGGTTTGAATTGCTTCTTGGGCCGACGTACTCTCTTCTAGGCCTATGGAAACTCATTTAAACCTTGAACAACCTGGACGTCTGGATCTGCAGACCAGTTTCACAATAAATAGAAGACTTGGAGCAATTAGAGATGGACTTTTGGGCACTTGATTTTTCTTATATCTTCTTATTCTCCAAATACTCTTGAATCCAAGATCTATGAGATTGTGGTTAGATTTGAGTTATAATCATTGTAATCTGGAGAAAAAAGAATCAATAACAAGAAATACAAAGTGGACGTAGGCCAGAGGTTGCGGAACTACTATACAAACTCCTGTGGGTTATTACTTTCCCACTATTTTTTGCTAGATCTCTATATTTTAATAGGATTTTGGGTGTTGTGCCATTTTGGCATCGATATTTTGGTACTTTCATTAAGAAAGAGCTAGATTTCACAACCAATAGCTTGGATCTAAAGTTTGGAGAAGATGAAGAGGCCTAACACTAGATCTAGGATTGGAGGGAGTCAACCAGAGCATGAGGGTAGATAGGAGGTGTCCTCAAATTCTAATCATTCCATCTACGTGACCAAAGAAGAGATGGAAAAAATGATGAAAGAAATGCAAGATAGGATGATGGCCTGACAACAGGAAACATTGGAGGTATTTTTCTAAAGATTAGGACAGCAATGAACAATTGGAGTTGATGGAATTTAGAACCAAAATCTAGGAACTAATAGAAGAGTACTTGGAATTGGAGCGAAGCAAATTAGGACAATGCTCCATGACCAGCCAGTCGATGCCGACCTCAATCCTGTCGGTACTGAGAGGAACTTACTCGAGGGCACATTCGAACTCTAATGCTTGGAACAAGCAATGCTGAAGCCAGAGAGGCAAATCAGAATCCGAATACACAACAGCAGGAGCTGGAAATAGAAGCTCATCGTAGGAACGGGGGCATAATTAAGTTATGGATCGGAGACTTCCATTGGATGATAGCCCCATAATCGGGATGGATTGGGGTCAGGTTCAATTCTCTTACCCTGCCTTACGTTTTAAATAAATGATTCTATATTACTATCAGACTACTTAAATATGTACGGGATCTTGATCGATCCCTAGGAACGCTCTGAGTTGGATGTCTAAAGGTGATCCTTGATAGGATTAGATGTTTTGATGTTTGCTAAATTCTCCGACTTAAGTACCATGAGTGATGACCGACACTGATTAAGAAACACCAACAGAGATTGATGACCCCCTGAAATTGATTAGGATTTTATAAACTATTAGAACGTGATGATTGATATTGATCGTGGTAGTCCCATCCGGTGAGATGGGGCGATGACCGCAAGGTGCAAGTTCCTTTATAAGAGATCGAATGTATGGACTTGTACAAAAATCAAGTCCCCTCACTGGAGAGTGAGCGGATGGGCTTGCTTGGTTGTTGGGCTCCCTTGTTGGAGAGTGAGCGGATTGGGCTTAGTAACGATCCCGAGAGATCAAAAGTAAGTCTCCCCAATGAAGAGTGAGCGGATGGACTTGCTTGGACGTTGAATCCCATTGCTGGAAAGGAAGTGGATTGGACTCAGTAAGGATCCAAAGAGATTAAAACCTATATTGGATGAGACCCTAGATTAAATGAAACCCTACATTGGATGACAAACGATCCGAAGAGATCGAACCCTAGATTGGATGTTAAACGATCCAAAGAGATCGAACCCTAGATTGGATGTTATGCAATCCAGAGAGATCAGGCCCTAAAATGGACATCAACTTAACCTTAGGATTTGAACGCCTTGTGATTAGACTAAAATAGATATATCCCGGATGAACGCGGGACAATTTTGGTATACGATATGATAACTCCAGATGAAAATGGACTAATTATGATTCATGATTAACACTTAAGCAATGACTAAAGTCCTTAGCTATAACAATCTAGAACGACCTTTGGTTTGCAGGAGAATCCGAAGGAATCAGATGATTCACCAAGATCGAGATCGATGGATGGACGGAGGGATCAACTACCGAAGATTGATTACTGTTGAAACTTGTTCTTGACCAAAGCACACCTTACATTCATAAGGCATACTTTGGAGGGCAAGTAAGCAAATGACTCAAAAACTTGGAAATATGCTCAAAAGTTTCAAGCCTAATGGGCCTAAATGGATCACTCGGTGCCAATAGGACCTCTCGGTACCCAGAGGTATTTCTTCCATTTAGTACCCCAAACTCCTCGTACTTGATGCACAACCCCTAGCAATTGTCGTAAAGTACATTCTTTAGAGAATAGAAGAGCAATTCTAAGGATTGATAGGAAGAAAGCAAAGGAAATAGGATGAGATAAGCGGAGTCAAGAAAATCGTCAGGAGTGACTCAACCTTCATGGAAAAGATGTTGGAATACATCAAGTCGAAGATAGAAAGGAAAAACAAGTGAGGAAGAGGATTTTTTCACCCATCTTGACCTCTCAGTACTGCGAGTTCTAAATTGCTTCTTGGGCCAGCATGCTCTCTTCTGGGCCTATGGACACTCATCTCGACCTTGAACTACCTAGGCATTTGGATTTGCAGAGCATTTTCCTATAAAATAGAAGACCTAGAGCAACTAGAAATGGAATTTTGGGCATTTGATGTCTCTTTTATATTCTTCATCCCTAATATTCTAAACACTCTCAAATCCGAGATTTACGGAATTGTGGTCGGATCTGAGTAATAATCGTTGTAATCCGGAGAGAAAACAATCAATAACATGAATACAAAGTGGACACATGCTAGAGATTGCCCAACTACTATAAAAATTCCTATGCGTTCTTTAATTTCTTAGTATTTTATGTTAGATCTCTATATTTCAATAGGCTTTTGGGTGTTGTGCCATTTTTGGCGTCAACAATTCATTCTAAACAATTTAAGTTGAATATTAACTATAAATTTTATAGGTTCATATACATATGTCATTATATATATATATATATATAAATCTATGTGTGTGTGTGTTTTGTTCATTAACATTTAATTAATTTATTTAGTTTAACAAATTAATTAAATAAATTCAATAATTTTTGTTTATAATTAACCTTAAACATTTTAAGACACACACACACACATTCAAATATAACATTTATAGCTACACACACACACATCAACATATATATATATATATATATATATGTGTGTGTGTGTGTGTGTATATCTATGTGTATGTGAGAGAGTATGTTTATTTTAATTAATTGGCTTTTATTTATTTAATCCAATAATTAAATATTAAATAATTTTCGAAAAATATTAATTTATTTTCAAAACAATTTTGAAAAATATTTTATAACTTCTATAAAAATTTATTTTATAGTTTAAATTTAACTTTTAAGTTCAAAATATATTTTAGCCCAAGGTCCAAGTTAATTTAGACCTTTAGAGTTAGTTCAATCTTTTGGACTTACTCCACTATTGGGCTAGGCCGGTAGCCTGGAAGGGAAGAATATTTGATTATCCAACCCCAAGCCTTGACACTACTATTTTAGACACCCATCCAATATGTAGATTTTATTATTTGGCCCTAAGTTGGTAATTTAGACCGCATAGACCATTTAGGCCCTGATACCATTGATGGAACTGGGTCTATTTATAGCGGATGGAATAGATAGATTTTAACAAAAATTCTATTTTGGATCATAGTGGTCCTATGATGTCTAATGGATTATACAAGATTCAATTTAGATTAGTTAAATAAAATCCAGTTTTATTTAATTTTTTGAATTTTTTATAGCTTATGAGTATATCAAATATACTCATGTGTGTATGTCGTGCACCTACAACATATATCAAAGTGTAATAGTCAATGTCTACATATATAAATGTTGAAATTTGCATCTACAACATATTCATTCACCATTTATATGTGAATTGACTGTCTCAAAACATTGTCTAACATTTATATAAATATTTGAAAAAATATATAATTTTTAAAATTTTAAATTAAATGCATAAAATCTAAATAAAAACTAAGAATAATTTTGGCTAAGTCAATGGGATTAAAAAAAATTTGTTTAATTTAAATATGTGACAAAGACTAAGTAAATATTTTCAAAATTCAAAACAAAATTTTAATAATTATAATTTAAAATATTACAATGAATAATATATATATTTATATAAATAGTTAATCGATCATTATTAAAAAAACTATTTAAATATATGAACAAATCAATATGTACATATTTTATAATAAAATTATATATATAATATAATTAACGAAATCTTTTCGACTGGGAATTGTTTTTTTTTTGAAAAACTATTTTGAAATGATACATACATATGTATTATTATTATTAAACATAAACACTGTTATAAAATAATTAAAATATATAAATATATTATATATACATATAAAAAATTTGGTTGAAAAACTTAAAAATTTATTTATCGAAAATAATTTAAAGATTATATATATGTCTGTGTGTGTGAATTTTAAAGCATGTATTGATGACATAGGTTATAAAATGAAAGATAATTACTTAATACATTAAATTATGTAAATAATACTTAGAAAAATTCCTTTCAAAAAAAAGTACTTAGAAAAATATATATACAATAAATATTAAATATGACCGAGTAGAAACAATTAGTTTTTCATGAATTTGAATAAATACATTACAATACACACACACACACAGATATATATATATATATATAGGGAAATCTACTGGGACACAAAACATGGACACCAATGGTGACACATTGGATCTCCATCATTGGATTGCCCCCTGATTTCTGCCTCCTATATAAGGACAAAAAAATCCAACGGTTTAGATCTTTTGTGTCACCTAATGTGTTTTATTAAATGTCCAATAGCCGACCCCTTATATATATCGATTATTTAAAGTGATGAAATTAATGACATAGTTAAGCGAGACAATATCATATATAAAATCGTTATACATACATACATATATATATATAATGATCACATGATTGTAAAATTAAATTAGAATATACGTCTCGAAGATGAAGTCGTTGGATACTTGGATGCGCGCTGGTTGAAGATAACCCCTAGATTCGCCTCGAATCGTTCATTAAACCTTGCAATAATCTAGAGCACCACAATTTGTATTTAATTTGGTGTTAGTTTGGCTATTGAATTTCGGCAAAGGGGAGGGGATAGAAAGATGCTCACGGCCAAGATGGAGTAAGGGAAAAGTTCAACGAAAAGTGAGGGTATAGGTTTGGTTAAATAGATAAAAAGGGAGGAGACTAATTCTCCTCCTTTTACACATTCTCCTTTTGTCTCCCTATGGCAAGCTATAAGCAAAAGCTACATGGGCCTTTAATCAACAAATGGCCATTTAACAATTAATGACATTAAATCATATTTAAATGCATATAAATATCGTATATTGATACAAACATATATAGCTTTTATATATGCACCCAACTGTTACTAATAACTCCTAGAAAATACTAATAACACCCAACACATCAAATAATTAATTAATATCTTATAAATATTAATTAGTCTAATGAAATTATAACAATTATAAATCAATAAAATCATGTGGTATTTTGGAGAAATCAACTACACGGATGTGTGACTCGTAAGTGTAAATTCAGTCAAGGATTAATATCAAACAATTCGAATATTAATGTTCACATATCACCTTAACTAGTGGTGTGACAGTTTGGTCAAATTTATCGCTTATAAATCTTCATTAGTAAAATCTAATTTTACAATTTAAATGGTATCTTTGAGTAACGATTATTTACACTAATTCTCTCTGTCAACACTACATCACATCAGGACTTATAGAATTTGGTTTCGGTTAAAATTTCAATATCATCCATTTTCAACTTGATTAGTCCATAAATAAAGTCCATGGTTCAATAATAACATTTATTTTAACCGTACTACCCTGGCAAGAGATTTTGACTTTGAGTTGACTATAGTTGACCATGGCACTAACCTTATATAACTGAGAGGACGAATTCTCTATTGAATAGCGTTTCACTTTCAATGCTTCAAATCAGACCTAACTGTAGTCGCTTGATGATTGCCACACAATGATTTAGCTATAATCAAAGTGGAGTATCCACATTGAAGCTCAAAAGTATTCTTAAGATGACAGAACTGTGTAATATTGTCACTTTGAGATTTCTCGATTGGCCTAGTTGTTATTAGCCACTCTCTGGTGTGTCACTCCATTCTTATCCAATAACTATCAGTACGTAACCTCTTGGTGCCCCAACAGCCATGAGTAATACACTGTCCAACATATGGGGAGCTTACATACTCTTGTCTCAGCAGATGTATCGATATCCTTTCTCGAAACATCTTGACCATGAATATTTAAAAATAATATGTTATCCTATATTGTAATAATTTTCTCATGTTTACAATCCTTTGATTAATATCACATAACATATCATTTAAGGATTTTTTACTTTAATATACTTTAAATTAACTCATTTAATCAATCATATCACTATATAACAAAGTATATAACAGAAATCGAATATCTTTATTACGAACAAGATTGCTTATAGAGTTAGATATGTGTAACAAATTACATGATTTCCCCATGAGTATATCTCAAACTCTCTCACAAGACTGCTGTATTTGGACATCCTTAACATTTAAGGATATCGTATAATTTGCACTAAAGTAAACCGATAAAATTGACATCTCTAAGATCGAATTTCTAGGTCTTTCCAATAGTTCTTGGCCTATGATGCTTCAAACATAATAGGATTCACATTATATTCAATCGTATCAAACACATGATCTAGCACTATGGTTTACTTGCTCATTCCAAGTGAATTTTTTTATCGAGATTTTGTATAATGTGAACACGATCATTCACTGTTGCCTAGATTTTTCATCAACCTTGAAAGTATGTTTAAGTGAAAGTATTAGAAATGATTGGTGACTAATACCCTAGTTAAAATTGAAAATGAGGAAACCAATAGACTGAAAGTAAGGTAAACAAGAGCATTAGAGTGTTTCGATCTACTGTGACCTATGTCCATAATTAAAAAGTACTTATTATTCCACTTCTATTAGGCAACCTAGATTACAAGATAATGACTAAAGATACCAAGGTACTTGAAAGCCAATCTTTTTTCTTCCAACACCTTTTTGAAGTGGCAATGCATGATCTATTTATAGTAGAATGATGTGTAACACCCCCCTACTTGGAGACCCAAAACTAACGGGTATAGATGCTGCAGTCATCCATAGTTATTAATCCTCGACGACCAAATACGGCAGTGTTAGATTCATTGATACACAGAAACACATGAATATGGAAAATTTTAAAACTTTAAACAAAAACACATTCCATATCAAAACATTTTTAATTCATTACATAACCCCATAATCGCAAATCACGTTAAGAGAAAAAATATATTTATTACAACATACGCTAAGAGCGACATATGAAGATGCCCTCTTGGATGATCGGAGTATATATAGGCAATATTACAACTTTTCCTTTACAAACAACACAGCAGAATCAAAATAAAAGAATACTCTATATAGCTATCATGCCTCTTGCACTTCTCTGGAAGCTTTATTCGTCTAATGAGGTACCTAAAAACCTTAACTCTCAAACTACACAAAATCAATTGAGTACCCGAGAGTTTAAGGGGAAAACATAAACTTCGAGTCAGACATAAGCCTGGTATGAATAATAATCTACCATCTCAAATCATTTAGATATCTAGCGAGACCACGCTGCTTTGCGGAACAGGTTTTCCCCTCACTAGTATCTCAAAACTTTTATAAAACTATAAACTATGCTCCTGCATCCACAATGGTTAAGAACATAGTCATTTCAAAATATTATGATGATATGCAAACATTTTAAAACATACTGGATTCCCCATCCTCTGTTTAAATTGACTAACTATCATATTTTATAGTTTCTAGGGTCGCTATTAACTTATTAGTTTTCATGGGCTTACTAATAACCTTTATATAATGTATGGACTCCCTTTCCTATTTCATAGTTTTCATGGGTGCACTATGAACCTATTGGCCCCCTGCCAATTAACTTAATTAATTCATGGGTTCCCATGAACCTATTGGTGACTCCAATAACTTCTCTCTTGTCCTAGCTTTCATGGGTAGACTAGGAACCTTATGAAAACTGTCGATAACTTAATCCGGATATAGTTTTCATGAGTGCACTACAAACCAATTGGCCCCTGCCAACTACTCTTTATAACATAGTTTTCATGGGATCACTATGAACCTATTGGTACCCTAATAACTTCCTAATCATAGTTTTCATGGGTGCACTATGAATCTGTCTCCCTGATAACTTCCATTTTAAGACATCCTATATTCTGGTCTCCCTGACCTCTTAGATGCAATTCTATTCATCCAGGAGTTCACATAATTTATATTCACTACTAGGTCAACCTAGCTGGTTATTCTGCCCTTCCCCAAAATACAGTTATGGGATTCAAAACAATGTGAATATATTTATATTCGAAGAAGCAATCATAATAACATAACAATGCCACTCCTGTGGGTTTAATATAAAACATGGTTAATCCCTTTAACCTTTATTTTTATCAAGGAAAGCTTCTTCTCAAAACCATTACAAAAAATCCTTTAATTTAGCCATGGGTATCTTCTTTTAAAAATAGAGTTTGGGTTATAAAACCTTTCGAAACCTTGATTTCGACTTCATAGGACGACCTCCTTCGAAAGCATTAAAATCTATCTTCAAAACATTAGGTTCGTGCCTTAATAATACTTTAAAACTTTCCTTTCAAAACCTTTCGATATTATTAAAGTATTAACATTTAACTTTAGAAGCATAGCTTCGAAACCAGTTGAAAGTACCCCTTTCGACACCATTGGAACTAACCATTCTGAAATCATTGAAAGTCCCCCTTTCAAAACCATTGGGTCTATACTTAAAATATTATTCGGGTCAAATTGAATATAGGCGAAAGCATCTTTTTCGAAACCATCCTTTATCATATAAAAATATTGGGGAAAACATGATGGCGTCGGCACCATCCTTTCGAAAGCATAAAACATCTAGGTAAAATATTTGAAGGTTGGCGTCGAAAACCCTTTTGAAACCATTGCCTTCGAAACCCCTAACCCCTTTCGAAAGCTACAGGAAGTGGCTTAAACTTAAAAAACAAAGTACCTTCCAACAGTACTGATATATTCAATACCATCGAAAGGCTAAAGAACGTCAGTAGGGCTTCGACTAGGCCGGAATCCCTTCTTTCAAAGCATTATTTCATAAGTAAAAGAACCCATTCGAAAGCAAACTTATGTTATGGCAACCCTTTTGAAACCTTTTAAAACCCCGTACGAAACCATATGCTTCGACTCATTCGAAGGCTAAAACAAAACATAGGCAGACGCTTCTCTTTTTAAAATCAAATCATGGTAGTGACTCATTCGGAAGCTATGCATTCGACACCTTACCTTTCGCCTTCCTCCAACCCACTAAGTACCATCTTTGTGATACCTTGTGTATTGGTTTCAGCTTAGTAAGTTTCGACTGGGTTGAAGGCGAAAGCTTCTGTGTCGAAAGGTACCTCTAAAGAAGGTGAAACCAACTTTTCTGAGTAAACCTGCTTTAATACTACTTAAAGTAAACTTTTCTCTAACTAACCTGCTACGTGTCAACACCAGATTGGTTGTCTTAATGTTTTCAAATTCCTTACCAAAATAAATGCTGCTAATTTCAGATCTAAACCATGGTTAAGTTAATCAAATAAGCCCTTCCATTAAGCAAAACCAATTTTGCAAAGAAGTCCCTCTTCTAAAATAATTTAATATGCAAAGCAAATCACTTTGGAAAAATCCCCAAAAATTCCAGAAATTCACTTTAATCATGTTATCTAACATATCAAAATTCCAGACCCAAATTCTTAATATATTTTCCAAAATAAATTTATAAATCTAAATAACCATATTTTCGTTTGAAAATTCATAACAATCTTTCCATAGCTTGGAAAATTATCAAAATTGAAACCCAACTCCAAAATTATGTTTTATATAACATAAATTTTTTCCATGACATTTAAACATCATTAAAAACCGTTTTTGCCCTAAAACCGTGTATAGTCCATTTAAACATACTTGTTTAAATTAAACAAATCAAACTTTAAGCATATCATCATTCAATTCATCATAAAAACGAATTTACCCTTAAATCCGAAAATATACGATTCAAAACAAAAATAAAGATGGAATTATTATTCACCTTGATTAAGATAAAGAGATTGGATTGAGATTGATTTACCCTAAGCCTGATTCTCTAGCTTTTAATTGAATTTCTTCTTCCTTAATGGCTAACTGTTCTTTAAGTTTTTGATTTGCGTTTCAAAATGACGTGAGTAAGGAATGAAATGGTAGGAATGAAATATATATGAGTAAGGGTTATGGGCGGCAAATTTCCTATATACCCTTATGTAATTTAATTAACCTATAACCCCATTCTTAAGCCCATTAATTCTTTTATTAGGCATGACCTTAATTAAATTGATTCAAATCTCAACCCCTTATCACTTAACATTTACATTATTCTATTTAATTTATCTAATTAAATCTCCCGAATAATGTTATAAAAAATTAGGGTTGTTATAGGCTCTCCTCCTTAAAGAATTTCATCCTCAAAATTCAATAAGGACTAAATACTTAACATAGCAATCATTTGTAACGACTCCTAACAACCATACTAGTCTAACTGACTTGGAATTATCTATATAAATCTAATATAGACATACCCGTAAAGAAGATCAGGATAAGTATCTCGAATCATGTCTTCTGTCTCCCAAGTACAGTCCTTCTCGTTGTCGCTCCACTGAACTTTCACCAACTTGACTGTTTTGTTCCTCAATCTTTTCTCATCTCTCGTAACAACCTGAACTGGTTGTCAAACAAAAGTCAAATTAGGCTCTACTACTAAATCTTTCCACTCTGTCGGAGGAATAGTGGCCTGTGAATCATGCACATACTTGCGAAGATGAGACACATGAAATACATTATGGACACCTGCCATACTGCTCGGCAACTCTACTCTATAGGCGAGCTTTCCAATCCTTTCTATAATCTGGAATGGACCAACATATCTCAGTGCCAGTTTTCCTGACTTCCTGAACCGTACCACACCCTACATCAGTGATACTTTTATGAAAACCCTGTCTCCAACTAAGAACTCTAAGTCTTTACGCCTCTTATTTGTGTAACTCTTCTGTCTAGATTGAGCTTCCTTCATCCATTCTAGGATCAGCTCAATCTTTCCGATGCCTCCCTTACAAATCTGGACCTAAGACCAATCTGTCTTCAGTCTCTAACCAATATGCTGGTGATTTGCACGGCCTTTCATACAAAGCTTCAAAAGGCGCTATTCCTATACTATTATGGTAACTATTATTATAGGAAAACTCAACCAAATGTAGGCGATCCTCCCAAGATCCACCAAAATCCAACACACAAGCTCTCAACAAATCCTCGAGTACCTTGTTGACTCTCTCTGTCTGCCCATCTGTTTGTGGGTGATATGCGGTACTCATCTTGAGCTTAGTTCCTAACACATCCTGCAGACTCTTCCAGAATTCGCTAGTGAATAAAGCATCTCTGTCGCTGACTATGCTACTAGGAATTCCTTGAAGTCTAACTATGTTTTTCACGAAATATTTCGCCAAAACATGTGCCATCCTGGTCGACTTTACTGGAATGAAATGGGCACTCTTGGTCAACCTGTCCACAATAACCCATATACTCTCATTTCCTCTACTTGACCTTGGCAACCCATCTATAAAACCCATGGATATCAAATCCCATTTCCATACTGGAATCTCTAAAGGCTGAAGTAACCCACTCGGCTTCTGATGTTCGGCTTTCACTTATTGACAGTTTACGCACTGCCTAACCCACAAGCCAACATCCCTCTTCATGCCTTCCCAATAGAAGCTCCTCTTCATATTCTGATACATCTTGGCCCCTCCAGGATGAATCATAAACTTGGATCGATGACATTCCTCGAGAACTTCTCTCCTCAAGTTCTCAACATCTGGGACACATAATCGCCCCTTCTTTCTCAACCATCCTCTCTGGTCAAGATAAAAATCTTTCAAATCATCGACCTCAGTCCCAACCTCAAGCCTTCTAATCTTCTCGGCTAATAATGGATCCTCTTTCTTCTTAGAAGCAATTCTCTTGATCAACACTGGTCGAACTTCTAAACAGAACAACATGGCAGTACTCTGACTAGAACTAGCAATCGATCTTAATTGCACACCACAACTGGCCAAAGCTTCTAGATCCTTCCATTCTGCCAACATAGCCAACACCACATTCTGATGTCTTCTGCTAAGAGCATCAACCACTTTATTACCTTTCCTTGGTGTATACTCTATACCAAAATCATAAGCAGCCAAAAACTCCAGTCACCTCTACTGCCTCATATTCAACTCCTTGTGAAAGAATAAATATCTTAAAGACTTATGATCAGTATACAACTCAAATCTCTCCCCTAAGAGATAATGCCTCCAAATCTTCAAGGAATAAATTACCGCAGCCAACTCTAAGTCATGAGTAGGATATCTTACTTCGTGCGCCCTAAGTTGTCTAGATGCATAGGCAATGACTTTGCCTTTCTACATCAATACTGCTCCCAATCCAGTCCCACATGCATAAGTGTATACTACCAACCCTTGGTTTCCATCTGGAACTACTAACACTGGAGCATTGGTCAAAAATGCTTTAACTTAAGAAATGCTTCCTCACATTTGTCAGACCAAACAAACTTCACCTCCTTCCTGGTAAGCTTAGTCAAAGGCGCTGCTATCCACGAGAAATCCTTGATGAATCTCCGATAGTAGTCAGCAAGTCCAAGAAAACTTCTTATCTCGGTCACCGTCTCTGGTCTCTTCCAATTATTAACAGCTTCGATCTTATCTAGATCGACTAACAACCCTTTTTCTGAAACCATGTGACCAAGAAACTTAACCTCTTTTTTTCAAAAATGACACTTGGAAAACTTCGTTTTTAGCTGATTCTGCCTCAGCGTCCCTAGCACTACTCTAAGATGATCTTCATGCTCTCTCTCATCCTAAGAGTATACCAAAATGTCATCTATAAACACCAATACAAATCTATCCAAATACCCTCAGAAGACTCGATTCATCAAATCCATAAAGAAAGCAAGTGCATATGTCAACCGAATGGCATTACTAACCATTCATACGAAACATATCTAGTCTGAAATGCTGTCAAAGGAATACTGTCCTCTACCACTCTGGCTCCACTCAAATGATCAAACAGATCATCAATTCTCGGCAAAGGATACTTATTTTTTATCGTTCTTTTGTTTATCTTACGATAGTCGATACACATCCTGAACGACCCATCTTGTTTCTTCATGAATACCGCAGCCGCTCCCCAAGGCGAATTGCTTGGTTTAATAAAATTCCTTCCTTCTAGATCCACTAGCTGCACCTTCAGTTCCTTCATCTCTGCCGGTGTCATCCTTCTAGGTGGTCTACTTACAGGTTCAGCTCCTGGCACAAGATCTATCTGAAACTCAACAGCTCATTTTGGTAGTAATCCTATGACCGGCTCAAAGACATCTGCAAACTCTTTTGCTACTCGAACCTGACTTAGATATTCTTCCACTTCCATTGCATTTAATAAAGCACAACTATAACGGTTAGAATTCTCTACTGGGAATATAATTCGGTTATGACTATCAGGGTGTCTCAAGATATCTTTCCATCCTGGCAAAATATCCTGGCCTCATACCTTCGCAACCAATCCATACCCAGAATGATTCCAAAATCTACGAAATCGAAAACATACAGACTGCATGCAAACATATGACCTAACAAATCAAGTTTTAACTGGTCACATCTCATCCCCAGAGTTGCATACCCTCCTATTGGATTTGCAACCCTTAAGGAAGTAACAAGGTATGTGGGTTCTAAGCATAACCTATTAACCAAATACTATGATATAAATGAATGTGATGCACCGGTATCAAAAAGTACCTAACCGGTATACTCTGAATCAAAAACGTACCTTCCATCACAGTCTTTCCTTTATCAGCTGTAGTAGGCTTAGCTGATGATCCAACAACAAAGATCTTCCCCTTGTCCGCCCTGACTGGCTCTGGACACCGGTTCTTATAATGCCCCATTGATCACAGTTGAAGCACTTCACATTCTATTTATCTACAGCCTTTTTCCGTAGCATGTCCGGTACTCATGAGTATAATGACCCTTCTTGTCACATTTGAAGCACACCAAATCAGCCTTTGCCTTCTTGGTAGCCTCCTCTTTCTGGGCTCCTTTCTTCTTAAAGAACTTCCTCTTCTTTCCCTAAGGACCCTGGGATTCAACTAACTTCTCACTTGCACAACCAGCTATCATTCTTCATGGCGAATGGCCATCTCCACCACTACATTACAAGGATCATGGATATGGGTCATTGTCATTCTAGCAAGCTCCGGTCTCAGCCCTCGAATGAACCTCTCATTCCTTCTGATGTCAGTGTCTATAGTGGCATATCCATATCGAGACAGCTCATCAAACTTAGCAGCGTACTCGATTACTGACATATTACCTTGGACTAGATCCATAAACTTCCTCATTAATGCCGACTTAGCAGCCTCAGATAAAAACTTTTTCTCGAACCTCATCTTGAAATCAGCCCATGTTAGCTTTTCCTCTAGAACTCTGGCAGTCGCACTATTCCACCAGTGAAGCGCTGCCCCTTGCAACTGCCTAAAGGCCAGCCTCTTCTTTTTCCCATCATCCAATCCTAGATCAGTGAAGATCCTCTCATAGTGCAATAGCCAATTCTCAACTTCAACAGCATCCTCCGTTTTAGAAAATGGCTTTCCATCCTGTAACGCCCCACTCTGAGACCCACTGTAACAAAGAGTATTACGGGAGTAATACTGTCTGTTAAAGCGGAGAATAGAGTATAGTGGAAGCGACCATTTGTAATCAAGCTATAACTATCTACTGAATACGTCGAAAGGGTGGTATCTATTTTTTTTCAAGTGGTTCGACGTATTCAATAAATATTTATAACGAAATTACAATGGCTAAAGATCTATCAGAATAAGCAAAGTAATAAAATGATAAAACATCACAGAACAGAATCACATAACAGATATAAAATCCCAGAACAATACATCATCAATACAGATCCAAATACTATAAGTGGGTACAAAGCCACCGCTCACACATGTGAGTCAAAAATATGTACATATCAAAGTCTGAATAATAACAGAGTAGCGGAATAGTGGACAAATAAAAGCGCTATCTATCAGCATAGCAGATAATGTCCAAGCGGAAGCACAGAAGCTAAGTCCAGAGACCTAACCTGAAACAACTCGGTCTGACCCGAGCGAAAACACTCGGGTCAGGCTAGCTAAACAATCAGTAATAACAGAGATATATAATAATGCGGTACATAAATAAAACAGTACTTATCCAAAGAGAAGTATATTATGAAAAACATGAATGTAATGACGATCCCTAATCATCAATAAACAATAAAAATCTCCAAAGAGAAATCAACACCAAAGTGTAGAATAAATAAAATCGCCTCATATCATCGGCGTAGCCAAAGCTATAAAAAGATGCCCATAGGCAATAATCCCAAGAGTGACCAGAGTTTGTAATCAATGCCCAAGCAAAGATCGATGCTCCAAAGAGCAATTGGGATATACTGAAAAGTCAATGAAATCCAACACTGAAAAGCAGTGTCTAGAGACACCGTGAATCCACAAGGCAATCGCACTTACATCATATGGTTCCATAGAACCAACACCGAATGGCGGTACTCGAATGGATATAAAAATCATCAAACAATACCAGTATTGCACGTGCACCGACCAGAGTCGTTGTTGCCAAGTACTGTAGAGTTGTGATCGATCACTCGCACAGATGCGGAATGCGCGAGACGGCAAGATCCTTCCCAGAAGGATAAAGGCCCAGAGGCGCATGTCGAAAAATAAACTGCTCCAAAGAGCAGGTGTCCAGAGACGGTTGCCCAGAGGCGTGGTGACCCAGAGGTCCAGTACTGGCCGCCCAGAGGCTAATGTGTCACAAACTTCTTGGAGAGGAACCCGTAAAGTGTTAACAATGAGTCCCATACCCCACGTTCGCACTAAACGGTTTCCTAACCAATAGCAAGCTCACACTCCAAACAAGAAAAAGTCCACCTCGTATCATCGGTAAACTAGACCCAAAGGTCAAAACGATCAATCGAATAGGTCGGGGATTAACCGGAAAGAAAATACACACGGTTCCATAGGCCGGAGATTTCCTAACCGTTTAAGCACCTTTCCACTTCGCTCGACGTGCTAAAAAGTGAGTGTGAGATTTTTATTATAGAAAATAATGGTTCGAAACGAATTTATAATTGATTTTGAGAACACCTTAAAACGGCTTTTGAAAACTCTCCTATTATGGAGTAATTAATTTAATAATTAAAAATAATATTATATAATAATTTCGGAAGCCATTTAGGAGTGAAAAATCTTTTGAAAATGATTCATAAAACTTGTGTACGAAATCTAGAGACAAATCTCAAAGAAATCAATAAATCCAGAAAATCACTGAAAAATATTCTAAGTGTTTGTAAACATTCAAAAACAGCTGCGAACCCAAGTTCGGCAATTTATTTGGACCAGCAAACGGTGTCCAAATGTCATGAAAATTTGCAGGCATGTAGTCCAACATCCCTACTTTAAGATGCAAAAAGAATTTCTGGATTCAGAGTTAGTGGCAGCGACATCTCAAAGTTGGACCCAGAAAAAGATTCATACTGTTTACCAACAGCGACCAAAGTGCAACTTCGACACGAAATTCAAAGAACCAAACGAACTCTGATGTTGCCCAAACTTTCCAGAGATGGAGTTCGAAACTCCACCTTTCCAACGAGACAAAAAACATTGAATTCCGACTTTAGATGCGATCGTGGCGGCATCGCAAATTGGAGGTAAAAAAAATCTGAAAACAGGATTTTTTTTTTAAGCCCAGCCCGTCTGGGCTGGGGAAGCCCCAGCCCAAGCGGGCTGGGGTCATTTGGTCCCCAGCCCGCCTGGGCTGGGGAAGCCCCAGCCCATGCGGGCTGGGGTCCGGATCGGGTCCCCAGCCCGCCTGGGCTGGGGAAGCCCCAGCCCAAGCGGGCTGGGGTCATCTGGTCCCCAGCCCGCCTTGGCTGGGGAAGCCCCAGCCCATGCGGGCTGGGGTCCGGATCGGCCCCAGCCCGCCTGGGCTGGGGGGGGTTTCGGCCCAGCCCGCCTGAGCTGGGAGGGGGGGAATGTGTGCCAGCCCACCAGGGGCTGGCCTGCTACTGGCTAGCCCAACTGGGCTAGCCTGCTGCATCTGGGCAGCAGCCTGGGTGCAACCCAAGCCTGCCTTGGTGCACTCAAAATTGGGTTTTGGCCTGTTTTCAGGCTGAAGCAATTTCCAGCCAACACAAATTGCTGATTTTAGTGATTTAGGGGTGTTTTTTTAAAGTTTTGACATCAAATTTTCACCAAAATTAACTAGCAATAATCACTAATAGATATAACTAGCAATAATCACTAATAGATAGTAATTACCTCAATGAAGCAAAAGATCAAATAGTTTGTGTGCAACAACCAAAGCAAGCCAAAATTCTCAACCCCAAAGCAAAAGATCAAGCAACTTCAAGGATCAAAAAATCAAGAAAAACAAAACAAAGATTACAACAAGATGGTAGAGATAAAATAGGGATTAAGATGGATTAGAGAATAGGGGAGATTGCATTACCTTTCAAAGATTAAACTAGTCTAATTATGAAGAGAAGGAGATGGGTCTTCTAAAGGGAGGCCATTAATTATGTTTAGATCTAGGTTTAGGAAATATGAAGAGGAGGGTTAGGGTTTATGGAAGGGGTTTGAGATATTATATAGGAGTGGGTTGGTTAATGGGCTATGTTAGGAGGTTTTTAAACCCTTTAGGACTTAGTTTAATTTCTAAGGTTATCATGTGAACAAAAATCCTAAGTGGCATCCTAGTTTTAATTAAAACCATATAATTGTCTCATTAGTCAATTAAACCCATTATCAAATTTAAAAATTCCCCATTTTAAACCCAAAATACTTTAATTTGCAAACCAATTGCAAATTTAAATTCCCAAAATTTTGTTTAGCTCCCTTTTCAACTTAAAATCATAATTTTAATTTATTATTCGGTAATTGCAATTTCAAGGTTGTTACAGACTCCCCCCTTAAGAAAATTGCGTCCCCGCAATTTCCTTAAATATAGAAGTCGTCTATAACATCTAATCCACAAAGGAATACAGAGGATAAAATATAGATGCTCACCCATGCCGGAAGATGGAAGAAAACCAGGATAAGTATGCTCGATAAATTCTCTGGTCTCCCAAGTGCAGTCCTTAGGATTAGACGACCATTGAATCTTCACAAGCGGAACCTCTTTGTTTCGAAGACGTCTGATCTCCGAATCAAGCACATGAAGAGGTTGCTGCTCTATAGATAGATCGGGTGAGATCTCCAAATCGGGCACGATATGAGGCTCGATGATAGAATCAGGATCGCGGACACACATGCGAAGCTGGGAAACATGGAACACATCGTGCATTCCAGAGAAGTGAGCAGGTAGAGCCACACGATAAGCAACGGGGCCGATGCATTCCGTAATAGGAAATGGTTCGACATAGCGAGGAGCCAACTTCCCTGTAGAGCTGAAACGCACAACCCCCTTCATGGGAGATATCCGAATAAAGACATGATCACCAATGGAGAACTCAAGAGGCTTCCTACGGTTGTCCGCGTAGGATTTCTGATGGTTCTGCGCCTCTTTCATTCTCTAACAAATAAGAATAATCTTCTCAGAAGATTACCGAACTGAATCTGGACCAAGAAGGTGCTTCTCCCCAGATTCTAACCAACAAGCAGGAGAGCGACATTGCCTTCCGTAAAGAGCCTCGAAAAGTGCCATGCCGATACTAGACTGAAAGCTGTTGTTGTAGGAGGACTCTACAAGCGGTAAGTGATCCTCCCAACTACCTCCGAAATCCAGAATACAACAGCGCAAAAGATCCTCCAAAACACGATTCACCCTCTCCGTCTGACCATCGGTCTGAGGATGATAAGCAGTCGAGAGATTCAGCTTTGAGCCCAAAGCTGACTGTAGGCACTTCCAGAAGTGACTAGTAAAGATAGTGTCTCGATCACAGACGATAGAGCTAGGAATGCCATGAAGTCGAACGACTTCCTTTACATAGAGCTTGGCCAACTGAGGTGCAGTCCGAGTGGACTTAACAGGAATGAAATGAGCTGATTTGGTCAAGCGATCGACGATGACCCAAATAGAAGTATGGCCTGACCTCGATCGAGGCAGACCGTCAATAAAATCCATGGATATCTGATCCCATTTCCATAATGGAATCTCTAGCGGCTGAAGAAGACCGGATGGATGCTGATGTTCAACTTTGATCTGTTGACAAGTCATGCAACGACTTACATAACTTGCAACATCACTCTTCATGCCCTCCCAATAAAATAGGCGACACATGTCGGCATGCATCTTACTCGACCCGGGATGTATAGTGTACTTAGTGCGATGACACTCGTCTAGAATGTCACGCCTAAGTGATAAATCAGATGGTATCAAAATACGGATCTTCCTGCGAAGACACCGATGAGAATCAATAGAATAATCCAACAGTGTCTCATCACTGGATCCCGACTCAAGGAGATGAATATAATGCAATAATTCTGGATCCTACCGCTGAGCATGGGCAATGCGATCCAATAAGATAGGACGAGCTTCCAAGCTGAATAATAAGGCCGGAGAATCAAAAGATGGAGCTCGATCTCGAATATCACACATAGAAAGAGTCTCAAGAATATCCCACTCGGCTATCATCATAGAAACTACCGCCGAGTGTTTGCGACTGAGTGCATCAGCCACACGATTACGCTTGCCAGGGGTATACTGAATGTCTAAGTCATATGAGGCGAGAAACTCGAGCCATCGCTGCTGCCTCATATTGAGATCCTTCTGACTGAATAAATACTTCAGCGACTTGTGATCGGTGTAGAGAATGAAACGTTCGCCCAATAGATAATGACGCCACGTCTTCAAGGCAAAGACGATAACAGCTAACTCAAGATCATGAGTAGGATAGCGAACCTCATTCGAACGTAGCTGCCTAGAAGCGTAAGCAACTACCCAATCCTTCTGCATAAGCACGGCACCGAGGCCGCTACCGCAAGCGTCGGTGTAAACAACAAGATCCTGGTTACTCTCAAGAACCACCAGAATAGGAGCATGGGTGAGAAGTTCCTTCAGTCGCTGAAAGGAGGCTTCACACTTATCAGACCAAATAAAGCAAACACCCTTACGAGTCAGCGTCGTAAGGGGAAGTGCAACTCGAGAGAAATCCTTGATAAACCGACGGTAATAACCCGCCAGCCCAAGGAAACTACGAATATCATGAACGTTCTCGGGCTGCTTCCAATTCTGAATAACTTCGATCTTGGCAGGATCGATAGAAATACCCTCAGATGATACAATATGGCCCAAGAACTTGACCTTGCTCTCCCAAAATGGCACTTGGAGAGCTTGGCCTTAAGCTGATGCTGACGAAGAGTATCCAAGACGATCCGCAAATGCTGAGCATGCTCTGCCTCGGATCTAGAATAAATAAGAATATCGTCGATGAAAACCAGAACGAATCTATCGATGTATTCCCGGAATACTCGATTCATGAGATCGACGAAGAAAGCCGGAGCGTTCGTCAAGCCGAACGGCATGACCAACCACTCAAAAGAACCATAACGAGTGTGAAATGCAGTAAGAGGAATGCTGTCTTCCGCAACTCGGAGCTGATGAAATCCGGTGGCAAGGTCGAGCTGGGAGAAGACCTTCGCACCGCTCAACTGATCAAACATATCGTCTATCCGTGGCAATGGATAACGATTTCTGATGGTCAACTCATTAAGCTTGCGATAGTCAATGCAAAGCCTAAGAGAGCCATCGGGCTTCTTAACGAAGACCACCGCAGCACCCCATGGCGAAGAACTGGACCGAATGAACTGCTTCGCCTCAAGCTCCACTAACTGCTTCCTGAGTTCCTCATTCTCTTTAGTAGACATCTTCGTGGGAGGACGCCCAACTGGGTGGGAGTCTGGAATGAGATCGATGCGGAACTCAATGGCCCGCTTTGGCGGTAGGCCTGATACTGGCTCAAATATATCGAGGAAATCCCGAACAATAGGAATACGAGATATGTCCACATCCTCATCTCGTGAATCAAGAGCAAATAAAGTAACATCAAAAAGGACAACATCTTGAAGAACAATAGCTAACGGAGAGGACAAGTCAGGGTGATGAATGAATAATATCCGCTCCGAACAAATAATTTTGGCGTCGTGCTGAACGAGCCAATCCATGCCAAGAATCATATCAAAGCCCAAATACTCCATAACGTGGAGATTTGCACGGAAAGAAAAGCCACAAAGATCAATATCTATATTCTCACAGAGCAAGCTAAGGGTCGTGGATCCACCAATGGGATTCACAATCCTTAGTGAAGAAACCATACAAGTAACATCCAAAGATAAAGTATCAACTAGTTCCTTTGATACGAATGAGTGAGAGGCACCCGTATCAAAAATAACTCTAATAGATCTACCATGAAATAAAGTAGAGCCTTCAATAACGGAAGGATGTGTACCTTTAGGCTGAGCAGAAGTGGTAGGAGCCTTGGCAGCATTAAGCCTACCAGGCTTGGCACTAGCTGGAGCAATAGGACAAGTGGAGATCCTGTGTCCCTCCTTCTTGCAGAAGGTACAATAGAGAGGTTTGGGACACTCTCGAATAAAGTGATCTGGAGAACCGCAGTTGAAGCATTTCCTCGGAGGACGGGTCTCACTAGGCAGAGCAGGAGTCTGGGACTGAGTCTGAGGCTGAGAACTAGAGCTGATCGCTTTATTCTTCTTGTGCTGAAAAGAAGAGCCAGACTAGCCAGGAGGAAACCTCTTCTTGGTGGGGTTTGTGGAACCCACACCACCATCATCACTATGCTCCATCTCGACTAACTCAAGATGTAGAGCTGCATCGACTAGCTTCTCGAATGAGAGCTCAAGCTATAGCAAAAGCTGCCTCTTCAGATATTTCTTCAAGCCCTCAACAAATTTGAGGTTCCTCTTATAAGGAGTAGCAATAAACTCAAGGCCGTACTTGGACAGGGCCTCGAAGGAAGAGACATAATCGGATACGGAGGACTTCCCCTGCTTGAGATCAAGAAAGCGGCGAGCAAGGGAGTTCTTCTCTGACTCTGGGATGAATTTGAGCTCAAGTCTCTCACGAAACTGAGCCCAAGTAAGTATGGACTCATCTATCTCGGCAATAAGGAGTTCGTACCAATCCAGGGCACGACTCAGAAGCTGACTAGAAGCAATAAGAACACGGTCATGATCCGGGATATCCATATGAGTAAAAATGCGCTCGCATATCCGAATCCAAGCCTGGACCTCTAAGACATTCTCGGAGCCACTGAACGGCTTCCCTCCGAGATTGGTAAAATCACTGCAGAGACGCGCAAAAGCAGACTTGCGCGGATAATCAGCAATTGGGGCTGGAGACTAAGAATGAGACTGGGAATTCCGAACCAGCTCCATGATCTGGTCGGTGGTCATGAACACGCCCTCTGGATGAGTGTTGCTGGACTGCCCAGCAGCACTGGTCTGACGTGTGGGTCTCCCTCTTCCCCTTCCAGACATACTGAAAGTCAAATGGGAATTAGAGTTAGACATGATTCAATGATAGATAATTAATTAAGGAATACCACAGAATATAACGGATTCCTAAACATATTCCTAACTTATCTATCAATAAACATAAGGAAGGGATTTGATTTAACTCGGATCTAATGAAAATGTATTGTACTAAGTGTATCTGTTATGTGTTTATTATGCTTATTCCTGAAACCTAGCTCTGATACCAAACTGTAACGTCCCACTCTGAGACCCACTGTAACAAAGAGTATTACGGGAGTAATACTGTCTGTTAAAGCGGAGAATAGAGTATAGTGGAAGCGACCATTTGTAATCAAGCTATAACTATCTACTGAATACGTCGAAAGGGTGGTATCTATTTTTTTCAAGTGGTTCGACGTATTCAATAAATATTTATAACGAAATTACAGTGGCTAAAGATCTATCAGAATAAGCAAAGTAATAAAATGATAAAACATCACAGAACAGAATCACATAACAGATATAAAATCCCAGAACAATACATCATCAATACAGATCCAAATACTATAAGTGGGTACAAAACCACCGCTCACACATGTGAGTCAAAAATATGTACATATCAAAGTCTAAATAATAACAGAGTAGCAGAATAGTGGACAAATAAAAGCGCTATCTATCAGCATAGCAGATAATGTCCAAGCGGAAGCACAGAAGCTAAGTCCAGAGACCTAACCTGAAACAACTCGGTCTAACCCGAGCAAAAACACTCGGGTCAGGCTAGCTAAACAATCAGTAATAACTGAGATATATAATAATGCGGTACATAAATAAAACAGTACTTATCCAAAGAGAAGTATATTATGAACAACATGAATGTAATGACGATCCCTAATCATCAATAAACAATAAAAATCTCCAAAGAGAAATCAACACCAAAGTGTAGAATAAATAAAATCGCCTCATATCATCGGCGTAGCCAAAGCTATAAAAAGATGCCCATAGGCAATAATCCCAAGAGTAACCAGATTCTGTAATCAATGCCCAAGCAAAGATCGATGCTCCAAAGAGCAATTGGGATATACTGAAAAGTCAATGAAATCCAACACTGAAAAGCAGTGTCTAGAGACACCGTGAATCCACAAGGCAATCGCACTTACATCGTATGGTTCCATAGAACCAACACCGAATGGCGGTACTCGAATGGATATAAAAATCATCAAATAATACCAGTATTGCACGTGCACCGACCGGAGTCGTTGTTGCCAAGTACTGTAGAGTTGTGATCGATCACTCGCACAGATGCGGAACACGCGAGACGGTAAGATCCTTCCCAGAAGGATAAAGGCCCAGAGGCGCATGTCGAAAAATAAACTGCTCCAAAGAGCAGGTGTCCAGAGACGGTTGCCCAGAGGCGTGGTGACCCAGAGGTCCAGTACTGGCCGCCCAGAGGCTAATGTGTCACAAACTTCTTGGAGAGGAACCCGTAAAGTGTTAACAATGAGTCCCATACCCCACGTTCACACTAAACGGTTTCCTAACCAATAGCAAGCTCACACTCCAAACAAGAAAAAGTCCACCTCGTATCATCGGTAAACTAGACCCAAAGGTCAAAACGATCAATCGAATAGGTCGGGGATTAACCGGAAAGAAAATACACACGGTTCCATAGGCCGGAGATTTCCTAACCGTTTAAGCACCTTTCCACTTCGCTCGACGTGCTAAAAAGTGAGTGTGAGATTTTTATTATAGAAAATAATGGTTCGAAACGAATTTATAATTGATTTTGAGAACACCTTAAAACGGCTTTTGAAAACTCTCCTATTATGGAGTAATTAATTTAATAATTAAAAATAATATTATATAATAATTTCGGAAGCCATTTAGGAGTGAAAAATCTTTTGAAAATGATTCATAAAACCTGTGTACGAAATCTAGAGACAAATCTCAAAGAAATCAATAAATCCAGAAAATCACTGAAAAATATTCTAAGTGTTTGTAAACATTCAAAAACAGCTGCGAACCCAAGTTCGGCAATTTATTTGGACCAGCAAACGGTGTCCAAATGTCATGAAAATTTGCAGGCATGTAGTCCAACATCCCTACTTTAAGATGCAAAAAGAATTTCTGGATTCAGAGTTAGTGGCAGCGACATCTCAAAGTTGGACCCAGAAAAAGATTCATACTGTTTACCAACAGCGACCAGAGTGCAACTTCGACACGAAATTCAAAGAACCAAACGAATTCTGATGTTGCCCAAACTTTCCAGAGATGGAGATCGAAACTCCACCTTTCCAACGAGACAAAAATCATCGAATTCCGACTTCGGATGCGATCGTGGCGGCATCGCAAATTGGAGGTAAAAAAAATCTGAAAACAGGATTTTTTTTTTTAAGCCCAGCCCGCCTGGGCTGGGGAAGCCCCAGCCCAAGCGGGCTGGGGTCATTTGGTCCACAGCCCGCCTGGGCTGGGGTCCGGATCGGGTCCCCAGCCCGCCCGGGCTAGGGAAGCCCCAGCCCAAGCGGGCTAGGGTCATCTGGTCCCCAGCCCGCCTTGGTTGGGGAAGCCCCAGCCCATGCGGGCTGGGGTCCGGATCGGCCCCAGCTCGCCTGGGCTGGGGCGCCCCAACCCATGCGGGCTGGGGTCGGATTCCTGCCCCAGCCCAGGCGGGCTGGGGTCGGGTTCTGCCCCAGCCCGCCTGGGCTAGGGGGGGATTTCGGCCCAGCCCGCCTGGGCTGGGAGGGGGGGAATGTGTGCCAGCCCACTAGGGGCTGGCCTGCTACTGGCTAGCCCAACTGGGCTAGCCTGCTGCACCTGGGCAGCAGCCTGGGTGCAACCCAGGCCTGCCCTGGTGCACTCAGAATTGGGTTTTGGCCTGTTTTTAGGCTGAAGCAATTTCCAGCCAACACAAATTGCTGATTTTAGTGATTTAGGTGTGTTTTTTTCAAGTTTTGGCATCAAATTTTCACCAAAATTAACTAGCAATAATCACTAATAGATATAACTAGCAATAATCACTAATAGATAGTAATTACCTCAATGAAGCAAAGGATCAAATAGTTTGTGTGCAATAACCAAAGCAAGCCAAAATTCTCAACCCCAAAGCAAAAGATCAAGCAACTTCAAGGATCAAAAAATCAAGAAAAACAAAACAAAGATTACAACAAGATGGTAGAGATAAAATAGGGATTAAGATGGATTAGAGAATAGGGGAGATTGCATTACCTTTCAAAGATTAAACTAGTCTAATTATGAAGAGAAGGAGATGGGTCTTCTAAAGGGAGGCCATTAATTATGTTTAGATCTAGGTTTAGGAATATGAAGAGGAGGGTTAGAGTTTATGGAAGGGGTTTGAGATATTATATAGGAGTGGGTTGGTTAATGGGCTATGTTAGGAGGTTTATAAACCCTTTAGGACTTAGTTTAATTTCTAAGGTTATCATGTGAACAAAAATCCTAAGTGGCATCCTAGTTTTAATTAAAACCATATAATTGTCTCATTAGTCAATTAAACCCATTATCACATTTAAAAATTCCCCATTTTAAACCCAAAATACTTTAATTTGCAAACCAATTGCAAATTTAAATTCCCAAAATTTTGTTTAGCTCCCTTTTCAACTTAAAATCATAATTTTAATTTATTATTCGGTAATTGCAATCTCATGGTTGTTACACATCCAGACTAGTATAATCCCTGCTCAACTTAGCATAGTTATTCCCAACTGGAGCCACAGGATTAGCTCCTCCAATATTGCCAGTAACTCCAGCTTGCAAAATATTGGCCAACAACTAATACACCATCCCCGCATCTACTGGAAGATTTCCAGCACCTACGTTGGCTTCAGCATTTGGATTAGCATTAGCCTATCAACCTTGGTCCCTCCTGGTATTAGGTCGAGCATTTTCGTTGGTTGTGGTGCTTCCTCCACCTAGATTTCCTCTTTCGTTTCCTGCTTCCATATCCCCTTTGTCGTAAGTCTGCATACGAGCCTTACTAAGATACAGAAGAACGGTCTAAGAGAGAGAAGAACACGTACTTATATATATAATACAAGTACGTTACTGTAGCGTTAACCTAACCCCAATCATATTTCCGATACATTGAAATTATGTTTCAAAAACTTTTAGGTTTAACTTTCTTTTAAAGTTCCATAAACCTATGCTTTGATACCAACTTGTAACATCCCCCTACTTGGAGGATCAAAACTAATGGCTACGGATGCTGCAGTTATCCATAGTTATTAATCCTAGGCGACCAAATACGGCGGTGTTAGATTCATTGATACACAAAAACACATGAATATGGAAAATTTTAAAACTTCAAACAAAATCACATACCATATCAAAACATTTTTAATTCATTACATAATCCCATAATTGCAAATCACGTTAAGAGAAAAATATATTTATTACAACATACGCCAAGAGCGACATATGAAGATGCCCCTTTGGATGATCGGAGTATATATGTGCAATATGACAACTTTGCCTTTACAAACAACACAGCGGAATCAAAATAAAAGAAAACTCTATATAGCTATCATGCCTCTTGCACGTCTCCGGAAGCTTTATTCGTCTAATGAGGTAGCTAAAAACCTCAACTCTCAAACTACACAAAATCAATTGAGTACCCGAGAGTTTAAGGGGAAAACATAAACTTCAAGTCAGACATAAGCCTGGTATGAATAATAATCTACCATCTCAAATCATTTAGATATCTAGCGAGACCACGCCGCTTAGCGGAACAGGTTTTCTCCTCACTAGTATCTCAAAACCTTTATAAAACTATATATTGTGCTTCTACATCCACAATGGTTAAGAACATAGTCATTTCAAAATATTATGATGATATGCAAAAAATTTAAAACATACTGGATTCCCAATCCTCTGTTTAAATTGACTAACTATCATATTTTATAGTTTCTAGGGTCGTTATTAACCTATTAGTTTTCATGGGCTTACTAATAACCTTTATATAATGTATGGACCCCCTTTCCTATTTCATAGTTTTCATGGGTGCACTATGAACCTATTGGCCCCCTGCCAATTAACTCAATTAATTCCTGGGTTCCCATGAACCTATTGGTGACTCCAATAACTTCTCTCTTGTCCTAGCTTTTATGGGTAGACTAGGAACCTTATGACAACTATCGATAACTTAATCTGGATATAGTTTTCATGGGTGCACTACAAACCAATTGGCCCCTGCCAACCACTCTTTATAACATAGTTTTCATGGGATCACTATGAACCTATTGGTAACCCCAATAACTTCCTAATCATAGTTTTCATGGATGCACTATGAACCTATCTCCTTGCTAACTTCCATTTTAAGACATCCTATATTCTGGTCTCCTTGACCTCTTAGATGCAATTCTATTCATCCAGGAGTTCACATAATTTATATTCACTACTGGGTCAACCTAGCTGGTTATTCTGCCCTTCCCTAAAATACAGTTATGGGATTCAAAACAATGTGAATATATTTATATTTGAAGAAGCAATCATAATAACATAACAATGCCACTCCTGTGGGTTTAATATAAAACATGGTTAATCCCTTTAACCTTTATTTTTATCAAGGAAAGCTTCTTCTCAAAACCATTACAAAAACTCCTTTAATTTAGCCATGGGTTTCTTCTTTTAAAAATAGAGTTTGGGTTATAAAACCTTTCGAAACCTTGCTTTCGACTTCATAGGACGACCTCTTTCGAAAGCATTAAAATCTATCTTCAAAACATTAGGCTCCTTCCTTTATAATACTTTAAAACTTTCCTTTTGAAACCTTTCGATATTATTAAAGTATTAACATTTAACTTAAGAAGCATAGCTTCGAAACCAGTTGAAAGTACCCTTTTCGACACCATTAAAAGTAACCCTTCCAAAATCATTAAAAGTCCCCCTTTTGAAACCATTGGGTTTATACTTAAAATATTATTTGGGTCAAAGTGAATATAGACGAAAGCATCTCTTTTGAAACCATCCTTTATCATATAAAGATATTGGGGAAAACATGATGGCGTCAGCACCATCCTTTCGAAAGCATAAAACATCTGGGTAAAATATTGGAAAGTTTGCGTCGAAACCCCTTTCGAAACAATTGCCTTCGAAACCCCTAACCCCTTTCAAAAGCTACAGGAAGTGGCTTAAACTTATAAATCAAAGTACCTTCCGACAGTACTGATATCTTCAATACCTAGGAAAGGCTAAAGAACGGCAGTAGGGCTTCGACTAGGTTGGAACCCCTTCTTTCAAAGCATTATCTGATAAGTAAAAGAACCCATTCGAAAGCAAACTTATGTTATGGAAACCCTTTCGAAACCTTTTAAAACCTCTTTCAAAACCATATGCTTCAACTCCTTCGAAGGCTAAAACAAAACAATGGCAGGCGCTTCTCTTTTTAAAAGCAAACCATGGTAGTGACTCCTTCGGAAGCTATGCTTTCGACACCTTATCTTTCGCCTTCCTCCAATCCACTACGTACCATCTTTGTGATATCTTGTGTATTGGTTTCGGCTTAGTAGGTTTCGACTGGGTTGAAGGCGAAAGCTTCTGTGTCGAAAGGTACCTCTAAAGAAGGCGGAACCAACTTTTCTGAGTAAACCTGGTTTAATACTACAAAACGTAAACTTTTCTCTAACTAACCTGTCACATGACAACATCAGATTGGTTGCCTTAACCTTTTCAAATTCTTTACCAAAATAACTGCTACTAATTTTAGATCTAAACCATGGTTAAGTTAATCAAATAAGCCCTTCCATTAAGCAAAACCAATTTTGCAAAGAAGTCCCTCTTCTAAAATAATTTAATTTGCATAGCAAATCACTTTGGAAAAATGGCCAAAAATTCCAGAAATTTACTTTAATCATGTTATCTAACATATCAAAATTCCAGACCCAAATTCTTAATACATTTTCCAAAATAAATTTATAAATCCAAATAACCATATTTTCCTTCGAAAATTGATAACAATCTTTCCATAGTCTAAAAAATTCTCAAAATTGAAACCCAACTCCAAAATTATGTTTTATATGACGTAAATTTTTTCCATGGCATTTAAACATCATTAAAAATTGGTTTTTCCCTAAAACCGTGAATAAATCCATTAACAAAATTGTTTAAATTAAACAAATCAAACTTCAAGCATATCATCATTCAATTCATCATAAAAACGAATTTACCCTTAAATCCAAAAATATATGATTCAAAACAAAAATAGAGATGGAATTATTCACTTTGATTAAGATAAGGAGATTGGATTGAGATTGATTTCCCCTAAGCTTGATTATCTAGCTTTTAATTGAATTTCTTCTGTCTTAATGGACGACCGTTCTTTAAGTTTTTGATTTGCGTTTCAAAATGACATGAGTAAGGAATGAAATGGTAGGAATGAAATATATATGGATAAGGGTTATGGGTGGCAAATTCCCTATATACCCTTATGTAATTTAAATAACCTAAAACCCCATTCTTAAGCCTATTAATTCTTTTATTAGGCACGGCCTTAATTAAATTGATTCAAATTTCAACCCCCTTATCACTTAGCATTTATATTATTCTATTTAATTTATCTAATTGAATCTCCTGAATAATATTATCAAAAATTAAGGGTGTTACATGATGCTTGAACGGTTGAGATTGAGCTATAAAGCGGGCAAAATGCATGCTTAGTTGTTGATCAGGGCGAATGGGCTGAGGGGAAACAACAGGAAAAGTGAAAGGAATGTAGCTGAGATGGGTGTAAATAGGAGAACCATGCAAGGTGCATGCCTTGCTTTTACTATGCATTTAACACATTATGTACTATGGTGGTAGATATGACATGCTTCCTATCAGAACTCACCTAGTTGTACTTTTTTTCATTTACCTCTACGTGTTTAAGGTGGAAAGGCAGACTAGGCTGGTTACCTGATTACCGGGGACGCAAAGAGAACAGGAAGTTGCCAAGGGCAAAGCTAAGGGCATGCCAAACCGAACATGAGATGATGAGACAAGCCAATTTGAACAGATCATAGATGGCTGTACTAAAGCTGGGCCAAAGACGGGTCATGCTTGAGCCGACCTTGAGCTGTGCCAAACGGCAAATGGCTAGGAGAGATGCTCGAGCGAACGGGTGTCTTCTTGCTATAGCGGGAGAAGATCGGCAAGAGGGAGCTGGTCGTATGTGAGATAGGTAATTGCGGATCGGGTCGGGTCATGCCTAGGCCATACTTTGCTTGATGAGTTAGTTATTGCAACTGCTTCGGAAAGTGCCGACCAGTAGCTGGCCTGATGCGCTTTAGAGTAGATGTGATGATATGGGCCCTGCTTGGACTTGTGTCGACAACCGAGGGAGTCTGACCTGCTTGCCTGTTGCCATGGCTGGTCGGTAATGGGCTAGTCTAGATTCGAACTATCTTGGACCAAACCAGGCCAGGCTAAGAAGCCTTGATCAGTTGACCTTTTCACTTACGAAAAAATTTACTAACATTTTGCCACCTAAGTCTGTGCCCATAAGCGGGTGTGGGCTTGTTAAATCATGAGAACCTTGCCAATTTGCCACTAATGTGCACTAAATGTGCATCATACTGGGCGCTAAGCTATTGGTTGAGGTAGTTGCGCTTCTCAAGATGTGGCAGAGATTTTTCACCTCCCTCATGCGCATGGCGTGAGATGACACTTGATTATTCTTGAACGGTTGAGCTTTTTTTTTTGCCTTTTTTAGTATAACAGTTGTGATTGAAGGGATATGTATTTAAATACACCACTTCCCCTCCACTTTGAATCATGAAACTTCTGCCATGTAAATTCCTTCAGAAACCCCAAACTTTGCATAGTATTTTATTGATAAAATAGCCAATTTCGTCTTCCTCTTCCTCTCAAAAGCTCTCGAGCACCTTTTGCTTCGTTAAACTTGTTTGGTGAAAATGGTTCCTTAGCGCCTCTTCTTTGAACATTGATCTTCGTCCTATACTTTGTTAAGGTTGTTTAGAGATGGATCTTACATCATTGCTTGGCCGGAGCTAGCGCTCTTTGATCATTTTTCCGATGTTGATTGGCCTTTGATGTATGTCAGTGGCCTAGTTGATGATGATGGGTTTCCTCAGCATCTTGCTATGGCAATACCAAACCTAGACTGGTTTGCACACACTCCTACCATGTTGAAAAGAGTAGTGGTTGTCGTCTCTGCCTCTGATGTCACAAGTAATGTCTTTAGAGGCTCCTTCGTTTCGTCGACTAGTAGCTTTCCAAGATCTCTTGTAAGATTCAATGTGGTAGGCTTCAAAAGTGGTAGCGTACCCCTACTTATAACAAAATATTGATTGCGTGGTACCAAGAGCATTCTTCTTCACATTTGAGGCTAAGTCATCTTGGATCGTCCCAAGGCACATGTCTCTTCCTCCTCTTCTTTCTCTTCTTTTCTACTTGTTAGCAATAAAATATCTTTGTATGCCTAATAGGGTGGGCTATGTACCCCTGCACTATTGGGCTAAATAAAAAATACCATTTGCTGTGAAATTTGCCTAAGAATTTGTTGTTTTTCCTTTGCTTGTTCGTGTATGACTTGTAGAGTTGTGTCTCTCGAATTGCTAGCTTAGTTCCTGCATTATTTACAGAAAATGTTTTCTTTTTATGATATGTTAGATAGAAATGTATGCTAACAAGACGGGTTGATCCAGGTCGCTTATGCAAGTCGTATGCCAACCAAGTGCAGTGCATTAGGTGGCAGAGGCATAAGCATGAGCATATGTTAACTCCTAGGTGACAAACGATTACACGTAGAGTGGCAGATGGTCCCGACTCAAACCAGAGCGCATGAGGGCTCGAAGGTTCTCCCGGGGGACACGTTGTCAATTGTAAGGTGGCTATAGGTCCCGGTACAGACCGAAGTATACGACTGGAGCTTGCACTTTTGTATGTGTTATATGATGGTGAGACGAATGGTGAATGTCATCGTCCACTTGAACTTTAGCAAATCAGAGAACTTATTATCAAAAATTAGAACTTATCTATGGTGATAGGCTGGGCTTGTAAGCGCACCTGAGAAAAGCGCCAATTGTTAAGCCTAGTCGTCTTTAGACATGCGGACGAGTATGGTCGCTTGCGTTCATAGCTGAGGGTGAAGCAAGTGAGGGAGCTGGTCGATGGCCTACGAATTGAGTAAACTGGCCGTGGTGGCCTTTGTCTAGCCTTGACCTAGTCTGGCCCCGTCGCTCAGTGCTTGCGGGGGGCACAGGGGGATTTTGGACATAAACTCAAGTGTCGAGTTGCCTTATGACTTTCCGAGAGGACGTGCGACAAGTGGCTATGACTACTAAGTTAGTAGCCTTGCCCCCAGCTCTACTACAGGTGTTGGATGACTTGGAAGTCTTTTATAGGAGAGCATTCCTAGGTGGAGGATTGAGCATGCATATCCTCATTTGCACAATGCGGTATAGCTTACACTAGCATGGCCGTTGTAATATAATGAAAGTTGGGAGGTGGGAGAATTTGCTAAGCGCTTGGTGTGATCCCTATGCAGAATACTTACACAACTATCATGACTTGATTGATAGCAGTAGTAATCTAAAGGAGTGAATGTGCATGCATTATGGCTGCATACGACATGGAGCCAAATTAGGATTATGGTCCAAATACTTGGTGGAAAATGTTCAAATACTGAAGCATGCAGTGGAATACTATTCACCATTGCCACCAATATTAGATGTGGTGTAAAAAAGGGCATGAAAAGAGTTTGCAAAAGAGAAAAAAAAGGTAAGGAATGAGAGCTTTTGTTGAAGGTACAAGCCCTCATTCTAGCGCCAAAATATTGAATAGTGTGTGTTTAGGAGGAAGTATTAGCAACGATTGTTGACTAATACCCTAGGTAAAAATGAAAATGAGGGGAAAATAATAGACTAAAAGTAAAGTAAACAAGAGTTTTAGAGTGGTTTGATCTGCAGTGATCTACGTCCACTATTTGAAAGGTTTTATTATTCCACTTCTATTACAACATCCTATATTGCAAGATAATTACTAAAGATACCAAGATACTTAAAACCTAGTATTTTTTCTTCAACCACCTTTATGAAGTGGCAATGCATGATGTATTTATAGTAGTTGAGAATTATGCTTAAACAGTTGAGATTGAGCTGAAAAGCATACAGAAAGCACGCCTGGCCATTGATAAGGTCGAACGGGCTAATGGGAGACAGCTGGAATAGCGAAAGGAATGTGTGGTTGAGATGAGGGCCAACGGAAGAACCATGTAAGGAGCATGCCTTGCCTTTACTATGCATTTAATGCATTATGTACTATGGTGGTATGTTAAAAGGATATGACATGCTTCCTGTCAAAAGTAGATATACATGGTTGTACGTCTTGTCGCTTACCTCTACATGCTTAGGTGGCAAGGTGGGCTGAACCCGTTAGATGAGTGCCGAGGATACAAAGAGAATCGGAAGTTGCCAAGGAAAAAGATGCGGGCATGTCGAACCGAGCATGAAATGACAAGACGGGCCACCTTGAATAGATCGTTGACGGTTGTACTGAAGTTGGGCTAAAGACGGGTTGTGCTTGAACCGATCTTGGGTTGTGCTAATTAGCAAATGGCTGGGAAAAATGCTCGAGCAAATGGGTGTCTGCTTGCTACGCCAAGAGCATGTCAACATGAGGGTGTCAGTGATATGTGAGATTAGTCAGTGTGGACTGGGCTAGATTATGCCTAGGCTCGGCTTTTCTTGATGAGTTAGCTATTGAAACCGCTTCAAGGTGTGCCAACCGGTAGCTGGCCTGATTGCTTCGGTGTAGATGTGTTGACATTGGCCCAGCATGGATTAGGTTCAGCAACAAGGGTAGCTCGCCAGCTTGCCTCTTGCCATGGCTGGTTTATGGTGGGCTAGTCAGGCTCAGAGCTGGCTTGGGCTGAAACGGACCAGAGTAAGAAGCCATGATCAGTTGACCTTTTTACTTATGAATAATTAAGTAACATTCACCATACAACCTTTTCTGTGTACTCGAATATAGGTTAGATATCTTTGTTATTATATTGCTTTAGTGTTCAAAACTAATAGAAGACAATACATAGTCTTGGGAAATAAACAATTAAGTGACCAAGGTACTAATGTTTTAAGTAACTTTATAACTTGGCTCTTGCTCGACTCTTGAAGTGATGTCATGTCAAATCATTTATTAGTAAGTATATTTTATATTTCTTTGTCAATCTTAATTCAGTTCACTTGGCTCTTGCTTGGGTTTGCTGATTAGAGAAGAAAGCTGTAATAATTTTTTTATTAGCTAAGAAGAAAAGGAAATAAGGTGAGTTAAACCTCAAAAGATCTATCCCTAAATTTCTTATAGCAGACATTTGATTTTTATATTGAATGGTTACAAATTAAAATGATGATCTTTTGTCTCTACCGGTGAAAACTTATGATCTATTCTTTGTTAGAATTGTTTACTGTACCGGTAGCCTTGATTATGTGCATCTCTGTTGTTTGATATGTTGGCTGCAATTTTTGTACGTTCCTCACTGCCTTGAAAACTTGCTCACGCAATGCCTGTAGCCTTGAGTTGAGTGCGTCCCTGCCCTTACCTTTTAATGGGTACACGTTTTCTTGTTAACTTTGGCTCCTTGCAAGCTTTAAAAAAAACATCCTTGGTGCTTTCTTTAAATTGTCCTATGCTTTGAAAAATGATCACATAAGCAAGCATACTAGCTTTTGAAATTTTTTCCTTGCCTGCTACTAAAAGAATTATAAGTTGCCTTGACTTTTCAACATACCTTTTTACTAATCTTATGCATTGAAATATGGGCGTGCATTTCTTTGTTAAGAAAGCATTTTTCTTTACAAAACTTATTTTATATCCTATTGCCTTAAGAAATATAGTCATGCACTCTTATATAAATACGTATGTATCTGCTACCTTGACTTGTAAACCCATGTGTCCTATTTCCTTGAAGAATGGTCCATGTCTATTACTAGATTTGTGAATTTTCCTTGCCTTTTGTCCATCTTTGCTAAATGTATATACATCCCTACCTATTACTAAATGCATGTACATAAATTTGTGAATGTGTGAATTTGCCTTTGTTCATCTTTTGTTTGTCTTATGCTTGTGCATGTTTTAGTAGCTTAGTTTGACTTTGTACACATATCTTTGTTTATTTTTATTGTACTTTACCTTGAAGTATGGCTGCTCTTTCAATCCTTGGTTTGATTTTCGTTCTTGTCCTATTGCATGTGAAACATATTTTTATTTTGTAACCTGCTATAAAACTTAAACTATCACTTTGTACATATTATACTATGGAGCCTAGCTATATATAATAGTTTCGAAATGCCTATATATGCTTTTCAACTTAATGCACTACTAATTTGTACCTACTTCTATTAATAGCCTAGCGTTGCATAAATAAAGATATAATTTTCAAAATTTCCTATACATGTTTTTTTACAAAGCATTCTTGCTTTGACTTTCGGCTTGTTGCTTAATTTGAGAAAGCCTGTACAACATGTTTTAGTGGCCTTTACTTGACATCCCTTTAGGGATGGCAATGGGGCGGGTCTAGGGTCCAAACCCGGTTGACCCGCCCCTGTTTTGGCCCGCCTAGACCCGCCCCATTGGGTCATCGGGGCGGGTAGACCCGTGACCCATTCTTGGGAGCTCCGGGTCTAGGGTCGGGTCGGGGCTTGGCTGACCCGCCCCAACCCGACCCGCACTACTGAGATCTCATAAAATCGGTTTAGTATTATAATGATGGTTTGTTAATACACACACACATGTATTTATGTGTGTGATTCTGACATGGATATTATAATGTTCCAATCAATAAGCTATAAAATTTTATAGTATTAAGCTGCATCATTGATATTATACAGTAACATATGCATGTTTTTTTGAACTATTTGGTACACCATATTTTTATTATCTTCCCTTATCATTGGAAATACATTGTTATTTGTATTTAATGTATCATTTAGTAACAACAAATATAAATAAATGTACATTAGTACACAGTTTTGGATTGATAAAAAAACCTCATCGGGTCTCGGGGCGGGGCGGGTCTACCCTGACCCGTATGGGTTTCGGGTTCGGAGCAAAATTTCAGACCCACACCGGGTCTTCGGGGCGGGTCCGGGGCGGGGTCTAAAAAGCCCGGGGCGGGTCTAGGGCATAGAAAACTCGCCCCAACCCGCCCCATTGCCATTCCTACATCCCTTTGTGTGTGTGTGTGTAAGTTACTTGTTGTATATGCTTTACAATATATATATATATATATATATTTCAAATTTTTGCTTGCAGCTTAACTTGCCATTTCACTTTCCTTGCCTTGTCATTTATTTTAACAAATAATTTTTTTATAAGCATAGTGTAAAAATGAATAATTAAATAATTTCAAATCTTATTTAAAAGAAATTTCCCTTTTATTTTTTAATTATTTTATAGACAAATAAAAAGATTTTAAAACTCTGTTATTTTATTTATTTTGGATTTTGGGATTTTATTGGAATTCGTGATTTCTATGAAACAAAATTTTTTAATAAACGATTGAATTGTCGGATTGGTATAGGACATTTCGTGCAATTCTTTCACTTATAATTATAATTTGTTAAATAGAATTTGAGTGAAATTTACTAGCTTTTAGTAAATACTAGAGTTTCAATTTCTGGTTTGGGACAGTTAGTTAGATTCTAGTGATTACTAAAGTGAAAGTGAGTTACACTTAGAGTTGTATTATCTTAGGGTGTTCGGATTTCAGGCCTATAGATCCTTAAGAGATACACTCATTGATTTTTTTTTTCACGGTCCTTGAGTTTGGCCAAGATTTTGTTTTTTACGATCCATGTGATCGGTCGAGATTTTGTTTTTTTACGGTCCTTGAGATCGATTGAGATTTTGTTTTCCACGATCCTTATGATCGGTCGAGTATTTGTTCTATGTTTCATGATTTGAATATTTCTATATCTTGAGATGGATTTCATGTTAAGCTATTTCGCTGACATGTTTATATCTGAGACGTTTGTATTTATATCATAATGTCATATATCCTGGTGTAATATCTAGTTCTCACCTTTTTGAATATTTAGAGATAGTTTGACCCATTTTATTTTATAATACTCAGGTCAGGCTGAGATATTTTCAGGTTCTAGGACATGTAGGGTTTGAGGTTGATGTGCTAGAATGAAAATAGACTATTTTGATTTTTCAGTTTATCTTATGTAGGATTATGGGATGTAAATTTTGAGATAGTGACTTATTCTGGTTGTATATTATATGGGTCTAGTATTGTATTTTGTAGACTCACGGTATGTGTTGTATATGGTTTATGTCATTCCGCTATGATCTGTGATTATAGTTTCATATGATATATTATTCTGATTTAGAGAAACCAGTGTGTTTATTACTTTAGACTGAGACTGTAAACGTCAAAAGTTTTATTCCAGATATAAAAAAATAGTAAGTATGACGTATCAGTGTTAGTTTAATGGTATATTCACAGTTGGTCACCCTTAACAAGCCGTATTTTCCGTGTTATTTGACAACATTATTTATAATGTTCTTTAATAATATGGGTATAATGGTAGGGTCATTACAGTTGGTATCAGAGCAAAGTCAGAACATTATAGCATATAATATCACAGATTTAGACCTAGTGAGACTTAAAGTCCTGTCCTATGGGGTATGTGGTATACGGTTATATTATTTATTTATTTAGAGATAGGAATATAGAATGATTATGGGATAATCAATTGGAATGTATTTTTATTTTAACTAGTTATATTAAAAATAATATTTGAGTTGGATTGTACAGAATAAGTAATGGCTGGTGGTAGACCTCTTAGAGCTACTGCAGGATTGACTAGTGGTCCTGGTACAAGACCTGAGCAGATAGTTGAGATGGTTCAGACTGCCTAGACTCAAGTTCTTGGTGTTCAACCAGCTCATTTGGATTTCTCCCGTCTCTGTAGTGATTTCAAACGATTGGGGGGTAAACCATTCAAGGGGACCTAATCTATTAGAGAGGTTCAGGCATGGTTGAAGACGTGCGAGCGCATTTTCACTAGCATGGAGCTCACAGATATTCAGAGAGTTCGATTTGTAGCCAGTCAGTTGCAGGAGAGGGCCTTGGACTGGTATGATCTTTTGGAGGCAGATGCAACAGGGGTACCATTTACATGGGGTCAGTTTAGACAGCGATTTGAGCTGAACTTTTTACTATAGGCTAAGGGAGAGTCTATGACTAGGAGATTCATCGATCTCAGACATGATCAAATGTCAATCACGGAGTATGTGGCAACTTTTGAGGCATTGTCCAAGTATGGTTTAGAATTTATTAGTACCCCGAGGAAGAAAAATCAAAAGTTTATTTATCGATTATGTAAGCCATTGAAGAAGGCTCTGTTACTTCAATTAGATGTATCCTTCGAGTCTTTAGTTAATTCAGCACTTCGTTTCGAGGAGGCAGAGAAGGAAAGTGAGGAGGAGGAAACTTCTAAGAAGCAGAAGCAGGGGTTAAACCAGAAAATGAAGCAGCTAATTGAGCAAGGAAATTCTGAGTCAAAAGGTAAGAAAAGAAAGCAGAACAAGTCCAGTTCCACAACTCTACCTAAGAGTCAGGTAACATGTTTCAACTGTGGAATCAAAGGCAACTATTCAAATGAATGTCGCAAGCCTCGAGTTTCTTCTCCAATGAGTATTTTTTTTGTAAGAAGGAGGGGCACTTGATTGCAGATTGCCCATCCAGGGAAAGGAAAGAAGAAAAGGGAAAGGCCGTTGGGGCTTCTGGTAAACCAACTTAGCAAGGTAACGTTCTTTTGATTTTGAGAAGTACTCTTTCTTTTGCTAAGTTGCATTGGAATTAGTTAGAGGAATAAGTTAAATACCTTATATGAGCTTTTGCGTTTTTTGGTAAGGATTTAGGATAGATGGTTGTTTGTTTTTGATTGATTGAATGTTAGGAAATGATTGGGTTTAGTTGCCTTTATTTTTATTGGATGCATGGATGCTATTAATGATAAAATAAATATAAATAGGAAAAATTTATGATTATTTATTGTGTTGACTTGTCCGGAAAATGTTTAATGATTCTGATCGATATATGGGATGCCATATTATCGGTAGGAGTTCCTAAACATCGAACGAGGCATTTTGACATGAAAATCTAACAAATGATTATTTTGAAAAAAATGAAAAATATTTTGAGTTTAAAATAAATCAAAATAATATTTTAGCTATAAAATAATTGTGTGAAGTGGATGGGACTTGGTAAGGCATTGTTGATAGCATATGCAATCAACATTGTAAGTAAGAAGTGAATCACAATAATTAGTGGCTTAATATTATTTATACATTGAGATAAATTTAACCAGTAATTTAATAAGGGAATAATCGGATAGAGTATTTTATTTATCCTTATGTGTTTGATAAGTATAAGATAAAACTTTTGGATCCTTTTTAAATAAAAATGGGATAATTGGAAATTTAAAAAAAAAATTAGGCATACTTTGATTTAAAGTATACTAAATTTTTCAATTTTGTACGCAATTGAAAGTGAAAATATAAAAGTTGCATAGAAATTTTTTATTATGTAATCTTTTCCATTAAGGAAATTACGGGGACGCTATTTTCTTAAGGTGGGAGATTGTAACAACTCTGTTGTTAATTACCTAATTAATTAAATTTAATTATGGTCAATAAATTCTAACTTGTGATTTTTGAAATTTAACTATGTAATTAAATTTGGTTGAATTATTAGTTTAATTTAATTAAAAGAAAGGAGTTATCATTTCTAATATATGATTTGAATTTAAATTAAGGTATTGTTAAACTGACTATTAAGATTTTGATAATGGAATAATTTATTAATTTGAAAGTTAAATAGAGTTGGTTTAAATTGATTTATTTTAATAACCAAATGCAATAAGATATTTTTAGAAATCATTTAGAAATTTTCGAGTGATAAGAGAATGTGGATTTTTTTAGTTGAAAAACCAATTAGAAAGTATGAAAGATAATAAATAATTAAAATTGTAAAAATTTAACTCTAAAATTAAAAAAACATTTTGGAATTTTGGGTTGTAATAGTTTATTCTTAAAATCATAGTTAACAAACTTTAAATCCTTAAAAGATTAAAGAAAAGCTTTTAGAAAAAATAAAATAAAATAAAATAAAATAAAAGAAGAGTAATTAGTCTAGTTGGGTTAAGCCCATTTACAAAGAAGGGTTTTACTTCCCTTCTTCTTTCTGTACGTTCATACTGTAAAACTCAATAAGCAAAAGAAAAAAACTTAAGTTTTCACCTTCAAACTTAGCAAAATCCTCATGAATTAATTGGAGAAAATCCCTAGAAATTCTATCAAATTCAAGATAGCCTCTTCCTCTCTTATTCCATCTATGAACCTTCAATTTTAGATTTTAAATAGGGTTGTAACCTATTGTGATGCAGTAGCATACCTGGATTCAAGAACGAGCGACCCACCTTCACGACCTACCAACCACCGCGACCTACGACCTAACCTTCCCCACGACCTAACCCCATCCAGCGACCTAACTCCACCATAATCCCAGGCCCACGACCTAACAGTTCAGTGACCCAATGATCTACGAGTTAACCACAGTCACGACCTAACTCCACCACAATCCCAAGCCCACGACTTAACACCTCACCACGACCTACGACCTAAGTGCTCCGACCTAACTTCGCCACGACCTAACCCAATAACCGACCTAACTCTGCCGCGACCCAACTGCCGCGACCTAAATTCCACCCCGTTTCCATCACGCGACCTAAACTCCTACCAAACCCCACGACCTACCAATTTCCGACCTAACAACTTCCACGACCTTCCAGACTCCACGACCTAGCTTCTACGATCTAACCCTAAGTCGCGAAGATCCTCTGTTATGTCGCTGCCATACTTCATTAACTCGCGAACAACCTAAGACTTCAATCAAGCAATGCCGCCAGAAAATTAAGTCGCGAGACATTTGATAAGTCGCAGGAGCATTTTGATAAGTCGTAGGATCATTTGATAAGTCGCGAGACATTTTGATAAGTCGTGAAACGATTTTTGATAAGTCGTATACTGAAGTATTATAATTTCCTTAAGTCGTAGTATGTTGTAAATACTGTTGAAGGTCATGTAACGACCTAAGTGTTTGTATTTTCTTTGTTAAATTGTTAAGTCGTATACGACTTATGCGAGTTGAGTGTTGTAAAATCTCTATAAATAGGGGTGTGCGTCATTTTGTAAATGGTTGTTGATTTTGAAATAAAATTTCTTTTGTTAGCTTTGTGCTTTCATCCAATTGGTAGTCGAGTGTAATCTCTTATCTCCACCTTCGGTCAATCGAGTGCGCTCGATTCAACGATCGTGAAGCCAATTCGCGGTATCAAGTGCGCTTGATCAACGCTCGAAGAATTGAAGATCTACTTTCACGGTATCGAGATCGATCAATGTGACGTAGATAGCTAAAATTCGGCATCTTCGGATCAACGAATTTGGGCATTTCAGCATTCATCAATCCACCGATTGCTACGTACATCGTATCATCAATTTTTGTATTCCGCCGCTGCGTCATTTGGTATCAGAGCTAGATCGCAAGGAGTTTGCGTAGATTTTTGGAGTTGTGTGAGATTTACATCATTTGGAGAAGTGGGTTATCGAGATTTTGAAGAGATTTGTTCGTTTGGAGTTTTTTTTGACGATTTCAACAAGTGGGTAGTTTTGATTTGAAGATTTTTAGATCGAAGTGAAGTTTTTGTTGGAATTTGTTGAAGAGTAATCATGCCACCGAGACGAGTTCAACGTCATCGCAATATTAATGCTTTGTACGAAAGAGAGGAGGCCGATGAAATGGAGCAACGAATCAACGAGAATTTCAATGAGAAGCTTAATGAAGGGATTGGTCGATTAGAGAGGATGATGTTGGAGATGAGTCAAAATCAGAGAAGGGTATCACCTGAATCGAGCCATGGGAGAAGTAGAGTTTCACCACATTAAAATCGAGAGAGAAGTGTTGATAGTGATCATAGAAGCGTGGATCGAGATTGTGATAGAAATGTTGATGATCGAAGACGTGATAGAAATGTGACTGATCGAGATCGGAGGAATGTAGATCGTAGGAATGTTGGTGGAAGAAATGGTGGTGGTAGAGATGTTGGTGGTCAGTATCGACATTGATATGCATCGGATTGTGAAGAAGAGTATAATGGTGGTAGTGTTCATGGACGAGGACGTGGACAAGGAAGAAATCAGTCGGAGTACGATCACAAGTGGGAATCTGGGATGAAGACTGAAATTCCAGAATTCAAAGGTGGTATGCAAGCTGAGGAGTTTTTGGATTGGTTGTCTAACGTGGAGGAGATTTTTGACTTCAAAGAGGTTCCAGAACATCGTAGAGTGAAGTTGGTTGCTACAAGTTTGAGGGGTAGAGCTTTGGCATGGTGGCAGCAAACCAAACTTACACGTGAACGGATGGGGAAGTCAAAGGTTGAATCATGGGAAAAGATCAGGAAAATGATGAAAGCCACATTCTTACCTTATAATTATCAATCGCTTATGTATCAGAGGCTGCAAAACTTGAGACAGGGGACGAAATCTGTGAATGATTATGCTGACGAATTTTATCAACTGATTGCAAGGAACGATATTATGGAAACAGAGGAACAATTAACATCTAGATTTGTTGGAGGGTTGCGAATGCAGATTCAAGATATGGTTAACATGTTTGATCCCAGATCTGTAGCGGAAGCACACCAGAAAGCGTTGGCTTGGGAGAAACAGGGAAGACGAGGAGGTGGTGTGTTTACAAGTTCCAACAATCCAGTGAAGGGTGTTAGTGGAAGTTCTAATGTTTCAAAAGTTGTTGTAAAACCAGTTGTGAATGAGGTTGGGAAGACGAAGGTCAATAATGGTTTCAAGTATTATAATTGCCAAGAAATGGGCCACAAGAGTAATGAATGTCCAAAGCCGAAGAAGAGAGCTATGATAGCGGAGGTTGAGGATGAGGATGAAGAAGCTAAATGTTCCAATTCACCACCTGATGAGGAAGAAGAAGAAGTGACGGGAGACGAAGGTTATAATCTAATGATGAGGAGGTCCTGTTTAACACCAAAGTTAGAGGAGGATTGTAGTTGGTTGAGGAGCAATATTTTTCAGTCGACATGTACTATTCTGGGGAAAATTTGCAAATTTGTTATTGATGCTGGAAGCTGTGATAATATAATTTCTTCAGAAGCGGTGAGGAAATTGGCATTGAAGACTGAGAAACATCCGAAACCGCACAAGTTGGCTTGGTTGAGAAAAGGCGGGGAGGTGAAGGTTGGACGAAGGGCTTGTGTGAATTTTTCAATTGGGAAGAAATATAAAGACGAAATCTGGTGCGATGTGGTAGACATGGACGTATGTCATTTGTTGCTGGGGAGACCGTGGCAGTATGATAGGGAAGTGCAACATGACGGGCGTACCAACAGTTATAGCTTTATGTTTGAAGGCACAAAGATCACGTTAGTTCCCAAGAAGCGACAACAAGAAGAAAACAAACTGGAGGAGATTGAAGAGCTGAAAACTTTATTATCCTTAAAGGAGTTTGTTAAAGAAGTTGAAGAGGAACCTGAGGTGTTTTTGTTGATTGGGCGAGAGAGCAGTGAAGAGGTTGAAATTCCAGAAGAAGCGAAGCCAGTTTTGAAAGAATTTGAGGATGTATTTCCAGATAAGTTACCGAAGGAGTTACCGCCACTAAGGGACATTCAACATCAAATTGTCTTGTTCCGGGAGCAACGTTGCCGCACCGACCACATTATCGAATGAGTCCGAAGGAACATGAAGAATTAAGGAGGTGGGTGGAAGAATTGCTTGAACAGGGGTGTGTGCAGGAGAGTTTAAGTCCTTGTGCTGTACCAGCTTTATTGGTACCCAAAAAGGATGGAACGTGGAGGATGTGCACAGATAGTAGAGCATTGAATAAGATCACAGTCAGATACAGATTTCCGATGCCGAGACTTGATGATTTATTGGATCAAATCAGTGGGTCCGTAATCTTTTCGAAAATTTATTTGAAGAGCGGATATCATCAAATTCGTATTAGACCAGGTGATGAGTGGAAGACAGCTTTTAAAACCAGGGAGGGTCTATACGAATGGTTGGTTATGCCATTTGGCTTATCAAATGCACCAAGTACTTTCATGAGGGTGATGAACCAGATTTTTAGACCATTCATTGGGAAGTTCGTGGTGGTGTATTTCGATGATATTCTGATATATAGCAGGAGTATGGAAGAGCATGTTCAACATTTGAGGGAAGTGCTAACTATTCTACGTGAGGAACAATTTTATGTTGCAACGAAGAAATGCATGTTCATGACGCATAGTGTATTATTTCTGGGGTATGTTGTATCAGAGGAAGGGATACAGGTGGATCGGAGTAAAGTAGAGGCGATTAGAGATTGGCCACAGCCCAAGACGATAACAGAGGTTCGGAGTTTTCATGGGTTGGCTTCATTTTATAGAAGATTTATCCCGCACTTTAGTAGCGTGATGGCATCGGTTACTGATTGTATGAAGGGCAAACAGTTTTCATGGACGGAGGAAGCAGGAGTTGCTTTTGAATGAATCAAGGAGTTGTTGACGACAACACCAATTCTAGCATTACCTGATTTTCAGTTGTTGTTTGAATTACATACTGACGCGTCAAAGGTTGGAATTGGAGGAGTGTTGAGTCAGAGGGGACGTCCGATTGCATATTTCAGTGAGAAGTTATCAGGAGCGAAGATGAGATATAATACGTATGATGTGGAATTTTATGCTGTTGTGCAAGCTATTAAACACTGGAGACACTATCTATTTCAGAAAGAGTTTGTTCTTTACACTGACCATGAGGCGTTGAAACATTTACAAGGGCAAGACAAGATTTCATCGAGACATGCATCATGGATTGCATATCTGCAACAATTTACGTTTGTTGTGAAACACAAATCGGGAGTGACGAATCGTGTTGCGGATGCATTGAGTAGACGAAATCATGTGTTGACTACAATGAAGGTCGAAGTGACAGGGTTTGATGTGCTACCAGAATTGTTAGTTGAAGATCCTTACTTTATGAAGTTTGTAGATAAAGTGAAGAAAGGAGAGACGGATGAGTTTGTGATGGTAGATGGTTTTCTGTTCAAGGGAAATCGATTATGTATACCGGATTGCAGTTTACGGTTGAAGATTGTGAAGGAATTGCATGAGGAAGGTCATGTGGGTAGAGACCGTACATTACAGCTGATTTCTCAATCTTATTTTTGTCCATCAATGAGGAAAGAAGTGGAAAGGTTTGTGGAGCGATGTCATATCTGTCAGGTTTCGAAAGGAACTGCGACCAATGCTGGATTATATATGCCGTTACATGTACCAACTAAGCCTTGGGTTGATGTGAGTATGGATTTTGTTTTGGGTTTGCCTCGAACTCAAAGGGGAAACGATTCCATTTATGTGGTGGTTGACCGATTTTCGAAAATGGCACATTTTATTGCTTGTAAGAAGACGGCGGATGTTGTTCATGTTGCTCAGTTATTTTTCAAAGAAATCTATCGACTTCATGGATTGCCAGAATCTATTGTGTCAGATAGAGATACTCGATTCCTGAGTCACTTCTGGTTGAGTCTGTGGAAGTTGGTTGGGACGAAGCTGAATTTTAGTAGTGCATATCATCCTCAGACGGATGGGCAAACTGAAGTTGTGAATAGATCATTGTGTAACTTGTTGCGATGTCTTGTGCAAGATAATTTGAAGAGTTGGAATATGAAATTATGTCAGGCGGAATTCGCACACACTCATGCTGTCAACCGTAGTACGGGTTTCAGTCCATTTCAGATTGTATATTCAAGTTTGCCAAAGGGACCGTTGGATTTAACGATAGTGCCACAACCGAAGGGGACAGTTAAGCGGGCTGCTGATTTTGTTGATGGGTTGACAGAATGCCATAGAATCGTTCAGGAATGATTGGAGAAGACGAATGAGAAGTATAAACAACTGGCAGATAAGAAGCGAAGAAGTGTGAACTTCAAAGAAGGTGATTTGGTTTACGCCGCGTTGACAAAAGATCGTTTTCCAGTTGGAACGTACAACAAGTTGAAAGCTCGAAAGATTGGTCCAGTCGAAATCTTGAAGAAGATCAATGATAATGCATATCGATTGAAGTTGCCAGATCATATTCACACTGCAGACGTTTTCAACGTAAAATATTTGATTCCGTACCATGGGAATGATCTTGTTGGGGCAGAGAGAGATGCAAATTCGAGGTCGAATTTTTGTCAACAAGGGGAGAATGATGCAGTAGCATACCTGGATTCAAGAATGAGCGACCCACCTTTACGACCTACCAACCACCGCGACCTACGACCTAACCTTCAACACGACCTAACCCCATCCAGCGACCTAACTCCACCACAATCCCAGGCCCACGACCTAACATTTCCGCGACCCAATGATCTACGAGTTAACCACAGTCACGACCTAACTCCACCATAATCCCAAGCCCACGACTTAACACCTCACCGCGACCTACGACCTAAGTGCTCCGACCTAACTTCGCCACGACCTAACCCAATAACCGACCTAACTCTGCCGCGACCCAACTGCCGCGACCTAAATTCCACCTCGTTTCCATCACGCGACCTAAACTCCTACCAAACCCCACGACCTACCAATTTCCGACCTAACAACTTCCACGACCTTCCAGACTCCACGACCTAGCTTCTACGATCTAACCCTAAGTCGCGAAGATCCTCTGTTATGTCGCTGCCATACTTCATTAACTCGCGAACAACCTAAGACTTCAATCAAGCAATGCCGCCAGAAAATTAAGTCGCGAGACATTTGATAAGTCGCAGGAGCATTTTGATAAGTCGCAGGATCATTTGATAAGTCGCGAGACATTTTGATAAGTCGTGAAACGATTTTTGATAAGTCGTATACTGAAGTATTGTAATTTCCTTAAGTTGTAGTATGTTGTAAATACTGTTGAAGGTCATGTAACGACCTAAGTGTTTGTATTTTCTTTGTTAAATTGTTAAGTCGTATACGACTTATGCGAGTTGAGTGTTGTAAAATCTTTATAAATATGGGTGTGCGTCATTTTGTAAATGGTTGTTGATTTTGAAATAAAATTTCCTTTGTTAACTTTGCTTTCATCCAATTGGTAGTCGAGTGTAATCTCCTATCTCCACCTTCAGTCAATCGAGTGCGCTCGATTCAACGATCGTGAAGCCAATTCGCGGTATCAAGTGCGCTTGATCAACGCTCGAAGAATTGAAGATCTACTTTCACGGTATCGAGATCGATCAACGTGACGTAGATAGCTAAAATTCGGCATCTTCGGATCAACGAATTTGGACATTTCAGCATTCATTCAATCCACCGATTGCTACGTACATCGTATCATCAATTTTTGTATTCCGCCACTGCGTCATATTGTATGTTGTTTGTAAATTCTATTTCAAGGGTTTGCTGATTAGAGAAGGACGCTGTAATAATTTTGTTGTTAGCTAAGAAGAAAAGGAAATAAGGTGAGTTAAACCTCACAAAGTCTATCCCTAAATTTCTTATGGCATGCATTTGATCTTTACATTGAATGATTGTGAACTAAAATGATGATCTTGTGTCTCTGTGGTTGCAAACTTATGATCTATTCTTTGTTTACTGTAGCTGGTAGCCTTGATTATGTGCATCCCTGTTGTTTGATATGTTGGCTGCTATTTTTGTACGTCCCTCACTGCCTTGAAAACTTGCTCACGCAATGCCTGTAGCCTTGAGTTGAGTGCGTCCCTGCCCTTACCTTCTAATGGGTAAACGTTTTCTTGTTAGCTTTGGCTCCTTGTAAGCTTTTAAAAAAACGTCCCTGGTGCTTTCTTTAAATTGTCCTACGCTTTGAAAAATTATCACATAAGGAAGCATACTTGCTTTTGAATTTTTGTCCTTGCCTGCTACTAAAAGAATTATAAGTTACCTTAGCTTTTTATCATGCTTTTTTACTTGTCTTATGCCTTGAAATATGGGCATGCATTTCTTTTTTAAGAAAGCATTTTTCTATACAAAACTTATTTTATATCCTGTTGCCTTAAGAAATATAGTCATGCACTCTTATATAAATACATTTTTTTGTATGTATCTGCTACCTTGACTTATCAACCCATGTGTCCTATTTCCTTGAAGAATGGTCAATGTCTATTACTAGATTTGTGAATTTTCCTTGCCTTTTGTCCATCTTTGCTAAATGTATATCCATCCCTACCTATTACTAAATGCATGTACATAAATTTGTGAATGTGTGAATTTGCCTTTGTTCATCTTTTGTTTGTCCTATGCATGTGCATGTTTTAATAGCTTAGTTTGACTTTGTACGCATATCTTTATTTATTTTTATTGTCCTTTACCTTGAAGTGTGGCTGCTCTTTTAATCCTTGCTTTGATTTTCATTCTCGTCCTATTGCCTGTGAAACATATTTTTATTTTATAACCTTGCTATAAAACTTAAACTATCACTTTGTACATATTATACTATGGAGCCTAGCTATATATATTAGTTTCGAAATGCCTATATATGCTTTTCAACTTAATGCACTACTAATTCTTACCTACTTCTATTAATAGCCTAGCTTTGCATAAATAAAGATATATAATTTTTGAAATTTCCTATACATGTTTTTATTACAAAGCATTCTTGCTTTGACGTTCAGCTTGTTGCTTTAATTTGAGAAAGCCTGTACAACATGTTTTAGTAGCCTTGACTTGACATCCCTTTGTGTGTGTGTAAGTTACTTGACGTAACTAATGTACAGAATAAATAATTCTACAAAATCTACTATCCAAATCCCAAAGACAAAGCCTGAAGAAAAGCTTACTATGCTGACCATAACAAGCCGTAATAGTACACATAATTTAATAAAAACAACTGAAAGAACTAACTGAATGATTATAAATAAAAGATAAAATGGATGAAATAACGAGAATGTAACCTTATCCATGAAGACCTTTGCTAATTCTTCCGACTGTATTCAGAGTACCGGAAGGTTAAAGGGGGAAGACTGAGAAGCGATTCTTCAAAACTTGCTAAATTCTTCAGTGGTTACTGAGCAGCGGAGTTTTTCAGAGTAGTGCAGCGAATTTTTTTTTTAAACTGTCTCAAAGTATTAGGAATAGGGAAGAAAAGGAAGAACTACTAACAAAAGAAGAGAATTTTAAGCGGCCATGAAATTTTTCTCAAACTGCAATATTATTATGCTAAAACTCTTACATTCCTTACAAACTAACTATCCTTATATAGATGGGTGATAACATAACTCGCAGAAAATTTTAATCAAACATGCACCAATGCACTAAACTTGAAAAGACAGATAATACATAAAGAAATAAAAAGATATTCCCACTATCTTCTGATGAGACTCCGCACTTATCTTTTTGCCGAAAGATGACAATGCGCTGTAAAGTGGCTGTCAATTATTTTGAAAATATTCTGATGCTATCTCATGAGATCTGTACCATGCCTGGAAGTTTCTTCTAAGTTGAACTTCAGCATGAAACATTAATTGCTAATCTGATTGCATATTATCTGGTTCATATGCTTCTAGTTCTTTTCTGGTAGATAGATCCATGCTAGATTCTTCTTCATCTTCTGAATCCATTCTGTCGTATACTATCACATCTTCTGTGGGATCAAAAATATGTATTGCTGCTGGTAATGGCAGTAATATTTTTAATTCCATTTCTCCCCATACTTGATAGCGAGAACTTTCTGCCTGTAATGTAAGCTTAGTTTTCCAACTAGGTGGTGGACTAAGAGTATAAGGATGTTGATGGAAGTGTCATGGCTCATGAGCTTCTAGCCAACTGGTGTATTGGCAAATAATTTTTTTTACAAGCACAGTATAAAAATGAATAATTAAATAATTTAAAATCTTATTTAAAAGAAATTTCCCTTTCATTTTTTCAAGTATTTTAAACAAATAATTTTTTTTAAAATCTTTTATTTTATTTATTATGGATCTTGGGATTTTACTGGAATTCGTGATTTTCTATGAAACAGAGAATTTTAATAAACGATTGTATGGGACATTTTGTACAATTCTTTCGTTTATAATTATAATTTTTTAAATAGAGTTTGAGTGAAATTTACTAGCTTTTAGTAAATACTAGAGTTTTACTTTCTGGTATGGGACAACATGTTAGATTCTAGTGATAACTGAAGTGAAAGTGAGTCACACTTAAAGTTGTATTATTTTAGGGTGTTCGGATTTCAGGCCGATGGATCCTTAAGAGATACACTCATGGATTTTTATTTTTCACGATCCTTGAGATTGGTCAAGATTTTGTTTTTCACGATCCTTGTGATCGGTCAAGGTTTTGTTTTTTTACGATCCTTGAGATCGGTCAAGATTTTGTTTTCCACGATCCTTAAGATCGGTCGAGTTTTTGTTCTATGTTTCGTGATTTAAATATTTCTATATCTTGAGATGGATTTCATGTTAAACTATTTCGCTGACATGTTTATATCTAAGACGTTTGTATTTATATCGTAATGTCATATATCCTTGTGTTATGTCTAGTTCTCACCTTTTCGGATATTTAAAGATAGTTTGACCCATTTTATTTTATAATACTCGGGTCAGGCAGAGATTTTTTTAGGTTCCAGGACATGCCGGGTTTTGGGTAGGTGTGCTAGTATGAAGATAGACTATTTTGATTTTTTTAGTTTATCTTCTGTAGGATTATGGGATGTATATTTTGAGATAGTGACTTATTCTGGTTGTATATTATGTAGGTCAAGTATAGTATTTTGTAGACTCGCAACATGTATTGTATATGGTGTATGTTATTCCGCTGTGATCTGTGATTATAATTTCATATGATATACTGTTCTAGTTTAGAGAAACCAGTGTGTTTATTACTTTAGGTTGAGGTTGTACACGTCAAATTTTTTATTCTAGATATAAAAAAACAGTAAGTATGACGCATTAGTGTTAGTTTAAAGATATATTCACATTTGGTCGCCCTTAAGAAGCCGTATTCTCCGTGTTATTAGACAACATTATTTATATGTTCTTTAATAATATGGGTATAACGGCAGGGTCGTTATAATATAACATATATTCATACAATATTAGAAATGTTAAATGTATTCATTTCATTTTTCTAATAAGTGTCCCGTTAGATTTTTATATTCCTCAAAACACTAAGAGAAAAATATAAAAATATTTTGATTTCTCTAGTGAGTGTCAGGACTCGCTCACACTTGGATTCTGATCCTGAGTTTTCTCAACAAATCATAAGTCCGCAAATGATGGATAACCCTTTATCGGTTGTATCATATACAACTTTAACCATGGTGGTTTCCCTAACCTCGACCTTGACCTTGAGTTCGCTTAACAAATCAACTGAGATTATTCACTCTTATATATGTATCATTTCTTGATGGCCTAAGTATAATGCATGTACCTTGAGTTTGCTCAATAAATACATGCATGTATATTACCTTGTCTAGGCAATACATAATAGTACTAACAACTCTAGCTAAGTTTGCTCAACAACTAATGTGTACGTGAGTAATTTATCAATATATAAATGATAGAGGGCAACTATATTAAAGATTCATAATCTTTAATGTATTCCTAATGATATTGATTCAAGGAATAATGTATTTTTTATGAAATACCCTCATGATTCAAATATCGAACACATCTGAAATCAGGATATACATACTATACATATGTATATATCCAAAAATCTATATGGGTTCTTATAGTTCCACTTACATTATGTCTATACATATATAATTATATAAGTTTAAATTATTTATAACATTATAATTTAATTAACTTATATAATATTTATATGTAACTTATTAATTAGTCATATTTAATTAATTTTAATTCCTAAGTTAGTTAAATATTAATTAAATTTTATTTAAAATTTCAAAATTTATATTTTAATCATCCTAAATTATTTAACAGGAATAATCAACTATAACCTTTATAGTTATATATATATATATCAATATATACATATCTTAATTAATGAACCTTTAATTTATTATTTATTTAATTAAATACTTTAATAAATATTGAATTTTGTTATTTAATTCAACTTAAACAATTTTAAGATAAATACTATAACTTTTACAATTTTACACACGCACACACATATATACATACATATATATTAATTAGTCTTTTATTTATTTAATTAATTAATCAGATTAATTATATATATAAAAACCAAAAGTTAATAAATTTATTTTCAAAACAATTTTAGACAATTTAAATTTATTTTATGACATTTATAAAATTTCCTTTTATATTTTAAACTTAACATCTGAATTTAAAATATATTTTAAATTTTGAAATCTTATTCTGAAATTATCCCAAGGCTTAAATAACACTTGGCCTTATATTTGGGCCAGCTTTTTGGACTTACTCCACCCATTGGACCAGGCCAGTAGCTAGGGAGAGGAGAATACTTTTTACTCAATCCCAAACCTATACACTACTATTCTAGACATCCATAAGTTAGAAAAGTTTATTGGTTGGCCTTAAATGCTAGCTAATTAGGCGACATAGACCTTATGGGCTATGTTACCATTATTGGAATTGGCTCGTTTAATGGTGAGTGAAATCAGTAAATTTCAAAAAATAAATTCCTTGTTATATCTTAATTGGATTTCAAGACTATTAACTATCATTAGATTCAATCTATTTATTAAAATAAATCATATTTTATTTTAAAATATTTTATATTTAGTTGAATTTTCATATTAGATTACATGATTCTCATTTTGAATATATATCATATACATATTCATAATATAACATGATAACATATAGATGTAGAATGTGTATGATAGTATATGTGCATATAGATATTGAGATTTATATCTACTATATATACATATATATTATATTTACATATACATATGTTAATTTCATATGCATATTGGAAATATAAATACCTAAGTATATACATATGTTTAAATATATTATGATATCTATTACTTAAACTTAAAATCACAATTGTCGCGAGATGTAACGCGAATGCACAAATTGCTAGATTTTCCAAATTCTCTTATCCCATTCTTTTGTCACATTTATTTCTGACTATTTATTTTTTCTAAATGAAAATACGCACCCCTCCGCTCACATACTGACCAGCACCTATCCTAAGAGCAACTCCAACAGTTCGGAGTGCGGAAATTGGATTTTCCGCACTCCGAAATGTTGGAGGCCTCATTTCCACAACGGAAATGGGGCCAGGCGCCTGTTGAACAGGCGCCTGGTGATTATGCCTATATCAGGCGCTTTCAGCCCCTCCCCCCTCATTTTTACTTCTTCTATCCTTTTCTCGGTTTAATTTTTTTATTTTACTTTGCGTCCAAATGCCGCCCCGTCCGGTCAAAACTGGTAGACGCACCGTTCGATATGCGACTGATGCCAATATCGGACATGCTCATGTCCCTCCTGATGCTATCGTGACTCCAGACGATCTTCGATCCTTACACGACTTGGCCCATACTGTTTCGCATCGACTTACTGCAGCTATAGCGATGCCACAAGTATACGTTTATTTCTTTATTGCTTGATGAACAACCGTGTAACTGTATATGTATGATAATTGTTTGTTTATTTTAACATGAAAGAATCATATTTTTAGGTTCGTCACGTAGCCATGCGAGGTAGTTGATATAGGTGTATGTTTGAGTATTTTGATCAGTTACTGCAGTCGATTTTGGATAGGCTACATGCGTCACCTTTTGGTGAATTTCTAGATTTACCTAGATTTGCACATGTAGATCGTTGCCTGGTAGAGGCCCTCACCGAGAGATGGTGGCCTACCACTCACACATTTCATTTCCCTGATTTTGAGCTAGGATTGACTCCTCTAGATTTTTATATGCCCACCGGCATAGAGGTTGGTTGACCGGACCGTCTCCTTGTTCCATTTGATAGTTCCTTTGAGGAGTTCGAGTCATATTCAGCTTATTTACCGACTTTGGCCGATGAGGAGGTTAGAGGAGGAGCTGTTACTCTCCCTTGTTTGCAGCGTTATATAGTAGAGTACATGGCCGTTGAGGATATTCACACTCCGGTTATCCGTGCCTTCATATTATACCTTTTTGGGTCTACATTTTTTTAGTAACAATAAGGGTACTATTAGACTTGGTTTTCTAGCTGGGTTAGTAGATGTGGATGGACTACATATATATGATTACGGTACCGCTATTATTGGTTATTTGTACGTAGCATTAGATACTTATGCGCTTCAGTAGTCTAGACAGATGTATGGATTTTGGTACATTCTTTCATTTTGGTACTACGAGTATACTGCCAATATGCACCCCCGACTTATTGTAGAGGCGAATTCCACACCTTATATTTACTTTCCTAGATTGCGTCGTTGGGGGTCCTTCTATGCATTTGTTCCGTGTTGCACAAGGGGTGCACAATGAGCTGATGGAGGCTAGACAGCAGATGGATATGAGGCAGCGTGGTAATATTATCATTCGTCAATGGGATCAGTACTTACAGTTCCTAGAGCCCAGTCCTGATCATCCACTCACTTTTTAGTTTTCCATGTCACGACGCAGGATTTGCTTTCAGGTTCCTACATGTCCATTCATATGGTATTCAGGGGATCGGTGTTGGCTACAGTTATATGGTATAGTTCGCATTCCATCAGATCCGCAACGATGGGATGATATGTATGGTGATATTAGGGTTGGACCAGCTTTTATTCTTGCGATGAGGGGTGCGGGATGGGTGGATGGTGAGCCTTTTACAGTTCTGGGAGACTTTGATTCATATTGGACTCGAGTAGCCCCACGTGCTTACGCGTTACCTGATTATATTCGGGGTTTGAACTCCGATCATATTGGTCCACGTACCTCTTCTGGTAGAGTTCCACTACTGCCTGCCACCTTTGAGCCTACATCATCTCAGTACACGCAGCCTCCTACTTTCGACCCCCCCTCATTCGTTTAGAGCGTATGATGTACACGGTCAGGTGGTGGAGTATCCCTTGTAGTATCCTACAGACGACGCTATTACGGGTATACCATCCACCGGATTGTATCAGCCTCATCAGGTTTGTATGAGTTTTAAATTTTCTTTAAATTACTTGTCATTATATTATTCACCTATGTATAATTTTTCTTATGCGCTTATCAGTTTTCTCAGTACATGGATTATGATAGACGGATGATTGCTGCATTTGAGCGTATGATGCTCGATTATACAGGGATGATGTATCAGAGTTACCAGACTGCGGTCCAGCAGCAGCAGACTCAGTATGATGCGCTGATACAGGGATTACAGACCCAGATTCAGCAGCTTCAAGAGCAGCTCCATGCCGGACCTCAGCCTCACGACTTTGATGACGTCAACGATGACAGTGATGACGATAGTGGAGACGATGAGGAGATTGATAGCGGTTCCGATCACATAGACTAATGTGCTGCATTTAGATGTTTTAGACTGTGTTATTATTTTTCACACCTTACATTAGTTGGTTGCATATTATGTTGGTGATGATGCCACTGTTATATGTGATTGTCTATATATTATGGCATTGTGGCAATTATAGTTTATGTTGAGTATTGCATTGTGTTGATTTTAATTTACACTTGTTTATTATTGAGCGTATATGTTATGGCATTGTGGCAATTTTGAAGTAACAAACACAGTTGTGTTTGTTTGTCAAATATTTTATGGATGTTTGACACATGGACGTTAATCTCATGCTTCATTTTATTGATGCGGATCACGACCTCTTTATTTAAGAGAAAGTTTTATACTCTAATGTCACAACATTTAAAAGTTCGGTAAATTCAATCAATGTGTAACATAATATTTTCGGCTATAGAATTGAAACAGTTGGTAAATTTTTTTAAACAAACTGATCAGATTACGTATTATTACTGTTATTGTAATCTGTTTATGTATAGTTAACCTAATGTTGTTAAAATCTTTTTTCGATGTAATGCAATTTCAATGAAAATACTTATATTAATAATTGCTTGCATTCAGAACACAATACAAATAACAGTAATTAAAAGATACAAAGGTTGTAAAAACGGTAATTCATTTAATGACCCTCTTCAAGTCTACGCCTCATAATTTCTCTCCTTCTTTGCTCCGTATACTGCAGTTGTTCTGCAGACATGTGTGACGTATCCATGAACATTATTGCATCTTCATCTCTTTGCCGGTTTCCAGCAATAAGTTGATCCATTCTTGATAACTGTTCTTAGTGTTGCATTGCTCGAGTGTCCATTGCCCGGTTAAATCTATCTTCAGATTCAAGCATGAGTTTTTTAATTTCCTCTTGATCCGCTGTAGCAGTCTGCTTCTTTTGGGCCACTTTTGCTCCCTGTGGCCTAACAAAATGATCTTCGGTTGGGGATGGGCCTTCTTCTGATCCTAAACCGTAGCTTCCTTGGGATTCCCTAGGACTAGAGCTTTTCCAACTCTAGATGTTTTACCCCGACCACTGTTTGATTGAACTTGTTGAACGGTTTTCTGAAGCGATGATTTCCATTTAACGTGGTCGACCAACATGTCATAAACATGCATGAACTGATAAAAATGTGGTGCTTGTTTACTATCAGGTTTATAGATTTGTTTGAACAACTTGTTTGCGGCCATTCTCTGTTAAAAAAATAACTAGTACACTTAGAGAACTATGATAAAAAATAAAACAATGAAATTATATTAAAGCTTACTAAATGCGTTTCATTCCCAAATCCACTAGGATTCGTTTGCTTTAGCTTGAACATTTGAGAATCGAACGTTTGCGTTTGACGATTTATTTTTCCATAATGACCTTTGATTGAAGATAGCGTTCTTTTCCGATCGATGTTCTTCCGATTGTAGCAATTAGTAATTTTGCCCCAAAAAGACTCACCACTTTGATCGGTCCCTCGAATAGGATCGACTGAGAGTGCACAGTAAATGTAGCAAAGATCGTAGTCTTCCGCAGCGCTCCAACTTTCATTAGTTACTTCTCCCCCAATCGGAATCGTAACATCTTGTAAGTCATATTCGTTAAAACTGGACCTTGCAGCATCGACGTCGAAGTCGGAGTACATTTTCAGTGCAGATTAGTTAGTAAAAAATTGTAATGGAGGAAGGAAATTGGTTGGGAATGGAAGAAGAGGGGAGAGTTATATTTGAAGGGGAAAAAATGGCCATTGGCAGATGACCGTTGGGCTGAGTGGACGCCTGTTTAACAGGGCCTGGATGCAACAGACGCTCTGTTGCCAGGCACCTGTTGAACAGGCACCTGAAAATGAGGCGCCTGTTCAACAGGTGCCTGGACACCAGGCGCCTCACCCAATACCAAATTCTCGAGCCGAAGCCCCACCTTTTTGCACTGTCGGAGATTCTCGCGCTCTGTTGGGGTTATTTCTGGGTGCGGATTCGAGAATGTTGGATCTGTTGGAGTTGCTCTAAATTTCATAGAATAACAAAATTTTCCAACCGTCTCCTCATTGAAAACCTTAATCCAAATTAGATATCAGATAAAATCATTCTATCTTACATTTCGATCATCGACTATAAACTGGTACCGCCTTCATCCTAAAAATCAGCTATCCATCGTCACTTTGGAACCAGATCAAAAGCATAAAGGTCGTCGAACAGAAATTCTGAAGAAATACTATTGATGTGTGGTAATTTATTTCTTTCAACCTTCTTTTACTAATATTTATTTGCAATTTTACTGTGGTTCACTATTTTTTAGCTTTATCTGTATTTATACCATATTCAATCATAACTGATTGTTGGATAGGGTTTTGGCATCATCTGTATAGCTGCAGTAGTTTTGGCGAGACGTTCAAATCTGCCATAGTCGGGATATTAGTTATGGTCTAGAAAGTTTCAACACTTATTTCACAGAAATTGGTTCTTGATTAGTTCAAGGTACGATTTTCAATTATCTTTCCTGAATTTATATTTTCTGAAATTGACCTACGTAGGACCACTAAGTATAAAGTTAGGATGGTCAATCAATGGTAATCCATATCATGTTACTCGATTTAGTTAGCATCTTGATGAATATCATAAGCTACAAACATTGTCTTTATAATAATTGCAAAATAGTTATAAGTAATTCCAATTATATAAACCTACAAAATTAAGATCCTTTAGTTTGTGCAGGAATGTTTACCAATATAACACTTCTGCAAATTCGTTGGATTCGTCAAACTGGTTAACTAACTACAATTGTTAACCGCTACCTTGGTACTATTAAAATGATGTAAAATTGAAGTCCTATTCATTATTTTCCTTTTCTTTTCTTTTTTACTTTGATGCGAACAAAATTCATCAAAAGGGGCCATGATGGCTGTCAAATTTTCTTTTAAAAAGTCTTCTTCTACTAACTGTATTTTGGATACTAAAACCCAGACCGATCCCATCCGGCGTCGGAAAAGAAAGCAGAAAATAGGATTCTACTGACGCAACATCTAGAACTGGACTAGCCACGTCGTGTTGAATCAAGGCAGGCACCACAGCAGCATGGGAACAAGTAACCAGCTCATTTGAGGAAGCTAGACGACTCTAGACAAGGCAGCGTAAAAGAAAAGTGGATATGCGGGATATGTAAAAGCCTTAGATTGAATCCTTTATCATAAGTCTCTATACATATGTCTTATATAACAAGCTAGTCTGATGGTATTGCGTTAATCTTCCACAACAGGTATGTGAGTATATTACTATATAGAGAAAGGATCTAAGACGAGGACGAGAGCATTATTAGTTGACATGGTCGAAGCAACGGCCTCAATATCCCTCTCTACTCTTTCCTCCCAAAAGAAGGGTTTGGATTGGTCCTACTTTTCGACCTCTTGCAGCGTCTACCTATCCTACAGTGTGTGGCTACGCACCTCTATCCCTCTTCTCGTTGGTCACCTCTCGAATTAATATACTGGTGCTTACTACCATTGGTCACTCAACCTTTCTGCAGACTCAATCTATTTGGATCTGTTGGTAATGGCACGGGCAGTAGCTACTTTGTTTCCATTCTGGATACGTGTGGCCGGGTAAATAAATGAGAATGACTAATCGGTAGCTTGCTTTTATGTTAAAAGGTGTTAAATCAATCAGTGCTGGAGCTGCTATAATTGCTTGAGCAGGAGCGGCTGTCGGTATTGGGAACGTGTTCAATTCTTTGATTCATTCCATGACCAGAAATCCCTCATTGGCAAAACACTCATTTGGTTATGCCATTTTGACCTTTGCTCTAACCGAAGCTAGTACATTGTTTGCCCTAATGATGGTCTTTTTGATCTCATGTGGTTTCAGATATTTATCATGCTACTCGATTTAGTTAATATTTTACTGAATATCATAAGTTGCGAATATTGTGTTTATACGAGTTTACATGTATTTTGAGATGGGTACGTATTTTGTGTTGTCCCACCCGTTGGTCAAGGCTGGATTATCAACAAACTAGCTGGAAAGTGATGGATATCAGGATTGGAAATCAATTGGAAACAAGGTTGTGGTCGATGTTGTCAAAATTTGGCCGAGCTCGAATCAAGGCCGGATCGATCTGGAATGATAATCAAGGCAAGAAGATGCTACGTTTCAAATTTCAATTCAATCAGAGTTCGTATGATCGAGATATGATCGATACAAATAGAGGAAGACGCGTCGTTCGTATCCATCATGGAAAGTCTGATTTCGAATCGATCAAGTTCGAATCGATCCATGGTCGCGCTGTTCGAATCCATCGAGTTCGACTCGATCAAAATGACTTCGCTTCGTATCCATCATGTTCGCTCCCGTGTAGTCTTATTCGTATCCATCGAGCGTCGACAGTTCGTATCGATCCATAGCAAACCACTAATTCGTATCGATCGATTTACAGATAATCGATGGATACGAACACCACGATCGATCGATACGAACGATATTCCTTGAAGCGACCGATGTGAATAATGTCGTGGTGATCGATGCGAAGGAGGCGAAACATGATCATTGTGAACTATCGATGCGAATAAGACGAAATGGTCAATACGAATTGGACTCCGATGTTGGATGCGAATAAGACTCTGCCAAATCAGCGCAAGAAGTGGATCGACCCAGGATATTCACGCCACGTCACCTTGCGCTCACGTGCTTGGGATCGAGTCGAGGAGAACAATACAAACGTATCGAGTCGAACGAAGCAGCCAATCGAAAATCCTAATTCGTATCGATCATATCTCCTAATCCACAAGTCCAAATGCTATGAAATTTTCACAGGAGCTTACGTACAAGCTAAAGAATGTTCACACCGAGTTTCGACTCGATTGGACAAAATTTTGATCGATGCGAATTACATTCGTATCGATCACGGATCAAGTCGAAACTTCACGGGATCGATCGCGTAGGCCCACTCACGTGCCAGAAGAGTTCTCACGAAGTTTGGGCCAGATATTTGGATGGAGCGTCTATAAATAGCACCCCAGAGCCTACAGAAAAAAGACTTTTGATCCAGCAACGTCCAGACTCTGTCAAAATCAAGATTGAACTCAACTTTACTGTTTGTACTCGAAAATTACTGATGTAACCCACTGCAATCAGCGAAGAACATCAATAAAAGGTTAACTTTTGGAGTGGACGTAGGCCGGAGATAGCCGAACCACTATAAATTTCGTGTTTCTGTTCGTTATTTTCCAATTGTTATTCTCTATTTTGCCTGGATCTGGGATTTGTGTTGGAGTATTGTTGATTTGTATTCATATATTGGTGCTTTCACGACATCCGGGGTTTGTGACCAATTTTGGCGCAAATACTTTGGTGATTTCACTAAGAACGACTAGCACCTGCTATACTAGATTGGGAGTTCAGATTTGAAAGCTTGAAGAATTCAGATTTGAAAGACAATGACGCGACAAACAAGTAGAAGACAGAGAGGAGAAAGGAGCCAGCAAGAGGGAAGCCAAGAGGCATCTTTTGGAGATTGTGTAGGTCAAGCTTCGATCTACATCACCAGGGATGAGATGGAGGCTATGGCGGATTTAATTCATGAAAGATTGTTGAAGAGTCAACAAGAAATGATGCAAAACTTCTTCAATCAGATGAGAACAGTCGGAACACAGAACTTTGGATTGACTATGGTGGTTGCAAATGCAGGACAAGGAGTTAGAGTTGCAGAAACCACTGGAGGTCAGATCCAAGACCAGAATGCATAGCCTGAAGGTAATCAACCAGGACCATGGGGGGCAGACCTTCGGAATTTGACATTGGAAGACCCACAGATGGAGCTCAACAGGCTAGAGCCAACGCTAACGCTAATTAGCCACATGAAGAATATTACCCAGAATACCCTTCAAGACCCGGGGGACAGGATAGAGGCGTGCTAAGGAGACAACCCCTGGATGGAGATGAAAGAATGGCTGGATTAGTGCGACGGATAATGAAGGGAGGATTGTCAAGCGGAGGCTTAGAGGAAGTAAGTCGGAGTCCGTTCACTCCGAATATCAGAAATGCAAGAAATCCTTCAAAATTCAAGCTACCCATGCTGGAGCCTTATGATGGAAAGTCGGACCCGACCATGCATATTACCAGATATATCAGACATATGTAGGTGCTGGGAGCATCCGAGGAAGTGATGGCTCGATGCTTCCCTTTATTCTTATCTGATTTGGCTGCGCTTTGGTTTAGACAACTAGAGAACGGATCTATCAGAACGTGGGGTGAGCTAGTGGAGTGCTTCATGAGATAGTTTAGGGTCCACGTGATGCGACCCAAGAGTGTGATGACCTTAGCTTCGATAAAGCAAAGGGCCGGAGAGTCCATAAGAGATTTTTTACTACGATTCAACGCGACGGTGGCTTCAGTGGATCGCCCGGATCCATCGATGATTTTGATGGCGGCGGTAGCCGGAGTTGCTGAAGGCACAGAGTTTAAGGATTCTTTGGCAAGGGATCCACCACAAGATCTTGGAGAATTCTATCATGAGGCTGAGAGATTCATTCGGCTAGAAGACTCACGCGCCGAGAGACGAGAAACAAACACTGTGCAAGGCGAAGGAACATCCAAAGAACAGTCCGAAGCGGACAAAGGAAAGCGAAAGTAGGACGACAGATATGATGGTCCTGATAAACAGAAGAAATTTCGAGAACCCAGATTCAGACAATACACAGACTTGACGGCCAGCCTGGAACGAATCTACACAGAGACTCGGGGGCAGCTCCCTTACCGAAAACCACCCAGAAGAGATCCCACGGAACGGGAACGTAGAAGTGGAAAGTACTGCCTATTCCATGAGCTGGAAGGGCATGCTACTGATGAGTGCCGCCATTTGAAGGATGAGGTGGAAGAGCATATCAGAAGTGGTAGATTGCCACAATACACCAGAGATCGGACATCGGCCGTAGGACCTGAGCAACTGCTGCCTCCACCTAACAGAACTAATCCTGGATCGGGATCAAGACTCGTCATCAATTGATCATGATGGCAAGGGCCAAGTTCAGGATTTGAACTTTGGTTGATTAGATTCCTTAGATTTGATTTCAAAATAAAACGGCTATTCCACTTACACATGTACGGGAACCGGAGAGATCCCCAGGCATGCTCTGAGATGGTAATAGACCGCCCTGCCCGGAGAGGCAATGCCTAGTTTTTCCTGTTGTTTGAGATTGAACATCCGGAACTTGAATTTAATAAATGAACTTGAATTTCTCGAAATAAACCTTTGACTGGAGAGTTAAAGGATGAATATTGAAAACCAGCTTGAAAATGATCACTTTATGACTCTACCCAAAGAGGCGGGGTCCGGAGTGCAGGAAGTGAGTTGCTTCGCCGGAGAGCGACATGATCGACTCACTTAACGTCGTTCCCCATTCACCGGAGAGTGATTGGATCGGGGTTCGATAAGAGCCCGGAGTGGCTGTTATCGGCCTAGGACTTAGGCCAAGACATCGCTTGATGTTTAGAGACACTGAACCAGAGTGCAAGGGGTGTTGCCGCTTCGTCGGAGAGCGACATGATCGACTCACTCGACGTTGTTTCCCCTTCACCGGAGAGAGACAGTATGGGATTTAGCAGGAGCCCGGAGAGGCTATGATCGGTCCAGAAAGACCAAGACATCGCTATATGCCCTCACTGGGGCCAGAGTGCAAGGGATAGAAAGCAACGCCGGAGCGCAACAGGATCTTTCTATTCGATCGCTAGGTTTGGAATGAACTTAGCAAGGGTCCGGAGTGACCATCGATACTCCGGAGGGGCTGTAGACTTTGATTACTGACTTCCGCAAATGGAAATGGATACTGATTCGGCTTCGATCAGCCATAAACTTGATTGGCAATACTATAGCTATGAATAAAACATGAACTCACAGCATTCGATTTGAAGCTATTCAAAACACACTTTTTACCAAAAGGCATGTTTTGGGGGGCAAAATGTTGTCCCACCCGTTGGTCAAGGCTGGATTATCAACAAACTAGCTGGAAAGTAATGGATATCAGGATTGGAAATCGATTGGAAACAAAGTTGTGGTCGATGTCGTCAAAATTTGGTCGAGCTCGAATCAAGACGGGATCGATCTGGAATGATAATCAAGGCTAAAAGAGGCTACGTTTCAAATTTCAATTCCATCAGAGTTCGTATAATCGAGATATGATCGATACAAATGGAGGAAGACGCGTTGTTCGTATCCATCAGGGAAAGTCTGATTTCGAATCGATCAAGTTCGAATCGATCCATGTTCGCGCTGTTCGAATCCATCGAGTTCGACTTGATCAAAATGACTTCGCTTCGTATCCATCATGTTCGTATTGCTCCCGTGTAGTCTTATTCGTATCCATCGAGCGTCGACAGTTCGTATCGATCCATAGCAAACCACTAATTTGTATCGATTGATTTACAGATAATCGATGGATACGAACACCACGATCGATCGATACGGACGATATTCCTTGAAGCGACCGATGCGAATAACGCCGTGGCGATCGATGCGAAGGAGGCGAAACATGATCGTTGTGAACTATCGATGCCAACAAGACGAAATGGTCAATACGAATTGGACTCCGATGTTGGATGCGAATAAGACTCTGCCAACTCAGTGCAAAAAGTGGATCGACCCAGGATATTCGCGCCACGTCACCTTGCGCTCACGTGCTTGGGATCGAGTCGAGGAGAACGATACGAACGTATCCAGTCAAACGAAGCAGCCAACCGAAGCAGCCAACCGAAAATCCCAATTCGTATCGATCATATCTCCTAATCCACAAGTCCAAATGCTATGAAATTTTCACAGGAGCTTACGTACAAGCTAAAGAATGTTCACACCGAGTTTCGACTCGATTGGACAAAATTTTGATCGATGCGAATTACACTCGTATCGATCACGGATCGAGTCGAAACTTCATGGGATAGATCGCGTAGGCCCACTCACGTGCCAGAAGAGTTCTCTCGAAGTTTGGGCCAGATATTTGGATGGAGCGTCTATAAATAGCACCCCAGAGCCTATAGAAAAAGGACTTTTGATCCAGCAACGTCCAGATTCTGTCAAAATCAAGATTGAACTCAACTTTACTGTTTGTACTAGAAAATTACTGCTGTAACCCGCTACAATCAGCGAAGAACATCAATAAAAGGTTAACTATTGGAGTGGACGTAGGCCGGAGATAGCCGAACCACTATAAATTTCGTGTTTCTGTTCGTTATTTTCCAATTGTTGTTCTCTATTTTGCCTGGATCTGGGATTTGTGTTGGAGTATTGTTGATTTGTATTCATATATTGGTGCTTTCACGACATCCGGGGTTTGTGACCAATTTTGGCGCAAACATTTTGCTATATGTAAAATACTATCAATTAGTTTGACTGCAATAACTTATATGAATTTACATGTATTCCTCTTGCTACATTGCCGAAGAACTGCCAAACATATCTGCCCCTGTCATCGGTATTGGCTGTCAAGTTTGCTTTCTAAAAGTCTTCTTCTACTGACTGTATTTTGGATATTATTGATTTGGTTTTATATATTTATCATGCTACTCGATTTAATTAAAATCTTGTTGAATATCATAAGTTGCGAACATTGTGTTTATATGAATTTACATGTGTTTTGAGATGCATATGTATTTTGCTATAGGAAAAATATTACTAATTAGTTTGACTATAATATCGAAGAACTACTAAACATATCTGCCTCTGTCATCGGTATTGGCCGCCAAATTTTCTTTTTAAAAGTACCCTTCTACTGACTATATTTTTGATATTATTGATTTGGTTTCAGATATTTATCATGCTACTCGATTTAGTTAATATCTTGCTGAATATCGTAAGTTGCGAACATTGTGTTTATATGAATTTACATGTATTTTGAGATGCATACGTATTTTGCTATATGAAAATACTATCAATTTGTTTAACAGCAATAACTTAAATGATTTTGCATGTATTCCTCTTGCAAGAAAAGAGTCACGCGTTCCTGTTTTTGATGTTATTATGCAAAAAGTACCTGCAGAAATGAATTTGTAAATTTGGTCCCTATTTTTCAAAAATAAAAAAACGCAAAGCGTCTTGCATTTTTCTAACAGAAAATGCAAGATAACTAGCACTTTTCTAATTTTGAAATATTTTTCGAAATTTTCTAAAATTTTGAAAAGCGCAAGTTAACTTGCACTTACTATCAGGAAAATGCAAGCTAGTTTGCGCTTTCTAATTTTGAAATTTTTGAAAAGCGTAAATTAACTTGCGCTTTCTAATTTTGAAATTATTTTGAAAAATTTAAAAATTTTACAATTTTTGAAAAGCGCAAGGTAACTTGCGCTTTCTATCAGGAAAACGCAAGCTGGTTTGCGCTTTTTGATTTTGAAAATTTTGAAATTTTAAAAAGCGCAAGCTAATTTGCATTTTTGATTAGAAAAAACAGGGACTAAATTTACATACTTATTTCTACAGGGACTTTTCTTGTAACACCATCAGAAATAGGGACCTTTCGTGCAAAGCCCCTTCCTCTTGCTACATTGTCGAAGAACTGCCAAAAACATACCTACCACTGTTATTGGTATTGGCTGTCAAATTTACATTTAAAAAATCTTCTTCTACTGACCGTATTTTGGATATTATTGGTTTAGATTCAGATATTAACTTCTCAAAACTATTTTATTATCATAATATATGTTTATTTTTCACATTTTTGTAACCAACAAGATTGAAAAAAATTATTTTAAACCAATTTTTTTTATATATATTTCTGAATTGTCAATCGTAAGTGTATATGATAATTATTCGATATCCGTCTATATTCATGGATGTGGAATCCAATATCCGAAAATGCATGGTTTCAAACATGGATGCAAATATGACACTATCCACATTCGAAAATATCCGTTAACATTGGTAATCTCTACTATTAATAATGAGAATTCTATGAATATGATTCAACCGTGTCTTTTTGAAATTCCTAAAATACCCTTTACATCTTCATAGCAGCTAAAATAATTTGTCTCTCAATTTGCATGTCATCTATTCATGGGCCGTATTATTAAACTTCACGACATCATTTCAACTCAATTAGATGTTATTGGAACAACTTCTTTTTTCATCCCTTAGCTTATATACAACAACAATTAATGACGTGAGACAAATTAAAAAACTCAAAATGGGTTAATATGATTGCAACATGAATTCAATAGAAAGGTTAAATTCTATGTAAATACTAAAAAACCACTATTTACGTTGCCAATTGGTTTTGTACCACATGGTTTAATTGCTAACATGGTGAATGAGTCAGCATCAGAAGGCAGAGAGTTTTTAAATGATACATACCCGCTAGGTATGGTTCAAAAAGATAATGCATAAATATAGATGTTTTGAGTGCAACGTTAGGGCAGTGAAACGAAGAATGCTTTGTATCACAGTATTCACAAACGTCTTATTTACACTAATACATGATTCTGCAAACCCATCAACAAAAAGATATACTGCTATTTTCGCACTCGTAGAAATGTGAATAAATTAATTCTTTAAATAAAATAATCAAAATAAAATTGCAATCAATAGTAGATAAATTGGTGAATTGTCACATAACAACATTTTTGCCTTCTAATTTCATCTCTGCGTGACAACACTTTATTTGATCATGTAGCTAATACAAAATTGCTGCTCTGTAACCTCATTCTTTAGCATAACATCACATGTCATTACAGTAAACAATATCAGCATAGTGACGAAAAAGATGAGGGATACATGCTCCAGAGAAATAATATTGTGAGTTCATTGTTTTATTTCTGCTTGAAGCATATAATCCACTGAAAAATAGACAGACAACAGGCTTCGAACAAGGATAACACCCTTTACCTGCATGTAATAATCGATCAATTATCAGAGGATTTTCCAGCAGGTTAAAAAAGAAATGTGAAAATCAAACAATAAGGCCTTGTTCGTTTTCATTTTTAGTTTTTGGTTTTTAGTTTTTAAAGTCCATTTTCAGTTTTTCATTTTGAGCGTTTTAATATTTTGAAAAATGTATTTGGTTCTACAGTTTTGAAAAATAGTTTTTAAATTAAAAATCAAAAATGCTATTCCAAAACAAAATGCCAATTTCAAATTTGATTAGAATTTGACCATTAAATATAGAAGCGAAAGTAGATAATGAATGAGGCTAACAAAAAAATTATGAAATGGAAAATTATAAATTGACACGGATAACAAAATAATAATGACTACTAGTATGTGAACCATATCAAACTGAGACTAACTCATGTCATGCTACAAATTAATCATATCTCAACAAATAATGAACTGAGTTATGTTAACACTGTGTGCTGCAACTAGGGTTATAAGGGTATTTACGTCCTTTTATATTACAACTGTCACATGCCGTATTTGTATAAAAGGCAGTGTATTCATGTACAATGATTATCATCAATAATAACTCAGTACTCATATTTTTACATTTCTTTCTAATACATAATCAAGATTTCTGACTTCTTAACCAAAATCATTACAAAATTGATAAGATATATCAATTGTATCACTACAAAAGGAGGGGAAAAAGTTTTGATGTATCTTATAGGCAAGTAGTCTTTGCTTTGTTCAAGTGGCTCTTCTTCCTCATGCTAGGCCTTCTCTTTTCTGATAAATAGAAATATACAAGTATATCAATATATACCTTAGGAAGTGATAAACATGCGAACATGATAAAGTTGTCAATATTAACCCACAAGTTAATGATAAATTATACAACCATTGCACAAATCTAATCAAATATCATTATTGGAATCAAGAATTATCTAAGCGTACATAGAAGCAAGTAAGAGAAACTTAACCAATTAAGAAAGAGTAAGTGGTTGTGCAGCCTCATTCACTCATAACCTGCATTGTTAAAATTATTATCATTAGCAAAGCAAGTTCCTATATCATTATTTCATTAACTGAGTTGGGAAGTTTTCTTCATTAACTGTTCCTTCATCACCTTCATAAATCATTAAAACTACTTATTAATTATTGTAGTTGCAGTTTTATAGGATTAATATTTTAACTGAAACTGTTTATCTTATTGAAAATGAACCTATTCATTTTAACCCATTTACGCATGGTGATTTGTTGTGTTCTTACCTTTGTGGTTGTAGGTGGATGAGGAGAACGTAGTGTTAGGTCTGTCTTCAGCCCATCATAAGTGTTAAAACATGTTATCTTCAGCCCATCATAAGTGTTAAAACATGTTAAAATATGGTAAATTTAGATTGAATGCATACACTTATATATTTTTTCCTTGAGTTAAAACATGTTATCTTCAGCCCATCATAAGTGTTGACATCTTCACCATCAAAAAGCAGCCAATATCCTTGATTCCAAACTTTTTACTGGTGATAATAGATTTCTAAGTACGAGCAATATCAGATTTGGAAGAAGATGATATTCACTTGTCCAAGTGTTACATATCATATAAACATAAATAACTACTGCTTAGATATAGTTTCTGGCCCAAAATCATATCTTAACAACTTGTTCAACGTGTACAGCTACACTCACTTTAACCCATTAATTAGTGAGAAAGTTCATGCATGCAAATACAGCTATGTAGGAACACATGGACGTTAGCTTTTTTACCAATAACCACTGCACACTTTTTCTACATTGATGATGGCTAATCAAGTATTAAAATGAAAATAATTTGTGGACCTATATATTTTACACAATTCAAATGACAATGTAGTTTATAACATTTCAGGTCATATTTTCACTTAATATTTAAACAAATATTTTGATTATCACTTTTGATAATATCATATACATGTTAATTTGAGATAAATTCATGCACTACCAACCGGACTAGAGTGACAGGTTATCCATGGTTGGATCCAGATCTACATATACAATGAAGCAAGGCTTAAATGCGTAAATCTGTGTACTAAAGTTGCATTAAAAATAAATTTTAATGGCATTATGTATCTCTACTTAAGCATAAACTTCCTTAAAAGAAAAAAGTTTAATGGCATTACATATATCTACTTATGCATAAACTCCATGTATTTAGGAATCTTCTCAAAACTCACAATAGTTCATATGACTTGGTTAATTTTACCTTTTTTTTTACTTGCAACTCTTAAGTAAATGTAACTATCAAACCAAAATTTGTGCTACTGTATATTTAACGAGGCAAGAAATCTCTTGAAATTAACTAATAGTGATATAACAACTCAAAGCAGCAGTTAACTAGCAAATAAATAGTTCAATTGCGGACTTTAACCATAATAAGTTGCCGGTTTCTTAATATTTTAGCGCTCCCACTATTTCGGTTACATCAAGATTGAAAAATCCATCGTCTAAATGATTCCAAGATTACAAACTCATTCAATTATAACATCCCTAGCATACAGAAATCAACAGCTAAATAAGAAAAAAAGTTTTAAATCGATTTGAACAAAATACCTTTTCCAAGTCACAATCCTTTGACTTGGTTTCTTCTGACGTCATGATAAATCAAATTCTTAATTACAAGCAAAACCCTAATTAACAAAGGAGCCAGGACCAAGATGGAAGCAAGCAAAGTGAAAGCAAGTCCGAAGTAAGCGAGACTTAGACGGTTGTACAAATGGAGAATAATAAAGCCTAATTAGCGTTTAACCCAATTAAAATCAATATGCGATTACAAGCAAAACCCTAATTAACAAAAATAAATCAAACGAATCATGAAAGCATTCGCGTTTAACTTATTAGTTTGAAGAACAAGATACCAAGAAAGAAAACTGGAATTACCTAATTTTTGATGATTTCGTGATAAAATTTGATGAAGATGACAAATTCGCTCACACGGTTATTTTTAGATAGCGCGGCCGGAGAAAAGAACAGGGTTTCTCCGTGCGTTTGTTTTATGTTTGGGTTTTCAATTTTCTGCGTTTTGATTTTGGGCCGAAAACGAGAAAACAAAAAAAACAGTTTTTAATTTTATAGGTTAAGCCCATTTTGAAAAATGCTTATTTTCAAAAATGAAATTTACAAAATGATAAAGCAAACAAGTTTTCATCATTTTTCAAAATTGAAAACTAAAAATTATCTGAAAATGAGTTACCAAACAGACCCTAATATTTGCAAAATTTCATTTGAGCATGAAAGTAGAATAGCTTGTGGACAAAATCTCCATGACTAACAAGATGCTTTGATTTAGGAACCAAAGGTAAAAAAAACATATGATCTAGATACAGGAAGGAGAGCATCAACTCTAACATTTCAAAGAAAATTCATATGTGGGGACGGTGCTTCTGCAGTTTCAATATTTCAAACATGGCTTAAAATTTTTGCAGCACTTAAAGCATAATACTTCTCATGATTACACAACCTACACTGCTTAAAACTAGGTTTGCTTTTGTTGTAAATTATACTTTTAGAGTCGACAACTACTACAGCGGTAGATATGAGATCTATAGTGCCCATATTTGATGTTTTGGCCCTAGCTCTTGAGCGCACACCAAAATAATAATCTCTACTATTTCTATCTCTATCTCTATCTCTATTATTAATAAAGAGAATTCGACTAACGTGATTTACGTGGTGTCTTTTTGAAATTTTAAAATTGCCCCCAATCGTTAATGGAATCTCACCACCCTTTCCGTCTACTCACAAACGGAATTTTACTATCAATTTATCATCGATTTTACCAACAAAACAAGTTGAAATGTGTTGTGATTACAAAAACATTTGCACTTAAAACACACATCCATTCAAGTTAACCATCTTTGGATATTAGCTGCACGTACGTGCGGTTGTATACTTGTTTTTTTGAATAATAATTGTTTTATCATTTTATGTGTGTGAATTTGATTCCTTAATGTTTCATAATACTCATATTTTATCCAGTTTTATAATTTACTAGTGCTTTAAAGTTTCTAATTGCCAAAAAATATTGAGCTATCATTTTTTAGATAGCATTGTTAATTTATAAACTATCTAAGAACTTGAAATTTGTTATGTTAAATAAAAGCATATTTAATGGATCAAAGTTAAAGAACCATATTGAATGGATCTTAATTTAATTTAAACAGGAAATTTTCCTCAAGGACAATTTTTAGGGCTTTTTTTGGATATAGGACAGCCCACTAATAATTTTCTCAAAAGGACAAATTATCGTATTTCCTTCCAGCCCACTTTCGCGCGCTTCTTCTTCTTCTTCCTTTCGATCAAATTTTTTCAGTCGCGATCAAATCTCTTTCTCCCAATTATAATATCGATCAACTTCGTTTGTTTAATTCAAATTCGTCCTTCTGAAAATAAAATCGATCACCTTCGTTCGTTTATTTCAATTCCGTCCTTCTGAAAATAATATCGATCAACTTCGTTCGTTTTTTTCAATTCCGTCCTTCTGAAAATTGTACTTCATCGATCATTTTTTTTCTTACGTGCGTTTGTTGATCTCGTTCTTTTCATATTTGTACCGTGATCTCGTTATTTTTAGGTATGCTTATATTATTCTGTTTTTTGTTGTTTTTCTATTCGATTTAAAAAAGTTTGTCTGTGCTTTCTATTTGTTTTCATTTTTTTGAATGATATGCAGTGTTGTTCTTCTCATTGTTTGTTCGTTCGTCGATGGAAAATTGTGGAAGTAGCAGCAGGTTTTTTATTATTATACTCGTTTCTTTATGCAGTGTTGTATTCTAGTTAGCTTTTCATTTAATTTATCTTGCATTTTCTTGCATTAATGTTGGGATGATTGGAAAAGTATCGTTGCTTGTGTTGTATATAAAGTTGTGATATAGTGGAAAACTATTGTACTTTAGGTTCAGTTTCTGGGTATCATTTTTATTCTTTCTTAGTATCATTTTTTTATCAGTAACTAGGTATCAGTTGTGTATACTGTAGGTATCAATTTTTGTGAAATTGAATGATTAATGTTCTAAATTGAATGTATTTTTACTAACGTTTATTTTTTATTTTTTTTTGATAGTGGGGATAACAGTCTTCTTTGTCTGTTTGTGTTGAATAATAACACTTTTAGCACTCGATTGTCTATTGATTGCTCTTTGTATGATTTGAAGAATGAGATATGTCGATGTTGGTCTCAATTAACTCCTCTTTCTATTCAGATTTCTTATGTACTTGAGGACAAAGTTATTATGGTTGACACTGATTCTGATATTCAGAGTATAATTTGTTTTCAGTTATACAAGAAAAGTTCTTTCTTTGGTTTTACTGTTAAGGTTAAGGGTTCTGAATTGGAATATGTTGATGGTGCTTCTATTTCAAGTTCATCCGTTGTTCGTGCTTCTTCATCTTCTACTGTATCTGTCTGTTCAAATGTTGTTGTTAATGGTAAAAGTTATTTAAAAGATATGTTGAGGAGAGGGTCGACATTAAGCATTTCCAATTTTGTTGGTTTTTGTTTTGGAGGAGCTGAACAATTTAGAGAGTTTTTGATGGCATATCAAATTCAAAAGGGGTATGAATTAGTATTTTTAAAGAATTGTGCAACAAGAGTTACTGTGATTTGCTCATCATATAAGGATGGTTGTCTTTTCAAAGTCCATGGTTCCTGTGATTCTGGAGAGTTGAAAAGGTTCTTTATGAGAAATTTGGTTTCTGATCATTCTTGTGGGGCTGGTCTTAGACATGTGAATAATCCACATATATCTAGTTCGTTTGTTAAATCGATGATTATTGATGAGATCTGCGATTGTCCAAGTAAAAAGCCTAAGGATATTATAGTTGATTTTAAAAGAGAATACAATTTTCAGTTGTCTTATGGTTATGCTTATCATGAAAAACAACTTGCATTGATGGAGTTGCACAGTAATGATGCTTTGTCTTATAACGATTTGAGTTGGTATTTGGAAGCAGTGAAAAAATCTAATCCAGATAGTTATGTTGCTATGGATGTTGATCCTTGTAGTAATGAATTTGAAAGGGTGGTTATTGCTTTTGGCGCTTGTTTACTTGGTTTCAAGTCTTGTCGTCCTATGATATTCTTAGATGCTACTCACTTGAAGGGACGTCCTGGTGTGTTGATGGGTGCTACTGCAAAAAATGGTGATCAAGGTATGTCTTTGTTTTCAGATTTGAGTTATTTGTATTGAGATCATAATACTTGGCATAATCATTAATATACATTTTTTATCATAATTTGTATTCTGTTGGTATCAGTTTTAAGAAATGTAGTTTATAAGTAGCAAGTTTCTAGTATCAGAATTTTCATTGTATTGAATTGTAAGTTTGTATTTGGTATAATAATTTCATATTGCTAAACAAGAGATTAGTATCAGTTTTTGTATAATCTTAGTATCAGTTTCAAGTATGTTCATATATGGTATCATTTATAGTTATGTAGTATTGAAATTTCCTTTGTATCATAATATATGTCAATTTTTGTTTCTTTGTTGTTTTAGAATGAAGATTACTGTGCATAATGTTGTGGTTATTAATATTTTTTATAATGGTCATATCAGGTTTTAGGTATCAGTTTTGTTACTGTCAGTATCATTTTTATGAATTGTTTTATATTTATGGTCGTAATTACTTTTAGTTTTTTTTTACTAATTATTTTTGCATTTGCAGGTTTCTTCCCTTTAGCTATGAGTGTAGTTTCTGTAGAAAATGTGGATAACTGGACATGGTTTTTGAACCATTTAAAACAAATGCTTCAAGAAGAGCGTACTATAGTTTTTATGTCAGATCGCCACCAAGGTTTGCTTTCAGGTGTTCGTGATGTTTTTCCTTCAGATTATCACAGTTATTGCTATTTGCATATGGAACAAAATCTTCTTTCAGCAGTGAAAGCCAAAAATGTGAATGTGTCTATTGTTGATCTATTCAAAATGTTTTCTAGAGCTTCAAATCTATATGAATTTGAAGGAGCATATTCTAAGTTTTGTCAAATTGGTGGTGTTGCTGGTGTTAATTTTTTAAAGGATAAGCCATTTGATAAGTGGATGGATTTATTTTTTCCAGGGAAACGTTATGGCGAATATAGTTCCAATGTTGTAGAAAGTTTTAACAGTTGGATTTTAAATGAACGAACATTGCCTATTACTTTGTGTTTAGATGGTATTCGTGTTAAGATTATGGAACAAATGGCTAGAAGAAGAGAAGAATGTCGTTTGTGGAGAACAAGTCTATGTCCTTCTATGGAGTTACGCTTAGATAAGTTGATTGAAGAAGGATTTGGATGGGATGTATATAAATCTTCTGATTTTTCTTATGAAGTGAAATCTCCAAACTCTCATTGTGTTGATTTGAAGGAGCGGGTTTGAAGTTGCAACCAATGGAAAATTACGGGATTTCCTTGTGCTCATGCTATAAAGTGTATGAACAAGTCTAAGTTGTCTGTATATGATTTTGTCGAGAAGTATTTCACTGTTGATGCTTATCAATGTTCTTATGCCAATGCTATAAATCCTATTCCAAATTATGATAGGCCTATTGTTGATGGTAGCATTCAAGATGTTATCAAGCCACCAAAGGAGAAACGTGTTCTTGGTAGACCATCAATCAAGCGCAAAGGAGGATTTTCATATTTTCAGAACAAGCAAAATAGATGTGGAGAGTGCAAGCAGTTTGGTCATAATAAACGGAATTGTCAAGCTTCAAAGAGGATTTGATTTTACATTTTGAATTTGTTTAGATTAATAAGTGGTTGTGTGACTTGTTTTGATTGTTTACTGTAATTGAACCTTGTTATTAATTTGTGTTCAGTATAGCATATTATCAACTTGATTTTAATTTCAGCTATGTAGTATAAATGATAGTATCAGTTTTAGTATTAGTTATATGTTTTTACAGTATCAGTTTTGGTGTTTATTTATTTATTTATTTCAAACATTTGTTTTGATATTTGTTGCATACTGTTAATTTCAGTTGTTTAGTATCATGTTACGCATTCTGTTGGTATAAATTATGGTATCATTTTTTCTTTGTGTGATATCAGTTTTGTTTAATTTTGTATATTTTAGTTATTTATAATAAAGTAGATATTATAGTATATGGGATATGATAATCATTGTGTAATTGATTGAAGAAGATGATTGAATTTATATATGCTTTCTTTTGGTCGGAGATAATGTTTGTTTGATTGGATATAAGGACTTTAGTATCAGTTTTGGTTAGTTTTTAGTATCAGTTTCGTGTATTATAATACATTCTACAACAGACATTAGTACTAATTAATAATTATAATGATATCTTGTGTTAGCAAAAACTGACACTGGTGTTAATTGTTGTTTCAAAAAGTATGTTGAGTGTCATTTTGAGCAAAACTGATACTATTAGTTATTAAAACCGATACCCAGTTACTGTTTGCTATTGATATATGATATGAAATCTTATAATATTATTATACAACTGGTAGTTGAATCATAAAACTGATAATATAATGTAGGATCAATAGTTGCATGATAGAACATTCACTGTATAATCTTATTATAATATAAACTTCAGGTTAAGAAATGAAAATCAATTACAGCAAATCATTCCACCAGATCATCATTGTTTTTACAAGTAAGATCAACATTGTTTTAAGAACAGAACATCATTAGAAATATGTTCATAGTTTGTACAACAAATTGTACTAATATAAAGCATTGATTGTACCAACATTAAAACAGAAATTAAATTCTACTACATATAACAAAATATCTAAAATGTACATCAGTTCATGTGAAAATATTAGCACTTTTTGCAAGTTGTTTGATTTGTTCATTTATCTTTCTTCTTCCAAACTTGACATGAATTTGGCTAAGCTCCAGCAGTGCTCTTTGTCAGTTAATATCTGATGTGCAATTCTTGCTCTTGATTTCAGCATTTGTTCAGGGGCTATTTTGAGTGGTATTTGACTTTTGTTCATTGATATGATGAATATCACCACGTATATACCACAGTCAAGTCTGTTTAAAAGAATATTAGCAATATCAGTTTTGTCAGTTTAAGTGTCAGTAGGTATCATTTTGAACAACATAAACAACTTACGTGTCTGATCCTTGTTGTGCACATGGTATTTGATGCATTTCATTTGCCTTCACCTCCTTATCCTGTATGTTTTTCTTTTTCCAAAGTTCTTTCAGCATTTCTTCAATTTTATTTCTCTATTGAAGACAAAACAATACAAAGTTAGTTAATGTTCGATTTGTTTAATTAAATTATTTTGTTTCCTAACAAAAATATATCATACCGATATCATTGCCTGCTTTAGACTGGGGTTGTTTCTTTCATTAGAATTCCTTCTTGGACGTCTAGAATCTAGATGACTCCATTCCATTATTGGGTATGTCAAAGTTACTACTGTCCAATGGAATTCACAATGCAATGGAAAATATATAGCATCTGTGTATTCATCATCCACAATTTGTTCAAGGAAAGGCAGCACTAAAGATTTTATAATTCCATGTATATTGAAAACTATAGCTTGCTGTTAAATAAAAAAAAAAGTTAGAATTCAATATATATTTAGCATTTATCATATTATTGTATATTATAGTTTTATTTACCGTCATTATTGTTGTGAATGCATAGTTGTGCTCTTTCAGCCCACATTTAGATAAATACCAGTCAATTATCTACATTAACAACAAGAAAATGTAATTTTTTGTTACTGGTGAAGCAATATTAAATGATAATTAGTATCTTTTGTTTAAATAGTGGTAAAATATATTACAAATTACAAGAATAATTAAGCATGAAATATGATGAAACAACTTCTGGGTATCATTTTTGCACTGACTTAGTATCATTTTTGTACATGCTGTTAAATCAATTGCTACTAGAAAACAAAAGTATGAATTTATATCAACTGCCAGTAGGAATTAGTTTTGCACTATTTTGGTATTTATTTTGTCATACATGATAGTTAATACATAATTCAACTAATAGACCACCACTTTGTAATAAATAGTAATTAGGTATCATTTTTGGCTATAAATAGGTATCAGTTTTGGTACAAATAGCAGTGGACATAGCTATTACACATTATTTTTTGTAATTATTTTTATTGGTAGCGGTATTATTAAACAAAAAAAAGTGTGTACCGATCCATGTGTGGCATTTTCTTCAAGAAGTTCTTGTAGTACTTTTTTTGTTATTGTACATCCTCCTCTAATTGTGTCTTTATCTGTTCATGCTATATCTCTGTTTTAAGAAAATAAGTTACATATCAATTATACAATGTTATTTTAACCAGCAAAATTAGTATATATGTTTGTATACTTACTCTTTTGATGATGTCATAGCAAAGAAAGTTTTGATTGTATTTTGTTGTTCTATATTCAAGTATGCCAAAGTTTTGCTGCAGTGTCCTAGTCCTATATTTGAAAGTGTTGGCTCTATTACTTGAATTGGCATTGGGATTGACTCTTCTGCACTTTCTTTTTCATCATTTTCTTCCAGTTTTTCATCATTTTTATTTGTTTCAGGTTTTTGTTTTTTTGCTGTTTTTTTCCTTCTCTGACCATATTCAAAGCTGAGGCTTTCTCTTTTTTTCCTTGCTCTTTCTTTTATTCTTTTCACATAAGAAGATGGCTTATGAACTATTTGTTTCCTTTTCCGACCAGAAGGTTTTGCTGGTTTGTTTTCTTTGTCCTTTTCTGTTATTCCCTCTTGCAACTGTTGTGTGATATTGAGATTGAAAGATGGAGGTGTTAGGTCTTGTACTACATCACTGTATTGTGCAACTTTGCTCTCTTTATTGGTATATTCTTCCAATTTTTGAGCCTCTTTTATATCTTTTTTCATTGTTTTATTTTCATTTGTTTCCAACACTGTTTCATTTGTTTTGTTCAACACTGTTTCAGTTGTTTGATGAACTTGTTCTGTATTAGTGTCAGTAGTTGTGTGTAATACCCCAAAATTTTGTGAAAAATCATTTTTGTAAAATGATTTAATTTTGAAATATTTAGATTTAAATATGGTGAAATTTCTGGAATAAATAGTGTGCAAGTATATGTGTGCACGTGCACACTGAAATGGCACAAGAAAGAACTCCAGATTTCTTGGATTTAAAACAAGAATTAAAGAGCAATACAAACATGATTTTGCAACATGGTTATTTGATTTCTGAGATTTTATGGGTCATCTTAGAAAATAAGAAAAGTAAGTTTTACTTTAGATCAGTAAACAAATTTATTTAAAACCCAGAAAAGAAAATAATATATATATATATATTTGTAAACTTGTATACATATAGGTGCATATGTTTCTGAATTTAAAAGAGGAATTAAAATAAGCCTAGATAAGATATGTATACAAATATACATTTTTAAATACTGAAAAGTACATATATATATATTAGCAAGTGAAACCATAACATTAAAATGACATGAAATGTGATACAAGTCAATATGCTTGTGTAGGCAAAAATAGCAAAGGGGATTTTCAGAAATAATTAAAATAAATAGAATAGTCACACTTTTGACATGACTAAGTGAGTGGCCATTTTCTGAAAAAGTAAAAGAAAGAAAATGCAGCCTTTAAATTGGTTAATATGGCCGGGGTAATATGAATGAAAAATGCATGATGCTAAGCCAGGACAGAAATGGAATTCTGTTTCAATAAAACCCTAGAGGAGAAATGCTTATAAATAGGCAGTTTAGCCAGTAGAATTATTTTACCCCGAGCTGCATAAAAATAAGAAAAGAAGAAGAAAATATTGAAAGGAAGGAGAAAACACTCAAACAAGAATTTTCTGGATTAATAAGAAGAAACATTTAGGTGAGTAATCTCACTGAGTTCATGGCATTAAGACCTGAGTTGAGGCAGCCACTTTTTATATTGCCATTTATGTATTTCTGGTTTTGATGTATATGATTTCATCAATGCTTTTTGGATGTTTTATTTTAAATCTGATATGATTTAATATGGATGATTTTGATGATCTTTGATTGGTTGAGACATTTGTCTTTGGATGAGTATCATACTGTTTTATTTATACTCATAAATGTTAAAGTTTAGGATCTTAAAAATTATATAGAGAATACTCTCAACTGTTATAGATCTATGGCATGGAAACCTTATAAAAATGATTGGAGCTGCATTATACTTGGTATAAGTGCTGAGGCTTGAAAAGAAAAATGTTAAGGGTGCAATAGAAATTTTCTAAGTGCTGAGCCCTTAATCAAAAAAAAAACCCACAAGCTAAAATTATGATTGAACCAGATCTTGAATCTGAATCAATCATAAAGGCTTGCAGATCAGTATAACATGCCATGCCTCTTTTACAGTTGAAAATGTTCTTATATTTACTAAGATCAAGACATATTGACCCCATTTAGGAAATGACTGTCTGATTATTTCTGAGGGGAAATTATGCTAGAAGAAATTATGGATGTTTCCATGTTTGCAGTGACATGTTCACTTAGCATATTTGATGTTAGGATTTAAGACAATACACTAGTAAATAAACTAGGGAAGGGAAGGCCAAGATGACTGCTGGAATGCTTGTCATATTTGAAGTATGCAAGTTGGCACATGGTTTGTTTAAGCCCTGAGATCTTTGTGCAATGATGTGAATTAGTTCATTGCAATGTGTCCCAGTGATTCCTTAATAGCAGATGAGGCAGGGATTTAAATTGAATATTACAACCTGTAAATGAAGAAATAGGAATGTGGATATTTCTTAGGTTGAATGGTATGGAACCAAGATGATTCCAGTAAATGAAATTGATGCCAATAGATAATCATGTTTGCATGATTATGTATGCAAGTGAAGGAATGATAAGTGAATATATCATACCTGAATCAACTTAATTATACTATGTTAAAATATTTGATTGCAGAAATTTGCTTAAATAACAAGTTAGTACCCTTATATTCTCTATTGCTTAATATCATGAATGAATTGATGTTATTCATACCAGATCATAGATCTGACCCTTGTTTGCTCATGGCATCTGGGGTGTCTCATTTTAAAATGAGGCAGCCACTTATGTTCTTTCAGGTAACCCAGGCACTAAGTAAAAATGAAGTTATGGCTTTTATGGAGGAGTGAATGAACATGCTAGCTAGTCTCAATAAGAGTTTAAATTGATTATATCTGCATGTATTCAGGAAAAATATTATGTTTCTAAGACTTCCAGTCATGTAATGAATTCTATTATGGTTAGATGAACTAGTTGTATCATGTTAAATATATTGTTATGCACTAAGGTTTAAAATCTCAAAGGAAAAATCTGACTGGGAAACAATGAAATGATTTTAATTATTGATATGAATGTTTGGAAGAGAAATATGCACATGTAGTTGAGCTACTGTTTTGTATAATTTATATTATGTATTAGTTAACCTTGAGACATAACAGAGCACTGAGTTTTAGAACTAAAATCTGGATTTAGCAAGAAGTAAACTTAAAGGATTTTATTTTCTTTTTACTGAAATGCTTTGTAAATAGATCTGAATTCATTTCTGAATTGAATTAGGAAAAGTAAAATGTTTTTCTAAAAGCTTCAGATAGAATGAAATGAAAGGTATCTCCCTTGTTTTTGAACTAGTGTATAGCATATACAAGACTCATGAGTTAACCAGCCTCAACTAAATGAAGTATTGGTTGATCATGATAGACTGTATCTTGAAAATATAGATGCATTTCAAAGCATAGTACATTTAGCAATTGTTTCACTCAGTTTTCTGGAAACTGGACAAAGGTAATGACATGTACATAAATACCTGTGTACATGTTGATAAATTGGGCAAAAAATATAAATTTAAATTCTTAAAACAGTTGTAGGAATGGGTTTTAAAAATAGTTATGTAAAAAGAATTGTTTTGTATGTTAGGTTATAGGCAAAATCAAATATATATGCACAATTATAGGTAGGTATCAGATTTCTAACCATACAGGAGAAAAATAAAAAGAAAAACCAAAAATTGTGTTTGAACCGACCAGCATAGCACTCGAACTCGTGACCTTTCATGTATAAGTTAGGCGCGTTTCCATTACGCCTAGATGTTGCTTGTGTTCACTTAGGATCCACTTACTTTTATACTGAATTTGATATTATCCAGACTTTAACATAATCATCTATATTAAAAGCTTGTTTACCACTGATTATTACTTGATCATTTCTTAATCCTAATGACAGACTAAAGTACATGTTTCTAGTGGATATTATGGCCAAAAATCTGAATACAATAATTTATCTGAATTGCCAAAAATCTAAATCAAACAGAATATTCATGTACAAAAAATGAAGTATACACTCTGAACTTAGATAAGAAGATCACATACATCTTCATATGTATGTGTATGTTATTAGATATACACTGATATATTTATATTGGTAAGTTATTTTGATCCTGGATATATTTTGTTTATTGGAAAAAGAAAATGACCTTGGAAAAGATATTTGCAATGAATGATATATCTATATATCATCTCTTAGCAAAAAAAAAAAATCCTTATGAAATTAGGGTGGAAATAGGAGGGTCATTTCAGTTGGTATCAGAGCACTTGGTTGCATTGATTGTTAAGTATTATAGAAATGTATAATGTCTGTTTGTTTTGGATGAAATAATTTAGATAATAAATTAGAAATTATAGAAGCACTCATAATATACTAATACCATTTACCCAGAATTTAGTTAGCAGAACATGGTAGGAAGAGGATCTCATCACAATGCAGGAACCAGTGCACCTCAAATGCTTGATATGCAAGAATTTGTGAGGGTTTTAAGAGATGGAATTGGGCATAGGCCTGAGAACCCACATGAAGAGCTTTCAAAACTACTGAAGACTTATTCCAATTTGGGAGGCAAGAGTTTTGAAGGAACAGAGGGTGTGATGGAAATTCAAGCATGGTTGAGAACACTTGATAGGATTTTCAATGACATGCAGTTGGATGACCAAAGAAAGAGGCAAGTAGCTTCTAGACAACTGAAAGGGGTAGCTTTAAGCTGGTGGGAGGTGATCATAGCTGGAAGAAATGAAAATGAAATCACTTGGAATCAGTTCAAGGAGATGTTGGAGGCAAGATTTGTACCAGCATCAGCCAAGACCATTTTGCTTGAAGAATTTATCAAACTTAGGCAGGGAACTTTGAATGTCACTGAATACACTCAAAAGTTTGAGGGGCTATCTAATTATGGAGCAATGCTAGTGGCAGATGAAGCATCCAAGAATGATAGGTATATAAAAGGGCTGAACCCAGGACTTAGCAGAGCTATGCTACCATATGCAGATAGAACATTTGATCAAGTAATTGATCTGGCTTTGAAACTGGAACAACATGACAAAGAAAGAGAGAAATATAGGAATTTTAAGAGCAACAACAAGAAGGATAAGGGAAGATATCACCCTTATGATAAAAAGAAGGAGGAGGCAGACAACAGGAAGAGTAAAGATACTAAAGCCAATGATACTAAGAAGAAATTGGTTTGCCATCATTGTGGAAAAGAAGGACACATCAAACCAAGGTGCCCAGAGTTAAAAGGAGGAGCCTTCAAATGCTACCTATGTGGGAAAGAGGGGCATATGAAGAGGAACTGTCCTGAGAATAAACAGCAAGGGAAATTGGCAACTTTGGAAGGAAAAGGCAAATCTGCAGTGAAAATTGATGCTGAAAATCATGGCCAAGTGGAAGGTACATTACTCATTTGTGCCATACCCATACCAGTAGTATATGATACTGGAGCAACACACTCTTTGATTTCCTATGAATTAGTTAAAGTGTTAAAATTAAACTGCAAATTGGTTGAAACCCCATTGCTTGTACAAAGTCCCCTAGGGAGTTCTAGTGTTTTGAACATGAATTGTGTGGATGTGGAGTTAAACATAGGAGGAAATATTTTTATTTCCAATTTATATGTTTTAAATTACCCAAATATAGGAGTTATATTGGGGGTAGATTGGTTAAGGCAATTTAAAGCCATAATTAATTTAGACTCATCCACCATATCATTGCAAGATTCTAGAGGCCAGAGAATCACAGTTCTATGTGAAATAGCTAAGGAAGGGAAATTGTATCATTTAGTTGACTTAGAAAAAGATCTGAGTGAACTAACCATTGAAGAAATTCCCATAGTTAATGAATACTTGGATGTGTTTGGGGAAGTTAAGGGTGTTCCACACCACAGACCAGTTGAGTTCCAAATTAATCTCATTCCAGGAGCAAGTCCAATAATCAAGAAACCTTATAGAATGGGGCCAAGTGAACTGAAAGAATTGAAAAATCAGTTGGAAGAATTAGAAGGCAAGGGATTTATAAGGCCAAGCAATTCTTGCTGGGGTTCTCCAGTAGTGTTTGTGAGAAAACATGATGGTACCTTGAGAATGTGCATAGATTACAGAGAACTAAATAAAGTAACCATCAAGAATAAATACCCATTGCCTAGAATAGATGATCTCTTTGACCAACTCAGTGAAGCTAAAATATTTTCTAGGCTAGACTTAGCATCAGGATTCCATCAAATGAAGGTTGAAGACTCAAGTGTTAAGTATACTGCATTTAACACAAGATATGGCTTATATGAATTTTTGGTCATGCCATTTGGTTTGACAAATGCTCCTTCATATTTTGTTGATTTGATGAATAGAATATTTAGAGATTATCTAGACAAGTTTGTACTGATTTTTATTGATGACATTTTGATTTATTCTAAGACAGTGGAAGAGCATAAAAATCATTTGCATTTAGTTTTGTCAAGACTAAGGGAAAATGATTTAAAGGCAAAATTTTCAAAATGTGCATTTTGGAAAGAAGAAGTGCATTTCCTTGGGCATGTCATCTCTGCCAAAGGAATATCAGTAAACCCTAACAAAGTAGTGGCAATCCAAGCATGGAAAAGGCCTAGCACCATCAGTGAGATTAGATCATTTATGGGGATGGCAGGATATTATAGGAGATTCATAAAAGATTTCTCAAAAATATCATCACCACTTACCAATTTAACTAGAAAGAACCAAGCCTTTGTATGGACAGAAAAATGTGAGCAAGCTTTTATCAAAATAAAAGAAGCCCTGATTGATGCACCAGTATTGAGAGTGCCAGAAGGAAATGAAAATTTGGTTGTGTACACTGATGCAAGTGGCTCTGGGTTAGGGGCTGTGTTGATGCAGCAAGACCAGGTGGTAGCCTATGCATCTAGGCAATTAAAGCCACATGAAACCAGGTATGCAACCCATGATCTTGAACTAGCAGCAGTTGTGTATGCTTTGAAACTTTGGAGACATTATTTGTTAGGTGCCAAATTCATTTTGTACACTGATCATAAGGCACTGAAATATTTATTCTCACAAAAAGATTTGAACATGAGGCAACATAGATGGGTAGAGTTCCTAGCTGCCTATGACCTAGATATACTGTATACACCAGGCAAGGCAAATAAAGTTGCAGATGCCTTGAGTAGACAACATGCCAAGGTAGCCATGTTGATGATGGAAGAGTTTAGGGATTTGTCTATACTTACTGATTTGGAAATTGAGGAAAACAGTGAGGAACAAATGATGCCTATTGAAGAAGGTAAAGGTAAAGGAAAATTAAGTATGATATCTCTGCAATCAGATTTACTTCTTAAGATTGGACAAATGCAGGAACAAGACTTAAACATGATGGAAAAGAAAATGCTCATATCAAAAGGGGAGGAAGTAATAAATTATCAAATTGATAAAAATGGTTATTTAAGGAATAAAAATAGGATATGTGTTCCAGAAAATATAGAATTGAAAGAGGAAATATTAAATGGGTACCATAGGAGTAAGTACTCCATACACCCAGGTAGCACCAAGATGTATCAAAATTTGAAAAGAAATCTTTGGTGGAAGGGGATGAAGTCAGATGTGGCCAGATATGTTGCAAGGTGCATGACTTGCCAACAAGTCAAGGCAGAGACACAAAGGCCATCAGGACTATTGCAACCCCTTAGTATACCACAGTGGAAGTGGGAGGATATATCTATGGATTTCATAGATGGTCTTCCTAGATCTAAGAAGGGAAACACAAGTATATGGGTAATAGTGGATAGGCTAACTAAGGTAGCACATTTTATCCCAGTTAAAACAGAAAGAAATGCTCCAAAATTGGCTCAAATATTCATGAAAGAGGTAGTAAGGTTGCATGGCATACCCAAAACCATTGTGAGTGATAGGGATACCATCTTCACCTCAAGATTTTGGAAAAGTTTTCAAGAGGCTATGGGGAGTGAATTGTGCTTAAGCACTGCCTACCATCCACAATCAGATGGTCAAACTGAGGTGGTGAACAAAGTCTTAAAGGATTTGTTGAGAGCATGTACACTGGACTTTGGAGGCAACTGGGAAGACCACCTCCATCTAGCTGAATTCACCTACAATAACAGTTACCAAAGCACCATAGGGATGGCACCATTTGAAGCCTTATATGGCAAGCCATGTTTATCACCTATATGCTGGGTAGAGGCTGGAGAAAGGGCTATTCTTGGACCTGAATATGTTAAAGAAACCACAGAGAAAATTGGGTTAATAAGAAAAAGAATAGCAGCAGCTCAAGATAGGCAAAAGAAATTTGCAGATAGGAAGAGAAAGCAAGTGGAATATGAAGTGGGAGACTTTGTTTTCATCAAGATTTCACCTATGAAGAAAGTCATGAGATTTGGCAAGCAAGGTAAGCTTACACCAAGGTATGTTGGACCCTATAAAATTCTGGAAAGAATTGGTTCATTGGCTTACAAATTAGAACTACCAGAGGAGATGAAAGCAATGCATAATGTTTTTCATGTGTCCCAACTTAGAAAATGGGTACATGATAAGGAAGACATTTTGGAAAAGCCTACCAAAATTCAAATAAATCCTGACTTGGTTTATGAAAAAGAACCAGTGGGGATTATAGCCAAGGAAGAAAAGAAATTAAGGAGCAAAACCTTGAAACTAGTTAAGATCCAGTGGAGTAGTGATCCTAATGACTGCACATGGGAGTTAGAGGATAAGATTAGAATGGATTATCCTAAGCTTTTTGCAAATTAAAAGGTAATTTTTTTTTTCTTCTGGAAAAATTATTTGTTATGCATGGTTGATATGGTTGAATTTGTTTGCTTATGCATATATTTGATAAGTTTTCAGAAAAGAAAAATGATGCTTACTAAATGTTAGAAAAATTGTGAGGACACAATTCCTAAAAGGAGGGGTGAATGTAATACCCCAAAATTTTGTGAAAAATCATTTTTGTAAAATGATTTAATTTTAAAATATTTAGATTTAAATATGGTGAAATTTCTGGAATAAATAGTGTGCAAGTATATGTGTGCACGTGCACACTGAAATGGCACAAGAAAGAACTCCAGATTTCTTGGATTTAAAACAAGAATTAAAGAGCAATACAAACATGATTTTGCAACATGGTTATTTGATTTCTGAGATTTTATGGGTCATCTTAGAAAATAAGAAAAGTAAGTTTTACTTTAGATCAGTAAACAAATTTATTTAAAACCCAGAAAAGAAAATAATATATATATATATATTTGTAAACTTGTATACATATAGGTGCATATGTTTCTGAATTTAAAAGAGGAATTAAAATAAGCCTAGATAAGATATGTATACAAATATACATTTTTAAATACTGAAAAGTACATATATATATATTAGCAAGTGAAACCATAACATTAAAATGACATGAAATGTGATACAAGTCAATATGCTTGTGTAGGCAAAAATAGCAAAGGGGATTTTCAGAAATAATTAAAATAAATAGAATAGTCACACTTTTGACATGACTAAGTGAGTGGCCATTTTCTGAAAAAGTAAAAGAAAGAAAATGCAGCCTTTAAATTGGTTAATATGGCCGGGGTAATATGAATGAAAAATGCATGATGCTAAGCCAGGACAGAAATGGAATTCTGTTTCAATAAAACCCTAGAGGAGAAATGCTTATAAATAGGCAGTTTAGCCAGTAGAATTATTTTACCCCGAGCTGCATAAAAATAAGAAAAGAAGAAGAAAATATTGAAAGGAAGGAGAAAACACTCAAACAAGAATTTTCTGGATTAATAAGAAGAAACATTTAGGTGAGTAATCTCACTGAGTTCATGGCATTAAGACCTGAGTTGAGGCAGCCACTTTTTATATTGCCATTTATGTATTTCTGGTTTTGATGTATATGATTTCATCAATGCTTTTTGGATGTTTTATTTTAAATCTGATATGATTTAATATGGATGATTTTGATGATCTTTGATTGGTTGAGACATTTGTCTTTGGATGAGTATCATACTGTTTTATTTATACTCATAAATGTTAAAGTTTAGGATCTTAAAAATTATATAGAGAATACTCTCAACTGTTATAGATCTATGGCATGGAAACCTTATAAAAATGATTGGAGCTGCATTATACTTGGTATAAGTGCTGAGGCTTGAAAAGAAAAATGTTAAGGGTGCAATAGAAATTTTCTAAGTGCTGAGCCCTTAATCAAAAAAAAAAACCCACAAGCTAAAATTATGATTGAACCAGATCTTGAATCTGAATCAATCATAAAGGCTTGCAGATCAGTATAACATGCCATGCCTCTTTTACAGTTGAAAATGTTCTTATATTTACTAAGATCAAGACATATTGACCCCATTTAGGAAATGACTGTCTGATTATTTCTGAGGGGAAATTATGCTAGAAGAAATTATGGATGTTTCCATGTTTGCAGTGACATGTTCACTTAGCATATTTGATGTTAGGATTTAAGACAATACACTAGTAAATAAACTAGGGAAGGGAAGGCCAAGATGACTGCTGGAATGCTTGTCATATTTGAAGTATGCAAGTTGGCACATGGTTTGTTTAAGCCCTGAGATCTTTGTGCAATGATGTGAATTAGTTCATTGCAATGTGTCCCAGTGATTCCTTAATAGCAGATGAGGCAGGGATTTAAATTGAATATTACAACCTGTAAATGAAGAAATAGGAATGTGGATATTTCTTAGGTTGAATGGTATGGAACCAAGATGATTCCAGTAAATGAAATTGATGCCAATAGATAATCATGTTTGCATGATTATGTATGCAAGTGAAGGAATGATAAGTGAATATATCATACCTGAATCAACTTAATTATACTATGTTAAAATATTTGATTGCAGAAATTTGCTTAAATAACAAGTTAGTACCCTTATATTCTCTATTGCTTAATATCATGAATGAATTGATGTTATTCATACCAGATCATAGATCTGACCCTTGTTTGCTCATGGCATCTGGGGTGTCTCATTTTAAAATGAGGCAGCCACTTATGTTCTTTCAGGTAACCCAGGCACTAAGTAAAAATGAAGTTATGGCTTTTATGGAGGAGTGAATGAACATGCTAGCTAGTCTCAATAAGAGTTTAAATTGATTATATCTGCATGTATTCAGGAAAAATATTATGTTTCTAAGACTTCCAGTCATGTAATGAATTCTATTATGGTTAGATGAACTAGTTGTATCATGTTAAATATATTGTTATGCACTAAGGTTTAAAATCTCAAAGGAAAAATCTGACTGGGAAACAATGAAATGATTTTAATTATTGATATGAATGTTTGGAAGAGAAATATGCACATGTAGTTGAGCTACTATTTTGTATAATTTATATTATGTATTAGTTAACCTTGAGACATAACAGAGCACTGAGTTTTAGAACTAAAATCTGGATTTAGCAAGAAGTAAACTTAAAGGATTTTATTTTCTTTTTACTGAAATGCTTTGTAAATAGATCTGAATTCATTTCTGAATTGAATTAGGAAAAGTAAAATGTTTTTCTAAAAGCTTCAGATAGAATGAAATGAAAGGTATCTCCCTTGTTTTTGAACTAGTGTATAGCATATACAAGACTCATGAGTTAACCAGCCTCAACTAAATGAAGTATTGGTTGATCATGATAGACTGTATCTTGAAAATATAGATGCATTTCAAAGCATAGTACATTTAGCAATTGTTTCACTCAGTTTTCTGGAAACTGGACAAAGGTAATGACATGTACATAAATACCTGTGTACATGTTGATAAATTGGGCAAAAATATAAATTTAAATTCTTAAAACAGTTGTAGGAATGGGTTTTAAAAATAGTTATGTAAAAAGAATTGTTTTGTATGTTAGGTTATAGGCAAAATCAAATATATATGCACAATTATAGGTAGGTATCAGATTTCTAACCATACAGGAGAAAAATAAAAAGAAAAACCAAAAATTGTGTTTGAACCGACCAGCATAGCACTCGAACTCGTGACCTTTCATGTATAAGTTAGGCGCGTTTCCATTACACCTAGATGTTGCTTGTGTTCACTTAGGATCCACTTACTTTTATACTGAATTTGATATTATCCAGACTTTAACATAATCATCTATATTAAAAGCTTGTTTACCACTGATTATTACTTGATCATTTCTTAATCCTAATGACAGACTAAAGTACATGTTTCTAGTGGATATTATGGCCAAAAATCTGAATACAATAATTTATCTGAATTGCCAAAAATCTAAATCAAACAGAATGTTCTTGTACAAAAAATGAAGTATACACTCTGAACTTAGATAAGAAGATCACATACATCTTCATATGTATGTGTATGTTATTAGATATACACTGATATATTTATATTGGTAAGTTATTTTGATCCTGGATATATTTTGTTTATTGGAAAAAGAAAATGACCTTGGAAAAGATATTTGCAATGAATGATATATCTATATATCATCTCTTAGCAAAAAAAAAAAATCCTTATGAAATTAGGGTGGAAATAGGAGGGTCATTTCATTGTGTCTTCAACTTCTTCTACATTTTTTTCAGTTGAGAATTTGTATTAACAATAAGAAGCTGTCAGTTTTTGTTGTTGGTGAATGAATATAATATTATTAGTATCAATAATGTTAATAGTGGCGGTTTATGGGTATCATTTTTGCATAGATATCAGTTTTTCAAACACAAAGTAAGTATCAGTTTTTCATACATATAGGTATCAGTTTTGATTTATTTCATAGTGAAAATTGTTTGTAAATTAACCAACCATCAGTTATAATCAAACAACTGATGCATATAAATTGTGCATTATTTTGGTATTAGTTCTCTACTAAATGATGATGAACATAAATAGTTCAATTTGCATACCATAAAGTTATAAGCAATGGAACGTAGGTATCATTTTTTAATACATTTAGGTATCAGTTTATTTTAACTTATACTCAGAATTATTTATAATATTTATAATATAAGAAAGCATTAATTTGAATCAAACAGTGTTATTTTCAATAGTAAAAAATCATGTACCTGTCCATTTGTGTTATTTTTGCTTGACACTCTGGATTTTCTTCTTCAATAGTTTCTGCTGTGAATGTTTTTTCTTCATTTTGGGCTTCTATATTTAAACATTCATCTTCATTTATTTTATTTGCTGTGTTAACTTTTTCCACATGAGGCTCAGCATTTTTGTCTTCCTTCTCTTCTTCATGTCTTTCAGTTGTGGATTTCTTTTCTCTGTTTTCCATTTGTGTTTCTACATGTGCATGTTCATTTAGAATGTTGTCAGGTTCATCTTCCATATGCTTACTCTCTAGTTCAACTGCTGAATTTTTCTTTTCATTTTCTTCTATTCTTGATTTGAGTTCTTTCAATTGTTCTTTCAATTTCAAATTTTCTTTTTCAACCTTTATCCTCAACTTCTTTTCTTTTTCTAATTGCTTCTTTGTCTTCTTACCTTCTTCTTCCAAATCTTTAATATGCGTTTGCAAAACATTAAGGCTTACAAAATCTTCAAAAGATCGAGCACTTTGTTCTGCTTCTTCAATTTTTCTTTTTTTCCTTTGGTTTTCTTTTCTTTTGTCACTTGATTCTTCTTTTATCGATCCTGTTTGGAGTAGCTTCTGTTCATGTGGAAGAATATTGCTTATTTCTTTCACCTGTGTAATTGAAATAGTAATTTTGTTTTAAAATTTAAAGCTACAAAATGAAACTGATACTAAACAGAAGTTAAAGTGATACTACAAAGAGACATATGCGATACTATGCAGAGACAAATAATTATTCTAAGTGTTGAAACTGATACTACAGAAAGAGAGAACATAAAATGTACACTGATAAATACTACTGTAAGTAAGAATTAACTTTAACTTACATTGCCAACTTTTATATCCTTCAACAATTGTTTCACAACAATGTCTTTAAGTTTTCTTACATCCCATCGTGCAAATCTAGGTAAATCTTCAGCAAGTTGCTTTCTTGGTTGAATAAGGTTCATTTTCTCACAGATGCAGTACTATAAAAATTTAAAGATATAATTAGATAAGAATGTTGAATATAACAATTTTTTTAAATTAATAATATTTTGCATAACACATCTTACCAATGGAAGCATTGAACATCCAGACATGTTTCTTGGCTTAGAGATAAACTTCTTGACAAATTTACTAAAATTTTTCTCTATTGTTTATGGCCATGAGACAGTTTGCATTGTTTCACTGTCAACCAAATAGGGTAGAATTCCCCATCTCAGCTTTTGTTGGTTGTTGGGAAAGAAAAATGTCAATAGTATTTGCATTACTATCAATAAAGGGAGATCTTCTTCATTTTCTTTTTTCTTTTTTGATATTTCTTGTTTTATTCTTCTTTCCACAACATTTCTTGTTATGTAAGTATTTGTGCCAAAGTTTCTACTTGCAAAGTCTTTGCAGTCTGGTGGAATGGTTCTGCTCGTCAATTTTTTTTTCGGTTCTATGTTTATTCCTTTTAATGGCAGACCGAACAGCAAGCTTATATCTCTTGGCAGTTACCTTCATTTTGTCTTCTCCTAAGATGAAGGTATCAGTTTCCATACAGTAGCAGTTGTATAAAGCATCCAAGTTTTGTTGATGCTTTTTGCACTCTTTCATTGTTATTTTTTCTTCATAGATGACTTTGAAGAAGTTGTAAAATGGTGTCTTCTTTAAGATGTCAACTTGCTTTTTGGTCAATCCATTTTTTTCTTTGACCAGTTTTAATATCTTGAAGATAGCTTGTAAGCCACATCTATAAGTAGTTTCTGGCTTAACATGTTCCGATTTTGCTATCTGTTTTGTTGTTTGTTCTGATGTTGCATGCATGCTTTTACGACATGGATTGACAAAATCATCATCGTCCTATTTCATGAAAATGTGTCATTAAGTTGTTAGTGAAACAAACAACATTGAAACAAAACAATATATAACATGATATACCAGTTTCAGTTTTCTACAAACATGAGATAAAACATGGTCTTTTTATTTAACAAAAATTTGCTATCATTTTTGCTAAATGTAGGTATCAATTTTTTAATAATTCTGGTTGAAATACTTCTAAAATTGGTACATAATAACTTCAAAAGAAACATACTGCATGTATAATTTTTAGCTTATATTTGTGTTATTTTTGTTCCAAATTACAATGATAGTAATTTGTATAATTAAAAGTACAAAGTTTACAAAAGATAAAGTGAGTATCATGTTTATAAGATGTATGCATCAGTTTGGTTCTAACAAACAGTATATCAATTTTAAGATATGATGTCCATAAAAACAGATAGTAGGTATCAGTTTTTCATTTCATTGATTTCAATTTTATATTTGTGATAGTGGGTATTGTTTTATGAATATACCTATATCAGTTTTGTTATAAAGTATATAATTTTTTCTAAAAAAATTATGAAGTTTTGTCTTCAGTTAAACAAACAATAGGTTCTTTTTTAAAATATAGGTATCAGTTTGTTATACAGTGGGTATCATTTTTTGAATTATAGGTATCACTTTATTGAAAAATTACAACATTGTCAAATGAACTAAAACATTTTATACAGTGGGTACCATTTTGTAAGAATTTAGTTTCAGTTGTACTAGAAAAAAGATGATTAAATAATTTGTAAACTAAAATGAGACAGCTACACACAATTAGACTATAGGTATCACTATTGCAGTATGTTGGTATCAGTTTTTATTTGTGTGCTTAATTTAATTTTCCTAAATACAAAGTATCACATTAATTCTAACAGATGTTTGGTATCATATTTTCAATATATTAGTATCAATTTTGTAACAAATAGCAACGAAATCTATTTTTAAACCAACTAATCTTTGACTTCTACCAAACAAACTATAACTATCACTTTTTGAACATGAAAATCTTTATTAGTGATATGGCTTGTACATTTACCGTGTTCGCTTGTTCGTCTTCAGATTCCTCAACAGCTATTTGCTTTGCCTTATTTGTTTCTGCTTTTTCCTATTATACATATTAACAATATTAAAATACATCTAAAGATTAAATAGTATCAGTTTTATAACTGAATGGTATTAATTGCCTTTTGAAGTTGCTGCTGAATTATTTTCTCATTTTTTTTCTTCGATCTTAATTCTCTTTTTTGCATTTGTTGTCCAGTAGATTTGTCACCAAGTGTTTTTTCCTGCATGGTTTCTTCATTCTTCTGTAAAATAAGTTCAATAGTATCATAATCAATGTACAATGGATTTGTTATGCTACATTTAATAATATCATTTACCTTTTCTTCTGTTCTGTTTTGTTCATGTTTCCTTTTTGTTCTTCTTTCCTTCTGTTGCTGTATATCTTCTTCCATTAACCTTTTTGATAGTTTTAATTTTGTTGATTTCTGCTGCGTCTCAACTGTTAGGTTTTCAATTTCGTCTCGATTCTTAGATTTAGCTTCTTTGTTTCCAGATTCGAGCTGATGATCAAAATGAGGCGCTAGGATATTAGGTTTTTGTCGAATATCATATTGAGGGGATAAGGTATCAGATTCGTTCTCAAACTCTGCTTGTTCTTTATTTTCTGACGAATGCGATTGAGATGGAGGTAGCGATCTTGCTGTGGTTTCGTTCGCCATTTTTTCTTAATTTTAATTTTGTACCGTGAACATGAGTGTGGATTTCAAAATTGCACTGGAAGACGAATGAACGGAATGGAATTATGTTTTGACGCGCGACTGGGCTCTGGGCCTGTCCTTTGGAATAAATTTTTTTCTGCCGGTCCTTATGAATAAATTTTTTAAATAATTTGTCCTTTAAAAAAAATTCCCCTAATTTAAACTACTGGTGTTTCAAGATTTAATATGATATGTAAATCTATGTCAATGATTCTCGATCTGATGTCTTAAACCCTCGTCTATGGGTTTTAAACCCGAATACAGTCTCGACAATTTTTAATGTTTTAAGCACAACCACGTTGTGAAAAGTCATGTTAAACTATATCGTTTTAACATTTTAAGCACAATGGCATTGTGAAAAGTCGCATGGAGGTTTTACCTTTTATCTTATCTGATATCTTAGACTACCCTTGTAATGGACTTTGTGCCAGAAAGAGTTAAGGTTATGAGTTGGAATGTTCTGTTCATGTGATCAAAAATTATGATAATGTGTATGTATAACATTTTCATGATAATTTGACTTAGCAAATATGTGTATTTAACATCTCACTAGATCAACCAATCGATAATAATATTGCTTATGAATCTTAATAGCCTAAAAGGTAGTTATTCTTTTAAATCATTTTGTTGCCTTATGTTTGTTACATGCTGACGTTTATATTTGTTTTGAACTATATGTTTTTTTGTGCAGAGATTGCACACAATATGTCTACGAGGAAGATAAAATGACAGACCACCTGAGGTTGCACAATTCGGGGACTTAGTGGCATTAGTGATAGTTTCGTTATTTATCATATGATATACTAGGCAAGGTACATGCCTGGACGTGTCTTTTCCAAAGTTATGTAGAAATTTACATTGAATTTGTAGTTGAGCTTCATAATCTAAATAATTGTGATTTTGTTTGATGATATTTTCCGGTAGACTTGGGGACCATACACACTTGGTCCAAAATGAGTGAATCAACACTAATTGCATAAAATATAATTTGTCAGCATTATTTGTTTAGTATACAATTTCTTTGCATTTGACTCTATGTCAGTGATTTTAAATTGTGATTAGACATCATTTTTTTTGGTGAGTTAAGATGCTACCTCTTTGATCATTGTATAGATATAACAAACATGTATGTATATATGATTTAAATACAAACACATAAAAAGTAATGATACATAGCAACGCTCACCTACAGGAAGTTAAAAACCATTACGAGCAGAAATATAGATTTACCTATGATACTATTTAGATATGCTATTATTTTTACAGTCAATCGTTAAACTAACAACTTCAACACAATTCAAAATCAATTTCTGTGCTAAAATTATAAAACATTGTATTACTCATTAACAAGAGCATGTCAATCCATCCCGAAACATAAGATGCTTAGTGAGCTATACACAGCAGCCATTAACCAACACATTTCTGTCTTTATCCTACCATAGTGTTTACGTGTTTACGTGCTTACGTGCATATTCATACTATTTATCTCCGTGTGCTGTTGTTTATTTCTATATCAACTGTTGTTTATAATGCGAACTACTACTATGCTACTCTTAACATTACATTGTTAGATTATTTTTATAACTCAAGCTTTGATCAAATAAACTACTGCTGCTGGTAAGGCTATAACAAAATTAAATATATCTGAAGACCAACTTATGTTTGTACCAGAGTGATTCAACACAAGATTGCTACTTCGAAAATAATTTTACGTCATAACAACCTTCTCCTAACTATTCCCATACTCTTAATATTATCATATTATAAATTCAGACACATTCAAACTTTCTTTGCATTAATTTTTCCATTATAATGACATGCTGAGTTCCATTTCAACTTTTAGTCTAATTTATTTGTACAAACAGAACATGTTCTAATTTCATTTGCCCAGACGGATGGTTATTGTAACAACTCAGAATTTCGAATACTTTGTATTTAAATATCTGAATTATTTAAATATTTGAATCTTGGATTTAATAAAAAATTTAACCTCATTTTAAATCATAAGTAATGGTAGTACACTTATTTTGGAGAAAGATTTACAAAAATAAATACTTTGAAAAATATCGATAATGTGGCTGAAAATTGTTTTATCAACAAACGGTTTTCTAACCGTCAGAAGTTGTTCGGATTTTTTTAACATACACTTATTTGCTTAGGAAATCTATAAAATGAAATAATTTTTTTTTATCATTTATGGAAATAAATTTTTTGAATGATTTCATGGGTGATGTTATAAAAGATATTATGAAAATAAGCTTTTAAAGAGAGATTTAACTCTTAAGTGTTATGTAAAGGAGAAGTGATGGCATGTGAGCCTTACATGGCATGAGAGCACTACTAGGAAAACAGTAAATTCCAACGCCTCATTTCCAACGGCCGCCAACGGCTATTCCAACGGTTTCCAACGGTCCGTTAATTTTTTACGTAGCCGTTGGAAACCGTTGGAATCCATTGGAAATAAGCCGTTTGCGGCCGTTGGTAGCCGTTGGAAATTTTCCTGAGATAACAGGCCGAGACCAGACCTGCAATTCATTATCTCTTCCCCTACTTAATTTTTCCCCAAATCTCCAATTCCCCCACCTCCTACCCAACTGCTACCGCCCCAAGCACCAACCCGACAGCCTCCGACGCCATCTACAAGCTGCTCCGGCCAATCTCCACCCTTCTAGCTCTCCAAATCGGTAATTTTTCTAAACCTAATATTTAGGTTTTTTTAGATTTAGGGTTTAATTCGAATGTTGATTGATTCCTAATTGTTAGTGTATGCATATTACATTATGTTATCCCCTAATTGCAACTATTATAACATAATGAACAAGTTATTATAATTGATTGAAAATTTTGTAATTTAGGATATTACATTAGTTTATGTTTATTTGGTTATAAGTATATTGAATGTATGTGTGTGATAGAGTTTATTGCATTTGGAAGCCGTTAGAACGGATATTGCATTTGTGCGAACACGAGCTTTGTATTTGTGCGAACACGCGAACATTTGGAAGCCGTTAGAACCAATATTAATTAAATGAGTTATATATTAAAATTTAATATAAACAAATATTTAAATCCTTAGATATTATTCGGCCCCGTCTGACAAGTGTTGTATATGATCGTTTTAGGGTTATCCGTTTTTCCACAAAACGGACAACTCTATTCATCTGATACATCATTTGTCGGATTTGTCCCAGTATTGGACAAGTTACAAACACTATAAAGTAATTATATTCCGTAAATCATATCATTTTAAACGGTTCCCAAAATTTCGACGGCATTTCCTTTACGTTCCTTGTGTACACGCATTTGTGTACGATACAAGGAACACGGGGGAAATGCTGCCGAAATTTTGTAAATCGTTTAAAATGATATGATTTACGGAATATAATTACTCTTGTGTTTGTAATGGGAAGTAGGATGACCGACCATCAAAGAAAGACACATTAGTGGTAATGAAACAATAGTTGCTTATTTAAAATAAAGTTTGTGAAATTAGCAGTTTGCGTCCGTTGGAAGCCGTTTGAAAATTTCCTGTAAAATATAAAACAAATGATTTATAACATTTTTACTCTATCATAGGTTTTCTAGTAGGGAAACATGGTCAATTACTTTAATGATCGGAGCTGGATGTATCAAAGAAGGGAAATTAGTGGCGCAATAAGCGAACATTTTCTAAAAGGGGTACAAGTGTTCATCGAATTTGCTATAAGTAATATTGGAAACGATGAAGAAATTCGTTGTCCGTGTAGTAGATGCAAATTGTTGAACTATTTAGAACCGAATATGGCTAAGGTTCATTTGCGCCAATTCGGTTTCGTACCCAATTATTTGCTGTGGGATCGTCATGGAGAAATTGTAGTCCCTAATAATCAAGAACAGTCGGTGGAGGTCATCAACGAAGAAGGTAGTACGAATCTCATAGAACATATGGTCGAAGATGCAGCACGATCAATGTTCCCTACCGTTGTAATTGATAACGACGATGTTAACATCGAAGAGGAACCAAATGTTGGAGCTAAAAAAATATATGATTTATTGGATCATGCTAAAAAACCCCTTTGGAATGGATGTTTAAGCGGCTCTCAATTATCGGTAACTGCAGAATACATTGCAATGAAATCAAAATACAACCTTACAGAAGCTGGATTTACGGCTGTTGTTCAAGCTGCTAAACGTCATATGCCATCCGATAATTTAATGTGCGAAAATTATTATGAAGTGAAAAAACTTATGTCATCTTTCGGTTTGCCATATCAAAAAATAGATACATGTTTAAAGGGTTGCATGTTGTATTGGAAAGAAGACATCAATCTTAGAAATTGTAAAATATGTAATCAGGAAAGATACAAATCGAGGAAAAAGAAGGGAAAAGAAGTTCCGTACAAGCGTATGCATTATTTGCCCCTCACCCCTAGACTTCAACGATTATATGCATCATCTGTAACAGCGCATCATATGAGATGGCACAGTGTGAGAACACCTCAAGAAGGTACGTTGACACACCCATCCGATGGAGAAGCATGGAAACATTTTGACAAGAAATATCCCGATTTCGCAGCGGAGAGCCGAAATGTTAGACTAGGTTTATGTACAGACGGCTTCTCACCGTTTTCTCAGTTTGGTTCTAAATATTCATCTTGGCCTATAATAATCACACCTTACAATCTACCTCCGTGGATGTGTATGAAAACTCCATATATGTTTCTCACGATTGTTGTCCCTGGTCCTGATGATCCGACACAGGGCATTGATGTTTACTTACAACCGTTAATTGAAGAGTTGAAAATATTATGGTATGAAGGAGTTGAAACATACGACATATCAAAAAAGAAAAATTTTCGGATGTTCGCTTCTTTGTTATGGACTATTAGCGATTTTCCTGCATATGCAATGCTTTCGGGTTGGAGTACGGCCGGTCGTTTTGCTTGTCCTTATTGCATGGAAGAAACACGAGCATTTTCTTTGCCAAATGGAAAGAAAATTTCATGGTTTGATTGTCATCGATGTTTTCTTCATATTAATCACCCTTTTAGAAGAGACAAAAAAAACTTCATAGCTAATAGACATGAGACTCTACGACCACCAGCGGTATGGTCAAGCGAGGATATATATGAACTTGTAAAAGATTATCCAAAGATACATGAGACCGGACAACAAGAAGAAATTCAAGGTAAATCGACGTTTCATAATTGGTGCAAACAAAGTATATTCTGGGAATTACCTTATTGGAAAAATCTATTAATCCGTCATAACATTGGCGTGATGCATAACGAAAAAAACGTATTTGATAATGTGTTTTATACAGTTTTGAATGTGAAGGGCAAGACTAAGGACGATCTGAAATCTAGACGTGATATAAAGCAAATATGCAATCGTCCTGAGCTTCATATGACTCCCGACAATAAAAAACCCAAAGCATGCTATGAACTAGACAACAACCAAGTTAAAGTACTGTTACAATGGGTGGAAGGATTACGATTTCCCGATGGAATTTCCTCTAATCTTCGTAGATGTGTCGACTATAAAAATGGGAGACTGGGTGGAATGAAAAGCCATGATTGTCATGTAATGATGGAAAATTTATTACCCATCGCTTTCAAAGAATTGTTACCGGTAAAAGTTTGGACGGTAATAACAGAACTTAGTTTATTTTACAAGGAGCTTTGTTCAACTACGTTAAAAGTTGACCGTCTACTTAAACTTGAAGAAGAAATTCCTATACTGCTCTGCAAACTGGAGAAAATATTTCCTCCGGGTTTCTTTAATGTAATGGAGCATTTACCTGTTCATCTTCCATATGAAGCACGTCTTCGAGGTCCTGTGCAATATGGATGGATGTATCCTTTCGAAAGGTATGTTACTATATTGAGTATGCAAATGTTGATTTAAGTATAAATATAGTAGTTAATACTTAACCCAAATAATTTTTATTAGGTACTTAAATCATTTAAAGAAAAAAGTGAGACAAAAAGCTCGAGTTGAAGGCTCTATTTGCAAATCATATATCGAAGAAGAAGCTTCTTTCTTTTTCTCTCATTATTTTAAAGACCATGTGAACTTATCATTTGTAAGTGTTCCGCGTAATGACGATGAGGCCGTTGAACAAGATTCTTCTTCTGAAACAGTATTATCTATTTTTAAACAACATGGCCGACATGCTGGAAAATGTGAGGAAGTATGGCTAGATGATAAAGATTACCATGTAGCACACACATATATTCTTCTTAATTGTCCTGAAGTTGCACCATTTGTTAGGTAATTAGCACATTCCAAGTTTTGTTAAATTTAATACTACACGTGTGAATAAATAATAATGTAATATATCATGTTTGTGTTTGCAGTATTTATGAATCACAAAATCCAGGTGGCGATTTAAGCAAAGATTTCAGTACTTGGTTTTCGAAATACGTTTCTGATCCCACAAATAATGTGCTCGATAAAGGACTGAAACATTTGGCGTTTGGACCGAAAAGAAAAGTTAATACGTATCCAATATTTTTTGTTAACGGATATAAATTCAACACCAAAGAATACGGTGCTGAAAAATTAACAAACAATACTGGTGTATTTGTTAAAGGCAGTGATGACCCTAATAATCATATAAATGATTTTTATGGCGTGTTAACTCAGATATTGCAGTTGACATATTTTACAAGACCCGTGGAAGATGTTTATTTGTTTAGATGCAACTGGTTCAGCAATATTCCAGGTTCTGGTATTAACGTGCATCCACAATATAATCTTATAGAAATTAAACATACCTCGCGTTATCAAAAGTACGACCCATTTATACTAGCCAAACAAGCCCTACAAGCTTACTATGCCCCTTATCCATCTCTAAAAAGGGATAAAGCAGATTGGTCTGCGGTTTTTAAAACCAAAGCAAGATTTACGTTCGATGGACAAAATATTCCAGACGAACAAGCCTATCAAGCAGATCTGGAGGAAAATGCTGAAATAGCAATTACAGACGATCAAACTGATTTTGGACCTTTAAATGATGAGACACATGTATTAGTCGAAGCATTTGAGAGTGTAGAGGAAAACGACATAGAGCACGAAACTGAGTCTGAATCAGAAAACGATGAGGACGATTGAGTAATATCCGGTAATTTTTAAAAGTATTCACATTACATTGATCTCTGATTAATAATGCATTTATCCAATTTACACAATTTTAATGACAATAAGTGTATTACATTTTTTAATAGTTCATCATATCATGATTATTATGAATTGTATATGTATGTATATATGGCAGGTATATTTATTATGTCCGGTTCTGGTTCTGGTTCTGGTTCTGGGTCTCGGCGACGTGGCTCTTCACGTCATGTTGGAGAGGGTAGTGGTGAGCAACCAGCTCGACCACTTGTTTACTTGCAGCCTAAGGCTGATGAGACGTAAGTATCATAATTAGCAAGCATAACATTTTAATTTTTTAATTGTACATGATATATCTATAATTGTCTAAAGTTCAATTTTATATTTAACGCAGTGGATTTGAGTTGGAGCCATCCAAAGTGGTTCTGAACATTTCGAAGCAGGCGTACATGGCTAGGATGACCGATTGCTGGCCCAAGTGGGGCAAGATCCCCGACGACGTGAGAGAGACGATTTGGCAAGATTTTCTGGTAAGTGTATACCGCTTTACAAGATGATTAATTAAATACAAATAAATAATTAGTAATATTTTCTCATTGTACAGGGTGCCATAGATTTGCAAGAGCCTGACGTCAATTTAGTTCAGCGACACTGGAACTCCAGGATCGCGAAGAACTATAGGGAGACTATGTCGGAGACTAAAAAAGTAGGAAAGAAGCCCAAGTGGATGAGCGCGACTGTATGGGAGAAGTGGGTTGAGTGGTGGAACTCTGAGGAGTTCAAGGTAACTCTAAAATAAATCTCAGCAATTTTTTACCGTTTAACAAATAATTAATCATTGTAAATTTGCAGGAGGAGTCAGCTAGGAACTCGGCAAACAGGAGTAGGAATCCTGTATCACACCGTGGAGGCTCCAAATCTTTCCAGCATCACCGCGAAGATTTGGTAAATTTATCTATTATGTATATTGATCAGTTCAGTAATAAGTTAATTATGTACAGTTAAATTATCCAAATTATCAATTGTAGGAACGTGCTCGTGGAGGCTCTGTTGGCTTAGTGGACGTGTTTGCTCACACCCACGCGTCTAGGCAAGTAGATGAGGCTGGCAATATCATATATCAGTGGGGTGATCAAGATAGGGCGACCGAGGCATATGTATGCATTTTTAAATTTCTAATACTTACACCGATAAGTTTATTAATTTCTAGCTATGCGAAATAATTACATGCTACTATTTTTCAACTGAAATTGTTTTTTTTTCATTTTAGTCGAGGTTGCAGGAGGCACAGGCTAATGCGCTTCAGCAATCAGGTCGTGATGCGCTGACACAGGAGGAGCAGGATAACATTTTTACTGCTGTTATGGATCCGGCGCAACGGAGTAGACGTTTTGGCTTCGGGAACCTAACGGTAAATAATTAATCCTTTTACGTATTTACAAAAAATCAGCGTTTTAGATATATAATGTTATACTATTTTATATGCTGAGACAATCCTTTTGCTATTATTTCTATTTGCAGGCTCGACAGGCTCGACAAGCTCAAAAAGACCAAGACAAAGATGAAATCAAGGAGCTTAGAGCTATGGTTGAGCAGCTACGGGAAGAGAATCGTCTACGAGCCATCCAGGTGGAGCAGCTGGATCAAAAGCTTGCGCAGTATTTGCAGAATCATGGTACCCTTCCTTCGTCGTCTGGTGCTTCGGGAGGCGACGAGGATCCTTGAGGAGGTATGTTTTTGATTATATGTGCTTGAACAATGTATATATTGACTTGGAGATGTTTTGATGTTGTATATATTGGTACGGAGTGGGTGAGAAATATTTTGATGGCATGTACATGGTACATTGACATTTGTTGATGGTATGTACGTTGATGGTATATTTTGTGATGTTTGATCGGTTTGGTTTGTTTATATTGGTGTTTTATTGATTTATGTGTGTTGTTTGTATTGATATTGATATATATGTATGGAATTGATTGGAAATGGAATGGAATTTGAATGGATTGGAAATGGTATGGATGGAAGGTTAATAGGCCTGCTGTTATACAGCAAAATAGACCCAGTATTTCCAACGGCTTCCAACGGTTTCCAACGGTTTATTGGTCAGTTTGTTGTAACGGGTTCTAACGGTTTCCAACGGTTCCAAGCCGTTAGCGGCCGTTGGAAATTCCGTTGGAAATGGTTCGTTGGATCCGTTGGAAAGCATTGCAAGGCGTGGGATTTATTCCAACGGCTATTCCAACGGTTTCCAACGGCCGCCAACGGCTAGGAACCGTTGGAATAGCCGTTTTATCTTGTAGTGATTAAAACATTATAAGTTCATTTAGTTATGATTGTAACAAAACAGTAAATCCGTTCATTTATCTAATTTGTTGATGAAATTGTACTAATATAGCTTTACTAAAATATATTATATAATGAATGTACCCAAGAAGCTTCTACTGCTTGTTAAACTAACATTCAAAAAAAAAAAAAAAACAAATGTCAACCCTGTACACAGATCATATTTATCAACCATGATCCATCAAGCTGTTTTTACCCACACTATTTCATTTACTAATTGGAATCTCCCAGCTGAACCCAGTAAAATAAAATATAACAATCAACTTGCTACTAACATAGCCAACCATTGTCACTGAAATAACACAAAAAACACCAAACAATTGTGACCTAACTCGCAACCGAGAAAATTAAATACACAAGCATAATGCGCATCAACAGCTTATATCAACAAAACATATAAGGAAGAATAAATCCTTTACTTCGGTATCATAAACAGTTTAGTCAGTTCAGTAAATAATAAAATGAACTTAGGGTGCAAAACCAGAAATTGTTTAGAACAAAAAAATTAATACCTATCACAAAGATAGCACCATCTGACCTACGGAACAAAGCTATTCTCATATTTATCAACTAGGAACCAAAGTCTGGAACCAAAGATGGAACTCGATCTGGCCAGTATATTCAAATTCACGAATTCATGAAGTTTGGAAATCATGAAGTCTGGAACTCGAATTCACAAAGTCTAGAACTCGAATTCACGAAGTTCAGTGGAACTCTATCTGGCCACCATGCTCAAATTCATGAATTCTAAAAGCAACGAATTCCCAATTTCGTTGTAAGTGGATTAGGGTTCGGACTTGGATTCGGAGCTGAGGGAGAGGAGGGTGGAGCGAAAGGAGGAGAGGGCGGAGAGAGCTCGTGATGGAGAAAATTATTTACGAGGAAGGAGCTTGGATTTACATTAGGTTTGGGAAAGCATGGTGTTTGATTTTCACTGAACGTTTGGAACTTCGGAGGCAAATCGAAAATTTTGAACGGTTAGTGAAGTAAGACAGTGAAAATACGAAATTTTGTCCTAACAATAATTTCCTTTAAATCTTATTACAGTATAGGCTGAAGAAGAAATGCAAGATATAATTAGCATTGTATTCAACTTTTACGCTACACAAAATGCTAGTTATATCTAACATTATATTTAATCAGCCTAAAGAACAAACTGTCCTTTAGTCTAAATTTTTTTCTAAGTTTATCCTTATGCCTATTTTCCTGAACTGATAAATTAGTTTTCACAAGTATTAATAATTTATTCCTAATTATTTAATACTAATATTAATTATTAGTTATTTAATAGTAATTATTGATTATTAAATATTTAATATTAAATAATAAATCTTGAATATTAATTAGTAGAATTAATAAGTGAACTATTAGTTAGTCAAATTTTCACCAAAATTTGTAAAAATAAATATTTTAAGTTTGAATTAATAAGTGAAAATTTATATTAAACATGATATGAATTTCTTGAAAATTAATATTTATCAAAATATTATATATTACTTCATAATTATTATTAATTATTGCTTATTGCTTCTTAGTTATAATTGAATATTAATTATTAAAAGTTAATTATTATGTATATGTAACTAATTATTGATTATTAAATATTTAACAGGAATTATTTAAAACTAACTGCTATTTATTAATTATTTAATAGTAATTATTAATTATTATTAATTTTTATGGTTATTATTAAATATTAATATTATTAATAATTAATTATTAAATATTAATTATATAATATATACTGATTATTATTAATATTCCTAAAAAACATTGTAGTTGTTAATTATTAATTATCAAAAATTAATTATTAAATATTACTTCTTAATTATTAATAGTAATTATTACTTTTTAATTATTAATTATTAAAAATTAATTCATATTTATTAATCATTTAATAATAATAATTATTTTTTATTTATTAATAATTATATTAATTATTATTTATTGAATAGCAATTATTAATGTTAATTATTAATAGTAATTACTTCATATGTCAAATTAATTATTAATTATTGTTATTTAATAGTAATTATTATTTATTATTAATTTATTATAAATTATTTAATTATTAATTATTAAATATTATTATTTAATTATAATTATTCATTAATTATTACAATGGGAAACAGAAAAGGTTGTGATAGGCATCTATTACAACTGACAAAAATATCAGTTCTTAAAAGTTAATTATTAATCATTTAATAGTAATTATTTAATATTAATAATTAATTATTTAATATTAGTTATATTTACTAATTGTTAATAATATTTATTAATTATAAATCATAAAATATTAGTTGTAATTTACTAATTATTAGTAATTAACTATAATAAATTATTAAATATAAAAAATAAATATTGATTATAGATAATAATTCATATTAAAAATTATTTATTAGTAATCATTAATTATAAACAATGACCTATGTATGTTGTCATTTATAATTATTAATTATAAATTGCCACTTATAAATTATTAAGTAAGTATTCATAAATAATTGAAGATAACGATTATCGGTTGGGAGTTGTTGAAAATTGGTATTTATTACAACTGGTAAACTAAAAAGGTTGTAATACTTATCTATTACAACTAGTAGAAAAAAAGAGTCGTGAAAATTGGCATCTATTACAACAGACAAAAGAAAATCGTTGTAATAGACATCTATTACACGGGCAAAAATGAAAGAGGTATTGATGAAAATTGGCATCTACTACAACAGGCAAGAAACAGTCGTAATGGACATCTATTACAACGGATGGATAAAAAACGTTGTAATAGGTATCTATTACAACGAGCAAAGAAAAAGAGATGTTGAAAAGTGACATCTATTACAACGGACAAGATAAAACTGTTGTAATATGTTTCTATTATAACAGGCATTTTTTTATCATTGTAAAAACGACGTTGTAATTGGATATTTTTGTTGTAGTGGTTAGAGAAGCTTATCAAATTCAGCCATAATTATAACTATATCATATAAATGTAATTAAAAAAATGCACAATCATTATACTGCATTTTCTTAATCAAATGCAATCATTGCTGCATTTTTATTTGCATAAAAGATTATTTTTATGAACCAAATCAACTAAAACAAAAAAATGCATTTAAATTTAACTGCATTTTCATGGTGCAGTTAAATTATAACTGCATATATGAACTAGTTTAATTAAAAACGAAAAAAAATGTGTTTTAAGATAACTTAAAAAACCAAGAAATAAACCAAAATATGAAGTTCTGGTTTATACACGGTGTCTCAAACAACTCTTTACAATAAGACATGATTGACACTACACAAAATACTGATGGAAAAATAGATGACAACATTACACATATACAATAGGGAGAAGATACTACGACAAACAAGGTTGCTAAAACTACAGACAACGCTAATGCATCAACTGGATACTGCAGGATGCCAATGACTTTACCAAACCACCTCTCAGTTCAATCAACAGAAGTTGAAGAATACCTGAAAAAGCAAAAACAATGTACTTACCTTGCACTGCAAGACAAGCTCAAAACTTTTGGACATAATGCAATAGTGGTGTAATGATCTATTGTCTATATACAACTTGCAAACTGTGTGGTAAAATACAAGAATAGAGATCACCTATTTTACACTTGTGGTTACCAAAACAATGACATGTTTAACTTACGTAGTCTCTTTTTTGTCACACTTGTTAATTTTTCTTTGATTCATTTGTTGAGCATTAGTTCTTACTACATATACATGCATAATTCAGAAATTATTACCCAACATTATCTTCGTTTAAATTTTTGTTGTAAGCTTGGAAGAGACTGAAAACCAAGTTTTTTAAAGCAATTTCTTTGTTTATTAATTTAATTGCATTTTATTAATGTAGTTATAACGACATTTTCTTAATGCAGTTAAAACTGCTGTATGCAACCAAACATAGTACTGTAGAATATAAATGTAACCAAAATTGAATATAAAAAATTTAGCAGTTATAACTGCATTTTCTTAATGCAATTAAAACCGGTATGTAAAATTATGATTTTCAAAGTTTTATTTTTAGGTATCAACAATGGATATCATTGAAAATTTATCAAATTTGTGATCTAATGGTGAAAATGATTCTTAAATCCGATTAATCTACAAAAAAATTATCACATTTTAAAGATTTAAATTAAATGAATTGGTGGATGATCTTATTTGTCGGGTGTGGTGTTATAAGAGCAGGGACCTAATTTACAAAAGATTATTGATACGGAACCGATTTACATTTAAAACAACAAATAGGGGTGTGAAGTTAATATTCAACTGATGAATGGACTTTAGTGCAAATTCTAATTCTTTGTCATATTCTATATTTAAAGTCTCATGTAAAATCTAAAGCATTGTTTCATTCCAAAATTAAAAGTTTAATGAAAACCGTTAACATTAAAATCAAAACCTTTTTGTATAAATGTATATATTCATATATCATATGCCAAAATATTCGCAAATATATGTTGTTTAGATCTAAATTATTAAATTGTAATAATCATGTATATGCAAATATACCCGTACGATTGACATATCTACTACATATGATGCGGTTGTAAGCTTATTTGTCAAAATTAGAAAACAAAAACTAACTCACTTGCGCTTTTCAGAAATTCCATTAAATTCAATAATGTTAAATAAATGGAGTTATCTAGTAAAAACACCTACACATACTTTAAAACTATTCTTTGCCTATAAGTTTATCTAAGAATAAAAGGTTACTTTGATTTTTCTTAGAACACAAAAAACAAAAACTTGATACTCAAACTCTGTTAGAGCATTTCCATTCTACACAAATTTATAATGCATAGTTAATGTCATGTAATATTATTTTTTTAGTTTGTATATCCAATGGTAATTTAAATTTATTATGAAGAATGATGTGAAAATTTTTATAATAGACATTATGGAACACAATGTTGATAACCAACACTATTATCATGTTACATAACCAAAATTAAACAAATTAGTAGTAATAATACACTTGCAATGGAGGGAATAAATATATTTTTGTCATTTGAAATATTTAAAAAAATTCCATGAAATAATTCATGTCACATAATCATTATATAACATTACAATTGAAGAGGACTAGAGATGCTCTCGGTGTTTTCTAACTTACATTTCTTAGAGCATCTTCAATGCAAATAGGTATGAAGTGAAGTTTAGGTGTACAAAACAACTGTACAATGCAAATGTTTATAAATAAACCAATTTGATCTATATGTACACTACATAACATAATTTATAAGAATTACTCCACTCTTCAAATTTATAAAGTGTAATGTCTAAAACCAGACATTGCAGCTGACAATGTCTAGTTTATTTTTTGTCGACTGATTTCACAATTTAATCACATTAGCACTGGAAAACAAAGTTCAAGAAGAACTATTATTTTAAACAAAACTATTATTTGATGATGCATAACTCACTTTACATTATATTCACAATTGGATGGGTCGAAAATGCTCTTAGAATATCCATTTCTTAAAATGTTATTTGATGACATGTAATTTCAGTCATATCATGTGAAGAGAGAGGAGTGAAAAAAGATATTATCAAACGAATTAAGTATGGAAGTTTTAATTAAAGAATGGAAAAAGTTCCATTCATTCAATTAAAACATGTCCACTAATTCATTTTTATATACATTCATTATTTCTAATTCATTTTTTCTCTTCTCTCCTCCTAACCTTCTATGGCAGAAAATAAAAAAAGTTTTTAAAATCTTTCAACTTCAAATCGAAAAATAACGTCAAATATAATAAAACGTAAGTGGTTCATCCATCTTTTGCAAGGATTGGTTGCGGATACTGTAGTTCTAAGGATATTTCTTCATTCAAGGTGCATTCTCTTGGCAGCATCTCAAGTAATAATTCTAGTTTTATTTATTCACATTCATCTTGTTTACATGATTTGGATCTCGCATATTTCATCTCGTCTGAATATTTGTTTTATTTGGTTACATAGATTAAATCCTCTTTTGCTGCATCTCAATTAATTATACATGTTCACCATGTTATTTTGATTTGGATCTGTTTTATGATATACTCTGATTGCTTACATATTCGTTTTGTAATCATTTGATCCACATCATATGATTTCACATTTAATTAATTGTTCATATTGTCTATATGGTCTAGATCTAAAACCTTTACAACATATATATGTGTGCTTGATTTGTCCTATCTATTTTTGTTATTGTTTTAAAATTTCTGTTTAAATAAAAAAATTGATTGAAATATAAGTTTTAATTAATAATTGAATTCTATTGCTGATTCAAATAGAAAACATATGTAGTTTATTAATGTTTGTATATATATGTTTTATGTTTATTATTTTGAATACAATCTTTTGATTATTGCACACTTCTGTTTGAAAGTTAAAAATAAGCCTTTATAAACATAAATGGACTTTTGTGCAAAATATCACAAACCCATGAATTTTCTTTTTAAATTAAAGTTAAGCTTCAATTTGTTACTTTATTTTAAAGTATACACTAAATTATAAATTTTATTGTACACATGTTTTAAGTTTAAAACATTATTTACAATGATTTGTGTATGTGTTAATTTAACTTAAGATTTATAAAATGGACTTTTATGTAAAATCATACTTGCAATCTTAAACCCTTCCTAACTTTGAACCTAGATTCAAAATTGTTGTTCTTAGTTTCAAACTTATGAAATAGTGAAACTTAATTTTAACACATGTATATATATTTACGTGTATATATAAGCTCTATTATATATGAATGTATGTATTTATGTATGTATCAAATTCAAACTCTTTCACACTAATCAAATAAAATAAAGGGTTTATTTAAAACAGCTTTTAGATTGGATCTAAATTCATTTTAGACTTCATCGGCCCAATAGATCCGAAAAGGAATTTTTTTGAAATTTATTCTTTAACTCTACCACAGACTGGCTCAATTCCAATAACAACAAATGTAGAACACTTTTTTTTGTATTAGAAATGTTTGGATGTTTAAAAACTCTAATATTTTGAGTTTATTATTCTTGAGAGAAATGAGCAATTGCATAGAATTAGGCGAGCATATTGATGGATCAGGTTCGATTCGAGTAGCTTAAAACGAACTCGACCTCGGTACTATAATCTAATCTGAATTCGGTGCTTATTTCATGCTCATTATCAAAGCCCAATCCATCGAGCTTTTCAACTCCATTGGGTAAAAAAATCATATATTCGATCAGAAATATCGATGTTAAACCATAATATTAGCTCATAAGGTTTTGGAAATGATGCGCACAACAAAGTGGATAGCGGTGGAATTACATTCACAAACAAAAGTGCTTAGAACATTGTACATGTAAATCAAATTCAAACTGGATATAATACCGATGAAACCGTTAATAATAATAGGATCAAATATGGGTTTTGGCCCAGATATTAAAAATTACACCTGTACCAATATTAAAAAATGGATTCAGAATTCAAATTACTCGCAAGTATAATTAGCAAGCTGATTAAGCACAGCCTAACCCAATCCATGCCAGTTGAAATGACCCTCTCTTTACTGCCTTAATTTTGTAAGGATTTTTTTTTACAAAGTGATATATATATATCATTCATTAACAAATATATTTTCCAGGGTCATTTTCTTTTTCCAATAAACAAACTTTATCCAGGATCAAAAGTTTTACTAATATAGATATATCAGTGCAACCACAAGGATATGCACACACATATGAAGATGCATGTTCCCCTCTTGTTAGATCAGGTTATGGCAAACAAGAGGTTATATTGATTGATTAAATTTAATCAATCCCTACATAGCTAAATTTCATTTATGTAATAAAATTGTTTGTTCAAATAGGTAACAACATGATTTTTTTATTCTTTGATAGCTTGCTGGATCCTCTATGAAATATGATACATAGAACCCAGATAATTATGTTATGATTATCTGTAAAATTAATAGTAGAGTTTCTGTGCTTTGAAAATGATATAAGCTTCTATCATTTCCTATGTTTGCTTTCCTATAAAATCTACCTTATATGCAAATTCATATCTGGGGTATTTTTAAATGAATTATCATATTCCAGAGGCTTGATTCCTTGATGCCATGATACTAAGCTAAATGAAATGCAATCCAGGTATAGACAATGGCATGATGCAAATGGAAATTCTGAAAACATGCAAACTCCTAATTCTCTTACCATATGCCTTTATGTTCTGGATACATTTTTCACTAAGTAAGATTATCTATGTTGATCTTCAAGACCCAACTGTTTCTACTTTTTCAATCCTTAAAACTATTCATAGACTTCAAGATTTGACTAATACATTTATAAAATGTAATTCTACTATTTGCTTACATTCTTACTTAGTTTACTTACAAAATTATAGATAAAACCTTTCAACTTTCCAGATAATGAAACTCAGATAATTTAAATTCCAGTTACAAGTTAAATTCTTAACAAAATATTTAACCAAATATCCAACATCACTCAGTACTTGCTACAATGGAAATTTCAAAATATCAATACATGCAGATTTCATCTTTTAAGCTCTTATCTATCTAATTCTAGCATGCTATAATCTTCTTCTCAATGCCTTGCTTCTACTCCTACCTAGAGGCTGCTGTTCCTGAAAAATCATTTGAAGCTGCCTCGTTTTAAATGAGACACCCCAGATGCCATTAGCACACTAGGGTCAGACACATGTCTGGTATGAGAAAATCCACTAAAGCAATTAATTAATCAGGTTAAAAATGGAATTAAGTACATATGCATTTAGTTCTGCCCTTTGAAAACAAGTAATACTTGTGTGCATGTTCTGTGTCATTGTGCATGTGCACACTTTAATCTTTCTTTCCAGAGACATTATATATAGATATGGCACATACATTCAGGCATTCAATTCAGTAATAAATCCAATAATCATTCACACAAAACAGAAAGATAACCAACATGAGTTAAATCATATATTCCCTCCCCATATTTCATTTCTGGGAAAACTCTAGTTCCTCATCATGTCAAATATTCTTCCCTTGTTATATTTATCTATCCTGGTCTCATCTACAATTTTTATGAATCAATGGACACACTGTAATGAACTAATTCACTCCATTACACAAAGATCTCAAGACTTAAACAAGCCATGTGTCAACTTGCATTACTCAAGAACACAAGTCATTCCTGTAGTAATCTTGACCCCATTCCCTAATTAGGTTCTCAGATACTTTCTCTTTTAAATTTTTTAAGGCAACCTAATCAGTGGGTCATTTTACTGAAACAAGCATTCATCTCATAGCATTCCTCATCCTTCATATAACAAACAGAGACAACCAAGCAATTTAAGTATTGGTACTTATTAAAACATTTTCTTGCAATTTTAAAGAGATATAGACAACTAACATTGGTTTATGGCTCTATGGGAAGATTTTATTGCAAACATATGTGCTTTAGTTAACTCAGATTGACCAAGCTTCCTAAATCACAAAATCTATTTGCTGGGTGGATATTGTATATTTTCTTTGAATCAGGAGTGTCAGCACATAGGCAAGCCTATTGCACTCCTAATTCCTTTTCATTTTAAGCCTCAGCACATATACATATGTATATTGCAGCCCATATGCTTATCAGTTCTTCTGGTTTGAGCCAAAACCAACACTACTTGCTTATATTCAACATTTTATTTTCTGGGTATTTATTTATATTTCTATCCAATATCATATCAGAAATAGATCTGGGTTTTTAAATTACTTATTCATGCATACTGATCATATTAAGAATATTCACAGAATAAAACAATCAGAACAACCATCAAGCATTAAAGCATTCTTAATTTCTAAAAAAAACAATCACATACTCTTTTGAGAAAAATTAATTTATAACAGGCTGCCTTCTTTAGGACTTAGTGCCTTAAGTTTTTGAGTGAGTTTTCTCACCTAGTTCTCTTCTTTGCTTCCTTAATTAATTGATAAACCTCTGCCTTTAGCCTCAAGCTCTTTTCCTTCACTTGCCTTATGTTTTCATATGGTGTTTTTTTTCAAAGTTCTTTTTGAGAAGGAGAGGAGGCTGCTGCTTATAAATATACAGAGTTCTCCTTAGGGTTTTGGATATTGGCTAAAGCCATTTTTGCCCACCAGAAAATTATGTTATTTGCATTTTTATTTGAACCCAAGATTCTACCCTCCCCGGCTTAATTTGGTGAAGAGAAAAGTGGTTATCTACTTTGGTTATTTTCAGAAATCTTACTTTTCCATAAAATGCTTTTTCCCTTGTCTATTTGCATGCTAAATGTGTGATCTGATTTCCAGCAATATTATACACATATTTCTTTCTTTCTTAATTCAGCCCATACAAAATACATTTTTGTTTTCCTCCCATTTTCTATTTTTAGCCTTTACTTTATTATCTGGTGTTCCCTTTTTATTTATCCACCAGAGGATTGCTTCTCTCTCTCTTTTTTTCCCACTTTCATTCTTTCTATTTTCTTTTCAAAAAAAACATATTTGTGTGTTTCATTTTACTAGTTTAAATTCTAATACTTAGTTAGTATACTTACCTATATGTTTTACAAACAATAACATATATATATATATATATATCTATATTATTTTATTCTGATACACATATGCACATGTATACTTAATTACATTTTGTGTATTTCTGCATATAGCACAATTGAGGGTTTCTTTATTTATCTATAAATATATATACATATATATATATATATACATATATATATACATATATACATTTTCCATACATAGCATCATGTACTCATTCATAGTATCCAGGGATCTAGCTTTACTCATGTGTATTTTCTGTGCACAAATGCACATCATTTTATTACACCATATCAAGCTATCTCATCTTTCCCTTAAACATGGTTTTTAAAAACTATTTAAAAAAAATTATTTTAAGCTTATTTATATTTTTTTTCCAAGATAAATTCCTAAAATCTTGGGTCATTACATACACCCCACCTTTTAGGAATTGTGTCCCACAATTTTCCAAGCTTAAATCAGAAAACAAGTACTCCTCAACCATTTAGATTTCTAGTTCTATGATAATAACTAAAAATACATGCATCCAAAAGAAAAGCAAATTAAAAAAAAATAGATTTACCTCTAATCTGAGAATAGCTTAGGGTAGCACATCCTAACCTTGTCCTCTAATTCCCATGTGCAATCACTGGGATCAAGACTCCACTGTACTTTCACAAGTTTCAGTGATTTATTTCTTAATTTCTTCACATCCTTTGCCAAAATCCCTACTCGATCTTTTTCATATATCAAATTAGGATTTATTTGCACTTGGGTTGGGGTCTCCAGAATTTCTGCCTTGTCATGTACCCACCTTCTCAGTTGTGATACATGAAAAACATCATGTATGCCTTGCATGTTTTCTGGCAATTCCAACTTATATGCCAAGGGACCAATTCTTTCCAGAATTTTGTATGGTCCAATATATCTTGTGGTTAACTTGCCTTGTTTCCCAAATCTCAGCACATTTTTCATAGGTGAGATTTTGATGAAAACAAAATTTCCCACTTCATATTCTACCTGCCTCCTTTTCTTGTCTGCAAATTTCTTTTGCCTATCTTGTGCTGCTGCCATTCTTCTCCTTATCAACTCAATTTTCTCCTTAGTTTCTTGTATGTACTCAGGCCCTAAAATAACCCTTTCTCCTGCTTCTACCCAACAAACAGGTGACAAACAAGGCTTACCATATAAGGCTTCAAATGGAGCCATTCCTATGGTGCTTTGATAGCTGTTGTTGTATGTAAACTCAACTAGATGAAGATAATCTTCCCAGTTGCCCCCAAAATCCAATACACATGCTCTCAACATGTCCTCCAAAACCTTGTTTACTACCTCAGTCTGCCCATCTGACTGAGGATGGTAGGCACTACTTAAACATAGTTCACTTCCCATTGCTTCTTGGAAGCTTCTCCAGAATTTTGAAGTGAAGATGGTATCCCTATCACTCACAATGGTTTTGGAAATGCCATGCAATTTTACCACTTCCTTCATAAAAATTTGAGCTAATTTTGGTGCTGTCCTTTCTGACTTGACTGGGATGAAGTGTGCCACTTTGGTTAGCCTATCAACTATCACCCATATACTTGTATTTCCTCTCATAGATCTAGGCAGCCCATCTATGAAATCCATGGATATATCTTCCCACTTCCACTGTGGTACACTAAGAGGCTGCATCAACCATGATGGCCTTTGGGTTTCAGCCTTGACTTGTTGGCAAGTCATACATTTGGCAATGTATTTAGCTACATCAGATTTCATCCCCTTCCACCAGAAGTCTCTTTTCAAATTTTGGTACATTTTTGTGTTGCCTGGGTGTATGGAGTATTTACTTCTGTGATATTCATTCAATATCTCTTTCTTCAATTCGGTGTCCTCTGGCACACACATCCTATTTTGGTATCTCATATAACCATTTTTATCAATATGGTAATTCATCACTTCCTCCCCTTTTGAGAGGAGAATTTTCTTTTCTAATAAATTTGCATCCTGTTCTTGCATTTTTTCTACCTTTAGAATTAAATCTGGTTGAAGTGTCATTAAGCTTAACTTCCCTATATTTTCTTGTGCACCATGCATTTGCTCATCAATGTGCACACAACCATTCTCCCCAATTTCTAACTCAGTTAGCAAAGACAAGTCCTTAAATTCTTCTATCATCATCATAGCCAATTTAGCATGCTGTCTACTTAGAGCATCTGCAACTTTGTTTGCTTTGCCTGATGTATAGAGTATGTCAAAGTCATAGGCAGCTAAGAACTCCACCCATCTATATTGCCTCATGTTCAAATCTTTTTGTGAAAATAAATATTTTAGAGACTTGTGGTCAGTGTAAAGTTCAAACTTAGTGCCTAACAAATAATGTCTCCAAAGTTTCAAAGCATAGATCACAGCTGCTAATTCAAGATCATGTGTGGCATGCCTAACTTCATGGGGTTTAAGTTGTCTAGATGCATATGCAATGACTTGGCCTTGTTGCATCAACACTGCACCCAAGCCAAATCCACTAGCATCAGTGTATACAACTAATTCTTCATTTTCATGAGGTACTTTTAAAATTGGAGCATTCACCAATGCCTCCTTCAACTGTTCAAAAGACTTTTCACATTTTTCTGACCAAACAAAAGCTTGGTTCTTCCTAGTTAGGTTAGTAAGTGGTGTAGAAATTTTTGAAAAATCTTTTATAAATCTCCTATAATACCCAGCCATCCCCATAAATGACCTTATTTCACTCACAGTGCTTGGCCTCTTCCATGCTTGAATAGCCACTACTTTATTGGGGTTCATAGAAATTCCTTGGGCAGATATAACATGGCCAAGAAAATGCACTTCTTCTTTCCAAAATTCACATTTTGAGTATTTTGCCTTTAAGTCTTTTTCCCTTAGTCTAGACAAAACCATGTGCAGATGACTTTCATGCTCTTCCACTGTTTTGGAATAAATTAAAATGTCATCTATAAAAATGAGCACAAATTTGTCTAAACAATCTCTAAAGGTTTTGTTCATTAAATCTACAAAGTATGATGGTGCATTGGTCAAACCAAATGGCATAACCAAAAATTCATACAACCCATATCTAGTGTTAAAGGCAGTGTACTTGATGCTTGATTCTTCCACCTTCATTTGATAAAAACCAGATGCTAAATCTAGCCTAGAGAATATTCTTGCTCCAGCCAATTGATCAAAAAGATCATCTATTTTTGGCAGTGGGTATTTATTTTTAATGTTTAGCTTGTTTAATTCCCTATAATCTATGCAGAGTCTCAAAGTACCATCTTGTTTCTTAACAAACACCACTGGTGCCCCCCAGCAAGAATTACTGGGTCTTATAAAACCCTTATTTTCTAATTCCTCTAATTGTTACTTTAATTCTTTTAGTTCATTTGGCTCCATTCTTGTTGGCTTTTTAATCACTAGGCTTGCTCCTGGGACTAAATGAATTTGGAATTCCACTGGCCTATGGTTTGGAACACCATTAACCTCCTCAAAAACATCCAAGTATTTATTGACTATAGGAATTTCCTCAATAATATGTTTACTGAAATCTTTTCCCAAATCAATCAAATGACACAATTTTCTTCCCTTTGACACTTCACATAAAATTGTGATCCTCTGGCTTCCATGGTTTTGCAATGATATGGTGGATGAGTCTAAGTTAATTATGGCCTTGAATTGCCTTAACCAGTCTACTCCCAAAATAACACCTATATTTGGGTAATTTAAAACATATAAATTGGAAATAAAAGTATCTCCTCCTATGTTTAATCCCACATCCACACAGATCATGTTTAAAACACTAGAACTTCCCAGTGGACTTTGTATATGTAAAGGGGTTTCAACCAATATGCAACTTAATTTCAGCATTTTAACTAATTCATAGGAAATTAAGGAATGAGTTGCTCCAGTATCATATACTACTGCTATGGGTACATTACAAATAAATAGTGTACCTTCCACTTGACTGTGCTTCCCAGCATTGATCTCCACTGTTCTGGCTTTTTCTTCCAAGTTTGCTAATTTTCCTTGCTGCTTATTCTCAGGACAATTTCTTTTCATGTGCCCTTCTTTCCCACATAAATAACACTTGAAAGCTCCTCCATTCAATTCTGGACATCTTGGTTTGATATGTCCTTCTTTTCCACATTGATGGCACACAATCTTCTTGGTTTCCTTAGCTTTAATATCCCCAGTAGACTTAGTACTGGCCTCTTCTTTCTTCTTATCATAAGGATGATATCTCCCCTTACCCTTCTTACTGTTATTATTCTTGAAATTTCTGAATTTTTCCCTTTCCTTGTCATGCTGCTCCAACCTCAAAGCTAAGTCTATCACATGGTCAAAGGTCCTGTCAGCATAAGGTAACATGGCTCTGCTAAGTCCTGGGTTCAAACCTTTTATGTACCTATCATTTTTGGATGCTTCATCTGCTACAAGCATTGCTCCATATGTGGAAAGCCCTTCAAACTTTTGAGTGTATTCTGTGACAGTCATAGTTCCTTGCCTAAGTCTAATAAATTCTTCTAGCAAGGTAGTCTTAGCTGATGCTGGTACAAACCTTGCTTCCAACATCTCTTTGAATTGATTCCAAGTGATTTCATTCTCATTTCTTCCTACAATAATTACTTCCCACCAGCTTAAATCTACTCCTTTTAGCTGTCTCGAAGCCACTTGCCTCTTTCTTTGATCATCAAGTTGCATGTCATTGAAAATTCTATCCAATGTTCTCAACCATGCTTGAATTTCCATAATACTCTCTGTCCCTTCAAAGCTTTTGCCTCCTAAATGAGTATATGTCTTAAGTAATTTTGAGAGTTCTTCATAGGGATTTTCTTGCCTTTGTCCTGCTCCATCCCTAAATGCTCTCACCAAGTCTTGCAGATTGACCATTGGTGGTGCATTGGAAGATCCTGCTCCCTGATTTGGTGGTCTTCCTACCATAGTTTGCTAATAATAATTTACATAGCTGGTTAGTTTGATTGGTATTTTTTTTTCAGTGGTTTTATTTACACTGAAAACATTGTTATATATTTAGTCTCTTTAAATTTTATTTCTATCAGAGAACTTGATCTTTATTTCTGCTATGTTTAATAACATAGCTCTGATACCAAATGAAATGACCCTCTCTTTACTGCCTTAATTTTGTAAGGATTTTTATTTTACAAAGTGATATATATATATATATCATTCATTAACAAATATATTTTCTAGGGTCATTTTCTTTTTCCAATAAACAAACTTTATCCAGGATCAAAAGTTTTACTAATATAGATATATCAGTGCAACCACAAGGATATGCACACACATATGAAGATGCATGTGCCCCTCTTGTTAGATCAGGTTATGGCAAACAAGAGGTTATATTGATTGATTAAATTTAATCAATCCCCACATAGCTAAATTTCATTTATGTAATAAAATTGTTTGTTCAAATAGGTAACAACATGATTTTTTTATTCTTTGATAGCTTGCTGGATCCTCTATGAAATATGATACATAGAACCCAGATAATTATGTTATGATTATCTGTAAAATTAATAGTAGAGTTTCTGTGCTTTGAAAATGATATAAGCTTCTATCATTTCCTATGTTTGCTTTCCTATAAAATCTACCTTATATGCAAACTCATATCTGGGGTATTTTTAAATGAATTATCATATTCCGGAGGCTTGATTCCTTGATGCCATGATACTAAGCTAAATGAAATGCAATCCAGGTATAGACAATGGCATGATGCAAATGGCAATTCTGAAAACATGCAGACTCCTAATTCTCTTACCATATGCCTTTATGTTCTAGATACATTTTTCACTAAGTAAGATTATCTATGTTGATCTTTAAGACCCAACTGTTTCTACTTTTTCAATCCTTAAAACTATTCATAGACTTCAAGATTTGACTAATACATTTATAAAATGTAATTATACTATTTGCTTACATTCTTACTCAGTTTACTTACAAAATTATAGATAAAACCTTTCAACCTTCCAGATAATGAAACTCAGATAATTTAAATTCCAGTTACAAGTTAAATTCTTAACAAAATATTTAACCAAATATCCAACATCACTCAGTACTTGCTACAATGGAAATTTCAAAATATCAATACATGCAGATTTCATCTTTTAAGCTCTTATCTATCTAATTCTAGCATGCTATAATCTTCTTCTCAATGCCTTGCTTCTACTCCTACCTAGAGGCTGCTGTTCCTAAAAAATCATTTGAAGCTGCCTCGTTTTAAATGAGACACCCCATATGCCATTAGCACACTAGGGTCAGACACATGTCTGGTATGAGAAAATCCACTAAAGCAATTAATTAATCAGGTTAAAAATGGAATTAAGTACATATGCATTTAGTTCTGCCCTTTGAAAACAAGTAATACTTGTGTGCATGTTCTCTGTCATTGTGCATGTGCACACTTTAATCTTTCTTTCCAGAGACATTATATATAGATATGGCACATACATTCAGACATTCAATTCAGTCATAAATCCAATAATCATTCACACAAAACAGAAAGATAACCAACATGAGTTAAATCATATATTCCCTTCCCATATTTCATTTCTGGGAAAACTCTAGTTCCTCATCGTGTCAAATATTCTTCCCTTGTTATATTTATCTATCCTGGTCTCATCTGCAATTTTTATGAATCAATGGACACACTGTAATGAACTAATTCACTCCATTACACAAAGATCTCAGGACTTAAACAAGCCATGTGTCAACTTGCATTACTCAAGAACACAAGTCATTCCTGTAGTAATCTTGACCCCATTCCCTAATCAGGCTCTCAGATACTTTCTCTTTTAAATTTTTCAAGGCAACCTAATCAGTGGGTCATTTTACTGAAACAAGCATTCATCTCATAGCATTCCTCATCATTCATATAACAAACAGAGACAACCAAGCAATTTAAGTATTGGTACTTATTAAAACATGTTCTTGCAATTTTAAAGAGATATAGACAACTAACATTGGTTTATGGCTCTATGGGAAGATTTTATTGCAAACATCTGTGCTTTAGTTAACTTAGATTGACCAAGCTTCCTAAATCACAAAATCTATTTGCTGGGTGGATATTGTATATTTTCTTTGAATCAGGAGTGTCAGCACATAGGCAAGCCTATTGCACTCCTAATTCCTTTTCATTTTAAGCCTCAACACATATACATATGTATATTGCAGCCCATATGCTTATCAGACCTTCTGGTTTGAGCCAAAACCAACACTACTTGCTTATATTCAACATTTTATTTTCTGGGTATTTATTTATATTTCTATCCAATATCATATTAGAAAGAGATCTGGGTTTTTAAATTACTTATTCATGCATACTGATCATATTAAGAATATTCACAAAATAAAACAATCAGAACAACCATCAAGCATTAAAGCATTCTTAATTTCTAAAAAAACAATCACATACTCTTTTGAGAAAAATTAATTTATAACAGGCTGCCTTCTTTAGGACTTAGTGCCTTAAGTTTTTGAGTGAGTTTTCTCACCTAGTTCTCTTCTTTGCTTCCTTAATTAATTGATAAACCTCTGCCTTTAGCCTCAAGCTCTTTTCCTTCACTTGCCTTTTGTTTTTATATGGTGTTTTTTTTTCAAAGTTCTTTTTGAGAAGGAGAGGAGGCTGCTGCTTATAAATATACAGAGTTCTCCTTAGGGTTTTGGGTATTGGCTAAAGCCATTTTTGCCCACCAGAAAATTATGTTATCTGCATTTTTATTTGAACCCAAGATTCTACCCTCCCCGGCTTAATTTGGTGAAGAGAAAAGTGGTTATCTACTTTGGTTATTTTCAGAAATCTTACTTTTCCATAAAATGCTTTTTCCCTTGTCTATTTGCATGCTAAATGTGTGATCTGATTTCCAGCAATATTATACACATATTTCTTTCTTTCTTAATTCAGCCCATACAAAATACATTTTTGTTTTCCTCCCATTTTCTATTTTTAGCCTTTACTTTATTATCTGGTGTTCCCTTTTTATTTATCCACCAGAGGATTGCTTCTCTCTTTTTTTTTCCCACCTTCATTCTTTCTGTTTTCTTTTCAAAAAAAACATATTTGTGTGTTTCATTTTAGTAGTTTAAATTCTAATACTTAGTTAGTATACTTACCTATATGTTTTATAGACAATAACATATATATATATATATATATTATTTTATTCTGATACACATATGCACATGTATACTTAATTACATTTTGTGTATTTCTGCATATAGCACAATTGAGGGTTTCTTTATTTATCTGTAAATATATATACATATATATATATATACATATATACATTTTCCATACATAGCATCATGTACTCATTCATAGTATCCAGGGATCTAGCTTTACTCATGTGTATTTTCTGTGCACAAATGCACATCATTTTATTACACCATATCAAGCTATCTCATCTTTCCCTTAAACATGGTTTTTAAAAACTATTTAAAAAAATTTATTTTAAGCTTATTTATATTTTTTTTCCAAGATAAATTCCTAAAATCTTGGGTCATTTTAAGCACATCTTTACTGCCTTCTCTTTACTGCCTTAATTTTATAAGGATTTTTTTTTACAAATTGATATATATATATATATATATATCATTCATTAACAAATATATTTTCTACGGTCATTTTCTTTTTCCAATAAACAAACTTTATCCAGGATCAAAAGTTTTACTAATATAGATATATCAGTGCAACCACAAGGATATGCACACACATATGAAGATGCATGTGCCCCTCTTGTTAGATCAGGTTATGGAAAACAAGAGGTTATATTGATTGATTAAATTTAATCAATCCCCACATAGCTAAATTTCATTTATGTAATAAAATTGTTTGTTCAAATAGGTAACAACATGATTTTTTTTATTCTTTGATAGCTTGCTGGATCCTCTATGAAATATGATACATAGAACCCAGATAATTATGTTATGATTATCTGTAAAATTAATAGTAGAGTTTCTGTGCTTTGAAAATGATATAAGCTTCTATCATTTCCTATGTTTGCTTTCCTATAAAATCTACCTTATATGCAAACTCATATCTGGGGTATTTTTAAATGAATTATCATATTTCGGAGGCTTGATTCCTTGATGCCATGATACTAAGCTAAATGAAATGCAATCCAGGTATAGACAATGGCATGATGCAAATGGCAATTCTGAAAACATGCAGACTCCTAATTCTCTTACCATATGCCTTTATGTTCTGGATACATTTTTCACCAAGTAAGATTATCTATGTTGATCTTCAAGACCCAACTGTTTCTACTTTTTCAATCCTTAAAACTATTCATAGACTTCAAGATTTGACTAATACATTTATAAAATGTAATTCTACTATTTGCTTACATTCTTACTCAGTTTGCTTACAAAATTATAGATAAAACCTTTCAACCTTCCAGAGAATGAAACTCAGATAATTTAAATTCCAGTTACAAGTTAAATTCTTAACAAAATATTTAACCAAATATCCAACATCACTCAGTACTTGCTACAATGGAAATTTCAAAATATCAATACATGCAGATTTCATCTTTTAAGCTCTTATCTATCTAATTCTAGCATGCTATAATCTTCTTCTCAATGCCTTACTTCTACTCCTACCTAGAGGCTGCTGTTCCTGAAAAAGCATTTGAAGCTGCCTCGTTTTAAATGAGACACCCCAGATGCCATTAGCACACTAGGGTCAGACACATGTCTGGTATGAGAAAATCCACTAAAGCAATTAATTAATCAGGTTAAAAATGGAATTAAGTACATATGCATTTAGTTCTGCCCTTTGAAAACAAGTAATACTTGTGTGCATGTTCTGTGTCATTGTGCATGTGCACACTTTAATCTTTCTTTCCAGAGACATTATATATAGATATGGCATGCCCAGCACATCTAAGCACAATCAATCCATGCCGACCCAAACTCAGTCTGATCCCAAGCCATCCCACCTACTCAGCAACCCTCCTGGTCTATTGCCAATCGACTCAACTCAAGACAAGACGATTTCAACAACCAACTCATCAGACAAGACTCAACTTGAGCGTGATCCGTGTTGGGGCCAATTTCATAGTCCACCTTCAACCGGTCCAAGGCAGTCCGTCTTGTCATCTCTCAACCGACCCGGCACATTCCTTACAACTTGGTCTTGAACAACATTCGGTATTCCTCGGCAAGCTTCGATAACACGCGACCGCCGGCACAACCCGGAAGAAGCTACTCATCTGCCTTGCCATACAAACATGCAAAAGTAAACGATAAGTTGTACAGGCAATCGTATTAGGCACTATAGCAGATCTGCCAAAAGCACTACCAAAAGCATACTCATTCCTGGAGCACGCACCGACATTAAGTGGGCATTAAATGCAAGATACGTGCCCGGTACGGAGGGACAATTGACATACTTCTTGTTGGATCATAGGTTTTGATTGCTGACAAGACACAATAATTCACGAATCTACGACTACGACAACATCCAGACTCAACGACTCAAAGTATGGTTCATATAGTTATATATTTTAACAAGAGTCATCAAATATGTATATAGAGTCTAGTTTAGTGCTTTGTTAAAATCTTTCCTCAAGAATCATCATTCACATTCAAATAAACTTGCATGCATATTTTAATCAAAATCAAGTTTTCAAAAAATGCATGGAGCGGGGCTCAAACCCGGGTCACTAGTTTAGAAGGCAAGTGCTCTAACCAAATGAGGTATGGTGATTTTTGATTATCTACAGAATTCAGCCGACTGAACAAAATCGACCAGTCGACTGAATATTTATAAACAACCTATTGAACTTGTGCACATATGTATACACGTTTATATTTTTAAATTCAGTCGAATGACCATTTTCGACCAGTCGACTAACCTGAACCCAACTACCATATTTTGAAAAGACATTTTCATTCTACGAAAGGTTGCGATCCTTCTTTGAACGGGAATGATTGCTTCTTTTGGAAAGAACTCTTCTCCAATGGCAGCAACCCTCTGTCTACTATAAATATATGTTCCCAAACACTTCATACTTCACCGAAAAACTTTCTAACTCTCTTGTATTCTTCTTGTGCTCTCATACTCGCATTCAAACAGCATACAAGCATTTTATTGCTTTGAATCTCCAAATTAACTTTCATAATCTTCGATTCTTAGCAACACCTTCCTTGCATATCTTTACATACACATCATACACTTGAGGATTTCATTATAGGAAGTTTGTACTATCAGAGACAAATCAGTATTTTCAAGAACACACAGTGTCAGATTATTTTCAAGAACACACAGTGTCAGATATTGTTTTGTATTAGCGAAGTCCCGTTCTGCTGCTGAGGCGTGTGAAGTCCTCTTCGGCTGCTGAGGCAAAATCCTGTTCTGCTGCTCAGGTCCCTGTTCGGCTGCTTAGGGGTTGTATAAACCTGTTCCTCCGGGTTAAGTGAGGGTTGTTGTTTTAGTTAAATTCTAGAAGGAGTCTGGGACTGGACGTAGGACGGTGCTCCGAACCAGTATAAAAATCTCTGGTGTCATTTTACTATACTGCTTTTATATTCCGCACTATTTTCTATATAACTATCATCTACACTCTGTTTTTACCTTATATCCATATTACACGATCCTACAAACTTTCATTTGGTATCAGAGCCTGGAATTCTATCGATCGTCACAACATCATAGAATAATGGCCAGAAAACGATCCATTCGAAATACAACAGGCAAAATCCATGTCAAAGCCACTAGTGAGGACTACAAAAAGGTACTTTCTGATTTACAAATTTCAGTAAAAGTTAATAATGAATTAGTTAGTATAAGCGATAAGATTTCAAAGCTTAATTTTATTATTTTAGAAAAGATGAAATCTGTTTAACGTGAAAATGAGAAATTGAAAAATGAGAAATTAGATTTAGAAAATCAACATGGTGTTTTAAAAAATAATTTTGAGGCTCTTAAAAATTTTGTAGATGAACAAAATACTATGTTTGAAAAAGAAAAAGAATTTTTTTCAAAAGAAATTATGGATATGAAAAGACAAAATAATTTATTACAATCATCTTTAGATAATTCAAAATCTCGAATTTTTCTTCTCGAAAATGAGAATTGTACGTTAAAAAGGGAGAATTCTGAATTAAACAAGCAAATTGATATTTTGAAAAATAGTAATATTTCTTTTGAAAATAATAATTGTGACTTTAAAGCTAAGTTTGATAAACTTAACACTGAAGTCACAAAATTTAAAAAAGGTCAAAACGATTTAAACATGATTTTATCTAGTTCTAGACCTTTACATGGTAAAAGTGGTTTAGGATATAATAAAACTGATCATAGAAATAGCACTAGATATGCTTTCATGTATAATAAAAATGTTAGTGCTAGTACTAAATTTCGAGCAAAGTCTAAATCCAATTTTAATAGAAATTCAAATACTGTTATGACCAATAATGTTTACAATTTCTCTAGAAGTACAAAATCATTGACGGGAAATATGAATAAAAATTATCTAAGTATTTGAGTTCCTATTAGTTGGAAAAATAGAGAAAAATACATTGATGATTATTTTGATATGGTGGTTAATAATGAAAATTATATTTATAAAGGTTCAACCACACCCAAATGGGTATGGTTTCCTAAAAATTGGGAAATTATAAGAACCTTTGGTACCATATGCTTTAAATGTTATTTTTTTGATACCTTACATTATTAATAGTAGTTATTTTGTTCTATATTGTTCTATGTTAACACTTATGTAGAATATAATTTTTGTCATCATATAAACTCTTCTTTTTGTCGATGACAAAGGGGGAGAAAGATATTGCTCTAACACTATTTGCAGGAATAACCAATGCAAGTATAGATTCAGGGGGAGAAAAGATTAATTATTTACAGGAATATATTCAAGGGGAAAGATAAGTCAACAAAACTTGTCGAAGATTCGTCCGTAGCAAATGGAGTTGTCATCATCAAAAAGGGAAAGAATGTTGGATCATAGGTTTTGATTGCTGACAAGACACAACAATTCACGAAAGAATGTATATAGAGTCTAGTTTAGTGCTTTGTTAAAATCTTTCCTCAAGAATCATCATTCGCATTCAAATAAACTTGAATGCATATTTTAATCAAAATCAAGTTTTCAAAAAATGCATGGAGCGGGGCTCAAACCCGGGTCACTAGTTTAGAAGGCAAATGCTTTAACCAAATGAGCTATGGTGATTTTTAATAATCAATAGAATTCAGCCGACTGAACAAAACCGACCAGTCGACTGAATATCTATAAACAACCTATTGAACTTGTGCACATATGTATACACGTTTATATTTTTAAATTCAGTCGACTGACCATTTTCGATCAGTCGACTGACCTGAACCCAACTGCCATATTTTGAAAAGACATTTCCATTCTACGAAAGGTTGCGATCCTTCTTTGAACGGGAATGATTGCTTCTTTTGGACAGAACTCTTCACCAATGGCAGCAACCCTCTGTCTACTATAAATATATGTTCCCAAACACTTCATACTTTACCGAAAATTTTTCTAACTCTCTTGTATTCTTCTTGTGATCTCATACTCGCATTCAAACAGCATACAAGCATATTATTGCTTTGAATCTCCAAATTAACTTTCATAATCTTCGATTCTTAGCAACACCTTCCTTGCATATCTTCACATACACATCATACACTTGAGGATTTCATTATAGGAAGTTTGTACTATCAGAGACAAATCAGTGTTTTCAAGAACACACAGTGTCAGATATTCTTTTGTATTAGCGAAGTCCTGTTCTGCTGCTCAGGCGTGTGAAGTCATCTTCGGCTGCTGAGGCAAAATCCTGTTGTGCTGCTCAGGTCCCTGTTCGGCTGCTCAGGGGTTGTATAAACATGTTCCTCCGGGTTAAGTGAGGGTTGTTGTTTTAGTGAAATTCCAAAAGGAGTCTGGGACTGGACGTAGGACGGTGCTCCGAACCAGTATAAAAATCTCTGGTGTCATTTTACTATACTGCTTTTATATTCCGCACTATTTTCTATATAACTATCATCTACACTCTGTTTTACCTTATATCCATATTACACGGTCCTACAAACTTTCACTTCTCAGCCATATGTTCCCTTCAACTTTTACAGTTGTCTTCCATTAGCCCAGGAGACCAAATTAATATCTAGACACGCTTTTCGTCTGTTTTACTATGCAATCTCAGCCGTCTATCATCCATCTCAGCTGCTATAAATACCTCATGCATTACTACATCAAAGGAGTTAGAATTTAGTTGATCTCTTGTTATTCGCTTACAGAAAATAAATCCTCTCAGAGTTTTTAAGTGCAGGACCATTCTATGCTTAAGGGCTAGATTTCTTATTATTCTCTTATAATTTCTTGTAATTTTAAGAGATAAATGTATCAAGAGATCTTCACATTGGAGTAGGCAAATCTCAGTCAAACCACTCTATATCTTGTGTCATTTACATTATTTGTTTGTTTTACTCCTCATTTTGCATTTTAAAGTCTTGTATTAGTAAGTAATATTTTGCCGATACAATGCATTAGTCTAATTTCAAAGTTGGCTAATTTATTAGTAACAATACCCGTATGATTGACATGTCTATTACATATGATGTGGTTGTAAGCTTATTTGTCAAAATCAGGAAACAAAAACTAACCCACTCGCGCTTTTCGAAAATTTCGTTAGTTTAATAATGTTAAATAAATGCACTAATCTAGTAAAAACACCTACACATACTTTAAAACTATTCTTCGCCTGTATGTTTATCTAAGAATAAAAGGTTACTTTGATTTTTCTTGGAATACAAAAAACAAAAACTTTATGCTCGAAAAGTGTTGGAGCATTTCCAATCTATACAAATTTATAATGTAAAGTTAATGTCACATACACAATTAATATTATTTTATGATTTTGTATTAATTTAAATACTGTGATGAATGATGCGGCAAGTTTTATAATAGACATTGTGGAACACAATGTTAATAACCAAAACTATGACACACTATTATCATGTTACATAACCAAAATTAAACAAACTAGTTGTTTTAATATACTTGAAATGGTGTGAATAAATATATTTTTGTCATCTGAAATAGATTTAAAAAATCCATAGGATAATTCATGCCACGCAATCATCATATAACATTACAATTCAAGAGGACTAGAGATGCTCTTAGTGTTTTCCAACTTACATTTCTTAGAGCATCTTCAATGCAAAGACGAAAAAAGGATGTAATATGAAGTAACATTTAGGTGTACAAAACAATTCTGCAATGTGAATCCAGCTTTATAGAAAAAAAAAAAGGAAAAACATACAGAATTAAAAAAAAGTTTTCCAATACAAATGTTTGTAAATAAACAAATTTGATCGACATGTACAATAAATAACATAACTTATAAGAATTACACCACTCTTCAAATTGTGAAGTGCAAATGTTCAAAATTAGACATTGCAATTGGCAATGTCTGTGTCTGCTTAATTTTTTGTTCACTTAAGTTCACAATTAAATGACATTAGCATTGGAAAACAAAGTTTAAGCAAAACCACTATTTTAAAGAAAACCATCATTTGACGATGTATAATTCACTTCACATTAAAGTGGATGAGTTGAAGATGCTTTTAGAATACCTATTTCTTAAAATGGATTTAACGCATAAAACTCGAAACTTGTTTTTCTCGTTTGGAGTGAAGACAGTTCGTTCCTTTTCGTAAAACAAAAATAAATAAATAAATATTCTTCCATTTTGACAAAATATACGTATTAAAACCAAACACGTTTCCCAAACCCAAAATCTCAATTTTGAAATGAAAAATGGACATAAAACCTAACAACTTTGGCAATATACGCTGAGATTATCCTAAATACAGAATCAATAAACAAGAGCTAATCCTCTATATAATGTTGAGATTCTCATAATAAAAGAAAAGAAAAGGGTAAGGTTACAAAAATAGACATATAAATAGATCAACCACTGATGACAGTGTCCATACTTGTGACTCCATTTATCTTATCTTTAAAAACAATGCGCAATTTTCTCAAACTCGAAACCTTCATCCCATTTTTTTCTACCATACCGCTAACATGCACCGTGTCTTTTGGAGTTTTGTCCATGAGATCAAAAAGAGGAAGCTCTAGATTGGATCTTGTCATTTTTTCAAGAACCGGTGGAGCTTGCATGTAAAGACTTTTTCCTCGATATCTCACACTTGGCTTAGATACTCGGAGACTGTCGTGTTCTTCAACTATGTCGATAAACTGACGATGAAGATTCAATTAATAATGTGAAAAACATGTAAATCAAAGCTTCAGGAGTGTGTGTGTGTGTGTGTGTGGATATACAGACACGCACACACGCACGATATAGATAAACTAGACTTGAGCCCTTAAACACAGTTGCAGATGCCAATATTTCTACAAACTGAGGTCATAAGACTCCTATGCCAGTCTGCCCTAAAGTCAAAACATATACACAACGCAGATGACAGGTTCATGAAGAAAACTAGTACTGTATTCCACTCATGGTAAGCAATGGAATATGATATTCAGTACAATTTGCAAAAATTTCAAACTTAGTATATGTTATACATGAGAGCATTTTGTGCATGTATTTGGATGGTGACTCTGATTTTAAATACAAGCTATATGGTTCAAGTATTCACTTCAACCAAGAATAATATTCCAAACAAGATGAAATTGTGAAGGTTAAAAGGAGGTCATAGATAGGAAAAGGACCTTTGAGAGTGTAACTGAAGAGTCCAACTCAATGAGAGTTCCAGGTCCACAAACAAGACAATCTTTGTCTCTAACAAAGTCAGTTACTTTAATATGAGTCCCCTCGAGACCATTATACCTACATAGACAGAACAAGTTGACACATGTAATGAAAACCGAAAGTATTTAACACGTGGAAATGATTGGTTTAATCAGTAATCAGTTGACAATAATTAATCAATGTTAATTAATGTTCATCAAATACATGAATTTAATGGATGAAATTGATGCAAGCAATGTACTAGATTTAGGGTTGCTAGAAGAAAAATTACGTCATATAGTTGGACATTGTTTTGCTGCAACCAGACACAAGCTTTAGGACTTCTAATGCACAAGCGGCGGATACAATTGCATTTGTAGAAGCTATAGCAGGTATTATATTTTTTACAACACCCTGTAAACAAGAAAATGATAGTCTTTAGTTAAGCAAGGATATGAAAAATAAAAATTTACTAAAATTTAACTGCAATCCATTGTTGATCAAGTAGAACCATTTCCCTTAACGTTATCGTTTGGAAACACAGGATAAACCATCTGATCAGTTCAAAGTGCAAAATACAATCCCATACTTATGATTTATAATGATAAATCGTACGGCTAGGTGCTTTTTGTCGAAAAAGTTTGTTTTGATAAAAGCATGTATATTCGTTTTTGAAGAACACTTGCTTGCCACGCAAAAAAAGTCGAAAAGCAGACCCAATCAACCATGGTTGCTCATGATAAGCAACAGACAATAGTTGGGATGAGATGATTCGGCTCCCTTCAATAGTTTAATAGGACATTTCTAAAGACTTTCTATTTGATTTCTAACAATGAGCTAAAACACAAATCTCCAATGCTATACTCTCAAATAAAGAATAATGCAGCACTATAGATCAAAGTAAAAAGTGTGGTGTGATAATGGCTTAATTGCAAAGCCAAATTATCAGTATACATGTAAACAAAAAAGCGTTACAGTTATAAATCTCCAAAAATACATTTGTAAGCTATCTAGAATATACCAAGTCTAATGTTGGTGCTGGAGCTGAGATACCTGAGTTAGAGAATAAGTAACACCAGATATACCAAATAGCTCGGCTCTTTTTAGTGCCTGTATAAATTTATGTCCATCAATGCAAATTCAATCATGCACAGAAAGGCAAACAAAATAAGCAAATGAAGGTACATACTTCATTGTAAATCCACTGCATATGGTCAGGATCATCTGCATCAAAGGCTTTTCCACTGTGAACCTCATCCCACTTAATCAAATGAGCATACTCAATGCAATGGGCAGCAGTTCTCGGGGTTTCAGCAAGAGTACACAATGGAAACTTGACCTGAGGAGGAAAAAGCCAAATGTTGCACTCAAAGCAAGGTGTAGTCCCAGGCATGATCACTCTAGCATGACCTTTAAAGCCTTCAGTTCCACCATCAACCATAGGCTTAACAGTTTCAATCTTAGGGGTGTCATCAACATCGTACTCTAAAAAGCTACAGGCAACAGAATTGATGTAGCTTCGAGCTTCTATGGAATCAAGGCCAAGGACTATGATGCAGAAGTCACTGTAGAAGTCTATCTCTTTGTCCTCAATCCTGCAGAAGTGAGGGACGATAGAGACGCCGCTGACTCTCTCCATGACACGTTTAGCAGCCACTTCGGCCTTTGATTTGCCGACATCCTGAAAGCGGAAGAGGAACTGACGGTTGAGATTGGAGACGTCGATGGTGTCCATGTCGATGACGTGAATGTTTCTGAAACCAGATAAAGCTAAGTCTTTGAGCAATTCGCACCCTAATCCACCGGCGCCGACCACTAATACTTTGGCGAACTCGCCTAATTCTTCCCTCAACTGTTCGTTGTATTTAAGAATTATACAAAGGATCAAATAGTTAGACTGGTCATGAGAAGAGTCCGATACGAAATCAATAGACAAGGGGTATGAAAGCAGAAAAAAATAAAATTTTGAGTAAGAATTACCTCAGGAGATGGTTCAAAATTGGGGGAAACGATGTTACCAGGGCGAGAGAGAAGACTGTCGAGATCTTTCCATCTTCTTCTTTCTTTCTCCTCCATGTCAATTGCATCCGCCATTGATTGCAGAAGAAAGACAAGAGAAACCCTACTTGGGCTACACCGTCTTGTTTGTTTTGTTTCCAAAGAAAAGGCCTTTTTGCTTGACATGTTCAACTTTTTAAATTTGTATTCTTAAGGCCCATTCCTGGAGAACATGGTAGTAGAGTTCGCTACGCCCAGACCCAACACGATTTTACGATCAAACGGTAGATGAACTTATGCTTTGGGCCGTGGCCCAGACCCAATAAACGTGCCACTTATCTAACCGCTTACCTCCAAATATTACATACCATCTTATTTATGGTCAAAGAATAATAAAACCATTGCACGAGTAGATTTTCGGTTGTGTAACGGGTAGTTATGAATGTATTGTTCATAGTAGTTGAATGTTACTCATGCTACCGAAGAAGATTCAACATATCTCCCTCCTCCGTGGGAAACCATTGTTTATTGATTCTAGTTATAAGATTAAAATCGGTTATTATCGCTTTATCACATTAAACCATATCACATTTCATATTTTTGGCAAACTCATAATATTCTAAAATCCGAGAAAAGGGTCTTCGATGTATACTACTTAAGTTTGTGCATGGTTATCGGAAGGTACTTAGAACTTAGAAATAGAAACAAAAGTTTATGAAACATTCAACATATGATTTTGGAAAACAAGTACTATAAGAAAGGAGAACAAGGGTGAAGACGGGTATAGGAAGTTTACCAATAAGACGTTGCTCCAAGATACGCAGCCGAGTGTCTTTTTCTTACATTTTGGATGAGGGATGTTATGGTAACGGTAAATTTCTCATTACTAGTTAATCGGCAATCATTTTTGATTGAAATTGGTATACCAGTTTAATCAGTATTGTAACGGTAAATTATCGATAATATTTCTTTAAAACCAGCGGTAACTGTAATTTTACCAGTCAATTTAATATATATATATATATATATATATATATATATATATATTCATGTAATATGCTTTATTATAGGTACTTACAAATGATTAAATTAGTTCAATAATCAGGTGAAATAATATCAAATACACTTCTTTTCTTTCTCATTTATATCTTTTATTAAGTGACATTATAAATAGTATAATGAAGATGTGTATAGTGTAAAAAACATATCAAATTACAGACCTTTTAGGGAAACGGTAATTTACCATTACCAGTGTAATGATTATCAGATTATAAGTATACCGGTTTTTGGTATATCGACAGATCGGTAACGGTAACCAATTTTAGCTTATCGGTAAAAACGGTATGGTAACGGTATTTGCGAAATGGTAATGGTGGATGATGTTGTTGTTGTAGGTGTTTTCACCCACGGTTCGACAAATACAAAAGGACGTTAAGGATCATAGAAACAGTTGAAAAGTTCGTGATTATGGCGTCATTATTGAAACTAGTACATTCGACAGTGGGTGAAATTGGTAAATTTTTTAAAACAATCTTTAACCGGATCATAATGGGCCTATTTTCTCTTAATTAGCATTAGATCCAATATATACGTTAAATAAAATCATATTTTATTTTAAAATATTTTATATTTATTTGATTAATCATGTTAATTAAATTATTTATATTGATTATGAATATTTCATATACATCCTTAGACTAATATGATAACATAATAGATATAAACATGTGTATAACAATATATATGTATATCTGTGTGTGTGCACGCACACGCGCGTGCTTATAGAAGTTGGAATTTATATCTATTGCATACACATATATATTATACTTATATATGTATGTGTATACACACACACGTGCACACATGCGCGCGCGCACCCACCCCCACACACAGACACACATATATAAGCACATTTGATTTACAACCATCCAAACATATACACAATATTCAAACAAGCATCGATAACATCCATCATCATCCAGACATACAATCATACATCAAATCATTGGCATCACCTCAAAATACATCTACAACATAGCCTAGTATACATGATCAATTACACGTCAAAACAACATGATTAAATCACTTTAAATCATTTAAATCTTGTTTTTACTTTTGATTGGCTTTCAAAACAATATAAAAACGTAACTATGACTTTAAAAATGGATCCAAAATATGTATATGCAAGTGTGTGTGCAATATGTTGTGAGAGGACACCCAAAAATCAAAGATTTACACGTAAAATGAGGCAAATCTAAGAATTGACTACAAAGCCCTAAACTTTCCTTTTCAAAAATGTGGATTTGAAAGTCTATAGCTAATCCACTTGCTAATTTACCGTTAATCTATGAATTTTGCTTGATTTGGAAGAGATTAGAGATAGTTTTGGCTAAGAATAAGTTTAACGGAGGTTTAGATCTATTTTGAGATAAAGGAAAATGATTTGGGAATGACCAACTAGCCAATATAAACTCTAAACTCAAAATGTTATTGGGCCTCTCCTAAACCTGACTAATTACCCACCAGGTAATCTCAAAACTGTCAAACTATAAACGGTCATATCTCTCAAACATTAAGTCCAAATGGCTATTATGTCCATTTTAAAGAAAGGGAAACCATTATATCTTTCCAACAGAAGTGGTCTCGGATCCTAATTAGGCTCCTATCAAAAGTTATAGTGGTTACAAATTTTCAACGGTAAAACCATCCAATAAAATTACAAAGGGTCAAAAATGTCATTACTCAATATTACCCAATATGAATTTAAAAATAATATTTCAAGCTTCTTCAATACGTAAAATACTGATCGTTACACTCTTCTTCTCTTAGAATTTCGCCCTCAAAATGTAATCACATAAGGTAAGTTAAACGACACAGTTATCCCGCATGCCTAACAACCATAAGCAATCATATCAACATCAAACATGCACACATAAGCAAAAATGATACCTACGCCTATCCTAGCATGTAGGATACTAAACTACCTAATATAAGCATCAATTGTGATATCAAATGTGAAAGCCAATGCGATATCTTACAAAGTGAAGAGCTTCAGATAAGCGGTCCTCATGCTCTTCTCAGCCTCTCAAGCACTACCGCCTTTTCTTTCACTCTATCGGGCCTTCACCAACTTCACCATCTCCCTCCTAAGTCATTTCGTTATATTCGACCGCACGAATGAGCTTATGAGGTTACGGAGCTTCCGGTCCACTCTCGATATCACACAGTCGATTCAGTGTCACCCTTCCTAATGCCTCTTATAAGCTCTTCCCATAACCCACTCGTAGATAACTGGTATTTATTGCTTACAATGCCCCAGGGCACACCCTATGATCGTACAACCTACTTCACTTACCACTCATCCAGTTCCACTACGTTCAACTTGACTTCATGGGTATAAAATTGGCATTCTTTATCAATCTACCAACTATGACTTAGATGTTATCATAACCTTCTCTATCCCTTGGCAGTCCATCCACACCCATTCCCCCTTCCACTGGGGAATTCCTAGTGGTTGAAACAATATGCTAGGCTCTTTCGCTTAGCTTCCACTACTGGCGGCTGATATAACTCAATTCCAAAATCCACCATCATCTCTTTTCAATAAAATGTTCGTCCGATGCATTCTATCCCTACTGGGATGTATATCAACCTCGAATGATGGTACACTCGCAGTAGCCCATTCCTAAGTCCATCAGTGTCAGGTATAATCAATATATCATCTTCACGGAGCTAACCTTCTTGGCCGAGTCTGCACTACTTCATCTCCTCATACTCTAACCCATCTCTAACTTAGAAATTATCCTTACTAGTCTAGCATCTTGCCTTTGACTAGCTTCGACCTACTCGATCAAAGTAGGCTTAATCACTATCTTGCCAACACTTCTACCTCCGGCTCTTTCCTCTGTTGGAAATCATAACTGGTAATATACTCAAAATGTATCTACATTGGGAAAACTACTCTGAAACTAGTACATCACCTCCATATCACCTGCACCATCCTCAAGTGCATCTCGTACTTTTCTTTCATTGGAGTATCACCTAGGAATACCAGTAAAAGCTCACCTAGCTCTCGACACTCCATACTACCTCAAAGAGTCATCTGTTCTATATGCGAATACTATAGGTACTCCTTGCCTGAATAAATTCCTACAAACGAACCCTCTTTTCCATAGGTCATTCACTAACACCTCCAGCCCTTGTTGCTCGTTGAGCATCACGCTCCAAAAAGGTATAACAACTTGCCACTAAGTCAATACAGAACTCAATCTCCCTAAGTGGTGATAGTCCGATCACCCTTGGATATTCCCTCACGATGGGTAAGATAACAACTCCTTGTGTGGGATCTCGAGCGGATACACCAAGATAGCCATAATTATATCCTTAGGCATACAGTCCAACTTTAACTTCCACCCTCCTCCTGTCCCAATCGTCATCTCCACCATCTCATCATTCACCACAACTCTGTATTCTTTTGATCGCTCCATCCCCAAATGATACCAGATCCAAAAAAACCCAAACAAAGCAATTCACATTAAATAAATCCATGACTTGGGAACATTATGTCTTGACAAACTACACCCAGGTTGGCCGAACCATCACCAAGTTCAAAAAAACCTAAAGGTCTACCTACAAGGTCAGGACACCACCCTAACCACTCACTAAGTCACTGGGTATAAAGGGTCTTGCATATCGATCTCAAATAAAATACAAATAGGTACAGTACAAATGGAAATATATCTCAAATAATGATGCCTTTCTCTTTCTCCTTTTCCAATGGAGCAGTCGTCGAAGTAGGAATGACACTCATTTCATAAGCAGACACATCCTTCCCGTTCCTTTACAACTCTGGACTATCATGCTTCATGAGTCCTATCACAGTTGAAGCACTCTATTTCCCCACACTTTGGGGCCCTATAATTTTTTCTTAAATGACCCTTCTTATTGTACTTAAAGCACATTGGTTCCCACTTGCCTTTCTTTTGGTCATCTTCTTCCTGAGACTGCGTCCTTTTCTTATCGTTATTATTCCACTTTCTCTTGCCTTCCCTGCTTACCTACGGCTTTGGCTCTCCCTTAGAAACAATAACTTTAACTTTTGGTTTGGTATAGTCTCTCATGCCTTAAACCTCTCTACATGACCTTCTTGAAGGTTAGATCGATGTGGCCAATTATCCTCTCACCTAGGTATTCATTCGGGCCAACTATGAACTTCTTATTCTTCTTCAACTGAGTGTCGACAAAGGACAAACCGTACTTCAACAACATGTCGATTTCACCACATACTTAGAAATCGTCTTTCCTCTCAATTTCAAATCAACAAACTTCTTAAACAATACCAACTTCTGGGTAGTCGATATGAACTTCTCCTCGATTCGGGCTATAAATTGCTTCTATGTAAACTGGCCTTCAGGAATAACAATCTTAATATCATTCCAGCATCACATAGCCCGGCCCTGAAGATGTCTAGAAGCTAACTTCCTCCTTGTTGCGTCTTCCAACTCTAGGTCCTCGAAGATGCACTCGTAGGTGTCCGACCAATCATGCACCTCCACAACCGATTTCGTTCCAAGGAACCCAAGGCTAGAATAGTCCTTGTTCACCTTAGCGAAGTTGGCTCTAGACTTTTACATTAGAGCACCACCATCTACAACAACAACAAAAGCAACAACTTAGGCATGTTGGAGCATGTTCCTCATCATTTCAGTGAACATGGTTTACATTTGGGGGTTAGCCACTCCCAAGCCTTCTCCCTCTTCCTCCACTCCTAAAATGGAGTTTCCAGCAATGTTCTTTGTATGTCGGCTGATTCTTAAAGTTTGTAGTAAGAATGATCAGTTTTTCATAAAGGAAAACTGCACCAATTGTACTCGTATGTGCAATGCGACTCATACTATATATGCTACTAATATACAATTTTGGAAAACCGAAAAATATAAAAAGTGCACTCTCTCATATTGCTCGATCCATTCTAAAGTGATAATTGTTGGAACTAGACCAGCCCGCAGCGGAAGTTATGGGTGAATTTCAAAAAATTCCCATATTGGTTCTTTATTAGGCCTATGAAGTCTAGTTTATTTAGAACATCTCTAAATTTTATTTAAATAAAGTCTTTTATTTTATCTAAATTTATAAATTGATACGATTTATTTAATTTATATTATGATACACACACACACACATATTTGTGTGTGTATCATATACACATGTGTGTGTGTGTGTGAATGTGTAATATATCAATTCGTGCAAGGTATACCATGCCCATGTATAGATACTGGGATTTACATCGCAACAGACATGATAGCTCATCCAATATTCAAATATATTATTTTTTTGAAAATAATATTCGAATATATTATCTGAATATATGTATATATAAATATATACTATTATTTGTATATAAACATTATAAATATTTATATATATTATAGTCTTGCTTAAATAATTTTATATAAGTGTGTGTGTGTGTATTTATAATTATATAAATAAAATATTAATATTGCATATTATATAATAAACTTATCTAAATATAAAGAATTTCATAAATGTTTATAAAAAAAGTTTAATTAAAAACCGTATGTAATACACACACGCACATATATATTAAAAATATTATGTTAAATATATATATATATATGCATAATATATATATTAATAAAATACTAAAAAATATATTTGATAAATATAATAAACTAAGTATTGCGCACGGTTCTGTAAATATTTTTTAATTTTAATATATATATATATATATTTATTTATTTAAATATACATGCAAAAAATATTAAAACATTAATTAAAAATATATTTCAAATTTTTATTTCAAATTTTAAATTTCTTGTAAATCCTAAAAGATATTTTAAGCTTTAAAATTATTTTTCACAATTTTTCTATTTAAAATTAATTTTAAAATGATTTTTTTATTTTCGGCTACAACATGAAAATTAATTTAAAATTTTTAAAAACGTTTTATTATTTTTTTTGGAGACTTTCTTATTGCTAGAATTGTTTTATAAAATATAAAAATAATTTTCATAATATATTTGAATTAATATATTTTATTTATGTAATAAATTGATTTAAATAACATTTAAATAATAATAAATATATATATATATATATGATATTTTATTGTGGAAAATTATCATAGCCCAAATAGTTTACATATAAAATTATATGATCACATTTGATTGAAATATGATGTTATAGTTAATTATAAACTATATATATATATATTTAAATATTATATGTTGCTTTAATAAATTAAAAATATTTTTTTAACTACAGAGCCATGCTAACCAAAGACATATTAGATAACAAAAACATCTTTTTTTAAATTTATTGTAACACCACATATTTTTATTAACATTATTTAGGATATTTAATTAGCTAAATGAAATAAATAATGTAATGTGATGATTAGAGGATTGAGGTTTGTGATTAATAGGGGTAGTCGTGCCATGTTAATGAGTAAATCAAAATGTGATAATATGAAATAAAATAGACAATGGGAATAGATAAGGGAAAAGTTTGAATAAGAATATTCTTATACCCTAAACCCTTAGGAATTCATTCATACGTTCATTTCATTATCAAAAATTAAACTAAGAGGCCAGCCACCATTAGAAGCAACTAGAGGAAGATAAGAGAATCAAGGGGAAGCTTAATCAACTTAAATTCATTCAAATCTCAAATCCTTAATCTCAAGAGCTAAAGTGAATAATGACTACATCTCATTTTTCTAATTGTTTTCGATTTTAATATGAATCCAAAGTATTTTGCATGATTATGCTATGTTTTTGAATGATTAATTGTTTATATATGCTTGTTGATGATTTATGCTTAATCATATAGGTTTTATAATATGTTTTAATGTGAAAACCCTATTTAATGACATCCAAATGCCTTACGATTTTAGACCTAGATCAAAAATGATATTTTAGAGAAGGATTTCAATTTTCATAATTTTCTTAATTAATGTGCATTTTATATTAATTTTCCAGTGTAGAAAATGATTATTTGGGTTTTAAATTATTTACGGCTAAATAATTAATATGTTGGGTCTGGAATTAATATATGTTAGGAAACATATTAAAAATGATTTTCTGAAATTTTTGGAGAATTTTCCTAAGTGTTTTGATAGATATATAAAATTATTTAAGGTATGGGACTTAAATGTTTTATATATTTATAAAAGGAGAAGGGATATTTTATAAATGAATTAGATTATTTATTTCTGAAATACTGGCAGCACTTTTAGAAAAAAAATTTGCAACCAATAATATTCTGACAAGCAAGGCATGTTAGTTGAAAAGAAATACTTTTTAAAGTAAAAATTAGTTTTAACATGCTTTTAGCATGTTTCGCCACTTTGGGCACAGGGGTTCCGACCAAGTACTACCACCTCCATGCCATCGAAAACAATGCACATAGTATCATTAATGTGGTACAGAGTGAATTGGATTAAGGCGGAAGGCACTAGGTCGAGACCAAAGGTTCCGAAGGGGTTGAAACACGTCTTTTCTTTTAAATGAAAAGTGCGCCTACTTTGCTTTCGACAGTATAGCTTTTGACTTGGTTGGCTTTCAGTCGAGTCAAATTTTTTAAAGGAATGGTTTCGAATGGGTTGCGCCTCTTGTTTTAAGTAAATGCTTTCGTCGGGGTCGAAGCCCAGTTTTCCACCCTTCGACGCAAATGGTTTCGGAAGGTATACTTGCTTTTAAAAACTCAACTGCTTCTCCAATGCTTTCAGAAGGTTGGTTTCAACATCATCACTTCTTTGCTTAGGGAATGCTTTCGAAAGAGTGCTTTCGACTTAAATGTTTTATAACCCTTTTGCTCTATTGAATGTAGAACCCAAATGGTTTCGAAGGAGTTAAATTTTAAATGGTTTCGAAAGGTGTTTCCACATGTTTTATTTGAACTCAATGGCTTTCGAAAGGTTTGATGTTTTATTGCTTTCAAAAGTTTTTAAAGAATGGTTTTGAAGGGGTGGTTCCCTAATGGTTTCGAAAGGTTTGAAAGGAAAAGTTTTCCAATGTTTTTGAAAGGCAAAGTTTAAATGTTTAGAGATTGGATGTCTAAGGTTTTAATGCTTTTGAAGGAATGGTTTTTCAATGTTTTCGAAAGAAGGATTGAATGGTTTCGAAAGGAATGTTTTGTCCTTTCGGCCTAGGTGAAAGAAGGGTTTTACTTGGTTTCGAAAGGGGTAGTTTCAATGGATTCGAAAGGGGTACTTTCAAATGTTTAAATGTTTTCATCAACAAAGATTTAAGTAAAGTATATATAACATGGCAAGGTGATTGTGAGTAAAGCATAGAGTATATATTTTCCTTGTTTAAGTTTGGTTTAAACATTTTAAATCAATTTGAGATGAAGGGGTTTTCAAGGAAAATTTAAGGGAAGATTACCTTAAGTAAAATGACTCAGATATTAGAATACCAGATGGGACTGGTATATGGTCACGCCCTATACATTAGCTATTAGCCCCAGTTAATTTAGTCCAAAATTCCAGTGTGTAGGGCTTTGTCATAGGTAAGACTAAAATTATGATTACACACAGAAGGGAGTATATTGTATATAGATAGGTTATTGGTGAGCCCGCAAAACCATTAGGATCAAGTGACCCTGGGAGATGTTAAGTTAGGGACAGACCGTCCAAAAGAGGAGCATTTAACAGATAGTTAGGGACATGCCGTCCAGTAGAGGAGTGTCTAACAGGTGTTAGATTATTTTGATTATATTGTCTGGTAGGCCCGAGTCAACCAATGGTTAGTACCAAACAAAACTATAGTGTTCGGACAAATAGTTCATTTATTACCTGATATGTATGTTTACATAATAATTCTTTACAGTTTTAACCAGTTTTGATTGCAGGATAAATGTTTGCAAAATATATGTTTTAAAAGGATGTTAGTGAGGGGAAACCCGTTCCGCTAAGCGGCGTGGTCTCACTTAATATCAAATAACCAAGATGTAAAGTATTATTCACACCAGGCTTTATGTTTGACTCGAAGTTTATGTTTTTCCCTTAAACTCTCGGGTGCTCAAAATTGATTTGAGTAGGCTGAGGGTTGAGGTTTTACAGGTTTTAGTAGGTTGACGAATAAAGCTTCCGGAGACGAGCATGTGGCTGACGGATAGCTATTTAGGAGTTACTATTTTGTTTTGTTTTATTCCATTGTGTTGTATTTAAGACAATTATTATATAGTACTCTGATCAACCAAGGGGGCATCATCATATGTCACTCTTGGCGTATTTATGTAATAATTATATTTTATCTGAACCTAGGAATCGATTATGGGATTATGTAATTTGAATGTGAAACATGTGTTTCGAAATGCAATAAGTAAAATGTTGTTATTTTTGAAATCTATGATTTTGTTTCATATTCAAGTGCTTCTGGTATAATGGATACCATTAACATAGCCGTATTTAGTCGTCAGAAATTAATACTATGAATGACTGCAGCATCTGTAGCGCTTAGCTTTGGGCCTCTAGATTGGGGGTGTTACATTTATATATACATATAACCAAACAACTTTGTGCCAATATCAATGTATGTAAGAATCGTTACCTAACTAATAATTTAAAATACATGTATATAATAAAACATAATAATTGAGCATAAATAATTGAATTATAATCAGAAATGTATCTCATTCTTAATGCCTTGAAGTACACCTTGAAATGATGATATCTACCCCTTGAAATAGTTTCCGATTCAACAGAGTGCTAGTCCTTGAACCGTTGACCACTGGCTATCGAATAGAATCTGATTTGATTTGAACTTGAATTAATGGAGTATGGAGGAGGTTAATTTCGACCAGAAATAATAAGGTTTGGAGGCAAGCCAAAAGTCACTAATATGTGTGGGTTGAGATGTTTATATAGAGGAAGAAAAGGAGAGAAGTTAGGATCTAGACCTTTACCTATTCTCCCTGCCTTATCCCTATCAATCTTGCCCACCAATAAGCCATCATATAGGCCTCAAACCCATTTAAATCATAAAAAATTATTTTGCATTTAAATCCAATTTAAACGCGTATCAATATTGCATGTGGATTAAAATATTTATAATTATTATAAATATATTTAATAATATTTGTTCATAAAATCAAAATCAAATTTTATAACTAATATTTCATAAATATTAATTAATTTATAACAATTACAAATTACCTAAGTCATTTGGTCAAAGGAGAATTCACCGTTTCGGTTGTGTGACTCGTTACGTGTAAATTTGGTCATTGATTAATATCGAACTATTCGAATATTAACATTCACACGTCATTTAGCAAGTGGTATGACATTCTAAACTAATTTATCAGTTACTTTGTTTCGGTAAAATCCAATTTTACTTTATCAAGCATTACCCTGTGTTAATTTTACTTACACTAATTCTCTTCGTCAAAACTATATCACTTTGGACTTATGGAACTTGGTAATGGTTAAGATTTCAATATCGTCCACCTTCTCTATAGCCCAAACACAAAGTTCTTGGTTCAATAATAACAATTATTATTAACCGAAATGCTTTGGATAGAGAATTTGACTTTAAGTTGACTTTAATTGACCGTGATACTAACCTCACGTAATTGAGGAGACGAATCCTCTCTTGAATAGTGATTCACTTCCAATACTTCCACTCGACCCAACTATAGTCACTCGATGGACGTTGTGCCATGATTTAACTGTAATCAAAGCGGAGCTTTCATATTGAAGACCAACAATATTCTCAAGTCGAGAGAACTGTGTAAATCAGTCACACGATATTTTCCGTTTATCCTTAGCTATACTAACTAACAGAAAACTATCAAGTGATTCATTCCATGATTATCCAATAACTATCAGTACGCAACCCATAGGTACCCCCAACAGTCATGAGTAATACACTGTCCAATTGGAGAGCGTTACGTACTCTAATCTCAATGGATACATTGATATCCAATCTCGATGCATCTTGACTAGGAACATTTAAAATGGCATATTTATTTTCATTGTGATAAATTACTCACGATTACAACACTTTGTAACTACTATCACAAAATGTACCATTTATGGATATTCTATTAAATATATATTTAATTAATTAACACAACACATTATATCAAGTATATAATAGAAAGAAAAAACCTTTTATTTTGAACAAGTTGTTATCGAGTTAGATATATGTTACAAATTACATAATTGCCCATAAGGCATACCCCTAACTTTATCAATCTCCTACTTGCACTTAGGGTCAATTATGGAATCTTATTCCAACTTCTCCGGTCGGTTTCCTCAAAACCAATTGGGTCAGTCCCTCAATGAATGAGTATGCTATTATGTTTCAATTATTTACTCTATTTATCAACTCTCCCTGGTCCTAATAAACTACCTCTATCATGTGGAATAATTATGAGTATGTCTCTCGACTTCCAGTGAGCTCTAAGTTCGGTTATGAACTATATCATGATTTTGTTATTGTATAATAATGCTGTAGGAACAACATTTGAAATCATCCTTAGCTCAGTTATAAATTTGTGTATTTATATTTATATACATTGCTTTTATTGCAGCGCTACTCAAGACGATGTATTTAGCCATTTTTATTGAATCGACCAAAGTCTTTCATTTGGAACATTTCCAACTTAAAGGTTCTTAACTTGAATTTACTATTAACATATTAAACTCAATATCACTTATGGAAGTTTGAGTCTGAACACTCCTTCATAAGGAGTTTCTTATTTTTGTAAATAATTCTCTAATATTTCATAAATACACGAGAACATCTCAAACAACCATTTAGTGATATCAATTTGGATTTGATATTTTCTTCATATATAAAACACATAAACAAAGCATGATATCGTAGACAACATAACATATATGATAATTCCTATTGCCAACTCATAAGGAATCCATCTTACATGTTCCGTATTAATCGTTTTAATAAGGTGTCCTTGCATATCATTTGTGACATTCTCAATATCTTTTATACTTACTATAAAAGACATTATTTACAAATCCAACGTCGAGTATTAAAACAACTGAAGCTGACTTAACAAAACTACATCGTTAGCAATCAGTAGTGTGTTGTTTACTTATGGTTTAGAAATATTAATGTACCTTTTAACGTTCTTTCTTACAAACATACGCTTCCTCTGCATTTTGATTGATAATCAAACTACTTGATATTTCTATCAAAACACTTGTTCAATTTTGATGCTTGTCGAACGAAACTTTTGTATATATTTTTGGATCATATCTAAAAACTCAAAAACTCAATATCGCTCTCACTAACTTCGAGACACTTTGGTTATTATGTGTAAACGGTTTACTCTAACTCAGTATTTAGAATTTTCTGTTTCAACACATATGCACCAAAACATCAAATCATGCTAGGTGACAATTTTGTGAGTAAAATCCAAACCAACTTGAACACATCGAATGGTAAATCTATTACGTTAATTTCAATAGTTGAAATTCACAGTTTAATTCTTATCAATGTGGTTCACTATATTCCAACTGCATTTGTCTTCTCATAAAGACACATTTACAGCCAATGGATCATATCCCTTAGGATACAACTATCAAAATCAAATTTTGATTATGTACTTGGAATCTATTTTAGATTAGCCCAACGTACCATATCATAGAGTCGATACTCTTAATGGTTTAATTAAACAACCGAGGATTATTTATTCTTGACATTGATAAGAAACTCATTGTTTCTCATTAAGGTACAAGACTACTCATTAGACGTTCTAATGTCTTTGTGTTCATTTAGTTTTGATCAGTTTCATTTCATCCCTCGTAATCAGTTTTATTATTGGATCACATCTAAATTCATTTTATACAAATAATTTCTTAAAGAAATTCCTTTTCTACGAAGTTGGTATTTCTTGAAATAACAGTTATTTCTTAGTGCAACAGAATGGACATTCATAGACATTTTATGAATTGCCTTATATAAAACTGATTTTGCATTAGTTCACAATATATTTATGTTCACAACATAAATTAGTTATCTAACGACTATCGTTTCTCAAATTCGCTTGGGATGATTCATTTAAGATCTCTTATGTACAATTATTATGTCTAGTCTTTCGACTCGCACAACCTGCCAACTCCTTGGCTTAGGATATATAGGGGTTCTTATAAACCTTTATCTTATGTAGTTTGTAGACTATTCTTTGGAAGATATTAATTTTAACCTTGTGTACTACTCTTAATTACATATGTAATGACCCGAAAATTTTAACGATTTTAATAACGTAATTAACTGAATTTTTTTTGAAAATAAAATAATTAAATTTAATATGAAAATTTGAAATTTGTTATGCATCTAATGAAGCATAGCAAATGGCATATTTTCATCTGAAAATACGAAAGTTAGTTTTGTTGTGTAATTTTCAATTTCAATTTAAAAATCAATTAATTTGATGAAAATAAATGTTTTCGAAATCTGAATATTTTTATATAACAAAAATGCAAATCATTTTCTGAGTGAGATGTCATTTTTTGTTTTGCCAAATTTGGACCGCTCAAGCCCCGTTTATTTTATTTTTGGCGAATTAGCAGTACTTTGGCAACGAATATCGATTTTTGATAGGATGATCATATCACTAATATCTATGTACCATTCTGTTCGTCTCGTCGTGCTGATCTCCGCATTATATTCAGTTGTGCATTTCGGAATCCGGTACGCGGCGAAATCCATGGAAACGGATAGCCGTATCGGTACCATTTTTGAGCCTTTTGGGTGTTCATGTGACCAATCATTGTCCACCGTTTAGAAATAAATGGCCACTTAGCTTTTAATATGTTCTCTAAATTCAACATTCAGGCCTTTACATTTTCCCCATTGTTTTCATATATTATTTCTGGTTGCTTCCATTTTTTCTTTGGTTTGTTCACGAAAAATATATTTTTATATTATATAAAGTTAGTTTCATCTCTGTCTGCTCATGTTCTCTTCCACCTGAAGCTTTGCATGTCACCTTCCCATTGCCGTGAAACCTTTCTTTTCCCTATGACTTTCGCCCATCACCGTTCCAAACACTCCGATCCTCCACCACGGCCGTGCTTCTCCTTCCTATCCCGAAGCTGCTCTCGCCCTTCTCCTTTAAACCCGACCGCCTACCCATCCAACAAAACCATCTCCACCACCTTTGAACTGTATCCATCAACCGAACACCTAGCAGCCTCTGACCTGAACCACCACATGCTCCCTCTCTTCCAAATCACCCTGTAAAAAAACATGCATATATAATATAGATCTGTTCGTATATAGTGGAGCATTCATATTCTGGCTTCGTGGAAACTTGCCTGTCGTCCCTTCATTTCTCTGACCATCCATCAGATCCCTCCGCCTCTTCATTTCACCCTCGCCTGTCCTTCTCCACCGACCCTTCCGCTCATCTCCGCCTGCAGCCCTCCTCGGCCTCACAACCAGCCTAGCCCAAAGCCCTTCGATAGTTTACACCTCAGACTCTCCCTCTTCCCCTCCATAACTTCGCGAGCAGCCACCATAAACACCTCGGACGTGCCAGTTGCCTTTCCCCTCACACGAGACTGCACCGCCCAAAAAACCACATAGTCACCTTCATCTCCATGCACATAGATCCGCCTCCCCTCCATCCGAGCCTCACCGCTCAGCATCCGACCGAACTGCCCACATGCCACCAAGCTGAGGGCACAACCTAGAGGTAGCAGCATCTTCCCTCCTCTTCTTAGTGCTTCAGGCTGTCATGTTTTATACAATATATATTGTTTTTATATATTATTTTTGAATTTTATTATATGTGTTTTGAAAACTGTTGCCAATTTAGTCACAATAGAAAAGGGAAAATATACATATATTATATGTTTAAAGATATTTTTTTAGATTTATATTAATATCTTAAAAATAGATTTCTGAAATAATTTTTATATAATATGTTTATTTATTTTGATTTATACTAATAATTTGAAAAAGATTTTTTGTAACATATATAGATATTTTGATTTTAATATATATGTGTTTTCTTTTATATAAATACTGATTTTCAAAATATAATATGAAGATTTTATTTTTAAATATGTGTTTTAAATTGAATGTTGATTTTAAGAGAAAAATATATAATATATATCTTGTTTCAGTTTATATCGAGCTAGTTTTGATTTGTTTCATTGATTCTTAATTATCAACCTTGCTTCATTCGTCGAATTCGTGTTCGTCGTGCTTTGCTTTGGAATTTGTGCTTGGATTCGTCGTATCTTGTTCTTGTTATTTCTCTAGCCTCGAAAGGTGAGCAATCACTCACGATTAACATTCTTATATTTAGTAAATTAAATTCACATGAAATGACGATTGAAATATGCTGTTAAATTTGAATTGTTAAGTTATTTAAATTGTTAAATATGACATGTCATTATCTGCAATTGTTTACCTATGACATATGACACCATAAGTTGTATATATTATATTTAAATTTGTTACTGATGATATATGCCTGTTGTTGATATGTTATATTATTATCATATTTGTTCTCACTCTTCAAGTTCCCTGTAATTTAAAAATTCCCTATGGGTTGAAATGATACATACCCGAACGATCTGATAGATTAGGGGAAAATCGTTATCGGTTGAAATGATAAACCCAAGCGATTTTCATTGATTTTGAATTTGGGATTGCGGGTTGAAATGATATATACTTGTAAATATTAAATTTAAATTACGGATTGAAATGATAAATATCCGTATCACTTGACCATAGGATAGAAAATTTTATACGGACACCGTTGGTCTATTTTTGAAAATGATTTCCAGAGTTTTGAAAGGAAATATATGGGTTTTAATAAATATTGATTTTTAAATTATAATATAAAGATTTTATTTTAATATATGTGTAAATTTTAGATTTTTAAAATTATATGTTTTGTAAATTTTAAAATTATGAGTTAAGTTTTGAAATGTAAATTATAAATTTTACATATAACTTTATTATTTTTAAAATATGAAATAAGATTTAAAGTAGATTTAATTTAATAATAAGATTTAATTTAATAAAATTTAATTTACCTTATATATAATATGTTTTTAAATATTTATTTAAATTTATATTAGTATTTTGAAGATAGATTTTTGTAATAACTTTAATAAATTAAGGTTGGATAGATAAATTGAAATTGATTTGTAATTTAATTTGTGTAACGGTTGTATTTAAATAGAAGTTGATTTGAAAACTTATTAATTTGAGATTTTAAAGATATGATTTTATAACTTGATAACTTGATTTTGATTAAAGGTGAATAAATGAATAATTTTATATTTAAATAAGATTGAAATTGAATATTTAATTTTGATTTAAATTTGAATTTGAGATTTTATTTAAATGTTTATAAAAGTGATTAAATGAATATTTTCATAATTTAATATAATTGAAATTAGTTATTTAATTATTGATTTTATTTAAATTTGTAATTTGAGATTTCATTTAAAAGTCATTAAAATGATTAAGTGAATATTTTCAAATTTAAATAAAATTAAAGTTGAATTTTGAAATATAAATGAAATCTATCAAATTGAGTTATTGTAAATTGTTTGAATATTTAAAACTGTGAAATCTATTGAATTGGAAATAGTTTGATTGTAGTTCAAACCTGAATTTGAAATCGATATAGATTAAAATGGTTTTTTCAGAATTATAATTTAATTTGAAATTATTGAACAAAGACTGATTTAAATTGAATTTTTAGGGCTTCAGTTGAATTGAATTGATTTATGAAATTGGAAGAAACAATTTTATATATAAAATATTTTTAATATATAAACTATTTTTAATAAATAAACTATTTTAAATATATTATCTATTTTAAATATATAACTATTTTAATTTATAACAATTTTAATACTATTTCAATATTTAAACTGTTTAAGTTGGAACTGTTATGATTGAAAGTGAATATTATTTTCGAAAGTGAATATGATTTCGAAAGTGTGTATGGTTTCGGAAGTGTATGATTTCGAAAAGAATACGGTATTTTGATATGAAGTATGAACTATTTGAAATGATTATAAAAATGATTTTATAAAACGACCACGGTGTGAAATAAGTGTTTGGTTGTTAAAGAGACTGGGATCGGATATTGTCATACTCTCTGCCAATACCAAAACCACTTTAACAACTGTGTACGTGGTGGAGATTCCAGAACGAAGTAGGATGGTTTGGCAACGGTTTTGTATGAGGTATTAACGTAGCCCTGACTCCCGCGAGTCAGCTTGATGTGGCTAAAACAGGAGCCATGCTGGGCCAAGTGAGGTCGCTCCTCTTATCGGGTACATTTCTTCGATACCATTCTATTACTTTGTGATTTGATTAGGTGCACCTTTGATTTGGGAGTGTGTCTCGAGGTGGGCGGTAGTAGCTGCTATGCGTTACCACCAGTCCGGATCCGCAAAACGGTAGAATCCTACTCTGGGCATTGCCTCGCGTGCCTTGTCACGTGCCTTATCGTGCCCTCTACGAGTTTGTTTTGTACCATACCTATGGAGTGCTCCCTAAGTATCCCATCAGTTTGGTGGGGCTTACAGTATCTGTATAGACTATGAGAATATATAAAAATGGGTTAAGGGGGATATGGGTAACACCTTAACGCTATTTTAATAGTTTACTTTACTATAGAAATTATCTATGTAGTGTATTGTACAATGTATGTAAATAGTTTAATGGACCCTTAGAGGATCGGTATCTCAACCATCCTTTGAGTTACTTTGTATTTCACTTGACATTTCACTTGAGTTGATTTACTAGTATAAGAATGTTAATCCTGACTCGAGTGTTTTGTGTGTTGCTTTATGCTCAGGTCAAACTGAGTGTCACAACATTTGGGACTTACCTTTGGAGTTTGGATCTTCGCTTGGAGATCCATCTATATCTATTTCAGCTTTCATTTATTCAGTTGTCTCCTGTTGTTTATATTCAAATTTTGTCCTTCGACTATGTATTAAGACTTTTATGTTTCTAGATATCTGTTGTATATTGTTTTAAACTCTGATGTTTATATAGTAGCTTCATGAACTACTATTTATCTATTCCGCTGCTTATTGTTATTTTACTCTGTGTTTGTGATTTTGTGATTGATTTATTTACTGTATATGATAAGTTTTGCCAAATATAAATTAACAGCTTGTTATTTTGAGCAATTCAGGTCTGACATGTGTGTCTGCTTATGCACTCAGAGGGTGCAGCATGATTGGGGGTTCTCGCTTTTGGGTTTGGTAGCGAACGGATGACCCTTACTCCTACATGTCCCACAGGGTTGGTGCAGTCGAGAAGATGGATGTAAAAGCAGAACACAGGTACGACTGTATGCTACGGTGAGCGTTACCCCACCATCGGTTGACCGTTACAGTTGGTATCCAAGTTCTGGTTTTGGCAAAACTTAGCATATGGAGTAAAATTGATTACAAAATCATATTCGTTCGAGCTTGAAATTATTTGTCAGGATCCTCCTGAATTAGGATTTCTTTTGAATTTCGGAACTTTCCCTTTGTTCTGAAATCCATTATTGTCTTGTCTTGATCGTGTTCTTTTGATACTAGAGCATCCCATAGCTCCAACCTCAACTGTTAACTTCATCCTTATCTGTGACTAATCCCATCGGCAGTCTCGCCAACCTTTGTATTATCTGTAAAGGGGTGAAACTCCTTTACAACAAGCGTCGATTCGCCGGAGATTTCTATATCCTCGGTTTTGATGCTATTATATCTTGCAAAGCCCGAATCGTTTCTTTAGTAGATTACCCAGGTAATTCTCTTGTGATCAAATGTCGATTGCCTTGGGATTTATGCAGGCAGTTCTATCTATTCGTTTGATTCTCTGCCTAGTGATCTTGACTCCACCCGATAGTCAGGGAATATCCTAATGTTTGGTGAAGTCATTTCTTTCCTCCTAAGCGGGAATTTGAATTCCGCATTAATCTTATTCCTGGAGCTTAAACTATTGTCCTCCCTCTCGGACGAATGGTTCTATGGTTATTCATCCCCTTTGGATTAACCAATGCTCCTACCTTCTTTGTTGATCTCATAAACCACGTATTCCATGATATTCTCAACAAGTTGTTCTGATTTTCATTGGTGATATTTTCGCCTTTTCATATCTCAGTTGACCCGGTTAAGGTCGCCGCGATTAATTTAAGTCTATCCATCTTTCTGCTTTTGTAATTTAATTACCTTATCTTCCTTTCAAGCCTATCTTCTTATTTAAAACTCTCTGATTAAGGTCCCTCAAAAATTGAATCTCTATCCTAGTTCAGGAACCATTCTCTAATCATCCTATGAGGGAGTGTATTTGTAATTAATATTAAATATTTTATATTGTGTTGTTTGAATTGTTAAATTTGAATTTTGGGGTTTTGATCGATTCATCTAGCCAACGCTATCGATAGGAATTCCAAAACACTTGAACAGAGCAAACTGACACAATATTGTTTTCAAAATTGGTAAATGAAATAAGTTTTATGTATGATTATATATATATATATATAAGTATAATTTTCTAAATTAGATAGTTAAATGAATTGGTTGTTAGAAATGATGATACTATATTATCATTTATTGTTTGTTACAATCCTAAACCATTAACTATTGTTTTCTAAATTAAGGATTTGAGAATTAAATTTTCGATGCCCTTCGAATTTGGTTTTCAAAGTTTGAAAATGCATTATCTAAAAGTATTTTGAATAGAAATTGTTTCCAAAGAATTTTAAAAGAGGTAAGTCGGTCAGTACTCTCCTCTTGTGTCGCTGAAAAATAATTTCGGTGATTACTACAGCATCATCGAGATGCATTTTCGAGTCTTAAAGTGGAGAGACCACTTAGTAGCTTTGCTACACTTTTGTTTTGGAAATTGTATTTGATTTGATTTTCTTGAGTATGATTTGATGTACATAGTATATATATGTATATTTTTTTCAAAATTGTTTGAAGTGAAACCGAAAATTTAACTCTTAAGTTCTATGTTAAGCGATGATTTTCAATTATTGAAATGAAGCAAATTTTTGAATAATTAGAGTGTCTAAAACGAGAAATGAAATTTAAACAACTTGAAACAGTTGACCTAGGAAAAAATTATTTGTATAATACTCAATTTCATCTTTAAAAACATATATAACTTACCTAAACATTCAAAAGGTTAAAATGTTATGTAATTATGTAATTAAAGGTTATACAAGAGATATTTTTGTAATAAAATGTTCGAACTAAATTTGATTAATAGAAATGTTGTAAATAAAAGGTAAATTTGTATAATACTCAATTACATTCAGAAATATTAATAAAACTTACCTGGAAAAAAGGGGTTTGAATGTAATAAGAATATGTAATTGAATAATATATAATATTAATGTAAGTAACAAGATGTCCAAAAATGAATTTCTATAAGAGAATTTTTAAATAAAAATTGAGTTGTTATAATAAATGTTTATATATTTAATTTATCTTATAAGAAATGTAAATGGAATAGATTGAAAAATATAAAGAAAATGTTATTTAAATAAATAAATATGAACTTAAGAATAGTTGTAATTGATTATAAGTGGAATTGACTCAAGTGAAATCAAATGGAATAAATAAATGAGTTAAATAAAATAAATTTTGTTTTAAAAGAAATTTTTTGTAACAAATGTAATAAATTGAAATCAAATCAACCGAATGAAAATTCATTGAATTGAAATCAACCAAATGTGAATACAACGAATATTTATTGATTAAATAAAATGGATTAAAACCAAATTAGTTGGATTTAAATCAATTTATATGGTTTTAAATTAATTTTTGTATTTTGTATTCCAATCTATCTTTCTTTCAGGTTGCTTCTATTCTCCTATCTCGTTCCTTTTCGGGACGAAAAGTTTTGAGTGGGGGAGAGTGTAACGACCCAGAAATTTTAATGGTTTTAATAACGTAATTAACTGAATTTTTCTTGAAAATAGAACAATTAAATTTAACAATGAAAATTTGATATTTGTTATGCATCTATTAAAACATAGCAAATGGCATATTTTCATCTAAAAATATGAAAGTTAGTTTTGTTATGTAATTTTTAATTTCAATTTAAAAATCAGTTAATTTGATGAAAATAAATGTTTCCAAAATATGAATATTTTTATATAATAAAAATGCAAATCATTTTCTGAGTGCGATGTCGTATTTCGTTTTGCCAAATTTGGACTGCTCTAGCCCTGTTTATCTTATTTTCGGCGAATTAGCAGTAGTTTGGCAGCGAATATCGATTTTTGATATGATGATCGTATCATTGATATCTGTGTACCATTCTGTTCGTCTCGTCGTGCTGATCTCCGCATTATATTCAATTGTGCATTTCGTAGTCCGGTACGCGGCGAAATCCATGGAAACAGATAGCCGTATCGGTACCATTTTTGAGCCTTTTGGGTTTTTGTGTGACCATTCATTGTCCATCGTTTAGAAATAAATGGCCACTTAGCTTTTAATATGTTCTCTAAATTCAACGTTCATGCCTTTACATTTTCCCCATTTTCTCATATATTATTTCCGGTTGCTTCCATTTTTTTCTTTGGTTTGTTCACGAAAAATATATTTTTATATTATATAAAGTAAGTTTCATCTCTGTCTGCTCATGTTCTCTTCCACCTGAAGCTTTGCATGTCACCTTCCCATTGCCGTGAAACCTTTCTTTTCCCCATGACTTTCACCCATCACCGTTCCCAAACACTCCGGCTCTCCACCATGGCCGTGCTTCTCCTTCCGATCTCGAAGCTACTCTCGCCCTCCCCCTTTAAACCTGACCGCCTACCCATCCAACAACACCATCTCCACCACCTTTGAACTGCATCCATCAACTGAACACCTAGCAGCCTCTGACCTGAACCACCACATGCTCTCTCTCTTCTAAATCACCCTACAAAAAAAACATGCATATATAATATATATATGTTCGTATATAGTGGAGCATACATATTCAAGCTTCGTGGAAACTTTCCTGCCGTCCGATCATTTCGCTGACCATCCATCAGATCCCTCCGCCTCTTCATTTCACCCTCGCCTGTCCTTCTCCACCGACCCTTCCGCTCATCTCCGCCTACAGCCCTCCTCCTCACAACCAGCCTAGCCCAAAGCCCTCCGACCAGTTTCCACCGCAGGCTATCCCTTTTCCCCTCCATAACTCCGCGAGCAGCCACCTTAAACACCTCGGACGTGCCAACTGCCTTTCCCCTCACACGAGAATGCACTGCCCAGAAACTCACATAGTCACCTTCATCTCCATGCACATAGATCCGCCTCCCCTCCATCCGAGCCTCTCCGCTCAGCATCCGACCGAACTGCCCACATGCCACCAAGCTGAGCGCACAACCTAGAGGTAGCAGCATCTTCCCCTCCTCTTCTTAGTGCTTCAGGCTGTCATGTTTTATACAATATATATTATTTTTATATATTTTTTTTTGAATTTTATTATATGTGTTTTGAAAACTGTTGTCAATGTAGTCATAATAGAAAAAGGAAAATATACATATATTATACGTTTAAAGATATTTTTTTAGATTTATATTAATATCTTAAAAATAGATTTCTGAAATAATTTTTATATAATATGTTTATTTATTTTGATTTATACTAATAATTTGAAAAAGATTTTTTGTAACATATATAGATATTTTGATTTTAATATATATCTGTTTTCTTTTATATAAATACTGATTTTCAAAATATAATATGAAGATTTTATTTTTAAATATGTGTTTTAATTTAAATGTTGATTTTAAGAGAAAAATATATAATATATATCTTGTTTCAGTTTATATCGAGCTAGTTTTGATTTGTTTCATTGATTCTTAATTATCAACCTTGTTTCATTCGTCGAATTCGTGTTTGTGATGACCGCCCATGACCCCTACACTGAACCTAGAGAAAGTGCGCTGTAAAGTGTGCCAGGCGACCATGGACGATTGTCAGGGTAAATTAAAACAACAGAATCTATCGTATTACTCTCAGCGCATGGACAAAATACAATAGAATATATATATATATATAGTGAAGCTTCACAGAAATAGAATCTCATCAATAAAACTTCATAATAGTTGAATACAACATCTGAATAGTCAATACATCAAGCCTTGCTACATATCACTCAGGGAATTATACAAAGCAGCGGAACATCCAGTACATATAGTAAGAAAATAATATGCAAGCCTCCAGCTCGTCTTCGTCATCAGCATCGTTGGAAGCAAGAACAGCACCTGTCACCTGCTACCTAGTCTGCCCATCCCAAAATGGACGAACAGTCCAAGGCAATAAGAGTTAAAACATAAAGCCTTGAGTCAGACAACAGTCTTAGTGAGCGGTAAATTAACTAACAACATACCAAAAGAGCATAAAGGAAAAGGAATAGGAATACAACCCTCCCACTCCACCTCTTTCTACAGTGATAGCCCCCAGACACACACTAAGCAGAAGCAAACATAGCAGAGCATACAATTAAAAGTAAATCAATTATCACTCGAGTCAAGGGCGATGTTTTCCAAGTACAAACCCCCAAGGCCTAAACCAAGATCAGATAAGCACCCAGAAAATACCGCTCTTGAGACCGAATGACGATACAACCAAACATCCATGACTCTGGCTATCACTGTTATCATTGCTTCGATATCACCGTTAATTGAATGACCGGCACATTCTTTCAGCCGTCCGTCAAGGGCTAATGGAAACCCCGGTTCTAGACATAACTCCGCACGTCATCGTGACCCGTGCCTAGGACTATCGAATCTGCCCAGAGTACTTGTCTATCAATCATTAGCCTTCAGGGATTATCGAATCTGCCCAACGTACTCTTGCTTTGAGCATGCTAGAACCTTCAACAACGATGAGATCTCAGCCTTCTAGTCATCCTCCTCGATGACTATTTCCATACTAGCTCAAGCGCCTCTCGAGCAAACCATTATCCTCTAACTCGAATCATTTCACCGAGTTATCAACATGCTTGGAATGATCCCGTCTGGATTAGACCAAGGCTATCTCACATCATGCTTCGCCTCATCATCATCATAGCAAAGCTTCATCTCAACACCATCATCAAATCTATCCATATGAGCTTCATCATCCGCTACATATGCCACGAGCAGCTTTTCCAATTCAAGAGCCTTTCCCTTAGCTTTTGAATCATCTTCGACCAACTTGTCTAAATCAAATCATCAATCATCTAATTCATAGCAATCAATCAAGTCAAACATTAATCCAAGTAATCAAGCATTCAAATATGATCTAAATAGACAATTACAACAATAATGGCAATTTCGTAAATAAAGAGTCTAAAGTCTAACAAGCATGAAAACATGAGCAATATCTCTATAACTTGATGAATGAACTTGCATAGGTTAACACTTAGTAAAATAGATGTCAAATCATCATGAACAATGGATTTACACTTAAGTTTACAAATATGCATGAAAATCACTACTTTGCACAAAATCAAGCCAACGATCCGATATACTCCTTTGGATCCGTGTGAGAGATAATCACCACTCACCAAATCACCTAAACAACTCAAAAGCAACACACTTCAGATCTGGACAGCGAAGGATCTAACTCGATCTATCACAAATCCGCTTTAAACGATGAAATCACACTTCGAAGAATGTAGATCTTCAATCTAAGCTCTTCGATCTTCGATTTGATCTTCGATATGGATGGAAGGAATCACTAGATTAGAGTGTAGAAAAGAAGTGAAGAAGTGTAGAAGTCGAGCTCTCAAAATGGCAGCACTTCGTCGCTTCGAAATCCGGATCCCAAAAAGTGAGAAAAACCCTCCTATTTATAGGCTGAAATCTACCTTAGGTCGTTTGCTCGGAGTTAGGTCGTCCATGACTTACGACCTAAAAACCCCACGACCTAACAACCAAAGCCTCTACGACCTACGACCTAACACTTAGCAGATCAGCGCACCCAAGCGACCTACGACCTATCCCAGATGCGCTTCCTCGCGACCTAACAATGCCACGGCCTAAGACAATGCGCTTCTGCGACCTAACAACTTACGCGACTTACGACTTATCAGATAAGCGCATATACGCGACCTACGACTTAGCAAACCTGCGACCTAACACACACGCGACCTAACTATCTTAGGTCGCCTACGACCTAACTCAACACAGAACTCACGACCTAACTCTTAGCTAGGATACGACCTAACATCTTAGGTCACTCACGACCTAACTTCACTAACTCGCTAACTACTGTAGGTTACTAATCCTTAGGTCGCTAACTCCTATAGGTCGCTACATTCTATAGGTCGCTAACTTTCTTAAGTCGCCAATCCTATAAGTCGTCTACTCCTATAAGTCGCCAACTCTCTTAGGTCGCTCCAACCTCTTAAGTCGCTCCTTCGACCTAATCCTACCCCACGACCTAAGCCACCATACGAGTTATCTCCTATACGACTTAACTATCACACGACCTAACTGCTTAGGTCGTTCCACTTCTTAGGTCGCCAACTTTCTATAGGTCGCTCAACTTCCTTAGGTCGTCTACTACGACCTAACCACTATACGACCTAACTTCTATACGACCTAAGACAGAATATGGACAGCTTATCAACAATGCGACCAAATGTCAACTGTTTTACGATGTTTCGATCCGTAAAAATACGGGTCGTTACAGTGTTCGTCGTGCTTTGCTTTGGAATTTGTGCTTGGATTCGTCGCATCTTGTTCTTGTTATTTCTCTAGCCTCGAAAGGTGAGCAATCACTCACGATTAACATTCTTATATTTAGTAAATTAAATTAACATGAAATGACGATTGAAATATGCTGTTAAATTTGAATTGTTAAGTTATTTAAATTGTTAAATATGACATGTCATTATCTGCAATTGTTTACCTATGACATATGACACCATAATCTGTTGTATATATTATATTTAAATTTGTTACTGATGATATATGCCTGTTGTTGATATGTTATATTATTATCATATTTGTTCTCACTCTGCAAGTTCCCTGTAATTTAGAAATTCCCTATGGGTTGAAATGTTACATACCCGAACGATCTGATAGATTAGGGGAAAATCGTTATCGGTTGAAATGATAAACCTAAGCGATTTTCATTGATTTTGAATTTGGGATTGCGGGTTGAAATGATATATACTTGTAAATATTAAATTTAAATTACGAATTGAAATGATAAATATCTGTATCACTTGACCATAGGATAGAAAATTTTATACGGACACGGTTGGTCTATTTTTGAAAATGATTTCCAAAGTTTTGAAAGGCAATATATGGGTTTTAATAAATATTAATTTTTAAATTATAATATAAAGATTTTATTTTAATATATGTGTAAATTTTAGATTTTTAAAATTATATGTTTTGGAAATTTTAAAATTTTAAGCTATGTTTTGAAATGTAAATTATAAAATTTTACTTATAACTTTATTATTTTTAAAATATATAAAATGAGATTTAAAATAGATTTAATTTAATAAAATTTAATTTACCTTATATATATAATATTTTTTTAATTATTTATTTAAATTTATATTAGTATTTTGAAGATAGAGTTTTGTAATAACTTTAATAAATTAAGGTTGGAAAGATAAATTGAAATTGATTTGTAATTTAATTTGTGTAAGAATTGTATTTAAATAGAAATTGATTTGAAAACTTATTAATTTGAGATTTTAAATATATGATTTTATAACTTGATAACTTGATTTTGATTAAAGGTGAATAAATGAATGTTTTTAGATTTAAATTAGATTGAAATTGAATATTTAATTTTGATTTAAATTTGAATTTGAAATTTTATTTAAATGTTTATAAAAGTGATTAAATGAATACTTTTAGAATTTAATATAATTGAAGTTAGATATTTAATTATTGATTTTATTTAAATTTGTAATTTTAGATTTCATTTAAATGTTATTAAAATGATTAAGTGAATATTTTCAAATTTAAATAAAATTAAAGTTGAATTTGAAATAAAAATGAAATCTATCAAATTGAGTAATTGTAAATTGTTTGAATATTTAAAACTGTGAAATCTATTGAATTGGAAATAGTTTGATTGTAGTTCAAACCTGAATTTGAAATCGATATAGATTAAAATGATTTTATTGAGAATTAGAATTTAATTTGAAATTGTTGAACTGAGACTGATTTAAATTGAATTTTTGGGGCTTCAGTTGATTTGAATTGATTTGTGAAATTGAAGAAACAATTTTATATATAAACAATTTTTAATATATAAACTATTTTTAATAAATAAACTATTTTAAATATATAACATATTTTAAATATATAACTATTTTAATTTATAACAACTTTAATACTGTTTCAATATTTAAACTGTTTAAGTTGGAACTGTTATGATTTAAGGTGAATATTATTTTTGAAAGTGAATATGATTTCGAAAGTTTATATGGTTTCGGAAGTTTATATGATTTCGAAAGGAATACGGTATTTGATATGAAGTATGAACTATTTGAAATGATTATAAAAATGATTTTATAAAATGACCATGGTGTGAAATAAGCGTTTGGTTGTTAAAGAGACCGAGATCGGATATTGTCATACTCTCTGCCAATACCGAAAACCACTTTAACAACTGTGTACATGGTGGAGATTCCAGAACGAAGTAGGATGGTTTGGTGATGATTCTATATGAGGTATTAACGCAGCCCTGACTCCCGCAAGTCAACTTGATGTGGCTAAAATATGAGCCATGTCGGGCCAAGTGAGGTCGCTCTTCCTATCGAACACATTTCTTCAATACCATTCTATTACTTTGTGATTTGATTGGGTGCACCTTTGATTTGGGAGTGTGTCTCGAGGTGTGCGGTAGCAGCTGTTATGCGTTACCACCAGTCCGGATCTGCAAACGGTAAAATCCTACCCTGGGCATTGCCTTGCGTGCCTTGTCACATGCCTTATCGCGCCTTCTACGAGTTTGTTTTGTACCATACCTATGGAGTGCTCCCTGAGTATCCCATCAGTTTGGTAGGGCTTACAGTATCTGTATAGACTACGGGAATATATAAAAATGTATTAAGGGGAATATGGGTAACGCCTTAACGCTATTTTAATAGTTTACTTTACTATAGACATTATCCATGTAGCGTATTGTACTATGTATGTAAATAGTTTAATGGATCCTTAGAGGGTGGGTATCCCAACCATCCTTTGAGTTACTTTGTGTTTCACTTGACATTTCACTTGAGTTGATTTACTAGTATAAGAATGTTAATCCCGACTCGAGTGTTTTGTGTTTTGCTTTATGCTCGGGTCAGACTGAGTGTCACAGCATTTGAGACTCACCTTTGGAGTTTGGAGCTTCACCTGGAGATCCATCTATATCTATTTTAGCTTTCAGTTTTTCAGTTGTCTCCAGTTGTTTATATTCAAATTTTGTCATTTGACTATGTATTGAGACTTTTATGTATTCTGGATATCTGTTGTATATTGTTTTAAACTCTGATGTTTATATAATAGCTTCATGAAATACTATTTATCTATTCCGCTGCTTATTGTTATTTTACTCCGTGTCTGTGATTGATTTATTTACTGTATATGATAAGTTTTGCCAAATATAAATTAACAATCTGTTGTTTTGAGTAATTCAAGTCTGACATGTGTGGATGATTGTCAATTTGAACGGTTCAAAATACTAGGCCATTACAACATACCTTATAGAAAGAATTTTAACTCAACTTCATCATCATTAATCGTATTTTGTTCAACAAAGTTCGATTACTTCTTATCGATACGTCATTATGTATCATAGGAAGGAGTGACTTTTGAAGTTGAATCTTTATTCATTTTTAAGTACGTTCAGAACTTTTTCCAATATACTCACTCATTCGATCAAATCGAATCTACTTCCGTTTTATATTCTATGAGCTTATCATAGACTTATACATGCATATCAAATACACATGTCTATGTTTGTGATAACTCATCAACAAATATGACAAAGTACATGGAACCTTTTTGGTATTTATAGACTTACGATTGCATACATCTATACGCATCAACCTGAAGAGTTTATCAACTCCTATGATGCTCCCACTAAATGAGTGCATAGCCCTTAATTATTTGAGATATAATTAACTAGTATCACATGATTCATAATCATATAACTAAAATTTATTTCTCAAAAGTATGGCTTAGTCTATAATTCCAAAAAAATTGTAAATGATTTTAGATACTTCTGTATTTTCCAGTACATCACTAAGAAAAAAAATACCACACCATAGTTTTATTTCATAATGAATATTCATAATATTCACATTGAAATAAAACTATATCTATTCTTTAGTCATCGTCGTAGAACAAATAATATATCATAAATAATATGCGGAACGTCTCACAAAAACAATTTTCGTAACTTGATGTACACAATAAGTGTTATATGACAATGCTCGCACTATTTCCGCCATTACTAAAATAGCATATCGAATACGGAAGTCCATCATCCACTTAATATAGGCTATTTATTTCATATACTGCAACTAGTTTATAGTGGAGAGTTCTTTTATCAAATATCTTGAACTCATAGAAATAAATCTCACATAAACAATTATCTATACATAAATACATTTCAAAATAGAAATTATATTTATTATTCAAATGTTAAGTATCATATCATTATTACTAAATTGTTGTTTTCGATGTTTCTTTATGAACCAGAAGTGACCATTCACTTTTTTCATCCTAACCGTACTTTAAATCACATTTACTCTTATACATCCATTTTCCTTTCTAAATGGTCAAACCAATCAAAAGAAAACCCTTACTACAATATCATAACGAACTCTTTACAAAAGCGCATTCGATTATCCTTAACATTTAAGGACATCAAAGGTGTTGTACTTTACGTAAACTGATCAAACTTATAGTTCGGTGATCAAATTCTTATATCTTCCTTATAGTTTTGGTCTAGTGTTACATTTAATACAATACGTTCCTTTTGTAATCAATCAAATTGAATACTTGTTCTCACGGTACTATTTATCGACTTATTTTGAATGAACTAACTTCATCGAAGTATCATACATTACAAACTATGACGTTCCCTATATAATACTTATATGCGATAGTATATGGATTAAATATCCATAGTCTCTTGCTTTTAGAGTTTGAAACTCATAGAATGCAATCCACGGTCTAGACCAAATAAACACCTAAGGGACCAAATTAAGAACATATTAAGTAGTTGTCATATTAGGCACTTGCATGGTATAGAAAACATTAACATGTAAGAAGCATTTAATAGTAAGTATATGTTATATTCCTATATGTCAATCTTAAATTCAATTCATTTGTATATCTTAATTGATAAACGTTTTGTCAATCATATTAAATACACAAATTTATCAATGTTGTAACGACCCGTAATTTTCGATAATTAAAAATAGTTAATTTAATAAGGTTTTGTGATTTAATGTTGGAAGAAAAAATATTTGTGATTCAATAATAAGAAAATAACTGGAATGAAATGTAACAGTATTAATTTAAGGTAATTGATGACTGCTTTAAATGAAATTCCAATTAGCTGAAATGATTAAAAAGTTATAATCGGTTATAGATTGTAAATTAATTGTAATAATGTGTGTATTAATTGATAATTGGATTAAATGAGTAATTGATAATTTAAATGTTGATTAATTAATGAATTATGTGTAATAAATTGAAATTGGATAGTATTAGTATTGTGTAAGTTGTTATAACATTTGGTTGTAAATAATAAACTTATAAATGTGATTAAAAGTTAATGGTGACAAATTATTATATGTTAGCTATTTATTTAGTCTGTTAAATTAAATTGGAAATCAATTGCAATTAAATGAAATTAAATGTTACGTAAAATGAGTTAAGACGATAACTGGAAAATGTGAATGCAATGAAATGTACAGGAATGTCAATTACATTCATTAGGCAATAATTGATTTAATAAAAAGAGTGAAACCAAGATAAATTAATTTATTGGGATTTTAAATTATAATTAATGTGAAAATCGACAAAAATTGCAATTAATAAATAAAAGATGGTAATTATGGAATAGTAATGTAATACGATATTACCCAATGTTAAAATATGCATAGAGTAATGAATAATGAAATAAAAAGGACTGAAATCAAGTATAATCAATTTATTGGAATTAAATTATAATTAATTAGATTTAATTACAGTTGAAATTGAACACGGTAATTAGTGTAATATTTAACACGGAATTGATATGTAAATTTGTATAAAATTATTTTAAATGCCTAAGTAATCAAAAATGATAAAAATTTTTAATTATAAAATTGGAATTAAAAAGGTTATTTTATTAATTTAATATTAATTTATTTAATTAATGTGAAAATAGCCATTTTGGCCACTGTCTCAGATTTTGACGAAACCAGTTTCATCGGATCTGTAACGGATAATTATTGTAGGATTTCAAGTTTCGTAGCGATCAGACTTATCGTTTGATCGTACGGGCTCGAAATTCGTAGAAATCGATTTAATTAAATTCTATTGAAATCAATTTGAAATAAGCTAATTTTAAAGCTAACTTCTTCATACGATGGAATTAGAACTTGAAACCTGTTCCATTGAGTTTAAAATTATCGAAAACATCTATTTTGATATATGGGATGACCCACTTTCGTTTCGAAAGCGAAACGGGCTTTTTAGGTCGTTATTGTCAATCCGAACCAATTCGAGATGTTATTATTTTCTTATCGGGCTTTGTTCGTATAAATAGCTTTGTTCTAACCCTAGCAGTCATTTTCTCATTCCTGTACGTACAACTCCATCTGTCTGTTCCTCCTTCTCAAATGGCAAAAACCCAAATTTCTAGATTCAATTGCAAATCAAAATCAAATCGAAAAATTTAAACTTCTCAAACCTTATCTTATTATATATCAATTCGAAGCTCTCGAAGAGCGCAATCTACTGTGGTGATTTATTTCTTGAATCAGATCATCGTTTTTTCAAAAATCAAAGAATTATTCTCGGTCGTTCATCACGTTTCGATCATCATCGACGGATCGTCGAATCGAGGGTATGGTAGTGTAGAGATGGTCGGAGGGAGTGCATCGGCGGCGTTCGTTTGGAAGGTCAATAGCTAGATCGCTTGGAAAAATTGAATAAGGATCGAAACCCTAGAACTTATGGTGGCGGCGCATGACGCTAGGGCTTGTCGGAGGTGGTGCCGATGCCATGGCTGGGTACGGCTCATCATGGGCGAGAAAATGAAGGTGGTTGGAGGGCTTCTAGTGATCGGAGGCGCACGAATCTCTTGGTCAAAGTTGGTGCAGCGGCAGTTCTTCATGGGTTCGAACGTCTCCGGTTCGCGTGGAAGAAAGGTTATGGGATGATGACGTGGCGTGGATTGATTGGTTCGTTTCTTTTTTATTTATTTTAATTTAACTTAAAATTTCAATTGTTCTAACCTTAATAACTTTTGCATACGAACTCGGATTCACGCGCTGTCTCTTTCGTTGGGATCGTATCGAAATTTCAGACATTATGAAACAGGTGGACGAATTCTAAGTCTGTTCAAATTTGGGTCCTATTTTGGATTTCAAATCGATTTGAAATCAAAGGTGAGTGTTTTGACCCACTCACAACTACTAGATTATCTTATGTTAGTTAAATTAAATTTATGATGTGACTAGAAATTTATTGATGGATGTTTGGTAGGTTTAATTTTTCATTTTAGTTAAATTTGACTTTTATTGCATTTAATCATCGTTTAATTTAATATTGAATTTAATTGTCAATTTAATACCTGTTAATGATAATCAGTTATCTATTGATGTTTATTGGTTGAATTGGATGATGATTGTGATGGATATTTGATTGTTGATATTGGATGAGTGGATGTTGTATTTTTATATTGTTATAACACTGCAAGTTGGGTTGAAATGATACATACCCGAACGATCTGTAGATTAGGGAAAAATCGTTATGGGTTGAAATGATAGACTTGAGCGATTTTATGGATTTTATTTAATTCGGGATTGCGGTTTGAAATGATATATAACCGTAAAATTTAAAATTTCGGATTGAAATGATAAATATCCGTATTACTTGACCATAGGGTAGAAAATTATATACGAACACCGGATTGGTTAAATTAAATGATTTTTTAATTCTTTAAATTTTAAATCCAGTCAGCTGACATTTTGAAATTGAAATTGATTTATATAAACTGAATTATTTTCGATAATCCAAGCATTAATGCTGATTGGAATTTATTTAATGAATTGTTCAAAGGACTTAAATGGGAATTTCAAAGTTGAAGTGTCAAATATAAATGAATTTATCGGAATTGAGTTATTGAAAATGTTGGGATATAACTTTGAAATCTACTTTAAACTAATTTAAACTATTTTAATTAATTTAAACTATTTTAATCAATTTAAACTTTTTTAATTTATTTTAATCTAGTACAACCTATTTAATCCAATCTAATCCATTTTACCTATTTTAAACTAATTAAATTTATTTAATCTATTTTAAATCTATTTAATATAGTTTAAATCTATTTAACCTATTTTAAATTTATTCAATCTAATTAAAATCTACTCAATAAAATTTAAACTTATTTAATATATTTTAAATTTATTTAATCTATTTAAAATCTACTTAATAAAATTTAAATCTATTTAATATATATTTAATCTATTTAAATCATTTTTAAATCTAATTAAAGCAAATTTAAATCTATTTCAACTATTTTTACTATTTAAACTACTTTAATCTATTTTAAATTATTTTCAAACTATTAAAACTATTTTATGACTATCTAAACTATTTTCTAAAATTTCAGACTGTGTAAAGTTGAAGTATTTATATTTAAATCCTTGATAATGATACAATCTACGTTGGAATTTGGAATCGATACCTTTTTGTGAAACAACATATTTGAGTAAATATGATGATTTTGGAATGAGGATTTAATTAACCTATCTTATCGATAAATCCAAAAGTGAATATGATTTCGAAAGGGAATATGATTTGAAAGTGAATATAGTTTTGAAAGTGAATATGATTTCGGAAGAGATATGGTTTGAAATTGAATATGATATTTTGATATCAATTGTTAATTGACTTTTTGAAATGTAAAAGAACCATCCGGTGTGAAATAAGCGCTTGGTTGTTAAACAGACCGGTATCAGATATTGTCATACTCTCTGCCAATACTGAAAACCACTTTAACAACTGTGTACGTGGTGGAGATTCCAGAATGAAGTAGGATGGTTTGGCGAACGATTATGTATGAGGTATTTACATAGCCCTGACTCCCGTGAGTCAGCTTAGATGTGACTAAAACAGGAGCTATACCTGGGCCAAGTGAGGTCATTCCTCCGATCGGACATGCTTCTTCGATACCATATTTATTACTTTGTGATTGATTTGGTGGCCACCCCTCGATTTTGATTATGGGAGTGTTTTCCAAGGTGGGCGGTAGTAGCTGCTATGCATTACCACCAACCCGGTTCTGCAAAACGGTAGAGTCCTACCTTGGCATTGCCTCGAGTGCCGTGTTCACATGCCCTATCGTGCCTTCTACGAGTTTGGTTTGTACCATACCTATGAAGTGCCCTCTAATAGCCCTCCAGTTTACGGAGGAATTACGGTACTGTATAGACTATGGGAATATATAAAAGTGTGTTAAGGGGATATGAGTAACGCCTTAATTAACGCTATTTTAATACATTACTTTACTGTAGACACTATTATAATAGCATAATGTACTATGTATGTAGATAGTTTAACGGATCCTTAGGAGATGAAAATCCTGAACATCTCTTAAGTTATTGCACTCACGTTAGACACTAGAATGGAGATGTCAAACCCCGTAAACATTTCTAACGCCATTGCACTCATATTTATTTACTGTTGATTTAACTTATATAAGATCTTTTGACTCTGACTCGAGTGTTTTGTCTTTTCAATTCGCTCGAGTCAATCTGAGCTTTTCAGTTTATTGAAGACTGCTTTCTGAAAGTCTGTAGGACCGTGTAATATGGATATATGATAATACAGAGTATAGTGATGATAGTACTACTGCAAATAGTGTGGAATAAAAAAAGCAGTATAGTAAAATGACACCAAATATTTTATACTGGTTCGGAGCACCGTCCTACGTCCAGTCCCAGACTCCTTCTGGAATTTCACTAACAACAATACCCTTACTTAACCCGGAGGAACAGGTTTATACAACCCCTGAGCAGCCGAACAGGGACCTGAGCAGCATAACAGGATTTTGCCTCAGCAGCCGAAGAGGACTTCACACGCCTAAGCAGCAGAACAGGACTTCGCTAATACAAAAGAATATCTGACACTGTGTGTCCTTGAAAACACTGATTTGTCTCTGATAGTACATGTGACGCCCCACCTCTATACCCACGCTAACCAAGAACACTACGATGTAGTGCTGTCAATTAGCGCGGAGAATAAGGCTGTGGAGGAGCGACCATCCATGTAACTTCTTTGTGCGAGCATCGATACGTCAGATAGAATAGAATGCATATCTTTTAAGGAGGAAATCCGACATACCGATACAAACACAAAGCTATCACACGGTGGCTATATATAATCTTCGGAAACAAACATAGAAATAATCATAACATAAATCAGTCACAGACATCCATATCACAAAGGCGGAAGAAGATATGAATAAATATATAACACATGAAAGTGTACATCAGAGTAGTGGTCAGAAAGATCCACGATAATACAAAAGAATAGCATCACGTGCTATACAAAAGAATAAGTACACAACATAGAGTCTATATCTCAAAGGTGTACATCCATAAACTACTAATCTATGTAGTTAGCCAAAAGTCAGAAATATCCTGAAGGGAAGTCAAGCAGAAGCACCTGCAACATCTCGGTCTGACCCGAGTATTATTTATAAGAAAATAATAAACGGATCAGTCTAACTATAAATATCAGATGATATGGTATAAAGTAAATGGCATGACATGAACATGAAATAACTATTACGACATACTACTATAAGTATGTAAATGATAATCAACAAAAGATTAATCAATATCACAAGAATCTTCTCAAAGATAAGGTAGGGTATCATACCCTAAACTTGTATTCATAACAAATCAATAACACATGAATTCACCAATGCACAAAAACTGATATCATATCAATGAAAATCATGAAAATTGGTGAAGCACAAAATTCCAGAAATCATCAACAGAAATCCAGAAAACACATAAAAGGGGGGGGGAGGCCTAACACATGAATGGGAGCATGAAGCTCACCTACGCGTAAACACATGACGAGAAGCTATCTCATGGAAGCTATCCATTAAATTTTAACACAGGAATGGCCCGAAGACCGTAGGGTGCTACCCTAGAAATGTGATGGAGAAATATCACATGATCGGGGTATAGTCTCCCACGTAGACAAAGAGACATCGCTCAATCGCTAGTCTAAATCACAAAAATGATCGTCATGATCATAAGGAAGTGTCAATCACACCAAGCTAGTAAATATATGAGTTTAGCTTCATGTCCCATAACCACTTGCTTAACTTAAATATTTACGAACAAGGTGTAAATCTTCACTAGGAAATTGTCACAAAAAGGGTTCAATCGAACAAGTCCAAGAGCTAACCGACGAAGTGAACGCAAGCGTTTCATACCACTCGTTTTACTAAGTCGTTTAAGTCGATTTCTCATTCGAGTGAAGTAAAGGCTTGTATATACTAGTAGATTGAAAATCGGTTTGAGAAAACGAACTTTTGATATTTAAAATAGTGTTGAAATCGCTTTGATGAAAGAGTTTTGATATTTACTATTAGTATTGAAACCTTCATATATCTTTAAAGTGACAAGTCATAAAACGATGGTAGAAACAAATCAATTCACGTTCGAAGACGTGAGTAAAGTCCAAAGAAGTCAATCCCAAAACCATCAAAGTAGAAATTCTGATAAATGTTTTTCAGAAGAGATTGCCTACGCAGAGTAATACGGGGTTCGACCTGCCCGGTCAGGTCGCGGGGGTCCAGGGGGCAGCGCCCACGGCGGGGTGCGGGGCAGCGCCCCGTCACGGTATGACTTAGTGAAGACAAGCGACCTAAGTTTAAAAAGGCGGGCGACTTAACAAAGTGGCCGATAATAAATGATAACAACAAAAAGGGAATCAACCCGATTTGATTAGATTTGGATATTCAAGCTAAAAAAACAACTAGGCAAAACACAGCAGATTCAGACGTCTGAGATCAAGAATTCAGACGTCTGAATCTGGAAAATAAACTATTTCCCAGAACAGAATTCAGACGTCTGAATCCTAGATTTCAGACGTCTGAAATAGGCACTTTTTAGCCTATTTCTTTTCTGGTCCAAAACGAACCAATTCAGACGTCTGAAAAATTGATTCAGACGTCTGAATGCTGGAAGAAGAAAATTCCCAGTATTCCATTCAGACGTCTGAACCATACGTTCAGACGGCTGAAACTGTTATTCAGGGCATTCCCTGAACCTAGGCCAAAAATGGCCAAACGACATCGATAACGAACGGTCGAGCAACAACGACTAAGGAATTGCACAAGGATAAGTGTTAGGAATTCATACCTAACAATCGGAGATAATTATTGACTTAGATGTGAGATAAAAATCTCACCTTTATACACAAGCACAAGTATGAAGGAGCTATAGAGCAATGGCAATGACAATCTCTTTTCAATCCCAACTCAACAAGCTTGATTCTAAGCTAAAAAAGAGAAACATTTCCTAAATTAGGTTTAGGAATTTCTGAAATTGATAAGAGAGTGAGTTGGGGAAGAAGAAGAGGAGACTTACCAAAGCTTCTTCTATTGATTTGGAGCTAGAACTTGATTTGTAGATGGAAACTAGGGTTTTAGAGTTTTAATTTCCCATTCCACTCACCATTAATCTCCTTAGAACTGAAATGAAGAGGAGGAGGGAGTGAATGTAGAGGGGGTTTCAGTTTGGAGTGTTAAGTTAAAACATAGGGCTGAACCAAACCCAAACCCAAAGTGAAAATGGTCGAATATTTTTGACTAGCTCCAAACATATCGAAGTTTACACTTAAAAAGATCGCAAACGACATTTTGAACTCAATGGGAGTGGTCTCGAGTCCTAATTTGACCGTATGCAAAAAGTAGCTTTTCGGACTAACATCCGATTAACGATTTTAAATATAAAAATATAAAATCGATAAATATGCGGGTTGTTACAGTACAAACTTCCTATAATCAAATCCTCAAGTGTATGATGTGTATGTGAAGATATGCAAGGAAGGTGTTGCTAAGAATCGAAGATTATGAAAGTTAATTTGGAGATTCAAAGCAATAAAATGCTTGTATGTTGTTTGAATGTGAGTATGAGAGCACAATAAGAATATAAGAAAGTTAGAATGATTTTCGGTGAATGTGAATTGTTTGGGAACATGTATTTATAGTAGTTAGAGAGTTGCTGCCATTGGTGAAGAGTTCTGACCAAGAGGAGCATCTATTTCCGTTCAGAGAAGGATCACAACTCTTCGCAGAATGAAGATGTCTATTCAAAATATGACAGTTGGGTTCAGGTCAGTCGACTGGTCGAAAATGGTCAGTCGACTGAATTTAAAAAAATATAAACGTGTATACATATGTGCACAAGTTCAATAGGCTGTTTATAGATATTCAGTCGACTGGTCGATTTTGTTCAGTCGACTGAATTCTATTGATAATGAAAAATCACCATAGCTCATTTGGTTAGAGCACCTGCCTTCTAAACTAGTGACCCGGGTTCGAGCTCCGCTCCATGCATTTTTTGAAAACTTGATTTTGATTAAAATATGCATGCAAGTTTATTTGAATGTGAATGATGATTCTTGAGGAAAGATTTTAACAAAGCACTAAACTAGACTCTATATACATATATGAACCATACTTTGAGTCATTGAGTCCGGATGTTGTCGTAGTCATAGATTCGTGAATTGTTGTGCCTTGTCAGCAATCAAAACCTATGATCCAACACTTTCTGGAGGATGAAGACGAAGAATTTGTACTATTATTTATTCATTATTCCACTGCATCATGTTGTTCCGCTGCATTTATTTATTATTTATTCTTGTTGTATGTAACTCTGATCTATATTATAAAAGTTTAATCAATGTTATTTGTAAACAGCTTCATGAACTGTTTATTTGATTATTATATTTTGTCATTCCGCTGCGAGATTCTATATTTGGTTCTTCCTTTCTCCGTTTTTCTTATTTACCCCATAACAATTTGCCCTTTTGAATGGTTTGAGTCTGACACGTGTGTCTGCTTAAAATGTCCAAAAAGGCAGGTCGTTACAGTTGGTATCAGAGCTTTAGTTTAGCGATAACCTTAGCGTTGTGGGGTCTGACTCTTTAGAAATAGGGTAGTAATACCCTAGAATGAGTCGTTGAGTGTATATATATGAGAGAGCGTATTTGCTAGTGTTATAAAAGGTTTTTGTATTGTGTTAATTTGTTCTGTTTTTTATTTATAAATTCTGGTTGGTGCATAGGACGCTATGACATCGATAGGGATTTCTAAACACTTAATAGGGCAGACCGACATAATATTGTTTTGAAATATAGGTAAATGAAATAATTTTGCCTATTATATATTTTGTATATAAAATAATAAATTTTATAAATGATATAGTCGGGTGTAATATGTTGTTTTTAGGTAGAGAAATTTCATAAATATTGATTGAAAAATAAGATTTACAAATAAAATGAATATAAGTTGAAATTTGAGAACTTAAGTTTCGGGATTTTGAAAATTTCTTTCAAAGGATTTTGGAATATAATACTAGTATTATTTGGAAGTATTTTCAGATATAAATATTTCAATATGATTTGGAAGAAATGTTTAAAAGAATTTTGGAAGAAAATAAATTATGTACTCCCCTCTCTGTCATTGGAAAATAACTTCGGTGATGAGTGCATGCATCATCAACGTTCATTTTTGAGTTTCAAAGTGGGAAGACCGCTGTAGTAGTTTTACTACATGTTGTTTGATAAATAAATATTAAATTTTGATTCTAAATATGATCTGATCTATAAAAGATATGACTATATATATTATTTTAAGATGATTGAAAGGGAACCCGGTATTTAGTTCTTAAGTTTCTGTAAATTAGAAATTTCGATTTTGTAATGAATGAAATCTTGACTATATTAATAATTGGAAACTTTTAAAAGGAAAAATAAGAAGTTTGATGTTAGTGATTTATGGAAAATATATGAGAATTGAAATTGTAACTTGTAGATATGAAGGAAAAAATAAAAAAATATAAATATTGGACAATTTGCTAACTAAAGGAATTAGATAAACTTATGTAACTTTCAATTGCAATCTTAAAACGTATATATAACTTACCAAAACATTAAAGGTTGAAATGTTAATAAGAATATGTAATGGAATATTATACAAGTAAAACTTAAATAGTGAAAGTGTTCAATGAAACCATGTTTTAAAAGAAGAATCAAGATGTATAAGAATATTAAAAACTTAAGTTAATAATTTGAATGCTACTAATTAAAATTTATAGAAAGAACGAATACAGTAAGTAAATGATTATAAATTTAAGTTAATGTTGAAGCCATTTATAATTAAAGTGAATACTATATTAATTGAATGATTGTGACTTTAGAAAATGTGAAATGATTCAAAAATAGATTAAATGTTCAATAATATTATATATGAAATAAATGAATGAGGAAAAAAGGAAATGATCTATTAATGGTGAATTTAATTGTAAAGAGGCTTATACAAAAATGGATAATCTAATAATTGAAATGGATATAACTTATGTAAGAAATGAATGTAAAGTAATGAAAAGAAATTGGCATTGTATGAATAAATGAGAAATGAAATTTTGTAAGTAATGAATGGAATGAATGAAAATAAGTATTGCATGAATGAATGTAAAGGAATTGTAACTAATGAAACTAAATTAAGAAAATAATCATTGTATGAAAAAATGAACAGTAAATGATGTGTTAATAAGAATAAACTTAAAATATGTGTTGAATTCTTGGTTGTTTGACTTATGGATTGGTTGGGAAAGGATACTTCTATTGTGTAGGATGTATAATTAATCTATAAAGTTTTATCTACGACTGTTGAGTATATGGTTTACTCATAGTTTATTTATCATTTTATACGATTAAAGTTCCTGAACGCGAACAAACTATTTGTTTTGGTTGCTACGGATGAATAATTGTTATCTTTGTTGAAAATGATGTTTGTACTATTTGTTTTCGAATGATTTTTGTTACATTGTGATTGTTTTGTTGTTATTAATTGAAACAACTTAATTATTTCTCCTATATATAATTATTAACTCTTTTGGATTATATAAGTGAAATACAGGTTATGGAAGCAATAGCTATTGCTTTTGGTTTCATAAATTAAGCGTTGTTTGCTCGACAAATAGGTACGTTCTTGGATTATGGTTTTCTAGCGATATTATATTGTTTTCCCGTGGTTTGGGATATATTATTTTGAAAATATGTGATATATATTGTATTATTGATATTACTATTTCTCCCAGACCTCTCCGTACAAAGGAGACTCTGCTGAAATTTTCGTGAATTTTGGACTTAGAAAATTTTGTGAAATGTTTTCCAAACCTTTATTAACTTGAATATAAAGGATTTAATTGTTATAAATTGATATATTTTATTTAAATTATTTAATTATGCAAATTAATTGTTTATAAATTTAATATTTTGAATAAGATATATATTGATTACTTAATTCCTTCTTTTCCCTTCTTTTTCCTTTTCGAGGATGAAAAGTTTTGAGTGGGGGAGAGTGTAACGACCCGTAATTTTCGATAATTAAAAATAGTTAATTTAATAAGGTTTTGTGATTTAATGTTGGAAGAAAAAAAATTTGTGATTCAATAATAAGAAAATAACTAGAATGAAATGTAAAAGCATTAATTAAAGGTAATTGATGGCTGCTTTTAATGAAATTCCAATTAACTGAAATGATTAAGAAGTTATAATTGGTTATAGATTGTAAATTAATTGTAATAATGTGTGTATTAATTGATAATTGGATTAAAGGAGTAATTGATAATTTAAATGTTGATTAATTAATGAATTATGTGTAATAAATTGAAATGGGATAGTATTAGTATTGTGTAAGTTGTTATAACATTTGGTCATAAATAATAAACTTTTAAATGTGATTAAAAGTTAATGGTGACAAATTATTATATGTTACCTATTTATTTAGTCTGTTAAATTAAATTGGAAATCAATTGCAATTAAATGAAATTAAATGTTACGTAAAATGATTTAAGACGATAACTGGAAAATGTGAATGCAACGAAATGTATAGAAATTTCAATTACATTCATTAGGCAATAATTGATTTAATAAAAAGAGTGAAATCAAGATAAATTAATTTATTGGGATTTTAAATTATAATTAATGTGAAAATCGACAAAAATTCAATATAATTGGAAACAATTAATAAATAAAAGATGGTAACTATGGAATACTAATGTAATAAGATATAACCCAATGTTAAAATATGCATAGAGTAATGAATAATGAAATAAAAAGGACCGAAATCAAGAATAATCAATTTATTGGAATTAAATTAAAATTAATTATATTTAATTACAGTTGAAATTGAACACGGTAATTAGTGTAATATTAAACACTGAATTGATATGTAAATTTGTATTAAATCATTTTAAATGCCTAAATAATCAAAAATGATAAAATTTGTTAATTATAAAATTGGAATTACAAAGGTGATTTAATTAATTTAATATTAATTAATTTAATTAATTTAATATTAATTAATTTAATTAATGGAAAATAGCCATTTTGGCCATTATCTCGGATTTTGACAAAACTAGTTTCATCGGATCCGTAACGGTGAATTATTGTAGGATTTCAAGTTTTGTAGCGATCGGACCTGTCGTTTGATCGTAAGGGCTCGAAACGCGTAGAAATCGATTTAATTAAATTCTATTGAAATCAATTTGAAATAAGCTAATTTTAAAGCTAACTTCTTCATACGATGGAATTAGGACTTGAAACCTATTCCATTGAGTTTAAAATTATCGAAAACATCTATTTTGATATATAGGATGACCCACTTTCGTTTCGAAAGCGAAACGGGCTTTTCGGGTCATTATTGTCAATCCAAACCAATTCAAGATGTTATTCATTTTCTTATCGGGCATTGTTCGAATAAATAGCTTTGTTCTAACCCTAGCAGTCATTTTCTCATTCCTGTACGTACATCTCCATTTGTCTATTCCTCCTTCTCAAATGGCAAAAACCCAAATTTCTAGATTTAATTACAAATCAAAATCAAATCGAAAAATTTAAACTTCTCAAACCCTATCTTATTATATATCAATTCGAAGCTCTCGAAGAGCGCAATATACTATAGCGATTTGTTTCTCGAATCAGATCATTGGTTTTTCAGAAATCAAAGAATTATTCTCAGCCGTTCATCACGTTTCGATCATCATCGGCGGATCTTCGAATCGAGGGTATAGTAGTGTAGAGATGGTCGGAGGGAGTGCATCAACGGTGTTCGTTTGGAAGTTCAACGGCTAGATCGCCCGGAAAAATTGAATAAGGATCGAAACCATAGAACTCAGGGTGGCGGTGCACGACGCTAGGGCTAGGCGGAGGTGGCGTCGATGCCATGGCTGGGTGCGGCTCATCATGGGCAAGAAAATGAAGGTGGTTGGAGGGCTTCTAATGGTCGGAGACGCACGAATATCATGGTCAAAGTTGGTGTAGCGGCCGTTCTTTATGGGTTCGAAAATCTCTGGTTCGCGTGGAAGAAAGGTTGGGGATGATGACGTGGCGTGGATTGATTGGTTCGTTTCTTTTTTTATTTTAACTTAAAATTTCAATTGTTCTAACCTGAATAACTTTTGCATACGAACTTGGATTCACGCGCGGTCTCTTTTGTTGGGATCGTATCGAAATTTCGGACATTATGAACCTTGTTTGGACAAATTCTGAGACTGTTCAAATTTGGGTTCTATTTTGGATTTCAAATCGATTTGAAAATCAAAGGTGAGTGTTTTGACTCACTCACAACTACTAGATTATCTTATGTTAGTTAAATTAAATTTATGATGTGATTAGAAATTTATTGATGGATGTTTGGTAGGTTTAATTTGTCATTCTAGTTAAATTTGACTTTTATTGCATTTAATCATCGTTTAATTTAATATTGAATTTAATTGTCAATTTAATACCTGTTAATGATAATCAGTTATCTATTGATGTTTATTGGTTGATTTGGATGATGATTGTGATGGATGTTTGATTGTTGATATTGGATGACTTGATGTTGAATTTTTATATTGTTATAACACTGCAAGTTCCCTATGGGTTGAAATGATACATACCCGAACGATCTGTAGATTAGGGAAAAATCATTATGGGTTAAAATGATAGACTCGAGCGATTTTATGGATTTTATTTAATTCGGAATTGCGGTTTGAAATGATATATAACCGTAAAATTTTAAATTTTGGATTAAAATGATAAATATCCGTATTACTTGACCATAGGATAGAAAATTATATACGGACATCGGATTTGTTAAATTAAATGATTTTTTAATTCTTTAAATTTTAAATTCAATTAACTGGCATTTTTGAAATAGAAATTGATTTATATAAACTGAATTATTTTCGATAATCCAAGCATTAATGATGAAATTGGAATTGATTTAATGAATTGTTCAAAGAACTTAAATGGGAATTTCAAAGTTGAAGTGTCAAATATAAATGAATTTATCGGAATTGATTTATTGAATATGTTGGGATATAAATTTGAAATCTACTTTAAACTAATTTAAACTATTTTAATTAATTTAAACTATTTAAATCAATTTAAACTATTTTAATTTATTTTAATCTAGTATAACCTATTTAATCCAATCTAATCCATTTTACCTATTTTAAACTAATTAAATTTATTTAATCTATTTTAAATCTATTTAATATAATTTAAATCTATTTAATCTATTTTAAATTTATTTAATCTAATTAAAATTTACTCAATAAAATTCAAACCTATTTAATCTATTTTAAATTTATTTAATCTATTTAAAATCTACTTAATAAAATTTAAATCTGTTAAATCTATATTTAATCTATTTAAATCATTTTTAAATCTAATTAAAGAAAATTTAAATCTATTTAAACTATTTTTTCTATTTAAACTATTTTACTATTTAAACCATTTTAATCTATTTTAAATTATTTTCAAACTACTAAAACTATTTTATGACTATCTAAACTATTTTCTAAAATTTCAGACTGTGTAAAGTTGAAGTATTTATATTTAAATCCTTGATGATGATACAACCTAAGTTGGAATTTGGAATTGATACCTTTTTGTGAAATAACATATTTGAGTAAATATGATGATTTTGGAACGAGGATTTAATTAACCTATCTTATCGATAAATCTAAAAGTGAATATGCTATGAAAGGGAATATGAATTGAAAGTGAATATAGTTTTGAAGTGAATATGATTTTGAAAGACATATGGTTTGAAATCGAATATGATATTTTAATATCAATTGTTAATTGACTTTTTGAAATGTAAAAGAACCATCCGGTGTGAAATAAGCGTTTGGTAGTTAAAGAGACCGGGATCAGATATTGTCATACTCTCTGCCAATAACGAAACCACTTTAACAACTGTGTATGTGGTTGAGATTCCAGAATGAAGTAGGATGGTTTGGCGAACGATACTGTATGAGGTATTTACGTAGCCCTGACTTCCGTGAGTCAGCTTAGATGTGACTAAAACAGGAGCTATACTTGGGCCAAGTGAGGCCATTCCTCCGATCGGACATGCTTCTTCGATACCATATTTATTACTTTGTGATTTATTTGGTGGTCGCCCCTCGATATTGATTATGGGAGTGTGTTCCAAGTTGGGCGGTAGTAGCTGCTATGCGTTACCACCAGCCCGGTTCTGCAAAACGGTAGAGTCCCACCCTGGCATTGCCTCGAGTGCTGTGTTCACATGCCCTATCGCACCTTCTAAGAGTTTGGTTTGTATCATACCTATGGAGTGCCCTCTGATAGCCCTCCAGTTTACGGAGGAATTACGGTACTGTATAGACTATGGGAATATATAAAAGTGTGTTAAGGGGGATATGGGTAACGCCTTAACGCTATTTTAATACTTTACTTTACTGTAGACACTATTATAATAGCCTATTGTACTATGTATGTAACAACCCGCATATTTTACGATTGTATATTTAAATATTTTATTTAAATATAGCGTCGTTAGTCGGATTAAAGTCCGAAAAGCTACTTTTTGCAAACAGTTGAATTGGGACTCGAGACCACTTCCATTGAGTCCAAAATGGCGTTTGCGACTTTTTTGAGTATAAGCTTCGATATGTTTGGAGTAAGTTGAATTTTGCTATTTTCTAAGTGGGCTTTTGGGTTTGGGTTTCACCCAATTCATTCTATTACCCTAACTCAGCCCCCTCCTCTCCATTCACTCTCATTTTTCCTAACACTCTCAAGCTCAACCGATAATGGGGGAAAAAGATCGGAAATAGAAATTCAAAACCCTAGTTTCCTTTTGCAAGCTTCAATTCTTGCTCCAAAATCAAGGCAAAGCTTTGGTAAGTATCTCCATCTTCTTCTCCAACTCATTCTCTCTTTGATTTCAGAAATTTCCTAAACCTAACTTAGGAAATGTTCTTCTTTTGAGCTTAGATTCAAGCTTCTAGAGTTGAAGTGGTTGATTGGTTGATCTTCCTTTGCTTTCAAGCTTCTCATTCATTGTTTTTGGGATTAAAGGTGAGATTTTTATCTCACATCTATGTCTATACTATCTTTGATTGTTAGGTATGAATTCCTAACATCTTTACATGTTCATTTGATTTTGATTTGGATTGATTTGGGGAATATTCCAATTTTTGGTTTTAAAGTCCAATTTTGGGGAAAATCCTTTTACGGATGTTTGACCATGTTTTCGGTGAAGCATCGATGAGCCTATAGGGCTGGGTTGCCGATTGGCGTAAACCCTTAGCGCCCGTTGCTCGTCCGATCGCAATTTGTTGGATCTTTGCCCCACAAGGGGGCTAGACTGAATATGCTCCTAAAGCAGGTTCAGTCGACTGAACTAGAAGGTCAGTCGACTAAACCAGAACCTGGAAAATGCTTCGGAGCAGGTTTAGTCGACTGAACCAGTGGGTCAGTCGACTGAACCAGACCTAGGAAATTGCCTGGGTCTGTATCAGTCGACTGACCATCTGGGTAAGTCGACTGACTCTGGGGATACAAAATATGTATCCCTATGTCAGTCGACTGACTACCTGGTTCAGTCGATTGACCTGCTTGGTTTAGCCCCATTTGATTATTTTGCTTGAGATTCCAATGTTAATCGATTCGTGATTATCAAATTTGTTGTTATCATTTATTATCGATTTTGATGACTTCTATTTTCGGGATTTTTGGTTATATCCATTTTGATGGATTCGGCATCGATTTCTATGAATTTGATTCACGTCTTCGTATATGAATTTCTGATGATTGATTGTTTCTACAATCATTTCTATGACTTGTCACTTCTAAATACAAAGGTTTCTATACTAATAGTGAAGTGACCCACCTTTCTTCAACTATAATTTTTAGAGAATTTTAGTTAGGAATTTTTTTTACAAAGGGATCACCTCTCTTCTTGCTCCTTTTATTTCTTTTAATTAATTACCCAAGATCCTGAATTTTACTAATATAAATATATCGGTATTTAAATCAATTCCTATCATTTATATATATGAGGATATATAAATGTTTCTTTGCAAATCAGAGTGTTTAAAGTAGCAAAGAATTTTAATTCACACAATATTTTTCATAGTTGAAATGTCTTGTGTCACATAGCTTGTTTCTACACTTATATCTCTTCACTGACTCAAGATTGACTAATACTAAATACAAATATTATCACCTTAATGAGACTCAAGATTGACCAATGCATAATTCAGATTTTATCTTCTTTTATAATGACTCAAGATTGACTAATACAAAAATAAAGTATTAGTTCCTCATATTTTCATTTGTATTGTTTTCCAGAGTTTTCATTAAACCAAATTATTTGATTTGTGGTCTAATATCCCATGGGTTTGATTCTGGGGTTTCAATAATTCATACCTGTTATTTAGAAATGATAGAAGATGTCAAAACATAATTTGATTAATGATTCAAGGGTTTATCTAGCCCAAATTCATGGTTTATACACAAACATGCACCAAACATGCACAAAACATGCACAAGCAATTCAGTTCAATCAAAATGCATATATTCAGGTTTATAAAACATGTAATGATCATGTAAGTGATAGGGTTGTGTGCTGATTTAGAAATCATACAAACTTTGCTAATAAAACTGGAAAACATATTGAACCTGGTTTTGAAAGATCTTTGCATATTCTGAATGATAAGTGAGCAAAGGTAATGTTCTGGATTTCTAAATACTTAACCAAATTACTCTATTTTCTTACTTGATGCATTGAATCTTTTGATCTGCTTCTTTTACTAAACTTGCTACTTCAATCATATGTTTGATGTCATTTCTAGATTTAATCAAAATTCAAATCCTAAAACCTTAGCTACCTATGATTTCCAGGTTCTATAACATCATATTCTTAGTCTTATTCTGGATTCAACTTATGACTTGATTTCTTTTCAAATTAGCATTACACTATGGATTTACTTGCTTCAGAAAGTTGAAGCATATAGCTTCAGACATATGCATGCACTTGTATCAATTACAAGCCATGTATAGGCCCTTCTGGTTAGCCATGGTCAAGCTCAAACTCATCTACTATAACTCTTGTACATTCTCTTTTAACACAACATAACTACTAATACAAGGTTTAGTTGCAATTCAAATTAACTTGTACTATGGTCTTGTTTGCTTCAGTGATTTCAAGCTTACACATGAACTTGTATTAGTTACAAGACATGTAAAAATCTTGCTGGCTAGCCAAGACCAAATTTAAACCCATCAACTCATTACTTTGACTAACATTCATTCAAAAACAACCCATAATCCTATCTGAAACTTAATCAATAATAGCAAGGAGAATATGTCCATATATCAGATTATATGGCATACTTCTCATTCATCGTATCTTACTGGATTTAATTCCAGAGCATATTACTTTGATCAACCACTCACAAGCACATATAAATGCATAAGTCTTACATATTCATTACAAGGAAACAAAGCACTAAGGATTCTGGACACACATAATCCTTAAGATAGTTTTTGCCTAGATTATTTATTACAAATAAAAACTTCTACTTCTCTAAAGTATTTTAAAACAGCAAGCTCTTCAAACACCCATGCTAGCAAAGCTACTATGCCTCTTTCCCTGTAGCAATACCTGGAACTGCCTCAATGATAATGAGACACCCCATAGTTTGCAAAGGCAACAAATAGGGTCAGAAATAAATTCTGGTATGAGTGAAATCAAAATATAATAACTTGTCATTTTCTAATTATTGTGCAGAGAATTCATATACTTGATGCTTATTTGGATTTATAATGTATATGTGTGTGTATATATATATATATATATATATAAAAGCCCCTACTAACACTCATGCACACAAGCATCCATTCAATTCAGTACACATGTATACGTACTCCTATGGATTAACTCATTTTAATACCATAGCTCAACTCTCAATCTCAATTTATCAATTTAATTTGGTCTTAACTCTTTTCCATTGAACACCATGTGTGCATTGCAAGGGACTCAATTCTGTTAACCCCTGCACAGAGGCCTACAGGACTTAAACAAGTCATGCACATACCCATCATCCCCCTTATGATGAATAGATCAAGGCTCTACTCCTAGATTAGCTTTATAATCTAGTGACCATTCTCATTTTCTTTCAGAAAAAATTTATTAACTCTTGAAATGCTTTTATATTCTTTTCTTCTTTTTCATAAATCAAAAAGAGTTAAACTCACTCAGGGATTTCAGCCAACCATACTAAACATTCATGAAAAGAATACCATATCTCATTTTCCAGTTATTTTATTCAAAATATGTTTTAACACTTGCATGTATCCTATATTCATGAATATCATGATCACTTAAACAAATCTAGTGAAATCATATAAAATCCTTATACTCAATTCTACTGTGAACATAGGGTAAGGTTTTTGAGAAAAACCCATAAAACATTTTAGCTTAAGATCTGAACAAATCAGCACATAAATAATTTATTGCATTGTTCATCTCATTTTTAAAACAATCTAGACATAAGCATGAATCTCCTTTATTCACACTGCCTAGTTTATTTCCCAGTAATACCCTACTTCTCAATAAAATGTATTTATCTTACTAAACATATGTGTAAACTGATGTTTTAAGGTACTGGATCCATATTAGTGATCAGGGTATTTTTCTTATCAAACAATCAATCAAAACAAATCAAAGCATCAACCAAAGATTTATTAAAACACCAACCATTCTCAGCAGTCATTTAATTCAAAAAAATAGATCAAGCACAAACATGATATGGTTTTTATAAAATAATATGGCTGCCCTTAACTTGGGTCTTAATGCCTTAAACCTCATAAGATTGATTAATCACTCACCTTCCTTTCTCTTTTCCCCGAGAATACTTTAACTTGAAAATGGCTTTGGTTTGCTCTTCTTTCTTTTCTCAATATTTTCTGTTTTTTTGAAAATGAGACTGCTGCTACCCCCTTTAATTTTTTAAAACATTGTTTAGGGTTTTAGTAGAGTGAAAAACCCATATTATCCCCACACAAATGAGAGAATTCTGCATATGATGTTATGGCTAGAAATGCCATTTTCTTTTTGATTTCCATTTCGGGTATTTTCAGTTGCTTTAGTTTTTTTTCTTCTGGTTTGCATGCTATTTGCATGTTTCATACTCACACCTTATTTTCATGTGACTTTCTTACATTATTTATTTTCTTAAGATAATCTGTAATGTATACATGTATATCCTTTTATCAATTGATTCCTTGTTAATGTTTCAAGCTATTTGTTTTCTCTTGGTATATAAAATGTATTCATATATTTAATTACCATAGTGTTTTCCTTATTACTTTATATTTTTCATGGTTGTAAAAATATAACATATGGTTATGTATAATCCATATATACACTCAGTCACATTTCCTCATTCATTCTCTCTGAAATACCATTTCCTTCTTATTATTTATTTTTAATTACTATAAAAGTCTACTTTTATCATTTTATTCCTTTCTGACTATTTATATTCAATATATATATACATATGAATATAAGACTTACTCATACTTAGTTATTTTCTTCTCATTATTATTTTACTGAAAACAACTATCCCCTTCATTATATATTTAACTCATTCTCAATATTTATTTTCAAACTATATTTTTCCTTGAAAATTCTCCTTTCACTGATTTTATTAAAATTATTCTTATCTCAATAATTTGGGTCTTCACATACTCTCCTCCTAAAAGGAATTGTGTCCCACAATTATTCTCTCATACATTTCCATCCAAATGTATGCAAAGCATAATTTCAATTGAATGAAATTTCAGAAACTCATTCATTCAAAATCAATCAAACACACATAAATAATATTAAGGTTTCATCATAATTTTAAACATACCTTTAAGTAGAAAATAGATTAGGATATTTATCCTTCATCCTATCTTCAACCTCCCATGTACAATCATTCTCATCCAGACTCCACTGAATTTTTACCAATTTAATTATTTTGTTCCTCGATTTCTTTTCTTCTCTAGCCACAATACCCACTGGTTCCTTCCTATAAACCAGATTTTCTTGAATTTCAACTTGTGTAGGTGATTCCAGAATTGCTTCCTTATCATGTACCCATTTTCTCAATTGAGATACATGAAATACATCATGGATATTACTCAATTCCTCTGGCAACTTCAGCTTACAAGCCAAATTTCCTACTCTTTGAATTATCTCATATGGCCCTATAAATCTTGGAGACAATTTTCCTACCTTGCCAAACCTTAATATTTTTCTCATTGGTGAAACTTTGAGAAATACATAATTTCCCACTTCATACTCCACTGGCCTCCTTCCTCTGTCTACATATGCCTTTTGCCTTTCTTGTGCTGCCTTCATTCTCTGCCTCACCAGTTCAATTCTTGCAGAGGTTTCTTTGATGTGATCTGGTCCTCGCAACACTCTTTCACCTGCCTCCATCCAACATGTAGGAGACAAACAAGGCCTTCCATATAAAGCCTCATATGGAGCCATACTTATAGTGGATTGGTAGCTATTGTTGTAAGCAAACTCAGCTAAATGAAGATGATCTTCCCAGTTGCCACCAAAATCAAGTATACATGCTCTAAGCAAATCCTCCAAAATCTTGTTAACACTCTCTGTTTGACCATCTGTTTAGGGGTGGTATGTTGTGCTTAGACACAATTCTGTCCCCATTGCCTCTTGAAAGCTTCCCCAGAACCTTGAGGTAAACAAGGTATCTCTATCACTAATGAAAGTCTTGGGAATTCCATGTAATTTTACTATCTCCTTCACAAATAATTGTGCTAATTTGTGAGCATTTCTGTTTGAGTTCACTGGAATAAAGTGGGCTGACTTTGTGAGTCTATCAACTACTACCCAAATACTATCATTGCCTCTTCTTGTTCTTGGTAAACCATCCACAAAATCCATTGAAATGATTTCCCATTTCCAGGTAGGCACTTCCAAAGGTTGTAGTAGGCCTGAAGGTCTTTGATAATCTGCCTTGACTTGTTGGCATGTTAAACACTTTGCCACATATCTTGCCACTGCCCCTTTCATTCCTGGCCACCAATAGCTTCTTTTGAGATCATGATACATTTTAGTACCACCTAGATGTATAGTGTATTTTGTCTTATGATGTTCATCCATAACTTCTTGCTTCAGTTCTTCTACATTGGGTACACAGAGTCTCCCTTTCTTCCTTAGGTAGCCTCTATCATCTACTTCATAATTTTCCACTAATATTCCTTATGAAATCATGTCTTTCTTCTCCTTTAAATTTGAGTCTTGATCTTGCATATTTCCTATTTTATCAACCAATGTTGACCTTAAGGAGATAAGACTCAGTCTTCCATATTCAATCATATCATTATGCACATTGTCTGGTGCACTAATTTCTTCCTTCATCTACACTTCACTAAGGATTGTTAAATCCTTAAACTCAGTCATCATTAAGCTTGCTAATCTTGCTTGATGTCTACTCAATGCATCTGCCACTCTATTAGCCTTTCCAGGAGTATACAATATATCTAAATCATAGGCAGCTAAAAATTCCACCCACCTATGTTGTCTCATATTCAAGTCTTTTTGGCTAAACAAATACTTGAGCGATTTATGGTCTGTAAACAATTCAAATTTAGTACTTAATAAGTAGTGTCTCCATATCTTCAATGCATAAACTATGGCAACTAACTCTAAATCATGTGTGGCATATCTGGTTTCATTTGGCTTGAGTTGCCTTGATGCATAGGCTATAACCCTCCCATGTTGCATGAGTACTTCCCCTAAACCAGTCCCACTAGCATCAGTGTACACCACTAAGCCTTCATTTCCTTCTGGCACTTGCAAGGCTGGAGCTTCCATCAATGCTTTCTTCAATGATTCAAAAGCTTGCTCACACTTCTCTGTCCACACATAAGGTTGCTCTTTTCTGGTTAACTTGGTTAGTGGAATAGCTATTCTTGCAAAGTCCTTTATGAACCTTCTATAGTAACCTGCCATCCCTAGAAATGATCTTACTTCAGTCACTGATTTTGGCCTACTCCAAGATTGCACTGCCATCACCTTAGTTGGGTCTACACTAACTCCTTGTTGTGATATAATGTGTCCTAAATTTTTTACTTCATTCTGCCAAAATGTGCATTTAGAAAATTTGACCTTTAAATCATGTGCTCTTAGTCTAGACAAAACCAGATGTAAATGTTTTGTATGTTCTTCCTCTGATTTTGAATACACTAATATGTCATCAATGAAAACTACTACAAATTTGTCTAAATAATCTCTAAATGTCCTATTCATTAGATCTACAAAATAAGATGGTGCATTTGTCAACCCAAAAGGCATTACTAAATATTCATATAACCCATACCTTGTGTTGAATGTTGTGCATTTAATACTCTCCTCTTCAACCTTCATTTGGTGAAATCCAGAGGCTAAGTCTAGCCTTGAGAAAATTCTTGCTCCATTTAATTGATCAAACAAATCATCAATTCTGGGAAGTGGATATTTATTTTTAATGGTGACTTTGTTTAATTCTTTATTATCAATAAAAATTCTCAAAGTACCATCATGCTTCTTCACAAACAACTGGAGAACCCCAGTTTGAACTACTAGGCCTTATGAAGCCTTTCTGCTCTAATTCTTCCAACTGATGTTTCAATTCCACTAATTCTTTAGGACCCATTCTAGTAGGATTCTTGATGATTGGGCTTGCTCCTGGGATTAGCCTTATTTGAAATTCTACTTTGCCTATTTTCTGGAACACCTATGACTTCACCAAAGACATCTGGGTATTCATTTATAATTTTTATGTCTTCCAGTGTTAGTTCTTTCTCAGTCATGCTACATATTTGGTTAAGGAATTGATTTTAGCAATTTCACTCATGACTATAATATTTTTACCATTTTCTGTTTTCAGAGAAATAGTAAAATTTTCTAAGTTTAAAATTGCTTTGTATTTTCTTAGCCAATCTACTCCTAGAATAATTCCTATTCCGGGATATTTTAGCACAAACAAATCAGAATTAAACATATTTCCACCTATGTTTAACTCTACTCCCAAACATTTAATCCCTAACATGCAAGAACTACCTAGTGGACTTTGAATAAACAAGGGATTATCAACTAAATAGCATGTGAGAGTCAATTTATTCACTATGTCTTGAGATATTAGTGAATGTGTTGCTCCAGTGTCATATATAACTGAGATGGGGTGATCTTTAATTAGAAGTATACCTTCCAATTGTCCAGAATTTCCCACTGCATTTGCTTTGGCTTTGCCCTCAAGTGCTCCTACCTTTGCTCCTTTTTTGAATTCTGGGCAATTCTTTTTAATATGACCTTCTTTCCCACAGTTGTAGCAACTGAATGGGGTTTTCTTAGCTGCTTGACACCTATTACTCATGTATCCTTCCTTGCCACAATTGTAGCAAATGATCTTCTTCTTGACTTCTCCACTGGTTGCTCCTTCAACCTTCTGATTTGAATTCTTCTTGTCATAAGGGTGAGCTCTATTTTTCCCCTTCTTATTGTTGTTGTTAGCCCTCATGCTCCTGAATTTTTCTCTGGCATTATCATGTTGTTCAAAAGAGAGAGTGAGGTCTATGACTTGATCAAATGTTTTGTCTTTGTATGGTAGCATTTCTCTACTTAAATTAGCATTAAGTCCTTGAATAAATCTGGAATTCTTTGATTCTTCATTCCCTATGAGCATGGTTCCATACTTAGATAAACTCTCAAATTTTTGAGTGTATTTAGTCACACTCATTGATCCTTGCCTTAATCTTATGAACTCCTCAAGCAATGATGCCTTAGCTGTTGCTGGGACAAATCTGGCCTCAAGCATGTCCTTAAATTGATCCCATGTTATCTCATTTTCTGGCCTTCCTGTGATAATAACCTTCCACCAATCAAGTGCTGCTCCTTTGAGTCTTCTGGAAGCAATTTGCCTTTTCCTTTGATCATTTATTTGCATGTCTGCAAATATCCTATCCAAAGTTCTTAGCCATGTTTGCACACCCATGACTCCTTCAGTACCTTCAAAATCCTTGCCCCCTAAGTTTGAGAATGTTTTCAGTAGATTAGACAACTCCTCATGAGGATTCTCTTCCCTTTGCACTGCTCCTTCCCTAAATGCCCTCACCAAATCTTGCAAATTGACTAACGGTGTTGCATTGGAGGGTCCTACTCCATGATTTGGTGGTCTTCCTACCATGATTTGCTATACAATTTACATAACTAGTTAGTTTAATTTGTAATTTAATTGTTTCAGTGGTTTTATTTACACTGAAAATATTGTTATGTATTTGGTCTCATAAGATTTTATTCCTATAAGAGAATTTGATCTTTATTTATGCTATGTTTAATAACATAGCTCTGATACCAACTGAAGTGACCCACCTTTCTTCACCTATAATTTTTAGTGAATTTTAGTTAGGAATTTTTTTTACTAAGGGATCACCTCTCTTCTTGCTCCTTTTATTTCTTTTAATTAATTACCCAAGATCCTGAATTTTACTAATATAAATATATCAGTATTTAAATCAATTCCTATCATTTATATATATGAGGATATATAAATGTTTCTTTGCAAATCAGAGTGTTTAAAGTAGCAAAGAATTTTAATTCATACAATATTTTTCATAGTTGAAATGTCTTGTGTCACATAGCTTGTTTCTACACTTATATCTCTTCACTGACTCAAGATTGACTAATACTAAATACAAATATTATCACCTTAATGAGACTCAAGATTGACCAATGCATAATTCAGATTTTATCTTCTTTTATAATGACTCAAGATTGACTAATACAAAAATAAAGTATTAGTTCCTCATATTTTCATTTGTACTGTCTTCCAGGGTTTTCATTAAACCAAATTATTTGATTTGTAGTCTAATATCCCATGGGTTTGATTCTGGGGTTTCAGTAATTCATACCTGTTATTTAGAAATGATAGAAGACGTCAAAACATAATTTGATTAATGATTCAAGGGTTTATCTAGCGCAGATTCATGGTTTATACACAAACATGCACCAAACATGCACAAAACATGCACAAGCAATTCAGTTCAATCAAAATGCATATATTCAGGTTTATAAAACATGTAATGATCATGTAAGTGATAGGGTTATGTGCTGATTTAGAAATCATACAAACTTTGCTAATAAAACTGGAAAACATATTGAACCTGGTTTTGAAAGATCTTTGCATATTCTGAATGATAAGTGAGCAAAGGTAATGTTCTGGATTTCTAAATACTTAACCAAATTACTCTATTTTCTTACTTGATGCATTGAATCTTTTGATCTGCTTCTTTTACTAAACTGGCTACTTCAATCATATGTTTGATGTCATTTCTAGATTTTATCAAAATTCAAATCCTAAAACCTTAGCTACCTATGATTTCCAGGTTCTATAACATCATATTCTTAGTCTTATTCTGGATTCAACTTATGACTTGATTTCTTTTCAAATTAGCATTACACTATGGATTTACTTGCTTCAGAAAGTTGAAGCATATGGCTTCAGACATATGCATGCACTTGTATCAATTACAAGCCATGTATAGGCCCTTCTGGTTAGCCATGGTCAAGCTCAAACTCATCTACTATAACTCTTGTACATTCTCTTTTAACACAACATAACTACTAATACAAGGTTTAGTTGCAATTCAAATTAACTTGTACTATGGTCTTGTTTGCTTCAGTGATTTCAAGCTTACACATGAACTTGTATTAGTTACAAGACATGTAAAAATCTTGCTGGCTAGCCAAGACCAAATTTAAACCCATCAACTCATTACTTTGACTAACATTCATTCAAAAACAACCCATAATCCTATCTGAAACTTAATCAATAATAGCAAGGAGAATATGTCCATATATCAGATTATATGGCATACTTCTCATTCATCGTAGCTTACTGGATTTAATTCCAGAGCATATTACTTTGATCAACCACTCACAAGCACATATAAATGCATAAGTCTTACATATTCATTACAAGGAAACAAAGCACTAAGGATTCTGGACACACATAATCCTTAAGAAAGTTTTTGCCCAGATTATTTATTACAAATAAAAACTTCTACTTCTCTAAAGAATTTTAAAACAGCAAGCTCTTCAAACACCCATGGTAGCAGAGCTACTATGCCTCTTTCCCTGTAGCAATACCTGGAACTGCCTCAATGATAATGAGACATCCCATAGTTTGCAAAGGCAACAAATAGGGTCAGAAATAAATTCTGGTATGAGTGAAATCAAAATATAATAACTTGTCATTTTCTAATTATTGTGCATAGAATTCATATACTTGATGCTTATTTGGATTTATAATGTGAACTGGGTATATATATATATATATAAGCCCCTACTAACACTCATGCACACAAGCATCCATTCATCCATTCAATTCAGTACACATGTATACATACTCCTATGGATTAACTCATTTTAATACCATAGCTCAACTCTCAATCTCAATTTATCAATTTAATTTGTTCTTAACTCTTTGCCATTGAACACCATGTGTGCATTGCAATGGACTCAATTCTGTTAACCCCTGGACATAGGCCTACAGGACTTAAACAAGTCATGCACATACCCATCATCCCCCTTATGATGAATAGATCAAGGCTCTACTCCTAGATTAGCTTTATAATCTAGTGACCATTCTCATTTTCTTTCAGAAAAAATTTATTAACTCTTGAAATGCTTTTATATTCTTTTCTTCTTTTTCATAAATAAAAAAGAGTTAAACCACTCAGGGATTTCAGCCAACCATACTAAACATTCATGAAAAGAATACCATATCTCATTTTCCAGTTATTTTATTCAAAATATGTTTTAACACTTGCATGTCTCCTATATTCAGGAATATCATGATCACTTAAACAAATCTAGTGAAATCATATAAAATCCTTATACTCAATTCTACTGTGAACATAGGGTAAGGTTTTTGAGAAAAACCCATAAAACATTTTAGCTTAAGATCTGAACAAATCAGCACATAAATAATTTATTGCATTGTTCATCTCATTTTTAAAACAATCTAGACATAAGCATGAATCTCCTTTATTCACACTGCCTAGTTTATTTCCCAGTAATACCCTACTTCTCAATAAAATGTATTTATCTTACTAAACATATGTTTAAACTGATGTTTTAAGGTATTGGATCCATATCAGTGATCAGGGTATTTTTCTTATCAAACAATCAATCAAAACAAATCAAAGCATCAACCAAAGATTTATCAAAACACCAACCATTCTCAGCATTCATTTAATTCAGAAAAATAGATCAAGCACAAACATGATATGGTTTTTATAAAATAATATGGCTGCCCTTAACTTGGGTCTTAATGCCTTAAACCTCATAAGATTGATTAATCACTCACCTTCCTTCTTCTTTTCCCTGAGAATACTTCAACTTGAAAATGGCTTTGGTTTGCTCTTCTTTCTTTTCTCAATATTTTATGTTTTTTTGAAAATGAGACTGCTGCTACCCCCTTTAATTTTTTAAAACATTGTTTAGGGTTTTAGTAGAGTGAAAAACCCATCTTATCCCCACACAAATGAGATAATTCTGCATATGATGTTATGGCTAGAAATGCCATTTTCTTTTTGATTTCCATTTCGGGTATTTTCAGTTGCTTTAGTTTTTTTCTGGTTTGCATGCTATTTGCTTGTTTCATACTCACACCTTATTTTCATGTGACTTTCTTACATTATTTATTTTCTTAAGACTAATCTGTAATGTATACATGTATATCCTTTTATCAATTGATTCCTTGTTAATGTTTCAAGCTATTTGTTTTCTCTTGGTATATAAAATGTATTCATATATTTAATTACCATAGTGTTTTCCTTATTACTTTATATTTTTCATGGTTGTAAAAATATAACATATGGTTATGTATAATCCATATATACACTCAGTCACATTTCCTCATTCATTCTCTCTGAAATACCATTTCCTTCTTATTATTTATTTTTAATTACTATAAAAGTCTACTTTTATCATTTTATTCCTTTCTGACTATTTATATTCAATATATATATACATATGAATATAAGACTTACTCATACTTAGTTATTTTCTTCTCATTATTATTTTACTGAAAACAACTATCCCCTTCATTATATATTTAACTCATTCTCAATATTTATTTTCAAACTATATTTTTCCTTGAAAATTCTCCTTTCACTGATTTTATTAAAATTATTCTTATCTCAATAATTTGGGTCTTCACAAATAGTAAATATTCAAATTCTTTACAAAGATGATTTCAACTCTATTTTTAATACAAAGCTCGTTTATAAAACCGTTTTCTAATCTATTAGTATATACAAACCTTTACCTCATTCGTATGAGAAATCTAATTAAACGGCTTAGTAAAACAAGTGGTATGAAATGCTTGCGTTTACTTCGTCGGTCAATTTTTTGACTTGTTCGATTGAAACTCTTGTGACAATTTTCAAGTGGAAATCTACAATTTGTTCGTAAATATTTAAGTTAAGCTAGTGGTTATGGGACATGAAGCTAAACTCTTATATTTACTAGCTTAGTGTAATCTACACTTCTTGATGATCGATGATGATCATTTTATGGTTTAGACTAGCAATGTGCGATGTCTCTTTGTCCATGTGGGGGACAGTACCTCATCCTAATGAGCTTCGTCTCATTTTTATGGGCTAGCGACCCATGGTCTTTGGACCGTTCGTGGAGCAATCGGCTCAATAAGTCGGAGCATGGGGCGTATCTTTCTAGGTGCGTCGATGTTCGTCTATGCATGGGGAGTATCTTTCTAGGTGCGTCAATGTTCGAATTTACATAGGGCGTATCTTTCTAGGTGCGTCGATGTTAGACTTTACATGGGGCGTATCTTTCTAGGTGCGTCGATGTTTATTTATGCATGGGGCGTATCTTTCTAGGTGCGTCGATGTTCGACTAGGCATGGGGTGTATCTTTTTAGGTGCATTGATGTCGTTTATACATGGGGCGTATCTTTTCAGGTGCGTCGATGTTCTACTGTGCATGGGGCGTATCTTTCTAGGTGCGTCAATGTTCGGTTTATGGTTAGCGACCATGGAATAGCGTTCCATTTGTGATACACGTGTTGGTGAGTTTTCATGCTCCCGTTTATAATAGGCCTCCCCCCTTGTGATTCCTGTATTTCTAATTGATGATTTCTGGAATTTATGTTTTACCAACTTTCACGTTTGGCATTTATATGTTTGTCAATATTTGTAGTTTGGTGAATAAAATAAAGAATATGATATTCGTTTTGGTATTTTGAGATGATTGGAGATATTGTATGATTTTTGTTGTTATTTGATCTATACTTGGCACAGTATGGCATTTCTTTGTTATCATACGTTTTTGGTCACATCCCTTATCCTATCTCATTTTATCTGATAATTATAGCTAGACTAATCCGTTTATTATTTTCTTCTTAAATAATACTCGAGTCAGACCGAGATATTTTAGGTGCTCCCGCTTGACTTCTTATCAAGGATTATCATCTGATTCTTTTGGCTAACTACTTTAGATTAGTAGTTTTTGTTATTATACATTTGAGATACGGACTCCTTGATGTATAATTATTCTTTTGTCTCGCACTTGTATCTATTCATTGTGATGTAGTGGATCTTATATGACCACTATTTTGATGTACACTTTCATGTGATATATTTATGTCTTATTCCGCCTTTGTGATATGAATATGTGTGACTGATTTGTGTTATGTTTATTTCTACGTTTGTTTCCGAGGTCCACTTAGCCATTGTGTGGTAGCTTTGAGTTTGTATTTGATATGTCGGATTTCTTCTTGAAATGAAATGTAAGTTATATTTTCTGACATATCGGTACTCGCACAAAGCAATTACATAGATGGTCGCTCCTCAACAGCCTTATTCTTCGCACTAGTCGACGGCATTACCCAGTAGTGTCCTTGGCTAGCGTGAGTATAGAGGTGGGGCGTCACAATGTATGTAGATAGTTTAACGGATCCTTAGGAGATGGAAATCCCAAACATCTCTTAAGTTATTGCACTCATGTTAGACACTGGATAGGAAATGTCAAACCCGTAAACATCTCTGATGCCGTTGCACTCATATTTATTTACTGTTGATTTAACTTACATAAGATCTTTTAGTTCTGGCTCGAGTGTTTTGTCCTTTCAATTCGCTCGGGTCAGTCTGAGCTTTTCAGTTTATCGAAGACTGCTTTCTGGAGGATGAAGACGAAGATTTGTACTATTATTTATTCATTATTCCACTGCATCATGTTGTTCCGCTGCATTTATTTATTATTTATTATTTATTCTTGTTGTATGTAACTCTGATCTGTATTATAAAAGTTTAATCAATGTTATTTGTAAACAGCTTCATGAATTGTTTATTTGATTATTATATTTTGTCATTCCGCTGCGAGATTATGTATTTGGTTCTTCCTTTCTCTGCTTTTTCTTATTTACCCCATAATAATCTGCCCTTTTGAATGGTTTGAGTCCGACGCGTGTGTCTGCTTGAAACGTCCAAAAAGGTAGGTCGTTAGAAATGTAGATTATTATAACATTATATATCGTATGTTCTTACAATATTAGAAAGGTTAAATGTTATCATTCATTTTTCTAATAAGGCTCCCACTAGTCTTTTATGTTTCACCAAACCCTAACGAAACATAGAAGTCTTTCGACTTCACTAGTGGGTATTAGGACTCGTATGCCTTTAGATTTTAAGCTTGAGGAAAGCTTAACAAATCATAGTCCCACATACGATGGATAACTCCTTATCGGTTGTATCACATACAACCCCTAACCCATGGTTCCTTGTCCTAATCCCGCCTTTGCCTTGAGGAAAGCTCAACAAGTAAACAGAGATTTCACTCAGACTTATCATTTTACGATGGCTTAAGTATAATGCACGTACCTTGATGAAAGCTTTACAAATTCGTGCAGTTATTTTACCTCTATATTCAATATATTAATAGTACTACACATAACATCCTATCTTGAGGGAAGCTCAACAACTAAAGAGACGCAGGTAATTTATTAATATATAAATGATAGAGAACAATTTTATATTAAAGATTCATAATCTTCAATATATTATGTCGAGTGATATCGACTTATGGAATAATGTATTTTTTATGAAATACCCTTGTGATCAAGTGTCGGACACATCGAAATCATGGTATATGTACATTTAATTATGTGTTTATTCCTTAAGTCTGTTTAGGGTTTTTTAAAGTTCCACCTTAAATTTATACATTCATATTATATGAGTTTATTATTATATAACTTTTATATTTCATATTACTTATATAATAGTCTTATGTATTATATTAATGAAACTTATTTATTAATTAATTTTAATTAATTAACATTTTAATTAATATATTATCTTAATAGAATATTTATATTTAATAATTATTATATATTATAACCTCTACAGTATAACACATATATCTCATATCTGTATTATTTATTTAATTAATTAACCTTTAATCAATTTTAATTATTTAATCTTTAATTAATTTTTTAATTAATTAACCTTTAATGAATTTATTTAATTAAACAATTTTAATTAAATTGTTTTAATTTTAGAAAGTCATATTCTATACATATATGTATATTTATAATACCTTAAACATTTTGAAATATCATAACATATATAAAAAATTATAATACATGTATATATTTTTCATTAATTAACTTATTTAATTAATTTATTTATTTTCTTAATCATATTAACAAATTTAAATATTTTGAAATTAATTTATTTTAGTTTTCAAACATTTTGAATTTTTTTATTATATTATAACTTTTATAATATATGTATATCTTATTTTAAATTAAAATTTTAAAATTAAAATTTTATAGGTTAAACTTTCAAATAATTTTGAAAATTAGCCCAAGACCTAATTTAAATTGGACCTTTTCTATTATGGCAAAACCTTTAGGTTCATATAGCTATTTAGGCCAGTTGGTAGCTTGGTAGGATGGAGTACTTAATTACCCAAACTCAATCCTTCGACAATACCTTTCTAGACACCCTACTGTCTAGGCTGTAAGCTTAATTAATTAACCCTAACATGACTAATTTAGACCCCATAGGCTATTGGGCTCTGATACCATTGTTGGAATTGGCTAGCCGTAGTGGAAGTTATAGGTGAATTTCAAAAAAAGTTCCCTTATCGGATCTTTATTGGGCTTACAAAGTCTAGTTTGTTTAGAATATTTCTAAATTTTATTTAAATAATTTTTTTATTTTATTTAAATTCATAAATTGATATAGTTTTATTTAATTTATGTTATAATATACATATATGTATGTATGTGTGTATATATATATATATTTGTGTGTGCGTATTATATTCACATACATATGTGCATGCATGTGTAACATATTAATCCATGAAAGGTATAACATGCCTGATATAGATATTGAGGTTTATATTGCAACGGACATGTTAGCTCATCCAATGTACAAATATATTATCCAAATATATGTACGTATAAATACATACTATTGTTTATACATAAATATTATATATATTATAGTTATGCTTAAATAATTTTATATAAGTATATATGTGATTGTATATATAACTATATAAATAAAATATTAATATTGTATATACATATTATATAGTAGACTTATTTAAATATAAATAAATTATTTTTAAGTGTTTATAAATTTTTTTATTAAAAATCGTGAGTAATACATATACATACATACATACATATATAAATGTATAAATATATTGATAAAAAATTTAATGTTAAATATTTATCGATATAAATATATGCATAATATATATATATATATATATAACTAAAATACTCATAAATATTTTTGATGAATATAATAGACTAAGTCTTGCGCACGGCTCTGTAAATATACTTTTTTTAATTTTAATATATATATATATATTTAAATATCCATGTGAAAAATATTAAACGTAAATTAATAATAAATTTCAAAATTTTATTTCAAATTTTAGATTTATAGTAAATCCTAAAAGATATTTTATGCTTTGAAATTTTTTTTCTCAATTTTTCGGTTTAAAATTAATTTCAAAATGATTTTTCTATTTTCGGCTATAATATAAAAATTAATTTAAAAATAATATTTTTTAATTTTTTGAGATTTTCTTTACTGCTAAACTTATTTTATAAAATATAAAATATAATTTTTCATAATATATTTGAATTAATATAATTAATTTATGTAATAAATTGATTTAAATAATATTTAAATTATATATATATATATATTATAAAAAAGGTGGAACCCAATGCACGAGGCTTCCGCATGATAGGAGGCTCTAGGGAGGTCGATAATGTATGCAGCCTTTCCCTCGCATTACGAAGAGGCTGTTTCCGGACTCGAACCTGGACGTCCAAATCACCATGCGGATGACCTAACCATTGCGCCAAGGCTCCACCTCATATATATAAATATTTTATAATCATGGAAAATTATCATAGCTCTAATACTTTACATATAAAATGATATGATTACATTTGATTGAAGTATCATGTTGTAATTAATTATAAACTCTATATTTATTTATTTAAATATTATATATTAATTTAATAAATAAATAAAATGATTTTTTTAATCACAGAGCCATGCTAACCTAAGACATATTAGATAAAAAACAACTTTCTTTTTAAATTTATATATAAATATAACCAAACAACTTTGTGACAATATCAATGCATATCACATTCGTCTATTTTATTAAACAGCTGATGTGACGACCCGCATTTTGGGAGGTTTAAATTGACAATAATCCACACATGTCCAACTCAAACAATCCGAAACACAAATAATCAATGGGTTTAATTAAGAAAAATAAGAAAAGAAGAAAACAAATACAGAATCTCGCTGCGGAATGAAAAAATATAATAATCAAATAAACAGTTCATGAAGCTGTTTATACTATACATTTAATTAAAATTTTACAACATCTACCAGAGTTATATATACAACAGAACAATAGAATACAACAGTGCAGCAGAACAACATGATGCAGGGGAATAATACTAGTAATAATAATATGCCAAATCTTCGTCTTCGTCCTCCAGAAAATAATCTTCAATGCGCTGAAAACTCAGGGCTGACCCGAGCGTAATGAAAGACAAAACACACGAGTCAGGACTAAAGTATCCTTATGTGAGTCAAATCAATATCACATATAACATGTGTGTAATAGTGTCAGAGATGTTTACGGGATTTCACATCTCCTATCCAGTGTATATCGAGCATGCAATAACTCAAGAGATGTTACTGGATTTTCCATCTCTTAAGGATCCGTCAAATTATCTATATATAGTAGAATACGCTATATATGTAATGTCAAATCAGTAAAATAAATATTTTCCTCGGCGTTAAGGCTTTACATTAATCCCCTTAATGCGTTTTTAAGCATTGTCATACAGTTTGCATATAACGCCCGTAGCATGTTGGGGGATAGAGATGCGCAGTGATACGACAACACTAAATAAACTCGTAGTGGTCTCGTATAAGGATAAAAGTATGACAAGGCATGTGAGGTAATGCCTAAGGTAGGATACTACTAGTTCGGGTCGCAGGGCTGATGGTAACGCATCGTAACCACGACCGCCCACCGCGTCCATCCATCTCATATCGAGTCAAAGGGAGCTCATCCCAAATAAGGGTGAACCAATCGAAACCAACATCAAAAGTAATAGTATGGACCAAGTCCAAGAAGAAAATTGAAGAACGGATGTCCGCTAGGGGTAGCTAGCCCACTTGGCCCTATCAACCCGTTCTATTTTAGCGATTTCAAATTGGGACAAGTGTCGGGGTCTATCCATCATCGTTCTCTTTCTTCAATCCAGCAAACGTACGCCAAATCCTACCACTTCATTCTGGAGTCTCCTCCGCGCACACAGTTGTCAAAGTGGTTCCAATATTAACAGAGAGTATGCCAATAAGAGGCCCCGGTCTCTTTAACAACCAAACGTCGTTTTACACACCGTTTGGTTCTTTTACATTTCGAAAACGATCCATACTTGATATCAAAATATCATATTTACTTCAAAAATCTTTTTCACTTCAAAATATCATATTTACTTAAAATATGTCAATTTCACTTGAAAA